>CM066327.1:1780-2941559 GCA_033807775.1 Saussurea involucrata | reverse complement strand
TGCGGATCAAAGTGAGCATGATCCAAATCTATGGATATACACAAGGCCAGGTTGGCTTTCGCCTGAATATTTTGATGGGTTAGATTGGCTCCGATTTCCTGTCTACTTGCCATTACCGCTACTCAGTCCATACTGCAATGCACAAAACAAAAATAAGCAGCAAGTGAGGAATAACAAAACATATTGCATCAATGTTTAGGGTGAAAGAATTGTGCAAGGTTTTAGGGTTTTAATTTGACATGGGTAGTTTAGTAATTTACCAATCTTGTCTCGGAATTTTCGTTCCATGTGTTCCAGTACCAAACATGGGACAATATGTTTTTGTCTTTATCTTGTCCCGCATACCGAACACACCCTTTTAAGTGACCACTTTATACAATATGCAACTCCAACTTAAATTTGGAAATTGGAATTATAAACTACATATTTATATATCTTTTTTCTTTTCATTTTTTTGGCATCAAGAGGAAAAAGTGTTTCAACAAGCGCAAAACGGAAAAAGAATGTGAGCCTAATGTTCACTGATATTTTGTTATACTTATATAAGGGTTTGGTTCCAGGGAGAAGAGTAAGAAGAGATCTCCACCCTGGAGATGAGATGCACCGGATCCATTCCAGTGAGAAGCGCAATTCATGGGTGGGTGTGACATTAAAAGTGATCAACGGTCGAGATATCTTCTTACCTTCTTAGCTCAACTCTTTTTCTCACACGATCCTTTGTCGCTTATATATAATATGTCACTTGTCATAAGTCTTTAATACACACTTCAGTACAAGATTGAATCAAAATTAATCATCCAAAATGATTGCATATTGCAAATTTCCCAAATTTATTCAAGAATCAAGGAAGGTACCTTTTCTCTCATTCGTGAACTCCAGATATCGGAATGAAAAGCTTTACCATCGCCACTAACTGACACTGCTGTTTGGGTCAGACGTGGGTTCAGCAGGGGCTCCCAAGCTTTACCTCTTACATCAGAATCTTTCTCAATGTCAGTCTCATTATCCTTTATTGGTGAAGCTATCATTGCTCGCAAGCCCACAGCAAGCAGAAGACCTAGGGCCTGAAAATTGGCCAACTTGGAAGTTATCATTCATCTGTTTGGCAGTTTCCGAATGGTTTGGTGCATAATGATTAAGTGGTCAGAATGATTAAAAAGGCTCTTATGATACAGTGGCACAGTGCAAAATGAAATATGGTTGATTGGTAATTGTTCAGAATGAAATTAGGAAGCTGAATGGTTAAGGGAGACCCAAGATACAAAATCATTGAGAGAGTTTTAGAACCATTAAAAGGGGGGTTTTTTTTGCCAAACAAGATTCACCTCTTAGTGATTCAGAGGTTGCCTACATTTACCTTGGTAAGCGCTTACCGGTTCAATTACCTTTCCGGGTGAATATAACAAGGACCGAGAATCTTACTCAGTAAGAGGGAAGACAAGGATCGAGAGTCTTTCTCAGTAAGTAAGTGAGGGTAATGACTCTTACCCGTTAAGCGCTTACCGGGTTATATAAATGTTTACCATCAATCCATTTTGATGGATGAGAATATTACCCCGTAAGGTAAATGAGAGTGTTGAGTCTTACCGATAAGCGCTTACTCGGTAAGTTTTTGGTAAATGACCCCTTAGTCCGCATATCTGGAACAGAATTCAGAGCAGAATTCTTTTTGTAGGCAGAAAATAGGACACCAGGCAGGGGCAAAAGGAGTATAAAAGCAAGAAATTATGAATAAGAGAACTGGCAAACTGCATAGTTTCAAGAATTGAATCTCTTTCATAACCATTTTGTTGATTATGATCATCTCGGTCTCATTCATCAAAAAAAATATATTTTCCGAGTTGAATATCTTTCATAATCATTTTCTTCACTAGATCTTCCCAAACAAGATCATCCAAAATTGAATTATTTTACTGAAAATCCTTTAATTATGGCTTGAGATGTATGAAATCCTTGCTAAAAGACTTTAACAGCAAAAGCGAAAAATGATTCACTATTAACTATTAAGAAAATGAATGCATGTGAAAGCTTACCTGAATTACAACAACGGAAACGCCAACCCATTTACAAAAATCAATATTTGCTTCAACAAATTCTCGAATTCTACCAATTTCTCCGGTGGGGTCTGAGGGCAAATCCTAACAAAATGCAGATGAGATTGGTTAAGTAAATTTTGTACTAAATATGTATAAACTTGTACAACGATTAGAGTATCATACCCTTTCCCAATGACGATCAAGTGCAATGAACAAAATGAAAGCCACTTCCAATAAGACGAATATAGTTTTCAGAAGAGCATACTGCAATTTTTATGTTTTAAGGAAAATAACTCTTAATAGTTCCATTAAGAGGCAACCTCTGAATCGCTAAGAGGTAAATCTTGTTTGGCAAAAAAAAGGCTGCCTCTTAATGGTTCTAAAACCCTCTGAATGATTTTGTATCTTGGGACTCCCTTAACCATTCAGCACCCTGATTTCATTCTAAACAATTACCAAACAACAAATAGTTCATTTTGAACTATATCATAAGAGCCACTTAATGATTCTGACCACTTAATCATTCTGCACCAAACCATTCAGCAACTGTCAAACAACCCCTTAGGGTTGGCTCACTTTTGATCACAGTAAATACCCTATCGCAGATTACTTAAAATTTTCCATAGGCTACTTCGGTCATTGGCCATATTGATTATATAAAAAGGTAACCATTTAACAAAAGTTTACTCCAAGTTTCACAAATATGAATCAGTTTAAAAACATAAGTTTTTCCTTTATGTTAATCCCATACAAGAGTTTGGCCACTAAAAGTTGCTATAACATATAATTATACAAATGAAGATTATGGGAATAACGAAAACGAATATAGCATTGAGACCCAAAAAGACATGAAAAAGGATACGAAACAAAGGCAACACCCGTTAATAGCATCAGCTGCAATATGACCCATGCAAGAGATGCAGCACATTGTCACACCCAGTCCCATAAATGCATGTATGAACCTGCCATGGAAATGGCACCACATGATCAACAAACTTCACATATGAATAAGATTTCTAATCAGACCCATGCTTAATTAAACAACACCCCCCTCTTCTTATAAATTATAATTATGATCTTTTAATTTGATCAGAAGCCAAACTCATGCCACTTGGTGAATTTGAAACACACGCAATTCATAATGTATGGTTACCATCTTAAATTAAGTAATGTTAAATAATTTATCATAGTTTAAATTCAAACTTATACGAGTAAATGAAATGAAATATAAGTACATGTATATTGGACATCAGGTTCAGAGGAACCCCAAAGAAATAAAAAACGGATGAATACCCTGGTAACCGTTTATCCGGACGGTATGCACATGTGCATACAAGTAATTTGTAAGCAATTTGTCCGTATGCACATGTACATGTGCATAAAAACCAAAAATAGCTTCGATTACTCGTATGCACATGTGTATAACATCCATATGAACGGTTTTGGGTTTTCCCCTTAACCCCTCTGCCTATGAATAATAGCAAATAGTTAAGAAACATAATTAATAACTGCAATAATGCATGCCACACAGCCACAGTCTAAGTTATGTGAAAAATAAAATAAGACGAGGATTCCTGTCCTGCATTCATAGATCTCATTTTTCGGAACTGATTAATTTTGATTTTGGATTATCGAGTTGTATGCCATCAACGACAATAAATTAATAATCAATTTCCCCTTCTAATAAAATTTAAATAGTTAATTATGAAACAATATCATATCTTACACGTTAACAAGAGTCACAGTTATCGATGCATTCAACCCCTGTGTTTTCTAATTCAGGTTTTTCGAATATACAACTCTAAATTTGCTGTCTCTAGTGAAAAGAGAAGAATATAGAAGTTACCACGGAGAAGTGCTGGAGCTGGAATCGACTTTTGTCCCTCCGAAAACACCACTGATCATGTCATCGCCAAAATTCAGATGAATCAATTGATCAGAAACCCTAACAGAGTTGAAAATAGTTGAAACGGAATCAGAAGAATCCGGCAAGTGTTCGTTCCAATGATTTAACATGTAAACAGAGTAAAGAATGATCGAAATTCCAACAAATAATTGGAACAAATTGAGGAATTTGAGGATGAATGCGAGAGATGTATAGCAACATGGCCTTCTCATTTCTTTTGTTGATTTTGCAGAGATTTTTTGAAGTTCAAAACCCCCAAAAGATGCTGGAGCTTCGGTTAGAGCAAAGCCCTAATCGTGCCCAATTGATCAACCATGTTTGACTTTTCTTGTTGGCGGTTTTTTGAAGCTCGGAATTTAGTAATTCATTTTTTTTTCAAATTGAATTTTGGGGACTTGATTTCATATGTTAAATCATCTCCAACTAGTGTTATACCCGTTCGGTGGCCGGGTATATAACATGACGTAAAATTCTAGTAAATGTAAAAACAAAGTTGGGTGATATCTCTCATGAAACTTTGAATTCTAAAAATGAAAATATATTATAGTATTATACCCGTCCGTTGGTCAGGTATACGACATGATTTAATTTGGATTCAGTTATTTGTTATTACCATTTCAAAAGTTATGTTTCGTAATTGTATTCTAGTTATGTATCCACTATGATGTAGCGGGCAACTATATGTAAAACTTTTCATTTTATTTTAAACGAAAAGAGTTATATGTCACGAATTCTACAATAGACCTCTAATATCCACCTTATTAAGTCAAACCATACTCGATCATACAAATATGCATAGAAAAAAGATAATGTGTCACACAACAACAATACTGTAAATAAGTATAGTTGATATTTAAGATATTATAAACTGTAACATCTGAATTAAAAGGCTTACGGAACTTGTTAAACATTTTAAGTGTTCTTAATAAATTTGTATTTTACACTTTACAAAATCTAAAAATCAGTATTTGTATAATTCCTTATTCATGGCTCTATTTTGTTATTTGCATTTTGACATAAAACATTTATATGAAACAGGGCAATATAACTTAAAGATATTTTTAAAGACGCGGACAGGTGCGGCATGCTTCTAAACTGAACAACTTTTCTTTCCTGGTCGGTCCTTTTTCCCCAGCCAACTTTAAACAAACCAATCCTGACCTGCCTCGAGTCAGGTCAGGCTAGTGTTCGAGTGTTTGTAAAAGCGTTGTAAAGCCTTTTTATTTGTGGAAGTGTCATATCATCTCTAGAATTCTGGATAAAGATAACATCTTATTGACCAAGATTAACTCTAATTAACACCAAAGATCTTATAGAACGATTCAAAAATGGAAAGAAAAAAAACATTTCCTTGTGCCTCTTGAACAAACATAATCTCCTTCGATATCTCACTCCAAATTCGTTTTATTCGCAACTCCCGCCTCCATTACCAATAGCAGTGGATTTCTCTTCCATGGCCGCCTCACGATCATGTTGGATTCTCCGTAGCTCTTGTTTGGCGGTATCGAGTTCGGTAAACATGGCAGCATACGGTTCCTTGTTTTTTCCAAATCCCGTGTCAAAACATTGTTCGAGTTCATTTGTCCACCGTCGAGTTGCTTTGCGTGATCTTTCCCGGCTTCGGCCGCCTTGATTGCTGCCTCTTTGGCGGCATTAATAACCTGCAGCTTGTTTGTCAGATCCTCGACAATTCTTTTAGCTCGTTTGAGCACCAAAAGTGCTTCAATTTTCGTCGTTTCGACAATCTTCAACCGTTCCTTCAACTTATCGAGCTATCTTTGTGTCAAGTGGAGTTTCGTCTCCTTCACCAACACCCTCTACAGAAATCGGTAAATAAAATACAAACTTTATATGAGTTATTCATTATGAATATAGTGACAGATGTTTATGATGAATAATATTCATCGTGAATAATTCATTGTGACGACAAAGCTGCATTTCCCTACAAATGTATATGGCTAAATTTTGAAAACTGTAAAAACCAACTATTCATGCCTCGTGCCTATTTATGCATACATATATATATATATATATATATATATATATATATATATATATATATATATATATGGTAGAATCCAAATTATCAATTAAAAAATGAAAGGTAAGTTAAAAAAATAGAGAATTAGCTACCTGATGATTATTAATTAACTTAGATGATTAATGCATATAGATTTAATTTGTGAGTGGAGTTAGGATTGAAGAACCAACCGGGGAAGGAACTCCATAACTATGCATAGATGCCGAAGTGAAGTTACAGCTCCCATGAACAGCAAAATATTCGGATGTCGAGGCCTTTTCACCATAGATACCTTCATATTTAAAGAAAAAAACAAACAAAATCCATTTAGACCCACTCTAAAATCATACATGGTTGAAGTGAAAAAGTTACCTCTTGTTTAAACGATAGTATCGCATCATCTGAATATTCTTGATGCACAAAGAACTTCACTGTAACATCCTGTATCCATAAATATATCCACAACCCATGATATACAGTCCCACATGAACCTCTAGATATATATATATATATAAATGAAACGTAAAATATTTAAAGACTATCTAAAGAAAGATTGCATTCGAAATAATTAATATCATCAAGTTTGTGTTACCTTGCCCAATCTGTTCTCTAGTTATTGTATTGAAGAAAGCCACAACCATAAAGCCTCCATCTCTACTTATGCCCCAAGTTGCTATTTTCCCGCATTTGACACTCTAGTTTTTAGAAGCACTACAGTTCATTTGTGGGCGAGACTCATGTTCTTCATTCACATCTAACCAATGCCAACCAAAAAGACCAATTTTAGCATAAAAATATTTCTCTTGTCTTTCTTTCCATGGCCACACAATTCCCTTTTTACCCATCCATGCCTCTGCTTTTGAAGACAATCTTGCTCAGGCAGTAAAGTGAGAAAACTATATACATAAAGGTTTTCTTTTCACAAATAGCAAAGAATAATAAAAAAATCTAGAAATTTACAGTCAATTATAAGTAAATTCTTACATCTTAATCAGGCAGTCAATTATAAACTTCATATGCGTCTTGTTCAACGTACAAAAGCCTACAAAGGGAGAAGATTTTTATGAATTTCAACAGAAGAATTTAACATTTTAACCCACTAAATACACGATACTAAAAGTATAACCCAAATTTAAAACCTCAATTGATATAAAAATAAATATTGCAAGAACACCATAGTACATATAATTTAAGAACAAAAATGTTCAATCACCACCAGCTCAATCCCAAGAGATTTCCAGCCACAAATAGACTGATTTGGTGCCAAATACAGTCTATTATGGTCTGAAGGTATTTCTTTTCTCCTTTTAACCTCCTAGTAACATAACCATGGAAAATTTTAGATCATTCGGTCAACAAAGAAAGAAAGAGAGGAAACCTAAATTTGAAATCCACCAAATTAAACAAAATCCATGCCTAAATCGAGTGTTAGAACATACATAATTTGCAGTTTTAGAGATCAAATTTATGTTAATAATGAATCTGATAAAGTACCTCAAATTATTAAGCAGGAATCATTCTAGCTTTTCTCGCATAAGCGAAAATCCCACCAGGTCCAGCATCACCAATTGGCTTCAATTTATACTCTTTTCTTTCGCCATCTAACAGAAGTCTAAAAGGAAAAAGAGAACAAATCAGATTCAAAAGCTTCGAGGAATTCCGGAGAGAAGTTTCGGTCAATCGACGGTGACGGTCACGCAAATGAACCAATCATATGTTGGATAAGGAACTACCCAAAGGGTTACCTTCTAATAGCAACAAATCAAAATCGAAATCAAGAATAAGGAAGACGACAGATAGCAAATGAAATCGAGAATGAAGGATACGGCAGATAGCAAATGAAATCGAGAAGAGTTATTACCGTGTTTGAGAATGGACATCGTTTTTACCTTTCGTCAGTGTTTCACCGTATCTTGTAGTCTCCCAAGATTAGGATTCATCTGATAGAAGAAGTAATCCCATGATTACGTTATCCCAGAATTAGGGTTCATCGATCGTGTGAGCAGGCTAAAGAGAAGTTAATACAAAATGAATTTGAACGGCAACCCCTTTTCAGAAATTTTATACTTCCGTTTGCAGGGAGTGGGGTTGCGGTTTAGATACCGGGGAAGGAGGAACGTGAAGGTTGAAGGCGGAGAGAAACCTGCGAGATAAACTCCTTGAACGTGGAATGGAGGTTAAAGGCGGACGTGGGTTGAGTTGGAGGGAGAGAGCTGAGTGAATGGCTGAATGACTGGCTTATTGAATTTACACGGTCCTGATTAAAAGTTGGCTGGAGTTTATAGGGCCCAGATTGATCCAAAGGTGGTTGGACTCAACTGGGTCCATAGTATAGGTAATTTCTTTGTAGTTTCGATTATTAAAAATAATAAATCTTTAAAATAAATTATATTTAATTTTAATAAATTCTCGTTTATAGATAGGCTCTAGAAAAACCTTAAAAAGATGGAAAACTAAGGAACATCCTGATAGTCTTTCATCTGGATGATACGTATTTGTGCATACAACTAATTTGTAACATATACATATGCACACATGATGCACGTATAAAAATAATAAAACAACTTAATTTAGTTGCATTTGTAGGTGCATACTGTCAGGTACCAGGGTGTTCCTCAATTTTTTGTTTTTTGAGGTTTTCACTTTAACCTCCCTTTTCATCATTAATTATGTTATTTAAATATCTTATAATATTATAATTTCAATACATTTTAAAGAAAAAGATTTTATATAAACTAATCTTACTTTAGCTTTCATTGTCATTGGTGGATAATTTATTTCTCGTTTCTTTAAAGTTTTAGAGATTTCTCTATTCTAAAGAAAATAAAAATTTAATTTTTTTATATTTTATAAAAGCGGTTAGAAATGCTCTTAAAAAATAAGATAGTGAACTTTTGGGAATGTTCTAAGGAAATAAGAGTGAAATTGTTGGAACATTATAGAGAACCGATAACTCTTCTTCTCTGCTTTAGATATGCTATTGGAGATGCTCTTACTTCGTCATTTCACGATATTTTTTATTGTTTTAATTTGTAAAACTTTTAACATAATATATGCTACAGATGTTATAATTTTAGTTATTTATTAATCGTTAATACATGTATAAGAGGGCTTCCAAAAGATTCTAACGACCCTAAATTTAAGAGATACACATTTTTAAAAAGATGATAGCTAAATATCAACACATTTTTTAGCATAAAAATCAAACTGAACAAAGAACATGATTTCACTTATCACATTATACCAAACAATAATGAAAATTGTTATGCATATAACATAGGGAAACACTTTTAAGACATCTCAACATAGAACTATGAGATCTCAAAAGTGAGTTGGTGTAGCATGGGAGTCAACTATCAAAAGTAATCAACCAAGAATGTTGACAAGAATATGTATTGCACCAAATTGAGATTAAAGGCATTGATCATACATTCATACCAAATGCATAAAACTCCAAAAAAAAACTCCATTTTTTCCTCAAATTTAGAGGTGATTATTTACGGACTTGGGCGGGTCATGGGTCGGGCCTAACATATTTTTCTTGTCCAACGGGCCTAATATAGCAAATCCAAGCCCGTTTTGTGGGCTTGAGAACGTACCTATAAGCAATGTTCTAAAAGGCTCGTCACGACATCCTTCATGGCGCGATGTGGCTTAAGGCTTGTGTCTCACGCCACGTTATACTTATGGCACGTCATGTGTGAGATCCCACATCGGCTAGGAGGGGGAACGAGTTCCTCCTTATAAGGGTGGATGGATACCTTCCTTGCATGAGGCCTTTTGCCTGTCACTGGGTGCGGTCTGGGTGCGTCCCGCGTATGCCTGTGCGGGCAGGAACAAAACCGTGAGCGGTACCGGTATGCTGTTATGCAGAGGGTATGCGCAAAGCGGACAATATCGTGTACGGTGGGCTGGGGATGTTACAATAAGCAATGTTCTAAAAGGCTCGTCACGACATCCTTCATGGCGCGATGTGGCTTAAGGCTTGTGTCTCACGCCACGTTATGCTTGTGGCACGTCATGTGTGAGATCCCACATCGGCTAGAAGGGGGAACGAGGCCTTTTGCCTGTCACTGGGTGCGGTCTGGGTGCGCCTCGCGTATGCCTGTGCGGGCAGGAACAAAACCGTGAGCGGTACCGGTATGCTGTTATGCAGAGGGTATGCGCAAAGCGGACAATATCGTGTACGGTGGGCTGGGGATGTTACAATTGGTATCAAAGCATTAGTTTTAGTGAACTAGGTATGCTAAGTGAGATACCTAGACTTAAGCTGAGATGAATTAAGTTATGATTCGTGAGATATGGGTAGAAATACTAAGACGGGATAGTCTTAGAGTCGACGGAAATACGTGAAATTAGTACTGTAACAATGGTAACGAGGATTCTCATGTATAGTATGTTCGCAATTTCAATTAGCTACTGTCATTATGGATATATTGTTACATAAGCATACTTATTTCTAAATTGTTACAGTGACTAATGATCGGTAAAGTACGTTTTGTGTGTCTGGATATGTGTAACCATTTCTTATGGTTATTTCTTTGTGTTATATCAGAACGATGGTGAATACGCCACCGAGGTCCCCTATTTCTTTGATGGATAGGTCCGCGATTGATTGGTCAGGAGAAAAATGACCTGAAATAGGTTAAACTCATGAAAGTCCACCGCGATTATAGTTTACGGGAGGAACTGATAGTCAGGTACGTAAGACGAGTACCAGTACTGCCACCCAAGAAACGCCAGAATCGACGGTGGAGTCGCGTATGATGGAGAATATGACTCGAATAATGAATGCGGCCATGGCACAACAAACAGAAATGTTTATGAAAGCACTAAATGATCGAAGTTCGGAATTACGGCGAACGGAGACTGACACTGGAGTTATAAATCCAATTTGTAATCCTGTGGTAGAGGTTGAACGAATAGTAGAAAGAGTCTGCTCGTATAAAACGTTTCTAAGTTGTAAACCGCCAGAGTTTACCGGAGCAGACAATCCTATGGCATGCATGAATTGGCTCAGAGAAATGGAACAAGCTTTTCGAGCTTGTGAATGTGATGAAAAATCGAAGGTCAGATTTGGGTCTCAAATGCCAAGAGGTAACGCGTTGACTTAGTGGAACGTAGTAACGTCTTCTGTGACGGCTCCAGTTTTAGCGGCTATGACGTGGGTGTAACACCGTAAAATCAGGGCCAATTTAAACCTTAAGTTTAACAAGGTTAACTATAGAATCATCCAACTTTCATATATAATTAGAGAATTAACTATGAGGTTTAATACATACAATTCGAATTTTCCAAAATTTACTATTAATCCAATCTTGTCCACTATGAAAAGATTAAACGGGTTGTCTAAGTCATTCATCAAAACATCCTCATATCAGCTAACTTCTCTTCTTAACATCAACAAGTTGAATACTCAAAAGCACCCGTCCCTCTCCCCTTTACTTTCCCTGAGCTAGTACCTGGTAAGAAAAGTTGATTTGAAACGATTAGGCTTACGCCTAGTGAGAACATCCAATTTTAAATTAAAACATTAACAGCATTGGAAAACTTAGATAATCAACGCATATATTCAAACCTGATTTATCACCATTCTTACCATACTCATATTTGTCTCATAATAACATAACCATACTCACTCCTACGAGTATAACTACCATTCATAAAGTCATATTACCATATCCAATAACCTACTCCGAATCCTCACGGATTCTAGTTTATCAATCAATCTTACAGACTTACATTCAAACGTCATACCTTCTTCTTGAAATGGAATACATAAATAGCACTTATATATTGCCTATTTTTAATTCGTCGAACCACACTTACACTTCATGTTTCCTCATCTCAATTTCGAATAGCAACTATACTTTGCCTATTCACTACAGTCAATCTGAATAGCAATTCTAATCTGCCTACTCAATCATTTCTACATGAATAGCAATTCTACCTTGCCTATTCAATCATTCATCCTGAATAGCAATTCCACTTTGCCTATCCAATCTTGCAACATGAATAGCAATTCTACTTTTCCTATTCAATCATTCCGCATGAATAACAATTCTACTTTGTCTATTCAATCATACACATGAATAACAATTCTACTTTGTCTATTCACTTTATACACCTGAATAACAATTCTACTTTGTCTATTCAATAAAACCCAAGGATACACGGGAATAGTAATTATACCTCGCATATTCCTTCTTTTCAAGGATACACGGGAATAACAATTATACCTCGCCTATTCCTCCTTTCAGCAAGAATAGCAACCATATTTTGTATATTCTATTATTGTAATATGAATAGTTGTAACGTCCCAAAAATTACAAGCAAATTTAAATTTTTAAATAAACATTTCATTTATAACAACTCCTTAAATGATCCCAACGTTTCGTTTGCAAACTCATAATTAATATCTTTATTGTTGGACAACCTAGGGGGGGTAAGGTTGTATTTAAAATCTTTTACTTTCAAAAATTCTTTTACAAATAAATACAGTACTGAAACAGTAAAAATAAATCAGAGTATACAAATAATAAAGAAGAGTGTAAATATAAACAAATACACAGAGATCATATAAATAAATATAAATGCAAAGCAGTTTATATAAATAAATATAATAAAGCACAGCGGAATAAATAAAGAGATAAAGGTTAGAGATACTTGACACAGAGATTTACTGATTTACCACCAACTGTGATAAACCAGCAGCCGAGACACTTCTCGACACGATCCAAATAAATGTATTCTTTACGGTAGAACACAAACCAAATACAAAGGAATTTGTAATAGTTTCTCAAGCCTCTGCTATGAGATAAACAGGATCACACACCCGTTATTCAAATACTTACAAGAGGAGTATAACTCACAATGGGTAATCACTCTTGTATAATATCTCACACTTGGATATTTTATAAAAAAATGTTTTATAAAATATATATATTATAAATGAGAGAGCTGAGAGTGTGGTTGCTGCTTGTTGTTACTGTTATGTGGTCTGCTTTTTCTCTTCTCCAGCATGCATGTATATATATCAGGAAGCTCCAACGGCATTGTGCATCCGCGGTATACCGCCAAAGGCACGCGGTATACCGCCGTCAGAAAAAGTAACTGACACACCAACGGCTACATGCAAAGTTGACTTCTGGAATTACGTACCCGCGGTATACCGGCTGGGACTCGCGGTATACCGCCGTCAGAAAAAGTATTATCAACCAATCAGAGAAGCACACGGAACCTGCCGCGGTATACCGGCTGAACACCCGCGGTATACCGCCAAATGTGTACCCGCGGTATACCGGGTATTCTCCACGGTATACCGGCGTCAGAAAAGACACCTTCCAGGACTGCAACCAAATCTTGCTGGATCTTCTTAAAACAAAAACTTATTTAGTTAAAATCAATTATGGTTTTTTAGAAATATCCAAGTGGTATATTATTTTAGGGTGTTTATCATTATTAGTTATAAACAATGATGACGACGTAAACACTTCCGTCTTGAATTCTTCAGATAAAATCTTCGTGTTCTTCAAGAACTGTACACTTGGATTAAATTGTTAGATAAACAATAATATGGTGTGTTTGTAATCATCAAAACAAATATATATAAATATATAGAGATGTGGTACACTTGCACCAACAATCTCCCCCTTTTTGATGATGACAAACACAACCGCTAAGCAAGAGCATATGCGGTTTCTCTCCCCCGTTTGTCGAAACAAAAAGGGTCAAGAAAGACGGTATGCTTCCCCTCGAGAGATGCTCCCTCTCAAAATATGCATATAATTGAGGTAGCATAAACTCATGGGTAAAAGAGCTAAAACGCTCCCCCTCAAATTAATAACGATATCAATTTGATTTTATAAAATTTGAGGGATAAAATAAAATGCAAAAAGCAAAAGAGACAAAGATATACAAACCAATACGAAACACTTGCACCAAAACGGATCTTAAGGCTTCAATTTTCGGTTAAATTTATGTGATAAAAAAAATCACCACGTATTATGACCTCGTCAGGTAACCACGTATTATAACCTCGGCAGGTAACCACGTATTATAACCTCGGCAGGTAACCACGTATTATAACCTCGGCAGGTGACCACGTATTATAACCTCGACAGGTAACCACGTATTATAACCTCGGCAGGTAACCACGTATTATAACCTCGGCAGGTAACACGTATTATATCCTCGCCAGGAAGCACGTATTGTATCCTCGCCAGGAAGCACGTATTGTATCCTCGCCAGGAAACACGTATTATATCCTCGCCAGGAAGCACGTATTATATCCTCGTCAGGAAACACGTATTATATCCTCGTCAGGAAACACGTATTATATCCTCGCCAGGAAGCACGTATTATATCCTCGTCAGGAAACACGTATTATATCCTCGTCAGGAAACACGTATTATATCCTCGCCAGGAAACACCTACAAAAGGCAAAGAAAATTTTTCGTGGTACCCTTTTCTTATGGGTCCTTTTAACAGTTAGTATAAAACATAAACTGCAAAAAAAATATGTTGTCGACATAAAACAAACACGACAAACATACAAAGCCATAAAAATGGTTTAAAACCACAAACGCATCCCACCGGGATTATCAACATTAAACATTCCTTTCGGAATCCATTTTCTAACCATTTTAATTTTACGATCGTATTCATCATAGACGTAAAAAGAAGCATGCAAATTTACATTATTCTTTGGTCTAGAAAATTTGCTATTATACATGCAAGCATACGGTTTCCTCGGCATATAATTCACATTATTCATTTTGGATACATACGGAGGTTTTTGCACATAAGGTTTTCTCGTTTTAACTTTAGGTGGTTCAAAACACCTTTTAATTTGAATACACGAGCACGTATCAATACATGTATTAGAACCAATGCCTTTTCTACAATTAATGCGATTAGACATATTTAGCATTTTTAACACTTTATCATTGCTATTTTGAAATGCATTAGCTAACAGATTATCTTTTTCATATAAATCGCATTTAGCTTTTAAACATGCATTATCATTTTCAAGTATATCGCATTTTGTACATAAAATATTTTCACATGTTCTTTTCTCTAAACATGCAATTTTATCATTTAAAATAACACAAGATTTACAAATATCTTTTTCACTTAATTTATTTTCTAATTTAGTGATAACATCTAAATCATGAGCAGATTTTTGTTTACCGTCATCTATTTCCTTTTTATATATAGATACGGTTTCTTTTAAATTAGAAATTTCATCTTTATATTTATTTGCGAGAGCAGCCATATCATGAAATGATTTATATAATTCGTCAAGATTATTTTCATTGTCACTATAATAATTATCACTATAATTACTATCACAATTATTTTTAGAAGAATATGATGAAGATACCTCATTATCATGGTCGGCCATGAGACACGTTTCTTCATTTCTTTGATCTCGGGTTTCGTCTCTCTTTTCTTTTGAGTTTTCACCATAGGTGATGTTCAAGTTCTCCCAAATATCACGAGCAGTTTCAAAGAGATAAACACGCTCAATATCATCGTTAGTAAGAACCGAAAAGAGAAAAATTTTGGCTTCATAATTTAAACAACAATTATCCTTATCTTCGTCGGACCATTCCGAGCTAGGTTTTTCAACAACTTTGTTGTTTTGAAATTTTGTGGGTTTGAAATCTCCTTTAATAATAATATCCCAAATATTTTGATTTATCCCACGAACATAACGTTCAAAAGAAATTGCCCAAAGATCAAAATTTTCGAAATCAATAAGAAGAGATTTAGAAAACCAAGCATTTTGTTGAGCCATTAAATAAAAGATATAACTTTAAAAAATTAAACATATAATTTTTTGAAAGCCCCGCTCTGATACCAAATGTTGGACAACCTAGGGGGGGTAAGGTTGTATTTAAAATCTTTTACTTTCAAAAATTCTTTTACAAATAAATACAGTACTGAAACAGTAAAAATAAATCAGAGTATACAAATAATAAAGAAGAGTGTAAATATAAACAAATACACAGAGATCATATAAATAAATATAAATGCAAAGCAGTTTATATAAATAAATATAATAAAGCACAGCGGAATAAATAAAGAGATAAAGGTTAGAGATACTTGACACAGAGATTTACTGATTTACCACCAACTGTGATAAACCAGCAGCCGAGACACTTCTCGACACGATCCAAATAAATGTATTCTTTACGGTAGAACACAAACCAAATACAAAGGAATTTGTAATAGTTTCTCAAGCCTCTGCTATGAGATAAACAGGATCACACACCCGTTATTCAAATACTTACAAGAGGAGTATAACTCACAATGGGTAATCACTCTTGTATAATATCTCACACTTGGATATTTTATAAAAAAATGTTTTATAAAATATATATATTATAAATGAGAGAGCTGAGAGTGTGGTTGCTGCTTGTTGTTACTGTTATGTGGTCTGCTTTTTCTCTTCTCCAGCATGCATGTATATATATCAGGAAGCTCCAACGGCATTGTGCATCCGCGGTATACCGCCAAAGGCACGCGGTATACCGCCGTCAGAAAAAGTAACTGACACACCAACGGCTACATGCAAAGTTGACTTCTGGAATTACGTACCCGCGGTATACCGGCTGGGACTCGCGGTATACCGCCGTCAGAAAAAGTATTATCAACCAATCAGAGAAGCACACGGAACCTGCCGCGGTATACCGGCTGAACACCCGCGGTATACCGCCAAATGTGTACCCGCGGTATACCGGGTATTCTCCACGGTATACCGGCGTCAGAAAAGACACCTTCCAGGACTGCAACCAAATCTTGCTGGATCTTCTTAAAACAAAAACTTATTTAGTTAAAATCAATTATGGTTTTTTAGAAATATCCAAGTGGTATATTATTTTAGGGTGTTTATCATTATTAGTTATAAACAATGATGACGACGTAAACACTTCCGTCTTGAATTCTTCAGATAAAATCTTCGTGTTCTTCAAGAACTGTACACTTGGATTAAATTGTTAGATAAACAATAATATGGTGTGTTTGTAATCATCAAAACAAATATATATAAATATATAGAGATGTGGTACACTTGCACCAACATTTATAATAAAAACCAGCGGAATAAACGTTTAATTATTAAAAAACATAAAGCAACCAGCTCTCCTCGCGCGCCAGTGTGTACCCGTCACGCCTTAGAGCCACTCGCACCTGAAACCACAATTTATTGGGAAATGGTAAGCACGAAGCTTAGTGAATTCAAACACCATAAATAACACAGTTATTTCCACACCACCATAAACAGATAATTGCACATAAACAGCATACAAGTCTACGAACAAATCATAGACGTGCATACTCACACCAACCCACCTAATAGGCAAACGTCGGTCCCACCGACCACACGACAACCGTGCAAACGCAACCCGGCACCCCCGGGTTCATACGCCGCCCGCGTATACAACCTTCGCAACCCGGCACCCCCGGGTTCATACGCCACCCGCGTATACAACCTTTGCCCCCACCAAGTCACTACGCCACCCGCGTATAAAATCTCCGGCCCCGCCGGATCCTCGGTCCCACCGAGTTAACGTAACAACATAGTATCAACTAGACACCCCACTATCTGGTTCCACAACACAATCACATAAAGCTACCACACACGTACTATAGCAATGATAAAACAACCGTTATTACATCCGACTAGACACCCCACGATTTAACCCCACACCACAAGCAAATAGAACTACCACACATACACACAACGTAATGTAAAAATAACCGACATTAGTTATAGTGAGAGAACTCACCTCGAATGCGCGCCTAGCTTAACAATACAATTCAAGCTTCACAATTACGGTCACTTCCCAGCACCTAAACGCATGTTAAAACGTGTCAATACGAGACCCGGATCCTACGACACGACACACGCTTAATCCGTCACTAAAACTATTTTCCGATCTCGCCAAACAGGTCTGTTCGGGACCTGTTTCGACCCCTTTAAACCCAGAAAATTCCCAATATTATTTCATGATTAGAAAGTACTCTGAGTTAGGGTTCCAAGGACATATTATACACCTCCTAACGATTTTTCTACAATTTATTATGAATTAAATACGAACGATTACCAAAACTGCCAGTTTTCGGTCCAGCCTGCACAAACAGCCCAATACAGCCTAGCTACGGGCTTAATCGGACTTTCGGAAAAACACGAAAACCTTCCCAACTCGATTAGGGAACTTTGGGCACCAATTTCACCTCAAAACGAGTTACGAGTAAAAAGTTAAGGCTTACACAAAACAGTGGCAGATTCCAGAATTTTCTACATGAAATGACGAAACACCGAACTTGCGACCACTTTTTCGCCCAGCTAGAGACCGAACCAGTTTTCCGCGAAAACACGGAAAACGTGTCCGACCCCGAACTTGAACCGTGGGCGCCAGTTTCGGCTCAAACGGAGTTACGACAGAAAAGTTATGATCCCACGAAAACTGGACAGCACACTTAGAATTTTCATAAAATCACGATTTATAAAAACGGTTCAAGGCTTAATCGATTCGGGTTTTACGCTACGATGATTTAGAGTTCAGGCCTGGTGTGTTTAGGGTTCCGCCACGAGTGTTACCCACTGCCACCGCCCTCCACCCACGGCCACCGTAGCGACGGCGTGCGGCGGTGGTGGTCTCGCCGAAAAAACGAAAAGGAAAAAGGAAAAGAAACGAGACGAACGAGAGAGCTACTTACCTCACGACGACGTCTCAACACCACAACCAGTCTTCTCTCTCTCGACCTCCGGCGACCCAGGGTGGTGGCGACCTCCGGCGACAGCAGCAGCGGCGGCGAGGGGTGGCTGCCGCTGGTTCTTTCTTCTCTTCTCTCTCTTTCTCGCGATCTCTCTCTCTCTCTCTCTCTCTCTTCTTCACTCTCGGCCGCACCACACACAAGAAAAGGAGAAAAGAGGATTGTAGGGTTTGGAGATTGTTTGGTTTGCTTGAAACACAAGGGAAAAAGGAAACGAGAAAGGGGTTTCGGTCATGGGCCGAGACCCATGCAGCAAGTTTCCAAGAATTGCACAAATAGCCCCTCAACTACACCTTATCTCACAATCTACCTCAAAACAACACGTATTCTAACATTTTGGTCCTTTTTGACACCAAACCACTAACCAAAACAATTAAAGGTAAACATTTTAAATTATTAAAATTAATTAATAAACGCACCGGGACACGGGCTTTACAATAGTAATTCTACTTTACCTATTCAATCATTTCAACGTGGATAGCAATTCTACTTTGCCTATTCCATCTTTTCAACATGAATAGCAATTCTACTTTGCCTATTCATTACAGTCCACTATAAACAGGAATATCAATTATACTTTGTCTATCCTACGTTATCCAATACAACTAGTGTTTACGGATCCATTACACCTTGTTAACGTATATACATAACAACGTATCATGCCACTCTCGTATCATATTCTCAATTATAAGAATATTAAATAACCTATTGTGTCCTCACCCTCAATTGTTTCCCCTTCAACGACTTGACACGGGGGTTCCGCTACCCGGTTAGCGGATGGGGTCAAGGGACAACGCCCTTGCGGGGTCTGGGGGCAGCGCCCCTAGAAATTATTTTTAGAAAACTAAATTAGATAGCACATCCAAAAATTATATCCGTACATCAGAATTGTCGGGACAACAACAGTTACCGGACAGCACAAACTATCCGGACATCATAACTTACCGGATACACACAACTTACCGGATACACATAACTTTCCGGATACACACAACTTACCGGATACACATCTTTCTGTATACATTATCTTTCCGGATACATTATCTTTCCGGATACATCATCTTACCGGGTATTTCACTAATCCGGATGACATCCGGAAACCAAGGTAATCCGGATACCATCCGGTAACTCAATTTATCCGGAAACTATAAGAAACTTAAGACTTACCGGATACTTTGTCTTGTCCGGGAACATTCATATAAGAGGTTTCCGGATAATATCATTTTATCCGGAAACAACGACCTGCAACCTAAAAATTCATCCCAAAACCATGTATGTTCCATTCAGCTTGTTTTAAACCCAACCATACAGTCCCAAAACAGTTTATACATGTGTCTTAACATTTAATTTGACAGAAAGCATGTATTTAATCAAAAGTGAATGAACTCGCCTAAATGAAGAAAACCCACTTCTCTTCACAAACAACTCCAAATCAGAACAATACCTAGATGAAATTAGTTTATGTTATAAATATCATCTTGCTACTGGAAATCAAACTTACAAAACCCTTTGATTTCTTACCAAAAATTTCAGCTTGATTCTTCTTCTTTTTCTCTTCCTTTTCTCTCCTTTCTTTCTTCCTTCTCTCTATCTTTCTTTCTGCCCTTTCTGCCGACTCCCACACTGAATTGAGATAATATCTCAATTCAGTTTTGCCTCTTTTCTTAATTAACCCTCAACTTTCCAAAATAACCAATTACATCCACTAGTTCCAAACTTCCAAAAATAGCAATTAAACTTTAATCACTTTAATTTTAGCACCAATAAATTATATAATTACAAAATAATCCAAGGCTTAAACCAACATACAATTAGACCCCTATTCATATTACATAATATAATGGAAAATACAAGATGTTACAGTGGGAGTCTTTCAAGAAAAAGATTCTGGAGGAATATTGCAACGAGAACGAGATGGATAGGATTGAAGAAGAGTTTCGGACTCTTAAGAAGGGTACTTCGTCAGTTAGAAAGTACACATAGTCCTTTATGGAAAAGTTAAACTTAGTGGGGCATGTGGATCCAACTGAGAAGGAAAAGATTAAGGCTTACCTGAAGGGTTTGCCAGCTGATATGATGTCACGAGTTAGGAGTTCAAAAGCTCTAACACTGAGGGAAACGATTGAGGAAGCAAAGGTTGTAGAAGAAGTTTATGCAAGGGAAAAAGCGGAGAAGGCTCAAATGGGAGAGAAAATAAAATTTGAAAGTCGATCGAAACCTTCACAAGAACTGAAGTCCCTTATTAAGGACACTCAACTTGGGACTCGACCAGAGTCTAATTGGTGTCAGAAATATAAGAGTAAACATTTTGGGCCGTGTCGGGTGATATCAAGGGAATGTTTTAAATGTGGAAAGAGTGGTCATCAAATAGAGAGTTGTCCCATCCAAGGACCAACTTGCTATGAATGTAAGAAACCTGGCCATTTTCGAAGGGATTGCCCAACGCTGAGAAATAGCGGGAATCAAGGGAAGAAACCCAACATCTTAACATTAAAGGGTTGAAACTTTTCGCATGAAGATGAAAGGTGTTAAGGATTGGATGGATACGTTTTTGATACTTTCCTTGTTTATTTTTATGTATAGGTGTATGGATATTATGTAAGTAATGCTAACTTATCTTTTGTATTTTGGTCTGTATCAAAAGTTAGCTATATTAGTTGTTATTGTTGAAAGATGTTTTAATGATTGAAAGGGGTAAAATAAGATCAAGTTATAGTTGGATAAAAGATTTGATAATTGTATAGTTACCCCAAGGAGATCTGCAAAATTTTAAGTTGGGGAACGAATAATGTTGAAGGATATAAGATCCAGAAAATGTGGAAAGTTGAGTCCTTGTTCTTCCTGGACTTTTAGCTGTGATTAAGTAAGTAAGACGAGAAATTGAAGAAATACATGATATATTTCATGTTGGTATGATGTGATTCCACTTACTGAAATAAGAGTAGGAGAGAAGAGTCGTTGTGTGGAGAAACCGGAGGCGATCTTAGAGAGATCAGTTTAGAAGTTACGACATAAGGATGTAGTAATGTTAAAGGTACATTGGAAGCATCATCGAGGTGCTAATGTGACATTAGAGTCGGCAGAGGATATGAAGACTAGATATCCTCATTGATTTACCTAGCTTTGATTTCGGGGACGAAATCATTTTCAAGTTGGGGAGTATTGTAACATCTCGTTTTTTATAAAGTGTTACGTTTGGTTTATCAAATATTTGAGTATATTTATTTAATAGATTAATTTTAGAGTTTATCCCCTAGTAAGTTACGTTATTGGTTTATTGGATTTATAAGTTAAGAGGTAAACTTTAATTTTAATTTATAAGTTGAGGGATGAAAGTTATCAATTGATAGAAAGTTGAGGGGGCTGTTTGGTTAAGGTGATTAAAGTAATCACCACCACCGCCTCACTACCTAAAAATGAACAAAAGTGATATTCTTATCTTCACTTTTTATTTTTGGTGATGGTTGTGTGTGTGTTTTGACGGTGAAAGAAAGAGAAAGAGGGAGAGAACCAAGAAGAAAGAAAAAGAAAAAAAGAAGAAGCAAAGTTCAGCTGGAGATTTTGTTAGAATACAAGTTGTGAAAACAAAGGTATGTTTCTAATCACAACTTTGTTTATAAATAGATGCATAAAGTTTTCTAATGGTTTAGAAATGGGTCTTGATGATTTTGGAAGGATATGAGAAATATGAGTATATGATTATGTTATGTTAATAGTCTTAAGCATATCTGTATATTTACAGAATCATTGATAGCTGGTTGGAGTCTTAAATCTTTGATTTTTGCAGAAAAGTGGGTTATTTTCATTAAGGTGAGTTCATTCACTATTTTGACCTAAATCCTTGTTTTCTGTCAAATTAAACATTAAGATATGTGTATAAGTTGTTTTCGGACTGAACGAATGTGTTTAAAACAAGCTGAATGGAACAGACATGGATTTAGATTGTAATTGTAGGCTGCAGGTCGAAGTTACCGGGTAAAATGATAATACCCGGCAACCTCTGTATGAAGGTTTCCGGACAACGCAAAGGTACCGATAAGTTCTATTTATTTGTAGTTACTGGATGAGCTAGTTACCGGATTGTTGAATACCGGTAAGTCCTAGTTACCCGGTAAGAATTGTATCCGGTAAGTGTGGTATCCGGTAAGTGTGGTACCCGGTAAGTGTGGTATCCGGTAAGTCTGCATACCCGGTGAGTTTTGTATCCGGACACTTTTAAGTATTCGGTAACTTGGGTTTTGTTAAACTTCTGGATAGAGTAGAATTGAAGAAACTGAAATACAATCCTAGTTGCTTGAACATAGTTATTACTGGCTGATAATATGTTAGGCTTGAAGGTTGTTTTAGCTGAGTAAATATGTAAGTGAGTAGTATGTGTAATGGATCCATATACACTAGTTTTATTTGAAATGATTGGATAGGCAAAGTAGAATTGCTATTCATATGTAAAGGAGGAGTAGACAAAGTATAATTGTTATTCCCGTGTATCCTTGAAATGATTGAATAGACAAAGTATAATTGTTATTCAGGTTGAATGATTGAATAGACAAAGTATAATTGTTATTCATGTTGAATGATTGAATAGACAAAGTATAATTGTTATTCAGGTTGAATGATTGAATAGACAAAGTATAATTGTTATTCATGTTGAATGATTGAATAGGCAAAGTATAATTGTTATTCAGGTTGAATGATTGAATAGACAAAGTATAATTGTTATTCATGTTGAATGATTGAATAGACAAAGTATAATTGTTATTCATGTTGAATGATTGAATAGACAAAGTATAATTGTTATCTAGGTTGAATGATTGAATAGACAAAGTATAATTGTTATTCAGGTTGAATGATTGAATAGGCAAAGTAGAATTGCTATTCACGTTGAATAATTGAATAGGCAAAATAGAATTGCTATTCATGATTAAATAATTGAATAGGTAAAATAGAATTACTATTCATATAGAAATGAGGGAATGTGTAAAGTATAAATGGTTATTATATTGACTGTAGTGAATAGGCAAAGTATAGTTGCTATTCGGATTTAAAATGTGGAAATATGAATTAGACGAAGTGTTGTTTTCCTGTGTTTACGAAGAATTGAAAATAGGCAATATATAAGTGCTATTTCTGCTTTCATTCTAAGGAGAAGATATGGTGATTAAATGTAAGTCTTTAGGCTTGATTGATAAACTAGAATCCATGATGATTCTTGAATGTGGTGTTATGACTTTTTGGAAGATAGTCATACTCATGGGATTGAGTATGATTATATTATTATGAGATATGTACGAGTACGGTAAGAACGAGTGTAAGTCAAGTTTTGATAAACCTTGTTTACGTTGATTTAAAAGTATTATTTTGAAACTGAATGTTCTCACTAGGCGTTAGCCTAATTGTTTCAAATTATATTTTCTTACCAGGTATGAGCTCAGGGAAGTAATGAGATGAGTGAAGAGTTTATGATGACGACAAGTTGATGTAAATTAACTCTTGTCATTATTTTCACTAGTTGAGAACGTTTATGTAATGGATATTAGATGCGTAAACCTTTTATTTCGGGTTTAATTTTACCCTGATTTTTAGGGTGTTACAATATGGTATCAGAGCCGGTTACCGGGTCGATGTGTCAGCGAGGACGCTGATCCCACAAGTTGGGTGGATTGTGAGATCCCACATCGGCTAGGAGGGGGAACGAATTCCTCCTTATAAGGGTGGATGGATACATTCCTTGCATGAGGCCTTTTGTCTGTCACTGGGTGCGGTATGGGTGCGTCCCGCGTATGCCTGTGCGGGCAGGAACAAAACCGTGAGCGGTACCTGTATGCTGTTATGCAGAGGGTATGCGCAAAGCGGACAATATCGTGTACGGTGGGCTGGGGATGTTACATCATGGCCTAATGTGCGGTCTTTTTATAACGTAATATTTGATTTATCTTTACGTTTTTGATATATAAGCTAATTTAACTTGGTTATTGTCATTGACTCATTGATTAATAGTACAAAACATATGTTTTTATATATAATAGTATATATAAAACAGAGATTTGCAGCCATAAGTCACGCATTGATAAACGTCATGGCACGTCATGCCTCCTAAGGCTTGAGGCTTGGCCTCACCGCCACACCACGCCTCACGCCATTTAGAACCTTGCCTATAAGCAGGCCAAACTTGCCAACGAGCCTAAAAATTTACACTTAAAAACACTTATATAAAAAGGTAAGTTATGTAAAATTATCCGAAATACATAATTTTTTTGCAACTAAAAAAACATAAAATATACAAGTGTACACAATGTAAGCAAAAGGTAATTTTCACAAAAAATGGTAATATGAATTTTTCCTCTCCAAAGGCAAAGATTATCACTAGAAGTTAGGATTCTTCAAGAACAAATTTTTTAACCACCTAATATTTCAAGATCGAGATCCGAGACGTATTATATGGCATATCACAAATAGTATATATTTGAGAGGTGGTTGGTACTGAGTACATGGAGTCCAACCCAAACAATTGCTAAACATTTTAAATGAAATATTAATTATACAAAAAATTTGATTATAATTGTATAACGGGTCGGACAAGCCTGTCCAAATTTATTTTTCTATCGCCCAAGCCCACCCATTAATTTGAATAGTCTCACCCAAGCCCGCCCGTATTTTATAAAATGGTTGTTTAAGCCCATTTTTTTGACGGGCTGAACGTGTCGAATCTAGCGAGCCGCCGAGCCGTACAACTCATAAATAGCTCTACTCAAATTCATGGTTTTAAGGCATCTAATATTTATGATCATGAATTCTTTACCTACTCATTAACCAAAACAAGGATTCGTGACATTTGAACCCGACTTAACATGGACTTTTGCGTATTACATCTTGACAATGAAAAGTCTTAAAACTAGAGGTAGTTATGCTAGATGCTATTTTTATAGTTGGAGTTTTTAATAGGGAAATTAATTAAAATACCCAAAGTCAAACCAACTGTTACCAAAATACCCTAAAATCTTTCAATTTTGCAAAAATACCCAAAATACCCGCGATGGGGTCCCGCGATCGCGGGATACGCTGACGTGGCACGTATTTTGGGCACAAATGCCCCGCGAAGCCCCTAAACTTTGGCCGCGGTGCACTTTTGGTCCCTGCCCGCGATCGCAGCCCGCGATGGGCCAAAATTTACAGTTTTGGTCCCTGAAAATTTACACTTTCAGCCCCTATACTTAGACGAATCTTGATGCTTTTACTGTTTTTTTCCACAATTATTGCAATTTAAAGACCGATTTGTGGTTGAAATTCAATTGCATGTTTCAATCAATGTTAAATCAATGTTTTTGGAATATCAGTTTGTGGATGAAATGAGAGATTGGTTTTCTGATATGTTGGTTGTTTCATTCATAAATAGACGTAAAATTCAAGCCATAATTCTCACACAACGATTTCATTGTTGCAATATTTCTTTCTGCAATATTTTGTGTTTGAGATACTACTGAAAAAATGAGTTCATCTGTTGCAAAAGCTAAGCTATATTTCTGTTTTGATGGTGAATGGGTGCAAGATAACAATGAGTGGAATTTTGCTTATAAATCTAAGCATGGTGTAAAAGTGTCAGTAAATTATACTTATCAGAAGTTTGTTGCATACGCCATGCAAAAATGTGGAATCAACTCTTCTGATATTTGCAAGTTAGTGTTTAAAAATGGCGATGGGTCATTTGTGGATTTATCCAACGATAGGGATATCTCTACTTTTCTGCACCTTGCAGTCGATTCAGAAAGACCCCCATTACTCTTTGTGTATCCCGGCGTATCCGACGGTGACGACGACGGTGACGAGGAGGGTGACGACGACGAAGACCTCCAAATAGAGCAGCCTGATTCTCAACAACAACCACCACCACCACCACCATCACCACAACCACACGAATGGCGTACTGCTGGAGTTGCTGATGACGAAACCCACGTTTTCAGAACGGGTAATTCTGAAATAGACAAATCAGACACCGATAATGATGATCACGAAGAATATACCCCTAGTAGAAAATCATGTAGTCAGATAAATGACTTTTTTGATATGCCCCCTATTCTTCTAGACTCCCATACCCAGACACAAAGCTACGAACCTACACCTTATATTCGTAGCGAAAGTTTAACAGCAGGTCAGATATTCGATTCGAAGGATCTCTTAGCAAGTCAGATCGGACTCAAGTTCTTGGAAGAGGGTTTCCAAAGTCGCGTGCGGGCATCTGACAAAATCAAATACGTAGTTGAATGTGCTAGAGAAAAGTGTGAGTGGAGGTTGTACGTGATTCACACGGGTCCCAAAGGAGGGGCGATAATGATTAGAAAGTTGCACGACGTACACACTTGTACGAGGACGCAACTTAATCCCCACCACAAACAAGCCGGCAAAAAGACTTTGGGTGCGATCCTGAAAAAACAAATTTCTTGATGTTAGCAGGTCATTGCGTCCAAAGGACATCATCCACGACGTTCACCAGCAGTTCGGCGTCACGATTGATTACCACCAAGCATGGCGTGCGCGCTGCCATGCACTGTTTATGGTGAGAGGCACGTTCGAGGAGTCGTATGAACGACTCCCGACATATTTATATAATTTGCAGATGCAGAACCCTGGTATTGTCACGCAGCTACGGACCGATTCACGTGGACGGTTTGAGATGTGCTTCGTGGCCCTTGGACCCGCGGTACGTATTTTAACACGTCATATGTTTACACATTATAAACTATAACATTTACACATTATAAACTATAACATTTTAACCTATGTTTTTGCAGATCCGCACATTTCTGGAAAATCTACGTCGTGTCCTGATAATAGACGCAACCCATTTAAAGGGCCGTTACTTGGGTATGATGTTCCTGGCGGTTGTGAAACACCCTAAAAACGGAGTAAATTTAAACCTTGAAATTTCCACCAGTTATGATCAAAATTTTCAAACTTATATAACCTGAGGATCAAATGTAAGGTTTTTATATACAACTGACATTACTCAAATAACTTATTAATCTAATCACCTCATAACAATCAGATTAATCGAGTTATCTAAACAACTGTCCCAAAGACTTCAAAGTATATCTAGATCTGTTGTTATCTCTAAGTCTGAATCTCTCCAAAAGTTCTCTTCTCTCATTCCCGCTACTTCCCGGAGCTTGTACCTGGTAAGAAGATTCAACTTGAAACATTAGGCTTTCGCCTAGTGAGAATACTCAAATCAAAATAAAATTTAATAATTAAAACATGAACAGATAACTCAAACCTGTTCTCACCCATCTTACCGTACGACAACTCCTTTCCAAATCGGGGAATCTACCCCAGTCCCATTCCTACGACTAACTCATTTAATTGTAACAACAAAATAAGAGTTAACTCTGAATCATTCCAGATTCAATCATTCCAGATTCACAACCAATATTCACACACAAGAAATTACAAGTCAAAACTTGCCTATTTCTTAATCAGGAAGTAGAGATTACAAATTACTTTATACCTATCTCTAATCTTCCTCTCATCACAGGGAAATCTCCGATCTTCCCGAAACAATGGAAATCTCTGATCTTCCATAAATCGAAATGGGAATTACAAATCAAAATCTGCCTATTCCACATTCCACCTCTGCATCAATGGTCCCAATGGGATTATAATATCGTGATACTCAATCGGGACTCACGATGGTTCGAGGTTCACCCAATTACTAAAATTACACCCCTTTGGTCTATGGCGAGTAATCGGTTCCCATTATACCGTACCCAAGTGCCCTCGGTGACCGGATGCCTATTTTAGTAAAAGCACATAATCATATAATATAATACAATCGATACTACTATATGCGTCCAGCATAGAATGTATCATTTCTCTGAACATATTCTATATATAAAATAAAGAATATTATTACTCCACATCTCAATCTCTTTATTACCCCTTCTCTGAAACCTGATATGATGATCACCATCTCAATAGTTATTTATATTTTCGAACTCATAGATAGGCCTTTATAATATATCTCAATTTGGCTTTTCAATCACATTTAGAGTTCATAATCATCTAACATATTGCATATAACAGATAATCCTGCTCATTATAAGGAATATGAATAATTCTTGTTCATCAACTTCTTAACTATCCCCTCATAGTAATTTAACACGAGAGTTAACATATATCAGTTGTTAATCTATATCTTTGAACTCATGGATGGACTTTTATAGTTTATCTCAATAAAGCTTCAAATCATATTTAGAGTTCATAACCACATAGTAATTTCATGTAGTAGATAATCAAACTTAGCATGCAAGATTAATAATAAATACTAGTTCATCAACTTCATAGATAACTCATCTTAGAAGTTTTAGCATGGGAATCCACATAACACAACCTTTAATCGCCTTCTTGGCTTGTCTCTAATTTAATCCAATCCACATAAAACATATTCATGCATATATATAAAGCATCTAATTCAAGATTAATTACTGAATTTTTAAAGAGAGTTGAATAAACTCACCTGATGCGTTATCACTCCTTTTAGTCCCTTTTTAACTCGTAAGGCTCCTTTCTTCACTACCACAGCTTACTGTATTATTCAGTTTACATATACTGATATTAATTTTCCAAAACAGAACCCTCTACAACTGAAAATCCTTACTTTCTAAAAATTACATCTCAAGTCGCAATGGACTGAAGTCGCAGTCCACTGTTGCGATTCCATTTCCAAATCGCAACCAACTGTTGCGATTCCATCTCAAGTCGCAACTCACCATTGCGATTCCACCTCAAGTCGCAGTCCACGGTTGCGACTACAGTACCAAGTCGCAATCAACGGTTGCGACTCCAACTCCAAGTCGCAACGGTCTATTGCGACTCCACTATCAAGTCGCAACTGCCCACTGCGACAACTATGAATGTCGTAACTCAAGGTTGCGACTTCGATGATGTTCATCCAAGTCTCAGTCCACTCTGTTCAATTTTAAACCCAGAATTTGCAGTTTTACTCTATGTTTGTTTCTGATACTATGCAGATATACTTAAGGTTATAAACCAAACCTACTCATGTATTCAAACTCCCCAAAACATCTATAAATCATAACAACCCATCTCTAAACTTATCTTAACAATTATGAACATGAAAATTAGAATAGTTTACCTTTTGATGTCTTCAATAATACACAAGATTAGCTGATTTCTGGCTATTCTCCTTCTCTTTCTCGACTTCTCTATCTTGATCTCTCGGTTCTCTTTCTCTTCAACCGAATACACACACCAACACAACTCATACACTCATTCTTAGTTTGTAATGGCTTAGTTAGTTGACACCTCTCATTTAATTGCATGAGTCACTAAACTATTTACCAAACAAACCCCCAACTTTAGGAGAATGACACTTCAATCCTCAAACTTTAAAGGAATAACATAACACACCTCATACATAAATAAAACTCATAACAATACCCTTAAGTTTAATATTCTCAAAAGAAATCTTTAAACTTTCAACATATGTATTTTTAACCTTAAATTGAATTATAATACTCCATATAATTCAAGGTTACTCTAAATACAAATACATTCTAAATCTTATTAAAATAATAATATCAAAACTTAGGATGTTACAATACTCCCCAACTTGAAAATGATTTCGTCCCCGAAATCAAAGTCAGGTAAACAAATGAGGATACCTATCCCTCATACTCTCTTCCGACTCTAAAGTTACATTAGTACCTCTATGGTGTTTCCACTGTACTTTCAACATAGCTATCTCATTACCATTACATAGCTTTCTAATCGATCCTTCCAAAAATTACCTCTGGTTCTTCCACACCGCATCATTATCACAACTCACTCTCCAGGTCTCAAAATAACATTAACATGTTCTACCTGAAAGTTTACGTACACTGTAAATTAAGCATACATGTTACTATTAAATATTTCAACAACCACGGCATTCCATTATTATTTCCATGACTTACACATTTCTTCAATATAGAATGCTATTACTTCCTTACAAAACATAATTAAACAGTTTCACTAAGATCTCTAACTTCAAATATTCAACCAAGTTATTTTGAAATGACATTACCGATCGAAGTTATTACCATTCTTAGATCTTTAACTAATAATTTCTCGTACAATTCTTTCACCCATAAGGAGCAGTTTATATTCCTTAACAATCTTGCCTTCGCTACACCACATTGACCTACATACTCATCATCTTTATTAAACTTCCAGTGATTCAAATTACAACTTAACTGGCAACTCATACCATCAAAATTTCTTTGGATACACTCACCACTGCTCCGACCTTCTACTTCGATATAAGCCATATCACCAAGTTATCTTACAAACCACATGTTCTATCAATCTTTATTAACGAATAATACTTTCCAACCGGAATTTCCCAAAACTTCCATTCAGATACTTCCTCTTTCTAATATCACGTCTCATACTAGATGACACATGTATCTTGGCAATTAATGCCACTACTCGTTCATACATTCTCCACCCATAACATTTACCACAGACCATGTCTCTCATAGTCATTCGTACATATTTAATTTTACAATCCCATTTTCTCGTCTAAATACACAGGTCTATATTACTAAATATCTTCTCCCCAACTTTAGTTGAACTACTACTCACGACTTTCTAATTAACCTTGAACTTATTCGTTCTTACTAGCTCTTTGTGATTCCACTATGTTGCATAGACAGGGTACAATTCCTCACAGATCAACACAATCTATACATTCCCTTTTGTTTATCTCCAGTATTTCATCTTTTATAAATCTTCCACATCGTAAGTAAACACTTATCTAAAAGCAACAGTCCTTCACTGTTCTAACAATCCCACAAGGTGATCCTTCAACTTTTAAGTTTCTGATTTAAACTTAACATTCATACAAAATTCCAAAAGGATAAACAATGCATTCACGTTATATAAACTTAAATTTTTAATACCGATTATGCAAGTTCAACCCCAAGCCTACGCCAAGCTTATCAAATCGGGTCAAAGTCCTCAAGACTTAACTGAATCCAAAACCGAGTCATCTACTCAAAGGATCTAACGATTATTTATCAATATCACTCACGCAAACAAATACATCTAACTCACATTATGCAACATACGCTCCGAGATGTGATAATCTTACGACCCCTTCATTGCTACTTTCCCAATGAAGTCAAATCATTTGCAAGTACACGCAACTCTTTTCATACTCCACAATGTATATAATCTGCCCAGGTTCATTAGTTCCAAAGATACTAAGTAAAATATCAAACAGTCTTTACACCTAAGGCCAACACTTAAACTGTCACCGGTTCAAATACAATGCAGTTAAGCATACAACCCATTCAATACTCCATCTCGAATCATTAAACTGACAAATATTCAAAAGACTCATTTGTATATTAATCAGGCCTTTAAGGTCAAAACAAACGTTTGGTCAAACACGTGTCACTCACACGATTACGTAAATCAAAATTTCCTCTTTACTCAAGATCTTAACCTTATTAATCCTTTAATTGGCCATTGACTTCAAAAGAAAAGTTTATCACTCTCAAAACCTTCACATTTTCAAAATGTAATACGACAAAAATTATTTTACAACCACAAAATACCAAAAACATGCTTCGACCACATAACTTTCACTTAGGTTATAATTAATCAAACTCAAAATTCCCCCAATTGTGTCACACACACTAATACCCACTTTGCGCATACCTTCTGCATAACAACATACCGGTATCGTTCACGGTTTTGCTACTACCCGCACGGGAATACGCGGAACGCATCCAGACCGCACCCAGTGACACACAAAAGGCCTCGTACACCTTACAACTCTCGCCTTCAAGGTCAAAACTTGACATCTCAATACTTCCTTAACCCTGAACCTAATTCTTCCTCCAGACATGCCCGACACTCGGCAATTGTATTACTAATCACCGAACAAAGATACAGACCCTCGTATTGATGTTACTAAAGTTTACCTTCGACTTTCTCACTGTTCATCTCTCATTTGAATACGATTACCAAAACCACAAACTTTCTCCCAAGGTTTATCCAACACCTCTCCTCTCTTGGAGTTCTTTCTTAGTTTATAGCGTAATACCCTACGATCTAGCGAGTTCATAGCCTTCATGCATGACAAATATAATAATTAACTCAATCCACACTTTTCTCATTTAAATAAATAACATTCAAAACAACATGAGCACACACGCCCCAAATCATTTTCATAACTCCCATGTACTACACAACAGTCTCAAAACCGTTTGTCTATAAATTTACGTAAAACTCAATCAAAAATGTTGTTACAACAGTAATACCTTAAATGAAAATCTTTTCACACGACAAAAGTTTAAAATTTACTGACATAGAGTAAACTAGTCGTTTCTCACACTCTTTTATATGATATCATCAAATCAATACCTTTGTTGTTTATAAAAAGTTTACTGATCAACACTTTCTTGACCTATTTGCTATCATACAACTTTTTATGTAAAGTATGAAGTATTTTGCAAGTTGCTAAGCCCCAAAATTTCGTTAGGCAGCGTAATTGAAATTGCCCTTTTTCTTCAAATACATACTTGCACATACTAACTCATCCTTGAATAAAACTGTTATTTATGCATTTGATTTGAAATCAAGAAAACTCATGTAACACACACTAAAACATCATGCACAAAATTCACTCGCAATGAAGGCTATTTACTCAAACAAGGTCAATCGTTTTACTTTCATAATTTATCGTTGACACTTTACTTTCGACCCGAAATCGCCCTCTCGGCCTTATAATAATTGCTACATCTGCATTCCATGGCTCCCATACTCAACCATGTGATAGTAATTCTGTATTAACCAATCATCTCATACTCTATCTCTGCACCTATCAAATCACCTATTAAAGATTGCTTTGGCAGACTTTCATGAGTCCCACCAATTTCTAGGTTGTCCTTCAAAACCCCAATCATATACTGATCTGTCCCTTAAAGGACCTTGGTGACAAATTCACCATCACTTTACTATAACTTATAGAGATAACCATGCGAAATGATTATGCACTTACATACATACAACAATGTACTTTACCGATCGTTAGTCACTGTAACAATTCAGAAATAGACATGCTCGTGTAACAATGTATTCATAATAACAGTAGCTAATTGTAATTGTGAACATATCATACAGGAGAATCCCCATTATCATTGTCATAGCACTAATTTCACGTATTTCCGTTAACTCTAAGACTATCCCGTCTCAACACTTCTACCCATATCTCACATATCATAACCTACTACGTCTCAGCTTAAGTCTAAGTATCTCATCAGCATACTTAGTTCGCTTAAACTAGTGCTCTGATACCATACTGAAACACCCTAAAAACGGAGTCAATTTAAACCTTGAAATTTCCACCAGTTATGATCAAAATTTTCAAACTTATATAACCTGAGGATCAAATGTAAGGTTTTTATATACAACTGACATTACTCAAATAACTTATTAATCTAATCACCTCATAACAATCAGATTAATCGAGTTATCTAAACAACTGTCCCAAAGACTTCAAAGTATATCTAGATCTGTTGTTATCTCTAAGTCTGAATCTCTCCAAAAGTTCTCTTCTCTCATTCCCGCTACTTCCCGGAGCTTGTACCTGGTAAGAAGATTCAACTTGAAACATTAGGCTTTCGCCTAGTGAGAATACTCAAATCAAAATAAAATTTAATAATTAAAACATGAACAGATAACTCAAACCTGTTCTCACCCATCTTACCGTACGACAACTCTTTTCCAAATCGGGGAATCTACCCCAGTCCCATTCCTACGACTAACTCATTTAATTGTAACAACAAAATAAGAGTTAACTCTGAATCATTCCAGATTCAATCATTCCAGATTCACAACCAATATTCACACACAAGAAATTACAAGTCAAAACTTGCCTATTTCTTAATCAGGAAGTAGAGATTACAAATTACTTTATGCCTATCTCTAATCTTCCTCTCATCACAGGGAAATCTCCGATCTTCCCGAAACAATGGAAATCTCTGATCTTCCATAAATCGAAATGGGAATTACAAATCAAAATCTGCCTATTCCACATTCCACCTCTGCATCAATGGTCCCAATGGGATTATAATATCGCGATACTCAATCGGGACTCACGATGGTTCGAGGTTCACCCAATTACTAAAATTACACCCCTTTGGTCTATGGCGAGTAATCGGTTCCCATTATACCGTACCCAAGTGCCCTCGGTGACCGGATGCCTATTTTAGTAAAAGCACATAATCATATAATATAATACAATCGATACTACTATATGCGTCCAGCATAGAATGTATCATTTCTCTGAACATATTCTATATATAAAATAAAGAATATTATTACTCCACATCTCAATCTCTTTATTACCCCTTCTCTGAAACCTGATATGATGATCACCATCTCAATAGTTATTTATATTTTCGAACTCATAGATAGGCCTTTATAATATATCTCAATTTGGCTTTTCAATCACATTTAGAGTTCATAATCATCTAACATATTGCATATAACAGATAATCCTGCTCATTATAAGAAATATGAATAATTCCTGTTCATCAACTTCTTAACTATCCCCTCATAGTAATTTAACACGAGAGTTAACATATATCAGTTGTTAATCTATATCTTTGAACTCATGGATGGACTTTTATAGTTTATCTCAATAAAGCTTCAAATCATATTTAGACTTCATAACCACATAGTAATTTCATGTAGTAGATAATCAAACTTAGCATGCAAGATTAATAATAAATACTAGTTCATCAACTTCATATATAACTCATCTTAGAAGTTTTAGCATGGGAATCCACATAACACAACCTTTAATCGCCTTCTTGGCTTGTCTCTAATTTAATCCAATCCACATAAAACATATTCATGCATATATATAAAGCATCTAATTCAAGATTAATTACTGAATTTTTAAAGAGAGTTGAATAAACTCACCTGATGCGTTATCACTCCTTTTAGTCCCTTTTTAACTCGTAAGGCTCCTTTCTTCACTACCACAGCTTACTGTATTATTCAGTTTACATATACTGATATTAATTTTCCAAAACAGAACCCTCTACAACTGAAAATCCTTACTTTCTAAAAATTACATCTCAAGTCGCAATGGACTGAAGTCGCAGTCCACTGTTGCGATTCCATTTCCAAATCGCAACCAACTGTTGCGATTCCATCTCAAGTCGCAACTCACCATTGCGATTCCACCTCAAGTCGCAGTCCACGGTTGCGACTACAGTACCAAGTCGCAATCAACGGTTGCGACTCCAACTCCAAGTCGCAACGGTCTATTGCGACTCCACTATCAAGTCGCAACTGCCCACTGCGACAACTATGAATGTCGTAACTCAAGGTTGCGACTTCGATGATGTTCATCCAAGTCTCAGTCCACTCTGTTCAATTTTAAACCCAGAATTTGCAGTTTTACTCTATGTTTGTTTCTGATACTATGCAGATATACTTAAGGTTATAAACCAAACCTACTCATGTATTCAAACTCCCCAAAACATCTATAAATCATAACAACCCATCTCTAAACTTATCTTAACAATTAGGAACATGAAAATTAGAATAGTTTACCTTTTGATGTCTTCAATAATACACAAGATTAGCTGATTTCTGGCTATTCTCCTTCTCTTTCTCGACTTCTCTATCTTGATCTCTCGGTTCTCTTTCTCTTCAACCGAATACACACACCAACACAACTCATACACTCATTCTTAGTTTGTAATGGCTTAGTTAGTTGACACCTCTCATTTAATTGCATGAGTCACTAAACTATTTACCAAACAAACCCCCAACTTTAGGAGAATGACACTTCAATCCTCAAACTTTAAAGGAATAACATAACACACCTCATACATAAATAAAACTCATAACAATACCCTTAAGTTTAATATTCTCAAAAGAAATCTTTAAACTTTCAACATATGTATTTTTAACCTTAAATTGAATTATAATACTCCATATAATTCAAGGTTACTCTAAATACAAATACATTCTAAATCTTATTAAAATAATAATATCAAAACTTAGGATGTTACAGGTTGCCATGGACGGGGATAACTCCATCGTTCCAGTAGCTTTCGGCGTAGGCAAGTCCGAAACCGGGGACGAGTGGACTTGGTTTCTGTCCATGTTGAGACAAGCTATTGGAGACCCGCAAGGGTTGGTGTTTATGTCTGACAGGGCTCCTTCCATAAGCGCCGCAATCTCTGCCATGTACCCAAACGCCCCTCACGCCATATGTTGTCGACATTTGGAGATGAACGCCAAATCCAAGGACAAACGTATTACCACCTACAAGGATGTCTATTGGGCGGCATGCAGAGCATATACGGATCGGGAGTTTAACAAGTACATGAATATGCTACGATACAGTGTCAAGGAAGCAGCCAAAGTCTTTGACGATGCTGGACCGGAGAGGTGGTCCGCGGCCCATTTTCCTGGACAACGATATGACATTCTGACCTCGAATAGTGCAGAGTCTGTGAATGCACTCTCCCGTTTTGCGCGTAGATGTCCGATTGTTAATCTTATGGACTACTTTCGGGCCTTTCAACAAGAGTGGTACCAAATTCGACGCCTAAAAGGAGCTAAGATACAAAATGCACTCGCACCAACGGCGGAGAATATCGTTCAGTACAGGGCGCGTCGTGCGGCGACATGGCCGGTAAGAGCAATCGGGTATGGGAAGTACGAGGTGCATGATGACTATATTCACGCGATTGTGAATATGGAAGACCACCTTTGTTCATGTCGCGAATGGGATAAATCTGGGTTACCGTGCGGCCATGCCATCGCTGCAGCAACATATATGGGTCGTACAGATTGCAGCGACTTGGCTGTACCTTTCTTCACGTCCGAATATTACCGGAAAACATACGTGGAGGTAATAAACCCAGCTGGACCCCCTGCAGCATGGGTGTATCCACCCGACCCGCTTCCACCATGCTATCCACCTTTAATGGATAAGAACAGGGCCGGGAGACCGAGAAAGAACGACCGACGTCCATCACGTGGTGAAAGTTCGATACAACGAAGATGTACTCGGTGCCAATGCGTAGGACACACTCGTGGAGAGTGTCCAAATCCCGCCCCTTCAACCGTGCCAAGGAGACATTCTGTGAGTCACACCCCGGGCCCGTCACAGCTTGAACCATATGGAACAAACCCATATGATACTGTTGATCTAAACACTGATTTGTAAATGATATATATACACACATACATATGCTTCTAAATGAACATTGATAACACAGCTAGTTTGTAAATGATATATATATATTCGTATTATATATTTACACACATAAAGAAAATAGGAGACCTTCAATTTTTCTTAGTATTTTCTTGACCTTGTTCTTGCATCCATGGCAGTGAATGTTAACTCTGAGTACACATATCTGTTTATATATTCATATTAGATACGTTTTAATTTTAACAAATTACACCATTATAGTTAATTATTTAATTTATGGTACATCTCATATTTTTTTTCAATTTTGTTTTACACTCCTATCGCATTAACATAATAATCATATATTAACTAATTCATTAAATCGTTTTAAATTATTATTATTTGAATGTGTTTATAGATATCGTGAATGGCAATAGGAGAAGGTAGAATTGTTTATAAATGGGGTTTTGACAAGTTGGTATCACTGGACTCATTTAAGAATTGTGAAAATGGGTATTTGGCGAATGATGATTCATGTGTGTTTAAAACACTTCAGCTCCAAACACACATGAATCATCATTCGTCAAATACCCATTTTCACAATTCTTAAATGAGTCCAGTGATACCAACTTGTCAAAACCCCATTTCATATTATATATATACACATACATACATATGCTTCTAAATGAACATCTATAACACAGCTAGTTTGTATTCCATCCAACAAGCTCTTCATCTTCAATCTTTCTGACCCTTCTTCAACGGCTTCTGCTTTTGCAACCACGTATGGCCATTGTGTACCACAACCCGCACACACTTTAGCAAATGAGTTGAGGGTTGTCATATATTCTACAAGAGGAGTAGGCCCACGAATGAGGTAACCTCTGACTTGACCTTGCATGATGTATCCAACCTAACCGTGGTTCAGCGGCTTAAAAACTACTTTTCAGAGAAATTAACAACAACAAAAAATACAAAACAACAACACAGTAAAAAAAATACAAATAACAACACAGTAAAAAAAATACAAAACAAAAAAAATATATAACCACCACCTACTTAAAAATTGATTTAGTTTCATCAATCCAAGCTTGCTTCTCGTTTACCTTCGCTTGAATAATTGCGAAGTCTTGCAGAATATGGTGAATTGCTTCTTGTTCTCGACGAACACGAGCCTCCCGAGCTTTTATATCCCCTTTCATCCTTTTGATCTCCCTGTCTTCCTCTTCGATCTTTCTCAAATGGACTGCCTTCCTGTCCATCATTTTTTCCACTCTTCTGTTGGTTCATCTATCTCTTTTTCCTTTTTTGCTATGGCGACCTCGATTTGAGGTGACATTTTTTCAGGAGTAGACTTAGGGTTTGATGACGATGCCATTTGTGGATGAAATGAGAGAAGAGAGAAATCAATTCAAAGAAAGAAAGCAAGAGAGAAATCAAGAAAGAAAGCAAGAGGAAGTGTGAATTGTGAATTGCATACTACTGATATTTATGGATGAAATCTCAAACATGCAAATGAATTTCAACCACAAATCGGTCTTCAAAGTACAATAATTGTGGAAAAAAATAGTAAAAGCATGCAAGATTCGTCTAAGTACAGGGGCTGAAAGTGTAAATTTTCAGGGACCAAAAGTGTAAATTTTCAGGGACCAAAACTGTAAATTTTGGCCCATCGCGGGCAAGGACCAAAAGTGCATCGCGGCCAAAGTTGAGGGGCTTCGCGGGGCATTTGGGGCCAAAATACGTGCCACGTCAGCCCTAGCCCGCGATCGCGGAATCCATCGCGGGTATTTTGGGTATTTTTGCAAAATGAATTTTTTTTTGGGTATTTTGGTAACAGTTGGTCAAACTTTGGGTATTTTAATTAATTTCCCTTTTTAATAATCATATTTGCAGTTTATTTAATAATTATTCTATTTAAGTAATACCAAATAATAAAGGAAAATTAATTAAAATGCTCCATGTTGAACAACGACTTACTGAAATGCCCGAACTTTCTCTAATGTGACGAAAATACCCAAAATTTCCGTAAAAAGATCCGTGAACACGAACTCTTTTTGTGAATTGGATTTTTGTCCGTGAAAATGATTTTTGTGAAATGATAAATTTTTTTCTTCACGGACAATGGTTTTAAATAAATGTATTTGTATTTAAAAGATAATGAGTTCTAAATAAATGTATTTTTTCACGGACAACATGGTATTCACGGACAACATTTAAAACCATGTTGTCATGCGCCATTAAATAAATACAAATAATTATTTTTTTGGTCCGTGAAAACACCTATAGAAATGTATTTCACGGACAAAAAATTCAATTCGCAAAGGAGTCCGTGATCACGGATCATTTCACGTAAATTTTGGGTATTTTCGTGAAAGTGGAGAGAGTTTAAGCATCTCACTGAGTCGTTGGTCAATTAGGTATTTTAATTAGTTTTTCAATAATAAATTTATCAAGGGGTAAAAAATGTTTACCTTTTGTCAGATATTACTATTATTTTATTATTTAAACTAAAATAAGTTGTAGAACTTTAGCATAATTGACTTATTTTCCAATAAATAATTTTCAAAAAATAGTCAACAATTAAACATCATAAAAATATATTTAAACTGGTTTTTTTTTCTAAAAGAAGACACAAAAAGATTTGTTTTTTAATAGAATAAAAAACAGAATTCAATAGCCGAAAAAGAGGGTCTAACGAGCCAAACTAATTAATTGTACTATTTGAGAATCGTATGAGAATCGTATCATGCCACCCATCTACATTAAATTTGAATCGGATTAAAAATGTAATCTTAAAAATATGTATATTGTTTTTAATAATTATAGAACTGGTAAATGGTATGAAATTCATCATATTTATTTTAGAATATCTGAACGGACAGAAGATAATGCTAATTTAAACCCAAATTAAAGAGTTTAACCAAAGTCAAACAAGAGATAAGTTAGTGATCTCAATGAATCCCTAGTTTGAACATTCAAGTGTGATCTTAGTGTATAACACAAAGTAAAGAGATAAAGTTAGAATCCAAAGATGTTGTAGCCTACTGGTCGGTAACATCCTGGGGGGTAAGTGGTGGAAGCCCTTACTACCCGGGTTCAAATCCAGGGGTGAGCACGCGGCGGATATCAAGGGTCGTGGGCCGAATCGTGGCCGGGTCGAAGGGGGATTAGTCTGGACATAGTTCAGGATACCCTCGAAATGCAATTGTCTTTAAAAAAAAGATAAAGTTAGAAGACAACATCAAGATTTACGTGGAAACCCAAATCGGGAGAAAACCACGGGTGGAGGAGAGCACCGAGAGATATCCACTGGTGAAAGATGAAGATTACAAAACTCTTGAAGGTGTGGAATTACAACTATGGTGAGTGTGTGTATTTGGAGATAGAAATGATAAAATGGGTAATGTCTAAACACGTTCTTCAGCTGGGTTTTTTGCCCAAAGCTCTAGCTATTTTGGGAAAGCACTCAAATAAGATCAATGGGGTGTGATCTTGAGGAACCCATATTAGTGAACGTGGTAGATGACAAGGTTGACTCTTCCAATCAAATATAACCAGATTTTGTGGCCCAAGGAAGGAGTTTTCAAGAGGGGACACAATCCTTAAAATATGGAAAAACAAATCTGATGGAAAAATCATTATTTTGGGAGCTGTGAACAGTGTTCGCGCCCACGACCAAACCTTCTGCCTCCAAAATGCATGTTTGGCGTGCTTGCGAGCAGACCAAAATTTGAGGCATTTTTAACAATTATGTTATCTTAGAAATTTTTACGATTTTGAAAAAGCCTGCTCAAACAACTTTGTTAAACTCTCATTTAAAATAGAGAAAAATAAATAAAAAGAGAAAATGGAGATCTTCAAACAAACACAAAGAAACATCCTTTCGTATTCATCTGGTACATTTACAGCCCAATAATATGTAACAATTACCATTGTAGGTCAATATATTTGGATTTTTAGGATCCTCCTCGTAGGTCACGGGTTCAAGTCATGTAAGACTACTGAAGATTTTCCTGATTGTTCTTTAGTGTCTCTGAAATTCGTTAAAGTATGTGTAAACTGATCCAAACGATTTACATATTTATATTCTTCTATTTTTTAAATACTGTTGCAATCAATTTAAATAAAATTAACATAAATAGTTGTTAGACCTTATATACACGAATTAAAATTCGTAACACACAATATTGAATCAAATGGAAATACTGAATTATTTATATGTATATATATATATCCGAAATTTACATATCAATGAAAATACATAATCAAAAGTTCAAGATAAAATACTAACTCGACTTTCTTGATCACGAAGTTGAAGAAGATCGTTATTTGGATTGAGGCCTGCCAAGCAGTGTCCTTAGACAGGAATTCGTCCCTCGTATCGTATCGATTGGACGTCTATCTAGAGGATACAACAACCCGTTCAAGAATCGAACTCTCGAACCCGACGAATCAAACTATGCTTCCATGATGAAGAACAATGAAGAACTTTGAGAGAATTTAAAAGAATATGTGTTTTTCGTCTATCATAATCTGTTACATATGCTTCCTATTTATACTAGATCAACCGGTGCCAATGAACCATTGTAACTGTTCAGTTATGGCGGTTGGAGGATGAAAAGTCACACCTTTTCATATGAAAAGTCACACATTTTCATATGAAAAGTCACACATTTTCATCTTTGCCCTATTTACATATCTAGTACTTGAGGTATGATTGAGATTATCCCAACAATACCCCACATTTTCTATTCAAACTCTAACAATACCCCACATTTGAATAGAAAATAAGATATTCTCAAAGTATTTATTGTTCTTATTCAGGAAATAAACATGAAATGCATCAGAAAAAGGTGTCTAGGTGACTTGAACCGTTCTTAGTGAGTATTCATCGGACCTACTTTGTGGGTAGTGAAGAAGAGTCTTGAACTAACCACGTTTTGTAGTAAGTCAAGGCAATGAATATCACACATATCATGTTTATGCATAGTTGACTCTTACCGTTGTGTTCATTTCGGTCGTGAACAATCCTTTCTTCATGAGAATTTTAGAAGACGTAGCCACATCCGTCCTCAAAGATGCGGCCCCACATCAATCTCACATAGGTAATATTGATCAAGAATACTCCGTTGTATTCCACCATAATAGCTATCAGCATTATTAAGAATGTAACATTCAACCCTATATCATCAACGGAAAACAAAGGAAAACATCATAAGAATAGGCATACCTTTGTTTAATTGCTTCTTGAGTTGTCCCCGACTAGTTTGCCTATTGAACCTAGACCATGGGATCTCCAATTTCGCTAGGTTAGGTTGCCGTCGAGGAAACTCATTGTGTTGGCTTTAAGCCCATTCCCCTCGATGTGAAGGATACTTGCTCTCTACTTGGGCCCTTTGTCAAAGGATCGGCAATGTTCTTCTTTGACTTTACATAGTCAATGGAAATGATTCCATTTTTCAGCAAGTCCTTTATAGTGTTGTGGCGCCTTCGTATGTGTCGGGACTTTCCATTGTAGATCTGATTCTTCGCTCTTGTGAGAGCGGCCATACTATCACAATGGATACCAATAGCAGTCACCGGTTTTGGCCACAACGGAATACCCTCTAGGAAGCTTTTTAGCCATTCGGCTCTTCAGCAACTTTATCTAGGGCTACGAATTCGGCTTCCATGGTGGATCGTGTATTCACGGTTTGCTTTGACGATTTCCAAGATATGGCTGCACCACCAAGTGTAAACACATAGCCATTTGTGGACTTACTTTCATAATGATTGGAAATCCAGTTTGCATCACAATATCCTTCTAGTACGGGAGGATATTTGGTATAGTATAACCCATAGTTCATTGTGTATTTCAGATATCGAATCACTCTTATAAGTGCATACCAATGATCCTTACTTGGGTTATGTGAGTATCGACTAAGTCTACTCACGGTATATGCTAGATCCGGTCTCGTACAATTCATAATGTACATCAAACTTCCAAGCACTTGAGTGTATTCCAATTGAGACACACTATCTCCTTGATTCTTCTTAAGTTGGTTTGAAGGATCAAAAGGAATGACTACCAGTCTATCATCATAGTGACCAAATTTCCTAAGAACTTTCTCAACATAGTGAGATTGAGTCAGAATGTAACTTTTAGGATCTCTTTGGATCTTTATCCCAAGAATTACATCTGCTACTCCAAGATCCTTCATATCAAACGAGGAGTGCAACATCTTCTTGGTTTGATTGATTACATCCAAGTTGGTCCCCATGATTAGCATATCATCTACATATAGACATATTATGACACATGCGTTCTTGCTTTGTTTCACATATACGCATTTGTCACATTCATTAATTTGGAAACCATTTGATAGAAGAGTGTTATCAAACTTCTCATGCCATTGCTTTGGGGCTTGTTTAAGTCCATATAAAGACTTCACAAGTTTGCATACTTTATTCTCTTGGCCTTTTACAACAAAACCTTCCGGTTGTTGCATATAAATTTCTTCATCTAATTCACCATTTAAGAAAGCAGTTTTCACATCCATTTGATGTATGTGTAGGTTGTGAATTGCTGCTATAGCCATCAATGTCCTAATGGACGTGATCCTAGTAACCGATGAATAGGTGTTGAAGAAGTCTTGACCTTCCTTTTGTCGGTAACCTTTGGCAACTAATCGAGCTTTATATTTCTCTATAGTACCATCATGTCTTAGTTTCCGCTTGAAGATCCATTTATGACCAATTACCTTGTGACCCGGTGGTAAATCTACCAATCTCCATGTGTTATTTTGAACAATGGAGTCTATCTCACCTTGAATAGCCTATTTCCAATAAGGTGCCTCCGATGAATCCATGGCGGCTTTATAGGATTGAGGTTCTTCATCGACAACAAATGTCATGAAGTCGGGTCCAAAGTCTTTAGCAATCTTTCCCCTTTTACTTCTTCTAGGCTCTAGGTTTTCTTCTTGAGCCTTTGATGTACCTTCTTCATTTGGTTTCTCAACACTATCGGTGTTCTCTACTTCACATACTCTCTTCCTTGGATTAGAGATTTCTTTCTCTTTATCCTTGTAAGGAAATATGTGTTCAAAGAATTCAGCCTCAATTGATTCCATAATTGTGTTGTTGTGGATATCTTCATTGTTTGACTTATAGACCAGAAATCTATAAGCAGCACTATTACTTGCCGGACTAAGATATACACAATCAATGGTCTTCGGTCTAAGTTTTGTCCTTTTGGGTAAAGGTACTTGAACCTTTGCAAGGTAACCCCACACTTTCATCCTTTTGTAGGAAGGAAGTTTTCCTTTCCATAGTTCATAAGGAGATTTATTGCTCTTTTTATGAGGAATTCTATTAAGTATCATATTTGCAGTTAAGCATGCTTCACCCCACAAACTATGTGGTGCTCCCGAAGTAATCAATATTGAATTAATCATGTTTTCAATGTTCTATTTTTCCTTTCGGCTACTCCATTTTGTTGTGGAGTATAGGGAGCCGTGGTTTGGTGAACTATGCCATGATGAGAACAAAATTCTGCAAAGTCCTTAGACTCATACTCTCCTCCTTTATCGGATCTCAGAATTTTTATTCTTTTATCAAGTTGATTTTCAACTTCAGCCTTGTATGTCTTAAACATATTCAAAGCTTCATCTTTGGTATGTATTAGGTATATTTACTGCAATCATCAATAAATGATACATAATAGTTCTTTCCTCCACGTGTGGGTGTGGGTTTGTAATCACATAAATCGCTGTGGATAAGTCCAAGTACTTGGTTAGACTTTTCAACAGATTTGTGTGGATGGCTTGCATATTTGGATTCAACACATACCTCACATTTTGTCTTGTTATCCATGGAACACTTGGGTAATAACCCAAGTTTTGTCATCCTTTGTAAGGATCGGAAGTTAACATGTCCTAGACGGGAATGCCATAGGGAAGAAGAGTCAAGCATGTACATAGAAGCGGAGCTAGAGCCCGCGGTTTTATTGCTATTTACAATATTTACATCGTCATTGTTCATCACACTAAGTTTGAAGAGCCCCTCATTAAGGTAGCCCTTGCCAACATACATCCCACCCTTAGTAATCACAAATTTATCAGATTCAAACACCATCTTGAATCCTTTGTTACTAAGTATGGGTCCAGAAATCAAGTTCTTTGTAATAGCCAGTACATGCAAGACATTGGTGAGCACAAGTTCCTTTCCCGATGTAAGCTTGAGAATCACCTTCCCCTTCCCTTCAATTTTTGCGGTCGTGGCATTACCCATATACATGGGTTCTTCATCATCAACTTTTTGGTATGTAGCAAACATGTTCTTGGAGTTACAAATATGTTTGGTGGCACCGGTATCAACCCACCAATCGGTCACGTTTGTAACCATAAAAGCCTCAATTACTCCAACGAATTGATTTGGAGCATTAACCACATTGGCTTGATGGGGGTTTCCACCGGCACCTCCTCCTCCGGCGCCTCCTCCTCCGGGACCACCATGGTTTCTCCTATGGCGGCAATCCTTCGCTCGATGCCCCGGCTTGCCGCATACCCAGCAACTCATCACAGGCTTCTTGAAAGGCCTTCGTTGTACGGATAGTGGGTTTGAAGAATTGAGATTTTGCTTGAAACCCATCGCCTTTCCCTTTCCTTTTTGGAACTTTGACTTTGATGAGTTTCCGGTAACCATGTTTGGATTTGGTTCCAACGAGATTGCATCCGCCTTCTCGTTCATCCGGTTGTCCTCCTCCACCCGCAATTTGAGTATCAATTGCTCAAAACTCATATCCTCGGATAAATGTTTAAGATAGAGTTTAAAATTTTTCCAGGATGGAGGTAACTTGTCAATAATTGAACCAATAACAAAGTTAGAGTTGATGCCCATACCTTCGACTTCCAATTCATGGACCAAGACTTGCATTTCTTCTACTTGTTTCACGACCGGTTTGGAATCCGTTATCTTAAAGTTCAGGAATTTGCCCACGATAAATCGTTTGGAACAAGCGACTTCCGTCTTGTACTTTGATTCCAATGACTCCCAAATTTCTCTTGCCGTATTGAAGGATGAATAAATGTCATAAAGACCATCATCCAAACCATTAAGGATAAAATTCCGGAAATTATATTCGTTTGCGTTCCAAATATCCAAGGATCGTTGGAACATAGCCAATTCAATTTGGGATGGGGCGTTTTCTCCCTCTCCAACCGGTGGTGTCGGTGCTTGATCGGTAAGCACGTTAGACACTTTCAACGTCGTCAAGTAGAAGAGCATCTTTTGTTGCCATCTTCTAAAATCGGAACCCTTAAATTTTTCGGGTTTCTCCACATTTGATTTCAACAAAGAAGAGTTTTCCATCGTCAATGGAATTTCTGTCTAAGATTGTTAGACCTTATATACACGAATTGAAATTCGTAACACACAATATTGAATCAAATGGAAATACTGAATTATTTATATGTATATATATATATCCAAAATTTACATATCAATGAAAATACATAATCAAAAGTTCAAGATAAAATACTAACTCGACTTTCTTGATCACGGAGTTGAAGAAGATCGTTATTTGGATTGAGGCCTGCCAAGCAGTGTCCTTAGACAGAAATTCGTCCTTCGTATCGTATCGATTGGACGTCTATCTAGAGGATACAACAACCCGTTCAAGAATCGAACTCTCGAACCCGACGAATCAAACTATGCTTCCATGATGAAGAACAACGAAGAACTTTGAGATAATTTAAGAGAATATGTGTTTTTCGTCTATCATACTCTGTTACATATGCTTCCTATTTATACTAGATCAACCGGTGCCAATGAACCATTGTAACTGTTCGGTTATGGCGGTTGGATGATGAAAAGTCACACCTTTTCATATGAAAAGTCACACATTTTCATCTTTGCCCTATTTACATATCTAGTACTTGAGGTATGATTGAAATTATCCCAACAATAGTATTATGCAATCAATTCATCACAAGAACATGACATGCATAGTTACATTCTCATATTTGTATTTATTTATATCATTTTTCAATCGATATAAATGGTCAATTTCAAACAAGATAACAACGATTTAACAGAAAGATTAATTACTCATCTCAAATTTCGAAGCTATAAAATTTAATTAAAATTAAATAAAAAAATACATGTTAACACGATTTTAATAATAAATATTTGGTTAATAAATGAAGCCATAAATCCATCCGGTGTATTAATGCAATGATCGAGTGTCTACCTAATAAATAAGTAGGCCCGGTTTTTACTCTAGTTTTAGAATATGATGATCACGATTTTAGCTGGCTTTGATCGCGACCCGATTCGGGTCAATTTTCCTTCATTCAATTTTCAGCATATTCAATTAGCCGCTTTTGGTCGTTGTCGTCTTTCGTTTCTCGACCACATATACGTCATAAAATATCTCAAAATCATTTACCAATTATGTCTATCTTTATTTATAAACCATGGGTTGGGTTCACGTGAGACCAAAAAATTAACACTAAACCTTCATAGTGATTCATTGTGAAGGTAAGAAAAATAGTAAACCTTTACAGCAAAACACTGTGAAGGTTCACCATCACAGTACCTTCACAGTCTTTTGTTGTGAAGGTTTAGTGTTAATATTTTAGTCTCACGAAAATAGTCTGATCTCACGTGATCTTAAGTCTATAAATCATTAGTTATATACATATAAGGTAATGGGATATTTTTATAGTAAATGGTCCCGTAAACTTAAATTTTTTAAAAACCTAGGAACTATTCGTTTTGTGAGTTGAATAATAACTTAATAAAATATTTATAATAAATCTCGTGACAGATATCATGATTGATAATATTCATCAAAATACTCAGAAGATAAGTGGTTACTAATTAAATTATGTTTGGTAGTTGCTGAATGATTTGATGCAGAATGATTAAGTGGTCAGAGTGATTAAGGGTTTTTATGATATAGTAAAAAATGAAAACCGGTTGTTTGGTATCATTCAGAATGAAATTAGGGCTCTGAATGGTTAAGGAAAATCCAAGATACAAAATCATTAACAGGGTTTTAGAACCATTAAGAGGCAGCCTCTTTTTTTGCCAAACAAGATCCACCTCTTAGCAATTCAGAGGTTGAAACTATTAAGAGGTAAACAAACAACCCCTAAGGTTTCTAAATCAACAAGCCGCAACCCCTCTTGATACATAAATAAGCGCTTGTTTGTTAGCAGGTTATTGATTTAACGAGACTCACAACTTCGGTCACCTATACATGACTTTTTGATAGCGGCTTAATGATATAGAAACTCTAAACTTTTAGGGGGAGCTTCATGCAGAAAACCATTTTTTCCAAAATTGTCCTCCCAATTAAAAAACATGTCCATTTTGTCTATAAAAAACTCTCTCAAACCAAAAGTTTATCGATCAATACAACACAGTTCATCGAAAACTTAATGGAAAACCAGCCAGACGATACCCGATCAATACTTTTTATACAAGAATGAATTTCGTTTCCATATTATATAAATCAACCCTCTTTCGCAGCCTAACATTTATTAGACCTCAACTAACTAAAACAACTTACATCCATGCACCCTAGAAACCGCTATATAAAACACCACCATCCACCACCATTTCTTCTTGTGTTCTCCCCCAAAACATGGCCAAGTCCTCCTCCTCCGCCACCATTGCCGCCGCTCTGCCGCCATTTGCGGCGGCCCTAACGTTCTTCCTTCTTGCAGCATTGCCAAAAGCTCACGCGGCTCGTGCCTTTTTTGTGTTTGGCGACTCTTTGGTCGACAATGGCAACAACAATTACCTCCTTACCACCGCCCGCGCCGACGCACCACCGTACGGCATTGATTATCCAACGCACCGTCCCACCGGACGCTTCTCCAACGGACTTAACATTCCCGACCTTATAAGTAAGTTGTATCGAAGTATAATAATAATTAATTATTTTGAAAGTTATATATGGGTTCAAATATAATTACAAGTTTTGTGTTTACATAGGTCAAAAGCTCGGGGCGGAACCCACGTTGCCGTACTTGAGTCCGGAGTTGGACGGAAATAAGCTACTGGTCGGAGCAAACTTTGCTTCAGCTGGGATCGGAGTTCTCAATGACACCGGAATTCAGTTTGTAAGTCGTGCATTATCGCTTGTACATTTTACATGCAATGCATCAGTGGACGGACCCAAGATTTTTGTCGAGCGGATTCACCTATAAATTGCAAAATAAACCGATGTGTTTTTTGAAGAATATATTTTAATTTTTCAGTTGATTTCAAGAAATTTTTAGATTCTTTTTGGTTGATATTGGTATTTTTTTTAAACAAGATAAAAAGCTCATAGTGTGTGTTTATGAAAAAACAGCATTATATACTTGTACATCTAGGTACAATTATTTGATGCATTTTGACTTTTGACCATTGATTTGGGTAGGCCATGTGGAAACAAGCTTAAACTTTTGATGTATGAATGAGTATATATTATATAACATGATGTCTTTTTTAACTGGTTTTTATAGGCAAATATTATAAGAATAACTCAGCAGCTACAGAATTTTCTAGCATACCAAGCTCGAGTAAGTGCACTGATTGGACCAGAACAAACCGAACGGCTCGTGAACAAGGCTCTAGTTTTAATTACACTAGGAGGCAATGACTACGTTAACAACTACTTCTTGGCACCCGTTACTGCAAGAAGGCTACAATATAACATTCCTCAATTCACCAAATATGTTGTCTCGGAATATCGTAACATTCTTATGGTAATTATTCTTCTAATAATACATGGATCTGCATTAAAAGTTGTATATGTGTGGATCTTACTAATAAAAAAAGATTCGTTGTAGAAATTATTTGATTTGGGAGCAAGACGAGTCTTAGTGACGGGATCTGGACCGTTAGGTTGTGTTCCATCCCAATTAGCTTCAAGAGGTGCAAACGGACAATGTGCATCCGAGCCTCAACAGGCTTCGGCTTTATTCAACCCACAACTCGTTCAAATGATCCAAGGCCTCAACCAAGAGCTAGGATCCGACTACTTTGTTGCCGTCAACGCGATGCTTATGCAAAACGACTTCATCAGTAATCCTCGAGCCTTTGGTAAGTTGCAAAAACAAGACATTCTAATACTATATATAATAGAAAAGTTGACTATCTAACTTCATTTTTCCAAATTTTTGTTCTTTGCATAGGTTTTATAACGTCGAAAATGGCATGTTGTGGGCAAGGACCATTTAACGGGGTTGGCATTTGTAACCCCACATCAAATCTTTGCCCCAATAGAGATGTATACGTATTTTGGGATCCGTTCCATCCAACAGAGCGTGCAAACAAGATCATTGTAGAAACCATTTATAGTGGTGCCGATAAATACATGTATCCAATGAACCTAAGTACCATCATGGCCTTGGATTCCATGACCTAATACATCAATCAAATTAACCTATATGAGTATATATATCTAGAGATATTTATCAATCTTGTGTCCTAATGTGTTTTACATAACTTCAAATTGTAACAAAAATGTCATTGTGGTTTTTTTTAATAATTATAATGAGAAAAATGTCCCCACATATATTACATGGTTTTGACTTTCAATAAGGTTTAATATCAAGGTGACATGAAGTTAAAGAGGATGAAAAAGTTGGCTGAATGAAAGTAAGAGGCCCACCTTTCCATGTTAAACTTCAATGAAAATATAAGTAACATGGCATAATAAATTCATGTTCTCATACATCAACTATGAGATATCCAATCAGATTGACCATATGGTACAACTATTTAATTCATGCTGGTATATAATCTCTATGTTATCTTATGTATTTTTATTTTGTGGGTTATGTTTTATCTTTTCACGTCGTGGGCTGTTTGACAGTTGCTGAATGATTAAGTGGTCAGAATGATTAAGAGGTTTTTATGATATAGTGCAAAATGAAATATAGTTGTTTGGTAATTGTTTAAAATGAAATCAAGGGACGCACATGATGCTAAATCATTTAGAGGGTTTTACAACCATTAAGAGGCAGACATTTTTTTTGTCAAACAGAATTTACCTTTTAGCAATTCAGATATTGCCTATTAATGGAACCATTAAGAGGTAAACAAACAGCCATGTCATATAATAAAATTAATGATTTTTTCATGTGTGTATATAGACAATAAAATTTCGAAATTTTCAAACGTCCATAATCCCATCTCTACAGGCATCTCATAAGAGCATCTCCAACAGCTTCCCCATTTTGGAGAAAATGGGGAATATGGGGATTTTGGTCCTAAACTTATCTCCAACAGCTTCTCCAAACCCTTCTCCATTTTGGAGAAAGTTGGAGATTCCCTAAAATTTTCTTCATATTTGTAGAATACCCCAAAACTAGAAATCCCTAAAATGGGGAATCTGTTGGAGATGGAAACAATTTTTTTTGGGGATTTTGACTTTTGCTTTCTCATTTTGGAAAAAAAATTAGGAAAGCTGTTGGAGATGCTCTAACTCTACTACATAACTTTTTAAAAAACTTTCGCAAAATAGCTTGACAACTTTATTGGTCCTAATTTAACCTCGAAATATATAAGATTTTATATCTTCATAAATACAAGAAGCATCAAAATAGTTAAAACACTTTTCGTACAACAAAAAACCATGCTTTAATTTTTAACAAAATCTTTCACCAAAATGGTTAAGATTATTTTGTACAGTTTCGAGATTTAATCCCCTTCATCTACTCAATTTATTTGAACTCGTACTTTAAGAGATTTGCCGTAGTTTTATAAAACTAACAAATGAAATTTGGATCTTGACGTTCTTGCTCGAATTTGACTTTCAATTTTTTCGTTGCACGTATTCTAGAACATATTTGAAGGAGGAACGACATGTTTCTCGAGTCGATGCATGGATTGAAACTTCGAATGATATCAAACTTGATTTATAAAGCAAGATTCTTAGGACGTGCCACACTTATACGAACAGTTAGCTTTCACTTATTTATCCCTCGTCTTACGTGTATGTTATAAATTGTAACAAAGTCCTTGAATAATAATCAATACATTATTTTCTCAAACTTTCGTGGTACTAAAGCAACTTTGATCCTACACAATTTTTCTCTCTCTTTCTCCCCATCAAATGGCTTCCACCACCATACTAAATGTTGTTATATCACAATAAAAATGACAATGATTGATAATCTCATTTGGTAAGATGCATAACTAGGATCGAGAAACTTATCCAATAAGTGAAACAAGACTTGCCTAGTTAGCGCTTATCGGGTAAGAGAATCTTGCTAACAATCCATTTTGAAGTCAAAAAATGTTACCCAATACAAGTGCTTTCGACGTGTAGCTCAGTTGGCAAAGAACATGACGACTTTGTCGAAATATAAGGCAGATTCCAGGTTCGACCCCCCCCCCCCCCCCCACCACCACCCAACCCTCACATTGGTGACCGTGAAGGCGAATTCTGTGTAGGATCAGTTGAGGGCTTGAGGCGCCGATGCATGTTCAAGTAACTTAGACTTTCTAGGCCACACATTCAAATCTTACGATTGACATATGCAAATAATCATAAGAAAAAAAACAAGGTTCTAAATGGCGTGAGGCATGGCGGCGAAGCCAAGCCTTAAGCCTTAGGAGCCACGACGCAACCATGGCGTTTACAAGACGTGACTTATGGCGTCTAATTTATAATTTATATATAATATTGTATATAAAAACATATGTTTTGTTGTGTTACTCAATGATTCAATAGTAATAAGCAAGTTAAAGTAGGTTATATATTAAAAACTAACAAATAAGACATTAAAAACGTAAAGAAAAATCAAATATCGCATTACAAAAACTGCGTAATACGCAATAGCGCACCATAGGCTTAACGTGGCGTGAGACGCAAGCCTTATGCCATAGCGTGTCATGACGGCTATGCGGCGAGTTTTTTAGAACATTGGAAAAGAAGCATAACATTAATTTGAGACCAAACTAAAAATTTGAACCTTAATAGAACATATCGTATTATAAATAAGTTGTTCAATTTAAAGTATAATCGTTGCTATCTATTACCCCCTTAGTTTTAGACATGAATATTGATTACATTTTATTAAACCATGGGAGACTCAACTAATGGATATGCAAGTATATTGGAAGATTAATCGGCTGAAATAACCATGAGCCGCTACGGTATTATAAGTTTCTTCTTCTTGGCCGTTTTTCATAGTCATACCTCATATAATGAATTTGACCTGTTTGATTTTTTGCTTAACCAAACGACAAAGCGATGTTGTTTCCGGTGTGAGTGAAAGTGATGGTGATAAGAATAAGAAGAGATCTCCACCATTTAATTTGTAACACCCTCGAATTTTGAACGAGCAACTAACTTTAATTTCAATAAAATAACCAAAAGAGGATAAAATCATTTCTACAGATCATCCCTGAAAATACCTCGGAATTTAAACATCATAATCTCCACAATAAATAACTTAAAACGGCCGTTACTTAACACAACACACGTTGCTAATCCCAAATAAATGCGGAAGACTTCACTAATCAAAATCACCTCTCGTGCACTCTACTAGCACTCGCCACTTCACTATGTAGCTAAAGCTACTCCCAACCTGAGCCTGTTGCACATGCCGACAAATAAAAAAGGTTAGGCTAACGCCTAGTGAATTCAAAAGTTTTATCATGACCATATAAATTCATAAATCATGAGAGATGCAATTTTTAAGTCATGAGTTCCAAAAGAATTTACTTTAGATGCAGATCACCCATTTTCTAACTTACACAATTCCATGTTGAAAACTTTAATATAACTTGATTCCCAAAATGGATTCATTTCCAAAATCAACGTGAAAGGTGAAATAGCATTTGATACTTAAAACGATTGAATTCATAATTAAATCACCATTATTCCAAACATCCCAAAACATGGATAAAACATAACCCATAACTCATATAACGTGGAAACAATTCGTATAAATATGATACGCCACCGAAAAACATGGATAAACACAAATACCCAAAACAACACCTTTCGGTGACGGGGGAGACCTGTATACATTGCATGTGACGGAACACAAAAGTGGGTCACCTACTATGAAATAAAACATACACGTGGATTACTCTCGTAAACTGAGCTCAATCACTCCAGATCTATTTCCCGCGAGACTAGGGAGCCCCCAACTTCAACCACTCCAGGTCTATACATTGGGTCACTCCAAATCCACAACAACACATTTGGGATTACACCTTACTGTCCATGAGACGACGCCCGACCATATAGGTCCACGCCTTACTTATCATGGAACCCGTTGCCTATTCCGTGCTACAAAAAGGGAAACTAACGTCTCGTAAACTGAGCTCAATCAATCCCGATCTCTTGCCCGCGAGACTTGGAAAACTCAAATGCGTATGGATCCATAGCTAACAAGGTCTAAAACATTACACGACCCCAAATGAATAAACAAGTGCATTCAAACATGCAATTCCCCAATAGCGTAAATCATGATCAAAACTCAACTTGAGCTATCCAAACTGGACAATTGTCCTCAAGACTTAACAAAATCCAATACCGAGCCATATCTCAACTCACTCAAAAGATAATTCATGAAAAGTCATAACATGAGGTTAAACGTAGCAACACACACTTTTGCCAATAATATTTCCAATCCATGAAAACTCGAAATAGAACATTGGGTTGGGACAACCCTCTTTTCCAAAGAACTCACACCGTACATTTCCAAATCGTCCCATAATGTACTAAATGCATGTTTTCAAAATATACACAAATACATTTTCGTTACAAATAGACTCCACTTATAACATAAATCAATAATTCATTTTCATGTATGATTTATCTATCACATTTTTCCAAAATTTCCAATGTAAGTGTTTTACAATATTTGCCACAATAAATACTTCAAAAGTTAAAACCCACCAAATAACTCAACATTGATAATTTTCATGTAAAACACATAAGTACTTGGAAAAATAACATTTTGGCATGTACAAAGTTTTCACAAAGCAACTTGAACTCACCTTGCTAGATTTAGGTTAAATCTAGATTTTCCCCAAACGTAAGCTCATTTGATGCAACCCGAATCCTTAAGCCAAATCTTCCAAAAACCTAAATCCACAAGTTTCCAACCATGAATACCACATTCACCCATAAAGAGTCATTCCCCCAAACATTTTACTTTAAGATCTCAACTTATACAAAACCCTAATTTCCATAGATGAAGAGAAGAGAAGGTTACCTTACCACAACTTGAATCCACCAACCAAAACGCCTTTAGAGTTACCAAAACGAACCACAACTCCAAATCTTCAAAATGGAGGGAAAAGGGTTGAATGAAACCCTAGGAAACTTGGTGAGGAAGATGCAGTGGGGAGGGTTCTTGCTTAGCTTCTCATAGCCATGAAAGATGAAGAAAACCACTTGAAACATTGACTCTTGGGGTTCAAATGCTCAAAATCGGCTTTGGAGGCTTAGGGTTTCGGGTTGGGAGAGGAATGGATGAAATGGGAGAAGTGAGGAGGGATTTGGGTGAAAAAATGGTTTTAATCGGATTCCAGCTCCCCGACCGCGACTATGCCCCCGCGACTTTGCCCTGGGCATTGTCGCGAGGCAATGTCGCCCTCGCCTACCCACTCACTGTTTGATTTCGCTGATTTGTCCTCCACCGCGACTGTGACCATGCGACTATGCCTCGGGCATAGTCGCCGGTCATAGTTGCCGACTTCACCAAAACTGTTGTTTTGAAGCTAAATTTGAGAATAGGAGTTTCCTTTCAGCCCATGCAAACCGTACACGATTGGAAAAGTGATCAAACCTTATCTAAGATCCATGCATGGCCAGTGGAAATCTCGGGGTGTTACATAATCAATCATACTTGAAGATCAACACTAACGCAGTACACCGAGATGCACTAGAAATTTCCATGATAAGCATAATTCATGGGTGGTGTGTGAGATTAAGGCATCGTTTGGCAAAAAAACTAGTTTTTTTCTGGGTACATTCTTGGATGACCATAAGCTAGCTTTTTGAAACGCTACTTGGAGTAGCTTTTGAGTAGCCTCTTGTGAATATTCCAATATTGCCCTCATTATTATTAATTAACTATTATTATAAATAAATATTAATTTTTTAAATTTAATTATTATTAATTGAAAATTATTAATTATTTAGAGATATTGTTGATCATATGAATTATTTATATATATGAATTATTTATATATATATTTTTTAATATTAATCAATATATTTTAATTATCAATTACTATTATCTTTTTAATTATTATTTGATTATTTTTTTTATATTATATGTAACAGTTATTTAAAAGCATAAGTGAATATATATTTTTTCTACAACTTGTTTAACAAATTCAAAATTTATAGTATATATGTAATAATAATTTTTAAATTCTTTTAATTAACATGTTATATTATTTAATTTTTCTTTACTACATTGGTTATATTAATTAACATATTATATTGCTATAAATTTGTTTTAATTATATAATTAAGTATTGTAATTGATAATTGTTTGAAAATGTTCTTTTTGGTCATTTTACATGTTTATAAGCTAGTTTTGCCAAACGTGATTTGTTCACCAGCTAGTTTATCATCTACCAACTAGCTTATCAGTCAACAGCTAGCTTATTAGCTAGTTTGCCAAACATAGCCTAAAAGTGATAAAGAATCCATATTTCTTCATACACTTCTCACCTTAACTTCTATTCTCACACGATCCTACGTCATAACAACATTACCCCTATTAAATTTTATTGTTTCACAATTTTTAAATATTTTTACATTAATTAAGGGTGTATTCAAAAATTTAATTATCTATTTTGGAAACCAAATACTTATTTTAAAATAAATAAAAATAAAAATATAGATATAGATACTAGGGAAATTAATTAAAATACCCTAAGTTTGACCATGTGTTACCAAAATACCACAAATCTCTCCCACTTTGCAAAAATACCCTAAAAATCCGCGATGGGAGCCCGCAATCGCGGGCCAGGGACCTTTCTGACACTTTTTTAAACTTGTAGGGACCATTTTTGAAAAATAAAATCCCGCGATCGCGAAGGAATCCTGCGATGGGACTATTTTTGTGACTTTTCAATTGCAAGGGACCATTTTTGAAAAATTCCAGGGACCATTTATGAAAATTTTGGTATTTTTGACACTGTTCACCCCGCTTTCGTCCATTTTTACGAATTTAAAATGAAATGTTACACTTTCAACCCCTATACTTATTTACTAAATTTACTTTATACCTTTTACTTTCATTATTTTAATTTTACATTTAACACATATAATCGTTTATTAACTAAAATACGTTAAAAAAATACGTTTTAATTTTAACAAATTACACCATTATAATCGTCTCTTCGATACGTTCGAAATGAGCCCAATCTTGAATTTTTTTGGATTTATATATTTTAATATATATCATATACAGTTATACACTACATAAAAAAAATTATATTTAAAATTCATACCCTTATAGTTAATTATTTAATTTGTGGTTTTAATGTATTGTTTCCTTTCCATTTTAATGTTTTTAATATAGAAATTCACTTAAGTTATTTAACAAGGAAATTAATTAACAACATCATATAAAAATTATTGCAAATCATCTTCCCAACCGAAACGGATACAGTGCATGTAAACAAATAAATCTATTACTGGAAGGCGTCCTGGAGTCCTGTGATGAAGTTAACTTTTTCCTTGATCACGTCCTCCATTCCTATGTAGTCCGATTCGAGTTCTTCTAGTTCCTCTTCAGCTTCCTTAATCTCTCGTTGCAGGTGCCGAACGTGAGCCCTAGTCATGGCCAGTTCTCGTTTCTTCTCCGCTAGATACTCCATTTTTCCCTGCTGAATCCCCCTGTTATGGTTCCACATACCCTTTACCTTTTCGATACCGGCGTTCGCCTCATCAATGGCTTTTTGCACCGCGGGAGTAATTCGTTGACTTTGTCGAAGACCCGTCGGCATAAAATCATACATTGGTGGGGTTCTCATGTCATTATCGAAGTAGTAATTGTCGGATGCCATCTCCCAGGGAATGACGGATAGGATGTGGTGGCAAACGTCGCCTGTGCCCCCTGTCCGAACGGAGCGGGGATCGGTGTCGTACTCGACAGCTAAAACAAATTTAGAACGTAATATTAATATACAAACTAAATAAACGTGGCCAACAAATTAAGTTAAACACTAACATTGACAGCGCTAAACTGTCTGTAGACTCCCTCCAGAAACTGTACACGTGACTCTAGCGGCCCGTGGACGTAGTCCCACAGGTGCTCATGAGAGCCACGATGTGGCTCGTAGGAAGGGGCCGCTTCATATGGATTGTAGGAGGAGGAAGGGGGCGGCTGGTAGGAGGAGGAACGGGCCGGCTGGTAAGAGGAGGAAGGGGGCGGCTGGTATCCACCGGAAGGGGGCCTGTCGTCGTCTTCCTCATCTTCGTCAGATGTGGAAGTAGGGGACGTCGAGCCCTTTCCGCCTCTGCGTCAATAAAGGCCACGCTGTCTCTGTACCAATCTGTGCCCATCTCGTCGACAGTAGGCACAAGGCGATCGAAAGGCAAGAGTGGCTGCTAAATATATGATAAAACATAAAAGAAATTAATAAGCGGGACTAACGTATGCAAATTGTAAACATAGTAAAAGAACTTACATTTCTAGACGCATTGAAGAACTGAATCCAAAGCGACCTACTTAGGGTAACACGCTTGTCCCAACGGGTTCCCCTAAGTACTCGATCGTCGCGCTTGACGAAATATCGGATTGATGAGGGAAACATCTCCAAGATCCATATCTGGAATTAGACAAGAAGAGCAAGTACGTAAAAAGAAAAGCCAAACAGTTTGTATGTATTATTAACAATTGTTATACTACGTATCTAACCTTGAAGGCGTATGTAAAACCACAAAGATTCACCTTTGCATGTCGATCAACGCGTCTGGCTATGGCTCGGTGCAAAATAGAGTAGCAATGTGTCCAGATATGGCTACCCCACGGGTAGCTGTTAAACAGCTCAAGGTCCTCGATGGCCCTAAGGACCGTCGATGAAGCATACTGGCTATACTCACGGCCCAGGAAGCCCATATCCACGATCACCACCAAGCATACACGGACAGCATCGTCGTCGGTTAGGGCACTAAGGCCCTCTTTCATCTTGTCCCGGGCTGCCTTCAGCTTCAAACGAGATGCTGAAATGCCCCAAACCCTAGGAACGAAGGAGCAGTCTTCTAAGGGAGGAAGGAGGGAGCCTCTCCAAAACGTAGTCCTGTAATTAGACAGAACTCACGACGCCCAAAATGCAATTGAGAGCCGAAGAAATCAAAATGCATCTCCTCCGGCCTAGCGTTGGCGTCCTCGACCTCCAACTGTAGAAACATGTGTACTAGCGTAGGGTCGCCACCAGAGTAAGACACATCCATCCATGGCCCGAACGGTGTCCCTCTATAGATGGTCTCAAGGGTATCCGCGCGATCACCTAATCCCCTAAAGAGCGCTCCTAATTCCTCGATGTAGGAAACTTTGCACCTTAGCGTCAAGTCGATGTTAAAGAAATCCTTCTACATAGTCATTCACAGATGTTATAGTTAGTGTTATATATAGATGCTGCGGTTTATTTTATTTTATATAGATGTTGTGGTTTATTTTATTTCAACGTATCATATTGTTATATATAGATAAAGTGCGGTGGTATTTTATTTCAACGTATAATAGTGTTATATATAGATAAAGTGCGGTTTATTTTATTTCAACGTATCATATTGTTATATATAGATAAAGTGCGGTGGTATTTTATTTCAACGTATAATAGTGTTATATATAGATAAAGTGCGGTGATATTTTATTTCAACGTATAATAGTGTTATATATAGATAAAATGCGGTTTATTTTATTTCAACGTATCATATTGTTATATAGAGATAAAGTGCGGTTTATTTTATTTCAACGTATCATATTGTTATATAGAGATAAAGTGCGGTTTATTTTATTTCAACGTATCATATTGTTATATAGAGATAAAGTGCGGTTTATTTTTTATAAAAACACACCCTTAACATTTTTTTATAAAAACACACTTTTAACATTTTTTTTATGAAAAAACACATTTTTAACATTTTTTTTATAAAAACACACTCTTAACAATTTTTTATAAAAAACACATTTTTAACAATTTTTTATAAAAAATACATTCTTAACAAATTTTTTTATAAAAACACACTTTTAAAAGAGTGTGTTTTTATAAAAAAACACATTTTTAACAATTTTTTTTATAAAAAACACGTTTTTAATTTTTTTTTTATAAACACACATTGTTAACAATTTTTTTTATAAAAACACACTCTTAACAATTTTTTTATAAAAATACACTCTTAACAATTTTTTTATGAAAAAACACACTATAACAACATACACATTATAACATACAAATATCACATTCAAACATAAAACCATAAAACTATAACATTTTTTTATAAAAACACACTCTTAACAATTTTTTATAAAAAAACTGTTTTTATAAAAAAATGTTAAGGGTGTGTTTTTATAAAAAAATTGTTAAAAGTGTGTTTTTATAAAAAAAAAACATTTTTAACAATTTTTTTATAATAACACACTCTTAACAATTTTTTATAAAAAAACACTCTTAACAATTTTTTTTATGAAAAAACACACTATAACAACATACACATTATAACATACAAATATCACATTCAAACATAAAACCATAAAACTATAACATTTTTTTATAAAAACACACTCTTAACAATTTTTTATAAAAAAACTGTTTTTATAAAAAATTGTTAAGGGTGTGTTTTTATAAAAAAATTGTTAAGAGTGTGTTTTTATAAAAAAAAAAACACATTTTTAACAATTTTTTATAATAACACACTCTTAACAATTTTTTTATAAAAAAACACACTATAACAACATACACATTATAACATACAAATATCACATTCAAACATAAAACCATACATATCATGTTAAACATAGAACATATTCAAACATAAGTTATAAACATTATAACAACCTACAAATCATATATCTTAACTTAAAATAACATACAAAAAATAACAAAAAACATAAGGAAAACATACCACAGAGGTAATACGAGACATCTTCACAAAACCCGAACGCGTATTCCACACGACAAAATTGAGAGAGTGGGAGAAAATTGAGAGAGTTTGATTAAAAATTGAGAGAGTTATTAAAAAAATGAGAGTGACCGGTTTTTGGTCCCCCCCCCTTATATAGTGCGGCCGAAGAAAACATTTAGGGTTTGGTTCGTCAAAGTGATTTTAGGGTTAACCCTGTGCCGACACGTGGCACTTTTGCCCGCGATCGCGGGGGGTCAAAGAAAGTCAAACGCGGGCAGGGACTAAAACTGCACACGCGGGCATTCTTGAGGGGGGAAAGCTGGATCGCGGGCATTCTTGAGGGACCAACGCGGGCAAAGTGGGCAAACTTTGGTGACACGTGTAGCCCGCGATCGCGGGGGTTAACGAGAGTCAAACGCGGGCAGGGACCAAAACTGCACACGCGGGCATTCTTGGGGGGGAAAGCTGGACCGCGGACATTCTTAAGGGACCAACGCGGGCAAAGTGGGCAAACTTTGGTGACACGAGGCCTGGGGCCCGCGATCGCGGGCTCCATCGCGGATTTTTGGGGTATTTTTGTAACATGGAAGAGATTTGTGGTATTTCAGTAAAACATGGTTTGACTTAAGGTATTTTAATTAATTTTCCTAGATACTATTTAAGCTAAAAAACGGGTTAGTAGTTGGGCCGTGGTCGGTCAGATTTATAAATCGTTTGCGGGGCTGAGCAGCATGGGCTTTGTTTTAGCCACAATAAGCCATGAGTAATCTACAACTTTAGTCCTTGTGGTTTGTTGAAAATTTCTATTTTCGTCTTTATGATTTTGAAATTATGATTTTTATTTCCATAGTTTATAATTTATCATCTTTTTGACTTTTTCGTCTTTATCATCTAAATTTTATTGCTAATTTCATCCATATGGTTTACAATTCATTTCTATTTTAGTCCTTCATACTTAAAAGTAGTGCCTTAGCCCTAGGGACGAAAACAGAAATGAATTGCAAACAATAGGAACGAAAATTGAAATTTCAAAACTGCAAGGACAATATATGCAATTTTTAGCAAACCATATGGATGAAAAAGGTAATTCACCCTAGTTTTTTTCACTGTCTGGTCGGGTCGGGCCACTATTGAATAAAGATTCGATCGGATCATAAACCGGGTTGGAATCAGGCTTACCGCTTACCCCACAATTTACTTCATGCTCCTGATCAACTGTTCTACACCGTCGTCTATACGATTGCTGGACTTGAATTGGTCGTGAATTCTTCAAATTAGGGTTAGTGTTTTTGTAATCTGATGCTGTGTATTGAAATCTTGACGCATTTGAGTACTAACCTGGTTTAATCGAGCTGGAAATTTTGCCGATTGTAATAATGTAATTGTTTACCTACTTAATTGCTAACTTATGCAGCTTCGCAGAGGAAATCGGTGAAGAATGTGTGAAGTTCCGTCGTTGATCACTTTATGCATAGGCGCAATTAAAGATGCAATTCTTGAAGGTGAGTTTTTCGGATGAAATTGTTTGTGGTTTATGGTAGTTATAGAACTCTTCGTTGAGGATTCAATTAGAGGCGAATTTAGCTAGGGTTAATTAGGATTGCATGTTCAGTTTTACTGCTGGTATCCTAGTTGGTTATTTGGGAATGATTAGATGTTAGACTTTTGATTTTGGTTAAAACAATGTACTGCTTGATTGTGTTTTGTAACAAATTATGGATGTTTTTGTTCATGTTTTAATTTTTACTTTTGCGGTTTATTTGTGTGTGCAGAAAATGGGAATTTGCCTTATGTGTACAAACTTCCATCAGAATTGTTTGATCGGCTCTTACCGCACTTACCTCCGCTGGCATTGCAGAATCTACAAGAAGCAATGTTTGTTTATCCATCTTTGTTTTTTTCTCTTAGTAGTTGGAGAACACAAATTTTCAAGAACTTTAATTTGACCTGCAAGTCTGCAACAGATTTTCATGGGGGATATATTTAGTAGCCTGGCTTTTCACTCTCAGATAGAATCTTAACTGAAGGTTTTTTTTTTGTTGCTATCTTTGCAGGCCATCTGTTAGCTCTAATGATTACATGTTTTCTGATGATTGCAAACCTTCAAGAAAACGGAAAAGGTTTTTATGTTGTTCTGTTTCAAGAAGTGCTTTGATTGGAACTTTTAGATCTAATATGAACTGAAAATAGCTTATGAACTGTAAAGATAACTTTGCAGATCCGAGAACTTTGATATAGCATGGAAAGCCCTATATAAATCAAGATGGTCAGTTGATCAGAAGCTCTCGGTGGATTTGTTACCAGAAGATGTTCAACAGGATGAGCCAATCACCAACTGGCAGCAGATTTACTGGGAAAAACATCTGCAGAAGTATGCAACATGTTTGAGTTCACAATGTTTTGATTAGTTTATATTTATTTGTTTGATATTCAATTGTATCATCTCTATTTGGCATCTTAACAGTTGCCTTGATGCAGCAGCGGAGATGGTCTCAATCACTTTGTTTGATGGCTGTCTTGGTGACGTCGAAATTCCAGGTAATTTCTACTGGCTTCTGTGTGCATTGGTAGTTAACAACGGAGTGATATATATATATATATATATATATAGGGTCAAGGTTCAGGGAAAACCTAAAAAAAATGGAAAACTGAGGAACACCTTGGTAGCCCTTTATCTGGACGATATGCACTTGTGCATACAAGTAATTTGTAACATGCACACGTGCATAAAAACCAAAAAACAACTTAATTTACTTGTATGCACAAGTGCATACCGTCAGATGAAGGCTACCAGAGTGTTCCTCAGTTTTCCAATTTTTTGAGGTTTCCCCTGAACCTCCATCTATATATATATATATGTGTGTGTGTGTGTGTGTGTGTGTGTGTGTGATGTTTTTGCCATAGCCTCTGCTTTTGTCATTCCAAGTTTTAAGTTTTGACCATGTTCTTTCTTCCTTTTTGGAAGTAAAATAAGATAGGTCTTAAAAGGCCTATATAATGTTTTCTATTTTGAGGATGGGTAGATTTTCAGTTTTCTTTTGTTCTGTTCCTCACCAAACACAACTTCTGTTTCCGCAGATGCCTTGTTAAAATATATTAGTTACGAGGGGAACCTGAGCAGATCAAGAAGCTATTTAAAATTAGCTTATCATTGTGAACGATTTGGTCTATACGCCAGGTAGAACCTGCATCAGTTTTGAGGTTTCTGGATGTATCAGCATCTTTTATGGCATGCTTTATATATCAATGGGAAAAAGACAATGAAGTTTTAGTGTCTTTGTTTTCATCATCTGTATCAGCGTATGTGTGTGCATTTTTTGTAGAGATGTTTCTTAAGCTTTGACTTTGACTTTGTTCAATGCAGATGCCTGAGACTCCAAAGTGTTCATTGTGTTGCAGAAATTGGTGTAAGTCTCTTTCGAATTAATAAGATCCAGTTATACATATGCTTGTTACCCCCTGAATAATGTAGTACTCACATGACCATTAGTTTGGTAACGAGGACATAAGCAAGATATACATTATGTAGAAAAAAATAGAAGAAATGAATTGAAATGCCTAACATAATCACCATTGGTGTCAGAAGCTGATGGTGCTAGAAATCTTCGTGGAATTTGAGGCCCAATTTGTGCATACGTCTCCTACAGCAGAGGGAAGATGTCAAAACAAAACCCATATGAATAAGATTTACAAAATTAAGGAGACAATATGTATTATGAACTAGTACTTAGGTAGCAACATGTCATTTTAAATATAGAGTGAGGCACATAGGAATGCAACCAAATGTAATATGGTTTAAAGAATTATTATCTTCTTTAAAACACCTCCAGTCCTAGTCAGTTGTTAACCTAGCTTCATTCTGATACTAATCTGATGTAAACCATATAAGCATCTATATTAGACGATGTGTAGCACAAATTAAAGATTTAGAAGCAATATACCGGATTGGGGCCTAAAACGTAGTTGTTTTTCGGTCATTGTGACACTTCTTATCAAATATTGAAGTTTCTTATCAAATATTGAAGTTTTTTGTACAGTTTTATGCTTTAAGATGTATCTGGATTGGTAGGTATTATATGTTATATTGTCATTTGTTCACAAATTAATGTACTTCTAAGAAGGGTAATGCTTTGGTGACTTTCACCTACCTATTTGATTTTTTAACCACATGTATGCTCACACTATTATACTAACTTTTCTATTTTGACTTGAGTTTATTTTAGATAAAATATGATCTTTAAATTTATACACACAGAATTGAATGATTGATTAATCCACTTTGTGTGGTTTCTCATACAAACTTGGGGTAATCAAAATGAATTTCTAATTGAGTTCAAGCTGAAAAACCTCCTCTTCCGGGTCGAGTGACTTGAGCTGAGGTCCGGCGAACTTGGGGTACCGTTTACGTCACAGCCCTATAATACCCAAATAGAGATGGCCAAATTCCGGTGTTGGGCCCAAACGCAATCGAGCCGGTCCGGGCCTATAACCGGGCCGGCGAAACCCTCCAAAACACCAACCGGTTATAACCGCCGGGCCATAAACCGGGCTTCAATCGGGCCGGGCCAGGCTATTTTCGGTTCCGGGCCGGTTTGGCCATCTCTATACCTAACTATGGTCTGAGATGAATTTTGTTTGGATGGAATATATTACTCAATGTAAAGATGAAGAAATAATTATTTGCACACATTTTATCATATTATTTTTTTTGAACGGCGGAATTTTATCGTATTATTGATGTTGGTTTTGTGTAACAGCATTTATTAAGGAAAAGTCGATTGGAATATTTGGAAGTGCATTGGATCAAGTCGAAGGAGCAGGTAATTAGTATTTTTCTATGTTTTTTTGCAGCTACTTTTAATGGAAAACTATATACTTCGGTGGCGAGGAAGCCAATATAAGATGAGAGACTACCGAGCATATGGATTTAGATGAACTGTCCCTAATCTTTGACTCTTTTTACCCTCCTCCATTTGAGGAAAGCCAGCTTTGGATTGCTAAGGCTTTAGAGAATTAAAAAAAACAATCTTTATGAGCCCGTGTATGTTTGATGTTGCATCTTCGAGGACTTCTCACATGAATTGATCCTGTGCATCTCGGTCCCTAAACCCTAAAACCCTAAACCCATTAAATACGGCTTAATACCTCTAACCAAACACCCTGTTAACGTTTTCAGGTTGAGGGACTCTGCAAACTTCTGGAGCAAAACAAGGAAACTCTGGCATCGCTTGAATTCATCCATTGCAAGCTTCCTGCAGCTCTTGTGACTGCAATCTGCGAGTCACTCCATGTGAAGGGCTTTGAAACGAATGTGCTTAAAAATTTCTCAATTAAGAGATCAAGCTTTCTTGATAGCTCACAGTTTCCTTTACCTCTTGGGTTGGACTCACTCTTATCAGCTGCAAGGTCTGTGTTCCCATGTTTTTTTTAGAAATGTGCTTATTGATATCATGGGTTGGGTTCCGGTGAGAAGTTGAGGTTAACATGAGAAGCGTGAGAAGTGGTTATCAACCGTTGGATGAGAAATGGATGCACATTAGGATGAGATGCACCGGATCAATTCCCTTCTAAAGCGCAATTCATGGGAGGGCATTTGATTAAAAGTGATCCAACGGTTCATATCCACTTCTCACGCTTCTCACGTTAACCTCAACTTCTCACACGATCCTTCGCCTTGACATCATATCGTATCTGCTGAATCTATATCATCTCTCACTTATTAAAAACGCATCTTGGTAGCAGCTGTTTAACGTCATTGGTGCTCTCCGACAATCACATGTGGTGGAAAACCGCAAAAATGGTGTTTGATACCCTACTTGATTCCGACTCTGGTTTACAACTCCTGGATCTCTCGGAAAACAATGTGAGTGGTTTTATACAGTTATGTGAAACCTAGTGATGGCTTCTTTTGTAACGTCTGAATATTAGATTACGTTGTCAACGTTTCAGATTGCTGGTTGGCTTTCACATTTTAAATGGGGGTCTCCAAGTTGTATCAAATCAGATCGACAAATTGACAAATCCCTGAAATCATTACGCGTGCTTAACTTGAGGTATCGTGTTGACCTTTCTGCATTACTTTCTGTTATACCCTAGGTAGTGGGTCAAATATTGTAGGCTATGGTACAAGTGCCTAATGCACTAGTACAAGTAGTTAATGCAAGAGTTGAGATTAGGGGCTTAGTATAAATAGGCAGTTTGGTTATTAGGGTTTTTATCGATTATTTTTTTAAATTGAGTTTGAACTTGGTGAAGCATTTTTAGATCCCAGCTTCTCGAATTGCTGGATTTCATTATGTAATTCCTTTGTTTTCATTACAATCAATCGAAAACTTCCGACTATCAGTTGGGTTCCAATTGATTTCCGTAGTGTATCAAATGGTAGAATTGACTTGATACCATTTGATACTCTGTGGAAATCTATTGGAACCCAATTGATAGTCGGAAGCTTTCGATTGATTGTAATAGAAACGAAGGAATTTCATAATGAAATCCAGCAATTCGAGAAGTTGGGTCTCCAAAAGGCTTTCGCCAAATTCAAACTCAATTGAATAATTGATAAAACCCCAATGACCCCCCCCCCCCCCCATTTATACTAAGCTCCTAATGTCAACCCTTGCATCAACTACTTGTACTAGTGCATTAGGCACTTGTACCATAGCCTACAATATTTGATCCACTACCTAGGGTATAACACTTTCATTGCAGGCTTGTTACATGGTAGCATTTGATTGTCTGTTTGCAGAAGCAACAATTTGCAAAAAGATGATGCTGACTGCCTTAAATACGCAATGATTTATATGCCAAACTTAGAGGTCTTAAATTTAAGTGACAATCCTCTACAAGATGACGGGATCAGGTACTTTTGCATTCCCAATAGTTCGTGACTCCGTGTAAACAGATCGTAGATGCATTTTTGGAGTAAACTTCAGTTTTGTCCCTAACGTTTGTAATTTTCAACATTTTTCGTCCCTAAACTATTGAAACTCAGATTTGGTCCCTCACATTTGCATTTCACTTTGGTTTTGGTCTCTCCTCCTAATGGGCGTTACTTTTTTCTATTAAATCCAATTAAAGGAGGGGTATTTTGGTCAATTTGCTCTTTTCTCGATTTTTCCATTAAAAACTAAAGAATTGGGCATCTTCATCTGGCTATTATCATATCTCCGGTCATCTTCTCCGTATTGTCTTGTCTGACATGTCATCATATATAATTGTAGGATCTTGGTTCCATATTTGGTTGAGAAATCTAAATGCGACATTCCCCTTGCTGAATTATACTTGGATAACTGTGAGCTTTCTTGTCACGGAGCAAGTCACCTATTAAAGGTTCTTTCTGCATTGAACGTTCCTCTAAAATCTCTGTCGATCGGAGATAATCACCTCACAAGGTTGGTTTTCCGAGAAGGGCGTCCTTTTAATTTTTTTCATCTTTAGATATTTCCGTCTTTAATAAGCTTTCCTCACAGCAAATTCGGGCCGTCTCTCGGAAAATTCTTACGATCCGGTATTCAAACCCTTAATGTTAAGGGGGTCGGATTGGGTTCATCTGGCTTTTCAGATGCACAACAAGAAATTACCGAAGAGCTGGGTCTTGTCCGCATCAATATAAGGTTTCACTTCCTAACTAGTTTGTTAATTTTTATTTTTTTAATTTGGTATTATAATGTTTCAACGCTTTGAAAAGAACTCGTTGATGAATGTTGCATAGTGATAACTGTGGCGGAATCAGAACTGCAAACTTTTTGTTGAAGGTGATTTCACAGGCTCCGAAACTTGTTTCCGTCAATGCAAGTAATAACTGGATGCCTATGGAATCACTACCAACCATATGCTCCGCCCTGAAAGCTGCAAAGGGTGAGCGTCCTTTTCATTTTTACTTCGTATCTTTTTTTATCATTAAGGGTGTGTTTGGTATTTGGGCAGGACATAATAGAACAGGACAGTTGTTCAGCGTTTGGTAAGACAGAACTGGACACGACAAAACAGATAAAAATGACCAATTTACCCCTAATGAATTATTCATATCTTTTATATATTTTGATTAATATATGTAATTTATTAAATTATAATAAAATAAATTTTTTTATAACAAAATATATTATTAGAAATCGTCAAGACTATTAAAATGACACAAAAATAAAAGGTTTATGTAGTTTACAATTTTTATTTTATACAATTTCTATATTATTTTATTATTATTAATATTTAGTGAATTATGTAAATTAACCAAAAATAAAAACCATATAAAAATAATATTTTGAGGACAGTAAAGTGAATGTTTAAATAGCATTAAATACAATAAATAAAAATTAAAGAATGAATAAAATGTAAATAGGGATGTGTATTTGATGTTTTAGAAGAGAATTAGGTTTTATTTTAAGGTTATACGGGTAAAATATAGGTTTGTTCCACCTTGTTCCAAGGGTGGGGGTGGAACAAACGTAAAAGTCTCGCCAAACATGGAACAAAGATCCATGTTCTGTTCTGTTCTGTTCTGTCTAGTGTACCAAACTCACTCTAAGACGTCATATCTGTATACAGTCACAGAGGGGAAGTAAAATGCAAACTGGAATCATTTCTAGTTTTTTTTTATGTTTTATTTGCATTGAATTCGGTTTGGTATTTTATGTAAAGTTGGACACAAATTTATGTGGCGAAATTGAACTTTGTTATCTGTTTAGGGAAACTTGAGCATTTGGATTTGAGGCAGAATGCTTTGTGCAACAAAGGCAATATTGCTTCTTTGCTGGCTGAATTTCAAATCAATGGAAAACCGAAAATCTTACTTTCATCGCCGGCTCCTTCCGTTGCGCTTTATGACAACGATCCATAGATCAAAGCTGCAGAAGCCAAGATAAATGTGTACTACTTACTGTATATAAGGTGAGTAATGAAATATAATGAGTCGTTTACCATAATATCCTTCGTAGCTTGTATATCGTATTTGTCAATATCCTTTGTGAGTTATTAGCTATAAAAGCTATTTGATAGAAAACCACTAGTAACTTCATTCTCTTTGATTTTAAAGTTATTAGACCAGTTTCGTGTTTGGATCTTTACAGAAACAGCCGCTCTATTCTTTGGGGTAGATGTCAGGTTTGTCATACATTTCACCCTCTATATCTTCTTGCCCTAAACATCTTGTGAAAATAAGGCTTGGTTTGTACTTTTTAGTGAAAATGGTTTTTTACTGCTGGTAGATTGGTTTTGTTGATCTGCCATCTCAGAGGTTCTTCTTTTGATGGTTTTAATCTTTTGATTGAAAAAGGTGTTTTGGGTTTAATATGGTGGCTATTAAACTAACCACCCTCTGACCAGCCAGACTGTAAAGGAGATCATCCCATTTTGTCAGTTGCACAATAAAAACTAAGAGGTTCATGACTCTGCCACGTCATCTTTCTCTCTCTGCCACATCAGTTTTCTCTTTTCTACTCATTTTATAAATCTTTCACCCCCAATCATGGACCGGTTCATGATTTATATAATAAAAAATATAATAATGATAATTAAAAATTACTTATTTTAATAAAAAAAATAAAAACTATAATAATTTAAACAATATTTACACAATTAATAACGACCGTAAAATTTAACGTAAAATTTAAACCAAGTTAATATAAAATGGCATTTATTTAAAAGTAATTATTGACAATTTTTTAAAAGAAAATAAAACTGTTGATTTAGTGAAAGAAATTATAGTTTTTTTAAATAATTTTTAACTTTTAATGTTTATCGATAAACTAATTAAATTAGTGTGATGAGGCAAAGAAAATTTAAACAAAAATTTTAATTCTAATTTTTTCTTATTATTTTAATAGTGGTCCCACCATTTGTGAAAGAAAAACCGGTCCTTGCATAAGAACCCATTCTATGATGTGGCATTTGTACCGGTTCCTCCTAATGGTAGTGAGAAATTTAGAAGAGGTTCTTTCAAGCTGATGTGGTATGATGAACCTCCCATTGGGGATGCTCTAAGTGGCCATATTTTTTTAGTTTGCTCTAAATTAAACGTTCATCTTTAAAAGTAAATTTTCACTTTTCCATTATATCTTAATTATGAGATAGAGAAAGTTTGTCTCTTTATTATCGAGGGTAAAAGTCTAATTAGTTATTTAAAAAGTGTAATAATTATATATTTCAAAAATGTATGTCATTCTGATCGTGGACATTTATTTTAGGAGGAAAAGAATAATATCAAATCAACATCAATAATTACCTATATAGCATCATCCTTTTGGTCATAGTTTGTGACATCAAACTGGGGTTTTTCAACACATAAAACATAAAAGGTGAAAAGATAACTATGCAAGGGGTCGTTTACCACACACTAGCTTTTATCAGTAAAAATCATCATTTTTTACTTACCTTATCGAACAATATGTTCGGACATCAAAATGGATTGTTTATAAGCGTCTTTTACCTAGAAAAAACTAACCGGATAAGAGTTCCTCTTCATCGGGTAAGATTAGATTCTTGATCTTTGTCATTGCAGCCGTAAGAGTTTGGTATCCCTAAAAAAATTGTAAATTTGACTGGTTTGTTTTGTAGAAAAATTAAATATATTAACTATTTTATGTAGACTTGATTGGTCTGCTACATCCTTCAATTATTATAGGGGGAGGCTAATGGCACCCCTATACATTGCTAATGGCACCCCTATATAGTGAATTCCTTCTCATATACATCAACATCAAAGTCCTCCCTATACATCAAAAGGGGTTGCCAATAGCATTGCCCTTATTATAAAGACTATCTGATCTCCCAAAAGGTGTGAGTTGGGTTTGTCATGAAGTTTTTTGTACAAAAGGTTGATACCGGCAACCCCAATCGGCCCACAATCGGCTTCCTATCCATAATGTGGGGGGGGGGGGCATATCTGACTCACTCAGCGGTTGTGGCTATGCGGGTGTCTTGGGTTCGAACCCAAGACCTTCTGCTTTTTGTACAAAGATGTCCACCCATTACCAACTGAGCTACACGCCATTGGCAGGTTTGTCATGAAGTTATCCTCGTCTTTATTTGCAACATTTATGCACTTTTCCCAAAAACTTAAAACCTTTTTTATGATTTACTTTGTGACAGCATCTTCTAAAATCAAACGGGTCATTGATATAATTATTTACAAATAATATAGAAAACATCTGGTGTGAGTATATTTGGGTAAAAAGTTGGTTATCGGAGATTTCAATTGACCCCGGCATGGAACTCGCCTTGCTGGACACTAATGTGAATGGACATTTTTTGGTTAACTAAGCGGTTGAGGCTAATGGAAGGAGGTTTGGAATCGAAGCATAAACCTGATTTGTATTTGGGCAAAGTCGCTTCATCTTTTTGCTAACCGAGCTATACGCCTCTGATCCAAAATAAATGTCTACATTATAACTTTTATTTGTCCTAAAATAAATGTCCACTTTCAAAAGTAAAATATCTATTTTCTCATTCTACCCTTAATTGTATGATGGGAAAATTTTCTCTTTCTATAATTAAGGATAAAATTGTATTTTGATTAACTAATTACATATACCGCGTGTCTTTTTCATTGTGGACATTTATTTTAGAAACACTATACGGGGCTATAATATTTTTCAATTTAAGAAATTCCCCTTTTTTATTAATAATTATTTTTGGTATTTAATATTTAATACTTTTTTAGGTTACGTATCAAAACAAACACTGTATTTATGAAACTTGTGAATTGATTTGAATACGACGTCGCATCCGTCATACTATTAAGTACAAACATGTTTTATAATTTTGGTGAGACTATCTTCTCAATTGGTTTGTTACTTTCCCATCAATGATACGCCGACGTTTTTCACGACTATAATACCATCCGCGCCTCTGCAAAACGAACTTCTTTCTAAAGTGTCACATTAGTTTTGCAATAACACTTTCAACATTCATGCAAGACTAAACTTCTTTCTAAAGTAATAAATGAGATGACCCACATCGCCTCATCTTGTCCCAATATCATTAATGTCTTGGATCATGTGAGACTAACATGTTTTCGTGAGACCGGTGAAGTTTTTACACTTGAAACTTCACAGCAAAATACTGTGAAAGTAACCTTCACAGTGTTTTTGCTGTGAAGGTTCGCATATTTTTTTACCTTCACGGTGTTTTACTGTGAAGTTTCAAGTGTAAAAACTTGGTCTCACGAAAACAGGTTGATCTCACGTGAACCCAACCCTATCATTAATTTTATAGACAAATCAGATACACGATAACTTGTTATGTGATTGGTTTAAAAGTCTAGTATTTATAAGAAGTTTAATTCCCAAAAAAACATATCTGATATAGTATCGTTGCAAAACTTGAACATTTGTATGTTTATTCAAGTACAACGAAGATAAAACCATATATTGTAACTAAAAAAATTAGTCAACAATTTAGGAGTTACATGATGTACTAAAAGGGTGTTTGGGATTGCTTATTTTTTTGACTTATTTGTTTATTGTTTTTCCTCACTGCAAATAAGCTATTTTTAGTGTTTGGATTGCAAAAAAGAAAAGTGTTTATGACTTTTCTCCACCACAAATAAGTTGTTTTTGATAAGTTAATCTATTTTAACTTATTTGAAAGTGCTTCTAACTTATTTGTCCAAATTATGTTTTTACCCCCAACTCATTTTTAGCACGACATAAGTTGATAAACACTTTTAAAAATAAGCATAAGTTGTTTTAAATGAGCAATCCCAAACACCCCCTAAAAAGGGTGTTCGAATCATACCAACTTGTTTTGCCATGTACTAAAAGTTTATACGTTTTGATCTGAATTTGTTGTATCATGTAATTTTAATTGTTCCATGTTTTTAAATACGGTATTTTCATGTCTATTTTTGTAACATACTTAAATTTTAATAAAATATCAATTACTTATTTTTTACATATTAAAAGACAAACACATGTTATTTTAAACAATGCTTCCACGGTATAAATTAAGGGGCCATTTACTAAACTTTTACCGGACAAGTGTTTACTGTAATAACCATAATAAAGTTTTGGGAAAACATTGTAAAAGATGAAAGAGCAGGGACCAATTGGTAATTGTAGCAATAGGGTATAAAAGCCCCAAAATGGGCTCAAAACCCTATGAATCATTGTTGGTGGCGGCTTGGGAGATTAGAGAGAGAGCATAGAAAGTAGTCATAGTGCAAGAGGAAAACTTCATCAAAATTTCAAGTTGGAAGAAGAGGTGAAATTGGAGTATGATTCTACTACTATCTATCAGGTAATTCCAAAAAAAAACCCAATTCTTATCTTGTTGTTATGTTGGATTGATGAGATATGTAGAGAGTTTTACTTAAAAACTTGTAAATGATACCTTGAGAGAGAGATTAAACACTCTAATCGTGTTTGAGTAGCAAAGAATTGTAAGAAATGGATTTAGAATGTTTATGAAGTCGATTATCGCATTATCGTTCTGATTAAGGGGCTTTGAGTAAGGTTTTGTCTCCGAAATCGTCCCAGCGCCGTACCCGGTAAGTTCCCATGTGATGAAGGTTACCGGGAGAGAGAGAGCCCGGATAGTACCGGTAAGTACGTGTGATCCGGTAACCTTGTGCTCGGTAAGTTGCCCGGTAAGTAAGTGTGTTCCGGTAAGTTTGTACCCGGTAAGTGTAGCTTACCCGGTAAGTTGTCCGATTTGTGGTGTGACCGGTAAGTAGCCGTACCCGGTGAGTGTGGGTACCCGGTAAGTAGCAGGCATCCGGTAAGAGTTAGTAGCAGGTAAGTTGAGCCCGGATGGTGTCCGGAAAACTGGTTTAGGATCTGAACAATGGTACTTTATTCGTTTCTCAGGTAAATCGATTGGAAGTCAGGAACATAGTAGGAAAGGAAAGTAAGCGCACCAGGTGAGCTTTCTAACTAAAATACGTGACTTTTAACGTGTTTTCTAAAGTAAGTACATGATGAGAAATGTCATGTTTTATTCCTATGCTTTTAACTGCATGAAAGTTATTTAAAGTTTTATATGAGATGTATGCATACATTGTGATAGATGTAAATTGGCTAAGTCGGGGGGAGGTTCCGCCAGTACTCACGCCGGGGGAGGTTCCGTTTATGCCATGGGAAGTGTGACCCAGTAAGGCAGCGTGATACTGACTCGTTGTCACTCTTGAGTGACTTCAGGGTGCCATTTACGGGAGCGGATTTTATATTTGAAAGATTTTAAATGTACAGCTATGCGAAAGTTTATTATTGAATGTTTTACATGTGAAAGTTATGAAATGTTTTTAAATGATTTTGAGAACTGTCAGGAGGGACTCACTAGACCTCATGGTCTAACCCTCGCATTTTTTCAAACTAAATCCTTTTCAGGTAAGCAGGTAGTGAAAGGCTCTGGCAGATGAGCAGGGCAGTTAGTGGATAGATGCGGTAGAGACAGAGAGTCAGAGACACTATTATTTTTGGCTTTAGTATTTCTCAGTTGTGTATAGGTTGATTCCGCCAACCTAAATTTTGAGACTTATGTAAGAAATTTTGGGACCCATTTTTGGGATGTTCTGATTTATATGAATTGCATGCTTTATTTTAGACTGTGTTGTTACATTTACCGATGTCATTTACCTTATTAATTGAACATGTACAATGACCGAAAAGCTTACCCGGTAAGAGACAAGGCAAAGACCGAGAGTCGTACCCGTAAGTGTGGGAAACGATTCTTACCTGGTAAGTAGGGTTGTAAACGAACCGAACGTTCAACGAACCATTCGTGAACCGTTCGGCGGGAAGTTCGTTTATGTTCGCTTATTTAATAAACGAACGGACATGAACAAGTAAAAAATTTAATTGGAGTACCTATGGAAGTGGGTGCACCGTCAGTTAGCGTTTTGTTCGTATTTGTTCGTTTAGTGGCTTAACAAACGAACGTTTTTGTTTGTATTTGTTCGTTTAGTGGCTTAACGAACGAACATAAACGAACACATTGATTTTTTAATGAACGAACATGAACATCAAATTTCTTGTTCGTGTTCGTTCATTTGTTCGGTTAAGTTAAACGAACGAACATGAACAAGTCTTTGTTCGTGTTTGTTCGGCTCGTTTATAGCTCTACCGGTAAGCACTTACCGGGTTAACATGCTTACCAACAATCCATTTTCGTGGCCAAATATGTCATATGATAAGGTAAAATGAGGTGAATCTCTTGCCGATAAGCGCTAACCCAGTAAGAACTTAGTAAATGTCCCCTAAATGTCTCAAAACATGTATCTACGTTAATACTCTCCCTCTCTCAATTACGAAAATCTTAGAATTAAACATCACGACATAATATGAAGCATTCACTTTTGTTTTCTCTTGAGACGATATCATAATGCATGGAAAGAACTTGTACATCGCCCATTTATATACTTGTGATATAAATTAAAGCGATTGACAATCCCATTTCAACAATGTAAGAAATATATATATATATATATATATATATATATTTCCTATTACTTTCTTGTTTTTATAAACATTTAGACATATGTATGTTTTTATAGTTAATGCAATTTATAAATAAACAACATATGTTCCAATAAATTACAAAAGACCAAAGGCCATTAGCGTACTTGTATTCGAGTTATCAGGAGCAGTCAGTCTTTTAGAATGTCAGCCATGTTAAACACGAAGAAGGTGTGTGAGTTCATTTGCCGTATATAAATATAGTATGTTTTAAAGTTTTCGTAAAAGATGTGACGAATGACAATTGTTTTCACTATTGCACGCAGATCAATTATTTAAAATTCACAACTAATTAATCATTTTATGTCTTGGTAGGGATTTTGGATGTGAAAAAACTGATTATTATTGCAATTTGCATGTTAGTTGTGATCCGTCACCTTGTGTCCCAATTAGGATGTGTATGCGTCCGCTATCCTCAACGAGTCTCAATTGGTCAATTGGTCAATTGGTAGGTTTTAAAATAATCGTGTAGTTGTAGTCTATACTATCTTATAAAGCATATAGACTAAAAGTCTTAAAGTCTTAAAAAAAAATTATTTCAAAAATTAATTATATTCATTTTATTCCTATATTTAAGCATGTTGATTCTGCTTTTTCTATTATTATTTTTAATAAAACTGAAAATTAATTGTTGTAGTTATCTTTTCCTATCTCTCTAACAACTTAAACTCAAATCTTTTTTTATTTAAAAAATTAATTAAATTCATTTTCTTCCTTTATTTAAGCCTGAAAAATATATAATTATTTTGAAAAAAAAATATGATTATTCATGTTAGAGAAAAATATATTAAAATTAAAAATCCAACAAACAGATTATTAAATCATTTATGAAACTACTTAATAGTTCCATTAACAGGCAACCTCTGAATCGCTAAGAGGTGAATCTTGTTTGGCGATAAAAAGCCTGCCTCTTAATTGTTCTAAAACCCTCTGAATCAAACATTCAGCGCCCTAATTTCATTTTGAACAATTACCAAACAATCATATTGCATTTTGCATTATACCATAAGAGCCTCTTAATCATTCTGACCACTTAATCATCCTGCACAAAACCATTCTTCCAAACAGCCCCTTATTCTCTCTACACCAGTGTTCAAAAAAGCATTAATTACCTAAGCAGGGATTTCGCAAAAGCATAAACAATTTCTTTAAATATAGTGTGTTTTGTAAGAATTAAAATTCTGATGCAATATTATTTTGTCCATTTTTATTGGACTACTGCTTCAGTTACTTTATATTCTACTTCAAGTTGCCAATGTTTAGATCCATCTGGACTTTTTGGTCCCATTAATGTGATTTATGTTTTGGTGCTAAAATATTCATAATATTCTGTACTGGGGATTTTTCATGTCCTTGTTACCACAAACAAACATAATGAAGAATGTGATTTCTCTTTAAAGTTCTTAATGTGATTTGTGTTTTTGTTCTTTGTTTTTGTTTTTGTTTTTGTTTTTGTTTTTGTTTTTGTCTTTCTTTTTTTTGGAAAATTTACCCAGATGGTTTTTTGCATCAATTTTTTGTGGAAATTTATACAATGCATGTGGTGCGATTTCAATGTGAATATGACCTGCGTTTTATTCTGAGTTTGTTTTTTAATTACTTCATGATCGAAACCAATCTGAGTTTCCTAGAGATCTATTTTTCTGTCTCATTTAACGTTAAATGTCACTTTTTTATGGGTTTCAAACTTTCTTGAATGGTATTTGGTATGCTTGTAAACGGTCTAAATGATCTATGTATGCCTTTAAATGTCACTTACCCGAGTAATAGGACTTCCCTTCTCTCTGACAGATTCTTCTGTCGTTCCTTTTACTCTTCAAGAATTAAAAGAAGGAACCATCAAGAAGCAGTAGTGGAAAATGCAATAACAATAAGAAAACGTGGCTTCTTAGATATTGTTGATCTCATGCTAAAGCTTCAATCAAATGATCAATCTTCCTCTTCCACTGATCTGAACGACAAGAAGTTGCAGAACTCATCCAAGAACAACAAAGATGTGATCAAGCCATCGGCCAATTGTATGTTTCTCACTTTTTTCAATTTAAACAACATATACATGCATGCGTTACATACATTATATATGTGTTTGTGTGTGTCAATTTAAAAGATTGATATTCACATGTATATACAATTACTTGACAAAAGCCCTTTTGTACTTTTTAATAGATTGAAAGAAGCCTTTTGTTCACTTTTTCTTCTTTACCTTCACAGGATTAAACAGACTGTTGGTTTGAGTAAGCCACACATCAATCAGGATGTCAATAAGGGTGCTGCAGGTTTAACCTTTAAGAGCGATCAACGAGCAGAAAGGAGAAAAGATGCAAGACTTACATTAATTATGAGTTTTAGGATACTTCATTTGTGCTTTTTTTCTTTTCTTGAAATTATCTTCTTTACTATGGTTGGGTACATTAAGCATGAATTATATATATGTAAGTATATATATTGGTTATGCGACATCTAAAAATTTCAGGTTATATTGGCTAGCAAGACACCAAACCAAACAGACCACGAACCCCTTCTATGGCTACACGTACCAACATATTATCATTATATGTGTTTAAATATAGTTTCATGAATTTTTTGAGAGCCAGATTTATTATTATTGCACCAAAAGTTAGTGAGTTTGATGATTAGTTTTGTGCAATTTGCCAACTATACTGGCTTCAGAATAGTTGTGGTAAATACCGTTTGAAAAAGTTTGGTCAGTAAATCGAAGTATCGCTAAAATGTTATGTGTTGTTTGGATGGATTGCGCATACTTTTTTTCTTACATATAAACAAATTTTGCATCCCGACGCATTGCGCGGGTACACTGCTAGTTATACTTAATCTAGCTATGTAGCTATGTATCATCGTTAAGCAGTGATTAATGAAGTTGAAAATAAAAGAAACAGTTTGGTTTTGTATAATATAATGCACTCATCAATATATATATATATATATATATATATAAGAGAATGTAGAGAGAGAGGATTATGGAGAAGCCTCCATTGAGGCTTTAGAATTTTGTTAGAGTTTTTTTTTTTAAGAAAATGTTGCATTAATTGACTAGAACCTTTCATTCTCTTTTGTATTATTTTGTTTTGTTTAAGTTAACAATGCTTATAAATCAATAAAAAGTATATATTTTGTATTTTTTTTGTTTTTCTTATTAATCTAACAAAATGCTTAATAATCAAAGTCTTTTTTCTTATTAGATAACAATGCTTATAAATTAAATACTTATTTTAATATGTTATATTTTTTATCTTTTAGCAGACTAACAACGTTTATGAATCAATTTTTTTTTAATATTGTATTTTTTATTTATTTACATTTTTATGGATAACCTAACAATACTTATAAATCAAAACTTATTTAATAAAATATATTTTGTATTTATTTAATTTTTGTTTTTCTTAATAAGTTAACAATGATTATAAATCAATCAATCAATATATATATATATATATATAAAAATAAAAGAGAATGTAGGGAGAGAGTATTAAGGAGAATCCTCCATTGAAGCTTTAAAATTTTGTTATAGTTTTGTTTTTTTTAAAGAAAATGTTGCATTAATTGACTAGAACTTTTCATTCTCTTTTGTATTATTTTGTTTTGTTTAAGTTAACAATGCTTATAAATCAATAAAAAATATATATTTTGTAGTGATTTTGTATTTTTTTTTTTGTTTCTCTTAGTAATCTAACAAAATGCTTAATAATCAAAGTCTTTTTTCTTATTAGATAACAATGTTTATAAATTAAATACTTATTTTAATATGTTATATTTTTTTTATCTTTTAGTAGACTAACATCAATATATATATATATATAGGCGGGTTCAAACGAGGAGCGTACCAATTTAAGAGAACATGAGGAGCAATTGATAGTTATGAATCACATGTGATTGGCAGTTGTGGATCACATGTGATTCACAACTGATCTGGATGAGAATCGACAGTTATGGATCACATGTGATTGGCAGTTGTGGATCATTAATGATCCGCGACTTGCACGCGTCGCGAACCAAGTCGCGCTACTTTTGCGCGAAAATTCGATTATGTCCGATTTTTTAGCGTTGTAAATCATATGTGATCAGAAGCATGGGAGTGCTCCTCACGTTCTCTTAAATTGGTACGCTCCTCGTTTGAACCTTCCTCTCTCTCTCTCTCTCTCTCTCTCTATATATATATATATATATATATATATATATATATATATATATATATATATATATAAGAGAATGTAGGAAGAGAGGATTAAGGAGAAGCCTCCATTGAGCCTTTAGAATTTTGTTAGAGTTTTTTTTAAAAAGAAAATGTTGTATTAATTGACTAGAACATTTAGTTCTCTTTTGTATTATTTTGTTTTGTTTAAGTTAACAATGCTTATAAATCAATAAAAAGTATATATTTTGTAGTGATTTTGTATTTTTTTTCCTTATTAATCTAACAAAATGCTTAATAATCAAAGTCTTTTTTCTTATTAGATAACAATGCTTATAAATTAAATACTTATTTTAATATGTTATATTTTTTTTATCTTTTAGTAGAGTAACAATGTTTATAAATCAAAAATCTTTTTAATATTGTATGTTTTTATTTATTTACATTTTTATGGATTGTTGGAACTTAGTTGAGATGTGAGAAAACTAAAGGCAAAGTCTACACCACTTAATAAACTCAAACAATTGGGCATTAAATGAATCATTTAATTGCTTGGCTTGGAGTGTGGTGTTCTTGGTGGGCTCTCTTTGACATGAATATACGTATTTAATGTCAAAGATTGGGCCTTGGGCCTTGGATCTCGATGGGGTCGAGATTCAACGTTTGAAGAACGAGTGTGGTTGTGTGTGCAGTGGCTGGCGCGGATAACGACGCGACCCGAGCTGCGCGAGAAGTCGCGCGGGACACTGGATGGACATGGAACAGTTCTCGGCGCGTACTACAACGCGACTTAGACCGCGCCACAAGGCGTGCGGGGCTCTGTAGTATTCGGCAGACAGACTGCGGAGCGCATCTCCGCACGGGTTGACCCGCGCCGGCGGTCGTGCGGATGGCCTGGCAGTTTCTGTCGGTTGGTCGCAGTAAAGTATAAATACCCACACATTCTCATTCATTTTCAATAAGATAGATTCGATTTTCTGGACGTTTTCCTGGGTTTCTCTCCTTCTCGTTCTTCGCCAAACATATGACGATTCGCTAGATTCAAGTTACAAACTTGAATTCGATTGTTGTATCCTCTAGACAACGCCCGTACCACCGGCGAAATTTTGTCTTAGGACACTACTTCGTGCAGGCCTCAATCGGTTTGATATCGACGACAATCTAACGGATACAAGTAAGGTTTACGTTATTTGTTGAATTTGATGTATGTATTTATGTTGTATAAACAATATACATATATATATATATAAAGATGTAAATTTCTGCCTGTTTTTATTCTCTTCTACACAATTTCTTTTGTATGATTGATAACTCCTAACAATCTAAGACAAAATTTTTGTTAAGGAGCGATGGATCAATCATTGATGAAAAGTCATGTGGAGAAACCCGAGAAATTCAAGGGTTCGGACTTCCGACGATGGCAACAAAAGATGTTGTTCTATTTGACAACTCTTCGCGTTGCCAACGTACTCACTGAGGAAGAGCCACCGACAAATCTTCCGGTAGGGGCGGACGGGACGGCACCGTCACAAATACAAGTGTCCGCTCATGAACGATCGGTCGAGACATGGAGAACCAACGAGTATAATTGCAGAAATTATATATTGAATGCTCTCGACGATTCCCTCTACGACATATATTCCTCTTGCACAATGGCAAGGGAAATTTGGGAATCCTTAGATGCCAAATACAAAACTGAAGTGGCATGTTCCAAGAGGTTCGCAGTGGGAAAGTTCTTGCACTACCGAATGATTGACTCAAAGCCCGTGGTAAAACAAGTAGAATAATTGCAAATTCTTGTCCACGAACTCGATGTTGAAGGTATGGGGCTTAATATAAACTTTGTGATCAGTGCTATCATTGATAAACTTCCTCCGTCGTGGAAGAACTTCAAGTTATACTTGAAGCATCTTACGGAGGAAATTACATTTGAACAATTGCTCCTCAAAATTCGTGTTGAGGAGGACAACCGACTCAATGACAAAGCCGATGCCATTCAAATCGAACCACACGCCAACATGATCGAAGGTAGTTCATCCAAGACGAAGTTCCCGAAATTCAAGGGAAGGGAAATTGCACCCAAGAGGCCTTTCAACACCGGAAAAGACCCCTTGGCACCACAAAAGAAACAATTCAAGAGGATGACATGTTGTTGGGTATGTGGCAAGCCGGGACACCGAGCCAAAGATTTTCGATTCAAGCGTGATCATGGTGGTGCCGGAGGAAGTGGTGGTGGAGGAAATGGGGCATCTACAAGTCATGCCAATCTCACCCACTCCCCGAACGAATTCGTTGGAGTAATTGAAGCCCACATGGTTACCAACACGATGGATTGGTGGATCGACACCTGGGCTACTCGGCACATTTGCAATTCGGAAAGCTTGTTTGCATCCTACCAAAAAGTGAGCGACGGGGAGCCGATGTTCATGGGGAACGCATCGACTGCAAAGATAGAAGGAAGGGGGAAGGTCAACTTGAAACTGACTTCCGGTAAAGATCTTGTGTTGAATGATGTTGTACATGTACCTAGCATAACTAAAAACTTGATTTATGGCCCTGTTCTAAGTAAGAAAGGGTTCAAAATTGTAATAGAATCTGATAAGGTTGTCATCACCAAGGGTGGTGTGTACGTTGGGAAGGGCTACCTCCACGAGGGGCTCTTCAAGTTAAGCATTGTAAATAGCTTTGATGCTGCCAATGTTAATAATAATAAGGCAGGCCCTAGCGCTGCTAGTTCTATGTACATGATTGCTCCTTCTAATCTTTGGCATTCTAGATTAGGACATGTCAACTTTAGATCAATTCAAAGAATGATCAAACTTGACATGATTCCTAAATGTTCCTTTGATAAATCGACTAAGTGTGAAGTTTGTGTAGAAGCAAAATTCACAAACCATCCACACAAGTCTGTTGAAAAATCAAATGAAATACTTGGGTTGATTCACACTGACTTATGTGATTTCAAGGCAACTCCTTCACGAGGAGGTAAAAACTATTACATTACCTTCATTGATGATTGCAGTAAGTATTGCTATGTGTATCTAATCCATACAAAGGATAAGGCCTTAAACATGTTCAAAACTTATAAGGTCGAAGTCGAGAATCAACTCGACAAGAAAATCAAAATTCTAAGATCGGATCGGGGAGGAGAATACGAATCCCATGAATTTGCAGAATTTTGTGCTACACATGGCATTGTACATCAAACTACCACTCCATACACTCCTCAACAAAACGGAGTGGCCGAGCAGAAGAACCGAACATTGAAGAACATGATAAATTCAATGTTGATCACGTCCGGGGCTCCATACCATTTATGTGGTGAGGCGTGTCTTACTGCGAATATGATCCTAAATAGGATCCCCCACAAGAAGAGTGATAAATCCCCTTATCAACTATGGAAAGGGAAATTACCATCCTACAAAAGAATGAAAGTGTGGGGTTGCCTTGCCAAGGTTCAAGTCCCTTTACCGAAAAGAACAAAACTTGGACCCAAAATCGTTGATTGTGTATATATTGGACCACCTCTTAATAGTGCAGCTTATAGATTCTTAGTATATAAATCTTGTGTGAATGATATAAGCAATAACACTATCATAGAATCTGCAGAAGCGGAATTCTTTGAGACTATCTTTCCTTACAAAGAAAAGGAGGATCAAACCTCTAATTCAAGGAAAAGGTTGCATGATGACACACACACTTCAATTGAAACAAATGCAAATGATCAAACACATGAAGGTGAAACCTCCAAGGTTCAAGAAGAATTGGAACCAAGGAGAAGTAAACGTGGTAGAGTAGCCAAAGACTTTGGACCTGATTTTATGACCTTCAATGTTGAAGGATAACCTCTATCTTATAAGGCCGCCATGGAATCTTCCGAGGCACCTTATTGGGAAGAGGCAATCCATAGTGAGATAGACTCCATAGTACAAAACAATACATGGAGATTAGTTGACCTACCTCCGGGTCATAAAGTAATAGGTCATAAATGGATATTCAAGAGGAAGTTGAGACCCGATGGCACTATAGAGAAATACAAAGCTTGACTAGTTGCCAAAGGATATCGACAAAATGAAGGTCAAGACTTCTTTGATACCTACTCTCCGGTCACAAGAATAACGTCTATACGTATGTTGATGGCCATAGCAGCAATTCACAATTTGGAAATACACCAAATGGATGTGAAAACTGTTTTCTTGAATGGAGAGTTAGACGAAGAAATATATATGCAACAACCGGAAGGGTTTGTTGTCAAAGGTCAAGAAAACAAAGTCTGTAAGTTGATCAAGTCCCTTTATGGACTTAAGCAAGCGCCAAAGCAATGGCATGAAAAGTTTGATAACACGTTGATATCAAACGGGTTTCAAATAAATGAGTGTGATAAGTGTGTCTATGTGAAGCAATACAAAAATGCATATGTCATTATATGTTTGTATGTAGATGATATGCTCATCTTAGGATCGAACTTGGATGTAATCACTGGCTTGCATGCAAAGCTTTAATTGAAACTTCACCTAACGACATTTTGGGGTTAAATGGTGCAATTTTGGAAAATCATAATTTTGTCATATTGCGTGAATCTACATTTAAGATTTATTAATAATTTTGTAACACTTTGTGAGAATTTTATCTTAGGTAATGTCATCATTGGATGGGAGAATTTTGACATCATTCGGTTGTATGTATGTCCCTTGAGTTTGGACGATCGAGTTTCGTTGCCTGTTACTCTAGTGCATGGATTGGTTTACATGTGTGGCATGAGTAAATATATATGTTGGGACTAGCATGGTCCATTTGAGTTAGTTGGTGGTATGCGTTTTCTTTTGTTATATTTTTGATGTTTTAGGCAACGTAAATGTATTTTACCGTTAGACTCTATGTGCATGTCATTTGCGGCCACCTGACACGACTATCTAATAGTGGTAGTAATTTTTTTTAGTTCATGTAAGATAATTATGAATATTTTATGTTCAATAAATCTTTTAAAACTGCAGATTGACATGACTGTTGGGTCATGTACTCGAAAAACCTCGAAATCATTAGAAGCCTAGAGTTAAAACCCTTTTAGTAGAAGGTATGATATTTGAGAACTAGAAGAGTCCTTGAGAATTGAGGCTGTCGGAAGATTAACTTGTGTTTAGTTTCGAAATTCAGGATTCCATATTGATAGTTCGGTGCAAACTAGGGATGGAGTATTTGTTGGTGTACCAACGTCTTGCATACTCATTTTGTTATATATAGGTCGCGACTTTTGATCTTTGGAAGTCATGAACCGTTGGAGTACTTGGGGTACTTCCGTTGAGTCCTTTGGAGTGGTTACAATATATGTGGTAACTCTAAGGAAATTAGATGTTGGTGAATAGGTATCGATGGTTAAGATTTATGGCTTTGTAATACTTTTATCATTTGTAATGAACGATGTTTGGTTGAAATATGAGATTTATATAATTGATGAGTTAGGGATGATCAACTATCTCAGGGGTCTATTGGTACGTTCTGGGATGGAACATGACCAATTACTAGAATGGTTAATTAAATAAATTTTTGAGAATCCTTTCGGATGGTGCGTCTTATGGCCGTTTGGATTATGGAATTGGAGGTTGTGCTGAATTAGACAGTTTTAGTCGTTAAGAATTTCGACGAGGGGATGCCAAATCTTTTACGGTGGTATATTTTAAGGAAAGTTATGATTAGGCATACCTACTGCCATTTTCTCGTGGAAATTGCTGGTTCAAGTAGTAAAATCTCTTAGATGTCGAGATTTATTGGAATACCCAAAGTATATCTTAAGTGGAATTTATCCTATTCAAGTGATTATAGTAGAGGAAACTATATGCTGGAACACTGGTGGTAATGGCCAATGAGTGAACGGTTCAAGATTTCTTGTGTGAGTTCCTTAGCGGTAGGGTAAAGTCATCAACGTAAAGAATACCCTGCACTAAAATGAATATAGTCGTTTATGGTCGGATTGACTTGTGCAAGGACCATCGTAGTTTCAAGGACAATGGAGAGTATCAGACGATACGATAGAGGTTAAATAGAAACCTTTAAGAGTGAATTCATTTATGGGAATCAACGAGAATTGAGCAATCGAGGTCAATAGGATCGTAAACCTTATTGAGATAGTATGAGTCTCCTCAGGTTGGGAGACCATCGAGATCATGAGTCTGAAAGGTGTTTCGTTCAAATTTCATTCGAGATATTAGTATAGCATATCGATGTAGAAGTTGGATAACATTTATCAAGTTCTAGTTAGAGTTTGAACTAGGCTAAGGCCTTAAAGGCACTCTCAAAGAAGAGAGTAAGTTGTTGTAAAAGTGTCGTATTTTGAGGCCTTTATCGCTAAATCGTTATTCTCTTTACGTTAAAGGCAAATTTCGAGGACGAAATTTTCTTCAAGGAGGGGAGGATTGTAACACCCCAAGATTTCGGTATTTCGACCTCGCCTTATCTTTCTTTGATCCGATTAAAAAGTAATATATATATATATATATATATATATATATGTATATATGTGTATATATATGGTTTTTCGCAAGGCGCATGCTAGCATTTTAGAGCGTCGGGACCATCTAAATTATCGACTTTTTGGGAACTTAAGTCGACGATTTCGTGCATGCTTGCGTAGGCGTAGAGGGAGTACCATGCGGGTATGCATGCATTCTCGACCAAACTTACGTATCACACGTTGGGGGTACTCAAAGGAATCGCATCGGGGTCAAATCGGACGTTTTTGGGCTGCGGTACACCCACCGCGAGAGTGACCGGCGAGTATGCCGCTGTCACTCTCGCCGCTGTCATAATCGCGGTACTGCAGCTGCTGGACTTGGGGGCTCACGGTACAAATGCAGCGAGAGTGACCGGCGAGTATGCCGTGGTCACTCTCGCATGGGGCAATCTCGCTGGAGGGTTTTAAAAGCTTAATTACATCAGCGCCGACCTCCTTGTGAAACACATTTAATTTCTAGCTGCTTGGTTGGTTCTCTCATTTCTTTTCCTATCGGCCGACACCAACTAATCTCACCCCTCTTTCTTATTTTATTCCTCCTCCATATACTTTTAGTTGTGATCATTGATTCTCTAGGGTTCTAAATTTCTAAATGTTCATGCTTTCAAGTGGGTCTTCAAAGTTTGCAAGCTAAAGTTTCAAGTCAAGTCTCAAGATCTAGGGTTTTCATTTTAGCTAGGGTTTCTACAACTTAAGGGTTCTTCAAGATTTGGGGGTTTTCTCATACAAACCTCATTTGGTGAGCATTTCCCCACCCCTAACTAAGTATTAAGTTTCTTGTTATCTAAATGAAGGATCTCCCTTGGATTTATGTCTTTGTTTGAAAGACTAGGGTTTTCCTTGTTTATTTTGGTTTGGTTAATATATATATATATAGATATATGTGTAAACGTTATATAAAAATGTGAGTATATATATATATACATGTACATACATATATATATATATGCCCTCATATATATGGACGTATGTACAAATATATATATATATATATATATAGATAGATAGATGTATGTAAAAACTTTACCTATCAATATGAGTATATATATACATGCAAGGATGTAAATGTTTGGAATCTACATGAGGGTGAGTATCGCATGCTAAATATTTACTGTGTAGAGATGGTAGTCATACCATAATTTGTATAAGACGATTTATACGTTTTCACTACCATGGTACGTAATTTATTGATGGCTATCTCCTTGTGCACGAGGATTTAGACCTTTATGGACTACTTGTTCCTGTTATTGTTGGCCGTAATGGATCACTAGCGAGTAGGCAATGGGGGACATTGGGGTCCTTGAGGTGTAACTCGTCTAGTTCGGATATGCAATGTGGTCCCATAAGTCATTGAGGTGTAACTCGACGGAGTAGGCACTAAAGGCATGGTACGAGATGGTTTGAGGTTGTGATGTCTTTATGGCATGGGAACTAGGACCGGGACTTGAGGTGCTATCCGATAACGTCGTGGGTGACTCCATTCCCGTGTTCTTGTCACCCCGACGGCAACGGGTCTCCCCCGTATTTTTCTTATTGCAAAAGAAATGTTTCTCGGTTATATATTTATGTTCAGGTGGGAACGCTTAACGAACTGAATTGTGGTAATTTGAGATCACACGGAGCCGGTAACATTATTTTGTGTCTTTTTGTCACAATTATATAAATGTGTATTTCTTGTAATCCCGCTAGACTTTTGTCTAACACTTGATGTTGCATGTTTATGGATTACAGGCCCCACTAGCGGTGTCTAGATCTTGTGGAGTTGCCGACCATGCTAGGAGCTTGGAGGGTCGGGCTTTTGGGGATTCGAGATGAGAGTCTTTTTGGAGATATAGTGAACTCGGATTAATCTAGCTTACTTTAAATTCTAGATTAATAGGTTGTTGTGTTTTATGTCTCAATACTCCTATGTTTAGTCATTGTCCAAACTATCCCATTGCATTTAAGGGTTATAGTTGGATATATTTTGAGGTTTAAATTTACCCATTTTCCGGAAATCCCCTATAATTATCGTTCAAATTTTAGGGTGTTACAAGTGGAGTACCCATACCCTCAAGCCCTAGCTTGCCACCTCAGCGCCACATCATTTTTTTTAATTCTTTTATTTATACATTTAATTATTTAACAAAATAAAAATATTTATATATTTTTTAATAAATAAAAATAAGATAAATAATAAAAATAAAAATTCATATCATTCATTAAAAATAAAAATTACAAAATACAAAACACTAAAAATTATGTATTTTTCTAATTCTCTCTTTCTTCGCCAAAGTAGCCCTCAAAACGTCTCCCGTAAGGTGATGATGCGGGGTTATGAAAAACTCGAAGTCTTTATCAAATCGGTTTTCTCGTTCGAGTTTCAACTGTTCTCGTTTAAACTCCAACTGTTGTTGTTCGAGTTCGAGTTTTTTCATTTTGTACTGCATTGTATCATCAATCTTCTCGTTGAACGTCGTCAACAACTGAGTAACACTTTCGTTCGTATTCGACCCGCTCGTATTACTCGTTGATGTTTTTTTGCCTTGTTTCTCCCGATGGGTCGTTGAAGTTGCTCGATGAAGTTGTCGTCATCGTCATCATCGGAAGGTTTGCTACGTTTTAAACCCCGCGATGAAGTTGTCGTCATCGTTGGAACGGCTCCCCATTTAGGACATTTTTTGAGGACTTCCCAAGCTTGTTCGTGAATGAAAGCAAGCCCAAGTTGTGCATGAAACCGTTCGTGTGCCGTTCGTGAAATGTCGGCCTCACTCATTCCGCTTGATCTATTAGTGACCAAGTTGTTGTAGATGCCGCCAAAAGAATTTATTCTTTTATTGAGGTCGTTGAACTTGGTGTTGAGTTGATGAGTTGTTCTATAATTTCCGCGGCCCATCAAACTAAAGAACACTTGCCCGATTCGGGTCCAAAAACTTTCTACATTTATGTAAATTCAAGTATAAGAATATTAACAAGAATAATAATAATATTAATAATAATAATAACAATAAAAATATATGTAAATTCAAGTATAAAAATATTACCACCGGTTTGTGCGTTACCGACAACGGGGTCCTCCGAAACGTCAACCCACGTCGACACTAACGCGAGTTCCTCGTCTTTACTCCACTTTTGTTTGGCGGCTCTATTTTCATATTGTTTGTTTTTTCCTTTTCTCGTTGGTGTCGGGTTTGATGGTTCCGGGATAGATTGCGGGCTATAATGTTGGGTTTCCGGAACAATGTCGTCGTCGAGATTGATTGCGGGTGAAGGAAGATTGTAGTTGGCCGGAGTAAAACCTTGTTCAATCAAACCGGGACGTGTAAATTGGTAAGGAAATTGTTGCGAAAATTGTTGGTGAAATTGTTGGGGAAATTGTTGCGAAAATTGTGGCGGAAATTGTTGCGAAAATTGTGGCGGATATTGTTGCGAAAATTGCGGATGATAACCTTGTTGTGTAAACGCTTGGAAACCAAGCTCCGGGTCTTCTTGCGGTTGTGGTGTATCCGGTCGGTTACGACGGGATGTAGGTGTTTTGTTTGGATTCATGATGAAATTTGAGAAAGTTTGAGAGAATTTGAGAAATTTTGGTGTGAAAAAATAAGAGGTTTGGGTTAATATATATAGTGTGATTAAATTGAAAAAAAATAATAATAAAATAAAATTACATAGCCGTTGGAGTGCCGTTGGAGTTTATTATTTTCAAAATATTTAAAAAAAAATTAAAAAAAGAAACAAACTCATCGGGTTTCTCGGGTTTTCAAACCCGCATCCCGTACCCGCATAGGAAGCCTGCAGCCCCCCTACCACTACCCGCCCGAGCCCGCATGAGCCCGAGCCCGAGCCGAGCCCGCAGGCGTTACCGATGGCCTAAGGAGGGTAGAAAAGAGAAAAGCTGATGTGACGCTGAGGTGTCATCAGGGTTCAGTGGGTTCGTGGGTTGCGGTACTCATGGTCTAATACATCATTGGACATGTATAAATACATATTTAAATTTAAAAGATTTACTATTAAATACATAATATAACTTCGTACATATACGGGACATCATATAAATTATTTAGGGAAATTAATTATTTGATCCCAAGTTTATAATTGACTTACATATATACCCATCTCTCTCCAATTTAACCAAAATACCAAAAAAATCCGTGAAACATTCCTCGATCGCGGGCTAAAAAAAAATTCATTTTTAACCCCTCGAGTCCGCGATGTTTGTCCGCAGAGTCCACGAAGCACCCTGAAAATGTCAAGTTTACAATTCCGGTCCCTAAAAATGAAAATGAACTTGGGGTGTTTTTTTCCTTGAGTCCGCGATCGAGGACTCCAGTGTTAAAAATAATTTTTTTTCCCTGAGTCCGTGATCGAGGGGTGTTTCACAGGATTTTTGGGTATTTTGGTAAAATTGGAGAGATATGGGGTATATCTATAACTTAATTTTGAGTTTGGGGTAAAATAATTAATTTCCGAATTATTTATCCATTTTTTAATTAAATCAATATATATATAAAAATATTGGCATTATCTTCATCCAATTATTTTCCTCTTGTTGTTTTTATCTCAAATCTATTTTTTATGCTACCTTTTTAAATATTAGAGTAAACTACACTTTTGGTCCCTACAGTTTAAAAATTACACTTTAGCCCCTACTGTTTGCCATTTGGTCCGGATTTGGTCCCTCTGACAGACGTCCGTCCAATGTCAGACGTTAGAGGCAACCATGTGAGTTGCACATGAGGGTAAATCCGTCTTTTAACCTCACAGGGACCAAATCTGAACGTTTACTAAAAGTCTAAAACCCACCCCACCCCTACTCTCTTTCTCTCTCCTATCTTCTTCTTCCCCAACTCACTCCCTCCTAAACCCTAAACCCACTTAAACACACTTAACACACACACACACACATATATATATATGTATATATATATAAACACACCCTCCAAACAAACCCACTTAATAAACACACACACAAACCCACTTAAACACACTTAATACACACACACACACACACACACACACACATATATATATATATATATATATATATATATATATATAAACACCCTCCAAACAAACCCACTTAATAAACACACACACAAACCCACTTAAACACACTTAATACACACACACACAAAACCCATTTGCGTGATGGTGATGATATGGTCATTTTACATATACATATATATGTAAAAAATACACACACACACATATCATCACCATCACGTATATATGTATATGTAAAATGACCATAAGTAAAATGACCATATCATCACCATCACGCAAATGGGTTCTGAAGTTTGCACGGGATTTAGTTGATAAAACCACTTCATTTCTTTTTGTATTTGATTTTAGAACACAAAGCAACTTTCAGAATCAACTTTGATCGAGAAAACAATAAGTTATGTGATCTCAAAGTTCTCGCCGGAATTCTCGCCGGAAAACCGGGTTTCACCGGAATATCAAGTTGTGACCGTGGTTTATACGCAAATCTTTAACATCACAAAACGATATGTGAAAGATTTGCGTATAAACCACGGTCACAACTTGATATTCCGGTGAAACCCGGTTTTCCGGCGAGAATTCCGGCGAGAACTTTGAGATCACATAACTTATTGTTTTCTCGATCAAAGTTGATTCCGAAAGTTGCTTTGTGTTCCAAAATCAAATACAAAAAGAAATGAAGTGGTTTTATCAACTAAATCCCGTGCAAACTTCAGAACCCATTTGCTTGATGGTGATGTTATGGTCATTTTACTTATGGTCATTTTACATATACATATATACGTGATGGTGATGATATGTGTGTGTGTATTTTTTACATATATATGTATATGTAAAATGACCAAATCTGATGACTCCTTTCCGTTTACCTTGGGCTAAGTTTCCGATGACTACCTACTCCTTTCCGATATACCTTGGGCTAAGTTTACCTTGTCGTCCAAATCTGATGACTCCTTTCCACGGCGAAACTTTTAACATTACGTAATCCCCAACCTGAAATTCCAATGGCTTTCGGCGTCGGTCAGCGTAGCTTTTCTGTCTGTCTTGAGCCACTTTCAATCGTTCACGAATCTGAGTAACCTTATCAGCGGTTAACTGAACTATTTCCGGCCCCGCTAGCTGTTTTTCTCCCACTTCGTTCCAATACAGAGGCGTTCGGCATTTCCTACCATACAGTACTTCGAACGGTGCCGCTTGTATGCTGGAATGATAACTGTTGTTGTAAGCGAATTCGATTAACGGTAAATGCTTATCCCATGATCCCCCAAAATCAATAATGCAAGCCCGGAGCATATCTTCTAATGTCTGAATCGTTCGTTCACTCTGACCATTTGTTTGGGGATGATACGCCGTACTTAACTTTATCTGTGTCCCCATTTCCCTTTGAAAACTTCTCCAAAATCTTGAAGTAAAACGACTATCACGATCAGAAATGATCAAGATTGGAACTCCATGTCGAGTTACTATTTCATCAATGTACAACTTAGCTAATCGCTCCATCGAATCGGTTTCCTTTATCGGTAGGAAGTGTGCAGACTTTGTCAACCTGTCGACGATCACCCAAATAGAATCAAATCCTTTCGGAGTTCTTGGTAGCTTCGTGATGAAGTCTGTAGTAATCTGCTCCCACTTCCACATAGGTATTTCTAGTCGTTGTAGTTGCCCAGACGGCTTTTGGTGTTCGATCTTTACTTTCTTACAAGTATCACATCTTTCCACATACTGAGCAATCCCTCTTTTTATCCCCGGCCACCAATAAAATTGCTTCAGATCTTTATACATCTTGTTTGTACCTGGGTGAATAGAGAAACGGGATTGATGAGCTTCTTGTGAAACACGATCACGTAACCCACCCAAACGAGGTACCCATACTCTGTTTCCCAGACACAATAACCCACGATCATCTTTTACTAGCAATGCTGACATCCCCGCTAACCGTTCTGATTTCAGATGTTCATCCTGATAAGCCTCCACTTGACACTTCTGTAATTCGTCAAATATGTTGGGTAGGAGTTCAGTTCGTAACGAAATAACTTTTATTGTCCCACTCCTTTCTTGACGACTCAATGCATCAGCTACCACATTTGCCTTTCCCGGGTGATAAAGGATTTCGCAGTCATAATCGTTCAGCAATTCTAGCCATCTCCTTTGTCTCATATTCAGTTCCTTCTGATCAAAGAGGTGTTGGAGACTCTTATGATCAGTATAAATCTGACATTTGGAACCATACAGATAATGTCTCCAAATCTTCAACGCGAAGACAACTGCTGCAAGCTCCATATCATGCGTAGGATACTGTCTTTCATGATCCTTTAATTGCCGAGAAGCATAAGCAATAACCTTTCCCCACTGCATAAGTACACATCCCAATCCCATTTTTGACGCATCACTATAAACAACAAAATCTTCCGAACCTTCAGGTAGTGATAGAATCGGTGTGCTGCATAGTTTCTCTTTCAATATCCGGAATGCCTCGTCTTGTTCTGCTTTCCACTCAAACTTTAGGTTCTTCCGGGTCAGCTTAGTCAAAGGCGTCGCTATACGAGAGAAGTCTTTTATAAATTTTCGATAGTAGCCGGCTAAACCCAGAAAACTACGTACTTCGGTTGCTGTCTTCGGTTGTTCCCACTTTTCAACTGCTTCCACTTTCATCGGATCAACTTGTATACCTTTCTCAGAAACGACATGCCCCAGAAACTGAACTTCTCGCAGCCAGAATTCACATTTAGAGAACTTAGCGTACAACTTTTCTTTCTTCAGCAACTCCAGAACCAAACGAAGATGTTGTGCGTGATCCTCTTTGGATCGGGAATAGATAAGGATATCATCGATAAATACAATAACAAATTTATCGAGATACGACTTACATACCCGATTCATTAAATCCATAAAAGCAGCTGAAGCGTTCGTCAGTCCGAACGACATCACTAAGAATTCGTGATGTCCATACCTTGTTCGAAAGGCAGTCTTGAGAACGTCTTCTTCCTTAACTTTCAACTGGTGATAACCGGATCTTAGATCAATCTTGGAGAAATAGCAAGCTCCAACTAACTGATCAAAGAGGTCATCAATTCGGGGTAACGGATACTTGTTCTTTATCGTGCGCTTATTCAGTTCTCGGTAGTCGATACACATTCTCATCGAACCATCCTTCTTTTTCACAAATAACACTGGTGCTCCCCACGGTGAAGAACTAGGTCTGATGAAGCCTTTATCAGATAGATCTTGTAGTTGTGTCATCATTTCTTTCATCTCTGGAGGTGCTAGTCGGTATGGTGCACGAGCAATAGGAGTGGCTCCAGGAATTAGGTCTATCCCGAACTCTACTTGTCTAACGGGCGGAAGACTATTCAAGTCTTCAGGGAATACTTCTGGGAATTCACTAACGATAGGGATATCTTCCACCCTGCTCTTTTCCGGCTTAATATCTATCACGTAGGCCAAGTAACTCTGACAACCCTTATTAACACACCTACGTGCTTTCATCATCGATATAAGACAAGACTGATGATTCCTACGATCACCATAAATCACTACCGGTCCCCTCTCAGGTAATACAACATTTATTAACTTTTTATCACACACTATATTAGCCTGATTCTCGGCTAACCAGTCCATTCCCACTACTACGTCAAACTCTATCAAAGTTATAGGAAACAATTGTATAGGCACTCCACATCCCTCTATATTAATCACACAACCATCAAATACTTCACTAACCGACACTTGGTTATCATTTGCAGTATCTACTAATAGAGCATGTTCTAACAATTTAGGTTTCAAACACAGGCAAGCAGCAAATGCAGGTGACACAAACGATCGGTTTGCACTGGAATCAAACAACACCTTAGCACGTGTAGAGTTTATAAAAAATGTACCTGTGACCACATCCAGAGTTTCCTCCGCTTCTTTCTCAGTCATTTGAAAGGCGCGACCCCTGGTTACTGGCGGTTCCAGTCTTGGTATTACTGGTTTAACAATTGCTGGCCTGCCCGACGACCCACCTTGTTGTATCCTCCCCCGTGGACAGTCTGACTGAAGGTGATCCGGAGAATTGCATAAGAAACATAACCGCGTTACCTTACAATCTTTAAGGACGTGCCCGGTATTCCCACACTTATAACACGCTCGTAAATCGCCTTGGCAATTTCCTTGATGAACACGGTTGCACTTCCGACATGGTCTTTCCGCTGGTCGAAACGGCGGACGGTTATCATACCTCTGAAATCGGGACTTCTTCGGATCGTATTGTGGTCCTTCCCACTTTCTATTCCCGATACTTTTATCTCCAGCATCTCTTCTCATATCTCGTTCAACATTTTCCGCGGCGTCAACTGCAGCTGAGAAGGTATCGGGTCCTTTTGCAGTCACTAGCCTTCTAATCTCTGAGTTCAGCCCGAAGATAAACCTTTCCGTCTTCATCGCCTCCGTAGCAACGTAGTATTCTGCGAACCGAGACTTTTCCAGGAAGCTAGCGGTGTAGTCTCGAACGGATAAGTTTCCTTGTTGTAAATTCATAAATTCCCCTTCCAGTTGTTTGACGGCTGCTTGGGGACAAAATGCGTTCCTGTAGGCTATCACAAATTCTTCCCAAGAGAGGGTAGAATAAACATCAGATCCTTTAGAATGAATAAAGGATTCCCACCAATATAAAGCATCCCCTTTTAACATTGCCGCCCCGTACAATACCCTATCTTCGTCCGCACACTTGCTTGTCTTGAAAATAGCTTCTATTTCCTTCATCCATCTCATTGCTTTCACTGGATCCCGATCCCCTGAGTACGTAGGAGGTTTGCAACTAAGAAACATTTTGTAATCACATTTTCTCATTACCGGTAAGACCGTAGGGGTGATTGGCATCTCCTCTTCATGAGTAGGGTCTGGTCCTTCTGTTTCAGTATTACGAGTTTGGTTAAACATAGCTTGAATATTGTCTTGTAATCTTCCCATTTCTGCCATTAGATCAGCCCTGGTAATGAAATCCGTACTATTTTGTTGGGTTCTGCCTCCGGCTCGACCTCCAGCTCTACCTCCAGTTCTACCCCCGACTCCGCCCCCCGTTCTGCCTCCCCTATCCCCAGTTCCTACTGACGGATTAGTTCTGTTTGGATTTCTTCCTCCTCCTCGATTCGAATTTCTTGTACCGCTGGCCATTCTGTGGATTTAAACAGGGTTAATATACACATAAGCATATACCCCATATAACAAGGCATTCCAGTTCAGACATGTACCTGTAAGATCACAATTACACTGGCCAGGTGTAATATGAAATTACCTTACATGATGTTCCTTCTACCTTTTATACTTCATCATCCCAAGGTTCTATAATGATAGGGACATCCTACTTCACATGCAGTTTAAGTCTAGGTACAGATACAAATACCTAAATCCCTTAAACTAAGGCTCTGATACCATTTGTAACATCCCCATATCCCATATACACAACAAATCACATAATGTAACATAACATTGATTAATCAAACGAAACATCCTATTACAAGTACGGTCCCTTCTCTATTACAATCAAAAGAAGACATTCTACTACAAACTTTTTCCTTAATACATACATAACGTTTAATCATTATAAGACAACTGCTAAACATGTCAAAATCTTCGTCATATAATCCTTCACATAAGCCATCCATCGATTACTCTAATTACTTGCTTTTACGCGATCCACCACCTGGAATACATATTTTTAAAACGAAAATGAGGGTTAGACGCGATGGTCTAAGTGAGATAAATCCCTGTTAGCTTGAAATCATTTATATAAACCTTATTCATATAAATCATTCAGCACAATCAAATATATCAATTAGAACTCACACATCGTGTACCTTCCTTTCTCGTTCCTCCTGGCCATATTAGTTGGTTGCAAGCCAACTAATAATTTACAACGCTGTACAACATCTACAGCCAAACAACGCTATACAAATTCTATAGCCAAACACACCGGTCCTAAGCCCGGCCAACGTATTATAACACATTATAATACTCATGTAAACATAATACCTCAATATATTATAATTCACATACACCGTACATATAAACACATAATCACTAATTATCACATTCCCAAACCATACGTATGTATTCCAGTTGAAAATACTTTTAAAGTAAAACTCACCTTATTGCTTATCAACACGTTTCCAAGCCTTCTAAACAGGTTCAGTCCTTTACCCAGAATTCACAGGATCTGTAACACATAGATACAGATATCTCTTTACCACATAAAACACATAAGTCTTACTAAGGCTAAAAACTCTAAAGAACTCAAATGTTCCCCTAAGGCGACTTAACACGGGGGTTCCGCTACCCGGCTAGCGGATGGGGTCAAGGGGCAACGCCCTTGCGGGGTCTGGGGGCAGCGCCCCTAGAAAATTTTCAGAAAACCTTATTCAGTCCTCATTCAAAAACTAGTTAAAAATAACCAAACAGCTAAAGTATCCGGATACCACAAGTTACCCGGACAACACTACTTTTCCGGACAACATGACTTTTCCGGACAACATGACTTTTCCGGACAACCTATACAATCCGGACGTCATCCGGACACCAAGGTAATCCGGATACCATCCGGTATCCAATTCTATCCGGAAATCATAGGAAAAAGGAACTTACCCGGATAAAAGACTCGTCCGGACTCCAACAAAGAACTACCCGGATACCATCAAAGGACTACCCGTACACCTTCAACAAAGCTACCCGGACACATTCAACTTGTCCGGATACCTCTGATGTTCATCCCAATTTCTACCCAGAATTCGGCTGAGGTTTACACCAGTTCGATTTTGCTGATTCTAAACCGACAGAAACAATCTAATAGCAGTTATAAACATAATTTGTAAAGACACATACCTTAATTTCACTTCCAAATAGAGTCAAATGATGCCTTAAACCTTTCTATCTTCTTTTGCTTCTTTTCTCTCCAAAAACACACACTACACACACTGAAAATCTGATCCTTTTTGAAATATCTGAAATGCCTTAAGATATTATCTACTAAATTTTTACCCTTTTAACCCTCAATCTATTCTTTAATAACCATAACCCCCTTTAACTTATAAATTTACTTAACTTACCTAAAATAGAAACTTTTAGATTAAATAAATTTAACGGAACTAGGATTTTAACTAACAAACTTACCCGAGGTATTACATCACCATCACGCAAATAGGTTTTGTGTGTGTGTGTGTATTAAGTGTGTTTAAGTGGGTTTGTGTGTGTGTTTATTAAGTGGGTTTGTTTGGAGGGTGTGTGTTTATATATATACATATATGTGTGTGTGTGTGTGTGTTTGTGTGTTTATATATATATGTGTGTGTGTGTGTGTGTGCATTAAGTGTGTTTAAGTGGGTTTGTGTGTGTGTTTATTAAGTGGGTTTGTTTGGAGGGTGTGTGTTTATATATATATACATATATATGTGTGTGTGTTTGTGTGTTTATATATATATATGTATATGTGTGTGTGTGTGTGTTTAAGTGGGTTTAGGGTTTAGGAGGGAGTGGGTTGGGGAAGAAGAAGATAGGAGAGAGAAAGAGAGTAGGGGTGGGGTGGGGTGGGGTGGGTTTTAGACTTTTAGTAAACGTTCAGATTTGGTCCCTGTGAGGTAAAAAGACGGATTTACCCTCATGTGCAACTCACACGGTTGCCTCTAACGTCTGACATTGGACGAACGTCTGTCAGAGGGACCAAATCCGGACCAAATGGCAAACAGTAGGGGCTAAAGTGTAATTTTTAAACTGTAGGGACCAAATGTGTTATAAACACCAAACCACAGGGACCAAAAGTGTAGTTTACTCTAAATATTAATTGCAAAAAGAAATATACATGATTAGATATGTTCTTTTCTTGAGTAAATTACGTTTTTCATCCCCATGGGTTGCTCAAAATTACGGATTTTGTCCTTGTGGTTTTGAAATTTCGGTTTTCATATCTATAGTTTGCAATTCATTTCTATATTCGTCTTTGAGACCATAACACTAATTTTAAGTATGAAGGACTAAAATAGAAATAAATTTAAACCATAAGGATAAAAATAACAATAAAATTTAAATCATAACGACCAAAAAGGTGCTGAATTATAAATCATAGGGATGAAAATTATAATTTCAAAACCATAAGGATGAAATGGAAATTTTCAACAAACCATAGGGACTAAAAATGTAATTTACTCTTTTTTCTTTAACAATAAATATATTTTGATTGATTGATTGATTTTCTGTAAAAATAAATAGAACTCAAAAAAAGAAACTGGGAAAAGAAAGAAGTTATTTGAAAACTGTACATTATAAAATCACTCTCTCTCTCTCTCTCTCAGTTGTCTATATAGTATCTGGTCCGTCGATCCAGCAGCGCTTTTTACAGTTCTCTCTCTCTGCGCTGTCTCCGTCACTCTCCAACCACCACCACCACCACCACCACCACCACTGTCTTCCGTCACACAGACTCCTTTTTTATCCATCCAAAGTCGTCGTGGATCTGATCAGATCCGTGGCTCTTATTCAAGCCTCTGTGCAATGGAGGAGGCTCTTGAAATGGCACGCGCCAAGGACACCAAAGAGAGAATGGCCGGAGTAGAGAGGCTTCATGAACTTCTAGAAGCTTCGAGAAAGAGTTTGTCGTCTTCGGAAGTCACTTCTCTTGTCGATTGTTGCTTGGATCTCTTGAAAGACAACAATTTTAGGGTTTCTCAAGGAGGTTTACAGGCTCTTGATTCTGCTGCTGTTCTTTCTGGTGAACATTTGAAGCTTCATTTTAATGCCTTAGTTCCTGCTACTGTTGAGCGTCTAGGTGATGCTAAGCAGCCCGTTCGCGATGCGGCTCGACGCCTCTTGCTCACTCTCATGCAGGTACTGTGTCGGTGTTTGTATTTTACTGCATTTGAAGTGAAATTCTGATTTGAATTAATCGGTTTTGAATATTCGTAGTGGTTGTTTTTGATGATCAAACATGTTGAAATATTTTATGTTATTGGTGGATACACATACTCCACTGAAGGTCTAAAGTAATCGGAATTGGTAATTTTATCCTCCGTGATTAGTTATTTAGGTTGGTTTCTTTGGCAATCGATTGCTATAGGATATTACTTTTGATCAAATTTTGGAATAAACTTTGGGCGCTTTTGATTTGGTTGGTAGCAAGGTCGGTATTTGAGGTTAAGTCACAATACTTTGATTATGAGAATATGTTGTCTATACCTGGGGTGGTATTATTTATGCCAGTCTTTTTCGTGATTTACAACCCTCCCCATGGGGGGGGGGGGGGGGAGGATCCGTCGAACATTCTGAATGGAAATTTATTGGGCGTCGTTGTCTTGTGATTGCAATTGTGCCATAGAACCGTGGTTCCAATTCGAGTTTCCTGTGTTACCCAAAGCACTCTTGCATGATCTGAGGTCAATTGGCCACACATTGTGCCTTCGTCCATAAAAGATTGAGGATTTGGCTATCCCGCTTGTTAGAAAAGAAACCCTGGCACAAAGGCTTCTCAGATCGTGGAGGATTGGGGAGGGAATTATTTGATGTAGCATTTCACTTGCACGTTGCTAAGAGGCTACCTGTGTGACTTGACCCTTGAATTTTTTGTCATGAAAGGAGTTTTTACGTAAACCAGTTAAAGCAAACCCATATTAGCAACAATAGTTAGGCATTCTATGATTCTATCAGTTACATAAAGCATTCAAACTCAACTTCACTGATGGAAAAATACAGTGGCTTTAGAGTCCCTGCATGAGTTCCGTGAGATGTAAATTTTGGCTTTAGGGGTATATTCTTCTGGAAGAAACTTAATTGTTAGTTGTTTATTTTGTTTGTAGATGTAATTCGAATCGAGTTATTAAAATTGGGCCTGCCTTTTTAAAACAAGTCACTTGGCTGATCCTTGTATTACTATAGTTTTAGGTTTTCATTGATTTTATTGTAGTAAGATTGGTTGTACAAAAGCCTGTATTCTATGGTAACTGAAAGCAATAGGAAAACAAACAACTTGGTGGTGGTGCAGGTTTCGTCACCAACTCTTATTGTTGAAAGAGCTGGATCTAATGCTTGGACTCACAAAAGCTGGAGGGTTAGAGAAGAATTTGCAAGAACCGTGACATCTGCCATTGGTCTATTTGCATCTACAGAGCTACCCCTGCAACGTGCCATTCTTCCTCCTGTATGTTGTTTGCTAGAGTTTCACAAGGCTTCCAATTTCCTAGTTTCAACATGCAAAAAAACCATTCTAATGCTTACACTTTCTCTCCCTCTCATCTTCATATGATCAGATATTACAGATGTTATATGACCCTAATCCAGGCGTGAGAGAAGCTGCTATTTTATGCATCGAGGTTAGTTAGCTGTTTATGCGGTAGCTGTTTATGGAAATAATTCTATAAACCATATTGCATTAGGTTGCATTCCTGTGTGCCCCACTATTTATTTAAATTTCATGATGCTACTGAATTACTAATTTCTAATACATAGGTTAAAAAGCATTAGTGATGGAACATTGTCTTTTTAATTCTGTAAATCCTTTTCAGATGGATTTTGTTTGACATCTTCCCTTTGTTGCAGGAGATGTATGCTCAAATTGGGCCTCAATTTTATGAAGAACTCCAACGCCATCAACTTCCATCATCAATGGTGATTATGTTACGTCTAGCATTTCAGTTCATTTTTTTATTTTCTTTCTCCTACACACCGTCTATATGCTGTTACAGCGGTCAAAATACAAAATAGCGGTCAAGACTGATATTTGAAATAGCAGTTATCGCAGTGGTATAGCGGTAGTATAGCAGTCCAAAAATAGCGGTTCACATAATATTTCTTAGAATTATATATATAATATATATGTATGCATACATAACTTAACATATTATATGCATTAATTAAAATAAAATAAGGGCCCAAATCGAAATAAAATAAAATAAGGCCCCAAATCAAAATAGAAGCCCAAGTCAAAATAAAAGCACAAAAAAGGACAAAAATGTAAGCATTAGATTTAAAAGAGGCTCAACTGAGAATATCGGTATTGTGGAACGCTATTTTACCCAAATATCGGTGAAATAGCGCTAAATTGCGCCGCGATTACTGAAACCACAATTTCCACCGCTATTTTGCATATGACCGATAACCGCTATTGCACCGCAATGAACAGCATAGCCTGATACCGTATATTTGGCTTATGTACTCATTGCCAAATATAGGTGCTTATAGTAGGGCCCATGCCGTTGTAGCTGGTGATCACTATCTTTTGTTATTTGACTATTTAAGAATCTATGTGGGCCCAAAGTATAGTTGTTTGTTAGTCACTATGACACTTGTGCTATCTTGAAATTTTCTGCATCCTTTCCTGTCTAAAGATGCAACAGGATTGGTAGATATCATCTGCTATATTGTTTGTTTTCACAATTTAATGTACTTCTAAGAAAGGTCATGTTTGGATGTCTTTCACCTACCTATTTAATTTGATTTATGCTAAATTTTATTTTTCTGACTTGAGTTGATTCTAGGTAAAAGATATAAATGCTAGACTAGAGAGGATTGAACCAAGACAACGTTCTTCAGATATACGTGTTAATACCTATGCTCCTCCCACTTCCAAGCAATCTAATCTTAATCCCAAAAGAAGCAGCCCAAAGGCGAAGACATCCTCTCGTGAAGCATCTCTTTTTGGAGGTTACATATTTTCATATTTTGTCCCCTTGTGGTTTTGAAGTTTTGATTTTCGTCCATATAGTCTGCAATTCATTTCTATTTTCGTCCCTGAGACTAATTACTAGTTTTAAGTATGTGGCATACGCATGTTTCAGGGGACAGTGATATCACTGAAAAGCCTGTAGACCCAATCAAAGTGTACTCTGAAAAGGAGCTGATCCGTGAGTTTGAGAAGATTGCTTCAATCCTCGTTCCGGAGAAAGATTGGTCTGTCCGCATTGGAGCCTTGCAAAGAGTTGAGGCCCTTGTTATTGGAGGTCTGTATGGTGCTGCTATTTTAGTTGCTTATGGTCTCGTAATGACATAATTGTCCCTGAAAAAGAACATTTAGTAGCTCTAATTCCTTTTCTTATGTCCACACCAGGTGCAACTGATTATCCATGTTTCCGTGGACTTCTAAAGCAACTTATTGGTCCTTTAAGCACACAGTTAGCTGATAGAAGATCCAGTATTGTTAAGCAGGTATCCTGCAATTCCGTGCATCTTAGGGGGCGTTTGGTTTGCAGAATGGAATTTGGTGGAGTTGGAATCCATCAAAGGATTTTGAATTTGAAGGAATTGGAATGGAATTTGATGGAATTTGACCACACACTTTGATTGCGTTTGGTTGGATGGAACTGGAATGGAATCTCTAAAAATAATTGGAATCTCCATCTTTGTTTGGGGGAGGGCGGTGGCAGAAGGGGTGGGGTGTGGCAAGGATGGGGGCGGGTGGTTAAGGTGGGGAAGGCATGGGCACATTAGGGTAGGGGTCCGTTAAGGGGTACGGCTGGGTGGTGGTGGTGGCAGGAGGGGGTTGGCAGGGGTGAACGGTGGGTGCTGGTCAGGGTAGGGTGGGGTGGGGATGGGGATGGGGATGGGGGTGTGACAGTGACAATAGCTGCATGGTCGTGGTGGGGCAGGGGGTGGTCGGTGTTGGTTAAATTGAATGCAAAAGGGTGGAATTCAATTCCTTTCATTAGGTCAAGGAATGATGAATCAATTGATTTGTGGAATTCAAAGGATTCCATCCATTTCAATAATTGAACCAAACAAAGGAATTGGAATTTGGTCAAAGGAAATTGTCATTCCAATTCCATCAAATTCCTTCGAATTCCGCGAACCAAACGGCCCCTTAAAATTTGACATGAATTATGTCTTGTCTTCAACCCCGTTGTTTATTTATTTTTTTGTGCATTGTTTTTTAGTTATCTTGGGCACAAAAAATATGGTATTTGTGTAATTGATTATGTTTGGCAAGTGTGTGTGCTTATTTCTATTAAGCATTCTAATTTTTTTCTTACAACTTTTGCTAGGCTTGTCATTTATTGAACTTTCTATCCAAGGAGCTGCTGGGAGATTTTGAGGCATGTGCAGAGATGTTCATTCCGGTGAGTAACTTGTGTTGTCCTTTAAATGATCTGAATGTTCCCGATACCTCTCTGACTCATGATTTCACATTCAGGTCCTTTTCAAACTTGTCGTGATAACTGTACTTGTAATTCAAGAGTCTGCGGATAACTGCATAAAAACGGTAAAAAATATCTACTTATCTATATTCATTTTTTATATCCTATTTCTTTTGGCAAAACTACTTCTAACGCTTTGTTTTTCCAGATGTTGCGTAACTGCAAAGTTGCCCGCATACTTCCTCGTGTGGCCGATACTGCAAAACATGACCGAAGTGCGATACTTCGTGCCAGGTTTCATTTTTTCTTTCTTCTAAGCATGGTTCAGTGAAGGATCATATATTAGGGGTTGTTTGTTTACCTCTTAATAGTTCTATTAAGAGGCAACCTCTGAATCTTGTTTGGCAAAAAAAAGTCTGCCTCTTAACGGTTCTACAACCCTTTTAATGATTTTGTATCTTGGACCTCCCTTAACCATTCAACGCCTTAATTTCATTATCAACAATTACCAAACAACCAGATTTCATTTTGTACTATATCATAAGAGCATCTTAGTCATTCTGACCACTTAATCATTCATCAAACCATTCAGTAACTGCCAAACAGCCCCTTACTGGTGCTAATATCACGTTTCAATTCTACAGATGTTGCGAGTATGCTTTGTTGATACTGGAATATTGGGCAGATGCACCCGAGATACAACGGTCAGCTGACCTTTACGAAGATCTTATTAAATGTTGTGTGGGAGATGCAATGAGCGAGGTCTATTGTTTTTTCCATGTCATCATTATTAATTTCTTATTATTATTGGTAATTAACATCTAATGATAACAGGTTCGCGCAACCGCTAGAGCTTGCTACAGAATGTTCTCGAAAACTTGGCCCGATCGTTCCCGACGCTTATTTTCGTTGTTTGATCCCGTTATTCAAAGGGTATATATTTTTCTGAATGCAAGTAAAACACATCATATTTTATGGTACCATTTTCTGATCTAATAAGATACTTTACGCACAGATAATAAATGACGAGGATGGGGGTATGCATCGGCGCCATGCATCACCCTCAGTTCGTGAGAGAAATCCACAGCAGTCACTTGGTACCCAAAATTCCGCTTCTGCAAATCTACCTGGATATGGAACTTCGGCCATTGTTGCAATGGATAGAAATCCAAGCTTACCTTCTGTGGGCTCTATCTCATCTGGGCTTTTTTCATCACAACCGAAGCCCATTAGTAAGGGAACAGAACGCAGCCTAGAAAGTGTGTTGCATGCTAGCAAACAGAAAGTTACAGCCATTGAAAGCATGCTTAGAGGTTTAGATTCCGGGAGAGTTCGGTCATCCAGTTTAGATCTAGGTACTTGTCTGTTCTCCTTTTATATATATTGTTTTAAGTACTTACTTATTCTTTTTTTAAGTATATTATATACTGCAAAACTCACAACACACTCCTTACCTTTGGTGAGGCCTGAACCCTTGACTAGGGGTGTAACGAAGGCGAGTAGCAGGTTATTCGAGCTCGGCTCGAAAAAATAATTTCAGGCTCGAGCTCGAATAGTTATTCAATGTTTGAGCTCGAGCTCGATGCTCGTTTATAAGCTCGAATTTGAGATTGAGTAACTCGTTTATTTAATCGAGCTCGATGATTTCTATACTTTGACTATATAATTCGTAAACATATATATATATAGGGTTGGGTTCTTGTGAGAAGTTGAGGTTAACGTGAGAAGTGTGAGAAGTGGCTATCAACCGTTGGATGAGAAATGGACGCACATTAGGATGAGATGCACCGGATCAATTCCCTTCTAAGCCGCAATTCATGGGAGGGCATTTGATTAAAAGTGATCAACGGTTCAGATCCACTTCTCATGCTTCTCATGTTAACCTCAACTTCTCACACGATCCTTCGCATGTATATATATATTTGACTCGAAAAAGTGTACGCTCGAATGGCTCGACTCGACTCGTAAAGTTCAGTCGAGCTTTCGAACGAGTCGAGTCAATCATTGGTATTATAGAGCTTGACTCGTTAAGGTAAGCGAGCTTTATTTTGTGTTTGAGATCAACTCGAGCTTGATAATTATTAAGCTTGAGTAGCTCATTAAAAGCTCGACTCGTTTACACCCCTATCCTTGACCTCTAAGGAGGTTGGAATCTATAGGACACCGCTAGGCCAATGGCCCTTTGTTTACGTGCTGATTCTTGGTATAAGTTTAGAAATCATTCTTTGACCATCTATAGTTAGTTTTTTTAATTTTTTTGAATGGCTAACTTTATCTTTTATTTCCCCTAGTGCAGGAGTGGACCCACCTTCATCTCGTGATCCACCGTTCCCTCTTGCTGCTCCTGCTTCCAATAGTCTCACCAGTTCTTTATCATTAGACACACCTACTTCCGGTATCTCAAAAGGCAACAATCGTAACGGTGGCTTGGTCTTATCAGACATCATCACTCAGATTCAGGCTTCACGGGATTCCGCTAAGCACTCATATCGCGGTAACGTCGGAAACGAGACTTTGTCATCGCTTTCATCCTACTCAGCAAGAAGAGCTTCTGAAAAACTCCAAGAAAGAAGCTCTTTCGAAGATAACAACGATATTCGCGAGGCCAGACGATCAGTGAATTTGCATACAGATCGGCAACAGTACTCGGACACACCATACCGAGATTCACACTTCAGAGATTCACACTCCCATGGTAGTCACGTCCCCAATTTTCAGCGACCGTTATCGAGAAAAAACGTAACTGGGCGGATGGCTGCAAATAGGCGCCGGAGCTTTGACGAGAGCCAATTTTCTCCCGGAGAGATGTCGAGTTATACCGATGGTCCCGCTTCTCTCAACGATGCTCTGAGCGACGGGCTTAGTTCCGGTTCTGATTGGAACGCAAGAGTTTCTGCATTTAACTATCTGCGCTCATTACTCCAGCAAGGCCCTAAAGGAGTTCAAGAAGTTGCACAAAGTTTCGAGAAAGTGATGAAGTTATTTTTTCAACATTTGGACGATCCCCACCATAAAGTGGCACAAGCAGCTTTAACGACACTTGCGGATATAATTCCAGCTTGTAGAAGACCATTTGAAAGTTACATGGAGAGAATATTACCCCACGTGTTCTCTCGGTTAATCGATCCAAAGGAATCAGTAAGACAACCCTGCTCAACAACGTTGGAAATCGTCGGGAAAACTTACGGTGTGGATTCCCTGTTGCCGGCTTTGCTTCGTTCCTTAGATGAACAACGATCCCCTAAAGCAAAACTGGCGGTAATAGAGTTTGCTATCGTTTCCTTGAATAAGCATGCGGTAAACTCCGAGGGTGCGGGGAATAGCGGTATTTTAAAGTTATGGCTTGCGAAATTAGCTCCATTGGCCCATGACAAAAATACAAAACTGAAGGAAACGGCTATAACGTGCATCATCTCGGTTTACTCTCATTTTGATTCGACTTCCGTTTTGAATTACATTCTTAGTTTATCAGTTGAAGAACAGAATTCATTAAGACGAGCACTTAAGCAACATACACCTCGTATAGAAGTGGACTTAATGAATTATCTGCAACAGAAGAAAGACCGACAGCGGTCTAAGTCGTCTTATGATCCGTATGACGTTGTCGGGACCTCTTCCGAGGAAGGATATATTGCGGTATCAAAGAAGACTCCCTTGTTTGGAAGGTATTCTAGCGGTTCAATCGATAGCGATAGTGGTAAGAAATGGGTTTCCGCCCAAGAATCCGCTCAGATCAGTAGCGCCTGTAGCGGTGTTGGTCGATCAGCACCTGATGGAAACGAGGACCAGCTGTATCAGGGTCTCGATATTGGTTCGAATAACGGTGTACAGAATGCCAAGGATGCAAAGTATGCGGTTAATGCCTCGAGTGAAACGGTGGCATCCTGGACTCTCCGGTCTGAACATTTAGAAAGCAATACGAACATGGAGGCTGATTCAGCACCTCATCTGAGTGGGCTAGGTAACTCTGATAACCAACAGGTTGCTGTTGGGGGTAATTTTGGTAACGAGGGTTCGCATGATTTGGAACTTAGTCTTTCGAAACTTGCATCTCTAAAGATCAATTCTTCTCCCGATGCTAAACCAAGCATCCCGCAAATCCTTCATCTGGTGAGTTTGAGTTTTTGAGTACCTCACAACTAGTTTATTTACGTAAGTTCGATAATTTTTATATTTTGATCATATAATTTGTAAGAATATAAAAATATTTGGCTCGAAAAAGTGTATGCTCGATGGCTTGGCTCGGCTCGGCTCGGCTCGAATTGTCTCGAAGTTTAATCGAGTTTTCGAACGAGTCGAGTCGAACATTGGTGTTATGGAGTTTTGGCTCGTTAAGTTAATCAAGCTTTATTTTGAGTCCGAGATCGACTCGAGCTCGATAATTATTAAGCTCGAGTTCGTTAAAAGCTCGACTTATATACACCCCTACTTGTGCCGCAAGAGAAACAATTACTCCCTCGTCCCAAATTAAGTGTTCGCAAATCTATTTAGTTCGTCTCATATCCACTTTCAAAACTAATTGCCTATTTTTCAATTATACTCTTGGCTATGAAATGGAGAAGTTTATCACACCCTCTATTAGCAAGGGTAAAATCGTCATTTAGTTAATTAGAAAGTGTAATAATTACACATGTCATTGATAATCCCATGTTCTTATTTTTTTGCTTAGATTTCTAACGGGAATGATGAATGTTCTTCCACAATCAAGTCCACTGCTCTTCAGCAGCTAGTTGATGCTTCTGTGGCCAATGATTCCTCCATATGGACCAAGGTACGCATCTTTCTCCATTTCTCCGTGCGTATATGATTCTTGAAGATTAATTTAAATGCATATGATAAAAAGCAAGCAAAAATATTCGTACTTTATGTGCCATTTTGTGGTGAATTGCGACTTGTAGCAATAATCGTACTGATATACTTTTGCTACTTGATATGTGCAGTATTTCAATCAAATTTTGATGGTTGTACTCGAGGTTTTGGATGATGCTGATCCATTAATTCGGGAGCTTGCTCTTTCGTTAATAGCGGAAATGTTGAAGAACCAGGTATGCTCTTTAATTTTTTCATGTTGTGTTGCTATTTACAAGCTGGTTTGTCTCACATTAAGTTTTCATCTATTGATTCTTCTAGAAAGAGGCCATGGAAGATTCTATTGAGATTGTAATTGAAAAATTACTACATCTTACGAAGGATACGATCCCAAAAGTAAGTTTTTATATGACTTACTTCTTTATATATATATATATATATACTGTGCGCAGATATTTTAGAAGCTATTTGGTCCAAATCAAATAGAATCTTTTTTGGTTATTTTTTAAAATTGAAATTTTTGATAGTCATTTTCGTAAAAGCGGAACCCTGCCTTGATGGACAGCAATAAGTTTTGTATCAAAATACATCTTTTTAGCCTTATTTTCAAAATTTTACGTTAAAGTAACTTCAATGATTCTATGTTACCCTCACTTTTTAAAGATTAAATAGGGGTTAGGTTATGGTGAGAAGTTGAGGTTAACGTGATAAGTGGTTATCAACTGTTGGATGAGAAATGGATGCACATTAGGATGAGATGCATCGAGATGCACCGGATCAATTCTCTTCTAAGGCGCAATTCATGGGAGGGCTTTGATTAAAAATGAAGTTCAGATCCACTTCTCACGCTTCTCACGTTAACCTCAACTTCTCACACGATCCTTCGCTGATTAAGTAGAGCCATTTCTTTAATTTCTATTTATTTATGAGTAAATACGTTCATCAAGTACGTCAAATTATTTACAGATTATAAAGTATAATTTATTTTCGGGATTATGGTTTATGTGTTCCCTTCTACTTTGTCTTATGATCTTGAGTTCAAAATGCAGGTAGCAAGTGAAGCAGAACACTGCTTAACTGTTGTTCTGTCTCAATACGATTCTTTCAGATGTTTGAGCGTAAGTTATTCTTAAAAGTTGTGTATGTAGAAGACAACATCCATCTGTTTGGATATGTTTGTAACATTTTCTATGTGTTCACCTATTGTCTTCTGATGTTGTAGGTTATCGTGCCATTATTGGTTACTGAAGATGAGAAAACTCTCGTTACATGTATAAACTGTTTGACTAAGGTATTAAATCCCATTATTTTATCCTTTTCAAGTGAATTTCCATTTTTCTTTCCCATCTTTTCGTTTATCACTTCTTACTGCTTTAGTTGGACAGCTGTCACACGATAAATGAAAAAGTTTAAATATACAATAATCTTTTGAAGCCTTCAGCTCAAATTGTTTAATGTCATTCCTTTCCATGTGGTTGATTTGGTTATTTTTCTCATTGGGTTCTATTCATTATGAATCCTTTAGTCCTATGTTAAAGGTCATTGCTGGTAGTTGTGTTGTAAAATTAGAAAGATAAATAAGGATAAGAAATTAATCAGTATGAGAAATCAGGCGTTTTGGGTTGCTCGCTTTCTAAATTGCTATAGGTGTTTTTCCTAAATATAATCCAATACAAAAATTTGTGATCGGAACTCATAGATTATGTGTTCCTTTTTTTTCAGCTTGTGGGTCGGCTTTCTCAGGAGGAACTCATGGCTCAGTTGCAATCTTTCTTGCCTGCCCTTTTTGATGCCTTTGGTAACCAGAGTGCCGATGTTCGCAAGGTAATTACTCTTCGTCATGATGAATTTGGTTTTGTGAAAGAGGAAAGTGATGTATATATATATATATGATGATGATGATGATGATGATATGTTGTTTGTTGGTGGCAGACTGTTGTTTTTTGTCTAGTAGACATCTACATAATGCTGGGAAAAGCATTCTTGCCATATTTGGAAGGTCTTAACAGTACACAGTTGCGGTTAGTAACGATATATGCAAACCGTATATCACAAGCGAGGACGGGGACTCCTATCCAGGACTAGCTTGAGAGAGATAGATGGTAAAGAGTGTGTATGGTTTTTGTCCATTAATTTGGTTGTGAATGGAGTTTGTATATTTGTATGGTTGTGATCATGTGTGCATTGTTTTGGGGCTGGGGTTTTGTTGGTTAAATTCTTTTGTTTTTAATTTGGTTGGAGTTGAGGGGAAGTGTGGTTTTGTGGAATACATGACTTTTAACATTAGTGAAGAAATTGTATCTTGTGGGTTTTTTTTAATTGTGTGTTTGTGTGTATAATGTATATATATATATATATATATATATATATATATATATATAGAGAGAGAGAGAGAGAGAGAGGCAGAAAGAGAGGATCAAACGAGAATGCTAACTATTTAGGAGAACACATGTGATTCAATTGTTTTCTTATTTTCTTAAATAGAGATCGTTTTTGTTCTGGCTTACCACGACTGTTGTTGACATGTCGTGGATCAAGGCTCATGTCTAGCTCTAGGTCAATGTGTATTTTTGTTACGTGATATTTGATTTTTATTATATTTTTAGTGTCAAAATTTTTACTTTTTAATAATAGCCTAATTTGAATTGTTTAATGTTATTGACCTATCAAGTAAAAACACACATATGTAATATTATAATTGTAGAGGAAGGATCACGCTAGAAGTTAAACATTATGCAACAAGACGAGAAGTATGATATAATATATGATTACACAACATGTGGATGTGTTTGCTCATATATGATTAAGCTTGTGTATCATATATGATATCACACTTCTCGCCTTCGCATATAAGGTCTAGCTTCTCGTTTAAACCAACCTCTATAATTATATGCGATATATAGATTTGCCGTTAAAAATGTAACCCAAGTAGTTATAAATTTCTTTAATATAAAAATTACTTATTTATCTCAAATTTCTTATGGTTTGCTAAAATTCTGCTTTTCAACTCAACTTTGTTTATTATAAATCTTTCTATGTTGTTTGCATGTGTTTTGATTTTTGTAGCTTTTGCTAACAATTGTCAAGTTTCAGTTATTAAATGCCAACATGTGTTCTTTCATGAGGACATTTTTGGTTTTTTTCCTTCCTTTTTCCCTCTTCCCCACCCATTCTTTTTCAATCTTGAAAGCCTCTCAAACAAGTAAACCTGCAACTATTCAACAAAACATAAGAATATTCATCAAATTCAAATGAAACACTATGAATATATACACACAGCAAATCCATGTAAATTCATTTGGAAATTTTAAAACACAAAACCCATGTATAATAAATTCAAATACCCCGAATCTAAATGAGATCATGGCGGTGGTGGGCATAATGACAACGCTAATAGAACCACAATAAGTTAAATGAGGATTAGAGTTAAAGTTATTCGGTCCTCATTGTTCTAAGGAGATGAATATGGTTCCCCCCTCCCCTCTTTTAAAAGACTCACTTCATTTTGTTATCTTCGTATACCTTTGTTGTCAAAGATGAATCAAAACCAAGGCCTAATCTTAGTTTGATGCCAATGGCAAAGGCGCTTAACACTAAAACTTCTTACTTCAGGGTCGATTGGTTGAAATTGGTAGGATTAGAAATAGAAATGAAATGGTAAAGATAAGAGGCACGCTAATGATGAAGATGATTATGGAACAAGCTTAGGAGTTCATTTTTGGGAGATATCAAGATCTTATGGTACTGAACCAATGGAGGATTGAACAAGTCCTCCCATGTTTAGTATGCATCCGATAGAAGCAAAGCAACACAAGCAATGACAACGGGTGGATGGTGGCGGTTGCGATCACGGGTGGCCAACTATAGCACCAAAGAGAAGGGAGAGAGAGCGAGAGAGAGAGGTGAAGGTAAGAGTTTTATCATGTTAGAAGAAGAAAAAAAATTAAGATAAATAATTATAAATTATATCATAGATCAAATGATCAAAATACTATCGTGTTTGGAAGAATTTAACGACAAGATGATAACGAATGTTAAAGGAGGACCGAAAACCCAAAATAATATGCTGAGGCCGAACCTAAACCTGTGCTCGAGAGATAGTTGTCCATACACTAATAAGGGATGTATCGATTCTCGAGAAGAGAGGAGCCATTGTGCCCCCCCCCCCCCCCCCCCCCCCCCCGGACCGCCCGGATCCCACGAGTGAATCGAAAGTTGGATCTACATTACCTGAATCGCCCCATCTATCCTCCTGAGGAGAAGTTTGGTTTTAAACCCCGGTTCGAACTGGAGGAGTACGCCATGCTAATGTGTCTTGGATGATCCACATCTCAGGGTCACGCAAGTTATATGGAAAAATTTGTACTAAACAAAGATTGAAGAACGAAAATCAATGGAATCAACAAACAATTTGGATGAAAACTGTATTAACACTTATTGTTATTAGTTATTACAATTACTAATAATTATAAGGGAAATTAATTAAAATACCCAAAGTTTGACTTTGACTTACCAAAATACCCATTTTCTCTCTAATTTTACCAAAATACCCATTTTTCCGCGAAGGGGTCCGCGATCGCGGGCTAGGGCTACGTGTCACCACTGTTGGGTCAAAGTGTCCCGCGGAGCCCCCCAACTATGCCCGCGGTGACACTTTTGGTCCCTCCCCGCGGTGGTTGTCCTCGATAGGTCCGCGGTGGGCAAAAAAATAACATTTTTGGTCCTTTTTTGCACGAATCTTTGCATGTTTTTACTGTTTTTTCCACAATTATTGTACTTTGAAGACCAATTTTTGGTTGAAATTCACAGGCATGTTTGAGATTTCATCCATAAATATCAGTAATATGCAATCCATAATTCACACTCATTCCATCCTTCTTTCTTTCTTTATTTCTTTCTTGCTTTCTTTCTTCAGTAAATAAATGGCATCGTCATCTAACCCATCGTCTACACCTGAAAGAATGCCACCTAAACTCCAGAAGGCGATAGCAGCAAAGGAAAAGGAGATAGACCAGCTGACAGAAGAGTGGAAACAGATGATCGCCGGGAAGAATGTCCACTTGACAAGGATCGAAGTGGAAGAAAAGGAGATCAAAAGGATGAAAGGGGATATAAAAGATAGGGAGGCTTGTATTCGTCGAGAAAAAGAAGAAATTCACCACATTACGCAAGACTTCGCAATTCTTCAAGCGAAGGTAAGCGAGAAGCAAAGTTGGATTGATCAAACTAAAGCAATTTTTCAGTAGGTGGTGGTACGGATATTGCTTTAGTACTTTGTTGTTTATGTGTTGTTGTTTTGTACTTTTCCAGTTCGACATTGTTGTTTCGTTCCTTTCCTGTTTCTATGCTGTTGTTTAATTTGTCATGAATAAATGTCTTTAATTTGTCTGAAAAATAGTGTTTAAGTAGTCTGAAATTTGTCTAAAAAGTGGTTCATTTTAAAAATACAACTCATAGATGTTATCCAAGAATATTTCATAACAAACACATATTAATCAATACAGTACAAAATTATCCAAATTTGAGGCTACGGCTAGACGATGGTTTGGTTTTTGACAATCCGGGTCGACTTCGTACATGCTCTGGCGAGACGAGTCTCAAAGTGTTAAGCTCCACTTTCTCGATGTACACTTCAATCACAGTATGGTCGTCAACATACTGACGTATGTTGGCTACATCTTCGTCGGTACTCAATTCTACCAGTTCAGTCAAGAAGTCTGCATTCGGCCTCTTAAAATACAACCTATTATATTTTGGTTCTTCATATCTCAGCTTTTTCATGATCTGTTCAAGCAGTTGCATAAAAAGATCCTCCACATCTAACATGTCAACATAAATTTCTAGACCACGGAAATAATGTCTTTTGGGTGGTTCCGTGAAGTACCCACCATGGTGGACTTTCATTGTTAGAACAACGGTAGTAACAAGCAAACTCAATGAAACATGCACACTAACCATATAACTCTTTGCCAGTGTCTGAAAGCGATTCAGATAAATGCCTAAAGCACCAAACATGAAGGTTTGGGGATGCCATGTAAGAATACGTTAACGAATAATATGTTCTCGTATATGTGTTTTACGACTAATCTAGCGTGGGTTATTTATAGGCAAATGTGGATGCTTTTACTGCACTTAGGTCCCTGTCTTTGCTCTAACACAACTTAGGTCACTGTCTTTGCTCTAACACAACTTAGGTCCGTGTCTTTGCTCTAACACAACTTAGGTCCGTGTCTTTCTATATAACCATTACTATTCTCTCCATTTAGACTACTACCATTACTATTCTCTCCATTTAGACTACTACCATTATGATCATCATCTCATGTTCTGTTTCAAGTACCTTTCAAAAGATAACTGGTCCCAATCAAGGGAAATCAATGTTCAGATCAACGTACATAAGTTATGTTTGATAAAATCATGTTATATATCAAAACAAGCGCACTAAACATACAATATTTATCGTCTCAATCAAGGGAAATCAACGTTCAGATCAACGGTATCATATGATATAGTTTCATGTGGCTCAAGCTCCGATGGGCCCTGCGTGCTACTTACTTGGTAGACTGAACGTCTACTCCTTGGCACGGTTGAAGGGGCGGGATTTGGACACTCTCCACGAGTATGTCCCACGCATTGGCACCGAGTACATTTTCGTTGTATCGAACCTTCACCACGTGATGGACGTCGATTGTTCTTTCTCGGTATCCCGGCTCTGTTCTTATCATTTAATGGTGGATAGCATGGCGGAAGGGGGTCGGGTGGATACACCCATGCTTCAGGGGGTCCAGCTGGATTTATTACCTCTGCGTATGTTCTTCGGTAAGTTTCGGACGTGAAGAAAGTTACAGCCAAGTCGCTGCAATCTCTACGACCCGTATGTCTTGCCGCAGCGATGACATGGCCGCACGGTAACCCAGATTTTTGCCATTGGAAACAGGAACAAACATGGTCGGTCATATGGACAGTCGCGTGAAGATGGTTATCCTGAACCTCGTACCTCCCATACCCGATTTCGCTTACCCTCCATGTCGACGCGTGACGCGCCCTGAAGAGAACTATCTCCTCCGCCGCTGGTGTGAGTCTCATTTGCAGCTCAACTCCTTTTCGGCGTCGAAGTTGGTACCACTCTTGTTGAAAGCTCCGAAAGTAGTCCATAAGAGTAACAATCGGACATCTACGCGCAAAACGGGAGAGTGCATTCACCGACTCTGCACTATTGGAGGTCAGAATGTCATACCGTTGTGCAGGAAAATGGGCCGTGGACCACCTCTCCGGTCCAACATCGTCCATGACTTTGGCTGCTTTGTCTGCACTAACTCGTAGAAGATTCATGTACCGGTTAAACTCCCGATCCGTATATGCTCTACATGCCGCCCAGTAGACATATTTGTAGGTGGTAATACGTTTGTCCTGGGTTTTGGCGTTCATCTCCAAATGTCGACAACATAAGGCGTGAGGTGTAACGCCCCAAAAATCCGGGCTAATTTGAACCTTAAATTTCAACAAGTTATGATAAAATAAACTTCAACTTTCATATAAATAGCAAGTGAATTAACCACTAGGAGTACATTTACATTTACAGAATTCTTCAAATAACCTATTAATCTAATTATGCCACTATAATCAGATTAACTAAGTTATCTAAGCAATTCTTCAAAATCTCCTTCTGTTAATTGACTTTTCCGCCATTCCAAAACGCTCGTCCCGCATCCCTTTTATCTTCCCGAGCTAGTACCTGGTAAGAAACATCATTTGAAACGATTAGGCCAACGCCTAGTGAGAACATTCGTTTCCACAATAATATTTGCAAAATCAATGTAAACAAGTTATATCAAACCTGATTACCCTTTTTCTTACCATACGTATAACTCTATTCCGTTAACACGATTTTCATCCAACCCCATGAATATGACTGACACACATTCCATCATCATATCATGTCTTAGAGCCACACTACGAATCTTCACTGATTCTAGATTAATACTCTTATTCCAGAAATCGCAATATACACATGCCCATTTCCATTCATATCCTATTCCAGAGCCACACTACGAATCTTTCTCATATTCTAGATTAATGCTCCCACCTAAGAAATCGTAATATACACATGCCCATTTTCATTCATATCCTATTCCAGAGCCACACTACGAATCTTTCTCAGATTCTAGATTAATGCTCCCACCTAAGAAATCGCAATATACACATGCCCATTTCTTAGGAAAGAAAGTAGAGATTACAATTACATATGTCAATCCCTCTTCTTCCTTAGAAACCGGGAATTACGTTTATTCCAGGGTTTCTCACACACATCAGAATAATGACTAAACTTCATCTATTCCACGTGTACATAACCATTAGTGCCACACACATCAGAATAATGACTAAACTTCATTTATTCCACGTGTACATAACCATTAGTGCCTATGGATCCATTACACTTACTACACCCCTGTCTAGTATTAAACCAGCACAGTCTATAGGCCTAACATACTACCATTCAATTGTACGTATGTTCAAGCTACACAAATTATGTTTCAATTCCTAAATCATACTTTTCCATGATTAACAGAACCTGCAATTCTCTAATTTCTCAAAAGTGTCCGGACAACCGAGGTTTCCGGATACCCTAAACTGTCCGGACAACACATCTTTCCGGTTAACACAACTTTCCGGTTAATTCCTACTTTCCGGATAACTACAACTCACCGGGTAACCAAACATTCCGGATACCACTACTTTTCGGTTAATTCATATTTTCCGGATACTTAACTAATCCGGACAACACCCGGAGACTAAAATAACCCGGATACTACATTCATCCGGGAACTTACAAGAAAACAATACTTACCGGATACTTTGCTGCGTCCGGATACCTTCACCACCACGGTTTCCGGATATTACGTTTTTATCCGGAAACCTTCGACCTGCAGCTTATAATTCGATCCAGATACATATCTGTTTCATTTTGCTTAATCTAAACCATTCCATCCAGTCCAAAACCAATTTATACAGCTATATCAAGGTTTAATTTAACATACAAACATTGATTTGTACAAACAACAAATGAACTCACCTTATTTGCAAAACACACTTTGCTGCACAAATCTGATTCCAATCTGATGTTAAGGATTCTGAAAACCAAATCGATAAACAAATTCGTTTATCACCATACATCTACAACAGATTTAATCAGAAACCATGGCAAATTCTTACCAATTTTAAAGACAAAATCTTGCTTTTCTTCTATTCTTTCTTCTTTCTCCATTTTCTAACTATTCTTTCTTTCTTCCTTTCTCTAAACCGACCCACATCAAGAAAATGAGATATTTTCTGATTTCAGCTACTTTATCCATACACACTTTCCATAAAGGACCAAATACACCTTCTAGTTCCAATATTTCCAAAAGTAGCACCAAACTTAATCCCTTGTATTTTAACCCCATTGAATTATAAAATTTCCATATAATTCAAGGTTTAACCTAAAATACAAATAAATCTCAATTCTCATTAAAATAACATTATGGAAAATTTGGGATGTTACATGAGGGGCGTTTGGGTACATGGCAGAGATTGTGGCGCTTATGGAAGGAGCCCTGTCGGACATAAACACCAACCCTTGCGGGTCTCCGATAGCTTGTCTCAACATGGACATAAACCAAGTCCACTCGTCCCCAGTTTCGGACTTGCCTACTCCGAAAGCTACTAGAACGATGGAGTTATCCCCGTCCATGGCAACCGCCAGGAACATCATACCCAAGTAAGGGCCCTTTAAATGGGCAGCGTCTATTACTAGGACATGACACAGATTTGCCACAAATGTGCGGATCTGCAAAAACGTTGGTGGTTTCCCTTTGTAAATGTTATAGTTTATAATGTGTAAACATATGACGTGTTAAAATACGTACCGCGGGTCCAAGGGCCACGAAGCACATCTCAAACTGTCCATGTGAATCGGTCCTTAGCTGGGTGACAGTACATGGATTCTGCAGCTGCAAATTATATAAATATGCTGGGAGTCGTTCATACGACTTCTCGAACGTGCCTCTCACCAATAGCAGTGCCCTGCATCGCGCACGCCAAACTTGGTGGTAACCAATCGTGACGCCGAACTGCTGGTGTACATCATCCATGATGTCCTTTGGACGCAATGACCTGCTAGCTTCAAGAATTTTTCCTTTCAGTATCGCACCCAAAGTCCTTTTGGTGGCTTGTTTGTGGTTGGGATTCAGTTGCGTCCTCGAACAAGTGTGTACGTCGTGCAACTTTCTAATAAGTAACGCCCTTCCTTTCTCTCCCGCGGGAATCGCGTACATCCTCCACTTACAGTTTTCTCTCGCACATTCAACTACGTATCTGCCTTTGTCGGATCTCGGCGTGTGACTTTCGAAACCCTCTTCCATGAACTTAAGTCCGACCTGACTTGCCAAGTAATCCTTCGAATCAAATATCTGACCTACTTTTAACCTTAAACTGCGATTATAAGGTGTAGGTTCGTAGGTTTGTGTATGGGTATTCTGGTCTGGAAGAATATGGGGCATATCAAAATAGTCATTTAACTGACTAAATGATTTATTACTAGGGGTATATTCTGCATGATCATCACTATCGGTATCTGATCTGTCTATATCAGCATTACCCGTTTTGAAAACATAGGTTTCGTCATCAGCAATTACAACACATCGTCCTTCTTGTGGTTGTTGTTGTTGCGTCTTCGGAACATAATCAGGAATACAGTCGTTAAGACCATATGCATGGTCCAAATGAAACGTTGGGCCGTGGGACGGCTGCAATTGAGAATCAGGCTGCTCCATTTGGAGGTCTTCGTCATCAGCGTCGTCATCACCTTCGTCGTCACCGTCGTCGTCACCGTCGTCATCACCTTCGTCATCGTCACCGTCGCACACCGAGGATTCGGCATACACAAAAAGTAATGGCGGTCTTTCTGATTCGGCTGCAAAGTGCAGAAAACCAGAGATATCCCCATCGTTGGATAACTCCACAAATGACCCATCACCATTTTAAACACTAATTTGCAAACAACAGAAGGGTTGATTCCACATTTTTGCATGGCGTATGCAACAAACTTTTGATAAGTATAGTTTACTGACAATTTTACACCATGCTTAGATTTATAAGCAAAATTCCACTCATTGTTGTCTTGCACCCATTCACCATCGAAACAGAAAAATAGCTTAGCTTTTGCAACAGATGAACTCATTTTTTTAGTAGTATCTCAAAAACAAAATACTGAAGAAAGAAAGCAAGAAAGAAGTATGGAATGAGTGTGAATTATGGATTGCATTTTACTGATATTTATGGATGAAACAACCAACATTGATGAAACAACCAACATAAATTGCAACCACAAATTGGTATTCCAAGTACAATGATTCAACATTGATGAAACAAGCCAGTGAATTTCAACCACAAATTGGTCTTCAAAGTACAATAATTGTGGAAAAACAACAAAAACATGCAAAGATTTGTGCAAAAAAGGACAAAAAATGTTATTTTTTGCCCACCGCGGACCTATCGCGGACAACCACCGCGGGAAAGGACCAAAAGTGTCATAGCGGGCATAGTTGGGGGGCTCCGCGGGACACTTTGACCCAACAGTGGTGACACGTAGCCCTAGCCCGCGATCGCGGACACCTTTTGCGGAAAAATGGGTATTTTAGTAAAATCAGAGAGAAAATGGGTATTTTGGTAAGTCAGAGTCAAACTTTGGGTATTTTAATTAATTTCCCTAAATATAAATGCAATTACAGAAAAAATATTCATAAATATAAATGCAACATACCGGCTCAGGCTCTGGTCCAAAAGCCGAGCCGAGCTAAGCCGAGCCGAGCCAAGCCGCGAATCAAGGCAACGGGTAACTCGCCAATGTCTTTGTGTCTTCGGCGGTTCGGCCGTAAGAAAGCCGTAAAACCCTAAACCCTAAATCGACTTCTTTCTACACCCGTCTCTCTCCTCCCACATTTCGCTCTCTCTTCCACCACCACCACCACCACCGCCGCCGCCGCCGCTGCCATGTATCGCTTCGCCGTTAATCTTGCTTCCAAATCTCGGTCAGTACTCCATATCATTTCGATCACTTGAAGTTGTTATATCTCCCAAAAAAACTTTCTGAATCGGACTAACTTTTTCTAATTTGTTCTATGATTTTCAGGATCGTCAGCAACAGTTCTCAGCAGGTAATGTAACTTTCAATGATTTTATCAAATAGATAATCAATTATTTGCTTCTGACGCATTGTGCAAAACGAGTGAGATCATAAGTTTAATCGTTGGAGTTTTTGTGTATGATGATGATTCAGATAAGCAGCAGGTTAGGTTGGAATCGAAACTACGCAGCGAAAGAGATCAAATTTGGAGTGGAAGCGAGGTCTTTGATGCTTAGAGGTGTGGAAGAGCTCGCCGATGCCGTACAAGTCACAATGGGTCCAAAAGTAAACATATTTCACCATTGAAGTGTTATAATTTTACGTACTATATTTTCATTGATAATTTGCACTTTTTTGGAACTTGTGTTCTTGATTGAATTAGCGCTTGGACCATTTCTCCAAAATATATCTGTCATGGTATCAAAGCAAATGTTTAGGATTCTCATACTTGTCTAAGAGAATTTGTACCCGTGTATTCTCAATTGGAGAGGGAGTGTTGGTTGGTTAGACTTGGACCAGTTTAAAGGGATATTTTAGAGAGTAATCTATGGTTCACATTTGCAAAGAAGTTTTATTTCCATTTTTCAATGGGAGACACAATATGGTTTAGTACTTGGTAACACTATCCAGATGATTTCAATGAGCTAAATTTGTTCCGACTTTTTGAAGGGACGTAATGTTATCATAGAACAAAGTTATGGTGCGCCCAAGGTGACAAAGGACGGTGTAACCGTTGCAAAGAGTATCGAATTCAAAGACAGGGTCAAGAACGTTGGTGCGAGCCTTGTCAAGCAGGTTGCTAATGCGACCAATGATGTTGCCGGTGATGGTGAGTTTTTTTTACGAAATATAAGTGATTGGTTTTTCTTTACTTTTTTGGGTCACTTGGATGATGATGTGAAGTGAGTGTTTCTTTGCTGTTAAAACTTTCAGGTACCACATGTGCAACGGTCCTGACCCGTGCAATATATTCCGAAGGCTGCAAATCGGTTGCAGCTGGAATGAATGCGATGGATCTTAGACGTGGGATCAACATGGCCGTTGATTCAGTGGTCACATACTTGAAGAGTAAAGCTACGATGATCAGTACCTCCGAAGAAATAGCACAGGTTTGTCTATAGTTGAATAAGCTCCCCCTTAGAAGCTTATTGAATAAGCCACTTTCTATATCATTTAGTCACTACCAAACAGTCATGAATAGCTGACTGAATAAGCTACGAGTCTCATTAAGCTCATTAAGCTGCTACAAACGGGCTCTACCTGTTCAGTCCCATCTGCAGACCAAACAGATATTCAATTGTGATCCATTATTAGGATATGAAGTGAGGCCACCTTTTGAGTATTGTCTCTTTGGTATGACCTAATAAAACAGGTTGGGACCATATCAGCAAACGGAGAACGAGAAATCGGCGAGTTGATTGCCAAAGCAATGGAAAAAGTTGGCAAAGAGGGTGTGATTACCATTTCTGTAAGTGTCTTCCGAAGTATTCACTTGTGAATAATTCAAATATCTAGTGTCTCAATAACTTTGCAATTGTCATATGTGGTAGGACGGCAAAACACTTTACAACGAGTTAGAAGTAGTCGAGGGAATGAAGTTGGACAGAGGCTACATATCACCTTACTTCATCACCAATCCAAAGAACCAAAAATGCGTAAGAACCCCGTCTTCAATCACCCTGCAAAAACAGCTTAATTGGTATATATTATATAAACCGACATTCTTTCTTTCCACAGGAATTAGACGATCCTTTGATTTTAATACACGAGAAGAAAATCTCGAGCTTGAATTCTATCGTTAAAGTTCTGGAGTTGGCATTGAAGGTATAAAATTTAAGGGATAAAAACGGTTTCATATTTATCGGAACATTAGAGTCATTAGTTTTTTCTTTACATTCTCAGAAGCAAAGGCCGTTGTTGATTGTTGCTGAAGATATCGAAAGCGAGGCATTAGCAACTCTCATTCTTAACAAGCTTCGTGCCGGTATCAAGGTATCATCTTCTGAATTCTGATCTTGATAATCGACCTTCGCTGATTTTGATGATTCTATCGGTTGATCTAGGCCATGTTTGGCGAACTGGCTGATAAGTTAGCCGACGGCTGATAAGCTAGCTGATGGATAAGTCACGTTTGGCAAAAATTAGCCGATAAACATGTAAAATGACCAAAAATGACATCTTGAAAAAATAATCAATTACAATATTTCATAATATAATTAAAACAAATTTATAGTAATATAATATGTTAATTAATACAAACAAGATAGTAAAGAAAATTTAAATAATATAATATATTAATAAAAATAATTTAAAATTCATTATTATACATATACTATAAATTTTGAATTTGTTAAAACAAATTTTAGAATAAATCTACATTTACTTACGATTTTAAATAACCATCAAGGTTTTAAAAGGCGGAATCGGGCCTCTAGGCGTTTTCCTCCAATGAGGCGAGGCGTAAGCCTCGAGGCGATCCGAGGCGTAAGCCTCGAGGCGTGTATTTATATATATATATACATAATTCCATAGCAAATAAAATTGATAAATACTAATAATAAGCAAAACATAATTCCATACCAAGTTTTAAACGTCATAAGTTCACAAAATTACTAGTCATAAGTCTAAAAACATAATAATTTACAACTTATAGTTCCCCGTAACATGATCAAATTGCATAGCTCCGCCATCGTATTCGTATCCATGATCACTATCATCTTCATCTTCATCTTCCAAATGCACTTGAACACTTTTTCTTTTTCTTAATGCTAAACATTGGAGAAGAGAAAAGTGAAGCTTCTTGAGTGGGTTGTAGGAGAAGGGAATATGAAGAAACAACTCAGAAAAGTGCAGCTTCTTGAGAGAGTAAAATGTGAGAATAGGAGAAGAGAAAAAATGGAGTTTGATTGTAGGAGAAACCGAGAGAGAAGTGAAGAAGATGGTCAGCCCCTTTATTTCTTCTAGAGAAGATGAAAGGACACCCAAATAGACATTTTGTACTTTAAAATTAATAAAAGTACATTTGCTTTTTGACTTTTTCTACTTTTTTTTAAAAGACAAAAGGTAACTAAGAGGGTGTTTGGGAATGCTTTTTAAATCTCCTTATTGACTTATTGGCTTTTCAAAAAGTCAATAAGTCAAAAATGGTGTTTGGCAAATCCAAAAGTGCTTTTAAAATAGCTTTTGGCCAAGCCTTGGAAACGTGATTTTAAGAAGTCAAGGAAACCTGACTTTTGGATTGGAAAATGACTTCTTGGTAGCAAATTTACAGAAATACCCTCATCCTATAAAATATAACAACAAAACTATAAATACATATGTTTACCATAATTTAATAATAAATAATTTGGTACGAAAAATAAAATAATTATTGTAAAATAAAATAAATTATTTAAATAAAATATCATGTAATATATCTTGTTTTGCGTTGTATAATTAAATAACAAGGCATGTCCTTTTTGGTCATTTTACATGTATAAGCTAAGCCAAACACTTTTTTAAAAATAACTTATTGACTTATTGACTTTTTCTATCTCAAAAGCTAATCCAAACACTTTTTTAAAAACTACTTTTCCAAAAGCAACAAGTCAATAAGCACTTTTGGCCAAAAGCACTTTTGGACTAAAAAAGCACTCCCAAACACCCCCCAAGTACAAGTTACTTTTTAAACACGGGGAAAAAAAACTCAGTTAAACCAAAATATAGAAAAGGAGCTGAGGCTTAAGCCTCACCAGCGCCTCACGACTCACCGCCTCACCGAACCGCCTCAGTCATCAAGGTGTAAGCCTCGTCCAGATCCCTGAGGCTTAAGCCTCAGAAGCGGTTTTGGACCGCCTCGCCTCGAGGCGCGCCTCGAGGCTTACGCCTCAAACGCCTTTTAAAACCATGATAACCATTACATAGAATATGGTTAGAAATATAATTGAATATTAATTAAAATATAATAGCAATTGATTACTAAATTATATTGACTAATACTAAAATTATAATAATATAAAAATAATTGATATGATTAACAATAATTCTAAAGAATTAAAAATTAATATCAATGTACAACTAAAACCTAATTAATATTAGTAATAATTAATTTTTAATAATTAGTATTTATTTTATAATTAATATTTAATAAATAAACAATTAATATTAATAAGGGTATGATTGGAAAAAGTCACAAAAGCTCCTCAGTAAGCTACTCCAAGTAGCTTATCAATAAGCTAGCTTATGTCCATCCAAACATATCCTCAAAAACCAAGCTAGTTTATAAGTTAGCTTATTTTTGCCAAACGATGCCCTAATATGAAATATTTTCGTTAGGTCTGTGCCATCAAAGCCCCTGGATTTGGGGAGAACCGGAAGTCAAATATGCAGGACCTTGCAACGCTTACCGGAGCGGAGGTAGGGTTCTTATGTCTATAATCTTGAATTCTTGATTCTTTCACTTGTTTGTTTATAGTAACTTTTTTCGAGTGATGTTGTAGTTGATCACAGAAGAACTCGGTATGAATCTTGAAAAGGTGGGACCCGAAATGCTCGGGACTTGCAAAAAGGTATTTTGGCTTCTTACCGCTCCCCTTGCTCACTGCTAATTGTAACAAGTAGCGGCGATTCATATTTAAGCATTCATATGTGATTTTCTATCCAGGTTACTGTATCAAAAGACGATACAGTTGTTCTCGATGGGGCTGGTGACAAGAAAGCCATTGAAGAAAGATGCGAGCAGGTATTTTTAAAATGTATTTGTTAGGTGGCGTTTGTTTTTTAAGTGGTGCTGAAGTCTGAACACTGATTTTAGTCCTGATTTTTAAGTGGTGCTGCTGAAGTCTGAAATCTGAATCAGAAAGACTGTTTGTTTTTGTAAGCTGAAATCTGAAAACAACTGAATACATAATACTGATTATATTATCTCTGAAAATGTGATACCGTTGAATTAAATTAAATTATACTACTAAAATTACTCTTCATAACAACTAAAATACATTAATTGGTTCAAATACAATAGAAAACATTAAAGTCTCATAACAACTAAAATCAATTTCCGTTTTGCATCAATTGTGTTGGAATTTCTTCTCTTAAACTAGCCATATATGTTTGGTGAGCGCTACTCCCATGCAATTGAACCTCTTCGGCCTCATCACCACCATCATTATCATCCATGATGAACCTGTTAAAAGCATATACCAAATAACATTCTCTTCAAAAACTAACACATAAACTAAACATCATCTTGTTCAAATTAATAATATTTTGGTTTAGTTGCAGAAATCGAGCACCAAAAACAAACAAATTTGAGAAGATTATTGCACAAAAAATCAAGATTATTTGCACATCGACTAACCAATGTAAAGACAAGGAAATACACTTGGATTTAAAACAATGAGTTAGAACAGCAACACCAATGGTATTGCATTGCAGGCTTCTACCATTAGAAAATGAAAACTTTTTTTTTGAACAGCAATAAACCAAATTTTATAACCCACCACAAAACAACCAGAAACAAAATTCAGCAGCTCTGCTGCCCGCAAACAACCAAACAGAAAAACAGAGAGCAAAAAAGAAAAAACGAACATATATATGAACCGCCCACCAGTTAAACCAAAGATTAGACCAACAAAACAGCACCCTTATACCCAGCTTGTGAGGGGCAGACCAAGTAAGGCTGCTGTACAGCCGTAAGCTTCCCAATTGGGAGGATTGAGCAGTGAATTTGCAACTGAAACCAAAATCAACAACTCAAGGAATACAAATAAACAAAAGTGTTAATCACTCAAACCCAAATTGATTATCTCAAATCCCCCATTTATTCAAAAAATCCTTCATCGAAACAAGCTAAAATCCCCCATTACCAGAAATCACGACTGGAGAAGAAGATGGAGCTCGATTGATTCGAGATGTGGCTGTAGATCTGTTGGAGATGTTCCTGAGTCGCACTCGAGAGAGATGGAGATGGAGATGTTCTTGAGCCGCCACAAGAGAGAGAGAGAGAGAGAGAGATTTGAGATGGAGAAGTAAAAAAACCCTGCTAATTAGAGATTTGAGATGGAGATGGAGAAGTCAAAAAAACCACGGATGAAAATAAGTCAGTGGTATTTAAGTGTTAAGTGGCTTTTTTTTGGGAAAAAACAAACACACTGATTTGCCTTATATCTGACCGAAAAAGTGTTAAGTCTTAAATAAGTGATAATTCTAAAAAACAAACAGCCCCTTAGTGTATTTGATTGACCCAATTATAATAAAATGTATTTTTTTATTTATAACGCAAGTATTTTTTTAAAACGTAAGTATTTTTTAGTGCATTTGATAGACCCAAAACGTTTTTGTTGGTGTATTTGATTCACCAAATTCTTCAAAAAATACTTTTTACAAGATAAAAATCATTACAAAAAAAATAAAAAAATTAAGTGGACCCAGTTTGGGCCCGGTCTGGACCGGTTCTCATAACCGGGCCTTCGTATTTGGGTTGGGACCTGTTACCAGATCACTAAAGATTACAAGCCAAGAAAATACCCAGTGGCCCAGAGGACACTCAAACTGGTTTGAACCGGTGACCCATGGGGAGGAGGTCAAACTCGAACCTATTTTTAACGGTTGAGCTGACCTTTGTGTATGTGTTCATTTGACAGTTGAGATCATCGGTCGAATTAAGCACCTCTGATTACGATAAGGAGAAGCTTCAGGAGAGGTTAGCGAAGCTATCTGGCGGTGTTGCTGTCTTGAAGGTTTGTTTTGATATGCTCAAAGTCGATGGTATTTACTCTTTGGTTTATGATGAAAATAACAAATGGATTCATACCGATTAGATCGGGGGAGCCAGCGAAGCGGAGGTTAGCGAGAAGAAGGATAGAGTTACTGATGCTTTAAATGCTACAAAGGCAGCAGTAGAGGAAGGAATTGTGCCAGGTACTTTAATTTAAGTGTATTAAGCTCTTCCATACGCGTACAGCTTTCTTTAGACGTATTCGTAATTTTGTAATTATTCACAGGTGGTGGTGTTGCTCTTCTATACGCTTCGAAGGAGCTGGAAAAGCTGCCTACTGCCAATTTTGATCAGAAGATCGGCGTTCAAATTATTCAAAATGCCCTCAAGGTAAATGCTTTTTTTCTACATATTTGGATAAAGCTGTCTGCATGGATTAATCTGTCTGTATGGATTTGAAAGTTTTTGTTTGGGAGAGACGGGAGTAGCGTGTTTTTTAATTGGAAGGACATGTTTGGAAAAAAATTGGCTTTCAGCATAAAGCTCCCCCCTAAAACTTGTTGAATAAGCCATTTTCTTCATTATTAAGCCACTGTCAAACAGTATAGCTGACTGACTGAATAAGTTGCGAGTCCCATTAAGATCATTAAGCTGCTAACAAACAAGCCCTTAAGGGTGCGTTTGGTACATGTACAGGATAGAACAGGACGGGACAAGACAGAACAGGATAGAACAATTGTTCAGCGTTTGGTTGACAGAACTTGACAGAATAGAACAGATAACATTAGACAAAATAAAAATAAATAAAGATTAAAGAATGAATAAAATATAAAATAGAACGTGTATTTGATGTTTTAGAAGATAATTAGATTGTATTTTGAGGTTATATTGGTAAAACATAAGTCTGTTCCAGCTTGTTCCATGGGGTGGGGGTGGAACAAGCCTGTTCCAGCTTGTTCCACTTTGTTCCTGTCTGTTCCACATAAAAGGTCTGCCAAACATGGGACAGTGATCTCTGTTCTGTCCTGTTCTGTCCAGTGTACCAAACGCACCCTAAATCTCATACAGTGATAGTATTTGCAAGGGATGGCGGGTTCATTTAGAAACACAGTAACCATCTATTTTGTGAATAATTTATCACATTATTCATTATGAATACTCACAAAAAAGGTGGTTCCGGGTTCCGAAATGAAACTTCTTCAAGGATATTAATATCTCATACTAAAACATCTGGCATTATATTCATAAAGTCACCGGTGTACACGATCGCTTGCAATGCTGGAGTTGAAGGTGCGGTTGTTGTCGGGAAACTGTTGGAGCAAGAGAATCCCGATCTCGGATACGATGCCGCTAAAGGAGTATACGTAGATATGGTGAAGGAAGGAATCATCGACCCCGTAAAGGTTATCAGAACGGCATTGGTAGATGCAGCTAGGTAACTTCATATTCAGCCAACCCCTCGACTTTTCCGACTATTTATTCGTTATAATTGACATATTTTTCTCATCTTTGTAGCATATCGTCGTTGTTGACTACAACGGAGGCTGTGGTTGTCGAACTTCCAAAGGACGAGAATGAAGCAGCGGCAATGGGTCCCTCCGGCATGGGTGGGTACTGAACCCTATTGTCTTCGTAAAAATGTGATTTTTTTTGATATTGCGGGACTGTAAGTTATGGTCGAGAGAGGAGATTGAAATGTAGAAAGTTGGAAAGAACAAACTGAAAATAAAAACACGAATCTTCTACTACTTGCGTCTAGAAAGCTAGCAATGTGTTGACTGAATAGGGTGAGTGAACTCGGTTTAGACAATAATACTGTAAATCATGCTTAGGGGCTGTTTGTTTACCTCTTAAATGGTGCCATTAAGAGGCAACCTCTGAATCGTTCAGAGGTGAATCTTGTTTGGCAAAAAAAAGTCTGCCTCTTAATGGTTTCTAAACTCTCTTAATGATTTAGCATCTTGGGTCACCCTTAACCATTCAGCACCCTGATTTCATTCTAAACAAATACCAAACAACCATATTTCATTTTGCACTATATCATAAAAACCTTTTAACCATTCTGACTTCTTCAGCAACTGCCAACAGCCCCTTAAAGTTCAAGTGTTTTTGGTTTTAAAAATGGTTGCTTGTGTTTATATAATTATATAATATTTGTATTGTTTGAAAAACCATTGTATAAACAATTTGCAGTAGAAAAACCAAAGGTAAGAAATGATGATGGAAACGATTGATTCATGTTTAATTTGAATAAGAATAGAATGATTACAATCAGGCTTTTAAAACTGTATGAGGTTTGGCATCCTGATGCTTAGGCAGATTCAGGATTTTTACATAGTGGGGCACCTTTAAGCTAAATTATGACCATAAAGTCGTCCAATTTGTTTTGACCCTATTCTTATTGTTTCGATGGATTTTTAAATGTTTTTGATGTATTTAGATGATTTTTTTAATTTTTTATCTATTTAAAGATTTTTTGGGGTTTTCTTGTTAATTCCGAGATATTTTTGGTGTCTTTTCAATGTATTTTTTTGGTCCGTGGCTCGTGGGGCACAGTTGAAAAATTACTGTTGGGAAACTATGATAAAAAGTACGAAAAAACGTTTTTATACCAGACAAATAAAGAAAAATAAAATTTTACAAGGTGGATCCGCCCATGTCCTGATGTAGTCAAACTTTAAGCCTTAAAAGCTGCAACGAAGTCTATGTATTTGTCTTTCCGACTACTTCATTTTCTATTTATTATTTTATGTCTCTTGTTATATTAATTAATTAAAGATGTTTTTAAACAAAAACAAATTAAAAATGTGTATATCTGCAAATCTTTCCACGTTAATACAAAAAAAAACATTTTCCATTTAAGCTTGGTTCAAATAATGGATGGATTTTTCTTATTTATGCAGGATGAAAATTTAATTTTATCTGTATTTATTAATAAAAAATGTATTGTTTCAAATAATTTATTTAATCCGTCAATAATTAGTAGTTTTTTGTTACTTTTTCAATTGTATCTTCGTTAATAATAATAATTATTTATTAATTATAAATACATATTAGTTATTAAAAATTAACTATTATTAATATTGTTAAATATTAATTAATAGTAATCAATATTATTGAAAATTGATCTTAATTATTAGACCACCCGTACCGCCATCGGGTACGGGCTCGGGCTCAGCTGAGGTGGCCAGCTGGTTTCATCCGGCAGTGGTAAGGGGGGTGGCCGGGTAGCAAGCGGGTTCGGCTACCGGGTTCACCAACCCGATCAACCCGTTGTGGTTTAATTTTTTTTTTTATATTTTTTAAATAATACCGTTTATCAACGGCTATATTATTAAATTTTTTTTTTAAAATTATACACACTATATATATTAACCTCTATCATCTTCATTTTTTCACACCAAACAACTCTATACTTTCTTTCATTCTCTATACTTTCTTCCATTTATTTCTTTAATTTTAGACAATATGGATTCGCCACAACCCGCTTCATTGAACGAGCTTTTGGCGTGCTTAAACAACGTTGGCATATACTTCATAACCCGGCACGCGGATGGCATCCGACAAGATTGGGAAACATTATGTACGCTTGTGTCATATTACACAATATGATACTCGAAGACGAAGACCATGCCATTTGTGGTGGCGATGAAAACAACCTTTTCACGGATGATATCGAAACACAAATCAGTGAGGAACAACGTGCGGCAAATGTTCGAGAAGTCAAAAACCGGGACACTCATAATAACCTTCGGTCGGATTTGGTCGAACATATTTGGCGTATCCAAGTTCCCAACAATGACGACGAGTAGATTTTTAATAATTTGTAATTTTTAAATTTATTTTGTAATTTTTAATTTTTTAATGAATGATATGAATTTTTATTTTTATTATTTATCTTATTTTTATTTATTAAAAAAAATATAAATATTTTTATTTTGTTAAATAATTAAATGTATAAATAAAAGAATTAAAAAAAATGAGGTGGCAAGTGAGTTCATTGGGTTCATTGGGTAGTGGTACTCCACTTTTGGGTAAGGATTGAGTAAGGAGGGTAGGAAAGAGAAAAACTGATGTGGCGCTGAGGTGGCAAGTGGGTTCATTGGGTACCGGTACTCATGGCCTTAGTTATCTAGAATTACTGTTATTCAAATCAATTTTTTTTTAATATTAGTCAAAATATTTTAGTTATTAGTTACTATTATTATTTAGTTTTACTCATATTATATATAATAATAAATTTTAAATTATTCTAATTAACATATTATATTATTTTCTTTATTATCTTGTTTTTATTAATTAACATATTGTATTATTATAATTTTTTTTAATTATATAATAAAATATTGTAATTGATTATTTTTCAATATGTTTTTTTTATCATTTTACATGCCTATTAACTAGTTTTTGTCAAACATAACCTATTTATCAGATATCAGCTATCTTATCAGTTATAAACTAGCTTATTAGCTAGTTTACCAAACGTAACTTTAGTATTAGGTATGAAGCCCTCATTGTTGGAAGTCGTGAATGACTACAGTTAAGTGGCTTTGTTCACATTTGCACAGAAGGGGTGTAAAATTTAAACAGAGAAGGGTTCGAATAATTGACATCGTGTGCTTAAATATTTTCTTTATTAACTTGATAGCATTTTATCTAACATGTTATTTTTAATATTTCATACAATAAAAATGTAATATTAAGTCTATTAAAAACTATAAAGTACCAACTTTAGGTAATAAATATAATAAACGGTGAAAACTAATCCGATAAAAACTAATTATTACATAAATCATAAATTTATAAATAATTTTTACTAAAAAATAGCGGGTACCCGTCGGTTCCGATTCTGGGTACCCAACGGGTTACGGTTTTAAAAAAGCGAGAACCGAAACTAGTCTTGATCAGTTCCGTATCTTAGGAACCGGAACCAATCATATCGGTTCCGGTTCCAGAACCAGCAACAGTTGCAGAGCGGTTTCGGTTCCAAAAACCCTTACCCAGTTCCGATACTCACCCGTATAGATTATATTACGATATAAAATGTTCTCCTAATATAAGAATGATCAAACCAATTAATTCATCGAATAAAGAGATAACTGCATAATTTCCTTTTACGCGTTCTTTCCTAATTCCTATCCCACATAGGATTATGGCGATAGTTTGTAAGATGAAACTATACATGAATATTTGGAGGCTTTTAATTTGACGGCAAAATCTAATCTTTGTCGGCCGGCCGGCCGACTGGAGACGGCGGAGGCTCACACCATTACCCACTCACTCTACGCCACACCATGCATGCACAGAATGGTGAATCATGTATATATTACAACATTCTTATTATATATACATATTTTATGTGCAATATCCATTTCATTTCATTTTCTCTTCTTTTATTTTAAATAAAAATTGTTTTCTTTTATTATTTTATGATTTTATACTTTTAGTTTTAATCAAACCATTTCGATCATTTTTATTCGCAAAAAAAAAATCTGAATCCAAAACTGAAAACTTGAAAGAATAAATTTGTTCCATGTTTAGTTTTATTATTCATCAGACAATGTCAAGAATAACCATAATACTTTTTTTTAAAAAGGAGTATAGAAAGATAAACATTGATAAGCTTGTAAAGTGTACAAGTTTAAAGAATTTCGATACCTAATTCTTGAAAAATCTTGATACGTATTTATGAAATTTTAGTTTAGATAATTACGAATGTGCAAGTTTAAAATGATAATGGTGCAAAATGAAAAATAAAAATATAAAACAAATTAATTCGTATATATTCATGATATTTAATAATATGTTTAAATCCAAACTTATTCAATATTAGGCTCATTGTAAAGGTATTGACGAGACGATTACAATGGTATAATTTATAAAAAAAGAAAATATATTTTTAATACATTTGAGTTCATTTACGATTATTTATGTTAAAATGATAAGAATCTAAAACAAAAATGAAAAAGTAAACGATTAAAATTAAACTGAATAACTAATTATAAGAATATTAAATGTAAGTTATATATTTAAAAATGATTTTGTAATATAATAAAGTACAAAATATTATATATACAAACTATTTGTAACTGTTAATCCGTTTTCTCTTGCAAAATTTCATTTTCAATCGTAATTTTTGTTCATTTGTATTAAAATATCTTAAATGTGTAATTATGATTTAGGTTAATGATCTATGAAAAGTTGAGTTTAACGTGAAAATTGGATTTGAATCGTTGATCAATTTTAATCAAATGTCATTCCATTAGTTGCGACTTAGAAGACAATTGATGCGGTGCATCTTGGTGGATTTTATCTTGGTTCATCTCATTCTAATGTTCATCAATTTCTCATCTAATAGTTGATAACAACTTCTCATTTAACTTGATCAACTTCTCACCGGAATTCAACGCTTATGGTTAAAATATATAAGTGTGGGTTCAAATGAGAACATTAAATATTTAAGAATACACGAGAACATTCGTTAATGTACAAAATCATATATGATTCACGCGACTTTGCCCACGAGTTAAGTCGCGACCAAAGTCGCTCGCGTCCATTTATTTGTCGTTAATGTAAAATCATATCCGATTTTGCACATGATTTGTTGTTCTCGCGTTTTTTTAAATAGTTATCATTCTCTCTCTCTCTCTCTCTCAATATATATATATATATATATATATATATATATATATAGGGTTAGGTTCAGGGGAAAACCTCAAATAGTTAGAAAACTAAAGAATACCCTTATAAACATTGATTCAACATAATCCAAAGGATATTAAAAATCAGTAATTAAACTAATTATAATTAATGAAAAGGGTATTAAAGTAATTTGAGCACTATATCAGATATGGAAAATACAACAAAGGCACAAATCGTTTCCCTATAATTATGGAGATCACAGTTTCGGGCGAAAACTTGCTGATCCCGGCGAGTTGACGATTCTCTGACGAAAACTTGCAGATTCCGGTGAAAACTTGTAGATATGCTACAAATGCATATATATGCATTTGTGCATATTACCGCCGATGTCTCCACGGTCGTCGGTGATTCAACCACCGGTTTAGTCGTACGAGCGTCTACACTTCAACCACCGCAACCACCGGTTTAGCCGTACGAGCGTCTACACTTCAACCACCGCAACCACCGGTTTAGCAGGTGAAAACTTGCAGATATGCACAAATGCATATATATGCACTTGTGCATATTATATTTTCACAAACAAAAAACCACGGACTACGAGTGATCTCCTCGATTGTAATCCTTGTCGCCGGATTTGAATCTAGGAGACGAGACAAAAGTCGTCGGAGATCCACCGACATCCAATTCGCACAATGACAATCGCCTCTGTAGATCTTCTTATACAACATCATGAGATTTGAATAATTGAACGGTAGGTATCCGACGGTCAAAACGAACAAGATAACTCCACATGACCACATATCTGCCTTCGATCCGTTGTATCCTTTCCTCGTGAGAATCTCAGGCGCAACATAAGCCGGAGTTCCACACAACGTGTGTAACATTCCGTCGTCTCGAATCTGTCCGGTAACAGCACTCAATCCGAAATCCGAAACCTTCAAACTGTCATTCTCGTCGATTAAGAGATTCTCCGGTCACGTCGGGTTGGAATTGGTAGCGTGTTCAAAAGAATTGGGGAGGAGCAGAGAAATCAATGTTGGTGAGGGGTTTGGAACATCTTTGGTTTTATAAGGCGGTCGGCGGTGGCGGCGGCGACAGAGAGAAGAGAGGGTGGGTTTGAGGGTGTGAGAATGATACCTAGGGTTTTCTAATTATTTGTATCTGACCCATTAATTTTTTTTGCCAGTTTTACCCTCATTGCACCTTAAGTAATATATTCATATACCCTTAATTTTGCTTTTATTTACAAAATTGTCATTGAGAATATTAACCTATGATTTATATTAGAGAAATTAATTAAAATACCCATTATTTGACTTTGACTTGCAAAAATACACACAATCTCGTCCGGTCTGCAAAAAAACCCAAAAAATTCACGATTGGGCCCGTGATCGCGGACCACGGAAAAATTTGGAAAGTGGTCCCGTAATTTAGAGAGGAGTCCCGTGGATGTACACTCAAATTGGTTATTTTGATTTAAATTTTACACTTTATACCACTATAATTATTTACTTACTTTACTTTATATCTTTTACTTTTCTAATTTTAATTTTACACCTTCATCATATTAACACATATAATTGTTTATTAACTAAAATACGTTTTAATTGTAACAAGTTACATCATTGTACTCGTCTCTTCGATACCTTCGAAATGAGCTCAATATTGAATATTTTTTGATTTAATTATTTTATTATATATCATATATATACTACATAAAAATATTTTTAATATTTACAATTCATACTCTTATAGTTAATTATTTAATTTATGGTACATTTCTTACTTTTTCAAATTTTGTTTTACACTTTTATCGCATTAACATAATAATCATATATTAACTAATTGATTAAATCGTCAAATTATTTGGATTATATATATATATATTTATCGAACTCCTTAACATATTTTAACGTAATTATGTATGTTAATGTGATATGTTAAAATGTATTTTTTAAAACGAATAACTTGACGATTTTAGGATTCCATAATCTATATATGTTTTTAATGGATTCTAGTTAAATTGATGCTTTTCTTTCAAAAGCCATATTGAAATTGTTCCCAAACTTGATGAAAGTGATTTCCAATACATACATTAAATGAAAGTTATAATATAAATATATTCTAAACACAAATGGTAACAAAAATTATGTATTTGGAAGTTTCGTTTCTTGTTACCATTTGTATTTGTATTTTGTAAAGAGTGTGCGAATTAAATTAATGAAAGTTATAATATAAATATAGGACGGAGATTCTGGTTTCTGACATCGTTGGTTCCGAAGGTGGGACCCACCACATTAATAAAGACCAAATTTTGAAGAAGCCAGCCTCCTATTTATATAGAACGGCCCCGGCCACCCCATGCACTTGGAGCTCCATAACCATAACCATGGAGACGGAGATGGAGAACCATGATCCAGGTGTTACCGGAGAAGATGAAGAGCAAGATTCTCAGTTTCAGTCTCAGTCCGATCGTTATGGAAGCCGTTCAAGGTGAGTTCCGTTTTTAATCAATTTCCTTTTTGTTTTTTAAAACACTTGGTTCACTACTAAAAAAAACCTGATTTCCGGCGGACAAATCCGTCGGAAATCCGCCGGAAACAGGCTATTTCGGCGGAATTTTCGGCGGATTCGATCGCCGGAAAATTGGTCGCCGAGATTACAGGTTTTCGGCGGAATTTTCGGCGGATATGTATTTTTCGGCGGCATTTTCGGCGGATCCGTCCGCCGGAAAACGGTAGAAATAATTATCAAAGTCTTAATTAACAAGATAATTACAGTTGCATTTCGGCGGATTTTTCCGCCTGAAATATATTTATTTATTTATCAATTAATTAAAAAAAATTCGGTTGCATTTCGGCGGATTTTCGGCGGATTTTTCCGCCTGAAAATATATTTATTTATTTATATTTCAATTAATAAAAAAATATTTTCGGTAATATTTCCGGCGGAATATTCCGCCGAAAGAAATTTAATTAATTTTAATTTTTTTTAATTAATTTCAAATTTAATTTTTTCATTGAATCTGCTAAAAACCTGCTACAAATTGTATAATCTGCTAAAATGCTATATATCATAAATTAAAACGTTCAATACATTGTTTGGGCCAAAACGACCAAATCGTTGTTCCAAATTCGTTCAAATAACACAAAAGACAATTATAAAAGTTTCAAATCGCTATGAAGGCGGAGGCAGAGGCGGACGCGGCGTACTTTGACTGAGACTTTTGATCAACTCGCACATCTCTTCATATTGTGCTCGTTCCGAACGACGGGCCTCTTCACGTCTCGCATCCTCTTCTCGACGTCTCTCATCCTCTACCTGACGTTCCGCTTCTCGTGCCCTCAACTCTTGCACTTGGCTCATTAAGGTCTCAACGATGTGCTACAAAATAGAAAAAAGACTTTAGAATATTTAATATGAACTAAAAATCAAATTGATAACATCATTTAATGAAAAAAAACTGGTACACACCTGCTGGGAGGAAGACGACGCATCAGTTGTCGAAGATGACCCACTCAAGATCGCATTGGGATCTAGATGGTTTCCAAACCCAAAGGAACGACCTTTCTTCGTTCCCCCGGTCACGTCATGCCATAATTGGGTATCAAGTGGCGGATGATTGGTAAGGTCATCGCCGTATCTCTCTATGGCACCCGCCCGATACCCACCCTGTGGTTTTTACAAAATTATACAAGTCATTTTCGACAGCATAACGACTGTAAATAGGACGTTTCCATTTTCCTGTTAAACAACAATCCTAATGTTTGCCCAACAAATGGCAACCCAAACTAGATAGATATTAACGGCAAGATATACAACAAAACAATTATAAAGCTAAAAGTTAAACAATCCTAATGTTTGCCCAACAAATGGCAACCCAAACTAGATAGATATTAACGGCAAGATATATAACAAAACAATTATAAAGCTTAAAGTTAAACAATCCTAACGTTTGCCCAACAAATGGCAACCCAAAGTAGATATATAAGATAGCTAGTTACCTAGTTATAATGTTTATAGTTAAACACAAACTATGTAGATATTGTAAAGTCTTGGTCAAAAAATACTTACCGCAAAACGGCTACACCGCGTCGTCACATACTCCCCAGATTCGGAAGATGTGTCATTCGCTCCCGACCGCTGCTTCTTCTTCTTCTTCATATGGGTATGGTCGAAGAGCTCAATACCCGACGGTGGCACGCCTCCCTTAGCTCTCGTCTGCAAAGATCAAATAATACAAACAATGGCGAATTATAACATGTTAAGCAAACAACAAACTAGTAACGCAATTGGTTAATTATAACATATGAAGGTCATACCAATCTTGCAGCTGTCGCCCCGAAAGAAATACATCCATTAGTGTGCTTCGATATTTCTCCATCAATCTCAGTCATCCTGTTCGAGCGTGCCGTCACTGAAATCGACTTCCAACGATCGGAATTCCAGGCATCGATCATTCTGTTCCATTGATTCTCATCTATCCAGGGGGGATTGAACGGCCGCAACAAGTCCATGTTTCTATTTGGGTCGTTCTGATCATAACGACGACCACTCTCGTTGCACAAACGGATGGCTCTATTTCGTGCATATGAAAGATTGTCATTGTAGCATTTCCCACATTTCTTCTCCCAAATTTGACGAATTCTAGAGTGCAACGCCGGGTCCCATTGGTAGTATTGCTGCACGTACATGTTTAGTTATTTTTAAGTTTCCAAGAATACTACCAAGGATTTAATTACTTAATTACTAATCAATTTCATATCTAAGCTGAATACGGTCCGTTAAAGCCAAAATTGTTCCATAAGCCCAATACGGTCCATTAAAGCCAAAATTGTTCCATAAGCCAAAATTGTTTCGGATCCATTTGGCAGCCCAATACGGTCCATTAAAGCCAAAATTGTTCCATAAGCCCATAATGGTCAACTAAAGCCCAATACGATTCATTAAAGCCCAATACGTCCCATTAAAGCCCATATCGGTCTATTAATCCCATAATGGTCCATTGAAGCCCAAATGATCAATTAAAGGCCAATACGGTCCATTAAAGTCCCATACGGTCCATTAAAGCACAATACGATTCATAAAGGCCCAATACGGACCAATAGGATCCATTAACGGTCATTTGGATCCAATAAACCCCTGTTGGAATCATTAACGACCATTTTAACACAATACGTTCCATTAAAGATTAAAAGAATATATTAAACCACAAATAAACCCATTGAAGTTCAATTGAGTTGATTAAACACCTAGTAGATCAATGAAAACCCAATAGGATCCATTAACGGCCATTTGGATCCAATAAACCCCTGTCGGATCCATTTGGCAGCCCAATACGGTCCATTAAAGCCAAAATTGTTCCATAAGCCCATAATGGTCAACTAAAGCCCAATACGATTCATTAAAGCCCAATACGTCCCATTAAAGCCCATATCGGTCTATTAATCCCATAATGGTCCATTGAAGCCCAAATGGTCAATTAAAGGCCAATACGGTCCATTAAAGTCTCATACGGTCCATTAAAGCACAATACGATTCATAAAGGCCCAATACGGACTATTAAAGCACAATACGATTCATAAAGCCCCGATACGGTCCATTAAAGCAAACTAGGATCTATAAAGGCCCAATACGGTTCATTAAAGCCCAATACAGTTCATTAAAGCTCAATACGTCCCATTAAAGCCCATATCGGTCTATTAATCCCATAATGGTCCATTGAAGCCCAAAATGATCAATTAAAGGTCAATATAGTCCATTAAAGCAAATTAGGATCCATATAGACCCAATACGATCCATTAAAGCCCAAATCGTTCTATAAGCCCAAAACGATCCATTAAAGCCCATAACAATCTATTAAGCCTACAATGGTACATTGAAGCCCAGATGATCAATTAAAGACCAATATGGTACATTAAGGCAAACTAGGATCTATAAAGGCCCGATACGGTCCATTAAGGCAAACTAGAATCCATAAAGCTCGATATGGTCCATTAAAACCTATTACAGTTCGTTAAAACCTATTACGATTCATTAAAACCTATTACGATTCATTAAAGGCCAATACATCCCATTAAAGCCAATAACGGTACATTAAGCCCACAAGGGTCCATTAAAGCTCAAAATGATCAATTAAAGACCAATACGGTCCATTAAAGCACAATACGATTCATAAAGACCCAATACGGTCCATTAAAGCCTAAACCATTCCATAAGTCCGTTAAAGTTCAATTGAGTTGACTAAACACCTAGTAGATTACTGAAATCCCAACAAGATCCATTAACGGTCATTTGGATCCAATAAGCCCCTGTCAAATCCATTTGCAGCCTAATACGGTTACAATAAAGCTAAAACCGTTCCATAAGCTATAATGGTCAATTAAAGCCCGATACGATTCATTAAAACCCAATACGTCTATTAAAGCCCATAACGATCTATTAAGCCCACAACGGTACATTGAATCCCATATAATCAATTAAAGATCAATATGGTCCATTAAATCAAACTACGATCCATAAAGATCGATACGGTCCATTAAAGCCCAATACATTCCATTAAAACCCATAACGGTACATTAAGCCCATAAGGGTCAATTGAAGCCCAAAATAAACAATTAAAGCCCAAAACGGTACATTAAGCCCACAAGGTTTGATTTGTCATTAAAATTTAATTTAATATTTATATAATTAAAAATATTTCTAAAATACTAATGTCCGGCGGATGATTAAAAAAATTATTTTTTATTTTTTTAAAATTAAGTTCCGGCGGATTTCCGGCGGATCGTAAATTTATTTATTTATTTTTTATTTTTAAAGGTTACGGATTCCGGCGGCTTTTCGGCGGATAATTAAAAAAATTATTTTTTATTTTTTAAAATTAAGTTCCGGCGGATTTCCGGCGGATCGTAAATTCATTTATTTATTTTTTATTTTTAAAGGTTACGGATTCCGGCGGATTTTCGGCGGATGGCTAAAAAAATTATTTTTTATTTTTTAAAATTACGTTCCGGCGGATTTCCGGCGGATCGTAACTTAGTTTATTTTTTTTTTATTTTTAAAGGTTACGGATTCCGGCGGATTTTCGGCGGATGGCTAAAAAAAATTATTTCCTTAATTAATTAGAGGTTTTTCGGCGGAATTCCGACGGATATTAATTTTAAAAATAATTAATTGTATTCCGCCGAATATCCGCCAAAAAATAAGTCGATCGTTTAAAAAAAATTCGAAAATTTTATTTTTTTGTGATTTTCGGCGGATTTTCGGCGGAAGTCAACGGAATTTGACTTTTTTAATTTCCGCCGGAAATCCGCCGGAAAGACGCCGGAAAATATCAGGCGGAAAATCCGCCGAAAATATCCGTCGGAAATCGACTTTTGTTTAGTAGTGGTTAAATTACTTGAAGAGGAGCTAGCTGGCTGGCTGGGTATATATATATATATATATATATATATAGTAGTAATCAGTGTCTTCACATGAAGAATTAATGACAAAACTGTGTTCAAGTCTCCTTTGAATATATATAATATTTCCTTCACTTCATTTTTTATACTTCATGTTGTGACTCATCATTTTTGTTTCTCTTATATTTCAGGTTACATAATTACCCAGGAATTTTATATATTCTATACGCCGGAGCTCTTGTTGGCATGATTCCAACATTAATCGGGCTTATGCAACTCAAGTTTGAAAACAAAATTCGTACTGCTTTCGAAACTGAGCCAGTGTTCGTCAACATGGCCGTTGTTGCCTATATCATTGCCATCCTAACCGCAATGACTCTCTTCTACATAAACGCCCAACTTGAAAACTCGGTCAAGGAACACTTGTATTACAAAATTCTGATAAATGTTTTTTGGATTTCGACCATTCTTGCACTCCTCTCGTTTGTGATCGTGTTGTTAATCCCTCACCAATATAACTGGATCGGTTTTTTCCCCACATGTCTACTTTTTCCGGTCGTAGTCGCTTGTAATTTTTGTAATTGCGTAAAGTTACTTGGCAAGAAAGACGGTGCGGCTCTCCAAACAAACGAGGTATTACCAAATTCGGCGATAACAACGGAGGAGTAAAAAACATTATTGCATTCGAATTCCTTCAGAATTCTCGTAATTATTGTATGTATTCTTTTTTTATGAATGTTGTGCATAACAACGATATGTAGCAACTAGTAATTGTGCAATTTATTCTGTGCTGCTAATTAAGAATAAAGTTGCGGTAAATTCATTACAATTCTAGTCCTTTTTTATTTTGGTCAAAATTATGTTACATTATTTTACTACTTTATATGTATGTCCAAGTTGTACAATAAGATTTATTAAAGCATAATATCACTACAAGACTGTACAGACAGGGTTTTTGGATGGAAAATCTGTCCAGTGACGGATTTTTTAATAACAATTCTAAAACAAGACAGAAAATGAAAAACTCAAACATCATTCATTAAAGTTAAAGTTGAGGATCTTTTGCGATAAACAAAACAGGTAAGTTTTGTATTTTTAAAGAACTTGTTAAATGACAACTTAATTATCTAAGCAGCAATAATAAATTAAAGAATGACTAATGGGCAGTTGACCAAACACTTACTTGGATAAACGCCAGATGAATATGACAAGGACCAAATATCTATCTTACCAGGTAAGAGCTAAGACAAGGACCAAGAGTCTTACACAGTAAGTAATGACGAACACTCTTACCATGGTTGGCGCTTACCGAAACAATTAATTGTTGTATACGATACCGTTTTGGTGGACTAAATTCTTACCCGATAAGTTAAGTAATAATATTAAATTTTACCCGTAAGCATTTACTCGGATAAACGTCTGATAAACGACCCCTAAATCACAAACAAAGAAATGAGGTCCCTAATAAGGGTAGATCTAAATAAGCTCTAAGCCTTTAACCACAGGAAAATCTGAACCAACCTACAAAATAAAGAATAAACAATGGTTTACATGTAATAACCCGATTATAACTTGAAATGAACTGAAGTTTGGTGACCATAGCGAGATAAATAAAAAGTTTAGTGTTTGTTGTGGAGACTATAAATTGAGGTGAGAAACCCTAGAAACCTTATCATTCTCTCAATCATTCAGGAGCGGCTACTGTGTGTGTGTGAGTTTAACGTGTGAGAGTGTGGAAGCCGATTTGAGTCTCAAGAAGAAAGAACCACAGGCTTGGGGTGCAATTGCAGCTGCTCTAGAGGTAACCTCTTTCTTCCTTAGCTTGTTAATCTGATTAGAAAAACTTGGGGAAGTTAGGGTTGAACTGTTGTTAACCTATTTGAAAGATATAGGAGACTGTGAGTGTGTTCTCTTTTTGAGTGGGTGAAATCAAAAGAGTTAGATAGTAAGATAATTGCTATTAACGATTCCCCATGCTATTGTTTTTTCATCAAAAAGTTTTGTATGAAAAGAGATGGAGTTTAATCGAATTTGTTTCAGAATTTAAGGGACCCGGAATTATCACTTCGTTGGGTTCCGGTATTTTAATTGTTTTGGGTTCCGGTACTTGAATTTATTTTTGTGTTCCGGTATTGTTTATTTGTTGGTGTTCCGGTATTAAATTATGTGAAGTTCCGGTGCTAAACTTTGGAATCCGTAAGTGGGTAAAAAGGATGGAACAAGTCTGATTAGTCTTTCGCTTGAACGGTGATATCTATAATAAAGAATACCAGGATCCGGAACTTGAATATAGTGGATCCGGATTAGACCTTCTTGATTTGTGGATCCGGAAGTAAACCAAAGCAACTCCGGTACTTATTTAAGACATTGGGTTATTTAAAAATTGGGCTGGCGCTTAATTAATTGACTGGGCCATTATTTAATTATTTATCAAAATGATAATTCCGATAGTGTTTTTGGGTATCTGTAATTGGGCTTTAATTAAATGAACCGAATAATTGTTTATGGGCGGCTAGATCGAGGTGAATGATCTATGAAAAGTTGAGTTTAACGTGAAAATGTGAGATCTGGATCTGAATCGTTGATCACTTTTAATCCATTAGTTGCGGCTTACAAGATAATTGACGTGGTGCATCTCAGTGGATCTTATTTTGATTCATCTCATCCTAATGTTCATCCATTTCTCATCCAACAGTTGATAACAACTTCTCATGTTAACCTGATCAACTTCTCACTGAAACTCAATCCTTATGATTGAAATATATAAATGTAGGTTCACACAATAACGTTAACTATTTAAGAATACACGAGAACATTCGTTAATGTACAAAATTATGTATGATTCACGCGACTTTGTCCCGAGAGTTAAGTCACGACCAAAGTCGCTCGCGTCCATTTTTTTGTCGTTAATGTAAAATGACATCTGATTTTGCACATGATTTGTTGTTCTCGTGTTTTTTCTTAAATATTTAGCATTCTTGTATGAACCTTTCTCTATCTCTCTCTCACTATATATATATATATAGAGAGAGAGAGGGAGGTTCAGGGAAAACCTCAAAAAACATAAAACTGAAGAACACCCTGGTGACCCTTCATCTGGATGGTATGCACTTGCACATACAGGTAAATGATGTTTTTTTGGTTTTTATGCACAAGTGCATTATGAACTTGTGCACGTGTGCATGTTACAGATTACTTGTATAAGAGTGATACCGCTTACATAGTAAGGGTTGGGTTCAGGTAAGAAGTGCCAAATATGGTAAAAAAAAACATGAGAAGTGGTTATCATTGGATAAGAAATGAACGAACATTAGAATAAGATGCACTGAGATAAGATGCACCCAGATTAATTCTCTTTAAGTCGCAATTCATGGGAGGGTATTTGATTAAAAGTGATCAACGGCTTAAAATGATTTCTCACACTTTTCAACAAAAATAACATTTCTCACATGATCCCATGCCTACGAAGTAAAAGACACTTATATTATGCTTTAATAAATTTCATTGTACAACTTGGACATACATATAAAGTAGTAAAATAATGTAATATCATTTTGACCAAAATAGAAAAGGACTAAAATTGCAATGAATTTACTGCAACTTTATCCTTAATTAATAGTACAAAATAAATTGCACAATTATTAGTTGCTACATATCGTTGTTATGCACAACATTCATAAAAAAAACATACATTACGCAAATTCTGAAGGAGAATGCTTTTACATAATACAATAATGATATAACGTAAAAGTTTCATAGAAAAAGGTTTTTTACTCCTCCGTTGTTATCATCGAATGTGGTAATACCTTGTTTGTTTGGAGAGCCGCAACGTCTTTCTTGCCAAGTAACTTTACGCAATTACAAAAATTACAAGCGACTACAACTAGAAAAAGTAGACCTGTGAGGAAAAAGCCGATCCAGTTATATTGGTGAGGGATGAACAACACGATCACAAACGAGAGAGGTGCAAGGATGACCGAAAACCAAAAAACATTTATCAGGATTTTGTAATACACGTGTTCCTTGACCGAGTTTTCTAGTTGGGCACTTATGTAGAAAAGAATTATTGCGGTTGGGATGGCGGTGATATAGGCGATAACGGCCATGTGGACGAACACTGTCTGGGTTTCAAAAGCAGTATGATTTTTGTTTTCAAACTTTAGTTGTGCAAGCGCTACTAATGATGGAAACATGACGACAAGAGCTACGGCATATAGAATATATGAAATTCCAGGATAATTATATAACCTGAAATGAAAGAGAAACAAAAATGATAAGTCACATAAAGTATAAAAAATGAAGTGAAGGAAATATATTCAAAGGAGACTTGAACACAGTTTTGTCATTAATTCTTCATGTGAAGACATAGACACATTAGTGAATTCCAAAATAGTGTTTCTATATATTCCTTCATAAACTTGTTCCTTAAGTGTGCATTTGGTACGCTGGACAGGACATAATAGAGATCACAAGGTGGAACATGCGTGTTCCACCCCCACACCATGGAACTAGCTGAAACAATGTGGAACAGATTTGTGTTTTACCAATATAACTTTAAAATAAAATTTAATTCTCTTCTAAAACATCAAATACACGTTATATTTTATATTTTATTCAAACTTTAAATTTTATTTTTTGTATTTTGTCTACTGTTATGTGTTCTGTTCTGTCATGCTATGTCTACCAAATGCTGAACATTTGTTCTGTCCTGAATAGTTATGTCATGTCCTGTCTCATTCGTCATGTTCTATCATGTGTGCATACCAAGTAGGGGTGAGCAATACCGGGTACCCGCCCTATTTTCATGGAACCGAAACCGGCGGTTCCTAGAAAGAAAGAACCGGAACCGGAACCGTTCCTATCGGTGCTCACTTTTTTGGAACTGGTCCCGGAACCGCTGGGAAACGATTCCGGTTCCGGGTACCCGCTAACAATTGTTTTTATTTTTTAACTCCTACGGGTGTTCGTGTTCGTTCATTTAGGAAAGATGTATGTTCGTGTTCGTTTATATTCGTTTATTAAGGTCTTAAACGAACTTAAATGAACGTATTTAAACAAACATAAACGAACAAATTTAAACGAACAAAGCTTAAATAAACCAAGGGTGCACCACTTTCATTAGGTGCTCCAACTAAAACCCTTTGCTTGGGTAATGGATTCAAACCATCAAGCTAAAACCAACATAGGTCAAGCCAATGGCTAAGTATGGACAACTACAAGGCCTTGGAGGGGCTATAAATATAAAAATCTCAAGAGAGAATTTCTCTTTACCTTCGATGTGGGATGAACTTTAAATCATTCCATGGGTTGTCCTCCCTCTCCATCATCCTCCAACTGCATGCATGCCACAGTTATATATATATATATAATCAAACACAACATCAATTTATACCTTTTTAATCTTAATTATTTTATATAATGTAATATAATATTCTTACAATACATATATAAACTAATAATGAAGTTCACTTATAGAGAGAGTGTACGTGGATTTGATGATTAATAAAATAATAATATGGAATTAATAAAAGATGGAATTAAATAATAAATATTTATATGTAATAAATGTTAAATATACAGATATTCAATATTAAAATATACCAGGTACCCAGCGGTTCTGGTTCTGGGTATCCAGCGGGACCGGGTACCCGGTCCCGGAACCGGTCCCGGCGGGTACCCAGCGGGTAGCGGTTCTAAAATAATGAGAACCGGAACCGGACCCAGTCTTAATCGGTTCCGTATTTTAGGAACCGGAACCGGAACCAGTCACATCGATTCCGGTTCCGGAACCGGCAGTTCCGGAGCGGTTCCGGTTCCAAAGGCGGGTACCCAGTTCCGCTGCTCACCCCTAATACCAAGCGCACCCTAACTAAGATTTTTTTAGTAGATCTTTATTTACTTCTATTTGTTATTAGTTAGATCTATAGGAAAGGTTTCATGCAAGTTTCAACTACATACTGTGTAATTTTTAAGGTTTGATACTACTTGTTTTGACGCAACGTCGGTTTGCGGAAGGACCGACAAGCGTCTAAACCCTTTTGATAACGAGGTTACTAACAGTAAACTCAAGAAATTAAGAGAAAACTCTTAAGAGAAAGTTTATTAATTCATAGTCTCCATAACAAAGGAACCCTTATACCCTAAATGTGGCTGCCCCTTGTCAACGATTGTGGCTACACATTGTCACCCACTATGGCGGCTGCACATTGTCAACGATTGTGGCGACCATTGTCAACCACTATGGCGGCTGACCATTATCAACATACAAACCACTAAGCTTCCTAACCTTATTCAACTAGGAAATAAGGTGATAAGCACTAATAATAGTAATAGCATAATTTAAATAAACTAGGAAATAAATAACTTAAATAAAATAGGAACTTAGATAAACTAGGAAACTGATCACGTGAACAAGAGAACCCAAACAGCGCCCAACGCGTCCCCTGGCGCGACTCAGCCCGCGCTGGCATGCACGCCAACTTGCCGAGCAGAGCCCAGCGCGCCCCGTGGCGCAGCTCCATGCGCACCGGCATGCGCGTCGATCTTTTTCCGGTTTTGCTTTCCTCTGCGTCCTCCGATCAGCTGGTTCTCGATTTGAGCTGCTATCTCCTCTATATTTGGTGTTTTATGTTTTCTCTTTTTTACGCCAAATTCCGAGCCTCTTTCGAGCTCGTTTTCCTTTTCGAATATGTTTCTTTCTTTTCCAAATTTTTATGGAAATCCTCCGATTTCTCCCTGTATCAGTCACCCTTTCTTGAAAAGGACTCGTCCTCTAGTTCACTTGAAAAACAGCTTTACTCGACTCGTCGAACATGCGTTTCGTCAAACCGTTTGGATGCACAACTCGGTCTTCAAAATTTAACATTTTCGACCGGTCTTTTAAATCCAACAGAGGTTGTCGCAATTGTTTCCTTACGAACGATATTTTGTCAAACTCGTAAAGGTGGAAGGTTAGAGTAACATTACCGGGAATTATTGCACTTTGAACCGGAGCCGCGGGTGCTTGAATAGTGGGAACATCACCTTCGGGATCATCGACCTTGAACGGTTTTGTTGGCTCGAGAATGTCTCCCATTAGCTCCTTTTCGGTTTCTTTGATCGGGTACCCAAAATCTGTCGTCGGCTCTTCCGGGTCGGTATGGTGTGATTTTGTTTCGAGAGGAGCGACTTTATCTTCACCCTTGTCCGGCAGGACTTCCTCTTTTTTCCCGTGGGTTTTCCGGAATGGGCGGTTGATTGATTAGGGGTGAAATCGAGCCCATAATACGGCTGTTGTGGTGGCTCTTCTTGTTGGGGCTTTCATCGAAGCTATTAACTGATCTCATGGAAATCTTTTGGTCGCCCCAACGAAATAGTACGATGTTGGCTTGGCTCTTGTAGGTTGCATGATTATCGAATTGCCACGGTTGACCCAACAGAATGTGGCAAGCGTCCATGTCAAGGACATCACATAGGACCTCTTCTCGATAGTGTTTCCCGATCGATATGGGCACTCGGCAAGATTGTGTGACCCTAACTTGAAAGCCATTCTTGACCCACCCAAGAGAATATGGAGCTTCATGGGGTTGAGTGGGTAGATTAAAGTAGTCGACCAATTTCTGGGACACGAGATTTACACAACTACCGTTGTCGATAACTAAGTGACATACCTTTTTCTGTATTGAGCAATGTGATCGAAAAAGATCTTTGTGTTGAGATTCTTCCTTTGATGAAAGCAATATTCGTTGGAGTACGATATCGATTTTTTTTGCGGATCTTAATCCTCCTTCTCCTCGGATTCGGAATTCGATAGATTAACCTGGTTATGGTTGCCATCGTGCGGAACCCTAACCGGTCCTTCAAACCTGTCTCTTCTCCGACAATTGTCGTTGACGATTTTGGGTTGAAGCATATTAACAACCGCTGTCAGATTCGCGAGTGTTGTGGATAAGGCCACATCCGACTCAGCCAAGTCTGCTTTGGTAGCGGGTTGTTGATCTGCCATGATGGTGAAAAAACAGGCGAATCCTGCTCTGATACCACTTGACGCAGCGTCGGTTTGCGGAAGGATCGACAAACGTCTAAACCCTTTTGATAACGAGGTTACTAACAGTAAACTCAAGAAATTAAGAGAAAACTCTTAAGAGAAAGTTTATTAGTTCATAGTCTCCATAACAAAGGAACCCTGATACCCTATTTATAATCTAAAACGGAAAGCGATAATGTTAGAGCCAAATGTGGCTGCCCCTTGTCAACGATTGTGGCTACACATTGTCAACCACTATGGCGGCTGCACATTGTCAACGATTGTGGCGACCATTGTCAACCACTATGGCGACTGCACATTGTCAACGATTGTGGCTACCATTGTCAACCACTATGGCGGCTGCACATTGTCAACGATTGTGGCGACCATTGTCAACCACTATGGCGACTGCACATTGTCAACGATTGTAGCTACCATTGTCAACCATTATGGCGGCTGCACATTATCAACATACAAACCACTAAGCTTCCTAACCTTATTCAACTAGGAAATAAGGTGATAAGCACTAATAATAGTAATAGCATAATTTAAATAAACTAGGAAATAAATAACTTAAATAAAATAGGAACTTAGATAAACTAGGAAACTGATCACGTGAACAAGAGAACCCAAACATCGCCCAACGCGCCCCGTGGCGCGGCTCCACGCGCCGGCATACGCGCCAACCTTTCTCCGGTTTTGTTTTCCTCTGCGTCCTCCGATCAACTGGTTCTCAATTTGAGCTGCTATCTCCTCTATATTTGTTGTTTTATGTTTGCTCTTTTTTTACGCCAAATTTCAAGCCTCTTTCGAGCTCGTTTTCCTTTTCGAATATGTTTCTTTCTTTTCCAAATTTTTATGGAAATCCTTCGATTTCTCCGTGTATCATGTTTATATTTTATCTTTGATTTTTTAGACTCTTGTTATTTGAATATGCTTTATTGGCATCTTTTTCTCTGATTTTCTTTCTACCACCTGCTTATATATATACACACATATATATATATACACATATATATATATATATGTTTTATATATAGGATGAGATTGAGAAGGAACCCTAAAAAAATTAAAAGTTAGGGTGAGAAGGTAAAAAAAAGAGTTGAATCCTTGATCACTTTTTGATCGGTCGTTAAATTCCACTTTATTTTCTCGTCAATCGCCTCTCTTTGGTGCATTAAAATGGTAAAACCGAACGACATTAATGTATTTTTATATTTTTATAGGTTCGGAACAATTTGGAGCGAAAAAGAACAAAAAGATGATTTTTGACAGATTTGCGCGACTGTGTCATTTTGACCATAACTTACTCGTCCGAGCTCCGTTTGAAGTGATTCAAGATGTTCCGGAAAGCCAAGACACAGATGAACAATCTTCATGTTTTGCGTTTCTACAAATTCGGATCGGAGTCGATCTGGATCGAATCTGACCTCAAGCAGTGTGCTGGACAGCAACAAAGATCCAAAGTAGTTAATCATTGATGTAGGCTGGACCATGTGAGCTTAAAGTCATTGATGGATCAGAAAATTCTCAAATCATTTTATGGGCTGGAGTTTAAAAAGAAAATATATTAAATTGATATGTGGGACTTGAGGTTATTAATTAGAAAAAATATAGTGTGAGACCAGACTATTTACGTGAAACCGTGAGGCCAAAAAATTAACACTAAACCTTCACAGCAAAAGACTGTGAAGGTACTGTGATGGTAAACCTTCACATTGTTTTTGCTGTGAAAGTTTGTTGTTTTTCTTACCTTCACAATGAATCACTGTAAAGTTTTAGTGTTAATTTCTTGGTCTCACGGTCTCACGAAAATAGGTTGGTCTCACGTGAACCCAACCCTCTATATATATATATATATATATATAGCTTTGATGGTTTTTAGAGGAAGCCGTGAGTGGGGGTGATGATAGGAAAGAGGAATATCTCTTCCTATTATATTTGGGGCTGATTCAGAAATAAAAGGGGGGCACAATTGGATTATTGGAAGGAGAGCCAAAAGCTACAAACTAGAGAATATCAAGAGTGGCTGTTGTTTTTCACTTGTTTTTTTTTATATACTTTCAATACAATTGGATGAAGATGGGAGATCGAAGATTTGGATTCGATAGTCAAGGATTGAAGATTCGTTTGATGATTTTATAGGGAGGTTTGAGATTTCTTTTAAGCATTCTTCTTGATAAATTTTATTTGTTAGTTTTAGTTTAGTTTTGGAATAAGGTTTGATTTATTTGTTATTGAAATATTGGATAAATTTTGTGTTTTTTTAAGTGGGAATGTTGAATGGTTACTCGTTGTGACGATCTTGATGTTTAGTTTTTAATAAAGTTTTTACGAAGTTTTTCATTGCAAATGATATGTGAAAGATATTGTTAGCTTTGAATGATTTCGTATTCGCCTTATTTCGTTAATCACAAAGTTTTAATTTTTATTCGTTTAGTAATTTAATATAACTTTCAATCCAAATCTTTTGAAGTAGTGTTATTTGTAATAAGTAGATTTTCGTTTTTATTAAGTTTTGAGCTTAAGTTGATTTAATTGCATAGCGAATCGTTGTGACATACGTGCATTCAATTTTGATATAAATCATTAGTTTAACCACTGACTCCTTGATAAGAACGATACCCGACTTACCCTGTTACTAGGTTTGAGTCCGGTTTATAAATTTAAACCTTGTTGTGCGTTTAACGACGCGTGCAACAAGTTTTTGGCGCCGTTGCCGGAGAGTTGTGCGCTTAGGTTAATTGATTTGTGGTAATTTGTTTGCATTATCTTTCTAAGACATGTGATAGTGTTTTGCAGATTGCTTACTTGATTTCTCGTGATCTGGTAAGTCTTCTTTTCTTTATTTTTAGCGTGTGCTTAGTATTATTAGTCTTTTCGTTATAAAAAAAACAAAAAAAGAGTTTTATTTGTCTAGTTTATTTTTTTTAGTTGAGTTTTATTTCAAGTATTATTATTCTTTTGGTTATAAAAAAACAAAAAAATAAAAAATAAAAACAAAACAAAAAAAAGAGTTTTATTTGTCTAGTTTATTTTTTTTAGTTGAGTTTTATTTTAAGTGCGTTTTTTAGTTCAATTGCTTATTAGGTTGCATGTCACGTAGTTTTAAGTTTTGATCTGATTGAGGTTGATAACTAGTTTTCTTAAGGAAAACAGCGTATAATCACTTATACGAATTCCTTGCCATCTGCAACACCAACAATATTCGAGGTCTCACCCGAGACCATCTTAGGCTCATATTGTTCCCCTTTTCTCTAAAAGGGCGAGCAAAACAGTGGTTTATATCACTTGAGCCAAGGAGCATCTCTACGTGGGATGACATGCAGAATAAGTTTTTAGCCGAGTATTTCCCTATAAGGAAAACATCGAAGATACGCCGAGCGATCTCCAATTTTCAACAGCTACCTGGGGAAGAGTTTCACGAGGCATTTGAGCGACTCAAACAGCTTCTTCGTTCCTGCCCTCACCATGATACCCCGAAATGGATCTTGGTGAAAACATTCTTGGATGGCTTAGACCCGACTCATCGAGGTCTAGTTAATACTGCAAGTGGGGAACGATGGTGACAAAGACTGATGAGGAGGCTTGGCAATTCTTGGAAACATACAGTCAAAGCCTTGCATCACATAATTTTTCGTGGGCGACTCATAGGTCAGTGTCATCAGTATCTAATACTGAAGGGTTGAATGATTTGAGGAAAGAGTTCAAGGGTGAGATTGGTGAGTTGTCTAAAAAGATAGATCTTGTTTTAGGTGGAATGACTGGGAAGAAAAACGATGTTTTTCAGATTCAAAATGCATGCACTCATTGTGGGGATTCCTCACATTCTGCAAATGAGTGCATGGATTTCCATTCTCAGAGCGTAAATCAATCCCAGGGGTTTGGTAATCATAATCAAGACCCATTTTCAAGCAATTATAATCCGGGATGGCGAAAGCATCCCAGTTTTTCTTGGAAAAACAATCAAGATGGTCCTTCAAATCAACCCCGATTTCATCATCATGAGGGACAACCCAAATTCCAGGGACAAAATCACAACCATCCTCACTCTGGAAATTACCACTATGGTAATCAAAGCCACAATCAAAACTTTGGTGGTAATAATAATTATAGCAACAACATACATGGTTCATCGCCACTTGAAAAGCAAATGCAAGATATGATGGCAGTGATGAAAGATTACATGCAAATAACAAACAACAATACCCAGTCTGTTGCTGCTACTACTCAGTCTATTGCTGCTCTAGAAAAACAAGTCGGCCAACTGGCCGACAACTGAGTAGAAGGGATGGGGGTATCAGTCGTGGGGGAAAACAGTCACCCTTTGGCTGTTGTTTTTCACTTGTTTTTTTATATACTTTCAATACAATTGGATGAAGATGGGAGATCGAAGATTTGGATTCGTTAGTCAAGGATTGAAGATTCGTTTGATGATTTTATAGAAGACGTAAGGGAGGTTTGAGATTTCTTTTAAGCATTCTTCTTGATAAATTTTATTTGTTAGTTTTAGTTTAGTTTTGGAATAAGGTTTGATTTATTTGTTATTGAAATATTGGATTTGATTTATTGGATAAATTTTGTGTTTTTTTAAGTGGGAATGTTGAATGGTTAATCGTTGTGACGATCTTGATGTTTTAGTTTTTAATAAAGTTTTTACGAAGTTTTTCATTGCAAATGATATGTGACAGATATTGTTAGCTTTGAAAGATTTCGTATTCGCCTTATTTCGTTAATCACAAAGTTTTAATTTTTATCCGTTTAGTAATTTAATATAACTTTCAATCCAAATCTTTTGAAGTAGTGTTATTTGTAATAAGTAGATTTTCGTTTTTATTAAGTTTTGAGCTTAAGTTGATTTAATTGGGTAGCGAATTGTTGTGAGATACGTGCATTCAATTTTGATATAAACCATTAGTTTAACCACTGACTCCCTGATAAGAACGATACCCGACTTACCCTGATACTAGGTTTGAGTCCGGTTTATAAATTTAAATCTTGTTGTGCGTTTAACGACGCGTGCAACACTTTTAATCTCGTTCCACCTCATGGATCACGGTTGATATGAGAATTCATAATGTGGATCTAGGGGTACCCTAATCTCCTTTGACCATTCTCAGCATATATATATATATATATATATATATATATATATATATATATATATATAAATATATATATATAGAGAGAGAGAGAGAGAGAGAGAGAGATTTCCAATTGAAAAACCGATTTTTGACTGCGAAGAGAGGGACAAATTAAGGAGAGCGCAACATGTGTCCACATTAATTATGAATAACGAAAGTGAACATTCATACATTATTCATGATATGGTCACAACCGAAGCTTGATTTTCATTTGAAAACGCCCTATATATATATATATATATAAATAAGGACCTTGTTCTTACTTCACTTGAGTCGTAAGCTATCCATCCAAATTCCAAATCAATCCTTAAACGACAAATACATGGATCCTTATTAAAACATTAATTACATACCCAGGCGAGGCGAGGCGAGGCGACTGGACTCATATCTTATAAAAACATCACCATGTTCATGGGAGGGCCGAGGGCGTGGTTAGTGGTTACTACGTACAAAACCCTCTTCAACTAATTTAACCAAGTGTTAAAAAAAGGAAATTAATTGATTAAAAACGAAACTCACCCTGAAAGGCTTCCATAATTATCGGAATGCGAATGCGAATGAGAATGAGATGATTCTTGCTCTTCATCTTCTCCGGTAACACTTGGATCATGGTTGTCCAACTTCTCCATCTCCATGGTTATGGTTATGGTTATGGTTATGGTTATGGTGGATGATTGGAGATGGGTTTAATGGAGAGGAGGAGCCTTGTGACATATATAACGAAAGAGGCTGGGTCTTTATTATTGTGGTGGGTCCCACAATATAGACAAATGGCAACATGATAAACCTATCCTCCTCCTCCTCCTCCTCTAAGTTTGAGAACAATTTCAATGTGGTGGGTCCCACCTTCGGAACCAACGATGCCAGAAACCAGAATCTCCCTCCCTCCCTCCTATATTATAACCTTCAGTAATTTAATTCCCACAAACTCTTTGTAATATAAATAGCAGGCTGGCTTCTTCAAATTTGGTCTTTATTATTGTGGTGGGTCCCACCTTCGGAACCAACGATGTCACAAACCAGAATCTCCGTCCTATATTTATATTATAACTTTCATTTAATGTATGTATTGGAAATCACTTTCATCAAGTTTGGGAACAATTTCAATATGGTTTTCGACCTTTTGAATTTTGTCCCGATCATCTTAAGACTTTTAAAAAAAAGTCTGTTGGAGTTAAATCTAATTCGTTTTAGAGATTTTGACTTTTAAGTTCTTATTTTAGAAAAAATTTAGAGAATCTGTTGAAGGTGCTCTTAATATCTCGTATTAAAACATTTGGGATTATATTTTCAAATTTATAGATTTCAATTGAAGAAAAAACATCAATTTAAGTAGAATCCATTAAAAACATATGTAGATCATGGAGTCCTAAAATAGAACATATATGAATGAAGTACATGAAATTGAAGCACTAATTTTACGTTTTGTCCATCCAATTCCAAGCTCCAGCTGATTCTTCAAGGAAAAACAAAATCACAACATAATAATATTTCAGCCTCTGTGAGATAAGTGGGAAACAGTTCAAGTGGGCTCTATCCAATTCCCGTTCGGTTCGGTTCGGTTCGACTCTACTTCATGACTTCTATTGTTCCCATATTTTTATAAGTATTTATTTTAATATTTTTAGGACAAGATAGTTTTAAATAAAAGGAGGTCATTCATTATTCCATTTTACACTTTATAAAGTTATAGTAGCTTTATAGAGTTACATGAAAACGGAAATTAGAATAAAGCATCTTTTATATATATATATATATTTGTGATTATGAATTTTTAGTTCAGTTTACGTGCACCGACTAATCTCCGAATAATTACGAATAGGCCGGAGTACTTGTAGCTAAACCTCCATGGCCACAAGAACTTGCATTTGATCTCTAGATATATGAGATTTTCCACTACATCTCACAAAGACTTTACCAATGCGTCAACTATCGGCTTTGTGAATAATACAAAGAGACGCTAAACCATAAAACACCTACAAATATATTCTTGAGTAAACTACTATTTTCATCCCTATGGTTTGTTGTTTATAACGATTTCCATCCCTGGTCTTTAAAAACTTGCTTTTTAGTCCTTGTGTTTTCTATTTTGTTTCTTTTTTCGTCCCTAAGACTAACTTTGTTAAAAAAGTAAGTTAAGTCAAGGGTATTACTGTCCTTTTACTTTTTATATTTTCATTTAAAAATTTAAAGTATAACACAATAAATAGGAATGTAATATATATGAATATTAACCCCTAATTTCTAAGTCACCCCTGCGGCTGCCTCCTCATTGCCTTTCCTCTTCTATTTCCGGTGAACACCAACACCACCTCCAACGGTCGTGTATCATCAATATTCTTCCACATAGTTGGTCCCGTCGATCAACACATTTAGAGGAGCTCTGATATGAACCTTTGTTTAACCACCGCATCCGACCGCTTTCACATGCTCTCCACTGCCTTGTTCTCCATCGACCGCCACTAACATTGTCTACTTGTCTTCTCTGCTGCTGCCACCATTGCAACACCACCGTCGTGTATGTTAGAGTATTAATGTCAATATGTATAGTTCAGGGTCCTTTCTGTAATTGTGTGTAACTTATCTTGTATAAATTGTCTCTTAGGGTTTCATTATTAGGTTAGACACTTCATTTGTATTACTCTCTCAATATATGAAAACGGCTGATTCTGCCACCATCTCTAGTGTGTCTCTCTCAATCTATCAACCTACTCACATATTCTAACATGGTATCAGAGCTCTAGGTAAGCATCCTCAACCATCTTTCAGATCTGCATTCTCAAGTTTATTTCCCTTTTTTTTGCTGCTGTCGATTTTGCTCAGAAAATCCATTCTCTGTTGGTTTTTTGACAAAATTCCAAGTTTTAAAGTTGCTCAGAATATCATCACGAACCTACGTACCAATTTTCAGCCAAAACCGATCTGTTTTGCAAAACCCGACTCAAGAACATCATACGATCATCCAAGTCGCAACGCACACACTCATCCAAGTCGCAACTGACCACTCTTCGTACTATTCACCTCCAAATCGCAACTGACCACTGCGACTTCGTACTGTTCACAACCCCAAATCTCAACTGACCACTGCGACTTCGTACTGTTCACAACCACAAATCGCAACTGACCACTGCGACTTCGTACTGTTCACAACCCCAAATCTCAACTGACCACTGTGACTTCGTACTATTCACCTCCAAATCGCAACTGACCACTGCGACTTCGTACTATTCACCTCCAAATCGTAACTGACCACTGCGACTTCGTACTGTTCACAATCCCAAATCGCAACTGACCACTGCGACTTCGTACTGTTCACAACCCCAAATCGCAACTGACCACTGCGACTTCGTACTGTTCACAATCCCAAATCTCAACTGACCATTGCGACTTGGTACTGTTCACAACCTCTTTTATTCAAACTCACAAATCAGAAACTCCTCTTTTCGATTTTCAATTTCCTAATCCATCAGATGGCCCTCCGTACCGAGTCTCAATACAGTGACCGCTCATATTGTCATTCTACTTCTCATCTTCTTCTCAACTGCCCAAATCGACAATGTCGCTGGTGCGGGATCACACAGCCACAACACTATGGGTCTGACTGTCTAAACCATCCAAGGAACTCAGGTAATCAACAACACTCCAGTCATCAAAAGCAACACCGCACTGCGGATCAATCTCGCAAGACTCCTCTACGCCAATCTCAGTCATATGTTGGATCAATCTCTCCAAACTCCTCTACTCCAGCAACTCAGACACCGCAAGAACTTGTGGAACTTCTACGCCAAAACCAAGACCAAATAAAGCGACTCATGACAGGTTCTATGGGTATGCATAACACCAACTCATCACCTATGCATAACACCAACTCATCACCTGATCCTCTGGCACTCCTGCGACAAAACCAAGACCTAATAGAGCGCCTCCTGACAGGTTCTATGGGAATGAATTCTCAGTGCAATATCTCATCACCAGGCAATCCTTGGCTATTCGACTCTGGTTGCTGTAACCACATGACACCTAAGGCTGACAGGTTTATCTCTAAGCAAACCTCCAGCATGTACTCATCAGTCCGCACTGCGGATGACACTCGGTTACCCGTATCTTTCAGTGGAACTGTATCTACCACCAACCTTCAATTACCTGATGTGCTACATATTCCAAACTTATCTCTGAGTCTGATTTCTATCACTCAACTTATGGAATCCAGCCTAATTGTTTTGTTTCAACCTACTGGTTGTGTTGTGCAGGATCCAAAGACCAAGCAGATCCTTGGAGTAGGCCGTAAAGTTGGTCGGATGGTTGAAGTGGCCTACCTTCGTCTCCCCTTACAATCCTCAAATCATGTTGCCTCTGTTTCCAGTACCCCTTCCTTTGAATTGTGGCATAAACGACTAGGACATTTATCTCTAGCTAGGATAAAACTGTTAGCTAGTTCAGGACTGTTAGGCAACACCTCTTCTGAAAACATTTCTTGCTTATCCTGTCAACTTGGCAAACACCATGCCTTACCTTTTCAACTAAATGAACTCAATTCTGCTTCCCCTTTTGACCTCATTCACTCTGATGTTTGGGGGCCAGCCCCACATCCATCCATGGGGGGTTATAGATATTTCGTTATCTTTATCGATGATCACACACGATTTACATGGATATATCTCATGAAACATCGCTCCGAACTACCTCAAATCTACATCACCTTCGCTCGTATGATCCAAACCCAGTTTTCCAAACCTATAAAGATTCTTCGAGCAGATAATGCTATAGAATACAAAGAATCTTCTCTTCTCTCTTTTCTTCGATCTCAGGGTACTCTTTCTCAGTACTCCTGTCCAGGCACCTCTCCGCAAAATGGACGTGCAGAACGTAAACATCGCCATATCTTCGATACTGTTCGTACTCTATTAATCTCAGCCAAGTGTCCAGAACGTTTTTGGGGCGAAGCTGCCTTCACGGCTGTCTACACCATCAACCGTCACCCGACTCCCATCCTCAATCAAAAGTCTCCTTATGAAATGCTCCATGGGGTCTCCCCTGCATATGAACTCTTAAAAGTATGGGGTTGTGCCTGCTTTGTTCAGTTGCAACCTCATGAACACACCAAACTTGAACCTCGTTCTCGATTATGCTGCTTTCTTGGCTACGGTATTGAACACAAAGGTTATCGTTGTTGGGATCCAGTCTCTAAAAGACTACGTATATCCCGTCATGTCACATTCTGGGAACATCTTCCCTTCTCAACAGTATCCAAATTTCAAGACATACCCAATCCTTCCACTTCCTTCTTCACTGATAACTCTATCTCTTTGGACTCACTACAATTTGATTCCATACTGACCTCACCATCTGTCCCACCTCCTTCTAACTCACCTCCATCTGAGCCTTATTCTGTGCCATCTGTTCCACCTCCTTTCGCCTCTTCTCAACTGGAACCTTCATCTGTTCCATCTGAACCTTCACCGGCCCCATCTGTGCCATCTGATCACGATCAATCATCTGCACCAATTCCAAGTACTACTTCTGAGCCATCTGCTGAGTCTATGGATCCTAGCTCCTCTCAACCACAAGATGAAGCACGACGCTCCGCTCGGGTAAGACAAGTTCCTTCTCACCTTCATGATTATCATTGTTATGCCACTTTACTATCCACCCATGAACCAACTTCCTTCAAGGAAGCCGACTCTAACCCTGTTTGGAAGCAAGCTATGACAGAGGAACTTCAGGCACTTGACAAAGCCAATACATGGGAGTTTGTTCCTCTCCCACCGGGAAAGTCACCCATTGGTTGCAAATGGGTCTTCAAAATCAAAACCAAGTCTGATGGATCCATTGATCGATACAAAGCACGCCTTGTGGCAAAAGGCTTCAATCAAGAATATGGCATTGACTACGAGGAAACGTTTGCTCCTGTGGCTCGTGTCACATCTGTTCGTAGTCTTCTCGCCATAGCTGCCACCAAGAAATGGCCACTCTATCAGATGGATGTCAAGAATGCCTTTCTAAATGGCGATCTCGAAGAGGAAGTCTACATGAGACTCCCTCCAGGTGTGACCTCCCGTCAGGGACATGTATGTCGACTTCGAAAAGCCCTCTATGGCCTCAAACAAGCTCCGCGTGCTTGGTTTGAAAAGTTTAGCAACACTGTCATCTCACTGGGTTTTTCTCCAAGTAACTATGATTCTGGCCTGTTTACTCGGACTACTGCTGTAGGTACTATCTTACTTCTGTTGTATGTTGATGACATGATCATCACCGGCAGTGACACTACAGGTATCAATCATCTCAAACAATCTCTCAGCTCATGTTTTGAGATGAAAGATCTTGGCAAACTACACTATTTTCTTGGACTTGAAGTTCTATCAGACTCCTCCGGCATCTACCTCTGTCAAGCCAAGTACATATCAGATCTGTTGTCAAAGGCTGGGATCACAGGCAACAAAGTTGCGTCTACACCAATTGAGCAAAATCTGCACCTTGCTCCGAATGCTGGAACCCCGCTGAAAGACCCTACAAGGTACCGTCAACTGGTTGGATCTCTGGTCTACCTGACAGTTACTCGTCCAGATCTTGCCTATGCAGTTCATATAGTTAGCCAATTCATGGCTGCCCCGTGCTCGGATCACTATGCCGCTGTTCTTCGTATACTTCGGTATCTCAAAGGGACGATGTTTCATGGCCTTCATTTCTCATCCACTTCATCCTTACAGCTTCGTGCCTTCTCAGATGCAGGCTGGGATGGTGACATAACCGATCGTCGTTCAACTACTGGCTATTGTTTCTTCCTTGGGAACTCTCTTATCTCCTGGCGCAGCAAGAAACAATCACTGACAGCTCGCTTGTAAAGCCCGTGTCCCGGTATGGTTATTTCTTGGTTAACTATTATTTTATATTTTTTTTCTTTTTTTTCTTCTTTCTCGTAGCGAAATGTTTATTAGCGGGGTTAACGGAATTGTCAAAATGTTAAAAATCCTAGGTTAGGTCAAGAAGAGGATTATCTTATAAACCTAGGGACTAAAGGTGGTTTTTCTTTTCAAGAATTCATGGAGCGTTTGTTGTTTTGCTTAAAGAACCGAAACCCCCTTTTTCTCGTTCCTTTCCTTGTGTTTCAAGCAAAACCCAAACAATCCTAAACCCTACAACTCTTTCTTCTTGTTTCTTTGTGTGGTTCGGCCGTAGAGGATGAGAGAGATCACGAGAAGAGAGAAATAGAGAAGAACCGAGAGAGAGGGAGAGTGATCGCGAGAAGGAGAGGGACGAGAGGGAAGGACCGGCGGCAGCAGCCCTCGCCGCCGCTGCTGCTGTCGCCGGAGACCGCCACCACCGGCTGTCGTCGGAGGAGTCGAGGGTGAGAGGCTTGGTTGTGGTGGTGAGACGCCGTCGTAAGGTAAGTGGTTTTCGTTAGTCTCGTTCTTTTCTTTTCCTTTTCGTTTTTCCGGCGAGACCACCACCGCCGCACGCCGCCGCTGCGGTGGTTGTGGGTGGAGGGCGGTGGCAGTGGGTGTCACACTCTTAGCGTAAGTCCCGAATCGTTTAAGCCGCGAACCGTTTATAAAGTTATCGATTTATGAAAATTTTAGTGTGCTGTCCAGTTTTCGCGCGACCGTAACTTTTCCGTCGTAACTCCGTTTGAGCCGAATCTGGCGCCCACGGTTCAAGTTCAGGGTCGGGCACGTTTTCCGTGTTTTAGCGGAAAACCGGTTCGGCCTCTAGCTGGGCGGAAAAGTGGTCGTAAGTTCTGTGAATCGTCATTTTATGTAAAAGAAACTGCAGTTCTGTCACTGTTTTGCGTAAGCTGTAACTTTTTGCTCGTAACTCGGTTTGGGGTGAAACCAGTGTCAAAAGTTTCCTTTTTGAGTCTAGAAACTTTTCCGTGTTTTGTGCAAAACCCAGTTCGGGACGTAGCATGGGTCGATTTGTCGTTTTATACTGAAAGGTGCTGAATTTTCGCTGTTTCGGAAACTGTTTTTGTTAAATCCGTAGTAAATTGTAGAAAAATCGTTAGGAGGCGTATAATATGTCCTTGGAACCCTAACTCAGAGTACTTTCTGGTCATGATATAATATTGGGAATTTTCTGGGTTTAAAGGGGTCGAAACAGGTCCCGAACAGACCTGTTTTGGGAGAACGGAAAATAGTTTTAGTGACGGTTTAAGCGTGTGTCGTGTCATAGGGTCCGGGTCTCGTATTGACACGTTTTAACATGCGTTTAGGTGCTGGGAAGTGACCGTAATTGTGGAGCTTGAATTGTGTTATTAAGCTGGGCGCGCATTCGAGGTGAGTTCTCTCACTGTGTAGTTAGGGGTTGTATGCATGTCATAATAGTTTGTATGTACTATTGTCTTTGTGGTGTGAACTAGTTGTTTGTGGTGTGTATTATTTGATTGGTTTGAATGCTTGGTATAAATGTGTTACATTACAATTCGGTGGGACCGAGGCCTCGATGGTACTGAGGTGTTGAATACATTACGATTCGGTGGGACCGAGGCCTCGATGGTACTGAGGTGTTGGATACATAATTACTTGTAGATGTTTACTCGTTTTATGTAACTGTGATGTTGTTGGTTATGTGCGGATAGGGGTGATGTGTATATAATTCCTATCTGCACATGTGTTGGAATTCACTAAGCTTCGTGCTTACCCTTTCCCAATAAACTGTGGTTTCAGTTACGGGCGGCTCCAAGGCGTGACGAGTACACACTGGCGCGCGAGAAGAGCTGGTTGCTTTATGATTTTAATAATTAAACGTTTATTCCGCTGGTTTTATTTTATAAAGACATTAATTATGTGTTTGCAAACGAAACGTTGGGATCATTTATTGAGTTGTTATCAATGAATTGTTTATTTAAAAATTTAAATTTGCTTGTAATTTTTGGGACGTTACAACTTGGTATCAGAGCACAGCTTGAGTGAATCAAACGCACCTCGGTGTGTTTGGTCTCAAGTTGCGGCTGGGAAATTTTCAATTCTTTATTAAATCTTTTTGGAAACAAAAGAAAAAGTAAAGACCCGTTCGAGGAACGGTGATCGGAGGCGCAGTGTGTACAGTCAGCCGGAGCCAAAGGGGAAAGGTACAGTACTTAGTGTTTTATTGCTTTCTAGATCATAGAGTATGCATGCTAGATTGCCTGTTGTGGACACTATGCTGTATGTTGAACTGCTTGCTATTAGGAATTTATGCTAATTATGATAGGTTACTAAGTGGATGCCCTCTAGGCTGTATGCAGTGAGAGATTTATAGCCTTAGAATATTCGATTTAGTTCTATTGCGCAGCTCTTGTTTGAGTCCAACCGTTCTAGGATAGAGTCTTGTATTCGACTGTCTATTTATTTCGCACTGCATATCGTTGGGTATTCGCGAGGTCACCCATTATAATTAGTAGGGATTCGGTAATAGCAAGGGTAGTGGGATAAGAGGAAGTTCCTAGAGAGCTGGGAAGGGTGTTTATGTATGAGTACGTGTGCTAGATTGCTTTCTAGAACATAGGAGTATGTATGCTAATTGGCTTGGTGCTTGTTACACTATATTGCATGCCTGCTGCTTGCTATTAGGGGTTTGGCAGTAGCAAGGGTAGTGGTTTGGATGGAATTCCTAGGGAGCTAGGAAGGGTGGATGTATATATATGCTGGTGCAGGCATATGGTTAATTATATATTTAATTGTTGTTGTATGACCGGGGTGACCGATGGTTTATTAAGTATACATTTGTGGCTGTCTGATCGGGGAGACCGATGGTTTTATATATACAGTAGTTGTATGGGTTGCCTGTTTAGGATATGTTCTTGAACTGGCATGTGTGGATTAATTATTTTATGTGTATAGTTTCGGCGAGAAACTACTTGGACCCTCGGGATGAGACTCGGAACGAGCGATGATAGGTGTGGAAGGTAGTAGTAGAGCTCCTACTACCGGAAGCACAAGATCAATGCTCGAGTCGGGGAAGTCACGAGGAATCCAAGGAGTTGGGCGTGAGTGTTGTTAGTGTGCGTTGTTATGTGCTAATAACGCGTTGTATTATCTACCCTGAATAGCCGTCACGAGGAGAGACAAATATAGTAGATCAACTGGTACATGTGTATACTTGACTTGCTTTGATGGGATGATCGTTGGGGTAGTGTCGAAGGCTCTAATCTGGCAGTTGTTAGAATAGAAAGACGATTATAGTATTAGTCACTTGGAGTGACGATAAGGATGATATTTGTTGTAAGCAGATCATTTCGAACCAAGATGGAAGATTGTGCTAGAGTCATAGGCTTATAGAGCCGACTTTGATTTGAGGAAAAATCGTAGGGATTATTTGACGTAATTTTCCATCTTGCCCTAAGAGGCTTAACTGTCCGGAGGACGATAGTGGATTGGAAAGGTAGAGAGGAGCATGAGTCAAGACGTTGAATGTCGACTGAGTCGTGCACAGAGTTTATTTTGAAAATAGGATTGCATTAACTAATCCTTGTGTTTCCAATCCTTTTATGGATTGTGTTTTGAAACTTTGGGAAATGTTTAGCACACACACAAGATTTCGAATTATGGTTTTGAAAATGCTTGAAACCATTTTATCACGGGAGTTGAAAACTTTGTAAAAGATTGTTTCGTTTGATTATTTTCCAACGGTTCTTTCGGGTACGATAATATCCGTGTTTTGTGGTGGTTAAGATGTTGGGTAAGTGACTACGACTTGAGACTCTAACATTGGAACTCCTCCACATGTGTTAGAGTTGAGACGGAAAGTTACATTCCACGATGTCTGTTTAAAGGCTATTTTAGTGATTTGTCTAAAATGAGTTTGGAATTCTAGTGTCGCTTAACTTTTCGTTCGAGAGTTTGTATTACTAAGTATTTTTTTTATTGCAAATAGTTCAGCGTGTGGATTGATTCATGCGTGACTTAAGTGATGCATGGAGGAGTTTTGGTAACATTTCATAAGGAGTTGTTTAGTGCGTTTTTTTTAGTCAGCTAAAGGTTTTATTGACATTTCCATAAAAATGCGATTTATCGACTTAGGGGTATGCATACTGGGGTAACCTTTGTTCTCTACATTTTGATGAACGAGTCGTGCATGAAAATGTTTTAGTTCCCTTTTGTCGAAATGAAAGACCATTTGATCCAAAGAGTGTTTTAATGTTGTGAACATCATGCATACGATTAAAATGTGTTATATTTTGGAAATATAAATGCGTAGATTTTTGACATTCGGTTAATTTAGAATTACCAATCATTTTTTTGGGAAATTAAAAACTTTTGCTTTGGAGGAAACGAGTATTTTGAGCATTTTCGATAAATACATTTTTAAACTATAATGTTTTGAAGTTATATGTCCCAAGTACGAAACTTGAGGAAGTGTTACAAGCTTGCATGCCTGCCCCCAGTTTGAGATTTTATGAGGTTTTAGTCGATATTTCCAATTAAAAGAAGCGGACTGGTTTCTGTCTTCAAGTTTGAAACTTACACGAGACAGTTGTGTTTTAACAAAATATGTTTGTAAACCGTGTCATCGTTTTGTGTGATTAGCTGACGCGCGAAAAATTTGTGGCGAACCCTGTGCCACGTCATTTTATGACTAAAAAGAAGAATTTTTGAATCAAATGTCGTGAAACTTATTTTGAATTATGTGCACACCTTTGTCGGACCCTGTTTAAGGTCAGCGGTTACCTTAAGTGCATGTCATGAGTCAATCCATACTGGAATCGAGGCGGTTCATTTTAAAGAAATTATTTGTTACGCTTTGCTTTTGTGTGAGTAAACCGAACTGCAATGGAACGATTTTCAACATCTTTTTCCTATGTGGGACAAGCGTGTCCAGTTTTGCGTAACTATCGATCTGATAATAGTAGCTTTATTGCTTACGATCTTTTTGAGATGAAAATCCTGATGTTGAAATTTTTTGGTAAATGATTTTGTAAACCATTTGGGGGAAATGTGCTTTTAAGTGTCATTTCGAGAATTTTAAGGGTGTGAGTCCTTTTGGAAAACTCTTTTGTTTAACCCGTGTTGAGTCTGGGACTAAGGTTGAGTTCAGAGTATTGCTTGCTTAAACTTTGTTTAAACGCATTTTCCGACTGATGGGTCTAGCAAGCGTGGAGCATTTTGCTCGGTTTTGACTTGGAGTTAGTCATGGGCCAATTGCCCGGTTTTAATGGCTCGATGTGGAGTCTAGTTGAAGAGTTGTTTTTGTCGCACTGTTTGGCATTCTTTGCACGTTGAGTGTTTACATGTTTGGGTGAGTGAGTCAATCCGGAATAGGCATGTTGCGGTAGGCTGTTTGCTTTGGATCCTTAGACACGTTAGTCAGTCGTTGGTAACGGTCGGTTGGGTATCTCGGGGTGGGACCCCGGTATTCATGTGTTTTAACCTAGACTTTCCAGTAGGTACTAGGAGGATATAGTTGTGGGCACTTACCTGGGAGGTAGTTCCGGTGTGCTGGGTCTTGAGGCGTTACCTGGGAGGTAGACGTCAAGGTGTATCATCGATACGGTGTGACTTGGCTTCGTAGAGCAAGTGTGGATGGTGCGTCGACGGTGGAAGGTAGGTATTCCACGCGCGTTAGTACTGTAGGCCGAATAGTATCGGTTAAGGGATTGATGCCCTTTGTAATTAAGAGAATAAATGCGCATCAACCATTTTTAAGTAGGTGGTATATTTAGGTGTCGACTTTTGGGCTTGAGGCCAAACACCTTTAGTATAATCGGAGAGTTGTAGCCGATTTTAAGATAATCATGGTGATGGTAGTAGTAACCCTGAAATGATCACTTGTGACGAATGGTTATGGTGGAATGACCTACGTGTGTGTTAGTTGATTTGGGTGTGGGGGATATCTATTTGTGTTAGTGTCTAGGATAATACCACGCTTATGTTTGTTATGGTAATCGGTTGGACCGATGTTCGGCGGGTGGCCGATGTTTGTTATTGTAATCGGTTGGACCGATGTTCGGCAGGGGGTCGATGTTTTGTTATTATAAGTTAGTGAAAATCTTTGGAGTCGATTAGAACTCGTAGGAAATAATCGATGGTTAATGGTAGGAATGATCGGATCCGAGTATCCTGTAAGGTATATTGGTGAGCAACTTTAGGAGGGTTAGAGCTTGAAATTGAATCGGGATGTATAGAATATCTAAGGTTGGGAGACAACCAAAGCCGTTTGACTAGGAATGATTCCAGTTGTTGGAGTGTTCTTCTGATCATAATTTCAGTGTTCTGGAAGGAGTGTTGTTGGTAGAAATGTATTCGAGGAATTTTTTTTTTTGACGGTGTGAGAAATTTAGATTCTAGTTGAGGAGAGTCCAGTGGCAACACAGAAAGGGCTCCGAGTGGACTTGGGAACCCGAGGTTGAGATATGGTGAAACTATCCAGAGTTGTTTGCGGACGTAGACTTCGAGGACGAAGTCTAATCCAAGTGGGGGAGAGTTGTAAAGCCCGTGTCCCGGTATGGTTATTTCTTGGTTAACTATTATTTTATATTTTTTTTTCTTTTTTTTCTTCTTTCTCGTAGCGAAATGTTTATTAGCGGGGTTAACGGAATTGTCAAAATGTTAAAAATCCTAGGTTAGGTCAAGAAGAGGATTATCTTATAAACCTAGGGACTAAAGGTGGTTTTTCTTTTCAAGAATTCATGGAGCGTTTGTTGTTTTGCTTAAAGAACCGAAACCCCCTTTTTCTCGTTCCTTTCCTTGTGTTTCAAGCAAAACCCAAACAATCCTAAACCCTACAACTCTTTCTTCTTGTTTCTTTGTGTGGTTCGGCCGTAGAGGATGAGAGAGATCACGAGAAGAGAGAAATAGAGAAGAACCGAGAGAGAGGGAGAGTGATCGCGAAAGGAGAGGGACGAGAGGGAAGGACCGGCGGCAGCAGCCCTTGCCGCCGCTGCTGCTGTCGCCGGAGACCGCCACCACCGGCTGTCGTCGGAGGAGTCGAGGGTGAGAGGCTTGGTTGTGGTGGTGAGACGCCGTCGTAAGGTAAGTGGTTTTCGTTAGTCTCGTTCTTTTCTTTTCCTTTTCGTTTTTCCGGCGAGACCACCACCGCCGCACGCCGCTGCTGCGGTGGTTGTGGGTGGAGGGCGGTGGCAGTGGGTGTCACACTCTTAGCGTAAGTCCCGAATCGTTTAAGCCGCGAACCGTTTATAAAGTTATCTTTTATGAAAATTTTAGTGTGCTGTCCAGTTTTCGGGCGACCGTAACTTTTCCGTCGTAACTTCGTTTGAGCCGAATCTGGCGCCCACGGTTCAAGTTCAGGGTCGGGCACGTTTTCCGTGTTTTAGCGGAAAACCGGTTCGGCCTCTAGCTGGGCGGAAAAGTGGTCGTAAGTTCTGTGAATCGTCATTTTATGTAAAAGAAACTGCAGTTCTGTCACTGTTTTGCGTAACTTTCTGCTCGTAACTCGGTTTGGGGTGAAACCAGTGTCAAACGTTCCCTTTTTGAGTCTAGAAACTTTTCCGTGTTTTGTGCAAAACCCAGTTCGGGACGTAGCATGGGTCGATTTGTCGTTTTATACTGAAAGGTGCTGAATTTTCGCTGTTTCGGAAACTGTTTTTGTTAAATCCGTAGTAAATTGTAGAAAAATCTTTAGGAGGCGTATAATATGTCTTTGGAACCCTAACTCAGAGTACTTTCTGGTCATGAAATAATATTGGGAATTTTCTGGGTTTAAAGGGGTCGAAACAGGTCCCGAACAGACATGTTTTGGGTGAACGGAAAATAGTTTTAGTGACGGTTTAAGCGTGTGTCGTGTCATAGGGTCCGGGTCTCGTATTGACACGTTTTAACATGCGTTTAGGTGCTGGGAAGTGACCGTAATTGTGGAGCTTGAATTGTGTTATTAAGCTGGGCGCGCATTCGAGGTGAGTTCTCTCACTGTGTAGTTAGGGGTTGTATGCATGTCATAATAGTTTGTATGTACTATTGTCTTTGTGGTGTGAACTAGTTGTTTGTGGTGTGTAATATTTGATTGGTTTGAATGCTTGGTATAAATGTGTTACATTACAATTCGGTGGGACCGAGGCCTCGATGGTACTGAGGTGTTGGATACATTACAATTCGGTGGGACCGAGGCCTCGATGGTACTGAGGTGTTGAATACATTACGATTCGGTGGGACCGAGGCCTCGATGGTACTGAGGTGTTGGATACATAATTACTTGTAGATGTTTACTCGTTTTATGTAACTGTGATGTTGTTGCTTATGTGCGGATAGGGGTGATGTGTATATAATTCCTATCTGCGCATGTGTTGGAATTCACTAAGCTTCGTGCTTACCCTTTCCCAATAAACTGTGGTTTCAGGTACGGGCGGCTCCAAGGCGTGACGAGTACACACTGGCGCGCGAAAAGAGCTGGTTGCTTTATGATTTTAATAATTAAACGTTTATTCCGCTGGTTTTATTTTATAAAGACATTAATTATGTGTTTGCAAACGAAACGTTGGGATCATTTATTGAGTTGTTATCAATGAATTGTTTATTTAAAAATTTAAATTTGCTTGTAATTTTTGGGACGTTACATCGCTCCAGCACTGAAGCGGAATACCGAGCCTTAGCTGACACCACTCAAGAACTCGTATGGCTACGCTGGCTACTATCTGATATGGGTGCTCATCAATTTTCCCCAACACCTTTGTGGTGTGACAACACTAGTGCTATTCAGATTGCTCACAATGATGTCTTTCATGAGCGTACAAAGCACATCGAGATTGACTGTCATTTCACTCGTCAACATGTTCTTCGCAAGACGGTTAAACTTTTTCCAATCTCAACCATTGATCAGACTGCTGATATCTTCACCAAAGCTCATCTTCCAGGGCGTTTTCGGGCTCTCGTTTCCAAACTCAATTTGTCTCATTCTTCCCCTACTTGAGTTTGCGGGGGGATGTTAGAGTATTAATGTCAATATGTATAGTTCAGGGTCCTTTCTGTAATTGTGTGTAACTTATCTTGTATAAATTGTCTCTTAGGGTTTCATTATTAGGTTAGACACTTCATTTGTATTACTCTCTCAATATATGAAAACGGCTGATTCTGCCACCATCTCTAGTGTGTCTCTCTCAATCTATCAACCTACTCACATATTCTAACAGTGTACCACCGATCTCCTCCCCAATGTTTCCTCCTATCTTTTTTTAACGTTGTCTTCTCTCCCTCTATTCACCCTCTATTGTCCTATGTTCTTCCCCTATCCCCACCCAAAGATAACAATGTACCAAATAAAACCCGTATTTTACCCGTATCCACTCTGCTACTCTCTTTGCCTCACTATACCAAATAAAATACGAACTCTCAAGAGCTTCGTGAGTGTTTTGTGAAAGTAACGAGAGTACTTCAATTTATATTTTGACAACATTCAGATGACTTGCAAGTCAGAAGTTAAATCCCTCTATAACATATATGCAAGTGAGTCGCCATTAATTTCTATTACCTCACTAATTCTTTACTCCCTTTTAGATTTGTTTGTAAGGTGACTAGGTGAGGGAGAATGATTGATTGTACGCTTCAATGTAATTTGAACCAAAATGCACCCTCGACGCTTCCAAAAAATCCACGGTTAGAGGGATTGTGGCTCGGATTTTGTAATTTTCTATAGCATTTACGCATGTTGGATAGATGGGATGGATGCATGAAGAGAGGGAAGAGGTTGAGGTGATATAATATACACTAATATTAAAATATATTATTGATGATTAATGTTATATATATATATATAAATTGTATTATATTAACATAGTAGCTTATTACTATAATATTAACCCCTATATTATAACTTTCATTTAATGGCCCCCCAAGTGTATAGTTTCATTTTAGCATAGGATTATGGCGATAGTTTGTAAGATGAAACGATACATGAATATTTGGAGGCTGACGGCAAAATCTAATCTTTGCCGGCCGACTGGAGACGGCGGAGGCTCACACCATTACCCACTCACTCTACGCCACACCATGCATGCACAGAATGGTGAATCATGAAAGCAAGCCATTACAACATTCTTATTATATTTTAAATAACATATTTTTATGAGTAATATTTTCTTGTAAATTTAACTGGGTTATTTTTATAAGTGAAATATAAATAGTTAGACCATCCTAAACAGCTTTCTTATTTTGGAGCAAATGGAAAATCTTAGGATTTTGAGTTATTACACTTTCAACCCCTATACTTATTTACTAAATTTACTTTATACCTTTTACTTTCATTATTTTAATTTTACATTTAACACATATAATCGTTTATTAACTAAAATACGTTAAAAAAATACGTTTTAATTTTAACAAATTACACCATTATAATCGTCTCTTCGATACGTTCGAAATGAGCCCAATCTTGAATTTTTTTGGATTTATATATTTTAATATATATCATATACAGTTATACACTACATAAAAAAAATATTTTTTATATTTAAAATTCCTACCCTTATAGTTAATTATTTAATTTATGGTACATCTTTTTTTTTCAATTTTGTTTTACACTCCTATCGCATTAACATAATAATCATATATTAACTAATTCATTAAATCGTTTTAAATTATTATTATTTGAATGTGTTTATAAATATCGTGAATGACAATAGGAGAAGGTTTCACGAGAAGAATATGAAATGGGGTTTTGACAAGTTGGTATCACTGGACTCATTTAAGAATTGTGAAAATGGGTATTTGACGAATGATGATTCATGTGTGTTTGGAGCTGAAGTATTTGCAGTTACAGAGTATGCACAAAAGAATCGATGTATTTCCAACGTAACTTAGATTAAAATTATCTCCTTCAGTTTAGTCCCGTCCCGTCCCATCCAGTTCAGTCTCGTCCAGTTCCGTCCCGTCCCATCTAGTATGCGTACCAAACGCTACCTAAGAGTACCATAAATTAAACAATTAACTATAAGGGTATGAATTTTAAATATAAAATATTTTTTATGTAGTGTATATGATATATATTAAAATATATAAATCCAAAAAAATTCAAGATTGGGCTCATTTCGAACGTATCGAAGAGACGATTATAATGGTGTAATTTGTTAAAATTAAAACGTATTTTTTAACGTATTTTAGTTAATAAACGATTATATGTGTTAAATGTAAAATTAAAATAATGAAAGTAAAATGTATAAAGTAAATTTAGTAAATAAGTATAGGGGTTGAAAGTGTAACATTCCAAATCAAAATCACAATTTCGAAAAAATTTACACAATTTCTAATTTTGTTAACCAAAATCTTAGCCATTATTGTTGTTAAAACTGACGGATGAAATCAAAAGTAATCAGCACATTAATTATAAATTGGGCTATGTGTAATATTTGATGAAATGAACATCAGTGTTAGGGGTATTTGTGGAAATTGGTCCATGTTTAATATTTAATGAGTTCATTTGATGTTAACACATTGGTTAACGATAAACAACACATGTTCAAATGTTCAATTTATCCACACATGAACTATTAACCCATACGGCCAGATTACATGAAGATCTAATAATTTTGTTTATAATAACTATAAACCCACGTATGAACACACAAGAACTATAAACTTATACGACCAGATGAGATGAAGATATGATAAATTTGTTCAACACATGTTCATAATCAAATTGTTCATAAATGTTCAACTTCAAGTTCATAATCACAATGATCATATACACACATACAACAATCCTTTTGGTTAGCATTCATGTAACAAATGAACTCACATGAACAATTTATCCACACATGAACACACATGAACTATTAACCCATACAACCAGATTACATGAAGATCTGATAAATTTGTTTACATGAACTATAAACCCACACATGAACACACTCCTCAACATCGTTAAAAACACTATGGTTCATAATGTTGTTATCTATGTTCATGATGCAACAATATGGATTCATACACTAATTTGATACTAAAAACTTACAAAATATTTAAGAATTAATAGTATACCTAGAATCAAGGAGGATTTGATGTTTGTAACTCCTTCAATTTTTGAATGTCTACAAATACTTGGATTTCTATTCATACCCCTATTTAATGGTTGGCTACACATTTGTAACCACCATGTAAAATGGTTTCCTATTGGTCGATTGGAGTTAACAAAGTTAACACAAAAAGTGAGGTTAACAAATGAACCTAACCCTATATATATATAGAGAGAGAGATGTCCACTATTTTGTAAACTTTTTTCGTGTAAACTTTGGATTTCATAGGTTTTCTTGATAAAATTGTTTCATGAAATTGTTTATTTTGATGAAATTGTTTCATATCATTCATTTCTTGATGAAATTGTTTCATATATTTACGTTTTTAATGTAGTTTCATATATATTTTTTCATTCCTATGAAACTGTTTCATATATTTTTTCAGTTTGATGAAACTTTGTCGTTTTTACATAAAAACACAAATATATGAAACAATTTCACCATGAAACGAATGATATGAAATACTTTTATCAAAATAAACAATTTCATGAAACAATTTCATCAAGAAAACCTATGAAATCGAAAGTTTACAAAGTTTACACACATTTAGAGGTTTACAATTTATATATATATATATATATATATATAGGGTTGGGTTCACGTGAGACCAACCTGTTTTCGTGAGACCAAGAAATTAACACTAAACCTTCATTGTGAAGGTAGGAAAAACAGCAAACCTTCACAGCAAAAACACTGTGAAGGTTTACCATCACAGTACCTTCATAGCAAAAACACTGTGAAGGTTTACCATCACAGTACCTTCACAGTCTTTTGTTGTGAAGGTTTAGTGTTAACTTTTTGGTCTCACGGTCTTACGGAAATAGTCTGGTCTCACGTGATCTCAAGTCTATATATATACTAGGTTCGAACCGTGTATTACACAGAGTAATAAAAAAATTAAATCATGCCAGAAAACTTATCAACTATTATGAAACATTAATTTAAAGTGAATTGACGGGAAGCATAACAATTTGACTTTGAAAATATCATTAACTAACCATCTGTTGATAACTGATATTATGTAGTTCAATTAAAATTAAAGGAAATAATATAATCATGATTAAAAAGTATAAATAATTAAATATATTATACTAAAATATTTTCATATTTATATTTTTGAAAAAGGTTCGAACTCATAAAGTCAGTTGATAAGTGATATTTTTTTTCCAAGTAATTAAATCTCTTATGATAACTCTAAGGGTGTTTTGTTGATACAATTGTAATTCGTCGAAGGAATTCGACTTTGAAGTAAAAATTTATGTGAAATGCAAAAAAAAAATCACGACAATTTAGTGGTTATTTCTATCAAATCCAATACTAATTTCAACAAATCTCATACTAATCACGACACATTAATTCGTATACATTTATGATATTTAATAATATAATTAAATCCAAAAATATTCAATATTGGGCTCATTTCAAATGTATTGACGAAACAATTACAATGGTATAATTTGTAAAAAATAAAAATGTTTTTAATGCATTTTAGTTCATATACATTATTTATATTAATATGATAAGATTTTAAAATGAAAAATAAAAAAGTAAGGGATTAAAAGTAAACTACATACCTAATTATAAGGGTAGTAAATGTAACGTATAAATTAAAAAAATTGAATTAAGGAGAGATTTAAGGAGGAGTGAATGTGAGTGTGCTAATTGAACTTATAATGTAAACTACGTCAAAATACATGTTTAGGCGGGAAAATACTGAAGTCGGGTCACCAAAAAACGAAACGTGGCATGCTAGTTACTTATTTATTATATATATATATATATATATAGGGGGCATTCAAGGGAGAACTAGTTAGTTTGTGGTAACCGTGAGATCCAATCTCAACCACAAATCAAGCTATAAATTAGGAAATTATTAATTTTGGTATTTTTTACCTTAGATTTTAATTAATGGGCATTTTAGGTATTGTAAAAGATCCTCTCTCCTCTCTCCGGTCTCCGGCCAACTTATTCCGGTGATACCAATCGTGAGATACCGACTGTGATACCAGTGTAATGCATACTTCCACCCATTTGATAATCATGTTCGTTACTATTGCGATACCCAAGAACTTTTGTGATACCCATTGTGATGCATACTACCATCCATTCATAATCACGTTCTTTATTATTGTGATACCACTTTGATACCTATTGTGATACCTACTGCCAATTCATCATCACATTCATTACTTTGGTATATACCCAAGAACTTATGTGATACCACTGTGATACCCATTGTGATGCATACTACCATCCATTTCATAATCACGTTCTTTACTATTGTGATACCCAAGAACTTTTGTGATACCACTCTGAATCAGACCTCTAGATCTGAATCTAAATCCTATAAGAACACCCTAAAAAACCAACCTGTAGCTGCTTGCAAATCCTAATCGGTTTCCAAACCACCACCACCGTTCTTCTTCTTTTGTTGATGTGTTGCTTCAAGAACAAGTTGGATTTGTTGTCCCCTCCGTCGATGAGAAAAACTCGGGTAGTAACCGCCAACAAGACTAAATTCATGCAAAACGGAATCCAACGATCGATTTGACACCGAAAATGCAATGCAAGTAACACCATCCACTTTATCGGTCAAGAATTCGTAAAGCAGTATTGACGACCACAAAGATCTCATTAACCTGTGGTGGAATCTTCAAAACCATTAAACCATTTCTGGTAGCAAACAAAAGAAGAGAAACGAGGGACTTACGATGAAACTTCTCTGCCATTTCCATAAGGGCCTTTGCTTAATTTTTATGAATTAAAATTGAAATCTGAAGCTCACGAGACAACAACATATTATAATCATATAATAGAACCTTTGTAGAAAGAATGCTTTCTACGACTCACAAATAATTCTCTTGAATACAGTGTTACCTCGTCTCTTAGATTTGTCCTCCTCCGTTTTCTCTTGCAAAATTTCTTTTTCAATCGTAATTTTTGTTCATTTGTTTTACAATATCTTAAATGAGTAATTATGATATGATCTATGAAAAGTTGAGTTTAACGTGAAAAATGTGAGAAATGGATCTGAACCGTTGATCACTTTTAATCAAATGTCCTTTCATTAGTTGCGACTTAGAAGACAATTGATGTGGTGCATCTTGGTGGATTTTATCTTGGTTCATCTCATCCTAATGTTCATCAAATTTTCATCCAATAATTGATAACAACTTCTCATTTAACTTGATCAACTCCTCACCGGAATTCAACGCTTATGGTTAAAATATATAAATGTGGGTTCAAACGAGAACGTTAACTATTTAAGAATACACGAGAACATTCGTTAATGTACAAAATCATATATGATTCACACAACTTTGCTCACGAGTTAAGTCGCGACCAAAGTCGCTCGCGTCCATTTATTTGTCGTTAATGTAAAATCATATCTGATTTTGCACATGATTTGTTGTTCTCACGTTTTTTTAAATAGTTATCATTCTCGTTTGAAACTTCCTCTCTCTCTCTCTCTCTCTATATATATATATATATATATATATACCAAAAAAATTAAAAACTATGAAATACCCTGGACCCTTGGTAACTGTTCATCTGAACGGTATGCACATGTGCATATCATCCAGATAAACGATTATCAGGGTGTTTTTTTATTTTTCATTTTTTTTGTAATTTTCCCTAACATAACCCTATAGTCATTTGTTATGTTGGTTCCTTTTAAATTGCCCATTCGTGTCTCTAAATAAGGATTAAGTCCATAAATATTTGGCAATTTAATAAGGGTTAGGTTAACATGAGATCAATTTGTTTTCATGAGAGCCGTGCACAAAATAATATTAAACATTCACAACAAATCCTTGTGAAGGTACAGAAAATCATGATTTTTGTAATGTCAAAATATTTGACTTGTAAACCATTGTTTATTCTTTATTTTATAGGCTGGTTCAGATTTTCCTGTGGTTAAAGGCCTAGAGCTTATTTAGATCTACCCTTACTAGGACCACATTTCTTTGTTTGTGATTTAGGGGTCATTTATCAAACGTTTATCCGAGTAAATGCTTACGGGTAAAATTTAACATTATTACTTAATTTATCGGGTAAGAATTTAGTCCACCAAAACGATATCGTATGCAACAATTAATTGTTTCGGTAAGCGCCAACCATGATAAGAGTATTCGTCGTCACTTACTGAATAAGACTCTTGGTCAATGGCCCATTACTCATTCTTGATTTATTATTGCTACTTATATAATTAATTAGAGTAAATTATGATTTTCGTCCTTGTGGTTTGTTGTTTATAACGATTTTTGTCCCTGGTCTTTAAAAATTGCTTTTTTGGTCCTCGTGGTTTCCAGTATATTTCCTTTTTCGTCCCTAAGGCTAATGCCCTTAAAAAAAGTCTATTAAGTTATGGGCATATTAGTCTTTTAACCGTATTTTAACTTTTCAATTAATTTTAAAAAACATATAAGATATAGAGTAAACTACTATTTTCGTCCTCGTGGCTTAATGTTTATAACTATTTTCGTCTCTGGTCTTTAAAATTTGCTTTTATCATCCTTATGGTTTCCTTTCGTTTCGTTTTTCGTCCCTCATACTAACTTTGTTAAATAAACTCATTAAATTCAGGGCAACTTTGTCATTTTACAATTTAGTTTTATTTTACTTTATCTTTTATTAAATCAAAGCATATATCGAATAACGAAAAAAATCAACACTTAGGCCATGAGTACCGGTACCCAATGAACCCAATGAACCCACTTGCCACCTCAGTGCCACATCAGTTTTTCTCTTTCCAGCCCTCCTTACCCAATCCTTACCCAAAAGTGGAGTACCACTACCCAATGAACCCAATTGCCACCTCATCTTTTTTAATTCTTTTATTTATACATTTAATTATTTAACAAAATAAAAATATTTATATATTTTTTAATAAATAAAAATAAGATAAATAATAAAAATAAAAATTCATATCATTCATTAAAAAATTAAAAATTACAAAATAAATTTAAAAATTACAAAATATTAAAAATCTACTCGTCGTCATTGTTGGGAACTTGGATACACCAAATATGTTCGACCAAATCCGACCGAAGGTTATTATGAGTGTCCCGGTTTTTGACTTCTCGAACATTTGCCGCGCGTTGTTCCTCACTGATTTGTGTTTCGATATCATCCGTGAAAAGGTCGTTTTCATCGCCACCACAAATGGCATAGTCTTCGTCTTCGAGTATCATATTGTGTAATATGACACAAGCGTACATAATGTTTCCCAATCTTGTCGGATGCCATCCGCGTGCCGGGTTATGAAGTATATGCCAACGTTGTTTAAGCATGCCAAAAGCTCGTTCAACATCTTTACGTGCCGATTCTTGCGCGGACTTGAACTTTTGTCGTTTAGGGTCATGTGGGCACGTAAATGATTTTACGAAAGTAGCCCATTCCGGATATATCCCATCCGCTAGATAATATCCGTGGTTGTAGGTGACTTCATTCACCTCAAAAGGGCACTCAGGTGCTTTTCCATCATATAGATCGTTGAAGATGGGCGACTGATTGAGAACATTGATGTCGTTGTTGGAACCGACAACACCAAAGTATGCGTGCCATATCCATAGATCATGGGAGGCCACTGCTTCTAGCATGATTGTCGGGTGCTCATTATCACCTCTCATGAATTGACCTCGCCATGCTACCAGACAATTTGCCCACGCCCAATGAGTACAGTCTATGCTGCCGAGCATGCCGGGAAATCCGTGTTTAGCTTCATGCGCGGTGTACAACTTCTGAATATCAACATAAGTAGGTTTGCGTAAATATTTTTTACCATAGAGTTCAATAATACCTGTGCAGAATTTGAACAGACAATCTCGTGACGTTTTGTCTCCCATCCTCAAGTACTCGTCAAGTGAGTCGGCAGCTACTCCACACGCCAATTGCCGAATAGCGGAAGTACACTTTTGTATCGGAGAAAAACCTTGTTTGTTTCTGGCGTCCATCCAAAGTGTAAAATACGGATACTCTCCTTCTAAATCTTCAACTATTCGTTCGAATAGTTGCCTGCTCATCCTGAACCGTCGTCTAAACATATCCGGTGTATAAACCGGGTTGTTGCCAAAGTAGTCCCGCAAAAGTCGATCGTTTGCAGCTACCTGACCTCTATCTATGTTCCCGGCCCTCGGTTCTCTTCTTGACGATGAGGCGGTGCTACCATAAATTAATTTTGCAGCTTCTCGAACCAACCCTACAAAAATTTCCCTTTGATGATGCAAGTACTCGTCGGTGTCTATGGATGATGATGATGCGGTCGATGAAGCGGGTTGTGGCGAATCCATATTGTCTAAAATTAAAGAAATAAATGGAAGAAAGTATAGAGAATGGAAGAAAGTATAGAGTTGTTTGGTGTGAAAAAATGAAGATCATAGAGGTTAATATATATAGTGTGTATAATTTAAAAAAAATAAAAAAATAAATAATATAGCCGTTGGTAAACGGTATTATTTAAAAAATATAAAAAAAATTAAACCACAACGGGTTGATCGGGTTGGTGAACCCGGTAGCCGAACCAGCTTGCTACCCGGCCACCCCCTTACCGCTGCCCGATGAAACCCGCTGGCCACCTCAGCTGAGCCCGAGCCCGTACCCGATGGCGGTACGAGTGGTCTAAAGAGCATCTCCAACAACTTCCCCATTTTGGAGAAGGGGAATATGGGGATTTTGGGTCTAAAATATGCTCCAACAGTTTCCCCAAACCCATCCCTAAAATGGAGAAAGTAGGAGAATCCCCAAAATTTTCTCCAAATATGGAGATTACCCCAAAAATCATTACCAAGTGTGAGGACCAATAGGAAACATTGAAAATAAATATGTAGAGATAGAAATAATATTTTAATAGATAAATGAAATATTTTAATATTTTAATTAATGTTGAATTATCCAAAATGGGGAAGCTGTTGGAGATGAATGTATATTTTTTGGAGGATTTTAGCTTTTGATTCCCCATTTTAAAGAAATTATGAGGAAGTTGTTGGAGATGCTCTAACCCACCCCTAAACCATCCCCACATGACACCAACCCACCCATCCTCTTTAATCTCTCCCTCCTCCCATGGACCTACAACATCTTTCTCCCCCTAAAATTTATAAACGTGCAAAATTCTTTTCTCCTCTTTTTTTCCTAGTAATTCTTATTTTTCAAATCAAACTCTCTCTCTCCCTCTCTTTCTCTCTCTCTCTCTCTCTCTCTCTCTCTATATATATATATATATATATATACACATCCCTTCCCTCCGACGACCAATATCGAGATCAAGCCTTACTCTTATTCGGTTTGTTGTTTATAACAAATCCAAAATTTACTATTCGTTTTATTAATTGATTTTGTAGAGGAATAGATGTTTCACATTCTCTCAAAATCAGCATGTTAATTATGGGTTGAATCAAAATCACAAGCTTATTCATTGTTCATCATCAAAAGTCAAAACCCATATGGCCATATGAAGTTGAACCCAACCCAAAAAAAGAAAACCTTGGACCATCTTCTTCAAATTTTCATACAAAACCATTTCCAGGAACCTAGGGGCAAAAATCTTGATACTAAGTTTAACCTCAAGGACTGAATATATCCCTTCGATCTAGTCACCTTCTTCGTGATTTATAAATTGTTTATGGTTTCCATTGTTGCTCTTTTAACGAAAGATAATATGAGATCTTGAAAAATATATAAAAGGGATAGACAATGGTTGGAAAAAAATGAGGATGGGGAGGTGATGCGAACGGAAAGAGAGAAGATAGAGAGAGAGAAAGAGAGAGTAGTGGTAATGGGTTGAAGGGAAGAAGACGGGTGGATGTGGAGGGGGAAATCACGTCACGTGGGTTGCTTTTAGTTTTAGGTATTATTTTTTTTTATAAATGTTTTATTGTATCTATATTTAATAAAATGATAAATATTATTAAAAGACTAAATTACCCTTAGTTTAACAAGCTTATTTGACAAAGTTAGTCTGAGGGACGAAAATCAAAACGAAATGGAAACCATAAGGACGATAAAAGCAATTTTAAAAGACCAAGGACAAAAATAGTTATAAACATTAAACCACAGGGACGAAAATAGTAGTTTACTCTAAGATATAATTATTATATGTATATATAATATACACGTGGTCTTCTTCCCCAACACATTTCAAAGAATCTTTCCTCTACATGCTATTGTGCTTATGAACTATGGAGACACTTGGTTCTCAAGAGTGAGGTTCACTTGGTTTTATCATCAAAACAGTAGGTTAATAAACACCCACCCACCCACCCATCTATCTCTCTCTCTCTCTCTCTCTCTCTCTCTCTCCACCATCCCGGCGACCTATATCTCATATACAAAGAAAAATACGTTCGATTAATTTTATATAAATTATAAAGAAAAATACATTTAATTATTTCGTCCGTGCTCGGCAAGAACTTCTCTAATTTGTGGGTTTGATAAACTATCGCTGGCCATTTTGAGTGAAGAATGGAAAAATTGAAAGAACGAGAAGTTGTATGAAACGAACACGAGAAAGCGAGAAATCGAGAATTGTAAGCGAGAATTGCGTTTTTTGCGTTTTTGTAAGTTGGTATCAAACTCAATACATCCACTACCTATTAATAGTGTTTTGGAGGAAAAAAAACACAAAAAAACGGCTAGAAATGAGAAAAAACGGTCATATTAACGGCTATAAAACGGGTTGGGCTTAAACCGGGCTTGGGACCGGGCCCGGGCCGGGCCGAGATTTTTGGCAAAAACAAGGCCTGTTAGGGCCCGAGGGGCTTGGGACCGGGCTTTGGGCGGGCCGGGCCGGGCTTTAGGCGGGCTAGGCTTCGGGCTCTCGGCGGGCTTTTTCGGGCCCGGACCCATTTGGACATGTCTAGTTTTGTTGGTCTGAGATAGATGAACTCGTACAGGGGGATACGAGTCATTGTTCAAGAAAATGGACTGATTTTGAGGTTGAATGGCATGGAATCTAGATAAGTTTCCTTTTTGAATTGTAAGCTCCAATTTTAAGATGGAGGAGCGGAAGTTGGCGTCATTAGTTGAAGATGGGGGTGGTTCTAGTTCATCGGAAATGTGGAAGGGACGATGACGATTCAGATTCTAGTTATTAGACAGGAACAAAACAATGGTTGTGGTTGGTTGCGCCGGTAAAGGTCTACCGTTCATTTAGGTGGGGTTGATTAATATAGATATACATATATAATTTAATGTATTATTTAATAGTAAAAAACATGAAAAATAAAGAGATCAGAAAAATATATAAAGTACATTGTTATTAAAATTTTAAAGTAAATTAAGATAAAATAGTAAAAGACTAAAGTATCCCTGTTTTGACCGACTATTTTGACAGAGTTAGTATGAAGGACGAAAAAAGAAATAAAAACCACAAGGACGGAAAAATAGTTTTAAAGACAAGGGACGAAAACCGTTATAAACATCAAACCATGGGGACGAAAATCGTAGTTTACTCAATTAATTAAGTTGTCATTTAACAAGTTCTTTAAAAATAGAGTAAATTGCATTTTTGGTCCCTGTGGTTGTCTGATTTCTTTGAAAGAGGTACCTAAACTTCAATATCTCAAATAGTGGTCCCTGAGTTATACGATTTTGCTCCAAATGTAGTCCCTGGTCACTAACCCCGTCTATTTGGTCCGTTAGTGCCAGGGGTAGTTTCGTCCAATCATGTTTTTATCCTCTTTTTGTAATTTTTCTTGATTTTCCTTATGTTTGTTAAAACCGCGAAAATATAGGTACTAAATATGTAATTATATATATCTAATTATATAACCACAAGGACCAGAAGTCAGTCTACACCTTCGTCGCCGGAAATTGTAAATCCACCGGAAACATCATTTTCCGGCGCGGAACTCTTCAACAGTCTTATTCGTCGTTGAACCTGTCATCCTCTAGGTTTTGTTTTTAGAATAGAGTTGTATAATTTTTGGATTATGTATGTTATGGAAATCACTTTTCAAATTTCATGAAGTTTGGGAACAATTTCAATATGGTTTTCAACCTTTTGAAATTTGTCGACAAATTGAGCTATAGAGCTCTTTTTCAAATCTATAGAGCTCGGGGAGTTGCTCCTCGACACCGTTGGTTGGCAAGGGCGTTGTCCCTTGTACCTCGCAAAGGGCACAATCTCGTTGACCCTGCCTTTCTGCCTTTGTAACAGGGAAAACATTTGTGAATGTGCACCCCACACCTTTTAATTTGCCTTATCATCCTTATTTGATTTCAATTAAATCACAATTACACTAAATGATTGATAACACTAAAATCACTAGCATTCCTCCCCTATTCTAGTGTAATAATTTGATTTACAAAGAAATTAAACCAAACACATAAATGCCAAACAAGTGCCCAAAATGAAAACATCACAAAGATTTAATTTCCATCTTAGTATATTACACATATCAATTATCTAACAATCAAGGTGTCCTAAGGATTGAATTCAACCCCATTTGAATTCAGATAATATACACAAATGTTTGTCTAATCTAGAATGTATATAAAGGCCTTGTGTTCTTATCCGTTTAAGAATGTATAGAAAATCATGTCGAAAACTTCCTTGAAGCGCATATAGGTAATTATTTTAATCTTGCATCTGCATATGTAATTTTTCAAAAGAATCATTAAGGGTGCGTTTGGTTCGTCGGATTCCGACAAAATTAGACGGAATTAGAATGGTCAATTCCGTTGACCAAATTCCATGGTTGTCCATGGAATGGAATTGAATTCCAAGCATTCCTTCAAATGTGGATTTGATCATTCCTTCACAAATCAGATGGAATTGAAATCCATTCGAACCAATATTTTGAAAATGACAAAAAATACCCTCGTTAAACAAAAAACCCTTGCTGCTGGAACTCCTTCACCTTCTGCAACTCCAGCCCTCACCGTCGATTCCCTCCTTCACGATTTTACGACCATCTCTCTCTCTGTCGATATTCACTACAGCAACCATATCCCTCATCTCTCGATTTCACAGTAGCGCCATAGTCCCTCTCGTTCACCAATGTATGATCTACCCTCAATTTCTGATCTACCCTCACCAATTTATCCATCGATTTTGGATGGAAAAGAAGAATAGAAAAGAGAGGAGAGGTGCTGCGATGTAACAACCCAAACTAAAATAAAGCATAACATTCAATAAATATTAAAGTATCCCAAAATTGGTCTCAAAATCTCAACATCTGTATCAAAATCTAGGTTGGCGGAAACAACCTATACACAACTGAGAATAATACTAAATTCTAAAATAAATGCAGCATTGTCTCTAACTGCATCTGTACTCAAATCTTGCTCTGCTCACTTACTAGAGCCTCCTACTGTCTGCTTACCTGAAAAGGTTTAGTTTGAAAAAATGCGAGAGTTAGACCATGAGGTCTAGTGAGTCCCCTCAATTTAATAGTTCTCAAAACATTTAAAACAATTTATAACTATCAAAACAACTTTACATATGACTTTCGCAAAAAATCCCGCTCCCATAAATGGCACCCTGAAGTCACTCGAAAGTGACAACGAGTCAGTCTCACGCTGCGTTACTGGGTCACTCCCTCCCATGACATAAACGGAACACCCCCCCAGCATGAGCACTGGCGGGTCTACCTCCCGACTTAGCCAATTTACGTCTATCACAATGTATGCATACATCTCATATCAACTTTCAAACAAGTAAAATCATGTAAATAAACATGGCAATTCTACTCATTTACTTTCTTTAGAAAACACGTTTAAAACACGTATTTTTAGTTAGAAAAACTCACCTGACTTCCTCGCTTCAAGACTTCTCATTTAAGCTTCCGGTCTCTAGATGGGACACCTATAATTTTCGAAAACGTAGATCATAAATCTTTAAATTGTTACTCGAACTTGCTTCCGAACTTAACCCACAATTATCTAAGTTGATAAGTTACACTTCTAATCCAAATATTTGGGTTATGGACTTCACTTACCGGCCCAAATAAAATAACTTCCGGATCCCTAATAAAATTTCAGATCCCACTTTCAATCAATACTGGATCATGTGGCTTTAGCCCATCCCGGATCTTTTGTTAATAAGGCCCAAATTCCGAACCTTTTGTTAATAAAGCCCAATTCCGGATATATTAAGACAATACCTAGAATATTGTTAAAAACACTATGATTCATAATGTTGTTATCTATGTTCATGATGCAACAATATGGATTCATACACTAATTTGATACTAAAAACTTACAAAATATTTAAGAATTAATAGTATACCTAGAATCAAGGAAGATTTGATGTTTGTAACTCCCTCAATTTTTGAATGTCATAATACAAATACTTGGATTTCCATTCATACCCCTATTTAATGGTTGGCTACACATTTATAACCACCATGTAAAATGGTTTCCTATTGATCGATTGGAGTTAACAAAGTTAGCACAAAAAGTGAGGTTAACAAATGAACCTAACCATATATATATATATATATATATATATATATATAGAGAGGGTGGTTCAAGAGAAAACCTCAAAAAAACGAAAAACTGAAGAACACCCTAAGAGCCCTTCATCTAGACGGTATGCACTTGTGCATACAGGTAAATAGTTGACTTTTTGGTTTTATGCACAAGTGCATTATTACAAATAACCTGTTGATACATATGTGTATATGTGTTGTTACAAGAAATTTCTAAGAAATATTTCGAGCTTGCATATCTACCCTAATTTGAAGTTTTACGATATTTTAAGTCGATATTTTCGAATGGTGGAAACGTATTGATTTTGTTTAAATATGAAATTTGCACAAGTCATTTTGTGTTTTGACTAAGGCGAGTTTGTAAACCGTTTCACCGTTTTGTATAATAAACTGACGCGCGCAAAATTTTGTTGGTGAACCTTGTTTCATGCAATTTTATGGTTAATCAGGAAATTTTTGGGAGTCAAATGTCGTTGGACTTCTTTTGAAATACGTGCACACCTTTTATTGCACCCTGTTTAAAGTCAGGCAGTTACTTTACAATGCATGTCATGAGTCAATCCATACTAGAACCGTGGCGGTCCATTTTTGAGAAGTTGTTTATTACGCTTTTGCGTTTTGTGAATAATCTGAACTGCAATGAAATAATTTCAACATGACTTTCATATGTGGGACGAGCGTGCACGTTTTTGCGTAACTACCGATTTGAATGATAGTAGTTTTTTTATATACGTACGACTTATTTGATATGAAAATCCTTGCGTTGAAAATTTCTGTGAAAAGTTTTGTTGATTGGCACAATTGTTAAAATATTCGCTTGAAAAACCCTGAACTCGTTAGGACCTTGGAAAGGGTATGTAACCCAGTTAAGGGTAAGTGCGTGTAGCACTTCGACGGTGGAAGGTTGGGTATTCCACGCGTGTTGGTATTATAGGCCGGATGGTATCGGTAACAAAGTAAATGTGTTGGTGGTAATTGGAGGGTTAGACTTGCGGTAACACATTTCGAGGTTGGTACAACCGTTTTGCTGACAACCTTAGTTTAGTGGAAACACTCGGTAAACGGGAATCACGTGTGGAGTCCGGTTAGAGCTCAGAGCTTGGTGGTATAACTAGGTGTCCACCTTTGCTGGTTTGAGGTCGGAAACCGTTAGCATATTCGGATGGTGGAGTCCGATTTTAAATGAATATTAGTAATGGTAGTAGTGACATTAAGATGCTAAATTGCGACGAGCGGTTTTGGGGGAATAACCTTCGTGTGTGGTTAATGAACCTGTCGGTTGATGATTGATGTTGAGGTGGATTTTAGAATCTATTAGAACTTGTTGGAGTTAATCGACGATTAATAGTAGGAGATCGAAATTGATGATTATGTTGGGTTCGTTAGTGAACAACCTTGGAATGATTTAGAGATTGGAACTGAAATCGAGGAATATGGAACACATTAAGGTTGGGAGACAACCGAAGACATCTAACTAGGAGTTATTCCAGTGGTTGGAGTGTTCTTTCGGACTTAAGTACAATGTACTTGAAAGAGTTTTGTTGATAAGATATTGTTCGAAGAATTGTCTTTACAAGACTGTGTGGGGGAATTTAGATTCCAGTTAGGAAGTGAGGAATTATGGTTGGAGTTGAGTCTGTTAGCCTTGTTGTAAGGGATCTAGATTTCGAGGACGAAATCATCCTAAGGTTGGGAGGATTGTAACACCCGTAATTTTCGGATAAATACAACTTCGAATCGGTGTGGAACCGATCTTTAAAAAAAATATGGAAAGTAGGATTTTGGGTTAAATCCTAGATTTTATGGTCTTGTTGGATGGGGAATTTGAATACGAGTCCAACGGTTCTCTCCGGAGCGAAAGCGGAGCTATAACGAAGAAATTATGGCCAAAACGAGTTTCGGTACACTCTGAGCTATAGTGCCCAACGATTGTGACACTGTCACTCTCGCCCAAGATGTACCGAGAGTTGTGGGTGAGCAGCGATTGTGCCCCGGCGATAGTGACAGTGTCACTATCGCGGTGTCACTATCGCCGAGTTGGTACCGAGAGTGAAATGATAGCGGGCGATTGTGCCCCGGCGATAGTGATAGTGTCACTATCGCATGTCACTATCGCCGTCAGCCTCCAGGGTGTTTTAAACCCACGACTTCAACTCCCCTTTCATTTCTTATTTCATCCATCTCTCTCTAAACTCGTTTTCCCTCAAGAAAACCCTACAACCCCTCCCCTCTCCTTACTCATTTCTTCACCTAAATCAAACCCTCTTCCACCATTGATGAATATTTGAGAGCTTGGAGCTTTTGTGGAGACTAGGAGCTTGTTTTTGGAAGATTCAAATGGTTAAGGTAATCTCTCCCTACCCATTAGTTGTTATTATGGTTGATTTCACCTTCTTTCTATATGGTGATGTTGGGGGTCGATTTTAATGGTAATGGATTGAGATAATCTTCATCTTCTTCAGTTATGAAAATTAGGGTTTGGTATAAGTTGGGGATTTTGATGTTCTATGTTTAAGGAACAATTCTACATGGTTAGATCGTGGTATTAATGGTTGGAAACTTATAAATCTAGGTTTTGGAAGTTTTGGCTTGAGGATGCAAACTTCATCAAAGGAGCTTACGTTTGGAGAACTCTAGATTTAGCTTAAATCTAGCAAGGTGAGTTCAAGTTACTTTGCGAAAACTTTGTACATTCCAAAATGTTATTTTCCAAGTAATTGTGTGTTTTACCTACAAATTATCAATATTGAGTTATTTGGTGGAATTTACCTTTTGAGGTATAAATTGTGGTAAACATTGTAAAACACTACTTTTGGATATGTTGAGAAAATGTGATAGATAAATCCTACATGAAAATGAGTTATTGATTTAAGTGAAAAACGGAGTTTATTTGTTATGAAAATGCATTTTGTGGATATTTGGAAATATGCATATAGTACTTCATGTGATGTTTTGAAAATGTAAAAGTTGAGTCCTTTTTGGAAAGGAGGGTTATCCCGATCCAATGTTTTATTTCGGGTTGTCAAGGAATTGAGGTATTTACCGGCGAACGGTGTATGTTGTTATAATTGATGACTTTTTATGACTTTTATAAACTATCTTTTGAGTTAGTTGAGCTTGTGGCTCGGTATTGAATTTTATCAAGTCTTGGGGACATTTTGTAACATCCTGAATTTTCGTTATTAATATTTTAATGAGAATTGGGATCTAATTGTATTTTGGATTAAACCTTGAATTATGTTGTATTTTGATAATTCAATAAGGTTAAAATACAAGGAATTAAGGTTTGGTGTCAATTGTGGAAATAATGAAACTTGGAGGTGTGGTTGGTCAAGTTTGGAAAGTATGTATGGATAAGGGGCTGAGAGATGAGATAATATCTCATTTTGGTTCTTGTTGGAGTCGGCAGAAAGAAAGAGGCAGAAAGAGAGAAAGAAGAGAAAGCAAGCTTGTTCATCGTTTTGGTAAGGAAATTAGTTATAATTTCTGGTAAGATTGTTGTTGTGGATAGATTGTAAACGAATCTGTATATTGGATTGATTTACAGAATCATAAACATCAGATTTGGAGTATCAGATTGTGCAGGAAGTGGGTTTTTGCAAGCATAAGGTGAGTTCATTCATTTCTGTACAAATCAGTGTTTTTATGTTATACTGACCTTAATATAGCTGTATAAATTGGTTGAGGACTGAATGGAATACATAGACTGAACTGATTTTATGTTTTAAATCAATTTGCTGGACTTGTTGAACGAACAATGCGTAAAAAGGTAAAGTCCCGGTACATTGAAGTCCCGGTACAGGTAAGTCCCGGTATTAGAGTGTCCCGGTACAATAGAGTCCCGGTACTTACGAGTTCCGGTGAAGTCCCGATATTGTTGACTACCGGGAGTGTGGACTACCGGGAGTTGGGAATACCGGGAGATGGGGATACCGGGAGATGGGGATACCGAGAGTTGGAATACCGGGAGTTGGATAAAAGAGTCAGTTTGCAGACTTTGTAATATCTGTACTATTCTAGGAAATTGTAAAGTATAGTTTCGTAAATCGTGGAAAGGTACGATTTAGGAATTGACATATATTTATGTCACTTGAACATATGTACTTTTAAATAGTAATATGTTAGGTATATAGCCTGCGTTAGTATGATGCTAGGCAGGAAAGGGGTTAAGTGTAATGGATCCATAGGCACTAAAGTTTGGTAATCACATGGAATAGGCGTGTGGTATTTCTCGTTTAATCGCTATTCCAGTGTGTGTGGGAAATCATGGAATAGGCGTGTGGTATTACTCGTTTAATCGTTATTCCTGATTTCTAAGGAAGAGAGTGAGGTTGACATAAGTACTTGTAATCTCCGCTTCCTTACTGATAAATTGGCGTGTGTAATCGCGATTTATTGGTGGATAGCATTAATCTAGAATCTGTAAAGATTCATAGTGTGGCTCTGGGGGTATGATATGCTGATGGAATTGTGGTCAGTCATAGTCATGGGAGTGGATAAAATGGTGTAAAGGAATAGAGTTCTATGTACGGTAAGAAAAAGGAGTAACCAGGTTTGTTATAACTTGCTTACATTGATTTTGAAAATGTTATTATTGAAACGAATGTTCTCACTAGGCGTTGGCCTAATCGTTTCATATGATGTTTTCTTACCAGGTTCATGCTCAGGCAAATAAAGGGTTGTGGGACGAGTGTTTTTGGGAATAGCAGAAGTGGTTATCCAAGAGGAGATTTTTGAAGGATAGCTTAGATAACTCAATTAATCTGGTTATTATGACATGATTAGATTGATAGGTTATTTGAAGTATTCTGTAATGTAAACATACTCTTGATGATTAATTCCTTTGCTATCTATATAAGTTGAAATTTATGTTATCATAACCTGTTGTAACTCGAGGTTTAAATTGGCCAGATTTTTGGGGTGTTCCAATATGGTATCAGAACATTAGTTTAAGCGAACTAAGTATGCTGATGAGATACTTAGACTTAAGTTGAGATGAATTAGGTTATGATATGTGAGATATGGGTAGAAGTGCTAAGACGGGATAGTCTTAGAGTCGACGGAAATACGCGAAGTTAGTACTGTAACGATGGTAATAAGGATTCTCATGTATGATATGTTTGCAATTTCAATTAGCTACTGTTATTATGAATATATTATTACACAAGCATACTTGTTCCTAATTGTTACAGTGACTGATTAGCGGTAAAGTACGTATTGTATGTCTAGTTGTATAAACCATTACTGATGGGTATTTTTGTGCTCATTCAGAACAATGGTGAATACACCGCCGAGGTCTCCTAATTCTTCTGTAGATAGGACCTGGTTGGATGAGCCGGGAGAAAGGCTAACTGGAGTAGGTGAAGTTCATGAGACACCGCCAGACTTTCTTTCTTTGGGAGGCATGAGTAATCCAGCACATAGAGGGGGTACCAGCACTGCCGATCAAACTCCATCGGGTTCAGGTATGGAAGGTCACATAATGGATAATGTAACCAGATTGATGAATGCATCAATGGAGAGACAAGCTGAATTGATGAACACCACTATGGGAAGACAAGCCGAAATGTTTATGAAAATGTTTAATGATCGAAGTACGGAACCGAGACGATCGGGAATCGATTTCAGTGTGATAAATCCGACTGGTAACCCAGGCCCAGAAGCGGAAAGAAGTGATGTTAGGAATTGCTCCTATAAAACCTTTTTAAGTTGTAAACCACCGGAGTTTGCCGGAGCTGATAATCCAGTGGCGTGTATGAACTGGATTAGAAAGATAGAACAAGCCTTTCGGGCTTGCGAATGTGATGAAAAGTCGAAAGTTAGGTTTGCTTCGCAGATGCTGAGAGGAAACGCGTTGATGCGGTGGAATGGGCTAACTGCTTCAATTTTGACTTCCGTCCTGTCTGCAATGACTTGGGAGTCATTTAAAAAGAAACTTTTGGAAGAATACTGCAATGAAAGCGAGATGGATCGAATTGAGGAGGAATTTCAAAATTTGAAAAAGGGTACTAATACTGTTCGAAAGTATACGGAACAGTTTATGGAGAAGTTGAATCTAGTTGGGCATGTAGCTCCAACTGAGAAAGATAGAGTTAAAGCTTATTTGAAAGGACTGCCGGCGGATATGATGTTGCGAGTGCGGAGTTCTAAAGCTTCGACGTTGAGAGAGACGATCGAAGAAGCCAAAGTGATAGAGAATGTATATGCTTTGGATAAAGAAGAAAAGACCCAAGTTGGGGAAAAGCGGAAATGGGAAGGTCGATCAGAACATTCACAGACGTCAAGGAGCGCTGGTAGAGGTACTTCTTATGAATCACGTCGTGAACCAAACTGGTGTCCAAAGTGTAAGAGCAAGCATTACGGGCAGTGTCGGGTGATAACATCTGAATGCTTTAAGTGTGGAAAGAGTGGGCATACTATGAATAATTGTCCAGTGTGGGGGAATACATGTTTTGAGTGTAACCAACCGGGTCACTTTCGTCGGGAGTGCCCAAGGCTGAAAAAGAGCGGCGATCAGAGTAAGAAACCAGTTATTCCAAAGTCAATGGGCCGAGCTTTTCAAATGACCGCTGATGAAGCTAAAGAATCAAGGGACGTTGTCTCGGGTACATTCTTTGTTAATTCTTGTCCTGCGCGTATTTTGTTCGATTGTGGAGCGAACTTGTCATTTGTGTCCAAATCATTCTATCCTAAATTAGATACGCTTGTTACCACTTTAGATGATGCTTTAGTAGTAGAGGTAGCTAATGGGGGTCAAGCTTTGGTTCGAGAAAGGATTGATGATTGTACTATTCTTATAGAAGAGACGAAATTTCCGATCGACTTGTTGTTGATGGAAATTGGAGGGTTTGACATAGTTGTGGGAATGGACTGGCTGACGACCAATCAAGCTGAAATATTTTGCGCCAAGAAATTAATTAGGATTCCGATGACCAATAAGGATGACGTATTCATCTTCGGGGAAAAGCAAAAGGGGGAAATTCCGTTAATCTCTGTTGTGAAGGCGCGGAAGTGTTTAATGAAAGGATGTATATCCTATCTGGCTTATGTCTTAGATGGAAGATTGGAAAAGAAACAATTGGAAGATATCAAGGTGGTACGTGAGTTTCCTGACATATTTCCGGATGATCTTCCTGGTCTACCTACTGAAAGGCAGGTAGAGTTCAGAATTGATCTCATTCCAGGTTCGTCTCCGATAGCGCGTGCACCTTACCGTCTAGCGTCGTCTGAAATGAAGGAGATGATGACTCAACTCCAGGAGTTACTAGATAAAGGTTTTGTCAGACCGAGTTCTTCGCCTTGGGGAGCTCCGGTCCTGTTTGTTAAGAAGAAAGACGGTACTTTGAGAATGTGTATAGATTACCGCGAGCTGAATAAAGTAACAATTAAGAATAAATATCCGCTTCCAAGAATCGATGATCTATTTGATCAACTTCAAGGGGCAGGATGTTTTTCTAAGATTGATTTGAGGTCAGGATATCACCAAGTGCGGGTTAGAAATGAAGATATTCCTAAGACAGCTTTTAGAACCAGATACAGGCATTATGAGTTTCTAGTAATGCCATTCGGGTTGACAAATGCTCCAGCCGTCTTCATGGATCTGATGAATAGAGTGTGTCGACCTTTCTTGGACAAGTTTGTTATCGTCTTTATTGATGACATACTTGTGTATTCAAAGACTGAAGCAGATCATGAACAACATCTACGTGAAGTCTTAGAAGTTTTAAGAAGAGAGAAATTGTACGCGAAGTTTTCAAAATGTGAATTTTGGTTAAAAGAAGTACAATTTCTAGGTCACGTGATCACTTCAGAAGGAGTCAAGGTAGACCCAGCTAAGATTGGAGTTATGGCAAATTGGGAGACACCTAGAAGTGCATCTGAAATAAGAAGTTTATTGGGTTTAGCAGGTTATTACAGAAGGTTTATTAAAGACTTTTCTAAGATTGCATCTGATTTGACTATTCTGACTAAAAAGAACGTGAAGTTTGTCTGGACGGAGAAACAAGAATCGGCTTTCAGAACCTTACGTCAAAAGTTGTGTGAGGCTCCGGTTCTTGCTTTACCAGAAGGAACAGAAGATTTAGTGGTGTACAGTGATTCTTCAAAGATGGGTCTAGGGTGTGTATTGATGCAACGAGGCAAAGTGATTGCTTATGCGTCAAGACAACTTAAAGAACACGAGAAGAACTACCCGACTCATGATTTGGAGTTAGCGGCTGTCGTTTTTGCTTTAAAGCTGTGGAGACACTACTTGTATGGAACCAAATGTACTCTTTTTACTGACCATAAAAGTTTGCAGCATGTTTTTGATCAGAAAGAGTTAAATATGAGACAGCGAAGGTGGTTAGAATTACTTAAAGATTACGATTGCGAATTGCATTACCATCAGGGTAAAGCAAATGTCGTAGCCGATGCTTTAAGTAGGAAAGAGTATAGTGGATGTTTGAAATCGATCAATGCTAGAATTGATGTGACATCGAGTTTGATGGAAAAGATAAAAGAGGCACAAGCGGAGGCTTTACGGGAAGTAAACCTGAAAGAAGAAATGATGGGCAAGCAACACCTGCAGTTGACGGAAGATGGCCGTGGAATAAAGCTGTTCCAAGGTCGTGTTTGGGTACCAAAGATTGGAGGAAATCGAGAGGTGATTCTCGAAGACGCTCATAGATCTAAGTATTCTATACATCCTGGGAGTACTAAGATGTATAGGGATTTGAAGTTACACTACTGGTGGCCGGCTATGAAAGTGGATGTGGCACGGAAGGTAGAAACATGTAGAACATGTTCGTTGGTGAAAGCAGAACATCAGAAACCTTATGGAAGTTTCCAGTCTTTAGAGATTCCGGAATGGAAGTGGGAGAAGATCACCATGGACTTTGTGACGAAGTTACCCAAAACGCAAAAGGGTAACGATACAATATGGGTAATCGTGGATAGATTAACTAAGAGTGCTCATTTTCTGGCTATGAAAGAAGCATCACCAATTGAGAAGTTGGCGAAGCTGTATATTGATGAGGTGGTATCAAGACATGGTATACCGGTGTCGATTGTGTCAAATCGTGATAGTCGGTTTACCTCAAGGTTTTGGCGATCACTACAAGAGGAATTGGGTACGAAAGTTAATTTGAGCACTGCTTTTCATCCGCAGACTGATGGACAGAGTGAAAGGACTATACAAACTTTGGAAGATATGCTCAGGTCATGTGTATTAGATTTTGGAGGTAACTGGGATACGCATCTACCGTTAGTAGAATTTGCGTATAATAACAGTTATCATTCCAGTATCGGAAGAGCGCCCTTCGAAGCCTTGTATGGTCGGAAATGTAGAACGCCGGTGTGTTGGTTAGAAGCCGGAGAGAAACAGTTTGCTGGTCCAGAATTGGTACAACAAACAGCTGATAAGGTGAAAGAAATTCGGCAGCATATAAAGGCAGCTCAGGATCGACAAAAGAGTTATGCTGATCTGAAAAGAAGACCAAAAGAATTTCAAGTTGGGGAGCGCGTGATGCTTAAAGTGTCCCCATGGAAAGGTGTGATAAGGTTTGGTAAATGCGGGAAGTTGAGTCCACGTTTTCTAGGACCTTTCACTATCACTAAAAGGATTGGTTTACAGGCATATCAGTTGGATCTTCCACCAGAATTGGAAGGGGTTCATAATACCTTTCATGTATGTTATCTTCGGAAGTGTTTAGCCGAAGAAGAGGATGTGATACCACTCACTGATGTGAGAGTAGATGAAAATAGTCGTTGTATGGAAGAACCAGAGGCAATTTTGGAAAGATCAGTTAGAAAGCTACGTAGTGGCAAGGAAGTGGCGATGTTGAAAGTACAGTGGAAGCACCACAGGGGTACCAATGTGACCTTAGAGTCGGAAGAGAGTATGAAAGATAAGTATCCTCATTTGTTCACCTGATTCTGATTTCGGGGACGAAATCATTTTCAAGTTGGGGAGTATTGTAACATCCTGAATTTTCGTTATTAATATTTTAATGAGAATTGGGATCTAATTGTATTTTGGATTAAACCTTGAATTATGTTGTATTTTGATAATTCAATAAGGTTAAAATACAAGGAATTAAGGTTTGGTGTCAATTGTGGAAATAATGAAACTTGGAGGTGTGGTTGGTCAAGTTTGGAAAGTATGTATGGATAAGGGGCTGAGAGATGAGATAATATCTCATTTTGGTTCTTGTTGGAGTCGGCAGAAAGAAAGAGGCAGAAAGAGAGAAAGAAGAGAAAGCAAGCTTGTTCATCGTTTTGGTAAGGAAATTAGTTATAATTTATGGTAAGATTGTTGTTGTGGATAGATTGTAAACGAATATGTGTATTGGATTGATTTACAGAATCATAAACATCAGATTTGGAGTATCAGATTGTGCAGGAAGTGGGTTTTTGCAAGCATAAGGTGAGTTCATTCATTTCTGTACAAATCAGTGTTTTTATGTTATACTGACCTTAATATAGTTGTATAAATTGGTTGAGGACTGAATGGAATACCTAGACTGAACTGATTTTATGTTTTAAATCAATTTGCTGGACTTGTTGAACGAACAGTGCGTAAAAAGGTAAAGTCCCGGTACAGGCAAGTCCCGGTACATTGAAGTCCCGGTACAGGTAAGTCCCGGTATTAGAGTGTCCCGGTACAATAGAGTCCCGGTACTTACGAGTTCCGGTGAAGTCCCGATATTGTTGACTACCGGGAGTGGGGACTACCGAGAGTTGGGAATACCGGGAGATGGGGATACCGGGAGATGGGGATACCGGGAGTTGGAATACCGGGAGTTGGAATACCGGGAGTTGGATAAAAGAGTCAGTTTGCAAACTTTGTAATATCTGTACTATTCTAGGAAATTGGAAAGTATAGTTTCGTAAATCGTGGAAAGGTACGATTTAGGAATTGACATATATTTATGTCACTTGAACATATGTACTTTTAAATAGTAATATGTTAGGTATATAGCCTGCGTTAGTATGATGCTAGGCAGGAAAGGGGTTAAGTGTAATGGATCCATAGACACTAAAGTTTGGTAATCACATGGAATAGGCGTGTGGTATTTCTCGTTTAATCGCTATTCCAGTGTGTGTGGGAAATCATGGAATAGGCGTGTGGTATTACTCGTTTAATCGTTATTCCTGATTTCTAAGGAAGAGAGTGAGGTTGACATAAGTACTTGTAATCTCCGCTTCCTTACTGATAAATGGGCGTGTGTAATCGCGATTTATTAGTGGAGAGCATTAATCTAGAATCTGTAAAGATTCATAGTGTGGCTCTGGGGGTATGATATGCTGATGGAATTGTGGTCAGTCGTAGTCATGGGAGTGGATAAAATGGTGTAAAGGAATAGAGTTCTATGTACGGTAAGAAAAAGGAGTAACCAGGTTTGTTATAACTTGCTTACATTGATTTTGCAAATGTTATTATTGAAACGAATGTTCTCACTAGGCGTTGGCCTAATCGTTTCATATGATGTTTTCTTACCAGGTTCAGGCTCAGGCAAATAAAGGGTTGTGGGACGAGTGTTTTTGGGAATAGCAGAAGTGGTTATCCAAGAGGAGATTTTTGAAGGATAGCTTAGATAACTCAATTAATCTGGTTATTATGACATGATTAGATTGATAGGTTATTTGAAGTATTATGTAATGTAAATATACTCTTGATGATTAATTCCTTTGCTATCTATATAAGTTGAAATTTATGTTATCATAACCTGTTGTAACTCGAGGTTTAAATTGGCCGGATTTTTGGGGTGTTCCACATTTGTCCAGTTTTGCTAACTCGAGGTTGAGTTTTGATAATGATTTATGTTATTGGGGAATTGCATGACTTGAATGCATTTGTTTATTCATTTGAGGTCGTATATTATTTAGACCTTGTTAGCTATGGATCCATAGGCTGTTGAGTTTTCCAAGTCTCGCGGGCAAGAGATCGGGATGATTGAGCTCAGTTTACGAGACGTTAGTTTATTTTGTAGCACGGAATAGGCATCGGGTTCCATGATAAGTAAGGCGTGGACTTAGATGGTCGGGCGTCGTATCATGGGCAGTAAGGTGTAGTTCCATATATGTGCTTAGCACGGGATAGGCATCGGGATCCATGATAAGTAAGCCGTGGACCTAGATGGTCGGACGTCGTCTCATGGGCAGTAAGGTGTAATCCCTAATGTGCTGTTGTGGATTTGGTGACCCAATATATAGACCTGGAGTGGTTGAAGCTGGGGGCATCCTAGTCTCGTGAGCAATAGATCTGGAGTGATTGAGCTCAGTTTTATGAGAGTAATCCACGTGGGTGTTTTTATTACATAGTAAGTGACCCACTTTGGTGTTCCGTCATGTGCGATGTATACGGGTCTCCCCCGTCACCGGAAGGTGTTGTTTTGGGTATTTGTTACTACTCATGTTTTCGGTGACGTGTTCTATTTATATGGATTGTTTTCCATGGTACGTAAGTTGTGGTTTATATCTCACCCGTGAATGATGTTTTGGGTATTTGCGTTACCTCCCCCTTCAACGGGTGCGGGTCTTCCCCGTTTATGGTATTTGATCTTATTACCTTTTACGGTCGCATTAGTATAGCTTCGTATTGTGTTTTAATAAAGAGTTATATTTAACGGATGGTTTCCATGTTTTACGGTCTGAGTATGTATTGTCAACCATAATTGAAGGTTTTGCCTAAACTAAACTTATTCACGTATTTGAGTGAGTTGGGAATGTAATTCATTTTGGAAAACGCATTATACCTTTCGGGAACTTTTCCATGGAAGTGCGTGAGTTGGAAAATGAATGAATTGCTTTAAAGAAAACTCTTTTGGGATCATGACTAAAACTATTACTCTACGATTTATGTTTTTATATAGTCATGATAAAATGCTTGAACTCACTAGGCGTAAGCCTAACCATTTTTATTTGTCGGCATGTGCAACAGGCTCAGGTTGGGGTAACTCTAACTACATTATGAAGTGGCGAGTGCTCGTAAAGTCCACGAGAGGTGACTTGTTTAGTGAAGTCTTCCGCAATAGTTTGGACTAGCAACTTGTGTGGCGTTAAGTAACACCCGATTAAGTTATTTTATTGGGGGAATCTTAATGTTTTAAATTCCGAGGTATTTTAAGGATTGAATTGTAGAAGTGTTTATATTTATTTTGAGTATTTTATTGAATTTTAAAGTTAGTTGCTCGTTCCAAATTTGAGGGTGTTACAATGCTGCATGAAACCGGCCTCATCGTCTGCAAGCCTTAATGAATCCCGCATGTAACTGGCTTCATCGTCTGCAAACCTTCATGAATCCCGCATTCATGAATACACATTCAAGAATGTATGAATTCATTTACTTGTTTATTCATGTTCCCATCGCTTTCCTAGTATGAACATGAAGGTCGATTTAACCAATGCAGCAGTTTATGGTTTCTTTGTTCCAATATTCCACACGAATAATCAACAAATAACATTGTCAAAACCTATGAAACTCTAAAAAATAATGATTATTCAAATTAGGAATATGAATAAATCATTTAAATAAAACCGTAGATTCCCTGAATTTGTTCCACCTTCCATAATATTAGGAATAGATTGAATAACAATATTTCAAAAATAAAATAATTAAAAAATGTATTAATAACAGTTTTACTAAATTACTCCTACGAATTTACTATTAAATTATATATAAAAAACTTATCGGATTAAATCAACGGTGATGATGAGGGTTGAAAAATATCTTCTCTCTCTCTCTCTCTCTCTCTCTCTCTATATATATATATATATATATATATATATCTATATATATCTATACTACATATATAACCATTTAGACCTAAAGTCTTAAAGACAAACTTTTATGCATAGAATACAAGCTTTTAAAGCACAAAAATAAGAAAACTCTTAATTACCATCTTTAAAGCATAATGTACAACTCTTTACTGCAATACATTTAAAACCTGCCCATGGTTGATTGCTTTCTGATCGACATGGAGGTCCATCCCTGTACGGCCCAACTCCAGCCCTACTTTATGGACTCCCTTACCGGTTACCACCATCCCCTTATACCTCCGGCTATGCTTTTTGACATCCCTTTCTACGGCTTCACAGTATTAGGCCATACGCTTCTACCTGCTACCTCCCAAAAAACGTTGTATATAAACAATGTGAGACGAGAAATAGTCAGAATCCAAGTGGAAGGGTTTTACAATTCAATTTTCTTCGTCCCTCGCTGCTTCACGAATCCCAGGTACTCCTCGATCTCAAATTCACTATCAGCTCTAGGGTTTCATCAATTTTCCTTTTATTTTGTCTGTTTTTCATGGGATTTGAAGGTTTATTTCTGAGGGTTTATTGAAACTTTATGTTTTTCATCTTTTTGTAGGTACGCTAATATTGATTTTGCAGACAGTAATGGGTTCAATCAAACACTGGAACTTGGTGGTAGGAGTGGAGGGAGACGAGGTAGGTTTGGTGGCCGAGATGGTGGAAGATCCGGTGGTGGGCATGGTGGTAGAGGTCGTCTACCTAGCTGACCAAGCATAAACGTTGTTGGCATAGATACATCCACCCACCACTAAACCCACCACTACCACCTACCGCTACCAACATCCATCACTTTTAAAAGATTACCAATCTCTAAAAAAAGTTCACCACATCACATTCATATGTTACTCATCTCCCAACTCGCAATCCATCACTTTTCTCCTTATATTCCGAACCAACTTTCTTGATTCTCAATTGGGTTTTCTTGAATTTTCTTGGATTCATCAAACATCGAATATATCTGACTGATTTTCTCATCTTGTGTATGGGCTAACTGACCATTTCATGGAGGTGTTGGGTGTGTTCAACCACCATCAAAACAAAGGATAGTGAAACGATATCACTCAAGTTGGAATCTGGAGATGCAGAGATCGATAGACCAACATAGAAACATGTATGAAATCTGGAGATCCAGAGATCTATAGACCCGGTTTGGAATCAACATACCTTGAATGGTAGGTCGATTTAGATTTTGGATGCCATCTGAGATCGATTTGTGAAATAGAGCTTGAGAGATCGATTTGAGAGTTCAAATCGACAGGTCGAGAGGTAAATGGAGGCGATAGTGAATATGATTTAAGAGGCTATAAGTGTTTATGTTATCACTTATGAAATCAGAGGACGGTAAGAGCTTTTCAGCTCTTGTTTTAAAATACAATCAAACAGTCTTAATTTGTAAATGTCTGATCGAGTCAGATTTAAGAGGAATTCAGAGAAATATTTAGAAAAACAAACAACACCTTATCCATCACTCATTAAACCAATCTCTTTGGAGCCCACCCCTAGGTAGGGGTGAGCAAAACCCGACCGACCCGAAACCCGAACTAACCCAAAAACACTAAACCCGACACCCGAATTACCCGAACCCGATCAACCCGAACTTCACTTACGGTTCGGTTTGGGTTTGGGTTTTCCAAACCTGAACCCGTTCGAAACCCGGACTTATCATTTGATCACTTATTAAAAAGCTATACATGCACAATTGCAGTTCAAGTTATTGCACAAAACATCTTCTGTCCTTCAAATGTTTTGACGATTTACTCATACTTAGAGAACAAATTAAGATTTGACATCTAAATTAAAAACGTACTACTATCTCTTAGGAATCTAATCGCATAAAATGCACCTTATTTGGATCAATGACCAATTTTATATGAATTTTACAAAAACAGTGCGCAAAACCCGTTTTAACAGGACCAGTTTTGGAAATACACTATTTCGAGCCCCTTAAAGTCACAATTAGATCTCGTTGTAAACTAGAAAGTTGTTCTAGACACAAAGAGCTTTCCATCGATATATTATACACCTCAATCAGACCAATGAGTGATTTTATACGAATTAGACCCGAATTACCCGAAACCCGATTAGACCCGGAGTCCGAAACCCGAACTTTACTTAGGACGGGTTTCGGGGCCTGTTTTGTCCACCCGAAACCCGATCGGGTTGGGAGTTTTTTGGTCCGACCCGACCCGACCGATGCTCACCCCTACCCCTATGAGACACAAGTGAGGAGACATTTTAGAGTTGACTAAGGCTAACCTGAATCCTGCAGGAGTCGACTTTGAACCTGTTATGTATTTGGGCAAAGTCGCTCAACCCACTTGCCAAATGGGCTACGCGTTCCAGGGCTTTTCATTTACGATAAATTTTCATACCTTGCTCACCCGGTGCATTACACGGGCTCGCTACTAGTATATATATATATATATATATATATATATATATATATATATAGAGAGAGAGAGAGAGAGATGAAAGTTCAAATAAAAACTCATTTTCAATTGTGAACATGAGGACGGATCTTGGCCCTTCCATCTATATTGGTCCAATGACTCATATTAAATAGAGTTTTTAATTGACATTATTAATTAAGGTGATTAGGGGTAAAAAAGGAAGATAATTAAAACTCACGCCTACCATGTTTGACTTTTTATTTTCTTTTTTAATTAAATTTTTTTACCCCCTTAAAGTTTAAAATAAATTAACTTAAAAATTACTAACATTTTAATCAAACAAATTACATCAAAAAAACGAGAATTTCGTGCTCTTCGATATGACATCCATCTCGATATAGTTTTGTTGTTGTTTTAACCGTTTTTACGTGAAATGTCATATATGTGTTATATTCGGTATGAATATTTATGTATGTTCAAGTGCGTACAACATCTCGACACCGTAAGTCCGTAACTCGACATCACCTTCTACAACACTTTCTTCAGCGTCCTAAGGTATCCTGTTTTTCATTACCATAACCCAACACCTATCGAGATGAATCGGGAACCTATCGAGTTTCGATTGTGAACCGATGAACAAAAGAGAGTGCGTCACGTCTCCACACCTTCACGAGTCACTCATGTATTATTCTTCATGAATAATGTATCATTCAGTATGAATAATACATCATTCAGGGTGAATAATACACGATTCATGAATTCATGTATTATTCATCCTGAATACTGTATCATTCATCCTGAGGTATCGTGTTTTTCATCCTGAATATTGTATTATTCATCATGAATAGTAACGTTTGAAATAACAAATGACCAAAATCATATTATAATTTTGTATGGAAGTGCAAGTGTGGTAAACCGACAAGTCAAGCTCAAGCAAAAGAATAATAATTATATAGATTTTGTTGGGAGGTCCGTTCGGCGTTGACCCACATCCACCTCGGCATGCAGATTGCACACACAACATCCAAAAGAATAATTATATAGATTTTTAAGAAAAACAAACACCGGCTGGCTGACGCTGACCACTTTGCCATGATGCCATCCCATGTCAATTGTCATGTATCCATCAACAGGTTGCTCAAGAAGCAACGACTCACTTAACAAATGCGTGCATAAATAGCCGTCACTGGACCCTCCATCAGTCTAAAATCAAAATGAACCACAATTCAACCATTCCACCACACACTGACACTGCCACTGCCACTGCCGTTTCCCTCACAGATGAAAACCACCAGGCGCCACCACTAATCCACCGCCTGCCACCACCACAATCATAGCCATCCAAGATAATTCAAACTTGGATTGTACAACAACTGGTGCACACATTGCCATCACCATGAACAGAAACGCACCACCATTTGCCATACCTAATCATAAGTAAGTAAATTACTTCCCTTTCTCTTTCTTTTTCAATGCATGATGGTCTCTGTTTCATATCCCCTGTTTTTTTATACCCCTTATTTATTTTTCACTCATTTGAATTTGATGTCAACGGACACAGCGGCGGACCTAGAATTTTTTTCATACTGTGACACCATATAATATAGACAAAAAATAATTACAAAAAACACACTTTTAATCAACGTTTTTACATTTTTACAGACGTTCAATATGGTCTGATATTCTTTTAGCCTAATTCCACCTTTTCGAGGGATTTTTAAAACTTTTCGCTTTATTTCAAAGGACTTTTTAATATATATTTTTATCGATTTCGAGGATTTTTTGGTTTTTTTGTTAATTTCAAGAGTTATTTTCGGTTTTGGTTGTTTTCAAGTGGTTTTTCCGGTTTTTTGGTTGCTTTCAAGTGTTTTCAAAAATAATACGGTAGCACCTTCCAAAACGATACGGTTGCACCTTTCAAGAACCTAATTTTTTTTACCTTTCGCCGAATAATAATACGGTGGCACGTGTCACCGTATTCAATACATTGGGTCCGCCCATGAACCGACCCAAGTTCTACCATTCAGGGCGGAGCCAGGAACTTTACTAAAGGGGTTCACTAGAAAACGAAGAGGGCTTCACCGACGAAAAAATCTATCGGTAATCCACGGGAAAAAACCATCACTGGCGGATTTTCAATCACTGATTGAAAAGGTTATTGAAAATCCGATGTCGGTAATTACCGGTGGAAGAATATGTCGGTGAAGTCTTTTTGTTTTGTAGTGGTCCTCTAAATTCTAAAATAAAACAAATATACATATATGTGTGTGTGTAAAGTTGAATAAATAAAAAAATGTATGTTACTACATTACAAAGATCAAAACACTAACTTTTATGAATTCAACAATGGTTGTGTAAGTATTGTTTGTTGTCGTAAGGAGATAGTAAGAGCATCCCAAAATTTCTCCAAAATAGAGAATCAAAAGTAAAAAACTCAAAAAAAAACTACATTCATCTCCAACAGATTCCCTATTTTGGAGAAACAAACATTGATTATATTAAAATATTACATTCATCTATTAAAATATTATTTCTCTCTTTAAATATTTATTTTCAAAGATTTCTATTGGTGCAATCATTTAGTGATCATTTTTTGGGTTATCTCCATATTTAGAGTAAACTCATTCTCTATCATACTTTCTCTACTTTGAAAATAGTTTTGGGGAAGCTGTTGGAACAAAAATATAGCTCAAAATCCCCATATTCTTCAAAATAGGAAAACTGTTGGAGATGCTCTAATAGATGGATAAATGGCTTCGGCTTGAGAATTGTAAAGATAACGAGTGAGGCATTAGAGAATTGGGTAATATCTTTTTTTAAAGAAATTCATGAAAAGGGTCAAAATCTTGTTCCTAAATTTAGATTTTTTTGAATTTATGATTGTGTGAACTCAATTCAAAGTTGGTTGGAAAAAAAAAGACTGATAATATTTGTGTTTTATGTCAGGTTTTATAACTTTCGAGGAATGTTATATCTTATATATGCGGTGGCTCTTGTCGTCATGTATCCTTCAATTAGAAAGCTCGGCCAAGGAACGTGTCTCTTGTATCTACTATATTTACGTGATCCTAAGAATAGAAAATATACACGAAATCAAAAACTTGAAGATTAACAATTTAACCCTTTCATTTACCCAACTAAAACACAAATTAAAATAGGACTTTCTTTGAACATTTGGTATGTAAACCAAAAATCATGAAATCGTCAAAACCTCATAAGTACGGTAACGTTCATATTAATAGCCGGTAAAACTAAAACAACATAAAAAGTCAGCACAAATGAATTAAACCAACATCAACTAATGGCTATTGCAAACTCGATTCCGAACTAATAATAATGAAAGACGATTGCATTCAAATACGTCCCACTAAAAAACCCATATGAAATTATAAGAAATTTTGAAATCAATCTAAAAACAATCTCTATATATACGCAAAAGAAATTATAAGAAATATTGAAATTACGAGTTTGGTTATTGCATCCCCTTTCATTTTTATAACAAATTTGGTCTTTTCCTCTACTTTTATTTTTATAATGGATTTGGTCTCTTCTTCCTTTGATCAATAAAACTTGTGGATCAAACCACAAGGACCAAATTCTTTTCAATATAGTTAACTTAGTAAAAGTCTCACTTTCTTTTATCATCAAAACCCACGGCCCATTCTTTATGAATCGTGAGTTCGGATGAGAAGTACTAAATTTGGTACCAAATCTAATGTGTCCGACTATTATTACAATGCAAAAACCCATCGTCATGCTACCAAATCTAAGAGCATCCACAACAAGGATATCATTTGGATTTCATATGGATTGCAAATGTGCCAACTAGGATTTCTATTTTAGAAATTGTAGTGGTTGTGAGTAGAGATGGCCAAATGGGCCCGGTCCCGAAAAAGCCCGATGCCTAGCCCGCCCAAAGCCCGGCCCCGACCCGGCCCGATTGAAGCCCGGGCCCAGCCCGACATGCCTTATCGGGCCCTGTTTTCAGTGTTTTTCTCGGCCCGGTTTAGGCCCGGCCCGCCAATATAGCCGTTTTTTTCAAAAAAAATACCGTTAATATAGCCGTTATTTCTAAATATAGCCATTTTTTTGCATTCTAAACACTATAAATAGGTAGTGGGTGTATGAGGTTTGATACCAAGTTACAAAAACGCAAAAAACACAATTATCGCTTACAATTCTCGATTTCTCGTGTTCATTTCTCGCAACTTCTCGTTCTTTCAATTTTTCGATCCTTCAATCAAAATGGCCGGCGGTAGTGCATCAAATGATCAAATTAGAGAAGTTATTTTTCTTTATAATTCAATAAATGTAGTTCTTTATAATTCAATCGAAATTCTAATAAAACGTATTTTTAAGTATGTTTGAGTGACCCAATTAAGTATTTTATAGTGGATACGAATAATATTTATTAAAAATTGTATATGTATATATTTTTTAAAAAGCCCGGTTTAGGCCCGGTCCCAAAGGCTCGGTCTTTTAAAAGCCTTAACGGCCCGGACCTTCAACCCCCAAGCCAGGCCCGGACCGGGCTCGACCAAAGCCCGGGCCCGTGAACAGTGTTTAGGCCCGATCCCGATGAAAGCCCGGTCCGGGCTAGCCCGGCCCGCCCATATGGCCATCTCTAGTTGTGAGTATGATTGCTAAATTAGAAATTGGTTTTGGTAATTTGCAAATGTCAAATCTGTACTTTTTGCTGATGTGGCAGTGAATAATATAAGAAGTTGTAGGGAATAATTTTTAAATTAGAAATTGTTTTATGTCAATTCATGTTTTGTGATGTTTTATAGACTATGTTTATGAAAAAATGTATGAATAATTTTATTTGTTAATAAATATTAAAAAATATTTTTGAAATAATTGGAGAAATAATGAGAGCATGTATAATCATGCACAACATGATCGTCGAAGATGAACGTCATATTTATATTTGTCAATTTGATGATATAAACGATGATGTTAATTTTACTATAACTACGCCTCAAATCTCTTGTAGCATACTTCCCGAGTACGAAAACTATCTCCAAAATCACATACAAGTACGTAATCGGTCAACGAATCATTGTTTACAATCAGATTTGATTGAAGAGATTTGGCAAAAATTTAAAGAAGAAGAAAATGACGATTAATGTAATATTTTAATTTTGTATTTTAATTTAATGTTTTATAAATTAAATACTTTATTTAATTAATTAATTTTATTTTATTATAATTATTTAATTAATAAAATATTTCGTATTAAATTATAGTAAAAAATATTTAATTGTTGTTTGTTGTTATTGATTAAATATAGTTTTTTATGATAATGTGTCACTTTAGAAAGTAGTTGAAATTACATTGTTATAGAAGATAATTTCAAGATAATTACAAAGTTGATTTAACGCTGACGTAGCACTTGCAATTGTGCTAAAATGAGTCTCACTATTATTACAATGCAAAAACCCATCGTCATGCTACCAAATCTAATGTGTCTTGACTATTATTACAATGACTTTTTGAACCACCAAGTGCGCGTGAGCGCGTGTGTATTTATGAGGGAGCAAACACTTGTACCCTATGCATCACCCACTATACTGATCTTTGAGCTCCAAGTGTGCGTCAGCACGTGTAACGGGCTGTTTGGTTGGTTTTTCATTAATTCCTGTATGAATAAAGTTATCTGTGTGGATTACTTTGTCAGTATAGATTGGAAATTTTTTTGTTTGGAAGGGTGTTTTTTTAGATGAAAAGACCATGGGTTTTCCTATCCCTACCCCTGCACATTTGTATACCTCCCTCCTCTCACAGTTGCATATATTTTTATTTTTTTATTTGAAATTTACATTTCACACCCTTATACTTATCTAATTAATTTACTTTATACATTTTAGTTTTTTATTTATCATTTTACACATTTATTATACTAACACATATAAATGTATATTAATTAAAATACGTTAAAAAAATACTTTTTAATTTTAATAAGTTACACCATTATAATCGTCTCGTCGATACCTTCGAAATGAGCCTAATAGTGAATATTTTTTGATTTAATTATATTATTATATGTTATACGCTTACGTTATTTTTTGATTTAATTATATTATTATTCGTCGATACCTTCTTACTTTTTGATTTAATTATATTATTTCGAAATGAGCCAAATATTAACTAAAATACGTTAAAAAATACTTTTTATTCCAACAAATTCCTACTCTGATTATTCATTAAAATCAATATATCAACGAGTACAAGTACGCTATATATATTCTTCATACAAATCTAATCTACGTTTGTAAATGCGTCCAATATTGAATATTTTTTGATTTGATGATTTTATTATATGTCATATATACTACGTAAAAATATTTTTTATATTTAAAATTCATACCCTTATAGTTAATTATTTAATTTATGGTACATCTCTTACTTTTTCAATTTTCGTTTTACACTCTTAATAGGATACGCTTAAAAAATACATTTTGATCTTCAATCAAATAAATTTAAAATACATTTAAAAATAAACTTCAAAATGCATTAAAAAAATAAATCTGTAAATAAAAAATATAGTCAGTCCCGGGTCGGGCCTTGTGATGAAAATCGTAACTAGTTAAGAATCGGGTTGGGTTTGCTCTTTGACTAACCGACCCGTCCGAAAACCCGAAATAATATAAATATATTTTTTAAATATTTTTTAAATATAATTATTTATTTAATTATCTTTTGAAAATCGTAAAGTATAGTCCATCGAAATGTTTTATAATTTCTAACAGACATTAACCCGAAATCCGACTAATCTGAACCCGAAGCAATTCGAAAACCCAAACTTAAAATTCGAGTCAACAAGTTTACTTTATTTCAAATCCATAACTTTACTTTATTTTAAATCAAATTATTAAACGAATGACGTTCAATATATATATATATCGAATTCCTTAACGTATTTTAACGTAATTATGTATGTTAATGTGATATGTTAAAACGTATTTTTAACATATTTTAGTTAATATATGATTATTATGTTAATGTGATAAAAGTGTATAACGAAAGGTGAAAAAAGAAGAGATGTACCATAAATTAAATAATTAACTATAAGAGTATAAATTGTAAATATAAAAAATATTTTTATGTAGTATATATGATATATAATTAAATAATTAAATCAAAAAATATTCAGTATTGGGTTCAGTTCGAACGTATCGAAGAGACGATTATAATGGTGTAACTAGTTAAAATTAAAACGTATTTTTAACGTATTTTAGCTAATATACGATTATATGTGTTAATATGATAAAGATGTAAAATGAAAAATAAAAAAATAAAAATGTATAAAGTAAATTAAATATATAAGTTTAAGGGTATAACATGTAACTTTTAAATAATAAAGTAAAAATATAATTAGTGTGTGAGTATGAGTAGGTTAAAATAGAGGGATAGAAGGGGTATACAAATTTGCGGATAGGGATAGTAACCAAAAAAGTCTGTGAAGAGAGAGGCAGAGAGCAATTAGGAGAAGTTGTACGAATACTTTTAATACTTTATTACTAAGAAAACGTGTGAGAGCATCTCCAACAGATTTTCTATAAATTCTTTAGAATAGAGATTTAAAAGTCAAAATTTCTAAAATAAATTACATTTAGCTTCAACAGATTCTTTATTTTAGAGAACTCAACATCTATTATATTATTAAAATATTACTTAAATTTATCATCTCAATATATTTTTTTAAAAGAATTTATATAAAACTAGAAGTCTATTTGCGCAATGCAGTGCGATATATCTCGATTTTAATGTTCTAGTTTATTTTAATAAGTGGTTTTGAGAAAACGGTCATGTTTTTTATAAATTTGTTTAAAAATGACGTTTTTTTAAGAAAGTTCATGATTTGAGGATTTGAAAGTGGCTAGAGATAATGATTAATTAATAAGAGTTCACGATTTAAGAATTTGAAGATTGCTAGATATAAATATTAATCAAGTAATTAACATTAAAAGTGGTACATAAAGCTCCATTAGTTGTTTTTAAGTAATTTTAAGTAATTAACATCAAATAGCGGTACATGAAACTTTAGAAGTTGTTTTTAATAGTTTTTCATAAATGCTTTATAATATAGTATAGATACTGATAACTCAATTCTATTGGTGGGAATGAATAAAAAAGTAAAATCTATCTTCATCTAGCAAGTTTTAGAAAATTCTCTAAATTTGAAGTTTTTTCTATTTTAAAGAACAATATAAAAAATCTATTGGAAAAATATAGAGAATAAAAAAACAAATTTCTCTATTTTAGAGAATCTGTTGGAATGCGGGGATTATAGCATCTATATTGCAAGATCTATGTCGACATGTCATTTCTCACATTAAAATGATAGTAGGTGAAAAGACAATTCAGTTATTAAAGATTCTAAATATTTAAGATGTCACATTATAGGTACCAAAAACAAAAGTTTAAAAATACCACATTTAACGACATTATTATGGTGTGGTTCTCAGTCAACAACTTATCCTTAGTTGTCAACGACCCCATAATTAATGAATCTTATCATGTTAATATCTGTTTAAAATATCCGTTAGCCTAGATACATTTTGTTGTTTTCGCTGTATAATAAAACGTTTAATTATTTCAAGGACCTACTTCGTCAATCTCTAAATTATGATGATGACTTTAGATTAGAATACATAATAAAATCATATATTTATTACACTTGATCAACGGTTAAGATTGATTTGTATAGCTTGTACAATTGACTTGATTTACAAATGAAACGCATCCTAATAAATAAACTAATTATATTTGGTAAAAAAGAACAAATTGATAAACTTGAGGACAATGTGACATTAAACCAATGGATAAACCATATGAAGGTTTAACATATATTGGTTTAATGCATATTTTGGTTAGCATATACTTTTAAAAAATTTATTTTGATTTACCTAAGATATGCTGTAACACTCGAAATATATATATATATATATATAACGAAATAATTAAGGAATAACGATTGAGGGAAGAAAATAATTCAAACGCAAGTGAAAGATAAAAAGTGTAAAAACGAAGAAATGATAAGGGTGGAACGTGTAGAGGTGGCAAAAGCTGACACGACGCGCTAACCCGACACGAATCCGACACGAAATAAACGGGTTTGGGTAATACATTTCAACCCGTTTAAGTAAACGGGTTGACACAACACGACACGAAAATTAAACGGGTAAGGTTAGGATTAAAAAATTCAACTTGAAATTGAACCGTTTAACCCGTTTAAATTAGGCCATTCTTTGAACAATTAAATATGGGTTTTGACAATTAAATATGGACTTAGACAATCAAATTTTTAGTTTTAAAGTTTCTGCCATGTTATTAGAAAATTCATAGAAAATCAACCGTTGGTCCAAATGAGGTGTACGATATACCTTTTGAAAAGATGCCCTAAAAAAGTGTTATGTAAACCATTTTTTGTTGTTGTAGTGACTAATGCTAATGCATATGGCACCATCACAAATAACCATTTCAGCCGACCAAATTTACCTTTTATTCATTTCTTTTCCATTTTTTTAAAAAATTCACCACCTTTGCAAATAACCATTCCTCGGGTAAAAAAAATTGTATGTGAAGTGGTATGCACTTGAGGTGGTTCTGCAAACTGAAGTTTGAATGAGAATTTCGCAAGTGGGTATGCATTTTTTTGTAACTTATCAAGCCCGTTCGTAAGTTGAGGAATGATTACTTGTGGAGATAGTGATTTTTTTTGAAATTACAGAGAGAAACGACTATTTGTGCCAAATAAATGAAATCTAAAAAGACAACGTATATGAATGGGACTTACCAAGGATTAGGCATTGCAAATTGATGTTGATCATCGCCAATGGAAATCACAAGCTCTACTGTAATTGGATCATGGTCTAAATTAATCCCCATATACTTTGGTTAATTAATTTGGAAAATGTGTTAGTTGTGAAGATGAAATTGAGGAAGGAATGGAGTTTTTGTAGAGAAGATGGAAATTAAATGCATTAGAGACACACACACACACACATATATATACACATATGTGTGTGTGTGTGTGTGATGTATGTATGTATGTATGTATGTATATGATGATGTATGTATGTATGTATGTATGTATGTATGTATGTATATGATGATGCATTTAGCGAGTGGGTTAATTGATATCCCTTTGGAGAGTGGGTTAATTCCTGTGACAAGATTAGTAGTTTAGCTAGGTGGGCATACTGATTGTGATGCATAGGGTACAAGTATTTGTTTCTCATAGAAGTTACACGCCCTGACTCACGCGCACCTGGTGGCTGGTGATTTATAATTAAAAGTTCCTTGGAATAATATTAGTCAAAGACATTAATTGTTAGATTTGGTAACATGAAAGCTGGGGTTTTAGATGTATGCATGTCATGGTGAATGGTGAGATGTATGCATGTGTGGGTTAACCAAAAATGTCATGGTGAATGGTGAGATGTATGCATCTGTATTTATATGTATTATTAATTATTAGTGGATATTTTATATGTATTTAGTCATTGGAATAATATTTAGTCAAAGACATTAATTATTAGATTTGGTAACATGAAAGATGGGGTTTTGGATGTATGTAGCGGCGGATCCAGGATTTTTCCATAGTGGGCGGATCCAGGATTTTTGCATAGTGGGTCACTTTTAAAGTAGATTAAAAGTTCGCAAAGTTGTTCGATGTGTTTTAGCCAAATTCTACGGTTTTAAGATATTTTTGAAGTTTTTCGGTTGATTTCGAGAGTTTTTAAAGCTTTTTTTGTTGATTTTTTCATTTTTTTGGTTGATTTCAAAAGACTTTTTTGTTTTTTTATTGATTTTAAAGTACTTTCTTTGGTTTTTTAACTAGTGGGGGGACATGCAAAAAATCACTGGAAGACACCATGCTATAACGCTAAAAAATAATTATTTTTACACTAAAAATATCATAATTTTTTTTATTTGAATGGGGGATGGGACCCCCTTTTCTAAGCTGCAACCGCCACTGGATGTATGCATGTCATGGTGAATGGTGAGATGTATGCATGTGTGGGTTAACCAAAAAGTCTTTGAAGATTGAGGCGAGGGAGGAAGCATATTGGAAGCATCCATCAACCTATATATATATATATATATATATATATATATATATATATATATATATATATATATATATATATATATATATATATATATGGTACAAATCAAATATAAACAATGTATTTGTTGCATATTTTATAAACCACAGTCTGCATATGTGCATATATGCATATAAATACGTGCAAGAATATACATATAATGGACATACATTCATATGAATACGTGCAATAATATACATATGAATGTATGTCCATTATATGTATATTATTGCACGTATTCATATGCATATATGCAGAACCAGTCTGCACATATGCAGACTATGGTTTGTATAATTAAAAGTTCCTTGGAATAATATTAGTCAAAGACATTAATTATTAGATTTGGTAACATGAAAGCTGGGGTTTTGGATGTATGCATGTCATGGTGAATGGTGAGATGTATGCATTCATCATATATATATATATATATATATATATATATATATAGGGGCTTAATCAAATAAGAACTAATTAGTTTGTGGTAACTGTAAGAACCAATATTAGCCACTCATTTTAAATAATTAGTGTTAATTCCAAAAATAAGAATTAAGGGTAAATTGGTAATTTTGTGGGTTTGACAACTCATATCATATAACCTATTAGCCACTCATTTATACCCCATCACCATCACCCATTCCTCTCGTCTTCTTCCCCACACGCCGGCGACCGCACACCGGCGACCGCCCGCCGGCGACCACACTCCGGTGAACCCAATCCTCTTGTCTTCTTCCCTCTCTATCGTCCACCTCCCTCCTTCCGCCACACTCCTCTCGTCTTCTTCCGACGACAACACTCCGACGACCACACTCCGACGCCACCACCACCATCGCGACTCCACCACCACCATCGCCTGCCCCATCTTTCTCGTCTGCACCATCGCCACAAACGACGCCGCCACCACCACCATCGCCTCCCCCCTCTCGACAGATCTGATTAACGACGCCGCCACCACCACCATCGCCTCCCCCCTCTCGACAGATCTGATTAACGACGCCGCCACCACCATCGCCTCCCCCCTCTCGACAGATCTGATTATCACAGTGGGTATCACATTTGTTCTTGTATGGGTATCACATTTGTTCTTGTATGTTTATTGGGGGTCTCACAGTGGGTATCACATTTGTTCTTGTATGGGTATCACATTTGTATAGGTATTGAAATCGATATCACAATGGGTACTGTATTTTGAGTATCACAATGATATTTATTTGTTTTGGGTATCACAATTGCAATTGTGTAACTGGTTTTCGTCGGAGATCGGAGATCGGAGAGAGGAGAGAGGAGAGAGGAAAGAAGATATTTTTTTAAATACCCAAAATGCCCTTTAATTGAAAATTTAAATTAAATTACCAAAATTATTAATTTCCTAAATTATCGATTGATTTGTGGCTGAAATTGGTTCTTACAGTTACCACAAAATAACCAGTTCTTCCATGAATGGCCCCCATATATATATATATATATATACGTGTGTGTGTGAGTGTGTATATATGTATGTATGTATATATATATATATATATATATATATCATGCATGTGTAGGTTCAAGATGGTTTTAATACTACATACATCTATTTGAATATGATTTCTAGTGATGATTAAAAAAAGTGTTTTATATATTTTAATTGACAAAGTGTATTAATATGTAGCTTACTTTGATTCTTACTTTAGATAATTTCATTTTAAAACTTTCGCCTTAGTATTTAAAATAGGAAAATTAATTAAAATACCTAAAGTTTGACTTTGACTTGCCAAAATACCAATTTTCTCGCCGAAATTGCTAAAATACCCATTTTTCTTGCAGTGGCCCCCGCGATCGCAGGACCCACAACCACGTGGCACGACGTGGCACCGGGTTTGGCCAATTCTCCCGCTATGCCCCCTCAAGAAACCCCGCGGCTACAACTCCCCCCCCAACTATGCCTGCGGTTACCAAAATGGCCCCTTGTCCCGCGATTGGGTCCCGCGATCGCGAGATTTAGCTGCCACGTGTATGGCTGGGGTTGAAACCCTAATTTTTTATAACTCTTCCCAACCCCGACCCTCCAATGTCGGCTATAAAGAGAGAGGGTGGGGGACCAACATCCGGCCACCATACCTCATTTTTAAACTCTCTCCCAACTCTATCAACTTCTCGTGCCGATTACGCGCTCGGTTTGAAGATGTCTCGTGTTATGGGGTAGCCATATCTGGACATATACCTACAGACAGATGCACCGAGTCATCGCCAGACGCGCCAACATACATGTGAAGATGGCTCTTTGTGGATTTACATACGCCTTCAAGGTTAGATAAGTAGTATATAACATAAACAATAATACATACAAACTGTTTGGCTTTCCTTTTTACGTACTTGCTCTTCTTGTGTAATTCCAGATATGGATCTTGGAGATGTTTCCCATCGCCCGTCAAAGTTTCACCATGCGCACCGACAGGTTAATTACGGGAACCCGTTGGGACAGGGTTATTAACCTTAATAGGAACAATTGCATTGCGTTCTTCAGCCGGTCACGCACCGTAAGTTCTTTCTGTAAAGCCCGTGTCCCGATATGCGTTTTAATTAATTATTTATTTATTTATTTTATTAAGCGAAATTATTTAACGGGATTAGGAGATAAGAACCAAATGGTAAATCTTAACGGTTGGGGTTTAATAGCTAAGTATTGAAAACCCAGGGACCAAAAGTGAAACCTTGGTTTGTTAGTCATGCATGGGTCGGCCCAAAAGAAGGAACCGACCCTTCTCTTTTCTTGCTATAATCTCGACGCACACAACACCTCAGCCGCAAAACCCTATCACTCTCTCTCGTTCTTAACCACGGCAAGAAACCCCTACCACCCCACACCTCCATTGCTGCCGTTGTACCACCACCAGCAGCGGCCAACCACCGGCGCTGCTGTCCGCCGAGAGAGTGAAGCCGGGAGAGAGAGATCAGCGAGAGGGAGAGATCAGCAGAGAGAGAGACGATCGGAAGGGGTCGAGTTGTCGTCGCGGTCTCGTTGTCATCGCCAAGGTAAGGTTCCGTTCTTCCATTCTTTTCATTCTTTGTCGTCGCCGCCGCCGGCGACCACCGCTGCCGGAGATGGCAGTGGGTGGTGCCGGGTGTTGTTCAGTTTTCGTTAACCCGTAATAGCTAAACCCTAACCCGAAACCTTAATCACGTTACCGTTTATAAAATCGTTATTTTATGAAAATTAAAGTGTGATGTCCAGTTTTCATGTAACCATAACTTTTCCGTCGTAACTCCGTTTGAGCCGAAACTGGCACCCACGGTTCAAGTTCAGGGTCGAGCACGTTTTCCGTGTTGTAGCGAAAAACTGGCTCGGTCTCTAACTGGGCGAAAAAGTGGTCGCAAGTTCGGTATTTCGTCATTTCATGTGAAAACTTCTGGAATCTGCCTTGATCTTGCGAAAATCATAACTTTCTCCTCGTAACTCGGATTGGGGTGATTTTGGTGCCAAAAGTTCCCTTTTTGAGTCTATAAACGTTTCTGCGTTTTGTGCAAAATCCAGTTCGGAACGTAACTTAGGCCAAATCGTCGTTTTATACTGATAAGTGCTGTTTTTCGCTGTTCTGCGGGCTGATCTTATAAAATCCGTAATTAATTGTAGAAAAATCGTTAGGAGGCGTATAATATGTCCTTGGAACCCTAACTCAGAGGAATTTCTGGTCATGAATTAATATTGGGAATTTTCTGGGTTTAAAGGGGTCGAAACAGGTCCCGAACAGACCTGTTTTGGGTGAACGGAATTTAGTTTTAGTGACGGTTTAAGCGTGTGTCGTGTCATAGGGTCCGGGTCTCGTATTGACACGTTTTAACATGCGTTTAGGTGCTGGGAAGTGACCGTAATTGTGAAGCTTGAATTGTGTTATTAAGCTGGGCGCGCATTCGAGGTGAGTTCTCTCACTGTGTAGTTAGGGGTTGTATGCATGTCATAATAGTTTGTATGTACTACTGGCTTTGTGGTGTGAACTAGTTGTTTGTGGTGTGTAATATTTGATTGGTTTGAATGCCTAGTATAAATGTTTTATATTACAATTCGGTGGGACCGAGGAAGTGGAAAGAAACGTTGTGGGAACTCGGGGTGACGAGTGTGTTACATTACAATTCGGTGGGACCGAGGAAGTGGAAAGAAACGTTGTGGGAACTCGGTGTGACGAGTGTGTTACATTACAATTCGGTGGGACCGAGGAAGTGGAAAGGAACGTTGTGGGAACTCGGTGTGACGAGTGTGTTACATTACAATTCGGTGGGACCGAGGTGTTGGATACATAATTACTTGTAGATGTTTACTCGTTTTATGTAACTGTGGTGTTGTTGCTTATGTGCGGATAGGGGTGATGTGTATATAATTCCTATCTGCGCATGTGTTGGAATTCACTAAGCTTCGTGCTTACCCTTTCCCAATAAACTGTGGTTTCAGGTCCGAGCGGCTCCAAGGCGTGACAAGTACACACTGGCGCGCGAGGGGAGCTGGTTGTTTTATGGTTTAATATTTAACGTTTATTCCGCTGGTTTTTATTATAAAGATATTAATTATGTGTTTGCAAACGAAACGTTAGGATCATTAATGAGTTATTATAAATGAAATGTTTATTTCAAAAAATTTAAATTTGCTTGTAATTTTTGGGACGTTACAACTTGGTATCAGAGCACGGCTTGAGTGAATCAAACGCATTTCGGTGTGTTTGATCTCAAGTTGCGACTATAAAAATTTTCTTTAAAGTTTTTGGAAAATAAAAGAAAGGAAAACCCGTTTGAGAAACGGTGATCGATGGCGCAGTGTGTACAGTCAGCCGGAGCCAGGGGAAAAGGTACAGTACTTAGTGTTTTATTGCTTTCTAGATCATAGAGTATGCATGCTAGATTGCCTGTTGTTGACACTATGCTGTATGTTGAACTACTTGCTATTAGGAATTTATGCTAATTATGATAGGTTACTAAGTGGATGCCCTCTAGGTTGTATGCAGTAAGAGATTTATAGCCTTAGAATATTCGATTTAGTTCTATTGCGCAGCTCTTGTTTGAGTCCAACCGTTCTAGGATAGAGTCTTGTATTCGACTGTCTATTTGTTTCGCACTGCATATAATCGGGTATTCGCGAGGTCACCCGTTATAATTAGTAGGGATTCGGTAGTAGCAAGGGTAGTGAGATAAGAGGAAGTTCCTAGAGAGCTGGGAAGGGTGTTTATGTATGAGTACGTGTGCTAGATTGCTTTCTAGAACATAAGAGTATGTATGCTAATTTGCTTGGTACTTGTTACACCGTATTGCATGTCTGCTGCTTGCTATTAGGGATTTGGCAGTAGCAAGGGTAGTGGTTTGGATGGAATTCCTAGGGAGCTAGGAAGAGCGTGTACATATGCCGGTGCGGGCATATGTGTATAGTTTCGGCGAGAAACTACTTGGACCCCTTGGGATGGAACTCGGAACGGGCGATGATAGGTGTGGATGGTAGTAGTAGAGCTCCTACTACCGGAAGCACAGGATCAATGCTCGAGTCGGAAAAAGTCGCGAGGAATCCAAGGAGTTGAGCGTGAGTGTTGCTAGTGTGAGTTATTATGTGCTAATAACTCATTGTAATCTTTACCCCAGAAATGGCCATCACTAAGGAAAACAACACTACTGAGCTAGGGATTTGCGCCAGGATCACTGCTGAGCAGATACGTGAGTTGATCGCGGCTGAAGTAAAGCGTGCTATTAGGGAGGCAATCCCCGAGATTATTACCGCCGTTCGTGATGAGGTAGTAGGGATGATGGAGGCTACTCGGAGCCAGAAACCTGAGTTAGTGGAACAGACTAATAAGAGGAAAACAGCGCAGGCCGTTGCACCAGAATCGGCAGTTCCAAAGAAAACGAGGCTTTCAGACTCGCTCTTGAATCAAAGGAGCGGTGGGTTTAAAACCATGGATGGTAGCAGAAGGAGAAATGACAAATGTTTCCAGTGTGGCCAGGTGGGGAACTACGGTCGCGACTGCAGGGAACCACCACAGACGGTCTGTTTTAACTGCAAACAGATGGGCCACGTGAAGGTCAACTGCCCGAATCCGAGGGTTACTGTTGGGGGCGGGGCACAAGGAGCTCCTGCGGCTGCTCCCTTGCGTATTATTGATGGTCGCGTGGGTCAGACTGGACCCGAGGCGGCCGAGGTAGAGTTCATTAACTGACGGTGGAAGAGGCACAGGCCACGCTTAAAGTGGTGACAGGTATATTTCATCGCTTGATATTTGTATATGGTTGCTTTTTGCTTAAGCTGTGTGTTTAAGTATGTCATTAGTTAACCCGGTGTCTGCTGTAGTGATGTTTGATAGCGGGGCTACCCATTAATTCGTGCCTCACACTTGTAGATGAGGTTGCTGAGGTAATATTTGTAGACCAATTCGGGTCAAAAATTGGCAATTGTGCTAGAATCCTAGGCTTTTGAGCCGACTTTGATTTGAGGAAAACCCGTAAGATGATTTGATGTGAATTCCCAACTTGCCTTAAGAGGTTAAATGTCTGGATGACAATAGTAGACCGGAGAGTTTCGAAGAAGTATGGGTCGAGACGTTGAATGCCGAATGAGTCATGCGCGAAGTTATTTTGAAAATAGGATTGCAATAACTAATTTTTGTGTTTCCAATCCTTATATGGATTGTGTTTTGGAATTTTGGGAAATGTTTAGCACACGCACAAGATGTTAAATTATGGTTTTGAAAGTGCATGAAACCTTTTTATAACGAGAGTTACAAACTTTGTTGATGATTTGTTTAAAATGAGTTTGGAATTCTAGTGTCGCTTAACTTTCCTTTCGAGAGTTCGTGTTGCTAAGTATTTTTTATTGCAAATAGTTCAGTGTGTGGATTGATTCATGCGTGACATAAGTGGTGCATGGGGGAATTTTGGTAACATGTCATCGTTTTGTGTGACTAGCTGACGCGCGAAAAATTTGTGGCAAACCCTGTGCCACGTCATTTTATGATTAAAAAGAGGAATTTTTGAATCAAATGTCGTGAAATTTATTTTGAATTATGTGCACACCTTCGCCGCACCATGTTTAAGGTCAAGCTGTTACTTTAAGTGCACGTCATGAGTCAATCCATACTGGAATCGAGGCGGTTCATTTTAAAGAAATTATTTATTACGCTTTGCTTTTGTGTGAGTAAACTGAACTGCAATGGAACGATTTTCAACATGATTTTTTCCTATGTGGGACGAGCGTGTCCAGTCTTACGTAACTATCGATCAGGTAATAGTAGTTTTATTACATACGATCTTTTTGAGATGAAAATCCTGATGTTGAAAATATTTTGTAAATGATTTTGTAAACCATTTGGGGAAATGTGCTTTTAAGTGTCATGTGTCATTTCGAGAATTTTCAGGGTGTGAGTCCTTTTGGAAAACTCTTTTGTTTAACCCGTGTTGAGTCTGGGACTAAGGTTGATTTCAGAGTATTGCTTGCTTAAACTTTGTTTAAACGCATTTTCCGACCTATGGGTCTAGCAAGCGTGGAGCATTTTTCTCGGTTTTGACTTGGAGTTAGTCATGGGTCAATTGCCCGGTTTTAATGGCTCGATGTGGAGTCTAGTTGATGAGTTGTTTTTGTCGCACCGTTTGGCATTCTTTGCACATTGAGTGTTTACATGTTGGGGTGAGTGAGACAATCCGGAATTGGCACTTGTGGGTAGGCTGTTTTGCTCTGGATCCTTAGGCACGTTAGTCAGTCGCTGGTAGTGGTCGGTTGGGTATCTCGGGGTGAGGCCCCGGTGTTCGGGTGTTATAGCCTAGACTTTCCAGTAGGTCCTAGGAGGATATAGTTGTGGGCACTTACCGGGGAGGTAGTTCCGGTGTGCTGGGTCTTGAGGCGTTACCTGGGAGGTAGACGTCAAGGTGTATCCTCGATACAGTGTGACTTGGCTTCGTAGAGCAAGTGTGGATGATACGTCGACGGTGGAAGGTAGGTATTCCACGTGCGTTAGTTCTGTAGGCCGAATAGTATCGGTTAAGGGATTGATGCCCTTTGTTATTAAGAGAATAAATGCGCATCAACCATTTTGAGGTAGGTGGTATATTTAGGTGTCGACTTTTGGGCTTGAGGCCAAACACCTTTAGTATAATCGGAGAGTTGTAGCCGATGTTAAGATAATCATGGTGATGGTAATAGTAACCCTGAAATGATCACTTGGGATGAATGGTTGTGGTGGAATGATCTACGTGTGTGTTAGTTGATTTGGTAGTGGGGGATATCTATTTGTGTTAGTGTCTAGGATAATACCACGTTTTTTTTAGTTACTGTAATCGGTTGGACCGATGTTCGGCGGGTGGCCGATGTTTGTTATTGTAATCGGTTGGACCGATGTTTGGCGGGTGGCCGATGTTTGTTATTGTAATCGGTTGGACCGATGTTCGGCAGGGGGTCGATGTTTTGATAATATATTTAGATTGAAAATCTTTGGAGTCTATTAGAATTCGTGGAAGTTAATCGATAGTTAAGGGTAGGAATGATCGTGGTCGAGTATCCTGTAGGGTATACTGTGAGCAGCTTTAGAATGGTTAAAGCTTGAAAGTGGATTGAGTTTGGGATATCATCAAATGCGAGAGAATTATTAAGAGCTGTTTGTGGACGTAGACTTCGGGGACGAAGTCTAATTCAAGTGGGGGAGAGTTGTAAAGCCCGTGTCCCGATATGCGTTTTAATTAATTATTTATTTATTTATTTTATTAAGCGAAATTATTTAACGGGATTAGGAGATAAGAACCAAATGGTAAATCTTAACGGTTGGGGTTTAATAGCTAAGTATTGAAAACCCAGGGACCAAAAGTGAAACCTTGGTTTGTTAGTCATGCATGGGTCGGCCCAAAAGAAGGAACCGACCCTTCTCTTTTCTTGCTATAATCTCGACGCACACAACACCTCAGCCGCTAAACCCTATCACTCTCTCTCGTTCTTAACCACGGCAAGAAACCCCTACCACCCCACACCTGCATTGCTGCCGTTGTACCACCACCAGCAGCGGCCAACCACCGGCGCTGCTGTCCGCCGAGAGAGTGAAGCCGGGAGAGAGAGATCAGCGAGAGGGAGAGATCAGCAGAGAGAGAGAGACGATCGGAAGGGGTCGAGTTGTCGTCGCGGTCTCGTTGTCATCGCCAAGGTAAGGTTCCGTTCTTCCATTCTTTTCATTCTTTGTCGTCGCCGCCGCCGGCGACCACCGCTGCCGGAGATGGCAGTGGGTGGTGCCGGGTGTTGTTCAGTTTTCGTTAACCCGTAATAGCTAAACCCTAACCCGAAACCTTAATCACGTTACCGTTTATAAAATCGTTATTTTATGAAAATTAAAGTGTGCTGTCCAGTTTTCATGTAACCATAACTTTTCCGTCGTAACTCCGTTTGAGCCGAAACTGGCGCCCACGGTTCAAGTTCAGGGTCGAACACGTTTTCCGTGTTGTAGCAAAAAACTGGCTCGGTCTCTAACTGGGAGAAAAAGTGGTCGCAAGTTCGGTATTTCGTCATTTCATGTGAAAACTTCTGGAATCTGCCTTGATCTTGCGAAAATCATAACTTTCTCCTCGTAACTCAGATTGGGGTGATTTCGGTGCCAAAAGTTCCCTTTTTGAGTCTATAAACGTTTCTGTGTTTTGTGTAAAATCCAGTTCGGAACGTAACTTAGGCCAAATCGTCGTTTTATACTGATAAGTGCTGTTTTTCGCTGTTCTGCGGGCTGATCTTATAAAATCCGTAATTAATTGTAGAAAAATCGTTAGGAGGCGTATAATATGTCCTTGGAACCCTAACTCAGAGGACTTTCTGGTCATGAATTAATATTGGGAATTTTCTGGGTTTAAAGGGGTCGAAACAGGTCCCGAACAGACCTGTTTTGGGTGAACGGAATTTAGTTTTAGTGACAGTTTAAGCGTGTGTCGTGTCATAGGGTCCGGGTCTCGTATTGACACGTTTTAACATGCGTTTAGGTGCTGGGAAGTGACCGTAATTGTGAAGCTTGAATTGTGTTATTAAGCTGGGCGCGCATTCGAGGTGAGTTCTCTCACTGTGTAGTTAGGGGTTGTATGCATGTCATAATAGTTTGTATGTACTACTGGCTTTGTGGTGTGAACTAGTTGTTTGTGGTGTGTAATATTTGATTGGTTTGAATGCCTAGTATAAATGTTTTATATTACAATTCGGTGGGACCGAGGAAGTGGAAAGAAACGTTGTGGGAACTCGGGGTGACGAGTGTGTTACATTACAATTCGGTGGGACCGAGGAAGTGGAAAAAAACGTTGTGGGAACTCGGTGTGACGAGTGTGTTACATTACAATTCGGTGGGACCGAGGAAGTGGAAAGGAACGTTGTGGGAACTCGGTGTGACGAGTGTGTTACATTACAATTCGGTGGGACCGAGGTGTTGGATACATAATTACTTGTAGATGTTTACTCGTTTTATGTAACTGTGATGTTGTTGCTTATGTGCGGATAGGGGTGATGTGTATATAATTCCTATATGCGCATGTGTTGGAATTCACTAAGCTTCGTGCTTACCCTTTCCCAATAAACTGTGGTTTCAGGTCCGAGCGGCTCCAAGGCGTGACAAGTACACACTGGCGCGCGAGGGGAGCTGGTTGTTTTATGGTTTAATATTTAACGTTTATTCCGCTGGTTTTTATTATAAAGATATTAATTATGTGTTTGCAAACGAAACGTTGGGATCATTAATGAGTTATTATAAATGAAATGTTTATTTCAAAAAATTTAAATTTGCTTGTAATTTTTGGGACGTTACACTTTCACTATGTTTATAATGTTTCCTACGTTATTCCCTGTTATTAAGTTTTTGTGTTTTACCATATATTTAGCCGGCGTATGCGCCTCTCGAAAACCTTGTGGCTATGGATACCGAGAGGGACACGCCTTGGTACATAAACAGCATGACCTTTATCGATAGAGAGGAGGCACGACATCATGGGTCTAGTTCCTCATCTGATGAAGATGAGGAAGACGACGCGAGGCCTGAACATCAATTCGATCTGCCCCCTTCCGATCGATATGAGGCACCCCCTTCCTCCTCCCATCAAGATCCAACTTCCACCGAGCCATCTCGTGGCAGTTTACACCAGCTGTGGGACTACTTCTACGGGCCTCTAGACACACGTATTCAAGATCTGGAGGAATTCGTCAGACAGTTTCGCTCTGTTCAGGTTAGTATTTTTACTTAATTTGTCGGCCACGATCTTTTAGTTTGTATATTAATATTACGTTTCATATTTGTTTTAGCTGTCAGGTACGACGTCGATCTCCACTCCGTTCGAACAGGGGGCACCGACGACGTTTGCCACCACATCCTATCCGTCATTCCCGGAGAGTGTAAGTCACACTGAATAACCAATGTAGATGTAAATTCGTTCCTAAATTTTTAACTCTTATAATGATCAATGTCACGCATGTAACACCCCAAATTTTCGGGTAAAAGAAAATTTCTTCTTTAAATTAATGGTTGTAAATTTTTCTCTTGGTTGTGAGCCTCATGTGAGAGTGTGTGCATGGGTTTAGTTATGCATGTATAGGATGAGGGGGCAACACATTTCAACAAAATCGATCTCCTAAAAATGCTAGATAGGAAGAGATAAGGTGGTAGGTGGCCTGAATTAATTATCCTAGGTATACCCCCATGCAGGTCACGTGAAGCTATGTCGTCCCTCTTCTTTTCTTTCCTAAACCTCACCGGCGGTACACATGGGGCGAGAGTGCCTCGACGATAATGCCAGTCACAATCGCCGGCTTTTGCTGTTTTGCGTGGGAACTCTCGGTACACTCCTGGCGGAGATGACCGACGACCTTGCCCTGGTCACAACCGCCCTGTCAATCTCGCTATGCATCCCAGGTTCGATTTTCATGGAGTCTTGGTACATCAGCCGTGAGAGTGACCGGCGATTATGCCGTGGTCACTCTCGCTAGGTCACAATCGTCGGCGAGGAGTTTGGCTTCTAAAAGAGCAGCGCTGAATTGTTAGAGAGGGTCTCATTTCTTTTGTTTGTTCTAGTTGATATCTCTCTCTCTTCGGGACGATTCTTAGCCATTTCCTACCACTCTCCTTATTTACTTCTCAAGCTCAACCCTAAGATCATTTAATGAAGATTTTCTAGGGTTCTAGACTTGATCCTTTCCTTGCTTGTGAGTTCTCAAGTGCTGCTACCTAGGGTTCAAATCATTAACAAGAAGATCTAAGGGTTCCATATTTCTAGGGTTGTACTTGAAAGGGCAAATTGCATGAAAATGCAGCGTACTTTAGTCTGATTCCTATTTTAGGTAACGTACTTTCAAAACTTCCGTTTTGGTACCTAAGTTGTAAAATCTCAAACTTTTAAGTACTTGATTCACTTAATGTCCTACAATTGTGATTATGATCGGGTTTTTATTGACGTATTATTATTTATTTATTTTTTTAATATCAATTAGGCAAAATTATACCATATCATTATTTTCAAAAAGAGTAAAATATGGATTTCAAAAATAGTAAAATATGGTAAAATCGGTTACTTGGGTACTTAAAAGTTTGAGATTTTACAATTTAGATACCAAAATTAAGGTTTTGAAAGTACGTTACTCAAAATAGGAATCAGACTAAAGTACGTTGCATTTTCATGCAATTTGCCCTACTTGAAAACCTTAAGTAAGTGGTTTTAACCAACCGTCTCCTCCTTAAACTATGTATTTCACTTATCTTAGAAACTAACTTGAAATATTTTGTTAATCTAGGGTTTTTATCATTTTTGGGGTTTTCATTTCACAAACCCTAATTGGTGAGCTTTCTCATACATATATGTATTACTTAACTTCTTGTTAAATAAAATGTAAGAATTGCATGATTGTGGAATTGTGACCAAAAATCTATGGTTTACTCTACATTAATTGCTTGAGATAGATATATGCTTATTTTGTACATATACTCATATTCATACATGTACCTATGTATATATATACATATATATATATAGGTGTATGTACAAATATGTAGACACTTATGTAAGTTCACGTATAGATGTGCACATAACACTCATGCAAACATGTAGGCATTGGTTTTACAATGAAAGAGGAATTACATGCTAAATATGGTCAAATGTGGAAATTGCTATGGTACTACGATTTGTGGGAAATTGATTATATGTCTTCTTTATTATGGCATGGGATTTGTGCTGTCTATCTCCTTGTGCACGAGGATTTAGACCTTTATGGAATAGGCGTGTGTATTGGTTAAGTGTAAAGCCCGTGTCCCGGTGCGTTTATTAATTAATCTTAATTATATAAAATGTTCCCCTTTATTTGTTTTGGTTAGTGGTTGGTGTCAAAAAGGACCTTATTGCTAATTTGGTTGCATTTTGGGTAGTTAAGAAATGTCCTTAGAAGTCGAGGGACCTTTTCCGTCTTTTGGTGAAACTTTAAACATGGATTCGGCCCATGCAAAGGGAGGGCCGAGACCCCTTCTTCCTTTTCTCGTTTCTTTTTTTTTCTTCCTTGTAAACCAAGCAACCCAAACATTCCCCTAAACCCTACATTCCTACCCATTTGTTCCTTTGTGTCGTGCGGCAACGAGAGAGAGAGAGATAGAGATAGAAACGAAGAGCGAGAGGGAGAGAGTGAAGGAGGAAGAAGACGCCGGAGTTCGGGCATCGCCGGAAGACGTCGCCGCTGTTACCTGCGATCGCCGGAGGTCGAGGAGGCTGGGGTGCGCTTGAGTCGCCGGATTAAGGTAGGTTCTTCTCGTTCCTTTTTCTTTCGTTCTCGTTCTTTCGTTTCCGGTGAAGGGTCAACGGCGCCGCCGCCGCCGCGCGCCGCCACCGTGGTGGCTGGGTGTCGGGGGGTGGTGGCTGTGTGCACCGCGTGTGTGTGTATGCTCGCGGTCGGCCGATCGAGGCGGGGGTTGTGGTCTCGCGGTGATTCGCGGTTCGCTCTTTTATTTCGTCGATAAACCGCCGCCGGCCGCCACCGGCGACCACCACTGCCGGAGGGCAGTGGGTGGTGCGCGGCTATGGCCTAGTAACGATCAGCATAGAACCTTTGAAACCGTAACTTAATCGTTTAAGCCGAATAGTTTAAACCGTCGGTTCTAAAATCACTTTTTATGCGAAAATATGGTTCAGCCCCTGTTTTGTGACGGCAATAACTTTTCCGTCGTAACTCCGATTGAGCCGAAACTGGCGCCCACGCTTCGAGCTCGGGACCGGGCACGTTTTCTGTGTTTTAGCGGAAAACTGGTTCGGCCTCGAGTTGGGAGAAAAAGTGGTCGCAAGTTCTGCGGTTCGTCATTTCATGTAAAAATTTCTGGAATCTGTCTTGATCTTGCGAAAACCATAACTTTCTGCTCGTAACTCGGTTTGGGGTGAAACCAGTGTCAAAAGTTCCCTTTTTGAGTCTAGAAACTTTTCTGTGTTTTGTGCAAAACCCAGTTCGGGACGTAGCATGGGTCGATTTATCGTTTTATACTGAAAGGTGCTGAATTTCGCTGTTCCGGAAACTGTTTTTGTAAAATCCGTAGTAAATTGTAGAAAAATCGTTAGGAGGCGTATAATATGTCCTTGGAACCCTAACTCAGAGTACTTTCTGGTCATGAAATAATATTGGGAATTTTATGGGTTTAAAGGAGTCGAAACAGGTCCCGAACAGACCTGTTTAGTGAGAACGGAAAAATAGTTTTAGTGACGGTTTAAGCGTGTGTCGTGTCATAGGGTCCGGGTCTCGTATTAACACGTTTTAACATGCGTTTAGGTGCTGGGAAGTGACCGTAATTGTGAAGCTTGAATTGTGTTATTAAGCTGGGCGCGCATTCGAGGTGAGTTCTCTCACTGTGTAGTTAGGGGTTGTATGCATGTCATAATAGTTTGTATGTACTACTGTCTTTGTGGTGTGAACTAGTTGTTTGTGGTGTGTAATATTTGATTGGTTTGAATGCTTGGTATAAATGTGTTACATTACAATTCGGTGGGACCGAGGCCTCGATGGTACTGAGGTGTTGGTTACATTACAATACGGTGAGACCGAGGCCTCGATGGTACTGAGGTGTTGGTTACATTACAATTCGGTGGGACCGAGGCCTCGATGGTACTGAGGTGTTGGTTACATTACAATACGGTGAGACCGAGGCCTCGATGGTACTGAGGTGTTGGTTACATTACAATTCGGTGGGACCGAGGCCTCGATGGTACTGAGGTGTTGGTTACATTACAATACGGTGAGACCGAGGCCTCGATGGTACTGAGGTGTTGGTTACATTACAATTCGGTGGGACCGAGGCCTCGATGGTACTGAGGTGTTGGTTACATTACAATTCGGTGAGACCGAGGCCTCGATGGTACCGAGGTGTTGGTTACGCTACGATTCGGTTGGATACATAATTACCTGTAGATGTTTACTCGTTTAATGTATCTGTGATGTTGTTGCTTATGTGCGGATAGGGGTGATGTGTATATAATTCCTATCTGCGCATGTGTTGGAATTCACTAAGCTTCGTGCTTACCCTTTCCCAATAAACTGTGGTTTCAGGTCCGAGCGGCTCCAAGGCGTGACGAGTACACACTGGCGCGCGAGGAGAGCTGGTTGTTTTATGATTATCATAATTAAACGTTCATTCCGCTGGTTTTAATTTATAAGGATATTAATTACGTGTTTGCAAACGAAACGTTGGTATCAATTAATGAGTTGTTATAAATAAAGTGTTTATTTAAAAATTTAAATTTGCTTGTAATTTTTGGGACGTTACAACTTGGTATCAGAGCACGGCTTGAGTGAATCAAACGCATTTCGGTGTGTTTGATCTCAAGTTTGCGGCTATAAAAATTTTCTTTAAGTTTTTGGGAAATAAAACGAAGGAAAGATCCGTTTGAGAAACGGTGATCGGAGGCGCAGTGTGTACAGTCAGCCGGAGCCAAAGGGGAGAGGTACAATACTTAGTGTTTTATTGCTTTCTAGATCATAGAGTATGCATGCTAGATTGCCTGTTGTTGACACTATGATGTATGTTGTACTACTTGCTATTAGGAATTTATGCTAATTATGATAGGTTACTAAATGGATGCCCTCTAGGTTGTATGCAGTAAGAGATTTATAGCCTTAGAATATTCGATTTAGTTCTATTGCGCAGCTCTTGTTTGAGTCCAACCGTTCTAGGATAGAGTCTTGTATTCGACTGTCTATTTGTTTCGCACTGCATATAATCGGGTATTCGCGAGGTCACCCGTTATAATTAGTAGGGATTCGGTAGTAGCAAGGGTAGTGGGATAAGAGGAAGTTCCTAGAGAGCTGGGAAGGGTGTTTATGTATAAATACGTGCTAGATTGCTTTCTAGAACATAGGAGTATGTATGCTAAATTGCTTGGTGCTTATTACACTGTATTGCATGTCTGTTGCTTGCTATTAGGGATTTGGCAGTAGCAAGGGTAGTGGTTTGGATGGAATTCCTAGGGAGCTAGGAAGAGTGTGTACATATGCCGGTGCGGGCATATGTGTATAGTTTCGGCGAGAAACTGCTTGGACCCCTTGGGATGGAACTCGGAACGGGCGATGATAGGTGTGGATGGTAGTAGTAGTAGAGATCCTACTACCAGAAGCACAGGATCAATGCTCGAGTCGGGGAAGTCACGAGGAATCCAAGGAGTTGAGCGTGAGTGTTGTTAGTATGAGTTATTATGTGCTAATAACGCGTTGTATTGTCTACCCAGAATAGACATCACAAGGAGGAACAACTATATTAAACCTACTAGTACAGGTGTGTACTCGAAGTGTTTTGAGGTGATGATCGTTGGGGGTAGTGATGAAGGTCCTAAACTAGTAGTCGTTGGAATAGAAAGACGATTCTAATATTAGTCACTTGGAGTGACGATAAGGATGATATTTGTTGTAAGCAGATCATTTCGGGCCAAGATGAAAGATTGTGCTAGGGTCATAGGCTCATAGAGCCGACTTTGATTTGAGGAAAACACGTAAGATGATTTGATGTGATTTCCCAACTTGCCTTAAGAGGTTTAAATGTCTTGATGACAATAGTAGACCGGAGAGTTTCGGAGTAGTAGGGGTCGATACGTTGAATGCCGAATGAATCCTGCACGAAGTTATTTTGAAAATAAGATTGCATTAACAAATTCTTGTGTTTCAAATCTTTGTATGGACGGTGTTTTGGAATTTTGGGAACTGCTCAGCACACGCACAAGATTTTGAAACATGGTTTTGAAAGTGTATGAAATCGTTTTATCACGGGAGTGCAAACTTTGTTAGAATTTGTCTCATTTTCGTTATTTTTCCAACGGTTCTTTCGGGTACGATGTTATCCGTGTTTTGGTGGTGGTTAAGATGTTGGGTAAGTGACTACGGATTGAGACTCTAGATTGGAACTCCTCCACATGTGTTAGAGTTGAGACGAAAAGTTACATTCCACGATGTCTGTATGAAGGCTATTTGGGTGATTTGTTTAAAATGAGTTTGGAATCCCAGTGTCGCTTAACTTTTCGTTCGAGAGTTTGTATTACTAAGTGTTTTATTGCCAATAGTTCAGTGTGTGGATGGATTCATGCGTGACATAAGCGAGGCATGGAGGAATTTTGGTAACATTTTATAAGGAGTTGTTTAGTGCGCTTTTTAGTCAGCTAAAGGTTTTATTGACATTTCAATGAAAATGCGATTTATCGACTTAGGGGTATGCATACTGGGGTAACCTTTGTTCTCGACTTTTTGATAAACGAGTCGTGCATGAAAATGTTTTAGTTCCTTTTTGTCGAAATGAAAGACCATTTGATCCAAGGAGTGTTTTAATGTTGTGAACATCATGCATACGATTACAATGTGCTATATTTTGGAAATATAAATGCGTAGATTTTTGACATTCGGTTAATTTAGAATTACCGATCATTTTTTTTTTGGGAAATTAAAAACTTTTGCTTTGGAGGAAACGAGTATTTTGAGCATTTTCGATAAATACATTTTTAAACTATAATGTTTTGACGTTATATGTCCCAAGTACGAAACTTGAGGAAGTGTTACAAGCTTGCATGCCTGCCCCCAGTTTGAGATTTTATGAGGTTTTAGTCGATATTTCCAATTAATAGAAGCGGAGTGGTTTCTGTCTTCAAGTTTGAAACTTACACGAGACAGTTGTGTTTTAACAAAAATATATTTGTAAACCATGTCATCGTTTTGTGTGACTAGCTGACGCGCGAAAAATTTGTGGCGAACCCTGTGCCACGTCATTTATGATTAAAAAGAGGAATTTTTGAATCAAACGTCGTGAAACTTATTTTGAATTAAGTGCACACCTTGTCGGACCCTGTTTAAGGTCAAGCGGTTACTTTAAGTGCACGTCATGAGTCAATCCATACTGGAATCGAGGCGGTTCATTTTAAAGAAATTATTTATTACGCTTTGCTTTTGTGTGAGTAAACCGAACTGCAATGGAACGATTTTCAACATGATTTTCCTATGTGGGACGAGCGTGTCCAGTTTTGCGTAACTATCGATCTGGTAATAGTAGTTTTATTACATACGATCTTTTTGAGATGAAAATCCTGATGTTGAAAATATTTTGTAAATGATTTTGTAAACCATTTGGGGAAATGTGCTTTTAAGTGTCATGTGTCATTTCGAGAATTTTAAGGGTGTGAGTCCTTTTGGAAAACTCTTTTGTTTAACCCGTGTTGAGTCTGGGACTAAGGTTGATTTCAGAGTATTGCTTGCTTAAACTTTGTTTAAACGCATTTTCCGACCTATGGGTCTAGTAAGCGTGGAGCATTTTGCTCGGTTTTGATTTGGAGTTAGTCATGGGTCTATTGCCCGGGTTTTAATGGCTCGATGTGGAGTCTAGTTGATGAGTTTTTTTTTTCGCACCGTTTGGCATTCTTTGCACGTCGAGTAGTTACACGTTTGGGTGAAGGAGACAATCCGGGATAGGCACTTGTGGGAAGGCTGTTTTGCTTTGGATCCTTAGGCACGTTAGTCGGTCGCTAGTAGTGGTCGGTTGGGTATCTCGGGGTGAGACCCCGGTGTTCAGGCGTTATAGCCTAGGCTTTCTAGTAGGTGCTAGGAGGATACAATTGTGGGCACTTACCTGAGAGGTAATTCCGATGTGCGGGGCCCTGAGGCGTTACCCGAGAGGTAGGCGTCAGGGCGTATCCTCGGTTCAGATAAATTAGCTTTGTAGAGCGTGTGTGGGGGATACGTCGACGGTGGGAGGCTGGATATTCCACGCGTGTGGGTAATGTAGGCCGGGTAGTATCGGTTAAGGGAATGACCTGCGTGTGTATTAGTGGACTCAATTGTAGGGGATATCTATTTGTGTTGGTGTCTAGGATAATACCACGCTTATGTGATTTATTTATTCGGTTGGACCGATATTCGGCTGGGCCAATGGTTGTATTTATTCGGTTGGACCGATATTCGGCTGGGCCAATGGTTGTATTTATTCGGTTGGACCGATATTCGGCTGGGCCGATGGTTGTATTTATTCGGTTGGACCGATATTCGGCGGGGGGGCGATGTTTGTTAATGTGATTCATCGTGAATTTAGGGAGTCTAGTAGAACTCTTAGAAGTTAATCGGCAGTTAATGGTAGAAAAGATCGGATTCGAGTATCCTGTAGGGTATATTGGTGAGCATTTTTAGAATGGTTAGAGCTTGAAAATTTAATCGGGAGGTATGAACCATCTGAGGTTGGGAGACAACCGAAGTCGTCTAACTAAGAATGATTCCAGTTGTTGGAGTGTTCTTCCGATCATAATCCCTGTGTCTTAGAAAGAGTACGTTAGTAAGAATCGTATTCGAGAAATTTAGAAGGGGTTTCAAGTGGACTTAGGAACCTGAGGTTGAGATGAGGGAAAACTATCCAGAGCTATTCACGGGCATAGACTTCGAGGACGAAGTCTATTTCAAGCGGGGGAGAGTTGTAAAGCCCGTGTCCCGGTGCGTTTATTAATTAATCTTAATTATATAAAATGTTCCCCTTTATTTGTTTTGGTTAGTGGTTGGTGTCAAAAAGGACCTTATTGCTAATTTGGTTGCATTTTGGGTAGTTAAGAAATGTCCTTAGAAGTCGAGGGACCTTTTCCGTCTTTTGGTGAAACTTTAAACATGGATTCGGCCCATGCAAAGGGAGGGCCGAGACCCCTTCTTCCTTTTCTCGTTTCTTTTTTTTTTCTTCCTTGTAAACCAAGCAACCCAAACATTCCCCTAAACCCTACATTCCTACCCATTTGTTCCTTTGTGTCGTGCGGCAACGAGAGAGAGAGAGATAGAGATAGAAACGAAGAGCGAGAGGGAGAGAGTGAAGGAGGAAGAAGACGCCGGAGTTCGGGCATCGCCGGAAGACATCGCCGCTGTTACCTGCGATCGCCGGAGGTCGAGGAGGCTGGGGTGCGCTTGAGTCGCCGGATTAAGGTAGGTTCTTCTCGTTCCTTTTTCTTTCGTTCTCGTTCTTTCGTTTCCGGTGAAGGGTCAACGGCGCCGCCGCCGCCGCGCGCCGCCACCGTGGTGGCTGGGTGTCGGGGGGTGGTGGGTGTGTGCACCGCGTGTGTGTGTATGCTCGCGGTCGGCCGATCGAGGCGGGGGTTGTGGTCTCGCGGTGGTTCGCGGTTCGCTCTTTTATTTCGTCGATAAACCGCCACCGGCGACCACCACTGCCGGAGGGCAGTGGGTGGTGCGCGGCTATGGCCTAGTAACGATCAGCATAGAACCTTTGAAACCGTAACTTAATCGTTTAAGCCGAATAGTTTAAACCGTCGGTTCTAAAATCACTTTTTATGCGAAAATATGGTTCAGCCCCTGTTTTGTGACGGCAATAACTTTTCCGTCGTAACTCCGATTGAGCCGAAACTGGCGCCCACGCTTCGAGCTCGGGACCGGGCACGTTTTCTGTGTTTTAGCGGAAAACTGGTTCGGCCTCGAGTTGGGAGAAAAAGTGGTCGCAAGTTCTGCGGTTCGTCATTTCATGTAAAAATTTCTGGAATCTGTCTTGATCTTGCGAAAACCATAACTTTCTGCTCGTAACTCGGTTTGGGGTGAAACCGGTGTCAAAAGTTCCCTTTTTGAGTCTAGAAACTTTTCTGTGTTTTGTGCAAAACCCAGTTCGGGACGTAGTATGGGTCGATTTATCGTTTTATACTGAAAGGTGCTGAATTTCGCTGTTCCGGAAACTGTTTTTGTAAAATCCGTAGTAAATTGTAGAAAAATCGTTAGGAGGCGTATAATATGTCCTTGGAACCCTAACTCAGATTACTTTCTGGTCATGAAATAATATTGGGAATTTTATGGGTTTAAAGGAGTCGAAACAGGTCCCGAACAGACCTGTTTAGTGAGAACGGAAAAATAGTTTTAGTGACGGTTTAAGCGTGTGTCGTGTCATAGGGTCCGGGTCTCGTATTAACACGTTTTAACATGCGTTTAGGTGCTGGGAAGTGACCGTAATTGTGAAGCTTGAATTGTGTTATTAAGCTGGGCGCGCATTCGAGGTGAGTTCTCTCACTGTGTAGTTAGGGGTTGTATGCATGTCATAATAGTTTGTATGTACTACTGTCTTTGTGGTGTGAACTAGTTGTTTGTGGTGTGTAATATTTGATTGGTTTGAATGCTTGGTATAAATGTGTTACATTACAATTCGGTGGGACCGAGGCCTCGATGGTACTGAGGTGTTGGTTACATTACAATACGGTGAGACCGAGGCCTCGATGGTACTGAGGTGTTGGTTACATTACAATTCGGTGGGACCGAGGCCTCGATGGTACTGAGGTGTTGGTTACATTACAATACGGTGAGACCGAGGCCTCGATGGTACTGAGGTGTTGGTTACATTACAATACGGTGAGACTGAGGCCTCGATGGTACTGAGGTGTTGGTTACATTACAATTCGGTGGGACCGAGGCCTCGATGGTACTGAGGTGTTGGTTACATTACAATACGGTGAGACCGAGGCCTCGATGGTACTGAGGTGTTGGTTACATTACAATTCGGTGGGACCGAGGCCTCGATGGTACTGAGGTGTTGGTTACATTACAATTCGGTGAGACCGAGGCCTCGATGGTACTGAGGTGTTGGTTACGCTACGATTCGGTTGGATACATAATTACCTGTAGATGTTTACTCGTTTAATGTATCTGTGATGTTGTTGCTTATGTGCGGATAGGGGTGATGTGTATATAATTCCTATCTGCGCATGTGTTGGAATTCACTAAGCTTCGTGCTTACCCTTTCCCAATAAACTGTGGTTTCAGGTCCGAGCGGCTCCAAGGCGTGACGAGTACACACTGGCGCGCGAGGAGAGCTGGTTGTTTTATGATTATCATAATTAAACGTCCATTCCGCTGGTTTTAATTTATAAGGATATTAATTACGTGTTTGCAAACGAAACGTTGGTATCAATTAATGAGTTGTTATAAATAAAGTGTTTATTTAAAATTTTAAATTTGCTTGTAATTTTTGGGACGTTACATTAAGCCATTGGTGGCTACTAGCAGGTATGCAATAAAGGACGTGGGTTCTTGAGGTATAACTCGTCTAGGATGGATATGCAATATGGTCCTCGTAAGTCCTTGAGGTGTAACTCTAAGGAGTATGCAATAAAGGCAATTTATTTATGGTTTGAGGTTGTGATGTCTATATGGCATGGGAACTAAGACCGGGACTTGAGTTGTAATCCATCAACATCGCGGTGACTCCATCCACGTGTTCTTGTCACCAAGATGGTTACGGGTCTCCCCCGTTTTGGAGCTTTGTCTCTTTTATTTCATGACAGGTGTGGATCACAATAACTTGTGGATATTGGTAATGTGGAAAATTATGTGGAGACGGTATCGTTACTTTTGGCATTGTTATAATTCCTCTTTATTACTTGAATATCTAAATCTTAGACTCTGGGTCTAACACTTGAGTGTATGTTATGGATTACATGTTCCACTTAGCGGCGTCTAGTTCGTTGCGTTGTCGACCATGCTTAGGAGCTTGGGAAGGTCGGGACTTTTTGGGAATCGAGAAGAGAGACATTTTTGGGAGACATAGTGACACCCGGATTAATCTAGTTAATTATAGCCTAGATTAATAGGTTGTTGTGTATTATGTCTTAATACTCTGTTAAATGAACATTGCCCAAACTACCCCATTATTTTAAGGGTTTAGTTGGTTTATATTTTGAGGTTTAAATTTACCCATTTTCCGGAGTTTTCTCTATATTAAATGTTTAAATTTTAGGATGTTACAAGTTGGTATCAGAGCTCTAGTTTAAGTGAACTAGGTGTGCTAGTGTGAAGCCTAGACTTAAGCTGAGACCATTAAGTAATCAAGTGTGAGGAAATTGGGTAGAAACATTAAGATGGGACGTTTCAGAGTCAACGGAAATTACGTTATTGCGAATTATGAAGGTGGTAACGAGAATCCTTATGTGTAATGTGTTCATAATTTCAATTAGCTACTGCTATTATGAATATATTTTTACGTGAGCATGCTTGATTGCTATGATTATGAGGATCAATGACTGTTCTAGTACGTTTCTTTATGTATATCACTTAGTCTATGTTCTTATCCTTATTCTCGGATGTGACATACAGAAATGGTAAATACTCGGGGCAAAACTCAGGAAGGTAATGCCACGAACGAATCCACGACCGATCAACTGAACATCGATACTTCAGCTCTACCTACTCCACTTCCGCCTCTGTTGGGCGGGGTAGTGGAGCAGATCCCAAGGAGGAATATTGCCTCTACCAACCCGGTCCTGACGGAAGTGACTCCTCAAACTCAGATGATGGACATGATGCGGACCATGAACGAAACTATGGCGAAGCAACAGGAGTTGTTCATGAAGCTTTTGGAAGATAGAGATGCGCATCCGCGCCGTCATGAGACAATTGAAGAGAATGTGGGTGGAGGATCCGGAGGGACCGGTGATGAAAGCCGGACTGATGGATTGGTTACTTTGGAGACAAGGCCGACGGGAAGGGTATGCTCCTATAAAACCTTCCTGTGTTGTAAACCGCCGGAGTTTGCCGGATCTGACAATCCGGTTGCTTGCATGAATTGGATTCGGGAGATTGAGCAGGCCTTCCGGGCTTGTGATTGCGAAGAGAATCAGAAAGTGAAATTTGGTTCTCAAATGCTTCGAGGTTCGACTTTGATTTGGTGGAATGTCTACACTTCCACCATAGAGACCTCTGTCTTGACCAAGATGACTTGGACCACTTAGAAGAATATTGCAACGAACAAGAGATGGATTTGATCGAGGAGGAGTTTCGGTCAATCAAAAAGGGGAATTTGTCGGTTAAAGATTTTACCCTACTTTTCATGGAGAAACTGAATCTTGTGGGGCACGTGGCCCCGACTGAGAAAGACAAGATGAAAGCGTATTTGAAAGGATTGCTTGCTGATATGATGGCAATGGTTCGGAACTCCAAGGCCACGAATCTTCGAGAGACGATTGAAGAGGCCAAAGTTATGGAAAGGGTCTATGCTAGAGACAAAGAAGAGAAAGCTAAGGTTGGGGAGAAAAGGAAGTGGGAGAGCCCACAAAATTCGTTCAAAAGGCCGAAGTTCCAACAAAACAATAGAGGAGGGGACTACCGTCGAGAGGCAAGGTGGTGCCCTAAGTGCAAAACCAACCACTTCGGGTCTTGCAATCCGAGTCAAGTTACTTGTTTCAAGTGCGGGAAAACGGGGCACACTAGTCCGAAGTGCCATATCAGGGGGATGGTTTGTTTTGAGTGCAAGGAGATCGGGCACGTGCAACGGGATTGCCCCAAGAGGAAGGGAGATTCGAGAGGGACCGGTTTGGGAAGTCAACCGAGGAGAGAGTCCATCCCTAAACCGCAAGGGAGGGCGCTCCAAATGGCGAAGGAAGAAGCAAAGGATACCACCGACGTGGTGTTAGGTACGTTCTTACTCAACTCTTTACCCGCTAGAGTATTGTTTGATTCAGGTGCAAATTTTTCGTTTGTTTCGGACGTGTTTTGCAAGTCTTTAAACGTGCCTAGTAGTTCTATACAAGATGCTTTAGTCATTGAGGTAGCAAATGGGGAAAAGACGGTCTTGCGTAAAATTTTAGAAAAGTGTCATCTCGAGATTAGTAACGAAACTTTCGAAGTGGATTTACTCCCTATGGCTATTGGAAGTTTTGATGTGGTGATTGGAATGGATTGGCTGGTTAAGCACAAAGCGGAAATCTTGTGCTCAAAGAAACTCATAAGAATACCCCTCATAAGTGGAGACTTTGTCCTTGTGTACGGAGAAAAGCGTAAGGGCGAAGTGGCTATCATCTCCTCCATCAAGGCAAGGAAGTGCCTAATGAAGAAGTACCCAACGTTTTTAGCCTATGTGGTGGACACCAAGCTAGAGAAAAAGAAAGTGGAAGATGTAAAAGTGGTCAAGGAATATCCGGATGTATTCCCTGATGATTTGTCGGGTTTGCCGCCCGACCGTCAAATGGAATTCAAGATCGAATTGGTTCCGGGAGCGGCACCGATAGCACGCGCACCCTACCGTCTCGCTCCGACAGAAATGCAAGAAATGATGACACAATTGCAAGAACTTCTAGAGAAGGGATTCGTGAGGCCGAACTCATCGCCTTAGGGAGCTCCGGTACTTTCCGTTAAGAAGAAAGATGGGTCGATGCGGATGTGTATCGACTATCGGGAGTTAAACAAGGTGACCGTGAAGAACAAGTATCCACTCCCTCGAATTGATGACCTCTTTGATCAACTTCAAGGAGCCGGATGTTTCTCCAAGATTGATCTCCGATCCGGTTATCATCAAGTGAAAGTTAAGGAAGAAGACGTTCCGAAAACAGTGTAATAACCGAGATTTAATTTAGTCGGTAATTAAATTTTTTAGAAGAAATTCGAATTTAATAAAGTTGTGTGGTCTAAGTGTGAAGAAATTAAAAGTGTGGTGTCTAGTGAGAATAGTATATAAGGAGTGGGAAAAACCCTAATTGACTCATTTTAGCATATTGTTCTAGTGTGTATGTGTGTGTGCGGCTAAGAGAGAGTGCAAGAGAAGGAGGTGTTGGCAATTGAAAAAGAGGAAGGAGTCTTAGGCAGCTGAATCTTTGAGTTATTCAGTGGGAATCTTCAGGTAACTATCAATTTGTCCTCACTTTTAAGTTTTGTGAAATGTGTGGGTTGCGAGGAGAAACTTGAATGTTATGGGTTTCTTTGTGTTTTCCTCATTAACTTGTCTAAGAAAGGTTAAGAATGGGTTATTGTGTTAGTGGTCGACCTATTTCTGATATCTGGAAGAAATGGTGGGAATTAGAGCGAAAGTGTGTAACCCTCTGCGATTATTGCAAAAATCGCCGCGTCCGGAAACCTTCTTTGTCATGTTAGTGTTCGGACGGTTCGGGGTGTCCGGATAAATATATTGTTCGGGTAGTTGTAGTGATAGTTTCCGGTAGTTTGACCGAACACCCTTGGGAATCCGGGAGTATCCGGATTGTCCATCCGGAAAGTTCGTCTGACCGATAATTTCTTGTATCCGGGTAGAACGTCCGGATAGTTCAGAACGCCCAGATAATTCAGACCGTCCGGATAGTTTTGGGTGTCCGGGTAAGCCTTCCGGATAGTGCCTGTGTGACCCTGTAGTGTGGTATGTTAGTCCGAGGTGTTATCCGTGTGAGTGTGTAGTCCAATCAAGTGACTTATCACTGTAGTGTGTATCCTTATAGGTGCAGTTGAAGGGAGAATCAATCTAGTAAGAGGATTAAGCAGGACGACATGTGAGTTTTTCTGATCCTAAAACATGTTTTAAGTGTGAAACTCTATGCATGTTCTTATTGACAAATGCCCATACGTTTTCTTTAAACCATGCATGAAAAGTGTGATTTAATTGTGTGGATACAAACTGCTTTTATTTCAAAGCAAAGAGTAAGTGTGTGGCATGATCATTATCTAACTGTGTGCTTTCCAACTGCTTTTATTTCAAAGCAAATAGTAAGTGTGTGGCATGATCATTATCTAACTGTGTGCTTTCCAACTGCTTTTATTTCAAGGCGGGTAGTAAGTGTGTGACAATATGTGTGAATTAAATGTGTGTGACCATGCTCTGGCTTTGGTGTGAAATGGGGGTATGTCCCATAATAATTATATATATGAATTTGTTTCATATATGGGCGGTGTGTGCCCAATTGCGTTGTCACGGTGTGTGTGACTATAGCGTGTGTGCTCTATTGCGCTGTCACGGTGTGTGTGACTATAGTGTGTGTGCTCTATTGCGCTGTCACGGTGTGTGTGACTATAGCGTGTGTGCTCTATTGCGTTATCACGGTGTGTGTGACTATAGCGTATGCCAGTAGCATGTGTCAATGTGTGCATATCATCTTAGTGTGCTTGTTATGATTGGTATAAATGCTTTCATAACTGATTTTATAAACTGAAATATTTTGGTGTGACTTGGTGTGGAGGGAACTCACTAGACCTCATGGTCTAACCCTCGCTTTTCAAAACTAAAACCTTTTCAGGTAAGCAGGTAGCCGTGAGCACGTTTAGAGGTTTGGCAAGACGTGGGTCGGAGCTTGCGTCTAGAAGGAGTAGGAGAACTTTCTTTTTATGTCTAGTTGATTTCTCAGCTGTATTTAGGGTTATTTCCGCGAACCCTGTGTTGTAAATCTGGATAGTGTGACTATGTTGAGCCGTTTTTGGCGTTATGAATTAAAGAGGTAACTTCTAGCTTGTATGTGTGAAATTGGGACGTTACAACAACATTTAGGACGCGGTATGGGCACTACGAATTCCTAGTCATGCCTTTCGAATTAACGAACGCGCCGAAAATTTTTATGGACTTGATGAATCGGATATGTCGACCGTTTTTGGATAAGTCGGTTATCGTGTTCATCGACGATATCTTGGTGTACTCCAAAGATGAAGAAGAGCATGAGCAACATCTTCGGGAAGTGTTAGAAGTTGTACGCTAAATTCTCTAAGTGTGAGTTTTGGTTGCGAGAAGTGCAATTCCTCGGGCATGTGGTGACACGAGAGGGTGTAAAAGTAGATCCCGCAAAGATTGAGGCCATGATGAATTGGGAGCCTCCAAGGAGCCCGACGGAAATTAGAAGCTTATTGGGGCTAGTCGGGTACTACCGTAGATTCATACAAGACTTCTCCAAGATTGCTTCGTCACTCACGGCTTTGACTCGAAAGAACGTGAAGTTTGTGTGGACTAATGCGCAAGAGGAAGCATTTCGGACCTTGCAACGAAAACTTTGTGAAGCTCCAATCTTATCCTTACCCGAAGGAACCCAAGACTTCGTCGTGTATAGTGATGCATCCAAAATGGGTTTGGGTTGCGTCTTGATACAAAGGGGGAAGGTGATAGCATACGCATCGAGACAATTGAAGGAACATGAAAAGAATTATCCAACTTATGATCTTGAATTGGCGGCGGGTTGGGTTCACGTGAGACCAACCTGTTTTCGTGAGACCGTGAGACCACAAAATTAACACTAAACCTTCTCAGTGATTCATTGTGAAGGAAAGAAAAACAACGAACATTCACAGCAAAAAACTGTGAAGGTTTACCATCACAGTACCCTCACAATATTTTGTTGTGAAGGTTTAGTGTTAATTTTGTGGTCTCACGGAAATAGCATGGTCTCACATGATCGCAAGTCTCTCTCTCTCTCTCTATATATATATATATATATATATATATATATATAGAGAGAGAGAGAGAGAGAGGCGGGTTCAAACGAGGAGCATAACAATTTAAGAAAACGCAAGGAGCACCGCTCATGTACTGAATCACATGTGATTCACGTACAAAATCACATGTGATTCACACCTAATCGGGGGGCTTCCGCCCATGTAGTGGATCACATGTGATCCACGCCTAAAATCACATGTGATCCGGGCGACTTCCACGCGACTCGCGAACCAGGTCGCCCGCTACCCGATTTTTTCGGGAGTAGTGGATCACATGTGATCCAGTACATGGAAGGCGCTCCTCGCGTTTCTCGTAAATAGGTACGCTCCTCGTTTGAACCTTCCTCTATATATATATATATACTTGAGATCATGTGAGACAGACTATTTCCGTGAGACCAAAGAATTAACACTAAACCTTCACAGCAAAAGACTGTGAAGGTACTGTGATGGTAAACCTTCACAGTGTTTTTGCTGTGAATGTTAGCTATTTTTCTTACCTTCACAATGAATCACTGTGAATGTTTAGTGTTAATTTCTTGGTCTCACGAAAACAGGTTGGTCTCACGTGAACCCAACCCTATATATATATATATATATATATATATATATAGGGGAGCGATCAAATGCAAACCACTCTAATTTTGCAAACTGTGCAAACTATCGATTTCATTGGTTAAATTAATAAAATTGGTTCATAAAGTTGTTTAATTTGATGAAATTGTTTCTTATATTTGTTTTCTTGATGAAATTGTTTCCTATGTTTGTGTTTTTTATATAGTTTCATGCATTTTTCTCATTCTGGTGAAACCGTTTCATGCATTTTCTCAGTCTGATGAAACTTTTTCATTTCTACATGAAAAACACAAATATATGAAACAATTTCACCAGGAAAAGAATTATATGAAACGATTTCATCAAATTAAACCATCCATGAACAAATTTCATTAACTTAACAAATGAAATTGTCAGTTTGCACGGTTTGTAAAATTAGAGTGGTTTGCAAATGAAACTATATATATATATATATATAGGTGGAGGTTCAAACAAGAACACTTTCATTTTGCGAAAACGCGAGAACACCCTTATCACATGTGATAATACACGTGAGGGGACCCGTTGGTGTGCATACGACGTACCTTGTGACTTAAGTAGCGCCAAAGGTTGTCAGCGTCTATAATTTGGTATCACATGTGATGGATTATACCGTTATAGTATCATATCAAGAACACATTTATCACATGTGATAAAATATGTGAGAGAGTCAGTAGTGTAAGGGCGACTTGTCATGCAACCTAGGTCTTGCCAAAAGTCATCCAGGTCTCTAATTTAGTATCACATGTGTAACATATGTGATTGAATTTAGTATCACACGTGATTGGTTATATTAAAGGGTGTTCTCGCGTTCTCGTTCATATATATATATATATATATATATATATATATATATAGAGAGGAAAGTTCAAATGAAAACTCAAATTCAATTGTAAACATGAGGACAAATCTCGTCCATTGATCGCAGCCATATTTAAGCCATTCCTAAAATTCAGCTTTAGGGGTATTTTCGTCAAATTAGAATGAGCGCATCCTTTATTGACTTTTTATTTTCTTTTTTAATTAAAAAACTTTTACCCCCTTAAATTTTAAAATAAATTATCTCAAAAATTACTAACATTTTAATCAAACAAATTACATCAAAAAAACGAGAATTTCGTGCTCTTCGATATGACATCCATCATGATATAGTTTTTTTCTCGTTTTAACCGTTTTACGTGAAATCGTGTATATGTGTTATATTCAGAGTGAATAAAGGTACGTTTATTCAGTTTTGAATATTTACCTTTATTCAGTCTGAATATATAGAGTTATTCAGACTGAATAAAGGTACAAAATTTAAACATTTATTCGTTTTGAATATCTACCTTTATTCAGTCTGAATATAACACATATTCAGTCTGAATATAACACATATTCAGTCTGAATATAACACATATTCAAACTGAATATAACACATATTCAGACTGATGTATTTATATGTGTTCTTCAGTTTTTCGTTTTTTTAAGTTTTTCTTTGAACCTCCCTCTCTCTCTCTCTCTCTCTATATATATATATATATATATATATATATATATTGTGCGTTTCAATTGTAAACCAAACAATTCTAACAAACTATACAAACCACTATATATATATATATAAAAGATTATGAACTTAGGAATAAATTAAAACTCAAACGGGAATCATTTTAGCATGCCCCTCTGCAAGTGATCTATTATGATCATTCAAGTAACCAAGATCTCGTATTTGATTTCGTTTATTATGTTCCATTAAATGTTAACTGTGCAAGTATGATGTTTGTCAATGGGGTACACCTTTTTAATGGAGGAGAATACTGGATGATGAGCAACAGAATGTATATGGATCAGAAGCCTCGATGATGGGTAGTTTAGGAGGACCTTTTGAATAATTACATCATTTTTGTTTATTCAAACCTCATTTTCATGCTTACCTTTCTTTGATATAAATACATCAGTTTGAATATGTGTTATATTCAGACTGAATATGTGTTATATTCAGTCTGAATATAACACATATTCAATCTGAATATGTGTTATATTCAGTCTGAATATGTGTTATATTCAGTCTGAATATGTGTTATATTCAGTCTGAATATGTGTTATATTCAGTATGAATATAACATATATACACGATTTCACTTAAAAAACGGTTAAATTGAAAAAAAAAACTATATCATTATGGATGTCATATCGAAGAGCACGAAATTCTCGTTTTTTTGATGTAATTTGTTTGATTAAAATGTTAGTAGTTTTTGAGATAATTTATTTTAAAATTTAAGGGGGTAAAAGTTTTTTAATTAAAAAAGAAAATAAAAAGTCAACAAAAGAGGGCTGATTCCAATTTTACCCCTGCGCGCTAAAAATTCACTAAGCCATGGACATAGTTTTCAAGTTATTTACAAAATTGCCACCGTGTTTTTTATTCATTGATCTGATCTCCGATTTTTTAATCAAGGGCTGTGGTTTGTCCTCACGTTTACAACTGAAATTTGGTTTTTATTTGAACCCACCCCTATATATATATATATATATATGTGTGTGTGTGTGAAATGATTCAAACAAGAACACCATTTTACGAGAACGTGAAAACTGAATTCCTGCCAACCAACCAAACTCATGGTCAAATTCCATTTCAATTCCTTTACAGTCAAATTATTTCGATGGATTCCATTTCCATCAGATTCCATTTCTAGGTAAAGGTACTTAGAAGAACAGCCTTCCTTAACACCAAATTCATTCCAAAGCCAATGAAAATTTGTTCTTGTATTCATTAGAAAAAATCAGCTGAGTTTTGGAAGTTGAGGCAAGTGAACGAACTCCCATTTCTAGTTCTTTTTAACCATTCATTTGGAAATACACCTTATAAAAAGTGTAGCAAACAACTTGCCAAGCCTATTAACTGAGGGCTTATTCTAAATATACCCCCCTGCAACTTTGTACACCCCCCTCCCCTCACATACTTCGACTTTTAACTTTTTTGTTTGAAAGTTACATTTCACACCCCTATACCGAAAGCAACACCTAACTGAAAGCACCTCATGTTGTGTAAAAGAAAAGATCATTTTTCACGTGTGAATGATTTCAATTTCGCTTGTAGTAACATAAGTAGCTAAAGATAAAGCCTTTAAAGTACAAATACAGGAACACATAAATAACGAACATACGTTATGAAAAACGCATAACGTGATTTTTTACTTGCACAAGCAGAAAGCTAATACCAACCAAAATTTCAGACAACCGCAAAAAAGATCAATGAAACTTTGAAATACGGTGGAAGACTAGAGAACGAAATTAAACTCATCCTTATATATGATGTGGAAAAGTGCTGAATGGCTTATGTTTACATTTGCTTATTCATTTTGGAAAGAAAAATAAAAAACTGATTAATTATACAAACTTTACAAAGTACTATTTATCACATCAGAATTTTGTGTAATATTTCATTACTTTCTTGTGTAAAATGATTATAATCATATAAATCTTCCAAGAATTTGAAAACATGTCAATACAAGAAAAAAGATGTTACAAACTGCTACCGATTATCAAGAAAATTAAGGCAAGATTTAATTATTCACTCGTAACCGAATGGTTATGAGATATTCCGACTTTCGACAGGCCAAGAACTCTCCCAAGGATTACACCCAATTTATCTCCTAACAACCGACTTACCTCGAGTAATTGACCAGAACTCCACGATTGACTAATTGGCAGACTCACTATCCATACATGTGTAACGGTGAGAAGCTGAGGTTAACGTGAGAACCGTCGGATAAGAATAAGGTCGAATACATGGAAGAACATTTGATTAAAAGTGATCAATGGTTCAGATCCACTTGTCACGGTAATCTCAACCTCTTATCTTTCGCCCTTAGAGAGTGTCTAACTGTAATGCTGCATCGGCTTAAAACCAAGTTATAAAACAATTTTGAATTCTCAACTGTTACACACTTTAATAAACAAATCTAATCTTCATGAAAAAACCTCACCGTTCTAGCTGTATGATTATCGGTTTTATACATTGAATCATAACTCAAACTTTAAGAAAATTGGAAAGTATAATATTCTATACAGGAATTTATAGATTTCAATTGAAGAAAAAACATCAATTCATAAATTATGGAGTCCTAAAATAGAACATGAATGAAGTACATGAAATTGAAGCACTAATTTTACCTTATTGTGCATCCAAGCTTCAGCTGATTCAAGGAAACACAAATCACAGCATAATATTCCGATCTTACAGAAGACGATCCTATGGCGTAATGAACTCGAGATTACCAACGCTCATCGGAGATCCACGTAGATCGTCGACCTTAGATCTGTCCTCCTCCGTCTTCTCTTCCTAAAGTTTTAGCCTCTGTGATCGTCGACTTAGATCTTTGATCCGATCCAGCTTTAAGACTGTAACCTACACTTTGACAGCGGTGTTACCGTCGGTAACCTAGCTGCCGCCTCTGCACCTTCTGATTTCGTTGTTGCCGACCGATTCGGGCAGACGGCGCTGTCGGTTCGAACTTGTTCTCCCTTTTTGTCACCGTCATTCTTGCGATCGCCGGAACCTTGGCGACTCATACCGGGGAGTTCCTTCACCGATGATTTATTTGCCGGAAAGAAATCCGGTAGCGAGATTGATCTTTTCAGCGCAATATAGATAAGTGGGGAACAGTTCAAGAGGGCTTTATGCGGCCCGTTCGATTCGACTCGATATCATGATTTCGATTGTTCCCATATTTTTATAAGTATTTATTTTAATATTTTTACGACAAGATGAATTTAAAAAAAAAATAGTTCAATCATTTTCCCCTTTTACACTTTATAAAGTTATAGTTGCTTTACAGAGAGTTGCATGAAAACAGAAATTAGAATAAAACATGTTTTATATATATATATATATATATATATATATATATATATATATATAGAGAGAGAGAGAGAGAGAGAGAGAGAGAGAGAGAGAGAGAGAGAGAGAGAGAGGGGGGGGCGGGTTCAAACGAGAAGCATAACAATTTAAGAAAACGCAAGGAGCACCGCCCATGTACTGAATCACATGTGATTTACGTACAAAATCACATGTGATTCACACCTGATCGGGGGGGCTTCCGCCCATGTAGTGGATCACATGTGATTCACGCCTAAAATCACATGTGATCCGGGCGACTTCCACGCGACTCGCGAACCAGGTCGCCCGCTACCCGATTTTTTCGGGAGTAGTGGATCACATGTGATCCAGTACATGGAAGGCGCTCCTCGCGTTTCTCGTAAATAGGTACGCTCCTCGTTTGAACCTTCCTCTCTCTCTTTCTATATATATATATATACATGTAGGGCTGTAAACGAACCGAACGTTCAGTGAACCGTTCGTGAACCGTTCGGCGGGAAGTTCGTTTATGTTCGTTCATTTAATAAACGAACGAACATGAACAAGTTTTTTCGTTCGTTTAGTTAAACGAACGAACATGAACAAAGGTCTCGTTCGTTCATTTATGTTCATGAACGTTCGTTCATTTATGTTCGTTTACGTTCGTTCGTTTATGTTCGTTTACGTTCGTTCGTTTATGTTCGTTTATGTTCGTTTAGCTTTATTCGTATATTTGTGTTTTTCAAATACAAACCATGTATTTGTGCTTTATTCGTAGCTTTATTCAAATACAAACCATGTATTTGTTGCACCCCTTACAAACCAATATGCATATATGCAAAATCCGAGTTGCATTTATGCATTATCCCATATGAATGTATGTCCATTATATGTAGATTTTTGCACGTATGCATATGCATATGCGCATTGTGCACATATGCAGACTGGTTGTGCACATATGTAGGTTGTGGTTTGTAAGGTGTGCAACAAATGTAAGGTTTGCATTTTAAAGAACCTCTCTCTCTCTCTCTCTATATATATATATATATATATATTTGGTGATTATGAACTTTCATGTCAGTTTACGTGTACCGACTAATCTCCGAACAACTACAAATAGGCTGGAGTACCTGTAGCTAAACCTCCATGGTCACAAGAGCTTGCACTTGATCTCTAGGTATATGAGATTTTCCACTACATCCCACAAAGACTTTACCAGTGCGTCAACTATCGGCTTTGTGAATAATACAAATAGACGTCCAACCATAAAACACCTACAAATATATTCTTGTTCTTTGTCCAAAAAAATCAAATATGATACACTCTCTCTATCGGATTCATGATCAAACAAAGTCCAAATACAATAACCAGAGTATATTACATATGCCAAATACAAATGGTAACAAGTACGAAACTTCTATCATCATCATAAATAAAACAACAACATATAATAATCATATAATAGAACCTTTGTAGAAAGAATGCTTTCTACGACTCACAAATAATTCTCTTGAATACAGTGTTACCTCGTCTCTTTAAACCATTTGACGAGTTTCTAGTTGCATTTGTCTGTCTTTGTCAAGTAGATTTATGTAGCCACAAATATTGCATCCAACTACGACTCCAAAGAGTGTACACATGATAAGATATCCAATCCAATTGAGATTGAGATTGGGAGGAATGAACAACGTTAGCACGAGCGAGAGGGGTGCGATAATTCCCGAGAAGCAAAAAACAACTTTTAGGATCATGTAATGGATAAGGGACAAGTGTTTTGTCATCGAGCTTTGCAAATGACCGGTTATATAAAATAAAATCCCTGAAGTGAGTGTAGCTATGATTAATGCAACAACCGAGATGATCAAAAAAGAAGCATGGGTTTCAAAAGGAGAATGTTGTTCATTTTGAAACTTCAATTGTACCAAGGCTACCAGTGGTGTATACAATACAATAAGAGCACCTGTATACATGAATTGCAAAATCCTTGAATAATTCTGAAACCTGATATAAAAAGCAAAAAATAATATTATGATATTTTTTATTGTATATGGCATATTCATATCATAAAAAATAAGTACAAAGAATGAACATAAAGTTATATATCATTATTTCAAAAAAAAAAGTTATATATCATAAAACATGCAAAAAAAATGACTCTTAATGGAAAGGGAGTGATTGGTATATTTTTAGCATTAGAATAAATGAAGTCAATACATAAAAGAAAGAAGACGCATGAATAGCTAGGTCGACTTACAAAAGATTATGCATTGTGAATTGATCATCTTGGATGGAAATGGCAAGCTCCATGACTCTTCCTGTAAGAAGAATAGTTGGATCATGGTCTAAATTAATCTCCATGGTATTATATACTTTGGTTAACTAATTTGGATTAGAAATTGTGTTATTACTTGTGAAGATGAAATGAATGAATGGATATAGCAAGTACTTGGCAGAGATACACACTTGGCGTTCAGTAATGTGGCGGCGGGCGATGCGTACAGAAAATTTGTTTCTCATAAATTTGCACGCGCTGACCCGCACTTGGGGTTCAAAGATCCGTATGTACCGACCCATGTTATAGTGGGTGATGCATAGGGTACAAGTGGTATTTGTTCCATATAAACACACGCGCTCACGCGCACTTGGTGGTTCAAAACAGACACATTTAGATATGGTGGGTTTTTGCATTGTGTCGGCCCCATTGTTTGCATTGTAGTGTAGGCGACTACGTTTTTACTTCTTAACCAAAAAAAGTCTTTGAAAGAGAGCAATTAGGAGGAAGTTGCACGAAAGGGTTATACAATTTGTTTTTTTAATAAGTCCTGTATGGATAAAATTGTCTTTATAAATTAACAAAAATGTTGTTTGTTTGTTGTGTTTAATAAATTGTCTGAATTATGAAAATGATTATTTTACCCTTCCATTTATTTTTTATTTTATGAAATATCAACCCATCTGTTGGTATTCAAAAAAAATTCACCATCAATATTCGCTCACCTGGAAATTCTACCATCCCTTTATAAATAGAATTAAAATAAAAAAACCCATCTATGATAAAGAACCATAAAAGAAACACAAATGAAAATTCCAGCTTTCCTTTACAAGAAATTCCCGGTCGGTATCATGATTCTGGGTGACACGTGGGCCTGGGGCCCGCGATCTAGATTCTTTTAATTTTTTTGAATTAATTTCTTTTAATGTAATCGATAAGAATTTCCCAATCGGTATCATGATTCAGGGTGACATATTGGCTCTCATGTTTCCTTCAATTGGAGTTGCATAAGGTGAAACATGCATTTAAAAATTATGATAGATAGGGTTTGTTGGAAATGATGGGCAATGGCTGGTCATCTGGCTTAATTAACAGTAATGTCTTATGTTCCCTATTGACATTGTGACATTTTCCATTAGGTATATTCTTAATACTAATGTGAATGTTTGGCTCAAAGTGGGGGGTTACTTAGAATTTTTTTTATACGGTGGCACCATATAATAAAGACAAAAAATAATTACAAAAAACACGGTTTATATCGACGTGTTTTCATTTTTTTACCGACGTTCAACATTGTCTGATATGTTTTTAGCCTAATTCTACCGTTTCGTGGACTTTTTAAATCTTTTTGCTTGATTTCAAGATATTTTTAAGTTTCTTTATCTATTTCGAGGAATTTTGCTGGTTTTTTTGGTTGATTTTAAGAGTTTTTTTAGTTGATTTCAAGAGGGTTTTTTTTTGGGTTTTTTGGTTGATTACGAGGTACGGTTGCACCTTCTTGAAGTTTTCAAAATAATACGGTAGCACCTTCCAAAACAATACGGTTGCCCCTTTCACGTCCAAACTTATCGATTACATTAAAAGAAATTAAAAGAATCTAGGTGGGAGACACGTGGGCCTGGGGCCCGCGTATTGATATCGTTGTTACACTACATTTTAACTTGTATTCTAGGTGTAACACTCCGAATTAATTTTTTTCTACGTTTAATCTAGATTCTGGGTGACACGTGGGCCTGGGGCCCGCGATCGCGGGGCCCACTGCGGCTTTTTGGGGCATTTTGGTAAGATGGGAGAGATTTGTGGCATTTCAGTAACAAGATGTTTGACTTTTGGCATTTTAATTAATTTCCCATCCTATATATATATTGTTAAATGTATTTTTATCTAGTAATTTATTTCTTATATATATATATATATATATAGGTGCCTAATCGAATGAGAACTATATAGTTTGTGATAACTATCAGATCCAATGTAAGCCACTCATTTAATATAATTAATGGTCTTTTTTAAATAAAGTAAAAGGCTAATTTTGTAATTTGACAATTTAGATTTTTTATCTATACTATCTTATAAAGCATATAGACTAAAAGTCTTAAAGTCTTAAATCTTTTTCTTTTAATTATATTCATTTTCTTCCTATATTTAAGCAATAAAACTGAAAATTAATTATTGTAGTTATCTTTTCCTATCTCTCTAACAACTTAAACTTAAATCTTTTTTTATTTAAAAAATTAATTAAATTCATTTTCTTCCTTTATTTAAGCCTGAAAAATATATAATTATTTTGAAAAAAATATGATTATTCATTTTAGAGAAAAATATATTAAAAATAAAAATCCAACAAACATATTATTAAATCATTTATGAAACTTGAAAATTTCGAAAAACGATTATGAAACATAAAAATCTTGAAGTTTTTGAAAATATAATTTATAAAACTCAACCAAACAGTTTATGAACATGAAAAAAATCGAAAAAACGGTTTATAGAAGTTAAAAAAATTCATACAATACACTATAATTTAATAAAAATAATTAATGTGATTACATGAATATAAAAACAATTAATTACGATCACAAGATATATTTTCAAAAGTCTTAAAGTCTTAAAGTCTTAAATCTATTTTTATTTAAAAAAATAATTATATTCCTTTTCTTCCTTTATTTAAGCATGTTGATTCTGCTTTTTCTATTATTATTTTTAATAAAACTGAAAATTAATTGTTGTAGTTATCTTTTCTTATCTCTCTAACAACTTAAACTCAAATCTTTTTTATTTAAAAAATTAATTAAATTTCTTTTCTTCCTTTATTTAAGCCTGAAAAAATATATAATTATTTTGAAAAAAAATAAGATTATTTATGTTAGAGAAAAATATATTAAAATTAAAAATCCAACAAACAGATTATTAAATCATTTATGAAACTTGAATATTTCGAAAAACGATTTATGAAACATAAAAATCTTGAAGTTTTTGAAAAAATAATTTATAAAACTCAAACAAACAGTTTATGAACATGAAAAAAATCGAAAAAACAGTTTATAGAAGTTAAAAAATTCATATAATACACTATAATTTAATAAAAACAATTAATGCGATTACATGAATATAAAAACAATTAATTACAATCACATGATATATTTTCAAAAGTCTTAAAGTCTTAAATCTTTTTTTATTTAAAAAATTAATTATATTCCTTTTCTTCCTATATTTAAGCAATAAAACTAAATATTAATTATTGTAGTTATCTTTTCCTATCTCTCTAACAACTTAAACTCAAATCTTTTTTTATTTAAAAAATTAATTAAATTCCTTTTCTTCCTTTAATTAAGCCTGAAAATATATATAATTATTTTGAAAAAAATATGATTATTCATTTTAGAGAAAAATATATTAAAATTAAAAATCCAACAAACAGATTATTAAATCATTATGAAACTTGAAAATTTCGAAAAACGATTTATGAAACATAAAAATCTTGAAGTTTTTAAAAAAATAATTTATAAAACTCAAACAAACAGTTTATGAACATGAAAAAAATCGAAAAAACGGTTTATAGAAGTTAAAAAAATTCATATAACACACTATAATTTAATAAAAATAATTAATGTGATTACATGAATATAAAACAATTAATTACGATCACAAAATATATTTTCAAAAATCTTAAAGTCTTAAATCTATTTTTATTTAAAAAATTAATTATATTCATTTTCTTTCTTTATTTAAGCATGTTGATTCTGCTTTTTCTATTATTATTTTTAATAAAACTGAAAAGTAATTGTTGTAGTTATCTTTTCTTATCTCTCTAACAACTTAAACTCAAATCTTTTTTATTTAAAAAATTAATTAAATTTCTTTTCATCCTTTATTTAAGCCTGAAAAATATATAATTATTTTTAAAAAAAATCAAGATTATTTATGTTAGAGAAAAATATATTAAAATTAAAAATCCAACAAAGAGATTATTAAATCATTTATGAAACTTGAAAATTTCGAAAAACGATTTATGAAACATAAAAATCTTGAAGTTTTTGAAAAAATAATTTATAAAACTCAAACAAACCGTTTATGAACATGAAAAAAATCGAAAAAACGGTTTATAGAAGTTAAAAAAATTCATATAATACACTATAATTTAATAAAAACAATTAATGCGATTACATGAATATAAAAACAATTAATTACGATCAATTGATATATTTTCAAAAGTCTTAAAGTCTTAAATCCTTTTTATTTAAAAAGATAATTAAATTCCTTTTCTTCCTTTATTTAAGTCTGCTAATTCTGCTTTTCTTTTATTATTTTTAATAAAACTAAAAATTAATTGTTGTAGTTATCTGTTCCTATCTTTCTAACAACTTAAACTCAAATCTTTTTTTATTTAAAAAATTAATTAAATTCATTTTCTTCTTTTATTTAAGCCTGAAAAATATATAATTATTATGAAAAAATAAGATTATTTATGTTAGAGAAAAATATATTAAAATTAAAAATCCACCAAACAGATTATTAAATCATTTATGAAACTTGAAAATTTCGAAAAACGATTTATGAAACATAAAAATCTTGAAGTTTTTGAAAAAATAATTTATAAAACTCATACAAACAGTTTATGAACATGAAAAAAATCGAAAAAACGTTTTATAGAAGTTAAAAAATTCATATAATACACTATAATTTAATAAAAACAATTAATGTGATTACATGAATATAAAAACAATTAATTACGATCACATGATATATTTTCAAAAGTCTTAAAGTCTTAAAGTCTTAAAACTTTTTTATTTAAAAAATTAATTAAATTCATTTTCTTCCTTTATTTAAGCCTGCTAATTCTGATTTTCTTTTATTATTTTTAATAAAACTGAAAATTAATTGTTATCTCTAAAATCTTTTAATATTATACCCCTCTCTCTCACACGGATCATTTCAATACTTATCTCTAAACTTAATATTATACTCGTCTCTCTCACACAGATCATTTCCCCCAATCTCTCTGAACTCTAAACTTATCTCTAATCTCAAACTCTCCAGATTCACTCAGTTAATGCTTATCCCAAACTATGGTTCAGATTAAATCGTTCATCCTCTACCCATATATACATGCATCGGATTCCAGTTCCAATTACAGTTCCATTACAGTTACAGGCCTCTCTATTCCTCAAGGTGTGGGTATTGAATTTATTTGCAGTTGTTGATATTTTTTTTAATTTATTTGCTCAGGTAAGATTTCTATTTCTTCACGGTTTATTCACAGTTAGGTTTGTTTATGTGTCTCTTAAATCGATTTCTTCTCAGATACGAACCAAAGGTTTCTTTCTCCATTCCTTTCACCTCTCCATTGCCTCTATTTTCAGGTAAAAGTTTAGGGTTTCACGGTTCTCGTAGGGTTTGTTCTGTGGCTTTGGATTTTAACATTTTTGTTTTTTGTTTCTCATACATCCACGATCAAATGATTTGTTTATTTTTCTTCTAGAGTAACAATTCTAGGTTTTCTAAGCTCTGTAAATGTTTGCTTTCAGACGAACACACAGAAAAATGGGTTGCATCTCATCGATTTCAGACGAACACGCCCAGGTAATTTTTTGGGTTTCGACAGTAAGCTTCGATTTTGGGTTTCTTCAGATGTTTGCTTCTGAAATTTTGATTTTTCGATTGTTGGGTTTCGATTTTGGGTTTCTTTAGATGTTTGCTTCTGAAATTTTGATTTTTCGATTGTTGGGTTTCGATTTTGGGTTTCTTCAGATGTTTGCTTCTGAAATTTTGATTTTTCAATTGTTGGGTTTTGATTTTGAAACCCTTCTTTTGTTCGATTTAAAAAAATGTTGAAGTTTTAGTAATGGTGAAGTTTGAAGAAAATCGAAGAACCAAAATTGATTGATGGTGGTGGTGCTGAACTTATTTTAATGTGTAACAAAAAGAAAGCATTCAGTTTGGTTATATATATAATTAGTTGTTTTTGAAAAGGCACAGCAGTAAGTTTACCTTTTTTCTTCAAAACCTCTCCTATGGTTCTTGATATATAAGTTGTGAATCAATCAGTACCTTTTTGTTTCCAAACATATCTATATTTATACTATATTATCTCACCCATCACCGATGTTCTTACGGTTCTGTCGTTGTTTCAGATGTAAAGTTGTTAAAGCGGAAAGTGAGGAATGCTATTGTGTTTTCTATTAAGGTTTAAAATTGCTTGTTTTTTAGTTTTTTAGGATCAATGTTATTTTTTTCTATTAAGGTTTAAAATTATTTTGTTTTCCAACGCTTATATTTGTATATGATCAAATGTTTGTCTGTTTCTCTAATTCGGTTAATATTTTTGGTTCGTCTGATAGATGTAACGAGTTCAAATTAGAATGTTTATGTGTTTTGTTATCAGATTTTAAAAATGAATGCATTGCCTAAAGACAAGTATTCTGACTTTAGATTGTTTGGAACACTATCTCGGGTTTTATTGTTAAGTGCAATGAGTTTAGTTGGTTAATTAAGGTAATTATCTGTTTGTGTATGGGCTTCTGGCGTTTTCTCTTATTAGAACTTCCGGTTGATGCATCCATTTGTTAATCATAACCCCAAAATTTGGATGTTAAAACAGGTGAATTTGAAGTCAATACACAATGCAGGATGATGAGGTTATATGGCAAGTCCTCAGGCATAAGCACTGCAGTTTTATGGCCAAGTGAGTCTTGAGATATCTTTATTGATTCATTTTGTGTAGTACTTCCTCTGTCCATGAGAACAGGACAACTCCATACTTTGTTCATACTAACTTTTGGGAACTTGTTTTCTAATGCTACCTTGCTGTTTTTGGTTTTAATGATTTGTTTAATCAGAATTATGGTTGGGATTTTTTGTCGGAACCCTTACAATTTGACCGGGGTTTGTAATCGGAGCTCATGCCCCCTTGCCAATAGTCGTTACGCTACCATCCGTGATCATGATGGTACTGTCTTTAACATAGTTGTAGACTTTTATTGTGTTTTTTTGGTTCTTATCATGTATTTGCTTTGGAACTGAATCTTTAAAATTTGTTGAAAATGTTTTCGTAGCGTGGTTATCATTTGTGTACTTTTATCCATTATTTGGTCTTATATTATTCATTACTTTCTTTGCGGCAGGAGTCATCTACTTGTATATGAAAACTATAGAGAGGGCTCATATGCCAAACAAGTTGTGGGAAATAGTGAAATTGCCTCGCAATTATGAGAAGGCACTAGAAATTATTGACAAAAATGTGGTATAAAACTTATTTTAGCTCATTTAAACATATGCGAGTATGTTCATAATGTAATTTGGAGAAGTTAAAATTCCAAGTTGTAATGGGTTTTGCAAAGTGAATTGACAGATGTACTGGCCAAAGTTTCAGTGTGATATCAAGTGAGAGGACTTGATGATTAGAGAATAGATTGGGTGAGATATAAGCTGCATCTGGTTTCTTATATTGACATTAAATTCCAGGTCTATCTTTTTGAAATATTTGACGTTTTCCAAACAATATTGGTGAGTGAATTTTGGAGTTATAGAATTGATTGGTGAGTGTTGTCATAAAAACAATATTGATGGTGTTAGACAACCTAGGGGGGGTAAGGTTGTATTTAAAATCTTTTACTTTCAAAAATTCTTTTGTAAATAAATACAGTACAGAAACAGTATAAATAAATCAGAGTATACAAATAATAAAGAAGAGTGTAAATATAAACAAATACACAGAGATTATATAAATAGATATAAATGCAAAGCAGTTTATATAAACAAATATAATAAAGCACAGCGGAATAAATAAAGAGATAAGGGATAGAGATACTTGACACAGAGATTTACTGATTTACCACCAACTGTGATAAACCAGCAGCCGAGACACTTCTCGACACGATCCAATAAATGTATTCTTTACGGTAGAACACAAACCAAATACAAAGGAATTTGTAATAGTTTCTCAAGCCTCTGCTATGAGATAAACAGGATCACACACCCGTTATTCAAATACTTACAAGAGGAGTATAACTCACAATGGGTAATCACTCTTGTATAATAATCACTTGGATATTTTATAAAAAAGGTTTTATAAAATATATATATTAAATAAGTGAGAGAGCTGAGAAAAGGATGGAGTTGGTTGCTTGCTGTTGTTGTTTGTGTGGTCTGCTCTTTCTTCACCATCAGCATGCAAATATATAGCATGAAGCTTCCAACGGATATGTGCATCCGCGGTATACCGCCAAATGCACGCGGTATACCGTGCAGACAAAAGTACACTGACACTCAACGGCTCTCATGCAAAGTTGACTGGAATACGTGCGTGGCGGTATACCGGCTAGGACTCGCGGTATACCGGCTAGTAAAAGTAGCTTCAACCAATCAGAGATGCACACCGAGCCTGCCGCGGTATACCGGCTGTACCGCCGCGGTATACCGGCGTCAGAAAAGGACAGCTTCCAGGACGCAACCAATCTTGCTGGATCTTCTCAAAAAAACCTTATTTAATTAAAATCAATTATGGTTTTTAGAAATATCCAAGTGGTATATTATTTTAGGGTGTTTATCATTATAAATTATAAACACTAATGACAACGTAAATCTTCCGTCTTGAACTCTTCAGATAAAATCTTCGTGTTCTTCAAGAATCTGTACACTTGGATAGGATTGTTAGATAAACAATAATACGGTGTGTTTGTAATCATCAAAATAAATATATAAAATATATTGAGATGTGGTACACTTGCACCAACAATCTCCCCCTTTTTGATGATGACAAACACAACCGCTAAGCATGAGCATATGCGGTTTCTCTCCCCCGTTTGTCGAAACAAAAAGGTTCAAGAAAGACGGTATGCTTCCCCTTGAGAGATGCTCCCCCTCAAAATATGCATATATTTGAGGTAGCATAAACTCATGGGTAAAGATAAAAAGCTCCCCCTCAAATTAATAACAAATTATAAAATTTGAGGGACAATAAAATATGCATAAAAAAGCATATAATAGACATAAAACAAAATAACCAAAAAGAAACACTTGCACCAAAAAAAGGATCTTAAGGCTTCGATTTTTCGGTTAATTTTATGTGAGCAAAAATTACCACGTATTATGACCTCGTCAGGGAACACGTATTATATCCTCGTCAGGAAACCACGTATTATAACCTCGGCAGGTAACCACGTATTATAACCTCGGCAGGTAACCACGTATTATAACCTCGGCAGGTAACCACGTATTATAACCTCGGCAGGTAACCACGTATTATAACCTCGGCAGGTAACCACGTATTATAACCTCGGCAGGTAACCACGTATTATAACCTCGGCAGGTAACCACGTATTATAACCTCGGCAGGTAACCACGTATTATAACCTCGGCAGGTATCACGTATTGTATCCTCGCCAGGAAACACGTATTGTATCCTCGCCAGGAAACCACGTATTATAACCTCGGCAGGTAACCACGTATTATAACCTCGCCAGGAAACCACGTATTATAACCTCGGCAGGTAACACCTACAAAAGGCAAAGAAAATTTTTCGTGGTACCCTTTTCTTATGGGTCCTTTTAACAGTTAGTATAAAACATAAACTGCAAAAAATATGTTGTCGACATAAAACAAACACGACAAACATACAAAGCCATATAAATGGTTTAAAACCATAAACGCATTCCACCCGGATTATCAACATTAAACATTCCTTTCGGAATCCATTTTCTAACCATTTTAATTTTACGATTGTATTTATCATACACATAAAATGAAGCATTTATATTCACATTATTGTTAGGTCTAGAAAAATTACCATTATACATACGAGCATGCGGTTTCCTTCCATAATTCACATTTTTCATTTTTGACATATATGGAGGTTTTCTCGTATCAACTTTAGGAGATGCAAAAAATCTTTTAATGGGTTTACACGAACATTTATCAACACATGTATCGGAACCAATGCCTTTACGACAATTTATACGATTAGGCATATTTAGCATTTTAAGCACTTTATCATTGCTACTATTAAAAGCATTTGCTAATAAGTCATTTTTCTCATGCGATTTACATTTAGCATTTAAACATGCAATTTCATTTTCAAGAATATCACATTTTGTACATAAAATATTTTCACATGTTCTTTTCTCTAAACATGCAAGTTTCTCATTTAAAACATCACATGATTTGCAAACAATATTTTCGCATGCTTTCTTTTCTAAAGTGATAACTTTATCATTTAATTCATTTTTGATTTTATTATCACATGCAATGGTTTGTTTACAATTATTCAACTCATTTTGACATAATAATAATTCTTCTTTTAATTTAGCATTCTCATTTTTATAACTATTTACGAGAACACTCAATTTTTGAAAAGAGACATTTAACATATCAATATCATCATCGTTATCACTACAACTAGAATAACTTGAGTATGAAGTACATACCTCTTTCTCGCAGTCGACGATGAGACAAGTTTCTTCATTTCTTTGATCTCGGGTTTCGTCTCTCTTTTCTTTTGAGTTTCCACCATAGGTGATGTTCAAGTTCTCCCAAATATCACGAGCAGTTTCAAAAAGATAAACACGCTCAATATCATCGTTAGTAAGAACCGAAAAGAGAAAATTTTTGGCTTCATAATTTAAACAATAATTAGCCTCATCTTCGTCGGACCATTCCGAGCTAGGTTTTTCAACAACTTTGTTGTTTTGAAATTTTGTGGGTTTGAAATTTCCTTTAATAATAATATCCCAAATTTTTTGATTTATCCCACGAACATAACGTTCAAAAGAATTTGCCCAAAGATCAAAATTTTTGAAATCAATAAGAAGAGATTTAGAAAACCAAGCAATTTGTTGAGCCATAACAAAAACGGATTTTAAAAAAATTAAATAGACGATTTTTGAAAGCCCTGCTCTGATACCAAATGTTAGACAACCTAGGGGGGGGGTAAGGTTGTATTTAAAATCTTTTACTTTCAAAAATTCTTTTGTAAATAAATACAGTACAGAAACAGTATAAATAAATCAGAGTATACAAATAATAAAGAAGAGTGTAAATATAAACAAATACACAGAGATTATATAAATAGATATAAATGCAAAGCAGTTTATATAAACAAATATAATAAAGCACAGCGGAATAAATAAAGAGATAAGGGATAGAGATACTTGACACAGAGATTTACTGATTTACCACCAACTGTGATAAACCAGCAGCCGAGACACTTCTCGACACGATCCAATAAATGTATTCTTTACGGTAGAACACAAACCAAATACAAAGGAATTTGTAATAGTTTCTCAAGCCTCTGCTATGAGATAAACAGGATCACACACCCGTTATTCAAATACTTACAAGAGGAGTATAACTCACAATGGGTAATCACTCTTGTATAATAATCACTTGGATATTTTATAAAAAAGGTTTTATAAAATATATATATTAAATAAGTGAGAGAGCTGAGAAAAGGATGGAGTTGGTTGCTTGCTGTTGTTGTTTGTGTGGTCTGCTCTTTCTTCACCATCAGCATGCAAATATATAGCATGAAGCTTCCAACGGATATGTGCATCCGCGGTATACCGCCAAATGCACGCGGTATACCGTGCAGACAAAAGTACACTGACACTCAACGGCTCTCATGCAAAGTTGACTGGAATACGTGTGTGGCGGTATACCGGCTAGGACTCGCGGTATACCGGCTAGTAAAAGTAGCTTCAACCAATCAGAGATGCACACCGAGCCTGCCGCGGTATACCGGCTGTACCGCCGCGGTATACCGGCGTCAGAAAAGGACAGCTTCCAGGACGCAACCAATCTTGCTGGATCTTCTCAAAAAAACCTTATTTAATTAAAATCAATTATGGTTTTTAGAAATATCCAAGTGGTATATTATTTTAGGGTGTTTATCATTATAAATTATAAACACTAATGACAACGTAAATCTTCCGTCTTGAACTCTTCAGATAAAATCTTCGTGTTCTTCAAGAATCTGTACACTTGGATAGGATTGTTAGATAAACAATAATACGGTGTGTTTGTAATCATCAAAATAAATATATAAAATATATTGAGATGTGGTACACTTGCACCAACAGATGGGTTGCTATTGAATAAACTACATCATTACAGCATATAATTTAGTAAGACAATGAGAGATACCTTCAAACTTTTATAACGGAAGCACCTCGTGGTCTTCTGCAAGCTACTGCATATCCCCAACTGCATTAAATGCCTTACTTTGAAACCATGATGTAATTAGAGATCCTTCCTGTTTCCTAAATTGGTATTGATGCTCTCTTATAATGGCTACAACATAAAGTGAACGAGTTATGATTTTTGTGAAGTCATAAATAAACTTTAGTAAAATTGACTTGGTTTCTCTTTAAAAGAAAATAGACAAGAATCATGACAAAACTAGGCAAAAGCATAATTGAGGTCAAAACAAATTTTGTTGCATTTTTTCGTGTAAACAGCAAATTACCCGCCAAAATGACAGTATGAAACCGGTAAATGATTCAGGTCATTCAAAGTAGTTCAAAATTAGCTAAAAGAATCCTCTAGAGGCTATTGGAATGTGTGTGTTTTCCTGACAATAGGAGTTACTTTTGCTTTTTCTGTTTTGCATTTATTAGTGATGTTAAAAACCAAACCAACCAACTCAAGTCTCAGGGTAGGATTTAGTACTGGTATTAAACTTGTAACAATATTCTTAGTAAGTTTGAATTTGGAAAAAAAGTGTTTTGAATATTGAGGATAATCGTCGATGTTGTAGGACCCTAGGTTTGACCTTTTCAAGGAAAAAGTTCTTAAGCAGGGAACACCACGACCTCAAAAGTCACTTGGGAGGGGGATGGCAAGAGTATAATTCAATTCACTCTCTTAAAAAACATATCCATAGATTTAATTACAATCACCTTAAACATAAAATCAAGTTTACTTTGATGTTCGAACGAGTTAACTGCAACAAATCACCCTACATGCATATTACTAAAAGTGTTCTGACTATTAGGAAAACTCTAAGATACTTCTCCGTCATAACAAAATAGGGTGCTTGTTATAATATAACTCATACATTTCAAATAGAAGCATGCCATGTAAACCAAAATCAATGCCACAATATCTTTGTAATCTAATTTACGTGTGTAAATAGCCAAATCTAATTCCAAAAAGGAGTCCACTCCAAAAATCTAGAAACTAGAATAGGAAGAAGTATGGTACACCTTTGACATTATTACTTACTCCAATCGATTTCATTTCGATGTCACATAATATTGTAAAATTAAAACTAAAACAAGACAGTCAATCAACTTATCAATAAAAGAGGTTGCGATTTTCTAAGAAACAAACCTTGAAAAACGTCGAGAGGAAGACGAAATTTGGGGATTTGACGTCGATTTGACGAACGATGATGAACGGGGTGATACAGAAGCGGAGAGCTTGGTGGTGATCTTGGGAGATAGAGAATGAAGATGAGAGCAGAGTACGCCATGAAAGAAAACCCTAGGTCAAAAAATGAAGTAGTGGATCGATTCCTATTTCTCAAATCGACGATTGATTACTTTAAACGGTTATCGGGTTCGGGTAATAGGCCCATTTACAGTTTACCCAACATATGGCCCATTTTTAAGTTTATATATAATTCAGTGTGTTTGGACTTTGGATAGGACAATTGTTAGACGAAATTGGATCAGGGGTTAGACCATCATCAATGAACTCTCTATTTTACTCTCTATATCCTCTCCAATAAACTCTCTAAAATAGAGAAGTGAATAGTAACTCTATATATATAAAGAGTTACTATTCACTACTCTCTATTTTTTTCTAACTTCTGAAATTACAAATGACCCTTCTATTTTTTAGATTCTTGTATTTTTATTTTATTTGTTGTCTAATACCAATTTTAATAAAATTAGATTTAGATTTATCTTTTAAGTTTTAAATTAATTTAAATTTATCCAACTAAATATGAATTATAACGTTGTTAAAATGATATGATAAAGTTAATAAATATAAGGGTATTGTGAAAATAAAAAATATAAGGATGCAATTTATAAAGTTAATAAATATAAAAGTATTATTGAAAATATATGTAATCAAAATAAAAGAGAATATACTTAGAATATTCTCTTTTAAAGAGTAAAATAGAGTAATACATTGGAGAAGATTTAACACATTCTCTATTTTACTCTTTATAATAAAGAGTAAAATACAGAAATACATTGGAGGTGCCCTTAGGCAGTGTTGATGGTTTGGTGCACAATGATTAACAAACTATTATGATATACCAAAAAGTTCAAACCAAAGGGAGTTTACACATCAATTGTGGTTTATCGAGAAGTTTTGAGTGATGGTTGTATATGATTAAAGCATGATTGTAATTTCTATTTTGTTTAAACAAAAATTTAGACTTTTTGGATAGGAAATTGCATTAAGTTTTCATTTTTTTAATCTATGATATATCCCGTCGCATTGTGAAAAACTTTTAATACAATATATGAACCACCAAATATTTTGCAAAATTTTATGTTTAAAACTTAAATGTATCTTGATAGAACTTTAACATCCCCGCCGCATTGCGCGGGTACTCAACTAGTAACAAATTAAAATTGACTCATTTTCAATTAGTTACATAATTAATGTCAATTTACCCTAGTTACTTATTTTCAAGCCAAATCCTCTCTCTCTCTCTCTCTCTCTCTCTCTCTCTCTCTCTCTCTCTCTCTCTCTCTCTCTCCTGTTGTTGCCTGCCGAAGAATGAATACACATGTACAAAAATGATGGTTATCAATGTCGGAGCTGGCTTATCATGCCTTTCCACCGCCGCATCCCTCCACCACGTCTCAATCCCATACATAATCCTAGAAAGAGAATTGTATTGCTTTGATATTCAACAACAAATCATACCATCGACTTCACCTCCGGTTAACCAAACAATTCTATCAGCTTCCTCACATGCCTTTTCCGGCGAACTTTCCGACGTACGTCCCGAGAAAAGATTTCTTGAAACACTTGGACGATTACGCATCCCATTTCAAGTTGAGTGAGGGTTTGTGATTTACTGCATTTTTTGAATTGTGATTCTTACGGGTACTGGATGCACAAAAAAACTGTGTTGTAGAGATAACTCATTCCAATTACCTTGTATCACAGTGTATCACAGTGATACACTGTCTTAAAGTTTAGTATTATCGGGATCGCAATATATATCATCGTTGTTTACAAAGTGTATCACAATGTATCTTCTGGTTCAGATCTACCAATCTTCGTCAACTCGTTGCTTCACGGCGTATGACGTATCACAGTCGGTATCACGGCGTATCACAGTCGGTATCACGACGTATCACAGTCGGTATCACGGATTCACGACTGTATCATAGTTGGACTAGACCCAACAGAATGTTACGGGAGAGGGAAGAGGGTAGAGGAGAGAAGGGAGATAAATTTTCTAAGATTCCTAAAATGTCATTTATTTAAAATTAAAGTCAAAATTATCAATATATTAATTTCCTAATTTATCCTATAATTTGTGGTTGAGATTGGATCTCACAGTTACCACAAAATACTAGGATCTCTCTTGAATGGCTCCCTATATTATATATATATATATATATATATATATATATATATAGAGAGAGAGAGAGAGAGAGAGGGTTCAAACGAAAATCATACATGATTCACATACAAAATCATATATGATTTTCGCGACTTGCCCCGCGACATTAAATCGTGACCAAAGTCGCCCGCATCCAAATTTTTGCAATAAGTGTAAAGTCGTCCGTCGCCGTTTTCGTGTTTTATTAAATAGTTAACGTTCTCGTTTGATCCTTCATGTCTCTCTCTCTATATATATTAATAACAAGACTTTCTTTTTTATATTTTCAAATGTTATAATTTAACTTGATTCTAATATGATAAAGATACGTATAGTATCACTCATTTTGATATACATAGGTGTACAAATAGTAAAAATCCTGTTGCAAACGGTACATGAAGAAGCACAGTCGTGGACCCAATTTTTTTTGGGAACATGTGTATCTTTTAAAGTGGATCAAAAGCCTCGTCCAATTTTTTGTAGCCAAATTCCAGTGCTTTGAGTAATTTTTTTAACTTTCTTGGTTGATTTTAAAAGATTTTTTTTGTTGATTTCAGGAGATTTTTTTAGTTGATTTCGAAAGATTTTTTCAGTTCGGCTTTTTTGTTGATGCACCTTATATTTTGTAATGCACTTTTTATATTTGAAAAAAGAGTCATACATACAAAAAAATAAGTTAGGGTTGTTTGTTTATAACATCTGAATCGTTAAGAGGTGAATCTTGTTTGGCAAAAAAATAATCTGCCTCTTAATGGTTCTAAAACCCTCTGAATGATTTTGTATCTTGTACCTCCCTTAACCATTAAGCGTCCTGATTTCATTCTGAACAATTACAAAACAACCATATTTCACTTTGAACTATATAATAAGAGCCTCTTAATCATTCTGGCCACTTAATCATTCTGCACCAAACCATTCAGCAACTGCCAAACAGCCCCTTAGAGTAGATGCAAGAAGTCCACTCAAGTATACATACATTCGCTACTAAGAGCATCCACAATCATGGACCTTTTTAGAGATTCATGATTTAGCAACCTCAGTTTTTTCTCTCTATCACATCAGTTTTCTGTCTCCTACATATTTTATAAACATTTCACTCTCAATCATGGACCAGTCCATATTTTTTATAATAAAAAATTATAATAATTAAAAACTACTTCTTACAATATCCATAACAATAATTAAAATTTGTAAATAGTTAAAATTTACGTGTTAGATGTAAAATTACAATAAAAAAATTAAAAAAAACAAAATCAGTAATGATAAATATAAAATGTAGTTTTTTTATAAAATAAACATAATAACTAATTAAATTTGACTATGCTTTATTTAATAAAATTTTCAATTGATTAAATATTTAAATAAAACTAGATAAATACATTATTTCAATAAGGTATGTATATATTTAAATAAAAAATTATGTGGGGCCTCACTTTTAACCTCATAGAGGTTCCTCTATGAACCTCTCTACATGAGGTGGCAAAAAGCAAAAACCTCTCGATGGCAAAAAAATTTGAAAATTAGATGAATCGGTCTTTATTTGATGACTTAACATTATGAACCTCCTATTAGGGATGCTCTAAAGAAGCATAGGAGTACAGTTTATTTTAAATGGAAAGGTACATTCTTTATAGTCAAACTGGACCTAGAAATTTTACTTTAGTGGGTTATCATCGTGGTTTGGGAGTGATTTGTCCCAACCGGTGGAGAATTTGATTCATCCGACCCGATCGATATCAAGGATTCCCTGTTAAACTGAGTTTTTAGTTTGGGATCGAAGATTCTAATTAAGATAAAATCGAGATCGAGATAATGCATTATATGACTCATTCGGTACCTGGTATATATTAAATATTTAATCCAGTTAAGTTTTCTTCCAATTTGTGAAGATGTCATTTAAACCATAAGTTGATAGATGCAAATTTACAAATCCTAAAATTTAATGTAATTCTAAACATTTGAAGTAAAGTCTATCTTATACCTTTAAGATAAAGGACTAGAGTTGAAATAATAAATATTTTTATAGAATGGCTTGATTATCATGGGTAAACATCATAAGTGGGATAAAGCTTAGGCTTAAAGAATGTGCTTATGTTATAATATCATATATAATGGCATCTGCCGAATATAACATAAGCACATTCTTTAACATCTACCAAATAGGTTTAAAGAATGTGCAAATGTTCGACTCGAAAAGCCCGCCCGATAAGACCTCCGATAACCCAATGACTATTCCTGGCCATAAGATTGGAACAATCCATCTCATTTAAACATTAAATACCGACTCTTATGCCTATGGATCTAATATATATCAGTCTAAATTACATGACTCCAAATGGATGACCAACGCACTCAAAACGTATAACTTACAAATGAATATGTCATAGCTGCATATAACTCCAAACGCTCGAAAAAAAAGCAAATCAAATGGACAAACGTCCCCAAGACTCATTTGAGCCAAAACCGAGCCAAAAGTTCAATAAAATGCATTTGTTCAGTAAATAGGTAAAACTCAATACTCAAAAGTTTGATTAGGCCAAATATTTTCAATGTCGGGATAAATCATCCCTAAATATAAATCATGCGGTTTATACTTCCAACATATCGTGTAACACAAAATATGCATTTTCTAAATGATTTATCAAATCAAATACACCAAAAATGCATTACCGTCAAATAACCTATATCTATAAAATAATCCTTCAAGAGACACATTCTCAAGTTTATTTATCAAAATGACCAAAAATCTCAAATATGGACATTTCACAAGATTCGTAAATCAAATATATCAAATATGAAAAACTCACCAAATAACCCATATATCTGATAAAAGAACAAGTAAACACATTAACACTTCAAAAATGATATTTCAGATAAGTACATAGTTTTCACAAAACAAGTTGAACTCGTCTTTTTAGATTTATGCTAAATCTAAGTTTTACCCCAAATATTGAGCTCCCCTCGATGAAGACTTGAAATCCTCAGACAAACCTTCCAAGAAACTTCTAAAAAGCACAACTTAAGCCTAATAAGGCACCAAAAGCAACCACAAGTTCGGATCAATACAAAGCCCGAGTTAGATCTCAAAACACCCTAAAAGCTTACCCCATAAAGATCTTGAAATCACCCACCATAGATCTTACATCTCCATAATAAACCTTCTGGTTGCTCCAAGAAGCTCTTAAAAATGCCCTCAAACCTTCTATTTGCTCCAAGAAGCTCTTTAACTGATTTGACTTGATAAATATTATGGGTTTGGGTTTTAGCAAAACATCCAAACAATTAAAGATCTATTCTGGAGCCACTTCTCTTTAGCCCACACTTAAAAAATAATATATAGTACATACTTTAAAACATTACAGCCCAATTCGAACAAACGGCCCATAAATTCAGCCCAAAAAGAACTTAGTCCAAGTCTACAAGTGGTTCAACGAACCGGGTACTGGTCCACTGACCGGCTCACCCAACGAATACGTGGATCTCAGGGTCTGGACCTTAGATCATCCGCATCAATGCAAGATCAAAGTCCTTTCTAGAGTGACACATCAGCTTTGTAATAACATCTTCTACATCAATGCAAGAGCAAACTTCTTTTTAATTCACATATTTTAATATTAAATATGATTTGTTTTCAATAAAAACAAACCAATATTATAAAAATAATAATATTATATTATTAAAGTAGTGGATCCTACTCTTGCAAGAGAGTGCAAGACCTTTCTATTATTGCAAGTCTTGCAAGTATTTTGGGTATGTGACATTGCCACATTACACATAGAAATTGCAATGGTTGCAAGACGTGTGTGGATGCTCTTAAGCATACGCCCTTGTCCTCTTGCCCAACCAATAGAGGTGGGAATAGGGATCCCAAATCAAAACTAGGATTCTAGACTTGGAGCTTAGAGGTTAATTAACATCTCCTAAATCTCATTGAACTTTATTTACTATTTTATTTGTAGTAATTAACATATTAGATTACTATATATTTGTTTTAATTATATCATGAATTATTGTAATTGATTATTTTTTCAAAATGTTATTTTTTGTTATTTTACATGTTTATTAGCTATTTTTTTCCAAACGTGATTTATTAGGGGGTGTTTGAGAGTGTTTTTTTAGTCCAAAAGTGCTTATTGACTTATTGCTTTTGGAAAATGAGTTTTTAAAAAAGTGTTTGGATTAGCTTTTGAGATAGGAAAGTGTAAAATGACCAATAAGTCAATAAGTCAGGAAAGTGTTACTTCTTGAAAATGACTTTTCCAAGGCAAACCAAAAAGCTGTTTTAAAAGTGCTTTTGCATTTGCCAAACAAGCTTTTTAACTTATTGACTTTTTGAAAAGCCAATAAGTCAATAAGCAGATTTAAAACACACTCCCAAACACCCTCTTAATCAACTAGATTATCGGTCATCAACTAATTTATCAACTAAAGTAAATCCAACTAAACTATTTTTTTAATATATACCTTTTTATTGGTTTTCTATTTTTACTATTTACTCATTGTTGCTTTTTTCTTTTCCTAAAATGCCATTAAAAGTTATAAAAATATATTTTTCAACATTAAGTTATTAACAAACAAGCAATAAGTGAAATATATATTTCGAAGAACTCGAACATGAAGAAATAACTATTTGCGAGAAGAAGAAAAAACCCAGACATGCGAACTGACATACTGTCCATGGTTAAGGAACTATATTTGTAGTTTATAAATAAATAAATAAATAAATAAATCATTTAAAAATAAATTAATAATTAAATTTATCTTGAAATTTGTTGAAGAGTTATTATATTTCCATGAGATATTTTAAATTGAAAATCATTATTAATTTTCATAAATATATATATTTTTCTTATGTCTGTATTAGTTAATATTTTGACTTTAACAATTAAGTAATTAAAGTTAGGTTCACATGAGAACAATCTGTTTTCGTGAGATCAAAAAATAACACTGAAACTTCACAGTAACTAATTGTGAAGGTACGGAAAACAGCAAACATTCACAGCAAAAACACTGTGAAAGTTTACCTTCACAATACCTTTACATTATTTTGTCGTGAAGGATTAATGTTATTTTTGTAGTCTCAAGAGTCTCATGGAAATAGTCTGATCTCAAATCTAAGTAATTAATAATCAAGTTATCTTTATGTAGTTTTAACACATCTTTTGTATATTTTTTAATAGTTACTGATATTTTTAGGAAAACAAGTGTTTATGACTGTCATAAAATTTAAAACTATCTTACAAATATAAATAAAATAAAATAAAAAATAAGAATCATTGATATCAAATCTGTTTGCATTTATTACGAGACAACAACCGAATTATATTTCTTTTAATGGGTCGTTCTTTTATTTATTTCCTCCATGTTTTCCCTCCTATTATTAATTTTTTTTCTAGTTAGTACTAAACTCTTTTTTTAATCCTTATAATCAACACATGTAAAATATATACATGCACCTATAAAAAATTAAAAGAGGTGATCAAACCCGGGACTTGTCTTGTATTTCAGTAAAGTCGTCTCACTCATTTACCAACTGAGCTACTAAGATGTTGTTTATCTGCTTATCTGATGTCACTTAGCATATCAGGTGAATATGACAAGAAATGGGCATCTTACCAGTAAGTGAGGGAGAAGACTTTACTCGATCAACTCTTATGAGGTAAGAGACACTTAAAATTTTTATAAGGATATAAAAATTATTAATAAGGATTATGAATTACCAACCAACATTTAATGAATCTCGTGTAAATAGTAAATGCATACATTCCAACAATGGTGGAGGCACAACGTTTGTGACTATTTTAAGATAGAAGTACTTGACGTTTATACTCTAATAACAACTAAGACAACGTTTTCTATAACAAGACATACAAATTCATGACGAAGAATTAGAACATGAAACCGAATATAAATAGATTTATAAATATTCTGGAAATACACCGTGAAAACCAACAAAGATAATATGAAAATGAAGATCCGCTAACGATACAAACAAATAAAAACATACCATCTCGCATAAACTAAGCTAACTTCATACCGAGCAAAAGTACATAGCTAGCTACTTAATTAATTAATGAACTCAAAACACCAACAAACTTCAAGGAGTACCGGGGATGACACCACCAACACCACCACCAATAGGTATTCCACCACCAAAAGGTATTCCACCAAATCCACCACCACCAATCGGACCACCACCACCACCAAGTCCGCCACCACCAAGGGTTGGCAAGCCACCAAAACCGTTACCAAGACCTCCAAAAGTTCCAATGCCACCCGCAGGGCCACCGGGCCCACCATACTGAAATCCACCACCCACACCTCCAATTCCATGCGCACCACCAAAATCACCACCTACACCAACTCCGGTTCCCATCCCACCCATCGGCAAACCATTGTTCCCAATACCGTTAAACCCACCCGTTCCACCAAAAGTATAAACATTTTTTTGGTCAGTTAGACCAACATTACCCGTGTTTTCTTTAGGAACAACTGTGTTTTCTTTAGGAACATCTCTAGCAGTAGTGGTGAAGACCGCTATAGCTAAAACTACGAATAACATGAAACACAATCTTGTCATATTTTTCACCTTTTTTCTTTGGATATTACCGTCTACAAAGACTACAACTTGATGCAAGAATTTGGAAAGTGAGAGGATCTATTTATGGGGGGAAAGTGAGAGTAAGTCACAGTTGGGGGTAGTAAATGGAATTTTAAATTTTTGGCAGAAAGTAAACTGACAAATTCACTGTGAAGAAATTACAAAATTCATAAAATGCAACCTACTAAATTGATTTGATCGACCACATAATTAAGAGCAAACAAAAACTAAAATAATAAGAATAAGAATAGTGTGAAATTATCATACAATTGTTCTAAACATGATATTAGTGATAAAATGAGAATTAAGACAACTGCGGTTGATTTTTCATTAAGTTTTATATAAATAAAACAGTTTGTATGAATTAATTTGTCTGTATATATAAAAAGATTTTTGTATAATGGTATTTTCATAGCTTGAATGAATATATTTTTTAATTAGGAGGTGAAAGTTTGGAAAAAAAAATGAAAGGGAATTTTTTGAATAAAGAAATAATTTCTCTACTGCTCGAGTTCTACTCCTTGAAAGCTCTTGGCTTTTTGCATAAAGTTTTCCACTGAAAGCTTATTGAATAAGTCATTCTTTATATCTTTAAGTTACTAGCATGCAAACAATCATGTATATAGTTGATCGAATAACCTATAAGTCTCATTAAGATGCTTATAAGCATACCCTCACGTATATCCAGATTTTGTCAAATATATTTAATTCTTTTTTAAATATTTATTATAAGACCAAGTTGTTATATATTTATTCTATATTGCTTGTTTTAGCAAAAAGATTAACACAAGAAAGTTATTCCCTCAATCCCAATAAATGATTAATTTTCAATGTGTAATTATTCACTAACACAACTTTGATTAATGAGATCTATAAGTTTTGTTTTACGTTATTATTTCAGGGATATACTGTGAATGTCGAAAAATTGTTGTGCATTGAACATATTTTCCCATTATTAACTCCCTAATGACTTGTATTTTCAACAACCCCTTTTAATGACTTTGAATAAAATTATAGACATTTAACAAATAAAACTACGATTGTAGACAAATACCCACCATATCTGATTTAAATGAAATGATTTTATATACATTTTTAACACATATAAAAATAAATATGTAAAAAATAATAGACAATATATTTTTATTTTACAATAAGACCATAAAAACTACACGAACGTGTATTTATTATCCACATGACATCCGTGTTAGATGAATTTACGTTGTACATCAAAATTGATATTTAAAAATAAATATATTAAATACTATGTAGAATAACTAAAAATTTGTAAATTACTGTCGGAATCCGCATGTTCGCGTCCAGAATCGCCACCCCACCATTATTCATCAATTTTTTTTTGGATAAGGTTCATTTGGGCTTTGCCTATACTACATCCTTGGCAATTTGGAAACAAACAAACAAAACGGCCGTCTGAGACTAAGCCTGACCACAGAATGCTGACGCATGGACTCGAACCCGGGGTGGATGTGATATTCCACCACATCCCCCAAGCCCTTGCCAACACGCCACCACCCTTGTGGTTCCATTATTCATCAATTGTCATACACATTTTCTTCCCAACCCAACCTACTTCATTAATTCGTTTCTACATTTAGAAGTCATAATAAATATCTTACCAAATCAAAATTAAATGGGTTTTGTTCCCTTTTCGGACACCATTTCTTCAATTTCGTCTACTCGTTATTACACGATTTCATGTAGTTGCAATTTTAAATCAAATGTTAACTCCGTTCGTTCTAATTTCGAAGTCAAAAATTATTTTGTTTGACCATAAAAAGTCTTGCATCAATTGAAAGAGAAAGAGAAAATGGTCAAAGTTTTTACCAAATAAATGAAGACAGCAAGTATTTGAAACCAGCGGGCAAGAAGGGATCACTTGTTAGGGGTGTAATTAAATGAGAACTAAACTGTTTGTGAGAACTGTGAGAACCAATTTCAGCCACAAAAAATAGGGGTAGATGGTTAAAAAGAAAAATAAAATTAATTATTATATATATAATAATAATAAAATGAATGGCTGAAATTGGTTCTCACATTTCTCACAAAAAAATAGTTTTCTCATGAATGGCCCCCTCACTTGTTACCCCACAAATGCCCAAAGGAGAAATTTCATTTGTTAAAATCAATTATTATTTTTTATAACATTTGGTAAACAATGGGTATTTGGATTAGTTTGTTGCATCTCAGCTAGTTACATTTGGTTCTGAAGTTAAAAGTTAGATAAACTTTTTAGTGGCTTTAAGGGTGAATTGAACTGATGACCTCTGGAAAGCAAATACAAAGTCTTATCAGTTGAGTTACCCCAAAAAGGTTGATTGGATAACATTTTTGTCGTGTGACTATCCTCCCCGCTCATTAGTAATGTGTGATTCGGCTAAGATGTTACAGATACATTTCCTTAATGACACATCATGCTCTATGAGGTTTATCCCACCATCTGGATTGTATAAGAGCAACTTTTGAAAATATAGGTTGAAAATATGATTTTTTTTCTTCATATTTATATCTTTCAATAAAAAGTTGTCTCCCTAGTAATATTTAATATCATATATATGATATCAAGGTTTTGGCAAGCAACAATTTGGGCCGCGTCTTATTTGATTTGGGATCATCATAATGATCTGGTGTTCGGAAACAAGCGGAGGTCTATAGAAGTTTTGCTCTCCGATATCCAGGTTCGTGTTTATGATTGGACTCAAGACGTTCTCGAAAAGATTTTATTTCTTGGGATACTTGGCTCACGGCTCCGCTCCAAAATCCCCGTTGATACTCTTGCTGCTCGTGGGTCCTCTTTAGCCTCTTTATCGGTGTAGCTATCGTTGGCTCGTTTTATTCACCTCTTAGCTAGTTTGTATTTTCCTTGTTCGGGGTGGTCTTTTTGTGGCTGCATCTCGCCGCTCCTGACCCTCTTACTGTGTATTTTTTACTGTTTCTTTTAATATAATTTGTTGTCTTTCAAAAAAAAAAAAATATATATATATATATATATATATATAAATAGCACATGTAAATTTACAAAATGTAAAAAACTTATTTTTTATGTACAAAATTATATATATTTTCTGACATATATTGTAAATTTTTGGTTGGTGAAGAAGTAATTGAATTGTCAGTGAACCGTTGGCTGTAAAGAATCATTTTTTTCACATTACCCCCTCAACATTAACCACATGTCAACCTACCAATTTCTCTCATTAAACTCCTTAAATCATTTCCAAACAGGCCATGTAATCTAGCATTGCACTCAGGGCCGGCTCTGGCCACGTGCAGCCTGTGCCACCGCACAGGGCATCAAAGCTCAAGGGGGCATCAAGTTGCCATCTATTACTAGTTTTGTAATAATTTGGGAATCGGACAACTTAGTTTTAACTATAAAAATATACCAAGACCTTATAATGATGGATATTGAATGCACATCATGAACCGGTGAACACCCAACATTTCAACAACTCAAGCCAATTTTAATTTAGCATGTTAACGAACAAACACATTTTCTTAATGAACGAATATGATCACAAAAAGTTTTGTTCGTTTATGTTCGTTCGTTTAACATCTTAACAAACGAACACTTTTTTTTACGAATGAACAAGAATACCAAAAAATCCATTGTTTACCATTCGTGTCCGTTCGTTTGTTCGGTTAAGTTAAACTAATGAACATAAACACATAAACTTTTGTTTCATTTACCCTTCGTGTTTGTTTATTCAGTTAAGTACTTAAGTTAAACGAATGAACACAAACAAGCCTCCTTTCGTGTTCGTTCAGTTCGTTTTGCATATTGAAAAATGAAATATCGGAAAACACAATCATAATTCAGATTTTATCCTTTTATCATTCTATATTTTGTAATTCGGGGTTTTGGTTTGTATGCCCCCTTTGTATTTTTGTAATTATAATTTTTGTAATTTGGGGTTTTGGTTTGTATGAGTTATCTAGCTTGACTAGGTACCAAATCCTTTAAAATCGTATGTTTTGTCGTTCATTTGCTTAAAAAGATAGACATAGAGGCATTTTTTAGCATTTTCGCACAGGGCATCAAAAACCTTTGGACCGGCCCTGATTGCACTAATGGGTTTTTCAACAAATTTCAAACAATTATTTATCAAATAGATTAACCATCATCTTTCTATGGGAAAATTGACTCAAATAGCCAAACCCACAGCCGTTGTTGACAAAATAGCCACATTCTCTCCTGGGTTACAAAAATAGCGAAAGGGTCCGCACTCTGACTCGACCCGGTGAGTGCGGACCGCAATAGTACCACAAAACGACAAAAGAACACTCTGAAAATGGTTGGTCCGCACTGGGACCCGACCCGACCCGGTGCGGACCGCACTTCTAGCCACGTGTCTTTACCCTGTGAAACCCTAATCGATACCCGTCACCCTGCACCGCAATTGCGGACCTGGCACCGCAATTGTGGACCAAAACCCTAGTGAGGACCGATATTTTTCTATTTTTTCATGTATTTTTTGAATTGTGTCTATATAATGGTGGCTAGGTTCACTGATGAATATCACATTGTCTGAAATCAATTTTCCAATTGTGTGGATTTTTCTCTCTGTTTTCTCGTTTTTCTAAAAATGAGTTACTTACCTGATAAAATTAAGCTACGTATTTGGCATGGGGGTTATTGGCAACAGATCAGGCCAAAGTGGGGGTATGTTTCCGCAATCCTGATGTTGCGAGTCATGGTGTCAACCAACATTACACATTCTAAGCTGGTTAGGTGTGTTCAACGCAAATGTGGAATCAACCCGTATTTTGGTACGACTAAAATAGCGTACAAATATTCTGGCCAACTTTATGAGTTACGAGACAGTAACGATGTCCAAGGTTTTATGCAATCTGCTGCGGCTGTAAGAAATCCACCAACACTCTTTGTTTACGTCGATCTTGCGGGCTTCAACACAAACAATGTTGGTGGTGGTTCCAACAGCGTACGGGAGCCTGATGCGTCTGTTGCTGAGGAGAGTCAATCTTCTTCGTATGTTGGTGGTGGTTTGAACACCGTACGAGAGCCGGATGTGTCTGCTGTTGAGTAGACTCAACCTTACGTGCCTCATTTTCAGTTTGAAGATGAGCATGTGTATGGGTATAATCCTGATTTTCTTACTGAAAATAATTATGATTTTAGTGACTATAACCCCGAATTTGTTCTGGAGACCCAAGAACCGGTAGAAGAACGACATGAAGAAGAAGAAGAAGAAGACGAGTCCCATGTTTACCGTTTGGATATTCCTGGTATTGATAGCGATGAAGAAGACGATGAAGAAGATGATGAAGAAGAAACCAGTCCTATTAAATCATATGATGGAATAAATGATTTTTTTGGCCAACCTCCTCCCCTTCCAGATCGGGATGACGATTTCATAACACCTAACCAAGAGTCCGTAGCTTATAATCGTAGTAACAGAGTGAATATGGGGGATATAATCGGCACGAAAGATGTAACACCCTCAAATCTGGAAAGAGCAACTAAATAAAATTTCAATAAACTAATCACTTAAGGAATAAAATTCCTTCTATAAACCATTCTTGGAATTTCCTCAAGATAAAACATAACAACTCTCTCACAATTAATAACTCGAGTCATACTATGCGACTACAAAAGTCAGATGTTACTTAACACAATTACAAGTTACTAATCCCAAACCAAGTGCGAAAGACTTCACTAATCAAAATCATCTCTCGTGCATTCTACTAGCACTTGTCACTTCACAGTGTAGCTAAAGCTACTCCCAACCTGAGCCTGTTGCACATGCTGGCAAATAAAAAGGGTTAGGCTAACGCCTAGTGAGTTCAAGAGTTTTATCATGACCATTTAAATTCATAAACCGTGAGAGAAGCAATTTAAGTCATGAGTTCAAAAGAATTTACTTTAGATGCAAATCACCCATTTTCCAACTCACACAAATCCCGTGCTGAATACTTTAATATAAAATGATTTCTCAAGATGGACTCGTCCCCAAAACTAACGTGAAAGGTGAAATAGCTTTTGATTTCCAAAACGATTAAGTTCATAAATAAATCGTTATTATTCCAAACATCCCAAATATGGATAAAGCATAACCCATAACTCACATAACGTGGAAAACAATTCATATACAAATGACACGTCACCGAAAACATGGATAAACACAAATACCCAAAACAACACCTTTCGATGACGGGGGAGGCCCGTATACATTGCATGTGACGGAACACATAAGTGGGTCACCTACTATGCAATAAAAACACCTACGTGGATTACTCTCGTAAACTGAGCTCAATCACTCCAGATCTATTGCCCGCGAGACTAGGGAGCCCCCAACTTCAACCACTCCAGGTCTATACATTGGGTCACTCCAAATCCACAACAGCACATTAGGGATTACACCTTACTGCCCATGAGACGAGGCCCGACCATATAGGTCCACGCCTTACTTATCATGGAACCCGATGTCTATCCCGTGCCAAGCACATATGGAATTACATCTTACTGCCCATGAGACGACGCCCAACCATGTAGGCCCACGCCTTACTTATCATGGAACCCGATGCCTACTCCGTGTTACAAAAGAAACTAACATCTCGTAAACTAAGCTCAATCAATACCGATCTCTTGTCCGCGAGACTAAGGGGAAACTCAAATGCCTATGGATCCATAACTAACAAGGTCTAAAACATTACACGACCCCCAAATGAATAAACAAGTGCATTCAAAACATGCAATTCCAAATAACGTAAATCATGATCAAAGCTCAACTTGAGCTATCAAAATTGGACAAATGTCCCCAAGACTTAATAAAATCCAATACCGAGCCATAAGCTCAACTGACTCAAAAGATCGTTCATAAAAAGTCATAAAATGTGTAACATCCCGAATTTCTGTTATATTATTTTATGAATTACAAATTAACTTGGGGGTTAAGTTTGTAATTGTTTAAAAGTGTTGGTTGAAGTAGATTTTCAATTTGAGGGTTGTAGTGTCATTCTTTTAAAGATAAGGGTTCATTTGGTAAATAGCCTTATGACTCATGCTTAATTTAAGTGAGGTGTCCAAATGCTAGTCATTATAGACTAAGTGTGTGAGTGTGTGTTCATGGTGTGTGTTTCGGTTTTGGAAAGAAAAGAGAACCGATAGAGATTGAGATAGAAAAGACGAGAAAAGAGAGAAGGGAATTGCTTGGAATGCTATAATCTGGATTGGTTTGAAGAATCAAAAAGGTAATTATCTCATTTAAATTCTTCATCTTTTTAGTAAAAGTTTTCTATGGAAATCTTAGTTGGGTTTTGGTAAATTTTGATGTTTATGAGAATCTGAGTTTTGAGTATGTTAAGATAAGGTTAAGAAACATATCTGCAAGTTTGCATAAACATACATGGGTTAAAAGTATAAAAATCTGGGTCTTAGGATGAACTTAGTGGACTGAGACTTGGATGAATATCATCGAAGTCGCAACCTTGAGTTGCGACATTCATGATTGTCGCAATGGGCAGTTGCGATTTGGTAGTGGAGTCGCAGTAGACCGTTGCGACTTGGAGTTGGAGTCGCAACAATGGACTGCGACTTGGGGTGGAATCGCAATGGTGAGTTGCGATTTAGAGTTGAGATCGCAACAGTTGGTTGCGATTTGGATCTGGAATCGCAATAGGTGGTTGCGACTTCAGTTGATTGAGACTTGAGATGTAATTTTTAGAAATTAAGAATTCTCAGTTGTAAAGGGTTCTGTTTTGAAAAATTAATATCAGTATATGTAAATTGATTAATACAGTAAACTTTGGTAGTGAAGAAAGGAGCCCTTGCGAGTTAAAAAGGATTAAAAGGAGTGTTAACGCATCAGGTGAGTTTATTCAACTCTCTTTAAAATTCAGTAATCAATATTGAATTAGATGTTTTATATGTATGCATGAATATGTTTTATATGGACTTGATTACGTCATAGATAAGCCAAGAGGGCGATTAAAGGTTGTGCTATGTTGAATTCCATGCTAAAATTTCTAAGATGAGTTATCTGAGAAGTTAATGAATCGGAATTATTAATATTCCTTATAATGAGTATGATTATTTGCTATATGCAATATGTTATATGATTATTAACTCTAATTATTAATATTCCTTATAATGAGTATGATTATTTGCTATATGCAATAAAGATCCATCTATGAGTCCAAAAATGTAGATTAACAAATGATATATATATTAACTCCCGAGCTAAGTTGCAAAGAGGGGATAGTTAAGAGATTGAAATATGATGAACTAGTATTTATCATTATTCTTGTATTCTAAGTATGATTATCTGCTATATGCAATCTATGATATGATTATGAACTCGGAATACGATTTGAAGCTTTATTGAGAGAAATTATAAAGGCCTATCTATGAGTCCGAAAATGTAGATAACAATTGAGATGATGATCACGTACCAGATTACAGAGGAGGAATAGTAAAGAGATTGAGATGAGGAGATAATAATATTCTTTATTTTATATATAGAATATGTTCGGAGAAATGATACATTGTATGCCGGACGCATATAGTAGTATCGATTATTACATATATTGTATTATGTGAATTATGTGCTTTTACTAAAATAGGCATCCGGTCACCGAGGGCACTTGGGTACGGTATGATGGGAACCGATTACTCGTCATAGACCAAAGGGGTGTAATTTTAGTAATTGGGTGTACCTTGAACCATGAGTCTCGATTTGAGTATCGCGATATTATAATCCCATGGGGACCATTGATTCTGAGGTGGAATGTGGAATAGGCAAATTTTGATTTGTAATTCCCATTTCGATTTATGGAAGATCAGAGATTTCCATTGTTTTCGGGAAGATCGGAGATTTCCCTGTGATGAGAGGAAGATTAGAGATAGGCATAAAGTAATTTGTAATCTCTACTTCCTGATTAAGAAATAGGCAGGTTTTGACTTGTAATTTCTTGTGTGTGAATATTGATTGTGAATCTGAGACGATTCATAGTTAACTCTTAATTTGTTGTTACGATTAAATGAGTTAGTTGTAGGAATGGGAGTGGGGTAGATTTCCCGATTTGGAAAGGAGTTGTCGTACGGTAAGATGGGTGAGAACAGGTTTGAGTTATCTGTTCATGTTGTAATTATTAAATTTTATTTTGATTTGAGTATTCTCACTAGGCGAAAGCCTAATGTTTCAAGTTGAATCTTCTTACCAGGTACAAGCTCCGGGAAGTAGCGGGAATGAGAGAAGAAAACTTTTGGAAAGATTCAGACTTAGAGATACCAGAGGATCTAGTCATTCTTTGATGCTTTTGGGACGGTTGTTTAGATAACTGGATTAATCTGATTGTTATGTCATGATTAGATTAATAAGTTATTTAAGTAATGTCGTTTGTATATAGAAACCTTACATTCGATCCTCAGGATATATAAGTTTGAAAGTTTTTGATCATAACTTGTGGAAATTTTAAGGTTTAAATTGACTCTGTTTTTAGGGTGTTTCAGTATGGTATCAGAGCACTAGTTTAAGCGAACTAAGTATGCTGATGAGATACTTAGACTTAAGCTGAGATGTAGTAGGTTATGATATGTGAGATATGGGTAGAAGTGTTAAGACGGGATAGTCTTAGAGTTAACGGAAATACGTGAAATTAGTGCTATGACAATGATAACGGGAATTCTCCTGTATGATATGTTCACAATTTCAATTAGCTACTGTTATTATGAATATATTGTTACACGAGCATGTCTATTTCTGAATTGTTACAGTGACTAACGATCGGTAAAGTACGTTTTGTATGTATGTAAGTGCATAACCATTTCTTGTGGTTATCTCTATAAGTTATAGTAAAGTGATGGTGAATTCGTCACCAAGGTCCTTTAGAGGACAGAGCAGTATATGATTGGGGGTTTGAAGGACAACCTAGAATTGGTGGGACTCATGAAAGTCTGCCAAGGCGACCTTTAATAGGTGATTTGATATGTGCAGAGATAGAGTATGAGATGATTGATTAAGACAGAATTAGTATGACATGGTTGAGTATAGGAACCATGGAATGCAGATATAGCAATTATTATAAGGCCGAGAGGGCGATTTCGGGTCGGAAGTAAAGTTTCAATGATAAGTTATATAAGTAAAACGATTGACCTTGTTTGAGTAAATAGCCTTCATTGCAAGTAAATTTTTGTGAATGATGTTTTAGTGTGTGTTATATGAGTTTTCTCGATTTCAAATCAAATGCGTAAATAACAATTTTATTCAAGGATGAGTTAGTATATGCAAGTACGTATTTAAAGAAAAAGGGGCAATTTCAATTACGCTGCCTAACGAAATCTTGGGGCTTAACAACTTGCAAAATACTTCATACTTTACATAAAAGTTGTATGATAGCGAATAGGTCAAGAAAGTGTTGATCAGTAAACTTTTTATAACCAACAAAGGTATTGAGTTGATGATGTCATATAAAAGAGTGTGAGAAAACGACTAGTTTACTCTGTGTCAGTAAAATTTTAAACTTTTGTCGTATGAAAAGATCTTTATTTAAGATATTACTGTTGTAACAACATTTTTGTTTGTTGTTGAGAAAGATTGAGTTTTTACGGAAATTTGTAGACAAACGGTTTTGAGATCGTTGAGTAGTACATGGGAGTTATGAAAATGATTGGGGCGTGTGTGCTCATGTTGTTTCGAATGTTGTTTATTTAAATGAGAAAAGTGTGGATTGAGTTATTTATTATATTGTCATGCATAAAGGCTATGAACTCGCTAGGTCGTAGAGTATTACGCTATAAGCTAAGAAAGAACTCCAAGAGTGGAGAGGTGTTGGATAAACCTTGGGAGAAAATTGTGGTTTTGGTAATTGTATTCAAATGAGAGATGAACAGTGGGAGAGTCGAAAGTGAACTTTAGTAACAATAATACGAGGGTCTGTACTCTTGTTCGGTGATTAGTAATACAGTTGCCGAGGGTCGGTCGTGTCTGGAGGAAGAATTAGGTTCAGGGTTAAGGAAGTATTGAGATGTCAAGTTTTGACTTTGAAGGCGAGAGTTGTGTAAGGTATTCGAGGCCTTTTGTCTGTCACTGGGTACGGTCTGGATACGTCCCGCGTATGCCCGTGCGGGTAGGAACAAAACCGTGAGCGATACCGGTATGTTGTTATGCAGAGGGTATGCGCAAAGTAGGTTTTAGTGTGTGCGACACAATTGGGGAATTGTGAATGTTTTGAGAGTGATAAACTTTTATTTTGGGGTCGATGGCCATTTTAGGGATTAATAAGGTAAAGATTTTGAGTAAAGAGGCATTTTGGTTTACGTAACCGTGTGGGTGACACGTGTTTAACCAAACGTTTGTTTTGACCTTAAAGGCCTGATTTATATTCAAATGAGTCTTTTGAACGTTTGTCAGTTTTAGTGACTCGAGATGGAGTATTGGATGTGTTATATGCTTAACTGCATTGTATTTGAACCAGTGACAGTTTAAGCGTTGGTCTTAGGTGTAAAGACTGTTTGATATTTTACTTAGTATCTTTGGAACTAATGAACCTGGGCGTATTATATACATTGTGGAGTATGAAAGAGTTGCATTTACGTGTACTTGCAAATGATTTGACTTCATTGGGAAAGTAGCAATGAAGGGGTCGTAAGAATTATCATGCCTCGGAGCGTATGTTGCATAATGTGAGTTAGATGTATTTATTTGCGTGAGTTGATATTGATAAATAATCTTTAGATCCTTTGAGTAGATGACTCAGTTTTGGATTCGGTTAAGTCTTAAGAACTTTAACCCGATTTGATAAGCTTGGCGTAGGCTTGGGGTTGAACTTGCATAAGCGGTATTGAAAATTTAAGTTTTTATAATATGAATGCATTGGTTATCCTTTTGGGATTATGTATGAATGTTAAGTTTAAATCAGAAGCTTAAAAGTTGAAGGATCACCTTGTGGGATTGTTAGAACAGTGAAGGACTGTTGCTTTTAGATAAGTGTTTACTTACGATGTGGAAGATTTATAAAAAATGAAATATTAGAGATGAACAAAGGGGGTGTATAGATTGTGTTGATCTGAGAGGAATTGTACCCTGTCTATGCAACATATTGGAAGCACAAAGAGCTAGTAAGAACGAATAAGTTCAAGATTAATTAGAAAATCGTGAGTGGTAGTTCAATTAAAGTTGGGGAGGAGATATTTAGTGATATAGACTCGGGTATTTGGACGAGAAAACAAGATTATAAAATTAAATAGGTACGAATGACTATGAGAGATGTGGTCTGTGGTAAATGTTATGGGTGGAGAATGTATGATCAAGTAGTGGCATTAATTGCCAAGATACATGTGTCATCTAGTATGAGATGTGATGTTAGAAAGAGGAAGTATCCGAATGGAAATTTCGGGAATTCCGGTTGGAAAGTATTATTTGTTAATAAAGTTGATAGAATATGTGGTTTGTAAGATAACTATATGGCTTATATCGAAATAGAATGTCGGAACAGTGGTGAGTGTTTATCCAAAGAAATTTTGAGGGTATGAGTTGCCAATTAAGTTGTATTTTAAATCACTGAAAGTTTAATAAAGATGATGAGTATGTAGGTCAATGTGGTGTAGCGAAGGCAAGATTGTTAAGGAATATAAGTTGCTCCTTATGTGTGAAAGAAATGTACGAGAATACTGTAACCGTTAAGCTATAGTGTTGGAATATTCAGTGGATGTAAAAGAAATACATCGAATGCAGTTCTCGGTGTTACGAGGATTTGGCTAGAGATCTTAACTGACGTTTTTAGAAAAACTGTCCTTTTGAATTATAGCTGTGTGGTGGATATTCCGTGTAAGCAAGAGAGAAATGATAACGGTATGCTAGACTAAGGGATAGTCAAACATGGATTTGATGATAACAATTACTCTAAGAAGATTGGTTATAAGTATATCATTTGGATCTTCCGCCAGAATTGGAAGGAGTTCATAATACCTTCCAAGTATGTTATCTTCGGAACTATTTTGGCTAAAGAGGAAAGATGTGATTGTACTCACTGATGTGAGAATAGATGAAAAGAGCCGATGTGTAGAAGAACCAGAGGCAATTTTGGAAAGATCGGTTATAAAGCTACGTAGTGGCAAAGAGGTAGTTATGTTGAAAGTGCAGTTGAAACATCATAGAGGTACTAATGTAACTTTAGAGTCCGAAGAGAGTATGAGGGGTAGGTATCCTCATTTGTTTACCTGACTTTGATTTCGGGGACGAAATCATTTTCAAGTTGGGGAGTATTGTAACATCCCGAATTTCTGTTATATTATTTTATGAATTACAAATTAACTTGGGGGTTAAGTTTGTAATTGTTTAAAAGTGTTGGTTGAAGTAGATTTTCAATTTGAGGGTTGTAGTGTCATTCTTTTAAAGATAAGGGTTCATTTGGTAAATAGCCTTATGACTCATGCTTAATTTAAGTGAGGTGTCCAAATGCTAGTCATTATAGACTAAGTGTGTGAGTGTGTGTTCATGGTGTGTGTTTCGGTTTTGGAAAGAAAAGAGAACCGAGAGAGATTGAGATAGAAAAGACGAGAAAAGAGAGAAGGGAATTGCTTGGAATGCTATAATCTGGATTGGTTTGAAGAATCAAAAAGGTAATTATCTCATTTAAATTCTTCATCTTTTTAGTAAAAGTTTTCTATGGAAATCTTAGTTGGGTTTTGGTAAATTTTGATGTTTATGAGAATCTGAGTTTTGAGTATGTTAAGATAAGGTTAAGAAACATATCTGCAAGTTTGCATAAACATACATGGGTTAAAAGTATAAAAATCTGGGTCTTAGGATGAACTTAGTGGACTGAGACTTGGATGAATATCATCGAAGTCGCAACCTTGAGTTGCGACATTCATGATTGTCGCAATGGGCAGTTGCGATTTGGTAGTGGAGTCGCAGTAGACCGTTGCGACTTGGAGTTGGAGTCGCAACAGTTGACTGCGACTTGGTACTGTAGTCGCAACAGTGGACTGCGACTTGGGGTGGAATCGCAATGGTGAGTTGCGATTTAGAGTTGAGATCGCAACAGTTGGTTGCGATTTGGATCTGGAATCGCAATAGGTGGTTGCGACTTCAGTTGATTGAGACTTGAGATGTAATTTTTAGAAATTAAGAATTCTCAGTTGTAGAGGGTTCTGTTTTGAAAAATTAATATCAGTATATGTAAATTGATTAATACAGTAAACTGTGGTAGTGAAGAAAGGAGCCCTTGCGAGTTAAAAAGGATTAAAAGGAGTGTTAACGCATCAGGTGAGTTTATTCAACTCTCTTTAAAATTCAGTAATCAATATTGAATTAGATGTTTTATATGTATGCATGAATATGTTTTATATGGACTTGATTACGTCATAGATAAGCCAAGAGGGCGATTAAAGGTTGTGCTATGTTGAATTCCATGCTAAAATTTCTAAGATGAGTTATCTGAGAAGTTAATGAATCGGAATTATTAATATTCCTTATAATGAGTATGATTATTTGCTATATGCAATATGTTATATGATTATTAACTCTAATTATTAATATTCCTTATAATGAGTATGATTATTTGCTATATGCAATAAAGATCCATCTATGAGTCCAAAAATGTAGATTAACAAATGATATATATATTAACTCCCGAGCTAAGTTGCAAAGAGGGGATAGTTAAGAGATTGAAATATGATGAACTAGTATTTATCATTATTCTTGTATGCTAAGTATGATTATCTGCTATATGCAATCTATGATATGATTATGAACTCGGAATACGATTTGAAGCTTTATTGAGAGAAATTATAAAGGCCTATTTATGAGTCCGAAAATGTAGATAACAATTGAGATGATGATCCCGTACCAGATTACAGAGGAGGAATAGTAAAGAGATTGAGATGGGGAGATAATAATATTCTTTATTTTATATATAGAATATGTTCGGAGAAATGATACATTGTATGCCGGACGCATATAGTAGTATCGATTATTACATATATTGTATTATGTGAATTATGTGCTTTTACTAAAATAGGCATCCGGTCACCGAGGGCACTTGGGTACGGTATGATGGGAACCGATTACTCGTCATAGACCAAAGGGGTGTAATTTTAGTAATTGGGTGTACCTTGAACCATGAGTCTCGATTTGAGTATCGCGATATTATAATCCCATGGGGACCATTGATTCTGAGGTGGAATGTGGAATAGGCAGATTTTGATTTGTAATTCCCATTTCGATTTATGGAAGATCAGAGATTTCCATTGTTTTCGGGAAGATCGGAGATTTCCCTGTGATGAGAGGAAGATTAGAGATAGGCATAAAGTAATTTGTAATCTCTACTTCCTGATTAAGAAATAGGCAGGTTTTGACTTGTAATTTCTTGTGTGTGAATATTGATTGTGAATCTGAGACGATTCATAGTTAACTCTTAATTTGTTGTTACGATTAAATGAGTTAGTCGTAGGAATGGGAGTGGGGTAGATTTCCCGATTTGGAAAGGAGTTGTCGTACGGTAAGATGGGTGAGAACATGTTTGAGTTATCTGTTCATGTTGTAATTATTAAATTTTATTTTGATTTGAGTATTCTCACTAGGCGAAAGCCTAATGTTTCAAGTTGAATCTTCTTACCAGGTACAAGCTCCGGGAAGTAGCGGGAATGAGAGAAGAAAACTTTTGGAAAGATTCAGACTTAGAGATACCAGAGGATCTAGTCATTCTTTGATGCTTTTGGGACGGTTGTTTAGATAACTGGATTAATCTGATTGTTATGTCATGATTAGATTAATAAGTTATTTAAGTAATGTCGTTTGTATATAGAAACCTTACATTCGATCCTCAGGATATATAAGTTTGAAAGTTTTTGATCATAACTTGTGGAAATTTTAAGGTTTAAATTGACTCTGTTTTTAGGGTGTTTCAAAATGACATTAAACGTAGCAACACACACATTTGCCAATAAATACTTTGAGTCCATGAGAACCCGAAATAAAACATTGGGTTGGGAAACCCTCTTTTCCAAAGGACTCATACTATTACATTTTCAATCATCCCATGATGTACTAAATACATATTTCCAAGATATCCACAAAATGCATTTTCATAACAAATAGACTCCATTTATAACATAAATCAATAACCCATTTTCATGTATGATTTATCTATCACATTTCCCAAAAATTCCAAATGTAGTGTTTTATAATATTTACCACAATTAATACCTCAAAAGGTAAAACCCACCAAATAACTCAACATTGATAATTTTCAGGTAAAACACATAATTACTTGGAAAAATAACATTTTGGCATGTACAAAGTTTTCACAAAACAACTTGAACTCATCTTGCTAGATTTAGGCTAAATCTAGATTTTCCCCCAAACGTAAGCTCATTTGATGCACATGGATCCTCAAGCCAAATCTTACAAAAACCTAGATCCATAATTTCCAACCATGAATGTTCATATTCAACCACTTTAAAACCATTCCCCAAACATCTTATATAAAAATCTCCATTTTGACCAAAACCCCAATATTAACCTAACTTCCCCAAAATCATCCAAACCAAGATTTGATAAACATACAAACTAGGAAGCCAACAATGGAGTATTTATAACTCATATGAAAGTATAGAAGATGGGAGGATGAACTCACCACTTAGGTTTTGATGAAAACCTAGAAAACCCTAAAAATCTCTAGTGTTGTGGATGAAACTTGCTCTTGCATCAATAAATGAAATCAATAGCATAAAGTGGATAAGGAACACATTAATCTCCAAGAAAAAGCCCCAAAATCAGTTAGGGTTTGTGAAGGAAATATGAAATGATTTGGGAGAGAAGAGATGGAGTTTGGGAATGAGAAATGGGAATCTTACCACCACCAAATGCTCTTGAATCTTCCAATAAACTTCCAAACTCTTCCTAGATCCTTGAATATCTCTCAAAACCGGAACCATAGCAATTTGAATAACCAAAATCGGAGTTTAAATGAGAGAGATATGAAGAAATGAAGTTTAGGGGGTGAAATTCGTGTTTTATGCTCATCAGACGCGATGCGGACGTCCGCGAGCACCATGCGGACGTCCACGAGCACCCGCCTAACTTTATGTTGCTTTAGCGGAAGCACACGCGGACTTCCACACTTCGCGGACGTCCACGAGCACCATGCGGACGTCCACGACCCTGGTTTCCCGATTTATTTCCCGATCGCTGTTTTGGTCATAACTTCTTGGTTTTAGCTCCGTTTTCGCTCCGGAAAGGCCCGTTGGATTCGTATTTTGAATTCTCCATCCAACAAGACCATAAAATCTAAGATTCAAACAAAAATCCTATTTTCTTATTTATCTTAAAAGGTCGATTCCTTCCAGAAATTGGGGTGTTACAAAAGACGACCTGACACTCGCCCTCGGAAGAAAGTTTGTTGAAGAGGGTTACGAGTATAAAGTGAACATATCTTCAAATACCCGATTCAAAGCGAAGTGTAGGGATGCTAACTGTGATTGGTGTGTATATACTACAAATCTAAAAAATACCACTATGTTCCAGGTACGCACGCTGAATGACATACACGTTTGTTCAAGGACCCAAATGCATCCTAACCATCGTAACACCAATAGAAGAGTACTGGGTAATATAATCATGCCTAAAGTATAGGATGAAAGCCGGAAACTCCGTGGATCCGACATTGTGAAGGACATCAAGGAGCAATACAACGTAGATATCTCGTATTCGCAAGTGTGGCGTACGAAAGCTTTTGCGCTAGCCTTGGTGCTGGGCGGCCCCCACGATTCTTACAGGCGACTCCCTGGGTTTTTCTATAATTTGGAGCTTCAAAATCCTAGTACCTTTTCCCAAATACAGAGAGATATTACAGGACGTTTTGACCTTTGTTTTTATGCCCTTGGTTGCGCGGTATATATTATTTCCTTGTAACCTCTTATACAGTCTACACTTTCATTATACTATAGTATTCTAACGTTTTCAGCATAACTTTTCCCAGATCCGATCGTTTATGAGCTATTTGCGCCCGGTCATTATAGTAGACGACGCTCATTTGAAGGGGCCTTACTTGGGCCCAATGTTCTTAGTCGTTGCTATAGACGCCAATAATCAAATTTTCATGCTCGCTTTCGGAGTTGGTAGGTCTGAGAGTGGAGATGGCTGGACTTATTTTTTGGCCAACCTGAAGCAATGTATCGACGAACCCGAAGGGTTGGTGTTCGTGTCCGACAAGGCGGGTTCAATACGCCAAGCTATCAATATGGTGTACCTCCGGGCCATACCTAAGAGTGTGCCCGTGCAAACGGTAATACAACGCATCCATCGACTGACCATCAGGGGGTATCTTCTTCTTGAAAAGGGTAAGACAAAGCGCATGGTCGCCGCAGAAGTCCTCATTATCTAGCCACGCACCAAAACATGTGCGGAGGAAAAGAGCAAGCCTAGCTTGGGTCAATTTCTCACGGATTTCTCTCAAAGTTTTAAGCTTTGACTTAATTGTCAAAGACTCATTAATTTCCTCCTGTGTATATAAATATTCAAAGTTTAGGGGCCTAAAGTGTTAGTTTTCAAAGTTTAGGGACCTAAACCGTCATTTTTCAAACTATAAGGACCAAACCTGTAATTTTCCAGAAAACAGATTCTAGGAAATGCATGGGAATAGTTTCCTAGAAAGTTGGGTGAAAATCCAAGTATAGGGGTCTAAAGTGTCAATTTTCAAAGTTTAGGGACCTAAACCGTCATTTTTCAAACTATAGGGACCAAACCTGTAATTTTCCAGAAAACAGATTCTACGAAATGCATGGGACTAGTTGCCTAGAAAGTTGGGTGAAAATCTAAGTATAGGGGCCTAAAGTGTCAGTTTTCAAAGTTTAGGGACCTAAACCGTCATTTTTCAAACTATAAGACCAAACCTGTAATTTTACAGAAAACAGATTCTAGGAAATGCATGGGACTACTTGCCTAGAAAGTTGGGTGAAAATCCAAGTATAGGGGTCTAAAGTGTCGATTTTCAAAGTTTAGGGACCTAAACCGTTATTTTTCAAACTATAGGGACCAAGCCTGTAACTTTCCAGAAAACAGATTCTAGGAAATGCATGGGACTAATTGCCTAGAAAGTTGGGTAAAAATCCAAGTATAGGGGCCTAAAGTGTCAATTTTCAAAGTTTAGGGACCTAAACCATCATTTTTTAAACTATAAGGACCAAACCTGTAATTTTCCAGAAAACAGATTCTAGGTAATGCATGGGACTACTTGCCTAGAAAGTTGGGTGAAAATCCAAGTATAAGGGTCTAAAGTGTCAATTTTCAAAGTTTAGGGACCTAAACCGTATGCGTGAAACTATAGGGACCAAACCTGTAATTTTCCAGAAAACAGATTCTTTTCAACACATAGTTAATATACTTAACATTATTTTAAAACTAAACAATTTATTTTCAACCAAAACTTGCAATTTCAACAACACAATAATAACAAAATTAAAAATTAAACAATTTTTTTCACCTAAACAATTTATTTTCAACCAAAACTTTCAATTTCAACAACACAATATTAAATAACAAAATTAAAATTAAACAATTTTTTTCAACACATAGTTAATATACTTAACATTATTTTAAACCTAAACAACTTATTTTCAACCAAAACTTTCAATTTCATAGAATACATACATTAATAAACTTACACAAACTTCAATAGAAACTTAGGTTAACAAAAACGAAAGAAAACCATATAAAAACACGAAAAAATCGAATAAAAAATTAAACGTAGGCCGCATGTATCCCACTCTCGCTTGTGATTTCAGTGAAAAAGACTTACCTGGTCAGACATTGCGTAACAAATAGTGTGTATCTCACTCTCGTTGACTTCACGTGGGCAAAAAAAGGCAGATGCGGCGTGTGGGGCGAAGGGGGGACCAAGTGCAGCATGTAGGGTTTCAAAAAACACAATGTGGGGCTCATGGGGTTTAAAATAAGAAGCAGGTCGGCCGGATGCGGACCCGATCCGCATTCGCAAATGCGGATGCGGAGCTGGTCTGGCCCACGTGTCACAACCGTTGCGGTCCGCACCGGGTCGGGTAGGGTCCGAGTGCGGACCACCCATTTCCAGCGTATTTTTGTCTTTTAGCGGTACCATTGCGGTCCGCACTCACCGGGTCAGGTCAGAGTGCGGACTCTTTGGCTATTTTTGTAACCCAGGAAAGAATGTTGCTATTTTGTCAAGAAGCTTAATGGGTTTGGCTATTTGAGTCAATTTCCCCTTTCTGGGAAATGCCATCGGTGGATTTAAAAATTTATTTTGTTGATGGTTGATATAAGTAATTCCAATAATATATATATATATATATATATATATATAATAAAAGTTAAAACTAATTATAAGGATTTGGTTTTGGGTTGATTTTTGAGCTCTTTGTATGCGGTTTTTGGTGTAATGACATAGGGTTTTTGATATTTTGACATGAAATACAGTCCAAAAACTTGCGGACTCTCAATTTTATGGCAACGATGCATCAATAAAATGAAACAAATAACAATAACAAGACAATTAACTTCCATAAAAGTTACATTAAGACAAACATATTCATTGGTATACATATATAATGTGCTATAAGTGTCTAGAAAATAAAGAATTAATGTACCACTTATTTTACCAAATACCATACTGTGTTCACTTCCTTCCATTGTCCTCATTTTCTTATACTTCGAACCAAAAATGGAAAAATGTCATTAAATTAAATATACTTGTGAGATAAAAATAAAAAAAAGAAATTAAGGGAAGTTCACAAATCTTTTGGGTTGAATATCGAAATATGCAAACAAAATATTGGAAGTTAAGTACGGTTAACGTGATATTAGTAATATATAGTCAAACTACAAATAATTAAAATAATAACAAAATAAAAATCCAAAACCGTAACATTTTGGACATATATAAGCGCCGATCATTCTAACAATTAAAAAAAAGAATAAATTATACAATGCGTCCCTGTAGTTTTCTCAAAATTTGGATACGGACCCTCTTTCAAAATAAGTAACATCCACGTTGTAACAACCCAATCTAAATAAAGCATACTTAGCATTTATATTTAAATAATTACAAAACTGGGTCCACAAAAGTTTCATTTCATCTGTCTAAATAACTTAGGTTGGCGGAAACAACCTATACACAACTGAGAAAAACTAATAACTAGAGTGCCACTATGCTTCTTGACTCTTCTTGCTAAGCTCAGCCTATTTGTCCGAGCTCCTGGAAACCTGTTTACCTGAAAAAGTTTTAATTTGAAAATGCGAGGGTTAGACCATGAGGTCTAGTGAGTCCCTCCTAACAGTTATCAAAGCATTTGAAAACAGTTTATCTCTTCAGCTTTAAACATTCATACTCAACACGTCAAAATCATATACGGACTAAAGTCCGCCTCCTCGTAATCTGACACCCTGAAGCCACCCGAAGGTGACAACGAGTCAGCCTCATGCTGCCTTGCGGAGCCTCGCTCCTGGCATATAGGGACCTCCCTTCCCGCACGAGAGCTGGCGGAACTACTCTCCCGTCTTTGCCAGTTTACGTCTCCTCGATGTATGCATACATTCTACATAAAACTTTAAACAACTTTCATGCAATTAAAGCATAATAATAAAGCATGGCAATTCTCAACATTCATAACACATTTTGAAAACACTTTAAAAGCCACACATTTTAGTTTAGAAAACTCACCCGAGGCTCTTACTTCTCGTTCCTAAACCGTTCCAAACTTCCAAATCGACTTCCCTGAATAAACGGGCATAAAACAACAACTCAACAAAAGTATCCGGACAACTCAGGTTTTCCGGATAACCCTACTTTTCTGGACGCTAAAGAGTCCGGACACCCACACTAATCCGGACGACAACTAATCCGGACAACACTCCTTTTCCGGGCATCACGCTCTCCGGACAACACATCCTATCCGGACGTCTCCTATCCGGACAACTCCTATCCGGACATACACACATCCGGACAACTCCTATCCGGACACTTACCCGGAAATATTCATCTGATCGAAGTGTCCAGACGGCGCTGGACGAGTTTGGAGGCTGTAATCTCCCGAAAATCCTCCAAATTAACACGATATAGCGATAAAAGGTAACATGAACATTACATGACCAACTCTTATCAAATTCTTGCTATCCAAACTCTATTAGATGATTTAATCTCTCTTTCAAGACCAAAAAGCACTTTCTTACAAAAACTCCCAATAAACAATCAAACACTATCAAATCAGCAGAGAGTTTGTAAGAAGGATTACCTGACCAAATTACTAGCAGAAACGAATTCCAACACCACCTTCTCTTCTGAATCCACAGATTGGTGCCTCTCTTCTTCAAATGCCAAGAATATCAAAAACCCTTTCTCTCCTCTTTTCTCTTCAATAGCCGCCAACCACAACAAAATCAGGAGAAATATGACTCTCCTAGGGTTTTTGTGCCCATTTTATACTTTACCCCCTAATAACAAAATACTCCCCTCAACTTCCATTTTATTAACTTTCCACCACAAGACTTGGAACCCTTCCTTTTTGGACACGGTTACTACAACACTCCCTCCTCAAAAGAATTCCGTCCCCGGAATTCCATTCTCGAAAAGATGAGGGTACATGGACATCATATCTGATTCCACTTCCCACGGAGCCTCTCGTCCCTTATGATATCTCCACTGGGCTTTAACCAGTCTGACCTCCCTATTCCTTGTTTTACGAACTTTACTGTCTACGATCTCAATCGGCTCTTCCTCAAACATCAATTTCTCATCAATGCTGACATCTTCTAACGGAATGGCTACATCGGTCCCGACCAACATTTTCTTCAGATTGACACATGAAATGTTGGATGAACTCCTCTTACTTCTTCCGGCAAGTCCTACTTGTATGCCGCTGCTCTAACTTGCTCATTAAAGACGAAAGTCAACTCCTTATCGCCTGTAATTCTTGCAAGGTCGATCTCACTACAGCTACCCTCATCTGTTCTTCATAACAGAGACGCACATCACCCTACGTATCCTTCCAAAATTTCATCTAGTATCTCAAGATCACGCGCTAACTATTCAACCTTCATAACTCCGACGGACCCACAGGCGTAGTCCACTTTACACATCCCTCAATTCTTCGAGGTTCCACAGTCTTATGCCTTCAATCCATCCACTCAGTTCTAATCGGCTGCCCCAAATCGTTCAGATGGGGAAATGTAATTGCACTCCCTGCGTGAAACCGCCTTCGGTGAGTCATCACTTGCTAAAACGTGCCATCCTGCACTATTTACTTGTACCCTTTTCGATCACTACACTTGCTTAAAACTATCTGATAAAACCAAGGCCAACCGCGCCTCCGTCCACACCTCGGGACTCACGGTTTTAAACACGTCTAGTTAAAGTCTCTCTTACATTTATACTTCCTTAAAAAAGAACTTGGCAGAAATTTCCCGCCACAACAACGAGAATCTTCTGCCAGGACAACTCGCTCACTGACAACTTGGCACCAGGCCAACCTTGTACATCCCGACAAGCTCACACCCTTGAGCCTCTCCTTGGCATACCTGAAATTCTAGATTACTTCTCCCAACCGACATCCGTCTATGCAGATCATACTCCTTTCCCGAATCCCATTGGCTACAACTTGTCAACTAATTCGTACGTTCTCACCACTTCATCATTTCACACTTAACGTGTCTAATAGAAGGAAACCTCTATAATTCCTTATTGTGGTACTCACCTATCCGAAATGAACTTATCCTGAAGGCTCATCAATTTCTCACTGCTTGCTACAAGCGTCCAGTCATATAACATAACTTCGGTTACTCCCACTCAACTAGGTGGGGTAACCACGATCACACCCTACTGTTCTCAATAGCTTACACTGAACGATCAGTTCGCTTGAACGTTTCTCACAAAATCACTAACTTAACTCATTCAGTTGTCTTATCCACTTCTTTCTGCACAAGCTCATACACAATTTACTTCCTCAATACTTCCTCCAAAAGTTAGCACACTTATCAAGGACAATCTACACAACACTGCGCCTATCGGCATTACTGTCAAGTTTACTACTTCCGATTTACTTACTTATTCCGACATACTGTCTTCACCTCCCCACGCTAGCGTGGAGTACTGCCCACCAACATTACTCGCCCCTCTCTTCCGACAATTCTTAAGCTGCAAATGCTGTCTCATTACTATACATAACCAAACGGTTGCACTAAAATTCTAACTTAAGGCTTTCGACTAAATCACCTCGAACGTCACCAGAGTTCGACGTCACTGTACATTCTTTAAACTCCAACTTTTACTTTCTCAGACAATTCGTTCACACATAAGCAACACTCACATTCTTTAAGGATTTCACATCTTATTCCACCACATTTTGACTAATACATCCATCATCTTCTTTAAACTTCCAATGATCCCAAATATGCTTACTTATCGACTCTTACAACTACAAACACTTGGTTTCTCCTTTGGGTAACTACCCGCCACCACTCCGTGATGCTATCCCGAATATAAACATATCACCACGTCAACTTACACCCCACGTGCTCCAACAACCTGGTTAACACTCGAACACCTCATCCGAAACTCCCAAAAGGCTTCTATCTGATGCTTCATCTTTCTCTAACATCACATCACTACGACGCTAGTTGGCACTTTTAACTTGGCAATTATTGCCACTACATAACTATACATTCCTCACTCATAACATCACACTACAGACCAAAACTCTCATGGCCATTCATACACAACTCAAACTTATCTTCAAGACCTCACACATAAATAACCGAGTCTATCTCGCTACATTGTCTCTCCCCAGCTCTAGTTGAACCACAACACCCGAGTTTATGATTAATTCTAACATACTCGTTTCTTGCTAGCTCTTTGCAATACCAAGCCATCATGTCGACAGGGTACATTTCCTCACAGATCGACATAATCTATACCCTCACTTCGTTTGTGCTAAATACTTCATTCCTTACGAACCATCCATCTCGCTAGTAAAACGCTTATCTAAAACAGCAGCCTTTCCCTATCTTAACACCCCTACAAAGTGGTCCTTCAACTTTCAACCTTCTGATTCAAGTCTTCTGTCTCATGCAGCTTACACAACTACCGACTTTAACGTCAATAGTTGACCTGTTGATACTTCCTTAGCCTATTATTCAACAAGGGTCCCTTACTGAACCTAATCCTTCCAACATACCATAATCAAATTCACATCCCGTCGTCCTCATTTCAAACTCACATCGCGTAACTACAACATTACAAGCTCACCTCGAAGCTCATATTCCCACGCCATAGACATTTCATTCTTCCTCCCACACTCCTCATAACGAGTTGCTAAAACCGTCACCTTGAAGGCTTCAAGTCCTTCCTCTAGACACATCTGTCTCTCAACAACCGTACTTCCCGTTACCGTACAAGGGTGTAAACCCTCATACAACCCACACTATAATCCACTTCCGACTCTACCACTGTTCACCTTTCCTCTTGAGCACAAATACTAAGGCTACAACATTCCTTCCTGATTTGCCCGACACCTTTCCACTCTTGAAGTTCTTCCTTAGCTTAACATACTATATCCTATGACCTAGTGAGTTCATAGCCTTCATGCATGACAACGCAATAGATAAAATCATTTACACTTTTTTATCATTTTAAATAAACAACATTTGAAACTATCTTGGGTGTACTCGACCCCATCACCCTTATAACTTCAATGCCCTGCACGACGATTCGAGAATCGCTTGCATGCATTTCGACCTTACTCTTACTCAATCAGAACGATGTTATTACGACAGTGATGTATTGAATGAAAATCTTTTCATATGACATAATTCTGCAAGAACTACCGACACAAGGTAAACCAGTATAAAACGTTTATAAAAGATTCATCGTAAATCCTAACATAACCTCCAGCATGGTACTGCACTGTGCTTTGGACCACATAAGCATTCCGCGGTCGGGGCCCAAGAAGACTCCCCTCTCGCCTCTTTCGAAGCCTACGCAAACTCCCTTCTACTCGAAATAGGAGGAAACGAGTTCCAACCTACCAGTCCGTCATACATATCCAAGGGATCATCAGGTCCCGAGGATCACTCTCTGATCCCACAGTGCAGACCGACTCCACAAAGCACATCATTCATTTCGTAAAATATGCACTTTTAAGTCCTTTAAATCATCATTCTCATTTCATCATACATAACAGGCTTTCTTAAGTAAAACACGTAGTTCGTGGAAAACATGCATGACAGTTACAAACAGTTTATGCTCGGGAATGAAATCATAATTAATTTAAAACATTTAACACTCTGTGTTGTAAAAGGTGTTGGGAACTCATACTTAATTATATAACTTCATCATGTCAACTCTCATTTGGTTATAAAAGTTTTGCATTCAAACGTTTTCTTGACTTATCATGGAAAGAGTGGAATATTTTGCAAATCGCAAACCTCAAGACTTCATTGTACGATCTAAATGGATTTGTATTTTTCTTTTAACATACGCTTGCACACGCCGACTCATATCCGATCAAATTTGATATTTACACATTTACTTTACTTATGAAAAATCTCATGTACCCATACACGAACTCAATGCATGAAACTCTACATGCAATTGAAGGCTACTCACTCAAACAAGGTCGATCGCTTTACTCACACGACTTATTCTTGACACTCTACCTTCGACCAGTGGTCGCCCTCTCGGCTTTGCAACAACTTGCTATACATACATTCAACGATCCACTTACTCAACCATTTCATACTACCTTCGTCTCGATCAAATCATCTCATATTATACCTCTACACGTTTTCAGTCCTCTACAGAAATCTCTCTTCACAGATCCTGCCACTGAACGACTCGACTAAAGGGTCAGAGCTCTAATCCTCTGCTCGCTCTTGCATTTACACCTCCAAGATCTCGACACTGTCCTTCCTTATCCTTGCAACGGATCTACCCCACGATCTCTAGAACTGGGACTCTCCAGAAACAGGAGTCTTACTCAAAATCAGTCATTCATCCTCTTCGAATCCACGAAGATCTACCTCTAGACGACTCATAACATTCTATACATCATTTCTTCTCTATGACGTATACATACATCACCTCATAAATGATTTCTCACGATACTTCCCTATAATGGGTCTCACCCTACCCCTCAGGGATCTTACTGATATTCTAAAGTACTGGAACACGACATAAACACTAGCTTCTAACTACCACTTCGGAATAATAAGGCAGGTTAAGCACATACATGTACCTGTAAGTTCGCAATTACACTGGCCAGGTGGAATCTCAAACTTACCTTACATGACAGTCCTCAGTACCCTATTAGTCATATCTCTACAATAGTGTCCTCCTAACGCATTTCCTGATTCTCAGTTGTGATTTCTACTCCCAAGTTTAAGTTTAGGCCCGTCCGGTCACCTAAATCCCTTAAACTATGGCTCTGATACCAATTGTAACAACCCAATCTAAATAAAGCATACTTAGCATTTATATTTAAATAATTACAAAACTGGGTCCACAAAAGTTTCATTTCATCTGTCTAAATAACTTAGGTTGGCGGAAACAACCTATACACAACTGAGAAAAACTAATAACTAGAGTGCCACTATGCTTCTTGACTCTTCTTGCTAAGCTCAGCCTATTTGCCCGAGCTCCTGGAAACCTGCTTACCTGAAAAGGTTTTAATTTGAAAATGCGAGGGTTAGACCATGAGGTCTAGTGAGTCCCTCCTAACAGTTATCAAAGCATTTGAAAACAGTTTATCTCTTCAGCTTTAAACATTCATACTCAACACGTCAAAATCATATACGGACTAAAGTCCGCCTCCTCGTAATCTGACACCCTGAAGCCACCCGAAGGTGACAACGAGTCAGCCTCATGCTGCCTTGCGGAGCCTCGCTCCTGGCATATAGGGACCTCCCTTCCCGCACGAGAGCTGGCGGAACTACTCTCCCGTCTTTGCCAGTTTACGTCTCCTCGATGTATGCATACATTCTACATAAAACTTTAAACAACTTTCATGCAATTAAAGCATAATAATAAAGCATGGCAATTCTCAACATTCATAACACATTTTGAAAACACTTTAAAAGCCACACATTTTAGTTTAGAAAACTCACCCGAGGCTCTTACTTCTCGTTCCTAAACCGTTCCAAACTTCCAAATCGACTTCCCTGAATAAACGGGCATAAAACAACAACTCAGCAAAAGTATCCGGACAACTCAGGTTTTCCGGACAACCCTACTTTTCCGGACGCTAAAGAGTCCGGACACCCACACTAATCCGGACGACAACTAATCCGGACAACACTCCTTTTCCGGGCATTACGCTCTCCGGACAACACATCCTATCCGGACGTCTCCTATCTGGAAAAATCCTATCCGGACAACTCCTATCCGGACATACACACATCCGGACAACTCCTATCCGGACACTTACCCGGAAATATTCATCTGATCGAAGTGTCCAGACGGCGCTGGACGAGTTTGGAGGCTGTAATCTCCCGAAAATCCTCCAAATTAACACGATATAGCGATAAAAGGTAACATGAACATTACATGACCAACTCTTATCAAATTCTTGCTATCCAAACTCTATTAGATGATTTAATCTCTCTTTCAAGACCAAAAAGCACTTTCTTACAAAAACTCCCAATAAACAATCAAACACTATCAAATCAGCAGAGAGTTTGTAAGAAGGATTACCTGACCAAATTACTAGCAGAAACGAATTCCAACACCACCTTCTCTTCTGAATCCACAGATTGGTGCCTCTCTTCTTCAAATGCCAAGAATATCAAAAACCCTTTCTCTCCTCTTTTCTCTTCAATAGCCGCCAACCACAACAAAATCAGGAGAAATATGACTCTCCTAGGGTTTTTGTGCCCATTTTATACTTTACCCCCTAATAACAAAATACTCCCCTCAACTTCCATTTTATTAACTTTCCACCACAAGACTTGGAACCCTTCCTTTTTGGACACGGTTACTACACACGTGGTTTGCATTCCATCACGAGTCAGCCTGTCCTTAACAAAGTTAAACTCCAATCCGTTAACTCATGGGTGATTTGGTCATTTTACCTTTTTTGTTATTTTCATGTTAATATGTGATAATAATAAATTGTGTTATATATATAGTTAGATTCAGGAAAAAAACTAAAAAAAAACTAAAAACTGAGGAAAATCTTAGAAAAACCGAAAAAGTATCTCGAAATCAATCAATAAATTCTCTTGAAACTGACTTGAAAACTTAAAAAAAATCCTTTGAAATCAATCCAAAAAACTTTTAAAAATCACTCGAAACCGTAGAATTCGACTTAAAACATATCAGACGACCTTGCGGGTCATTTGATCCAACTTAAAAGTGCACCCGTTCAACAAAAATCCTAAATCCACCACTATTTGTTTCAATAATATTAAATCTTACTAAAAATTTTAATATAAAATCATATCTTATATAACCAACTTTATTTTTTTGACCATGTAATTATATAAAGCTAAAAGGCTAATGGAATGAGAAAAAAAAGGATGCATGCTTCATTACAACTTGACCGTTAGCCAACGGAATTCAAAAGCAAAGCAAAAACTCCCGGCAACTAAATTCAAAAATCCGACAAACAACAACGACCAAAAGCAAAAGTTATAATCAATCTTCACCTTTTTCATTCTCTTTTTTTCCCTATAAACTTGACTAAACTTGCAACATCCCCATTTGCAACTAGATCAAGATTCCCCAAATGGGTTGTTGCATTAGCAAATGCAAACCAAACAAAAACCCCCATCTAAACCCTAATCTTCAAGACAAAGTTGTCATCTCTCAATCTCCACCATCATCTCCGCCACAAAAGCGGAAAACCGCGCAATCTCCGCCTTCGATTACCTCATCTTCGTTTACATGTTCTACTACCCAAACGAGTACTTGTGATTCCTCTTTGTTATCATCGGAATCTTCTTGTAATTCCTCGCTTGCGTTTTCCCAAGTCGACCGTTTGTTTTCAAATGAATTTTTACAATCTTGTGTTAAGGAAAACCCTCAAATTGTTCGTTTAGATCCGGTTAAGCGTATCTTAGAAGTGAAGCAATTGGTTCCGGGAAACACACAGAAAAGGCCTCGTGCGATGTCTCCAACTCTTACACGACAAAAAAGCTTTAGAGTTGAGAAAGAAAGATCATCGAATGCTATGGTGAATGGAAGAAGCACCATCATGAGATCACCTTCTCCGAGTAGAAGATTCAACGGATATACGAGTGATTATCAAAGACCGCCAACAACGCTATCCTCCACGAACGAGAGCAATCGTTTGGTAAAGACGAATATGCGTCCAACGAGTCCGAATCGGAAGAATATAATTAATAAAGAAAGACCCATGTATTTGAAGAATAACAAAGAGAGATTTGCATATGAAATTGGTTCAAAAGTAGGTGTTGAAGTTGACCAAGGGTTGTCTTATTTGGCTCCTCTTGCTATGGAAGATATTGATAATCCTCATATAGCTTTGGATTGCTTCATTTTTCTTTGAAAATATGTACCCCACAACATATAGAGACATTATTTTGATGTTCATATAGAATTTTCTTTTATGGGTGATTTTAATTTTTGAATTTATTGTTTATGGCCAGAATTCTTACCGAGTTCGATTCTGAATTATTGTATTTTTTTTATTGTATAACGGTTTGATAAGATATTACCTTGATATTCTTTGAAGTAAATCCAATAATAACTACCATATTTAAGGATTCATATATGTACATGAAAATTCAGATATGGATAGAAGATAGGATCTTATATTTCAGACGTGACTTGCTATGAGAACACAAATGTCGTATACGTATCATAAGTTTCTCTCAGTGGCCATTGTACATGTAGTCATTTGACTTGAGAACATATAGCCTCTATTGTGTGCAAGTGGGTTATTTTGACATCGACTCTAATCATTTCGTAACTAGATTACAAATTAGTGTTTGCATATGTGTTAATATAAGATTTGTCCTTATTGTATGATGAGAGCAATATCTCTAGCCCTTTCATTAAATGTTGTTGATGCAAGCATGCATGCTCAGATAATCGGTATGTGATACAAATATAATGTTTTATCATTATATTCGGGACCGTTCAAGAGATTGAACATAATGAGAATGTCACAACTATGCCTCGTGTCCAATCACGACGTCAAGAACAAAGAGACACGACGTGGACATTGATAATGATCACAAGTTTGTGGACTGAATGAATCATCGAGCTATATCATTTGGGTAACAATAATGTGTTGCTAGATGTTGCTCTTCATTTATACATGTAAATGCAATTTGTAATTATTGTCAACGTGAATACGTGATAAAGTCTCAGTAAATTATACACATAGAGTATAATTAACAGGACTATATTATAAACATTAAAAAAACTTTACTTCGATAACCACCATCTTTTTTTTGACAATTAAAAATGTAATATGCTTTTTACTGTAAACAAATATATTTAACATACCCTTAATTTAACTGAAATTACCAGAAAAGGCTAACAACCGTTAAATAAAAGAACCAAAATCGTTGAAAATTAACAAACATAAGTTGTTAAATCGAGTTTTTGAAATTTAGGAATAATATCCCACTAAAAATTACAAGCATTAAGGACCAAAATTAAACTGTACTCTTAAATATGGTGCCACCTTTTTTAAAAAACCATTTGGGCTACATGATGCAACAATAGATATGGCCAAATGGGCCCAGCCCGGTTCGATAGAAAGTGGTTATGATCCAACGATTTTTAGCTGGTTACGATTTTCATCCAAAAACAAAACTCGAACTGGCCCGGCCCAATACCGTTAGTCCGTTATGATCCGGCGGTCCTTAATCAGTTACGTTTTCATCCAAAAACAAGGCCCGACCCGGCGTCGGACCGGCCCAAATTTTTATTTTTAAATGTTTTTTTTAATAAATATGTATTTATTAGTATATTTGATTAACTCAATTATAATAAAACGTATTTTTTCTTATAATGTAAGTATTTTTTTTTAATTTATTCGATTGACGCAATTATGGCAAAAACGTATTTATTAACGTATTTGATTGACCAAATTCTTCAAAAAATAATTTTTATAAGTAAAGAATCGATTTAGAGAAAAGAAACAAGTGGGATCATTTGGGCATAATTTGTCTTCTGAAAATGTTCCTAGATTTATTCCTATTTTTTATAGGTTGTATTATAAAGTCTAAATGGATTTTTATTAGACTTCTAAAGTAAGGACAAACACTTGCTAAAATGAGCTTCAACATACTGCCCTTGCTCTGTTGCATTTTAATAGACCGGATTGACATTTTGACGGGTTTGAGAATGTCATTGCTAAGATGCCTAAAAACCTATCAATAGGTCGAGGTCATTTAGCTAAATAACCGCTAATAGACACATCACTCAGGACGTTTCTAAGTGTGTTGGGTTTTATTTAATTATTCTTGGTCCATAAGAAATAGTTAAAATATTGTCAAAAAAGTTTTGTTCCAAAACTACGATGATTATTGTGTGCCTCTACTTTTATCTAGAGAAGACTTTTGTATTGTTTATTGGTGGCAGTGGACTTTAAGCGGCCCTAGTGTTCTGTGATTTACTCTCATTTTGAGAGGTTCACACTAAAATCCGTGAATTATGTGTGTGCTATTGTTTGTTGTTTATTTTCTTATTTTAGGGCTAATTATCATTGCATTTAGTATACTCTATTTGTTTGAATCTTCAAAAGTTCATATAAGTCTGGAAAGGTTCTTTTTGGCAAACGAAGCCAAAGAATGCGGTGATCTTGAAGAACATTATAACTCGTGCTTACTTTTTGGTTAATCATAGAAGTAGCAATTTGTCTATTAATTGGGTTGGTTGGCTTGCAAATCCTTCCCTTGAAATTATTTATATGTAATTGTATTTTTTTTCTAGCTTCTTCTTGCTAGTTTTATAAAATTCTGCCGTTCTAAAAAGAGGTCAGGAAAGTTTTGTCCAACGAAAGTTTATTCCGCATTTACTGTTACCGTTGTGACATGTTTTTCCCATCACTAACTAAGCACCATAAATAGGCTCATAAATCTTCATTTTAAAAGGAAGTCAACTTGTTCATAAAAGTTGTTCATATTCAATTTGCAAATCACTTCCAAATTTCAGGGTATTAGTTGTTGTGTATATAACTGGATCCGTAGAATACGCACATTTCCCTCTAAATAACAAGGGATTACAAAAGACACCCACTAAAAAAACACACTTAAGATGATGTTTACTTGATCTCTATCAAGAGAATCATGTGTAAACAACTAACTACCTACATTTACAGAGTTGGTATAATTTTATAAAGATTATAAGGTTTATCGTAATTGGTAAAAAGATGGTTTATTTTAGAGACGAGAAGGAGAACAACGCTTCTGCGCCTGCTCCACAGAAGCAGGTCGAGGTTGAACTTTGAGAAGGAAGTATCATAGAAATGTACACTTACTACTACTCGATGCATATTTAATTCTATGGGACCAACGAACAATGCTATAAAAATTGAGATTTTAACACTGTCTACCTCGGCGGCAGAAAAGTGCACCGGCACCGGAGGTAAGAGATCCCACCACAGAAGATGGTTTAGCACTTAAGCTTGATGCCTTTGCATAACTGCCTGCTGCTCCTGCACCTGATGGTCTGAAATAAGCACCATTCAGCATCAGGTCTCCTTCTGATCTCCAGTTCCAATTCTTCCACCTCCCGCTTGTTACTACTCTTTTCGTCACCTGTTTTTGTTTCGTAAATTATTTTCATGACGTGGGATCGTGTGAAAATAACAGTTATAGTGAGAGAATAATACCGCTTTGGCATTGGGGTTAGCAGGAGCAAGGTATCTGTTGCCTTGGCTGTTGATTGTGGGGTTTGCACTGCCACCAATTGCATACATTTCCCAGTGTGTGTAGTCATTATTTACAACATGGAAATACCCATGCCTACACCTGCACATACAACCAAGTACCAACTCATTCCATTAATCAGGTTTATTTTGGGCACTAACTATAATATGGAGAATCAGGTTTATTGTATTTTATTGAAATCCAGTTAACATAGGAGTTTGAAATCAATCAATGGAGGTGGTTGGTATTTTACAAAGGATTTGTTTGTTATAAATTTTTGAAAAAATGTTAAAAACATAGTGTTTTCTAATAATCAATAAATAAAAGATAATGTAATTAATCTTATAAATTTTTATATTTCCTTTTTAATAGATTATTGATAAAGAAGGAAATTAAATTTCGTTCGAAATTCTACACATCAAAGATCCCAAATCCAAATTTCTCAAATTTCAAATCCTTTAATTTGTAGGATTTGAAATGAAATTTGAATTCTATTTTTTATAAATAATTTGTTTATAAAAATAATCAAAAAATTATTTTATTAACTTTATTACAGAATAAGTATTTTTAACATATTTTATAAAATTATTACACACAAATCATAGAGTACCAACTATTCCCTTGTGATATCCAAGTCTCATGTTTATGGGATTTCTCTAAAATGGAGAAATTATTAGCACATAGAAATGTAATATTAATGTATGCAAATTTTACTTAAAGTCTCCTATAATATTGAATATTTTAATAGTATAATTAATGTTGAAATATCTAAAATAGAATTTTTTTTGGAGTTGAATGTATTCTTTTTGGATATTTCAACTTTTGATTCTACGTTTTGGAAAAATTATGGAGAATCTTTTAGATATGCTATTTATATACCTCGGCATCCTCTGAACGAGGCCCTCTCCGAAATGGTTATACGCAACCGTCACCTGCATAACCTTGTCTCGAACATACGAGTCGCTATGACCCAGTAACATCACCTGCGAACCCGAACAAGAAATTAGGGAGCTGTGTGATTTCAATTCATCCAAATGAATGGAACTATTTTGAAGTTAATAATTACCTCATTGTGATGGGTGAACAAATTATTAGATATAGTAATAGCAGTTGAACCCATGATGGCATCAATTAAGCCATCAGCACAGTTAGATAAAGAATTATGGTCTATCCAAATATGGCTTGCTCCAAAGATCGAAATCCCGTCACCGTCTGCAATCGTTCTCCAACCGTAGTGAGACGGGGAGCTTCGAACCAAGGCATTTCCGGTCTGTTTGCAGTCGTGGATATGCAGACCGTGGATGATAATATTGGTAACGTATTGGATCGTGATGCAAGCTCCGTTTGCGATATGGACGTTAACTCCACGAGCATCGATTGTTTTGAAACTGTTCATGATTAGTTCTTGTTTTAAGGTAATAACCATGTCTCTTTTGAAGACGATCCACAAAGGTTTGTCTTGGATGACGGCGTGTCTTAGGGTTCCGGGTCGTGGGTTTATGGCGTCGTCATCGTTTGGGTTGGTTACGACGTAGTAACGACCGTCGCGGCCGCCAACAGCGTTGCGTCCGAACCCAATGGCGCATTCTGCTAGACGCTTGCGGTGGCGTTGCCAACTGTGGTCGCAACGCCAGCAATCATCAATTGGGTTTCCAGTACCGCATGAAAAGAAACCCAATTTCCTCCTCTCTGTGCTATTACGAATACTCCTGCGTATTTTTCAAAACCACCTTCGTTGTTTAGTTCATTTCTTCTAGTGTCAAGTATACAAAACAAAACCACAAGGGTTGTGGCGTACTGGTTAAGGCCCTGCGGGATGTGGTGGAATATCCCATCTGCCAGGGTTCTAATCCAGGCATACACAACAATTGTGGCCACTAAGGTTTAATCAGGGTTGATGTCTTACAGTCATAACTTACCAAGGGATTAGTCTAGGCATAGCCCAGGACACCCTTTCCAAAAAAAAAAAGTATACAAAACAAGTATTCAGGTTTATCATCCAACATCTGGCCGGTGTTTATAAGTGTCCAATTCTAAAAATAAGTATATATATATCAAACGAAAACTTATTACTTAGACTAAAATTATCATCTAGTTATTTAAAAAATTAATAATTACTTAAAACCACCAAAACCAATGGTAAATGTAAACGGAGAGAGAAATTGTCTAAAATAGCCAATCTTTGAACCACCCAACAAAAGAAATCCATTTTATAGTTGTCTTTTCTACTCAATCAATCCAAATAGTCAAGAATTTGAACACTTTAGACCATCTTTATCAGCAATCTAATCCAATCCAATCTCTATTAAAAAATTTATTTCTCTCTCTTCCACCTATCTAATTTCAATCTCAATCCAATCTTACATTTTTTACACTTTATTAACAATCCAATCCAATCTTAAATATTTTAAAATATATATATATATATATATAATATATTATCATATATATAATATTTTTATTATTATTCTTGAATATAAAAAATAGATAAAAAAGACATTTTAGTGAAATATAGAGTTTTTAAGATAAGAGAGTACTGAAATAGAGAGAAAGATTGATGTGTTGAAAATATGTCAAGAGTGGTCTTTATTTATAGGGAATTGAAAAATATGAATTTTGATATATATATATATATATATATATATATATATATATATATATATATATATATATTTAATTTTTTTGTTTAATTAAAAAAAAATTGATTAAAAAAAAGAAAAAAACCAAACCAATCATATATTGACATGTGTAAAGTTATTAATTAAGAAAAAAGAAAAAACCAAACCAATCTCAAATTGGATTGCAATGCTGATCGTGTGTTTGTGTTGAATTTTTCTTTTTTTATTTCCTAATCTTTTTTGTCTTTAGCTAACTTTTGTGGGATTGGATTGGTGAAGATCACCAATAAATGTGGTCTTAGAAGCTTATGATTTTTATGAACTAAATCCTCTATAAAACACTTTAGCTAGTTGCTAAAGTGATATTTGTGAAATGTTGCCATAACAAGTAGCACGTTTGTAACTTTAGCAAGTTGCGTAAGTGGAAATTCCACAACAATATTTTGCAAGTAGCATTTTACTAATTTGCGAAATTACTATCTTTATAAATATTACATATTCATAAAAAGTGGATTTTGCAAGTTGTTAAAGTGCTACTTACGAAATTTTGGCTATTTCGGTTAATTATGTCGAAACCTGTTATAAAGTGAATTGGGGTTCAAAAATGGTAATTTTTGGACAATTTGGAGAAATACGAAATACGGTATATTAAGGTTGGATCCAATGTGATCCAATGAATAATCAATAGTAACATTCAATGAACAAAACTGATCTCATCCAACCATCCATTAGAGATTAGATGATTGGATTGGATCCGATCTGATCCACATAAATTCATTGGATTTCAACCGATAAACACTCTTACAGTATATACATAAAACACATGATTTTGTTGATGGCGATGGAATAAATGCAAAGGGATATGATGAAAATAATCATTGATGTGTATATATCTATGTATGTAGCGTCGGTGGGGGTGAAGTGTTTAGACATAAATAGGAAAGGTGATTAAATATGAACATGAGTTTGTAACTTGTAAGTAATAAAAATGTCCCACGAGACTATGCATGGGCCAGGGAGGGGTGTGAATGTGAAGCCCAGACCAGATCTGCTACTTGTTGACGACCAGGGCCAGCCTGGGCCCACATTTGTGGCATGTGGGTCCTAGTTTAACTGGTGAGAGAATGGATCAAAATTTAATGACATGCATGCAGGATTCAACACTGTTTGGCTCAATAAGGTACCACGTGAAGTCGTTAAGAGGATATGATATCAAAACCCATTATATACTTAAGCGCTGATTTGGAATATTAAAAAAAAAAACAATCAAAAAGTTGAATTTTTTGTTCAAAAACAAACAATTTTTTAAATTCTCTTGAAATTTACAAAAAGATTAAAAATCTACCGAAATGATGGAATTCCACTAATAACACAATGGACAATGGACAACCTTTATAGTTGAATCACATGTGAGTTGATACTAAATATGTGTGATCTTAAACAAATAAGAGACGAGACTGGTTTGTAATTTTTTTTGGTGAGAAGTGTCATTTTTTGGTGAGAAGTGTGAGAACTATTTTTAAATCGTTAAATCACTTTTAATCAAATACACTCCCATGAATTGCGGTATAGAAGAGAATTATTCTGTTGCAGCTTATCTCCGTGCATCTCATCATAATGTGCATCCATTCTCATCCAATGGTAAATAACCACTTTTCACGTTTCTCAACAAATTTGACACTTATAACCGGAAAGCAACCCTTCTTCTTATTTAGTTAATGTTTTCATATGAACTCTCTCTCTCTCTATATATATATATATGTGTGTGTGTGACGTGTTTTTCCATCAATTTTTGTGAGACTATTTGATTCTTTATCTGAACACTTTTCACCTTGGGAGCACAGAAGGGAATATATCTTAAGCGATTCCTGAGAGGAGAGAAAAACAAAGAGAAGAGACTCACATGTCAACCATGGAAGACACCATATCTGGATCGTCAACAGCATCATCATTCCTTTCGATACCAATGTTTTCTGTTTTCCTGGAATTTAACTCAAATTTAGTATTGAAAATGAAGCATCATTCCAAAATTAATCTATGAAGTTACACAAGAGTAAAAAGCTAAAGCATATCATAAAAGCAATTTAGAACAAATTTCTATGGTATTCACCATTAGACCAAATTGATAGTCATATGATAAATTGCTGCAACCACCAACCTACTGGTTATCGGTTAAGATTCTCGATTATCAAAATGGATTGTTGGTAAGTATTTTTTACGTGGTAAATGCTTACAAGTTACAAGGTAAAAATCTTTTCAGTAAGTGCTTATCTCGTAAGCAATTGGTAAACGGCTCTTGGCAAAAATACAAGTAATCACTATGTATCAATTGATTGAGTTAATCAGAACACGGATGTACTGTAATGTAAGTACGGAAAAGAAAAAGAACAATTAAAGTTGAAAGATCCACACCGTCCAAATAAGAGATCCAATCTGAACCGATCATGAACAACACAAATTTAACATCAACCAAATCAGTGGATTCATTCATAAGATCTCCAACGAAGAATTGATTGCCTAGAATTAAACTAACTAACTAACTAACCTGTCCGCCATTGTTGAGTTGTTTACCAAGCTCTGCAACTCATATTTCTCTTCTTCACTGAAACCACCAAAACCTCAATGAATCAACTTCATTTTTATCTCAAAAACTAACGGAGATGCGTTAAAAGCAACACTCGAAATGATTCAACAATTACAGATATCAAATTCACGATCGCAAATTTTCACTTGAATCGAAGTAAAACAGATCTAGAAAAGCGCAACGCGAAGATCAAAAAGTAGTAAAATACAGAGGAGGAAAACTTGATTTGCAATTGTGTAGGATTACCTGGAACCGGCATTGATGACGGAAGCGAGAAGTAGCATTAGCAAGGAACAGAGGAAGAAGAATCTGAAAGAGACCGCCATTGTTGGTCCAATTCAGACACGAAGACGCCAGTAGTCTCTCAGTATCTTCAGTTGTAGATGTCACTGTTCCTCTCTCTGTGTGTTTGTGGAATTTATTGATGGAGAGAGAAGAACGGAAAGACAAGGAAATGGCGAACAGATTACAGAGGAGTCCTATAAATAGGAAGAAATGAAAAACAGCCGACTCGGAGTTTGGTTAATTCCCTCTAACTCTGGTTAGGTTTTTTATCACTTGCCAACACAAACGTACTTTCTAAATGTTCAAAAAGTAATTACTGTTTTCGATTCAACCCTTTCAAGAAAAGATCTGGATCGTTGATCATTTTTAATCTTAAAACTATCCATGAATCGCACTTAATACGTGGATTGATCAGGTCTGTCTAATCCTAATATGAGAATGAATTTTTTTGGTGAGAAAGGTAAGAAGTGATTTCCACCGTTGTTTACACTTAGGGATGAGATGCACCAAATCAAACACATAAGACCATCCGTATCATTGTAAGACCAAAGTCATTTCTAAAGTGTCATATCAGTTTTTCAATAACATCTCCTACAAATGTGCAATACCAAACTCCTTTCTAAAGTGGTCCCCACTGTCAATATTATAATATAATGTAATAAACTAATATTATAAAAATAATAGTATTAATTTATTAAATTTAGTGGGTCCCACATGTTGCAAGACCTTGCTAATTTAGCAAGTGTAAGAGTATTTTGCAAGACCTTGCTATCCAATGACAAGCCATGTCATCTTGCAAGGTCTCTAGCAAGATGGATGTGGATGCTCTAACAAACATGATTCATAATTGAGTTTGAGATTAAAAATGATCAAGGATTCAGATCACTTTTATATATATAAAAAGGCTGTGTTCCGGTGAAAATGATAATTATTGTGAGAAAGGTAAGAAGAGATCTACACCCTTGGATGCATATTAGGAAGAGATAAATCAAATGCATCGGATCAATTCCTTATCAGGCGCACGAATGCACGATTCATGAGTTGGGTTTGAAATTATAATTTATCAAAGGTTCAGATCTCTTATTATGCTTATCACGCTCTCTCTTTTTCGCATACAATCTTCACAAATTAGCATTGGGATGAGATGGAATTGCTGGTTGGGGTGGCGTAGATGGAGGTGAGACTTGAGAGTGATGGCTTGGTGGTTGTGTTATGTGGCTGGGATGATATGGGGAGACGGTAGGGTTGGGTCTGAATTTATCTGTTTGATGATTTTATGTTAAAAAAATTAAATTGATGTTTTTCATTATAAACTGGAAACTGTTTATCAAATATTTATTTTATTGAGCAAATATTTATAAAATATTAAATACCCCAAGTTTGAAGTTGACTTACCAAAATACCCCAAAAAATGAAAAGTTTACCCAAATGCCCCAAATTTCCGCGGAGGGGGCCCTCTATAGCGGGCATGGACCAATTGTGAAATTTTTTGCAAGATTATTTACACTTTCAGTCCCCACCGCAGGACCGCCGCGGGCCGCGATCGCGGGACTCCACCGCGGGCAGGGACTAAAAGTGTAAATATGAAGCACATAAAATTTCAAAAATGGTCCCTGCCCGCGATCGCGGGACTCCACCGCGGAAATTTGAGGCATTTGGGTAAACTTTTCATTTTTTGGGTATTTTGGTAAGTCAACTTCAAACTTAGGGTATTTTAATTAATTTCCTTTATTTTAATGAATAAGTATAGTAAAAATTGAGAGAAAAACTCTTAACTCTATAACTGTTAGTAGGTAAAAAAAATAGTTACCAATAATCTACTTTTTTAACGAAAATATTATTATATAGTCTATACTATATTATAAAATATTTATGAAAAACTCTTAAAAACAACTCCTAAAGCATTCATGTAACGCTATTTATTTCTAATTACTTAAAATCTCTTAAAAACAATTAACGAAGGTTTATGTACCGCTTTTAATGTTACTTTATTAATACATATCTCTAACAACCTTAAAATCCTTAAATCGTGGACTCTTATTAATTAATTCTTATCTCTAACCACTTTCAAATCCTCAAATCATTGACTCCTTAAAAACGTTATTCTTTAACAAATTTATAAAAAAACATGACTGTTTTTTCAAAACTACACATTAAAATAAATTAGAACATTAAAATCTAGATATATCGCGCTGCATTGCGCGAGTAGACTTCTAGTTATATCATAAAGCATTTATGAAAAACTTTTAAAAACAATCCATAAAGCTTCATGCAACGCTATTTAACGCTAATTACTTAAAATCTCTTAAAAACAACTAACGAAGCTTTATGTACTGTTTTTAATGCTACTTACTTGATTAATACATATCTCTAACAACCTTCAAATCCTTAAATCGTGGACTCTTATTAATTAATTCTTATCTCTAACCACTTTCAAATTCTCAAATCATGAACTCCTTAAAAACGTCATTCTCTAACAAATTTATAAAATCATGAACTCCTTAGTTCATAATCCTTAAAAACGTCATTCTCAAATCATAAACTCCTTAGTTCATAATCCTCAAATCATGAACTCCTTAAAAATGTCATTCTCTAACAAATTTATAAAAAAACATGACTGTTTTTTCATCAATTTCTTAAAAACGTCATTCTACATCAATTTCTACCAGGTAATCTCTTCTCTCAAACCCTATATTAGAACTTATTACTGGGTTTGAGTTTTTTATGAGTTTTTGCTAATAATTGAAAAGAGAGTTTTAATGGGATTAAGTAATCATCATAAACGGAATTAATGGGGTTAGAACATTCTTTTGTTGAGTGAGAGACTTATTAATCGTTTTAAATGGATTAATCTTCAGTATTAATGGTAATTAGTTCGGCCTCGCCATGACTTGTTACGGGGTCCCGGAATAGGAACTCGATGTGTTCCGGAATTTGGACCTCAAAAGGAAGAACCGGAATATAGTCCCGGATGATAAGATCCAGAGTTAATTATTGGATCCGGAATCCAAGTTCCGGTGTTGGACTATAAAGTAGGACCCGAAATTTAAAAAACAAAAGGAACAGGAATCTGAATTTATTTGAAAACCGGAATTGGGCCGAAAGCATTGAAGATCCGAAATTCATATTTTAAATCTGGAAGTGGACCTTGAACTTGGGCCAAACTTATGGATCCAGAATTAATATATTGGTTGGAAGTGTATATGGCCCGAAATTACTTATGGAATCCGGAACTCACTCTAGTCACGTGATCCGGTGTTGACAATTGAGGGATCCGGAATGGATGGATCTGGTACCTAGCTTTTGGGCCGTAAATGAAATGGGTCCGGAATACAAATTGTTAGGTGACTCATAGTAATTGGACTTGAATATATTGGACCCGGTATGTGATTTAAATGTAACCCGTAGTGGGCCTCAACTTCAGATCCGGAGTCCAACAAAATGGATCCGGTATTGGGCTGAGGTAAAGACCGGAACTAGATTAAATTAAAGGGTCCGGAAGTGTGTATCCATGGGATCCGGAGTCCAAAGCCAGATTCGGAACCGGAACCGAAGTCCAAATTATCAGGCCGAGAGTTATTTTGATTGGGTCGGGTGAAAACTTTGGGCCTTAATTTGCATAGTTCCGGAATTATTTTATTAGGGCCGATAAGTGGAGTCCAGAACCCAATAATTGGATCGAAGTGTAACTTATCACCTTAATTAATTTTGGGTTATGATCGGAAGTAAGCTCGGGTATTCATTGTTAGATTTATGATGTGCGTTTTCCTAAAAATGATAGGCGTTCCACTTAGAGATCGAAAGCTTAAGTGAGAAGCCTTAAAGAGAGAAAGCCAGGTGAGTTTTTCTAACTAAAATACGTGGTTTTATACATGTTTTTCAAAGTAAGTGATTGAGTATAAATGCCATGCTATTTTACATGATTTTTACTTGTTTAAAAGATATATGAGATGTATGCATACATTGTGGTAGACGTAAATTGGCTAAGTCGGGGGGAGGTTCCGCTAGTGCTCACGTCGGGGGGAGGTTCCGTTTATGTCATGGGAAAGTGTACCCAGTAAGGCAGCGTGAGACTGAATTGTCACTCTTGAGTGACTTCAGGGTGCCATTTACGGGAGCAGATTATTCCGTGAAAGTTTTATGTAAAGTGCTTTGATAGTTATAAAGTGTTTTAAATATTTTGAGAACCGTTAAATTGAGGGGACTCACTAGACCTCATGGTCTAACCCTCGCATTTTCCAAACTAACCTTTTCACGTAAGCAAGCAGTAGGAGGCTGTAGCAAGTGAACAGAGTAGAACGTGAGTACAAATGCAGTTAGAGATCGTGCTGCATTTACTTTCGAACTTAGAATTATTCTCAGTTGTGCATATGTTGTTTCCGTCAACCTAGATTTTGTTACAGATGTTGAGATTTTGAGACCGATTTTGGGATGATTTAATATTTATTGAATGATATGCTTTATTTTAGTTTGGGTTGTTACAATTGGTATCAGAGCCATAGTTTAAGGGATTTAGGTGACCGGACGGGCCTAGACTTAAACTGTGGGAGTAGAAATCACAACTGAGAATCAGGAATGCGCTAGGAGGACACTATTACCTGAATAAGACTAATAGGGTAGAGATGACAGTAATGTAAGGTAGATTCGGGGTTACACCTGGCCAGTGTAATTGCGAATTTACAGGTACATGTATGTGCTTAAAATGCCTTATTATTCTTGAGCAGTAGTCTTAAATAATTTACCTTGTCATATTTCAGTAATCAAGAATGTCTGAAAGAAGTCCGAGGAGTAGATCTGTGCCTGTGGTGGGTACAAATCCAGAGGTAGAAGAAATTCGTATAGAGGAAATCTTTGAGGAGGAACCGGTGAATCCTTCGCGTCAAGCGGCCACCCGTGGAAGGGACAGGGGCCGAGGAAGGGGGCGAGGCAGAGCACCATTGCGAGCTGCCTCTCAGGCAGTTGGGACAGGTGTGACAACCCGTGGAGGGAAAAAGAAACCAACCACTCGTCAAGCTAAAAGCGAGGGAGCACCTCAAGTGCGTGAACCCCTACATCAAGAGAGTACCGCAACAGCGGGTGGGGGAAGTCAGTCAGACAACCCGTTAAGAAACCAGAATCAGGCTTTTGTTACTGAAGAGAAGTTCACGGTGGAGATGGGCAAACTGCAGGAGACTTTGCAAGCGTTGTTAGAGAACCAGATTAAGACTACGTCCGAGGGATGGACCAAAAGTGGGAACGAGACGAGGACTAAGGCGTCTAGCCTACCTCCGACTGTGGTGGGAGATCACTCTATGGTGACTCCAATTGTGGCTACTGAAGTGAAAGCAGTGAAAGGATGCACCTTTAAGACCTTTGCGTCGTGCAAACCTCTGTCTTTCAACAGGGAACGCAATCCGGTCTTAGCTTTGAGGTGGATACGTGAAATGGAATTGGCTTTTGATACAAGCAAGTGCGCTGAGGAAGACAAAGTGTTGTTCGCAATGTCTATGCTGAAAGCAGATGCCATATTCTGGTGGGACGTCGAGACGGGCGGTAAAGGGTCTGAGATTGCAAAGGCAACTTCATGGGAGTTATTCACAACGAGGTTTAGGGCACAGTTTTGCCCGGTAGCGGCGGTTAAGAAACTCGAAGAGGAATTTCTGGGATTGGAACAGGGGTCGATGTCGGTCCACGAGTATACATCAAAGTTTATTGTGAAGGCTAAATTTGCTGAACTGTATGTGCCTATGGAAGAGCAGCGTATAAAAAGATATATTTACGGGCTAAAGAGCAGCATAAGAGAGTTGGTGCAAGTGAAAGATCCATCTACTTTTCAGATTGCGGTAGATACTGCGGAACTCACTGAGAAGGAAAAGAACCGGCAGCTGACAGAGAGAGTCGGAGAACATCAAAGTGTTGGACGTGTTCGTTAGTCAAAACAGAACATCAAAGGCCATACGGAAGTTTTCAGTCTTTGGAAATTCCAGAATGGAAATGGACAAGATTACTATGGATTTCGTGACTAAGTTACCAAGAACGCAAAAGGGTAACGACACTATTTGGGTAATTGTAGATAGACTGACCAAAAGTGCTCATTTTCTAGCTATGAAAGAAGCGTCACCAATAGAGAAATTGGCAAAGATGTATATTGATGAAGTGGTGTCAAGGCATGGTATACCAGTATCTATAGTGTCAGATCGTGATAGTCGATTTACCTCAAGATTTTGGCAATCACTACAAGATGAATTAGGTACAAGAGTTAACTTGAGCACTGCTTATCATCCACAAACCGATGGGCAAAGCGAAAGAACTATTCAAACTTTAGAAGATATGCTCAGATCGTGTGTGTTAGACTTTGGAGGTAACTGGGATACGCATCTACCGTTAGTAGAATTTTCATATAACAATAGTTACCATTCCAGTTGGACTACATGCATATCAGTTGGATCTCCCACCTGAGTTGGAAGGAATCCATAATACTTTTCATGTTTGTTACCTTCGGAAATGTTTAGCCGAAGAAAATGATGTAATTCCACTAACTGATGTAAGAGTGGATGAAAAGAACCGTTATGTGGAAAAGCCGGAGGCAATTTTGGAAAGATCGATTAGAAAGTTACGTAGCGGTAAGGAAGTGGTTATGTTAAAGATACAATGGAAGCATCATCGAGGTGCTAATGTGACTTTAGAGTCGGAAGAGGATATGAAGATTAGATATCCTCATTTGTTTACCTAGCTTTGATTTCGAGGACGAAATCATTTTCAAGTTGGGGAGTATTGTAACATCTCAATTTTTATAAAAGATGATGTTTGGGTTTATTAATTAATTAAGTATAATTAATTGATAAGTTATGATTCATGATGTGATGAATTAATTTTAGAGTTTATCCCCGAGTAAGTTACGCTATTGTTTTGAGGAGTTATAAGTTAAGGGGTAAACTTTAATTTTAATTTAGATTTTGGAGGGTTAAAGTTGTCAATTGAGGAAAGTTGAAGGTTTGTTTGGTTAGAGTGATTAAACCTAATCACCTCCACCGCCTTATGATTAAAAGTAGATAGGAGATATTTTTATCTCATTTGTGTGTGTCTTGTGTGTGTGTTTACGGCAAGAGAGAGAGAGAAAGAAACGAAAGAAAGAAAGGAAGAAGAAATCAGATCATTTTCAGCTGGAAAGTTGGAATCAAACTGAGGATCTTGTTCCTGGAGCGGCACCAATTGCGCGTGCACCGTATCGCCTAGCGCCTGCCAAAATGAAGGAAATGGTGACTCAACTTCAGGAGCTGTTGGATAAAGGTTTTATTAGACCGAGTTCTTCACCTTGGGGAGCTCCGGTTTTATTTGTTAAAAAGAAGGATGGCACCATGAGGATGTGCATCGATTATCGTGAGTTGAATAAGGTGACTATTAAGAACAAGTATCCGCTTCCTAGGATTGATGACTTGTTTGATCAACTCCAAGGTGCTGGATGCTTTTCCAAGATTGATTTGAGATCGGGGTACCATCAAGTTCGAGTAAGAGATGAAGATACTCCAAAGACAGCATTCAGAACAAGGTACGGACATTATGAATTTCTTGTAATGCCGTTTGGGTTGACAAATGCTCCAACTGTGTTCATGGATCTGATGAACAGAGTATGTCGACCATTCTTAGACAAGTCTGTCATTGTATTTATTGATGACATACTTGTTTATTCAAATAATGAAGATGATCATGAATGCCATCTTCGTGAAGTCTTAGAAGTGTTGAGAAAATAGAAATTGTACGCTAAGTTTTCGAAATGTGAATTCTGGTTAAAAGAGGTACAATTCCTAGGGCATGTAATAACTTCTGAAGGAGTCAAAGTAGACCCAGCAAAAATGGAAGCAATGACAAACTGGGAGGCACCAAAGAGCGCATCTGAAATCAGAAGTTTCTTAGGTTTGGCAGGTTATTATCGTAGGTTTATCAAAGACTTCTCAAAGATTGCTTCTGATTTGACTGTGTTGACTCGGAAGAATGTGAGGTTCGTTTGGACTGAGAAACAATAGTCGGTTTTCAGAACCTTACGTCAGAAATTGTGTGAAGCTCCTGATCTAGCATTGCCGGAAGGAACGGAGGATTTGGTTGTATATAGTGACGCATCAAAGATGGGTTTAGGATGTGTGTTGATGCAACGAGGCAAGGTGATTGCTTATGCATCAAGACAACTTAAAGAACATGAAAAGAATTATCCTACTCATGATTTGGAATTAGCAGCAGTGGTATTTGCTTTGAAGCTGTGGCGACATTATTTATATGGAACGAAGTGTACTCTTTTTACCGATCACAAGAGCTTGAAACATGTCTTTGATCAAAAAGAGTTAAACATGAGGCAACGACGCTGGTTAGAGTTACTTAAAGACTACGACTGTGAATTGCATTACCATCCCGGTAAAGCAAATGTTGTAGCTGATGCTTTAAGTAGAAAGGAATATAGTGGGTGTTTGAAATCTACTAACGCCAGAATTGACGTGACATCAAGTTTGATCGAAAGAATAAAAGCTGCACAAGGGGAAGCTTTATTAGAAGAAAATTTGAAAGATGAAGTTATGATCAAGCAACATCTTCAATTGACTGAAGATAATCGTGGGATTAAATTGTTTCAAGGGCGTGTTTGGGTACCAAAGATTGGAGGAAATCGAGAGTTAATTCTCGAAGATGCTCACAAGTTTGGGTACCAAAGATTGGAGGAAGTGGTTATAAAGATACAATGGAAGCATCATCGAGGTGCTAATGTGACTTTAGAGTCGGAAGAGGATATGAAGATTAGATATCCTCATTTGTTTACCTAGCTTTGATTTCGAGGACGAAACCATTTTCAAGTTGGGGAGTATTGTAACATCTCAATTTTTATAAAAGATGATGTTTGGGTTTATTAATTAATTAAGTATAATTAATTGATAAGTTATGATTCATGATGTGATGAATTAATTTTAGAGTTTATCCCCGAGTAAGTTACGCTATTGTTTTGAGGAGTTATAAGTTAAGGGGTAAACTTTAATTTTAATTTAGATTTTGGAGGGTTAAAGTTGTCAATTGAGGAAAGTTGAAGGTTTGTTTGGTTAGAGTGATTAAACCTAATCACCTCCACCGCCTTATGATTAAAAGTAGATAGGAGATATTTTTATCTCATTTGTGTGTGTCTTGTGTGTGTGTTTACGGCAAGAGAGAGAGAGAAAGAAACGAAAGAAAGAAAGGAAGAAGAAATCAGATCATTTTCAGCTGGAAAGTTGGAATCAAATTGAGGAATCAAAGGTAAACATCTCAATAATCTTTCATCTATTATAGTTAAAGTTTTTTATTGATTTAGAAAATGGGTTTAGATGATTTTGGATGTTTTGAGAAAACTAAGTTTATAGATAGTTTTTGTTAATGATGATGAGCATATCTGCACTTTTGTAGAATTGTTTATGGCTTAAAACATAAGATTTCTGGATTTATATGATTTTCAGTTAGTTGAGATAGTTTTGAATATCGCAGTAGAAGGTTGCGAGAGTTATGAACAGTTGCGATAGTTATGAATGTCGCAACCCAAGGTTGCGACAAGGGTGGTGATATCGCAACAGTTAATTGCGACAAGAAGTGTATCGCAACAGTTGGTTGCGATAAGTAGAGATATCGCAATAGTAGGTTGCGATAAAATACTATGCCACAGTAGTTGATTGCGACAAGTATTGTGCATTGCGACAAAGGTTATCGCAACTGGTAGGTTGCGATAAGAAACGAGAAGTTTGGATATTTAGGATTTTCAGTCTTTAAGGATCTTGTACAGTAGATTATTACCAATACACTATGTATTTGGGTATTTCAGATCTTTGTGAAGTTGCTGACAGAGATTCCTTACAACTTTGAGAAAGTAAAAGTAACGCGACTACTATCAGGTGAGTTCATTCTTACCTTACCTTATTATAATATTTTAAAGTGTGGTAAGGTATATTTTATAAATGAACTGTTTTGGGATGATTTTATAAATTAAAGTCTGTGTTCTTAAAATGATGGTTTTGCATAAATTGGAATTTGATTTATAGCAATAATCTGTATGAGTACAAATAGGTGATATGGATCCATAGGCACTAGTGGTTATGAATATGTAGAATAGATGAGGATTATTCATTATTCTGATGTATGTGAGAAATCGTGGAATAAACGTAATTTCCGATTTCTAAGGAAAAGAAAGGATTGACATGTGTATATTGTAGTCTCTATTTCCTTTCCAATAAATGAGCATGTGGATATTGCAATTTATCGGATAAGAGCATAAAGCTAGAATCAGTGAAGGTTCGTAGTGTGGGTTCTAAAACATGTGAAATGATTGAATTAGTGTCAAGTCGTAGTCATGGAATCGGGTTTAACCCGTCATCAAAGGATGGTTATGCGTGTGGTAAGAAAAAGGGTAAACCAGGTTTGTTATGCCTTGTTTACATTTATTTGAATAAATATTATTTTGAAACCGAATGTTCTCACTAGGCATTAGCCTAATCGTTTCAAATGATATTTTCTTACCAGGTACTAGCTCGGGAAAATAAAGGGATGTGGGACGAGAGCTTTTGGATTAACGGAGAAGTTAATGAATGTTGAGGTTTTGATGGAATACTTAGATAACCTAGTTAATCTGATTATAGTGATGTGATTAGATTAATAGGTTATTTGAAGAATTATATGTTTGTAATTATGACCTCATAGATATTTCTCTGCTAAGTTATAAAATTAGAAGTTTTATGTTTAAATCTTGTTATAAATAGAGGTTTAAATTAGCCCTGTTTTTAGGGTGTTACAAATTGGTATCAGAGCTTTAGTTTAAGCGAACTAGGTATGATGATGAAATACCTAGACTTAAGCTGAGATGAATTAAGTTATGATATGTGAGAAATGGGTAGAAGTACTAAGACGGGATATTCTTAGAGTCAACAGAAATACGTGAAGTTAGTACTGTAACGATGGTAATGAGGATTCTCATGTATAGTATATTCACAATTTCAATTAGCTAATGTTATTATGAATATATTATTACGCAAACATGCTTATTTCTAATTGTTACAGTGACTAATGATCGGTAAAGTACATTTCGTATGTCTAGTTATGCATAACCATTTCTGATGGTTATTTCCTTGTGTGATATCAGAATAATGGTGAATACACCACCAAGGTCCTCTAATTCTTCGGAGGACAGAGTAGTAACTGATTGGGGGGAACAACCTGGAACGGGCGGAACTCATGAAAGTCCACCGAGGTTTTATTTTATGGGAGGAGTTGATAGTCAAGTACACAGAACGAGTACCAGTACTGCTGACCAAGAAACGCCAGGTTCGACAATGGAGTCTCGTATGATGGACAACATGATGAGAATGATGAACACGGCAATGGAAAAACAAACATAAATGTTTATGAAAGCACTAAACGATCGAAGCACGGAGCTACGTCGAACGGGAACGGATACTGGGGTAATAAATCCAATTGGTAACCCGAGATCAGAGACGGAAAGGAGAGTTGAAAGAATCTGTTCATATAAAACATTCCTAAGATGTAAACCGCCAGAGTTTAAAGGAGAAGATAATCCAGTAGCCTGCATGAACTGGATCAGGGAAATGGAACAAGCTTTCCGAGCTTATGAATGTGATGAGAAGTCAAAGGTTAGATTTGCATCTCAAATGTTAAAAGGTAATGCGCTGACTTGGTGGAATGTGGTGACGGCTACAATCTCTGCTCCAGTCTTGACTGCCATGACTTGGGAGTCATTCAAGAAAAAGATTTTAGAAGAATACTGCAATGAAAATGAAATGGATCGGATTGAGGAAGAATTTCGGAATCTGAAGAAAGGTACTTCTTCTGTTAGAAAGTATACTGAACTATTTATGGAGAAGTTGAACTTGGTGGGGCATGTGGCTCCGAATGAGAAAGAAAAGATTAAGGCTTATTTGGAAGGTTTGCCAGCGGACATGATGTCCCGTGTACGAAATTCAAAGGCTTCAATGCTGAGGGAAACAATCGAAGAAACTAAGGTTATGGAGCAAGTTTTTGCGAAAGATAAAGAAGAAAAGATGCAAGTGGGAGAGAAAAGAAAATGGGAAGGTCGGTCAGAGTCTTCTCAAAAGTCACAAGCATCTGGTAAAAATGTTAGTTATGAATCGCGACGTGAACCAAATTGGTGTCCGAAGTGTAAGAGTAAACATTACGGGCCGTGTCGGGTGACCGCGATAGAATGTTTCAAGTGTGGTAAAAGTGGGCTTTTTATGAGTAATTGTCCTGTACAAGGATTTACATGTCATGAGTGTAAACAACCAGGCCATTTTCGTCGGGACTGTCCAAAGCTGAAAAGGGTGGAGATTAAAGCAAGAAACCAAATATTCCAAAACCAACGGGTCGAGCATTCCAAATGATAGCTGAAGAGGCTAAAGAATCGAAAGACGTCGTCTCGGGTACATTCCTTGTTAATTATCTTCCTGCGCGTATTTTATTTGACTGTGGAGCAAATTTGTCATTTGTGTCCAAGTCGTTCTTTCACAAGTTAGCTATGCCTGTAATTACTTTAGGAGATGCTTTAGTAGTTGAGGTAGCCAACAGGGGTCAAGTCTTGGTTCGCGAAAGACTTGAGGGTTGTTTAATTTCAGTAGGTGAAACACAATTTCCGATCGATTTGTTGTTGATGGAAATTGGGGGATTTGATGTGATTGTGGGTATGGACTGGCTAACAGTCAACCAGGCGGAAATACAGTGTGCAAAGAAATTAATCCGGATTCCGATGGCCGATAAAGATGATGTACTCATCTTTCGGGAAAAGCAAAAAGGGGAAATTCCGTTAATTTCTGCTGTTAAAACCCGTAAGTGTCTGAATAAAGGATGTTTATCTTATCTAGCGTATGTTCTAGATATGAAGTTAGAAAAGAAACAAATGGAAGACATTAAAGTGGTACGTGAATTTTCGGACGTGTTCCCCGATGATCTTCCAGGTCTACCGGTTGAGCGACAAGTAGAGTTTCGTATGGATCTTGTTCCTGGAGCGGCACCAATTGCGCGTGCACCGTATCGCCTAGCGCCTGCCGAAATGAAGGAAATGATGACTCAACTTCAGGAGCTGTTGGATAAAGGTTTTATTAGACCGAGTTCTTCACCTTGGGGAGCTCCGGTTTTATTTGTTAAAAAGAAGGATGGCACCATGAGGATGTGCATCGATTATCGTGAGTTGAATAAGGTGACTATTAAGAACAAGTATCCGCTTCCTAGGATTGATGACTTGTTTGATCAACTCCAAGGTGCTGGATGCTTTTCCAAGATTGATTTGAGATCGGGGTACCATCAAGTTCGAGTAAGAGATGAAGATACTCCAAAGACAGCATTCAGAACAAGGTACGGACATTATGAATTTCTTGTAATGCCGTTTGGGTTGACAAATGCTCCAACTGTGTTCATGGATATGATGAACAGAGTATGTCGACCATTCTTAGACAAGTCTGTCATTGTATTTATTGATGACATACTTGTTTATTCAAATAATGAAGATGATCATGAATGCCATCTTCGTGAAGTCTTAGAAGTGTTGAGAAAATAGAAATTGTACGCTAAGTTTTCGAAATGTGAATTCTGGTTAAAAGAGGTACAATTCCTAGGGCATGTAATAACTTCGAAAGGAGTCAAAGTAGACCCAGCAAAAATCGAAGCAATGACAAACTGGGAAGCACCAAAGAGCGCATCTGAAATCAGAAGTTTCTTAGGTTTGGCAGGTTATTATCGGAGGTTTATCAAAGACTTCTCAAAGATTGCTTCTGATTTGACTGTGTTGACTCGGAAGAATGTGAGGTTCGTTTGGACTGAGAAACAAGAGTCGGTTTTCAGAACCTTACGTCAGAAATTGTGTGAAGCTCCTGATCTAGCATTGCCGGAAGGAACGGAGGATTTGGTTGTATATAGTGACGCATCAAAGATGGGTTTAGGATGTGTGTTGATGCAACGAGACAAGGTGATTGCTTATGCATCAAGACAACTTAAAGAACATGAAAAGAATTATCCTACTCATGATTTGGAATTAGCAGCAGTGGTATTTGCTTTGAAGCTGTGGCGACATTATTTATATGGAACGAAGTGTACTCTTTTTACCGATCACAAGAGCTTGAAACATGTCTTTGATCAAAAAGAGTTAAACATGAGGCAACGACGCTGGTTAGAGTTACTTAAAGACTACGATTGTGAATTGCATTACCATCCCGGTAAAGCAAATGTTGTAGCTGATGCTTTAAGTAGAAAGGAATATAGTGGGTGTTTGAAATCTACTAACGCCAGAATTGACGTGACATCAAGTTTGATCGAAAGAATAAAAGCTGCACAAGGGGAAGCTTTATTAGAAGAAAATTTGAAAGATGAAGTTATGATCAAGCAACATCTTCAATTGACTGAAGATAATCGTGGGATTAAATTGTTTCAAGGGCGTGTTTGGGTACCAAAGATTGGAGGAAATCGAGAGTTAATTCTCGAAGATGCTCACAAGTCCAAATATTCTATACATCCGGGTAGTACTAAAATGTATAGGGATTTGAAATTACATTATTGGTGGCCATCTATGAAGTTAGACGTGGCACAAATGGTAGAAAAGTGTTGGACGTGTTCATTAGTCAAAGCAGAACATCAAAGGCCATACGGAAGTTTTCAGTCTTTGGAAATTCCGGAATGGAAATGGGACAAGATTACTATGGATTTCGTGACTAAGTTACCAAGAACGCAAAAGGGTAACGACACTATTTGGGTAATTGTAGATAGACTGACCAAGAGTGCTCATTTTCTAGCTATGAAAGAAGCGTCACCAATAGAGAAATTGGCAAAGATGTATATTGATGAAGTGGTGTCAAGGCATGGTATACCAGTATCTATAGTGTCAGATCGTGATATTCGATTTACCTCAAGATTTTGGCAATCACTACAAGATGAATTAGGTACAAGAGTTAACTTGAGCACTGCTTATCATCCACAAACCGATGGGCAAAGCGAGAGAACTATTCAAACTTTAGAAGATATGCTCAGATCGTGTGTGTTAGACTTTGGAGGTAACTGGGATACGCATCTACCGTTAGTAGAATTTGCATATAACAATAGTTACCATTCCAGTTGGACTACAGGCATATCAGTTGGATCTCCCACCTGAGTTGGAAGGAATCCATAATACCTTTCATGTTTGTTACCTTCGGAAATGTTTAGCCGAAGAAAATGATGTAATTCCACTAACTGATGTAAGAGTGGATGAAAAGAACCGTTATGTGGAAGAGCCGGAGGCAATTTTGGAAAGATCGATTAGAAAGTTACGTAGCGGTAAGGAAGTGGTTATGTTAAAGATACAATGGAAGCATCATCGAGGTGCTAATGTGACTTTAGAGTCGGAAGAGGATATGAAGATTAGATATCCTCATTTGTTTACCTAGCTTTGATTTCGAGGACGAAATCATTTTCAAGTTGGGGAGTATTGTAACATCTCAATTTTTATAAAAGATGATGTTTGGGTTTATTAATTAATTAAGTATAATTAATTGATAAGTTATGATTCATGATGTGATGAATTAATTTTAGAGTTTATCCCCGAGTAAGTTACGTTATTGTTTTGAGGAGTTATAAGTTAAGGGGTAAACTTTAATTTTAATTTAGATTTTGGAGGGTTAAAGTTGTCAATTGAGGAAAGTTGAAGGTTTGTTTGGTTAGAGTGATTAAACCTAATCACCTCCACCGCCTTATGATTAAAAGTAGATAGGAGATATTTTTATCTCATTTGTGTGTGTCTTGTGTGTGTGTTTACGGCAAGAGAGAGAGAGAAAGAAACGAAAGAAAGAAAGGAAGAAGAAATCAGATCATTTTCAGCTGGAAAGTTGGAATCAAACTGAGGAATCAAAGGTAAACATCTCAATAATCTTTCATCTATTATAGTTAAAGTTTTCTATTGATTTAGAAAATGGGTTTAGATGATTTTGGATGTTTTGAGAAAACTAAGTTTATAGATAGTTTTTGTTAATGATGATGAGCATATCTGCACTTTTGTAGAATTGTTTATGGCTTAAAACATAAGATTTCTGGATTTATATGATTTTCAGTTAGTTGAGATAGTTTTGAATATCGCAGTAGAAGGTTGCGAGAGTTATGAACAGTTGCGATAGTTATGAATGTCGCAACCCAAGGTTACGACAAGGGTGGTGATATCGCAACAGTTAATTGCGACAAGAAGTGTATCGCAACAGTTGGTTGCGATAAGTAGAGATATCGCAATAGTAGGTTGCGATAAAATACTATGCCACAGTAGTTGATTGCGACAAGTACTGTGCATTGCGACAAAGGTTATCGCAACTGGTAGGTTGCGATAAGAAACGAGAAGTTTGGATATTTAGGATTTTCAGTCTTTAAGGATCTTGTACAGTAGATTATTACCAATACACTATGTATTTGGGTATTTCAGATCTTTGTGAAGTTGCTGACAGAGATTCCTTACAACTTTGAGAAAGTAAAAGTAACACGACTACTATCAGGTGAGTTCATTCTTACCTTACCTTATTATAATATTTTAAAGTGTGGTAAGGTATATTTTATAAATGAACTGTTTTGGGATGATTTTATAAATTAAAGTCTGTGTTCTTAAAATGATGGTTTTGCATAAATTGGAATTTGATTTATAGCAATAATCTGTATGAGTACAAATAGGTGATATGGATCCATAGGCACTAGTGGTTATGAATACGTAGAATAGATGAGGATTATTCATTATTCTGATGTATGTGAGAAATCGTGGAATAAACGTAATTTCCGATTTCTAAGGAAAAGAAAGGATTGACATGTGTATATTGTAGTCTCTATTTCCTTTCCAATAAATGAGCATGTGGATATTGCAATTTATCGGATAAGAGCATAAAGCTAGAATCAGTGAAGGTTCGTAGTGTGGGTTCTAAAACATGTGAAATGATTGAATTAGTGTCAAGTCGTAGTCATGGAATCGGGTTTAACCCGTCATCAAAGGATGGTTATGCGTGTGGTAAGAAAAAGGGTAAACCAGGTTTGTTATGCCTTGTTTACATTTATTTGAATAAATATTATTTTGAAACCGAATGTTCTCACTAGGCATTAGCCTAATCGTTTCAAATGATATTTTCTTACCAGGTACTAGCTCGAGAAAATAAAGGGATGTGGGACGAGAGCTTTTGGATTAGCGGAGAAGTTAATGAATGTTGAGGTTTTGATGGAATACTTAGATAACCTAGTTAATCTGATTATAGTGATGTGATTAGATTAATAGGTTATTTGAAGAATTCTATGTTTGTAATTATGACCTCATAGATATTTCTCTGCTGAGATATAAAATTGGAAGTTTTATGTTTAAATCTTGTTATAAATTGAGGTTTAAATTAGCCCTGTTTTTAGGGTGTTACAGGTCTACTGGGGGTCACGGCGGTAGTAGCAGAGGAAGAGGCAGGGGAGAAAGGTGGAGCCGGCTCGCGCGAGGGTGAGGGCCTTCCACAAGTGAGCTGAGGAGGCGGTGAATACGCCTGATGTGGTGACAGGTACTTTCCCAATTGACTCGATTTATGCTAAAGTATTGTTTGATTCGGGTGCCAACCGCTCGTTTGTGTCGCCTAACTTTATTCGAAAATTGCAAGTGAAACCCAAGAGGTTGAACTTTGGGTTTAAGGTAGAAGTGGTTGATGATAGTCGAGTCTGGGTGAAAGAGGTCTATGAGGGATGTAGCATAGACGTGGATGGTCACTCGTTTCCTTTGCATTTGTACCCTATGAGAATGGGGGAGTTTGACGTGGTACTAGGAATGGATTGGTTAGCGGAGAATGACGCTAGTATAGTGTGTAATAAGAAGTTAATCCGTATCGCCGTGCCTGATAAGAAGGAAGTAGTGATTTATGGGGATCGTCGAGATAGGAAGTCATGTATGATTTCGATGTTGAAAGCTAGGTGGTGTCTGGGGAAGGGATGTCTAGGGTATTTAGCTTATGTGCTAGATGCTAAAATAGAGAAGAAAGAAGTAAGAGATGTGCCGATAGTCAGTGAGTACCCGGAAGTATTTCCGGATGACTTAACGAGTCTGCCCCCAGATCGTCAAGTAGAGTTCAGAATAGACCTGATGCTCGGGGCGGCACCAATTGCGCGTGCGCCCTATCGTATGGCACCGGAAGAAATGAAGGAGATGATGACGCAACTGCAGGAGCTATTAGACAAGGGTTTCATTCGTCCGAGCTCATCGCCTTGGGGAGCACCGGTACTTTTTGTGAAGAATAAGGACGGATCTATGCGGATGTGCATAGATTACCGTGAGCTCAACAAGCTAACAATAAAGAACAAGTACCCGCTTCCAAGGATTGATGACCTCTTCGACCAGTTGCAAGGTGTGAGCTACTTTTCGAAGATAGATTTGAGGTCGGGTTACCATCAGCTAAAGGTGAGAGAGGAAGACGTGTCCAAGACAGCCTTTCGTACGAGGTACGGGCACTACGAGTTCCTAGTCATGCCCTTTGGCTTGACTAATTCCCCATCAGTATTCATGGATTTGATGAACCGGGTATGTAGCTCGTTATTAGACAAGTGTGTGATCGTCTTCATTGACGATATTCTGATCTACTCACGTAGCCGTGAGGATCACGAAGAACATCTTCGGGCAGCGTTAGAATTGTTGAAACGCGAGAAGATGTACGCAAAGTTTTCCAAGTGTGAGTTCTGGCTAAGAGAAGTTCAGTTCTTGGGTCACGTAGTGTCGGCGGACGGTATCAAAGTAGACCCCACTAAGGTTAAAGCTATTAAAGATTGGGAGTCGCCAAAGACACCATCAGAAGTTAGAAGTTTTCTGGGGTTAGCGGGCTATTACCGGAAGTTCATTCAGGACTTTTCTCGTATAGCCACACCATTGACATCGTTAACAAGGAAGAACGTCAAGTTCGTTTGGGCTGAAGCGCAAGAGGCAGCATTTGAGAAGTTAAAAGAAAGTTTAAGCAGTGCTCCGATTTTGTCATTGTTAGACAACCTAAGGGGGGGGGGTAAGGTTGTATTTTAAATCTTTTACTTTCAAAAAATTCTTTTACAAATAAATACGGAATAAAATACAGAACAAATACAACAGAGTATAAAAGAATAAATATACAACAATTTATATAACAGATATAATTAAATGCACAGCGGAAATGTAAATAGATAAGGGAAAGAAAATACTTGACAACGATATTTTTAAAGTGGTTCACCAAACACAAAGTTGGCTAGTCCACCTCGAGAAAATAACACTTCTCGGAGATCCAATACGAACGTGTTCTTTACGGTAGAAACACAAACCTTAATACAACAAACGCGAATCACTCTACTTTGAGAGATTAATGTGGATCACTCACTCTTATTCAAACACTTACAAGAGAGTATAATTTTAATATGAATAATCACTCTTGAATAAGGTTTATCACTTGGATATTTTTAGAGAGTTTGATCACTTGAGTTGTGTTGCTGATTCAACTAATCGAGAGATTTTAATCTGCTATCAACTCAAGATTTCTTACTCAAAAACGAGTTTTATAATTTTAACAGTTTAAATATCAAGAGAAGATGCTGCAGAGTCTTTATCAAATGCAGAGGAGTTAATGTGAATTGGTAGCATTGAAAGCTGGTGGTTGCATGTATTTATACTGGATGAGCAACAGTCCTGAGGCTTTCGCGGTATACCGGCAATCCATCGCGGTATACCGTGCAGAAGAAAGTACACTGCAGAGGAGAAGGTCAACCCTGCAAAAAAAAAACGGTAATGGTACCCGCGGTATACCGCGTTGCACACGGCGGTATACCGCCTGACAGTCGTACAAAAAGGGTGGTCCAATCAATCAGCATGCCGCCGCGGTATACCGGCTTTCCATCGCGGTATACCGCCCAGATAAAAGGTGCAGGAAGAAGTACGCATCGCAGATTTCTTCTAGAAACAAATCCTTCTCAAAGACAGCAAGATGATAAGATGTCTGACTTGGTTTATTTTAAAAACACAGTATTAGAAAAATCCAAGTGGTATATTATTTTAGGGTGATTTATCATTTTAAAATAAAATGACGCAAATCTTCAGACTTGGATTCTTCAGATAAAAAATTTATCGAGATCATTTAATAACTGCACACTCAGATAAAATATTAGATAACAAATAATGCGGTGTGTTTTGTAATCATCAAAATAAATATGGAGATGTGATTTTATGTGTACCAAAAATATATCACAATATTTAAAGCTGGGTACACTTGCACCAACAATCTCCCCCTTTTTGATGATGACAAACACAACGCTAAACACGAGAGCATACTCGGTTTCTCTCCCCCTTTTGTCGAAGCAAAAAGGGTTTAAGAAAGTCGCTTATGCTCCCCCTCAAAAGATGCTCCCCCTCAAAATATGAAATATTTGAGAGTTAGTATTTATCAAGGGTTATACTCAAGCATGCCTAAACCAAGTCTTAATTTAAAGAAGGCTTTTTTGTTAAGAGCTTTTGTAAAAATATCGGCCAAATTATCTTCCGAATCAACCTTTTCAAGCACGATTTTGCCTTTTTGAACATTATCTCGTAAAAAGTGATGTCTCAATTCAATATGTTTGGTACGAGAGTGTAAAACGGGATTTTTACTTAAGTTTATGGCACTTGAGTTATCACACATAATTGGAATTTTGGTTAGGTGTACCTCAAAATCGGTAAGTGTGTGTTTCATCCAAAGGACTTGAGCACACGCTCTTGCGGCGGCTACATATTCCGCTTCGGTTGTAGACAAAGCTACGGATTGTTGTTTCTTAGAGAACCAAGACACAAGTGAGAGACCTATAAAGGCACATACCCCACTAGTACTCTTTCGGTCAACAATAGATCCACCAAGATCGGAATCGGCGAAACACGTTACTTCTAACTCGGGTTTCTTTGCGTACCATAAGCCAAGATTAGTAGTACCTCGTAAATATCGAAAAATACGCTTGACAGCTTCATAATGAGTTTGTTTAGGTGAAGATTGAAAACGAGCACATAAACATACACTAAACATAATATCAGGTCTACTAGCAGTTAAATATAATAAACTACCAATCATACCACGATAAATCTTTTCATTAAAATCGTTTCCCTCCTCGTCACGAGATAATTGAAGGTTTGTGGTCATTGGAGTTTCAACGGGTTTGACATTTTCAAAGTTAAACTTTTTCAACATATCTTTACAATATTTAGATTGACTAATAAAAATACCAGTTTCACATTGTTTTATTTGCAATCCTAAGAAGTATTTTAACTCTCCCATCATGCTCATTTCAAATTCGCTTGTCATTTTCGCAGAAAATTCATTACACAGTTTTTCATTAGTGGAACCAAAAATAATATCATCAACATATACTTGCACAACCACAATATCATTTTGAACATATTTCACAAATAAAGTATTATCTATTTTACCCATAATATAACCACTAGAAATTAAAAAGGTTTTTAATCTATCATACCACGCACGCGGAGCCTGCTTTAAACCATAAAGCGCCTTTTTCAATTTATAAACATGTGTCGGGTTTTCAAAACTTTCAAAACCGGGAGGTTGAGAAACGTATACCTCCTCATTTATAATACCATTTAAGAAAGCACTTTTAACATCCATTTGAAATAATTTAAAATCTTTAGCATTTGCAAAAGCGAGAAGCATTCGAATAGACTCCAACCTTGCAACCGGTGCAAAGGTTTCGTCATAATCTATACCTTCTTGTTGACTGTACCCCTTGGCAACTAAACGTGCCTTGTTCCGTGTGACTCCACCGTTCTCGTCTACCTTGTTACGGAAGACCCATCTTGTGCCAATAATGGTTTGACTACTAGGGCTAGGCACTAAGTCCCACACATCATTCCTAGTAAATTGGTTTAACTCTTCTTGCATGGCCAATATCCAATCCTCATCACCTAAAGCTTCATCTATGGTTTTAGGTTCTATGGTTGAGATAAAGGCATGGAAAGCACAATGGGTATGGATTTGTGATCTAGTTGTCCTTTGGTTTAGGTCACCTATAATTTGGTCTACGGGATGGCCTCGAGCGGTTCTAAGGTTAGGATCATCTACACCTTGCGGAATAAAACAAGGAGGGGCATCACTAGATTCAATATTATTTGTGGAAGGTTGGGTACCTAAATCCAAGGTACTAAGTTGTTGGGCTAAGACATTTCCTTCACAAACATTGTCATTTGCTAAGGGTGCACTCGGTTTGGGAGGACTCTCGTCAAAGCTAACATTTAAGGATTCTTCTACTACCATGGTCTCCTTATTTAGGATTCTATAGGCTTTGCTATTCCAAGAGTAACCTAGGAAGACTCCCTCATAGGCTTTGGGGTCAAATTTGGTTAGGTAGGATTTGGTGTTTAAAATGAAACATTTACAACCAAAAACTTTCAGGTGAGCTAAGGAAGGTTTTCTACCACGGTAAAGTTCATAGGGTGTCTTATTTAGGATACCTCTAATTAGGACACGGTTAAGCACATAGGTCGCGGTAGCAACGGCATCACACCAAAACTTTTGGGGAACTTGATGTTCGTTTAGCATAGTTCTACTCATTTCTTGCAACGTTCGATTTTTCCTTTCAACAACCCCGTTTGACTGAGGAGTTCGAGGAGCCGAAAAGTTATGAGTTATACCATGTTTATCACAAAAGGCACCAAATTGTACTTCATTATCGAATTCTCGTCCATGGTCCGTACGTATGGAAACTATCGTACAACCTTGTTGGTTTTGAATTCTTTTTCCTAAAATTTTAAACTTTTCGAAAGCCTCATTTTTATGTCTTAAAAATAAAGTCCAAGTATAACGGGAATAATCATCCACAATAACCAAAGTATAAAAATTTCCTCCAAAACTTTGAATAGCCATCGGGCCAAAAAGATCCATATGTAAAAGTTCTAAAACTCTTTGAGTAGAAATAACATTTTTTGATTTATGAGAAACGTGATGTTGTTTGCCGACACGACAAGCATCACAAAAATGATTATCAAACTTTAATTTTGGCAGGTCACTCACAAGCTCCTTATTTTTTAAGTTTTGCATTAATCTTAGATTAGCGTGACCTAAACGCCTATGCCATAAAGTAGAAACATCATTAATAGAAGATAAGCATACATTTTCAGATACAACAGTTTTACAAATATATAAATTTCCTTTTACAAAACCATTTAAAAGAACTTTGCCATTTTTTATGATTTTACAAGAATCTTCTTCGAAGACAACAGTTGTATTATTTTTACACAATTGGCGAACACTTAACAAATTAAAATGTAAATTATCAACATGATTAACATTAAGAAATTGAACATTGTTGCAAGAGACTGTACCTCTACCAATTATATTTCCTTTGGAGTTTCCTCCAAAAATTACCTGTCCACCATCACATGACTTATATGATGAAAAGAGATTATTGTTTCCGGTCATGTGACGTGTGCAACCACTATCGAGTATCCAGTCCATATCAAGGTCAATCTACAATAATGAAGATGTAACTTTTATGGTCCCCATTTCTCGTGGGTCCTTGACAATTAGTTTCAATGTCAACCAACATGCATATATATAAAGTCAAACAGAATATATATATATATAATACATTACACAATATTAATATATATATATAATACATCAAACCATATTAATATATATATATAACACATATCAAGTAAGACAAAATATATATAATATATTAAACAACTTTAATATATAATACATCAAACACAAATATATATATATAACATATTAAACAAACACCATATATATATATATGTAATACGTATATATATATAAACAAACAGTACATAGTAATATATATTACTTATATATATAATATATACAACAAATTATATTTAAACTATATATATATATAATACATATACATAACACATTTAAAACCATAAACGCATACCACCGGGATTATCATTACTAAACATTCCTTTTGGAATCCATTTATTTACCATTTTAATTTTGCGATTATATTTATCATACACATAAAAACAAGTATTTATATTCGCATTATTATTAGGTTTAGAATATTTATCATGGTATATGCGAGCATACGGTTTTCTCGTATTATAATTTACATTATTTATTTTACGCACATACGGATGTTTTTGCACATATTGATTTCTTGTATTAACTTTAGGTGATTCATAAAGTCTTTTGATGGGTTTACAAGAACATTTATCTTTGCATGTATCGGAACCAATACCTTTTCTACATTTTATACGGTTAGGCATATTAAGCATGTTAAGAACCTTTTTATTACTACTTTCAAAGGCTTTAGCTAGCATGTTATCTTTTTCATATGAAGCACATTTAGCTTTTAAACATGTAATCTCATTCTCAAGAATATCACATTTTGTACAAATAATATTTTCATGTGATTTTTTATTTAAGCATGCAATTTCTTTATTTAAAGCATCACAAGATTTACAAAAATCTTTTTCTCCTAATTTAGTTTCTAATTTAGCAATTATATCCATATCATTTTCAGATTTTTGTTTAACATTATTTATTTCCTTTTTACATGCATTTACAGTTTCTTTTAACATAGCATTCTCATCTTGGTAACGATTTGCAAGAGCGGCCATTTTATGAAAAGATTCATATAATTCTTCAAGATTATTTTCATTATCACTTTCATAATCACTATCGTAATTCGAGTAAGAAGATTTTACCTCGTCGTCGCTTTCGGCCATAAGACAAATGGCTTGATAGTCATCTTCTTCTTCACTCTCGCTCCACGCGCCTCCAATGAAGGCTTTCTCCTTCTTCTTTTGGAACTTGTTCTTTTTCGGACATTCATTGGCGTAGTGGTCTTTGTCACCACATGAGTAGCAAAAGCCTCTCTTTGGCTTAGCTTTATCGTCTTCACTCGAGTCGCCATTTTTCTTAACTTTTTCGTCTCGTTTATGGAACTTACGACTTCGATTTTCACCACCACGACGGTAGTTACCGTTTCTTTGAAATCTGCCATTGTTAGAAAATTTATTATTATTAAAAAACTTGGAAAAGTTTCTTACCAACATGGCAACTTCATTGAGAGTTTCGGATGGATCTTTTGAGGTGCTAGCTTCCTCCTTCTTCTTCTTGACATTCGGAGTTGAGGCATTAAGAGCGATTGACTTCTTTTTAACTTGCTCCCGATCTTTGTTTCTTTTAAGTGCAATTTCATGCACTTTAAGATTACCGATCAAGTCATCTATCTTCATTATTGAAAGGTCACGGGAGTCTTCTAAAGATGTTATCTTTTGCATCCACTCCGAAGGAAGGGCTCGTAGGATTTTCCTTATATAGTCCTCGTTAGGATAAGTGCGATCCAAACCTTTCAAAGTAGTCACAATGAGGTTAAATCTTTTAAACATTGAGTCAATTGACTCATCTTGTTTCATTTCGAATAGTTCATAATCGTGAACTAAAATATTCACTTTACTAGATTTAACCTCCGTGTTTCCACGATGAGTATTATTTAAACTTTCCCATATTTGATTTGCAGTTTTATATGTATATACTCTTTCAATTTCATCAGTTGTTAAAGCAGCATATAATATATTCTTAGCTTCAAAGTTTAAACAAAAATGAGTTTCATCAGAGGTAGTCCATTCATCTATAGGTTTATCAATATAAACATCATCTTTCATAATGGTGGGTTTAAAATTCCCTTTTTCTATAATATTCCAAATCTTTTGATTTTTGCCACGCACGTGACATTCAAATAGCTCGGCCCAAATGCCAAACTTTTCAGTATCTATCAAAGGAGGTTTTGAAAACACAATATTAGTTTGTTGAGCCATTTAAAGGAATAGAAGAAATTTATGCAGAAATTTTTGAAATACCTGCTCTGATACCAAATGTTAGACAACCTAAGGGGGGGGGTAAGGTTGTATTTTAAATCTTTTACTTTCAAAAAATTCTTTTACAAACAAATACGGAATAAAATACAGAACAAATACAACAGAGTATAAAAGAATAAATATACAACAATTTATATAACAGATATAATTAAATGCACAGCGGAAATGTAAATAGATAAGGGAAAGAAAATACTTGACAACGATATTTTTAAAGTGGTTCACCAAACACAAAGTTGGCTAGTCCACCTCGAGAAAATAACACTTCTCGGAGATCCAATACGAACGTGTTCTTTACGGTAGAAACACAAACCTTAATACAACAAACGCGAATCACTCTACTTTGAGAGATTAATGTGGATCACTCACTCTTATTCAAACACTTACAAGAGGGTATAATTTTAATATGAATAATCACTCTTGAATAAGGTTTATCACTTGGATATTTTTAGAGAGTTTGATCACTTGAGTTGTGTTGCTGATTCAACTAATCGAGAGATTTTAATCTGCTATCAACTCAAGATTTCTTACTCAAAAACGAGTTTTATAATTTTAACAGTTTAAATATCAAGAGAAGATGCTGCAGAGTCTTTATCAAATGCAGAGGAGTTAATGTGAATTGGTAGCATTGAAAGCTGGTGGTTGCATGTATTTATACTGGATGAGCAACAGTCCTGAGGCTTTCGCGGTATACCGGCAATCCATCGCGGTATACCGTGCAGAAGAAAGTACACTGCAGAGGAGAAGGTCAACCCTGCAAAAAAAAAAACGGTAATGGTACCCGCGGTATACCGCGTTGCACACGGCGGTATACCGCCTGACAGTCGTACAAAAAGGGTGGTCCAATCAATCAGCATGCCGCCGCGGTATACCGGCTTTCCATCGCGGTATACCGCCCAGATAAAAGGTGCAGGAAGAAGTACGCATCGCAGATTTCTTCTAGAAACAAATCCTTCTCAAAGACAGCAAGATGATAAGATGTCTGACTTGGTTTATTTTAAAAACACAGTATTAGAAAAATCCAAGTGGTATATTATTTTAGGGTGATTTATCATTTTAAAATAAAATGACGCAAATCTTCAGACTTGGATTCTTCAGATAAAAAATTTATCGAGATCATTTAATAACTGCACACTCAGATAAAATATTAGATAACAAATAATGCGGTGTGTTTTGTAATCATCAAAATAAATATGGAGATGTGATTTTATGTGTACCAAAAATATATCACAATATTTAAAGCTGGGTACACTTGCACCAACAGTCATTACCAGATGGATCAGAAGGTTTTGTAATTACAGCGATGCTTCTAAGCTTGGGTTGGGGTGTGTTTTAATGCAAAACGGGAAGGTGATTGCCTACGCTTCCCGACAGTTGAAAGAGCACGAGAAGAACTACCCTACGCACGACATGGAGCTAGCGGCGGTGGTGTTCGCTTTGAAAATATGGCGACACTACTTGTATGGAGTGAAGTGTCAGATTTACACCGACCACAAGAGTCTGAAGCACCTGTTTGATCAAAAGGAATTGAATATGAGACATAGGAGATGGATGGAACTACTGAACGACTATGACTGTGAAATCCTTTACCATCTGGGTAAAACGAATGTTGTAGCTAATGCGTTGAGTCGGAAGGAACGAGGAGAGTCGACCAAAGTGGTGGCTTTCAGAGTCGAGGCAACTTCGAATCTTCTAGATGAAGTTAAGAAGTTTCAAGAAGAGGCGTTGCTAGAGGAGAATGTAAAGAGCGAGCGGATCGTTGGGGTTTCATCTTTGTTCAGTGTCAACAGTGGTGGATTAAAGTGTATGAAGGACCGGGTGTGGGTTCCCAAGTTGGGAAACTTGAGAGTAAGCATCTTGGAAGAAGCGCATAAGTCGCGGTATTCTATGCACCTGGGGACGAACAAGATGTACAGAGACTTAAGATAGTTCTACTGGTGGTCGGGAATGAAGAAGGACATCGCTCACTTTGTGGAGCGGTGTGTAACGTGTTTGAAGGTTAAAGCAGAACATCAACGACCGTATGGAGAACTTCAGTCTACGGTGATACCAGTATGGAAGTAGGATAACATCGCCATGGATTTTGTTACAAAGTTACCAAGGACTCCGAAGGGTAACGATGCGATATGGGTAATTGTGGATGTTCTCACTAAGTCCGCGCATTTCTTACCTATTAAGGAGTCGGATTCGTTGCAGAAGTTAGCCCGATTGTACATTAATGAGATTGTATCTAGGCACGGGGTGCCGCGATCCATAGTGTCTGATCGTGATAGTCGGTTCACGCCAGCATTTTGGAGAAGTCTTCAACGAGAGTTAGGTTTGCAACTGAAGCTAAGCACGGCCTACCATCCTCAAACGGATGGTTAGAGTGAAAGAACTATCTAGACATTGGAGGACATGCTTCGAGCGTGTGTAATCAATTTCAAAGGGTCCTGGGAAGTGCACCTACCGTTGATAGAGTTCTCATACAATAACAGTTATCATGCGAGTATCCAAGCAGCACCATTCGAGGCATTATACGGGCGGAAGTGTCGTACGCCGTTGTGCTGGAACGAGGTGGGGGAGAGACAGCTAGCAGAACCGGAAATTGTACAACTGACAGCGAATAAGATAGAGCTAATCCGTGAAAGGATGAGAGTCGCTCAAGATCGACAGAGAAAGTACGCAAACAAAAGAAAGTAGCCTATCGAGTTCCAAGTAGGTGACAAGGTAATGCTGAAAGTATCGCCTTGGAAAGGAGTGGTACGCTTTGGGAAGAAAGGAAAGTTGAGGCCGAGGTATGTGGGGCCATTCAACATCATTGAACGGGTTGGGGTCGTGGCCTACAAGTTAGATTTACCAGAAGAGTTAAGAGGAGTCCTTCCGACATTTCATGTCTCAAACTTAAAGAAGTGTTTGGCAGAAGCCGATGTGACTGTTCCTTTGGAAGATATCAGCATCGATGAGAAGTTGACCTATGTAGAGGAACCAATAGAGATTGTGGACAGCAAGGTTCGCAAAATGAGGAACAAAGAAGTCCGGCTAGTAAAGGTCAGTGGAGGTATCATAAGGGACCAGAGGCAACTTGGGAGGTAGAACGGATATGAAATCCAGATACCCTCATCTTTTCGAAAATGGAATTCCGGGGACAGAATTCTTTTGAGGGGGGAGTATTGTAATAACCAAGGTTCAAAATTTGGAAAGATTAAGTCTTTGTGAGAATTGTAGCAAAATTGTAAGTTCAGGGGCTGAATTGTAATATGTTAAGAGAGTGTAAAAACTCTCATTTAGGGCACAAAACCCTAGGCAATCAATTATTTTCCTGTGTCGGCTGAGAAAGAGAGGGAACATAGGAGGAAGAAAGAGTTCATCAGCAATCATCGGATTAGGAAGAGAGAAGGGGAGTGAAATCTTGATTCTACATCAATTTATGTCAGGTAATCTCTTCTCTCAAACCCTATATTAGAACTTATTACTAGGTTTGAGTTTTTGATGAGTTTTTGCTAATAATTGAAAAGAGAGCTTTAATGGGATTAAGTAATCATCATAAACGTAATTAATGGGGATAGAACATTCTTTTGTTGAATAAGAGACTTATTAATCGTTTCAAATGGATTAATCTTCAGTATTAATGGTAATCAGTTCGGCCTCGCCATGACTTATTACGGGGTTCCGGAATTTGGGCCTCAAAAGGAAGAACCGGAATATAGTCCCGGAAGATAAGATCCAGAGTTAATTATTGGATCCGGAATCCAAGTTCCGGTGTTGGACTATAAAGTAGGACCCTAAATTAAAAAAAAAAGAACCGGAATCTGAATTTATTTGAAAACCGGAATTGGGCCGAAAGCATTGAAGATCCGGAATTCATATTTTAAATCCGGAAGTGGACCTTGAACTTGGGCCAGACTTATCGATCTAGAATTAATATATTGGTTGGAAGTGTATATGGCCCGGAATTACTTATGGAATCCGGAACTCACTCTAGTCACGTGATCCAGTGTTGACAATTGAGGGATCCGAAATGGATGGATCCGGTACCTAGCTTTTGGGCCGTAAATGAAATGGGTCCGGAATACAAATTGTTAGGTGGCTCATAGTAATTGGACTTGAATATATTGGACCCGATCTGTGATTTAAATGTAACCCAGAGTGGGCCTCAACTTCAGATCCGGAGTCCAACAAAATGGATCCGGTATTGAGCTGAGGTAAAGACCGAAACTAGATTAAATTAAAGGGTCCGGAAGACCGGAAGTGTGTATCCATGGGATTCGGAGTCCAAAGCCAGATCCGAAACCGGAACCGAAGTCCAAATTATCAGGCCGAGAGTTATTTTGATTGGGCCGGGTGAAAACTTTGGGCCTTAATTTGCATAGTTCCAGAATTATTTTATTAGGGCCGATAAGTGGAGTCCAGAACCCAATAATTGGATCAAAGTGTAACTTATCACCTTAATTAATTTTGGGTTATGATCGGAAGTAAGCTCGGGTATTCATTGTTAGATTTATGATGTGCGTTTTCCTAAAAAATGATAGGTGTTCCACATAGAGATCGAAAGCTTAAGTGAGAAGCCTTAAAGCGAGAAAGCCAGGTGAGTTTTTCTAACTAAAATACGTGGTTTTATACATGTTTTTCAAAGTAAGTGATTGAGTAGAAATGTCATGCTATTTTACATGATTTTTACCTGTTTGAAAGATATATGAGATGTATGCATACATTGTGGTAGACGTAAATTGGCTAAGTCGGGGGGAGGTTCCGTTTATGTCATGGGAAAGTGTACCCAGTAAGGCAGCGTGAGACTGAATTGTCACTCTTGAGTGACTTCAGGGTGCCATTTACGGGAGCAGATTATTCCGTGAAAGTTTTATGTAAAGTGCTTTGATAGTTATAAAGTGTTTTAAATGTTTTGAGAACTGTTAAATCGAGGGGACTCACTAGACCTCATGGTCTAACCCTCACATTTTCCAAACTAACCTTTTCAGGTAAGCAAGTAGTAGGAGGTTGTAGCAAATGAGCAGAGTAGAACGTGAGTACAAATGCAGTTAGAGATCATGTTGCATTTACTTTAGAACTTAGAATTATTCTCAGTTGTGCAAAGGTTATTTCCGCCAACCTAGATTTTGTTACAGATGTTGATATTTTGAGACCGATTTTAGGATGATTTAATATTTATTGAATGCTATACTTTATTTTAGTTTGGGTTGTTACAGGCCACATCAGCTTTGCAATAACACCTTCCACACACATGCAAGACCAAACTCTTTTCTAAACTAATAAATTATAATATAAATAATATAGATAATTATAATATAACTAATAAATTAATGGGAAATTAATTAAAATACCCTAAGTCCAACTTCGTGTTACCAAAATACCCAAAATCTCTCTCAGTTTACAAAAGTACCCAAAAAATCCGCGATGGGCCCCGCGATCGCGGGCCCAGGCCCACGTGGCAAACTGTTTCGGCCAAAAGCCCCGCGAAGCCCCCCAACTTTGCCCGCGTTGGCAAGTTTTGTCCCTGCCCGCGATCGCAGCCCGCGATAGGCCAAAAAAAATTTACATTTTTGGTCCCTGTTTTTTGTGTCTTTGTTCAGTTAAAAAAAATACAAACTATTAAAAAGAAATTTTAGCAAAACCGAGCTGCGTGAGCATGAGATTTTGGAGCTGCATTCGTGTCCGCAGGTCGCGCTCGCACACAAGTTCGACGATTTTAGCTTGCGAAATCGTCAATCGGCACCCCCCCTGCGCGCGGGTAGGTGTTGGAGTAAAACCATGCAAGGAGTTTGTCAACTCCTCACACTTCTTTCCTTATAAACCAAATAATGTTCCTCCCTCCTTCCTATGTGGGACAACTTCCCACACCCAAATTGGTTTTTGCTAATTTCATGGTTTTTACTCAACTTTGAGCATCGATATCTCATTCACACATACTCCGTTTTCGACGCATTATATATCGTTTCGAAGCTCTCATATAGGAGAACATAAACCCACTATAAGTTAATTATATATACTACATATATATATATATATATATATATATATATATATATATACTACATATATATATATATATATATATATATATATATATATATATATATATATATATATATTTAAATGTGTCTAAAGTTCCCTAAAAACTATTAAATATAAGAACTTTAGACACATTTAAATATATGTGTATTTAATTAGCTTTCTTTATTCTAGGGATACAATTTAAATACTAGTTGATGGTTAATTGTTAATTATTTGATTGTTAAATGTTAATCTTTTTGTATTTAAATGTTAAGCGTGGGTAATTTTTTTAATAAAAATATTAAAAAAAATAATGTTCAAAAAACTAATAAATGAATTAAATTTAATAAACATATTAATAATAATTAATGTTTAAACAAACAAATAAACTAATTAAATTAAAAAATGTGTTTGTTTAATATATTTAATTTGTTGAAAGACTTTGCAAGTTTAGCAAAACGGGGGTGGTCTTGCAAGGCCTTGCAAGACACATGGTATGCCATGTTTTGCAAGGGCTCTTGCAAGACGTGTGTGGATGCTCTCAAAATCAAACACTTTTATAATTTCTAAGTTACACTTTATACCTTTAGAATTAGTTGTCCAATTTACTTTTAATCCCTTACTTTTTCATTTTATATTTTACACTCTTATCATATTAACATAAATAATCGTATATGAACAAGAATGCATTAAAAAAATACATTTCTTTTTTTATAAATTACACCATTGTAATCGTCTCGTCAATACCTTCGAAATGAGCCCAATATTGAATATTTTTTTGATTTAAACATATTATTAAGAGTGAATTGTGGATTTGGTCCCTGTAGTTTTATGATTTATTTGACCATGATCCTCATTCTATGTTTATTGTGGATATGGTCCTCATGGTATGCAATCTGTTGTGACTAAGGTCCCTCATCACTAACACCATTAACTTTTAATGATTAAAAGAATCTTTTATAGGGGCATTATTGTCGTAAAAAATATGGTGTTCAGTCATTGTAGTCCCAACCTTATTTTGTTTCAGTTTACTTCTGGATTTTCCAAGCAGAAGGGCTTAAGTAAATTATAACAAAAAATGATTAGCTAGAACTACTCTATATTGTGGAGAAAAAAACCAGTGAGACAAAAAGGACTTTCATAGAGAAACATAGGTTTCATGTGCTTGTATTTAGAATTTTAGATTAATGGCTTCTCTTTTCAAGGATTATTGTTTTCAGTGTTTTAAATGCAACCTTGATAGTGATAAAGCTTTCATATCTGGTTATAATAGGCACATAACCACAATAAGAATCAATAAAAATAAGGAGATGAATGAAAAATTACAAAAATAGATGGCTGTGAATGACACACTACTTCCTTTGAATGTGAAATGTTAAATTGAGTGAAAGGCATACTTTTATAATTTAGGAAAGTATATGGCCTTCTTTACCAACCATATTGTGGATTTGGTCCCTCATATTTTTTATGACAATAATGCCCCTATAAAAGATTCTTTTAACCATTAAAAGTTAATGGTGTTAGTGATGAGGGACCTTAGTCACAACAGATTGCATACCATGAAAACCATATCCACAATAAACATAGAATGAGGACCATGGTCAAAGAAATCATAAAACCACAGGGACCAAATCCACAATTCACTCTATTATTAAATATCATGAACATGTACAAATTAATTTGTTTTATGTCTCTTACATTATTCATTTTCATTTTACACCCTTATAATATTAAGTTACAATCTATATTCTTAGAATTAGTTATCCAATTTACTTTTAATCATTTACTTTTTCATTTTTTATTTTACACCCTTATCATATTAACATAAATAATTGTATATGAACATGAATGCATTAAAAATATATTTTTTTTATAAATTATATCATTGTAATCGTCTCGTCAATACCTTAGAAATTAGCCCAATATTGAATATTTTTGGATTTAATCATATTATTAAATATCATGAACATGTACAAATTAATTTGTTTTATATCTCTTACATTATTCATTTTCATTTACACCCTTATAATATTAAAAATACATAATCATAATTTAACTAAAACATATTAATAAATGCATTTTTTTCAAATTATAATATTACAATATTCTCATCAATAATTTCAAAATAAATTTGTTATTGAATATTTTTTTAACTTAATAATATTGTGAAATATCATAAATACGTATCAAGATTTTTCAAGAATGATGTACTGAGATTTTTTTTTAATTTGTACATTTTACGCTCTTATCTATATTTATCTATTATACTCCTTTAAAAATAATTTCATTTACGTTTATTCTTGAATTTTTAAGAAGTACAAATCTCAATACATCATGTACAAGTTTAAAAGCTTTAAGGCTATGTTTGGCAAACTAGCTGATAAGCTAGCTGTTGACTCATAAGCTAGCTGGTAGCTGATAAGCTAGCTGATGAAAAATGCACGTTTGGCAAAACTAGCTTATAAACATGTAAAATGACCAAAAAAATACATCTTAAAAAAACTATCAATTATGATATTTAATTATATAATTAAAACAATTTTATAAAAATATAATATGTTAATTAATACAACCAATGTAGTAAATAAATATTAAATAATACATGATGTTAATTAAAAGAATTTAAAATTTATTATTACATATACACCATAAATTTTTAATTTGTTAAAACAAGTTTTAGAAAAAAATATATATTAACTTATGATTTTAAATAACCGTTACATATAATATGAAAAAACAATCAAATAATACTTAAAAATATAATAGTAGTTGATAATTAAAATATATTAATTAATATTATAAAATATATAAAAATAATTTATATGATTAACAATAACTCTAAATAATTAAAAATTAATATCAATATATAATTAAAATTTAATTTAATATTTTTTAGGTAATAATAATTAATTTTTATTAATTAATAATAATTAAATTTAAAAATTAATATTTATAATAATAATAGTTAGTAAATAATAATAAGGGGCAATATTGAAATATTCACAAAAAGCTACTGAAATGCTACTTCAAGTAGCGTTTCAAAAATCTAGCTTATGGTCATCCAAACATGTACACAAAAAAAACTAACTTATAAGCTAGCTAATAAGCTAGCTTATTTTTGCCAAACAATGCCTAAAACACCAACGTTCAAAAAGATAATTAAAAATAAAATTGTTTTTATTTTTAAATTACATTTTATATCATTATAATTAGTTATTTAATTTACTTTATATTCATTTTTCTTTCATTTTTCATGTTACATTCTTATCATATTAACATACATAAACTAAAATATATTAAACAAATATGTTTTTCTTTTTTATAAATTATATCATTAAAACCGTTCATCAAAACCTTCAAAATAAACATAAATGTTATGGGTTTGAAGACCTCACTATCGAACGGATATTTTTCAAATTTTTTGACCAATTAACCATATTGACCTTTAATTTTATACATCTGATATGCGATTTAAAAGCGAATAAATATAAACATGAAACAAAAATATTTTTTTCGAATTCTCGGCTTTAGATTAAAGATACTACACGCCGCATCACGTGCGGGTAGTTTTGTAGTTTTATGAAATACAGATGTAGGAGGATCCCAACGAAATTCGAAGGAAGTCTCTCACGTGTAGAATGCGTCGTCGACTCACGTGCCGTACCGTCTGACCATTTTCAACACCGGATTTAATTTACCATTTCACACGACAACCTTTTTCTTGTCAGCGGTTATTATTTATTTATTTTACCTCTCCACAAAATATATTCTATTTATATAATATTGTTATAAAATCAACAGTAATCATTAAGGGGGTGTTTGGGAGTGCTTATATTTTTGACTTATTTGCTTATATCTTCTCCCGATCGCAAATAAGTTATTTAGAGTGTTTGGATAGAAAAAATCAAAAGTGCTTATTTGCTTCTCCTCACCACAAATAAGTTGTTTTTGATAAGTCATTCAATACCTACTTATTTCCTTATCTATCCAAATTACATTTTTACCCTCAATTTTTAACACACTTTTTAAAAACTGTTTTTCCTTACCACATAAGCAAATAAGCATAAGTTAAAAATATAAGCACTCCCAAACACCCCCTAAGTATGTATTTTTGTCCCTCTCAAAAGAAAAGGTTATGTGTTTTTGTCATTATTTTAATTCTTATCAAATAACTGCACTTTTTTATTCTTATTTTTCTTTATATTAATCTTGTCTTAGTTTAGAAAATGCATGAAAAATGTTGAAATGATTTATTGAAGACTTTGCTATTTGTCAATTAACCATGATTCTAAATAACTCATGTATTATGTCGTTAAGGCTTACGTATGTCGTTATGTTAACTCTTGTAGCTTCAGTCTAAAGTCTGACTTGCATTGTAACGCATTATGACACATTACAACGCATTATTTTGTAAGATGTGAAATTATTTTTATTATATAACTTGAAAAATAATTATGACCGTTTACGGAACCTAAGACTTACATGAACATAAAAGGGAAACTTAAAAACTCAAAACTCAAAGCTGGTAAATACTTGTTCCTATTTTTATACATGAATAGTTGAACACGAATTCTTTGGAAATTGAAAAAAGCAGTGAGTAGATTTAATCCAGGTTTTCCACTGTTGATATCATTTTCTATAAACTCTATATATTTGATGTCAATGATTTTTTTTATTACTGTATATGAATTTAATTTGTTCAACTATATTATTCAAAAGACTAAAGCACAAGTGTGTATAATGTATATGTGTGTGTATCGATGTGCTATGTATGTTCATTTCCAATTGGTTTGGTTCTTAATAAAATGTCTCCTGATGTTCAAAAAAAATTAATCTACACAGTTAATTTTAGGGAATTTAATTAAAATACCCAAAGTTTGACTTTGTCTTACCAAAATACCCATTTTCTCTTCGATTTTACCAAAATACCCATTTTTTCCGCAAAAGGGGTCCGCGATCGCGGACAGGGACCATTTTTGAAAATATTTCACCCGCGATCGCGAAGAAATAACCCGCGTCACATGTGATTTTGTGATTTAATTTACACTTTCAACCCCTATACTTATTTACTTATTTTACTTTATACCTTTTACTTTCATAACTTTAATTTTACATTTAACACAATAATCGTTTATTAACTAAAATACGTTAAAAAAAACGTTTTAATTTTAACAAGTTACACCATTATAATCGTCTTCGATACGTTCGAAATGAACTCAATATTGATTTTTTTTATATATTTTAATATATATCATATAAACTACATAAAAACTATTTTTTATATTTAAAATTAATTTTTTAATGTATTTTCAATTTTGTTTTACACTCCTACCGTATTAACATAATAATCATATATTAATTAATTCATCAAATCATTTTAAATTATTATTATTTGAATGTGTTTATAGATATCGTGAATGGCAATAGGACAAAGTTTCACGAGAAGAATATGAAATGGGGTTTTGACAAGTTGGTATCACTGGACTCATTTAAGAATTGTGAAAATGGGTATTTGACGAATGATGATTCATGTGTGTTTGGAGCTGAAGTATTTGCAGTTACAGAGTATGCACAAAAGGATCGATGGCTGTCAATTACAAAGCCTCCACCAATTTTTAATACTTACACTTGGACCATCGATAATAAAATAAATAAAACGTATTTTAACTATAAGAGTACCATAAATTAAATAATTAACTATAATAATATGAATTTTAAATATAAAACATATTTTTATGTAGTGTATATGATATATATTAAAATATGTAAATCAAAAAAATTCAATATTGGACTCATTTCGAACGTATCGAAGAGACGATTATAATGATGTACCTTGTTAAAATTAAAACGTATTTTTTAACGTATTTTAGTTAATAAACGATTATGGCATTGTTTGGCAAAAAAACTAGTTTTTTTTAGGTACATGTTTGTATGACCATAAACTAGCTTTTTGAAACGTTACTTGGAGTAGCGTTTCAGTAGCTTTTTGTGAATATTCCAATATTACCCTTATTATTATTTACTAACTATTATTATTATTATTAAATATTAATTTTTTAAATTTAATTATATTTAATTAATTAATATTAACTGAAAATTATTAAATTATAATTATACATTGATATTAAATTTTAATTATTTATAATTATTGTTAATCATATAAATTATTTTTATTTATTTTTTAATATTAATGAATATATTTTAAGTATAAATTAGTATTATTTTTAATTATTTTTTCATATTGTATGTAACGGTTATTTAAAATCATAAGTTAATATAATTTTTTTTCTAAAACTTGTTTTAACAAATTCAAAATTTATAGTATTGTAACATCCCGATTTTTAGTTGTATTATTTTTGTGAATTACAAATTAACTTGGGGTTAAGTTTGTAATTGTTTAAAAGTGTTACTTGTGATAGATTTTCATTTGGAGGGTTGGTTGTGCAATTCCTTGAAAGTTAGGGGTTTTAGTTGGTAAATACACTCATATAATTAAGGTTGAGGTGGCAATCAACTAGTAATGTAAACTAATTGAAAAGGGTTTATGTGAGTCTTGTGTGTTGTGTGTGTATTCGGTGGTTTGAGAAGAAAAAAAGAGACGAGAGTGTTTTGAGATAGTGAATTCGAGAAGAAGAAATAACAAAGAGAAACAAGATTTTCAGTAGAAAGTTGGAAGTAATTGAAGAAATTCAAGGTAAACTATTCTTAAACTTTTATGTTTATAATTGTTAGATAAGTGTAGAAATGAGTTTTATAACAAATAGATGTTTTGGGAAATTTGAGTACATGAGTAGGTGTGGTTTATAACCTTAAACATATCTGCACATTTTCAGAATCAAACATAGAGTAAAACTGCGAAAATTGGGTTTAAGTATGAAATTAGTGGACTGAGACTTGGTTGAATATCATTGAAGTCGCAACCATGGGTTGCGACATTCATGATTGTCGCAATGAGCAGTTGCGACTTGGTAGTGGAGTCGCAGTAGACCATTGCGACTTGGCTTTGGAGTCGCAACAGTTGGTTGCGATTTGGAGTAAAATCGCAATGGTAGGTTGCGACTTGGTACTGTAGTCGCAACAGTGGACTGCGACTTGGGTCGAAATCGCAATAGAGGACTGCGATTTGGATTTGGGATCGCAATAGACGATTGCGATTTCAGTTGATTGCGACTTGAGATGTAATTTTAAGAGATTAAGGATTTCTAGCTGTGAAGGATTCTGTTTTAGAAATTAATATCAGTATATGTAATTGGATATTACAGTAAACTGTGGTAGTAAAGAAAGGAGTCCCTACAAGTTTAAAAAGGATTAAAAGAAGTGTGATTTCGCATCAGGTGAGTTTATTCAGCTCTCTTTAAAATTCAGTAATTAATCTTGAATTAGATGTTTTATATGTATGCATGAATATGTTTTATATGGACTTGATTAAATTAGAGATAAGCCAAGAGATCGATTAAAAGTTGTGTTATGTTGATTTCATGCTAAAGTTTCTAAGATGAGTTAATTATGAAGTTGATAAACTAGTATTTATTATTATTCTTGTATGTCGAGTATGATTAAGTGCTATATGAAATCTGTGATATGATTATGAATTCTAAATACGATTTGAAGTTTCATTAAGATAAATTATTAAGATCTACTTATGAGTACAAAATGTAGATTAACAATTGAGATAATAACTTCTATGCTAAGTTAAAAGAGAAGAGATAGTAAAGATATTGAGACGAGGAGTTATTAATATTCTTTATTGATATATATAAAGAATATGTTCGGAGAAATGATATATTGTATGCTGGACGCATATAGTAGTATCGATTATTACATACATTGTATTATGTGATTATGTGCTTGTACTAAAATAGGCATCCGGTCACCGAGGGCACTTGGGTACGGTATGATGGGAACCGATTACTTGCCATAGACCAAAGGGGTGTAATTTTAGTAATTGGGTGTACCTTGAATCATGAGTCTCGATTTGAGTATCGCGATATTATAATCCCATGGGGACCATTGATTCTGAGGTGGAATGTGGAACAAGCAGATTTTGCTTAATGATTCTCATTTCGATTTGGGAAGATCGGAGATTTCCCAGTGATGAGAGGAAGATCTGAGATAGGCATAAAGTAATTTGTAATCTCTACTTCCTGATTAAGAAATAGGCAGGTTTTGACTTGTAATTTCTTGTGTTTGAAGATTGACCATGAATCTGAGATGATTCATAGTAAATTCTTAAAGTTGTTATTATGACTAGATGAGTTAGTCGTATGTATGAGAATGGGGTAGATTTCCCTGATTTGGAAAAGAGCTGTCGTACGGTAAGATGGGTGAGAACAGGTTTGAGTTATCTGTTCATGTTTTAATTATTAAATTTTATTTTGAATTGAGTATCCTCACTAGGCGAAAGCCTAATGTTTCAAGTTGAATCTTCTTACCAGGTACAAGCTCCGGGAAGTAGCGGGAATGAGAGAAGAGAACTTTTGGAAAGATTCAGACTTAGAGATACCGGAGGATCTAGATATTCTTTGACGCTTTTGGGACGGTTGTTTAGATAACTAGATTAATCTGATTGTTATGTTATGATTAGATTAATAAGTTATTTAAGTAATGACGTTTGTATATAGAAACCTTACATTTGATCCTCAGGTTATATAAGTTTGAAGGTTTTTGATCATAATTTATGTAAATTTTAAGGTTTAAATTGACCATGTTTTTAGGGTGTTTCAAGTATACACGTAATAATAAGTTTTAAATTTCTTTTAATTAACATATTATATTATTTAATTTTTCTTTATTACATTGGGTGTATTAATTAACATACTATATTGTTATAAAATTGTTTTAATTACATAATTAAATTTGTAATTGATAATGATTTGAAGATGCCTTTTTTCATCATTTTACATGTTTATAAGCTACTTTTACCAAATGTGACTTCTTCATCAGCTAGCTTATCAGCTACCAGCTAGCTTATCAGCTAGTTTGCCAAACAAAGCCTATATGTGTTAAATGTAAAATTAAAATTATGAAAATAAAAGGTATAAAGTAAAATAAGTAAATAAATATAGTGGTTGAAAGTGTAAATTTCAATTAGAAATCACAAAATCACATGTGCCGCGGGTTATTTCTTCGCGATCTCGGGTGAAATATTTTCAAAAATGTTCCCTGTCCGCGATCACGGACTACCTTTGCGAAAAAAGTGAGTATTTTGATAAAATCAGAAGGAAAATGGGTATTTTGGTAAGTCAAAGTTAAAATTTGGATATTTTAATTAATTTTATGCTTCACGATGAAAATTTTATCAGGATTTACATTATTCTATTGTAATTGTTTTTCGGATGAATCATCTGCTTCTAATCCTTTATTTCAATTAAATTAATTGCTAATGATCAGTTTAATCGCATTATATGATGATATTAAATCTGTATAATATAAATAACACAATTTTTTTTTATCAATTTTAGTTCAAAATCATATTTAAAATTTGGATTAAAATTTAAACGTTAACCAAACCGCACTTGATTGCCGATTTTCCTGTACTCACGAGCTCAGCGGTTACTCCGGTTCATGTCGCCACCAATTCATACCCCGCCAAATTAATTTATCATATTTAATTAATTAGAAATATTATATATAGGTTTATTATAATATCATACAATCTATTTGATACGGTTATGTGTGCTTCTAGAAAGCAATTAAACAACACCTGTGATTTTTAGCATATTTTGTAATAAACTCGTATTTTTTTAAATTATACTACTGTTTGACATCGTGCGTTGCACGATGATCAAAAAACATGTCAAGTATGATATATAAAAGTTATGACACTACAAATCAACTCAAAACCTGAGAATGCCAAATTTTCATTGTACATTGGTTAATACCCTTCCAATATTCAAAAACATATTTCCTCCTTTCATACACTCAATTATCTATTCCAATATTTCAGTTTATCGTCAATGTAGGATAAACAAAACTCAACTACAATTTATTATTTGAGAAAATACTAAATTCTCATTGTATCATTCGATACCTTATAGCCAACACTTCTTTCACATTCACATTCATTTTTATGTATTTATATTTATATTCATGATTGTATTGATTTGACTCTAATGAACATTTAATCAATCGAAAGTGAAAGGTGTTACTTTTTAATAAAATATTTTTATCACATAGCTTTAAAATTACCATTTAATCCCAAATTTTGATGGCAAGTGTGACATTTTTAGCCAACTAACTTTTTTTATCTTGAAGGCATTCCCCCTCATTTACCTACCTACCTCTTTCCAATATTTGTATCATTTGTTGATGTCATGTGAAATACTGAAAATATGTGAAGTGTGTGACTAACCCAAGAAGGTTTCGTAGGATTTCTATATACATTTATATTGAAATCTATATTCAAGCCACCCCCTCCTTTTATATATTCAACTATATTTTCTAATATTTCTCATTCTCATCAATATGTGATAACCAAATTCAACCATAATTTGAGAATACTAAATTCTCATTTGTCATGTTAATACTTTATAGCCTTCATTTGCATATTTATATTTCCCGTACTTATCAATGTTGGATAACCCAAAGATCAACGACAATTCATGATTTGAGATTGCTAGATTCTCATTGTGGCATTTTAATATCTCAATCTTTCTTTACATTTTTATGTTGATACCGTTTTTAAAGCATCACCCTCCTTTCGTATACATAACTACATTTTTTGATATTTTTCTTTCTTATCAACGTGGGATAACCCAAACTCAACTACAATTCATGATTTGAGCATACTATGTTTTCATTATGTCATGTTAATATCTTATCGCATTCATTTATATATTTGTGTTGGACGGGAGCGGAAATTTATTGTTAGAAGATCCATACTAAGTTAATATAAAATGCAATTTGATGATTGACAACTAATTAGATCTAATATAAGACAATACATTTATTGGGGTTGTATACATGTAAATTATTGTGGTTATACACAAAGTTAGTCTTTCTAAATTTTCCTTTTAGTTTATAATGTTTGTTTTGCAACATAACTATTAAAACATTATGAAATAGGTTGCACATAAGAATTACAATTAACAATCGTAAAGAGAAAAAATGATTTCATGCATAAAAAATTAAGGACATGTCTAACTTGGAAAATTTTATTATCATTGTGGAGTTCAAAAACAATTCATGTCTATTGTCATCCTACTTAATTAGTTTTTGAGATATCAATAGATGAAGAGATGAATTAATTAAAATGAATGATAATAGGAAGTTGGATAGTTTGAGGCTAAAGTTAATTAAATTAGAAATAAAATTACCAAATAACCCTTCTTATGATGAAATACAAAATTTTCATTTAAGGGTAGAAAAGTCTTTATTGGTATTTTAAAAAATTCAAAACAATGAGAAAATTCTTTTAGGAGAATACTACTCTATCATTGTGCCACATCATCATTTGTGGGTTTTTCTTTAATGTATATATATAGATTATTCAAAATTTATTGCTAGCAAGTTTTGTGGGAAGGGTGTCGTAGGCTATGTCTAGACTAATCTCTTGATAAATTATGACTGTAAGACATCAGTCCTGATTAAACCTCAGTGACCACAATTATTGTTGCTAACAAGTTATGAGTGTTTTTAATAGTTTTTAATATATATTGAAATTAGTTTTTAAAAAAAATCACACTTATTTTAACATTGAAATCCTTCGGCTTCAAGGGTAAATTAACGTATGGAATTTTGAGTATGTTCCTAGAAAGGTACTTTTAGGTTTACTAGAATTTTGTTTAATTATTAATTTTAGGGTTTCCTAAAATATACTGATATTCATAGATACTGAGGAACTCCAACAAGAACAGGAAAACTCGAGTTTTAAATTTATAAGCGTTAAATTAAAGAGTTTGATTTTTGAAAGGAAAAAAACATTGACATTTGATTGTCTTTAATATAGTGACTCAAAACAGTTTTTCAAATAAAACAGTTATATTTTGGAATGTAATTTTTTTTGTGTCCTTGTGGTTTGTCAAAAAATAACATATTTTTATGAGAAATTAATTAAAATACCCAAACTTTGAAGTTTACTTACCAAAATACCCAAAAAAATTCAAAGTTTACCCAAATGCCCTAAATTTCCGCGGTGAGTGCCCGTGATCGCGGTCAGGGACTGAAAGTGAAAAATTTTGCAACATTATTTACACTTCCAGTCCCCACCGCAGGCCATCGCGGGCCTCGATCGCGGGACATCGCGGGCATCATCGCGGAAATTTAGGGCATTTGGGTAAACTTGAATTTTTTTTGGGTATTTTGGTAAGTCGACTTCAAAGTTAGGGTATTTTAATTAATTTCCCTATTTTTATCCTTTTAATTTTAAAATTAAGAAATGTTCATTGTAGTTTGCAAAAACGTATGACTTCCGCCCCTCCCTCCAACAACGCTCAGAGATTCCAATAATAAAGAATATTTTGTCGATTTTTTGTCTTTTACTCAAAATCATTTTTTATGATTTTGGTCCATAAGGGTTTTGATTGGGTAAAAGATAAAGAAATCGATAAAAAAAAACATAAATGCTCCTCATTTAACGGAACTTTTTAACTACCGTTGGTGAAAGAGATTAAATTCGAATGTTTTTACAAATCATGATGGTCATCTTATAATTTTAAAACCGTAAAAACCAAAAAGTGTTATTTTGAACAAACTTTAGGGACCAAATTTGTAGTTTACTCTTAGTACTAACATGATGTAATGATTAATAATTTAAAAAATAAATTAAAAAGACTGTGATTTCGGAAAAATCTAGTTAAGAAAGTGTTGATTCTTGTACAAAAGGTGCATCAAATAAAATTATTTTTTTATTCCCATGTTTAAAAAAGTTAATGCAGAAAATGTAATAAATAATGGGACCCACTTAACCTCAGTCGCAACCAATCACATGCCACCTATCCCGACGGTGATCATGGGGGGGAGGGTATCCTGGTCTTTTCAACCTTTTGTTTAATCATTTCTTAAGCTTGAAAATTACTGCATTTGTCCGTTGAAATTACCCTTGTTAGACCATGAGTACTGCCTACCCACGAACCTACTGAACCCGAATGTCATCTTAGCGCCACATCAGCTTTTCTTTTTCCTACCCTCCTTACCCTAAAGTGGAGTACCATCAACCCACCGAATCCACTCATACCCGCTACCCACAAATTTGCAACAAAACCTCAACAAAAACCATGAACCCGAATGGTGCTAATCTAGTTCACGAACCCGCCCTACCCGCTACCCCCTACCCGATCGGAACCCGCCCACCCCCGTACCACGAACCCACCCTACCCGCTGCTACCCGCATTCGAACCCGGCCATGGTACCCGATGGCGGTACGCACGACACGGTAAATAAGCTATTTTTAGTGTTTGAATTGAAAAAAGAAAAAGTGTTTATGACTTCTATCCACCACAAATAAATTGTTTTTGATAAGTTAATTTATTTTAACTTATTTGAAAGTACTTATAACTTATTTGTCCAAATTATATTTTTACCCTCAGCTCTTTTTTATCACAACATAAGCTGGTAAACACTTTTAAAAATAAGCATAAGTTGTTTTTATTACAACATAAGGTGATAAACACTTTTTAACTTATTGGGTTTGTTAAAGGAGAAAAATGAGAATATGTGGATTTTAATTTACAATTTTGTTTCAATAGTTTTTTTTAAATTAATAAAGAAAGTAAAAGAGAAAAAATGATTACTATATAAGTTACTAATAGAAAACTCTGAAAATAAATATTTAGTAAAAGAGAAATAATATTTTAATAATATAATCAATGTTTATTTCTCTAAAATGAGAAATCTGTTGGAGATCGATGTAACTTTTTTTTAATTATTTTGACTTTTGATTCTCTATTTTGGAAATTTTTTGAGGAAACTATTAAAGATGCTTTAAACGAGTTAAGTCGAGTTGAGATGAAAAATAATCGAGATCACTCGAAAAAGAAAATATATGGCACGAACTCGGCTCAAACAACTATTTTAAAGTAAGTTTGAGATCGATGTTTGCTAAATTCAATCTTTATAAACTCATTTATGGGTTCAAACTCGAAACAATTACGTTGTTTATTGGTTTGAGCTCGATAATTTATATACTTTAGTTGTATGATTTATAAACATATGAACATATTATGCTCTATGAAGGGTATGCTCGAATGGCTTTGTCGAAGTTTCTAACAAACCGAGTCAAATATTGGTGTTATGAAATTTGACTCGTTATGTTAAAAATGTTTTATTTCGTGTTCAAGATCAACTCGAGTAATTCATTAAAAATCTGAATCATTAACACTTCTACCTATTACTTAAATACAGATTCTCAGTTATACCCTTAATTATGAGATGAAGATATCTAATACTCCATTTATTACTAAAGAAAAAAAAATATTATTTAGTTAACAAAATTTTGTAATAATTACACATTTTAAGCTGTATACATTTTTAATATGGACATCTATTTAGAACGTAAAGAGTATAATTTAAGAAAATTTATCATCATAAATCGAAACTTACCCTCCTAAAATTCTTACATTTATATAAACTATATTGTACCTAGAACATCATACATTGGTCACTAACGGTAAGGTTGTAGGCACGATTCATTAAGGTACACTATGTAATTTATACAAACGTTACAAGCCTAAAGCAACAGGCTAATCCAATAATTTTAGATTCAATTTAAAATCATGATGAAAATAATTGATAAATCTACAATTTTGAGCTTATAAAGAGCTTCCAAAGCTTTTTCTCTATCTATGTGAGATATGTTGTTACATATATATGGATCACTTGTAATTGTCACAATATTTGAAGATCAACGTGTGTTAGAAATACAGTCTAAGTTCATAGTTTTTTCCTCTGGTGTGTCGAAGAAGGTCAAAGTCAATTCTTTGCCTAAACTAATTGACTTTTTTTTTTTTAAATTTATTAATTCACAAGGTAATACGTAGCACTTTCTTATCATATTTATCCATTTGAATAGACTAATCAAACTATTTGTTTAAAATTTTACTTTTAAGCAGAAAGAAAAAAAGGCTAGATACTTTTAAATTTAACATGACATAAATTAAACCATATAATCTATTTAAAGTAATTATAACAGTATATTATGTTAAATTTGATCATTAGTCATTTTTATATGATTAATAATATGAATTATAAGTGGATAAATTGAGCTAAAAAGGTGATCAAACCATCAAAAGTAAAAACATCCCCTTCATGAACCAATTCTTTTGCACATTCATAGTTTACTCCACCAAACATACTTCATTTGTAGCCCCAAGATAAAGACTCATTCAATAGTTGCAAATCCAACTTAAAACTATCATAGAACTGTACAAGTTATTGGCAGTCCACAACTTTGAGTTTATACGAAGCTCATGAATCTACTTTTCTATCCATGTTGGAAGCTTGTCCAAAATTTTCCTTCTTATAATCATCAATGTGGAATTCACGTAAGATGTTACAAACACCCTCTCACGAACTCATCATGTCCGTCTGTCCGATAAGGTTTTGCCCACCATCCTGAGGGTATAATGATCGACTCTGATACTATTTATAACATCCAAACCCAAAGCAACAGCCAACAGGTTAGTTTTATAACTTTGAATTCAACTTAAAATCATTGTAAAAATTATTGGTAATCCACAACTTTAAATTTATAAAAAAGTCATAAATCTAATTTTCTAATGGTATTAAACAGGTAATTACATCATCTAGTTTATGTGTTAATTTTATTTTTATTAATGATTATTGTCAATTGAAGAAAACCAATTCCCTCAATAATCAAACTGAAACAGCCTTCACATGGCTAAGCTAGACCTAGCCAACACAATCAGCCATGTTAAACATACCATGCCTACAACTTTTACTCTTATTTCAAGAATTCAAGATATTTAATAATATTAATAAATTATCAATAAATATTAATACCATTTTACTTTGAATGAATCTAATTAAATTGTATCTGTAATTTAATAGTTGATTATCATGCATATACAAAATTGACATGATTTACAATCCATTATATAATCATCACAACTCAATCTCAATCGTTCATTTAAACCAAACGTGTTGCAACCTAGGGATCGCCAAGCAGTTCTTTCGCTCTATAGGGAGAGGGAGGGGGATAGGACAATTCTTTTTGAAGGAGGGGATTGTGTTACGCAGGGGCACAGATCCTAAAGTGAAAGAAGACCATTTTTACAACGAGATAAGATGCACTTTAGGATAATATGCAACGAGATAAAATGCATGTTAGGATAATATGCGCTTTAGAAGAGAATTGATCTAGTCCATCTTGGTGCATCTCATTTTAATGTGCATCAATTTCTCATCCAACAGTTTTTTTTTTGGAAGGCATAGCGGCATCGATCCCCCGACCAACTACCAACGCACGCACGCCCCCCCGGCGGTATCGGGCCTCAACGATAGGCAGCCCCCTAATCCGCCGCGACCGCAGCCCAGCTTACGCTTGGGCCTATTCCCAACCTTATTAGGAAGGGGCGATAGCCCAGTCTTCGACCGGACCACCTAAGGTCGACCCAACCAAGGTTGGGCGGTTGCTCCTCATGCACCAAAGCGTCCCCCTAGACTCGAACCCGGGTAGACTGGGATACCATCCACAGCCCCCCCAAGATGTTACCGAGCTTTGGAAAACCACTCCGACAAGACATGATTTGCAGGTACCTCCAAAGTGTAGTCCCCGTGGTTCAAACTTGAGACCTAGGCTTTGCCTACCCCAAGCCCTTACCACTTGAGCTACACCCCTTTGGTTTCTCATCCAACAATTGATAATCTTTTTTTATACTTCTCAAGTTAGCTTCAACTTTTCACCAAAACTTAACTATATATATATTTATTTATTTATTTATTTATTAACCTTGGTTGGATAAATTTGAACTCTTATGTGGCAAAAAGAATAAACACATTCTACCTTTTTATTTGTTCTTTCAAAGCTGTTATAAACTATCAAACAAAACACCCAAATGATGCTTGGAATATATATTTTAGTGGCTCAACACATTTATTTAAACTATATACATTTTATAAGCTTTATGCAGGTGATTATACATATATTTTCATGGTTTCTCCCATATACAATATTAAGCTCATATATTTTGGATTATATTCAAATCTTATACATGTTTTAAGTATATTTTGCAAAAATATTAATGCAATATAGTGACTATGTTAAAACATATGGTTAAATGTTAAAAATATTGTGCGACATTTTACTAGTTTATTTTTACATCCAGAATTAACGTTAACCTTTTTTAAGTCCATAAAATTCATATCAAACAACCAACATGTTATAAATGATTCAAACTTAGGTATATAACTATCGCAAAACAGCACGTTATAATTATATTAAATAGGAAAAAGAAACAAAAAACGTGCAAAATTTAGGAGCGAGTCCTTTTAGTAACTATCGTCCTTTACGTATTGTATTCAAAATAATCATTATATTTTGAAAAATCCCAAGAAACCTTGTACATATTTACAAAACACAAATATTTTTACCCAAATATCACAAGTAAAATGAAATAGAATGATAGCAATTGTAAGATGTTACATCGGTTGTAGAGGAGAACTAAGGTTGTCTTCTATAAAATTTGATACCTTTAATGTCAAACATGTTTCAAAATCGTGCGTTCAGGTGTGTATAAAACAGACAATATCTGTTACGTTTTGCTTAAGATATTACAACAATATTTATGTTTTAAGAAGTACATGAGTAATAGTTGTTTTGAATACATTTTAAGTTTATAGAAGTTGTTTTAATAACGAATAATGCTAAAAGTAAATTGATAAAAGAAGTTGGTGGTACAACTAAAGATGAGGTAAATTATCTCAGGGTTGCATGATTAGCAGTCAATCAGTGTCAGAGATTAGTCTAGGCAAAACCTATGATACCCTTAAAAAAAAGTGAAGATGAGGTTAGGTTTGCTTATGATTGTTGTGATATATAGTAATAAGTAGCATTTCAACACATGTTGGCAAACCACTTATGTTTTTACTCCAACTATGGGTTTTAGTGACTTCAACACATTGGTTTACCAAATCCATATATTTAATTAAGTGCTTAATAAGATGCTTAATTAATACTAAAAATATTTTATTAAATTATATATCAAAATATTGCATATAAAGATTATTATTGTTTTGTTTATATGGTAAAAATGATATTCAATATTCGGTCGGGTAAGTCATGAAGGTTTGAGTCCATCATTCTCATGCATGCTCAAGTCGTATATATAAGAGATTGATGCGGTCCATGATGAGAACTGATAACATCAGTGCTACATAAGATTTCACGTCGGTTGAGGAGCGGAACAAAAGTTATTTTATAAGAGACTGGCTACCTCATTTATCAGACGTGTTTTAAAAGTGACTTTAGGTGTGGACAAGAGGGACGCTATCTGGTACGGTTGGTCTAGTATGTTACAAATGGTATCAAAGCTAGGAACTCGACTGATGTGCTTGAGAGCATGTTGGGCTCCTAAGAGGGTGCATTGTAAGATCCCACATTAGTTGAAAAGTGAGCAAATGTTACCTTAATAAGGGATTCAATATCTTCTCTATCACACGCATTTTAAAACTATATGGACAAAACGGTCAATATTTAGTGTGTTTGGTCTGAAATGTTACATGTTATAAACATAATCAAATCTGATACTTCTTGTTTGATAAAATAGTTGTAATATGATGATTATTGTTGAACCACTTTCTACAAAATTAAGAATGTGTTATAATTGTTTGAATTTGAAAAATGAAGAATAGACATTAGTTTAAAGATTAACAAGTGTTGAAGAACCAATGGTATGAAGTGGTAAATTGAGTTGGGTTCAAACCCATCATAAAAAGCTTAATGGAGATTGGGTTCATTTTCACTTCCCATAAAACCTTGCCAAATTTTATTCCCACCAAATAAACCTTTTGATTAGAGTCAAAAGACTTCATTTCTAGTGGGAAAAGAAAAAGACCATCTACTTTGGATTTTGGAAACCAAATTTGAATGTCAATAGTCAACCCATCTCTTTCCAATTTCTTTCAAATTGAAACCCAAATTAAATAGGGAAATTAATTAAAATACTCAAAGTCAAACCAACTGTTACCAAAATACCCTAAAATTTTTCAATTTTGCAAAAATACCCAAAATACCCGCGATCGCGGGATACGCTGACGTGGCACGTATTTTGGGCACAAATGCCCCGCAAAGCCCCTAAACTTTGGCCGCGGTGCACTTTTGGTCCCTGTCCGCGATGGGCCAAAATTTACAGTTTTGGTCCCTGAAATTTTCAACTTTTGGTCCCTGAAAATTTACACTTTCAGCCCCTATAGTTAGACGAATCTTGATGCTTTTACTGTTTTTTTCCACAATTATTGCAATTTAAAGACCGATTTGTGGTTGAAATTCAATTGCATGTTTCAATCAATGTTAAATCAATGTTTTTGGAATATCAGTTTGTGGATGAAATGAGAGATTGGTTTTCTGATATGTTGGTTGTTTCATTCATAAATAGACGTAAAATTCAAGCCATAATTCTCACACAACGATTTCATTGTTGCAATATTTCTTTCTGCAATATTTTGTGTTTGAGATACTACTGAAAAAATAAGTTCATCTGTTGCAAAAGCTAAGCTATATTTCTGTTTTGATGGTGAATGGGTGCAAGATAACAATGAGTGGAATTTTGCTTATAAATCTAAGCATGGTGTAAAAGTGTCAGTAAACTATACTTATCAGAAGTTTGTTGCATACGCCATGCAAAAATGTGGAATCAACTCTTCTGATATTTGCAAGTTAGTGTTTAAAAATGGCGATGGGTCATTTGTGGATTTATCCAACGATGGGGATATCTCTACTTTTCTGCACCTTGCAGTCGATTCAGAAAGACCCCCATTACTCTTTGTGTATCCCGGCGTATCCGACGGTGACGACGACGGTGACGACGACGAAGACCTCCAAATAGAGCAGCATGATTCTCAACAACAACAACAACCACCACCACCACCACCACCACCACCATCACCACAACCACACGAATGGCGTATTGCTGGAGTTGCTGATGACGAAACCCACGTTTTCAGAACGGGTAATTCTGAAATAGACAGATCAGACACCGATAATGATGATCACGAAGAATATACCCCTAGTAGAAAATCATGTAGTTAGATAAATGACTTTTTTGATATGCCCCCTATTCTTCCAGACTCCCATACCCAGACACAAAGCTACGAACCTACACCTTATATTCGTAGCGAAAGTTTAACAGCAGGTCAGATATTCGATTCGAAGGATCTCTTAGCAAGTCAGATCGGACTCAAGTTCTTGGAAGAGGGTTTCCAAAGTCGCGTGCGGGCATCTGACAAAATCAAATACGTAGTTGAATGTGCTAGAGAAAAGTGTGAGTGGAGGTTGTACGCGATTCACACGGGTCCCAAAGGAGGGGCGATAATGATTAGAAAGTTGCACGACGTACACACTTGTACGAGGACGCAACTTAATCCCCACCACAAACAAGCCGGCAAAAAGACTTTGGGTGCGATCCTGAAAAACAAATTTCTTGATGTTAGCAGGTCATTGCGTCCAAAGGACATCGTCCACGACGTTCACCGGCAGTTCGGCGTCACGATTGATTACCACCAAGCGTGGCGTGCACGCTGCCATGCACTGTTTATGGTGAGAGGCACGTTCGAGGAGTCGTATGAACGACTCCCGACATATTTATATAATTTGCAGATGCAGAACCCTGGTACTGTCACGCAGCTACGGACCGATTCACGTGGACGGTTTGAGATGTGCTTCGTGGCCCTTGGACCCGCGGTACGTATTTTAACACGTCATATGTTTACACATTATAAACTATAACATTTACACATTATAAACTATAACATTTTAACCTATGTTTTTGCAGATCCGCACATTTCTGGAAAATCTACATCGTGTCCTGATAATAGACGCAGCCCATTTAAAGGGCCGTTACTTGGGTATGATGTTCCTGGCGGTTGCCATGGACGGGGATAACTCCATCGTTCCAGTAGCTTTCGGCGTAGGCAAGTCCGAAACCGGGGACGAGTGGACTTGGTTTCTGTCCATGTTGAGACAAGCTATCGGAGACCTGCAAGGGTTGGTGTTTATGTCTGACAGGGCTCCTTCCATAAGCGCCGCAATCTCTGCCATGTACCCAAACGCCCCTCACGCCATATGCTGTCGACATTTGGAGATGAACGCCAAATCCAAGGACAAACGTATTACCACCTACAAGGATGTCTATTGGGCGGCATGCAGAGCATATACGGATCGGGAGTTTAACAAGTACATGAATATGCTACGATACAGTGTCAAGGAAGCAGCCAAAGTCTTTGACGATGCTGGACCGGAGAGGTGGTCCGCGGCCCATTTTCCTGGACAACGGTATGACATTCTGACCTCGAATAGTGCAGAGTCTGTGAATGCACTCTCCCGTTTTGCGCGTAGATGTCCGATTGTTAATCTTATGGACTACTTTTCGGCCTTTCAACAAGAGTGGTACCAAATTCGACGCCTAAAAGGAGCTAAGATACAAAATGCACTCGCACCAACGGCGGAGAATATCGTTCAGTACAGGGCGCGTCGTGCGGCGACATGGCCGGTAAGAGCAATCGGGTATGGGAAGTACGAGGTGCATGATGACTATATTCACGCGATTGTGAATATGGAAGACCACCTTTGTTCGTGTCGCGAATGGGATAAATATGGGTTACCGTGCGGCCATGCCATCACTGCAGCAACATATATGGGTCGTACAGATTGCAGCGACTTGGCTGTACCTTTCTTCACGTCCGAATATTACCGGAAAACATACGTGGAGGTAATAAACCCAGCTGGACCCCCTGCAGCATGGGTGTATCCACCCGACCCGCTTCCACCATGCTATCCACCTTTAATGGATAAGAACAGGGCCGGGAGACCGAGAAAGAACGACCGACGTCCATCACGTGGTGAAAGTTCGATACAACGAAGATGTACTCGGTGCCAATGCGTAGGACATACTCGTGGAGAGTGTCCAAATCCCGCCCCTTCAACCGTGCCAAGGAGACATTCTGTCAGTCACACCTCGGGCCCGTCACAGCTTGAACCATATGGAACAAACCCTTATGATACTGTTGATCTAAACACTGATTTGTAAATGATATATATACACACATACATATGCTTCTAAATGAACATTGATAACACAGCTAGTTTGTAAATGATATATATATATATTCGTATTATATATTTACACACATAAAGAAAATAGGAGACCTTCAATTTTTCTTAGTATTTTCTTGACCTTGTTCTTGCATCCATGGCAGTGAATGTTAACTCTGAGTACACATGTCTGTTTATATATTCATATTAGATACGTTTTAATTTTAACAAATTACACCATTATAGTTAATTATTTAATTTATGGTACATCTCATATTTTTTTTTTCAATTTTGTTTTACACTCCTATCGCATTAACATAATAATCATATATTAACTAATTCATTAAATCGTTTTAAATTATTATTATTTGAATGTGTTTATAGATATCGTGAATGGCAATAGGAGAAGGTAGAATTGTTTATAAATGGGGTTTTGACAAGTTGGTATCACTGGACTCATTTAAGAATTGTGAAAATGGGTATTTGGCGAATGATGATTCATGTGTGTTTAAAACACTTCAGCTTCAAACACACATGAATCATCATTCGTCAAATACCCATTTTCACAATTCTTAAATGAGTCCAGTGATACCAACTTGTCAAAACCTCATTTCATATTATATATATACACACACATACATATGCTTCTAAATGAACATTGATAACACAGCTAGTTTGTATTCCATCCAACAAGCTCTTCATCTTCAATCTTTCTGACCCTTCTTCAATGGCTTCTGCTTTTGCAACCACGTATGGCCATTGTGTACCACAACCCGCACACACTTTAGCAAATGAGTTGAGGGTTGTCATATATTCTACAAGAGGAGTAGGCCCACGAATGAGGTAACCTCTGACTTGACCTTGCATGATGTATCCAACCTAACCGTGGTTCAGCGGCTTAAAAACTACTTTTCAGAGAAATTAACAACAACAAAAAATACAAAACAACAACACAGTAAAAAAAATACAAATAACAACACAGTAAAAAAAATACAAAACAAAAAAAAAAATATAATCACCACCTACTTAAAAATTGATTTAGTTTCATCAATCCAAGCTTGCTTCTCGTTTACCTTCGCTTGAATAATTGCGAAGTCTTGCAGAATATGGTGAATTGCTTCTTGTTCTCGACGAACACGAACCTCCCGAGCTTTTATATCCCCTTTCATCCTTTTGATCTCCCTGTCTTCCTCTTCGATCTTTCTCAAATGGACTGCCTTCCTGTCCATAATTTTTTTCCACTCTTCTGTTAGTTCATCTATCTCCTTTTCCTTTTTTGCTATGGCGACCTCGATTTGAGGTGGCATTTTTTCAGGAGTAGACTTAGGGTTTGATGACGATGCCATTTGTGGATGAAATGAGAGAAGAGAAATCAAGAGAGAAATCAATTTAAAGAAAGAAAGCAAGAGAGAAATCAAGAAAGAAAGCAAGAGGAAGTGTGAATTGTGAATTGCATACTACTGATATTTATGGATGAAATCTCAAACATGCAAATGAATTTCAACCACAAATCGGTCTTCAAAGTACAATAATTGTGGAAAAAAACAGTAAAAGCATGCAAGATTCGTCTAAGTACAGGGACCAAAAGTGTAAATTTTCAGGGACCAAAAGTGTAAATTTTGGTCCATCACGGGCAGGGACCAAAAGTGCACCGCGGCCAAAGTTGAGGGGCTTCGCGGGGCATTTGGGGCCAAAATACGTGCCACGTCAGCCCTAGCCCGCGATCGCGGGATCCATCGCGGGTATTTTGGGTATTTTTGCAAAATGAAATTTTTTTTGGGTATTTTGGTAACAGTTGGTCAAACTTGAGGTATTTTAATTAATTTCCCAATTAAATAATAGGGTTTTTTAAGATTTATTTTGTTTTCAGGTGTTTTTAAAATCATTATTATAAATTGAAAAATAAATTTGAGTAATTAGATAATCGGTTGCTTAAAGCTATTGATAGTTATTGGGCAAAAAGTTGATTACCGGCAACCCTAACCGGCGCCATACGGAACCTGCCTCCAAGGACACCAATGTGAGGAGATATTTTTTGGCTCACTCAGCGGCTGAACCCAGGACATGTTATATATTGGGCAAATTCACTCCACTCATTTACCAACTGAGCTACACGCCAGAGGCTAGCTATTGATAGTTATGTAATTTCACAACTCTTCACTTGATTATACAAATTTGGTTATTATGATCCAATCTGAAAATCAGAATGATACTTGAATATCTTCTATCAGTGGATGTATTACATTGTATTCCACTTTTTTTTTTTTTTACTTTAGTAGTAATAGTTAAAACTAAGCATGTAAAGTTGTAAACATAAATGAGTCAGGTTAAATATGGTGATTTTATAGTGATCTCATGCTTTATAAAATGTCTTGATGATTAACGTATTTTTTTCTTCTGTTATTGTTTTCAATTTTATATTCATATGTTTATTTGAATATAATTGGCTTTTCTTCTGTTAACCGTTGGTGCTCGAACCAATTCCTATGCATCTAAACTCATGGACGAATCTATAATTTGATCAGGACCCCATAAATTTTAAAAATATGGTTTTTATATTATGAAAGTCATATATATATATATATAAACTTGAGATCATGTGAGACCATGTTATTTCCGTGAGACCAAAAAATTAACACTAAACCTTCACAGCAAAAGACTGTGATGGTAAACCTTCACAGTGTTTTTGCTGTGAAGGTTTGTTGTTTTTCTTACCTTCACAATGAAGCACTGTGAAGGTTTAGTGTTAATTTCTTGGTCTCACGAAAACAGGTTGGTCTCACGTGAACCCAACCCTATATATATATATATATATATATAGAGAGAGAGAGAGAGAGAGAGAGAAAGAGAATGGTTCAAACGAGGAGCGTAACAATTTAAGAAAACGTGAGGAGCACCTCCCATGTACAAAATCACATGTGATTCACAACACAAGGACTAAAATCATATGTGATTACACGCGCGGTTTGTTACGCGGCTTGCGAAAGCGCGCGGCTTGTCCCGCGGTTTGTGTTGTGAATCACATGTGATTTTGTACATGGACGGTGCTCCTCACGTTTTCTTAAATAGGTACGCTCCTCGTATGAACCCGCCTCTCTCTCTCTCTCTCTCTCTCTATATATATATATATATATATCTTTTGACCCTCAAAAAAATATGGTTTGACGCCACAAGATTTTTTATTATCTTAATTTCATTGTTAATTTTTTATATAATTTATTTTTATAATAATTGTTAAATCTTGAATTGTTAGGTCAGAGTTTTTTTATTAATTGTTAATGTTTTTGTTAGTTTATTAGTTGTTAGTTGTTAGGGTTTGTTAGTTGGTAATTTAGGGCTGGGGTTTATTAGTTTATGTATAACTGTTAATTTGAATCATCTTTCTTGGATCCTTATGAAATGAATTTTTTCCATGTACTGTCACCCTAATCAAAGAGATAAATAAAACGAAACTACTTGAGTAGTGAACATTGTCAACCATGTGGGCACATGACCATTACTTAAATTCCGACCCATCACTAAAATTTATGGATCTGTCACTGCCGCAACTGATCCATAGACCTCTGAAGATAGCAGCCATGCAACGGATGTCAGCAGTTTGAGTATTTTAGGTTTAACATTAAAGTTAGGGGCTGTTTGGCAGTTGCAGAATGATTAAGAGGCTTTTATGATATAGTGCAAAATGAAATATGGTTGTTTGATATTTGTTTAGAATGAAATCAATATGCTGAATGGTTAAGCGAGGCCCAAGATGTTAAATCATTCAGAGGGTTTTAGAACCATTAAGAGACAAACTTTTTTTGCCAAACAAGATTCACCTCTGAGCGATTCAGAGGTTGCCTCTTAATGGAACTATTAAGAGGTAAACAAACAGCCCCTTAAACAAAGGCAAAAACTACCGGCTATTCAATATATGATAGATTTTTCTTAAACAAAATCATAATGGTTTCAAACAGTATTTCACTCATGCAATTGGGATTGGGGCTACATGTGTTTAGGCCTCTCAAAGCCAAATCACATTAACCTCAAATGTTCCATTGAGAGTTTTTAGCACGTGTTTATATAGAGAGAGATGCAAGTTCATACAAGAACAATAATCATATAAAAGAATAATAACCTTTTAAAAGAATAAGAATGAAGTCGAATCACATGTAATTTTACACTAAAATCATGCACGCCTTTTCCTTTGAGGCAACTTAGATCGAGTGCCAAGTTGCCACCAGGTTCCTCACGTGTATTATCACATGTGATAAGAATATTATTGCATTTTCGTAAAATGAAGATATTCTCGTTCGAACCTCCACCAATAGGAAAAGTAAACCCAAAACAAACAAGCTAAATATATTATCGAGTAAACTACAATTTTGGTCCCTGGTGTATACCAAAATCACCGAAAGTGGTCCCTAAACTTCAATAAGTGCAAGAATAGTCCCTGGTGTCCTTATTTTGCTATGAAAATGGTCCCTAGCTACAGTAACTCCGTTAAACACCCAGTTAAGTCCCAGTTAAGTCAGGGGTAAAATGGTCTTTTTACTTTATTTATTTTTCTATTAAAATAAAATAAAATAAGAATATATTTATATATTATATATATATACATACATACATACACATACAGTGGTCTTCATTTTCTCCCCCACCATCACCAAATCCCTTTCTCCGGCGCTCTCCCTCCTCCTCCATTTTTGGCCACCACAATATCTCGCCACCGTTCATCCTTCGTCATCCCTACTCTATCGGTCACCAAGAACTTACAACCATTGTGAGATTCCATCTCCATCGAAGGCAGTAACCACCATTGCAAGGCTCCATCTCCATCGAAGGCAGTACCGCAGTAACCACCATTGCAAGGCTCCATCTCCATCAAAGGCAATGACCACCATTGCAAGACCATGTTCCCATCGAAAAACGAAAATAGCATCCACCACCATATGGCATCCAACCACCGAGCAACAGACCGATTAATAGATAGAGATCGAGAGGTATTATTTGTTTTTCCTAGCGAGAGAAACGAGCTGATAAACACAGAGAGATCGGTAGAGGGATGGATTGGTATACACCATCACACACGTTTTGGGGCATTTGTGATCCGAATCGTGATCAGAAACGGAGAATCCGAACAGGTATATGAGAAACCCTAATGAAATTAGGGAAACGGATTGGGCATTTGCCATTAAATTGATTACAATTTCTAGATCTGAGTTGGGGATTTTCGGAATTGAAATGGGTGTTAAAGAGTGCAGAGAGAACAATGGAAGGGATAAAAACAACGGTGGTGGCTGCTTACCGGTAATGATCGCCGGAGATCGGTGACCCTGGAAGTTGGCCATCGAGAGACAGATGGAAAATTGAAAGAAGTGTGATGGTGGTGGAGTGGTGATGGTGGTGGAGTGGTGATGGTGGTCTTCTCCACCACTGTATATATATATATATATATATATATATATGAAGAAGAAGAAGAAGAATGATGGTGGTGGTTGTATTGATAAGGAAAAAAAGGAAGAAGAAGAATGATGGTGGTGGTGTGGTCGCCGGAGGTGGTGCCGGAGAAGACCGTTGTTGTGTCGTGTGTATGTTACATATATTAATATTTAGGGAAATTAATTAAAATGACAAAAGTCAAACATCTTGTTACTGAAATGCCACAAATCTCTCTCATCTTACCAAAATGCCCCAAAAAGCCGTGGTGGGCCCCGCGATCGCGGGCCTCAGGCCCACGTGTCACCAAACTTCGCCCAAATAGCCCGCGTTGGTCCCTCAAGAATGCCTGCGGTCCATCTTTTCCCCCTCAAGAATGCCCGTGTTGACAGTTTTAGTCCCTGTCCGCGTTGGGATCCCGCGATCGCGGGCTAACCCGCCACGCGTCGGCATGGGGTTAACCCTAAAAATCTTTGTGAGCCAAACCCTATCTCTTTCTCTTCTCTATCTCCGCACTATATAAGAGGGGTGTGGGGACCAAACCGGCCACACCCCATTTTTTTAATAACTCTCTCACTTTTTAATCAAACTCTCTCAATTTTCTCCCACTCTCTCAATTTTGTCGTGTGGAATACGCGTTCGGGTTTTGTGAAGATGTCTCGTATTACCTCTGTGGTATGTTTTCCTTATGTTTTTTGTTATTTTTTGTTAAGATATATGATTTGTATGTTGTTAGAGTTTTTATAACTTTTGTTATGTTTGAATGTGATATTTGTATGTTATAATGTGTATGTTGTTATTGGAGTATTTTTATTAAAAAAATGTTAAGAGTGTGTTTTTTTATAAAAAAATTGTTAAGAGTGTTTTTTTATAAAAAAATTGTTAAGAGTGTGTTTTTTTTATAAAAAAACATTGTTAAGAATGTTTTTTATAAAAAAATTGTTAAGAGATTGTTTTTATAAAAATAATTCTAAAGAGTGTAAGTGACACTGAGTAACCATTATAGTTATATGTTTGTTCCTAATTTTGTAACTATTTTAATGATCAATGTCACGCAGGCCGGGATGTCGGGGGCATACACATCGCAGATGCCGTCGTTCGCCACCACAGCAATCACAGACATCTTTGGCGGTTCGGCCGGAGACTATTACAGGCCGGAAATGCATACTTAAGTTATTTTGGTAGTTTTGGTTTAATTGTGAACATTTCCTAAATTGTACTTAAAACATCTAATAACTTAATTTTCAGACGATGGGGTCTCCTATTATCCAGGATCACTTCTCGGAGCCGGAAGATGACCCGATGGAGGTTGTAGATCCACCACCACAGGTGACCCCGCTCCCTCAAAAGCGGTCGCATAAAATTTCACAATGGTTTCGTCACCCGTTTGGCCAACAAGGATCTACGACACCACCGGCCGCTAAAAAGCAAGCAAAGAAAGTGGGGGGAAAGAAGGGAGGAAAGAAAAAGGGAAAGGTGTCTTCACCGGAGCCTCAACCGGCATCGGAAATATTGAGGATGTGTCGGACTGGTCGCCTCCCCCCCTTGATCTTCATCCCTCACTTGAACTTGGAAATCACCCCCTCGTTTTTCAATGTATTGCTGGCCGTTGACCCTTTGGAGTCTGACTTACTGGATGTGGTTAGTATGAAGTTTAATTATAGTCATATAATTAAATATATTTATTTTACATGTCTAACCATCTATTTTTTATGTATAGCACATCGATTGTTGGGTCTCGCTGTTGCAAAGACATCGTGGAACAAACACGAGGTGGACCATGATGTTCAGTATGTTCTTTCATTACTTGTTGATTGAGCATCTAGGTCCCGCCTCCGTGGTTAGATCATGCAATGGCTTGGAAGGGACCTCTTGGGCTCTCCTCGATGTGGTATGTAAATCGTTTTACTCTTATTTTATTTAACTTGTTTTGTTGCTAACTAAGTTGTCTAATATTGTAATATTTCAGGTGTACATCCCTATATGCATTAATCCCCAACATTGGTTGCTTGGAGTGTTTGAACTTGACGCTATGACCATGACCATATATGATAGCGACAGTGCCAGTCTCTTCAGACAGCAATTGGAAGAGCAGATGACAAAGTTTAAAACTGTGCTATTTGACTTTTTTTGCCGGGTCAAGGATGATAGACGTCGCGATATGACAGGTGTCTTTCGCTATAAGTTCGCCAAGAATGTACCCCAGCAGGCCGGGATAAATGCGGATTGCGGTGTCTGGGTATGCCGTAATGCCCAAATGTTGATAAATAACAATGAGGTATGAGTACACCCTGACGAGGCCGGGGATGTTGCCAAAGATTTTCGCATACATATGGCGGAGTCCATTTATGAGCATTGTCAAATAGGGCCACGTTAGGTTGTTTATGTAACATTAAATAATTATTATTTTTAGTATTAACTTATTTTGTTAAAGTATTGTGATTGACTTACTGTTTACTTCATTTGGTTTTTGCTAATTTCATCCATTTACTCAACTTTGAGTATCGATATCTCTTTCACACATACTCCATTTTGGACGCATTATATATCATTTCGAAGCTCTCATATAGGAGAACATAAACCTACTAAAAGTTAGTTATATATAACACATATATATAAATTTAAATGCGTCCAAAGTTTAGTAAACCCCATATTTCCAACACCTAGTAAGTAGGTTTATGAAACTTGCGATAATCCTAATACAGAGATTATTGGATGAACAAGCATTTATTTCTTGATTATTGGTGTATTGGTTCTCGTTGTCTGGAAGTGATTCATATGATGCAAAAATTGGTATCATGTAATGTAGAACAATATCTATATTATAGAAACTTGCATTTGACAGTACCATATAAATCTGATCTAAATTCTCATTAATTAGCTATATTTGACTACTTAAAGACCTTTATTCAAGAGCAGACGAATATTGCAGTTACTTTTTCAGTCGAATCTTACAGGCTCTTTTCAAACGAATCTTGCAGTGAACTATTCAGACGAATCACGACTTCCTATCTATCTTTTATACAAACACTCTCGCTTTTCTTAACACAATGGATGGAGGTTCAAGATCAAGGGGGAACAGGTCGGCGAATGTGGTTGGAACTTCACGTTCGGGAGCCTACCAACCACTGAACGACGGAGCTCGTCGGAGTACCTGGAAGGTACCGGAAACAGACGAGGAGTGGACAAACTGTGGGCGAACTGCAGCCGATTTTCCATTCACGCCTGAGGAGGAAGCAGACTGGGAGATGTCATCCGACAATTACTACTTCGATAATGGCATGAGAACCCCACCAATGTATGATTTTATGCCGATGGGTCTTCGACAAAGTCAACGAATTACTCCCGCAGTGCAAAAAGCCATTGATGAGGCGAACGCCGATATCAAAAAGGTAAAGGGTATGTGGAACCATAACAGGGGGATTCAGCAGGGGAAAATGGAGTATCTAGCGGAGAAGAAACGAGAACTGGCCATGACTAGGGCTCACGTTCGGCAGCTGCAACGAGAGATTAAGGAAGCTGAAGAGGAACTAGAAGAACTCGAATCGGACTACATAGGAATGGAGGACGTGATCAAGGAAAAGGTTAACTTGATCACAGGACTCCAGGACGCCTTCCAGTGATAGATTTCTTTGTTTACATGCACTGTATCCGTTTTAGTTGGGAAGATGATTTGCAATAATTTTTATATGATGTTGTTAATTAATTTCCTTGTTACATAACTTAAGTGAATTTCTATATTAAAAACATTAAAATGGAAAGGAAACAATACATTAAAAACCACATAAAATGATAACCTAAAAACTATATGGACCATTAATGTTTTTTTAAATTTGCAACAAACTTCATGGACCAAACTGTAAATTCGAAAAGTAGCGGGTTAGCCCGCGATCGCGGGGGCCCAACGCGGGCAGGGACCAAACCTGCCAACACGGGCATTCTTGAGGGGGGAAAGCTGGACCGCGGGCATTCTTGAGGGACACCCACGGGCAAAGTGGGCAAAGTTTGGTGACACGTGGCCTGAGGCCCGCGATCGCAGGGCCCACCGCGGATTTTTGTGGCATTTTTGTAAGATGGGAGAGATTTGTGGCATTTTGGTAAGTGATGGTCAAACTTAGGGTATTTTAATTAATTTCCCTAATATTTACTCTAATATTTATATATATATATATATATATATATAATAATATTAATATAGTATAATATATAAAATAAAATATTTTATTAATTTTTTAACAGAAAAGGACAAAAAATGGGTAAACAGACGAAAATACCCCTGACTTAACTAGGTGTTTAATGGAGTTACTGTAGCTAGAGACCATTTTCATAGCAAAATAAGGACATCGTGGACTATTCTTGCACTTATTGAAGTTTAGGGACCACTTTTGGTGATTTTGGTATACACCAGGGACCAAAATTGTAGTTTACTCTATATTATCTCTAGATTTGACCTCCAGAGATGATATGTATACAAACCTGTCATCTACCCAAAAAAACAGAGCGACAGCTCACATAATCAGCTTCCAAAAAGCGTGCACAAAAACAAAACTAGCCACAAATATACATGAAAAGTAAAATACTAAAAAATGGCACACTTGTATATCTATGTATGTAAGTATATCCATGGATGTGTAGTATAGTTTGTGCAGATGACATATATACGAAATGGAATCGATAATAGGAGGAAGCGATGGGGGATGCTATTCGAAAGCTGTTTTGAGTCGAAAAAGAATGAACAAATGACAAAATGCATGTAGAATTAAGAAAACAAAAAAGATGAATACCATATAGAATAGATGGATGGAGTTACTGGTAAGTATAACACGATTGATCGAGTTAGCTAGGCATGTGAGCCTTTTTTTGCTCCATTTGCTTGGAGGGTCTTAGACATGGTCCGCAGTCTATTTGTGATTTCGGTAAAAGAAGGCCGGATGGTGGGGTCCGCCAACCAGCATTGCTCCATTAGCTTCCTCCATTCGGGGTCACACCGTTCTGGTATAACAGGTCGAAGAGTATCCTTCACAATACCTCCTGTCATCGTGTTTAGTAAAATATACAAGTCAAAGGAAGAAAGGCAAATGAACGAATAAACACTCCATTTGTTTAGCGAAAAATGTAACGTTTTTCTTCTTTCTAAAAGTAAGACGAGTTCGCAAATTTTAAGGATAAGTCCAATATCCAAATAATTCAGGCATTTAAAACATATAATCAATATAGATTTTTGCTACTTATAATTAAAAGCTCTCACACTTAGATTTTTTTATGAGGTATAGAAACCATAGGGTCAGGTTTAAACGAGAACAGAGAACACGAGAATGGACAAATCACATATGATTTTATACTAAAATCACATGTGATTCACGCGACTTTGGCCACGACCTGACCCTTGTGTTGATCGCGTTCCGTAATCGCATGTGATTTCAGTGCAAAATCACATGTCGAAATGTATTAGTTTTTTAATACTAGATGTAGATTTCAAGTACTTGAACATGATGGACTAGGTTACAATGCATTCTCCAAGGATCTAGAACACTCTAGAAGGTCTAGATAGGTAAAAAAGATATCCAGTGCTCTACAAGTTCTAGAATTCCGTATATCTTTTAGAACATTCATGATACTTATATCGGTGTTGGGCTTCTTTTAGATGAAACATAGATGGTTCTAGAATCTAGAATGCAAGTATACGAGGTATTTTGACTATTTTCATCATCACTGGTAAAAGGTGAAGAATCTCCCACATAGTAATCCCAAAAGAGAGCAACAGCTTACCTATGATCGCCCCACAATGCAAATTTGCATAAGGTTCTTCACCAGTTAAGATCTCCCACATAGTAATCCCAAAAGAGAACACATCAACCTGTCAATACCAAGAATTAAGTTATTAATTGGTTGGACTAATTTGTTGCATAAATAAATGCCCACAAGGAAAAAAGGACACAATTTTAGAAATTCGTAAATATTACAGACAAAATACCCTAAATAATAGAGGAAGTAATTATTTTCTACATCTCATAACTAAGGTAATTTTTTCTGACCTTTTCAGAAACTCGAGTGGTGCTACCATTTAATAGTTCTGGTGCCATCCATGGTAAAGTTCCTCTGACACCACCTGAAACTAGAGTATTCCGTTTGATCCTCGATAGTCCAAAGTCTCCAACCTGCAAGAGTCTCTATCTATCATATGTGCTAAAGATATATAATTATGAGTTCATATTACAAACCCAAAGAAAACGACTCAGAATGTCTACTGTCATAGGGGTGTAAACGAGTCGAGCTTTTAACGAGCTGGTCGAGCTCATTTATCTCGAGCTCAAGCCTAATAATTTTAGATCGCGAGTCGATCTCGAACAAGAAATTAAAGCTGGCTTAACTTAAACGAGTCGAGCTCCATAACACGAATGTTCCAATCGAGTGGACTCGTTCGAAAGCTCGATTAAGCTTTACAAGTCCATTCGAGCCATTCGAGCATACACTTTTTTGAGCCAACCATATTTATATGTTTACAAATTATATAATCAATATAAAAAAAATCATCTAGCTTGAGTACATGAACGAGTAAATCGATTTCGAATTCGAGCTCATAAACAAGTATCGTGCTCGAACTCAAACATTGAAAAGATATTCGAGCTCGATCTCGAGCCTGACTTTGAAAAAGTTAATCGAGCTCGAGCCTGGTATTATTTTTTGGAGCCGAGCTCGAATAACCTACTACTCGACTCGACTCGGCTCGTTTACACCCCTATCTACGGAGATGCTTTGATGTTTCTACGTCTTTGTAGCAATACGATACCTTTCCCACACAAAATGGCTCATTTTTAATTACCTTGCAAACAGGTCGTTGTGGATCACGCATATTAACCAGCAAATTGTCACACTTTAGATCGAAATGGACGATATTTTTCGAATGCAAATATTCCATCCCAAAAGCTGCATCCATGGCTAGTATGAGCTTTTTCCGACGATCAAGTGACCTAAACATGACATCAGAATTCAACCCAATTAAGATACAATGAAGCCAAAAATTTATAGAGGAATAAAAGTGAATTCACCTATCCTTTTTTATTAAGACATTTCTAAGTGATCCATTTGCCATAAATTCGGTAACGGTAGCTAACGTTCCTCCAGCTCCATCCGGTACAACTCCATAAAACGCAACCACATTTGGATGATGAAGATTTGAAAGAATGCGTGCTTCTCTCCAGAAGTCATTGGTCTGGAACAGTCAGAGGCCAATCAATAATGCTAATAGATGGAATGGCATTTAAGTATAAAAAAGCATATTATAAAAAAGAATATTAAAAATAGCGGGATGACCCACCAGCCGTTCTTCCTCGGATAATCTCCCAGCAAAGCAGCTTTTCTTGATTCTTTTAATAGCAACATCTGACCCACGCCATCTGCCATGATAAACAGTTCCATATGTCCCAGAGCCTAACTCTCTTAGTTCTTCGAGTTCAGCGTTCTTAATTATCTGCATACGACGTCCATGTACTCTGTTGAGGATGCAAAATGATATTGAACAAAAACCAACAGCAAGATCGTAGTTTCATGCCAAAATTATTTATTTCAACATATTATGTGATCAGCAGAATCTGTCTTTATATGTGAATATAACATGATACAAATTATTTTCTAGAAAGTTAGATTCGGTGCATAACAAGAAGTCAACAATAAATCAAAAGCCAAAACAATAACAAAAAGATAGTATTCTTAACATATACAAGCATACAACAAATGTCCATCATGAAGGCAAGATTGTATAAAATCATGAGATTCACCTTGCCCAAAGTAACTAAGCATTAAGAAAATTTCTACATGCCTTTGTTTAACATATTCCTAGGTTAATAGGTACCATCTAAAAAGTTTTTTATTTTATTTATGAAGCATGCAAAGCATAGGATCAAAGCCCAAACACGAACTAATAGCAATAGTACCTCTGCTACAGCTTCTCCTCAACAACATAGCATAAGTAATAACTAATAACCATATATATACATGTGTGTTTACAGGACAATAATGTACCTGGAGGCCATACATATCAGCTTCCATTTCAGCTATTAATGCATTACTGAATGGGCCATCTTTACCTCCATTATCTGTTGCAGCATCCTGCATACGATATGAAAATCTATGTTGTTACAACGTTCAAAATACAAAATATCGGTCAGGACCTACATTTGAAATATCGGATATATCGGTGGTATATTATCGGTGATATATCGGTCCAAAAATATCGGTTCATATAATATTTCTCAGAATTATATATATATATATTATATATATATAATAGATTTATATGTATGCATCCATAAACATATCATATGCATTAATGAAAAATATAGTTTCAACATCAAAACATCAACTTTAACAAGTTTCACAAACAAAATAGGAAAAGTGTTCATAAACGAGCTAATCACAAGCAATAGGTTCGGCATCCGAGTCAACATCATCTAGAACGTTGGAAAATATAGAAACCTAACTTAGACTACTAGTTGACTAATTAAGTAAAAGCCCAAGTAAATATATAAACCTATAAAAGCCCTATAATCACTAAAAAGGCCCAAAAAAACCATCTACAAAAATCGGTATATCAGACCGATATTTTGGTCAAAAAAATGCTGAAATATCGGCGATATTATCGGAGCCGATATTTTTCCACCGACATTTTATCCGGGTCTGATATTCGATATATCGCCAATATTAACAGCATTGATGAAAATACCTCAACTGTAGATCAACTGGCTATTGCTTCATTTGAATTTGGTATTTAATGCAAGCATTGAAGTACAACTTTTTTTATGTAGAAAAGGGCATGGTTATTTTAACTTGAGTATATAATGCTTGTCACTTTACAGTTTCTTCATTATATTTAGTTTAAACTTGTATGCCAATGCCTTGGATTATCCATCAAGAGCAAAATCTTATTTGGACCAAGTAACCTCAAGTAGTATAGGTTAAGACTAATCAGGTAACTTATAATTTCTTACCAGTTACCATTTGGTGAATTTTCCCATGGTAGTTGAAGTGGACTCAAAATTATATCCAATGACTTCCAATAGCACTGTAATGAGATGATGAAGTGAATAATTTCAAGGCCCACGTAAGTTTGGTGCCTTGTTCTAAGTGTGGTGCTAAAGAACTTCTGATTGGTTGTCCATTTACTATCACTAGTCCTGCTAACTTTTCTACATTGATCTTGCCTAGCATATCAAAATGTGTGGATGGTTTCTTACTACACTGAGGACTGTTGTCTGTTTGGCAGTTGCTGAATGGTTTGGTGCAGAATGATTGAGTGGTTAGAATGATTAAGTGACTCTTATGATATAGTGCAAATAGAAATATGGTTGTTTGTTAATTGTTCATAATGAAATTAGGGCACTGAATGGTTAAGGGAGGCCCAAGATAAAAAAATCATTCAGAGGGTTTTAGAACCATTAAGAGGTAGACTTTTTTTTGCCAAACAAGATTCACCTCTTAGCGATTCAGAGGTTGCCTCTTAATGGAACTATTAAGAGGTAAACAAACAGCCCCAGAAAGGCTCTTAAAATCAGATCTTAATATCTCATAGCAAAGTGCATACCTCGATATTGGAATCTGAAAAAGTGCTCTCAGCTGCGGTTTCATTTGAAGGATGAGCCTCAGTGCTGACTGCATCTAACATATGTGAACAACTTGCAGCATCAGTTACATCTCCCAAAAGGTCGACCAACTCCAGTTTATTTTCTTCCTTGTCCTTGATAGATGGGATTTCCTTTTGCAACTTATTGTAATATTCTTCATAGCCTAAGTTACCAACTTCCTGTTTGGTGTAATTGAAAAAGTCTTCATCCATCAGTGAAACTTCTCTCCTAAATCCAGCACCTGTTGTTGGATTCTGCATCAATGGAGACGGGTGCAGCTCGCTGGAGCCAATTAGCATAGGTTTCTGGTCATTCATTCCGTTCTGATGCACGCTTGGTAGTTGAACAGCAGATTCGTGAGATACGTTATCTGATAAGCCAGAAAGTAGATCAGTCAAAGATTTTTCATGATTATGGACCCTTGTCACATTGCTTCCTTGTTCACCCTTTTCTATCCCAGTCATTGCATACTGCTGATTCTCGACCATTATTCGGCTGTTAATAGCAGACTCGGCTGAAGATTTCTGCAAATGATTGCTTGAAAATTGTTGCCATGTTGCATCTGAAAGAGGATTTAGATTAGTTGCAGCTGCGGCAGGGACTATGTGGTCCGACCCTTGCAGGTTGTGCATCAATGTGCCAACTTCAAGAACAGATATCTGATCACAATTGACGTTTGATGCTTTAATGATGTTACCATTGGCAGTTGCAGATGAGGTATTCTTACAAGAATTTTCAGCTTCAAAAAAAGTTGGGTTGTTTTCCATAGAACTGGGATCTTCCTTTGCTGTTTGGATCTTTTCATTTATGCCATTTGCATCACAATGTTGTTTCTTCAAAGATTCAGAACCAAAAGACCCTTGCAAAGAATCTGTCTGACTGTAAGAAACAGGGTGTCTCACACTTGGTATCTCAATTACAACTTGTGGATGGACATTCTCATGTTGTTCAACAGGCTTCTCTTGCAAGACAACAGATTCCAGCTGTTCCCATGTAGGTGGTGGCGCAAAACTCAATATTAGAGGTAAAGTGTTTCCATCTTGAGAGCCGAAACAAGATCCTCCTCCAAGTTCCGGGAGTTGGGGATCGGAAAATGCATGTGGAATACCAGGATGAGACCCATTCTCATTAGATCCCAAAAATAGTTCCATCCGATCAGCAGGTTGTGGAATAGGATTCTCGGAATGAAACGCTCGGCCCTTCAGTACTGGGATCTCACTACTGCCACATGTTGGATCCTTATACGCTGGTGCAAGACCATTCATCAAATCCTTTTGTGGCACTAGATCAGGAGAAAATAGAAGAAAATTGTCGGGAGACTTGGTCGAACTTAGGGGTTCAAATATTTGTGGAGTGACGTTTGAGTTATTGAGGCCAACATTGTCTTCCAAAGGATCAAAAGAGGGAAGCTGCTTCTGGGGAAAGCTCAGGTTTTGGTCCGTTCCAGATTTCAACTGCCTCGCTTCGTTTGTCAAACACCCATTGTTTCGTGTCGGATTGTGGTCAACTATTCCATTGACTGCAACTACGTACTGATAATCTGGATTGTGCTGCTGATTACCATTCGCTTCAATGGTGCATGTACTTTCAGATTCACTTAGAGGAATCAGAAATATCCTGAGTCGTTGGGACCCATCAAGATTTCCAAGCCCATTGTACTCCTCTATCATATTCTGAAGGTCCTCGTTAGAAGACACCGATATAAGAGCATCAAGATCCTCTCCTGGAAGCTGGTACTTGATCGTGTGAGGCTGGTTGCAATATTCAGTAGTTCGCTTGACAAGCTCTTCCCATGAGATATTCTTCTGTATCGAAACAATACGTGTCTCGCCTCCCACATATCTCAGTTTCCCATCACTGGGTCGAGGCAAGATTTTACCTCCAGAACTGCAGATAAACTTAATCTTTCCTCTTTGAGAATCATCTGAAACTCCTGATCCCGAAGCTCGGTGAGCCAGAGAGGGAGCGGAATCAGTGGCTGATGGAGCACTTGGCCTAGAAAGAGATACTCTTGCAGAAGTGCTCTCGGCCGTATCAGAACTACAGACAGAATCCACCCTCTGCAACCCAAGCATAACACCGAGTTCCTCGTAACCAGGATGATGGTTGCCATTATTTCTTAATAATGCCTCGTTGCTTATGACCTTACTATGCCCATTATTAACCTGCCTCACTGTACCACGATCCTGAAGAAATTCCATGGAGAATTCCTCACCTGTTCTTAGAGATATGTTGTTCTTGGAACTCATCCCAGCCAATACTCCATCCTTCAAAACAGAGTGTGATTCTTGCTTGAGCCATTGACCAGACGCACAAGGTACTTCACTGGTCATGGCAGTAGCTATATTCTAGGATCACTTTCGATTTCGCCAAAACTATGCATTTACCTTACAGTTCCATTTCCTTCCCTTTATCCAAGAAAATACCATGTAAAACTGCAGCACCAACCCACTTATGCTATATGTCAATCTTCACCACCATAACCGGTCCTGACCTCTTCACAAAATTACCTAGCTATCGAGCAAACTCCCCTTGCTACAAAAACTGTAAATCAACAAGACAGGGCACAGTGATCCAGCCAGTACTGCAACAAATCCTCAATAGAGTTCATAATTCGTACTTCCCTTGGTTTTTCCCCAAAACTCAAATGCGTCTAAGGTTTATCTTGTTCTACCTCTTTCACTGAGTATATTCCGGCACTGTACAAACAAAACAACGAATAGGAAAGAATTAAAACAACTAAAACAAACCGATAGTCCAAAAATCGCGGATGCTGCATGAAAATCGAAAATTTAACCCTAAAGCAATTCAAGTAAATCCGTGAATTTCGAGGAAAACATCTTCATATCTAAAACACAGTAACGATAAACCAATAACCTAAGCTGGACAAACCACAACAATAAAACCTCAAGCACATGCATTCGTGATCAACGAATTACCCTACCACTCGATAACTTAAGATCAAATCAAAACGGTCAGAACGAAGATCGGCACATAATTAAGCTATCGTATTGTCAAAAATTAGAAGATCACCTGTTTTCGTCGATGTCACTGTTCCAAGTTGATTCCTTTGGTTGTACTTCACAGATTGACTGACAAAAGTGGATTGAGATACGGAATTAGACTGGAATATTGTGTAGGGTTTGTGCTTGAATCAAGGGAGAGTATCATGTGCGTTGGTTGAATTGCAATTTGAAGCGAGAATTGGCAATGGCGGAGACAAGTGTACGCCATCAACGCCTGAGCTGGATCTCAACCCTTTTTGACAGAGGGGCGGTGTATTTCAAATTATTCGGTGTATTTCAAATTATTCGCTTTTTGAATTCCACTAATTAAATTATTTGGCTTTAAAGTTGTAGTGAGGTGGTTATTATCAATGTATCTATATTAGAATAAGATGCACCAGATTAATTCTCTTGTTAAATGGTAATTTATGGGAGGGCAGTTGATTTAAAAGTGACCAACAGTTCAAATTTACTCCTCACACTTCTTACGTTAATTTCAACTTCTTACACGATCCTTCGTCTCCTTCAAAATGCAATGTTATTTGTGCTTCTTAATCTCACGATCAGGTCAATTCATTCATTGTGAATATAAAAAGTAAGTTTTGATATTGACATGGGTGAAAAGAAAATTATTATATTGAAGTGCGTTTAGCAATGTATAAGGGTGCAATTAGTCTTTCATTCCCTTAAATCATTGGATATCGTTTTTATTATAGAATACTTATATTTTTAGGTCATTGTTGATTAAAATTTTATGGTTTCCACTTTTCGTTTATGTTCTTTTTTTTGTAACTATGAGTATTTTGACTAGCTTATATGCACCAACTAATTCCTCAAACGATCACAAATGACATTGAGTCATTGTCGAAGGGCTTTGGTAGCATCTGGATTTAAATTGGAGAATATGAGATTTTCACTATATTCCCTGAGTTTTAACTAGTACATCACAACCCACGTGATTTTGGGTTTATGCCCTTGATGTCATCCACTTTTAATCCTTAAAATTGCGTTTGGTACGTGGGACAGGACAGAGCGGGACGGGATAAAGCTCATTGTCTCACATTTGGCATGACATGAGACAGGACAAAAGCTCACTATCTCACGTTTGGCATGACATGGGACAGATCCCCTCCCTCAAACTACTATTAAAAAACTTGGTTATATGAGAGACATTTTTGTCATTTACAAAAGAGAAAAGGGCCAACTTTAGATTTGGCAATACCGCCTCGAGCGCATATGGTCAGCAATTGAATCCGTAACCACAACTACCGAGTGTGTTGTGGGAATAAGTACGACGGAAGAGGTTGCTATTGACTGTGTTTTTACACATTCGCTCACTTACGTTGTCCCCTCTTAGCTCACCCTAGACCTCGGCCTTCTCCATCTAAGGACCAACTTCAGATTTTTTTATTTTTTATCCAATCATAAAACCACAAGAAGTTTTGTAATGCCATTAGAAGGATGAATCAAGTCCAAATACGTTTATCAACCACAATGGCTATCTTTTAATTTCAAAAGTGCAGGGATGAAAAATGTCATTTTCAATAAACTACCGGAACTGAATTTTTAGAGCATCTCCAACAGCTTCCCCAAAATTTCTCCAAAATGGAGAATCAAAAGTCAAAATCCCTAAAAAAAATTACATTCATCTTCAACAGATTCTCCATTTTGGAGAAAAAACAATGATTATAATATTAAAATATTGTATTTATCTATTAAAATATTATTTCTCTCTCTAAATATTATTTTTCAAATATTTCTATTGGTACTCTCACTAAGTAATCATTTTTGGGGTTAACTTCATATTTGAAGAAAAACTTCTTCTCTCTCCTACTTTCTCCATTTTGGAGAAGCTGTTGGAGCAAGAAAACAACCCAAAATCCCTATATTCTCCATTTTCTCCAAAATGGGGAAGTTGTTGGAGATGCTCTTAGTTTACAAATGAATCATACCATCAATTTAAAGTAAATCCTAAAGATTATTTTTCTGCATCACAAATAAATTAGATTATTTTGATAATAAATAATTTTAATACAAAACTAATCAATTAAAACTGGATCCAACTTATGGTTTGGTTGGGTTTCATTTTGAAATCACAAACCAAACCATATGGTGCTATGATCCTTAAACCAGCTGGCCAGATTCAGACCAACATCTCTGAATAGCCTTTGAAGTATTTTCAAAGGTTTTACACCTTGTTGAATAGAATGACACATCTGTACAAAAGAATACAAAAATGAACTACCTTCATTTCACTACGAAAACCGCCATCAACGTAGTAAAATCCATGCCCGTAAAACTAAAAGACCAATGTTTACCGATGTGCCCAACTCCTTTAATTGGACGTGTTACTGAAAACCCGACATAGCTAGACCATATTCGTAAAGTCAGCCAGATGAACTGATTCATTAGTTTCTTTGGGCGTTGGCGGTCACTGGCGGCCGTTGCCCCTCCTCCGCCAGTTTTCTCATAAGGTGCATAATTGTTGGAATAAGCTTGGTGGATAACGTCAGAAGCCCTGTAAGCTGCATAATGAAGATAAGGTTTAGTTACCCTTTGTTGGGTCCATATTCATAATGAAGATAAGGTTTAGTTTCCCTTTGTTGGGTTTATATTCATGATGCATATCCCATTTCATCACATATTCATGTCTCCTTGATGGGAATGGGATTCACAAACGAATACAGTAATTAGTAAGGTGATTTCTAACACGCACCACACCGTTTTCGAATGCAGAAGCTATGTCTAGTTGAACCCATAAGGCTTTCAAAAGTAGGAAGCCAACAAAGATAAAAAGCAGGTACAACGGATTCCTGAAAAAACAGACGGAAAAAAATTACTTGAATCTAGTAATAAATAACCGAGAATACGAAGATAGAGGGAGACAATTAAGCCAAAACACCAAAAGACACCTCAAAAGAGTCATGAATTCATTGAATCCCAGCACAAACAAGGCAAGAATTGCCCATGGAGGTGGTAGCCAACTGTTGTTTTGCTTGTTAGCTTTCTGAAAAATCATGCAAAAAAACATATAAGCTGAAATAAACCGTTAGTTTATCAGCCATCATCTAGTTTATCAGAGGATACTCTGAATCATAGAACTCAAATAAAATACATGATCAACCAACATTTGTCGAATTTGAAAAAGAGTCAGAAGAGATAACATAAGGAAGACTAAGAGCCCGTTTGGTTTGCAGAATTAGGAATTGGCCGTGTTTGGTTTAAAGGAAAGTTCGGAAACGAAATCCCACAAACATTGGATTTAAAAATCCCATGGGGTAGTTTGTATTTCAGGGGATTTCATAGGATTTGTTTGTAGTAATGTTTTTAAATATGTTAAAAAACATTCGTTGTGTAATAATCGATTAATAAAAAGTAATTTAATTATGTATAGTTTGTTTTTTATGAATTATCTATAAAGAATGGAATTCAATTCCATTCCAAATCCTACAAACTAAACAAACCATGGGTTCCGAATCCCTCAATAACATTTCGTCAAACCACACTCCCCTAAGATGATTGAAACGTACCTGGGCAGAAATAGCTTGACTAACGGCATACTCTGTCTCTTTTTGGAACTGGCTCCATAAAGATTTACATTGAACAGGAGTTATTAAGGTCTTCGGTGCTGGAATCTGGGTGTAAATAAATGGAACACCAACATATTAAGTAAATGAATCATTTGAATAGAAACAAACACTTTTGTTAACGAATATTATCGAGTTCTGCCACTTACGCTGGTAATTTAGAGTGCGTTCGGTACACTGGACTAGACTTAACAGTACATGGATCTCTGTTCATGTTTGGCAGTACTTTTATGTGAACAGGAACAAAGTGGAACAGACCCACCCCATGGAACAAGCTATAACAGACTTATGTTTCAACAACATAACCTCAAAATAAAACCTAATTCTCTTCTAAAACATCAAATATGCCTTCCTCTTTACATTTTATTCATATATTAAATTTTATTTATTGAGATTTAGGTTATTTATTATATATTAATAGTTAAAACATAATATAGAAAAGATATAAAATAAAATTTGGAAACTACATAAACTTTTTTTGGGCGTCATTTTCATCGTTTTGACGAAAACTTTCTAATGAAATATTTTGTTATAAAAAATACAATTTTCATTATAACTTAAAAAATTACATAATGAATCAAAATATATAAACAACTCATTAGGGGTAAATTGCTCATTTTATCTGTTTTGTCATGTCCAGTTCTGTCTTACCAAACGCTGAATAGTTGTTCTGTCCTATTTTGTTTTGTCTCGTTCTGTTCTATTATGTCTAGATACCAAACGCACCATTAGATTTACATAGTTCATGCACAAATTTACATAACTTCCATGATACCTGTTCCCATTTGCTTGTGGCCAAAGGGTCTTGCAAATTGGAGTTCTTGGCACCTTTACTGGGTTCGGATAAAGCTAGAAGCAGTGTATCCTCAATTTTATCAGCATAATCCTCCAAACGAATTGCGGCCAAAACAGCGAGCAACTTTAAAGACTGAAACATTTATATGCGTTGATAAATGAGAACATGTCTCAAGTTAAGGTTAAAAGATTATGAAGTTATATTACCACCAAACATTATACAATCCAATCATTCTTACAGAAATGCGAGCAGTTTTATTAATTGCACGAATATCTTCCTTTCCAGTCCAGATCCGTGGCATTTGATCGGTATCATGGTTGAATATGGTCGTAAACCTGTGTTGTATTTTCTTATATCATTATCACAAAGCATGCAGGTATAGAACAGATTGAATTAATGCAGTGATATTATGAGACTAGGGGAAGGATTGTGCGAGAAGTTGAAGTTAATGTGAGAAGCGTGAGAAGTGGATCTGAACCGTTGACCATTTTTAATCAAATGCCCTCCCATGAATTGCGCCTTAGAAGGGAATTGATCCGGTGCATCTCATCCTAATCTGCATCCATTTCGCATCCAACGGTTGATAAGCACTTCTCACGCTTCTCAAGTTAACCTCAACTTCTCACCGGAACCCAACCCTAAATATATATACATACATATATATATATAGGTGAAGGATCGTGTGAGAAGTTGAGGTTAACGTGAGAAGTTGAGGTTAACGTGAGAAGGGTGAGAAGTGGATCTGAACCGTTGATCACTTTTAATCAAATACCCTCCCATGAATTGTGGCTTCGAAGGGAATTGATCCGGTGCATCTCAGTGCATCTTATCTCGGTACATCTCATCCTAATGTGCGTCCATTTCTAATCCAACGGTTGATAACTGCTTCTTACACTTCTCACGTTAACCTCAACTTCTCACCGGAACCCAACCCTATGAGACTAATACCTTTCCTTCATGCGATGCAGAGCTTTAGCAGCTTCTTCTTTAGCTTTCCCTTCAACCACATCTCTTGCAAAATTCTCCAATCTTGAAAGCAGATTTTTCTTGGCGTCTTCGTCCATTTCAAAACCCTTGAGTGCATTGGAAAGCTCGGAGACGGCAGTTTTGGTCTCGTTTCGAAGCAGTTTCCTTATTGCAGGCCAAGTATCTTCAGCAGACCCTTCTAGAAGAGCTTCCACAGGTGCATATAACGCCTCTTTTACTTTCAACTGCAGATGAATTCATTGTGTTGATATTTATATCGTGGAAAGGCATGAAATAGAGGAACAAAGTTTACTAGTCAAAAGGTGAAACTTTTTTTAAGTATATAGCATCTATAGGTCAGGTTAAGGGGAAAACTGCAAAAAAAAAAAAACTAAGGAACACCCTGTCTAACATCCCAGGCCAACCGTACCAGATATTGTCCGCTTTGTCCATTGGACTCACGGTTTTAAAACGCGTTTGATAGATGAGGTATCAAGTCCAGGCAACCTTTGTTCCCCTCCCCAACCAAAGTGGGATCTTTCAACTTGATAACCATTCATCGGGACGGTATGCACATGTGCATACAAATAATTTGCATGTAATTTGTCTTATATGCACATGTGCATAACATGCATAGGTGCATAAAAACCAAAACCCATCTTCAGTTACTTGTATGCACATGTGCATACCGTCCAGATGAACGGTTACCACGGTGTTCCTCACTTATTCATTTTCTTGGGTTTTCCCTTAACCTCCCTCTAGCTTCTATAAGGAAAATACTCACACACACTCCTAGCCTTTTGTGAGGTTTGAACCTTTTGACCTCCTAGGAGGTTGGGCTCTATGGGTAATCTGGGTGCCACTGGGCCAATGACCCATTGGTCAAAAGGTGAAACTTGCATGCTACCATTACCTCATATAGTGCAGTAAGATCAGCTAGCTTGGCAGTACGAACTTCAGCAATATGTGAATCGATATCTTGAGCAAGTTTAGCCCTTACTTTGGACGAGTCCCAATCAGCTTGCTTGACGATGGCACCTTTAGGGTATCCAAAATTGAAATTAATTCTTCCCATATAGTGTAATAATAAATGAACTAACTAACTATTGTTTCGAACATTAATCCATTAAACAATCGTAAAAAGGTGCAGTCGTCTAAATAGATCTAATGTATCCAAAATGACATGATCATAAATCCATTTCTAATATTAAAAAGTGCATTGCTTCTGTAACATTTAGCATAGCAACCCAATTTTCGTCTAAATACACATGCTTTGGCCAATTTGAATCTTAAAAAATGGACTAAGCATCTCCAACTACTTCTCCAAAATGGAGATTTTGGGGATTTTTTTCCTCCAACAGATTCCTCAAAACCTTCTCCAAAATGGAGAAAGTATGAGAGAGATTATGAAAATCTCCAAATTTAGAGATATCTCAAAAAATAATTACATATGAGAGAGATGATTTTTTATTCATTCTACCAATAAAATTGTTTTGAATTAAATGCTTAGGAGAGATAAATAATATTTTATAAGTAGTACTGAATACTTTAATAATACAATAATTGTGTGATCTCCAAAATAGAAAATTTGTTGGAGATGAATGTGATGTTTTTAGAGATTTTGACTTTTTACTTCTCCATTTTGGAGAAGTTGTTGGATCTCCAACATATTCCCCAAAATATCTCTAAAATGGAGATTCAAAAGTCAAAATCCTCCAAAAAAATTACATCCATGGCAACCATTTCATTTCATTTCAAAGTTTCTCATTGGTGGGATGTAAAAAAAAAATCATTTCTCTCCCTTGATAATCATTTTTGGGGATATCACCAAATTTGGAGAAAATTGCACTCTCTCTCCTATTTTCTCCATTTTGGATAAACTTGTGGAGAAGTTGTTGGAGCAAAAAGTTGCTCACAATCTCCATTTTCACCATTTTGAAGAACCTGTTGGAGATGCTTTTATATCTTGAACAAGTACGACAATCAGCAAAGCAGGCAACTGATTCAGATAATGAAGTTGTTTGGATGTGCAAAAACCAAAATTTGAGCACTTCAGGATCAAATACAATATTTCAAATTAATTTTTGACATCTGCATATCTAAAGAGTTCCCTAAGGGGCTGTTTGGTTGGTTTTCCATCAATTCCTGTGTGGATCAAGTTGTCTATGTGGATTAATGTGTCTGCATAGATTGGAAAGGTTTTTGTTTGGGAGTGTTTTCTCATAAATGGAAGTAGTGTGTTTTTTAATTAGGACGGACAAGCTTGGAAAAAAAACTTAGGCTTTCTACATAAAGCTCCTCATTAGAAACTTAATGAATAAGTCACCTTCTATATCATTAATCCACTACCAAACAGTCATGTATAGCTGACCGCATAAGCTGTGAGTCCCATTAAGCTTATTAAGCTGCTAACAAACAGGCCCTAAGACAGGCATTCAACAACTTGAAGATATACCTTTGCATTGTTCATCAAATAATTTCAGAAATGATGCTGTGCATTCGCGAGAAGCTACTTGAAACCCTTGTCCTTTACTCAAAGCATCGTCAAATGTTTTTATGAATTTTTCCAGTATACCAGACCTTATGTGTTGCAATGTTGAATCGTAGGCCACTTGAACAAGCTAAACAAAACAGAAGATTATAAGCAATGAGGGAAATTGGAAAAAAATTAGGTTCATAAGGAGGGTCACAGAGGCATTACTAGCATCAATTTCTCTTCCAACTGTTTTCTCTTTGCATTCCTAACTCCTTCTTCAAAAAACGCAGCCTCTTCGTCGTAACTGTAAAAAAAATAAAAAAAATAAATACCTGAAGACACGGCATTTATCATGAATCTGTTCAAGACAATGAGGAAATACTAGTATTAATGTCAAGGCGAAGGATCATGTGAGAAGCGTGAGAAGTGGATTTGAACCGTTGATTGCTTTTAATCAAATGCCCTCCCACGAACTGCAGCTCAGAAGATAATTGATCTGGTGCATCTCGGTGCAACTCATTCTAATGTGTATCCATTTCTCATCCAACGGTTGATAACCACTTCTCACGTTAACCTAAACTTCTCACGGGAACCCAACCCTACTTAAACATATGCGTCAAGGAAGTAGATATGTGCATACCCTGCAAAGCAAGTGTCAAGCAGCGAACTAATCTGCTTTCCAAAATTGGGCACAAGTTGAGACTTTACAGTATCCTCTAGTTCACACCATTCCTGCAGTACACAATCAAGTTTCAATATCTAGAAAAAAAGAAGATCCTTGGGACTATTTAGATATTAAAAAAAAAGAACCTTGTTTTTGACAAAGGCAGAGTACTTCTCACTAGCAATTTCTTCACAGCGTACGGTGGCAACCATCACCTGCATAAGTTTTTATAAAAGGAAGAATTGTAACACCATGAAAAATATCTAGAATATTCTAGAAGCCTCTAAGGAGTTAATTTTGAAAAAATCTTGTACCTTGTGAGCAGGAAGGTCAAGATCCCTGTTCTCCTTGATAACTTTCCAGATCTGTTCAGCACTGAAACGAAATCCTGAAGCAGGAACAACTCCCTGTCTGTCACCTGCAAGCCCTCCAGGTGCAATAGAATGAAAAAATCTCTTCCTCAGGTTCGCCACCTTCCATAACAATAAATAGATAAATAAAACAGTTAGAAGAATGCACACCACAACTACTGGAAATATAAAAAAATGTGATTGTATTGCTTGGAGTTTATAATCATATATAATCATAAACTAAGGTGGCGTTTGTTTTTAAGAGGTGCTGAAGTCTGAAGTCTTATTTCACTTCTGATTGATAAGAGATGGTGCTGAAGTCTGAAATCTGAATCAATAAGACTGATTGTTTTTGTAAATTGATAAATGTTTTAATTTGTTTAAATTATGTATTTGACCCATTAGAATATTATAGTGTTGAATTTATATATATAAGTTTATACAATTTCACATATTTATGCATCATCAGTACCGTGCATGAATGAATTATTTAAACGGTGCATGAATGAATTATTCTAGAAATCTCTTTGAGGCATAGCCCAAATGACCTACCGAAGAAAATACAATATAGACAAAAATTTACTCTACCTGCTCTTTGAATTGTTCTTCCTTCTCTTCAAAACTAGAAAGAGCAACAACTTCTATCTGGTCATTTGATCGGTTAGAAAAATAATAATCAATAAATGGTCTAAGTAATTTGCTCTCAAGAGACGGTAAAAGTGAAAAGAGTCAAAGACAGCAATGGGTGGTTTCTTCGGCATCTTACATTAAAAAATGCACTTAGTGGTGTTTCCTTGTGGGCTTCAGGCTTCGGAACAGAATCCCATATCTATGCCAATAGAAGATTTGAAAATCAACCTTGAGATTTACATCATATATTAGACAATAAACATATATGACTCAACAGAATGTTGTTACCTTCTGGATATCTTCCCTCAAGACAGGCTCTAAATTTTCCAGAGGTGTCTTAAAAGAAACAAAAAGAAAACAGATCCGATTAATTTCAACTTCTGCCTTAAGAGAGATGATGGAATTTTTTACAGGAAATACTGTAAAAGTGGAAAATCTACAGCAGCAATGAGAAAGATGGATGGACCACACTTACTCTTGTTTTGTCACGTATGACAAAAATCAATGTTGTTTTGCGTGGACTAAACAGTCGCATCATGACCTGAAATTGAGAAATATAACTCAAGACGGGCAATCAATATAAGAACAGCTAAACCTTCATCTGGACGATATGCACTTGTGCATACAAGTAATATGTGACATGCACACGTGCATATCACATGTGCATAAAAACCAAAAAACAACTTAATTTACTTGTATGCACTAGTGCATACCGTCCAAATGAAGAGCTACCACGGTGTTCCTTAATTTTCCATTTTTTGAGGTTTTCCCCTGAACCTCCCTCTACACATGATATACCTGGAATACGGTTTTTAGTAGAGGTTTGTTTGCGGCATGCTCACGACCAATATCATGACACCACCTAATAACAGAAAATTTCAGAGAATGTTGTACAAGTTTACAAAAATTCCAGACCATAAATAGCAGTATAGTTATCTATCAGCACACTTACATGTTAATAAGCACTATGTCTGAAACAGCAAGCGCAAAAAGTGCACTTTGTTTTTCAAATGCAGTATCATCCTGAAAAAGGATGCAAAAGGTTATTGAATAACAGTGTTCAATAATACAGTCATCTGTTCAAACTTCACTAAAAGCAAAAAACATCGTTTTCGGCTAAGATGACTCCACAAAATTACCAAATCCTAGGAATGATAATGGTGATTAGCTATGGGTGTATACTGAAAAGTGCAATTGAATAAAATTCCTAAAGTACTATTACATCCCATATAAAAGAAAATCAACATAACCCACAAACCTTATTTGTCGCTGTACTTGTATATAGAGATGGCCAAAAATCGGTTTCCCGGGCCAGGCCGGGCCCAAATAGTGATTTCGTAAACGGTCCCAACCCAATTACAAAGGACCGGTTTATAAGGCCCGGTTATGAGAACCGGTCCCACTCAATTTTTTTAATTTTTTTAAATTGATTTTTTACTTATAAAAAATATTTTTTGAAACTTGGTCAATCAAATACACTAACAAATACGTTTTTATTTTAATTGGGTCAACCTAATACACTAACAAATTTCGTTTTTATTATAATTGGGTCAATCAAATATACTAACAAATACGTCTTTATTATAATCGCGTCAATCAAATACACTAAAAATATGTTTTGTTATAATTGGGTCAATCAAACACATTAACAAATACGTTTTTATTTAAACATATACTTAAAAATACATTTAAAAATAAATTTTAAATAAAAAATCGGGCCGGTCCCATAATTGTCCCAAGTCGGTCTTGGCCCGATCCTCCGCAGGTCCCGGGCCGGGCCCATTTGGCCATCTCTACTTGTATACAGTTCACCACTAATAAATGAAGTGATCAAGTAAGGGGGTGTTTGGGATTGCGTTTCAAGGGTGCTTATTTGCTTATCACGTTCCTAGGAAGCAGCTCAGTGTTTGGATTCAAAGTGCTTTTCTCCTTATCACGTTCTAGAGAAGGAGAAACGCGATTTTTTGAGAAGTAGGTTGAGACCTACTTTTCCACGCCGGAGTTTTTTGATAAGCAGACGCAATCCCAAACACCCCCTAAATTAAACAAGCATAAGAAATCGACCAACTATGACAATAGAATCGACAAATTGATTGCTGTGACATATGCATTCAACCAATAAAAAGAAAGTATCAGTACGCAACCTCTCCTCGTTCTCTTCCATCTGTACCCTCAAGATCCATCACAACAGTGCAAGGTTCGATACCAGTGCATATTGCCATCCAAATACCTTTGGTGGTCTGAGACCTGATAGGAATGCAGTCAGTCAGCCAGGGTCAGATAAAAGTGAACTAATAAGTCAATAGAATGGATGCATGCCTTCCCTTGAAAGCATCCATTTCCTGGAAGTTGGTATGGAATAGATGATTTAGAAGTGTGCTCTTCCCTGTTCAAAACAATAGGTGTCGTTAAAATCATTCAGTAGTACTTACTTCAGCTGACATAATATAAATACATGCATTTTGTAAGAAATTAAGCAAAAATCGGAATATTGGGGAGTGATTAATACCGCAGCAGTATCTTTGCACATCCCATCAAGTAAAACCCTACCCAGTAAGAGTAAGGGGATGTTTGGTTTGATAAAGTTGTCTGTGTGGATTAATCTGCCTGTATAGATTGGTAAGGTTTTTGTTTGTGAGAATTTTTTTCATAAATGGAATGAGCGTGTTTTTTAATTTGGAGGGGTAGGTTTGGAAAAAACTTGGCTTTCTGTATAAAGCTCCTCCCTAAAAGCTTACTGAATAAGCCACTTTCTATATCATTAAGCCACTACCAAACAGTCATGTATATCTTACTGATTAAGCTATGAGTCCCATTAAGCAGCTAACCCAGGGAAAACAGCAGCAAAAGGAAGTCATATTACCATTGATAAACAATGTCATTGTGTTGAGGAAAACTACCGTTCATAATTCGGCATCAAAGATATAGAAGCTTAATATACTATAATTGATTACTATCTAATTCATATGACCATTTTGCCACTCGTGATTTTGGGGTCAGTTTGGGAACACCAAGGTGGTAAGATAACAAAATTAACCACTATACTTCCCAACTAGACTACCTACAGTGGTCAGTGGTCTGAACCAATAAGTCGGTAAAAAGAGGTCATGAGTTGAACCCCAAGCTTGTATAACGCAACTACAAGGGTAGTGTCATACTGTCATGACCAAGTGGTAAAATTTCACCACCTAATATAAGGTTTCGGGGTCCTTAAAAAACTTATCACCGGTACTTTGATGCAAATTTTGCCATCAAGTCCCCATGCGAGACATATCTTTCTGTTTGCAAAAATGTACACTTATACATACCACTACTTTGTGGGCCCATGATGGAAACAACTGCATAGGAAAGTCCGCATTCAGAAAGTTTTACTTCCTTCATAAACTTATCGAGTCCAGCTGAATTAAGAGTACCATCTCCGTCTATAAGATGGGTAGAGCAACAGTTGGCAGCCTTGTCTGAAAAGGAGAACACATGTACATGTATAACATGATTAGGCTGGTATCTTTTTCATCATGGTTTAATGCTTAGAACAACAGAATGTTCACAAATCTTCTAAATTCCAAAATCTGATTGCACCCATTAATCCAGTAATCATTAGAAGTAGTAAGAAGTGGTTTTGCTTTGTTTCTTGAATTATTCTAAATACTACCCCATCCCAAATAATGTGATCATTGTTCTTTGCGAATTAGGAATCTAACAAATCTCTCTTTGCACTTGACTGTGTTTAGACCTTTTTTATGTCTTTAAAAGAAACAAACAAGGAAATAACAAAACCTCCCAGGAAATATCAATCAACTACTCCCCCGTTCCCATCAAAACTGCAGTGCAACACAGTCACAACAACAACATTTTATCCCAAATTACTTGTAGTAATAGTAACATAGGGTCAGGTTCAGGGGAAAACCTCAAATAAAAGAAAAACTAAGGAACACTTTGGTAGCCCTTCATCTGGACGGTATGCACTTGTGCATACAGGGAATTTGTAACATGCACACGTGCATAATGAACAAGTGCATAAAAACCAAAAAAACAACTTAATTTACCTGTATACACAAATGCATACCGTGCAGATGAAAGGCTATCTAGGTGTTCCTTAGGCCATGAGTACCCGTACCCTTTGAACCCTTGCCACCTCAGCGCCACATCAGTTTTTCTCATTCCTATCCTCCTTACCCAAAAGTGGAGTACCAGTACCCAATGAACCCAATACTACCCACCCCTCACACATCCCTCACACACCCCTCTCGGGTTCACCGGGTTCCCGAACCCGCAGCCCTCGAGCCCGCTCCAAACCCAGCCCCCCCCCGTACCCCTACCCGCTGCTACCCTCTCCTACCCGCGCCCTTACCCGCCTTCCGCTACTCATGGCCTTAGTTTTCCATTTTCCCATTTTTTTTGGGTTTTCCCTTGAACCTCCCTCTAGTAACTTAATCAACCAAGTGTCCAATAACGCTCTTCAATCATTACATAAGTGAAACAAACGCAATTAACATCGATAACTGCAATGAATACTTGAAATTTTGCCAAAAATTGATATACTGCGATCTCGACGACCTCAACTGTGATCATGTCAAAGAGTTACAAGGACCAAAACTCTACATGAAGGAGAAATGCATATGTTTCTCGTCATCAAACATTACATGCATGCTACGGTGGAGAAAACACTAAAAAGGAACCTCAACAAAGGGAATTAAAATGAGTGTAAACATTCAAACGCTCAACAACATAAGAAATTGGAATTCAATTCCCGAAATTAATTCCGTTCTATAACTATCTAATCTACAGAGAGATAACACATTTCATAAACATCAAATTATGAGAATAAGAGGATCTTGCAATTCAAACCACACATAGATTTAATCGCATTACCCATCGGAGAGTCCCGTTCGGCCGTGTATTGATTGAATCAAACGATGGTTGACGAATAATTTGGCATTGATTTTGTTGAAAATTAGATTATGTATGACGATCGAGATGAAAGTAATCAATGTTAATACGGCAATCAAACCATTGTTGTTGCGTTCTTGAGGGAAGGGATCATGAATGTATTGATTATCGAGCAGAAGGTTCAGAAATTGAAGGGAAAGTTCGTAAATCTATGAAGGTTGGTAGAATTTGATTTTTCTTGCAATAATTCCTTTTATCATTTCGAATATTTTTTTGGAACCGGTTTAAAAGGGTGCTTGGAGTGCTTTTTTATCCAAAAGTGTTTTTTTGGCTAAAATGCTTATTGACTTATTGCTTTTGGAAAAGGAGTTTTTAAAAAAGTGTTTGGATTAACTTTTGTGGTAGAAAAAGTCAATAAATCAATAAGTTATTTTTTAAAAAGTGTTTGGGTTAGCTTATACATGTAAAATGACATCTCTATTTTTAGACAAAACAAATATTTTTTTTAACAAATATTTTTTTTAACAAATAAGTTATTTTTAGACAAAAAATATTTTTTTTAAAAAATATTTTTTTTACAAATATATAATATAATAAAATTTATTATATAAAAAAATATAATAAAAAAGAAGGTTATTTTTGTAATTTTGAACTCAATATGCTGTTTTCAAATCCAAAAGTCAAGAATTCCTGACTTTTGGAAAATCACGTTTGCAAGGGTTTTGAAAAGGAGTTTCAAAAGCACTTTTGAATTTGCCAAACACCATTTTTAACTTATTGGCTTCTTGAGAAGCCAATAAGTCAATAAGCACTTTTACAACACACTCCCTAAATAAGGTTAAATATAGGATCATGTTGATTGAAATTTTTTGACAAAATATATATTTGATCCGAGTATTACATATCATAGACAAATCTGTTTTGGTGAGACCGGTAAGACCATAAAATAACACTAAATGGCTGTTTACCAAAATTTTCATTAAGTCCTGTATGGATAAATGTGTCTGTCTGGTTAAATTTTTCTGTCTAGATAAATTGTTGTTGTTGTTTACTTTTTTATCTGAATCAACAGTCTGAATAGCAGAAATGACCGATTTACCCCTGAGTATGAATTATAAGCTGTTTTATATATTCTGTTTATTTTTTAAGCCAAAATATATATCTGAAACACAAAATTATTTAATCATCAAAATATAAATTCATAAATTCATTGATATAATCCAAAAATCAAAACATAAATTCCTAAAGTTCTACAAAGTAGCCAAGATCAAACACAAACACTTCAAAATTAAACATTTTTAACCAATTATCCATCTCAACCTTATCTATTAAACCAACTAAAAAGCAACAAATGATCATGTATCCTCTATTTCCACAGATTTTTTAATTCACCTTTAATTCCACCATTACCAAACACAGACACAAGCACAGAACTTGGCAACAAACTTCCAAATTAAAACAAATTAACCTTGTCTGAATCAAAACCCACAATCAAGAAATAAAGCCGATCAGCCCTTCTACCATTAATTAAAATGATAAAAGATCAAGAACCCAGTACATAAAAAAGGCTTACAAGGTTGGTTATTCTTGAAGGAAAAATGTGGTACTTGTAAAGGGTTCTATACTTGGTTATCAAGAACCCAGTACAAAAATCATAGTAGCTAACAAAATGGAGAAGAGAGTCGCTGGAGAAAAAAATCAACAGCAAAAAATCAACAACAAATCAACAGCAAATCAACAACAAAAATCGAAAATAGCAGAAAAATTACAGAAGATACCGAAAATGGCAGAAAAGCCGGAGAAGAAAGCTGTCGCTGCCGCTGCCAGACAATACCGCCGCTGCCGCTGTCGGAGAAGACCGCCGCTGCCGCTGCCGCCTGAGAAGAAAGGTCTCGCCGGAGAATGCTTGGAGTGGGAGAGAGAGAGCTTGGAGGCCATAGAATGGTGAAGAAATTGGAAGGTAGGTTTAACGGGTGTTCTTTTCTAAAGGATGGTAATGTGGTCAATTTTTCATCTGAATGGGGACAAGAGGCATAAACCAGCTGTGCGAATAAGCTGGTTGCTGTCCCATTAAGTCACAAGTAAACATTCAATTTTGTCTGCGCGAATAAGCCAGATTCATTATTAAGCCCAATAAGTCACAAGTAAACAGCCCCTAAAGCTTCATAATAATTCATTATGAAGGTAAGAAAAATAGCGAACTTTTACAATAAAAACATTGTGAAGGTTTTCCTTTACAGTATCTTTACAGTCTTTTGTTGTAAAAAATTTAGTGTTATTTTTGTGGTGTTATGGATCTCACAGAAATAGTCGTTCTAGTCTCCCATAATCTCAAATCTTCCTAAATAATGTTATGTGTATTTGAATAGGTATATTTTTGGGCCGACTATTTTTTAAAATAATGTTATATAATTAAAAATTATGACCTTTCTAAATATATGAAAGACTCCTTGTTGATTTAGTGAAAAATCATGGATAGAATCCGTACAATTCATTTATTATACAAGCAATCATCATGGATGTTAATTTGTTATAAATTAGGTCCCTTAAGTTAGTTATGTTAAACAAAACTATTAAATAAAAACATTATTTAAACCATTGCTTAAAAATCATATTAATACCCCAATTAAGTGTTGCCATGTGTTCCCTATTCATGAGACCAGCAACATTCGATTAGGTGGTTTTGTATTCTTCTTCAATGACAATGAGAATGATAATAAAAACTGTTGTTTGTTTTGATATAATATAATGGAATCATCATCTCAAACCCATTAATTTTCATTCCTGACCAAATTGGGGGAATGAAATTTTTATTCTCGCTTAGTCTTTTTTTCTCATACGTCCCTTCGTTTCTCGATGTTGGATGAAAAATATTTTTTATTTTCACGTTGGATGTCGCATATTTGTATTAAAAAGTTTATATAATATATTTTTTATTAATTATATTGGTTTAACCAAGCAGCATCAATGGAATGCTCATTCCTATTCCCATTCTCATACATTCTCATTTTCATTTTCACTTTCACTCCTTAAAATGAACCAAACGCCCTCCCCGTTATCCCCTTGCACCTCAACTACCATCCTCCTATATATTTACTTCACAATGATCACCTCCTCTCATCCATCACAATTCACAACCCCTTATTCCTCCTTGTGTTGCCACATTCCTCCCTCCACAAGATGTTCCATTATTGTCATCTTCATTGGTTGAAGTTGTATCACAATCAAAATAGTTTGATTTACCTTCTTGATCAAAAGAAAGAACCAACAAATCAAGGCGTTTTTTCTTGAATTCATAACCATAGACTTTTATTTTCATATGGGTTTTAGGAGAGGGCGATGTGAAGAGAGAGTGTAGGGAAGAGAGGAAAGCGCTTAGGGTTGTAAGAGGGAGGGTGGCTGAATAGAGGGAAGGGGTAGGGGCGGTGTCAATGTTTTCGTGGACAAGTGATGTGTTTGGATTGTCCGAATAAGCCTACATATTTTTCATTAGGATTCAAGTAAACATCTCAAAATGTTTGTGCGAATAAGCTCAATCTACTATTATGCCCAATAAGTCAAAAGTAAACACCCCTTGACTAATAACAACAAATTGCAACCCTTAATGAACGTCAATATAATAAATAATGAGTAAGATGTCATGTCCATAATTTAACAAAACATAAGGACAAACTTTGTAGGATTAGCTCAAGTAGCAATAAGTCTTTTGGGTTTGTTCTAGGTCACCAAAGCTTCTAGAATCAATTGAGGTGCATACAAACCGGTTGGAAATGTTTAAAATAACAATTGTTTTCGTGTATAAGGTAGTATAAGAGCATCTTCAACACATTATTTATAGTGAAGATTTTAGGGACTTTTGCTCTAACAGATTATTCAAAACATTATATAATATGGAGAAAGTATGAGAGAAATGATGAAATTCTCGAATTTTAGAGAACGCTCCAAAAAGATACATTCTTCACTTTTTTATTCCTACCAACGAGGTTCCTTAAAATTAAATATTTAGGAATAAGAAATAACATTTTTCTAAAACTTACTAAATATTTTAATAATGTAATTTTAATTTTTTGGAAAAAACATAATTTTGATTTTTTAAATGTTGGATATATTTTAAGGGGTTGTTTGACGGTTGCGAAACGACTTGGTGCCAGACGACTAAGTGGTTGATTAAGAGATTTATATGATATAGTATAAAATAAGATATGTTTGTTTGATAAGGGTTGGGTTTCAGTGAGAAGTCCTAAATTTGATGAGAAACGTGATAAGTGGGTATCAACCGTTGGATGAGAAATGAACAAACATTAGGATAAGGTACACCGAGATAAGATGCATCGAGATGCACCGGATCAATTATCTTTTAAACCATAATTTATGGAAGAATATTTGATTAAAAGTGATCCACGGTTTAAAAATACTTATTACATTTATCAAGAAAATGACATTTCTCACATAATCTCATGCATGTTTAATAATTATTCATAATGTAATTAATATAATGAATGATTAATTATTAAAGAAGGTCCAAAATACAAAATAGAATTTTAGAAGACGTTTGTTTTTTAAGAGGTGCTGAAGTCTGAACTCTGAAATATGAAGTCTAATTTCGCTTCTGATTTTTAAGACGTGGTGCTGAAGTATTAAAAGACAATTATTTTACCAATCAAAACAAACAGGCCCTTAGGGTGCGTTTGGTTTGTGGGAATGGATTGGATTTCACGTTTGGATTTGGAGCGATTTGGATTCGGAGGAATTTGAAATCCCTTCATATGTTTGGTTTGTAGGATTTGGAATGGATTTGAATTTCATTCCATTATAAATCTTGTTTGGTTTGTAAGATTTGGAATGGATTTAAAATCCAAATCCTTCCAATTCCAATCCATTCCTACAAACCAAACACGTCCTTAGAGTATTAAAAGACAATTAGGGCTTGTTTGTTTACTTAAAAAAGCACTTAATTGGCTCTGATGTCTGATTCGGTCAGACCTTTGGTATTTCAGATTGTTTGGTTTTCTCTAATATTCAGAGGGTCTTAAGTCTAAAAAAGCTCTAAATCAAAAAGTGAAAACCTAGACTCTTAATCGCTTAGACATTACACGCCTCCATCTCCCATACAACTCAATCATACCAGCGCCTGCATCTTCATACGACTCCATCAGATCAACTCATCCATCAAGCTTCCATCGAATCGATCAGGTATGTGCTTTCTCGTGGTCTCCCCCTCTTTACTCGACCAGGTATGTGATTTCTCGTGGCCTCGATCAACATCCCTGTTTAGAATCGAGTTTCTTATTCCAATCGATTCAATCTTCTCTTGAGTTTTTTTTGTTCGATTCGACCCTCTCTTTACTCGATTTTACCTTTCTTTACTCGATTTGTATGTGTTTCTCTTGAGTATCGATTTGTATGTGCTTCTCTTAAGTATGTTGGTCGAATTTATCACCTGTATTTACTCTAGTTTTATCTGTTTTGGTCGAATTTACTTGTTTCTGGACAGTTTGTTGGCTGATGCTTATGACAACATATATTGGCAACATATCGTCTGTTTTTGGACAGCTTCTTAGGTTGTTTTTGGACAGCTTCTTAGGCTATTTTTGGGCAGCTTCTTATGCTGTTTTTGGCTGCATATATTGGCAGCATAAGGTGTTTTTGGACAGCTTGTTTAGGGTGTTTTTTGACAGCTTGTTTAGGCTGTTTTGGGACAGCTTCTTAGGCTGTTTTTTGCTGCATATATTGGCAGCATAATGGCTGTTTTTGGACAGCTTGTTAAGGCTATTTTTTTGACAATTTGTTTACTTTAAGTGATCCATATGTTTTTGATTTTGATTCTTACATAAAATAATCATATTTGTTTGTTTAAAGCAAATCAGTTTGGTTCTTTTTTGGATGATACAACTAGTTGCATAAAACAATCAAGTGCCTTCTTACAGAATGCAGAACTTGGGAGATGGTGTTGAGAAGCCTAATGAGAAATTAGGGGAAGTCCAAGATGTTGGTGGGAAGAAGCACTAGTGGATGAAGAAGAAGAAGAAAAGAAAGATTTGGAGGGTTGAAAGGAAAGAATCTGATAAAATGGAAGAGAAGAAGGTGGTGAATTGGATTGGTAATGAATGGTTGAATGAAGATAGAAAGATGGTGGTAAAAATGGGTGTGGATCTTCAAGTATCATGCAGTGGTATAATTGTGTTCAAAAACTTGATTAAAGGTGATCCAAACTTGAATGGTTTTGCATCTCTTCACCAATGTGTTATATATGTAAAAATCCCCCAAAAGTTTTGTAGAATAGCAACTCATATTTACATGTTTTAACCCAATTATTCATAATATTTTAGGTTGTACTTTTACTAATCAATTTGACGTTTTTTGATTTCGGCTTCAAAGAATTAGAATAATGATTACATTTGAGTGAACTCTATATGTTATTGTCATGTTGGAACATTTTTGTTGCTTTAATTTATAAAACTATCCAATTCAACGGTATAACATTTTGAGGGCTAAAATAGACAACTATTCATATTCAGATGTTTGTGAGTTTATAAAAACAAACAGTCTTATTGATTCAGATTTCAGACTTCAGACTTCAGCACCACCTCTTAAAAATCAGAAGTGAAATCAGACTTCAGACTTCAGCAGCTCTTAAAAAACAAACGCCACCTTAGTTTACCAATCAAAATCCACCTCTTAACGATTCATAAGTTTTAAGAGGCAAGTGGAGCAACAAAACCCCAACTACTCCAACTTTCGGTAGTCGCTAGGGGAATTGGGAAAGGCATATACAAGTTCAATTTTTGAAGCGATTCGCCTCCAGATAATCCATGGCGCACAATCCTTCACAGCTCCTCCCTTCAGGTCCACATTTTCTCCTCGAAATCCTCTTATCATTTGCACCAGTTGTATAGAAAAGGCTGCTAATTCCAATGTAAGCGTTGTTTTGATGATGCAGAGCTCATAGATCGATGCATAGGTTCGAAGATATGGGTGATAATGAAAGGGGACAAGGAGCTCGTTGGAACCCTCAAGGGTTTCGACGTCTATGTCAACATGGTCCTAGAAGACGTCACTGAATAGTAACTCTCCATCTGCCCTATTCTGTTACAGTTTCGTATATTTTGGTAGTTCGATCAAATTGCGGTTAGTAATTGCCATAATCGTGATTAATTTGGTTAAGGCATGTTTGAAAGTTGAGCAATTACCACCTGTTAGGGTTTATTTAAACCCTACGATTAGGGTTTATTTAAACCTTACAATTAGATTAGGGTTTATTTAAACCCTAAGACAATTATTTTACCAATCAAAACAAACAGGCCCTTAGGGTGCGTTTGGTTTGTGGGAATGGATTGGATTTCACGTTTGGATTTGGAGTGATTTGGATTCGGAGGAATTTGGAATCCCTTCATATGTTTGGTTTGTAGGATTTGGAATGGATTTGAATTTCATTCCATTATAAATCTTGTTTGGTTTGTAAGATTTGGAATGGATTTAAAATCCAAATCCTTCCAATTCCAATCCATTCCCACAAACCAAACACGCCCTTAGAGTATTAAAAGACAATTAGTTTACCAATCAAAATCCACCTCTTAACGATTCATAAGTTTTAAGAGGCAAGTGGAGCAACAAAACAATTAGACTAGGGTTCTTTTCTAGGGGAAAGTTTGAAGTTCCGAATTCCAATAACCAGTATGATACCATGCTATAAAACTTTATGAATTATGATATCCCATTCTAGCTTTACTCTTGATACGTTATGCAACATTCTAACTTATGAATTAAGGATATTTAAGAAAATATGAAGTGTATCTAAATGCTCATAGGTACCAAGTGGCCTTTGGCTCAACTGTGCCAATCAAATATAGATAATCTTTAGGGTGTGACCTTGAGATCATTGCTATTGTTTTTCATAGCGAGTTCATACTATGTCGAATAGAATGGGTAGAGATCTAAGGGTCCGTTTGTTTTGCGGGATTTGGAATTGGGTTCCATTCAATGAAATCCAGACAAACATTGGATTTAGAAATCCCATGGGGTAGTTAGTATTTCACGGATTTATGAAATCCTGATTGTCTACATTGTTGCTTGATTTTAAGCAACGGTCCTGCAAAGTTTTATTCATGAACAAGTTGTGATTTAGTAATATTTTGAAGGCTTGAGCACCAAAAATACAAATGTACTATGTTCATTACTGACTTGACAGTGTGTGACTTTAGCCAGTTTAATAAATACATTCTTCTTGTTTTCAATTAACAATTCAGACTCTTTATTTAGCACAACAGCTGAACAACAATCCAGTTGCAGACAACTTAATTCATATGGGCTTAATGGAAAAACAACAGAACAACACCTAGGACACTAATGACATCTAAGTACATTGGAGCTTATGATGAGTGACATGATTTTGAAATTTATTGAGCCAAAACAGAAACATTATCAGTTCCAGTAGGAACAAGCGAGATAAATCAGCCACGCTTTTTTCCTGTGAAAGTTTGATGTAACCGGTTAAGAAACTTGCATTCTTTTTTCTTTTACTCACAAATATGTTCTCTGCTATTAAACCAAGAGAACTTTATGAATGCTTATGCAACATACTCATTAATAGGAATTGGCACAAGCGTCATTATTTTCTTTTCGTTATTTTATTCAAGTTTGTTCTTGTAGTTTTATTTGTTTTCTCCCACTTTGAGAACACAGGTTTTCATTATTGTTTCGTGGGTCTTTTTTTGGAGTTCTTATACTTGCAACTTGTCCAAAACTTTCTACAAAATGGAGAAAGTAGGAAAGAGTAGAAAAATATCTACAAATTTGAAGAACCCTCCAAAATTAAATGGAGGAAGAGTGAGGACTTATATTATATTAACGAATATTATAATAATATAGTTATATAAACAATGTTAGAATCTCCAATATCGTGTAGCAACCAATTATAATTGGTATCCATTATCCTATACCGTGCACCAACCAATTGTACTTGGTACCAACTTTTTCCCGGTTGGTACATGTTTCTGGTTTTGTACCAACTTCACGTTACATATATAAAAATTTGCCACTTTGTTCAAGATTTTAGTGATATTACGAGTTTAAGGGTTTTTTCTTGCAAGGAATAAAACTTGCAAACATTCAATGTTCAAGCAAAATAGCTAGAGATACAGTTTTTAATATTTAATACATAAAAATACAAAAATTAATAAATAATATTTATATAAGTCAGTACAATGGTACTACCGTGGTACACAACTTCTAATTATATGTACTAACCAAGTTTGCATACTTAGTACGGTACTATCAACTGACCGTCATTGGTACAATTGATATACATGTTGACCAAAATTCATGATATATAATAGGAGTTTATGTTTTTATTTTCTTTTTCTTGCATCTCTGATTGTGTGTGTGTGTTTATCCACCCCGGCATTTTCACGCTCAAGGACCCATCTCAATGTTGCAGTGAAATCACACCTGAAGGACGTCGGATAACAAAACTTGACCAGATTTTGCTCAATGGAAATAACATAGCAATCGTAAGTATCATGTTCTAGTTTATTATCGGCTCATTCAAGATCCAATAACCGTTAGCCTATAGGTCCTTTTTAACGTCATTTGAGTCTGAAATTTTTCGTTGTTTTGACAGCTGGTACCAGGTGGTTCGCCGGATCCAGAATGAGGGTGAGACCGAGTTACAGAGGTGGTGGTGGTGGTGGTGGTCGTCAATCGGAGAATAGGGTTATCTTGAAGGATGGGTGCTTTTCTAAACCCATCTGGGAACCCTGCTTGAAAACATTTGTACTTTCTTAATATTGTTTTTTTTGTTGTCTCTATTTGGTTTTGATCAGGGTGTTGTCAAACTGACATTTGTAATTCTAAATCTTTTAGTTATATGTCAAAATAAAACTTGGAAATATGGGAAACAGTAAACTATGGTTTCCATTCCGCTTGTTTGTTAAAATTTGTGACTTTCGTTCTAATGGTTTAAAATTTATGGTATTGGTTTGTAATTTATTATTGTTTTAGCTTCTAAAACTAACTCTGTTAGTGGTTTTTTGTTAAGTAGGAGGGACCAAAACAACAATGAATGAACTAATTGTTGTTTTAATCTCTGAAGCTAACTCCGTCAATGGTTTCTTGTCAAGTATGAGGGATTAAAACAATAATGAATGAATTAGAGCATCTACAACAGCTATGCTAAAATGGAAAAAAGTGGGATGTTAACATTTTTGTTGCTTCAATAGTTATGATATCTTGTCTATGCTAAAATAGAGAAAAGAGGATAGAGATGAAAAAATCTCTAAATTTAAAGAAATCTTTAAATAGATGGTTTCTGCCAAAACTAATTATTATCTCAAAAAAATCAAACTTTTCTTCTCCTAACTTTTTATATTTTAATAATATAATTAATAGTAGAGTTGCTAAAATAGCATAGCTGTTGGAGTTTGATGCAATTCTTTTTAGAGGTTTTGAATTTTTTTACTCTATTTTAAAAAAACTTTAACATAGCTGTTGGAGATGCTCTTACAAGCCAAACATAACAACTGGTTTAATAACACCAACATCTCATCTCGTCTAGATCGATTACCTAAGAGCTTATTCTCTAGCAGACGAATTGGCCCCCGCTCCTTCACCTCCTGAAGATTCACAGCCCCCTCCCCCACCCATTTTCAAAGCACAAGAACAAAAGTCACAATGACTTGTTAACCAAAACCATCAACGAGTTAGAGAATATTGGGACGAAAACTGTAATTTATTCTGGAGCAAGGATCAAAATCACTATCTTCAACAAATGGCATGGATGAAAAATTGTATTTTTAACCTTGAAATGGAAGTTGCTAGTAATTTATTGAAATAGAGAAATGTTTTTATCAGTCATATTTTAAACAAACTTGAGTGGAATTTCGACTTTTAAAACATATATCATATTGTTGTTTAATGAAAAAGAGCTTTAACCATGTATAAGGATGTATAAAATAAGGGATTGTTTACTAAAATGTTTATCGGCACTTACCGAGTAAAACTCTCGTTTCTTTCCTTGCCTTTTACCGACCAAGAATATCGACCTTTGCCATGTTAATTTAATAAGATAAGTAACCTGGTAAACTTTTGGCAAACAAACACCAACTATATATTTTAAATTTTGTACCACTTATTTTATTTTATTTTTAGGGAAATTAATTAAAATGCCACAAGTTTGACCCAAACTTACCAAAATGCCACAAATCTCGCCCATCTTACCGAAATGCCACAAAAATCCGCGGTGGGCCCAGCGATCGCGGGCCCCAGGCCCACGTGTCACCCAAGTTTGCCCACTTTGCCCGCGTTGGTACCTCAAGAATGCCCGCGGCCCACCTCTCCCCCTTCAAGAATGCCCGTGTTGGCAGGTTTGGTCTCTGCCCGCGTTGAGAGCCCGCGATCGCGGGCTAACCCGCTACTTTTCGAATTTACTGTTTGGTCCCTGAAGTTTGTTGCAAATTTAAAAAACATTAATGGTCCCTATAGTTTTTAGGTTATCATTTTATGTGGTTTTTAATGTATTGTTTCCTTTCCATTTTAATGTTTTTAATATAGAAATTCACTTAAGTTATTTAACAAGGAAATTAATTAACAACATCATATAAAAAATATTGCAAATCATCTTCCCAACCGAAACGGATACAGTGCATGTAAACAAAGAAATCTATCACTGGAAGGCGTCCTGGAGTCCTGTGATCAAGTTAACCTTTTCCTTGATCACGTCCTCCATTCCTATGTAGTCCGATTCGAGTTCTTCTAGTTCCTCTTCAGCTTCCTTAATCTCTCGTTGCAGCTGCCGAACGTGAGCCCTAGTCATGGCCAGTTCTCGTTTCTTCTCCGCTAGATACTCCATTTTCCCCTGCTGAATCCCCCTGTTATGGTTCCACATACCCTTTACCTTTTTGATATCGGCGTTCGCCTCATCAATGGCTTTTTGCACTGCGGGAGTAATTTGTTGACTTTGTCGAAGACCCGTCGGCATAAAATCATACATTGGTGGGGTTCTCATGCCATTATCGAAGTAGTAATTGTCGGATGCCATCTCCCAGTCTGCTTCCTCCTCAGACGTGAATGGAAAATCGGCCGCAGTTCGCCCACAGTTTCTCCACTCCTCGTCTGTTTCCGGTACCTTCCAGGTACTCCGCCGAGCTCCATCGTTCAGTGGTTGGTAGGCTCCCGAACGTGAAGTTCCAGCCACATTCGCCGACCTGTTCCCCCTTGATCTTGAACCTCCAGCCATGGTGTTAAGAAAAGCGAGAGTGTGTTTGTAAACGGTGAGGAGAATGTCTAAAAGATAGATAGGAAGTTGTGAATTACTACTTCATCATGCCATCTACTTATAGCCGTGAAAATGTATGTTCTTCATCAGATATGGTCAAAGATTTCGTCTGAAAAAGTTGTCTGCATGATTCGTCTGAATAGTTCACTGCAAAATTCGTTTGAAAAGAGCCTGTAAGATTCTACTGAAAAAGTAACTGCAATATTTGTCTGCTCTTGAATAAAGGTCTTTCATTAGGCATTAATTTTTGCATCCAATAATCTATGTATTAGGATTATCGCAAGTTTCATAAACCTACTTATTAGGTGTTGGAAAATTTTGGTAAAAATATGGGTTTTACTAAACTTTGGACGCTTTTAAATATATATATATATATATACGTGTTATATATAACTGACTTTTAGTAGGTTTATGTTCTCCTATATGAGAGCTTCGAAACGATACATAATGCGTCCAAATTGGAGTATGTGTGAAAGAGATATCGATACTCAAAGTTGATTAATTGGATGAAATTAGCATAAACCAAATGAAATAAACAGCAAGTCAATCACAATACTTTAACAAAATAAGTTAATAGTAAAAATAACAATTATTTAATGTTACATAAACAACCTAACTAATTAGACAATGCGCATAAATTGACTCCGCCATATGTCGGCGGAAATTCATTGCCTCATCGTCGGTTTCGTTAGAGGGTACCCATATCTCCTCGTTATTTATCAACTTTTGGATATTACGGCATACCCATACACCGCAATCCACATATAACCCGGTCTGCTGGGGTACTTGGCCGGCCATCTTTGTGCGAAAGATACTTGACACTTCGCGACGTCTATGATCCCCTATCAATGAAAAGAACGTATATAGTTTTGTTTTAAACGATTGCATCTGCTCTGTCAATTGTTGTTTGCAGAGACCGTCCTTTTCGCTGTCATATAGGGTCATAACCATAGTGTCTAGTTCAAACACTCCAAGCATCCAATGTCTGGGATGCAAGCATATGGGGATGTACACCTGAAATATTACAATATATGTCATATATGTTATTAAATAAAATAACAGTAAAACGATTTACATACCCTATCGAGGAGAGTCCAAGAGGTCCCTTCCGAGCCATTGCATATTTCGATCACGGAGGCGGGACCTTGATGGTCCATCAGTATGCACTGAAAGAACATAGTGTGCATGATGGTCCACCTCGTGTCTACGCCACGATGTTTTTGCAACAGGCTAACCCAAGAATCGTCGTGCTATGCATAAAAAATAGACGGTTAGACATGTAATATGTTGGTGCAAGTGTACCACATCTCTATATATTTATATATATTTATTTTGATGATTACAAACACACCGCATTTTTGTTTATCTAACAATTTAATCCAAGTGTGCAGTTGTTGAAGAACACGAAGATTTAATCTGAAGGGTTCAAGACGGAAGTGTTTACGTCGTCATTATTGTTTATAACTAATAATGATAAACACCCTAAAATAATATACCACTTGGATATTTCTAAAAACCATAATTGATTTTAATTAAATAAATTTTTGTTTTGAGAAGATCCAGCAAGATTTGGTTGCAGTCCTGAAAGCTGTCTTTTCTGACGGCGGTATACCGCGGCGGTACAGCCGGTATACCGCGGGTACACTTTTGCCGGTATACCGCGGGTGTTCAGCCGGTATACCGCGGCAGGCCGTGTGCATTTCTGATTGGTTGAAAGAACCTTTTTCTGACGGCGGTATACCGCGAGTCCCAGCCGGTATACCGCGGGTACGTAATTCCTGTCAACTTTGCATGTAGCCGTTGGTGTGTCAGTCACCTTTTCTGACGGCGGTATACCGCGTGCATTTGGCGGTATACCGCGCCTCACAATGCCGTTGGAGCTTCTTGATATATATATTACTTGCTGGTGATGAAGAAAAGTAGACCTCAGAACACAACAACAGTAACAACAAGCAGCAACCACACTCTCAGCTCTCTCATTTATATATATATATTTTATAAAACATTTTTTATAAAATATCCAAGTGTGAGATATTATACAAGAGTGATTACCCATTGTGAGTTATACTCCTCTTGTAAGTATTTGAATAACGGGTGTGTGATCCTGTACATCTCATAGCAGAAGCTTGAGAATCAATTACGTTACCTTTGTACTTGGTTTGTATTCTACCGTAAAGAATACATTTATTGGATCGTGTCGGGAAGTGTCTCGGCTGCTGGTTTATCACAGTTGGTGGTAAATCAGTAAATCTCCGTGTCAAGTATCTCTAACCTTTATCTCTTTATTTATTCCGCTGTGCATTTTAATTATATCTGTTTATATAATTGTTGTATATTTATTATTTCTATACTCTGATTTATTTATACTGTTTCTGTACTGTATTTATTTATAAAAGAATTTTTGAAAGTAAAAGATTTTAAATACAACCTTACCCCCCCCTAGGTTGTCCAACATTTGGTATCAGAGCGGGGCTTTCAAAAATTATCTGTTTAATTTTTTTAAAGTTATATCTTTTATTTAATGGCTCAACAAAATGCTTGGTTTTCTAAATCTCTTCTTATTGATTTCGAAAATTTTGATCTTTGGGCAAATTCTTTTGAACGTTATGTTCGTGGGATAAATCAAAAAATTTGGGATATTATTATTAAAGGAAATTTCAAACCCACAAAATTTCAAAACAACAAAGTTGTTGAAAAACCTAGCTCGGAATGGTCCGACGAAGATGAGGCTAATTATTGTTTAAATTATGAAGCCAAAAATTTTCTCTTTTCGGTTCTTACTAACGATGATATTGAGCGTGTTTATCTCTTTGAAACTGCTCGTGATATTTGGGAGAACTTGAACATCACCTATGGTGAAAACTCAAAAGAAAAGAGAGACGAAACCCGAGATCTAAGAAATGAAGAAACTTGTCTCATCGTCGACTGCGAGAAAGAGGTATGTACTTCATACTCAAGTTATTCTAGTTGTAGTGATAACGATGATGATATTGATATGTTAAATGTCTCTTTTCAAAAATTGATTGTTCTCGTAAATAGTTTTAAAAATAAGAATGCTAAATTAAAAGAAGAATTATTATTATGTCAAAATGAGTTGAATAATTGTAAACAAACCATTGCATGTGATAATAAAATCAAAAATGAGTTAAATGATAAAGTTATCACTTTAGAAAAGAAAGCATGCTTAAATAAAAAGACACATGAAGATATTACATGTACAAAATGCGAGTCTCTTGAAAATGAAATTGCATGTTTAAATGCTAAATGTAAATCGCATGAGAAAAATGACTTATTAGCAAATGCTTTTCAAAATAGCAATGATAAAGTGCTTAAAATGCTTAATATATCAAATCGTATAAATTGCCGAAAAGGCATTGGTTCAAATACGTGTATTGAAAAATGTGATTGTATGCCAATTAAAAAGGTTTTTGAAAAACCTAAATTTGTTGTTAAAAATAAAACGCAAAAACCTCCATATATGTCAAAAATAAAAAATGTGAATTATGGGAGGAAACCACATGCTCGTATGTATAATGGTAATTTTTCTAGACCTAACAATAATGTGAATATAAATGCTTCATTTTATGTGTATGATAAATACAATCGTAAAATTAAAATGGTTAGAAAATGGATTCCGAAAGGAATGTTTAATGTTGATAATCCGGGTGGAATGCGTTTATGGTTTTAAACCATTTATATGGCTTTGTATGTTTGTCGTGTTTGTTTTATGTCGACAACATATTTTTTGCAGTTTATGTTTTATACTAACTGTTAAAAGGACCCATAAGAAAAGGGTACCACGAAATATTTTCTTTGCCTTTTGTAGGTGTTTCCTGGCGAGGATATAATACGTGTTACCTGCCGAGGTTATAATACGTGGTTACCTGCCGAGGTTATAATACGTGGTTACCTGCCGAGGTTATAATACGTGGTTACCTGCCGAGGTTATAATACGTGGTTACCTGCCGAGGTTATAATACGTGGTTACCTGACGAGGTCATAATACGTGGTGATGTTTTTTTTTATCACATAAAATTAACCGAATATTGAAGCCTTAAGATCCGTTTTGGTGCAAGTGTTTCGTATTGGTTTGTATATCTTTGTCTCTATTGCTTTTTGCATTTTATTTTATCCCTCAAATTTTATAAAATCAAATTGATATCGTTATTAATTTGAGGGGGAGCGTTTTAGCTCTTTTACCCATGAGTTTGTGCTCTCTCAATTATATGCATATTTTGAGGGGGAGCATCTCTCGAGGGGAGCATACCGTCTTTCTTGACCCTTTTTGTTTCGACAAACGGGGGAGAGAAACCGCATATGCTCTTGCTTAGCGGTTGTGTTTGTCATCATCAAAAAGGGGGAGATTGTTGGTGCAAGTGTACCACATCTCTATATATTTATATATATTTATTTTGATGATTACAAACACACCGCATTTTTGTTTATCTAACAATTTAATCCAAGTGTGCAGTTGTTGAAGAACACGAAGATTTAATCTGAAGGGTTCAAGACGGAAGTGTTTACGTCGTCATTATTGTTTATAACTAATAATGATAAACACCCTAAAATAATATACCACTTGGATATTTCTAAAAACCATAATTGATTTTAATTAAATAAATTTTTGTTTTGAGAAGATCCAGCAAGATTTGGTTGCAGTCCTGAAAGCTGTCTTTTCTGACGGCGGTATACCGCGGCGGTACAGCCGGTATACCGCGGGTACACTTTTGCCGGTATACCGCGGGTGTTCAGCCGGTATACCGCGGCAGGCCGTGTGCATTTCTGATTGGTTGAAAGAACCTTTTTCTGACGGCGGTATACCGCGAGTCCCAGCCGGTATACCGCGGGTACGTAATTCCTGTCAACTTTGCATGTAGCCGTTGGTGTGTCAGTCACCTTTTCTGACGGCGGTATACCGCGTGCATTTGGCGGTATACCGCGCCTCACAATGCCGTTGGAGCTTCTTGATATATATATTACTTGCTGGTGATGAAGAAAAGTAGACCTCAGAACACAACAACAGTAACAACAAGCAGCAACCACACTCTCAGCTCTCTCATTTATATATATATATTTTATAAAACATTTTTTATAAAATATCCAAGTGTGAGATATTATACAAGAGTGATTACCCATTGTGAGTTATACTCCTCTTGTAAGTATTTGAATAACGGGTGTGTGATCCTGTACATCTCATAGCAGAAGCTTGAGAATCAATTACGTTACCTTTGTACTTGGTTTGTATTCTACCGTAAAGAATACATTTATTGGATCGTGTCGGGAAGTGTCTCGGCTGCTGGTTTATCACAGTTGGTGGTAAATCAGTAAATCTCCGTGTCAAGTATCTCTAACCTTTATCTCTTTATTTATTCCGCTGTGCATTTTAATTATATCTGTTTATATAATTGTTGTATATTTATTATTTCTATACTCTGATTTATTTATACTGTTTCTGTACTGTATTTATTTATAAAAGAATTTTTGAAAGTAAAAGATTTTAAATACAACCTTACCCCCCCCTAGGTTGTCCAACATAATATAAATATATTTGATTATATATGACTATAATTTAACTTCATACTAACCGTATCGTTTAAGTCAGAGTTCACAGGGTCATCCGCAAGCAATGTTTCAAAAAACGAGGGGTTGATTTCTAAGCCCCCGTAAGGGGTGAATGTCAACTTGGGGAGGCGACCAGTCTTGCACATCCTCAATATTTCTGGTCCCTCAAGAGGCTCCGGTGAAGGCTCCTTTCCCTTTTTGTTCTTTCGTCCCTTCTTTCCCCCCGCTTTCTTTGCTTGCTTTTTAGCGGTCGGTGGTGTCGTAGATCCTTGTTGCCCAAACGGGAAACGAATAAATTGAGAAATGAAGTGCGGTCGCTTTTGAGGGAGCGGGGTCACCTGTGGTGGATCTACAACATCCATCGGGTCATCTTCCGGATCCGGCTCCGAGAAGTGCTCCTCGACAATAGAAGACTCCATCAGCTGAAAATTAAGTTATTAGATGTTTTAAGTACAATTTAGGAAATGTTCACAATTAAACCAAAATAACTTACAGTATGCCTGTGCACTGGCGGTGTGAGGTACGACGACAGCCCCGACATTTCCGGCCGGTAATACTCTCCGACCGAAGCGCCAAAGATGTCCGTGAATGCCCCCGACATCCCGGCCTGTGTGACATTGATCATTATAAGAGTTACAAAATTAGGAACTAACATATAACTATAATGGTTACTCAGTGTGACTTACACTCTCCGGGATAGTAGAATAGGATGTCGTGCCAAACGGCGGCATCTGGGAGGTGTATGCCCCCGACATCCCGGCCCCCGACATCGCGGCCTGCGTGACATTGATCATTAAAATAGTTAGAAACTTAGGAACTAACATATAACTATAACTAACATATAACTATAATGCCATAAATAAGTGTGACTTACACTCTCCGGGAATGACGGAATTGATGTGGTGCCAAACGTCGCCTGTGCCCCCTGTCCGAACGGAGCGGGGATCGGTGTCGTACTCGACAGTTAAAACAAATTTAGAACGTAATATTAATATACAAACTAAATAAACGTGGCCAACAAATTAAGTTAAACACTAACATTGACAGCGCCAAATTGTCTCCAGACTCCCTCCAGAAACTCTACACGTGACTCTAGCGGCCCGTGGACGTAGTCCCACAGGTACTCATGACAGCCACGATGTGGCCCGTAGGAAGGGCCCGCCTGATATGGATCGTAAGGGGGTCGCGGATAGGAGGAGGTAGGGGGCCGCGGATAGGAGGAGGAAGGGGGCGGCGGATAGGAGGAGGAAGGGGGCTGCTGATATCCACCGGAAGGGGGCCTGTCGTCGTCTTCCTCATCTTCGTGAGATGTGGAAGGAGAGGGACGTCGAGCCCTTGCCGTCTCTGCGTCAATAAAGTCCACGCCGTCTCTGTACCAATCCGTGTCCATCTCGTCGACAGTAGGCTCAAGGCGAGCGAAAGGCAAGAGTGGCAGCTAAATATATGATAAAACATAAAAAAAATTAATAAGCGGGACTAACGTATGCAAATTGTAAACATAGTACAAGAACTTACATTTCTAGATTCATTGAAGAACTGAACCCAAAGCGACCTACTTAGGGTAACACGCTTGTCCCAACGGGTTCCCCTAAGTACTCGGTCGTCGCGCTTGACGAAATATCGGATTGATGCGGGAAACATCTCCAAGATCCATATCTGGAATTAGACAAGAAGAGCAAGTACGTAAAAAGAAAAGCCAAACAGTTTGTATGTATTATTAACAATTGTTATTCTACGTATCTAACCTTGAAGGCGTATGTAAAACCATAAAGGTTCATCTTTCCATGTCGATCGGAGTCGCGTCTGGTTATGGCTCGGTGCAAGATTGAGTAGCAATGTGTCCAGATATGGCTACCCCACGGGTAGCTGTTAAACAGCTCAAGGTCCTCGACGGCCCTAAGGACCGTCGAGGAAGCATACTGGCTATACTCACGACCCATGAAGCCCATATCCACGATCACCACCAAGCATACACGGACAGCATCGGCGTCGCTTAGGGCACTAAGACCCTCTTTCATCATGTCCCGGGCTGCCTTTAGCTTCAAACGAGATGCTGAAATGCCGAAAACCCTAGGAACGAAGTCGCAGTCTGCTAAGGGAGGAAGGGGAAGCCTCTCCAAAACGTAGTCCTGTAATTAGACAGAACTCACGACGCCCAAAATGCAATCGATCGCCGAAGAAATCAAAATGCATCTCCTCCGGCTCAGCGTTGGCGTCCTCGACCTCCAACTGTAGAAACATGTGTACTAGTGTAGGGCCGCCAGCAGAGTAAGACACATCCATCCATGGCCCGAACGATGTCCCTCTAAAGATGGCCTCAAGGGTATCCGCGTGACCACCTAATCCCCTAAAGCACGCTCCTAACCCCTCGATGTAGGAAACTTTGCACTTTAGCGTCAAGTCTATGTAAAAGAAATCCCTCTACATAGTCATTCACAGATGTTATAGTTAGTGTTATATATAGATGTTTTTGCTTGTTTGGTTTATTGTGTTGATAATTATTCGTTTGTTTTAGTTTTAGAAAAGAAACCACTCAATCTATTGGACTTCCAGGTAGCAGGGGAATCACAATGATTGCTTAAATCCCGACATACCTTAGGGCTATTTACACCCGTTTGACAAAATCCAAATAGATATGTTGCGGTTTATTTTATTTCAACATATAATAGTGTTATAAATAGATAAAGTGCGGTTTATTTTATTTCAACGTATAATATTGTTATATATAGATGTTGCAGTTTATTTTATTTCAACGTATAATATTGTTATATATAAATGTTGCGATTCTTAAAATGAATTTAAGTGTGGCATGTGAAGTTTAGGGACCTAATTGGCATTCTTAAAAGTTTAGGGACCCTAGTTGTCATTCTTAAAAGTTTAGGGACCTAATTGGCATTCTTAAAAGTTTAGGGACCTAAATTGTCATTCTTAAAAGTTTAGGAACCTAAGTTGTCATTCTTAAAACCGTAGGGACCTAAGTTGTCATTCTTAAAACCGTAGGGACCTAAGTTGTCATTCTTAACAATTTTTTAATAAAAACACATTGTTAACAATTTTTTTATAAAAAAACACGTTGTTAACATTTTTTTATAAAAGCACAATTTTAAGAATTATTTTTATAAAAAAACACATTTTTAACAATTTTTATAAAAACACATTCTTAACAATTTTTTTATAAAAACACACTCTTAACAATTTTTTTTATAAAAAAACACATTGTTAACATTTTTTTTATAAAAGCACACTTTTAAAAATTATTTTTATACAAAAAAACATTTTTAACAATTTTTTATAAAAACACATCGTTAACAATTTTTTTATAAAAACACAATCTTAACAATTTTTTTATAAAAAAACACATTGTTAACATTTTTTTATAAAAGCACACTTTTAAGAATTATTTTTATAAAAAAACACATTTTTAACAATTTTTTATAAAAACACATTCTTAACATTTTTTTTTATAAAAACACACACTTAACAAATTTTTTTATAAAAAACACATTGTTAACATTTTTTTATAAAAGCACACTTTTAAGAATTATTTTTATAAAAAAACACATTTTTAACAATTTTTTATAAAAACACATTTTTAACAATTTTTTTATAAAAACACACTCTTAACAATTTTTTTTATAAAAAAACACATTGTTAACATTTTTTTATAAAAGCACACTTTTAAGAATTATTTTTATAAAAAAACACATTTTTAACATTTTTTTATAAAAACACATTCTTAACAATTTTTTTATAAAAACACACATTGTTAACATTTTTTTATAAAAGCACACTTTTAAAAATTATTTTTATAAAAAACACATTTTTATCAATTTTTTATAAAAACACATTCTTAACAATTTTTTTATAAAAACACACATTGTTAACAATTTTTTATAAAATCACACTTTCAAGAATTATTTTTATAAAAAAATACATTTTTAACAATTTTTTATGAAAACACATTCTTAACAATTTTTTTTATAAAAACACACTCTTAACAATTTTTTTATAAAAAAACACATTGTTAACATTTTTTATAAAAAAACACATTCTTAACAATTTTTTTATAAAAACACACTCTTAACAATTTTTTTTTATAAAAATACTCCTATAACAACATACACATTATAACATACAAATATCACATTCAAACATAAAACCATACATATCATATATCTTAAAAATGTTAAACATAGAACATATTCAAACATAACAAAAGTTATAAACACTCTAACAACATACAAATCATATATCCTAACTTAAAATAACATACAAAAAATAACAAAAAACATAAGGAAAACATACTACAGAGGTAATACGAGACATCTTCACAAAACTCGAACACGTGTTCCACACGACAAAATTGAGAGAGTGGGAGAAAATTGAGAGAGAGTTGATATTAAAAAAATTGAGAGTTATAAAATAATGAGAGTGGGACGGTTTTGGTCCCCCCACCCTTTATATAGTGCGGCCGAAGAAAAGAAAAGAAAAGGGAATTAGGGTTTTGGTCTTCAATTAATTTTTAGGGTAAACCCTGGGCCGACGCGTGGCGGGTTAGCCCGCGATCGCGGGGGCTCAACGCGGGCAGGGACCAAACCTGCCAACACGGGCATTCTTGAGGGGGGAAAGCTGGGCCGCGGACATTCTTGAGGGACCAACGCGGGCAAGGGCCCGCGATCGCGGGGCCCACCGCGGATTTTTGTGGCATTTCGGTAAGATGGACGAGATTTGTGGCATTTTGGTAAGTTTGGGTCAAACTTGTGGCATTTTAATTAATTTCCCTTTTATACAATTACAACATATAAAAGAGTAATAATTTTGGCTCATTTATCTTATAGATACTTGGGAGTTAGAGCATCCACAACAATGAAATTTCATTCCAATTGCAAATGGGCCACATCAGCGTCACATCAGCTTTGCAATTATCTTGAAATTATCCCCCACAACAATGAAATTTCACCCACTTTCTAAAGTGACACCTCATCATAAAAAACTATATTTTAATCAAATAACAACAAAACTACAATTAAATACTCTTTACTATAATTTAATATGAAATATTTTATTAATTAAATAACTATAATAAAATAAATAAATTAAATTAAATAAATAAAATATTTAATTTATAAAACATTAAATTAAAATACAAAGTAAAAATATTACATTAATCGTCATTTCATCAAGTTCTACCGAAAACGAACAAGTGACAATGTTAGAACGTTTGAATATTGAAAAAGAAAAAATTCAGGTGATGAAAGAATTCCACACATCATTTGTGGAAACAGAAAAACGTAAGAACAAACGGAAAAATCGGAAAATGATCATGAAGTTGATGAAAATGGATCCCACAACAATGAGCGAACCACAACGGAGATTGTACGAACATCAACTTGAAGAACTTCTAAAAGAACAATGATGTATTTTATGTGTTAAGTTTGTATATTTTTTAATATGTAATTTATTTTATTGTACTTTAATATAAATTATATTTTGCATTTTTTAATATTTGTCTTTAAAAAAATTAATATTTTTATTAACAAATAAAATTATTCATACATTTTTTTCATAAATATTCTCTACAAAACATCACAAAACATGATTTGACATAAAACAATTTTTAATTTAGAAATTATTTCCTACAATTTCTTATACTATTCACTGTTACATCAGCAAAAAGTACTGATTTAACATTTGTAAATTATCAAAACCAATTTCTGATTTAGCAATCATACTCGCAACCGCTACAATTTCTATTTTAGCAATCCTAAATGACACTTTTGCAATTCAAATAAAATCCTAATGAAATACTTGTTGTGGATGCTCTTAGGAGTAGTTAACAAGTGATCAATTTATTTATTAGTTTCTTTATAATAAAAAATGTATTAAATATTAATGATATGGTGCAATCTGCGAAAGTTTTGATGGTACAATTTATCGTTGTGACTTGTGAGGGTACGAATAGAACCAATTTTGAGTGGGTCCCACATTGTAACCAATAAAATCGCACGTATCATCCACTCGCATGCCCTTGCGCGTCAGTTATACCAAACAAGTAAAAATCGGGTCAGCCCGTAAAACGGGGCATAAAAATCTGACCGACCCGGATATGGTTGTTAAGAAAATTCCTTCTACTGGGTTTTAGCCTCTTCGTCTTCTTCTTCCTCATTCTCTCCCACTCTTCAGAAAAAAGGGTTTTAGGGCTATTTTCTCTCTCTAAGGTTTTGACCGCCATGGATAGGTACACGAAGGTGGAGCAGAAGAAACCTGATATACCTATCAACGAGAATGAGATCAGAATCACTTCTCAAGGTTTGGTTCGTAACTACATCAGCTACGCTAGTACTCTTCTTCAGGTATTATTATCATCATTTCTTCGTTTATTTGTTGAAATGTGTGTTATTTTGTGCTTTCGTTGTGTTTTTCTAGGTTTTGTTGTTTAATTTGTGTTTTTGTGAAAAAATCGTATCTGATATTTCGGTAGGCTGGTATTACAATGTTTCCATGAGTTTTTCTATCGGCATGCGTAATGCAGTGTTTGTTTGTTCTTGTGTTTTCGTTTGATTAGAGTCTAATGTTTGGAATATGACGCCGATTGTTGCCTAGTTTTGTGTTCTATGAATTAAACTTTGTAGAGTTATAGCAATCTAGATGGTTTAGGGGAAAAAATTATTTGTATTGGAGAATCTCTATCTGATTTACTGGTAAATGGCTGACATTAACATTGATTCTCTGAGTTTTTTTCCATGGATATGTGCATCGTTTGTTTCTCCTTTTTATGTTTTGTTTGGTTAGAGTGTAATGTTAAGAATACAAAACCATTTATTGTTTATATTTTGTGTGTTTTTGTTTTATGTCCACTGAATTTAACTTTGTATGGTGCTCTAACAATGCCATCCCAATGTTTTTTAGATTGTGTGCCTAGTTATTTAATATTGCATTTGGAATTTGTGACCTTAATTTAGAGCTAGTATTGGTGGTGATTAGGAACCTATGTCTTGCTAATGGAAGGCTTTTTAACCGAAGTATATAATATTTCTGTCTAAGCTGTGGCAGACCTGTGACATTATAACTAGCATCTATTTGTTGCCTGGACCTGAAGGACATGATTTCTAAAACTTTTTCACCTTAAGGAGTTTCAACCTTATGTATGCCAAACCAGTTTTGTAAAGATGCAAGTGGGGGGCTCCTTGACAGTCCCATTATTTATGTTGTTTCTTGACCCCATTTTTTGCCTCTCACAATTAGACTTTGCCAGTGAAAGAACTTTATGTTTATGTGTATTTGCTTGAATGTGCAGGACTACATCCCTCATTCTCATGTTGATTATGAACATAATCTAACTGTGATTATTTCTATAGGAGAGACGTGTGAAAGAAATTGTCCTGAAAGCGATGGGACAGGCAATTAGCAAGACAGTAGCCATTGCAGAGTTTATTAAGGTTTGCTACTCAAATTACTCGTCCCTGTAGTTTTATTTCATCTCTTTAGTTTATTATTTATGTGGAAAAAAGTAGTAAGACACTAATTTCAAACAGAGAAACATACCTCGATTGCATCAAGATACTCACATCAGTTCAATAAGCATAACTGATGTATGGGAACCTATCGAAGAGGGTCTTCTGCCGTAAGTTTCAAGTTTCTTATTCAACATCATATCATGGGGGTTTTCATGTTTAAAGATTTAGGGCAAGAAACGAATCTATGTTTTTATGTCACCAGTAACGTATGTCTTAAAAGGACTTGTTAGATGTTTCACTTTTTGTTATATGCAGTGTGGAGATGACTCGCCAGGTCTCAATGATATCGATTACCTTGTCAACTAAGGAGCTAAACAAGAATTCACCTGGGTGAGTTCTATCTTATCTTGTAAACAGCTTCTTTCTAAGCAGTTAAACAAATACGACAAAAAAATTGAACCTCTTGGTCCTCGTTTTTTTCTTTCTTTACTTGCTGAAGATATTCCAAGCTACAAGACCTAATACTCCCTCTGGTCCAAAAAATAAGTGTCTACATTTCTACTTAGTTTGTTCGAAAACAAGTGTCTACTTTTAAAAGTGCGTACTTTCCAATTCTACCCTTAATTATGGGATGGAGAAATTCGTTACTCTTTCTATTATGAAGGGGCTGTTTGGCAGTGGCTGAATGGTTTGGTGTAGAATGATTAAGTAGTCAGAATGATTAAGAGGCTCTTATGATATAGTGCAAACTGAAATATGGTTATTTGGTAATTGTTCATAATGAAATTAGGGCGTTGAATGGTTAAGGAAGGTCCAAGGTACAAAATCATTCAGAGGGTTTAGAACCATTAAGAGGCAGATTTTTTTTTGCCAAACAAGATTCACCTCTTAACGATTCAGAGATTGTCTTATAATGGAAATATTAAGAGATAAACAAACAACCCCTAAGGGTACAATTGTCATTTAGTTGATTAAAACGTGTAACAGTTAAACATTTCTAGAACAGTGTGTCATTTTTCATTGTGGACCTTTTCCTTGGGACGGTAGGAGTAATTCTTAAGACCGAAGCCACCTGGAGGCCATCTGCAAACTTCAACATCCTTTTCAATATTGTCAATCTCTTCCATTTTGACTTGAAGCATTCTTCATGGCTCAGGTACCAAGCTCCGCTCTATGTGGAGCGACCAAGGCCACAAAATAACAATTATCAGCGACAGCAACAACCAAGACTGGGACAACAAGCATACAATGTGGTAAATGAAGGTGGGTTATCATGAATATTTAGAAACTATCACTTTGTTGGTTTTTGATTTCTTTGATCAAAACGCTGTTATTTGCATTTGTAGAGGCATATGGCGGAAACTATAATGGAAATAGGGGTCGTGGTCAAGGTGGGGGAAGAGGAGGGAGAGGTCGTGGTTGGAACAGGGGCGGTTATGGGAACCAAGGGGGAGGATATGGAAGCTATCAAGGGGATGGGTACAGAAGCTACCAAGGGGGAGGTGGATATGGAAACTACCAAGGCGGCAGGGGATATGGGAACTATCGAGGAGGCAGGGGAGGAGGATACGGGAACTATCAAGGTGGTGGTGGTGGTGGTGAATATGGAAACTATCAAGGTGGTGGTGGTGGTGAATATGGAAACTATCAAGGTGGTGGTGAATACGGAAACTATCAAGGTACTCCCTCCGTCCCAAATTATGTGTCCACATTTTTATTTTTATTTTTATTTGCCCCATAATAAATGTCCACTTTCAGAAGTGAATTCTCACTTTCCCTTTATACCCTTAAATTACATTTTTAGTCCCTGTGGTTTGTTGAAAATTTCTATTTTCGTTCTTATGGTTTTGAAATTGCAATTTTCATCCCTATGGTTTATAATTCATTATCTTTTTTCGTTCTTATGATTTAAGTTTTATTGCTATTTCCATCCCTATGATTTACAATTCATTTCTATTTAAGTCCTTCATACTTAAAAGTGTTTTGGCCTTGGGGACGAAAATAGAAATAAATTGCAAACCATAGGAATGAAAACAGAAATTTCAAAACCACAGGGACGAAACCCACAACTTTTAGCAAACCACAGGGACCAATCATGTAATTTACTCTTAATTATGAGATGTAGAAAGTTTTTCACTCTGTTGTCAAGGGTAAAAGTGTAATTTAGTTATTTAAAAATTGTAATTATTACAGTCACCATGACGGAGGTAAATAGTGCATGCATCCCATTGCAGAGGGGCGACGCCCTGTGCTTGAACCCAATACCTCACATATGAATTAAATTACACCCACACCTCTACCACCAGGACAAATCAGCCAGCAGGCATACACTATTCATGTTTATCTATGCACCGGATTCCAATGAATCACATTAATTTTCGTTATTTTCTGTTTTCAAATAGATAACAATGGTTACTCAAACCGTGGTAGAGGCGGTGGACGTGGGGGAAATGCAGGCTATCGTGGTTAGTACTTTCCTTATTTTATCCTTTGATTTTTCTCGTTTATGGGATATACCGGGTTGGATTGGTTTGTTTTTTTCCAGTTATTTAATGTATATGGTTCATACACTAATTGGTGTTAATTACAAACAGGTGGGTTCGGCAGAGGTGGCAATGGCAGGGGCGGCGGTGGTGGTGGTGGTGGGGGCATCAGATTCAATGGGCGAGGTAGGGGAAGGATTGGGGGGCGAGGTAGGGATGGTGGCGATCAACAACAGTAGTCGGAAGTTGGTTGTTTTGCTATAGTGTGTGTGGGTGGTTGCCTTTAAAAGGATGGGATGGGATGGACAAATAGGGTTTATTAAGCAGTAAGTAAGTAGTGATTTCAATATTTCTATAACTCCTAATGTTTTTATTTTAAAGCTTTGTTATTATTTGTGGTGTTTTGGTATCCTTTTATAGCGAGTCTAGGTAGAATGATTGGTGCAGTTCATTTTGGTATATTTTGGTCAGGCTGCTATGAAATTTTCATTGTATATCGTCATAAAAAAAGTTGCCTTTTATTTTTCAATCTTTTTTTTAGTGGTTTGAAAAAAAATAGAAACCACAAACTGTACACTAAAAGTTATAAACCGTATGGTTTTGGTATGTTTAGAGTGGATTATAAGATTTGTGTGGAAAAATGAGATCCCTACAAAACCCCGTAACGTTAGAGCATCTCCAACAGCATCCTTAATTTTTTTTTCCAAAATGTAGAACCAAAAGCCAAAATCCTCCAAAAAAAGTTACATTCATCTCCAACTGATTACTCATTTTAGAGAAAAAAACATTGATTATAATATTAAAATATTTCAGTCATCTATTAAAATATTATTTCTCACTCAATATATTTATTTGAGAAATTAAACAAAATGCCCCAATTTCACATTGCTTTCATCCATTTGCCCTATCTCCCTCCCAATTTGCCAAAGTACCCTGAAAATCCGTGGGCTAACCCGTGGCCCACGGATTTGGTTCAAAAAATCTCGCCCACGGAAGTTTTGTGAAGACCCACGGATTTTAGGTCCGTGGCCCACGGAATTTTTTAATTGCCACGGAATTTTTTGCTGGTCCACGGATGTCCACGGATTTTTAGGGTATTTTGGTAAATTAGGAGAGAGAGGGCAAATGGATGAAAGGGTTGGTGAACTTGGGGCATTTTAATGAATCACTCTATTTATTTTCAAAGTTTCCTATTGGTCATCTCACTTGGTAATCATTTTTGGAGTGATCCCCATATTTGAAGAAAAACCCTTTTTTCTTCTACTTTCTTTATTTTAGAGATAGTTTTGAAAAAGTTGTTGAAGCAAAAATAGAGCCTAAAATCCTCATATTTTTCATCTTCTACGAAATGGGGAAGCTATTGGATATGCTCTTATAATTGGTGCATACATAAAATAGTGTTTTTTAATCCTAACTATTTCGTGTCTTCACTGTTAATAGTCATATATTATTGTTTAAAACTGTCAAATTGAACTAAATAAAATAGAGAAAATGTAGAAATTTGTTTTCTATTTTACATTCTCCCAATCGTTCTTTAAAATAAAAAAGAGTAAATTACATTTTTTGTCCCTGTGGTTTGTTGAAAATTTCTATTTTTGTTCCTATGGTTTTGAAATTGCAATTTTCATCCCTATGATGTATAAGTCATCACATTTTTCATCCTTATGATTTAAATTTTAGAGTAAACGACAATTTTGGTCCCTGGTATATACCAAAATCACCGAAAGTAGTCCCTAAACTTCAAAAACGACATTTTTGGTCCCTGGTCTCCTTATTTTGCTCCGAAAGTGGTCCAAAGCTCTAACGCCGTCTAACAAATGGCCGTTTAAGACCTCATGTGCTTCTCACGTGATGGGCAATTTGGTCATTTCACTATTTCCCTCTCATTTAAACCAACGACTTTACTTTCTTCTTTGGTCTTCTTCTTCGTTTTCCTTCGATTTGTTTTTGCCTTTCTCTCCTCCACAGTATCGACAATGGTGGTTTGTGATTGTGGTGTACCAGCGATGATAAAGACTTCATGGACAACTAAAAACCCTGGCCGTAGGTTTTATGGGTGCGCAAGGAAGTCTGCCAAATGCGATTTCTTTGCTTGGTACGATCAACAGTTGTGTCAACGAGCTATGGAGGTAATCCCTGGTTTGCTAAGATCAAAGAACAGTGTTGAAGCTTCCCTCAATGCAAAAGAAAAGGAAATCAAGATTTTGAAGATTTTATTGGTTCTCAGTTGGGTTTTCTTTATTTTTGTACTTTTTTAGTTGACCTAATCCAATGTAGGTGGTTGTAATGGTTCAAAAGTTTCAATGAAAACTTATTTCTTTCATAAACCCAGTTGTGATGTTGAATGTTTGCATTACACACAGAATATACATTCATACAAGTTACCTTGTTTGATTGCCCATTTAAAACCAAATACATCACCAAAACACAGAATATGCATTCATACAAGTTATGCCTAATATAATACCAAAATACATTCATTTTCTGTTAATTTACCAATCACACAGAAAATGTTTACCTAACCATAGCTACTGTTTCATCCAACTTACCAAACACTGTACCAACATACATACATTATCAAAAATACAGTACCAAAATACATTATCACTTCACATCTATCCACCTTTGCATGTCCTTGAGTTATGCCCTTCCTTCCTGCACTTTGCACAAGTCACATTCTTCCCAATCCTGCTTAATTTGGTTGCTATCCCATCTCCAGTGCTCTCTTCATGTTGACCCCTCTTTCTTTTCTTCTTGGGCCTCCCAATTTGTTTATGATAGGTTGGTGCAGTAAGTGTTGTTTGGCAATCAAACTTGTCCCAATATGTTTTGCCATTGATGGGTTCAATCTTGAATCTGTACATGTCTTTCCAAGTGTCAAGCCAAAGACTTTCATGAACCCATTTCTCAGGCGAATCAACATTTGCTCCATTCAAAGCCATGTTCCAATTAGTTGCTACATCATGCTTACAAGGGATGCCAGTCAGTTCCCACCTCCTACATGTACAAGTCTTTGCCCTCACATCAACTACCACTTGATCATTCCAAGGACCACAAACCTCATACCTGTCCCCACCATTCCAATGTACTTTGTATTTAGTTGCTTCACTCTTGTTCTTTTCCAGTGCTTTGCTTGTTGTTGGAGTGAGTGGTCCTTGAGTCTTATCAATGACTTTCAACACATGCACTATCCTCTTCATTAAGTAATGCCTAATATACTCCAAACATGAAATTATTGGCTTATCCCTACCCTCAATAAGCTGCCTGTTGAAGACTTCACACATATTGTTGAGAAGTACATCAGTATGACACCTACCTGAATTGCACAAAATAATATTGAAAGTTAAAGTAACATGTGAAATGAGACAGGTTGTTGAGGTAACTAAAGGTAACACAAACTGAGTGAAAGTAAGTTCAACTAACCTGTGAAATGGGACCTAGACCATGATTGAGGTGAGATGAGCTTCAACCAATCATAACAAGCTTGATTGAACATTCTAAGTTGTTCCATTGCATGTTCAAATTGGGGAATAGTTGTTGCAGTTGCACATTGCCAAAGATGGTCCTTGTATGCTTTCCCCTACCACTTGATCATCCATGTCAATATCATACTCTTCTATCCTATTATCATCATCAACATAATCCTCATCTACACTATCATCATCTCCTTCACTATCACCTTGTATGCCACTGCACTCCACATGTATGCCACTGCCCATATCAGGTTGCATGTCACTGCCCTTTGCCATCTCAGGTTGTGACAAACAATCCATGACAAAAAATGGATCAAATTCATCATATATTTCAAACGGATCAACCCCCTTTCCCTTGTCAATTGCATCTCCCTTCTCAACCCCCTTTCCCTTGTCAATTCCATTAACCTCAGGTTCATTAAACAATAAGTTAAGGTCAAATGGCATATCTTCATCATTCCCTTGTTCATACAACATGTCACTCACATCAAGTGGCCTATCCATATCAAACTGTTTATTTAAGTCAAAGCCTCTGTTTTTATCCACAACTCTCTCTTTATCTATATTAGATGCCTCACCTTTATTGTCAATCCACTCAAGAAACAGTTTTTTCTTGCATGTCTTCTTAACAAGTTTTTTCTTTGATACATATTGATTTCCAGGTTCATCAAGTTCCTGTATCTCCATTTTTCTAGCATGTGGTGGTGAGTTGTATGTATCAACTAGTGTTTTCCAATGCTCTATAAATACATCTACAAATTTTACCTTAGGAACAAATTTCATAAGGTTCAGCACATCACTATCATTCCCTAAGGCTTCTAACCCAAAATCCATGTCACTTCCTGGAGTCAAGAAATGGTAATACATTTTCTCGTCTGTTTGGTACCCTAACTCTAACATCATAGCATCAATCTCATGGACTGATAACAAATCGGTGTCAATCAAGTCCACAAATGAAGTCTTACCATGGATGTATCTTCTACCAGGGGACTTTGTGAAAACACCTCCATGGTTTATCCTCATTGTTATTAGAGTAGTATAGTGATCTGTAGAAGGAACAAAAATCGATCAGAAAGTAGTTTACAACTTAAATGTTTGACTTAAATAAACAGGTCGATCATTAACATAGGTAAAAAAACTCAAAGGAAGGATTTTATGAAAAACAGAGACATACCATAAACCAGTTCGGGATAAAGGTCATCCCCTTGCTCCTTTCTGATCACCCACGTATGAGAAGACATGGAAGTAACGTTGCATTAACAAGATGAAGCTCAGATTGAAGCTCAGATTGAAGATGGAAGCTCAGTGTGAAGCTCAGTGTGTTTATGGAGATATGTGTTAAGGACCAAAATGGAGGGTTTCTTGAAACAAGTATAGGTAAACGAAAGGGCGTTTAAATGAGAGGGAAATAGTGAAATGACCAAATTGCCCATCACGTGAGAAGCACATGAGGTCTTAAACGGCCATTTGTTAGACGGCGTTAGAGCTTTGGACCACTTTCGGAGCAAAATAAGGAGACCAGGGACCAAAAGTGTCGTTTTTGAAGTTTAGGGACTACTTTCGGTGATTTTGGTATACACCAGGGACCAAAATTGTCGTTTACTCTAAATTTTATTTATATTTTCATCCCTATGGTTTATAACTTATTTCTATTTTAGTCATTCATATTTAAAAGTGGTGTTTTGACCTCAGGGATGAAAATATTAATGAATTGTTAACCATAGGGATGAAAACTGAAATTTCAAAACCACATGGACGAAATCTGCAATTTTTAGCAAACCTTAGGGATGAAAAACGTAATTTACTCTAAAAAAATTAAGGTATATTTTTATTTTTAAGTAATTTGATTCTTGATTTTTTAGTTTAGAGAAATTATAGATAATTTATTGAGTAATTTAACACCCATATTTTGTACTGTTTAATTCTAGAGTAAATTATGATTCTTGTCACGGTAGTTTATTAATAATTTCAATTTTTGTTCTTGTGGTTTAAAAATTGCAATTTTCGTCCTTTATTGTTTGCAATTTATTGCTATTTTTGTTCATGACCTAGTTCCTACCTTTTAAAGTATAAGACCATGAGTATCCGTACCCAATGAACCCACTTGCCAACTCAGCGTCACATCAGTTTTTCTTTTTTCTACCCTCTTTACCCAAAAGTGAAGTACCAGTACCCAATGAACTCACTCCTACCCGATACCCCTTAAAACATTAAAAAATAAACCCAACACCCTAATTGGGACCCACCCTCCTCACACCCTCTTCGGCTTCCATCGGGTTGGTGAACCCGCTAGCTACCCGCCTCCCCCTGTACCCCCTTACCTGCTTACCCGATGACCACCCGCTCCCTTACCCGCAACCGGTACTCATGGCCTAAGAGACTAAAATAATAAATAATTATAAATTAGGGGGGTCAAAACAACAATAAATTATAAATAATAACCCTAGTTTCCGATTTTCATCCCAAAAATGGCAACCAGAGAACCAGAAATCATCAGAAACAAACAGGAGATGAGAAATTGGTCAAGATCTATGAGAGCTCAAGGCAAAACGATTGGATTAGTACCAACAATGGGTTACCTCCATCAAGGCCATCTCTCTCTCATCACCGAAGCTCAAAAACACACACAACTTATCGTCGTTTCAATCTACGTAAATCCAGGTCAATTTTCCGCAAATGAAGATCTCTCCACCTATCCGTCTGATTTCCAAGGCGATATTGAAAAACTCAAGTCGATCCCCAATGGAGTTGATGTTGTTTTCAATCCGCAAAACCTGTATGATTACGAGGTGGAGAGAGATAGATGTGGTGGAAATAAGGGAGAGAAAGATGGAGAGATTGTGTCTTGTTTGGAGGATGAGGGAAGATGTGTGATTGGTCATGAGACATGGATTAGGGTTGAGAGATTGGAGAAGGGAATGTGTGGGAAGAGTAGGCCTGTGTTTTTCAGAGGCGTTGCTACTGTTGTGGCGAAATTGTTCAATATCGTTGAACCTGATGTTGCTGTTTTCGGGAAGAAGGATTATCAACAATTGCGGATCATTCAACGAATGGTGAGTTCCTTTCTGATTCATAACTTTTTCATCTGTTTCAAATTCAAATCGTTTGGCGATTATGTTGATAATCTGCTTCGAATTGTTGTAGAATTATCTGTTCGAGTTTGGGTCACTCAATGAGTTGGAATGATCATGCTTTGAAGTTCTAATAATTGGGAATTATGTTTGTAGTCTGTGTGAGTGTCTCAGTGAGTCAGAATGATCGTGCTTGAGCTTGACTTGCGTTTGAGTTTGAGTTTGAGTTTGAGTTTGAGGGTGAGTGACTCAGTGAGTCAGAATGATGATGCTTTTGAAGTTCTAATAACTGAGAATTATGTTCAGGCTGCTTCAACCTGTTCTGTCAGCTCTCTTCAGATTCATAATGATTCATTTGTTTGAATATACAACTTTGTCTCATGTCTGAGTGACTCAGTGAGTTCCTTTCTAACTCATAATGATTCATCTGTTAGAAATTTGAATCACTGCGAATTATGTCCATACTCGTCATCAATTGTTGTAGAAGTTGTGTTGGTATTCGAGTGACTCATGATTTACCATTCACTCTCAGGACATTGTCCTGGAACCCGATTAGATTATTCTCCAAAAAGTGGGATTCAAAGTCTAGCCGATGTGGGACACGCCCCCTCAGACGGAGTCTAGACGGGCACAAAGTCCCTTAGAATGTCGAGTTCCCAGGGACGGAGCTAGGGGATTTTTGTGGTGGCACGTGTCACCGTTTCATTAGTGTAAAAAATTATAGGATCGTGAAAAGTGTCGCTGGATCAATTCGGTGTGTACCACCGTATATATTTAGAAACTATAATAAGGACACAAGTTTTCCATGGTAGAGTTGGTATGCAAGACTTTTCTTCCTCCCTATACCCGAGTTCGAATCTTGTTAGTGTCATTTTCTTAGTTTTTAGCTTTAATTTCAGGTTTATTATGTTTCTAAGAAAATTTGCATTAAAAAACTTGAACCTACGACCTCACTTATGAAAAGCAATGAACTAACCAACGTACCAATGGTGATTTTGTGAAAAATATCCTTATATTTGTTTCTTATAGTCAAATGGTGCCACTGCCTAAAAAAATGTATCCGTCCCTGCAAGTGCCTGTAGTGATAGTAGACTTGAGCTCTGGTACCATGTGAGAATTTGTTGAACCTATCATATTACTCTCCAAAAGAGCTCTTGAAGAGAAATAGGAGCTTCCAGTGTGTATATATATATATATATATATATATAGGGTTGGGTTCCGGTGAGAAGTTGAGATAACGTAAGAAGCGTGAGAAATGGTAATCAACCGTTGGATGCACATTCAGATGACCGAGATGCACCGGATCAATCCCCGTATCAAGCGCGATTCAGGGGTGGGTTTAAGATTAGAAGTGATCAAAGATTCATATCCACTTCTCATGTTAACTCAATTTCTCACACAATCCTTCGCCTGTATATATCAAGGAGAATAGGTTATGAGACTGTTAACACTCATGATGGCCATGGGATCGCTACAGTTGGACACCCAAGAGGGTAATGTCAAACCCTTTTTGCATAGCAGAATGTGAGTGACTTGATGAATACTTTGTCGTTCATGATGTTTCTTTTTGTTTGGGGTTCATCTCGTTGCAATTTGCAAATTGCGTTCATAATGTGGTCAAGATGTTTGAAGAAATTATATGGTTTATGTAGGATGATCAAAGCTCAATTTTGATTTACATGAAGATCATGATATTCTATGATTGAAATTAATTTTGGTTTTTCTATTTTTACAAACAATACAGGTTCGAGATCTTGATTTTGCTGTGAAAGTGATTGGTTCTGAGATGATACGAGACGAAGATGGCCTAGCGATGAGCTCCCGTAATGTGCATCTTTCACCTCAAGAAAGGGAACAGGTTGGGTTCGTTTTGTTTTTGTCATTTAATATTTTCATTATGTGGGTCCTATAAAAAATAGGTATATTTAGATATATAACCTTAAAACCTTCTTCTTATGAGTATGAAACCATTTCTTTCTTTCTTTCAATAGGACTGGAGGTCATGAAAATTTAATTAAAATCTCAATTAATGTAATGCAGAGTCCTTTAATTTTATGCTACAAAAGAAGCAAAACTGAAAGAAAATTCCCATAAATGAATGCAATAATCGATTTCGTTTATTTTATGCTTAGACGCTACCTTCAAAAGAAGGTCAATTACTGTAACTAGTGTTTTTGGTTCAGATTTCATTGTGTGATCAAAAGTGAGTGATGTTTTGAACTTATGGTGTGTTGTGTGAAATCCTAAACAAATGTGTGCAGGCGCTGTCTATAAGCCGGTCTCTATTCAAAGCCAAATTGGCTGCCAAAATGGGGAAAACGGTGTGCAGTGAATTGAGAAGATCAGTGATTGAAAGTATAGAAGCAGCAGGTGGAAAAATCGACTATGTTGAGGTGAGACATTTAGAGCCTCTATGATTTAATCTCCATTCATTATCATATCTGGATTTAAATATTGTGAACACAACGAAAAAAAATCAAAAGAATAGACAAACACCAAGTTCCATGAATGAATCGCTGATTAAATCCGGTTAAGACATTAATTGTTTTAGAACACTAGTATAAATTAGAGATGCACAAGCCCATTTTTAGTGACTAAAAAGAACCTGGGCCTTCGAAAAGCCGAACCGAGCCAAGCTTTAACCAAGTTTTGAAGAAAAAGAAATACTTGGTTTGATAGGGTTTAGAGCATCTCCAACAATTATACTAAAGTTTTCTAAAATACAGCAAAAAAATCAAAATCTCTAAAACTTTTTGCATCCAACTCCAACAGCTATTCTATTTTAGCAACTCTAGTATTAATTATCTTATTAAAATATTCAATTTATTTAATGGAAAGTTGGGAGAGGAAAAGTTTGCTTTTGAAGGGTAATGATTAGTTTGGGGAGAAACTATCTAGTTTTGAGAAAAAGTTGGGAGATTTTTACAATCTCTCCTCTTTTCTCTATTTTAGCATAGATGATAGCATAATTGTTGGAGATGCTCTTATTGGCCAGGATCGAGCCCTGTGCATCTATAATCTCTAGTATAGATAGATACAATAGATTTTGTTCCTGAATTTGGTTAATGAGTGAGTTGAGTATTGCAGATTGTGGATCAAGAGAGTCTAGGAGCAGTTGAAGAGATGAAGGGTGGAGTTGTGTTGTGTGTTGCAGCATGGTTTGGGAAGGTCAGGTTGATCGACAACATGGAAATTCATGTATAATAATAATAATAATTATATTATTTGCAAGTTGTTTAGCATGTATAAAATAAGTAACAAAGTCATCAATTTTGAACATTAAAGTGATAAATAATATTTAGATATCTCATCTCGTGACAAGAAATTAATTCATCATCAACAAAATCGTTGCTTTCAATCAAATAACAATGCTGCTCTCACCAGAAATAAAAATAATAATATTTCTAATAATAATATCGAGTTTTCAATTCCTTCCTACTATATAAAATAATAATAATATACGAAAAAAGTAGAAGCTATACAAACAAAATATAAGCTTTTATGTAGAATGCAACACATGAAAAGAGAAAGAAGAAATGGTTTTTTTTTTCATTCATGAATGAAAAATGAATCATCATTTGCCACAGTTGAATCCCCCACAAACCGATAGAACTATAATCAGAATCAAGGCGATGATGATTCCAAGCACTATCAGCTTTATCTTCATATTCTGCAACCACATTTTCCTTCTTATCTGAGTTCCTTGCGTCCTAAAATCTTGTGCCTGCATTTGCAATCATCTTCATCCATCATCTCAAAAATTTCCATTACCCAAATCAATATGAATTTCAAATGTCTTGCATCTTATATAAGTCTAAAGGGTCGTTTACCAAATGGATTGTTGGTAAGCGCTAACCAGGTAAGAGTGTTTTCCATCACGTGCCATACTCACAGGGTAAGCGTTTGGTAAACGGCAACTAAGGGGTGTTTGGTTGGTAGGAATTCAATTCCTTCACTTAAGCAAAGGAATGATGAATTCCTTAGATTGTGGAATTCAAAGGATTCCATCATTTTAGGATTTGGAATTTGGTCAAAGGAATTATTCATTCCAATTCCTTCGATATCCATGAACCAAACACCCCCTAAGTTTTTTATTTACATTCTTAACAGAGTTTGATGTTTGGTTGGTCACAAAATAAAGTCCACTTAAATTGGAACCCCTAAAATAAGATGCAATACTCTTTCAGGAGGATATTAGTATGGATATTAATAAATTCAAGAGACTGCTTGTCAATCGTTGCAACATTCTCTCTTATCAACTAGAATTGAATTTTTGAGATGCTTCTTAATTGTACTAGTATTTGACACACAACTGATGGAAGACGCGAAATCACTCTCCTAGTTCAAGCACACAATATAAATATGACTGCATCCACTGACCTGAGAGCGAAGGTTCTCTGTTTTATCTACCAGAATCTCGATCTTCTCTCCACGATCAAGAACCTACATAACAAAATAGAAAATTTACATAATTGTATTTATGCAAGGGATGTGCATTTTACTACATCATTTCACTAAGGCATTGTTTGGCATAAAAAAGCTAGCTTATTTTTGGGGTACATGTTTGGATGACCATAAGCTAGCTTTTTGAAAAGCTACTTGGAGTAACTTATGAGTAGCTTTTTGTAAATATTCCAATTATGCCCCCATTAATATTAATTATTATTTATTAAGAATTTTTTTAATATGTCCTTTTTGGTCATTTAAATGCTTATAAGCTACTTTTTCCAAACGTGACTTTTTCATCGGCTAGCTTATCTGCCACCAGCTAACTTATAAGTCATAAGCTAGCTTATCAGCTAGTTTGCCAAACATAGCCTAAAGCACCTATTATTAGCCCTTACCTTCTCAATGTTTTCCATCATCACTCCTTTGACTTCTGTAACCTGAGCCTTCACCTTTGAAAGCTTACTGATCTCTTCTGGATGGTCCACACAATACTGCATTTGTTCCTTCAGCTTGGGGCTGGTAATAGAAAGGTTTTTCCCGAGTGCACGTCAATTAAAGAACTAAAACTTGACAGATGTGAAAGAAGAAGACAATCAAAATGGAGAGGGAGAATAGAATACCCAAATTCTTTGTTCAGACTGTTAGCAACAGCTGTTGCAGCTTTCCCACCACCATATTTCTTGGTGAAGTCCTCCTTGATGCGCTCAAGAAAAGCGATGGGAACCTGTCTGCCAATGGATTCAACCGCAACAACACAGTATGCTTCACAGAGAGACAAGATAGTGTTATTTAGCATGTGATGGAAAAACCAAGTAGCATGCCACATTTGTAATATAAAAGTCATTTACACAAAACGGGGATGGTGTATGTGCAAAGAAATTAGCAACACATACTAATTAAGATGACATGTTTGTAAGAAAGCAGTAAACATAAATAAGATGTCATTTGATAAACATGCCCATAACATTAACATAAGACCCGTTTACAATATCTAAGCTTTCAAATATTCAAGCATAAATTTTGGATTAATTATTAGACAAGTGAATCCAGGCACTAAAAGCCGTTACTTTTTACTGTTTATTAAATTCCACTAAATAGGGTAAATGGGGACCATTAGCTCGTGTGGTATCAAATGTGACTGCATATCAAGAAGAAGAAAAAATGATCTTCCACCATATTTGTATGCTTGCTGAAGCATGGTTAAGCAATCTAAACTATTGTAAAAAAGCTCATTTTCTGCAGAAATATATTAGATTTCCATCAAAATTTAGAAGCATGGATTTAACCTATAAATAACTCTTGCTGCATAAATATCAGGTAACTATATTACTTTCAGCTGGATGGAACATAGCTATGACACTCAGTTCATGGTATCAAGGAATGTCAAATGAGTTGAAAAAAAAGTCGGCTTAATTTGGTGTAGAACACCAAAAACACTCATCAATCATGACAAATTCAGAACCCTGAAATTCAGCAAGTTATTGGTGATACAAGCTATAACAGTATGAATAGCTTCTAGATATTATACATCATATATAAGACAATGGATAGATACCATAAAAATCTGAAGGTAGGTTAGAGATTGTAACATTTATATATCAAAGTGTAACTACTTGCAGATCTAAAAATTTTAAAACAAAACTTGCATAACTTTTACAATTTGATGTAATTAACATTCAAAAACTATAACCAATGAGGCAATGATCTCATATATTTACTGGTGCAAATAAATAAAAATCAAATCCAGATATTATTGTTCACAATTAATTGCTGCGGGAACACGTGAAATGAGACTTCACATTTAAACCTGGCTAATGAGTTCTACGTGCTTAATTGAGATCCAAAGTATAACAGACGTAACTGCAACGCCGAGCATCTCGGATTCACAGTAAATCAACAACAAAGCAGCAAATACACACTGGCATCAATTGCATCAACAAGCAGCAAATCAAACTAGCAGGAAGTCATAGTCTACGAAGGTAATCACAAAAAGCAACTTCAAAACAAGTAATGAAAAGAGAAAGTCAGAGGCAAAGCCAAACAAATCCAGCATACATGTAAACAACTTATTAAACCAATGAATCATAATAGTAAATCTCATTTCTCGGTAGCAGAATCAGATCGGAGAAAGAAAAAAATAAAGCAAAACGACAAATAGACCAGATCGGACTCACTGAATCCATCTTCGACAAGGTAGTTGAACGTGTGACCGTCGCAGTTGTAGGTGAACTTGTTATTGGTTGCAGGAAGCTTCTGGAGACACTGAGCGGCGATACTAGTGAAATTACCGGTGAATTCCGTGTATTCCGAGAGAATCACCGTTCCTCTAGCCACAAAACTGTAGATCAACGATTGTTGTCCCATAATAACCTACTCCTCTCTGTCTCCGGCGACTACAAAACCTAGCACCGCCGGCAATGGAGGAGAACTGATGCACGGAAACGGAGGAAGCGTGACGGCGAGGACGCCGATTAATTCTAGAGAGAGAGGGAGGGATGTTAGAGAGAGAAAGTGGAAGGTGAAATGAAGAAAAAGGAGATTATGGGTTTTCGTACATGGAAAGGGGGGTTTTGTTGACGGTGTCATTTTATGAAGATGCCGGATAGACGATGTGAAATGACGAAAATGCCACGCGGTGTTCCGTTGAATCTGTATTTGAATTTTCAGATCCACGCTCATGTAGTCATGTCATATCATGTTTCTCTAAATGGTAAATTAATCAGGAGTAAACTACAAATATGGTCCTTGTTGTTAATCGGTTACAACATTTTTAGTCCCTAGAGTTTTAAGAATATAAAATGACCATCACAGTTTAGTAAAAGTGTCTTGGAAAGGGTGTATCGGGCCGGTCGGGTGGGGTTAGGTAGGCAAACTAAATATAGGATTTCGGATATGGAAACCAAGCCTCAAGTTTTGGGTTTCGGCTTTCAAATTGCTTCGGGTTCAAGTTGGTCGGGTCTTGAATTTTGGTCGGTCATATAAAGTTGGTTCCGGTGAAAATGAAAGTTTGGTGAGAAGGATAAGAAAAGGTTTACATCCTTTGATGCACATTAGGATGAGATGTATCGTGATGCATCGGATTACTCATCGTATCAATCACAATTCATGGGGGGTGATATTAAAAGTGATCAATAACCTTCTCACCATAACTCTTTTTCTCACGCGATCATTTGGAAAAGAGTACAACCAACTAATATTTAGAATTTTCAAAAGATAATTAGATAAATAAATATATTTATATAATATAATATATATATATATATATATATATCGGTTTTTCGAATGGGTCGGGTGGCCAAAAATCAAAGCCAACATGAACTCAAATATCCCCCTAAAAGTCGGGTTTCAGATTTTCAGAACATTCGGGTTTGTCATAAACGCCTTATTTTCAGTTTAGGTTTTGGTTTCCGACCTTCCGGTGTTACACAACCCATTCTCTTTAGTGGTCGTTAAATTTTATCCGTTAAGAGAGTGGCATTAACATCGTCATAAAATACAAAATTATATATTTTTCAAAAGAAAATGTGATAAAAGACCAAACAATCACTTATTTAATGAGATTTTTAACGACCACTAAAAAGAGGGACATAATCTAGACCCTTTTGTAGACCATAACTATCGTCTTGTATTTTGGAAAATGTAGTGACAAAAAGTGTTGTAACGGACCAAATATAGTGACCAAAATTGTAGTTTACTTGCTAATTAGTTTTGAAAACTTTGAAATAATAAATATGGTTATTTCAAACGTAGAAAAGAACACGCGCTTTGTTGCTTACTTTCTAAAAGTTTATATTAAAGGTATACTTACAATTCAGATTTCTTTAAATATATATAGGGTCAAGTTCAAGGGAAAACCTTAAAAACGGAAAACTTAAGAAAACACCTTAGAAGCCTTTTATTTGGACGGTATACACTTGTTCATTTATGGTAATTTGTAACATGCACACATGCATATGTACAAATGCATAATGCACTTGTGCATAAAAAACAAAAAGTCAACTTAATTTATCTGTATGCACAAATGCATACCATCAGATGAAGGCCCCTAAGGTGTTCTTCAGTTTTCCGTTTTTTTTTAGGTTTTCCCTTAAACCTTCCTCTATTGAAGCAACATAATATATATTCATATATTTTGGTAACTATATATATATATATATATGTGTGTGTGTGAAAGATCATGCGATAAAAAGAGTTAAGATGAGAAGGTAAAAAGGGATCTAAATTCTTGACCACTTTTAATCTCAAACTCACTCATGAATCGTGCTTGATACAAGGATTGATCGACGCATCTTATTCTAATATGTAGCCAAATATAAAGATATCTTCTTATACTTTTCATAGTAACTTTTATCTTCAACGAAACTCAATCGTATATATAATATTGTATATAAAATGATGATGCCATATATGGAATTTTAAATTTCTAGTTGAAAATAAAATTCAATTCTTTTGGGGTGTGAAGACGACGGTAGACAATTTGGCGGCTGAATATACCAACATAACAAATAATAGGTCGACTTGACCAACCATTTTTTTCTTTGACTTTCTAGAATCGGAAAAAAAAAGCCAGAGATATGGTCAAATCTGAATACCGAACATTATACACGACCCTTGTGGATGGTCTTTTCACAACACATTCTCCCCTCTTTTACTAAAACAAAAAATTGATTACCGGTAATCTCAATCAGTCCTGCATAAAATATGCATTTAAGGTCTCCAAAACGAGGGAGTACTTCTGGGAATATGAGTTTACCCGGGTAAGTGATTACCAAGTCATATTAGTTTACCGGATGAATATGGCAACCAAGAATCTTACCCAGTAAGAGCGGAAGCAAGGACCGAGAGTAGAAAAAAAGAACCGAGAGTCTTACCCGGTAAGTGAGTGTGAGGACTCTTACCACAGTTAGCGCTTACCGGCTAAATTGTAGCATACGATGCCATTTTGGTGGACTAAAATTTTACCTAGGAAGTAGGTGATAGTGTTGAATTTTACCGGTAAGCACTTACCCGGGTAAGTGATTAGGTAAACGGCCCTCACTCAACATTAGGTAAAATCGGAGGCAACCCTTTGAAATATTTGATTAGTTTTACTTTCACGTGTTCTTTTTTTAACTTTGTTGTATGGCCATGAAATGCATTCAAGTGATCTTTTTATGCTCTCATTATCGTTTTGACCCGTTTTTAACCCAACCCATTATCGTTTTGACCCGTTTCTAACCCAACCCATCATCGTTTTGAACCGTTTCCACCCAACCCATTATCGTGTTGACCCGCTTTCAACCCAACCCATCAACAGTTTGGCCTGTTATCAACCCAACCCATCATTGTTTTGACCCGTTTTCAATCCAACCCATCATATTTTTGACCCGTTCTCAACCCAACCCATCATCGCTTTGACCCGTTCTCAACCCAACCCACATCGCTTTGACCCGTTTTCAATCCAACCCATCATCATTTTGACCCGTTTTCAATCCAACCCATCATATTTTTGACCCGTTCTCAACCCAGCTCATTAACTTTCTGGCTCGTTCTCAACCCAACCCATATGCTTCATTTATACCTTAATATCGTAAGCATGAGAAGTAATCAAATAAAACATCATTAAGCAAAATTGTTGGTTAACAACATTGAAAACAAAATTTAACCAATATATCAAATACAAAAAAACGAAAAATCTAGCTCGTATATATTACCATTCGGCCGGGAAAATTCTACTCATCGAGGGCCAATGCTTCCTCTGGCAACGCAAATCGGTTCTTCATGGCCTCATTAACTGGTCCATCATTGTCTTCCTCCATGGCAGATCCCTTCTTAACATCATCTACCGTATCACCTTCCATCGGCTGATCTTCCATCGATGCTAATTTGTTCGCCTTTTTCCTTCTCTTTTTCTCCGCCTTCCTTAACTTTGTGTTTAAGACGCCTTCGGCAGCATACAATTTTTCGTTTTGTCTGCTACTGGAATTCTTGATCTTTTTCTCTCCTGAATCATCATCTTCTGCCATGGCTTCGTCTTCGCCCCCGTTGTTGATAATTCCTACTGGATTTTCGGGTTGGGGTTGTTTATCGTTCTGTAGAAATAAGAGGCCGTGTGGATAAGTGTATGCCAAAAGGGATCTAAGTCAACTTACGTGTCTTGTAAACCATTGTGTTTTTACGGCATCCTCACAGAAAAAATAATAACTTTGCGTAGAATTTGATGTTAAAGGAAAAAAAACGATCACTCTTTATAAAATCATGGAAAGAAATAACAAACCTCGAGCATTCTCTCATCAAAGACAAGAGGATTATCGGGGGCGATTGTAACAGAATTAAAATCATCTACGGATTTCAGGCTGCCAATAATCGAGGAGTCAGTGCCATACACTTCATCCACGTTGAACTCCTTTCCAAGTTCAGAAACTATATTTGCCTCCATAACCTCTCCTTCGTTCCTCGTTGGAGGCATTGTGTAATACGGAATTTTACCTGCAAAAAAGATGGTCGCAAATAAGTATATTAAAAACGACATTGATCAACTATTTTTCTACTTCAACATTTTCCTTTAGAAGTTTCCCTTTTAAATGGTGTTACCTATTTATATCTACAATGGAATTTACAAAATATAAAACCACAAACTGCTGATACGAACCTTCATTCCAATCATGCAACACTATTCTCGCAGTAGCATTGATGTCCACGATACCTCCCTTTTTGAGCTTACCTCTAAGGGTAGCTACCTTAAAAAGAAAGTCATCAACAGAATCGAAGCTAGAAAGTTTGTACAGCGTAACCAGCATTTGCGCAGGGCATAACTTGAGGATTTCCTTCACTGAAATCGGTCAATAAACAATTCAGATTCAAATACACATAATAGAAAATGAAAAAAGGAACAAGAAAAACAAATAGCTGAAATTTTTCAGTTTTATGAAATTGGTGCTGACCAAAACATCAACAGTTTCGCATGCCATGGTTTTAGGAGGGAATTTCGACAATTTTGGCCATTTGAGCCAAACATATATACATCACAACACCACAAATTAAAGATATTTTGGTTACTTCCATTTAGACATTTAATCATTCATGGTGTGTTTGAGGTTTTGAATTTCATGTTTTATTTTTCAAATTTTGAATGAACCACGCCTACAAAGGTGTTCCTCAGTTTTCACCTTTTTGCGGTTTTGCCCTGAACCTGAACCTGATCCATATATATATAGGGAGAGAGAGAGAGAGAGTAAAGAAAATGGAAAACTGAAGAACAGCCTAGTAGCCCTTCATCTGGACAGCATGCACTTGTGCATACAAGTAAATTAAGTTGTTTTTTGGTTTTTATGCACATGTGCATGTTACAAATTACTTGTATGCACAAGTGCAATCATCCACATGGAGGGCTACCAGGGTGTTCCTCAGTTTTCCCATTTTTTAAGGTTTCCCCTGAACCTGATCCTATATATATATATATATGTGTGTGTGTGTGTGTGTTCATATGTCATCATGGTAGAGTCGTGGTTTCATGGTCAAGAGATCGATATCAAACACCAAACAAAAAACCAACAGAAACCAAAACACCAATTTTGAAGATAAAATGTCAGTTACCTGGGCCAACAGGATCCTCTAGCTTCTCAATTCTCTTGCAATTTCGAAGTGCAACAACAGCATCATTATCCCCAGATTTAAGCATCACAACACCCGGGCAGTCCAAAAGCTTAACATTCTTGTCTAACTGAACTTCTTGCATGGTTCTTGTCAGTCCTGGTGTCGCCCCAACATTGACAACATGACATCTCTTCAAACTATTGATAAGACTGCTCTTACCGACATTCGGCAGGCCAACTACACCCACCGTGATTGATTTTTTAATCTGTACAACAAATAAAAAAACACTATTAATCAAAACTAACAAAATAATGATACGGCCATACGCGCACACTACACCAGCTGTACAAGAGTTCACACAAGTTCTTAATGAACTTATAAAAAAAACTAGGGTTTTGGAAAGAATCGGATGTGATTATATCTATATTCGCATCCACTTGTATGTGCTTACGTATTAAATATTAAATAATTTAATTACAACCAATGCTAAAAAGTTGTGGTAAAAATGGTGGTGCGATGAGCAATTTACATACTTTCTTTCTGATTTGTAGAAACATACTTCACTTAACAAGTAACTGAATATACAGCCTTGTTTTTAACCATATCATTTAATTAAAAAAATTATTAATTACATATCAGGATATTATATGAAAGAAAAATGGATTCCAGATACTTTTGGATCTATATATAACCATATCCATGTTAACATGCTCTTATAGCTGATATGGGTAGCTTAAATTGGATCAGAATTCACCCAGATAGCAGGTTATTATATATCCATTTACCGCGGTATAGAGTATAGAAAACATTGGAATAAAGCTAGAGATACCTCATGACTTCTTGAGTAATTTTTAAGCAACTTTATAAGAGTTTCTGCTCCAAGGCAGTCACTTGTTTGCAAAAGATTGCTTGTTTTCTTTGCAGACTTGGAAGACTTCCACCCCAGATTAGACCTCTGCTCTTGCGTGCTACACTTAAAAGCAACTGCTGGCAACTCCTCTCTAAGATACTTGAGCCACTTTTCAGCAGCTTCACGAGGAACGAGATCTGATATCCAAGTTCCATTTAGTAATAGTCATAGGTGGCAATTCATCATAATAAGACTCTATTCAATGCCCGTTTTGGTAATACTTATTTTCTTTTTTATGTTACATGTTTGTAACATCACCCGGTGTTGTAATTTCTATTATGTAGTAAAATGATAACACGTTTGACAAGATCATTCTGTCTGACAAAAAACAAGTATCAAAGATAACTTGAAACCTCAAACTCATTATAGTCAAATAGTCAACGCATGTTCTTTCCCACCCATTTTTTAAAACATAAAAACCAAGTTAACATTTTATAATTTCTAAGATTTTTGGTTTTCTGAACATATGAACATTTTACATAGACCATTTTTCTATCCAGCTTAAGCTCTTTTTTAAAAAATAAACAAAAAACCAAAACTGGAAGTGTTTCCAAATGAGATATGACGTAACATTTTGGTTTAGTAAAGCATAAGCAACTACATTCAGAGTTTTAGGCTTTTAGCAGCTAATGTGTGCATGCCATAAGAACTCCAACTGATGCATTTCAAATTCCACAGTAAGAAAGCAGATAAATAAATAAAAAGTACCAATTTTGTTTAACAGCAACACGAGGTGCTTTTCGGGACCAGCTCTCAAAACCATTTTTTCCATATCACCACAACGAGTCCCAAGTGGATCCCGAGCATCAAGCACTTCCAATATGACATCTGATGCTTCGATAACTTTTGCCAACTCCTTGTAGAAAGATCTCTCTGAATTGTCTGTGATAACAAAACCAGATTTATAGAGGAAGAACAAAGGCACAAAGGGGAAAATCGAAGAGAATATATGGTTACTAAGTCACTTACCCCGTGTCTTACTTATCACGGTAAAATCATCATGGACTCTTCCCTCTCCAAAAGCCTGTTTTCTAGCAGAACCCTGCTCAGGAAGATTCATGATATCATCATCGTCATCCAATTGCCCCAACTTCCTCTTTTTAACCTGCATAAACAATAAACATCTAACGTAAAATTTCTAGCCAAACTGTTGTGGCAAAAGCAGTAACATTTCAATAATACAAATTGCAGATGTAGGCTAAGGGGCTGTTTGGCAGTTTCTGAATGGTTTGGTGCAGAAGATTAAGAGACTCTTATGATATAGTGCGAAATGAAATATGGTTGTTTGGTAATTGTTCATAATGAAATTAGGGCGCTTAATGGTTAAGGGAAGCCCAAGATACAAAATCATTGAAAGGGTTTTAGAACCATTAAGAGGCAGACTTTTTTTGCCAAACAAGATTCACCTCTTAGCGATTCAGAAGTTGTCTCTTAATGGAACTATTAAGAGGTAAACAAACATCCCCTAAAAAGTCTAAAGACCACATCAATTTACACCGGATACCTATACAAACTTGCTTCATTGGAGCAAACATGTTAAAGAGCAATGTTGGCAACCATCAATGTTACCACTTACCACCAAACTCATATTTTTCCTTTTCCAAAGAGAAACTATGTTATAAAGAAGAAGTTTATTTACTGCTCGTTATTTTCTACTTAAAACAATTCTCATAAGTTTGATGGTAATGGTAACTCTGTGTTTCTCCATTTTTAATTTTGGAACGTATAAAGCATATAAAATACCCTCTCTATACTAGCATCCTTTTTCTGCTCGATTTCCACGGGAGCTTTGGCCTGACGAGCCTCGCGAGCCTTGGCCCGACGAGCCTCGAGATCCTTAAGCTCTTGTTCACTCAAAGGCCTGTCGTCATTATCTGGGTTCTTCTCAACTTTAGGCTTTTTGTTCATACCCAGCTTCTTCGCCTCTTTGGCCTTCTTCTTGTGATGCAATTTTACCTTCTTTAGCACCTTGTGCTTCTGCGATAGTGTGACCCTCTTGTTCTTACTCTCTGCAAATTCAAATGCAAAATCACACACATGCATGTATCTTGAGCAAAAAAGAGTGAGAAAAATACCAAATCACACCGGTAAACGTTCAATACTCAATCTAATTTGCTAAACACACACATACATGCATTTATGCATTATATCGAATTGGTGCAGGAAGAAATGTCAAACACGCATAGTAACGTACTCACGTTCAATCGGATTCCTACCACCAACATAGATTTCGATTTGATTTCTGCAAATTTAAACACAGACAGAACCACACACACACATATTCAATCGAACTTGTGACATACATATACATTTATTCCGTTGAACTTGCCAAAACACACACATAGACATTCAATCGAATTTGATCAGGAAAAAATGTCAAACACGAGGACCAACGAATACACGTTAGATCGGAGTTCGCATACCAACCTAAACATTCAATCGAAATTGAGCCATAAAAAGTTAAAACACAGATAGAACCACACACATATTCACTCGATTATGTGAAACACATACACATTCACTCGATTCTGTGAAACATATACACATATTCAACCGAATTTGAACAAAAAGATACGATAAAACACACAAATGTACAGAAAAAACATATGTATGCTTACTTTTGCTTTGTTTCCCCATTGTTGATTGGTGGTCCGAAGTTCGGATGTTGGAGAGGGCATTAGGGTTAGGGTTAGGGTTAGGGTTTTGTAAGATGGGGGCAAGGGGATAAAAAGTAAAAACAAATGCAAAGACCCAAAACAAACAAAAAAAGTGTTGGGGTGAGAGAGGCTCGAACTCTCGACCTCAGGATCACTCTTTAGCTATGAGACCTACGCGCTAGCCAACTGCGCCACCACCCCAGATGTTTTATTTATGGATATTATAAAAGATATAGCTGTAAATGTTTACTTATTAGGTCCATGTAGAGTTGTGCAAAACCCGAATAAACCGAAATTCGAACCCGAACCCGAACCGAAAATAAGACGTTTTTGCAATACCCGAAATCTGAAACCCGACTTTTAGGGGAATACTAGGGTTCGGGTTGGGTTTGATCTTTGGCCACCCGACCCGTCCGAAAACCCGAAATAATATACATATATATATTTTAAATATTATATAAATATATTTATTTATCTAATTAGTTTTATAAAATCGTAAATTATAGTCGGTCGAAATGTTTTTTAATTTTTAAATTTATTATAGATTTTATCAATCTCTCGTTTGATCGAATTCATCTTCAAAATCAATTGAATTATATATACTTTTTGCATTACGATAATATCCGAACCCAACCGACATTAACCCGAAACCCGACCAACCTGAACCCGAAGCAACTCGAAATCCGAAACCTAAAGTTCGGGTTTTGATTTTCATATCCGAAATCCAACCGGGTTTTTGGTTTCTCCACCCGAACCCGCCCGACCCGTCCGATGCACACCGATAGGTCCATGAACATGACAGAAAATACTAATCTTACCCAATAAGAGGAGTTCTTGCCCTATAAGATAAAGGATAAGACTTTTACCGGGTAAGATGCATGTTAAGTGCATTTTATGCACCTAACTTTGTGTATTTTTAGTTGAACATTTCATGCATTATATTCATTTCATGCATTGTTTTATTGTTCTTTTGCATTTTTCTCTATAATCATGGTCGGAATGGTTTTGGGATAGTTTTTATGTTTTCGGTATGTTTTGTGCAGATCATACGAGGCATTGTGGGCGACAAGATGGATGGCTCGGAAGGGATGAAGAGTAATGTGGAGAAGGAAGTAAATAAAGCAAATACGAGTACCCGTGCCGATGAAGAAGTGGAGCGGAAAGTCAAAATTGAAGTGTTGAAGATTCTGCCATGCTTCGCGGACGTGAAGGTTTCCTTCACTGGCGCGAAGACAACTCCCCATAACTCTTAATTGCATTCAGTTTGATTTCGCGCTAGTGAAGGATTTCTTCGCAGGCACGAAACATCTGAAATTTCATTGGACTTTTTTTTAAACTATTGGACTTAGTCTTTTATTCTTCTTTTATTTCCCTTCTAACTTTAGGTCGCTTGGTTAGACTTTTTTTAGACAAGAATTACACGACAGTTTCTACTCTCTTGGTGGTTTTCCATTTTGATCGATTTCTAAAAGAAATTGGGAAGAAGATGAAATTGCAAAGAGCCTAGGCCATTGGAATCCGACTTGCTACAGGTTTTCATACTAGTATCTTATTCCCTATCTTCTTAGTTTGCTTTGTTGAATTCTAGTTTTATTTGTTTGAAAACAATGTTTGTTCATCAGTCGTTTATGTTCTTAATTAATGTATTAGGTTTAACTTTCCTCCATCTCTCTTGTATTTGTTGTGTTTCTTTCACTCTCTTACATCTATATGCTTTTCCTCTACCCTAAAATTCTGCACTTTAATTGTTTTCTGCACTTTAATTTAGGTTAGTCAAATTTCTGCACATGTTTATTCAATAAGTTATTGTTCATCTCTCAATTGTTAGTGTTAATTATTGTTAGATTGAGTCTAGTGTAGTTTATTTGTGAGTTTAGGTTTAATTTTGGTTTTAATTTTGTTAAAGTCTAATTAAATAACTTGTGCTTGGTCTCGTTTAAATAGTTCGCTTAATTGAGTAATCATCGTCTTAGGATTGAAGTTTTGGTATTGATCAATTATTTCTAAAACGAATGTTGAGTTTTATTCCATTTCGATTTCAACGAAAGTTGAAATCGATTTAATTGGCTTTTCATTTAGTTAATTCGATGGGTTTTTGATGAAAACGAAAGTTTGATCTTTTACTTGAGTCAAATTGATCAATGACAACGGTCATAACATGTAGATAGTTAGAGACGTTGATTGGGAAATATATTTATTTTAAGTTTCAATGTTTCCTTCCAATGTATACGTATTGCGAAAGTAAATACGTATCTTGGTTAGAAAAGCTTCCCCGCCTCGAGAGAAGATTGAAGTAGTTTTGAAAAAAAAAACGAATTCCCACCATTACCAAAATCCAAGGTTGATATTACCCAATGTTCTTAGTTTTAGTCGTTTTTTCTCTTATTTAATTTTAGTTCTAATTGCTTCTTTTTGTGCCTCCTTTCTTTAATCCCTTTTAGTTTAAGTTCATCTAGATAAAAAATCAAACTAATTATCTGATTCGCATAACTAGCCAAGATTATTAAGTAGTTAGTGTTTAGACCGTCACCCCCTCGTGATCGGCCCGTATGCTACATAACCCGTACGCTTGCGGTATAAATTTAAAACACATCAAGTTTTTTACGCCGCTGTCGGGGAGACGACTAGCCTAGCACTAATTTACTTTTTGATTTATTAGTCTATGTCTTTATCCCATTTCCTTTTTATGATTTCATTTTCGCCATCTCATCTTTTATTTTGTTTAACTGTGTGCTTGAAGTTTTTTGTTTGCGTAGTTTGGCCAACTTGCAGACGGGATGAAAAGTCATGATTGACGAAAAAAGCGGTGAGTGACGGGCCATTGAGATGCTTGTTTGGTAAGACCGAGATAACTATCGCCTTTAGAAATGATGAGTGGTATTATCTCTATCTCGTTAAATGCTTCTCGTGTGCTATTTTTACTATTTGTTGGTTCGGTATTTTTAATGTCAAACCGGATATCACCGATCCTTCTTTCTCTACAATTTGCTTAATTCTCGGTTTTAGGTAGCGTAATGTGTTATATCACGATAACACACCGACTTTCGGATGTGTCAATTGTGCGCGACTCGTACGAAACGGTGACCATTTAAGTCAATCCTTTGATTTTTTTTGATTCGTACCCTCTCTTCTCTCTAATCGTTTAATTATTTGTCAAGCTCGCGACGATAAACGAGCCATTCTCCCTCTTGTTTATTTTTTGGTTCGAAGTCAAACTCGTGACTTTAAACGAGTCTCAGTTCTTCCCTTTATTTTTCGCCATTACCTTTTGAGTTTTACGGGTCTAAAACGCTCGGAAATCGCTCTTAAAGTGTCTCTCGGCACTTTGTAATCTTTCCCCCGACTCTCCCCTTTGTAATTTTTTTTGTCTTGGAAAATTTTCTTTTTGAACATCTTCGCGGACGCGAAGGTTTTCTTTGCTGGCGCGAAGAAATGTGCTCCTAAATGCAACTTTAGGTTCTGTTTGATTTCACTGGCGTGACGACGCCGGCGAAGAAAAATGTTTCCAAAGTTAAAAACTTTCTTTTTGATTTCGCGCGAGTGAAGGGTTTATATATAGCCCACAAAGACGTCTGCGAAGAAAATACAAATAATTTTTAATTTTTTTAACTTTTCATTTCTTTCTTTTAATTTACTGCTGATTACACAATTTTTTTTATTTTGTTGATATTTTTAATATATTTATTTAGATTATAAACGAATTTAAATAAAAGAATATATATATATATAAACTAAGTATTACCCCGTGTATTACACATGGTAATTTAAAAAAATTAAATCATGCAAAAAAACATATCTTACATATATGAATGATCATCGAAAGTACGATACTACTTTTCCAAACTTTTTTCCCTTCAGAGTTGTTTTTTTACAGCTGGTTACAAAATGTCCTTGTTTTAGGCAGTTTTCACAAATGATGTTTTGCAAATATCATTAACTAACCATCTGTTGATAACTGATATTATGTAGTTCAATTAAAATTAGAGGGAATAATATAATCATGATTAAGAAAGTATAAATAATTAAATATACTATACTAAAATATTTGCATATTTATATTTTTGAAAAATGTTCGAACTCATAATCCAAAAGTCAGTTGATAACTGATATATTTTTTTCCAAATAATTAAATCTCTTATGAAAATTCTAAGAGTGTTTCGTTGATAGAATGAAATTTGATAGAATTGTAATTCGTCGAAGGAATTTGACTTTGAAGTAAAAATTGATATGAAATTGCAAAAAGAAAATCACGACAATTTAGTGATTATTTGTATCAAATCTCATACTAATTTCAACAAATCTCATACTAATCACGACACATTAATTCGTATATATTTACGATATTTAATAATATAATTAAATTAAAAAATATTCAATATTGGGCTAATTTCGAAGGTATTGAGGAAACGATTACAATTGTATAATTTGTAAAAAAATAGAAATGTTTTTAATGCATTTTAGTTCATATACATTATTTATATTTATATGATAAGAGTCTAAAATAAAAAATAAAAAAGTAAGGGGTTAAAAGTAAACTACATACCTAATTATAAAGGTAGTAAATGTAACGTATAAATTAAAAAAATTGAATTAAGGAGAAGTGAATGTGGGTGTGATAATTGAACTTATAATGTAAAATGCGTTCAAATACATGTTTAGGCGGGAAAATACTGAAATCGGCTCACCAAAAGATGATACATGACATGCTAGTTACTTATTTAGAGTTTAAAACAAAAAAAATAGAAAGTTTTTATCTTGATTTACCTTTTTATTTTAGAGTGTTAAAACAAAAGTTAAAATACAAAAAAACATAAAAAGTAAAACCTGTTATAATTTTACGAGAAATATTACCTCTAGGTTATAAACACTTTGATAATATAATGGAGAAGAACGATAGAGATTGAAAGTAAGAGATTATAGATAGATATTTTGTTATCTTGTATTTCTTACATATATCATACCTCTATTTATACTACAAGAATGGACGAGATATTGAAAGATATCATCCATCATCAACAATCATGAATAGTCATCTACTAACTATCATCATTTCATCTACTACTGACAATCCATCCATTGAAGTTATGTTTGTCATCCACATATGAATATTATAACACTCCCCCTTGGATGACAATTTTCTAAATCGTAGTTTGACTATGACGTGCTGCCTCATTAAAAACCTTGCTAAAGAAAAACCCAGGGGGGAAAAACTTTAGCTAAGGGAAAAAGAGTGCAGCTGGTAGTTGTCTCCCCTGATGTTGATATCCATGGATCATTACATATTATGCACATGTCTCATACCGATATTATGAACATGTTTTCTGAATATTGCAGTCGGCAGTGCCTTTGTGAAAAGATCCGCTGCGTTGTTGCTTGATTGAATATATTTCATTTCAATCTGATTATCTTTTATAAGACCTTGAGTGTATGAGAAGAACCTTGGAGGTATATGTTTTGTCCGGTCACTCTTGATATATCCTTCTTTCATTTGTGCGACACATGCGGCGTTATCTTCATAGATCAAAGTTGGAATTTTGTTCTTCTCTAGTCCGCATGAAGTCAATATGAGTTGTGTCATTGATCTCAACCAAACACACTCTCTACTAGCTTCATGAAGTGCAATAACTTCGGCATGATTTGAAGAAGTGGCAACAAGTGTTTGCTTATGAGATCGCCAGGAAATAGCAGTACCTCCGTTCATGAACACATATCCAGTTTGGGATCTAGCTTTATGAGGATCAGACAAATAACCTGCATCTGCATAACCAATCAAACCTTCTTTTGAATTGTTAGAATAGAATAGTCCTAAATCAACAGTTCCTCGAAGGTATCGGAATATGTGTTTGATTCCATTCCAATGTCTCTTTGTGGGAGATGAACTGAATCTTGCTAACAAATTCACTGCAAAAGAAATATCAGGTCTAGTACAGTTAGTAAGATACATAAGTGCTCCAATTGCATTAAGGTATGGTACTTCTGGACCAAGAACCTCTTCATTTTCTTCGCAAGGGCGAAATGGATCATTGTTGATATTAAGTGATCTAACAACCATTGGAGTGCTTAAAGTATTTGCTTTGTCCATGCTGAAACGTTCTAAGACCTTTTCAACATAATTTGATTGATGCACAAGTATTCCATTGTGCATGTGCTCAATCTGTAAACCAAGACAATATTTGGTTTTTCCAAGGTCTTTCATTTCAAATTCTTTCTTCAAAAACATAATCACTTCATCGATCTCTTTATTTGTTCCAATGATATTTAGATCATCAACATATACATCTATTATTACATATCCAGATGTTGTTTTCTTAATAAAAACACATGGACAAATAAGATTATTTATATAACCTTTACTTATCAAGTAATCACTTAAACGATTATACCACATGCATCCAGATTGCTTTAACCCATATAAAGATCTTTGTAACTTGATTGAATACATTTCTTTGGGTTTTGTACTTAATGCTTCAGGCATTTTAAATCCTCCTGGGATTTTCATATAGATATCACTATCAAGTGATCCATATAAGTATGCTGTAACAACATCCATAAGACGCATCTCTAAATTTTCAGAGACTGCTAGGCTGATTAAATATCTAAATGTAATTGCATCCATAACAGGAGAATACGTTTCCTCATAATCAATTCCGGGTCGTTGAGAAAAACCTTGAGCCACAAGTCTGGCTTTGTATCTAATAATTTCATTTTTCTCATTTCTTTTTCGTACAAAAATCCATCTGTTCCCGACAGGTTTCACGGCTTCTGGCGTGAGAACGATAGGTCCAAAAACCTTTCGTTTATTGAGGGAATCTAGTTCAACCTGAATAGCATCTTTCCATTTAACCCAGTCATGTCTGTTTTGACATTCAATGATAGACATTGGTTCGGGATCATCATTTCCAAGGGTATTACATGCAACAGCATAAGAGAATATATCATCGATATTTCTCATTTCATTTATGTTCCATAACTTTTTCGTAAACCCGTAATTGATTGCAATCTCTTTATCATTCATTTCCTCTTCTGGGGAAATTATGATATTTTGTGTTTCTTCAGGAACACTTTGTTCGTTACCAATTGCAATTTCAGTTTCCTTTCTTTTTCGGGGATTTTTATCTTTAGAACCCAATGGTCTTCCACGCTTCAGGCGTGCTTTAGACTCTTCAGTGACTTTATCATTTATTTGTCCAACTGGGACTTCAATTCGAACTGGAGCATTCACAGCTGGTATATAAGATTTTGTCACTCTTTTTGTATCAGTAAATGCATCAGGTAATTGATTTGCAATTTCTTGCAAATGTATTATCTTTTGCACTTCTGTTTCACATTGTTTCATGCGAGGATCAAGATACAATAATGATGGTTCACACCATGAAACATCCTTTTCTTGGGTTTTCTTTTCTCCCCCTAATGCTGGGAACATAGCCTCGTTAAAATGGCAATCGGCAAAACGTGCTGTAAAAACATCACCCGTTAGTGGTTCAAGATATCTTATTATAGAAGATGTTTCATAACCAACATATATTCCCAATCTTCTTTGAGGACCCATTTTTGTTCGTTGTGGTGGTGCAATAGGGACATATACTGCACATCCAAAAATTCTAAGATGGGAGATATTTGGTTCTTGACCAGAAACGAGTTGTACAGGAGTGTATGTGTGATATGCACTTGGTCTCATGCGAATTAATGATGCAACATGTAATATTGCATGACCCCATATAGAAATTGGAAGTTTTGTTGTCATTATCAATGGTCTAGCTATTAGCTGAAGACGTTTAATTAATGATTCAGCTAAACCATTTTGTGTGTGAACATGAGCAACTGGATGTTCAACAATAATTCCTACAGACATGCAATAGTTATTGAAGGCTTGAGATGTAAATTCACCAGCATTATCAAGTCTCACCTTTTTAATAGAATAATCTGGAAAATGTGCTCTTAATTTGATAATTTGAGCAAGAAATTTTGCAAATGCCACATTACGAGTTGACAATAGGCAAACATGAGACCATCTGCTAGATGCATCTATTAAGACCATGAAGTATCTAAATGGTCCACTTGGTGGATGAATTGGTCCACATATATCACCTTGAATTCTTTCTAGAAACATGGGTGATTCCTTTTCAATTTTAGATGGTGAAGGTCTCACAATTAATTTTCCAAGTGAACAAGATGTACATGGAGTAACTTTACCCGTTTGAGATAACTTCTGGTCCTTCAATGGATGTCCATGTGTACTTCCAATTATCCTGTGCATCATTGTTGATCCGGGATGGCCTAATCTGTCATGCCATAAACTAAAAATCGCAGGATCACAATATTTTTCTTTAACTACCATATTTGTTTCAACCATATTTATATATGTATAATGTAAACCGGAGTGAAGTATTGGTAGTTTCTCTACCACACGTTTCTTATCAATAATATACATATATTTCTCATTTTCATAGGTCACTGTTCGAGTATCGAATCCATTAATGTATATGTCGTTGAAACTTAATAGATTTCTTTTCGATCTCGGAGAAAACAAAGCATTATTTATAAAGAACTTTGTACCATTTGGTAATAGGAAATGAGCCATTACTACTCCTTCTATCAAGTCTGCAGGACCTGATATAGTATGTATGGTTCCTTTTGTTAGTTTTAATTCATAAAAATATTTCTTAGCTTTCAGGATGGTGTGCGTGGTACCACTATCCGGTATACATAGGTCTCCAACATTTGCTTGATGTTGTGCTCTGATGGAATTCATATTAAACTTCAAATATTAAACAAATTGTGAGTTTATAATAATAATAATAATAATAATAATCGCAATAAGAGAACAACGTTATTAAACTTCATATAATCGAAAGGGAATACATGGTTACAGAAAATAAATACAAAGATCATAAACATTTATGTAAATCAAAATTCGGCATAGTCAGTTAAATCATTGTTGGTCAACTCCAGGTTATCCATATCTGTATAGTAATCAGAAACACTTAAATCAGTGTTGGTCAACTTCAGGTTGTCCATATGATTTACTTCCTTCTCCTTTTCTTTAAGAGATTCCTTATAAAGATGAACGAGATGTTGTGGTGTACGGCACGTTCTTGACCAGTGGTGTAACGCCCCAAAATCCGGGCCAATTTAAACCTTAAGTTACAACAGGTTATGATAACAAAACTTCAATTTATATAAATAGCAGGGGATTAACCATCAAGAGTATATTTACAAACAGGATACTTCAAATAACCTATCAATCTAATTATGTAACTATAATCAGATTAATTAAGGTATCTAAGCTATCCATCCAAAAATCTCCTATTTGTTAATTGCCACCACTGCTAATCCAAAAACACTCGTCCCACAACCCTTTATTTTCCCGAGCCTGAACCTGGTAAGAAAACATTATAGGAAACGATTAGGCCAACGCCTAGTGAGAACATTCGTTTCAATAATAACATTTGCAAAATCAATGTAAACAAGTTATAGCAAACCTGGTTACTCATTTTCTTACTGCCTAGAGTCGCACTACGAATCATTACTGATTCTAGATTAATGCTCTTAACCTATAAATGGCAATTACACATGCACATTTATTACCACATGACTATTCCTTGGTTTCCCACACACACTGGGATAACGATTAATACCACACGTCTATCCCATGTGATTACCAAACACTAATGCCTATGGATCCATTACACTCAATATAATCCTGCCTAGCATCACACTAGCGCAGTTTATAAACCTAACATACTATACATGAATGTACGTATGTCCGAACTGCATAAGTTATATGACAATGCCTAATCGTATCTTTTTCACGATTTACCGAACTGTAGACTCCAAAACAATCAGGAGAGTACAAATAATCCAAGACCTCAAAATGTCTTAACTATTACAGTATACTGCCAACTCCCGGTATCCCCAACTCCCGGTATAAAAGCTAAGACCGGGACTCACTTGTACCGGGACTCCCCTGTACCGGGACTCTCAACTACCGGGACTATGAGTACCGGGACTCTTACGTACCGGGACTCAACACCACTCCCAGTACTACGTACTTGTTCGTTCAATTTGCCCAGAATTCCTTCTAATTCATCAAATTAGCTTATTTCAAGCCATTCTATTCAGCCATAGTCAAATTATACAGTTACATCAAGGTTTATAACAACTTAAAAACATTGATTTGTACAAAGAACTGAAGGAACTCACCTTAGGCTTGCGAAACCGACTCCATGCACAATATGATTCTCTAAATTTGTTGTTACTAATTCTGTGCATCAATCCAAAACATAGATTCGTTTAACAATCAATAACAACAACAAATTTTCTATCAATCAACACAAATTTCTTACCGATGAGAAGAATCAAACGCCTTTCTTTCTTTCTTTCTTCTTTCCCTGTTCCCTTTCTCTTGGCCGACTTAAGCAAGAAACAATACTGAGATATTTTCCTTATCTCATAAGCTTTATCTAAACACACATTAACAAATTACCCCAAACACCCTCAAGTATCATTAAATCACAAATGACACCAAACATTCAATTCTTACATTAAAACCCTATTTGAATTATAACACTAACATATAATCCAAGGTTTAAACTAGAATATAAATACATCCCAATTCTTTATTAAATAATAATAATAATAACGAAAATTCAGGATGTTACAATACTTCCCAACTTGAAAATGATTTCGTCCCCGAAATCAAAGTTAGATAAACAAATGAGGATACCTATCCCTCATATACTCTTCCGATTCTAAAGTTACATTAGTACCTCTATGGTGTTTCCACTGTACTTTCAACATAGCTACTTCCTTGCCATTTCGTAACTTTCTAATCGATCTTTCCAAAATTGTCTCTGGTTCTTCCACACAGCGGCTCTTTTCATCGACTCTCATATCCGTGAGTGGTATCACATCCTCTTCTTCGGTTAAACACTTCCGAAGATAACAAACATGAAAGGTATTATGAACTCCTTCCAATTCTGGTGGAAGATCCAACTGATATGCTTGTAAACCAATCCTCTGAGTAATAGTAAAAGGTCCTAGAAAACGAGGACTTAACTTTCCACGTTTACCAAACCTTATTACACCTTTCCATGGGGATACCTTAAGCATCACGCGCTCCCCAACTTGGAATTCTTTAGGTCTTCTCTTCGGGTCAGCATAACTCTTCTGTCGATCCTGAGCTGCCTTCATATGCTACCGAAATTCTTTCACTTTATCCGCTGTTTGTTGTACCAATTCCGGTCCAGCAAACTGTTTCTCTCCGGCTTCTAACCAACATACCGGAGTCCTACATTTCCTACCATACAAAGCTTCGAAAGGTGCCCTTCCGATACTCGAATGATAACTGTTGTTATACGCAAATTCTACTAACGGTAGATGCGTATCCCAGTTACCACAGAAATCCAAAACACACGATCTGAGCATATCTTCCAAAGTTTGTATAGTCCTTTCACTCTGCCCATCAGTCTGTGGATGAAAAGCAGTACTCAAATTAACTTTAGTACCCAATTCTTCTTGTAGTGACCGCCAAAACCTCTAGGTAAACCGACTATCACGATTTGACACTATCGACACCGGTATACCATGCCTTGACACCACTTCATCGATATATAGCTTCACCAATTTCTCAATTGGTGACGCTTCTTTCATAGCCAGAAAATGAGCACTCTTAGTTAATTTGTCCACGATTACCCATATTGTGTCGTTACCCTTTTGTGTCTTTGGTAACTTCGTCACAAAGTCCATGGTAATTTTCTCCCACTTCCATTCCGGAATTTCCAAGGATTGGAAACTTCCGTAAGGTTTCTGATGCTCTGCCTTCACCAACGAACATGTTCTACACGTTTCCACTTTTCGGGCCACGTCTACTTTCATAGTCGGCCACCAATAATGCAACTTCAAATCTCGGTACATCTTCGTACTCCCGGGATGTATGGAATACTTAGATCTATGAGCATCTTCGAGAATCAACTCTCGATTTCCTCCAATTTTAGGCACCCAAACTCTACCTTGGAACAACTTGATTCCACGGCCATCTTCAGTCAACTGAAGATGTTTTTTGCTCATCACTTCTTCTTTCAATTTTTCTTCTCGCAAAGCCACCACTTGTGCTTCTTTTATCTTTTCCATCAAACTTGACGTCACATCAATTCTAGCATTGGTCGTCTTTAAACATCCACTATACTCATTTCTACTTAAAGCATCGGCTACGACATTTGCTTTACCAGGATGGTAATGCAACTCACAATCGTAATCTTTAAGTAATTCTAACCATCTTCGCTGTCTCATATTTAACTCTTTCTGATCGAAAACATGCTGCAAACTTTTATGGTCCGTAAAAAGAGTACATTTGGTTCCATACAAGTAGTGCCTCCACAGCTTTAAAGCAAACACAACAGCCGCTAACTCCAAATCATGCGTCGGGTAGTTCTTCTCGTGTTCCTTAAGTTGTCTTGACGCATAAGCAATCACTTTGCCTCGTTGCATCAATATGCATCCTAGACCCATCTTTGAAGCATCACTGTATACCACTAAATCTTCTGTTCCTTCTGGTAAAGCAAGAACCGGAGCCTCACACAACTTTTGACGTAAAGTTCTGAAAGCCGATTCTTGTTTCTCCGTCCAGACAAACTTCACGTTCTTTCTAGTCAGGATAGTCAAAGCAGATGCAATTTTAGAAAAGTCTTTAATAAATCTTCTGTAATACCCAACTAATCCCAAGAAACTTCTTATTTCTGACGCACTTCTAGGTGTCTCCCAATTTGCCATAGCTTCTATCTTAGCTGGGTCTACTTTGACTCCTTCTGAAGTGATTACATGACCAAGAAATTGTACTTCTTTCAACCAAAACTCACATTTTGAAAACTTCGCGTACAGTTTCTCTTTTCTTAATACTTCTAAGACCTCACGTAAGTGTTGTTCATGATCCGCTTCAGTATTTGAATACACAAGTATGTCATCAATAAAGACGATAACAAACTTGTCCAAGAAAGGTCGACACACTCGGTTCATCAGATCCATGAAGACAGCTGGAGCATTTGTCAACCCGAATGGCATTACTAGAAACTCATAATGCCCGTACATGGTTCTAAAAGCTGTCTTGGGAATATCTTCATTTCTAACCCGCGCTTGGTGATACCCTGACCTCAAATCAATCTTAGAAAAACATCTTGCCCCTTGAAGTTGATCAAATAGATCATCGATTCTTGGAAGCGGATATTTATTCTTAATCGTCACTTTATTCAGCTCGCGGTAATCTATACACATTCTCATAGTACCGTCTTTCTTCTTAACAAATAAGACCGGAGCTCCCCAAGGCGAAGAACTCGGTCTGACAAAACCTTTATCTAATAACTCCTGAAGTTGAGTCATCATTTCTTTCATTTCAGACGGCGCCAGACGGTAAGGTGCCCGCGCTATCGGAGACGAACCTGGAATGAGATCAATCCTAAACTCCACCTGCCTTTCGGTAGGTAGACCAGGAAGATCATCAGGAAAAATGTCAGGAAACTCACTTACCACCTTTATATCTTCCAATTTTTTCTTTTCCAACCTTCCATCTAAGACATACGCCAGATAGGATATACATCCTTTCATTAAACACTTCCGCGCTTTCACTACCGAGATTAACGGAATTTCCCCCTTTTGCTTTTCCCCGAAGATGAATACGTCATCCTTATCGGTCATTGGAATCCTAATTAACTTCTTTGCGCAAAATATTTCTGCTTGATTGGCTGTCAGCCAATCCATACCCACAATTATATCAAACCCACCAATCTCCATCAACAACAAGTTGATCGGAAATTTCGTCTCTTCTATAAGAATAATACAACCATCAAGCCTTTCCCGAACCAAAGCTTGACCCCCATTAGCTACCTCTACTACCAAAGCATCATCCAAAGTAGTAACAGGCGTAACTAATTTATGAAAGAATGACTTGGACACAAATGACAAATTTGCACCACAGTCAAATAATACGCGCGCAGGACAAGAATTTACAAGGAATGTACCCGAAACAACATCCTTTGACTCCTTAGCTTCCTCAGTAGTCATCTGAAAAGCACGGCCCGTTGGCTTTGGAATAACTGGCTTTTTACTCTGATCGCCGCTCTTTTTCAGTCTTGGGCACTCTCGACGAAAGTGACCCGGTTGCTTACACTCAAAACACAGATTTCCCTGTACTGGGCAGTTATTCATAGAGTGCCCACTTTTCCCACATTTGTAACATTCCGAAGCTATCGCCCGACACTGCCCAAAATGTTTGCTTTTGCATTTTGGACACCAATTTGGTTCACGCCGTGAATCATAACGAGCACTTTTATCAACCGCCTTAGATTTCTGTGAAGAGTCCGATCGACTATCCCACTTTCGTTTCTCCCCAACTTGGGTCTTTTCTTCTTTATCTCGCGAGTACACTTCCTCCGTCACTTTCGCTTCTTCAATAGCTTCCCTCAGTGTTGAAACCTTTGCACTCCTTACTCGGGACATCATATCCGCCGATAGACCTTTCAAATAAGCCTTTATCCTTTCCTTCTCGTTAGGAGCCACATGCCCCACCAAATTTAACTTCTCCATAAACAGTTTTGTATACTTCCTTACCGACATTTGTCCTTTCTTGAGATTTCGGAACTCTTCCTCGATTCTATCCATTTCGTTCTCGTTACAGTATTCTTCCAAAACTTTCCTTTTGAACGATTCCCAATTCATAGCAGCTAGCATCGAAGCCGAAATTGTCGCCGTAAACACGTTCCACCAAGTCAGTGCATTCCCTTTCAACATCTGGGAAGCAAACCTGACCTTTGACTTATCATCGCATTCACATGCTCGAAATACTTGCTCCATTTCTCTTAACCAATTCATGCAGACCACTGGATTATCAGCTCCAACAAACTCCGGTGGTTTACAACTTAAGAACGTTTTGTACGAGCAAACTCTTCCTGCTCTCCTTTCTGTTTCTGCTACTGGAGTATGAAGTGGAGGAATTACTCCAGTATCCGTTCCTGTTCGCCTTAAATCTGAGCTTCGATCATTCAAAGCTTTCATAAACATTTCTGTTTGTTGAGCCATAGCAGTAGTCATCATTCGTGTCATGTTTTCCATCATTCGGGTCTCCATAGCTACTTCCGGCGTTTCTTGGCCAGCGGTACTGGTACCCGTTCTATGCACCTGACTTGATGTTCCTCCAAGAGAAAGAAACCCCGGCGGAGTCTCATGAATCCCGCCTCTTCCAGGTTGCCCTTCTTCTGTCCAATCTATCTCAGTTCTATCCATCTCACGAATAGGAGATAAAGGCGGTGTTGATCCAAACCCTCAGTGATTTGATAATGACCCTATCTTAAATACTTAGTGAAAATTGTAAGTAAACAATATGTATCAGAGTTTCACTATCGCTGATAAGTACTAAGATCTTACAGTACTGCTGATAGGAACTCTCGCTCTTTTAGATTAAACATTCAGCGAACACTGTTCACCATATCGCTGAGTCTGTTCAGTCCTTATGGTGATCGCTGATAAGTTAGTTGTTTACTTATGATCCCTGAAGACAAGATTCACGTCAACAAAGGTTCTACGCTGAAGTCGAAGATTAAGCTCAAGAACCAGCGACAAGTCTCCTAATGAACTGATGCGGATCAGCGAAGACTCAGATTTGTCCACTCAACGTGAAGTATCAAGTACAAGACTTCAGCTATCGCTGAACTTTATCATTCGCTGAATAGTAAATGATAATCGCTGAATCAACGAAAGCTGATCATGAAGTCCTCCGTACAAAGTACTTTTGTCTTAACCTCCCTTGCACGCCACCGTACGAAATGTCAGAAAAGAACCTCCGAAAATCTGAAATCGTACAACCACTCTGATACTACACTGTTCATTCATGCGGCTACTAAGGTTGTCAACAAAGGTCAATGACATGCAACCAATCCGCTGATGACACGTGTAAAGTGTATACTGAATTGCATTAAATGCATGCAGTATATAAAGAGATGAACTCACTTCATTTGAAGTAACTTGCTAACTCTGGACAAGTTCAAATCTCTCTTAAGATAGGATTTTATTAGTAATCTCCTTATCTTTCTTAGTGCAAGAAACCTTAGTGTTCCAACTTGTTTAGATTTAGGTTTATCCTTAATCTTGTTTCCGCAACAAGCTGTAAATTGTTAATGATTTATCAATAAACAATTTAGAAAAGTAAAATAGTGTGTTTGTATTCAACCCCCCCCCCCCCCCCCCCCCCTTCTACAAACTTGTATAGGCCTTTCGGGACCAACAGGCGGCGTGTTTACCATCGATCTGATATAACACAAAAGAATAACCATAAGAAATGGTTACACCAATCTAGACATACAAAACGTACTTTACCGATCATTAGTCACTATAACAATTTAGTAACAAGCATGCTTATGTAACAATATATTCATAATAACAGTAGCTAATTGGAATTGTGAACATATCATACAGGAGAATCCTCGTTACCATCATCACAGTACTAAATTCTCGTATTTCCGTTGACTCTAAGACTATCCCGTCTTAGCACTTCTACCCATATCTCACATATCATAACCTAATCCATTACAGCTTAAGTCCAAGTATCTCATCAGCATACTTAGTTCGCTTAAACTATTGCTCTGATACCATATTGTAACGCCCCAAAATCCGGGCCAATTTAAACCTTAAGTTACAACAGGTTATGATAACAAAACTTCAATTTATATAAATAGCAGGGGATTAACCATCAAGAGTATATTTACAAACAGGATACTTCAAATAACCTATCAATCTAATTATGTAACTATAATCAGATTAATTAAGGTATCTAAACTATCCATCCAAAAATCTCCTTTTTGTTAATTGCCACCACTGCTAATCCAAAAACGCTCGTCCCACAACCCTTTATTTTCCCGAGCCTGAACCTGGTAAGAAAACATTATAGGAAACGATTAGGCTAACGCCTAGTGAGAACATTCGTTTCAATAATAACATTTGCAAAATCAATGTAACAAGTTATAGCAAACCTGGTTACTCATTTTCTTACTGCCTAGAGTCGCACTACGAATCATTACTGATTCTAGATTAATGCTCTTAACCTATAAATGGCAATTACACATGCACATTTATTACCACATGACTATTCCTTGGTTTCCCACACACACTGGGATAACGATTAATACCACACGTCTATCCCATGTGATTACCAAACACTAATGCCTATGGATCCATTACACTCAATATAATCCTGCCTAGCATCACACTAGCGCAGTTTATAAACCTAACATACTATACATGAATGTACGTATGTCCGAACTGCATAAGTTATATGACAATGCCTAATCGTATCTTTTTCACGATTTACCGAACTGTAGACTCCAAAACAATCAGGAGAGTACAAATAATCCAAGACCTCAAAATGTCTTAACTATTACAGTATACTGCCAACTCCCGGTATCCCCAACTCCCGGTATAAAAGCTAAGACCGGGACTCACCTGTACCGGGACTCCCCTGTATCGGGACTCTCAACTACCGGGACTATGAGTACCGGGACTCTTAAGTACCGGGACTCTTACGTACCGGGACTATGAGTACCGGGACTCTCAAGTAGCGGGACTCAACACCACTCCCAGTACTACGTACTTGTTCGTTCAATTTGCCCAGAATTCCTTCTAATTCATCAAATTAGCTTATTTCAAGCCATTCTATTCAGCCATAGTCAAATTATACAGTTACATCAAGGTTTATAACAACTTAAAAACATTGATTTGTACAAAGAACTGAAGGAACTCACCTTAGGCTTGCGAAACCGACTCCCTGCACAATATGATTCTCTAAATTTGCTGTTACTGATTCTGTGCATCAATCCAAAACATAGATTCGTTTAACAATCAATAACAACAACAAATTTTCTATCAATCAACACAAATTTCTTACCGATGAGAAGAATCAAACTCCTTTCTTTCTTCTTTCCCTGTTCCCTTTCTCTTGGCCGACTTAAGCAAGAAACAATACTGAGATATTTTCCTTATCTCATAAGCTTTATCTAAACACACTTTAACAAATTACCCCAAACACCCTCAAGTATCATTAAATCACAAATGACACCAAACATTCAATTCTTACATTAAAACCCTATTTGAATTATAACACTAACATATAATCCAAGGTTTAAACTAGAATATAAATACATCCCAATTCTTTATTAAATAATAATAATAACGAAAATTCAGGATGTTACAAGTGGTCCATGCTACCACATCTATAACAAGAACCTTCAGGGTTCTGTGAATGACTTGTTCCAGCATCATGTTTGAGCTTACTTTGTGGTTGGCTTCTATGTCCTTGTGGAGCATGATGATAATTTGCTCTTTGCCCACGACCACGATAGAAACCACGTCCACGACCGTAAGGGTGGCCTCGACCAGAATTTTGGTTTCGTCCATAAAAATTGTTTTGGCCGAAATAACCACGGCCACATCCACGGGAATTATTTATAGGATTATTATTATTTATAGCATTTGCTTCAGGAAATGCTGTTGAACCTGTTGGACGTGTAGCATTTGCTTCAGGAAATGCTAATGAACCCGTTGGACGCGTTTGATGATTTTTCATCAAAAGCTCATTATTTTGTTCTGCCACAAGTAAACATGAATTAAGCTCAGAATATCTTGCAAATTTCTGCAAGCGATATTGTTGTTGCAGAGTAATATTTTGTAACACCCTAAAAACAGGGCCAATTTAAAACTTAAAAATTGCCACAAGTTATGATCATAAAACTTCAAACTTCTATAACCTGAGGATCAAATGTAAAGGTTTATATACAACACAACTAATTCAAATAACCTATTAATCTAATCATACATCTTAATCAGATTAATTAAGTTATCTAATCCTTTGTCCCAAAAGCATCAAAAGAACAGCTAGATCCTCCGTTATCTCTAAGTTTAAGTCTTTCCAAAAGATTCTCATCACACTTTCCCGCTTACTTCCCGGAGATTGTACCTGGTAAGAAAATTCAACTTGAAACATTAGGCTTTCGCCTACTGAGAATATTCAAATCAAATTAAAGTTAAACAATTAAAATCTCAACAGATAAAACAAACCTGTTCTCGCCCATCTTACCGTACAACAACTCCTTTCAATACTGGGAATCTACCCCACTCCCATACTTATGACTAATTCGTCTAGCCATAATATCACTATCAAGAGTTTACTATGAATCATCCCAGATTCAAAGTTATTACTCTTATCTAAGAAATTACAAGTCAAAACCTGCCTATTTCTTAATCCAGAAGTAGAGATTACAATTTACTTTATGCCTATCTCTAATCTTCCTTTCACAACGGGAAATCTCCGATCTTCCATTCGAAATGGGAATTACAAATCAAAATCTGCCTATTCCACATTTCACGTCCTCACCATCTCAGAATCACTGACCCCAATGGGATTAATATATCGCGATACACAACCGGGGTGTTAGTCCCAGATGGCTATAACAAGTATTGTAGAAGGGGGGGGGGGGGGGTTGAATACAATACTCAAAATTTTCACAATTTTAATTCTTTATATTGAAAATCTTTCAACAAGAATTACACATAGAAACTTAAGACTGTTGCGGAAAAGAACAGATAAAATCTATTCTAACAATCTTCACAAAGTAATACTGAAAACTAAATAACTTCTAAAACACAAAGATAGAAAGCTGTAAAGTTTAAAGAGAGAGATGAACAGAATATCTTGAACACATAGATGTCTTCAAGAGATTCAAGGGATTCCAGGTATAACGTCTGCACTTAGAGAGATCACCCAAAAGTCTCATTTGCAAGAAGTCTTCTTCTTTATATAGTGATAATGGGTGTACCAAGCATTAAATGCTTGGGACACTTGTCATCACCATATTTGTTGACTTCTGAAAAGTTGATCTGTCACTATCACCTTTTCCTTGAAATAAGGTATGGAAACCATGCTGAGGAAGACTTTAGCTGAATATAGATAAAATGACAGATGGTCACTTTTATCTGGCAATGGATATTTTCCCATAATAGCTGATCTTTCTTGATGTGTCTTCCAAGACAAAGTTTCTTGAGACTTGAAATATTTCTTCAAAGAAAGCATTTGACAAACAAGTCCACCGAATTTAAACAAATATCTTCGGTAGAAATCTTGACAAATTTGTTTTGTCACAAAACAAATTTCTTTCTCATTTTGTCTTATTATGTCTCTCATTTTTGTCTTCTTTTGCTTCTCAAAATCTCTTTCAACAAATGCACCACCGAAGAAAGGTTGTAAGATTTCTTCCAAGACAAAATGAATTTGCTTCTCATTTTGTCTTATTATGTCTCTCATTTTTGTCTTCTTTTGCTTCTCAAATTTTCTTTCAAGAAAAGCACCACCGATGGAAACTTGAGAAACTTTCAAAGATGACATATTTTCCAAGCATTTGTCTTTCAAAGATGACACATCTTCCAAGAAGCATCTTTGAAAACTTTTGTTGACACATCTTCCAAGTAAACATCTTTGAGACTTTGTAGGAGTTCCCACCAAATATAGACTTTCAATTGTGGGAACTTCTTGGCCGAAATATAGAAGAATTTCGGTGGAGATATGTCCACCGAAATTGTGAGAACAATTTCGGTGAACAATGACTTGTATGTTTGTTGAGAAGAATCTTCTATTTTCCACAAGTAGAGAATCTTCAAGCTTGGTTTCGGTTGATCTTCGACTTCACCGAACTGTTGCTGTTTTGTACAAGCCATTGCAAAGAACCATGCATCCAAATTTTCTCTAAGTATAAAATGTTTTTCAAAGTATAAAAGGAGATCATGAGGTCATCTTCAAATCTTGATGACCCAACAATCTCCCCCTATTTGATGATGACATCCATACTTAGAAAAACATGAGTAAGACAGTGAATAATGCATGTTGACCCTTCTTTACTCTTTTGGGTTCTTTTTCACACAGTCCATTTTTTTTGTGTATGTATATATGATATTTACATATGAGAAAAAATAAAAAGGTATAGCTGTACAAATAATTGAAAGGAAAAGGAAAGAAGTTTAAACAGTATAAACAATATGAACAGAATGAATATTACTTGCATCTTTGGAGGGGCGGGTTGAAACTTGTGTCTGGCTTGAGGATTCTTCATTTTGATCAGCAGCCTGTTGATGTGTTGAAGAACTTTATCTTTCAGGCACTTTTGCTTTTCTTCAGATGTTTCAAATCTTCAAGTCATTCACTTACTCCAAAAGATTTCAGCCAAGAGAATCTGTGGGTTTTGATAGGAGACAACCCATTATAGTGACAAACTTTGAGGAGGGTTGAGTTTGAGTGAATCAGCCTCAGGATGCATCTGCCCATCTGTTGCATCTTGACATCTTTTCCTGTTTAGCATCATCAACTTGTCTTTTATTTGCTCCCCCTCAGTTAGATCAGTCGGTCTTTGTGTTACTCCCCCTCAGTTAGATCCGCCCGGACTGAAGTGCTCCCCCTTGACCGGTCCGTCGATTTCCTCATTTTTTCAAGTTGGTCGCTGTATATGAGTACTGAGGGTTTATGTTGCTCCCCCTCAGATGAATTCTCCCCCTCAGCGGCCGACGTAGGAAAAACACCAAGAGAAAATGAAAAGATCGGCCAGAACCAAGACTATTTTTTTTTTTTTGCATTCCCACCGAAAATTAAGGAGATCCCACCGAAAATTGGCAATTTTCGGTAGGATTTTCGGTTGAAAATCAGTAATTTTTTTTTTTTTTTTAAACTTTCCCACCGAAAACTAAGGAGATCCCACCGAAAATTGGCAATTTTCGGTAGGATTTTCGGTGGAAAATCAGTAGATTTTTTTTTTTTTTAAACTTTCCCACCGAAAATTAAGGAGATCCCACCGAAAATTGGCAATTTTCGGTGGAAAATCAGTAGAATTTTTTTTTTTTTTTTTTGCCTTTCCACCGAAAATTAAGGAGAATCCACCGAAAATTGGCTATTTTCGGTGGAAAATCAGTAGTAATTTTTTTTTTTTTTTGCCTTTCCCACCGAAAATTAAGGAGATCCCACCGAAAATTGGCAATTTTCGGTGGAAAATCAGTAGTAATTTTTTTTTTTTTTTTTTTTTATCATTCCCACCGAAAATTTGCAAGAGATAGACAAAAATTCGGTGTAATTTCTTGAAGAGGTTGAAGGAAAACTTCTAAGACATCTTCAGCAGAGTGTGGAGAAAGTCTTCTAAGGCATTATGGAGAGAACCTTCAAAGTGAAGAGAAGATTGGAATTTCATCTTCCAATTTTGATGACCCAAAAGATTGAGTTTGAGGATTTGGGGTGACATCTGCAGAAGAGTTTGTAGTGGGTGGATTTTATGAAAGGAGAAATGGGTTGCAAACCAAGAGTGAAAATGATGGAAAAAGAGATGGGATGAGGAGATGACACATAGGAAGTTGGGTTAGGTGAGAGGAAGAGTATATGAGAAGTTAGATAAAATTGGTGGGGAGAGAATCGGTAGAGGAAATCTATCGGTGGAAGGTTTAGAAGGAGTCCACCGATTTTAGACTTCGGTGGAAGATGCAGAACGATTCCACCGAATTAAATTTCGGTGGAAAGTTAGATAAATTCCACTGAATGGGCATTTCGGTAGAAGAGTTAGATGAGAGAGAGATGCCACCGAATTTAGATTTTGGTGAAGGAAATGAAATTGGTGGAAGAAAAATATAGAAAAGAAGAGGTGGTGTTTGCATGGTTTGGGATTTCGGTGTAGGTGGTTGTCATCACAAGAAGATGGATTGTTATAGTCTTGGAGTTGATTGATGGAGGAGAGAGAAAAGGTGGTGAAAAAGAATATTTGGTGGAAGATGATGAATTTTTTTTTTTTTTGGTTCGGTGGTTAAGGAAAATTTCGGTGGTGAGGTTTAGACAAGAATTGGAATTTTAAGAGATTGGAGATGGTGATGTCATGAGAATGACATCATCATGCTTATGATGTCATGAGAGTAAAGAATTCTAAGGTTTTGTCAACTTTCTCACTTGTTCACATAGATCCATCTGCCCAGCTCAAAATCTGCAATCACAAAGAATTTAATTTCCAGGTACCCATTTTGAAGGTGGGTCCTTTTGGGTTAGAAGAAAAGGGTTGGTGTCACTTTAGATCAGTTCTTTCTTTCTGGCAGTCTTTGGCAAAATGAAAAGTAGCACCACAGATATAGAATTTTCTATGAGGAAAGATCCTTTTAGAAACTTGACATTTTTCCTTACTTTTGCTCAAGGAATTTGATGAGGTAACAAAGAATTGGGGTGCAGCTCCTAAAATTCCTTTATCAAGATTTGGGAGGAAAAAAATCTTTTCTTCTGAAATAGACAATTTGAGACACACAGAAGGAAAATCGGTAGGAGATGTCACACAGGTATTTTAAAAAAAATTAAGGAATTTATTTTTCAGAAGGAATCAACACCCAAAAACTTTCATTTTTCAGAGTTAGAAAATATTTTGCATGAGTTGGAAGAGAAGGATGCATCATCTAAAGACAATAGATAAAGAATTAAATGCTTCAATCTTTTCAGCATCAGAGAGAGATAGAAATGGGTGTACCTGGTGAGGAGGGGAGACACTTAGTTGATACAAGAGTAGTTGAGGAGGAGTGGCCTTCTGAATCATCCATGTTATTTATCTTGGCCATGAAACAGACTTTTGAGGTGTCATTCGCTTTCAGATGTGGGTTCATCTGCCAAATCATGAGTTTTAGCAGGCAGACCCTTTGCATTTCTGACAAGTCTGTCATTTCTTTCCTTTTCTCTCTTGTATTTTTCCTTGTACCTTTCAGCCCGGTCAGAATGAGCAGAAGAGGAGAGATTGGAGGAATCAAATTTGAATCTTTCCGATTTTGAGGAAAATCGGCCTGAGGAAGCAGTTATGGGTCTTTCAAAATGTTTACTTTTACACTCAGAAGCAAAATGACCCTTTTTACCACACTTAAAACATTCCTCATTAGATTTGTCCAAAGAAGAGTGTTTGGAGAGAGAAGAAGAGGATTTTCTACCAGACTTAGATTTTTGAGAAGAGAGATGAGATTTGGATTTAGAATACCCATCCAACATGGCCATTTCATCAGATAATTTATCAGCTGAAGTTTCCTCACATTCATCCTTAGCATCACTAAGATATGCTTCTGAATGATCATTGGGATCTTCTTGACTATTATGGTCAGAGTCAGATGGGTAGGTGATTTTTGGAAAACACTTAGTCTTTTTGGAAGAGTCACTTAGGAGAGCTAGAGAAGAGTTCTTTATAAACTTATGCAGTTTCGTCTGCTCATAGTTGAAAAGAGTTCCATAAAGAACAGTCAAGGGCATGAACTCAAGGTCCTTGGTAGTTTTGATGCAAGTACATATATTTTCCCAAAAATCTGGAAGACAATCCATGAACTTGCACAAGACTTCCTCATTATCATAGACTCTGCCCAACAACTTAAGATCATTTAAAAGAGAGTTGAAGCGATTGTAGTAGCTAGGAAGAGATTCTCCTTTTTCAAAAGCAAAGAGTTCATAATTTCTAACAAGAGCAGTCTTTCTGCTCTTTTTAACTTCATTTGAACCTTCGTATAAAACACACAGAGTGGACCACATCTCTTTGGCAGTAGAGAGATTTACCAGAGAGTGGTACACTTCATCAGGAAGAGAGAGAGCAATGATAGTTCTAACTTTAGAATCAAGAGGCACAAGTCGTTTTTCCTCATCAGTATATTTCTTAGGATTTTTAAGAATGTAACGACCAGTAGCAGCAGATTTTTCTTCATCAGAGGAATCATCAGAATTATCTTTTTCCATGGTTTCTTTACCAGGCCTCTGCGTTTCATAGCGAGCCCAAACTCTGGGGATAATGGGTCCCTCTTTGAGAATGGTTGGATATCTAGTATCCACTCCTTCCATGAATAGCATCATGCGGCTTTTCCACAAGGAGAAGTTGTTAGCATTAAACTTAGGAGGTTTTGAAATGGACCCATTTTCAGAAAAGTTATTTTGAAAAGAGTTTTCAACAGTAGAGGAAGAGGAGGCAGCCATCGCAGATCAAGTTTATGGAATTAAACTTTCTGCTCTGATACCACTTGTTAGTCCCAGATGGCTATAACAAGTATTGTAGAAGGGGGGGGGGGTTGAATACAATACTCAAAATTTTCACAATTTTAATTCTTTATATTGAAAATCTTTCAACAAGAATTACACATAGAAACTTAAGACTGTTGCGGAAAAGAACAGATAAAATCTATTCTAACAATCTTCACAAAGTAATACTGAAAACTAAATAACTTCTAAAACACAAAGATAGAAAGCTGTAAAGTTTAAAGAGAGAGATGAACAGAATATCTTGAACACATAGATGTCTTCAAGAGATTCAAGGGATTCCAGGTATAACGTCTGCACTTAGAGAGATCACCCAAAAGTCTCCTTTGCAAGAAGTCTTCTTCTTCTTTATATAGTGATAATGGGTGTACCAAGCATTAAATGCTTGGGACACTTGTCATCACCATATTTGTTGACTTCTGAAAAGTTGATCTGTCACTATCACCTTTTCCTTGAAATAAGGTATGGAAACCATGCTGAGGAAGACTTTAGCTGAATATAGATAAAATGACAGATGGTCACTTTTATCTGGCAATGGATATTTTCCCATAATAGCTGATCTTTCTTGATGTGTCTTCCAAGACAAAGTTTCTTGAGACTTGAAATATTTCTTCAAAGAAAGCATTTGACAAACAAGTCCACCGAATTTAAACAAATATCTTCGGTAGAAATCTTGACAAATTTGTTTTGTCACAAAACAAATTTCTTTCTCATTTTGTCTTATTATGTCTCTCATTTTTGTCTTCTTTTGCTTCTCAAAATCTCTTTCAACAAATGCACCACCGAAGAAAGGTTGTAAGATTTCTTCCAAGACAAAATGAATTTGCTTCTCATTTTGTCTTATTATGTCTCTCATTTTTGTCTTCTTTTGCTTCTCAAATTTTCTTTCAAGAAAAGCACCACCGATGGAAACTTGAGAAACTTTCAAAGATGACATATTTTCCAAGCATTTGTCTTTCAAAGATGACACATCTTCCAAGAAGCATCTTTGAAAACTTTTGTTGACACATCTTCCAAGTAAACATCTTTGAGACTTTGTAGGAGTTCCCACCAAATATAGACTTTCAATTGTGGGAACTTCTTGGCCGAAATATAGAAGAATTTCGGTGGAGATATGTCCACCGAAATTGTGAGAACAATTTCGGTGAACAATGACTTGTATGTTTGTTGAGAAGAATCTTCTATTTTCCACAAGTAGAGAATCTTCAAGCTTGGTTTCGGTTGATCTTCGACTTCACCGAACTGTTGCTGTTTTGTACAAGCCATTGCAAAGAACCATGCATCCAAAATTTCTCTAAGTATAAAATGTTTTTCAAAGTATAAAAGGAGATCATGAGGTCATCTTCAAATCTTGATGACCCAACACGGGGCCCTCACGATGATTCAAGATACGCTCGTTCACTAGAAATTACATCCCTTGGTCAAATGCCAAGTATTTCGGTTCCCATTAGACCGTACCCAGGTGCCCTACTATGACCGGATGCCTATTTCTAGCAATCGCCACACAATACATAAGTATTATTACCCTTACTAATATATGTGCATAACATACAATATAATATCGGAAAACATATATTCTATTTATATAAACATTTATAAAGAATATTAATAGTCTTGACACCTCGACTTCTTAACTATCCCCTCATTGCATTTTAGCACGGGGATCAACATATCATAACTTTTAGTCATCTATTTGGACTCATTACTAATTAAGACGAGTCCTTAATAACATGATCAGACATACATATCATATATCTATTTCAATATTAATTGCTGAATTTTAAAGAGAATTGAATAAACTCACCTGATGCGAAGTCACACTTCCTTCAATTCTGTTAAAGTCGTAGGGACTTCTGTTTTCACCACCACAGTTTACTGTAATATCCAATATAAAAATATACCGATATTAATTTACAGAACATGACTTTCTAAGAACTAAGAATCCTTAATCTCTAAAATCTACGTCTCAAGTCGCAACACACTGGGCCAAGTCGCAACCAACTACTGCGACTCCAACCCCAAATCGCAACCCACTATTGCGATTCCAACCCAAGTCGCAACCTTCTATTGCGATTTCGACACCAAGTCGCACCCTTCTATTGCGATTTCGACACCAAGTCGCAATCAACTGTTGCGACTCCAATGCCAAGTCACAACCCTCTATTGCGACTTCAACACCAAATCGCAACCGTCTATTGCGACTTCAACCCAAATCGCAACCTTCTATTGCGACTTGCTTGAATGTCGCAATGCACTACTGCGACTTGCTTGAATGTCTCAACCCTCTGCAATTATCTAAAACCCATATTTTTATACGTTTAAGCTATGTTTGATTCTGTAAACATGCAGAAGTGTTTTATACTACCAATCCGACATATCTATCAACTCAAATTTCTCATAATCTTCCAAAAATCATCAAAACCCATTTTCTAAACCAAAGAAAACTCTTAACTACAAAGATGAAAGATTAATGAGATGTTTACCTTAGTTGATTCCTCTTTTCCTTTGGAAATTGACAAGCTTTCTTCTTCTCTTTCTCCTTTCTCGTTCCTTCTACCTCTCGGTTCTATCTCTCTCTCTCTCAAAACCGAATGCACACACACACACACACAATTAGTCTCTAATGACTAAATGGGTGACACATCAACCAATAAGTATGATGAGTCATTCATACTTTCCGAACCAACCCCAATCTTTAACTTAATGACACACTAAACCCTCAAGTTAACATTTCACAAATACTCCATACTTTAATCAAATTACAAAATAACCCTTATGGTTAATATTATATTCACAAATAATACAACGGAAATTCGAGATGTTACATATTTGATGCGTGAAAAGTGGAGTACGTATTTTCCAACATATCTGTATCAGTAATATTTTGTCCACAAAATTTAAGTTGTGAACATATCCTCAACAATGCAGAATTATAGTCATTCACTTTTTTAAAATCTTGGAATCTTAAGTTCCTCCATTCATCTCTTGCAGCTGGAAGTAAAACTTCCTTTTGATGATCAAACCTTTCTTTAAGGTTTTTCCACAGGATGCTTGGATCATCGATAGTGAGATATTCAAAATTTAACGTTTCATCAATATGTTTTCGAAGGAAGATGATGGCTTTTGCTTTAGATGCCGGCGGACAAACGTTTTCTTCTTGTAACGTCCCAAAAATTACAAACAAATTTAAATTTTTAAATAAACAACTCATTTATAACAACTCATTAAATGAATCCCAACGTTTCGTTTACAAACTCATAATTATTAACTTTATAATAAAAATACAGCGGAATAAACGTTTAATTAATAAAACCATAAAACAACCAGCTCTCCTCGCGCGCCAGTGTGTACTTGTCACGCCTTGAAGCCGCTCGGACCTGAAACCACAATTTATTGGGAAAGGGTAAGCACGAAGCTTAGTGAATTCCAACACATGCGCAGATAGGAATTATATACACATCACCCCTATCAGCACATAAGCAACAACATCACAGTTACATAAAACGAGTAAACATCTACAAGTAATTATGTATCCAACACCTCAGTACCATCGAGGCCTCGGTCCCACCGAATTGTAATGTATCCAACACCTCAGTACCATCGAGGCCTCGGTCCCACCGAATTGTAATGTATCCAACACCTCAGTACCATCGAGGCCTCGGTCCCACCGAATTGTAATGTATCCAACACCTCAGTACCATCGAGGCCTCGGTCCCACCGAATTGTAATGTAACCAACACCTCAGTACCATCGAGGACTCGGTCCCACCGAATTGTAATGTAACACATTTATACCAAGCATTCAAACCAATCAAATATTACACACCACAAACAACTAGTTCACACCACAAAGACAAATAGTACATACAAACTATTATGACATGCATACAACCCCTAACTACACAGTGAGAGAACTCACCTCGAATGCGCGCCCAACTTAATAACACAATTCAAGCTTCACAATTACGGTCACTTCCCAGCACCTAAAAGCATGTTAAAACGTGTCAATACAAGACCCGGACCCTATGACACGACACACGCTTAAACCGTCACTAAAACTATTTTCCGTTCACACTAAACAGGTCTGTTCGGGACCTGTTTCGACCCCTTTAAACCCAGAAAATTCCCAATATTATTTCATGACCAGAAAGTACTCTGAGATAGGGTTCCAAGGACATATTATACGCCTCCTAACGATTTTTCTACAATTTACTACGGATTTTACAAAAACAGATTCCGGAACAGCGAAATTCAGCGCCTTTCAGTATAAAACGACAAATCGACCCATGCTACGTCCCGAACTGGGTTTTGCATAAAACACAGAAAAGTTTCTAGACTCAAAAAGGGAACTTTTGACACTGGTTTCACCCCAAACCGAGTTACGAGCAGAAAGTTATGATTTTCGCAAGATCAGGGCAGATTCCAGAAGTTTTCACATGAAATGACGAAACACCGAACTGGCGACCACTTTTTCGCCCAGTTAGAGACCGAACCAGTTTTTCGCTAAAACACGGAAAACGTGCTCGACCCTGAACTTGAACCGGAGGCGCCAGTTTCGGCTCAAACGGAGTTACGACGGAAAAGTTATGGTTACATGAAAACTGGACAGAAAACTAATTTTCACATCAAAATGACGATTGTAATTACGGTTACGCGATCGGCTTAACGGCTCGGGTTGCAACTAGGGCTGGACAACCCACGCACCACCCACTGCCACCTCCGACAGTGGTGGTCGTCGGCGGCGGCAGCCACCGCCGGTGGTGGTTTCACGGCGACACGAAAGAAACAATCAAGGGGGAAAACACTTACCTACGACGAGGAAACGATCACTCGCGTCCTTTCTCTCGCTCCTCGCTGCTCTCTCTCTCTTCGCTGCTCCTCTCTCTCTCTTCGCCGGCGAGACCAGCGGCGGTGCTGGTGGTTTAGGGCGGCAAACGGCGGTGGTCTTGGTGGTGACGACGGAACGACAAGGAGGGGAGGGGAGGTCTTCGGCCGTGAACAAAGGGAAACAAAATAGGGTTTTTTTTTTGGTAGTTTGCTTGCATTCCACGAGACCAAAAACGGGAGAAGAGAAAAAGAGTTCACTTTCTACAAGTTATCCCATGCACATTCCATAAATGCCACTTTCAGCCCCTCATTTCTAATACTTGCATAAAAATTGAAACTTAACCCAATTAGCCCCTCGACATAACCTTCTCGCAATTAACCAAAATTCCGACACTTAACGATTTGACCCAACTCGACTAACCACGCTTACGGAAACCACAATACTCGAACTTAAAAGAAATTAATTAAGACTAAAAAAATTACAAAATGGTCCCTGCAGTTTCAATACTTAGCTATTAAACCCCAACAGTTAAGATTTACCATTTGGTTCTTATCTCCTAATCCCGTTAAATAATTTCGCTTAATAAAATAAATAAATAATTAATTAATTAAAACGCATATCGGGACACGGGCTTTACAACTCTCCCCCACTTGAATTAGACTTCGTCCCCGAAGTCTACGTTCGCAAACAGCTCCTAATAACTCTCTCGCATTGATGATATCCCAATCTCAATCCACTCTCAAGCTCTAACCATTCTAAAGCTGCTCACCAGTATACTCTACAGGATACTCGACTACGATCATTCATACCCTTAACTGTCGATTAACTTCCACGAATTCTAATAGATTCCAAAGATTTTAAATAACTTATATTAACAAAACATCGACCCCCTGCCGAACATCGGTCCAACCGATTACAATAACACACATCGGCCACCCGCCGAACATCAGTCCAACCGATTACAATAACAAACGTCGGCCACCCGCCGAACATCGGTCCAACCGATTACAATAACATACATAAGCGTGATATTATCCTAGACACTAACACACATAGATAACCCCCACAACCAAAATCAACTAACACACCCGCAGGTCATTCCACCATAACCATCCATCACAAGTGATCATTTCAGGGTTACTACTACCATCACCATGATTATCTTAAAATCGGCTACAACTCTCCGATTATACTAAAGGTGTTTGGCCTCAAGCCCAAAAGTCGACACCTAAATGTACCACCTACCTCAAAATGGTTGATGCGCATTTATTCTCTTAATAATAAAGGGCATCAATCCCTTAACCGATACTATTCGGCCTACAGTACTAACGCGCGTGGAATACCTACCTTCCACCGTTGACGTATCATCCACACTTGCTCTACGAAGCCAAGTCACACCGTATCGAGGATACACCTTGACGTCTACCTTCCAGGTAACGCCTCAAGACCCAGCACACCGGAACTACCTCCCAGGTAAGTGCCCACAACTATATCCTCCTAGTACCTACTGGAAAGTCTAGGTTAGAACACATGAATACCGGGGTCCCACCCCGAGATACCCAACCGACCATTACCAACGACTGACTAACGCGTCTAAGGATCCAAAGCAAACAGCCTACCAACAACATGCCTATTCCGGATTGACTCACTCACCCAAAAATGCAAACACTCAACGTGCAAAGAATGCCAAACAGTGCGACAAAACAACTCATCAACTAGACTCCACATCGAGCCATTAAAACCGGGCAATTGGCCCATGACTAACTCCAAGTCAAAACCGAGCAAAATGCTCCACGCTTGCTAGACCCATCGGTCGGAAAATGCGTTTAAACAAAGTTTAAGCAAGCAATACTCTGAAGTCAACCTTAGTCTCAGACTCAACACGGGTTAAACAAAAGAGTTTTCCAAAAGGACTCATACCCTGAAAATTCTCGAAATGACACATGACACTTAAAAGCACATTTCCCCAAATGGTTTACAAAATATTTTCAACATCAGGATTTTCATCTCAAAAAGATCGTAAGCAATAAAACTACTATTACCAGATCGATAGTTACGCAAAACTGGACACGCTCGTCCCACATAGGAAAAATCACGTTGAAAATCGTTCCATTGCAGTTCGGTTTACTCACACAAAAGCAAAGCGTAATAAATAATATCTTTAAAATGAACCGCCTCGATTCCAGTATGGATTGACTCATGACGTGCACTTAAAGTAACCGCTTGACCTTAAACAGGGTGCGACAAAGGTGTGCACATAATTCAAAATAAGTTTCACGACATTTGATTCAAAAATTCTTCTTTTTAATCATAAAAAAAATGACGTGGCACAGGGTTCGCCACAAATTTTTCGCGCGTCAGCTAATCACACAAAACGATGACACGGTTTACAAATATATTTTTGTTAAAACACAACTGCCTCGTGTAAGTTTCAAATTTGAAGACAGAAACCAGTCCGCTTCTATTAATTGGAAATATCGACTAAAACCTCATAAAATCTCAAACTGGGGGCAGGCATGCAAGCTTGTAACATTTCCTCAAGTTTCGTACTTGGGACATATAACGTCAAAACATTATAGTTTAAAAATGTATTTATCGAAAATGCTCAAAATACTCGTTTCCTCCAAAGCAAAAGTTTTTAATTTCCCAAAAAAAATGATTGGTAATTCTAAATTAACCGAATGTCAAAAATCTACGCATCTATATTTCCAAAATATAACGCATTTTAATCGTATACATGATGTTCACAACATTAAAACACTCCTTGGATCAAGTGGTCTTTCATTTCGACAAAAAACAACTAAAACATTTTCATGCACGACTCGTTCATCAAAATGTCGAGAACAAAGGTTACCCCAGTATGCATACCCCTAAGTCGATAAATCGCATTTTCATGGAAATGTCAATAAAACCTTTAGCTGACTAAAAAGCGCACTAAACAACTCCTTATGAAATGTTACCAAAATTCCTCCATGCATCACTTATGTCACACATGAATCAATCCACACACTGAACTATTTGCAATAAAACACTTAGTAATACAAATTCTCGAACGAAAAGTTAAGCGGCACTGGAATTCCAAACTCATTTAAACAAATCACCAAAATAGCCTTTATACAGACATCGTGGAATGTAACTTTTCGTCTCAACTCTAACACATGTGGAGGAGTTCCAATGTTAGAGTCTCAATCCGTAGTCACTTACCCAACATCTTAACCACCACAAAACACGGATAACATCGTACCTGAAAGAACCGTTGAAAAAATAACGAAAATGAGACAAATTCTAACAAAGTTTGCACTCCCGTGATAAAACGATTTCATACACTTTCAAAACCATAATTCAAAGTCTTGTGCGTGTACTAAACATTTCCCAAAATTCCAAAACACCATCCCTAAAAGGATTTGAAACACCAGAAGTAGCTAATGCAATTTTATTTTCAAAATAAACTTCGTGCATGACTCATTCGGCATTCAACGTCTCGACCCCTACTACTCCGAAACTCTCCGGTCTACTATTGTCATCCAGACATTTAAACCTCTTAAGGCAAGTTGGGAAATCACATCAAATCATCTTACGGGTTTTCCTCAAATCAAAGTCGGCTCTATAGGCCTATGACTCTAGCACAACCTTCCATCTTGGCCCGACATGATCTACTTACCACAAACATCATCCTTATCGTCACTCCAAGTGACTAATATTAGAATCGTCTTTCTATTCCAACGACTACTAGTTTAGGACCTTCATCACTACCCCCAACGATCATCACCTCAAAACACTTCGAGTACACACCTGTACTAGTAGGTTTACTATAGTTGTTCCTCCTTGTGATGGCTATTCTGGGTAGACAATACAACGCGTTATTAGCACATAATCACTCATACTAACAACACTCACGCTCAACTCCTTGGATTCCTCGTGACTTCCCCGACTCGAGCATTGATCCTGTGCTTCCGGTAGTAGGAGCTCTACTACTACCATCCACACCTATCATCGCCCGTTCCGAGTTCCATCCCAAGGGGTCCAAGTAGTTTCTCGCCGAAACTATACACATATGCCCGCACCGGCATATGTACACACTCTTCCTAGCTCCCTAGGAATTCCGTCCAAACCACTACCCTTGCTACTGCCAAATCCCTAATAGCAAGCAGCAGACATGCAATACAGTGTAACAAGCACCAAGCAAATTAGCATACATACTCCTATGTTCTAGAAAGCAATCTAGCACACGTACTCATACATAAACACCCTTCCCAGCTCTCTAGGAACTTCCTCTTATCCCACCACCCTTGCTACTACCGAATCCCTACTAATTATAACGGGTGACCTCGCGAATACCCGATTATATGCAGTGCGAAACAAATAGACAGTCGAATACAAGACTCTATCCTAGAACGGTTGGACTCAAACAAGAGTTGCGCAATAGAACTAAATCGAATATTCTAAGGCTATAAGTCTCTTACTGCATACAACCTAGAGGGCATTCACTTAGTAACCTATCATAATTAGCATAAATTCCTAATAGCAAGCAGTTCAACATACCGCATAGTGTCAACAACTGGCAATCTAGCATGCATACTCTATGATCTAGAAAGCAATAAAACACTAAGCATTGTACCTTTCCCTTCGGCTCCGGCTGACTGTACACACTGCGCCTCCGATCACCGTTCCTCGAACGGGTCTTTACTTTTTCTTCTAAAAAGATTTAATAAAGAATTTGAAAATTTCCCAGCCGCAACTTGAGACCAAACACACCGAGGTGCGTTTGATTCACTCAAGCTGTGTTCTGATACCAAGTTGTAACGTCCCAAAAATTACAAGCAAATTTAAATTTTTAAATAAACAACTCATTTATAACAACTCATTAAATGAATCCCAACGTTTCGTTTGCAAACTCATAATTATTAACTTTATAATAAAAATACAGCGGAATAAACGTTTAATTAATAAAACCATAAAACAACCAGCTCTCCTCGCGCGCCAGTGTGTACTTGTCACGCCTTGAAGCCGCTCGGACCTGAAACCACAATTTATTGGGAAATGGTAAGCACGAAGCTTAGTGAATTCCAACACATGCGCAGATAGGAATTATATACACATCACCCCTATCCGCACATAAGCAACAACATCACAGTTACATAAAACGAGTAAACATCTACAAGTAATTATGTATCCAACACCTCAGTACCATCGAGGCCTCGGTCCCACCGAATTGTAATGTATCCAACACCTCAGTACCATCGAGGCCTCGGTCCCACCGAATTGTAATGTATCCAACACCTCAGTACCATCGAGGCCTCGGTCCCACCGAATTGTAATGTATCCAACACCTCAGTACCATCGAGGCCTCGGTCCCACCGAATTGTAATGTAACCAACACCTCAGTACCATCGAGGCCTCGGTCCCACCGAATTGTAATGTAACACATTTATACCAAGCATTCAAACCAATCAAATATTACACACCACAAACAACTAGTTCACACCACAAAGACAATAATACATACAAACTATTATGACATGCATACAACCCCTAACTACACAGTGAGAGAACTCACCTCGAATGCGCGCCCAGCTTAATAACACAATTCAAGCTTCACAATTACGGTCACTTCCCAGCACCTAAAAGCATGTTAAAACGTGTCAATACAAGACCCGGACCCTATGACACGACACACGCTTAAACCGTCACTAAAACTATTTTCCGTTCACACTAAACAGGTCTGTTCGGGACCTGTTTCGACCCCTTTAAACCCAGAAAATTCCCAATATTATTTCATGACCAGAAAGTACTCTGAGATAGGGTTCCAAGGACATATTATACGCCTCCTAACGATTTTTCTACAATTTACTACGGATTTTTTACAAAAACAGATTCCGGAACAGCGAAATTCAGCACCTTTCAGTATAAAACGACAAATCGACCCATGCTACGTCCCGAACTGGGTTTTGCATAAAACACAGAAAAGTTTCTAGACTCAAAAAGGGAACTTTTGACACCGGTTTCACCCCAAACCGAGTTACGAGCAGAAAGTTATGATTTTCGCAAGATCAGGGCAGATTCCAGAAGTTTTCACATGAAATGACGAAACACCGAACTGGCGACCACTTTTTCGCCCAGTTAGAGACCGAACCAGTTTTTCGCTAAAACACGGAAAACGTGCTCGACCCTGAACTTGAACCGTAGGCGCCAGTTTCGGCTCAAACGGAGTTACGACGGAAAAGTTATGGTTACATGAAAACTGGACAGAAAACTAATTTTCACATCAAAATGACGATTGTAATTACGGTTACGCGATCGGCTTAACGGCTCGGGTTGCAACTAGGGCTGGACAACCCATGCACCACACACTGCCACCTCCGACAGTGGTGGTCGGCGGCGGCGGCAGCCACCGCCGGTGGTGGTTTCACGGCGACACGAAAGAAACAATCAAGGGGGAAAACACTTACCTACGACGAGGAAACGATCACTCGCGTCCTTTCTCTCGCTCCTCGCTGCTCTCTCTCTCTTCGCTGCTCCTCTCTCTCTCTTCGCCGGCGAGACCAGCGGCGGTGCTGGTGGTTTAGGGCGGCAAACGGCGGTGGTCTTGGTGGTGACGACGGAACGACAAGGAGGGGAGGGGAGGTCTTCGGCCGTGAACAAAGGGAAACAAAATAGGGTTTTTTTTTGGTAGTTTGCTTGCATTCCACGAGACCAAAAACGGGAGAAGAGAAAAAGAGTTCACTTTCTACAAGTTATCCCATGCACATTCCAGAAATGCCACTTTCAGCCCCTCATTTCTAATACTTGCATAAAAATTGAAACTTAACCCAATTAGCCCCTCGACATAACCTTCTCGCAATTAACCAAAATTCCGACACTTAACGATTTGACCCAACTCGACTAACCCCGCTTACGGAAACCACAATACTCGAACTTAAAAGAAATTAATTAAGACTAAAAAAATTACAAAATGGTCCCTGCAGTTTCAATACTTAGCTATTAAACCCCAACAGTTAAGATTTACCATTTGGTTCTTATCTCCTAATACCGTTAAATAATTTCGCTTAATAAAATAAATAAATAAATAATTAATTAAAACGCATATCGGGACACGGGCTTTACACTTCTGCTATGGTTTCTAAAAGGTACATGGGTTCAAGATGCATCTTGACATCTATAGTCCATGACATATAATTATTGCCGTTTATATCAAGAGCCGCAAATTCGATTTTTGACAGGTTCAACATGTTGTAACTATTAATCAACAAAGAATAATTAGAATCCAGATATATCTATTAATATTGCAATACAAAGAAGTGGAAGAGCCAAAGATACAAATATGTTTAAGAAAAGATAAAACTCATTAGGTGGAAGATTACTGGAAGTAATAATTAGAAATATAATTATTACAATTGCGAGAATTGTAACGAGATGAAGCATCTTCAGAAACACTTCTTGATTACATGAACTTGAAAGGAGAGTAATTTGTGTATTGAGTAATGAAAAATGAGGGTTTATTTATAGGGTATATATATAACCGTTATACAACGGTTATATATATTGCCGTTGTAAATAAGTAGGTAAAAGAGAGAGATAATTAATACATAAAATCAGTAAAAGTTAGTATAAACATTAAACCATAAATAAGATTAGTATATGCATAAACGAAAATTAGTATACTAATAACAATAATATTTATAACAAGAATTCATCAACTTTTATTTTGGATTAAGGAAATACATACCTCGGTTGGTTAGAGGCTCGTGCTGATAACGTGTTATAATTTTAAGAGAAAGATTATCTCTAGGTTATAAACACTTTGATAATATAATGGAGAAGAAAGATAGAGATTGAAAGTAAGAGATTATAGATAGAGATTTTGTTATCTTGTATTTCTTACATGTATCATACCTCTATTTATACTACAAGAATGGACGAGATATTGAAAGATATAATCCATCATCAACAATCATGAATAGTCATCTACTAACTATCATCATTTCATCTACTACTGACAATCCATCCATTGTGATAATTGAACTTATAATGTAAACTGCGTTTAAATACATGTTTAGACGGAAAAATACTGAAATCGGCTCACCAAAAGATGATACATGACATGCTAGTTACTTATTTAGAGTTTAAAACAAAAACAAAAAAAAAAGAAAGAAAAATAATAGAAAGTTTTTATCTTGATTTACCTTTTTATTTTAGAGTGTTAAAACAAAAGTTAAAATACAAAAAAACATAAAAAGTAAAACCCTAATTTCACTACTCTTTCCCTTTTCGTCGACATCCCTTCCCTCAATCTCTCCATCGCCACCAGCCACCGTCTGTCGCCGTCGAACCGCCGCCGTCGCACTCTCCTCTCGATTCTCCATCTTCTCCTCTACTCACCGTCGTGAACCCACCGGTGCCGTCGACGAAAGACAGCTCTGTCGTTCATCTCACGTCGCCATCTTCTTCCAGTAACCGCTGGCGAATACAACGCCACCATCATCGTTCACCTCTGTCGAACTAGCAGCGGCAACCATTAGTCCGAGAATCCCCGCCCGGTTAGGGACTGGTAAAATTTCATACTACTTGGAAACTTTTACAGTTTTTTTATGCTCGGGGGGTTTGGTTTAAGGGGGACAAGGGTACATTGATGCAGCGTATACAATATATTTGCTACTTGATTGCGAACTCGAAATCGCTTCATTTCTGTAATCAAAACTTATCTGTGCAAAGAAATTCAACGCTGCTTTCGGTTTGGGGAAACAACAGTTGTAAGCAGTAACACGAGTACGACTATGGTGATTCGATCAGCAGGTAATATTTTCGCATCTCAATTTTGTTATGCACATTCAATAGGATTCAAATTAGAAGAATAAGTATGGAATCAAAACGAGTTGAAAGGTTTTCAGCAGGTTTACTACCAATAGGGTTTGAAAAGTTATTTTGAGCTGTTATCAAATACTCTTCCACCAACTACTTTTGTCCAATATAACATTGGCTCAGAGTAATGCCAAGTGGAGAATAGATCTTTCGGAACCCAATAAACATCAGGAAATCTACTTTTAGAAATCTTGATTTGAAAAGCATATGTGTATGTTTTCACGAAAGGCCATTACATTGTTTTTCCGTGCTTGTAAAGATACCCCATCCGTAGAAAAGATCCACGCTTTGCTGATAATTTTCGGGTACATTGATAGTGGGAGTTGCAATACTCAACTCATAGCGTTGTATTCTAGAACTGGGGATATTGAAGTTGCTCACAAGGTGTTCGATAGAATGCCTAAGAGAGGTGTGGATGCTTGGAATGCTATGATAATAGCTTACTCTCGCAATGATAGTCATCGTGAAGTAATTAACCTTTACCGGGAATTGAATTTGGAAGGAGTTAGACCTGACAGCTCCACTTTTACAGTGGCACTTAAGGCCTGCACAAGCATGATGAACTTGGAAATGGGCGAAGAGATTCGAAAGCAGGCAATCGACTATGGGTTTGAAGATGATGTGTTTGTAGCTTCTTCCCTGTTGAACTTATACGCAAAGTGTGGGAAAATGAGTGAAGCAATGAAAGTGTTTGATAAAATGCCGAGAAGAGATGTTGTTTCATGGACTACAATGATAACAGGGTTTGCAAAAAGTGGGAGAGGCGGTGAAGCCATAGACGTGTACCGCCTGATGCAAAGGGAAGGCATTGAAGGAGATAGAATTGCGATCTTGGGTTTGATTCAGGCTTGTGCCAATGTTAACAACACAAGAATAAGTCTTTCTGTTCATGGGTATTTAATTAGAAGACATCTTCTTCCCATGGATGTAGTAGTTCAAACCAGTCTTGTAGACATGCATGCCAAAAATGGAAACTTGGAGCTTGCTTCTCGAGTATTCAAATCAATGTACTATAAGAATGTAATTGCTTGGAGTGCGTTGATTTCTGGTTGTGCTCAGAATGGATGTGCTGGTGACGCATTTGATTTATTAGTAGAGATGCAGAGCTTAGGATTCAAACCAGATATAACATCCATTGTTGGTGCACTTTTAGCTTGTTCTCAAATTGGGTCTCTGAAACTTGCTAGATCACTACATGGATATGTGATAAAAATGCTAGTTTTTAATCAAGTTCTAGGCACCGCATTGATGGATGCCTACTCAAAATGTGGGTCCCTTCCTTATGCACGTAACCTGTTTGATAAAATTCCCGTTAAAGATATAGTTTTGTGGAACGCAATGATTGCTAGCTACGGGAATCACGGGCATGGAAATGAAGCACTTTCGGTGTTCCACAAGATGTTAGAAGCAAACTCAAAACCAGACCATACCACTTTTGCTTCTCTATTGTCAGCATTAAGCCATTCAGGTTTAGTTGAACAAGGTAGGCTATGGTTTAAGCTCATGGTTCAGGAATACAACATTGAGCCAACCAATAAGCATTATGCTTGCATGGCTGATCTTTTGGCTCGTGGTGGACATGTTGAGGAGGCTTACAATCTGATTGGTTCGATGAAAACTGAACCAGGGCTTGCCTTTTGGGTTGCCCTTCTTTCAGGATGTCATAATCATGGTAAGTTTTTGATTGGAGAAATGGTGACAAAGAAGATCTTGGAGTTGAACCCTGATGCTAACACGGGGATTTATGCTTTGATATCAAATTTTTATGCAAAAGCAAGGAAGTGGGATGAAGTAGCTGACGTGAGAAATGCGATGAAAAGGAGTGGGACAAAGAAAGTGGCTGGTAATAGTGTTGTGGAAGTAAATGGGAAGCTTCATGCATTTCGTATGGAAGAAAAAAGCCATTTTCAGTATCAAGAAATCTTGAAAATCTTGGATATGCTGGACCTTGAGATGACATCAGCAGAGGACTAGATGTAAAAAGGAAAATAATAGAACAGTAAAAATTGCATCTGTTTTATAGCAATTGCAAACATTTTGAAATTGATCAGCATTGGTGATTTGTACAATGCAAGAAAGCAGTTCTCAATCCAGTAAATTCCAATGAGATGGGGAAAAGAGGACATGAAAAATTGAGCATCCATTTTCTATAAGACATTAAGGGGTTGTTTGCCAGTTGCTGAATGGTTTGGTGCAAAATGATTAAGTGGTCAGAATGATTAAGAGGCTCTTATGATAAAGTACAAAATGAAATATGGTTGTTTGGTAGTTGTTCATAACGAAATTAGGGCACTGAATGGTTAAGGGAGGCCCAAGATACAAAATCATTCATAGGGTTTTAGAACCATTAAGAGGTAGACCTTTTTTTGCCAAACAAGATTCACCTCTTAGCGATTTAGAGGTTGCCTCTTATGGAACTATTAAGATACACAAAACAAATAAGTTGGGTCAAAAGTAGTTGGTTGAAGACTAGTTGATAACAAGTCAAAATAACTATTCCAAATCTTATTGGTAATAAACCATTGAATACCCATGAACCCGATAGCTTCAATCATTTTCTATCGATCTTGCCAAATATGTGAGGGCATGTATTCTATTCCGTTGATTTTGTTGAATTTTTAAACACTTTACCTTTAATGTTTTTCAGGTAGATGTTATCAGATACTAAGAAACTATCAAACAGCCAGATGGATCGTCAAGTCTATTGCCCTATATTCATGCCGAAAAATCAATAATGGTGTTTTAATAAATAGACAACATACTCATAGGTAAATTTATTTTCTTCCCAATAAAGGGTTGTGCTTCAATCTGTGTTTATATGCGTTATTTGGGTTCTACATTGTAAGGGTGCGTTTGGTACATTGGACATGACATAAGAGAACAGGGATCACTGTTCCATGTTTGGCTGGAACAAAGTGGAACATGCCTGTTCCACCCCCACCCCGTGGAACAAGCTGGAACACACTTATGTTTTACCGATATAACTTCAAAATAAAATCTAATTCTCTTCTAAAACATCAAATTCGCCTTCTTTTTATATTTTATTCATTTTATTTATTGATTTTATGCTCTTTAAACTTTCATTTTACTGTCCTCAAAATATTATTTTTATATGGTTTCTATGTTTTGATTAATTTATGTAAATTATTAACTATTAATAGTAAAAAAAATATAGAAAATGTTAGAAAATAAAAATTGGAAACTACATAAACTTTTTATTTTAGTGTCACTTTAACGTCTTGAATAAAACTTTCTAATAATATATTTTGTTATAAAAAATATTTATTTCATTATAATTAATAAATTATACATAATTAATCAAATTATATAAACAACTTATTAGGGGTAAATTGGTCATGTTATCTGTTATGTCTTACCAAACGCTGCTGTCCTGACCTGTTCTATCTTGTCTGCATGCCAAACGCACCCTAAATGTGCACGATGTGGTATTCAGTGTCGCTAGTATGGAGTTGCTTTACTGCCCTAATTCACCAATGACAGTTTCTTTCAGGTTTTCAACTGTACCAGAATCATGTAAAACGTTTCTTTCGGAGGTCGATTTGTTGTCGACCTTCATTAGATCTAGTCTTAACGAGCTTGAAGGTATAATGTCTCATTCATTTTTCAGACTGATTATGCATGTGTAGGGGATGGTGTGGCTGATGAATTTTGTGACAATTATTTATAACTGGTGGGATTTTAGAGTTTTTGAATATCCAAACACAACCCTAGATTTAATTAATATACTTCCTCCACTATGATTGGGCATGTTGATATTGCCTTTAGTTATTGCATCATGGCACATACTTTATTCTATTTTGTGAGATATATGGAGATTTAAATACCTAGGACTATAAGTGGTTTGAAACATGAAGCTATAAGTTGGGTGAAACATCAAAAGAAACTTTTCTCGGTACCCTTTGTATATTTTCCTCTAACATCGCATGTGAGCTTTCTATATTTAGGTAACTTTGAGGGTGCGTTAGGTACAATTGACAAAATAAAATAGGGATCACTGTTCCAAGTTTGGCAGTTATGCGGAACAGATAGGAACAAGGTGAAACAAAGTGGAACAAGCTTGTTCCACCCCCACCCCATGGAACAATGTGGAACAAACCTATATTTTACCAATATAACCTCAAAATAGAACCTAATTCTCTTCTAAAACATCAAATACACATCTCTCTTTATATTCTATTGATTTTTAAAAAAATTATTTATTGTATTTTATGTTTTTTTAAATTTTAACGCATCTGTCTTTATGTTTTTTAAATATTAGTTTTATACGGTTTCTATATTTTGATTAATTTATGTAATTTATTAAATATTTATAATATAGAAAATGTATAAAATAAGAATTGGAAACTACATAAACTTTATTTGGTGCCATTTTAATCGTCTTGGCGAAAATTTTCTAATGATACATTTGTTATGAAAATATTTATTTTTATTATAATTTAATAATTAATAAATTACATAAGTTAATCAAAATATATAAACAATTCATTAGGGGTAAATTGGTCATTTATCTGTCTTGTGCCGTTCTGTGTTACCAAACGCTGAACAACTGTCCAGATACCAAACGCACCCTGAATGGCAAGTTATATGTATTAATGTATATATAATTTACATGATGTCATTAGTGAACATGAATATTACCTTCTTCCATCAATTGCTGGTTGTTAAGTTGTTTGGCATAATATGTATAGGCCCCTCTCATTGTTGGCTGAATAGAAGCGCTGTCACCAAGGATTTAAATGGTAGAGATGGAGTTTTCTTAGTTGTTGCTGGTGCATTCTTTGAGGACTTCCTTGTATTTGGCGAAAAAATAAAATCACTTCAGCAAAGGTAAAATAATAGTTCATAAAATTATCACTAGCTTCTTCGTTTCAGTTATATTAAATTCTGAAGTCGGTGATAGTTAGAGTAAATTACGTTTTGTTAAAAATTGTGGATTTTGTCCCTATGGTTTCAAAATTTTGGCTTTCATCCCTATGGTTTGCATTTCATTTCTATTTTCGTCCATGAGGCCAAAACACTACTTTTAAGTATGAAGGACTAAAATAGAAATGAATTGTAAACCATAGGGATGAAAAAAGAAATAAAATTTAAATCATAAGGACGAAAAAGGTAATGAATTATAAACCATAGGGATGAAAATTGTAACTTCAAAATCATAAGGACGAAATCAGAATTTTTCAACAAACCACAGGGACTAAAAACGTAATTTATTCTTGATAGTTATGTGCCTATGTGTTTACCGCTGCAGGTATCCTTCGCTGAATGTTATGGGATTTCAGCTTTGTGGAGCTGTTAGCAGTGAAGTTCGTTCTCGTTTAGCAAAGATTATCATGAGCGAATACATCACATTTCCTATTTTATTGTCAAACAAGTCTCTTTCTGAGGTTCTCGTTGATTCTTGGTGCTTTTACTCATATCAAAGTCGTGTAATTAGTAGTTGCAAGAGGGTTGGGTTCCGGTGAGACCGTGAGAAGTTGAGGTTAACGTGAGAAGTGGTTATCAACCGTTGGATAAGAAATGAACGCATATTAGGATGAGATGCATCAAGATAAGATGCACCGGATCAATTCCTTTCTAAGGCGCAATTCATGGGAGGGCATTTGATTAAAAGTGATCAACATTTCAGATCCACTTCTCACGTTAACCTTAACTTCTCACACGATCCTTCGCCAGTTGCAAGATTTGTTTTTGTTTACATCCATGTTTGTTTGCTTGTAGATGTCAGATAGAGTGGGCTACATCATATTTAAAGGCATGGAGGATCCTCTAATCTTTCATGACAAGGATGTGGGTTTTGATATTTTGGAGACAGGTAGGCCCCACTTCCCTTAACTAGGGGTGTAAACGAGCTGAGTCAAGTCGAGTAGCAGGTTATTCGAGCTTAGCTCGAAAAAATAATATCAGGCTTGAGCTCTATTAATTTTTCAAAGTCGGGCTCAAGCTCGAATATTTTTTCAATGTTTGAGCTCGATACTTGTTCATGAGCTCGAATTCGAGATTGATTAACTCGTTTATCTACTCATGCTCGATGCTTTTTTCTTTTAATATTTTAATTATATAAGTTGTAAAGTACAACATATAAATATGTCTGACTCAAAAAAGTGTATGCTCGAAAAAGTGTATGCTAGCATGCAATTGAAAATTATGATAAGAAGAAAGCTTTAGGAAGAAAGAAGTTGTGATCGGAAATCTTTAACATCAATGAATTGATATTTGGTTCGATTATGTTTTCCACTTTTCTTATTTATTTGTTTTTGCAGCCATCAAGGATTTAATCGTGCAGCCCAAAGAAAAACCAGGATTGTTGCATAATCTGAGAGGCACTTGGGTAAAATCGCTTGATGCTTTTAGGGAACCATATCTTTGCTCCCCGTTGCAGAATTTACTTCTTTATTTCCCAGGTACAGTAGTTGATTCATTTTGGTCCGGAAAATGTCGTTTTCTTTTTTAATACAGAATCATCATGCAGTATTTTTTTTTATATTTGGCTAATTTCAGCTGCTCAAATGTAAACATTTTATTTATTATGTTGGAGGTGGTTTGCATGAAAATGCAACGTACTTTGGTCTGATTCCTCATTTGTCTTAAACATTTAGACCAAAGTATGTTGCATTTTCATGCATTCTCATATGTAAACGAGGTACCTAAGGGTGCGTTTGGTATCCAGATATGAGTCTATGACAGGACGGAACAACTATTAGTATTCAGCGTTTGGTAAGACAAAACTGGAAATTACAGAATAGATAAAATGACCAATATACCCCTATTGAGTTGTTTATATCTCTTGTATATTTTGATTAATTTGTGTAATTTATCAAATTATAATAAAATAAATATTTTTTATAGCGAAATATATCATTAGAAAATTTTCGTCAAGACAATTAAAATAACATCAAAATAAAGAGTTTATGTAGTTTCCAAATTGTATTTTATACCTTTCTATGTTATTTTTTTTATTACTAATATTTAACAAATTACATAAATTCACCAAAACATAAAAACCGTATAAAAACAATATTTTGAGGACAATAAGTGAAAGTTTAAAGAACATAAAATACAATAAATAAAATTTAAAGAATGAATAAAATGGAAGGAGGAAGGTGTATTTGACGTTTTAGAAGAGAATTAGGTTTTATTTTGAGGTTATATTAGTAAAATATGAGTCTGTTCCACCTTGTTCCTGTCTGTTCCACATCCTGCCAAATGTGGAACAATTCTGTCATGTCCTGCGTACCAAATGCACAAAATGAAGGTTTAAAAGTATGTTACACAAAAGTTGCATTTTCATGCAAGTTTTTCTTTTATATATAATATTCTTCCACAAATAATTCTGAACTTTATGTCAATTTTGGCAGAGCCTGTGTTTAATGCAGCAAAACCCTAAAAAGAACAATCATGATGCTACTAAGATCTAAATGCATATGAAAGTAGTTTGGAGGACTGTTAACTTACGTTGTAGTAATACAATTTGCAGGCTGCATTGAGGTTGACGAAGTTAATAACCGCTTGTTCCTTTCCGACATAAATCACCACCGTATAATTGTGTTTGATGGCAGCGGAAAGATCTTAGATTGTGTATGTAAGGAATTCCATGTGCAATGAATATATAGGCGAAGGATCGTGTGAGAAGTTGAGGTTAACGTGAGAAGTGGATCTGAGCCGTTGATCACTTTTAATCAAATGCCCTCCCATGAATTGCGGCTTAGAAGGGAATTGATCTGGTGCATCCATTTCTCATCCAACGGTTGATAACCACTTCTCACGTTAACCTCAACTTCTCACCGGAACCCAACCCTATATATATATATATATGCCCTACGAAAAAAAACATCATAATGATAGAATGAGAATATGAGGTCAAAAATGCTCCCATGTAAATTTGACAGGGGCAGCTAAAAGCTGTTGTTAATACCTCTTTTTACAGATTGGATCTTCTCCTGGATTCGAGGATGGAGAGTTTGAATCGTCCAAGATAATGCGGCCCGCTGCTTCGTTTTATCATGCGGCGGAGAATTGTCTGTATTTTGTTGACTCAGAGGTATGTGGCCTGCAAGGTTACCGGACCTTTGCTTAAAAATAGGATTATTTTATTGTATTATTACGTTTTCCGTCCCAAAATAAAGGACCACAATGAAAAAGGCACACGGTTTAAGAAATGTGTAAGCATTACACTTTTTAATTAACTGAATGACAATTTTATTCCTAATTATAGAGGGGGTAATGAATTTCTATATCTCATAGTTAAAGGGTAGAATTGGAAAGTGTACACTTATTTTTGGGACAAAATAAAATAGAAATGTGGACAGTTATTATGGGACGGAGGAAGTACACCTTTCAATCTTCACGTGGTATGAAGGCTAAGGTGGCGTTTGTTTTTTAAGAGGTGCTGAAGTCTGAAGTCTTATTTCACTTCTGATTGGTAAGAGGTGGTGCCGAAGTTTGAAATCTGATTCAACAAGACTGCTTGTTTTTGTAAACTGATAAATGTCTGTATTTGTTTAAATCGTCTATTTTACCCATTAGAATATTATAGTGTTTAGTTTATATATAAATTTATTCAATTTCACATATTTATTCATTATCATTACGAAAATTTACATCTAAATTGTAATATTAACATTCATTTTAACGAATAAGGTTAATTAATCGAGAGAAATGATCTATTATGGTTAATCCATTGAGAACAATAAGAGGCAAATAAGCGATTGGTTTACCTCTTACCAGATAAGAGGACGATAAGACATAAGTGACTGAAAAATTGGAAAAAACAAACAGGCTGAACGGCCCTACCTCTTACCGAATCAGACATAATTTGGAAAAAAACAAACAGTGTGAACGGCCCTACACTATGGCTCATATAGACTCAGTGGGCGGGTTTGACTCATTTATGCTCATCGATTTGCTGAGGCCAAGCTATACTAGGCTAGAGCTCGGCTTGGATAGTAAAACGAGCTGGCCTGGCTTAGGCTTGGCAAGTTGTTTAGGGGATTCTTGACATAGGTTTTTAAAATGCATAATTTCAACTATATTTATGGGCAATAGTCTTATTATGGTATTTACATTCTCTTATGGCTTATTCCCCTTTCATATCATTAAAGAATCATGCTATAAGGAGAGCTGATATGGAGAGCAGGACGGTGGAGACGTTCTATCCCAAACTCGATGGTAATAATAGGACAAAAAGTAGTCCATTGAGCTGGATCATTGATAAACTTTGGCGTACGAGAGCCCCTTCACATTCCGAGGAAGTTGATTCCAAATTACTTTTTTATCCTTGGCATCTGCTCAAATCAGTGGAAGAAAACGACCTCTTTATTCTCAATCGCAGGTAAAACTCGTTACTTCTTTATGGGCAATAATCTTATTATGATTTCTTATTTATATTTTACTCCTTTTGTCCGAGAATAAGTGTCCACATTTCTATTAGTCTGTAAAGTAAGTACCTACTTTCCAATTATACCCTTAATTATGAGATGGAGAAATCCATTACTCCCTCTATTAGTAAGAATACGAGAGGGTAAAAGTGTCATTTATTTACATAAGAAGTCTAATACTTATACATTTCTAAAACTGTGTCTTTTTCATTGTGTACATTTATTTTGGGACGGAGGAAGTATGTATTAAGCTCTTCTTTTTAGAGTGAATTGCTATTAAAGAATTGAGTTGGCGAGTCCTTATAGTATGAGCCAGTAGTAGAAATACTTGTGATACTTAAAACCATGGTGGAAGTTATTCGAATCCCACAACGTTGAGCTAATAAGGAGCTGGAGCTCATAAATCTACTTTTTTTTTGTCCATGTGGGACCCCCCCCCCCCCCAAACACACACTTCAATTCCCGACGTCGTGCCAACTAGAAGTTATTGGGCTAGCCTGCTGCTTTGGGCTTGGGGTGTTGCATGAAAGCCTTATTTTCATTTGATAACTGGGTTTGAATCTTTATTTATTTTCATTGATTGCCTATTACGTTGTCATGCAGTTTTGAAACCTTATGGATCATGGATATGTCGTCTGGTCTTATTAAAGAAGTTGTCAAAGGTTTGTATTTCATTTTCTTCTAGATGTTTTTGGGATATTATTCCCGATTAATTCAACTCACTAGTTGTTTGCACAATGAAGGATCTGCAAAGATTGTGGAGATTTGTGGACCGTTGATCCTAAAGAAGTCATCCCTTTTGACGGATATACCGACTAATAAGCTGCCACAGCATATTGCCACTAATTTCTCTGTAAATGGAATTTCACACGCGGGTCTGCTTTCCTCCGTGGTGACTTTTCAGGACAATATCGTAATTTCTGACGCAGGTAAGATATTCGGCAGATGATTGGATTATACTTCAAATGTTGTCTTCCGCCTTTTCTTTTTGATTGAAGAACTACACCTTGATATATTTTCTGGAGTAAATTACGTTTTTAGTCCCTATGGTTTGTTAAAAATTGTGGATGTAGTCCATGTGGTTTTGAAATTTCGATTTTCGTCCCTATGGTTTGCAATTCATTTCCATTTTCGTCCCTGGGACTAATTACTACTTTTAAGTATGAGGGACTAAAATAGAATTGAATTGTAAACCATAGGGACGAAGAAACCAATAAATTTTAAATCATAAGGACGAAAATAATAAATAATTGTAAACTATGGGGGATGAAAATCATAATTTCACAAAACCAGAGGGACGAAAATAGAAATTTTCAACAAACCACAGGGATGATAAAAATGTAGTTTTTGTTCATTTTCTGAGAATTGGGTGTGGTTAGATGGTCAGGTGGTACTGAAATACAACAAAACTTCCGAGTCGATGACAAGCTTCGTGTTCTCAAAATTTGGAATACTTGGATTACCATACTGGTTGGTGTCCCCTATGGAATCAGCTTATGCTGCGTGAGTAGCCTTTCCTTCTGACATTTCTCTTTCTGTTTACCTGTAGTATTTGTCGTATATAATATTATATAGTTCATGTATAGAGTGTGAGGTTCAGGGGAAAACCCCCCACAAATATGAAAAACTGAGGAACACCTTAATAACCATTCGTCTGCACGGTATGCACATGTGCATAACATGCAGACGTGTATAGAAACCACGAAACATCTTCAATTATTTGTTATTAGGGCGTTCCTTAGTTTTTCATTTTTTTTTGCAGTTTTCCCCTGAACCTGACCCTCTGTGTGTGTGTGTGTGTGTGTATTTTGTGGGAGGTTCAGGGGAAAACCCTAAAAAATGAAAAAGTGAGGAACAGTGGAACACCCTTGTAACCATTCATTTGGACGCACAAGTGCATACAAGTAATTGAAGATATTTCGTGGTTTTATACACGTGTGCATATTATGCACACGTGCATAACGGACAAATTGCTTACAAATTACTTGTATGCACATGTGCATACTGTCCGCATGAACCACCAGGGTGTTCCTCATTTTTTCATTTTTTTGCGGTTTCCCTTATCCTAACCCTATATATATGGTTGGGATCATACGAGAACATGGTAAAAATAGCGTTTACAATAACGCTTATATCACATGTGATTTTAGCCTACAAAATCATATGTTTTAGGTTTGATAAGCATATATAGGGTTGGGTTCAAACGAGAATATGGTCAAAATAAGAGAACACAAGAACACCTATAGCGCATGTATTTTATTGGAAGAAAGTTGACCATTGATTTCTTAAAAGTATTTGATAGCTAAAATATAGTAATATATTTCAGTTATCAAATACATGTGATTTGGGTGTTCTCGCGCTCCTTTGAACCCCTCTCTCTCTCTCTATACACACACACACACACACATATATATATATATATATGTATGATGTCCCATTAAGGTGCTCATGTATTCTTTCTGCTGATGTCACAGTGGTTTTCGTATTCCGGGAGTTCACATCGATCATGTTCAACATTTCAGCTTGTTACCAGGTAATTGGCTCTTCACTTGACTCCCCCAAGTGATGAAATCGGGTAAGACTTAACCATGCCTTTGGCATCATGAAACAGGTAGGATTAACATACAGATGACAGTAGAAATCCCTCGAGATACCGAGCTTGTGGAGCCGCTAGATGAAGGTTGTATATGGCGGCAGACAAGAGGCACCGCCACTGAAGTTCTAGCAGCTGAGAACAAAGCCGATTCCACAGAAAAGGTTGAATTTCTGACCTCCTTTTAACCTCCTTATTTTTTTTTTTCTGTTTCTTGAGTTCAAATCCAACATTTACGGGATATTTACTTACATCTTAATGAGCTTAATGGTATGGGCAGCTTATTTGCTTAGTCATATAGGGGGGTGTTTCTTTATGGCTTGATCGTTAAGTCATTAAGCTAAAATGGCTAATATGAAATAAGACAGGACCCTCACTTGTCCCCATTAAGCCATATCGAACAAATTAATACCAGAAACAATCCATCTCTCTCTCTCTCTCACCCACCGGTCTCCCGACCCTCAAACAAACATATTTATCCAGAAAGACAACTTAACCCATACAGAGCTTAATGGGAAAAAGTAAACAGCCCCTTAATTTACCTCAAATGTATGCATGCAGGTTGGTATTGCCCAACAATTTTACGATGATTTGGATGGGCTTGCTTCTTTATTAACACAAGAAGAACTCGTTGATGAAGAGGATTATACGTCTAGTGATGCGCAACTGCAAGATGGAAAAGTACGCATTGATTGTGCCGTCAATACTAGCCCTGGTACAAGTGAGGTAAATATATATATATATATATAATGTTATTGATTTGAATCACCAAGATTCCTTCAAGTATTTTATATTTGACAAATAGTGAGGGGTTTAAATAAGAAGGCAAAATATCGTGACAGAAGGTTCATATGTGAATCATTGAAAAAATGGGGAAAATATCTATTTAAAGATGCATATATGGACCGACGCTACAGATTATTCATATGGGTTCACATATGCATCTTCAAATGATTTTTTTTCAATGAAACCTTCACTTAACCTTTTCTTCTCATCTTTTTCACGATATTTATGCTTTTTATTTAAACCAGTTCCTTGACAAATAATCAAACATTTTAACCAACCATGTTGAAAATCAAAACTAGGGGTTTTCACGGAAACCACCCCTCTACTCTTTAGGGTAGAGGTCAAGTCTGCATACATCCCATCTCCCATACCCTCCCTCCAGGTGGGATATACCGGACCCCACCTCCAGGTGAGACCCTACCTCCAGAGAGGTCAGGTATGCATACATCTCATCTCTCATACCCTCAGGTGAGGTTGTTTGGTCTGGTTTATGTGGCAAATCAAAAGTTGCAATTTTTGTAGCTTTTATTTTACTTTGATTAGGTTAATCCGATATCTTATTTATGGCGGAAAGATTGGATGATTTTGTTCCAGGTTATTATCAATGCTGCATTGTACTTGAGAATTAAAAATGGAAGCGACGAGTCTAAGAAGCAACAGGCAGGTAGATTGGCGGATGCTTTAAACCCGAGCGGGAACGATGAAGCGCAAAAAGATGTGTGCGCTCAGATCGTATTGAGATCGGAGAAAACCCCGAAAGATTTGATATTTGTGAGGCCATTACATGTGAGGTTAAAGATTAATTCTCTTGATCACCCAAAAGCAGACAACTCCAAAGACATAATTTTGACAGAATCTTCTATACAAGTTCATGTTTCTCTCAGCTAAAATTACCTTTTTGTCCCTTGGGGAGGCTCAATACCTTTGTATTGTATTTGTAGGATTCTCCTTAGGTTTTTTTATTCTTTTTTCTGGATTATAATTTTTTTGGTTTTAAGAGATGACATGAATTTGAGGAGTCTTTGCCGTAAGGCTGGTGCCGGTAAGCCGGAAAATTGGTGTGCCGCCGCTGTGATGGCGGCCGGTGGTTGGTTCTCCGATGGCTGAAGATAGGCAGATGGTTCTTGTTGTGGTGGCATAAGGAACATTTTTTGTAAGAATATTGTGGGAAGGAAGTTATATTATCTCCACATTCCAATAAAAGATTTCATTTCTTATTTCATTTTTAATTATCATTACTTGAAATAAATAAATTTCCTCTAAAAGAAGTGAATTTGATCTTGGTTTAATTATTGGTAAAAGTTTTAGCTACATTCTTATGACTTATAGAACTTGTTAGTGTTGAAATAAATGAATTTCCTCTAAACTTACGGTTATCGGGATGTTTCCTCCACTTTTCATTTTTTTACGGTTTTTCCCACACCTGACCTTATAATTATATATGACAAATATTCATACACACTCCTCACTTGGGGAAAACCGTCCTGACCCAAGTAAGCGTTTTGTAAACAGCCCCTAAGTGAAGGCTTAGGGGCTGTTTACCATGGTTAGCGCTTACCGAAAAATTGTTGCATACGATACCATTTTGGTGGACTAAAATCTTACCCGGCAAGTAAGTGATAGTGTTAAATTTTACGGGTAGTAAGCGCTTACCCGGGAAACGGCTCCTTACACTCCTCACTTCTGATAACCACCGACCCTTTGGTCAAATTCGAATGCAACCTAAATCAATACAATCTAACTTAAAAGAGGGATATCTCATCATACCTCAGAAAAAATGTTACAATTTATATGTAAAAACAAGTTTTGGCAGATGATTAAACCATGTATTCTTAAGAAAACAAAAGGCCACATGAATTGAAAGAAAGCCATGCCAAAACCTAGACACAAAAATCCATAAATTTTGGCGAGAAAAACAAAACCCGAATTAGCCATCTTTAGGTGCGGGAGGTGCGGGATTCAGGAAGCCGTATTTTTGCATCACATTTTTGGTTGCAAGAGCTGCAGCCTCACTGGGGCTTAGTGTTCCCTGGGCCCTGATAGCAGCAAACTCTTTAGCGATCTCCTCTTGCACCTGGCTCCTTGCGTTTCCGAGAGGATCGACCAGTGGCTGCAGACAAACCTTTTGATCATCCGAGCCTTCACCTGTGCTGCTTTCGCATGACACATTTGGTCCTATAGGTGGTTGAGCGAACTGACAAACTTTTGGGACTTCACCTTCCCTTAATGTAGCCTCCATACTTTGTATCATTGGCACTGCAAAATATATAATTACATGACCTTGAAAATCAAATTGCACCTCTTTGGTTGGAGAGTTACGTGGTTAGATATGTGGAACTCTATCAGATTACTCTCTAAAAGAGCCATTGAGTAGAGAAGGGTAGTTCCATATTGTCCCCTCCAACGGAGGCTAGAAGGGCACATATTGTCCCAAAGGGGGGCTAGATGAATACAAATTGTCTTAGAGTGTCGAGTCCTAGAATAGTAGACATTGACTCTGATTACATGTGGAACCTCCAGATTTACTCCAAAAGAGCCCTTGAGGAGAGAAAGGAGGTCCCACCGAAAGGGGGGCTAGATAAATACAGATAATGGCAGATCCATGATTTTTTTTCTAGTGGGGCACCTTTAAGGTAACTTAAATTGCCTGGTGTATTTTTTGCCTAAATCCAACGTTTCGAGGTTTTTTTTAAGTTTTTCCGGTTGATTTTAAGGGATTTTTAAGTTTTTTTTGTTGATTTTGAGATACTTTTTTGGTCAATTTCGAGAGTTAATTTTGGTTTTTTGGTTAATTTCGAGACTCTTTTTTTGGTTGATGAGGCTTGGGCGAGAAATTATTGGGGGACACTAAGGTAGAAAGTTAAGAAAACTATGTTTTTAACCTAAAAAATTTCATTTTTTTCTTTTTAATGGGGCCCACCCCCCTAAATTAGATTTGCATATTGGTTTGGTCCAAGTTTAGAAATGATAGACTCCAACTATGATACCATATTAAATATGTGAAACTCCTTCGGGTACTCTATAAAGAAGTCTTTAAAGAGAGAATGGAAGCTCCAACATATATAGACATTAAAGGGACCATGTCTAGCCAATGTGGGACTCCAGGGTTCCAACAATCTCATAGGCAATGCAACATGTACAAAGATCCCACCTTTAAAGTCAACCCTAGTTTTTTCCAAATCCAAAATTGACATGGATTTGTTTCAAATCTCACACCAACGATGGTTCAATTTGGGGTATGAATCAAAAGTTTAATATGGTTATCAAAAATTTCAAATAAATGAAGAGAGTCCACATCAATTTGAAAGTGAAGAACGACAAACGCATGACCTTGAAAATCAAATTATGTATCATTGGTTGGGTTCAAACGAGAAGATGGTCACGGTAACAAAACACGAGAATGTTTATATTACATGTGATTTTATACTAAAAATCACATGTGATACAGGCGCTCTCATGTTCTCGTTTGAACCTCCATGTATATATATATATATATATATATATATATATATATATATATATAAAATATATATAGGGTTGGGTTCCAGTGAGAAGTTAAGATTAACGTGAGAAGCATGAGAAGTGGTTATCAACTGTTGGATGAGAAATGGATGCACATTAGGATGAGATGCATCGAGATAAGATGCACCGGATCAATTCCCTTCTAAGGCACAATTCATGGGAGGGCATGAGATTAAAAGTGATCAACGGTTCAGATCCACTTCTCACGCTTCTCATGTTAACCTCAACTTCTCACACGATCCTTCGCCTATATATATAGTGAGTATATTCATCGATGCATATCATACATAGATGCATATACTCGTTGAAATTCATATATTGTATATGCAATAATACATGTACCAGTTCTCATGATTATCAAAATAATTATGGTTCTTATTTGATCTTTTTCCCTAACAAAGAAAAGGATTGATAACTTACTCATAAGAGGGGCCAGTGGACTGCTGAGGACTTCGTTAGGGAGGTCAAGAATGTACTGGGGGATGGTGGTGTTCACCAGAAACTGTGCAACTTCGTTGCTAAAATTATTGCAATTATGCTTCAGTAAACTGTATGTTTCATGTGTGTAGCGCGGGCTTATCTCCTTTAAAAAGGACTCAAATTCTTCCTTTGAAACCTTTGTGACACCAAGTTCAATCATTCGGATTGGAGTCCCATACGGTGCCGTTCCAACTGGAGCTTGATATATGCCACCACCAAAATAATACTCGATATCATACACCACTACTCCTGTGTGCCTGTGTTTAAAAAAAAACATAATCATGTCAGATTTTTGGATGTAAATGTAACATTGTGCGTTCCAATTTATACAGAAGCATCCACAATGGAGCTTTTTGGCCACCTAAGATTGTCAAAAAGCTCCTGACCAAAGAAAAAAAGTCATTTTTATGCATGTAATTGTACTGGCTCTCAATAAGCCTGTTTTGCTTGGCCACCTAGGCTTGTAGGATCCACTTATTCAGAAAAAGCTTTGATGAAAAAGTTTACCATTATGGATGTTATATGAGAAGATGAAAATATGATTGTGGGTCCCTTTCATACAAATAAAGAAGGGACGCACAAAATTAAAGAAAGAAAATAGTGTAAAGGTATGACATCTAAGAATCTTGCAACCATAGTTTCAGGTTCACTCCTGAGAAAGCCTAGTGCACCAATGCTCCCAGGCTTTTCAAAGATGGGGATAGAGGTCTTTGTATGCAGTGTTTCCTTTACATCTTGCAAAGAGACTATTTACATGGCTACTAGTGACAGTCACTACTCCGTTCCAGGCCCACGCCAAAGGCTCTACCATCAGCTAGGGATCCAATATATTTTACCATGGTATGCACTATCATAATCATTTTGTACTCTTTTACACTACAAAGAAAAAAATTCAGACAATATGCAGGTGCACGCCTCATGGATCACATTATTCACATAGGAACTTCAATGTTTCTTCTATGTTGTTTTATCCATATAGTGAATACCATAGAAATAGCGTTTAGTTGGGTGATCCATGTGAATCAACTTGTTGTGAGTGTGCTATCATTCATAAACATGGTACGGCAAAAGACTCTTCTCACAGAAAAATAGAATGCAGCTTATTAAAAAAGGAAACTGGAAAAGAAGGAACGATATTCACCATATGCCTTCAATCGCCTTCCCCAAAAACGACAATGAGACCTGCTTTGCTAGCCCTTGGCTTAAGTCATACACATGCAAGCACACTTTCTGGCCCTCCTGTGGCTGGAATTCAACATTTGCTATGTTATAGATAGTACATCTAAGAGTAAACTAACTAAACCATGACATTTTAAAAGAAGAGTTAGAACCTCATACCTCGGCCATCTTTCAACAAGCATATATAAACACAAGTTTGAGGTGCTAAAATGCCTTGTCTATGATGTCCCTGACTAAGGTGAACAACGCTGAACCCTTTGCAAACAAAACAAATTAACAAGAAAAACAAAGCACAGTGAGTATCAAAAATTCAAAAAATCCCACTTATACACATGGATTACCTCATTCATATAAGGCCAACATTAATGACCTCTTGAAATTGCATATCATTGTATATGACCCCTGTCAATTCTTCTACACCATTTCTGCTTTTTAACATTCTATGATTTGAAAGAAATCATGAAACCAAACTTATTGACATTTCATGGTCATGTGAGTTATCCTTAATCTTCGAAGAAATTGTCTTAAGAATTACTTTGTGCAGAAAGAAAAAAAGAAATCATGAATATTTCCTTACATAAAAAGTATTGAGAATTGCAGGTATGTAAATCCAAATCCTTTTAAATTTAATCGAAGAAGTTCCTAATCTCTGAAATCAGAAGTTGATTTTTCTGGCAACAGCGGGCGTAGTTGCTAATCGAAACATATTTGGAGCATCACATATTACACGAATAACATAACGCACAAGAAGAAATCTAGCTTTTCATAAAAAACACCATGAGACTCTCAATACACGAATCATATTCATAATCGACATGCATTTACCTAATTTTCCTCGAATCGCATTAATTTAGATCATGAAAATAATTAAATACCAATCGAAAAAACATAAGAATTGATTACAGATGCCATACTATATATACATAGAATCCCTCACGTTCCAATGACAGTTTGATCGATAACTCAACAATCAATCTCTTGCGAATAATTTAGGAAACAAAATTATGAAACTCGATCGATAAAATGACGCACAAACACATGTATAATTAACGAATGAAAACAGATGAATTAATTAGGAAACTAAGAACACGAATAATATAAATCTTACCTGAAATGGTGCATCAAAAAGGAATTGAAGGTAGAGAGAAAACAGAAGTTTGGGGAGGAATTTATATAGAGAAGATGAACAAATTAGGAGCGAATGGATCTCTTAATTTGTCCATGATATTCTAGAATCTATGATCAACGTATGAAAAGCATGGGTTAAATGTGGCCTCTTATTTGTTATTTACATAAACAGTCCCTTGATTAACTAACTTTTAGAAAATTAGGTCCCTGTGGTTTTCCAAATATAACATTTTTAGTCCCTGTAGTTTTGAAATTACTAGATGAGTATCGTGTTTGAATTTTTTTTTGGATTTGGTTCTTCTCTAACGACAGTTAAAAGATTTCGTTGAATAAGACGTATTTTCATCATTTTATCGATTTTTTGTTTTTACGCAGTCAAAATTGATTTTATAATTTTGGTCTTTATGCCTTTTGATTGGGTCTTTCTGTAAATGGAAGTAAATATTGATACCATGGTTAAAAAAATATATAAAACCTCTAATCCCTAAGTGGGAGATTCAATTCATATGTTCTTGTAAACTAGTTTTAGGAACTGAAATTTAGATTAATGTAAGCATTTATTAAAGCATTTAAATATATACAAATTTCTATGTACACATGCATCAACTTCCATCCTATTTTAGTGGTTCAAGATTATATTTTTCAAAAACAAATTTTGGAATATTTATATTTTATGTCTAATTTCCTTTTTTTATAGATACCGTTGGTTCATGACCGTTAAATGTGGAGTTGTTTATATATGGGATAATCAAACGAGGACAAAAGTTATCATAGAAAAGGTAACAAGACATCTTTATTGTTGGATCAATCTTAATTGAATATCAATTAAAAATATCTTTCTACGCTAATTTATAGGTTATGTTGGGACTTAATCTGGACCATTAGATCAACAATAATTAAAAGTGATAAATGGTCTAAATTTTGTTCATCAAATGAGAATCTTATATATTGTAGGCACTATAACCTTAAAGTATTTGTCATCTGATTTTTCTCCATATCTGGTTAGGATGTAAGATATTAATTAGATATATTTGATTTAAAACGTGCTTGTTTCGTATGTATTTTGTTTATAATTTATAACTTTTTTTATGTTTTTTTGTTTCACAAACACGTAAAAAAAATGTTCGCATTATGAAACAACAGATATGTTAGGGCATCTCCAATGTAATTCTCTATTTTACTCTGTATTACAGAGTAAAAAATAAAGGATGTGCTATGGTTTTTCCAAAGTATTACTCTGTTTTATGCTCTAAAAATAAATATTCCAAATATATTCTCTTTCTACTATAGAAAAAATAAATATTATGAATAGTGTTTCTCTGTATTTAGAGAGGTACTATTCATTTCTTTATTATAATTTATAGAGAGTAAAATAGAGGGTTCATTGGAAATGTTTAGAGAGTAAAATAGAGATATAGAGTAATATAGATGGTTCATTGAATATGGTCTTAATCAAAACCTTAAATCTTACCATTAGATTGAAAAAATTAGGGGAATAAAACATGATGCATTCATGGAGTGGATTTTTCATTTTGTTGCTTGTGGGCCTCTTTGGGTGGCTTTTGTTGGTTTTAGAGGCTTTTGTATTTTATTTTCTATGTCTTACGTCTCTATTTGTCTTTGCTTTTTTGGCTTTTAGTTCTTTGGTATGTGATGTTTAGCATTGTTAATTGTTTAGTTGTGAGGTCTTCTTCCCTGTTTTGAGTCTGTCCTTTATGGTGGGAGTTGTTCTTCGTTGGGAGGGAGTCTCTCACCATTTAGGTGTATTTTTTTTTCTATATACTACCAGAAGTGCCGCCTCCTTTCCAAAAACATGATGCATTGTTTTTCAAAGTGTGAATTCTTAAATGATTAGTCTATGTTAGTATGTTTATATGAGTATCTTAGAAATACTTAAATGTATTAAATAATTAGTTTTGAACTCTAATTATATTGTGATATTTAGACCTGACAAATGTGTCGTGTCGGATTCAAAGTTAAACGGATTGAGAGTGTCTGACCTTAACCCGACCCGTTTAATAAACGGGTCAGAAAATCCCAACCCTAACCCGACCCGCCTAACTCGACACGACCCGTTTAACCCGTTTAACACTCATAGAACTAAAAATAAAAAATCCAAAATTCAAATGAAAGCATTAGAAATCTAAACTTTGTAGTTCAAACTTGTAAATTCTAACCAAATCTAAAACTTAAAAATTCCAAAACATTAACAATCAAAAGCATTAAAAAGAAAACTTATAATATACATACATACATACATATATATATATATATATATATATATATATATATATATATATATATATATATATATATATATATATATATATATAAACGGGTTATTCGGGTAATTTTCGAGTTGAATTTCTTGACCCTGACCTACCCGTTTAATTTTCCGTGTCGTGTCGTGTCAACCCATTTACTTAAACGGGTTTAAATGTATTACCCAAACCCGTTTATTTCGTGTCGAGTTAGCGTGTCGTGTCAATTTTTGTCAGATCTAGTGATACTTTTAAATAATGCATTTACTTTTGAAGAAGAAAAAAAATCCAACAAACTTGGGTGATGCTATATGACCCGTATTATTTCGGATGAGTCCCCTTTAAATGTAAACTTTTTTTTCGTGTAAACCGTGTAAACTTTGTAGTTTCATAGGTTTTTTTGATGATTTTTTTTTATGAAATTGTTTATTTTGATGAAATTGTTTCATAGGAGGGTAGGAAAGAGAAAAGTTGATGTGACGCTGAAGTGACAATCGGGTTCAATGGATTCATTGGGTACCGATACTCATGGTCTAAAAGCTAGCAAACGCACTTTAATGTATAAGCAGACGTACAATATTTTCCATATTAATATAATTTATTTATTTATGAGATATATTTTTTAATTGTTTTTTATGTTTAATTAAAATGGGCCAATAATAAGAGACTAAAGTTTTAGCGGGAAAAGTGTTGTAAAAAGATTCGCCTCCTGAATTTTGCATCGGTTTTAAGGAGATGCTCCTACCAATAAAACCTTGGCGGCAACCACGAGTAATACTATTGTCCAATTACTTTATTGCCCTTTATGCCTAAAATAAATCTCTAATTAAATATTATAATAAAGTACTTTAATATCATAAACTTATTGATTTGCAAGTATAGTGACTTTAAAAAATATATAAATGTTCAAGTTTTCGCATCACATCATGTTTCTTTTTTCAATTAAATCAAAGTATTAATAGTTATCAGTATTTTTTGTTATTTTAGTTTAGTGCTTTTGACTTCTAACAGTATTTCCAATGCAAGGTTCTTATAAATAAAAAGTAATGTTTCTTGTAGGAATTATCATTGTGGAGAGTTCTTATAAGAACCTCATCCACTTTGAGATCTTATTTAATAAGAACATTGGTTCTTACCATGAAGTTTGTGTAAAATGTCAATGTCCTCATTTTTATTTGTACTTAAATTTAATATTTAATATTTGATATTTATTTATAAATATAAAATAATTATTGATGTAGACAAATACATGGGACCTACAAAAATGAGGTTCTTATAAGACCATCCGCATCCATCCCATTCTAACCCACACTTTTTTACTGCCACATCAGCGCCACATCATTTTTCCCTTCCAACCCATTCTAACCCACAAACCCCCACATCCATCCCACACCACCATCCCATCTTTTATTTATTTTTATTTTTATTTTTGTTACAAGTATATTAATTTAAATAATTTAAATTTTATAAATAATTTATAATTTAATATAAGATAAAACAATTAATAAAATATTTCATAAATTGAAACTACAATTTTAACCTTACATAACCAAATTAAAAACATAAAAAAATACATAATTTCAAATTAAAAAACTACAAATTTCACCAACCATATAGTTGTCGAAGCAACTCTTTGTGGGCTAAAACCGCATTTAACTCGTTACCCGTGAGATGATCATGTGGTTTGATGTAAAACTTGAGATCTTTTCGCATTTCTCTTTGTTTCAAAGCTTCCGCTTTTGTCTTTGCCGCTTCCGCTTTTGTCTTTGTCGCCTCGGCTTTGTCCCTCGCGGTTTTCAACATTTCCTCCTCCACGGTTAGTATTTTTGTATTTGCAACGTTTATATTCTCGACATACGCCATAAGATTCTTCAACGCCTCGTCCTTTTCCGTCGTCTTTGTGGAGGATGACGCGGCACGTTTACCTTTATCTCTCCCCGTCGGTCGTGTCGGTTCTTGTACGAAGACATCCTCCTCCTCATGGCTTTCTTCATTAAGGTTGAACCGAACACGTGCGTTAGAAGACGTCGTGTTTGGGTTTGAATCCGACGTGGACTTGCTCCGTTTTGAGGGCCTCGGGTTATCGTCCATGGAATGTACGATCTTCCACTTAGGGTGGTCTTTCACAAATCTCCAAGCCGTATCGTGGGAGAAAGGCTTTTGGTTATTATCTGCCCGATACATCGTGTGTGCCCTCTCCATGAAGTCCGCGTCACCCCATCCGGATTTATATTGGGCTCTTAGATTATTGTAGATCCCGTTAAACTTCATCATTTTTTTGTTCATGTCACCCCATTTGGATTGTACTTGGTCTTTATTGCGTTGATGTTGGCGACTTGAGTTGAAATAATCGAGTATTTTCCCCCAAAATTGTCCTACAAAAATAAATATATATATGAATACGTATATATAATAAAGATAAACACATTAATAAATATATATATGAATACGTATATATAATAAAGATAAACACATTAATAAATATATATATGAATACGTATATATAATAAAGATAAACACATTAATAAATATATATATGAATACGTATATATAATTTAGATAAATACATTAATAAATATATATACCCGCTTTTTGTGCGTTTCCAACGATGCTATCTTCGGAGACGTGAAGCCATGCACGTGCCAACAAAACCTCTTCTTCGGAAGTCCACGAAACCGCTTTCGTTCTATTTGCAAATTTCTTTTTCCCTTGTGTTTCGGGAACCAAATCGGGTGGGGTTTCGGGAACCGTTTCTTCGACCTCAACGTCCTCCGAATATGTTTCTTGTTGTAGTAGTTGTTGGAATTGCCCACCTTGATTATATTGTGGAAAGCCACCTTGCATAAATGGTTGAAAGCCGCCTTGATTAACTTGTTGGAATCCACCCGAATGAAATTGTTGGAACCCAACCGGGAGGGTGTTGGGTGAATACATAGGGTATTGTTGTATGCTTCCATGGTAGGTTGATGGTGGTGGTGTAAGATTGAAAATATTTTCCGTCGGGGACGGTTGCGAGCTCGTGCCTCGCGATTTGGAACCTCGTCGTGGTGTTGTGAACTCTTGTGTTTCTTTATCCATTATGATTTTTTTGAAGAAAGAAATAATATTGAGAGAGTAGAATGAAGTGGGAAAGATGGGAGAGATTGAGAGTAAATTTGTTTGTGTGAAAAAATAAGTAGGTTAATATTAGTATTTATAGGATAGAAATAATAAAAAAAAAATTAATGGTAACGGATATATTTTCAACGGATATATTTGAAAAAAAAATTTGAAATCCCAACCCGAGCTGGGTTGCCCAACCCGGGAGGGCTCCATCCCAAGCCAACCCAAAGGGCAGCGATGGTGTTTCAAACCATCCCACACCAACCCCATTGAACCCAAGGGACCGATGCGGGTGGTCTAAGAACTACCATTGTGGACTTTTATGTTAATTTTTAAATTATTGAGGTGGAAATGAAGTGACACCAAAAAGTACAAGAACACGATTCTTATAAGAACCTCTATTGGAAATGCTCTAAGGTTTTTTAGTCATTCTAAATGTATTTAGCGTAAACGAAAAGATGTAGTTATGAACCTTTTTTATATTGAAAACTAGAATTAACATTATACTAAAAGAGGCATAAACTTAAGTGATGCTATGGTGTAACAACCCAGTCTAAAATAAAGCATACGTAGCATTAAATCATGAGTATTACAAAACTGGGTCCCAAAATTTCATTACATCTGATTTACAGTTTAGGTTGGCGAAAACAACCTATACACAACTGAGAATAACTAACTACTAAAGGCATGAGTGGCACTGCTTCTATCTGCATTTATTCTCTAGTCCTGCCCTGCTCACTTGCCAGAGCCTCCTACTATCTGCTTACCTGAAAATGTTTAGTTTGGAAAATGCGAGAGTTAGACCATGAGGTCTAGTGAGCTCCCTCCTGACAGTTCTCAAATCATGTAAAAACAGTTTATAACTTTCAAGCATCTTTACATAAAACTTCAGTTTATAACTTTCACGCATCTTTACATAAAACTTCAGTTTATAACTTTCAAGAAACTTTACATAAACACTTTCACATAACTTTTCATAAACACTTTCACATAACTTTTCATAAACACTTTCACGGATAAATCTGCTCCCGTAAATGGCACCCTGAAGTCACTCAAGAGTGACAACGAGTCAGTCTCACGCTGCCTTACTGGGTCACACCTCCCATGGCATAAACGGAACCCCCCCCCCCCCCCCCCCCCCGACGTGAACACTGGCGGAACCTCCCCCCGACTTAGCCAATTTACGTCTACTACAATGTATGCATACATCTCATATAAACTTTCAAACAAGTAAAATCGTGTAAATAAACATGGCATTTCTACTCATTTGTCTACTACTGAAAACATGTTAAAAAACACGTATTTTAGTTAGAAAAACTCACCTGGTGCTTTTAATATCTTTCCTTACTTTGCTTCTGACTTACAATCGGGTTACCTAAGAAATTGATGAAATATAAACTGCTCAGATTCTGAAACCAACTTTCCGGACACTATCCGGATCTCTCAGACACTTATCGGTCAATTCAATCTTACCGGGTACCCGCTACTTACCGGGTACCCACACTTACCGGAACTTGCATACTTACCGGATACAACTTTTACCGGACACCGGATCTTACCGGGTACCGGATCTTACCGGGCGACACTTATCGGACACTCTACTTTCCGGTCACGCCAACTTACCGGTCAATCACCACTTACGGACACTACTATACTTACCGGTCAATTACCACTTACCGGATCTAACACTACCGGATTCTGACTTACCGGGCTTATATTCCGAATCCTACCCGGATTCTATCTCCCGGTAACCATCGTCACAAGGGTTCCCGGGTACTACGGCTGGGACGGTTTTGGGATCAAAATCCGCTAATCTCCCTTTTACCACAACGATTAAAGCAACAACATAACTTAATAACCTTACCTAGATCATTTCTTACAACTCTCATTGCTTAAATCACAAGGATGATTATCAAATCCCCCCATTAGGGCTTCATCCTCAACTTTTAGTTAAAAAACCCTCAATCCACCAACAAACTAGCTGAACATATAACAAGAATTTGAGTTTGGGATTACCTAATAGAATCAGTGTAGGTATTGAGCTCAAATGTTACTTCCTCTTTTAATTTGTTGCTTGAAGATCTTCTTCCCTTCAATCTGCTCTTGAGACCCAACACTCCTTCTTTCTCTACTCCTCCTTTTCTCTCTAGCCGCCAACAATGCAAAAGATTAGTTCCTAGGGTTTTGAGCCCTATTTGGGGCTTTTTATACCTACCTCAAAACTTACAAAATTAGCCCCTGAACTTTCGACTTTACACATTTCTCACAAAACTTTAATCTTTACTAATTTGATCTTGGTTATTACAACACTCCCCCCTCAAAAGAATTCTGTCCCCGGAATTCCTTTATCAAAGAGGTGAGGGTATCTGGATCTCATGGCCGCTTCTATTTCTTGAGTCGCTTCTCGTCCCATATGATACCTCCACTGGACCTTTACTAGCCGGTTTTCTTTGTTTTTCGTTTTGCGAACCTTACTATCCACGATTTCTATTGGTTCCTCTATATAAGTCAACTCCTCATCAACGCTGATATCCACCAAGGAAACAGCCACATCTGCTTCTGCCAAATACTTCTTTAGGTTCGAGACATGAAACGCTGGATGAAATCCCTTTAATTCTTCTGAAAAGTCTGACTTGCATGCGTCGGCTCCAACTCGTTCAATAATGGCTAAGGCCAACTCCTTATTGTCAGTATTTCATGCAAGGTCGCCATCATCTCGACTTCCAATATTTGCTCACCAGAAATAAAGACGTGCATCGCACTATGAGTTCTTCTAAAATCTCATCGGGCACCACAAGACCGTACACTACCTACTCAACTTCGATAACTTCAACGGTTCCTAAAACGTAGTCCGCTTCACTTTTCTCCCAAACCGTTCGGTTAGAAAACAAAACCGTACCCCATACTTCGGAACCGCCTTGGTGGGTCACCACTTGCTATGCCGTGCCATCTCGCACCATATACTTGTAACCTCTCCGATCACTATACTTTCTAAAAAACTACCTGATAAATCCAAGGCCAGTCGCACCTCAATTTGCTCGCTTCCGTCCACACACTGGGACTCACGATTCTAAAACCCGTCTACTTAAGGTCTCTCATACCTCTTTACTTCCTTAAAAGAAGGAATTTGGCGGACTTTCCATCTGCAACAACAAGAATCTTAGACCAGGAATAATCACTCACTTGACAACTTGGCACAAGGCCACCCTTGCACATCCCGACGAACTCACACCTAAGAGTTCCCTCTTCTTCCAACCGACATACGTCTATGCAGATCGTACTCCCTTCCTGAATCGCATCGGCTACAGCTCGACAACTAATTCGTACATTCTCACCACTTCATCAATTCACACTTAGCGTGACTAACAACAGGAAACTTCCAAAATTCCTTATTGAAGTGTTCACCTATCCGAATTGAACTTATCCTGAAAACACATCAATTCTTCACCGCTTGCCACAAGCGTTCAGTCATATCTAATATAACTTCGGTTACCCTCACTCAACTAGGAGGAGTAGCCACGGTCACACAAAACTATTCTCAATAGCTTATCATTAAACGACTAGTTCGTTTGAACATTTCTCACAACATCACCAACTCACTCTCACTCAACTGCCTTTTTCCACTTCTTTCCCGCAGTAAAATACACAAATCCCCTTCCTCCATTCTCTTTCCAGGAGTACGCACACTTACCGATGTCAATCTACACACACTACTCCACCTTTTCTGTTGGGTCACCAAGGATTTGAAGTTGACTCATCGATGTTTTTCCTAAAAATCCTACTTAGAATATTTTAGTTTGGTTCTTTGAATGACTTGTGCAAAATAGCCAATGTTCGGTGAAGTCGAAGATCAACCGAAACCAAGCCTGAAGACTCTCTACTTGTGGAAAATAGAAGACTCTTCTCAACAAACAAACAAGTCATCACCACCGAATTGTCTTCACAATTTCGGTGGCCATCATCACCACCGAATTGTCTTCACAATTTCGGTGGCCATCATCACCACCGAATTGTATTCACAATTTCGGTGGCCTTTCATCTCCACCGAAGAAGCTCTCAATTTCGGTGAACAGCTTCCACCGATATGCTTCTTACACTCGGTAGGAACTTTGTGGAAATGGTACTTCTTTACAGATGGTTATATGTTCTTGACAATATTATCGATGGAACTCTTTCGGTGATACTGTCTTGAATACTCATAAAGAAGATCATTTATTTCGGGACAAAATCTGATACAAGGCAAAAGTAACATTTTGTCTTATTATCCTCTTTAGAAGATGTCCTTTCAGCATGGCTTCTATTCCTGGTTTCAAGAAAAAGGTGATAGTGACTTATCACCTTTTTAGAAGTCCACTGGTACTTTTCCAAAGACCATTGGTTCATTGCAAATGACTTGAGGATAATAGTACCATGCATTTAATGCTCAATACCTTATCCTCACTATAAAAGGAAGATGAAGACTCCATGCAAATCACGCTTTCTGGATTTCTCTCAGTGCAAGATTTTCATATTGCTTGATAACCTTATAGCCTTGCTCTTAGTGTTCTCTGCTGTATTGTTTAGTTTACTTTGTGAAAGATTGTTAGAATAGTTTATCTGTTCTTTTCCGCAACAGTCTTTAAGTTTCTTTGTGTAATTCTAGTTGAAAAATTTTCAATATAAAGAATTAAAATTGTGAAAATTGAGTATTGTATTCAACCCCCCCTTCTACAATACTTGTTAAGCCATCTGGGACTAACAAGTGGTATCAGAGCAGAAAGTTTAATCCCATAAACTTGATCTGCGATGGCTGCCTCTTCTTCTTCTACAATTGAAAACTCTTTTCAAAACAACTTTTCTGAGAATGGCTCCATAACCAAACCTCCTAAGTTTAATGCTAACAACTTCTCTTTGTGGAAGAGCCGCATGATGCTATTCATGGAAGGAGTGGATACTAGATATCCAACCATTCTCAAAGAGGGACCTATCATCCCCAGAGTTTTGGCTCGCTATGAAACGCAGAGGCCTGGTAAAGAAACCATAGAAAAAGAAATCTCTAGTGATTCTGATGAAGAAAAATCCAGTGCTACTGGTCGTTACATCCTCAAAAACCCTAAGAAATATACTGATGAGGAAAAACATTTGGTTTCTCTCGACTCTAAGCTAAGAGCAATTATTGCACTCTCTCTTCCTGATGAGGTCTATCACTCTCTGGTTAACTTTGAAACTGCCAAAGAGATGTGGACCACACTGTGTGTACTGTACGAAGGTACTGTGGAAGTAAAGAAATGTAAAAAGATTGGTCTCATTAGAAAATATGAACTCTTTGCTTTTGAAAAAGGAGAATCTCTTCCTAGCTACTATAATCGTTTCAACTCTCTCTTAAATGATCTGAAGTTATTGGGCAGAGTCTATGATAATGAGGAAGTCTTAAGCAAGTTCATGGATTGTCTTCCAGAATTTTGGGAGAATATATGTACTTGCATTAAAACTACCAAGGACCTTGAGTTCATGCCCTTAACTGTCCTTTATGGAACTCTCTTCAATTTTGAGCAAACAAAGTTACAAAGGAAATCTTTCATCAAAGAGATAAAGGGCTCTTCTATAGCTCTTGTCAGTGAAAGCTCCAAGAAATCTCAAAATGTTCCTAGAATCACCTATCCGTCATCAGACTCTGACAATGACAGCCAAAATAACTCTTCCCACCAAACGGAGGCATATCTTAGTGATGCTGATGATGAAGGTGAGGAAATTATGGTTGAACAATTGTCTGAAGAAATGGCAATGATGGCTGGCTCTAAGAACAAATTTCGTCCTTTCAACAAATCCAGAAATTTTAGAAAATCTTCATCTTCCAAGACTTCATCTGATAAGTCAAATGAAGAGTGCTATAACTGTGGCAAGAAAGGACACTTTGCATCTGTGTGTAGGAGCAAGCATGTTACTAAATCTAGGAACCCATCCTCTGACAAAAATTCTTCAAAGAATGAGAAACCCAAAAATAATCATTTCAAATCAACCTTTTCCAAAAAGGATTCCCAATCCTCTTCTTTAGACCATCAGGAGCGTGTTGAGAAGTATAAAGCCAAGTAGAAGAAAGAAAAGGAAAGGAGTGAGGGTCTTGAAAGAAAAGGAAAAGGTCTAATGGCAGAAACTCATGACTGGGATGAAGAAGACACCACTGACAGTGATTCTCACAATATGTGCTTCATGGCCATTTCTGAAGAAATGGAGGATTCTGACAAAGCTATTTCTCCAATGGCTCTTGTGTCAACTGGGTGCTCGACAGCTTATGCTCAGGTACATCCTTTTAATAATATGACTGATAGTGAAAAGATTGATGCGTATGAATCTTTAACTAAAGACTTTTATTCTGTCAAAGATAGCAAGAATAGAAAATCTGCTCAAGTGAAAGAACTCAAATCTGAACTTGAAATTTGCATGTCTAAACTTAAAAAGTTTGAGGAAACCAAAGCTGAGCTTGAGGACTTAAAAACTATAAATCATGTGATTTCAAAAGAAAAGAACTCGCTTTTTAAGGAACTTAAAAAGGAGCAAGAGGTTGTAAGAAAATGGACAGATTCTTCAAAAAATCTTGAACAACTATTTCAAAGTCAAATCAGTGGAAAGAGCAAATTCGGTCTAGGATTCGGCAAAGTCTATCCTGAAGTTTCTTCCCATGCACTTATTCCTATCACCAGTGTGTGGGATGATGCATCTGATTCAAGTTCTTGTGATTCCATCTCCTTAAATTCTTTAGATCTGGGTGAAGCTCAAAAATATGGAATGTTTATAAAAGCAAAAGAGGCTTCCTCAAATCAATTCATTGAGGAACTTGACTCTGATGAAATTTCAAAACTCATCCCTGATCTCTCAAAAAGATCAACCTTTGATGAAGCCTCATGCTCAAACTCCTCAAAAGTCACCTTGCTGAAAAAATCAAACCCCACCTATGTCAACACCGATGATCCTCCCATACCTCTCCATGAGTTATTAAAGTCCATTCACATAGATGAATACTCTGAACCTAAGTCCTCAAAGATTCTCAAAAGAGAACCTCAAGTTCCCACAAAAGGTTTTTCATCTTCTGACAAAGGGAAATCGGTGGTCGATTCAGTGGCCATTTCCCATCCCAAAAGATTCACTCCAAAGAATTTTTCTGGCAACTCTTCTAGTCTTCCTATTCCAAGATCTGTTCTTTTGAAAAAGTCAAACCCCAAAGAATCATCCAACTCTCCAATCCACAACTCTGACAAAGGAATTTCTGGGTCCAAACCTTCTGCTTTGTTCTCTTCTAACACGGTAATAAAACCTATTGTTAAAAGCCAAAACTGGAAAAGTGGTCATAATGTTAAAAAGATTTTTATCTATAGAAAATGCTATAACTGTGGTGACACGTTTCACATGGCTAAGGATTGTCCCAAGGAAAGAATAGATAGAGCCAATTCAAAGGACTCGGTTTTTTCTAACCCCAAAGGACCCATTTCAAAATGGGTACCAAAGAACTAATCTGTGTGTGCATGCAGGTTTCTGAGCACCATCAAATATGGTATCTGGATAGTGGGTGCTCACGCCACATGACCGGAAACAAATCTCTTCTCATCAACTATGTGTCGGGAAAGGGTCCATCTGTCACTTTTGGTGATAACTCTAAAGGCTACACCAAAGGCTATGGAACTCTTACTAATGGATCTGTCACTTTCAATAAAGTGGCATTTGTTGAAGGACTCATGCATAATCTTCTCAGTATTAGCCAACTGTGTGATCTTGGATATAAAGTTATCTTTGAACTTTGTATCTGTACTGTTGTGGACAAAAACTTCAACGTGGTGTTATCTGGAGAAAGGATGGAAAATGTCTATGTCATTGACATGGGACTGAGTAACAATTCATCCAATGTCTGCTTTGTGTCAGATGACACATCCAAAAGGAATTGGTTGTGGCATAAACGTCTCTCTCATCTTAATTTCAAAACTCTCCATAAAATTTCAAATAAAGAGTTGGTGACTGGTATGCCAAAGCTGAATTTTGTCAAAGAAAAGCTGTGTGATGCTTGTGAAAAAGGGAAGCTCACCAAAACATCCTTCAAAACAAAACAATGCTCTTCCATCACCTTTCCACTGCAGATGCTGCACATGGACCTATGTGGACCTGTCAGCACTCCTAGTCTAGGAGGAAAAAGGTACATTCTTGTAATTGTTGATGAATTTACCAGATATACTTGGGTCTCTTTTCTCAGGTACAAAAGTGATGCTACCGAAGAAATCATCAATTTTGTCAAGAAAAATGAAGTTCTGAATGGCCAACTTGTTCGATCAGTAAGAAGTGATAATGGCACTGAATTCAGAAACAGTGCTCTTGAAAACTTCTTTACTGAGAAAGGAATTTCTCAGAACTTTTCTGCAGTACGAACTCCACAGCAAAATGGAGTGGTGGAAAGGAAAAATAGAACTCTGTGTGAGGCTGCCAGATCCATGCTAAGTGAATCAAATCTACCTACCTATTTTTGGGCTGAAGCTGTTAATACTGCTTGTTTTACCCAAAACAGGTCAGTAATCTCTAAAAGTTGTCAGTGATGTAAGACCCTTCCCCTTCCAGCCGTTTTTCATCATTACTTTTTACCTTCTCCCACCTCTATATATACTCTTATCCCTCAAAACTCTTTTCCCTCATTTTTTTTCACACGAAACCTGCAACCCTTCCTCTCTCTAAACATCTTCGATAACAATTTCAATGTCATCCTCAAGATCCGCTGTTCCCACTCGATTCGAAGACCTCAAGTTCAATGCTTGCAATCACGTTGCCCGCTTCGATTCCAACTCATCTCATCCCGAGTTCTCTACGGTAACCAAGTTTCTCTCCCGATCTCCTCTCCTTCATGCTTTCACCTGCAACCCTAAAATGAGCAAAATGCTCATTGGACAGTTTTGGTTAACCTGTGTGTACGATCCCTCAAACGAAGCCATTCACGCCTCCATTCTTTCCAATGAAGAAGGTGATCACGACCTTACCTTTGGGGTCGATGATGTTCGACTATGAAACACCCTAAAAACGGAGTCAATTTAAACCTTGAAATTTCCACCAGTTATGATCAAAACTTTCAAACTTATATAACCTGAGGATCAAATGTAAGGTTTTTATATACAACTGACATTACTTAAATAACTTATTAATCTAATCACCTCATAACAATCAGATTGATCGAATTATCTAAACAACTGTCCCAAAAACTTCAAAGAATAACTAGATCCTTTGTTATCTCTAAGTCTGAATCTCTCCAAAAGTTCTCTTCTCTCGTTCCCGCTACTTCCCGGAGCTTGTACCTGGTAAGAAGATTCAACTTGAAACATTAGGCTTTCGCCTAGTGAGAATACTCAAATCAAAGTAAAATTTAATAATTAATACATGAACAGATAACTCAAACCTGTTCTCACCCATCTTACCATACGACAACTCCTTTCCAAAATCGGGGAATCTACCCCACTCCCAATCCTACGACTAACTCATTTAATCGTAACAACAAAATAAGGTTTAACTCTGAATCATTCCAGATTCACAATCAATATTCACACACAAGAAATTACAAGTCAAAACTTGCCTATTTCTTAATCAGGAAGTAGAGATTACAAATTACTTTATGTCTATCTCTAATCTTCCTCTCATCACAGGGAAATCTCCGATCTTCCCGAAAACAATGGAAATCTCTGATCTTCCATAAATCGAAATGGGAATTACAAATCAAAATCTGCCTATTCCACATTCCACCTCTGCATCAATGGTCCCAATGGGATTATAATATCGCGATACTTAATCGGGACTCACGATGGTTCGAGGTTCACCCAATTACTAAAATTACACCCCTTTTGTCTATGGCGAGTAATCGGTTCCCATTATACCGTACCCAAGTGCCCTCGGTGACCGGATGCCTATTTTAGTAAAAGCACATAATCACATAATATAATACAATCGATACTACTATATGCGTCCAGCATAGAATGTATCATTTCTCTGAACATATTCTATATATAAAATAAAGAATATTGTTACCCACATCTCAATCTCTTTATTACCCCTTCTCTGAAATCTGATATGATGATCACCATCTCAATAGTTATTTATATTTTCGAACTCATAGATAGGCCTTTATAATATATCTCAATTTGGCTTCTCAATCACATTTAGAATTCATAATCATCTAACATATTTCATATAACAGATAATCCTGCTCATTATAAGGAATATGAATAATTCCTGTTCATCAACTTCTTAACTATCCCCTCATAGTAATTTAACACGAGAGTTAATATATATCAGTTGTTAATCTATATCTTTGAACTTATGGATGGATCTTTATAGTTTATCTCAATAAAGCTTCAAATCATATTTAGAGTTCATAACCACATAGTAATTTCATGTAGTAAATAATCAAACTTAGCATGCAAGATTAATAATAATTACTAGTTCATCAACTTCATAGATAACTCATCTTAGAAGTTTTAGCATGGAAATCCACATAACACAACTTTTAATCGCCCTCTTGGCTTATCTCTAATTTAATCCAATCCACATAAAACATATTCATGCATATATATAAAGCATCTAATTCAAGATTAATTACTGAATTTTAAAGAGAGTTGAATAAACTCACCTGATGCGTTATCACTTCTTTTAGTCCTTTTTAACTCGTAAGGTTCCTTTCTTCACTACCACAGCTTACTGTATTATTCAGTTTACATATACTGATATTAATTTTCCAAAACAGAACCCTCTACAACCGAAAATCCTTAATTTCTAAAAAAATACATTTCAAGTCGCAGTGAACTGGAGTCGCAGTCCACTGTTGCGATTCCATTTCCAAATCGCAATGAACTGGAGTCGCAGTCCTCTATTGCGATTCCAATTCCAAGTCGCAGTCAACTGATGCGACTACAGTACCAAGTCGCAACTGCCCATTGCGATTTCAACCCAAGTCGCAACCAACTGTTGCGATTCCAAAGTCAAGCCGCAATGGTCTACTGCGACTCCAACTCCAAATCGCAATTGCCCATTGCGACAATCATGAATGTCGCAACTCAAGGTTGCGACTTCGATGATATTCATCCAAGTCTCAGTCCACTAAATTCATCAAAAACCCAGATTTTTATACTTTTAATCCATGTTTGTTTATGCCAATTTGCAGATATGTTTTATACACTTATCTTAACATATCTTAAAACTCAGATTCTTATAATCATCATAATTTACCCAAAACCCAACAACATCTTCTAAAAACACTTTTACTATAAAGATGAAGAATTTAAAAGGAGATGTTTACCTTATGAGTCTTCAAACCAACAACAGATTGAATAAATTCCTGCTATTCCTTTCTTCCTTCTCCTTCCCTTTCTCGATATCTCTTTCTCAATCTCTCTCTCGGTTTCTATTTTCTCAAACGAAAACACACACCACACACACACTTCTTCACAAGTCATACACTCACACTTAGTCTAAATGACTTATTAGTGTGACACCTCACTTAATTCAACATGAGTCATAAGACTCTTTCCAAATAGACCTCCAACTTTTAAAGAATTACACAACAAACCCTCAATATTCAAATCTACATCAATCAACACTTTTAAACAATTATAAACTTAACCCCAAGTTAATTTATAATTCACAAAATTATACAACGAAAATTCGGGATGTTACAATACTCCCCAACTTGAAAATGATTTCGTCCCCGAAATCAAGGTCAGGTAAACAAAAATGATACCTACTTTTCATACTCTCTTCGGACTCTAAAGTTACATTAGTACCTCTATGGTCTCCACTGTACTTTCAACATAGCTATTTCATTATTACTACGTAGCTTTCTAACTGATCTTTCCAAAATTACCTCTGGTTCTTCCACACCGCATCACTATCACAACTCACTTTCCAGATCTCAAAAATAACATTAACACGTATTATCTGAAATTTTACGTACACTGAAAATTAAGCATTCACGATACTATTAAATACTTCAACAACCACGGTATCCTATTATTACTTCCATGACTTATACATTTCTTTGATATAGAATGCTATTACTTCCTCACATCACTATCTCATCGTACAACCACAATATAACCAGGCACCAAAAAAATATTGAACATCATAAGTGATAACTCTTATTGAACTTGCAATGTGATTACATTCTTAAGTCCGATCTTTCTATCCTTGCTTCCCCACGTTAGTATGGAATTTTTTTTATTTTAAGTAATACATATCTCTTTCTTCTAACTTTCCACATACTGATAGTATTTTCTCCTTACAAAACATAATTAAACAGTTTCACCAAGATTTCTAACTTCAAATATTCAACTAAGTTATCTTGGAACGACATTACCGATCAAAGTTATTACCATTCTTAGATCTTCAACTAATAATTTCTCGTACATTGCTTTCACACATAAGGAGCAACTTATATTCCTTAACAATCTTGTCTTCGCTACACCACATTGACTTACATACTCATCATCTTTATTAAACTTTCAGTGATTTAAAATTCAACTTAATTGGCAACTCATACCATCAAATTTTCTTTGGATACACTCACCACTGCTCCGACATTCTATTTCGATATAAGTCATATTACCAAGTTATCTTACAAACCACATGTTCTAACAATCTTTATTAACAAATAATACTCTCCAACCGGAATTCCCAACACTTCCATTCGGATACTTCCTCTTTCTAACATCACGGCTCATACTAGATGACACATGCATCTTGGTAATTAATGCCACTATTCGATCATACATTCTCCACCCATAACATTTACCACAGACCATGTCTCTCATAGTCATTCGTACCTATTTAATTTTACAATCCCATTTTCTCGTCTAAATACACGGGTCTATACCACTAAATATCTCCTCCCCAACTTTAGTTGAACCACCACTCACAATTTTCTAATTAATCTTGAACTTATTCGTTCTTACTAGCTCTTTGTGATTCCAATATGTTGCATAGGCAGGGTGCAATTCCTCACAGATCAACACAATCTATACACCCCCTTTGTTCATCTCTAGTATTTCATCTTTTATAAATCTTCCACATCGTAAGTAAACACTTATCTGAAAGCAACAGTCCTTCACTGTACTAACAATCCCACAAGGTGATCCTTCAACCTTCAACTTTTAAACTTCTGATTTAAACTTAACATTCATACATGATCCAAAAAGGATAACCAATGCATTCACGCTATATAAACTTAAATTTTCAATACCGATTATGCAAGTTCAACCCCAAGCCTACGCCAAGCTTATCAAATCGATTCAAAGTTCTTAAGACTTAACTGAATCCAAAACCGAGTCATCTACTCAAAGATTTAAAAGATTATTTATCAATATCAACTCATGCAAATAAATACATCTAACTCACATTATGCAACATACGCTCCGAGATGTGGAAATCTTACGACCCCTTCATTGCTACTTTCCCAATGAAATCAAATCATTTGCAAGTACACACAACTCTTTTCATACTCCACAATGTATATAATCTGCCCAGGTTCATTAGTTTCAAAGATACTAAGTAAAATATCAAACAGTCTTTACACCTAAGGCCAACACTTAAACTGTCACTGGTTCAAATACAATGCAGTTAAGCATACAACACATTTAATACTCCATCTCGAATCATTAAACTGACAGCTATTCAAAAGACTCATTTGTATATTAATTAGGCCTTTAAGGTCAAAACAAACGTTTGGTCAAACACGTGTCACTCACACGATTACGTAAATCAAAATTTCCTCTTTACTCAAGATCTTAACCTTATTAATCCTTTAATTGGCCATTGACTTCAAAAGAACAGTTTATCACTCTCAAAACCTTCACATTTTCAAAATGTAATACGACAAAAATTATTATACAACCACAAAATACCAAAAAAACATGCTTCGACCACATAACTTTCACTTAGGTTATAATTAATCAAACTCAAAATTCCCCCAATTGTCCCACACACTAATACTCACTTTGCGCATACCTTCTGCATAACAACATACCGGTATCGCTCACGGTTTTGCTACTACTCGCACGGGCATACGCGGAACGCATCCAGACCGCACCCTGTGACACACAAAAGGCCTCATACACCTTACAACTCTCGCCTTCAAAGTCAAAACTTGACATCTCAATACTTCCTTAACCCTGAACCTAATTCTTCCTCCAGACATGCCCGACACTCGGAAATTGTATTACTAATCACCGAACAAAGATACAGACCCTCGTATTGATGTTACTAAAGTTTACTTTCGACTTTATCACCGTTCATCTCTCATTTGAATACGATTACCAAAACCACAAACTTTCTCCCAAGGTTTATCCAACACCTCTCCTCTCTTGGAGTTCTTTCTTAGTTTAAAGCGTAATACTCTACGATCTAGCGAGTTCATAGCCTTCATGCATGACAATAAAATAAATAACTCAATCCATACTTTTCTCATTTAAATAAATAACATTCAAAACAACGTGAGCACACACGCCCCAATCATTTTCATAACTCCCATGTACTACACAACAATCTCAAAACCGTTTGTCTATAAATTTACGTAAAACTCAATCTTTCTTAATCAAAAATGTTGTTACAACAGTAATACCTTAAATGAAAATCTTTTCATACGACAAAAGTTTAAAATTTACTGACATAGAGTAAACTAGTCGTTTCTCACACTCTTTTATATAATATCATCAAATCAATACCTTTGTTGTTTATAAAAAGTTTACTGATCAACACTTTCTTGACCTATTTGCTATCATACAACTTTTTATGTAAAGTATGAAGTATTTTGCAAGTTGCTAAGCCCCAAAATTTCGTTAGGCAGCGTAATTGAAATTGCCCCCCCTTTTTTTTATACATACTTGCACATACTAACTCATCCTTGAATAAAACTGTTATTTATGCATTTGATTTGAAATCAAGAAAACTCATGTAACACACACTAAAACATCATGCGCACAATTCACTCACAATGAAGGCTATTTACTCAAACAAGGTCAATCGTGTTACTTACATAACTTATCATTGACACTTTACTTTCGACCCGAAATCGCCCTCTCGGCCTTATAATAATTGCTACATCTGCATTCCATGGCTCCCATACTCAACCATGTCATAGTAATTCTGTATTAACCAATCATCTCATACTCTATCTCTGCACCTATCAAATCACCTATTAAAGATTGCTTTGGCAGACTTTCATGAGTCCCACCAATTTCTAGGTTGTCCTTCAAAACCCCAATCATATACTGCTCTGTCCTTTAAAGGACCTGGGTGATAAATTCACCATCACTTTACTATAACTTATAGAGATAACCATGCGAAATGATTATGCACTTACATACATACAACAACGTACTTTACCGATCGTTAGTCACTGTAACAATTCAGAAATAGACATGCTCGTGTAACAATGTATTCATAATAACAGTAGCTAATTGTAATTGTGAACATATCATACAGGAGAATCCCCATTATCATTGTCATAGCACTAATTTCACGTATTTCTGTTAACTCTAAGACTATCCCGTCTTAACACTTCTACCCATATCTCACATATCATAACCTACTACGTCTCAGCTTAAGTCTAAGTATCTCATCAGCATACTTAGTTCACTTAAACTAGGGCTCTGATACCATACTGAAACACCCTAAAAACGGAGTCAATTTAAACCTTGAAATTTCCACCAGTTATGATCAAAACTTTCAAACTTATATAACCTGAGGATCAAATGTAAGGTTTTTATATACAACGGACATTACTTAAATAACTTATTAATCTAATCACCTCATAACAATCAGATTGATCGAATTATCTAAACAACTGTCCCAAAGACTTCAAAGAATAACTAGATCCTTTGTTATCTCTAAGTCTGAATCTCTCCAAAAGTTCTCTTCTCTCGTTCCCGCTACTTCCCGGAGCTTGTACCTGGTAAGAAGATTCAACTTGAAACATTAGGCTTTCGCCTAGTGAGAATACTCAAATCAAAATAAAATTTAATAATTAAAACATGAACAGATAACTCAAACCTGTTCTCACCCATCTTACCGTACGACAACTCCTTTCCAAAATCGGGGAATCTACCCCACTCCCAATCCTACGACTAACTCATTTAATCGTAACAACAAAATAAGGTTTAACTCTGAATCATTCCAGATTCACAATAAATATTCACACACAAGAAATTACAAGTCAAAACTTGCCTATTTCTTAATCAGGAAGTAGAGATTACAAATTACTTTATGCCTATCTCTAATCTTCCTCTCATCACAGGGAAATCTCCGATCTTCCCGAAAACAATGGAAATCTCTGATCTTCCATAAATCGAAATGGGAATTACAAATCAAAATCTGCCTATTCCACATTCCACCTCTGCATCAATGGTCCCAATGGGATTATAATATCGCGATACTCAATCGGGACTCACGATGGTTCGAGGTTCACCCAATTACTAAAATTACACCCCTTTTGTCTATGGCGAGTAATCGGTTCCCATTATACCGTACCCAAGTGCCCTCGGTGACCGGATGCCTATTTTAGTAAAAGCACATAATCACATAATATAATACAATCGATACTACTATATGCGTCCAGCATAGAATGTATCATTTCTCTGAACATATTCTATATATAAAATAAAGAATATTATTACCCACATCTCAATCTCTTTATTACCCCTTCTCTGAAATCTGATATGATGATCACCATCTCAATAGTTATTTATATTTTCGAACTCATAGATAGGCCTTTATAATATATCTCAATTTGGCTTCTCAATCACATTTAGAATTCATAATCATCTAACATATTTCATATAACAGATAATCCTGCTCATTATAAGGAATATGAATAATTCCTGTTCATCAACTTCTTAACTATCCCCTCATAGTAATTTAACACGAGAGTTAATATATATCAGTTGTTAATCTATATCTTTGAACTCATGGATGGATCTTTATAGTTTATCTCAATAAAGCTTCAAATCATATTTAGAGTTCATAACCACATAGTAATTTCATGTAGTAAATAATCAAACTTAGCATGCAAGATTAATAATAATTACTAGTTCATCAACTTCATAGATAACTCATCTTAGAAGTTTTAGCATGGAAATCCACATAACACAACTTTTAATCGCCCTCTTGGCTTATCTCTAATTTAATCCAATCCACATAAAACATATTCATGCATATATATAAAGCATCTAATTCAAGATTAATTACTGAATTTTAAAGAGAGTTGAATAAACTCACCTGATGCGTTATCACTTCTTTTAGTCCTTTTTAACTCGTAAGGTTCCTTTCTTCACTACCACAGCTTACTGTATTATTCAGTTTACATATACTGATATTAATTTTCCAAAACAGAACCATCTACAACCGAAAATCCTTAATTTCTAAAAAAATACATTTCAAGTCGCAGTGAACTGGAGTCGCAGTCCACTGTTGCGATTCCATTTCCAAATCGCAATGAACTGGAGTCGCAGTCCTCTATTGCGATTCCAATTCCAAGTCGCAGTCAACTGATGCGACTACAGTACCAAGTCGCAACTGCCCATTGCGATTTCAACCCAAGTCGCAACCAACTGTTGCGATTCCAAAGTCAAGTCGCAATGGTCTACTGCGACTCCAACTCCAAATCGCAATTGCCCATTGCGACAATCATGAATGTCGCAACTCAAGGTTGCGACTTCGATGATATTCATCCAAGTCTCAGTCCACTAAATTCATCAAAAACCCAGATTTTTATACTTTTAATCCATGTTTGTTTATGCCAATTTGCAGATATGTTTTATACACTTATCTTAACATATCTTAAAACTCAGATTCTTATAATCATCATAATTTACCCAAAACCCAACAACATCTTCTAAAAACACTTTTACTATAAAGATGAAGAATTTAAAAGGAGATGTTTACCTTATGAGTCTTCAAACCAACAACAGATTGAATAAATTCCTGCTATTCCTTTCTTCATTCTCCTTCCCTTTCTCGATATCTCTTTCTCAATCTCTCTCTCGGTTTCTATTTTCTCAAACGAAAACACACACCACACACACACTTCTTCACAAGTCATACACTCACACTTAGTCTAAATGACTTATTAGTGTGACACCTCACTTAATTCAACATGAGTCATAAGACTCTTTCCAAATAGACCTCCAACTTTTAAAGAATTACACAACAAACCCTCAATATTCAAATCTACATCAATCAACACTTTTAAACAATTATAAACTTAACCCCAAGTTAATTTATAATTCACAAAATTATACAACGAAAATTCGGGATGTTACAGACTAGCTCTCAAAATCCAAACCTTTTCTCGATATGATGATTTACATGTCGATACCATATTTGAAGACGTTGTTCAAACTCTTGGGTATGTTATTGATGATTCATCCAAAAAGGGCCCCGACACTCTCTTTCGAAGCAAAATGGGCGGCATATGGAATTTTTTCTTTGCCCACATTATCCATTGTCTCTCTCGCAAGACTAGTGGGCACGATCAATCACCATCATATATCACGAAGCTCGCTCATGCCCTCATCTTTCAACGGAAAGTTGACTTCGCTCAATACTTCTTCACTGAACTCATTGAGGTAATTAAGCAACCAAGGAAATGCTATGTTGCATATCCTCGTTTCCTCTCGATGATCATTCAACATAAACTTTCTAAGGCCTTGGATAACGATCGCAACTCATCTACTCCACGATTCACATATGACTGGTTGTCTCCGCTTGTTGGCACCAAAACTCTAAATGTTAAATCGCTCGCAACCGATCGTCCTTTACGACCAGGTATGATTTCTTTTGCTCTCTCTCCCGAACTACTTTGGGGTGATGCGGAAATTCCCGGGTTTCGTCACCTAGAAATTCCCGAGGTCACTCCAAATGTTGTGGCCCCTTCTCCCCGTCCTCGAGTAAAGTCCGGTGGCGCTAAAAAGAAACAACAAAAAGCCACCGACACCTCCGCACCCGCTTCTAGAACCACGCCAACAAGAGAACCCTTGTCGGCTTCCCCGGTTCAAAATCCTTCTAAGCGGAGGCACTCATCTTCCCCCCCGAAATCTTCTCTAAAAAGATCTCGGGTACATTTGACCGAACCATCCCATTCTAGGAAATTTGTTAAACCCTCAACCGACTCCTCTGAGGTCTCTCAAAAGACCACAGTTGTAGAAAAGGAAGTCCCTACATTTGCCTCTTCACCCACTTCTTCGGGTGAAAGAGATGACTTCGAGCCCTCTTCCCTCGAAGGAGTAGATTTGACACTTCACGGCCTTTCACCCGGTCAGTTTATGATCGATGATGATGCACAACCCACTCAGGGTTCCCCCCCATTACATCCCCCCCGAGAGATTTCTTTGATTTTCTTTTGGAGGACACTGGTTCTCCCCGAATCATCCCGTCCACCGAAGAAAATCCCACCGAGACTCCCTCACCAGCTCATCTGGATTCTCCTCGGCAATCTCCTACTCTACACCAATCGCCCACCCCGCAAAGATCACCTACACCGATTCGGCAGGATTCTCCACCACCGAGAATTCTCTATCCCGATGAGTTAGCAGCTTTCCTCCCACATCGGCCTACCGAAACTGATCCCCTACGCTACCGGTGTTCTTTCCCAGAAATCGGTGGTTATGTTTCCACACACCATGGCCAACACTCTACTTTTCTACAATCTACCATTTCCTTGATCTCCCAGGCCAACTCTAGAATTTCAACTCTTGAGACTAAGTTGCCTCAACTTCTTTTCAACGCCATCACCGATGCCCTTACTTCAATAAATGAATCCCTTGATACTTTGTCTTCCAAGGTAGCATCCCTCGCAAAGGCCTCCGCCCCCGAAAAGTCTGAATGGGAAATGAGCTTGGGCGATTTTTCTCTGGTTCCCGATTCCATGTCTACAAGCTTGGCCTCTCTTCACTCCAAATTCGATAAAGTATTTTATGAGATGGGTTTTAAGCTTCCGGCTATTGCTGAGGGGGAGAAAACCACTTCTTCACCAAGAAAACTTCCCATTCTCAAGAAATCTACCAGCAACAAGCCTCCACCAAAAACCACTTCTCCACCGAAAGCTTCGCCACCACCGAAATCACCTCAAAACTCACCAATTCATACAGGCACCACCGAATCCATCTCCTCACCGAAAAACAAAATCCCTAAGATCGTGGAAGTGATTGCATCATCTGAGGGGGAGCAATCGAGCAAAGCTCCCAAAGATAAAGGAAATAAGGAAATTTCGGCCGAAGACTTGGCAAAGGAAGAAAAGAAGAAGAAAGAATTGGCTAAGTATGGGGCAAGACCTAAAGGTGCTGAAACTCTAAAGCTCAAGCCTCCTCCTCAAACAGCTTTCACCGATCTCGGCCTTTCCCCTCAAGAAATTGAGGAAGCTAAACTTGCCCAAATAGCTTTGGATAAATCTAAAGCTCTATCCATGAAAGCTGCCGAAGAAGAAGCCGCCAAAGTGAAGTCCACTGATGCCATCCAAACTCAAAAATCGGTACTAAGTGCATTTGAAGAAGAAAAGAACGAAGAAATTGCCTGGTACAAAAGAACCATGCACCACCGAACGGGCTCAGCCACAATCACAAGTGCCAAAATTGCTACTTCCAGAGTCAACCCAAAGGATATCAGGCTAATCATTAACAGAGATGATGGTTCGTTGAAAAGCATGACAAATGTACATCTCAAGAATTTCGGCCTCACTGAATGGTTCGAAATCTCTCAACATCTTGTCAAAAGTTCAAACCCGAAGAAGGACACTTTCATCAAATGCATTGAAGGTTTGATGGATAGGATGAAGGAGATCAAAAGAAAACACAACATCATCCTTTCCACCGATGAAAGGGCCAAACTTCAATCAATGAAAGAAGATATTCGGGTTCCCAAGGTCAAGAATCCCATAGACAAAGTATTCAAAGAGATGGCATCTGAAGAAAGGATTCCAAATGTCAGCAACCTGAATCTATCCCTTCCTACCTCGGTACCACATCCCTCCACAACGCTGAGCCTTGCACCGATTCCGGGGCTTTACTTCAATGATGGTTTCGGTCGAAGATCCTTCTTCAGATTTGCTCAAATTTCCATTGCCGATACTCTGTTCCTTCAAGGTATCTACAACCTATTTCCTTACATTCCCGAAGCTCAACCCTTCTTCAAAAATGTGACGGATGAAATCAGACGAAGGCAAACCACCGAGAAATAAGTTCTCTCTTTTCTGTTGGTACTTGTAAAGAGTTTGTTTCTCATTTTGTAAAAATGTACGAGAAAACTTATCTTAATACAAGTATCTCTCTATTTGAATTTTGTTTCGGTACATATCCTTACTTTCATTTACTTGTAAATACTGTACATAGTATACATACTCATACAAACAGAAAAAGATCAAAAAGTACAAAAAGAATGGTCTATGTGAAAAGAACCCAAAAAGAGTAAAAAGGGTCAAAATGCATTTTACTTTTCAATACTCTTAAATATTCTAAGAAAGGAGCTCAAATTCAAATAGGGAGAGATTGTTGGGTCACCAAGGATTTGAAGTTGACTCACCGATGTTTTTCCTAAAAATCCTACTTAGAATATTTTAGTTTGGTTCTTTGAATGACTTGTGCAAAATAGCCAATGTTCGGTGAAGTCGAAGATCAACCGAAACCAAGCCTGAAGACTCTCTACTTGTGGAAAATAGAAGACTCTTCTCAACAAACATACAAGTCATCACCACCGAATTGTATTCACAATTTCGGTGGCCATCATCACCACCGAATTGTCTTCACAATTTCGGTGGCCATCATCACCACTGAATTGTCTTCACAATTTCGGTGGCCATCATCACCACCGAATTGTCTTCACAATTTCGGTGGCCTTTCATCTCCACCGAAGAAGCTCTCAATTTCGGTGAACAGCTTCCACCGATATGCTTCTTACACTCGGTAGGAACTTTGTGGAAATGGTACTTCTTTACAGATGGTTATATGTTCTTGACAATATTATCGATGGAACTCTTTTGGTGATACTGTCTTGAATATTCATAAAGAAGATCATTTATTTCGGGACAAAATCTGATACAAGGCAAAAGTAACATTTTGTCTTATTATCCTCTTTAGAAGATGTCCTTTCAGCATGACTTCTATTCCTGGTTTCAAGAAAAAGGTGATAGTGACTTATCACCTTTTTAGAAGTCCACTGGTACTTTTCCAAAGACCATTGGTTCATTGCAAATGACTTGAGGATAATAGTACCATGCATTTAATGCTCAATACCTTATCCTCACTATAAAAGGAAGATGAAGACTCCATGCAAATCACGCTTTCTGGATTTCTCTCAGTGCAAGATTTTCATATTGCTTGATAACCTTATAGCCTTGCTCTTAGTGTTCTCTGCTGTATTGTTTAGTTTACTTTGTGAAAGATTGTTAGAATAGTTTATCTGTTCTTTTCCGCAACAGTCTTTAAGTTTCTTTGTGTAATTCTAGTTGAAAGATTTTCAATATAAAGTGTTGGACAACCTAGGGGGGGGTAAGGTTGTATTTAAAATCTTTTACTTTCAAAAAATCTTTTTATAAATAAATACAGAGTAAGTGCGGAATAGTACAGAAGAGTGTAAGTACAAACAGATACACAGATATTATATAAATAAATATAAATGCAACGCAGTTTATATAAACAAATATAATAAAGCACAGCGGAATAAATAAAGAGATAAAGGTAAGAGATACTTGACACGGAGATTTACTGATTTACCACCAACTGTGATAAACCAGCAGCCGAGACACTTCCCGACACGATCCAATAAATGTATTCTTTACGGTAGAATACAAACCAAATACAGAGCAAAGTAAACGGTTCTCTAAGCCTCAGCTTATTGAGATATACAGGATCACACACCCGTTATTCAAAGACTTACAAGAGGAGTATAACTCACAATGGGTAATCACTCTTGTATAATATCTCACACTTGGATATTTTATAAAAAATGTTTTATAAAATATATATATTAAATAATGAGAGAGATCAGATGAGCAGTGATGGTGTTGGTTGTATCTGTATATTCTGGTCTTCTTTCTTCATCACCAGCAGCTTCTTTATATATCAGCATCTCCAACGGATATGTGCATCCGCGGTATACCGCCAAATGCACGCGGTATACCGTGCAGTACAAAGGTACACTGACATACCAACGGCTACATGCAAAGTTGACTTCTGGAAAAACGTACCCGCGGTATACCGGCTAGGACTCGCGGTATACCGCCGTCAGAAAAAGCAACTTTCAACCAATCAGAGATGCACACGGAGACTGCCGCGGTATACCGACTGAACACCCGCGGTATACCGGCCAAAGTGTACCCGCGGTATACCGGCTGTATCGCCGCGGTATACCGGCGTCAGAAAAGGACAGCTTCCAGGACGCAACCAATCTTGCTGGATCTTCTCAAAACAAAAACTTATTTAGTTAAAAATCAATTATGGTTTTTAGAAATATCCAAGTGGTATATTATTTTAGGGTGTTTATCATTATTAGTTATAAACAATAATGACGACGTAAACACTTCCGTCTTGAACCCTTCAGATACAATCTTCGTGTTCTTCAACAACTGCACACTTGGATTAAATTGTTAGATAAACAATAATGCGGTGTGTTTGTAATCATCAAAATAAATATATATAAATATATAGAGATGTGGTACACTTGCACCAACAATCTCCCCCTTTTTGATGATGACAAACACAACCGCTAAACATGAGCATATGCGGTTTCTCTCCCCCGTTTGTCGAAACAAAAAGGGTCAAGAAAGACGGTATGCTCCCCCTCGAGAGATGCTCCCCCTCAAAATATGCATATAATTGAGAGAGCATAAACTCATGGGTAAAAGAGCTAAAACGCTCCCCCTCAAATTAATAACGATATCAATTTGATTTTATAAAATTTGAGGGATAAAATAAAATGCAAAAAGCAATAGAGACAAAGATATACAAACTAATACGAAACACTTGCACCAAAACGGATCTTAAGGCTTCAATTTTCGGTTAATTTTATGTGAAAAAAAAACCACGTATTATGACCTCGTCAGGTAACCACGTATTATAACCTCGGCAGGTAACCACGTATTATAACCTCGGCAGGTAACCACGTATTATAACCTCGGCAGGTAACCACGTATTATAACCTCGGCAGGTAACCACGTATTATAACCTCGGCAGGTAACCACGTATTATAACCTCGGCAGGTAACCACGTATTATAACCTCGGCAGGTAACCACGTATTATAACCTCGCCAGGAAACACGTATTATATCCTCGCCAGGAAACACGTATTATATCCTCGCCAGGAAACACGTATTATATCCTCGCCAGGAAACACGTATTATATCCTCGTCAGGAAACACGTATTATATCCTCGCCAGGAAACACGTATTATATCCTCGTCAGGAAACACGTATTATATCCTCGCCAGGAAACACGTATTATATCCTCGTCAGGAAACACCTACAAAAGGCAAAGAAAATATTTCGTGGTACCCTTTTCTTATGGGTCCTTTTAACAGTTAGTATAAAACATAAACTGCAAAAAAAAATGTTGTCGACATAAAACAAACACGACAAACATACAAAGCCATATAAATGGTTTAAAACCACAAACGCATCCCACCGGGATTATCAACATTAAACATTCCTTTCGGAATCCATTTTCTAACCATTTTGATTTTACGATCGTATTTATCATAGACGTAAAATGAAGCATGCAAATTTACATTATTCTTTGGTCTAGAAAATTTGCTATTATACATGCAAGCATACGGTTTCCTCCCATAATTCACATTTTTTATTTTTGACATATATGGGGGTTTTTGCACATAGGGTTTTCTCGTTTCAACTTTAGGAGATGCAAAAAATCTTTTAATGGGTTTACACGAACATTTATCAACACATGTATCGGAACCAATGCCTTTACGACAATTTATACGATTAGGCATATTTAGCATTTTTAACACTTTATCATTGCTATTTTGAAATGCATTAGCTAACAGATTATCTTTTTCATATAAATCGCATTTAGCTTTTAAACATGCATTATCATTTTCAAGTATATCGCATTTTGTACATAAAATATTTTCACATGTTCTTTTCTCTAAACATGCAATTTTATCATTTAAGACAATGCAAGATTTGCAAACAATATTTTCGCATGCTTTCTTTTCTAAAGTGATAACTTTATCATTTAACTCATTTTTGATTTTATTATCACATGCAATGGTTTGTTTACAATTATTCAACTCATTTTGACATAATAATAATTCTTCTTTTAATTTAGCATTCTCATTTTTATAACTATTTACGAGAACAATCAATTTTTGAAAAGAGACATTTGACATATCAATATCATCATCGTTATCACTACAACTAGAATAACTTGAGTATGAAGTACATACCTCTTTCTCGCAGTCGACGATGAGACAAGTTTCTTCATTTCTTTGATCTCGGGTTTCGTCTCTCTTTTCTTTTGAGTTTTCACCATAGGTGATGTTCAAGTTCTCCCAAATATCACGAGCAGTTTCAAAGAGATAAACACGCTCAATATCATCGTTAGTAAGAACCGAAAAGAGAAAATTTTTGGCTTCATAATTTAAACAATAATTAGCCTTATCTTCGTCGGACCATTCCGAGCTAGGTTTTTCAACAACTTTGTGGTGGTTTTGCGATCGAAACGACAAAGGGAAAAAGAGACGGATGAAGTTCTTACCTCGAGACGACGACGACACGACGTAACCACACCGAGACCGATGGTGTTTCTCTCACGCCGGTGACCTCTTCCTCCTCCTCTTCACTCTCGCTCCCTCTCTCTCTCGGTTCCCTTTCTCCGACGACAACAAAGAAAAAAAAAAGAGCCGTAGGCTTTTCTTTTCTTTTTCTTTGGTTTCTTCCTCACGCCACCAACACAAACACACCCCAAAACCCAAAATGAGCCGTAGGGTTGTTCTTTGTGTTTTTCTTTCTTGTTTGTCCAACACGCCACAAACTCACACCAACAAAACAATTGGATTTCGGTTTATGAAATACATGGGCCAAAAACCTATGCATGTTTTGGCCCTTTGACACTTCTAGTCCCTCCACTTAAACCTTCTCGCAACTAACCCAAAATTCCGACATTTTTAACGATTAGGTCCGATTCGTCTAACCCCGTTAACGGAAACCACATTAAATAAATCTTAAAAAAAAGATTTAATACAAAGAAATTATATACCGGGATACGGGCTTTACAACTCTCCCCCACTTGGATTAGACTTCGTCCTCGAAGTCTACGTCCGCAAACAGCTCTGGATAGTTTTACCACACCACAACCTCGGGTTCCCAAGTCCACTCGGAGCCCTTTCTGTGTTGCCACTGGACTTTCCTCAACTAGAATCTAAATTTCTCACCCCGTCAAGAATTTCTCGAATACTTTTCTTACTAGCAAAACTCCCTCAAGGACACTGAAAATATGATCGGAAGAACACTCCAACAACTGGATTTATTCCTAATCAACCGACTTCGGTTGTCTCCCAACCATAGATAATCCATACATCCCGACTCAAATTTTGAGCTCTAACCATTCTAAAGGTGCTCACCAATATACCCTACAGGATACTCAAATTCGATCATACTTACCAATAACTGTCGATTAACTTCCACGAGTTCTAAAAGGCTCCCAAAACTTACCTTACACGCATCATCACACCAGTAAATTTATAATCACCCGCGAAGGTCATTCCACCACAACCATTCATCACAAGTAGGCATCTCAGGGTTACTACTACCATCACCATAATTATTGTAAAAATCGGTTACAAATCTCCGATTACACTAAAGGTGTTTGGCCTCAAGCCCAAAAGTCGACACTTAAACATACTACTTACTTCAAAAAGGTTACTGCGCATTTATTCTCTTAATTACAAAGGGCATCATTCCCTTAACCGACACTATTCGGCCTACGTTACCAACACGCGTGGAATACCCAACCTTCCACCGTCTACTTATCCTCCACACTCGCTCTACGAAGCCTAGCTACACCGTATCAAGATATGCCTTAACGCCTACCTCCCAGGTACGTCTCAAGGCCCGGCACATCGGAACTACCTCTCAGGTAAGTGCCCAAGACTATATCCTCCCAGTGCCTACTGGAAAGTCAAGGTCATAACACAAGAATACCGGGGTCCCACCCCGAAATACTCAACCGATCATTACCAACGACTGACTGACATGACCAAGGATCCAATGCAAACAGTCTACCAACAACATGCCTATCCCGGAATGACTCACTCACCCAAACATGTAAATATTCAACGTGCAATAAATGAAAAACTGTGCAACAAAACAACCCATCAACAAGACTCCACATCGAGCCATTAAAACCGAGCAATTGACCCATGACTATCTCAAAGTCAAAACCGAGCAAAATGCTCCACGCTTGCTAGACCCATAAGTCGGTCAAAAACGCGTTTAAATAAAGTTTAAGCAAACAATAATCTAAAATCAACATTAGTCCTAAACTCAACACGGGTTAAACAAAAGAGTTTTCCAAAAGGACTCACACCCTCAAAATTCTCAAAATGACACATAACACTTAAAAGCGCATTTCCCAAATGGTTTACAAAATCATTTACAAAATGTTTTCAACGTCAAGATTTTTCATTTCAAAAAGACCGTAAGCACTAAAACTACTATTACCAGGTCGGTAGTTACGCAAAACTGGACACGCTCGTCCCACAAATAAAAATCATGTCGAAAATCATTTCATTGCAGCTTAGTTTACTCACAAAACGTAAAGCGAAATAAATAATTTCTTTGAAAATGAACCGTCACGGTTCTAGTATGAATTGACTCATGACGTGTATTTAAAGTAACCGTCGACCTTACACCGGGTGCAACAAAAGTGTGCACATAATTTCAAAATCAGTTCCACGATATTTGACCCCAAAATTCCTCTTTTTTTCAACAAAAATGTCGTGGCACAGGGTTCACTAACAAATCTTACTCGCGTCGGCTAGTCATACAAAACGATAAAACGGTTTACAAATATATTTTTGTTAAAACACAACTGTCTCGTGTAAGTTTCAAACTTAAAGATAAAAACCAATCCGCTTCCATCATTGAAAATATCGACTAAAATCTCATAAAATCTCAAAAGGTGGGGTTCTTTAAATTGATTTTCAAGATTTTCCCAAATGGTCACATAAACAAATAATATATGCACCTCGTGAAATTAAACCCACACGACTCAACACGCCGTAAAAACAAAACTTATTTTAACCAAATCACTCAAATAACTTTATACATACATCGTGGAATGTAACTTTCCGTCTCAACTCTAACATATGTGGAGGAGTTCCAATGTTAAAGTCACAAGCCGTAGTCACTTGCCCAACATTTTAAACACCACAACACGTATATCATCTTACCCGAAAGAACCGTTGGAAAAAAAATAACGAAAAGAGACAAATTCTAACAAAGTCTGCACTCCCGTGATAAAACGATTTCATACACTTTCAAAACCATATTTCAAAATCTTGTGTGTGTGCTGAACATTTCCCAAAATTCCAAAACACCATCCATAAAATGATTTGAAACACAAGAATTTGCTAATGCAATCTATTTCAAAATCAAACTTTGTGCATGACTTAGTCGGCATTCTACGCCTCGACTCATACTCCTCCAAATCTCTCCGGTCCACTAACGTCATCCGGACATTTAAACCTCTTAGGCAAGTTGGGAAATTACATCAAATAATCCCTACGATTTTTCCTCAAATCAAAGTCGGCTCTATAAGTCTATGATTTTAGCACAATCATCCATCTTGGCCCGACACAAACATCATCCTCATCGTCACTCCAAGTGATTAATACTAGAATCGTCCTATTATTCCAACGACTACTAATTTATAACCTTCGTCACTACCCCAACGATCATCACCTCAAGCAAAACAAGTACCCATCCGTACTAGTAGGTTCACTATTGTTGTTCCTCCTTGTGATGGCTATTCTGGGTAGATATTACAACGGGTTATTAGCACATAATAACTCGCACTAACAACGCTCACGCTCAACTCCTTGGATTCCTCGTGACTTTCTCCGACTCGAGCATTGATCCTGTGTTTCCGATAGTAGGAGCTCTACTACTACCTTCCACACCTATCATCACTCGTTCCGAGTTCCATCCGATGGGTCCAATTAGTTTCTCACCGATAACTACACACATATGCCCGCACCGGCATATGTACACACTCTTCCTAGCTCCCTAGGAATAATCATAATACCCCACTACCCTTGCTAGGGCGGAACCCCCACTAACCCTGACGAGTCGCCTCGTGAACGCACAGTCGTATACAGTGGAAACCAGATAGACATTCGAATATAAGATTCTATCCTACAACGGTTGGACTCAAACAAGAGCTGCGCAATAGAACTAAATCCAACATTCTAAGGCTATTCAGTTCCTACCGCATACAACCTATAGTGCATCCGCTTAACAACCTATCAAAGTTAGCATAAGTTCCTAATAGCAAATAACAACCATACAATACAGTGTATTAAGCACCAAGCAATCTAGTATACATACTCCTATGTTCTAGAAAGCAATTTTTGCATACGTACTCATATGTAAACGCTATTCCCAGCTCACTAGGAATTTCATCTCATCCCACTACCCTTGCTACAATGGAATCCCTGTTAGCCATAACGAGTTGCCTCGCGAATACCCAGTCGCATGCAGCGTGAATCAAATAGACATTCGAATACAAGATTCTATCCTAGAATGGTTGGACTCAAACAAGAGCTGCGCAATTGAACTAAATCAAATATTCTAAGGCTATATGATTCTTACTGCATACAACCTATAGGGCCTTCACTTAACAACCTACCATAACTAGCATTGATTCCTACTAGCAAGCAATCATCATACAGTACAGTGTAAACAACATAGGCAATCTAGCACGCATACCCTATGCCTAGAAAGCAATAAATACACTAAGTACTGTACCTTCCCACATAGCGTCGGCTGACTGTACACACTGCGCCCTCGATCACCGTTTCCCAAACGGGTTTTCCTTTTTCCTTTATTCTCAAAGATTTTAGTAAAAGAGTTTAAAACTTCATAGCCGCAACTTGAGACCAAACACACCGAGATGTGTCTGATTCACTCAAGCTGTGCTCTGATACCAAGTTGTAACGTCCCAAAAATTACAAGGAATTTAAAATTTTTAAAAGTAATACATTTCATTATAATCAAACCAAAAGTTAACAATTCCCATTACAATAAGAATAAACGTCGTTATTTAAAACCATCAGTAAAGTTTAAGCAGCGGAAAAGTTATATAATTAAATCCCCTTTTAACAAAAGTTTAACTTAAACAATCCTCGCCTCGCGCCAGTGTGTACCGTCATGCCCGACTGCTACTCGCACCTGAAAACACAAGATTTTGGGAAGGGGTAAGCACGAAGCTTAGTGAATTCAACCACCATAATTAACACAGTTATTCCACACTACCCCTAAAACAGATAGTTGCATATAAACAAGCATACAAGTCTACGAACAAATCATAAACATGCATACCTACACCATCCCACCCAAAAGGCATACGTCGGTCCCACCGACCACACGATAATCGTGCAAGCATTACCCGGTCCCACCGAGTTCCTACGCCACCCGCGTATACAAATTTCGGCCCCACCGAGTTCCTACGCCACCCGCGTATACAAAGTTCAGCCCCACCGAGTTACTACGCCACCCGCGTATACATAACAATAAAGGCCCCACTAGACACCCCACTATCTAGTCCCACATCACAATTAAATAAAGCTACCACACACGTGCTATCGTAATGTAAAAGTAACCGATATTAAAAATAGTGAGAAAACTCACCTCGTAAGCGCGCCTAGCTCACAAACAATAATTCAAGCTCCACAAATCCAAGATCACTTCCCGACACCTAAACGAACATTAAAACGTATCAATACATGGCCCGGACCCTAAAACATGACGCACGATTAAACTGTCGCTAAAACGACTTTTTGGCTTAGAAAACCAGGTCTGTTCGGGACCTGTTTCGACCTCCTTAAACCCAGAAAATCCTCAATTAAAATTAACTACCCTCTAGGTCCGGGTCTTAGCTTTCCAGGGACGTATCGCACGCGCTCTAACGATTTTTCTACAATTTATTATGGATTTTACAAAACTGGTTAACTGCACCGCGAAAAACAGCACCTTTCGTTATAAAACAGCAGTTTGACACTAGCCGTGGCTGCGGCGGTGGTGGTGGTTTTGCGATCGAAACGACAAAGGGAAAAAGAGACGGATGAAGTTCTTACCTCGAGACGACGACGACACGACGTAACCACACCGAGACCGATGGTGTTTCTCTCACGCCGGTGACCTCTTCCTCCTCCTCTTCACTCTCGCTCCCTCTCTCTCTCGGTTCCCTTTCTCCGACGACAACAAAGAAAAAAAAAAGAGCCGTAGGCTTTTCTTTTCTTTTTCTTTGGTTTCTTCCTCACGCCACCAACACAAACACACCCCAAAACCCAAAATGAGCCGTAGGGTTGTTCTTTGTGTTTTTCTTTCTTGTTTGTCCAACACGCCACAAACTCACACCAACAAAACAATTGGATTTCGGTTTATGAAATACATGGGCCAAAAACCTATGCATGTTTTGGCCCTTTGACACTTCTAGTCCCTCCACTTAAACCTTCTCGCAACTAACCCAAAATTCCGACATTTTTAACGATTAGGTCCGATTCGTCTAACCCCGTTAACGGAAACCACATTAAATAAATCTTAAAAAAAAGATTTAATACAAAGAAATTATATACCGGGATACGGGCTTTACATAACGACACTATATGGGTAATCGTGGATAGATTGACCAAGAGTGCTCACTTTCTAGCTATGAAAGAAGCATCACCAATAGATAAATTGGCGAAGCTATATATTGATGAAGTGGTGTCAAGACATGGTATACCGGTGTCTATAGTGTCGGATCGTGATAGTCGGTTTACTTTGAGATTTTGGCAGTCACTACATGAAGAATTGGGTACGAGAGTCAATTTGAGCACTGCTTACCATCCACAAATAAATGGGCAAAGCGAAAGAACCATTCAAACTTTGGAAGATATGCTGAGGTCGTGTGTGTTAGACTTTGGAGGTAACTGGGATACACATCTACCGTTAGTAGAATTCGCATATAACAATAGTTACCATTCCAGTATTGGAAGAGCACCCTTTGAAGCTTTGTATGGTCGGAAATGTAGAACTCCGGTGTGTTGGTTAGAAGCTGGAGAAAAGCAGTTTGCTGGTCCGGAACTTGTGCAACAAACGGCTGATAAGGTGAAAGAGATTCGGAAACATATGAAAGCAGCTCAAGATCGACAAAAAAGTTATGCTAATCCGAAAAGAAGACCGAAAGAATTCCATGTTGGGGAGCGCGTAATGCTTAAAGTATCCCCGTGGAAAGGTGTGATAAGATTTGGGAAACGTGGAAAGCTGAGTCCTCGTTTTCTAGGACATTTCACCATAACTAAGATAATCGGGTTACAAGCATATCAGTTGGATCTTCCACCAGAGTTGGAAGGAATCCACAATACCTTTCATGTATGCTATCTCCGGAAATGCTTAGCAGAAGAAAATGATGTAATTCCATTTACTGACGTAAGAGTAGATGAAAAGAGCCGTTGTGTGGAAGAACCGGAGGCGATTTTAGAAAGATCAGTTAAAAAGTTACGTAATAATAAAGTAGTGGTTATGTTAAAGGTACAATGGAAACATCATAGAGGTACCAATGTGACTTTGGAATCTGAAGAGGATATGAAGAATAGATATCCTCATTTGTTTACCTAACATTGATTTCGGGGACGAAATCATTTTCAAGTTAGGGAGATTTGCAACACCTCGAATTTCCATTATGTAATGTTTTGATGTAAAGGGGTCGAAAGAGAAATTAGTCAAAGTTATGGACTAATAACAAAATTACCAAAATACCCTTTTGCTTAATTCTTAAGTTTTGGTAACAAAATTACCAAAATACCCTTTTGCTTAATTCTTAAGTTTTGGTAACAAAATTACCAAAATACCCTTTTTGCTTAATTCTTAAGTTTGGTATCAAATTACCAAAATACCCTTATGCTTAACCACTAAGTCTTTTGCTTCCTTGCTAAGACTCCAATACCTTATAAATACTATCCCATTCCACCATTTTGAAGGAACACAAATATTCGATTTTGGTGCTTCATTTGTTAGGAACATCCACAAATACTCTCCCTAGTATATTTCGATATACATAGTGTATGTGAGGTCGAGAATGTTTTGATATTAGGTGGTGTTCGTGAAGTCTTCGCTTGTTGATCGTGGATCTTAAGATCCTTGTGTGAAGCACTTTGTAGTTCTCTTTGGTTGGATTTCTCAGTCTGGAAGATTGTCTGGATTTGGGTATTGAGTTCGATATTCAATCAGGTGAGTTCATTCTTACCTTACCCTTTTATAACGTATTTAAATTATGGTAAGGTACATTTTATAATGAGATGTTTCCTGAATGAATTTTGATGGATCATTATACGAAGTAAGATTGTTTGTCTTTAAATTAATGGTTTTTGCTTAATTTCCTTAAACATTATTTGAAAATTATTTATATTAAGCAATAACCTGTACGGGTACAAATAAGGGTAATGGATCCATAGGCACTAGTTTTATATGAACACGTGGAATAGGCGTGGACTAATCGTAATTCCCGTGTGTTTGATAAACGTGGAATAGGCGTGGATTAATCGTAATTCCTGTTTAGGTGAAATGAGGAATAGGCGTGGACTAATCGTAATTCCCATTTCATATTGATGTGAAATCGTGGGATAGGCGTGGACTAATCGTAATTCCCGATTTCTATAGGATGGAAAGAGATAGGCATGGCTTAATTGTAATCTCTACTTCCATTCCAAGAAATAGACATGGACTAATTGTAATTTCTTGGATATGAGCATTAATCTAGAATCCGTGGAGATTCGTAGTGGGTTCTTGAACATGATATCATGACTGACTTAGTGTTTTTCATATTCATGGAATCGGGTATGATCCCGTCATCGCAAGATGTTTTTACGTATGGTAAGAATGGGGGTAAACCAGGTTTGTATGCCTTGTTTACATTGATTTTAAAAGTATTATTTTGAAACTGAATGTCCTCACTAGGCGTTAGCCTAATCGTTTCAGATTAAATTTTCTTACCAGGTACAAGCTTGGGGAAGTAACGGGATGAGTGGAGAGTATACAATGGTGACAAGTTTTGATCTTTTGAAGATCCGATAGTCTTTTGGAGATCCTTTAGACAACTCGGATAATCTAGAATTACGAATGAATGGTTTAGATTAATAAGTTGTTATTTAGTGATCCTTTGATGTAATCTGACTCTTGTCACTATTTCCACTCATTATGAATGAATATGTTAATGGATATTAGATACGTAAACCCTTTTATTTCAGGTTTAAATTTGCCCTGATTTTAGGGTGTTTCACATCCAAACCTCGTAAGTAAAACACTTATCTAACACAGCAGTCTTTCACCATCTTAACACCCCTACAAGGTGGTCCCTCAACTTTCAACCTTCTGATTCAAGTCTTCGGTCTCAGACACCTTACACAGCTGCCGACTTCAACATCAACAGTCGATCTGTTGATACTTTCTTAACCTATTCTTCAACAAGGGATCCTTACTGAACCTAATCCTTCCAACATATCATAATCAACTTCATATCCCGTCGTCCTCATTTCAAACTTAGTCGTGCAACGTCAGTGTTACAAGATTACCTTAAAACTCTTATTCGACGTCGAGGATATTTCATTTCTGCTTCACCACACTACTCCTAACGAGTTGTTAATACCTTGCCGACTTCAAGTCCTTCCTCCGGACACAACCGTCCCACGACAACTGTATTTCCAGTTACCGACCAAGGGTACAGGCCCTCATACAACCGACATCAAAGTCCACTTCCGACTCTTTCACTGTTCGCCTCTCTTCTTGATCACAAATACTAAAATTACAACATTCTCTTCTGATTTGTCCAACCCCTCTCCCATCTCGGAGTCCTTATCTTAAAATGTAATACTCTACGACCTAGTGAGTTCATAGCCTTCATGCATGGCAACGCGATAAATAAATCATTTCGCACTTTTTATCATTTTAAGGAAACGACACTTGGAAACAACCTGGGTACGCATGACCCCAGCACTCTCATAACTCTAATGCACTGCACCACGATCTCGAGAATCGTTCGCACGCAATCTTTCAGAAAAAATTGATCTTACTCAATCAATCGAAAAAATATTGTTATAGCGATAATATATTGAATGAAAATCTGTCTATACGATAAAATTCTGAAAAAATTGTCGACATGAAGTAAACCAGTCGGTTCTCACACTCATTTACATGACATCAACATGTCAATACTCTTTTGATTATAACAGTCTTGCATTCAAACGTTTTCTTGACTTTTTGCAACAATTTAACTTATAATGAAAAGAGTGGAATATTTTGCAAATCGTAAACCCCAAGACTTCATTGTGCGACGTAAATGGAATTGCATTTTTCTTTAAACATACGCTTGCACATGCTGACTCATTTCCGATCAAAATTGATATTTACACATTTACTTTACTTACGAAAAAAAATCTCATGTACACATATAAGAACTCAATGCATGAAACTCTACTTGCAATTGAAGGCTACTCACTCAACAAGGTCAACTATTGTACTCACGCAACTTATCATTGACACTCTGCTCTCGACCAGTGGTCACCCTCTCGGCCTTGCAACAACTTGCTGTACATATGTTCCGCGGCCCACTTACTTAACCATGTCATACTATTTTCGTCTTGATTAATTATCTCACCTTCTACCTCTACACGTTTTCAATCCGACACTGAAAAGCTCGACTAGAGTCAGGACTCTAATCCTCCACTCGCTCTTGAATTGACACTTTCAAGATCTCGACATTGTCCTTCTTACTATCCCAACTGATCTGCCTCACGATTTCTACAACTGGGACTCACCAGAACCGGGAGTCTTACTCAAAAGCAATCACTCATCCTCTTCGAACCCACGAAGGTCTACCTCTAGACGGCTCATAACATTCCAAACAACATTCCGTCTCTACGATGTATACATACATCACATCATAAATGATCTCTCGCGATACTTTCCCAACAATGGGTCTCACTCTACCCCTCAGGGATCTTGCTGACATTCTAGATTACTGGAACACGACATATAAACTAGTTTAAGACTACAACTTCGGAATAATAAGGCAATTTAAGCACATACATGTACCTGTAAGTTCGCAATTACAATGGCCAGGTGTAATCCCAAACTTACCTTACATGACTGTCCTCGGTACCCTATTAGTCCTATCTCTACAATAGTGCCCTCCTAACTCATTTCTGATTCTCAGTTATGATTTCTACTCCCAAAGTTTAAGTTTAGGCCCGTCCGGTCACCTAAATCCCTTAAACTATGGCTCTGATACCAAATGTAACAACCCAGTCTAAAATAAAGCATACGTAGCATTAAATCATGAGTATTACAAAACTGGGTCCCAAAATTTCATTACATCTGATTTACAGTTTAGGTTGGCGGAAACAACCTATACACAACTGAGAATAACTAACTACTAAAGGCATGAGTGGCACTGCTTCTATCTGCATTTATTCTCTAGTCCTGCCCTGCTCACTTGCCAGAGCCTCCTACTATCTGCTTACCTGAAAAGGTTTAGTTTGAAAAATGCGAGGGTTAGGCCATGAGGTCTAGTGAGCTCCCTCCTAACAGTTCTCAAATCATGTAAAAACAGTTTATAACTTTCAAGCATCTTTGCATAAAACTTCAGTTTATAACTGTAACACCCGTAATTTTCGGATAAGCATAATTTCGAATCAGTGTGGAAATCAATCTCTTAAGAAAAATATGAAAAATAGGATTTTGGATTAAATCCTATATTTTATGGTCTTGTTGGATGAGGAATTCAAATACGAGTCCAACGGTTCTTTCCGGAGCGAAAACGGAGCTAAAACGAAGAAGTTATGGCCAAAACAGTGTTTAAGGGGAAACCGGGCAACCAGTGCCCGGCGAGCATTGTGGCGCTAGTTTACTAGCGCGGATACCCGCGCGGAGCTCCTGATCAGCTTATATACGCGAATTTCATCCCTCAAACTTCATTTCTTCATATCTCTCTCATTTCAACTCCGATTTTGATGATTCAACTTGCTATGGTTCCGTTTTTTAGAGCTCTTCAAGGATCTAGAAAGAGTTTGGAAGATCATTGGATGATTCAAGTGTGTTTGTTGGTGGTAAGTCTCGAATCTCTTCCCTTTCTCTCCCAAATCGTTTTCCCTTTTATGGCCAAAACAGTGTTTAAGGGGAAACCGGGCAACCAGTGCCCGGCGCGCATTGTGGCGCTAGTTTACTAGCGCGGATACCCGCGCGGAGCTCCTGATCAGCTTATATACGCGAATTTCATCCCTCAAACTTCATTTCTTCATATCTCTCTCATTTCAACTCCGATTTTGTAACACCCCGCTTACCACGACACAATATTGTCCGCTTTGCCCCACTGGCTCACGGCTTTGTTCTTGGCGACCTGGCAAGGACTTCCCAAGAGGTCACCCATCCTGGTACTACTCCCACCCAAGCACGCTTAACCACAGAGTTCCCAAGGAACCCGCATGCTTGTGGCCCCAAAACGCGTTGTGTCTGGTAAGGCCAAGGTTTACTAATATACCCAGCATCTCTCCTGTCCACGGCCGATGTGGGATATGCCTAAGGTGTTACACACACCCCCCCTTAGAGACTCATCGTCCTCGATGAGGTTTGCCCCACCATCCCGAACGGCACAGGAGTGGCTCTGATACCATTTGTAACACCCCGCTTACCACGACACAATATTGTCCGCTTTGCCCCACTGGCTCACGGCTTTGTTCTTGGCGACCTGGCAAGGACTTCCCAGGAGGTCACCCATCCTGGTACTACTCCCACCCAAGCACGCTTAACCACAGAGTTCCCAAGGAACCCGCATGCTTGTGGCCCCAAAACGCGTTGTGTCTGGTAAGGCCAAGGTTTACTAATATACCCAACATCTCTCCTGTCCACGGCCGATGTGGGATATGCCTAAGGTGTTACACATAAATAAGTGATATCAAACGTCAAAGCGAAGTCCTAACCCAAAGTCACAACTATGAGCCCACACATGCAATTTTCCAGCTTTTACTCTAAGATTTACAGGTCTGTTCGGGACCTGTTTAGCTATGGTTCCTTTTTTTAGAGCTCTTCAAGGATATAGAAAGAGTTTGGAAGATCATTGGATGATTCAAGTGTGTTTGTTGGTGGTAAGTCTCGAATCTCTTCCCTTTCTCTCCCAAATCGTTTTCCCTTTTCTCCTTCACAAAACCCTAACCGATTTTGGGGTTTCTCTTGGGGATTGATGCGTTCCTTACCCATTTTATGCTATTGATTTCATCTATAGATGCAAGAGCAAGTTTCATCCACGACATCTTAGAGATTTTGGGGTTTTCTAGGTTTTCATCAAAACCTAAGTGGTTTTGGAGTTTTTGGCTTGAGGATGCAAACTTCGTCAAGGGAGCTTACGTTTGGAGAAATTCTAGATTTAGCCTAAATCTAGCAAGGTGAGTTCAAGTTGCTTTGTGAAAACTTTGTACATGCCAAAATGTTTCTTTTAAAGTATTTGTGTGCTTTATATGAAATTATCACTTTTTGAGTTAATTAGTGGGTTTTGATTAATCAAAGTGTTGAACTTTACAAATCTTGCAAAAACACCCACATTTGGGGATTTTGAGTGATTGATGAATAAATCACGAGTGAAGGAGGTTTTGTTAATTTATTGCATAAGTGAAGGTTATTTGGTCAAAATACACTTTTAGTGTTTTGTGATTATGTGATAACTAGGATGTGGCACATTTTAAAGTGTGAACGTGTGAGTTGAGGATTTTGGTCAATCCGACCATGTGAATGTTTTAAGAGTTGTAAACCTTTATTTTGGGGCCGATGGCCTATTGAGGAATTAAAAGATAAAGATTTTTGGTAACGATGCATTTGGGTTTACGTAACCGTGTGAGTGACACGTATTTAACCAAACATTTATTTTGGCCTTAAAGGCTTGATTTATACTCAAATAAGTCTTTTGAGTGTTTGCCGGTTTTAGTGACTCGAGATGGAGTCTTGGATGTGTTATATGCTTAATTGCATTTTATTCGAATACGTGTCGGTTTAAGTGTTGGTCTTATGTGTGAAGATCGTTTGATGATTTATTCTTAGTACCTTTGGGACTAATGAACCTTAGTGAGTTATATGCATTGTCGAGTTATAAAAGAGTTGCATATACGTGTACATATAGATGCATATATGATTTGACTTCATTGGGAAGGTGGCAATGAAGGGGTTGTGAGATTATCATGCCTCGGAGCGTGTGTTGCATGATGTGAGTTAGATGCATTTCATTTGCATGAATTGATATTGATAAATGATCATTAGATCTTTTGAGCAGAGGGCTCGGTTTTGGACTCGATTGAGTCTCGAGGGCATTCGCCCGATTTTTAATAAGCTCGACGTGGGCTTGGGGTTTGAGTTGCATGAATTGCATTATATTTGATGTTTACATGATTTGAATGCATTAGTTATTCTTTTAGGGTCATGTATATATTTACGTCAAGTAAGCTTGTTTTGGATGGTGGGTTTCCAAGGTAAAGACCTAGTATGGTTGAACTTGGTAGTTTTAAATGGACTAAAGACCTAGTATGGTTGATGTCTAAGATGGGCTAAAGACCTAGCATGGTTGATGCCGAAGATTAACTAAAGACCTAGTATGGTTGATGTCAAAGATGGGCTAAAGATCTAGTATGATTGATGCCGGAAATGGACTAAAGACCTAGTATGGTTGATGTCTAAGACGGGCTAAAGACCTAGTATGGTTGATGCCGAAGATTGACTAAAGACCTAGTATGGTTGATGTCATCTGCTTTCCACATCCAAGAAGCTTACTTACGTTTATTAGTTGTGGTTTAATTTATGTGTTTGCCACATTCGATGAGATCGGGTCTCCCCCGTCACCGAAGGGTGTTGCTTTCGGGTATTTTATTTATTCGCATTGTTGAGGTTATATTACATGCATATGGATTGTTTTCCATGACTGATGGACGGATTTATGTTACATCCTTATTGGATGTTTTAACTGCTGGAGTTTTATTCGCGGTGGTGATTATTTGAGAAATTATTATTAATTAACTCTTGATGTGAGTTTTGGATTTGAGTCCTTTGCAGAGAAACGATTTTCATTGGAAGCTTTCCTCTCAGAAATTGTGTGCGTTTGGAAAATGGGTTGTCGATGTCTTTTATACAAACCCTTTTAGAAAATCATTTATTAAGTTGAAGCTGTCGATTTATCAAATGATTTGCTCATGATGTAAACTCTTGAACTCACTAGGCGTTAGCCTAATCGTTTTATTTGTCGGCATGTGCAACAGGTTCAGGTTGGGAATAGCTTTAGCTACACTGCGAAGTGATGAGTGCTAGTAGAATGCACGGGAAGTAAGATGCTTAGCGAAGTTTCCGGACTTTTGGGATTAGCAACTTTTATTTGGGTTAAGTAACACCCGCCTAGAGTTGTTAGCTGTTTAATTTGTGATGTTTAAAGTTTGAGGTATATTCAAGGATGATATGTAGAAGTAATTTTATCATCTTTTAGTTTAATTTATTAAAATTAAAGTTAGTTGCTCATTTCAAATTTGAGGGTGTTACAATAACTTTCACGCATCTTTACATAAAACTTCAGTTTATAACTTTCAAGCAACTTTACATAAACACTTTCACATAACTTTTCATAAACACTTTCACATAACTTTTCATAAACACTTTCACGGATAAATCCGCTCCCGTAAGTGGCACCCTGAAGTCACTCAAGAGTGACAACGAGTCAGTCTCACGCTGCCTTACTGGGTCACACCTCCCATGGCATAAACGGAACCTCCCCCCCCCCCCCCCCCCCGGCGTGAACACTGGCGGAACCTCCCCCCGACTTAGCCAATTTACGTCTACTACAATGTATGCATATATCTCATATAAACTTTCAAACAAGTAAAATCGTGTAAATAAACATGGCATTTCTACTCATTTGTCTACTACTGAAAACATGTTCAAAAACACGTATTTTAGTTAGAAAAACTCACCTGGTGCTTTTAATATCTTTCCTTACTTTGCTTCTGACTTACAATCGGGTTACCTGAGAAATGGATGAAATATAAACTGCTCAGATTCTGAAACCAACTTTCTGGACACTATCCGGATCTCTCAGACACTTATCGGTCAATTCAATCTTACCGGGTACCCGCTACTTACCGGGTACCCACACTTACCGGAACTTGCATACTTACCGGATACAACTTTTACCGGACACCGGATCTTACCGGGTACCGGATCTTACCGGAAACTCTACTTACCGGTCAATCACCACTTACCGGACACTACTATACTTACCGGTTAATTACCACTTACCGGATTCTGACTTACCGGGCTTACATTCCGAATCCTACCCGAATTCTATCTCCCGGTAACCATCGTCACAAGGGTTCCCGGGTACTACGGCTGGGACGGTTTTGGGATCAAAATCCGCTAATCGCCCCTTTACCACAACGATTAAAGCAACAACATGGCTTAATAACCTTACCTAGATCATTTCTTACAACTCTCGTTGCTTAAATCACAAGGATGATTATCAAATCCCCCCCATTAGGGCTTCATCCTCAACTTTTAGTTAAAAACCCTCAATCCACCAACAAACTAGCTGAACATATAACAAGAATTTGAGTTTGGGATTACCTGATAGAATCAGTGTAGGTATTGAGCTCAAATGTTACTTCATCTTTCAATTTGTTGCTTGAAGATCTTCTTTCCCTTCAATCTGCTCTTGAGACCCAACACTCCTTCTTTCTTCGCTCCTCTTTTTCTCTCTAGCCGCCAACAATGCAAAAGATTAGTTCCTAGGGTTTTGAGCCCTATTTGGGGCTTTTTATACCTACCCCAAAACTTACAAAATTAGCCCTTAAACTTTCGACTTTACACATTTCTCACAAAACTTTAATCTTTACTAATTTGATCTTGGTTATTACATATGGCTTGTAAATTAATTAGTTTTTCATATGTATTTGAAGACAATATCATACATTTTATTTATGATAACAAATGGTTTTGTCAATTGTAACCATTTGTCCTGAGTTATGTGTCACTGTCACATACAATCCATATTGGTAAAATTTTCATAAATTTTGACTTGTTTTTATTAATGCAACAAAATTATATGCACAACCATAGAAATATACATGTAGATATCAAACATGACGTAAGGTTATTTAGTTCGTTTTTCAATAAGTCATGTAAGAATAAAACTGTATATATATGGATTAATCTGTCTGTATAAATTGGAAATATTTTTGCTTGACAAAGTGTTTTTCATAGATCAAATGAGCGTGTTTTTAAATTGGAATATACATGTTTGGAAAAAACTTAATTTTTTGCATGCCTATAATCTTACTGAATAAGTCATTTTTATATAATCAAATCCTATCAAATAATAATATATAAAGTGATTGAATAAGTTGTAAGTCTAATTAAAATGCTAACAAGATGGCTCTTATAGAAAATTGATGATGAATAAATATACAAAAGGAGGATATGAATTTACAAGAAAATACTATTATATTTAATTTTAATAATTTTTATAAAAAGAACTTGTATAATTTAATTTAGGGGTTAAGTTTTGGATGGGAATAAAGAAAAATAAAACCATTGTTGTTTGTGCACATAGGGCCAAAGGGAATAATTAAGTACGGAAAAAGCCGGAATATAGGGAATCAAAAGAATGAATTAGAGAGAATACTATACATTTATCCTACAATACTAGAGTCATAAAATAAATCTATTAAATAAAATCTAAATTTCATAGCAAAACATTGTGAAAACACGAAAAACGCTAAACTTTCATATTAAAAACTCTGTAAAGGCTAAATCTTCACAGTGTCTTCCTATTAACATTCACAACGTTTTAATGTGAAGGTTCGATGTTCTTTATTGTCTTACAGTACAGGTTCAAATAAATAAAAGTTAAACACTAAAAAAAGGTTAGAAGATGAGATTAATGAAAATTTAGACTAATCCTCGGGCGACCAGAATGGCCTGGAGTCATTGCAGGTGAATCTCCATAGCCACAATGGCTTTGGCAGTGCCTGAATTTGAACCATTGGTAGATGAGCTTCTATTACATCCTCCAAAGGCTTTACCAGTACACCATAACCCAAGTGGTTTATATGAACTATGTTATAGATTATTCTTATGGATTCATGTATACATAGTTTTTTCAATTATTCAACTATATGGACGTTTTTTTCTTATTTAAAGTAGTCTTGAGATAAAATTTCTTAAATTTTTTATTTAAAGTAGTCTTGAGATAAAATTTCTTAAATTTGAAAAATATAAAAAACATAAACCTTAAATTTAAATCAGTAATGTATTAATAAAACATTATTAGAGTTTGTTCCATGTGGATTGAACAAATAAAAAATGGACTGACTTTCATACATAAGACTTTGGTTTAGGCAAAGCCCTTAAACTTTTAAATTTCCAAAGTATGATTAAATAAATAAACACATATTATTAATGTATTAAGGAGTTGTTTATTAAATTTTCTATTAAGATCTTTTTCAGTTAAGTGCTATGTCTATATAAATTTATATTACTAGTTTTTAATATTACTAGTGGTACAAATTTTTGGCTTAATGGGAACACCACACCCCCTTCTTATGGAATAAGCCAAATGATTTATCATTAAGTCGCATGTAAACAATTATATAGCTATACGAATAAGCTAGTCAAGCTATTGAGTTGAGTAAGTCAAAAATAATCAACCCCTACGATTTATAAGCGGAAGATGTGTGTAACAACCCAACTTACAATACCAACCATTACATAACATCATATAATAACTTGTCAAAATAGCCGAAAGTATCTAGTCATGATGTGCGATTATATCTCCAATTTTGCGGAATACAACATTTCACAGCTGAGAATTTAAAGATAAAACTAGTCCGGAAAGTCTAAACGAGAAGCTACAAAACTTTCTTCTATCCCCTAGGCACCGAGCTCACGTCTTCCCTTTACCATTGCTCGAGCCCTCACTCACACGTTTATCTGAAAATGGTTTTCAATTTTATAAAAGTGAGGGTTAGACTGGAGGTTTAGTGAGTTCCATCAAGTAACAAACATCATGCCACAAATATCATTCGAAATAAGTTATAAACGTTTAATAACAGTTCACACTTTTAAAACAACATGCACACATACGACACATGTAGATGGCACACGCATCCGTGACAACGCGTTAGGGCCCACACCACCCCTCAACCGAATCACATGAAACGAATTCATGCACTCTAAATGGGCACACCCTCATATAAAGTCATCACATGCCCCACCCCAAATGAATTCACACACTTTGAAATTTCACACAAATTGATCATACATTATGCCATGGTAAAAAAACATGCATTTCAAATAAACATCATTGCGTATTCAAAGTTGTACGTCAATAAAATTAAATTAGAAAACTCACTGCGACGCTTAATCTCACATTTGAAGCTACGAGTGTCCAAATCGAACACCTAAATTCCACGACACGCGAGGGTGTTAAACCACTTATTTAATCCCAAAAACCATCAGTTACCTAAAATAAACCTCTAATCGGTGCCTTGATCCTACCCGCAAACGAGAAACGAGACAAAATCGAAAATCGCCCAAACAGGGTTTGGGGTGACTTCCATGCGGCCTGGGTCCCCACAAAGTCGCGTCGGGCACTATTTCAGCCTGCACAAAATTTTCAGCCAAAATCCTCACAACTTCTCAATTCCAAACCTTCCCAAATTGATTTGAAGCATCCAAATCGAGGGAATCCATGTTCTAAACTTTTCCCATCTATATCCAAACATCATAACAACAATTTAACCATAGGAATTCGTTTATTGAAGGACTCTCTTTTCTCAAAATCCAAAAAAAAAATCTTAAAGATAAACACCATCAATAGTGGTTTTTATCCAAAACTCATTGAAAACCAATCAATACACCAATAAAACACTTACTCTTAAGAGTTTTAATCCAATAATACCCAAAGATTGAAACCCTTAAGGATAGAGATGATTACCTTGAAGATATAGAAGATGAATTCCACCTAAGTCAGCTCCCTTCTTCAATGCTCTCAATAATACACACCAACACACACTAATTCTCTCCAAAACCCTCTCTAACCTCCCATACGTTTTGAACAAATGAGAAGGGTTTTGAGGGTTTACCCTCATCGACCTCTATTTGCATGTTAGCTCCCGCATAGAGTTTTCACAAAATATACCCCTAAATTCCACAACTTTAACATTAAGGATTTACGTTATTACAATGTCGAGCCTCGTCTCATGATTGATCACTTTAAAAAAACAAAAAAAAAAAGTTTGTTTATCCTATTTAGTTATTGTAACATCCCAAAAATCATAACATGCATTAACGTAGAATAAGCATTCAAAATTACACCAACAACCTATATTAATCAAAACTTGACAGCGGAAGTCTCTAAATCCACAGCCGAAAGCTATATCTAGTCATCATAGTCAAAATCTTGGAGTTGCTCTAAGCTCCAAGTCCTCTTGCCTTCTCTTAGTTCTTACTGGAAGAACCCATAACACGCTTACCTGAAAATGGTTTAGTTTTTTGAAAAGCGAGGGTTAGACCAAAAGGTCTAGTGAATTCCCTCCATAAAACATTTATCATAGTAATAAAATCATTCCTTTAAAACAACTTGTAAACTTCACATTCTCATCATACAAGGTTAAACACAGGGTTCAGGGATTGCATAAGCTACTTCGAGCGGGGCCTAACGGACACCCTCTCGTCTACACCGGAGCCCAAATGGGCCCCCTGTTCCTTCATGTAGGAGGAAACGAATTCCAACCTACAAGCTAACCTCCATATGCCCAAGGAATTATCAAATTCCCTGGCACCCTGACCCCACCGTGTAAACCGACTTCACATAGCGTACACATAACATTTCATGATCATGTATAAGAAAACGTTAAGCATTGATCCATTTGTTGAGTAAACATGCATTTCATGCAAAACATGCATAACATTTATAAAACGATTCATGCTCGTAAAAGAAACCATATCAGCAAAACATAGTACGTCATAAAAGGATTGAGAGAACTCACCTTTGATTATCGTAGAACGCACTTCTTATATACCTTCAAGCTAAACCAATCGAACACCTAAGGGCATTAGATTCACATCAGATTAAAGGGTTCAACCCTACTGGCAGCGAACACAATCCGGATATCAAACTGTGTAAAGCCCGTGTCCCGGTATGTAATTTCGTTTTATTAATTCTTTTTTTTTTAAGTTTTATTTATCGTGGATTCCGTTAACGGGGCTAGACGAATCGGACCTTATAGTCAAAATATATCAACAACATGGGTTAGTTGCTAGAAAGATGTAGTTGAGGGGCTAAGTATGTAAAAGGGCCAAACTTGTGTGGAGACGTTTGTTATTGTAAGCGGTTGGACCGATGTTCGGCGGGTGGCCGATGTTTGTTATTGTAATCGGTTGGACCGATGTTCGGCGGGTGGCCGATGTTTGTTATTGTAATCGGTTGGACCGATGTTCGGCAGGGGGTCGATGTTTTGTTAATATAATTTATTGAAAAATTTTTGGAGTCTTTAGAACTCATGGAAGTAATCGACAGTTAATGATAGGAATGATCGTAGTCGAGTATCCTGTAGGGTATACTGTGAGCAACTTTAGAATGGTTAGAGCTTGAGATTTGACTCGGGATGTATGGAATGTCTAAGGTTGGGGAACAACCGAAGTCGCTTGGCTAGGAATAATTCCATTTGTTGGGGTGTTCTTTCGATCATATTTTCAGTGTCCTAGAAGGAGTACGTTAGTAGAAATGTATTCGAGAAGTTTTAGAAGAAACTTCAAGTGGACTTAGGAACCTGAGGTTGAGATGAGGGAGAACTATCCGGAGCTATTTGCCGGTCTAGACTTCGAGGACGAAGTCTAATCCAAGTGGGGGAGAGTTGTAAAGCCCGTGTCCCGGTATGTAATTTCGTTTTATTAATTCTTTTTTTTAAGTTTTATTTATCGTGGATTCCGTTAACGGGGCTAGACGAATCGGACCTTATAGTCAAAATATATCAACAACATGGGTTAGTTGCTAGAAAGATGTAGTTGAGGGGCTAAGTATGTAAAAGGGCCAAACTTGTGTGGAGTTCGGCCCATGCAACCCAACACCGTATTCCATGTTTGTTAGGGATTGTTGTCGTGAGTACCAAGAAAGAAAACCCAAATTCCTTTTCCCATTCCTTCCTGAGTCGGCCGTGAGCAAGGGAGGGAGGCGGAGAAGTCTGTGAGTATCATCGAGAGAGAGATTCGTGAGAGGGAGAGGAAGAGCGAGAAGGCGAGAGTGAGGAGGAGGAAAGCCGCCGGAGTCCGCCGTTGCCGGAACCGCCGCCGCTGTTCGCCGGAGTCTTTGTGAGAGGGAGGATCGTGCGCGGCTACGGGGCATCGTCGAAAGGTAATCACCCTTCCGCTTCTTTTTCTTTCTCGTCGTTGTCATTCATGTATGGGCGGAACCGCCGCCGCTGTCGGCCTGGGCCGCCGGCCGTATGGCCACCGGCGCGGACCACCGGTTCAGGTGGTGGTTCGACTTTGTCCAAGTTGCTAAGGTGGCGAGGAGTGGAGACGTTGGGTTGGGTTTGCGGGATCGTTTCTTTTCGTTTCGTAAGAATTCTTTCGCAAACCACCGCCGGTCGCCGCCGGCGACCACCACTGCCGGAGGTGGTAGTGGGTGGTGCATGGCCGTGACCTGACCTTAATCATCGTAGAGCCTTTTTAAACCGTGACTTAATCGTTTAAGCCGAATCGTTCAAACCGTCTTTATAAATCGTGATTTTATGAAAATTCTAAGTGTGCTGTCCAGTTTTCGTGTGATCATAACTTTTTCGTCGTAACTCCGTTCGAGCCGAAACTGGCGCCCAAGGTTCAAGTTCGGGGTCGGGCACGTTTTCCGTGTTTTAGCGGAAAACTGGTTCGGTCTCTAGCTGGGCGAAAAAGTGGTCGCAAGTTCGGTGATTCGTCATTTTATGTGTAAAATTCTGGAATCTGTCACTGTTTTGTGTAGACCATAACTTTCTGCTCGTAACTCGCTTTGAGGTGAAATTGGTGCCCAAAGTTCCCAAATCGAGTTGGGAAGGTTTTTTGTGTTTTGCCGAAAGTCTGATTAAGCCCGTAGCTAGGCTGTATTGGGCTGTTTGTGCAGGCTGGACCGAAAACTGGCAATTTTGGTAATCGTTCGTTTTTAATTCATAATAAATTGTAGAAAAATCGTTAGGAGGCGTATAATATGTCCTTGGAACCCTAACTCAGAGGACTTTCTGGTCATGATATAATATTGGGGATTTTCTGGGTTTAAAGGGGTCGAAACAGGTCCCGAACAGACCTGTTTAGTGAGAACGGAAAATAGTTTTAGTGACGGTTTAAGCATGTGTCGTGTCGTAGGATCCGGGTCTCGTATTGACACGTTTTAACATGCGTTTAGGTGCTGGGAAGTGATCGTAATTGTGAAGCTTGAATTGTATTGTTAAGCTAGGCGCACATTCGAGGTGAGTTCTCTCACTATAACTAATGTCGGTTATTTTTACATTACGTTGTGTATGTATGTGATAGTTCTATTTGCTTTTGATGCGGAGTTAAATAATGGGTGTCTAGTCGGACCTTTATTGTTGTGACAACGCGGGTGGCGTAGGAGTTCGGCGGGGCCGAGGATCACATACGCGGGTGGCGTGGTGATTCGGCGGGACCGAAGGTTGTATACGCGGGTGGTGTATGAACCCGGGGGTGCCGGGTTGCGTTTGCACGGTTGTCGTGTGGTCGGTGGGACCGACGTATGCCTATTAGGTGGGTTGGTGGGGGTATGCCCGTCTATGATTTGTTCGTAGACTTGCATGCTGTTATGTGCAATTATCTGTTTATGGTGGTGTGGAAATAACTGTGTTACTTATAGTGTTTGAATTCACTAAGCTTCGTGCTTACCCTTTCCCAATAAATTGTGGTTTCAGGTGCGAGTGGCTCTAAGGCGTGACGGGTACACACTGGCGCGCAAGGAGAGCTGGTTGCTTTCTGGTTTTAATAATTCAACGTTTATTCCGCTGGTTTTATTTTATAAAGATATTAATTATGAGTTTGCAAACGAAACGTTGGGATCATTTAATGAGTTGTTATAAATGAAATGTTTATTTTAAAATTTTAAATTTGCTTGTAATTTTTGGGACGTTACAAACTGTCCGGACACCCTAACTTTCCGGATGCCCCATCCTCCCGAACACCCGAACTGTCCGGATACCCCAACGTCCCGGATACCCGAACTGTCCGGATGCTAGGATTTTTCGGACGCACCCTATTTCGGATACCACACCCGGTAACTCAACTTATCCGGAGAGGACACCCACCCGGACACTATCAAAAACTTTACCCGGGAACACACAATCTTATCCGGAAACTACTATAACCTGCTCGTATCCGGATACGACGGCTGTTCGTCAAAAACCTCTAAAAGTGATTATTTACCCATTTTCGGCCATTAATTTGATTTGACAAACCTAAGGGTTCATCCACCAATGCTAAACAACCACTTAATCCACTTTCTTACCATCAAATCGATTTACAAAGCCAAAAACCCTTAAAACCCACTTTTAAGAAGAATATGGTTGAAAACCCATTGAATCGTCATGTTTAGACTTAAGAACCCAAACCAATTAAGAAAAGAACACTATAACAACAAGGAATACAAATTACCTTACTGATTTCTCATCTGATTCTTCTCTTTCTTTGATTTCTTCCCAATAACTCTTTTCTTCTCCCTTTTTCCTTTCTCTTAGCCGCCAACCCCCAAAACCCCAACAAATACTGATTTTTAAATAATGAGTTGCCCTAGGGAATTGAGCCTTTAAGTATCTTTCAAAAATTTCCATTAGGTCCCTCAAGTCCAACTTCCAATACTTAGACTTTGGCCACCAAACTTTCATCTCTTCTATAACAAAACCTGGTTGTTACAACACTCCCCCCTTAAAAGAATTCCGTCCCCGGAATTCCTCATTGGAAAAGATGCGGGTATCATGACCACACCAAAACTAACACTTCCCTAAGGTAATACCACTTCTGACTTAGTCAACCACCTCATTAAATTTGAAACATGGAACATTGGATGCATTCCCTTCAATTCTTACGGTACTCTAACTCGTAGGCTACTGTTCCTATTCGATCGGTCTTAACGATAGAAGAATAAGTAAGGCTTCTCATGCATCTTTACTTCCTAAAAGGAGGAACCTGGCGGAATCCCCCGCTACAACACGAGATTCATTTACTAAGAAACAGTCACTCACTTGACAGCTTGGCACAAGGCCAACCCTGTACATCCCGACAACTCACAACCCCGAGTTCCTTCATCGTATCACAACTCACTACCTTGCACCACCCAACAATCGTCTATGCAGATACATTTCCCTTATCTCGGGCCACCTAGACCACAGTTCGACAATCATCTATCCCATCCTCACCACTTCACCACCTCATACTTAAACGTAACTAAGAGTAGGAACCTCCAAACCCATCGTTGAAGTGTTCACCTACTCAAATTAAACTTATCCTGAAACACGTCAATTCCTCCTGGATCGCCACGTTCGTTCAATCATAAAAACATAACTCTGGTCATCCTCGCCTAACTGGGAGGAGTAACCATGGTCACACCATACTATTCTCACTAGCTTAATCACTACACGACCCGTTCGTTTTAAACCTTTCTCCCAAAGTTACTAACTTACTCATTCAGTTGTCTCATCCACTTCTTTCCTGCACAAAATCATACACAAATCCCTTCCTCAATACTCTTTCCAAAAGTTCGCACACTTATCAATGACAATCTACACAACACTGCACCTTTTGGCATTACCGTTACATTTACTACTTCCACTTTACTCACTTAATCCGACATACTGTGTAAAGCCCGTATCCCGGTATGCAATTTATTAGTATTATTTCTTTTTTTTTAAAAGTTTTATTTAACATGGTTTCCGTTAGCGGGGTTAGACGAATTGGACCTAATCGTTAAAAATGTCAAAATTTTGGTTGATTGCGAGGAGAAATTAAGTGAGGGACCAAAAGTGTTCAAAGGCCAATACTTTGCATGGATCGGCCCATGCAAAGTCCAAAAAAGCTGAAATCCATAATTCATTTTTTTGGGGTGTGGTTTCGTGATTTAGCAAATCCAAAAAGCCGAAATCCTTAATTCATTTTTGATGGGTTTCGTGAGTTAGCAAGCTAGGAAAGAAGAGAGGAGGGAGGAAAACCCTACGGCCCTTCCTCTCTCACGTTTCTCTCGATCGTAACCCACTCCCTCCCCTCCCATTGTTGTCGACGGCCGAAAGAGAAAGAGAAAAGAGAACGAGAGTGAGAGGGGTGATCGCCGGCAAGAGAGAGAGTTCGCCGGAAAGAGAGTTCGCCGGAGGGAGAAAGGCGCCGGAAAGAGAAGAGAGATTCGTCACGTTTCTTCCGGAAAAGAGTGGAGGAGAAGTCACGTTGAGGTAATCCCGTGTTCCCGTTCTCTTTCGTTGTGATTTCGTTGTCGGAACGCCGCCAACCACCACCACCGCCGGAGGCGGCAGTGGGTAGTGCGTTTGTTGTCCAGCGTAGAATAGCCCTTTCCAGTAAGCTTGTAGGCTGTTCGGGGCTGTTTGGATTAAGCATTGACTTAATGGGATTATAACCTTTAGTTATCATTTTATGTGAAAACGTTTGTCTGCCACTGTTTTGCGACGGCCATAACTTTTCCTTCGTAGCTCGGATTGAGGCGAATCCGGTGCCCACGGTTCACATTCTGTGCCGGGCACACTTTTCGTGTTTTAGCGGAAGTCCGGTTCGGCCTCTAGCTAGGCGTAAATTGGCTGTTTATACAGCAGGTCCGGATGTGGCAGATCGCGTTCCGTTTTAATAGTCTCAGTTTCTGCCACTGTTTTGGGAAAGCCATAACTTCTGCTAGGAATGTCGGATTGGGATGAAACCAGTGCCAAAAGTTCCCATTCTAAGTCTAGTAAGTTTCTTATGTTTTGCGGAAATACCAGTTCGGACCGTAGCTAGTGTCAAACTGCTGTTTTATAACGAAATGTGCTGTTTTTCGCTGTGCAGTTAATCAGTTTTGTAAAATTCATAATAAATTGTAGAAAAATCGTTAGAGCGCGTGCGATACGTCCCTGGAAAGCTAAGACCCGGACCTAGCGGGTAGTTAATTTTAATTGAGGATTTTCTGGGTTTAAGGAGGTCGAAACAGGTCCCGAACAGACCTGGTTTTCTAAGCCAAAAAGTCGTTTTAGCGACAGTTTAATCGTGCGTCATGTTTTAGGGTCCGGGCCTCGTATTGATACGTTTTAACGTTCGTTTAGGTGTCGGGAAGTGATCTTGGATTTGTGGAGCTTGAATTATTGTTTGTGAGCTAGGCACGCTTACGAGGTGAGTTCTCTCACTATAACTAATGTCGGTTACTTTTTACATTACGATTTGTACGTGTGTGGTAGTTTTAATTGTTTGTGATGCGGGACTAAATAGTGGGGCGTCTAGTCGTACCTTTATTGTTATGACTACGCGGGTGGCGTAGGAGTTCGGTGGGGCCGAGGTTTATATACGCGGGTGGCGTAGTGACTCGGCGGGGCCGAGGTTTATATACGTGGGTGGCGTAGTGACTCGGCGGGGCCGAGGTTTATATACGCGGGTGGCGTAGGAACCCGGGGGAGCCGAGTAATGCTTGCACGGTTATTGTGTGGTCGGGTGGACCAGCTTATGTCTTTGGGTGGGATGGTGTAGGTATGCATGTTTATGATTTGTTCGTAGACTTGTATGCTGTTTATGTGCAATTATCTGTTTAGAGGTGGTGTGGGAGTAACTGTGTTATTTATGGTGTCTGAATTCACTAAGCTCCGTGCTTACCCTTTCCCAATAAAATTGTGGTTTCAGGTGCGAGTGGCTCCAAGGCGTGACGAGTACACACTGGCGCGTGGGAAGAGTTGATTACTTTTATGATTTTAATTTTAGACATTTATTCCGCTGTTTATTGTTCGTAAGAATATTAATTATGAGTTTGCAAACGAGATGATTGAATTATTAAATGAGTTTTTATTAATGAAATGTATTACTTTTAAAAAATTTAAATTCCTTGTAATTTTTGGGACGTTACAACTTGGTATCAGAGCACGGCTTGAGTGAATCAAACGCATTTCGGTGTGTTTGATCTCAAGTTTGCGGCTATAAAATTTTTCTTTAAAGTTTTTTTTTGGGAAATAAAAAGAAGGAAAAAATCCGTTTTAGGAACGGTGATCGAGGGCGCAGTGTGTACAGTCAGCCGGAGCCAAGGGGGAAAGGTACATTGCTTAGTGTTGTATTGCTTTCTAGGCATAGGGTATGCATGCTAGATTGCCTGTTGTTGACACTATGCTGTATGATGACTGCTTGCTAGTAGGAATCAATGCTAGTTATAGTAGGTTGTTAAGTGAAGGCCCTATAGGTTGTATGCAGTAAGAATCATATAGCCTTAGAATGTTTGATTTAGTTCTATTGCGCAGCTCTTGTTTGAGTCCAACCGTTCTAGGATAGAATCTTGTATTCGAATGTCTATTTGATTCACGTTGCATGCGACTGGGTATTCGCGAGGCAACTCGTTATGGCTAACAGGGATTTCGTTGTAGCAAGGGTAGTGGGATGAGATGAAATTCCTAGTGAGCTGGGAATAGCGTTTACATATGAGTACGTATGCAAAAATTGCTTTCTAGAACATAGGAGTATGTATGCTAGATTGCTTGGTGCTTAATACACTGTATTGTATGGTTGTTACTTGCTATTAGGAACTTATGCTAACTTTGATAGGTTGTTAAGCGGATGCACTATAGGTTGTATGCGGTAGGAACCGAATAGCCTTAGAATGTTGGATTTAGTTCTATTGCGCAGCTCTTGTTTGAGTCCAACCGTTGTAGGATAGAATCTTATATTCGAATGCCTATCTGGTTTCCACCGTATACGACTGTGCGTTACGAGGCGACTTGTCAGGGTTAGTGGGGGTTCCGCCCTAGCAAGGGTAGTGGGGTATTATGATTATTCCTAGGGAGCTAGGAAGAGTGTGTACATATGCCGGTGCGGGCATATGTGTGTAGTTATCGGCGAGAAACTACTTGGACCCATCGGATGGAACTCGGAACGAGTGATGATAGGTGTGGAAGGTAGTAGTAGAGCTCCTACTATCGGAAACACAGGATCAATGCTCGAGTCGGAGAAAGTCACGAGGAATCCAAGGAGTTGAGCGTGAGCGTTGTTAGTGCGAGTTATTATGTGCTAATAACCCGTTGTAATATCTACCCAGAATAGCCATCACAAGGAGGAACAACAATTGTGAACCTACTAGTACGGATGGGTACTTGTTTTGCTTGAGGTGATGATCGTTGGGGTAGTGACGAAGGTTATAAATTAGTAGTCGTTGGAATAAAAGGACGATTCTAGTATTAATCACTTGGAGTGATGATGAGGATGATGTTTGTGTCGGGCCAAGATGGATGATTGTGCTAGAATCATAGGCTTATAGAGCCGACTTTGACTTGAGAAAAAATCGTAGGGATTATTTGCTGTAATTTCCCAACTTGCCTAAGAGGTTTAAATGTCCGGGTGACGTTAGTGGACCGGAGAGATTTGGAGGAGTAGGAGTCGAGGCGTAGAATGCCGACTAAGTCATGCACAAAGTTTGATTTTGAAATAGATTGCATTAGCAAATTCTTGTGTTTCAAATCATTTTATGGATGGTGTTTTGGAATTTTGGGAAATGTTCAGCACACACACAAGATTTTGAAATATGGTTTTGAAAGTGTATGAAATCGTTTTATCACGGGAGTGCAGACTTTGTTAGAATTTGTCTCTTTTCGTTATTTTTTTCCAACGGTTCTTTCGGGTAAGATGATATACGTGTTGTGGTGTTTAAAATGTTGGGCAAGTGACTACGGCTTGTGACTTTAACATTGGAACTCCTCCACATATGTTAGAGTTGAGACGGAAAGTTACATTCCACGATGTCTGTATAAAGCTATTTGAGTGATTTGGTTAAAATAAGTTTTGTTTTTACGGCGTGTTGAGTCGTGTGGGTTTAATTTCACGAGGTGCATATATTATTTGTTTATGTGACCATTTGGGGAAATCTTGAAAATCAATTTAAAGAACCCCACCTTTTGAGATTTTATGAGATTTTAGTCGATATTTTCAAATGATGGAAGCGGATAGGTTTTTATCTTTAAGTTTGAAACTTACACGAGACAGTTGTGTTTTAACAAAAATATATTTGTAAACCGTTTCATCGTTTTGTATGACTAGCCGACGCGCGTAAGATTTTTTAGTGAACCCTGTGCCACGACATTTTTGTTGAAAAAAAGAGGAATTTTGGGGTCAAATATCGTGGAACTGATTTTGAAATTATGTGCACACTTTTGTTGCACCCGGTGTAAGGTTAAACGGTTACTTTAAATACACGTCATGAGTCAATTCATACTAGAACCGTGACGGTTCATTTTCAAAGAAATTATTTATTTCGCTTTACGTTTTGTGAGTAAACTAAGCTGCAATGAAATGATTTTCGACATGATTTTCATTTGTGGGACGAGCGTGTCCATTTTTGCGTAAATACCGACCTGGTAATAGTAGTTTTATTGCTTACGGTCTTTTTGAAAAAAAAAACTTGACGTTGAAAACATTTTGTAAATGATTTTGTAAACCATTTGGGAAATGCGCTTTTAAGTGTTATGTGTCATTTTGAGAATTTTGAGGGTGTGAGTCCTTTTGGAAAACTCTTTTGTTTAACCCGTGTTGAGTTTGGGACTAATGTTGATTTTAGAGTATTGCTTGCTTAAACTTTATTTAAACGCGTTTTTGACCGACTTATGGGTCTAGCAAGCGTGGAGCATCTTGCTCGGTTTTGACTTTGAGATAGTCATGGGTCAATTGCACGGTTTTAATGGCTCGATGTGGAGCCTTGTTGATGGGTTGTTTTGTTGCACAGTTTTGCATTTATTGCACGTTGAATATTTACATGTTTGGGTGAGTGAGTCATTCCGGGATAGGCATGTTGTTGGTAGACTGTTTGCATTGGATCCTTGGTCATGTCAGTTAGTCGTTAGTAATGATCGGTTGAGTATTTCGGGGTGGGACCCCGGTATTCTTGTGTTATGACCTTGACTTTCCAGTAGGCACTGTGAGGATATAGTCTTGGGCACTTACCTGAAAGGTAGTTCCGATGTGTCGGGCCTTGAGACGTACCTGGAGGTAGACGTTGAGGTGTATCTTGATACAGTGTAACTAGGTTTCCTAGAGCGAGCGTGGAGGATAAGTAGACGGTGGAAGATTGGGTATTCCACACGTGTTGTTAGTGTAGACTGAATAGTGTCGGTTAAGGGAATGATGCCATTTGTAATTAAGAGAATAAATGCGCAGTAACCTTTTTGAAGTAAGTAGTATATTAGGGCGTCGACTTTTGGGCTTAAGGCCAAACACCTTTAGTGTAATCGGAGATTTGTATCCGATTTTAAAATAATTATGGTGATGGTAGTAGTAACCCTGAGATGCTTAATTGAGATGAATGGTTATGGTGGAATGACCTTCGTGGGTGATTATAGGTTTACTGGTTTGACGATTCATGTAGGGTAAATTTTGGGAGTCTAGTAGAACTCATAGGAGTTAATCGACAGTTAATAGTAGGAATGATCGGATCCGAGTATCCAGTGGGTATATTGGTAAGCAACTTTAGAATGTTAGAGCTTGAGATTTGACTCGGGATGTATGGAATATCTAAGGTTGGGGGACAACCGAAGTCGCTTGGCTAGGAATGATTCCAATTGTTGGGGTGTTCTGCCGATCATAATCCAAGTGTCCTAGAAGGAGTACGTTAGTTAGAAAAGTATTCGAGAAGTTTTAGAAGGGATTTCAAGTGGACTTAGGAACCTGAGGTTGAGATGAGGGAGAACTATCCGGAGCTATTCGTAGGCAAAGACTTCGAGGACGAAGTCTAATCCAAGTGGGGGAGAGTTGTAAAGCCCGTATCCCGGTATGCAATTTATTAGTATTTATTTCTTTTTTTTTTAAAGTTTTATTTAACGTGGTTTCCGTTAGCGGGGTTAGACGAATTGGACCTAATCGTTAAAAATGTCAAAATTTTGGTTGATTGCGAGGAGAAATTAAGTGAGGGACCAAAAGTGTTCAAAGGCCAATACTTTGCATGGATCGGCCCATGCAAAGTCCAAAAAAGCTGAAATCCATAATTCATTTTTTTGGGGTGTGGTTTCGTGATTTAGCAAATCCAAAAAGCCGAAATCCTTAATTCATTTTTGATGGGTTTCGTGAGTTAGCAAGCTAGGAAAGAAGAGAGAAGGGAGGAAAACCCTACGGCCCTTCCTCTCTCACGTTTCTCTCTATCGTAACCCACTCCCTCCCCTCCCATTGTTGTCGACGGCCGAAAGAGAAAGAGAAAAGAGAACGAGAGTGAGAGGGGTGATCGCCGGCAAGAGAGAGAGAGAGTTCGCCGGAGGGAGAAAGGCGCCGGAAAGAGAAGAGAGATTCGTCACGTTTCTGCCGGAAAAGAGTGGAGGAGAAGTCACGTTGAGGTAATCCCGTGTTCCCGTTCTCTTTCGTTGTGATTTCGTTGTCGGAACGCCGCCAACCACCACCACCGCCGGAGGCGGCAGTGGGTAGTGCGGTTGTTGTCCAGCGTAGAATATCCCTTTCCAGTAAGCTTGTAGGCTGTTTGGGGCTGTTTGGATTAAGCATTGACTTAATGGGATTATAACCTTTAGTTATCATTTTATGTGAAAACGTTTGTCTGCCACTGTTTTGCGACGGCCATAACTTTTCCGTCGTAGCTCGGATTGAGGCGAATCCGGTGCCCACGGTTCACATTCTGTGCCGGGCACACTTTTCGTGTTTTAGCGGAAGTCCGGTTCGGCCTCTAGCTAGGCGTAAATTGGCTGTTTATACAGCAGGTCCGGATGTGGCAGATCGCGTTCCGTTTTAATAGTCTCAGTTTCTGCCACTGTTTTGGGAAAGCCATAACTTCTGCTAGGAATGTCGGATTGGGATGAAACCAGTGCCAAAAGTTCCCATTCTAAGTCTAGTAAGTTTCTTATGTTTTGCGGAAAAACCAGTTCGGATCGTAGCTAGTGTCAAACTGCTGTTTTATAACGAAAGGTGCTGTTTTTCGCTGTGCAGTTAATCAGTTTTGTAAAATTCATAATAAATTGTAGAAAAATCGTTAGAGCGCGTGCGATACGTCCCTGGAAAGCTAAGACCCGGACCTAGCGGGTAGTTAATTTTAATTGAGGATTTTCTGGGTTTAAGGAGGTCGAAAAAGGTCCCGAACAGACCTGGTTTTCTAAGCCAAAAAGTCGTTTTAGCGACAGTTTAATCGTGCGTCATGTTTTAGGGTCCGGGCCTCGTATTGATACGTTTTAACGTTCGTTTAGGTGTCGGGAAGTGATCTTGGATTTGTGGAGCTTGAATTATTGTTTGTGAGCTAGGCGCGCTTACGAGGTGAGTTCTCTCACTATAACTAATGTCGGTTACTTTTTACATTACGATTTGTACGTGTGTGGTAGTTTTAATTGTTTGTGATGCGGGACTAAATAGTGGGGCGTCTAGTCGGACCTTTATTGTTATGACTACGCGGGTGGCGTAGGAGTTCGGTGGGGCCGAGGTTTATATACGCGAGTGGCGTAGTGACTCGGCGGGGCCGAGGTTTATATACGCGGGTGGCGTAGGAACCCGGGGGAGCCGGGTAATGCTTGCACGGTTATTGTGTGGTCGGGTGGACCAGCTTATGCCTTTGGGTGGGATGGTGTAGGTATGCATGTTTATGATTTGTTCGTAGACTTGTATGCTGTTTATGTGCAATTATCTGTTTAGAGGTGGTGTGGGAGTAACTGTGTTATTTATGGTGTCTGAATTCACTAAGCTTCGTGCTTACCCTTTCCCAATAAAATTGTGATTTCAGGTGCGAGTGGCTCCAAGGCGTGACGAGTACACACTGGCGCGTGGGAAGAGTTGATTACTTTTATGATTTTAATTTTAGACATTTATTCCGCTGTTTATTGTTCGTAAGAATATTAATTATGAGTTTGCAAACAAGATGATTGAATTATTAAATGAGTTTTTATTAATGAAATGTTACTTTAAAAATTTTAAATTCCTTGTAATTTTTGGGACGTTACATACTGTCTTCACCTCCCCACGTTAGCGTGGAGCACTGCTCACCAAACATTACTTGCCCCTCCCTATCGACCTTTCCACATGCTGATATCACTTTCTCAATACTTACATAATCAAACAGTTGCACCAAAGTCCTAACTTAAGGCATTCAATTAAGTCGTCTTGAAACGACACCAGAGTTCGACGTCACTACACATTCTTTAATCTCCAACTTTTACTTTCTCAGACATTTCTTTAACTCATAAGCAACAGCTCACACTCTTTAAGGAGTTCACATCTATTCCACCTCATTTTGACTAACACACCCATCATTTTCTTTAAACTTCCAATTATCCCAAAACATGCTTACTTAGCGACTCTTACAACCACAAAACAATTGGTTTCTTATTTGAGTAAATACTCGCCATCACTCTGTCATTCTATCCCGAACTCAATCATATTACAACGTCTACCTACACTCTACGTGCTCCCACAATCTGGTTAACAATTCATACACCCCAACCGAAACCTCCAAAAGCTTCTATCTGATGCTTCTTCTCTCTCTAACATCACATCACTACGACACGAGCTGTCACATTTAGCTTGACAAATACTGTCACTACACATCCTTACACTCTTTGCCCATAACATCACACTGCAGACCAGATCTCTCATGATCATCCATACACAATTTAAACTCGCCCTCAAAGTTACCCGCATGAAATCGAGCCTATCTCGCTACTTAGTCCTTTCACAACTTGCTGAACTATAACTCACGAGTTCTCAATTAGCTCAAACACAGACATTCTAGCTAGCTCTTTACGATCTGAGATTTTATGTAAGCTGGACACAGTCCCTTACTAAACGATAAAGTCTACACACTCGCTTCGCTCGTGCTACTTACCTCATCATTCTATGAACCCTCCATACTTCGCAAATAGAACGCTTATTCAAAACAATAACTTCTCCTCCTCTTAACACCCCTACAAGGTGTTCTATCAATTCCCAACCTTTTGGTTCAAGACTTCGGTCTCGGCCACCTTACACAACTGTCGACTTCTACAACAACAGATAACCTTTAACTACTTTCTTAACTTATTCTTTAACAAGGGTTCTCTTACGGAACCTAATCCTACCAACGTATCATAATCACCCTCAAAATCCATCGCCCTTAATTCCAGACTTACTCATGTAACATCAATATTACAAGCTCACCTCAAAACTCATACCCCACGCCGTGGACCTTTCATTTCTGTCTCACAACACTACTCATAAAAAGTTGCTAAAACCAACGCCTTGATGACTCCTAGTCCTTCCTCCGGACACCATCGTCCCTCGGCGACTGTATTTCCAGTCACCGTACAAGGGTACAGACCCTCGTACCACCGATACCAAGGTCCACTACCGATTCTACCACTGTTCACCTTTCCTCTAGAACACATATACTGAAACTACGTACGTTCTCTCCTGACTTGTCCAACACCTTTCCGCTCTCGGAGTTCTTCCTTAACTGATAATGTAATATTCTACGACCTAGTAGGTTCATAGCCTTCATACATGACAATACAGTAAATAAATCTTTTCGCACATTTGATCATTTTAAATAAACAATGTTAGGAAAACACCTGGGTACACATGACCCCATCACTCTTATAACTTCAACGCCCTGCATAACGATTCGAGAATCGTTTGCATGCATCTTTCCGTGAACCTTAATCTTACTCAATTTCGTACGATGTTATTATGACAGTAATACGTTGAATAAAAATCCTTTCATACGACACAATTTCGAAAGAAATTACCGACACCAAGTACATCAGTCGGTTCTCGCACCCCTTTTATTTTTTATATCAATCGGTTAAAATTTCATTTGATTGTAAAAGTTTTGCTGGCACACGTCTGCTCGACCTTTTGTAATAATTTAACTTATCATGAAAAATGTGAAATACTTTGCAATCGTTAGGCTCAAAATTTCATTGTGCAATGTGAATGAAATCACCTTTTCTTTAAACATACGCTTGCACATTCTGACTCCTTTTCGATCAAAATAGATATTTACACATTTAATTTAAATCGTGAAAATTTTCATGTTATATTTAAGAAAGCTATGCATGATACTCTACTTGCAATTGAAGGCTTCTCACCCTAGCAAGGTCAACCGCTTTACCCACGCAACTTATCCTTGACACTCTTCCTTCGACCAAGGGTCGCCCCCTCGGTCAAGCACTAACTTGATATACCTGCGTTCCACATCTCACTTACTCAACCATTTCACACTATTTTCGCTTTGATCGACTATCTCACTTTCTACTTCTACATGCTTTCAATTCACTATAAGTATCTTATTCCATTTATCTTGCCAATGAAAAGCTAGACTAAAAAGTCAGGACTCCATTGATACTTTCAAGGTTTTGACACTGTTCTATCTTACCATCCCAACTGATCTATCCCATGATTTCCATAACTATGACTCTCCCGAAACTGGAGTCTTACTCAAACTCAAACATTCATCCTCTCCGAATCCACGAAGAGCTACCTCTAGACGACTCATAACATTCTTTACAACGTTTCTTCTCTACGATGTCTACATACATCACATCATAATGACTCTTACACGACACTTCCCCAAACAATGGAGCTCGGTCTATCCCTCAGGGATCTTGCTGACCTATTCCTCAACGTTCTCCTAGCCATAGCGCTAAACTGAAAGAAACCGATAGTTAATCCTTGCTAGACATGACTCAACAAATTTGCTATAAGTAAGGTATTGTAAGCACGCACATGTGCCTGTAAGTTCGTAATTACACTGGCCAGGGGTAATCCCAAACTTACCTTACACGTTTGTCCTTGGCACCTTATTCCTAAGCGCATTTATAGTGATCGTTCCTAAAGGCAATCCTATGTCTCGGCTGTGTTCCTGATCTTACAGTTTAAGTTTAGGCCCGATTGGTCACCTAAATCCCTTAAACGAAGGCTCTGATACCATTTGTAACATCCCCAAAATCATAACATGCATTAACATAGAATAAGCATTCAAAATTACACCAACAACCTATACTAATCAAAACTTGACAGCGGAAGTCACTAAATCCACAGCCGAGAGCTATATCTAGTCATCATAGTCAAAATCTTGGAGTTGCTCTAAGCTCCAAGTCCTCTTGCCTTCTCTTAGTTCTTACTGGAAGAACCCATAACACGCTTACCTGAAAATGGTTTAGTTTTTTTGAAAAGCGAGGGTTAGACCAAAAGGTCTAGTGAATTCCCTCCATAAAACATTTATCATAGTAATAAAATCATTCCTTTAAAACAACTTGTAAACTTCACATTCTCATCATACAAGGTTAAACACAGGGTTCAGGGATTGCATAAGCTACTTCGAGCGGGGCCTAACGGACACCCTCTCGTCTACACCGGAGCCCAAATGGGCCCCCTGTTCCTTCATGTAGGAGGAAACGAATTCCAACCTACAAGCTAACCTCCATATGCCCAAGGAATTATCAAATTCTCTGGCACCCTGACCCCACCGTGTAAACCGACTTCACATATCGTACACATAACATTTCATGATCATGTATAAGAAAACGTTAAGCATTGATCCATTTGTTGAGTAAACATGCATTTCATGCATAACATTTATAAAACGATTCATGCTCGTAAAAGAAACCATATCAGCAAAACATAGTACGTCATAAAAGGGTTGAGAGAACTCACCTTTGATTATCGTAGAACGCACTTCTTATATACCTTCAAGCTAAACCAATCGAACACCTAAGGGCATTAGATTCACATCAGATTAAAGGGTTCAAACCTACTGGCAGCGAACACAATCCGGATATCAAACTGTCCGGACACCCTAACTTTCCGGATGCCCCATCCTCCCGAACACCCGAACTGTCCGGATACCCCAACGTCCCGGATACCCGAACTGTCCGGATGCTAGGATTTTCCGGACGCACCCTATTCCGGATACCACACCCGGTAACTCAACTTATCCGGAGAGGACACCCACCCGGACACTATCAAAAACTTTACCCGGGAACACACAATCTTATCTGGAAACTACTATAACCTGCTAGTATCCGGATACGACGGTTGTTCGTCAAAAACCTCTAAAAGTGATTATTTACCCATTTTCGGCCATTAATTTGATTTGACAAACCTAAGGGTTCATCCACCAATCCTAAACAACCACTTAATCTACTTTCTTACCATCAAATCGATTTACAAAGCCAAAAACCCTTAAAACCCACTTTTAAGAAGAATATGGTTGAAAACCCATTGAATCATCATGTTTAGACTTAAGAACCCAAACCAATTAAGAAAAGAACACTATAACAACAACGAATACGAATTACCTTACTGATTTCTCCTCTGATTCTTCTCTTTCTTTGATTTCTTCCCAAGAACTCTTTTCTTCTCCCTTTTTCCTTTCTCTTAGCCGCCAACCCCCAAAACCCCAACAAATACTGATTTCTAACTAATGAGTTGCCCTAGGGAATTGAGCCTTTAAGTATCTTTCAAAAATTGCCATTAGGTCCCTCAATTCCAACTTCCAATACTTAGACTTTGGCCACCAAACTTTCATCTCTTCTATAACAAAACCCGGTTGTTACAGTTATTTATGTAGAATTTTTTAGATTACAAGGATAGAGAACCTAAATGAAAGCACACAAATAATTAGGGGTGTGCAGAAAACCAACCGATCCAATCTGAACCGACCGATCCAATTAGAACCGACCGACTTTGATTGGATATCCAATTGCAATTGGATCGGATCGGATCGAAATTTTCAAAATCCAATTGGATCGGTTCGGTTGTTGGATGGCAGTCTAGAACCGACTGCAAACCGACCGAACCGAACCGATTACCAACCGACCGAACCATCCAATTTACATCCAATTAATATAATATATTAATATTATATAATATTGTTAATATATTTACTTAAGGAATTAATTTTTTTTGAAAAAGCTTCCCTCTTTAGACATTCATCAAAGCACGCCCCAAAAATAATTCAAAATCATCCAAATTTCCAAATTGGCAAAAGACAAAAAAGTAAACCCTCGTTCTCATTCTCAACTCTGAACTCTCACGCCTCACGCCCTCACCCACACCAAAACTTCAAAACCCTAGACGCTTCTTCTCAGACAATTTACCGGCGGCGGCGGTCTCAGGCGATTTAACGGCGGCCTCTCGAGTCTCGACTCTCTCTGCCGCTGCTCTCGTCTCTTTCCTTTCCGCTGCTCTCGTCTTTTTCTGCTGCTCTCTCTTCCTTCATCACGGCCGCTCGGTATGTTTAATACTTCTCTACTTCCCTACTTTTGTTTCTGTTTAATACTTCTCTAATTTCAGTATTTTACTTCTAAAATTCCAAAATGCATTTTGTTCTTGAAGCTTAAATCCTTAAACATTTTATAATATACTGTTAATATAATAAAAATATAACGATATGGTATAATAGTTTTACTGAAACGAAAGGAACGCGTTGGTTTCCATAGATTGCTCCTACATTCTTCTCAAGTAATCCAAGGGAACAGCCTCCAAAAAGCATGAATAACAATATAGTTTTTAATGCTATTCATATTGAGATCTCAAGAAGATCCAAATTTCATTACCCTATTTTTAAATAATTCCTATTTAAACATTAAAAATACATTTATTTAATTTTTACAAAATGAAAAAGAAATAATTACGTTTGTTTGAAACTGAAAATTTAACTCGGTGATCGATCTTTGATAGGAACACAAGAAACAAATTTTTTTTGTTAATTTATTCATCAAATTTGTTTCGAAAAATTGAAATATAGTTATGGGTTTTAGTTATTTTGACAAATTAGATAAAACCCATTAAAATAAATAGCTTAAAATAAACAAAATGCTTCTCAATTAAATGTTAGCTTAAACCATAATACCATCGGAATATTATGATTTATGTGCATTGTTGAAAATTGGATTTAGAACATTGGATGTCGGATGGATCTTATCCGATCATCCATTGGATGTCGGATCGGATGAATCCAATCCGATCCGGTTAACATTGGATGGAACCGAACTGATCCAATGGATATACAATAAAAATATCCATTGGATGTAACCGAACCGATCCAATCATCCATTGGATTGGAAAAATCCAACATCCAATGGATGATTGGATCGGTTCGGTTGGAAAAATCCAACATCCAATGGATGATTGGATCGGTTCGGTTCCCCTCAAATCCATTGGATGTCAACCGATGAACACCCCTACAAATAATACAAACTTTCAAAGACTAATATTATAACCGTGTGAGAATTTATCTGTGTTGCATACTTTCAAATATATAATGTATTTACAAATTTTTGGACATGTAATATTACAATTTATATTTCAAAATAGATCGACACATATCAATTCAAATAATTAATTGGAAACCCTATATAATAATATTAACCTTATGGTTAAATAATTGCACCTTGAAAATAAATTTTTAACTCTACAATTTATTTGAAAATAAAAGTTGTGATAATTTAAGTCATATAAAATATCAAGAAATTGATTGAAATAGGCAAATTCTCTATCTAAGTCCACCTTTCAGCTATTTTTTCAATCGAATTCTTATTTTAATCCAAATTTACATGAGTGTTTTATGCATTTACATAAACTCTATTTTCAGATTAATAAAAAAGATTTTTTTATAGAAGTATGGATCCTTACACAAATTTATGTAAACACACACACATATATATATATATATATATATATATAGGAAGATTCATGTGAGGAGCGTAACAATTTAAGAGAACGTGAGGAGCACCGCTCATGTACAAAATCACATGTGATTCATAACACAAGGACTAAAAATCATATGTGATTAACATTTTGGACACGCGCGGTTTGTCACGCGGTTTGCAAAAGCGTGCGGTTTGTCCCGCGGTTTGTGTTGTGAATCACATGTGATTTTGTACATGGACGGTGCTCCTCACGTTCTCTTAAATTGTTACGCTCCTCATTTGAACCCGACCCTATATATATATATATATAATAGACTTTACATAAATGCATAAGATATTTGTATGAATTCTGACTGAAATAAAGAATTTAGTTATAGAAATGACTAAAAATATTTTTGATTGGGAAAATTAATTATCTAAGGGGCCGTTTACAAAATGTTTATCCGGGTAAGTGTTTACCAAGTCACATTAGCTTATCGGATGAATATGGCAAGGACCAAAAATCTTACCCGGTAAGAGCGGAAGCAAGGACCGAAAGTCGAAAGTAAGGACCGAGAGTCTTATCCGGTAAGTGAGTGCGATGACTCTTACCACGATTACCACTTACCGGCTAAATTGTTGCATACGATACAATTTTGGTGGACTAAAATCTTACCCGAGGAGTAAGTGATAGTGTTGAATTTTACCGGTAAGGTAAACGGCCCCTAAGTCGATTTTTCCTAAAATATTGTATCTTTTATACATTTAATGATACATATGAAATTCAATAAATGTATTGTACTTTTGATTAAATCAATTATATTGTGTTTAGTAATAACTACTATTTATCTGACATGTCATTTCATTTTCATATGTTAAACACACTACAATTAATTCATGATATATTAAAAAATTCATTACTTTATTGAATACCATTAATTAAATACCTATAATAATAAATTACACGGTTCACAACACGAATTTAATACCTTAATTTTAAGGGAATTTAATTAAAATACCCAAAGTTTTGACTTTAACTTGCCAAAAGACCCATAATTTTAACACTTTTGCAAAAATACCTATTTTTTCCGCTATAGGGGCCACGATTGCGGGCCAGGGGCTGTTTTGAAAATTATTCTCCTGCGATGGCGGCACGGGGAGGAGTCCCGCGAATCACACTTTTTTTGTGAATTGTATTGTAATTGATATTTACACTTACTTTTACTTTATACATTTTACTTTCCTAATTTTAATTTTACACCTTCATCATATTAACACATATAATCGTTTATTAACTAAAATACGTTAAAAAAATACGTTTTAATTTTAACAAGTTACACCATTGTACCCGTCTCTTCGATACCTTCGAAATGAGCCCAATATTGAATATTTTTGGATTTATTTATTATATTATATATCATATATACTACATAAAAATATTTTTAATATTTACAATTCATACACTTATAGGTAATTATTTAATTTATGGTACATGTCTTACTTTTCCAATTTTCGTTTTACACTCCTATCGCATTAACATAATAATCATATATTAACTAATTGATTAAATCGTCAAATTATTTGGATTATATATATATATATATATATATATCGAACTCTTTAACACATTTTAACGTAATTATGTATGTTAATGTGATGTGTTAAAACGTATTTTTACCGTCAAATTATTTGGCTTATATATATATATATATATTTATCGAACTCCTTAACATATTTTAACGTAATTATGTATGTTAATGTGATATGTTAAAACGTATTTTTTAAAACGATTTAATCAATTAGTTAATATATGATTATTATGTTAATGCGATAGGAGTGTAAAACAAAATTGAAAAAGTAAGAGATGTACCATAAATTAAATAATTAACTATAAGAGTATGAATTGTAAATATTAAAAATATTTTTATGTAGTATATATGATACATAATAAAATAAATAAATCCAAAAATATTCAATATTGGGCTCATTTCGAAGGTATTGAATAGACGAGTACAATGGTGTAACTTGTTAAAATTAAAACGTATTTTTTTAACGTATTTTAGTTAATAAACGATTATATGTGTTAATATGATGAATGTGTAAAATTAAAATTAGGAAAGTAAAAGGTATAAAGTAAAGTAAGTAAATAATTATAGCGAACGTGAAGTTCCAGCCCCATTCGCCGACCTGTTCCCCCTTGATCTTGAACCTCCAGCCATAGTGTTAAGAAAAGCGAGAGAATGTTTGTAAACGGTGTAAAAGAATGTATAAAAGATAGATAGCAAGTTGTGAATTACTACTTCATCATGCCATCTACTTATAGCCATGAAAATGTATGTTCTTCATCTGGGATGTGGATATGGTCAAAGATTTCGTCTGAAAAGTTGTCTGCATGATTCGTCTGAATAGTTCACTGCAAGATTCGTCTGAAAAGAACCTGGAAGATTCGACTGAAAAAGTAACTACAATATATAACAATTCTTGGGGAACGGGCCTACCAAATATTATCAGTTTCATCAACATTTTATTTTCCAACTTTTTTGAATTGAAGCTAAACATAACTAATTAATGAGAATTTAGATCAGATTTATATGGCACTATCAAATGCAAGTTTCTATAATATAGATATTGTTCTACATTACATAATACCAATTTTTGCATCATATGAATCACTTCCAGACAACAAGAACCAATACAGTACTAGTTACAAAGAAAACTCGGCTTCAACAATAAGACTTCCATTTAACAAAAACCCCTTCGTCGGTTCATCGATTTCACTCAGTAGCATGAAACATGGATCATCCAGTTCCTTTGGGGTCAATTCCTAATCTCCTTGACCACCTTTGGATGCGGTCACATTATTGAACTTTCTCACTGTTTGTTGTATATGACTGTAACATGAATTCTGCTATGTATTATGATTACCGCAAGTTTCATAAACCTACTTACTAGGTGTTGAAAATTTTTAGTAAAAATATGGGTTTTACTAAACTTTGGACACATTTATATATATATATATATATATATATATATATATATATATATATATAGGGGTGGGTTCAAATGAAAACTCAAATTCAATTGTAAACGTGAGGACAAACCACAGCCCTTGATTAAGAAAAAGATGATTAAATCAATGAATAAAAAACACGGTGGCAATTTTGTAAATACTTGAAAACTATGTCCATGGCTTAGTGAATTTTTAGCGCGCAAGGGTAAAATTGGAATCAGCCCTTTTTTGTTGACTTTTTATTTTATTTTTTAATTAAAAAACTTTTACCCCTTAAATTTTAAAATAAATTATCTCAAAAACTACTAACATTTTAATCAAACAAATTACATAAAAAACGAGAATTTCGTGCTCTTCGATATGACATCCATCATGATATAGTTTTTTTTCGTTTTAACCGTTTTTACGTGAAATCGTGTATATGTGTTATATTCAGAGTGAATAAAGGTACATTTATTCAGTTTTGAATATTTACCTTTATTCAGTCTGAATATATAGAGTTATTCAGACTGAATAAAGGTACAAAATTTAAACATTTATTCGTTTTGAATATCTACCTTTATTCAGTCTGAATATATAGAATTATTCAGACTGAATAAAGGTAGATATGAAAAAATGGAATTATTCAGTCTGAATATAATACATATTCAGACTGAATATAACACATATTCAGACTGAATATAACACATATTCAGACTGAATATAACACATATTCAGACTGAATATGTGTTATATTCAGTCTGAATATAACACATATTCAAACTGATGTATTTATATGTGTTCTTCAGTTTTTCGTTTTTAGTTTGATGGTAATCTGTTTGATGGTAATCTGTTACTGCTTCCAAATATCTTGGTCACCTTTGCCTCTTCTATCCTCGTGAAAATGGCTTGGTGCAAACTGCAAAGTAGTATTACATTGACAATATAGTGACAATTATTGCATTTTTTGTATTTCTGAGTTGTTTGCTTGTTACTTGAGAAATGTGTGTGTATACTAAACGCCATAACCTTGATCATAGCGTGTAACAGTGATGAAAATGCAGTTAGTATTAAATAATGATTCCTAGAGCATCCTAGAATTACTCTGTAAAATCATCCATATTAGTGGTTCTTTTGAACATATAATAAACTACAATTGTACCCCTCATTCTTTATAAAAAATTTATAGAGTTATAGTCATCAATTTTTGGTAATTAAATGATGTTTTGAATGTGTTTTCTCCTGTAAAATTCAGTGTAGTCATCAATTTTTGAATGTGTTTTCTCCTGTTATATTCAGACTGAATATAACACATATTCAGTCTGAATATGTGTTATATTCAGTCTGAATATGTGTTATATTCAGTCTGAATATGTGTTATATTCAAACTGAATATAACACATATTCAGTCTGAATATAACACATATTCAGACTGAATAAAGGTAGATATTCAAAACGAATAAATGTTTAAATTTTGTACCTTTATTCAGTCTGAATAACTCTATATATTCAGACTGAATAAAGGTAAATATTCAAAACTGAATAAATGTACCTTTATTCACTCTGAATATAACACATATACACGATTTCACGTAAAAACGGTTAAAACGAAAAAAAACTATATCATGATGGATGTCATATCGAAGAGCACGAAATTCTCGTTTTTTTGATGTAATTTGTTTGATTAAAATGTTAGTAGTTTTTGAGATAATTTATTTTAAAATTTAAGGGGGTAAAAGTTTTTTAATTAAAAAAGAAAATAAAAAGTCAATAAAGGATGCGCTCATTCTAATTTGACGAAAATACCCCTAAAGCTAAATTTTAGGAATGGCTTAAATATGGCTGCGATCAATGGACGAGATTTGTCCTCATGTTTACAATTGAATTTGAGTTTTCATTTGAACTTTCCTCTCTATATATATATATATATATGTTATATATAACTAACTCTTAGTAGGTTTATGTTCTCCTATATGAGAGCTTCGAAACGATATATAATGCGTCCAAAACGGAGTATGTGTGAATGTGTGAATGAGATATCGGTTTATGTTCTCCTAACATTTATTTTTATAAAAAACACTAATCTTTTTATTAAAAAAACACTAACATTTATTTTTATAAAAAAACACTCTTAACATTTATTTTTATAAAAAACACTCATCTTTTTATAAAAAAAAAACACAAACATATGTTTTTATAAAAAACACTCTAACATCTTTTTAAAAAAACCACTATAACATCTTTAAAAAAAACTCTAACATCTATAATAAAGACAACATTATAACATACAACAAACTTAAAAACACTCTAACAATCTACATAACATATATTTTAAAATTTAAAATAACAACATACAAGAAAAGTACAAGAAACTTAAGAAAAAATTACCAAACGAGTAACACGAGCCATCTTCAAACAAATCGAGCGCGTATTCCACACGACAAATTGAGAGAGTTTGGGAGAGGAGAACACTCTTGTTGGAGAGAATTTTTTATAAAAGTGGTGGCCAAAGAAGGCCCCCCCACCCTCTCTCATATAGCGGCCGAAAATTAGGGTTGGGGGTGGTTGAGGCATTAATGAAATTAGAGTTTAACCCTACGTCGACGCGTGACAGTTCATCCCGCGATCGCTGGGTACCTCCGCGGGCAGGGGCCAAATCTGTCACCGCGGGCATAGTTGAGGGGCTCCGCGGGACTTTTGGCCAAAGGGTTGTGACACGTGGGCGTGGGCCTGCGATCGCGGGACCCACCGTGGAAAATTTGGGTATTTTGATAAAGTGGACGAGATTTTGGGTATTTTGGTAACTTAGAGTCAAACATTGGGTATTTTAATTAAATTCCCTATTTTAATTAATTTCCCTAATTTTAAACCCATTTTATTGGGAAAAAAATTAATTAATACTATATGCTTTGTAATTATACAGTTTTAAGATAAATTAATTGAGCATTTGACTTTTGTCATTCTCCACCAACAATGGCCAATTATTTAGTAGATATCATGTAATTAAATATTCTTAGGATAAACCAATATGGATTTTGACATAATAAATACGTTAATTTAAACCCATTTTTTATTTTTTTGCAAAAAAATTCATTTAATAAATACCATGTAATTAAATAAAAAAATATTATATATTGGATTCATTTCGAAGGTATCGACGAGATGATTATAATGATGTAGCTTGTTAAAATTAAAAAGTATTTTTTTAACGTATTTTAGTTAATATACGATTATATGTGTTAATATAATAAAAGTGTAAAATAAAAAATAGAAAACTAAAAGGTATAAAAAATTAACTAAATAAGTATAAGGGTGTGAAATGTAACATTTAAATCAAAATATTAAAAACCGAGGACAAATGTGTGGATCACGGACCAATATCGCGGGCCACATGGGCAGGCCCGCGATCGCAGAATGATTGGGTATTTTTGCAAAACGCGAGAGAAAAGGGACATTTATGCAAGTCAAAGTCAAACTTAGGGTATTTTAATTAATTTCCTAAACCAATATGGATTTTGACATAATAATAACGTTAATTTAAAACCATTTTTTATTTTTTGCAAAAAGTCACTTGGGTTGTGGTATACTGGCAAAACCTTTGGGGATGTAGTAGAAGTTCATCTACCCAAGGTTCAAATCAAGTCACTGCCAAAGCCCTTGTGGCCATGGAGGTTCACCTGCGATGACTCCAGACGATTCGTGGTCGCCCGGAAATTAGTCGATGCGCGTAAGCTGATCCGGAAATACACGGTTAAAAAAAAAACTCATTTAATAAATACTATGTAATTAAATAGTATTAAATATCCATAGACATAAATTACACGATCCACATTTCTCAACACGATTTCAATATGGAATTTGGCATATTAAATACCTAAATTTATAAACCCATTTTCATTGGGAGAAACGCTAGTATACTATATAATAAAAAATTATTATTATGATCATCAAATAGTAAAAATTTATTTTTACATTTTCAAAGTTTATATACAAGATACATACACATTTCATCAACTATTTTTTTACTTTACATATAACTAAAAGTGTATTCATGTAATATATTTTTATTTTATCTCTCTCAATTTGGTTTTTGAATTTATGTGGGTTTATTAGAGCAATAGAATATTTATTGGTTATCAATTTTATAGGCTATTTTTGTTATATTAGATTATTATTAGTAAGCTTAACGGTTATCTACTATTTAAACATGTTTTTAATTACAAAATCGACCTATTATTTACCAAGGGTCATTGATTCTGCCTTCATTTAGGTTAGTTATGCTTCCTTAAACATCAAGTTACAACTATATCTATTGATTATCAGTTTTAAACAATATTTTATCGTATTAATAAAATTCAATGCAAACTATTTATTTTATCTATTACCGTTGACTATATCTAAGAAAATAAAACAAACTATTTATTTACCCTTGTTATATATATTGGAAAATATTTATAATGTTAAATAATGATTTTTTAGTTCAACCTATCAATAAATATGTCAGCATATATGTACAAGGTCAGCTTCAAAAGAAAACAATAAAAAAAATAATAAATTAACACCTTAGGACATCCACAATGGTAAACCTATCTCAATGACTTGATCAAAAAAAAAATATATTAAAAAAATAGTGGGTCCCACCAAAGACTTGAACTTGCCTCTCACAAACAATTGTTCAAACACTTGAGAAAGACCAAGTCTTTCATTAGTAAACTATCTTCAAGTCCTCACTCCAATAATCAACCCTTCTTCAAGTTGTTATCAAATGACCATTGGAGATGCTCTTAGTAACCGTTAATTTGATGATATGTATATGTGCATGTAAGTAATTTTTCTAGTAGATATATTTACATATAAAGCAGAAAACATCTTCAATTATTTATATGCACATGTATATACCGTACAAATAAACAGTAATTAAGATGTGCCGTAGTTGTGTATTTTTTTGGGAGGGAGAGATTTTTCTTTTAAAATTATAATTTTTTTTATAATATTATTTACCAGGGGTATTTCAGGCATTCAAGAAATCGAGGAACCAATACAAATACAACCAAAACTGCCGATCCTTTTTGACACACCAACCCTAATTTCATACAAACAATCTTTCCCCCTCCTTTTTACCCATTTCTCTCTCTCTCTCAACCACCATCTTCGTTTTCATTTCTTTCTCTCTAGATTTTATCAAGAAATTTATGAAACCTAATTTTCTGTAATTTGATCAACTATCGTGAAATTAAGGATATGGGGAGGTACATGAGGAAGGCTAAATTGACCGGCGATGTTGTGGCAGTTATGGAGGTCTCACAATCCTCTCTCGGCGTTCGAACGCGAGCCAAAACCCTAGCTTTACAGAAACTCCAAGCTTCGAAAACAGCCACCGCCACCGCAGCGCCACCACCGGAGCAAAACCTTGAGTTGTCGTATCTTCAACTGCGAAGCCGTAGGCTGGAAAAGCAGCCACCGCTACAACAATCAACATGCTATAGGCAACAAAACCCTAACCCTCGCATGAGTTTGGCAATTCGGTCGGGTAGTTCGGTTTCAGTCGGGTCGGTTTCAAACAATGAAAATGTTAGGGTTTTGGGTGAGTCTCAAGTTGAAGCAGATGAAGGAACAGAGGCTTATTGTGATTTGGGTTCTGAAGAAGCTTCTTTTGGAGATAATAATAATATTGATTTTGATGGCAGAAAGAGGTATTAATTCTTTTTTTTTCCTGATAAATATACACATATATATAATTAATTCAACATCTTTGACATAGAAATGCTCTGTTTCTTGCTTCTATTGCTTTTAAATTTAATTATTTGTTTGATCACATGAGGAAAAGGGGGTAATTTTACATGATTTTTTTGGGGGGGTACTTTTTGGTTATTTGGTTTTTTTATAGACAGATTTTAACCTGTTTTCATAAAAAGTATTTTTTTCTCAATCAACTTGCATCTATTGATAAAGAAGGAAGAAAAATGTTTTTTGTTGTTGTTGATAACTTAATTATATACATTTTATTTGTTTAGTAATTCTTAAAGGGCTCTTTCATGTCTTTTGTTGGATTCAATCTTTCTGAATATTGTGTAAAATGAAACTGTTTTTTTTTTTTTGGGGGGGGGGGGGGTTTCTTGTTCACATTTGCAAGAGTTTGTGGTTGTGAATTTCTTTTTCATTGCATCATCATGTGAGTACCATCTTAAATGGTTTCTAAACAAACTATGAAAATGTGAAAACATAAGAAGACATTTGGACAAATAACAAAGACATTTGTTATTTTTGTATTTACATGTTCATGCAAAATTGATGGATTCTTGCAGAAAATAGTTTCTTTCCATATTTTCCAAAGAACAATGGTTATTTTGCAACAAAAAACCAAATTCAATTCAAAAAGTTAGTAGCTCTTTTTATATATTTGTGTCTCCTCTATGGGCTCAATTCTTGAAGTTATAATTTTTCTTCATTATGTGTGTTTTCTATGGACATCAAAATTACCCTTGAGTCTAAAATTAATCAGGAGCCATATTTGTACTTTCTTGTTTTCTCTTTCATGAATTTGTTTGCATGTTAAGAGGACTCTGCTTTTGATGAGAGGTCCTTTTTTTCCTATCTAACTGGTTTGCAGTAAAAGCCTTATTATTCTCTTACTTTGTTCTAGGGGCTCATGCCTATGCTAGTCTTCACTATATCATGTATTCATTAGCTTCTTCAAATACCCTTCATTACAAGTGAACTGATAGAGGTTCACCTGCGATGACTCAAACTCCAGGATATACGTGGTCCCAAGGGATTAGCCCGTTAGCGTGAGCTGGCCTTGATACCCACTGTTACCCCATAAAAGTACCAAATGAACTTTCTTTTAAAATTGTAACAAGAAAGTCCATGTTTTTTAGTTTTTCTCTGAAAGATTTTTCACTATAGTGATTTAGTATCTTTAACGATGTTACCATCATTGTCACCAAGGACTGTTCTGACTGGTCAAATAAGTGGTAGCATACTTGTACAATTTTGTTAACATGAATACATGATAAAGAGATTATTTCTCTTAGTTTGGTATGCTCCCCATATGAGGGCAGGATCGATATTATACCAAACTTTTTATCTTTAGATGGGCATATACGGTGCCATTCGTTATAAAACTACATCCACTTGACTAAAATATGGCCATTCTGGTTTTGTTTGATTTTTTTAACTTCTTTTTCTCTGTTACTAGAACTTATGGGTAGTCAGATGCTTGCTATAGAGGAAACCAGCATTGTAACTATTTCCCACATGGTGTCATTTATTATGAATTGGCATTTTCTATATCAAGACAACTTCCTTAACTAGGTGTTTGTTTTCTTTAGTTAAAATTTGTGTAGCATCTTTAGTTTGAATTTAATGATGGACTTTTGTTAGAAATAAAGATCCAAAACAAAATCTGCTTCCATCACATGTTGATCATTGCCACTTCCTAGTTTTAGATTTCAATCAACATGCATGGAAGAGGATAGGGCCCATAGAAGTTGTTTTTTACTATCTGTCAGTGAACAGTACACAAACAATTGAACAGGAAAAGGATTGAAAAGTTTCAGTTCCACTATCATTATTTTATAAAGTATACCCTTTTTTTGAGTCTGATATTGCTTGTTTTTATCCTGATAGCTGCATCTTTTTTAGTAGGACCTTCTGTTTTTTGGGAGTATAGTTAACTTCACTTTACAAAATTTCCAAAGAAAGAATCTTGTTTCAAAGATCCATTTTTTAAATTGTGTTAATCATTAGTTAGATAAGTTGTATCATTTACCTTCATTTTAAGAAATCTTAGAGCATGGAGAGAGTGGCATAGTTATGTTTCCCTTATGTTATGCATTTTACTACTCTAAAATATAGCTTTTTTTGTTTTGTTTTCTTCTGCTAAGTTTTATGCTAATTATTATTTATCTATTTATTTATTTATAAAGGAGTACCAGAGAAAGCACACCTTGTAGCTTTATAAGGGACTTGAATGGCGGTAGCACCCCTGGTTCTAGTACAAGGCCTAAAACATCTAATTGGGTAATCCAGAGGAGTATGCCTGCCGCACAGGAGATCGAGGGGTTTTTTGCTCGTCATGCACAGGAGCAACAGCGACGCTTTTCCGAAAAGTATATATATATATATAGGGTCAGATTCGGCGGAAAACCGCAAAGAAACGAAAAACTGAGGAACACCCTAGTAACCATTAATTTGAATGGTTGCATACAAGTAATTTGTGACATGCACATGTGGCATACAAACCAAAAAAACACCTTCAATTACTTGTATGCACATGTGCATACCGTCTAGATGAACAATTAACAGGGTGTTCCTCAGTTTTTCTTAGTTGACCAAAGGTCGGATACAACGGTCACCATGAATGAAACAAATATTTCCACGTTTTCTTTCCCCAATTAGTATCTCATTTGCTATGATAACTTAATGCAGGTACAACTTTGATATCGTGAATGAAAAGCCGCTTGAAGGGCGTTATGAATGGGTGAGAGTGCAACCGTAGAGGGAGTCGTATAACATGAAGATATGATAGTTTGAAGATATGAAAGTAGTGGAATGTAAAGAGCAAAGAAATATGAGTTGTGTAATCTAATGATCTCTTCAAAGGTGCACACTAACATATTTAGGGTTAGAATGGAAGGGAATTAGCTTTCTCTCTCTAGATTTGCTAGTTATAAATAATTGCCATGCCATGTTCATTTATGTTTAATTGTTATAAGGAATGGTTTGCTGCATGTTAACTGTCAAAGCTCATTATATAGTTAACTGTCAAAATGGTATTTGATTAATTGTGGATATCTGTTGTCAATAATTCTTTAGAAACAACCATTTTACTCTTTTGAGTGGGTAAAGATGTTATTCTTTTTGGTCGAGTTCATGTCTGTCTACATCTTATTTTGAAGGTTGGATATGTTATTCTTTTGGACAGAGAGGTCAAGTATGTGTACGTTTTATTCTGAAGGTTGGATATACTATTGTCATCGGTACACCTTTACTTTTTTTAGTGGGTAGAAGGTCATATTTGCTATTTTTAGGGTTGGATGTGTTATTCTTATGGGTAAATAATGTCAGGTTTTTATACACCTTATTCTAAAGGTTACATACACTATTCTTTGAGAAATTGATGTAAATGGCCATTTTTGGTCAAGTGAATTCATCTTTTAGTCATTTCTAAAGAATCACTACCTTCGCAAGTGGTAGTTCAACAACTTGTGGAGGGGCCAAAAAGTAGTTAGCAAGTTACTGAAGTGCCACTTGCTAAACCCCTTCCGATTTTCTTTTTATTTTTACTTTTTGGTCCCTCTGTAAGTTGTTAATGACTAAGCCATTGTTTGGCAAAAAAAAAAAAAAACTAGCTTATTTTTAGGGTACATGTTTGGATGACCATAAACTAGCTTTCTGAAAAGCTAGTTTTTTGTAAATATTTCAATTATGCCCTAATTAATATTAATTATTATTTATTAACTATTTTTTTAATATGTCATTTTTGGTCATTTAAATGCTTATAAATTACTTTTTACCAAACGTGGTTTTTTCATCAGCTAGCTTTATATGATATGTGGTGGCAATAATTGAAGTGGTGAACAAGTCATGTGATTATTCTCCTATAGTCAAGTCACACAGAGTTAATAGTTTTTTTTTACTGGGATTCCTTTGTTGTTTGTTTGCACTTTGCAGTATCCATGACCATGGTAACAGTAGTGCCTACTCTAGTAGAGAGAGTGACCATAGATAGGTTGAGAATATCAAAACTTTTTTAACTTTTTCACATGTCTGTGTGGGGTTTCAGAGCAATTAATTCATGAACAGATTCTCTCACCGTGTCGTCTTTGAGATCTAAAGATGACATGGACCACAATTCTTTTTCACAAAATTGACATCCAATAAACTATTTGAGATTTAAATAACTAAATAAAAATAGAAAAGTAACAAACATTATGTTCCCCTTTTCTCATGAAATCATACCCTAAACTATTTACTCTGCCACATGAAACCAAACTAGTCTTGAACCCCCAAACACACCCAACACATCTACCACCCACCCAACCAACCAAATGCTCGGCTATGTACATATACATATATAATTATATATATAGAGGTGGGTTCAAACGAAAACGCTTTCTTTCTCTCTCTCGCAAATGCTCTGCAGTAAAACGAAAAAAATTTGAAAATTTTAGGTTAAAAAATGTATATTTTTTAACTTCTGTCTTAATGTCCCTCCAGTAATTTCTCGTCCAAGGCCCTATCAACCAAAAAACCAAAATTAACTCTCGAAATCGACTAAAAAACCAAAAAAGTCCCTAAAAATCGACAAAGAAAAACTTAAAAACCCCTTAAAATCAACCAAAAAAACTTTAAAAGCCCTCAAAACGTTGGATTTGGGCTAAAAATACATCGGACAATTTTACGCGCATTTAAGCTACCTTAAAGGTGCCCCCACTAGGAATTTTTTTTGGATCCGCCACTGTGAATCACATATTCATGATAAATAGGTTACTAACATTTACGATGAATAACACGTTGATACTCTTGATGAATATGCTACATGTTAGGTTGTGGATGGTCCCTCGGTTGAAGCATATAAATTTTACTCAAATGCTTTTCTGAAAATTTTGTTTTTTGGCCTAATAACGCTTTAGAATTTTGTTTGACAAGTTTTCTCTGAAAGTTCTTTCTCTAAATTTCCAATTTGTAGTAGTGGTTGGTAGCTCTACTTTCTTCTAAATTTTCCAGTACAGCTTTGTGTCCTTGCCTACAGAATATTAATGATTCATAACAATATAGTTCTTAGACACCAATTATTGGCCTACAAAGCTATACAATCCACAACTAAACAAAACCAAACAAGTCTAGTAAAGGTGTTTGCGGTGCGGTTTGGAGCCAAACCGAACCGCCATATGATGTTTGAGCATTTTCCCAAACAGCATTTATGCGGTTTGTCCATATCACACTTTACGCCTGCAATCCAAAAAGTATAAGTTTAAAAATACATTTAAAATCAACGATAAATTGACCGTAGTCCAAAAAAATAAAGAGTTTTAATACACCCAATTTCAAAATACATATTGCAAATTGCATAATTAAAAATAGTCTAAGAAATATAAAAAAATAAACTTCAAACTAAAGTTAACTTATCAAACTCCAAAAATAAAATATTACATAAATACTAAATTATTCTATATATAATATATGTTATATATAAAATTAAAAAATACAAAATATAAAAAAAAGTGGTGCGGTGCAGTGCGGTTTGATAGCTCAAAACCGCAAACAGCACCGCATGGTGTTTGGTAAAATTGCAAAGCGCACCACGAAAGTTCTAAACCGCATTTTGCGGTGCGGTGTGGCCGTGTGGGCGCTTTGTGCGGTTTGGATGAACACCCCTAAAGTCTAGTATATTCCACCTGAAAGTTGTGCATGAGGGTATGATGAACGCATACTTACCTTAGACCTCTACAGGTTGGGATAGAGTGGTTGTTTTCGTGAAGACCTAAATCTTGTGAAAGTAGTCGAAAGAGGAAAAAGAAAAGGACTTGGTGTTTGTTTGTTAACAACTTAATCAGACTCACAACTTATTCGTTCAGCTATATAATTGTTCGGTAGTGGCTTAATGATATATAAATAGCTTATTTGGTAAGCTTCTAAGGAGGAGTTTAATGACGAAAGCCAGATTTTTTTTCTTTCTAAACATGTCCCTCCCAAATAGAAAACACGCTTCTTCTATCTATGAAAAATAAACCATCACCAAACAAAAACCCTCCCAATCTATACAGACAAATTAATCCTCACAGTCAATCTTTATCCATATAGGACTTAGGGGTTGTTTACTTACAACTTAATGAGCTTAATGGTTTGGGCATCTTACTAGCTCAATCATACATGAGTGTTTCTTTACGGCTTAATCATTAAACCATTGAGCTAAAATGACTATGGAATAAGCCAATACCCCTCACTTGTCCCCATTAAGCCAGTCCAAACAAATTAATACCAGAAATTATCCAACCCTCTCTCTTTGCCTCTCTCAAACCCATTGGTCTCTCGTCCCTCAGATAGATGGATTTATCCAAACACACAACTTAACACATACAAAACTTAATGTAAAAAAAAGGTAAACAACCCCTAACGGAAAACCAACCAAACAGCCCCTTAGCAAGAAACACAGATACTACAAATTTTGAAAAGCTTAATTATAAGAGAGCAATATCATACAAACAAAAGCGTGTACAAGCAAACATATAGTCAAGGAAAGTTCATTCAAGAAGCTATACGCCTCTAGATTAATTTGTAAACGTAGTCGTCAGCTCGCTGACCCTACCCTCACCCCTCCGGCTCCGGCTCCTATGTGAAAACAACTTTTTTTTTGGAAAGGGTATCCCAGGCACAGCCCGGACTAATCTCTGGCAATTTTGAAACTTATGTCTTATCAATATTGAGGACGTCTGGGATCGAACCCTGGATAGATGGGATATTCCACCACATCACCCAGGACGATCAACCACTGCGCTACAAACCTGGTTGACATGTGAAAACAACTTGCTAGTGTGGTGGGGAAGCAGCTGCTAAGGGTGGCATCTACCTTTTTTTCAATCCATTCAATTTTGAGAAGAAGAAAAGAAAAGTACATTTTCAAATTCAAGGTTAAACCAGCTAATTTTAACAATGGAATCCATGTATATTAGAAGAAAATAGGTACACTACATTGAATCACACAACAACTAATATAAATGTATATATATATAGGGTTGGGTTCCGGTAAGAAGTGTCAAATTTGGTGAGAAGCGTGAGAAGTGGTTATCAACCGTTGGATGAGAAATGAACGAACATTAGAATGAGATGCACCGAGATGCTTCGGATCAATTCCCTTTTAAGCAGCAATTCATAGAAGGTATTTGATTAAAAGTGATCAACGGTTTAAAAGTAGTTCTTACTTCTCACACTTCTCACCCAAAATAGCACTTCTCGCATGATCCCATGCTTATATTTATATATACATATACATATATATATATATATAGTGGTTAAATCATGTGAGAACCAAAAATAAGTTGAGAACCGTGAGAATCGATCTAAGCCGTCATTTGGTTTTGATCCTATGGTTTTAAAAACATAAAAATTCATTCATATGTTTTAATGGTTCATACTTGTGCATTGGGTCCCACTCTCTCCAATTCATATCTAATGCTCTATTTTATTATTGTCTTTTAAATACTTGTGCTCTATTTTATTATACTTGTGCATTAGGTGCTCTATTTTATAAATAATTATATTTTATATTTATTTTTTTATCAAATTTAATTAGTTTAATTTATTAAAAAATAAAAAATTATAATTTACTATAATTCTATTTTGTTAATTTTAATGTATTGTAACTTTCAGTTAATGTGACTTTTATTATTTTAATTATTAACTAGTAACTTACCAGTGCAATGCAGCGGGGTGTAAAAGCTCCATTACAATTCATTCAGTTATGGATTAAAATTTTCATCTATTATTTTTACAAAACCAAAGTAGTATTTTGCAGTTTTTCAATGGATTACACAAAATAAGATATATTAGATTTCCCCTGAACTATCTCTCCACGTTCAGTTCTCTATAAATTCCTTTTCATGTCAATTCCTCGTCCTTGCAATTTCATATTCGTTCCTGATTCTTCCTCTCCTAACCTCCACGTTCCTAATCGATGAACAAAGGATGAACCCTAATCGATGAAAGGAGAACTGTCAACAAATCTACTTTAATTTTTGGGATGAAATCGGCGATTCATCCATCAACCAGGTATGTGATGAATTACTTAAGGTTGATTTCAGATTACAAACAAACCCTAGGCCTGTGATGATTTCAGAATACAAACAAACCAGGTCACGAAATTTCTCTTTTTTATTTATTCTTCCCTAACGAAATATCTGTTCATAGAGATGTATTTTCTTCGACCCAAACTGCAGGAATTTGAATAGTACGAGGGCATGATTAGCCAATTTTATCGTTGATTTGATCAATTTGATGTTTTTACGATTTGGTTTTCGAAATTATTGATTATTTGGTTAAGTTTCGTGTTTTGGTGAACAGAAACTGGTCTCAAACGGTGCTAACATATTACTTTCCTTTATTGATTATGTTTGTCGTTGGTTAAATTTATGTTTTCATTGATACTTTTTTTGTTATTGTTGAATTTAGGTATCAGTTGGATGTGTTTAAGGTGGCAATGAAGCGAAATACCATAGCTCATCTTGACACCGGAGCCGGAAAAACAATGATAGCTGTCATGATCATCAAAGAAGTTGCACATTCTCTTCAAAACCAACCATCTCAAAAGAAATTGATGATTTTCGTAATCTTGTAGAACAGGTATATTGTAATTATATCACTAATTTGTTCATTAATATTTATAATTATTGGGTACTTTGAGCTTATTAGGTGTGCTTAGTTAAAAATGTGGCACAAGATCACCAATGAGACTTTTGAGGTCAACTTACTAATATTTTTGTTCAATTTTTGTTGGAACCCTTTAATAAATTAGCTGAACTTTGTTCATAATACCATTATCAGAAAACAAATTGGAGTTATTTTTGATAATTATGTATTTTTTTTCTCCTTCAAAAACTTGGTTCCCTTTGATCAGTTAGCCTAAACATGAGTTTTTTGGACCAAGTTTGCCGTAGGTGTATTCTTTGTGTTTTACCCTTTCTTATTAATATGTTGTTGAGATGCTTCTTCCACTTTCTTTTGTTTTGCCCTTATCACCTTTTGAAAGTAGGTTTTATGAATCTTTTTTTTTTGGGTAGGGTTCATGGGCCTTCGGCCCAGTACATCCCTGGCAAATACACCGACCGTGAAGTAATGCAGCCCTGAGATAATCCTCAGTGGCCACAAGTGCTGTGTGTGAGACTCGAACCCGGGCAAGCGCTATGAACTCCCAGGCCCTTACCCCCACGCCACAACCCTTGTGGTTGGTTTTATGAATCTTCATTGCAGCAGTTTGAGGTTCTTAGAGAAAACACTGACCTCTAAGTTGATTTTTACTATGGGGCGAAAGTGGGTTTTGGAAAGAATCATGTGAGTTTGTTTCTTAAAAAAATTCTCACTTAAAGCTATTTTTATGAAAGATTAGAAGTGCCCGTTGGTTGTTTGCTTTCATTTTTATAACAAAATTGTAAGAATCAGATGTTATTGTTTTTTCTTTTCATTTCTTACCCAGGTAATGGTTATGACACCTCAAAAAGTATTACACTAAATTTGGTGTAACACTATTCATTTACACTACTTTTAACTTTGGTGTAAAATATGCTGTTACCCATTGGAGAGCATTTACTATTAACACTAAAATTAACACTGCTTTATACACTATTTTTTAAATTTAGTGTAAAATATAGTGTGACCCATTAGAGATGCCCTAAGTGTTTTCTTTTATTATTTATTCAAGTGGACTTAGGGGCCATTTACTAACGTGTTTAGAGAGTCACCCATGATTTCCTTCATTCTGACGTGTTCTCTCATTTGCCCACCTAGATCCACAAATAAGGATCTACCATTTTAATTCTAAATTTTTATTTTAAATAACAATATTTGACAAACAAAAAAACAACAATATTGATAATAGAGTATCATTTGATCAAATCGACTCATCAAATTTCATGATAGGAGACGAGGTGTTATTTTATAATGGGATTCCAATTAAATACAATCATGTCGTATACCCGACCAACGGACGGGTATAATACTAGTTTGGAATCTGATGCGATCGTCAAAAAAGATCAAATCCAACAACCAAAATTCTAAACTATAAACTGATCAGTCCCAAAAAACCCCCAACAACCCAAAAATCTGTAGAAAAAAAAATGTAACCATGAAACAACAAATCTTTTACAAATAAGTGCATACCTCACCAATCATCATATAATCCATTTTTCAAACTATAACATGAGCATATGAGCATAATCATAATATAAAAAACAAACCAAATAATCAAGATAAAGCCTACAAAACCCAATATAACATTTGATTTGTTGGCTCATTAACTCACTAATGTCACTGCAAGATCCGCCCTAGTTGATCAGGTTTTTAGTTGTTGAATTCATTGGTAGTGCTTCGCCAGCATGCATGAAAAAACAAGCAACATTATAGTTTCAAATTACACCTTGAAGCTCCATTACAAATGCCACTAAACAAACCTACTAAATCAAAACTAAACATGTAAAACCACTATCAAGAGCAAACAAACCAACTAAATTTCACAAAAAGTATGCACCGGAACAAATTGTACATATGGAAAGAAAGTAAAAACACATGGATCTTGTATTTGAGAGAAATCAGGAGGTAGGTGAATACATCTAAAATATGCAACCATCGATAAATGTAACGAAAACAACTACAATATGCAACAATCGATAAATGTAAATGACTATTTTTTGGTATCGAGTGGTTTTTGGACAATGAATTACAACAAACGATTGCTACTAAATGTTTTTATTTTACCCTAACAAATATAAAATCATGTTATTGTTTCATGTTTTCAATGCATAAAAACAAACATGACATACAAGAAATTGGTGATAATTCAACTACATCTGATTAAAATCATGGATTTAAATAAGGGTACATCTGCCCCTGTTCTTCACAATCGATCTATGGGTGCATCTCAAAATCTGCAATTTGTGTTCTTCTTAATCAAACTCTTCACGATCAATTCATTTGGGTCGTTTTCTTCTATTAATATGTCATAACGAACAGTAAGAAGAACATGAAACTCATTCATTGAAATTCTCAAGTTAAGGTCTCAACATGCATTTTATGGATGGATCAATAAGTCATGTTTTCTTGTATCAATAACCAGCATATAAGAAGACATGGATAGTCCAGAGAGCATGCAAGAAACCTTTGAATTAAAATTGCAATGCTTTCAACTTTTTTATGATTTCCATGTGGCCTTGATATAGCCCTTACCCAGTAATACTTGACGCTTTCACTTAACATACTGGCTTAGATTTTTGTCTGTTATAATGGCATCGACCCCACCTCGGTCACCATGAAGCGCAACATACTGAACATTTTGATACACAAAAGGGTAAATCATATGGGATTCTTTCAAGTAATTTTTTAAGTTATTAACTTCAGAAAAATTAGAGAGCTTTGTGAGCAACACGTACCAGACCCGTTGTATTTGGAGCCAGATGTGTAAAAAGATCTTTAAGAGCCTGTAAATGAGTACATAGTAAGATTAAGCAGATGTGACAGCTCAAAATAAGTATCAGTAAGTTTAGACTCTATTGAAGATGGCTACTTGTATTCATTCTATTAAGCCAAATAAGTATCAATAAGTTCATCATATAGTGAAGAATGAAAAACTTGATAGTATTGTTTTTCAAGGGATATACTATACATGAGGGATACATACAACAGCTTGAACTGATGCCAAAATATTTTCTTTTCAAAAACTTGATATTTTTCAATCTAGTGACTTCAATTAGAGAGAAAAATAAGGACAAAGACCAGACAATATGAGAGAAAGAAATTAATGCCATTCTATGTGCTTTCATTCATGTAAAAGACTGAAATTGCAAAATCGAAAATGATTTACAAGATCGATACCTATGACTGAAATTGCAAGGAAGTAATAGAAGCCAAAGTAAGAAAGAAAAACGTTATTGATTTGTGGTATTTCTCGAACTAAAAAAGACGAAATCAGTCGAATTCTAACCTGTAGATTTCGGCATCATAAACCCCTTTCAAATTAGCCTGGAAATTGAATCACAAACCATATAATCGAAGAAAGATTCTTCATCTTTCTCTGTCGTTGAAACCTTACCTAAGTTTTTATCCCAAGGCAAAAGAGGTCAACAACATTTAGGGTTCCAACGTCTTCCTCCATTTTGCAATCATCCTGTTGGTTCGATGATTTGTTCCAATCAAAACCACCAGTAGTAAAACCCATTGAAACTTGAGAAATGTTGCTGAGTTTCTCCACAATATGTTGGAGATGGGTTTTGCAGTGGGTATTGTTCAAGAGAAACTCCTTCAACCTGTGATGGAGGAGCCGACGTCGTGGGGAAGAGGAAGGGAGGAGGAGAAGTAACTGCCTGCTGCTCATCCCTTAAATCCAGCTTTCGCAAGTTATTTTTCCATTGTAGGGCTTTGAATATCATCGCTGCGAATTATTGAGGGAGTGAAACGCCATTTGAGAGAGAGCATCAATCAAGTTTCTTGTTGGGTGAGAGCGAAGAAAGGGAAGATGATGTGGAAGTGGAAGTGGAAGTGGAAGGTAAAGACAACCGAGAAGGAGATCGTGGCAGAGAAGCGGAAGGTTGAAAACCCGTTTTTAGAAAAACTGAATGTTTTGAAAATAACTATCCCTTGAGGTGTGAGGAAGACAACCGAGAAAGGGGCTTCTAGGGTTCAGCGACTCAGGAAAATCAGGCGAGGAGAACTGAATGTTTAGAAACTCAAAAGTTGAAAAAAAACTGTCCTTATTCTTTTAATAAAGTAGTATAGATTATTGTCTTTTAATTATAATTAAAGTTTAGTTATTGTTTTTTATTAAATTAACCATAAACCGGTTCATGATTGAGAGTAAGATATTTATAAAATGAATAGAAGAGAGAAAACTGATGTGACATAATCATGAACCTATGAAGAGGTTCATGACTGGGGATGTTCTAAGTTTGAAACGGTTCTCCACGTGGTTGATGGACCGGTTCCTTCCAATGCACTCAATTTTGCATGTACCTCTCCACCTCATTGCCAAAGTGTCAAGAACCCCACCATTTGGGATGCTCTGATAATCTTTTGGTGAAGGAGGTTTTCTGTGATTTTGGTAGGGCCTGGAATATAATAGATATTGGGCTAACTGTATGCCAATCAAATGGGCCTCTATAAGGCCCAACTACAAATAATTTGGCAAATTTGAGAGTTTATCTATATTATATTATAAAGTATTTGAGAAAAAACTCTTAAAAACAAGTTTTTATGCAGCAAGTATTCCTTATTGATGCATATTACTTAAAATTCAATATAACTAATAAACATAATAAAAAATAAACATCTCATTTAAATATGAAAAAAAAATCCAAGGTAGAATCTAGATAATTATTGAATTCTAACATAATACATAATTATTTTTTAGTAAAAAACATTATATTATTAAATATAAAAATGTTAAACCTAAATTAAATTAAATTAAATAATTAAACTAAACAAATTATTAAAAAACATTATCGTTTTTTTCAAACTATACAAAACCGTATTATATAATCGACAAAGACAACAAATAAAATGAAACATTAAAATCGAGATATATCACGCTGCATTGTGCAGGTTGACTTCTAGTATTTTCTTATATATGGATTAGGGGTGAGTAGGGGTGAGCATCGGGTCGGGTCGGTCGGGTTCGGCCCAAAACCCACAACCCGAGCGGGTTTCGGGTGGGACTTAGGTAACCCGAAACCCGTCCAAACAATACTTCGGGGTTCGGGGTTCGGGTGGCTTCGGGTGACGGGTTGTTCGGGTCGGGTGGTTCGGGTTGACAGTGGTCTCCAAACCAAAACAAAAGGATATCATCATATGTATAAATGGTAATGGACTAATGGTATAATCCAACATCATCAAAGCAAAAACAGTACAAAAAAGGTAAGAGACAAATCATTCCGGATGTTACAGAAAACAAACTCAACTAATCAGTATTCAGTAATCAATAATCACACAACTAACTATATATATGTATAATTGTATATGCATGTATGTATGGAAAAGTAAAACAGATATACAATTAGGTGATATACCTTCCTGGCTTCCTTCGACAGAGATGAGATGAGATGAAAGCCTCGACTTAGGGATTCATCATGCCCTCCTTCGACAGAGACGAGAATCGAGAATCGTGGGTAAATCGATGGATGGCTTGGCTTCGACAGAGACGAGAATCGCGGTCTGAATGAGTGAATGTAATTGAACCCTAAACCCAAGTATAAAATATAAAATATAAATAATATTTAAGAAATATATATATATATATATATACTTCGGGTGTCGGGCGGGTTCGGCCCAAATTTTCAGCCACCCGCCCCGATCCGTTTAAACCGATTAGAATTTTCGGGTTCGGACCATTCGGGTTGACCAAATATCGTGTTGTTCGGGGCTCGGGCCGGTCGGGTTTTGCTCACCCCTAGGGGTGAGCATCAGAACTGGGTACCCGTCTTTGGAACCGGAACCGCTCTGGAACTGCCGGTTCCAGAACCGGAATCGATGTGATTGGTTCCGGTTCCGGTTCCTAAAATACGGAACCGATTAAGACTGGTTCCGGTTCCGGTTCTCATTTTTTTTGGAACCGTTACCCGTTGGGTACCCGGTCCCGCTATTTTTTAATAAAAACTATTTATATATTTATTATATTTAAAAAATTTATGATGTGGTATTAGTTTTGTATCTTTATTAGGTCTTTTATTCGTTTTCATCCAAGTGTTTATTTGAGGTGTTGACGACTTGACGTAAAGACGTGAATTGTTATGGAAGTCGTTTTATTGATGTCAAGACTCAATGCTCGAGAGTTTCTAATTTATTTATGTAATTATTAGTTTTTATCGGATTATTTTTCACCATTTATTGTATTTATTACTTTATGTTGGTACTTTATAGTTTGCAATAGACTTAAAATTACAATTTTATTGTATGAATTGTTAAAAAAATTAAAAAATTGACATTGGGTACCCGGAACCGCCGGTTCCGGTTCCGGTTCCAAAATATAAAGAACCGATGTAAGCGGTTCCGGTTCCTTCATTCTAGGAACCGCCGGTTCTGGTTCCGGTTCCGATTCCAGTTCCATGAATTTTAGCCGGATACCCGGTTATGCTCACCCCTAATATTATGGATGGTTTGGTTGCAGACCATTTTTAGGTTTTGAATAGGGAGACAAATAAATACGTGCCATGTTTATATATATATATATATATATATATATATATATATTCATGGGTTACTTATCACTAATGTTGCATAGAGATGGTCAAATGGGCTTGGACTGAGACTGACGGATTATGGTTCGATAGGTCTTAAATAGTTATGATTTCATCCAAAAGTAAGGTCTGGCCCGGCCCATACCAGCTCGATTTTTTATTTTAAATTTGTTTTTAAGTGTACTTTATATATATCTTAAATAAAAAAAAAAATTGTTAGTATATTTGATTGACTAATTTATGATAAACCATACTTTTAAAATGTATTTTTAGTATATTTGATCGACCCAATTATAATAAAAAAACATAATTGATTGAAAAATTTCTTAAAAAAATATTTTTTATAAATAAAAAATCAATTTCAAAAAAGTATACAAGATTAAGAGGGAGCAATTCTCATAATCGGACCTTCGTATTTTGGTAGGGACTGGGACCGATTACGGATCACTATTTGGGACTATGACCGGTTTTTGGTCATCTCTAATGGTGTATCATTGATCATGAATAGTTCACCTACATTAAACACACAGGGACACATGTCTCATTCTCATGTGTCCCCTAGTTCACAATCAAAAATCGGTTTGCAACGGAGCTTCTCTCTCTCTCTCTCTCTCTATATATATATATATATAGTCAGATACAAACAAGGAGGTGATCAATTACGAGAATGCGGGAAGTTTTATATCATAATGATTATACGCATTAATCATATATGATTATACACATGTTGCATTAACAATACATAAACGTTTAATTATATATGTTTAAACAGACCCAAAAAAATGTTATCATATATGATATTGAAACTTGTCTCATTCTCATATATTGATCAGCTTCTCTCTATCTCAATATGTATATACTCACAACACACAAGTATGTGTGTTTGGTCTTACATTTTCCCTTTATTTTTTGTTTATTACTATATCTATTAGTACATTTCTACTCAAGAAAAGATAAATTATAGTTGTCATGTAAATTTTTGCATCTTCTTCACATATTTTAGGATCTTACATTTTTGCTACCACAAGAAAGACACCAAACTATAAAACATATATCAAACGAGTGAACATGTAATGGTTCTTTTTGTAATAAATTGGTTTATACTTCGTATTGTTTGATAAATCGAAGACTATCTGATATCAAGAGAAAATGCGTCTACCAATGCAAATTGAAAGATGCATCTCCCAAATTTATACCAAGCTTTACTCTGACAATCAGCAACAAAAGCAGACATTACCTGGCCTTTCGGCATGATTGTCTGTTTTTTACTTGCAAGAGTTTATTTGTAAAAATCATATCGACCATGTACCTGAATGTGTCATTCTCTAAAGAGCATGAAGAAAGCATATTTGTTATATGTGCTTTTGATATGACTCCTTAAAATTTGTTGGATATATGCTCCTTGGCAGTTGGCATGTCCTTGTCCCACGATCGACAAAAATGACGTCTTGTCTTTTTTCAAGGACAACCATAAGCTTCTTATCCTCGAGTTATAAACGTTTTATACATTTAATGCATATTGTAGTATTTAAGACAAAAATCTCATTCAATGTAAGGTTATGCTTTTGAACCACTCTCTACCTGAACAACATGGCTTTTTCTTAGTGTTCTAGTTGTATTTTTTTGAAAGAGTGTCCTAGGCTATGTCTAAACTAATTCATTGGCAATTATGACTGTAAGACATTAGACCTGAGATTAAACCTCAGTGCCACAAGTTGTGTACGGCTGGATTCGAACCCAGGGCAGATGGGATATTCCGATACATCCCCCAAGGCCTTAACCAGTACGCCACAACCCTTGTAAAAGATTGTTAGAACACATTTTAATCTTTTATTTTTTGCAACAATCTTGTTTTCTATGTGTAATTCTTGTTTTGAAAAACAGTAAGAATTAAAATTAACTGAAAATGTAGAGACTGTATTCAATCCCCCATCATCTTCTACAGTATTTTGTGTGTTTATCTTCACCACTAACCATTCCTCCGCCATTACCTTCATCTCCTTCCGCCATACCTGTGTTGGTTGCGTCGTCATCCACACACCTTCACAACAGTATATAAAATGCACATAAATCTATGTGGGTATCTATATATATCTACTAACTTTTTATACTATGTTATATAATTGTCATAATATAATTACACAATTTTGTAATATTAGATATATCAACAAGACATTGTTTGGCAAAAAAAGCTAGCTTATTTTTTGGGTACATGTTTGGATAACCATAAGCTGGCTTTTTGAAAAGCTACTTGGAGTAGCTTTTGAGTAGTTTTTTGTAAATATTCCAACTATGCCCTCATTAATATTAATTATTATTTATTAACTATTTTTTAATATGTCCTTTTTGGTCATTTAAATGTTTATAAGCTATTTTTTACCAAACGTGACTTTTTCATCAGCTAGCTTATCAGTTAACAGCTAGCTTATAAGCTACCAGCTAGCTTATAAGTCATAAGTTAGCCTATCAGCTAGTTTGCCAAACATAGTCTAAATACATAATCCAAAACGAATATGATTAAAAGATTGGTGAATATTTTGTCATACCATAGGATGCTTTAATATTATTACACCCCTTGAAAAGCATTGGCGTGCAAGTCCTCCAAAATCATATTTTCTAATAGGAAAAAGGCACTTGACTATCAAAAGGTCCCTTTGAGGACGACATGAATCATTTCTTCTTTATATCTAATTTTTTAAGTTAATATTAATTTTGTAGTTTTGTTTTAACTAAGGGAAATTAATTAAAATACCCCAAGTTTTACCAACTGTTACCGAAATACCCTAAATTTTTTTAACTTTGCAAAAATGCCCAAAATACCCGCGATGGGGTCCCGTGATCGCGGGCTAGGCTGGCGTGGCACGTACTTTGGGGCCAAATGCCCCGCGAAGCCCCTCAACTTTGGCCGCGGTGCACTTTTGGTCCCTGACCGCGATCGCAGCCCGCGATGGCCCAAAAAATTACAGTTTTGGTCCCTGAAATTTTACACTTTTGGTCCCTGGAAATTTACACTTTCAGCCCCTATACTTAGACGAATCTTGCATGCTTTTACTGTTTTTTTCCACAATTATTGTACTTTGAAGACCGATTTGTGGTTGAAATTCATTTGCATGTTTGAGATTTCATCCATAAATACCAGTAAGATGCAATTCACAATTCACACTTCCTCTTGCTTTCTTTCTTGATTTCTCTCTTGCTTTCTTTCTTTGAATTGTTTTCTCTCTTGATTTCTCTTCTCTCATTTAATCCACAAATGACATCGTCATCAAACCCTAAGGCTACTCCTGAAAAAATGCCACCTCAAATCGAGGTCGCCATAGCAAAAAAGGAAAAGGAGATAGATGAACTAACAGAAGAGTGGAAAAAAATTATGGACAGGAAGGCAGTCCATTTGAGAAAGATCGAAGAGGAAGACAGGGAGATCAAAAGGATGAAAGGGGATATAAAAGCTAGGGAGGCTCGTGTTCGTCGAGAACAAGAATCAATTCACCATATTCTGCAAGACTTCGCAATTATTCAAGCAAAGGTAAACGAGAAGCAAGCTTGGATTGATGAAACTAAATCAATTTTTAAGTAGGTGGTGGTTGTTTTAGTTGTTTTGTATTTTTTTTTCTTGTTTTGTATTTTTTTACTGTGTTGTTGTTTTGTATTTTTTGTTGTTAATTTCTCTGAAAAGTAGTTTTTAAGTCGCTGAACCACGGTTAGGTTGGATACATCATGCAAGGTCAAGTAAGAGGTTACCTCATTCGTGGGCCTACTCCTCTTGGAGGTCAGAATGTCATACCGTTGTCCAGGAAAATGGGCCGCGGACCACCTCTCCGGTCCAGCATCGTCAAAGACTTTGGCTGCTTCCTTGACACTGTATCGTAGCATATTCATGTACTTGTTAAACTCCCGATCCGTATATGCTCTGCATGCCGCCCAATAGACATCCTTGTAGGTGGTAATACGTTTGTCCTTGGATTTGGCGTTCATCTCCAAATGTCGACAGCATATGGCGTGAGGGGCGTTTGGGTACATGGCAGAGATTGCGGCGCTTATGGAAGGAGCCATGTCAGACATAAACACCAACCCTTGCGGGTCTTCGATAGCTTGTCTCAACATGGACAGAAACCAAGTCCACTCGTCCCCGGTTTCGGACTTGCCTACGCCGAAAGCTACTGGAACGATGGAGTTATCCCCGTCCATGGCAACCGCCAGGAACATCATACCCAAGTAACGACCCTTTAAATGGGCTGCGTCTATTATCAGGACACGACGTAGATTTTCCAGAAATGCGCGGACCTGCAAAAACATAGGTTAAAATGTTATAGTTTATAATGTGTAAATGTTATAGTTTATTATGTGTAAACATATGACGTGTTAAAATACGTACCGCGGGTCCAAGGGCCACGAAGCACATCTCAAACCGTCCACGTGAATCGGTCCGTAGCTGCGTGACAGTACCAGGGTTCTGCAGCTGCAAATTATATAAATATGCCGGGAGTCGTTCATACGACTCCTCGAACGTGCCTCTCACCATAAACAGTGCATGGCAGCGCGCACGCCACGCTTGGTGGTAATCAATCGTGACGCCGAACTGCCGGTGAACGTCGTGGACGATGTCCTTTGGCCGCAATGACCTACTAACATCAAGAAATTTGTTTTTCAGGATCGCACCCAAAGTCTTTTTGCCGGCTTGTTTGTGGTGGGGATTAAGTTGCGTCCTCGTACAAGTGTGTACGTCGTGCAACTTTCTAATCATTATCGCCCCTCCTTTGGGACCCGTGTGAATCGCGTACAACCTCCACTCACACTTTTCTCTAGCACATTCAACTACGTATTTGCTTTTGTCAGATGCCCGCACGCGACTTTGGAAACCCTCTTCCAAGAACTTGAGTCCGATCTGACTTGCTAAGAGATCCTTCGAATCAAATATCTGACCTGCTGTTAAACTTTCACTGCGAATATAAGGTGTAGGTTCGTAGCTTTGTGTCTGGGTATGGGAGTCTGGAAGAATAGGGGGCATATCAAAAAAGTCATTTATCTGACTACATGATTTTCTACTAGGGGTATATTCTTCGTGATCATCATTATCGGTGTCTGATCTGTCTATTTCAGAATTACCCGTTCTGAAAACGTGGGTTTCGTCATCAGCAACTCCAGCAGTACGCCATTCGTATGGTTGTGGTGGTTGTTGTTGTTGAGAATCTGGCTGCTCTATTTGTTGAGAATCGGGATGCTCTATTTGTTGAGAATCACCGTCGTCGTCACCGTCGTCGTCACCGTCGGATACGCCGGATACACAAAGAGTAATGGGGGTCTTTCTGAATCGACTGCAAGGTGCAGAAAAGTAGAGATATCCCCATCGTTGGATAAATCCACAAATGACCCATCGCCATTTTTAAATACTAACTTGCAAATATCAGAAGAGTTGATTCCACATTTTTGCATGGCGTATGCAACAAACTTCTGATAAGTGTAGTTTACTGACACTTTTACACCATGCTTAGATTTATAAGCAAAATTTCACTCATTGTTATCTTGCACCCATTCACCATCAAAACAGAAATATAGCTTAGCTTTTGCAACAGATGAACTCATTTTTTCAGTAGTATCTCAAACACAAAATATTGCAGAAAGAAATATTCCAACAATGAAATCGTTGTGTGGGGATTATGGCTTGAATTTTACGTCTATTTATCAATGAAACAACCAACATATCAGAAAACCAATCTCTCATTTCATCCACAAACTGGTATTCCAAAAACATTGATTTAACATTGATTGAAACATGCAAATGAATTTCAACCACAAATCGGCCTTTAAATTGCAATAATTGTGGAAAAAACAGTAAAAGCATGCAAAATTCGTCTAAGTATAGGGGCTGAAAGTGTAAATTTTCAGGGACCAAAAGTGTAAAATTTCAGGGACCAAAAGTGTAATTTTTTGGGCCATCGCGGGCTGCGATCGCGGGCAGGGACCAAAAGTTCACCGCGGCCAAAGTTGAGGGGCTTCGCGGGGCATTTGGCCCCAAAATACGTGTCACGTCAGCGTATCCAGCGATCGCGGGACCCCATCGCGGGTATTTTGGGCATTTTTGCAAAGTTGAAAATTTTTAGGGTATTTTGGTAACAGTTGGTTTGACTTGGGGTATTTTAATTAATTTCCCTTTAACTAATATAAAATCATTTGAATTTCCAATAATTGATGGCTAAACTTTGAAGTTTCAAACCTAGTCGTTTTTCATTTATTGATGAGTTAAATTAAAATAACTTGTTAATTTATATAATATATAGAAGAAAATGTAGTTAATATGCGGAGTAAATATTAATCTATTATGTAACGCTCATAAGTCCAAAGCAACATACTGATCCAATAACTTTTAATCCAATTTAAAAACTATAGTGACAATTTTGAGTTTATTAGAAGCTCACAAATCTATTTTACAATCCATATGAGATTGGCTGTTAAAAAATCTTCCACTTAAACTCTTGACGCCATTTTCAGGTCTGTCTAGAGTCGTCCTCTTGTAATCAGCGATGTCGGATTCGCCTAAATCGAGGATCATCATGCCCGATGAGATTTGCCCCACCATCCAGATAATACAATGATTGACTTTGATAACATTTTTAATGTCCAAAACAAATGAGACTGACCCAATAACTTATAATCCAATTTAACAAAATGACAAAAGTTATTGGTAGTCCAAAATTTTAAGCCTATAAAAAGCTCACAAATCTACTTTTATATTCATATGAGACGGACTGTTACGTGTTATTTATAACTATTTTTGTAAAGACACGTAATAGAAAAAAAAAAAAAAAAAAAAAACCGTTCAACCAACCGATTTTACCAACCATAGTATTATTGTTACCATATATTTACATATGAAAGTGATGTTATGACTTCGTTTTATGTCTAAATGATGAACTAACATCATCAAATTGCTACAATTGTAAGCATTCATAATATATATATATATATATATATATATTTTTTTTTTTTTTTTGAACGGCACAATTTTATTACCAAAGCAAATCACTTACAAAAACAATTACCACCACTAACAATTAATAGCAAGAGAAAAAGGCTCCTAACCAAACCCAAAACGGAAAAACAGCAGTAACCACAGTCCACAGACAGACCTGTTTGCGAGAAGCAAACAATTCAGCCCGTCTTAATGGGATCAGCCGCCGCCCACCAGGTCAAGGATCTTCTTATCTCCCGATTCATAATATATGAGTGAGACTTTTTTATGGTGGGGATGGGCAATCATGTAAATTCAACAAAAAGTAATCATTTAATTTTTTTTAATTCATAAATATTTGTATTCAATTTCGTCGTGATTCAACATTTTTAGGGCTAATCAATTATATGAGGGTATAACCTAACCTAAAAGACAACATGTAGGTCAAATTATTAAGTCAATAATTAAATTCGTCAATATTTTCGTGAGGAAATGCCTCTATATGCTTTATCAGAGCATAATGTTAATGAATGATCGAGTTCACCAAATTCTAGTGATGTATATGACAAGATACAACAATAACATCACTCGTAAGAATATCATATTATGACGGTTTATATTAAGTAGAGTACACACACTCTCATTTCTACCGTCATATGTGTATTTTACACATTTATGTTGGGATTGATAGGGTCCGTTTCCGTTACAAACCAAATAGATTGTACAAACCCTGCAAACCAATCTTAGTCGTTCATCAACTTTAATCAATATCTGATTTTATTATGTTTCCTAATTTAAAGTCATGATCATAATTAATTAACGTTATCATCTTCCATATATATCACAATCACTATTAATGAATCATAATAATTACCATAAATATATATATGTTGTTTCCTAATATAGTGGTTTACAGGGTTTGTACAATCTATTTGGTTTGTAGATATTTGCAATAAACTTGAATTAAGAGATACTAATTTTATATTTGTTATGTTTTGCATATATAGCTTGGAGGGTCGACAATTGCATGAAAGCTATTGTCCTCATTTGACATATTGACAATTTTACCCTTTGCCCAAAGTTGTTTGTGTATTTTTTTGGTAAGCAATCAAAATCATGGTTATCTCCCTTGTGTGTTTTATCAAAATAATTTTAATTAATTACATAACTAGGTTCGAACCGTGTATTATACGGGGTAATTTAAAAAAATTAAATGATGCCAGAAAACTTATCAACTATTATGAAAGATTAATTTAAAGTGAATTGACGGGAAGCATAACAATTTGACTTTGAAAATATTATTAACTAACCATTTGTTGATAATTGATATTATGTAGTTCAATTAAAATTAGAGGAAATAATATAATCATGATTAAGAAAGTATAAATAATTAAATATACTATACTAAAATATTTGCATATTTATATTTTTGAAAAATATTCGAACTCATAATCCAAAAGTCGATTGATAAGTGATATTTTTTTCCAAGTAATTAAATCTCTTATGATAATTCTAAGGGTGTTTCGTTGACAGAATGAAATTTGATAGAATTGTAATTCGTCGAAGGAATTCGACTTTGAAGTAAAAATTGATATGAAATTGCAAAAAGAAAATCACGACAATTTAGTGATTATTTGTATCAAATCCCATACTAATTTCAACAAATCTCATACTAATCACGACACATTAATTCATATATATTTATGATATTTAATAATATAATTAAATCCAAAAATATTCAATACTGGGCTCATTTCGAAGATATTGACGAAGCGATTACAATGGTACAATTTGTAAAAAATAGAAATGTTTTTTAATGCATTTTAGTTCATATACATTATTTATGTGAATATGATAAGAGTCTAAAATGAAATAAAAAAGTAAGAGATTAAAAGTAAACTATATACCTAATTATAAGGGTAGTAAATGTAACGTATAAACTAAAAAATTGAATTAAGGAGAGATTTAAGGAGGGGTGAATGTGGGTGTGCTAATTGAACTTATAATGTAAACTGCGTCCAGATACATGTTTAGGCGAAAAAATACTGAAGTCGGCTCACCAGAAGACGACACGTGGCATGCTAGTTACTTATTTATTATATGTATAGATTTAGATCATATCAATGACATTGCTTCATACCAAATGAATTATGGTATCATGAATATAACATTGAATAGTTGATGATTTAATGATGATGATTTAGAGGTTGTTTATCAAACGATTACCGGTAAATCATTTTTCTCACTTATTGAGCAAGGCTCTTAAACCTTTACTTATTAGGTATGATTTTCGGTTCCAATTATGTTTATCCGTTAAAATAAATAATGTAATAAACACTTGATAAACGATCCCACTAATCTATAACCAATAATTTTTGTTCAATTAATGATTTATTAACTTCATCAATTTTTTAAATTAACTTATTGACATGGACATCAACTGTACAGAAATAAACCATGATAAAATTCCACAAATCTTGGTATAAAATAATGGAATTAAGGGTGCGTTTGGTACGCAGACAAGATAGGACATGACAGGACAGAACAAGTGTTCCACGTTTGGTAAGACAAAACTGGACAGAACAGAACAGATAACATTGGCCAATTTATCCTTACTAAATTTAAAGATTGAATAAAATATGAAATAGAAGATTTATTTGATTTTTAGAAGAGAAATAGATTTTATTTTGAGGTTATATTGGTAAAACATAAATCTGTTTAATTTTGTTTTAGCTTGTTCCATGGGGTGAGGGTGGACATGTCTGTTCTAGTTTGTTCCACCTTGTTCTAGTCTGTTCCACATAAAAGTTCTGTCAAACGTGGGACAGTGGACTCTGTTTTATTCTGTACTGTCTTGTCCAGTATACCAAACGCACCCTAAAAAAAACATAAATTTTAGTAAACAATTTATTTATTTAATTTTTTTCCATACTATTTGACTTTTGTTTTGTGAAAAGAACAAAAGTTTCAATTCCCCTTTTCTTGCGCGCTTTTACCTCCTCAAATCAAGCACGAGTTTGCCATATCCCGCATCAATCTCAAAAACAAATATAATATTTTGATTATAAAATAATAAATAGAGTGAATTACACCGGTGGTCGTTGTGGTTTACAAAATTTTTGGTTTTTGTTCCTAAAGTACACTATCTACGATGATAACCCCTAACTTTATGATTTACTTTCATTCATGGTTCTTCTATGTTAAACACAGGAGAACCATGAGTGAAAGTAAATTACACATATGAAGACCACGAGTGAAAGTAAATTACACATAGGAGGATCATAAGTGAAAGTAAATTAAAAATTTAGGGACCACCACCATAGATAGTGTACTTTGAGAACCAAATCCAAAATTTGAATTAACCACAAGGATCACCGGTGTAATTCACTCTAATAAATAAGTTTGTTTTAATTTAATTTGTTTAGAAAAATCATCTACTGAAAGTTGCTAAACATTAAATTAAAACTAAAAAATTAATTATTTTTAATAAATTTAATTTGTGGTACGTCAATATTGTCAAAAAGGAGAAAGTATTCTTGCTCCCCTTTGGCTTTACTTGCGGTTACTTTTATATAAACAATTGTTGACATATATTTTATTATTGTTTTAGAATTTATATTTTGGATATTTACATCTCTTTTATCAATAAAATATTTTTACAGTGTATTCTTGAGCCTTTTTTTTACGAAGAAAAGTAAAAGGAAAAAAAAATCTTATGTTCTCAAGTTTTTTTTTATGAGAAAGCGAAATGAAACGAAAGGAAAATAAGGGCCTGTTTGTTAGCAGTTTAATGAGACTCATAGCTTATTCAGTCAGCTATACATGATTGTTTGGTAGTGGCTTAATGATATAGAAAGTGACCTATTTATTAAGCTTTTAGAAGGGAGCTTTATGCAGAAAGCCAAGTTTTGTCCAAACCAGTCTCTCTCAATTAAAAAACATGATCCTTCCATCTATGAAAACACCCTCCCAAACAAAAACCTTTCTAATCTATACAGACAGATTAATCCACACATACAACTTTATTCATACAGGACTTAGGGGCTGTTTGGTTGGTTTTCTATTAAGTTCTGTATGGATAAAGTTGTTTGTGTGGATTAATCTGTCTGTATAGATATGAAAGATTTTTGTTTGAGATGGTTTTTTCATAGATGAAAGGAACGTGTTTTTTAATAGGAGGGACTGGTTTGGAAAAACCTTGGCTTTCTGCATAAAGCTCCCCCCTGAAATCTTACTGAATAAGCTACTTTCTGTATCATTAAGCTACTACCAAAAAGTCATATATAGTTGACCGAATAAGTTGTGAGTCTCATTAAGCTCATTAAGCTGCTAACAAACAGACCCTTAATGGAAAACCAACCAAAGAGTCCCTAAGTAATGTTGATGTTGATTTTCCTTCTAAGTTTTTTTCTTCTCAAATGTGGGAGGAAAGAAATAATAACAATCAAAAAAATTATAAAATTATACATCTACCCATCATTATAATGTGTTGTAAAATAAATAAAAGTATATTTATAAATGAAATTAAAGAAAATTATTCTGCATCTTCTTCTTTTTCCTTTGATCTTAGTAACATAAAATTAAAGAAAATTATTTACTTCTTTTTCTTTTCAAATTCAAACAGGATCAATGTCTCAAATAAATCATACAATAAAAAATCCTCGCTTTTGATAATAAAATCATATATTTATTATCACAATTTTAGGGTGTTCGATCATAGGTATTAAAAATAATTTATCGGATTGCTTATTGTGTATAGCTTAGTTGACAAAGGGGTAGGGAGCATTTGCCCGAATACATAACAGATCATGGGTTCGATTCCAGACCTTCCACTAGCCTAGCCGTTAAGTGAGCCAAAAAATGCCCCCTCACATTGGTGTCCTTGGAGAACGGTTTCGTGTAAGGCCGTTTAGAGTTGCCGGTAATCAACTTTTTGCCCAAATAATTAATCGAATTAAAAATAGAAAAAACTGTTTAATTTTATATAATATAATGGACTCATTAACTAAACCCGACAACCCATAATTTTGATTTACATTTTTTATGACTACTTAAAAGTATTTTAAAATCTTTACATTGCGCTTGGTACGCAGACTGGATGGGACGGGATGAGACAAAAAAATAGTCCCATGTTTGGTATGTCATGGGACAAAAATCAGATGGAACAACATGAGACAAAAATAAGTTTTAATGGAACAAAACTTAAGATTTTTTGTTCCACCAAAATAGGTGGAACAACATGGGACTAAAACATAAGATTACTAAAATACTTTTTCTTTTCCAACATCAGATAGCTAAACCTAGATTAAAATCATCTCCTCCAGTCCAGTCCAGTTCAGTCCCGTCCTGTCCCATCCAGTATACGTACCAAACGCTACCTTACTATCGCTGATCCTGGTAACATTTCTTTTTCTATATTTTAAAAACCAATTGATATCAATGACCCCACAAGAGAAATAGAGACCCATTTGCAATCTTTTGATGTTCCATAATTCACCAAAAATGGCAGAAGAAGATCTTTAACATTTGCATTTTTTTCTAACACTCCACCACTCTTCTTGCTACTCCACCTCTCTTCATGGACAACCACCACCACCACCACCCTCCTCAGCTCATTCCGGCCAAGAGCTCCCGCCAGCGCTACAACGAATGGTTCGTCACTCTTTCATCTCTACTTTAGTTCTTTTTTTACTCTAGTGAGAACGGGTGCATTTAGATTCCGGTGTTGAAAAGTCAACTCGGACTTGCTTTCGAAATTGATAAGAATTAATGGTCGTGACATAAATTGGATAAGCGTTAACCCGAATAAAAGTTTGTCCCTTAACTTACCAAGTTAGCATCTTGAAACGGTTAAAAGATCTTAATAAACGGCAGTATCTCTGACTGGGTAAGCTAAGCAGGTTCTTAACAACCCCTTATAATATAATGCTGAGTTCTTGGGTAAAAATTGTATTTCTTTTGCAGGATATTTCGCGATGTTCCAAGCGATATTATGGTAGAAGTGAACGGTGTCGTATTTGCATTACATAAGGTAAGTTGATGATTGATATATCTTCAAAGTTTGACCAAAGAGTCAAACTTCCATATTGTTAGTAATAGGTGATTTCATACACAATTATTTAAGCTCAATTGGAAAATATATATATATATATATATATATATATATGGGAGGTATCCGTTGCAAACCAGTCAGTTTGTGCAAACTATACAAACCAATCTTAGCAGTTGATCAAGTCTAATAAATATCTGATTTTATTATGTTTCCTAATCTAAAGTCATGATCATAATGAATGAATCTTATCATCTTCCATATATATCTCAGTCTTAATTAATGAATCATAATGATTATCCATAAATACATCTATTGTTTCCTAATATAGTGGTTTGTATAGTTTGCACAAACTAAATGGTTTGCAACGGATACCTCCCCTATATATATATATATATATATATATATATATAAGTTTTTGCAGTTCCATCTTAACGAGACTCGTAACTTATTCGGTCATTTATATATATGATTAACTTATTCGGTCAGTTATATATGATTATTTGGTAGTGACACTGACAAGTGACTTATTTAGTTAGTTTTTAGGGAAAACTTTATGCAGAAAGCCATGTTTTTTTTCTTCCAAATATGACCCACCCAATCAAAATACGCGCTTCTTCCGTCTACGAAAAATCATCCCAAACAAAAACCTTCCCGGTTTGAATGTGTTACAATAAATTGAAATGACGATTGGCATTCTAACAAATTTTTTAAAACACTTTTAAAATAAAATCCATAAAAAATTCTTTTTATACGACATTATTTGAGAAAACTGGTATCAGAACAATTGTTTGATCATGTAAACTTTAATAACGTAAACGTTTGACCAATTTCTTGTCGCAGTTCCCCCTTGTTTCTCGATGTGGTCGAATCCGAAAACTGGTATCGGAACACCGGGAAAATGCGATATCGAAGGTAGAACTTCTTAGCTTACCCGGAGGCATAGAAACGTTCGAACAGGCTGCTAAATTCTGCTACGGTATCAATTTCGAGATCACATCGTCAAACGTCGCTCAACTATGTTGCATCTCTGATTACCTCGAAATGACCGAAGATTTCTCGACCCGTAACCTCGGATCGCGTGCCAATGAGTATCTCGACACCATAGTCACCAAAAATCTCGAAATGTCCGTTGAGGTCTTGAAACAATCCGAAAATTTGCTCCCTTTAGCCGATGATCTAAAAGTAGTCACGAGATGCATCGATGCCATCGCTTCCAAGGCTTGTGTCGAGCAAATCGCGTCGAGCTTCTCGAGACTCGAGTACAGTAGCTCGGGTCGGCTTCATATGAGTCGACAAGTGAAAGGCGAAACCGATTGGTGGATCAAAGATTTATCGGTTCTTCGGGTTGATTTGTATCAAAGAGTTATGAACGCGATGAAATGTAGAGGGGTGAGGCCGGAAAGTATCGGTGAATCGTTAATGAGTTATGCCGAAAAGGAGTTAACGAGCTTATACAATAGGAAAACAGGGAGCCATGGTGGTTCGAGCCACGAAGCCATCGTGGTTCAGACCATTGTCGGTTTACTTCCGGTCGAGAAACTTGCGGTTCCGTTAAGTTTTCTTTTCGGGCTTTTGCGAACCGCGGTGATGCTCGGTTGCACCGTGGCGTGTCGGGTCGATCTCGAGAGACGGATCGGGTCGCAGTTGGACGTAGCAACACTCGATGATCTTTTGATTCCGTCTTTTCGGCATGCGGATGATACGTTGTTTGATGTTGATGTGGTTCATAGGATTTTGGTTAGTTTTTCGCAGCAAGATGATAGTGATGATGACATGGAAGATGGCGATGGTGATGGTGATGGTGACGGTGATGAAGATGGGTCAGGGTTCGAGTCCGATGGGCCTGGTTCACCATCGCAAACGGCTTTAGTCAAAGTCTCGAGGCTGGTTGACAATTATCTTGCTGAAATCGCACCGGAAACGAACCTTAAACTCTCCAAATTCATTGCTGTTGCGGAAAGTTTACCGGCACATGCTCGTACGGTTCATGATGGTCTATATCGATCCATCGATGTTTATCTCAAAGTACGTTTTTTTGTATATATGCTTTTGATGACATTTTGTATTACATATAGGTCGTCAAGTATGTCTGCTTTATACGATTTAAATTTATAAAATCACACAATTGTGCATCGTAAAGATGTTACAATAAGTTGATAAAACCATTTTGGGCATCTTAACAGATGTTTTAGAACAATTTCGAGTTAAAACGTCTTGTTAGTTTTCTTATATGACATTATGTGAAAAAATGTCTAATAAAAAGACCTATTTTACAGAGAATTCTTATAAAATTGTCATATAAGAAAACTAATAGGACGCTTTATTTCAAAACTTTCATGAAAAACTTGTTAGAATGCTCAAACAGATCATAACATTCTATTGTAACTCTTTATACATGACAGATAGTTGTTTGGTATTATAAACTTAATTTTTATGACGTAGTCAGTTAGGAACCGTTGGTAACCTAAAATTGATTAAAAACCGAGGACCGTCCACGATGCGACATGTGGCATATTCATCAGGAATGTGGACGCGCTATTCATTATGAATGTTATGAATGTGTTATTCACGACGAATAACACGTCTATCTTCATCATTAATGTGTGATTTATAATGAATAACACCTCCATATTCATGACGAATAACACCTCCATATTCATGACGAATGTGTTATTCACGACGAAATAACACCATTAATGTGTTATTCATGATGAATAACACCTCCATATTTATCATGAATGTGTTATTCATAATGAATACTTATCTTGAAGAGGAATACGATGACTTCTGATAACATTCTTACAAAGCTAAAACCTGCAGGCTCATCCGGGTCTATCGGAATTCGACAAAAAGAAGCTCTGCAAACTGATCGATTTCCACAAACTCTCACCGGAAGCAGGTGCACATGCCGCCCAGAACGAACGCCTTCCTCTTCAATCCATCGTTCAAGTTCTGTATATCGAACAGCTGAGCCTGAGAAACGCGTTAGGCTGCAGTACTTACCCTGACGACAACCACCTCAAGCCGCTACCGGTACACCACCAGTCGTGGCGGATCAACAGCGGAGCTCTCAGCGCCGCCATGTCCCCAAAAGACAACTATGCATCACTGAGGCGCGAAAACCGCGAGTTGAAGCTCGAGTTGACTCGGTTGAGAATGCGATTGAATGATTTTGAGAAAGAACATGTGTCAATGAAGAGGACCATGGAAAAGTCAAACTCAAGAAAGTTTATGAGTTCATTCTCAAAGAAAATTGGTAAGTTTCATCTTTTTGGGCATAGTTCTTCTTCAAGAGGATCAAGTTCTCCATCAAGGCATTCACAAAGAACAGATTCTAAGGTCACAGTGAGGACAGAATGAGGCAAGTTTTCAAGTGAGATTTTGTTTAGAATTTTTGTTGTTTTACTATTATTTGAGTTTTCACTGAGATAAATTTGGTTCTGAACCTTGTATATATGATTTATTTCTGATTTTTTTTTACCGTGGGATATACCGGATTTGTTTGGTTTGGCTTTAAGTACAAGTTTTTGATCAATCGGTAAGGTTATCTTAGGTAAGAATAGGGCTGCAAACGAGCTAAACGGAGCTTGACTAAGGGGGGTCGTTTATCAAATGGGTTACCTGATTGTGTTACATTCTTGGCTATCAAAATGGATTGTCGGGAAGTGTCTTGTTACACAGTAAGGGGTTGTTTGGTTGGTCTTCCATTAAGTTATGTATGGATAAAACTACATGTGTCACTGTTTGATTTAGTCTATGTAAATTGGGAAAGTTTTTGTTTGGGAGAGTTTATCATATAGATGGAAGAAGCGTGCCTTTTAATTGGGAGGGCCAGGTTTGTAAAGAACTGTTTCCCTAGAAGCTTACTGAATAAGTCAATTTCTATATCATCAAGTCACTACCAAAACTACCAAACAATCATGTATAACTTACCAAATAAGCTGTGTGTTGTGTGTCTCGTTAAGTTGCTAACAGTAAAATCTCAATTCTTGTTATGCCTCTTATCGGGTAAGATTATTAGTGTCCTTGCCATGTTCACGTAGTAATGTAAGTGACACCCAACAAACGCTTACCCGGTAAGAGTTTAATAAACGACCCCTTAAAACACTTTACGGTTCATCTTGATCGTACTCGACTATGAATTAAAAGCTTGACCTTTGCAGATCATTGTTTTCCATAAAATATAACAAAAAACGTTTAGACGAACAGATATTAAAGACACCATAATAACCAACCATACTCTTCAACAATATTCTTGTTCCAAGATAACAATGACTCAAATAACTCATACACTTAACAACAGACTTAAAAAGAAAAGGATCTGAAACACCCGAATCAAGATCTTAAGCAGTTAAGCTGTTGATCTGGTATAGAATCGGATCCCAACAGCGACACCCAAGATGAGCAACGGAACCAAGAACTGCAGAATCTTGATGACGAACTCGGTCGTCTTGTCTTGGTTGTACTGAGCCTGCTTCGGAGGCGTGTACTCAACCTTGCTGGGGATCGTTGCTGTGTCAATATCCCCGACATAGAATTCATCCATCATCGATTTAGCAGTCGTGCTGTGGCCCACGTCTTCAAAATCATCGGTTGCATCCTTTCCTGCAAAGTTATTCACGTTCTTGAAATTACAACACGTCTAATGGAAGTTTCATGTCTTATCCATTTTCAATCATAGGGATCAATTCGAACTCATGGAAGAACCGATCCTTAGTAACTCAATTAGGGTGTGTTTGGTATGGTGGACAGGATGGGATGGGACGGGACAAGACAGAAGAAGACATAATAGGATAGGTGTCCAACGTTTGGTAAGCACAGGACAGAACAAGACAGGTTAAAATGACAAATTTACCCCTAATGAGTTGTTTAGTGTTTTTTACAGTTTCTGTCAAGGGTATTTTGGTACAAAAGAGCTTGTTCTATCTTAGGGACTACATCCATCATTGTATGCATGAACTGTCCAACAAGATTGACCTTTTGATTTACAACTTAGGATTGGTATAAAAATTCACGGAAACAACTACTCTTTAGGGTCCGCCTACATCTTAACCCCTGAGACTCAACCTCTGGGTGGATTTATTGGGCTCGTTTGCTTTGGTTTGGTTCTTATTCTGCATTCAACCCTTGGGGTAGAGAAAAAGATCTGCATACAACCAACCACTCCCCGACCTTACTTTTGAGTGGGATATACCAGATACATTTGGTTTATTCTCCATGAACTAAGGAGTATAAGGGCATGCATGTTAGCAGCTTAATGAGCTTAATTGGGCCCACAACTTATTCGGTCGGCTATACATGACTATTGACTGTTTAGTAGTGGCTTAATGGTATAGAAAGTGGCTTATTCAGTAAGCTTCAACAGGGGAGTTTTAATGCTTTATGCAGAAAGCCAAGTTTTTTTTTCCAAACCTGCCTCTCCCAATTAATAAAAAGGCTCATTCCATCTATGAAAAAACTCTCCCAAACAAAAACCTTCACAATCTATACAGACAGATTAATCCACACAGACAACTTTATCCATACATGACCGAATGGAAAACCAACCAAACAACCCCTAATTATAGTATCAAATAGATTAAGTAGCTCTAAGTAGTAGCAAACTAACAAAGACTGGACATGACTAGACAAGAGAAATAACAGGATTGGACAAGACTGGACATGTACCTGTAGCTGACAACAAAACGTCATCTCCACCAGGATGATCCTCCAAGAACTTCGTAACGTCAAACACCTGCACCAAGACATTGAAACCTTACTTATATGAAAACAACTCACGAAGAAATACGAAGAACTTCAATTTGCATTGGGAACATTGTAACTACAATTCGTCGATATCCATGACCATCACTACAACTGTTATTTTTGGAAGGGTGTCCCAAGCTATGCCCCGACTAATCCCCGCAAATTGTGATTGCAAGAAATCAGCCCCAGGTAAACTCAGTGGCCACAATTGTTGTATACGCCTGGAATTGAACTCTGATCAGATCAGATGGGATATTCTACCGCATCCCTAGGGGCTCAACCACTACGCCACAACCCTTGTGGTTAACTGTTCTTTCTTAGGATACGAAGAAAACCAATCACTAAATGGATAGATCTAAAAAAAACTATCATCCTAATTGACATTACCATTTCTTTTTTTGCAAGATCCTTTTGCAAATTTAACGATTTGGATACAAGATACTGGTGAAATTGATCATGACCTAAATAACCCTAATTCAAAAATCCTATTAATCTGACCTAATTAAGCCAGAGAGTGCTCCACTATCTGGATCAACGAAAACCCCCAAATTTATTGCATGTAACAATTACCATTAAATTTATTAAATTCAACAGCGAAAAAGCTGAAATCACTATCAAAACGATCAAATCCACATAAATTAGTCATCAACAACGCACAAATCTCCGACACATTCAAACAAATTAACAAATCGACTGAATTCACCTGCCACACAAAAACATGCAAATCAAGTCCATCGACGTCACTGGTCAAATTTCAAATCAAGTCAAACAAAATTCTCAATCTATTCAAATGAAATCCCCACCAATCCCAATCTACACATGAACAGTGAATCCCAGCACTTTTTTCAACATATAATGAAGAGATAGATATACGCACCTTGCCATGGATTATGAGCCAGCAATCTTTGGGATCGTTGTGCTCAGCAACCTCTTTGAGAGTAAATACTTTGCCCATTGGAGATCGCACGAAGAATAATACAGAATAATGGAGTAGATCTGAAAAGGCGATCTGTGATTTAGATGGCTTTAAAGAGCAGAAAATGGAGGTGGGTAAGTTTATGGGGGTTGTTGAGAAGAGGGAAAGGAGTGGACTGATGATATGAATATCACATCTGGGTGCGGGGTTGGTGAGCCAAGTGAAAAAACAAGCAACCACACAAGAATTTGAGTTGAAAATCTGATTTTAACCATAGGTCAGTGGGTGTTTCGATTTGTGTTTAATTTTTTACGTTTTTAGTCCCTGTGGTTTGTGGAAAATTACAAATTTTGTCTTTTATGTTTTTGAAATTATGAATCTGGTCCTTGTAGTTTACAGTTTTATTGTTTTTCGTTCCCATGGTTAGAATTTATTGATTTTTGTCCTTGTGGATTAAAATATAAATGATATTTTTGTTTCTTAGACCTTCCGCACCCTTGTAAAACCAAACTCTTTTATAAAGTGTCACATCAGCTTTGCAATAACACCTTTCACATTCATGTAAGACCAAATTTCTTTCTAAAGTAATAAATTATAATATAAATAATATAGATAATTATAATATAAATAATAAATTAATTATAAAATATAGATAACTAAAATTTTACTTTTGTTTTCTTTTACTATATTTTGTGTAAATATAATTTAATTAACAAGTAAAATACATGAATATATTGAAAGCAATGAACGTTTATTAAAATACAAATATTACACAAAATACACAATAAACATTACCTTACTAGTTATTTTCTTCTTCTCCAAATCGACTCCAGATCTCTTCCACTAAATCGGTTTGCAATTGACGATTTGTTAACCTATCGCGGACTCTTGTGAGACGTCAAAGATAGTTCTCATTGACGGGTGTCGAGACCGTCAAATAATAAGTATAGTTCTAACAGTCCCAAATTACAATATAAAATTGTAATAGTGGTAAGTCAGGTCGAATCCACAGGGATTGGTTGTGACAATTATTTTACTTCTACACGTAACGTAAATGAGGGGGGTGGATTTGATTAATAAAACTAAACATACGACTAAAGAAATAATTATGAGACAATGAAATAAAATCCAACATTAGTTTAACTTCGATTAAGATGATGACACCTATCATTGATTCCAATAACGTAAACATAAAGAACGAACCTAAGTTGATTATAGTCGTTAACAAGCTCTAACGACCTCCATTTTTCCTTAATCTACACCGGTTAAAATAAGCTCCTTAACCGGATCTTAATCACAAACAGAACTTAAATAAGCTCTTAAGTTCTTATATGTGATTAGCTTTATCGGACTAGAAAAACATCAACTCAAAGCTATAGGCTCGTAAGCTCGGCTTATAATTGCTTTGATTGCGAGATTTCAAGATTTCGATTCGAAAACCTTATTGAAACCGAATGAAATCTATTGTTACTTTATCAAAAATCCAAGACTATTACGTATCAAGGTTTTGACTAACAATCTTCCATGAGAGATTCAACTAATTGATCAGACTAATTGAAAACCCAAACGAAATTAACAATTAAAAAAGAAATCAAGCAAATAGGTTTGTTCCAAATGATTACAATGGAATCTCAAAGTGCAACCATCAAAATCTAATTAAACTAGTGTTGGAATGAAAACTAGGGTTACAACTAAAAAGAAATTACCAAAGAGATGAGAAATTGATGAAGAACGCTCCTAGTTTGTTGCTGCGTTTTTGCTCTCCAAAACTAATTGTTCCCCTCGATTCCCCCAAAATGACGGTTTTAGGTCGGATTTCATACTCCTCACATGAGAAACCGCCAAAAGGGGCGCACATGACCTGATTTCGAAGCGCGCGGTTTGGCCAGCGGATTGAAGCCGCGGTGGAGGCCGCGTATGAGTCTGTTTGCTCGATCGATTTGTTGCCGCTGTTGTGTGTTCTCGACTTCTTCCCAACCTGCTACTCACGACTTGGGCTACTGCTGATGGGCCATCTTTCTCTTTTCTTTTGTCTTCTTTACAAATCTGGACTGCGTGATGGGCTTTACCATAAAATGAATTTGCCCTTTTTTTCTTTTTAAATCATCTCACGATTTGCTGCAACAAAACAACAACACCCAATATTAAAAAATGGATTTCTTTTCTTTTCTTTAAACTAATAAATGATATATATATATATATACTAAGATTTTAGCATGAAGTAAACCCACGAGTTGATTTTTAGAGAATTACAAAAACAGACATAGCATTGCATGAAGACATAACTTAATCGATATAACAATAATCAACACACGAAACAAGCCAAAGATGAATACGTGCTAATTTCACAAACACCTCGCAAAAGATATAAATCTATTCTAATCGCTCATTTGCACAAGGGTGTAAGTGTTTTCACTCAAGACATCAATTCACATGAAAATGCACTACCATAAGCTTGCATCAAGTCTCGATTTTCCATTGCTAACGGTAAAAACTAAGTGTGAATCAAAAGGACTTTAGTTATGGGTTGTAACTTGGCTAAGGGTTAAGGTAGGGAAAATTTGGTAAAGTGACTAAAATTGGACTTCGGAGGAGAAGCTAAAAATCAAAGCGTATACTCCCATATTTTGCACACCCAAGCAATTATAAATCTCTCATTTTTCGAGCTCTTGTTCTTTTTAGCACTTTATGGAGACAATTGTATTTTTCTTTTCAAGATTGGTCTCCATTTATTCATCATTTTTTTTTCTTCACTTCCATACTTTTTCTTTCATCTATATATATTTTTTTCGAACTTCTACCCATCATTGTATAGGCATTTTGGATCATGTAAAGGGTCCATGATTCTCATGACAAGGAGTCTAACCAAAAGCTTATAGTTTCATTCCAAAGTCCGGTGAGTGAAGTGTTTGGGTAGGGGTTAAAGTGTGGTGCAATAACAAGAAAAATTGGTAAATAGGCTCAAAGGGGTGATCAAGACGAAATACATGTATAAGGGTTGGCTTTTTAGGCTAAATGGGTTAAAATAACAACAAAGATGGCATTTTTCATTTTCACACTAGCATCACCTAAATGCAATCTCAAAGAGTCAAAATGCAAGTTCTAGAATGACATAAACATGGAAGATGCAATGCACACAAAAATGAAATAAGATTGAATACAATGTTCAATCATAGCTCAAAAGCTCACAGGTGCATTTTTGTCCATAAAATTAGCAAGACTCACAATGGTTATCTCAAATGGGCTAATCATGGATACACAAGCAAACCACACAATCATTCATGCTATGGTTTTCATGACATTAAATATAGAAAAATATCAACTCATGCAATTTACTTAATAATTGCCCAAAAACAAGTCAAAATTTCGAAAAAATTAGCCCTTTTTCATGCAATATCCTCACACTTATTCCCATACCCACACTTAAATCATATATTGTCCTCAATATATGCATTCAATGACATAGTCTATAAGAATTAAAAAGCAAAGGGAACGAGAAATCTCCCTTGAATAAGTAGACTATTGCCCAATATATGATCCAAGCTTGTGGTGGGAGCCTCCGTGTACATTTGGATTGGGGGTGGAATCCGACTTCAAATATGACCAAACCTGGAAGCAAAACTCATCAATTCCAAATAAAACTAAAACTGAATAAAACTAAACTAGAATGGAAATAAACAATAAAATTGGGTTGCCTCCCAATCAGCGCCTTTCTTTAACGTCTTTGGCTAGACGCTACCCACGTTATCCGATATCTATCAAGTCAATACCCCATACTTGCGCCTTCACGTGATGTTGGGGTGCCTTGAAATCTGTCCGAATTTCAAGCGTGGGTCCTTTGCCTTCGAATGTAATCTGACGTTTCAGCTTCGCAAAGGTATCTTCATTCGGGTTCCCCTTCTCATCATCTACCTTCGGTTTTTCTAGTGTGGTGAAGGTTCTCCCGATGTCTACAGTTTCCTCCTCCTTTATTAGATCAACCAACCGTGTAGGAAAAGGAGGAGGTACCACCATCGGTTCCAACATTTTCATATCTTCTCCCTTTTTGTCGACATCTCGTGAAATAGATCGGTTTGTGCCTTCCTCTTCATCCTCTTCCTCTAAGGAGTTTTCCAGACTCTTCTTGTTCATTGATCCCAACCTTTCTTCAACTTGAGCTTCCAACCGACGTATTGAAGACTCGGCTCGGCTAATTTGGTTTTCCAAGTTCTGAAGGCTTGCTCTTGTTTCCTGTTGAAATGTTAATGTACTAAGAGCTAGTGACTTAACAATATCTTCAAGAGACATACCTGAGTCATTGGAATAGCTTTGTGTCGTCGGCGGTGTTGATTCATAGCTAGGATAAGAAGAGTCGTACCGGTCATAGCCATACTCGTTTAAGTATGGATGGGATTGCCATCCTTGAGTGTAGGTGTTGGAGTATGGCTCGTACGGACCTTGATAATGGCTTGAAAATCCTCCATAAGAGTATGTTTCCTCGGTGTGATATTGTGAAGTGGGGTACCGGTTGGTCGGATAAGCATTGTTAGTGTACACCCCACTTCCTCTCACTTGTTGTGGCTCTTTACAAACCAGCTGTATCACAAGAGATGTTAGATCTGAAAGTTGTGTCTCATGGGAAGAGATATTTACCTCGTTCGATTCTCGCGTGTTGGTGGTATATCGTGACCCATAATGGTATGGATAACTCGCCATGAAAAATGCAAAATCACTTAAAAACTATTGGCGTCAGGTACACGATTAACTCAAATAAACAATAAAATTATAAGACAAAAATAGATAAAAATAAAATAAACAAAGTGCAAAAGCTAAATAACGATCACCGAAACCAATTCCCGGCAACGGCGCCAAAAAATTTGACGGGTGTCGAGACCGTCAAATAATAAGTATAGTTCTAACAGTCCCAAATTACAATATAAAATTGTAATAGTGGTAAGTCAAGTCGAATCCACATGGATTGGTTGTGACAATTATTTTACTTCTACACGTAACGTAAATGAGGGGGGTGGATTTGATTAAGAAAACTAAACATACGACTAAAGAAATAATTATGAGACAATGAAATAAAATCCAACATTAGTTTAACTTCGATTAAGATGATGACACCTATCATTGATTCCAATAACGTAAACATAAAGAACGAACCTAAGTTGATTATAGTCGTTAACAAGCTCTAACGACCTCCATTTTTCCTTAATCTACACCGGTTAAAATAAGCTCCTTAACCGGATCTTAATCACAAACAGAAATTAAATAAGCTCTTAAGTTCTTAGATGTGATTAGCTTTATCGGACTAGAAAAACATCAACTCAAAGCTATAGGCTCGTAAGCTCGGCTTATAATTGCTTTGATTGCGAGATTTCAAGATTTCGATTCGAAAACCTTATTGAAACCGAATGAAATCTTTTGTTACTTTATCAAAAATCCAAGACTATTACGTATCAAGGTTTTGACTAACAATCTTCCATGAGAGATTCAACTAATTGATCAGACTAATTGAAAACCCAAACGATATTAACAATTAAAAAAGAAATCAAGCAAATAGGTTTGTTCCAAATGATTACAATGGAATCTCAAAGTGCAACCATCAAAATCTAATTAAACTAGTGTTGGAATGAAAACTAGGGTTACAACTAAAAAGAAATTACCAAAGAGATGAGAAATTGATGAAGAATGCTCCTAGTTTGCTGCTGCGTTTTTGCTCTCCAAAACTAAATTTTCCCCTCGATTCCCCCAAAATGACGGTTTTAGGTCGGATTTCATACTCCTCACACGAGAAACCGCCAAAAGGGGCGCACATGACCTGATTTCGAAGCGCGCGGTTTGGCCAGCGGCTTGAAGCCGCAGTGGAGGCCGCGTATGAGTCTGTTTGCTCGATCGATTTGTTGCCGCTGTTGTGTGTTCTCGACTTCTTCCCAACCCGCTACTCACGACTTGGGCTACTGCTGATGGGCCATCTTTCTCTTTTCTTTTGTCTTCTTTACAATTCTGGACTGCGTGATGGGCTTTACCATAAAATGAATTTGCCCCCTTTTTTTCTTTTTAAATCATCTGATTTGCTGCAACAAAACAACAACACCTAATATTAAAAAATGGATTTCTTTTCTTTTCTTTAAACTAATTAATGATACCTTTCCTTTTTCTTTTCTTTAATTATAAAACGCACACACACAACTTATTTAATCCTCTCTTTTTTCATTTTGAGTTAAATATATTTATAAATAATAAAAACTTAAACTTATTTAATAAGGGTACTTTAGACATCTAATTGAGACTAATTGTAGGCAGGCCCGTTTCTGACATTTTTTGGTCCCGGGGCGACTCATAAATTTTGGGCCCTCAACATGTACCAAAAGAAATCTCAAATAAACGTTTTTTTGTGTTTAGTCTTACTCTTAGTACATTCCAAGATAACATGTTGGTCATATGCTCAATATTAATCTCATGCTCTTTAAGTCTCTCACCAAAATGCTTCCAATCTCTAAATCCTTCGTTAGCTATTGCATTTCTATAATATTTAGATTTGAACAACTTACAACAAAAACAATATACTTTATCCACATGCTTTGAATAAAGTAGCCATTTTCGATCAGTAGTTTCACTATTACTTAATTTTCTATCATAATAAGCATATGAAAAATGTCTAGACATTTTATCTAAAGGAAACACGATATTCAGTTCTCTAATAGGCCGTTTTTGAACTAGAATATCTCTTCATTTAGCATCAAGATCATCTCAATTTCTAGGATCATAAATATCAAAAAATGGAGTTGATAGTTCTACAAATAAGTTTTCAACATTTTGGTGCTCAACATCATGTTCATTTGTATTATCAATGTGTTCATCACGATCACTCACATTTTGGTGCTCAACATCATGTTCATCTAACTTTTCTTTAGAGAAACCTACAATCTTAACAAACTTATCAATAGCTCCTTGTTGTGATTGTTTTAATTGCTCATCTAACTTTCTTTTTTTCCTTTTCTCACTTCCGTATTTTTTAGGCAACATGATTACTTGAACAAATAACAAGAAACAAGTACAACTCAAGTAAAAGGGAACAAAAGCACCTTAATTGGAATATGAATTATGGAATATTGATTGTCCAAGTCCAAAAAATTCAACTCCACATTCTCCACTTGACCATTTCTCAATAAAATGTAATTTGTGAAACAAGAATAATGAGAAATACAATTTAGTAATTTACATAAACACAATAAGAAAGCAATGTAATCTGTTTGGAACACTTTACACTGGACACAAACAAAAATACAATTATAAATATACAAATCTGTTCTCATTACCTATTGAACTTCTTGAGCCCAAAATTTCCGGTCTACAATGTAATCTGAACACAATTACAATTTACACAAACAAGAATTATTCAGTAGGCAGTATAAATCGACAAAATTTCAGAGCACATTACACATAAAGTAACAATTAAAACCAGTAGGTAGTAGAAAACTAGAAATCGACGGTTTCCCTAAACCTTATTTGGTCTGATTGGTCTCGATATAGTCATAGAAATCGACCAACGGTCCGAACGGGGATGACGCATCGAAGTCTTCATCGGAATATCGTTGAGGAAATTGAATCGACGGCCGCTTCCTTTTCAATTTTGTGATTTTGTCGGCGTCGCAATCCATAGTCGTGAATATCATGAAGAGGCCGATTTCAATTTTGTGATTTCTCATGCTCGCCTCACACGCACAGGGATTGGGAAACAAGTTTGGGGTCTTTGGGCCATTTTATTTTTTTTGTGATTGGGCCCTAAAACTGATCTATAATTTTATTTTTATTTAAGGACTAGTTTTTTTTAACCTAATATATATACAGTAATTTTTTTTTTCGGGCCCCTGATTTTTTTGGGCCATGGGCGAGTGCCCAGCCCGCCCTCCCCCAGGGACGGCCCTGATTGTATGGAAGTTTGACGTAAAAATATATATAAAATGACACTTATCACTCATACTCAAGAAGACGACTTTGAGAAATTTCAAGCATGGACAAATTAAAACTAAGATCATCATCCATATAATCGAATTGACGAGTATATGAATCACGTTCATCTTCAACAATAATGTTGTGCATAATTATACATGCTCTCATTATTTCACCAATTATTTCCTTGCACCATGAAGTTTGTACGAAAAACAAATTCACATTTTTTAAAGCAAATGATGAAGTAATATTTATGTTGTATTTACTTATGTAATTTTTTTGATGTTTGTGTACGTTTATCTATTAGTATTTGTATTTTCGTAATTTTTTATATTCATGTATTTTATTTTAGTAGTTTAATTAAAAACATCGCATAAATATATCATTTATTTAAAATAAATAGGATAGTGGGTGTATGAGGTTAGATACCAGGTTACTATCCACCATACGAGGATTAAGAGTATTTTTCTTTATAATTCAATAAATGTATTGTTCAATCGAAATTACAATAAAACGTATTTTTAAGTATGTTTGAGTAACCCAATTAAGCATTTTATAGTGTATTCGAATAATATTTATTAAAAAATGTATATATATAGAGAGAGAGAGGAAAGTCCAAATGAAAACTCATTTTAAATTGTGCACATGAGGACGGATCTTGACCTTTTCATCTCTATTGATCCAATGACTCATATTAAATAGAGTTTTTAATTGAAATTATTAGTTAAGGTGATTAGGGTAAAAATGTAAGATAATTTAAACTCACGTCTACCATGTTTGATTTTTTTTAATTAAAAACTTTTACCCCCCTTAAAGTTTAAAATAAATTATCTTAAAAATTACTAGTATTTTAATCAAACAAATTACATCAAAAAAACGAGAATTCAGTGCTCTTCGATATGACATCCATCTCGATATAGTTTTTTTGTTGTTTTAACCGTTTTTACGTGAAATGTCATATATGTGTTATATTCATTATGAATATTTATGTACGTTCAAGTGTGTACAACATCTCGACACCGTAAGTCTGTAACTCGACATCACCTTCTACAACACTTTCTTCAACGTCCTAAGGCATCATGTTCTTCATTACCGTAACCCAATACCCATCAAGATGAATCGGGAACCTATCGAGTTTCGATTGTGAACCGAGGAATAAAAGAGAGTGTTTCACGTCTCCACACCTTCACGGGTCACTCATGTATTATTCTTCATGAATATTGTATCATTCAGTATGCATAATACATCATTCAGGGTGAATAATACACGATTCATGAATTCGTGTATTATTCATCCTTAATGTTATATAATTCATCCATAATATTGTATTATTCATCATGAATATTGTATTATTCATCATGAATATTGTATTATTCATCATGAATATTGTATTATTCATCATGAATAGTGAATGAACATTCACCTTTGTTATTCATACTAAATGTGGACACCTGAAGATGTGCATACATATTCATAAAGAATAAAACCAAGTTTCGGTTGTGAATCGGAAAACAAAAGAGAGTGCGTCATGTGTTCACACCTTCACGGGTCATTCATATATTATTCATCATGAATAATGTATCATTCAGGATGAATAATACAGCATTCAAGATGAATACTATACGATTCATGTTTAATAATACATGAATCAGGAATTCGTGTATTATTCATCCTGAATGTTGTATTATTCATTTTGAATACGGTGTTATTCGTCATGAATAGTGAATGAACGTTCCCCTTTTTTATTCATACTGAATATGGACACCAGGAAACGTGCATACATATTCATACTGAATATAACACATACATATCATTTCACGTAAAAACGGTTAAAATAAAGAAAAAACTATATCGAGATGGATGTCATATCGAAGAGCACGAAATTCTCGTTTTTTTTGATGTAATTTGTTTAATTAAAATATTAGTAATTTTTAAGATAATTTATTTTAAACTTTAAGGGGGTAAAAACTTTTTAATTAAAAAAGAAAATAAAAAGTCAAAGATGGCAGACGTTGATTCAAATTTCCAGATTTGTCCCTAATCACTTCTCAATTGGTTTCATTAAGTTTTAACCATTGATTAATTTTCCAAATGTTGGTCAATGGTAGTTTTCATTTGAACCCACCCATATATATATATATATATATATATATAGGCCAAGACTATTTTACAAACCAGTGAAATCTAACAAACAGTACAAACTCTTATTTTCAATGTTTAATTGAATGAAATTGTGTCATGAAAGTGTTTCATATGATGAAATTGTTTCATATATTTTTGTTTCTATGTAACAATGAAATTGTTTGATGTATTTCTCACTTAGATGAAATTTGTTTCATATATTGTTGATTAATCAATCTTTATATATTCTTGATGAAATTGTTTCATGTATTATTGACTAATCAACCCCCATAATAAAGAAAAAGTGAAAAAAATGAAAAAATATGATTGGTTGAACGCGGTTTGTACGATTTGTAAAATAATCAACCCCTGTGTATATATATATATATAGGGATGGTTTATTTTGAAACCATTAAAAAATATTGCAACTCTTGCAATCCATGATCTAACCACTAGTTATATTATGGATGGTCTAGATTAGTTCCTACATATTTAACAATAAATTTGAATTTATGTCTATTATATTTCCATAAATAAGGCGGCAAAGGGTAAATTGGTCAATTGCATTATTTCAGAAACGGATAATGATGGTAAGTTAGATTAATCAAATCAAAACCCCGAATAACACTCCATTTTCTGAATTGTTTGTGAGTACCAAGTGATATTAATGATTAAGTCATGTTGATAATAACTTGCATACGGACTGTATTGACATGAAATTTCATGTACCAATACAATTGAATTTTTTGATGTGTAAAAGCAAATTCATGAATAGACAGATTCGTGAAAAACCAGATTCATGAATCAACAAGCAACATAACAGTGGTTGATGATTATTTCATTATCTAGAATTGAGTAAGTCGTTGTGTTCTATGAAGGCATATTCATGAATTAGCAAGAGTAGTATTTGTTGGTTATTGAACTGTAAGGTGTGAGTAATTATTTGTAATGTATGATTACATCTTCATGATTAAGGATCTTGTTCGTTGAAGAATAAATCATGGATATTTACACACAATTTCTAGAAAGATTCATGAATATGCTTGCATGATTATTTAATCGTGAGTACATCTTCATGATTAAGTAAATCGATGAATGTACATAAAATTTAAACCGTAAAATTCATTACATTCAACATCATCTAATAACCCATCTTGTAGAACTACATCAGAAAAAAAAACTAAAAAAAAGATGATTATTTACAAAATAAAAGATGATTATTAACAAAATACAACCTTGCTTCGAAATTGGCTCATCAAAATTGAAACATTGTTCCAAACGAGAAGATTCGAAACAATATGCAGGTCCTTCGACGACTTCTTTCGAGTAACAGTGCAAAGAATCAAATGTTATGTTCGCTTCAATGTCGTTTCTGGGCAGCGAGCAATCGATATTACATAATCATCGACGTTTTCAGCATCCACACCTTCAACATCTCCTTCGATTAACCCAGATTCAATAACCTTGCTGTTGCCTTTGTCTTTTTCAGCATCAACACCTTCAGCATCTCCTTCGATTATCAAAGATTCAACAACCTTGTTGTTGCCTTCGTCTTCAATAAACTCATTTGTCATATTAACCACAATTTTGCTGTTGAACCCTACTGGAATTTCGTTGAAAAACAAAAGAATCAACCGTAGAAAATGAATTGTATTGATATGATGGAAACTAGATAACAAATTGAAAATACAAAAACAATACCATGTTTAGCATACCGATCAGTTACCTTATTTTTAGGAAAAGATTCACCATTATCTTTTAAATTAATGAATTAATAAAAAAACAAATTTACAAAGGACTAACATGCCCCTGCGTTTTATATATTAATATTAAATCACCAAAATCTCTTAAGATATAATCAACGGTTAAGATCGTGGTTGCAAAGGTTTCAACTTTTTTAAGGGTTGTAAAATAGTCATCCTCTATATATATATATATATATATTTAAAAGCCCGGTTCCAAAAGATCGGTCTTTTAAAAACCTAAACGAACCGGACATTCAACCATCAAGCCCAGCCCGGCTTGGTCCGGTCCAAGAAAAAACTCAGGCTTCTGAATAGTGTTTTGGCCCGATCCCAAAGAAAGCCCAGACGTGCTGACCCGGCCCGCTCATATGGCCATGTCATGAACAAAACTCTCTCACTTATCGGCCCATGAAATCTAGACTTGGGCTTCAATCCAGGCCCACATGATCGTCAACAAACAAAGTACTAAAACCCTAACATCGTAACCCTAACTTCATACACACAATTACACTATCCTGCAGAGGCGCAGGGAGAGTGAGAGAGAGAAAGCGAGAGAGGTGAGAAAAATGGTGTCGGGATCAGGAATCTGTGCACGGGAGGTGGTGGTGGACGCCCGCCACCACATGCTTGGCCGATTATCGTCGATTGTGGCCAAAGAACTGCTCAATGGTCAGAGAGTCACCGTCGTCCGCTGCGAAGAGATCTGCCTCTCAGGCGGCCTTGTTCGTCAGAAAATGAAGTACCTCCGGTTTCTTCGTAAGCGTATGAACACCAAACCCTCGCACGGTCCCATTCATTTCCGTGCTCCTTCCAAGATCTTGTGGCGTACCATCCGAGGGTAAACTGTCACATCTATATGCATACTTGTTTATATTTACGCATCCTTGCTCTTCCAGAGTAACTCGATGGAACTATTAATGTTTATGTATACGTTGCATTCTGTTTATGTTCAACATTCACAAACAGTACGAAAATACACATTTAGTTTCCCTGTGAATTACACAAACATGATGAACGCTTACGCTTAATCTGAGGGAATATAACATATCTGCCAAATTTTAATTGCCTAGATGATAATAAAACATTATTTATTGATGAACACTATTGATTTGCTGGCATATTGGTTTTTTTGTGATTTATTGAATACTGGAATCTCTATTTGGAAACAGCAAATGATTTATATTGCTTGTCAGTTTTGGGGGCTGTATTATGAAGTTTAAATGTATGATCGTGTTATAAATTGGATTAGTTGTTTTATGAGTTGATTAAACTTGAAGCTAAGTGGCACTATACTTGCATATGATTTGATCTAAATAGCCATTACTTTGGTTGATTCGATATTTGCAAGGTGATGCGGAGCAACAAAGAAGATGGTTATGATTAAAATAGAGATATTTATAATAGAGTATGGTGCATAGACATAAGTGTTTTACACCCAAGTATATCTCTCTTTAAGATGTCTAATAGCATCCATGTATATTGTATATTTTTATCCCTTCAGTTTGTTGAGTTTTTTTTTGTATTTTAGGATGATCCCACACAAGACCAAGCGTGGGGCTGCTGCACTTGCAAAGTTGAAGGTTTATGAGGGGGTTCCCACTCCTTACAACAGGAAGAAGAGGATGGTTATTCCTGATGCTCTCAAGTTAGTTAATCTCCTTTGATAAAGCACTTTTATACCATTTCCAAGTTTATTGAATCCATGGTTATATTGGATTCTATTTTTTCATTTGCTTGTTGAATGTGATGTGTAATTGCAATACTTTTGTCAAAAAAATGTAGGGTTTTGAGGCTAACTGCTGGACACAAGTATTGCTTGCTTGGCCAATTATCATCCGAGGTTGGCTGGAATCACTATGAGACCATCAAGGTAAACATACTCTAGCCTTGTTATGCATTTGTTGATTGCTATGGGGTTTCCGACTTTATCGATGTTTCTCTTTATACTCTATGCTCACTCTTTTAAGCAGGCTTATGCTTCTTGGTAAAATGGCTCTGATTGACCATAAATGAAATTTCTTTGCTAGTGTTTTGCATAATTTATTTTTTAGTTGTGATAACTGCTTAAATTTTGCACAGTTGAGTTAGGGGCCGTTAAGTTTGGAGAAAACTTGTCTTTCTGCATAAGGCTTCCCTTATAAATAAGACGCTTTCTATATCATTGATCCACTACCAAATAGTCATGTATAGCTGATCGAATATAACTGTTACCATGGTTTTAAGTTCAATTAGAAGTTATTAGACCGACCTGTTTTTGATCTTGGGGAGTTTTACATTATCTTTTTAAAGTTTTTTTTTGGGAAGGGTGTCCTAGGCTATGCCTAGACTAATCCCTTGGCAAATTATGACTGTAAGACATCAGCCCTGATTAAACCTCAGTGGCCACAATTGTTGTGTACGCCTGTATTAGAACTTAGAACCCTGGGCAGATGGGATATCCCACCACATCCCACTGGGCCTTAACCAGTACGCCACAACCCTTTTTGCTTCATGGGATTTATTGGACTCGAACAAGTTTCCATATTGTTTAAATCTTGAGGTCTATTTGTATTTATCGAGTTTATTAAAAATATGTTTGAAACAAATTATAAATACAGGATCTGGAGAAGAAGAGGAAAGAAAAAGCTCAAGTGGTGTATGAAAGAAAGAAGCAACTTAACAAACTGCGTGCAAAGGCAGAGAAGGCTGCAGAGGAAAAACTTGGGGCACAACTGGAGATCCTTGCTCCTGTTACCTACTAAAGCTCTAGTTTTGTTGGTAGGAATTTTGAGTTCAAATATGAAGAGTTTTCATCGTCTTAAATTTAATATTATTAACAATCATCAGTTTGTTCAAATATTTATATGCTCCTACTTGATCCTGATATCTTTTTTTTCCTTCCTGGATTAAAAAAAGTATAATTATCCGTAGAAGCACCTGCTCTTTCATCATCCTCCCCAAAAAAGTTTAATCTCGTTAAATATTATGGGGGTGTTTGGGATTGCTTATTTAAAACCACTTATGTTTATTTTATTTTCAAAAGGGCTTATCAACTTATGTTGTGATAAAAAGAAGTTAGAGGGCAGTTTTAAATAAGTTAAAATGAATTAATTTATCAAAAATAACTTATTTGTGGTGTGGAAAAGTCACAAGTTTTTTTCTTTTTTTACTAAAAATAGCTTATTTACGGTAAGGAAAAAAGAAATAAGCAAATAAGTCAAAAATATAAACATAACTCGATATTCGATTCACATTTGCGAGTACCCACCACCCTGGTATTAATTAGGGAAATTAATTAAAATGCCAAAAGTCCAACTTCGAGTTATCAAAATGCCACAAATCTCTCTCAACTTACAAAAATGCCCCAAAAATCCGCGATGGAGCCCGCGATCGCGGGCCCCAGGCCACGTGTCACCAAACTTTGCCCACTTTGCCCGCGTTGGTCCCTCAAGAATGCCCGCGGTCCAGATTTTCCCCCTCAAGAATGCCCGTGTTGGCAGTTTTGGTCCCTGCCGCGTTTGATTTCCTTTGACCTCGCGATCGCGGGCTGATGTGGCACGAGCTTTGGCCAAAAGTGCTCCGCGGAGCCCCTCAACTTTGGCCGCGGTGCACATTTGGCCCCTGCCCGCGATCGCAGCCTGCGATGGATCAAATTTTACACTTTTGGTTCCTGGAAATTTACACTTTTGGTCCCTGAAAATTTACACTTTCAGCCCCTGTACTTAAACGACTTTTGCATGCTTTTACTGTTTTTTCTACAATTATTGTACTTTGAAGACCGATTTGTGGTTGAAATTCATTTGCATGTTTGAATCAATGTTAAATCAGTGTTTTTGGAATACCAGTTTGTGGATGAAATGAGAGATTGATTGTCATCAATGTTGGTTGTTTCATTGATAAATAGATGTAAAATGCAAGCCATAATCCACACACCGATTTCATACTTCTTTCTTGATTTCTTTCTGCAATATTTTGTGTTTGAGATACTACTGAAAAAATGAGTTCATCTGTTGCAAAAACTAAGCTATATTTCTGTTTTGATGGTGAATGGTAGCAAGATAACAATGAGTGGAATTTTGCTTATAAATCTAAGCATGGTGTAAAATTCCCAGTAAACTATACTTATCAGAAATTTCTTGCATACGCCATGCAAAAATGTGGAATCAACTCTTCTGCTGTTTGCAAGTTAGTGTTTAAAAATGGCGATGGGTCATTTGTGGATTTATCCAACGATGGGGATATCTCTACTTTTCTGCACTTTGCAGTCGATTCAGAAAGGCCCCCATTACTTTTTGTGTATCCCGGCGTATCCGACGGTGACAACGACGGTGACGACGACGAAGACCTCCAAATAGAGCAGCCTGATTCTCAACAACAACAACCACCACAACCACACGAAGGGCGTACTGCTGGAGTTGCTGATGACGAAACCCACGTTTTCAGAACGAGTAATTCTGAAATAGACAGATCACACACCGATAATGATGATCACGAAGAATATACCCCTAGTAGAAAATCATGTAGTCAGATAAATGACTTTTTTGATATGCCCCCTATTCTTCCAGACTCCCATACCCAGACACAAACCTACGAACCTACACCTTATATTCGCAGTGAAAGCTTAAAAGCAGGTCAGATATTCGATTCGAAGGATCTATTGGCAAGTCAGATCGGGCTCAAGTTCTTGGAAGAGGGTTTCCAAAGTCACGCGCGGAAATCTGACAAAAGCAGATACATAGTTGAATGTGCCAGAGAAAAATGTGAGTGGAGGTTGTACGCGATTCACACGGGTCCCAAAGGAGGGGCGATAATGATTAAAAAGTTGCACGACGTACACACTTGTACGAGGACGCAACTTAATCCCCACCACAAACAAGCCGGCAAAAAGACTTTGGGTGCGATGCTGAAAAACAAATTTCTTGATGTTAGCAGGTCATTGCGTCCAAAGGACATCGTCCACGATGTTCACCGGCAGTTCGGCGTCACGATTGATTACCACCAAGCTTGGCGTGCGCGATGCCATGCACTGTGAGAGGCATGTTCGAGGAGTCGTATGAACGACTCCCGACATATTTATATAATTTGCAGCTGCAGAACCCTGGTACCGTCACGCAGCTACGGACCGATTCACGTCGACGGTTTGAGATGTGCTTCATGGCCCTTGGACCCGCGGTACGTATTTTAACACGTCATATGTTTACACATTATAAACTATAAAATTTACAAATGAAAACCACCTATGTTTTTGCAGATCCGCACATTTCTGGCAAATCTACGTTGTGTCCTGATAATAGACGCAACCCATTTAAAGGGCCGTTACTTGGGTATGATGTTCCTGGCGGTTGCCATGGACGGGGATAACTCCATCGTTCCAGTAGCTTTCGGCGTAGGCAAGTCTGAAACCGGGGACGTGTGGACTTGGTTTATGTCCATGTTGAGACAAGTTATCGGAGACCCGCAAGGGTTGGTGTTTATGTCTGACAGGGCTCCTTCCATAAGCGCCGCAATCTCTGCCATGTACCCAAACGCCCCTCACGCCATATGCTGTCGACATTTGGAGATGAACGCCAAATCCAAGGACAAACGTATTACCACCTACAAGGATGTCTATTGGGCGGCATGCAGAGCATATACGGATCGGGAGTTTAACAAGTACATGAATATGCTACGATATAGTGCCGACGAAGCAGCCAAAGTCTTTGACGATGCTGGACCGGAGAGGTGGTCCGCGACCCATTTTCCTGGACAACGGTATGACATTCTGACCTCGAATAGTGCAGAGTCTGTGAATGCACTCTCCCGTTTTTCGCGTAGATGTCCGATTGTTAATCTTATGGACTACTTTCGGGCCTTTCAATAAGAGTGGTACCAAATTCGACGCCTAAAAAGAGCTGAGATGCAAAATGCACTCACACCAACGGCGGAAAATATCGTTCAGTACAAGGCGCGTCGTGCAGCGACATGGCCGGTAAGAGCAATCGGGTATGGGAAGTACGAGGTGCATGATGACTATATTCACGCGATTGTGAATATGGAAGACCACTTTTGTTCGTGTCGCGAATGGGATAAATCTGGGTTACCGTGCGGCCATGCCATCGCTGCAGCAAGATACATGGGTCGTACAGATTGCAGCGACTTGGCTGTACCTTTCTTCACGTCCGAATATTACCGGAAAACATACGTGGAGGTAATAAACCCAGTTGGACCCCCTGCAGCATGGGTGTTGTTAGTCCCAGATGGCTATAACAAGTATTGTAGAAGGGGGGGGGGGTTGAATACAATACTCAAAATTTTCACAATTTTAATTCTTTTATTGAAAATCTTTCAACAAGAATTACACATAGAAAACTTAAGACTGTTGCGGAAAAGAACAGATAAACTATTCTAACAATCTTACACAAAGTATACAACAAAATAACTAAGAACACTTAGAACAAAGCTATAAAGTTTTTCAAGCAAACTGGAAATTCTTGCACTTAGAGAATTCTTCCAGTTTGCGTAGAATATCAAGAGCTCACAGTAATCTTCAAAGTCTCTCAAGATGTGTGTGTTTCTGTATGGAGAGCTCTTCCTTTTATAGTGACAAGGAGTGTGCAAGCATTGAATGCTTGGGACACTTGTCATCTTCACACTTGCTGAGGATGTTGACTTCTGGAAAGTTGTGAAGTCCTTGTCACCTTTTACAAGGTACAGTCAGAAGAGCTCATGCATGAGAAAAGAGCTTTGCATGGAAATGGATAATAAGACAGAAGGTCACTTTATCCGTGTAGAAAATATCTTCTCAATTTGTCTTCTTATGTCTCTCATTTTTGTCTTCTTTTGCTTCTCAAAATCTCTTTCAACAAATGCACCACCGAAGAAAGGTTGTAAGATTTCTTCCAAGACAAAATGAATTTGCTTCTCATTTTGTCTTATTATGTCTCTCACTTTTGTCTCCTTTTGCTTCTCAGATTTTCTTTCAAGAAAAGCACCACCGATGGAAACTTGGGATATGTGACACATCTTTGGAGAAAACATCTTTGAAGCTTCTTTGAGGTCCCACCGAAATGTCATTTGGGATATGTGACACATCTTTGAGATATGTGACATCATCTTTGAGATATATGACATCATCTTTGGGAAAAGCTTCTTTGAGACTTGGCCGAAATAGAGAGAAGTTTCGGTGGAGATACCACCGAAATTGTGAGAACAATTTCGGTGAACAATGACTTGTATGTTTGAGAAAAGATCTTTCACTTCCACAATGAGAGAATCTTTAATCTTGACTTTGGTTGATCTTTGACTTCACCAAACATTTGATATCTTGTACAAGCCATTACAAAGAACCATGCATCCAAAATTTCTCTAAGTATAAAATGTTTTTCAAAGTATAAAAGGAGATCATGAGGTCATCTTCAAATCTTGATGACCCAACAATCTCCCCCTATTTGATGATGACATCCATACTTAGAAAAACATGAGTAAGACAGTGAATAATGCAAGTTGACCCTTCTTTACTCTTTTGGGTTCTTTTTCACACAGTCCATTTTTTTTGTGTGTGTATGTATATATGATATTTACATATAAGAAAAAATAAAGAGGTATAGCTGTACAAATAATCGAAAGGAAAAGGAAAGAAGTATAAACAGTATAAACAGAATGAATATTACTTGCATCTTTGGAGGGGCGAGTTGAAACTTGTGTCTGGCTTGAGGATTCTTCATTTTGATCAGCAGCCTTAGGATACTTCTGCCCAACTGTTGCATCTTGGCATCTTTTCATGTTTAGCATCAGCATCCTTTGTCTTTGTTTTGCTCCCCCTCAGTTAGATCAGACGGTCTTTGTGTTTCTCCCCCTCAGTTAGATCCGCCCGGACTGAAGTGCTCCCCCTTGACCGGTCCGTCGATTTCCTCATTTTTTCAAGTTGGTCGCTGTATATGAGTACTGAGGGTTTATGTTGCTCCCCCTCAGATGAATTCTCCCCCTTAACGGCCGACGTAGGAAAAACACCACGAGAAAATGAAAAGATCGGCCAGAACCAAGACCAATTTTTTTTTTTTTTTTTTTTTACCTTTCCATCGAAAATTGAGGAAAATCCACCGAAAATAGGCTATTTTCGGTGGAAAATCGGTAGGATTTTTTTTTTTTTTTTTTTTTTGCTTTTCCACCGAAAATGAAGGAGAATCCACCGAAAATTGGCTATTTTCGATAGGATTTTCGGTGGAAAATCAGTAGTAAAACTTCTAAGACATTATGGAGAAAATCTTCAAAGTGAAGAAAAGATTGGAATTTCATCTTCCAATTTGATGACCCAAAAAGATTGAGTTTGAGGATTTGGGGTGACATCTGTAGAAGAGTTTGTAGTGGATGGATTGGTGGAGGGATTTGAGGTGGTGGATCGGTGGAGGGATTTGAGGTGGTGGATCGGTGGAGATTCGGTGTGGAATCGGTGTGGGTCGGTGTAGACTCGGTGGTGGATCGGTGTGAGGATTCCACCGAGGAGTTTGAAGGATTGTACCGAATTTAGAAGGGTTTCACCACCGAATTTGAAGAGTTCCACCGAATTTGAGGGGTACCACCGATCGAGGAGGCAAAACATATGATGGGAAGTAAAGTATGGTGGGATATGGTTTTGGTTTGGTGGTTAAGGAAAATTTCGGTGGTGAGGTTTAGAAAAGAAATGGAATTTTAAGAGATTGGAGATGGTGATGTCATGAGAATGACATCAACATGCTTATGATGTCATGAGAGTAAAGAATTCTAAGGTTTTGTCAACTTTCTCACTTGTTCACATAGATCCATCTGCCCAGCTCAAAATCTGCAATCACAAAGAATTTAATTTCCAGGTACCCATTTTGAAGGTGGGTCCTTTTGGGTTAGAAGAAAAAGAATGAAAAGAATTTATATCACTCAGAATAATTCTTTATTTCACACAGTCTTTGGCAAAATGAGAAATATCACCACAGATATAGCATTTTCTATAAAGAGAGTTCCTTTTAGAAACTTGACATTTTTCCTAACTTTTGCTCAAAGATTTTGAAGAGATAACAAAGAATGGGAGTGCATCACATAGAATTCATATTTCAAAAATTGGGAGTACATAAATCCTTTCTTTTGAATTGGACATTTTGAAACTCACAGATTTAAGAAGAAAATCGGTATGAGAAGTCATAAAGTTATTTTTGGAAAAATTTTGGAGGATTTCTTTTTAAGAAAGAAACAACACCCAGAGACTAGCCAAATAAAATTTCCAAAATTTATGTTTTCAGATGTGATGGCAGAAATTATGAACACATAGCAAAAGAGTTTGAAATAAGAGAATTCATAAAAGATAGATAAAACACATAGTATGTACCTGTGAAGAGTAGAAGAAGCACTTAGCTGATACAAGAGCAGTTGAGGAGTCATTCGCTTTCAGATGTGGGTTCATCTGCCAAATCATAAGATTTAGCAGGCAGACCCTTTCCTCTTCTGATAAGTCTTTCATTTCTTTCCTTTTCTCTCTTGTATTTTTCCTTGTATCTTTCAGCCCGGTCATAATTTGCAGAAGAGAGGTGTTGGCTGAACTTTTGGGAATCATATTTGGATCTTTCCGATTTTGAGGAAAATCGGCCTGAGGAAGCAGTTCTGGGTCTTTCAAACTGTTTACTCTTACACTCAGAAGCAAAATGACCCTTTTTACCACAGTTAGAACATTCCTCATTAGATTTATCCAAAGGAGAGTGTTTGGAGAGAGAAGAGGATGAATTTCTATCAAACTTAGATTTTCCAGAAGAGAGATGAGATTTGGATTTAGAGTGCCCATCCAACATGACCATTTCATCAGATAATTTATCAACAGAAGTTTCCTCACATTCTTCCTTAGCATCACTAAGATATGCCTCTGAATGATCATTGGGATCTTCTTGACTATCATGGTCAGAGTCAGATGGGTAGGTGATTTTTGGAAAACACTTAGTCTTTTTGGAAGAGTCACTTAGGAGAGCTAGAGAAGAGTTCTTTAAAAACCTTTGCAGTTTCGTCTGCTCATAGTTGAAAAGAGTACCATAAAGAACAGTAAGAGACATATGATCAAGATCCTTGGTTGTCTTTATACAAGTACAGATATTTTCCCAAAAATCGGGAAGACAGTCCATAAATTTGCACAGGACTTCCTCATTGTCATACACTCTACCTAACAGCTTTAAGTCATTAAGAAGACTGTTAAAGCGATTATAGCAGTTGGAGAGAGATTCTCCTTTCTCATAAGAAAAGAGTTCATATTTTCTAACAAAACCAATTTTTCTGCTCTTTTTAACTTCATTTGTACCTTCGTACAAAACACACAGAGTGGACCACATCTCTTTGGCAGTAGAGAGATTTACCAGAGAGTGGTACACTTCATCAGGAAGAGAGAGAGCAATGATAGTTCTAACTTTAGAATCAAGAGACACAAGTCGTTTTTCCTCATCAGTATATTTCTTAGGATTTTTAAGAATGTAACGACCAGTAGCAGCAGATTTTTCTTCATCAGACGAATCATCAGAATCACCTTTTTCCATGGTTTCTTTACCCGGCCTCTGCGTTTCATAGCGAGCCCAAACTCTGGGGATAATGGGTCCCTCTTGGAGAATGGTTGGATATCTAGTATCCACTCCTTCCATGAACAACATCATGCGGCTTTTCCACAAAGAGAAGTTGTTGGGATTGAACTTAGGAGGTTTTGAAATGGAGCCATTTTCAGAAAAGTTATTTTGAAAAGAGTTTTCCACAGTAGAGGAAGAGGAGGCAGCCATCGCAGATCAAGTTTATGGAATTAAACTTTCTGCTCTGATACCACTTGTTAGTCCCAGATGGCTATAACAAGTATTGTAGAAGGGGGGGGGGGGGTTGAATACAATACTCAAAATTTTCACAATTTTAAATCTTTTATTGAAAATCTTTCAACAAGAATTACACATAGAAAACTTAAGACTGTTGCGGAAAAGAACAGATAAACTATTCTAACAATCTTACACAAAGTATACAACAAAATAACTAAGAACACTTAGAACAAAGCTATAAAGTTTTTCAAGCAAACTGGAAATTCTTGCACTTAGAGAATTCTTCCAGTTTGCGTAGAATATCAAGAGCTCACAGTAATCTTCAAAGTCTCTCAAGATGTGTGTGTTTCTGTATGGAGAGCTCTTCCTTTTATAGTGACAAGGAGTGTGCAAGCATTGAATGCTTGGGACACTTGTCATCTTCACACTTGCTGAGGATGTTGACTTCTGGAAAGTTGTGAAGTCCTTGTCACCTTTTACAAGGTACAGTCAGAAGAGCTCATGCATGAGAAAAGAGCTTTGCATGGAAATGGATAATAAGACAGAAGGTCACTTTATCCATGTAGAAAATATCTTCTCAATTTGTCTTCTTATGTCTCTCATTTTTGTCTTCTTTTGCTTCTCAAAATCTCTTTCAACAAATGCACCACCGAAGAAAGGTTGTAAGATTTCTTCCAAGACAAAATGAATTTGCTTCTCATTTTGTCTTATTATGTCTCTCACTTTTGTCTCCTTTTGCTTCTCAGATTTTCTTTCAAGAAAAGCACCACCGATGGAAACTTGGGATATGTGACACATCTTTGGAGAAAACATCTTTGAAGCTTCTTTGAGGTCCCACCGAAATGTCATTTGGGATATGTGACACATCTTTGAGATATGTGACATCATCTTTGAGATATATGACATCATCTTTGGGAAAAGCTTCTTTGAGACTTGGCCGAAATAGAGAGAAGTTTCGGTGGAGATACCACCGAAATTGTGAGAACAATTTCGGTGAACAATGACTTGTATGTTTGAGAAAAGATCTTTCACTTCCACAATGAGAGAATCTTTAATCTTGACTTTGGTTGATCTTTGACTTCACCAAACATTTGATATCTTGTACAAGCCATTACAAAGAACCATGCATCCAAAATTTCTCTAAGTATAAAATGTTTTTCAAAGTATAAAAGGAGATCATGAGGTCATCTTCAAATCTTGATGACCCAACAGGTGTATCCACCCGAACCCGCTTCCGCCATGCTATCCACCTTTAATGGATAAGAACAGAGCCGGGAGACCGAGAAAGAACGACCGACGTCCATCACGTGGTGAAAGTTCGATACAACGAAGATGTACTCGGTGCCAATGCGTAGGACACACTCGTGGAAAGTGTCCAAATCCCGCCCCTTCAACTGTGCCAAGGAGACATTCAGTCAGTCACACCCCGGGCCCGTCACAGCTTGAACCATATGGAACAAACACATATGATACTGTTGATCTGAACGCTGATTTGTAATATATATATATATATATATATATGTTGGACAACCTAAGGGGGGGGTAAGGTTGTATTTAAAATCTTTTTCTTTCAAAAAATCTTTGAACAAATAAATACAGTACAAACAATACAGTAAAAATAAAGCAGAGTATAAACAAATAAATATACAACAATTATATAAACAGATATAATTTAAATGCACAGCGGAAATGTAAAGAGATAAGGGAAAGAGAATACTTGACAACGAGATTTTTAAAGTGGTTCACCAAACACAAAGTTGGCTAGTCCACCTCGAGAAAATAACACTTCTCGGAGATCCAATACGAAACGTGTTCTTTACGGTAGAAACACAAACCTTAATACAACAAACGCGAAACACTCTTCTTTGAGAGATTAATGTGGATCACTCACTCTAATTCAAACACTTACAAGAGGGTATAAATTTTAATATGAATAATCACTCTTGAATAAGGTTTATCACTTGGATATTTTTAGAGAGTTTGATCACTTGAGTTGTGTTGCTGATTCAACTAATCGAGAGATTTTAATCTGCTATCAACTCAAGATTTCTTGCTCAAAAAAAATTAATTTTATCAGTTTAAGTGATTTAGTGTGAGTAAGAAAGCAGCAGAATAATAATCAAATGCTGAGGGAGAATTTATTGCTGAAGTTGGTGTGTTCTTGAATGCTGCTGGAAGCTTGTATTTATACTGGAAGATCAACAGGCTTGAGGCATTCGCGGTATACCGCCAAACCATCGCGGTATACCTGCGTCAGAAAAAGGTACTGTAAGGAGAAGGTCAACCTGCAAAAGATCAACGGCTACAAGGTACCCGCGGTATACCGCGTTGCACATGGCGGTATACCGCCTGACATATTTCCTGACAGACGAAGCTTCATATGCAGAACAGTTGATGGTGAACAGTGACGCGGTATACCGCGTGAACCTTGGCGGTATACCGCCTAAAGATTTGTCCAATGAGAGCATGGCAACGCAGGGTTACTTCGGCTGAAACTCTTTTTGCAGTTTGATGAACAGTAGCAGACAGTATATCAATATATATATATCATGTGATTTAATAAAAAGGAATATATATATTTGATTCAAATATATTTATATAGATACGAAATATCCAAGTGATAAAATATTTTAGGGTGTTTATCATTTTAAAATAAAATGACGAAACTCTTCAGACTTGGATTCTTCAGATAATAATTTATCGAGATCATTTAAATATCTGCGCACTCAGATAAAATATTAGATAACAAATAATGCGGTGTGTTTTGTAATCATCAAAATAAATATGGAGATGTGATTTTATGTGTACCAAAAATATATCACAATATTTAAAGCTGGGTACACTTGCACCAACAATCTCCCCCTTTTTGATGATGACAAACACAACGCTAAACACGAGAGCATACTCGGTTTCTCTCCCCCTTTTGTCGAAGCAAAAAGGGTTTAAGAAAATCGCTTATGCTCCCCCTCAAAAGATGCTCCCCCTCAAAATATGAAATATTTGAGAGTTAGTAATTATCAAGGGTTATACTCAAGCATGCCTAAACCAAGTCTTAATTTAAAGAACGCCTTCTTGTTTAGAGCTTTAGTGAAAATATCGGCCAAATTATCTTCCGAATCAACCTTTTCAAGCACGATTTTGCCTTTTTGAACATTATCTCGTAAAAAGTGATGTCTCAATTCAATATGTTTGGTACGAGAATGCAAAACGGGATTTTTACTTAAGTTTATGGCGCTTGAGTTATCACACATAATTGGAATTTTGGTTAGATGTACCTCAAAATCGGTAAGTGTGTGTTTCATCCATAGGACTTGAGCACATGCTCTTGCGGCGGCTACATATTCCGCTTCGGTGGTAGACAAAGCTACGGATTGTTGTTTCTTAGAGAACCAAGATACAAGTGAGAGACCTATAAAAGCACATACCCCACTAGTACTTTTTCGGTCAACAATAGATCCACCAAGATCGGAATCGGCGAAACATGTTACTTCTAACTCGGGTTGCTTTGCGTACCATAAGCCAAGATTAGTAGTACCTCGTAAATATCGAAAAATACGCTTGACAGCTTCATAGTGAGATTGTTTAGGTGAAGATTGAAAACGAGCACATAAACATACACTAAACATAATATCAGGTCTACTAGCAGTTAAATATAACAAGCTACCAATCATACCACGATAAATCTTTTCATTAAAATCGTTTCCCTCCTCGTCACGAGATAATTGCAAATTTGTGGTCATTGGAGTTTCAACGGGTTTGACATTTTCAAAGTTAAACTTTTTCAACATATCTTTACAATATTTAGATTGACTAATAAAAATACCAGTTTCACATTGTTTTATTTGCAAACCTAAGAAGTATTTTAACTCTCCCATCATGCTCATTTCAAACTCGCTTGTCATTTTCGCAGAAAATTCATTACACAGTTTTTCATTAGTAGAACCAAAAATAATATCATCAACATATACTTGCACAACCACAATATCATTTTGAACATATTTCACAAATAAAGTATTATCTATTTTACCCATAATATAACCACTAACAATTAAAAAGGTTTTTAATCTATCATACCACGCACGCGGAGCCTGCTTTAAACCATAAAGCGCCTTTTTCAATTTATAAACATGTGTCGGGTTTTCAAAACTTTCAAAACCGGGAGGTTGAGAAACGTATACCTCCTCATTTATAATACCATTTAAGAAAGCACTTTTAACATCCATTTGAAATAATTTAAAATCTTTAGCATTTGCAAAAGCGAGAAGCATTCGAATAGACTCCAACCTTGCAACCGGTGCAAAGGTTTCGTCATAATCTATACCTTCTTGTTGACTGTACCCCTTGGCAACTAAACGTGCCTTGTTTCGTGTGACTCCACCGTTCTCGTCTACCTTGTTACGGAAGACCCATCTTGTGCCAATAATGGTTTGACTACTAGGGCTAGGTACTAAGTCCCACACATCATTCCTAGTAAATTGGTTTAACTCATCTTGCATGGCCAATATCCAATCCTCATCACCTAAAGCTTCATCTATGGTTTTAGGTTCTATGGTTGAGATAAAGGCATGGAAAGCACAATGGGTATGGATTTGTGATCTAGTTGTCCTTTGGTTTAGGTCACCTATAATTTGATCTACGGGATGGCCTCGAGCGGTTCTAAGATTAGGATCATCTATACCTTGTGGAATAAAACATGGAGGGGCATCACTAGATTCAATATTATCTGTGGAAGGTTGGGTACCTAAATCCAAGGTACTAAGTCGTTGGGCTAACACATCTCCTTCACATACATTGTCATTTGCTAAGGGTGCACTCGGTTTGGGAGGACTCTCGTCAAAACTAACATTAAGGGATTCTTCCACTACCATGGTCTCCTTATTTAGGATTCTATAGGCTTTGCTATTCCAAGAATAACCTAGGAAAACTCCTTCATAGGCTTTGGGGTCAAATTTGGTTAGGTAGGATTTGGTGTTTAAAATGAAACATTTACAACCAAAAACTTTTAGGTGAGCTAGGGAAGGTTTTCTACCTCGGTAAAGTTCATAGGGTGTCTTATTTAGGATACCTCTAATTAGGACACGGTTAAGCACATAGGTCGCGGTAGCAACGGCATCACACCAAAACTTTTGGGGAACTTGATGTTCGTTTAGCATAGTTCTACTCATTTCTTGCAACGTTCGATTTTTCCTTTCAACAACCCCGTTTGACTGAGGAGTTCGAGGAGCCGAAAAGTTATGAGTTATACCATGTTTATCACAAAAGGCACCAAATTGTACATCATTATCGAATTCTCGTCCATGGTCCGTACGTATGGAAACAATCGTACAACCTTGTTGGTTTTGAATTCGTTTTCCCAAAATTTTAAACTTTTCAAAAGCCTCATTTTTATGTTTCAAAAATAAAGTCCAAGTATAACGGGAATAATCATCCACAATAACCAAAGTATAAAAATTTCCTCCAAAACTTTGAATAGCCATCGGGCCAAAAAGATCCATATGTAAAAGTTCTAAAACTCTTTGAGTAGAAATAACATTTTTTGATTTATGAGAAACGTGATGTTGTTTGCCGACACGACAAGCATCACAAAAATGATTATCAAACTTTAATTTTGGCAGGTCACTCACAAGCTCCTTATTTTTTAAGTTTTGCATTAATCTTAGATTAGCGTGACCTAAACGCCTATGCCATAAAGTAGAAACATCATTAATAGAAGATAAGCATATATTTTCAGATACAACAGTTTTACAAATATATAAATTTCCTTTTACAAAACCATTTAAAAGAACTTTGCCATTTTTTATGATTTTACAAGAATCTTCTTCGAAGACAACAGTTGTATTATTTTTACACAATTGGCGAACACTTAACAGATTAAAATGTAAATTATCAACATGATTAACATTTAGAAATTGAACATTATTGCAAGAGACTGTACCTCTACCAATTATATTTCCTTTGGAGTTTCCTCCAAAAATTACCTGTCCACCATCACATGACTTATATGATGAAAAGAGATTATTGTTTCCGGTCATGTGACGTGTGCAACCACTATCGAGTATCCAGTCCATATCAAGGTCAATCTACAATAATGAAGATGTAACTTTTATGGTCCCCATTTCTCGTGGGTCCTTGACAATTAGTTTCAAAAGTCAACCAACATACATATATATAAAGTAAAACAGAATATATATATATATAATATATTACATAATATTAATATATATATATATAAAACACAAATATATATATATAACACATGTTAAGACAAACAACATATATATATATAAGAATTAAAAAAACTAAATAGAATATATATATATATGTGCAGTACGTATGTATATATATATATGAATAGAATTAAAGGTACAAAAAAAATTTACTTATATATATAACACATTTAAACAAACACTATATATATATATATATGTAGTACGTATATATATATATAAACAAACAGTACATAGTAATATATATTACTTATATATATAATATATACAATAAAATATATTTAAACTATATATATATACATAACACATTTAAAACCATAAACGCATACCACCGGGATTATCCTTACTAAACATTCCTTTTGGAATCCATTTATTTACCATTTTAATTTTGCGATTATATTTATCATACACATAAAAACAAGTATTTACATTCGCATTATTATTAGGTTTAGAATATTTATCATGGTACATGCGAGCATACGGTTTTCTCGTATTATAATTTACATTATTTATTTTACGCACATACGGAGGTTTTTGCACATACTGATTTCTTGTATTTACTTTAGGTGATTCATAAAATCTTTTGATGGGTATACAAGAACATTTATCAACACAAGTATTGGAACCAATGCCTTTTCTACATTTTATACGGTTAGGCATATTAAGCATGTTAAGAACTTTCTCATTGCTACTTTCAAAGGCTTTAGCTAGCATGTTATCTTTTTCATATGAAGCACATTTAGCCTTTAAACATGTAATCTCATTATCAAGAATATCACATTTTGTACAAATAATATTTTCATGTGATTTTTTATTCAAGCATGCAATTTCTTTATTTAAAACATCACAAGATTTACAAAAATCTTTTTCTCCTAATTTAGTTTCTAATTTAGCAATTATATCTATATCATTTTCAGATTTTTGTTTAACATTTTTTATTTCCTTTTTACATGCATTTACAGTTTCTTTTAACATAGCATTCTCATCTTGGTAACGATTTGCAAGAGCGGCCATTTTATGAAAAGATTCATATAATTCTTCAAGATTATTTTCACTATCACTTTCATAATCACTATCGTAATCCGAGTAAGAAGATTTTACCTCGTCGTCGCTATCGGCCATAAGACAAATGGCTTGATAGTCATCTTCTTCTTCACTCTCGCTCCACGCGCCTCCAATGAAGGCTTTCTCTTTCTTCTTTTGGAACTTGTTCTTTTTCGGACATTCATTGGCGTAGTGGTCTTTGTCACCACATGAGTAGCAAAAGCCTCTCTTTGGCTTAGCTTTATCGTCTTCACTCGAGTCGCCATTTTTCTTAACTTTTTCGTCTCGTTTATGGAACTTACGACTTCGATTATCACCACCACGACGGTAGTTACCGTTTCTTTGAAATCTGCCATTGTTAGAAAATTTATTATTATTATTAAGAAATTTGGAAAAGTTTCTTACCAACATGGCGACTTCATCGAGAGTTTCGGATGGATCTTTCGAGGAGCTAGCTTTCTCCTTTTTCTTCTCATCTTTTGGTGTTGAGACATTGAGAGCGATTGATTTCTTTTTAACTTGCTCCCGATCTTTGTTTCTTTTAAGTGCAATTTCATGCACTTTAAGATTACCGATCAAGTCATCTATCTTCATTATGGAAAGGTCACGGGAGTCTTCTAAAGATGTTATCTTTTGCATCCACTCCGAAGGAAGAGCTCGTAGGATTTTCCTTATATAGTCCTCGTTAGGATAAGTGCGATCCAAACCTTTCAAAGTAGTCACAATAAGGTTAAATCTTTTAAACATTGAGTCAATTGACTCATCTTGTTTCATTTCGAATAGTTCATAATCGTGAACTAAAATATTTACTTTACTAGATTTAACTTCCGTGTTTCCACGATGAGTATTATTTAAACTTTCCCATATTTGATTTGCAGTTTTATAAGTATATACTCTTTCAATTTCGTCAGATGTTAAAGCAGCATATAATATATTCTTAGCTTCAAAGTTTAAACAAAAATGGGCTTCATCAGAAGTAGTCCAGTCATCTATAGGTTTATCAATATAAACATCATCTTTCACAATGGTGGGTTTAAAATTCCCTTTTTCTATAATGTTCCAAATCTTTTGATTTTTGCCACGCACGTGACATTCAAATAGCTCGGCCCAAATGCCAAACTTTTCAGTATCTATCAAAGGAGGTTTTGAAAACACGATATTAGTTTGTTGAGCCATTTAGAAGAATAAGAGGAAAATATGCAGAATATTTTTTGAAAGACCTGCTCTGATACCAAATGTTGGACAACCTAAGGGGGGGGGTAAGGTTGTATTTAAAATCTTTTTCTTTCAAAAAATCTTTGAACAAATAAATACAGTACAAACAATACAGTAAAAATAAAGCAGAGTATAAACAAATAAATATACAACAATTATATAAACAGATATAATTTAAATGCACAGCGGAAATGTAAAGAGATAAGGGAAAGAGAATACTTGACAACGAGATTTTTAAAGTGGTTCACCAAACACAAAGTTGGCTAGTCCACCTCGAGAAAATAACACTTCTCGGAGATCCAATACGAAACGTGTTCTTTACGGTAGAAACACAAACCTTAATACAACAAACGCGAAACACTCTTCTTTGAGAGATTAATGTGGATCACTCACTCTAATTCAAACACTTACAAGAGGGTATAAATTTTAATATGAATAATCACTCTTGAATAAGGTTTATCACTTGGATATTTTTAGAGAGTTTGATCACTTGAGTTGTGTTGCTGATTCAACTAATCGAGAGATTTTAATCTGCTATCAACTCAAGATTTCTTGCTCAAAAAAAATTAATTTTATCAGTTTAAGTGATTTAGTGTGAGTAAGAAAGCAGCAGAATAATAATCAAATGCTGAGGGAGAATTTATTGCTGAAGTTGGTGTGTTCTTGAATGCTGCTGGAAGCTTGTATTTATACTGGAAGATCAACAGGCTTGAGGCATTCGCGGTATACCGCCAAACCATCGCGGTATACCTGCGTCAGAAAAAGGTACTGTAAGGAGAAGGTCAACCTGCAAAAGATCAACGGCTACAAGGTACCCGCGGTATACCGCGTTGCACATGGCGGTATACCGCCTGACATATTTCCTGACAGACGAAGCTTCATATGCAGAACAGTTGATGGTGAACAGTGACGCGGTATACCGCGTGAACCTTGGCGGTATACCGCCTAAAGATTTGTCCAATGAGAGCATGGCAACGCAGGGTTACTTCGGCTGAAACTCTTTTTGCAGTTTGATGAACAGTAGCAGACAGTATATCAATATATATATATCATGTGATTTAATAAAAAGGAATATATATATTTGATTCAAATATATTTATATAGATACGAAATATCCAAGTGATAAAATATTTTAGGGTGTTTATCATTTTAAAATAAAATGACGAAACTCTTCAGACTTGGATTCTTCAGATAATAATTTATCGAGATCATTTAAATATCTGCGCACTCAGATAAAATATTAGATAACAAATAATGCGGTGTGTTTTGTAATCATCAAAATAAATATGGAGATGTGATTTTATGTGTACCAAAAATATATCACAATATTTAAAGCTGGGTACACTTGCACCAACAATATATATATTCATATTATATATATACACATACATATCCTTCTAAATGAACATTGATAACACAACTAGTTTGTAAATGATATATATATATATTCATATTATATATACACACATACATATGCTTTTAAATGAACATTGATAACACAGCTAGTTTGTAAATGATATATATATTCATATTATATATACACACACATACATATGCTTTTAAATGAACATTGATAACACAGCTAGTTTGTAAATGATATATATATTCATATTATATATACACACATACATATGCTTTTAAATGAACATTGATAACACAGCTAGTTTGTATTCCATCCAACATGCTCTTCATCTTCAATCTTTCTGACCCTTCTTCAACGGCTTCTGCTTTTGCAACCACGTATGGCCATTGTGTACCACAACCCGGACACACTTTAGCAAATGAGTTGAGGGTTGTCATATATTCTACAAGAGGAGTAGGCCCACGTGGATAGAGTACGACTACCAAAATCTAGCATCATTAACAAACAAAACCCCATGTTTGTTTATCCGAATGAGGTAACCTCTGACTTGACCTTGCATGATGTATCCAACCTAACCGTGGTTCAGCGGCTTAAAAACTACTTTTCAGAGAAATTAACAACAACAAAAAATACAAAACAACAACACAGTAAAAAAAAATACAAACAACAACACAGTAAAAAAAATACAAAACAAAAAAAAAATACAAAACAACTAAAATAACCACCACCTACTTAAAAATTGATTTAGTTTCATCAATCCAAGCTTGCTTCTCGTTTACCTTCGCTTGAATAATTGCGAAGTCTTGCAGAATATGGTGAATTGCTTCTTGTTCTCGACGAACACGAGCCTCCCGAGCTTTTATATCCCCTTTCATCCTTTTGATCTCCCTGTCTTCCTCTTCGATCTTTCTCAAATGGACTGCCTTCCTGTCCATAATTTTTTTCCACTCTTCTGTTAGTTCATCTATCTCTTTTTCCTTTTTTGCTATGGCAACCTCGATTTGAGGTGACATTTTTTCAGGAGTAGACTTAGGGTTTGATGACGATGCCATTTGTGGATGAAATGAGAGAAGAGAAATCAAGAGAGAAAGCAATTCAAAGAAAGAAAGCAAGAGAGAGAGAAATCAAGAAAGAAAGCAATAAACAAGTGTGAATTGTGAATTGCATATTACTGATATTTATGGATGAAATCTCAAACATGCAAATGAATTTCAACCACAATCGGTCTTCAAAGTACAATAATTGTGGAAAAAAACAGTAAAAGCATGCAAGATTCGTCTAAGTACAAGGACCAAAAGTGTAAATTTCCAGGGACCAAAACTGTAAAATTTGGTCCATCGCGGGCAGGGGCCAAATGTGCACCGCGGCCAAAGTTGAGGGGCTCCGCGGGGCACTTTTGGCCAAAGTTCGTGCCACGTCAGCCCGCGATCGCGGGGGTCAAAGGAAGTCAAACGCGGATAGGGACCAAAACTGCCAACACGGGCATTCTTGAGGGGGGAAATCTGGACCACGGGCATTCTTGAGGGACCAACGCGGGCAAAGTGGGCAAAGTTTGGTGACACGTGGCCTGGGCCCCGCGATCGCGGGCTCCATCGCGGATTTTTGGGGCATTTTTGTAAGATGAGAGAGATTTGTGGCATTTTGGTAAGTGATGGTCAAACTTAGGGTATTTTAATTAATTTCCCTATTAATTAATCTCTAGAGTAAATTACGTTTTTCATCCCTAAGGTTTGCTAAAAATTGTAGATTTCGTCCCTGTGGTTTTGAAATTTCAGTTTTTATCCCTATGGTTTACAATTTATTTCTATTTTCATTCTTGAGGTCAAAACACCACTTTTATGAAGGATTAAAATAGAAATACGTTCTAAACCAAAGGAATGAAAATAGAAATAAAATTTAAATCATTTGGATGAAAAATGTGATGAATTATACATCATAGGGATGAAAATTGCAATTTCAAAACCATAGGTACAAAAATAGAAATTTTCAACAAACCGCAGGGACAAAAAATGTAATTTACTCTAATCTCGAAGTATTCATATAGTATTTCTGAGATATTCTCCAAATTTTGAAAAAAATTTATACCCTACTACTTTTATTTATTTTGGAGAATGAGGTTTAGAAGAATCTGAAGCAATAGATTGATATAATCCTTACTTGGTCAATTTTGATGAAGTTATTGACATGTTTTTTCGCTTCAATAACAGAGTATATCCGGCCAACCTTTTTTTACACTATACCAGATTACCAGAAGTCTATACGCCCAACCTTTTTTTATAGTATGTTTTAACGTGTCAGAATGTGAATATATATGTACATCTATATGTTCCCACTTATGCTAAATAATCGTGAACAACTTAAATTCATATAAAAAGAAGAAAAACAATATATTAATATGTAAAGGGGTGGGGTAAGTTTGCCCAATACATTACAGGTCTAGGTAATATATCAGTTTAAAAACAATTTATCAAACTCTGGTTATAGTTGATGTTGGTGAAGAGTAACACATAGCAAATGAGATTACAATTGTTTGGTAGGTAGTTGGGTGTGTTCATGATTCCAACTTCTTTGGTCCAAAGCAATGTTTGTTATGGGGCAAAAGTGAAACAGCAATGATATATGAAGACATATTGCTGGTGGTTCAAGCATCCTATGCATCATTAGTCAATGTTTACTACTTTAACAAAGAACTCACCAATCCTCTTTTTTACAAACTAACTTCAAAAATTACTTTTAGCGGATGTTTGGTTTTGAGGAATTTGGATTTTATGTATAGATTTAGAAATAGAATCATCGATGTGTTTGATTTGTAGGATATAGAATGATATTGAATTTCATTATTACAAATAATTAAGAGGCCGTTTACCAAATGCTTATCCGGGTAAGCGTTTACCAGTCAAATTTAACACTATCATTTACTTACCGGGTAAGATTTTAGTCCGTCAAATCGGTTTCATATGCAACAATTCACCCGGTAAGCGGTAACCGTGGTAAGACTCGTCGCCATCACTTACCGGTACTTTTTTGTATGCCGAATCCGACGAAGACGATGACGAAGGTGACGACGACGGTGACGACGAAGACCTCCAAATAGAGCAACCTGATTCTCAATTTCAGGCGTTCCACGGCCCAACAGTTCATTTAGATCATGCATATGGTCTTAACGACTGTATTCCTGATTATGTTCCGGAGACGCAACAACAACAACCACAAGAAGGACGTTGTGCTGGAGTTGCTGATGACGAAACCTATGTTTTCAAAACGGGTAATGCTGATATAGACAGATCAGATACCGATAGTGATGATCACGAAGAATATACCCCTAGTAGAAAATCATGTAGTCAGATAAATGACTTTTTTGATATGCCCCCTATTCTTCCAGACCAGAATACCCAGACACAAACCTACGAACCTACACCTTATAATCGCAGTGAAAGGTTAACAGTAGGTCAGATATTTGATTCGAAGGAACGAGACCTCAGCCTGCTAACTAGCTATGTGGAGGTATCCCTCCACGGCCAACTTCTTAGAGGGACTATGGCCTTTCAGGCCACGGAAGTTTGAGGCAATAAAAAAAACGTTTGTTTTGATCTTTGTTAACAAAATAAATGGATCAAAAACAAGTTTGAAGAGAATGTATTTGTAGAAAAAGGAAGAAATGTGAACATGTTCTCGGTCCTTTCATTCGCTCTTACCGGGTAAGATTTTTGGTTCTTGCCATATCAATCCGGTAGGTAATCGCTTACCCGGGTAAATGTTTGGTAAACGGCCCCTAAATTACATTTTTATTAAATAATTATTACAAACAAGTGTTTTTAATAAATTTTAAAATGTTATCACAAAAAATTCTTATGAAATCCCCGAAATACCAACCACCCAGTGGGATTTCAAAATCTTATGTTTATGAGATTTCAATGAAAACCTGAGATTTCAAAATTTGGAAATTCTTCAAACGAAACATGAGATTATAATGAAATTCCTTCAAATCCCATACCGCAAGACGTTTTGGTTTGATGGAATGGTTTTAAGAGATTTCGATTTCGTAAAATGATTTGTATTTGAAAGAATTTAGAATCTATGGCTTGTCGAATTTGAAATGATATAGAATTTCATTCTTTATAAATAGTTTATAATACCAATTTATAATTTTTTTTATTAATTGATTATTATTAAACAAATATTTTCATATATTTTAAAACATTATTATATATATAGACCCTATAAAATACCGTTCAATACCAACCTTCAACATAGAATTTCAAAATCCTATATCTGTAGAATTATAAATCATGAGAATTCAAATCCAGAAAATCATATAAACCAAACATGAGATTGAAAACCACAAGGGTTGTGGCATAGTGATTAAGGTCCTGATAGGTGTGGTGAAATATCATAATTGCCCAGGATTCGAATCCAGGCGTACACAACAATTGTGACTACTGAGATTTAATCCGGGCTTATGTCTTACGATTAATTTGCCAAGAAAATAGTCTAGGCATAGCGTATGACATTCTTAAAAAAAAGATGAGATTGAAATGAAAGCAATATAATTCCACAAACATAAGGAGACTTATTTTCTAAAGTAAATATTTTATTTTATAATAATCCAAATAAATATGTTATATTAAAAAAAATAAACATTTTGTGTCAAAATTTACGAATGCAATTATTTTATTTTATTTTGCAACTTGCAATCATGTAAAATAGTTACAAAAAGAAAGCATCCAAAAAAGTTTAATCAATACTTTGGTTTTTTATATGAAATTTTATGAAGATTACAATGTTTTCTTTTAGAAAGTTAAAAATCAAATAGAAAACATTTTTTTTTTCAAAAAGGCATGTAACGTTTTCTTTAATCATAAAAGTGGATGTTGATGATTGCAGATTTGCAGTAGTAAAATTACCCAGCACGCTCTCATTATCTCTCCCTCCTTTACTCATCAACAGAAAACCACAAATATATTTGCTAAAATTATCACAAATAATCAATATATATATATATATATGGAAAAAGATCAAGGGAGAACCTTAAAAAATAAAAGAACCGGAGAACCAAGAAAAAACGGATGAAAAAATATATCAAAATGAATATTAAATTAAAGATTATAATGTGATCATTTTTTTGGTGTAATTTGTTTTGCTCCAATTTTTGTTGTTTTCCTTGATTTTTGGTTTTAAAAATTAGGAGGAAATGTTTTTATATACTTGTAATTTGTATGCACAAGTGCATACCGTCCAGATGAAGGGCTACCAGTGTGTTCCTCAGTTTTCCGTGTTTTGAGGTTTTCTCCTGAATATGACCCTATATATACTTAAGCTCACGTGTAAAATCATATTACCAGCGACAGGCAAGTCGCCAGTGCACCATGTTCCGTATTCGTATGCGATTCAATATAAAATCACATATAATTTGATTGTTCTCATGTTCTCTTATTTTGACCATGTTCATATTTGATCATCCCTCTACTGCATATATTCATTAAATTCATATAGTATAAATATTTATGGTTATCATTTCATCTTTTCCCTATCTCATCAGTCCTTGACATTATCTTTTCTCCATAAATTTATTTTTTAGAAGGTAAAAAGTATAAATTCAGCCCTTCACCATAATTAAATATTTACTATAATAAAAAAGAAAAACCCATATGGTAAATGAATTAATCCCATATCTTAAATCCAAACTTGTGGGTTGTCTCTCTTCAATCACTAAAAATCTGAAAAACCTTTGAATCTCATGGACTTCCATTGGTGTTTCTTCTCTGTTTTCCTGTTTATGAGCTATCCCAACCTCACTTTATCTGATCAAAATGGTAAATTTCACCATCTTAATTTCAAATATAACTTATAAACTGTACCTTCTTCTATGTCCTATATGATCATGCAACTTTTCAACAGGGTTTTGGAGTTTATCTTGTGGAGGAGCTACAAATTTCGTCGATTCCGCCAACATTTCATGGGTATCCGACAACGACTATATCACCAAAGGCAACACTACGACAGTTGATTTCAACACCTCTCTTCGTTTTTTCCCAGACCCCGGAAAACGAAAGTGTTATAAGCTACCGATGAACTACACAACTACATCCTCATCCTTGATCCTTATTCGAGCCAACTTCGTGTATAAAAACTATGATGGGCTTGAACAACCACCGGTATTCTCGGTTTCTCTAGGAACAGCAATTGCTGCTTTCATCAACCTATCGTTTAAAGATCCGTGGATTGAAGAGTTCATATGGCAACTGGACAACAAAGAAACTATTCCGTTATGCCTAAACTCTATTCCGAATGGTGGGTTTCCCGTCATTTCTTCCATAGAAATCCGACCGATTCCTCAAGGAGGTTACTACAGTGGGATGGATGATTTCACTAACAAGTTGCTTCAAAAACGCTACCGCATTAACTGTGGTTACACTAATGGCTCTATTCGGTATGATCTGTGTCTTATTTAGCTAAATGACCTGATGGGTTGGGTTCCAGTGAGAAGTTGAGGTTAATGTGAGAAGCGGTTATGAACCGTTGGATGAGAAATGGATGCACATTAGAATGAGATGCAGCGAGATGTACCAGATCAATTCCCTTCTAAGGCGCAATTCATGGAATCATGGGAGGACATTTGATTAAAAGTGATCAACGGTTCAGATCCACTTCTCACACTTCTCACGTTAACCTCAACTTCTCACACGAGCCTTCACCATGATCTGATAAGTGTTTTTTTTTTAAATTCATGACCTGTGACATGTTTCTAAACTGGTTAGAAGGTCATGGGTTTAACAGAAAACTATCGAACGGTCAAACCAAAGGACCCGATCTGTGTACTATGCTTATTTGTTCAGCAAGACCGGGGATTCTCTACCCCTTGGGGGTAGGAGTAAGGTCTGCGTGCATTTTACGCTTTTACCCTCCCCAAACCCTACCGCTGGGTGGGATTTACTGGGTCCGTTTGGTTTAGTTTGATCTATGCACTATGCTGATGACTGATCTTAGTTTTGATTCTTGATTGGTTCCTAAAATATGGTCTGTTAATTCTAGGTACCCTTTGGATCAATACGATAGGATATGGGATCCTGATCAAGATTTTTCGCCTTTTCATACGTCAACTGGATTCAAGTCCATGGGTACTTTTAATACCTGGGGTCTCAAAGAAAACCCTCCTCTACCGATTCTTCAAACGGGGAGAGTTTTGGCTAGGAGGGAAGGGTTGAGTTACAATTTCGCCCTCGAGAATCTTGGAGATTATTATCTTGTTCTATATTTTGCTGGGATTCTTCCGGTTTCGCCTACATTTGATGTCTTGATTAATGGGGACATCGTGGAATCAAACTATAGTGTAAAAAGCTGGGAAGTTGGGAGCTTATATTTCTTACGGAAAGGAATTAAGAGCTTGAATATTACCTTCAAAGACATTAGATTCTACCCTATTGTAAATGCAATTGAAGTGTATAAGATCATTAACATACCTCCGGAATCCTCCACGACAGTAGGTTAGCCTCAACTTGTACTGTACAACCTTCCAATGCACTTCGTGTATTATAATCTGCTTTCACCTATGTCCTTTTGCAGTTTCAGCTCTTCAAGTTATTCAGCAGTCCACGGGGTTGGATCTTGGATGGGAAGATGATCCATGCTCTCCAGTGCCCTGGGAACATATACAATGTGAAGGAAGTTCAATCACCTCATTGTATGAAAAAAATGTGTCAAAATTTTCCGCAAATTTCAATTTCATTCAAATGTTTCCTCCTTTTTTTCCTAAGTTTTTCCTTGACTTGTTTGTAGGGAGATATTTGACATCAGCTTGAGGTCAATCAGCCCTACATTCAGCGATCTATTCGATCTGAAAACATTGTGAGGAGCATAAAAAACAGTATACATGTAAATTGTAATTCAATTTTGGTTTTTAATTTAACTTTGTTATTTCATCATACTGGCAGAGATCTGCATAATACATCACTTGCAGGAGAAATAGAAAACCTGGCGAGCTTAAGGAATCTTGAAAATCTGTAAGGCTCACCACACAACTCAAGTTCAGATTCTTTCTTGTTTCCTGAATCTAAGTTATTACTCAAGAAAATTGTGGCTTAAAATTGCAGGAACTTGAGTTTCAATAAGCTAACATCATTTGGCACTGATATGGACGGCTTAATCAATCTTCGTGTTCTGTAAGTGTGAATCCTATTCAAAGGACGGTTTTGAAGTGTTGTATGATTGTTTATCTAAAACAACAGTCAACAGTCTTGTTTTTTTTTCTGTAGGGATCTGAAAAATAACAGTTTAGAAGGTTTGGTTCCTGAAAGCTTTGGAGCCTTGATGAATCTTCACCTATTGTAAGTTAATCTTAACCATCAGTGTTTTCTTCATAAATCGACTAATTAGAGATCTCCATTCTGCTAACTTCCACGGTTTATTAGGAGTCTGGAAAACAATCAATTGCAAGGCACACTACCAAAGGCACTGAACAAAGATGGTCTTGAAATTAGGTATGAAGATCCTGGTAATTCTTTCTGCTACTTTGAATCAGTCTATTTTAGTATTTTATATATTTTTGCCTTGATCGATACGGCACCTTAATGAGCTTAATGGTCTGGGCACCTTATTCGCTCAGCCATACATGGGTGTTTCTTGGCTTAATCGTTAAGCCATTAAGCTAAAATGGCTATATGGAAAAAGCCAGGATCTCTCCCCCATTAAGCTATCCCAAACAAATCAATATTAGAAATAATCCAACCCTCTCTATTTGCCTCCCTCAAACCCATTGGTCTCCCGTCTCTCAAATAGACATATTTATCCAGAGAGACAACTTAACCCATACATGGCTTAATGTAAAATAAAAGTAAACAGCCCCTAATAGAAAGGGTCAAAATGCGCTCAAGCAACCTATCTTACTAATATAGTATAAATTTTCCACATTTGGTGCAACATTAGATGGAGACAGAACAGGATTGAGTGGACAAAACTGCATTTTCTCTGTTTCACCAAAAAGGTGGAACAAAAAATAGGGAGATGAGACAAGATTGGTAAATTACTAAACTACCCATGTCAAAAATTAAAACCTTGTACAAAACTCTCACCCGTCCGGTCCAGCAGTCCTGTTTGCTTACCAAATGAACCCTAAGGGGGCGTTTGGTTCGCCATTTTGGAATTTGATGGGATTGGAATCCATCGAAGGAATTGACTTTGAAGGAACTTGAATGGAATTTGACAACGCGTTTGGTTGGTAGGAATTCAATTGCTTCACTTAAGCCAAGGAATGATGAATTCCTTAAATTGTGGAATTCAATGGAATTTGAAAGATTCCATCACTTCTATTTGGTGAACCAAACATGGGCATGGAATTGGTCATTCCAATTCCTTCAAATTCCTTCCGATTCCATGAACCAAACAGCCCCTAAGGGTATGCAGACATCTTGCAACTCGACCTAACACAAAGGTTTTGTGCAGAACCTCAGGAAATATGTGTCTTAGCTTCTCCATGTCAAAATGCTATGATGCTACAGCCAATGCTACAATTGACGCACCACAAGTTACGGTCTTCAACAAGAAGAAGCAAACACTTCATAGTCATTTAGCAGTTGTCCTTGGTGCAGTTGGAGGAGTACTTCTGGTTCTTATTGTTGTATCTATTTTAGTTTTCGTATACATAAGGAGAAAAAAACCAGAGTTTAAAGACAGAGAAAGCATGAAAGCTGACCTGCAGATGAGAAACTGGAATGCAGCAAAAGCCTTCTCTTACAGAGAAATCAAAGCAGCAACTCGTAACTTTAAGCAGGTTCTAGGTCGTGGTAGCTTCGGATCAGTCTACCTCGGGAAGCTTCCTGATGGTAAACTAGCAGCTGTCAAAGTACGGTTTGATAAAACACAGCTTGGGGCTGATTCTTTCATCAATGAGGTTTGTTCATCATCTAAACTTCTTTACCAGTTTAGTTAGAGCTACTGCTTCAGAAAACTCGGCACAAGGCTGATTCTGACACATTGAAGGACTGATTTCCAGGTATCTCTTCTGTCTTCGATTCGTCACCAAAATCTTGTAACATTGGAAGGATATTGTCATGAATCAAAACAGCAAATATTGGTTTATGAATACTTACCTGGTGGATCATTGGCTGATAATCTTTACGGTATGCCAGTCACCTGTCAAGTTCAGCCTATGTATCCTATAGGCGAAGGGACGTGTGAGAAGTTGATGTTAACGTGAGAAGCGTGAGAAGTGGATCTGAACCATTGATCACTTTTAATCAAATGCGTTCCCATGAATTGCGCCTTAGAAGGGAATTGATCCAGTGCATCTCATCCTAATGTGCATCCATTTCTCATCCAACGGTTGATAACCACTTCTCACGTTAACCTCAACTTTTCACCGGAACCCAACCCGAATCCTATATTTGTGTCATTTAAGTTGCACCACTTTCAGGAGCAAACAGCAAAAGAAAAACATTAAGTTGGGTCCGTAGACTCAAGATTGCCATTGATGCTGCAAAAGGTACAAACTCATCATCCAGTAGTGCAATACTGGTCTGTTGTGAACTCTATAAGGTCAAGGAGAATTGACTTGCAAAACTCATTCAATTGACTCTTATCAAAAGGTTTGGACTACCTGCACAATGGGAGCGAACCACAGATCATCCACCGTGACGTGAAGTCCAGCAATATACTGTTGGATGGAGATATGAATGCTAAGGTTTGTGACTTTGGCTTATCAAAGCAAGCAACTCAGGCAGATGCAAGTCATGTAACCACTATGGTGAAGGGCACTGCTGGCTATCTTGATCCCGAGTAAGTTTCTGTTTTGTTGAAAGTCCTCTCACTTCAAGTGTGTATAATAACAAGAATGTGACAACCTATGCAGATACTATGCCACTCAACAATTGACTAAGAAGAGTGATGTTTATAGTTTCGGAGTTGTTCTTTTAGAGCTCATTTGTGGTAGAGAACCATTAAGGCGAACTGGATCACCGGATTCCTTCAACCTGGTTTTATGGGTACCCAAAATTCTTCTCCTTCAGCTTCTATTATGCTTACATGTGTGTTTGACTGGTTTTGACAAAATAATTGGGACTTTTGGCAGGCGAAACCGTATCTACAGGCTGGTGAATTTGAGATAGTGGATGAGAGCTTAAAGGAAACATATGACGAGGAGAGCATGAGAAACACAGCTTCAATTGCTTCCAGGTCTGTAGATAGTGATGCATCACAGAGACCTACTATTGCTGAAGTAGTTGCTGAGCTTAAAGAAGCCTACAGCATCCAGCTATCGTATCTTGCAACTGCTGGTGCTGGACTTTCCACTTGAGAGACAAGAACAGACTAAAACAGAAAGATGAATCTTGTAGAGTTGTATGTAATAATAAATACATTGAACATAGACAAGTGGAGAATCATGTGTATTATTTATTGGTAATATATCTTATTAAGCAATGACAGTTTCCTTTATAGGCGAAGGATCGTGTGAGAAGTTGAGGTTAACGTAAGAAGCGTGAGAAGTGGATCTGAACCGTTGATCACATTTAATCAAATGCCCTCCCATGAAATGTGCCTTAGAAGGGAATTGATTCGGTGCATCTTATCTCGGAGCATCCTATCCTAATGTGCATCCATTTCTCATCCAACGGTTGATAACCACTTCTCACGTTAACCTCAACTTCTCACCGGAACCCAACCCTTTCTTTATATTCTTCTTTATTTTGAGAAGGAGAATGTATGGGGTCTATTACCATTTGGAGAAGATCACCCTGAAAGTCTTATTGGAAAGATAGCAGAATAGTTCAAAGTCCATTACTTTGATGTGCAAACCAATCTGCTTCTCCCTCTGTGGGCATGGAGAAAGAGAACCAAATGGCCATTGGCCCAACAGTACAAAAAAAACCTACCTTTAAGAGGAACCCTCATCTCAGGTGTTCAAGTTTCACAAGTGACATAATAGACAATATGGAGCAAAATAAATAAAAATGGAGAGAAATCTAATCAGCAAACATAAAGCATCAGTCCTGCATCTGAGGGATGCAACAGTAAACCCATTAGTCTATTGCCATCTTATATAACTCAAAGAAGATAAAACTGAGTATAGAATTACAAAGAATAGATAGCTCTTGTAATTTTGCAAAATGAGCTATCTAGCTATACACCAATTTTTACATTTTTCTTTCTAGGTGTCTTATCTACGATCTATACTACCTTCCCAAACAGAATGAACCAACCAATCCAAATAATTGCTTAATTGTCACTCTGTAAATAATATGATGTTTTAAATAATTTATGTGTAATATCTATCTAATCCTTGATACCTCATGAATTGGGCTGCAATGGTAGAAGGGTTAATTAGAGAAGCGACGTCGCAGGTAAAAGAATAACGCTGTTGACGCGGCTACAGCATACGGGAACATGGTCCATATTCCCTGTTCAATTGCAAATATTATTAGCTTAAAGTGTATGGAAAAACTAAAAAGATACCATGACCTTGGGTAGCAGATAGTCTTACCACTACTGTAGCAACAGTCGCGAGGGCAAATACAGGGCGTTCTCTTAGTAAGAAGCCAATTCCGATCTGAGTTACAGAGATAAGAATGGAGGAATCAGAAAAACAGATATAAAGAGGGTATCTTCAGTATCATTGGGATTAATATAATAGGAGCTAACGCCTTTATTTGGCTCAAGCTCAAGTAACAGGAAGTAAAAGAAAATATCAGGTTCATATACATGACTTTTGAATAGGGGTGAGCAAAGGCGGGTACCCGGCCAAAATTCATGGAACCGGTCCCGGAACCGGTTCTTTATATTTGGGAATGGGTCCCGGAACAGTCGGTTCCGGTTCAGTTACCGGGTACCACAATGTCTAAATTTTTTTTAAATTTTCATCATTCATACTATAAAAAAGTAACTTTTAGTCGATTACAAAGTCCCAACATAAAGAAATAAATACTACAAACGGTGAAAACTAATCCGATAAAAACTAATAAATACTACAAACGGTGCTTCCAAAACTCTTCACGCCAACATTTCGAAGAGTACCTCAAAAAGAAAATTAGTTGATGCTAACAAATGTCTCATCTAGGGCAAAAATATAAAATATTTTTTTAAAAAAGTAGTGGGTACCCGTCGGTTCCGGTTATGGGTACCCAACAGAACCGGGTACCCGGTCCCGGCTGGTACCAGCCGTTAACGGTTCCAAAGAAATGAGAACCGGAACCGGGACCAGTCCCCATCGGTTCCGTATTTTAGGAGCCGGAACCAATGTTCTGATTCCGGAACCAGCAGTTCCGGAGCAGTTCCGGTTCCAAAGGCATGTACCCGCTTCCGATGCTCACCCCTACTTTTGAAGTCCACAGAATTATAATGGTAATTTGTTATTGCTAATTATCTCGGCAGATCCTGTTACAGGTTTGCACCTGTGCATGCAAAATCTACTAAGGGTGGCTCTATGTTCCACTGACAAATTAGGTGACCGACAAGTTCCAGCTTCTGCCCCTCTTTCTTGCTCGGTATAAGCTAATTAAAGTTTCAGCTACTGATTATCATTCTATGCAGCTTCAACTTTTAGATTTGTGCATAGAAAAGATAAGGGAATATCTAGATACGAGTCAAGAAAGACTTGTGTAATTATTGCAGGAAAAAATAGTGACATGTATGGAAATTAGATACTAGTCCAGAAATTAGCATAACTATTGCTAACTCGTTCATAGCTTAATGAAATTCAAGTAGGTGGGTGACAGCGTTTGTGATATTACTTGTAAACACGTCAACTATGTGAAAAACTGAAAATAGAAGTTCAAGAACCTGAATCGGAAGAGTAATCAAGCCACCACAACAAACACCAGCAAAGAAACACTCGGGGGATATATCCTGCAATCAATGAGAAGCAAGGTACTAAAGCCTATAAATGTTTGTTGTATTTCAAGAGAAAAGAGCTAGCAATCGAAAATCCAGTTTACATAGTAAGCATGTATCATGATGCCTATTTCAACTCTATCATAGGAAAAAAGGTTACTGATAATATATTCAATTTGTAAATAGAAGTAGGACCCCATAATTTGCCTTCAGTGGCTTATAAAATCACACTGAAGAAGCATCAATGCTGAATATTTGATAACAGTATACTGGCATGCACCGAATAAAAACAGATGTTCACTAACCAGTGCCCCAGCAAGGAAAGCTGTTGGATTTCTCACTCCTAGAGAAAATCGTTCAACTGCAAATCATAATATGAAGAGTCAACAATCAACGATGATACTGCAATTCATCAACCTCTCTTACAAAGAAGAGTTCCTTTTTTTCATGAGAAGAAAACAAAAGGTAACTACACACAACAGTTAATAAGTAAGCTATCATCTAACTGCTTGGAAATACAGATGTATGAAATGGCTTAATAAGCTCTTTAGAAAGCTATGTTACATGATCAAGAACCAAGGTGAGATATTAAGTTTTCCACTTTAGTACCAAAATGACAGTTGGAATAGCATCCTAGTAACAGCTGTTCAAATGACAAATGGCTTTGGCTACTATGACCTTCCCAACCACGATTTTTTGTTTTTTTCTAGGCATTTCACCTTGAAATACGAAATTGAACTATACTAGGTATTAAAAAAATAGCAATGCTAAAGAAATAGTGGATTTCTTGTTTATATGGTTACTTCTTAAAAAGTGAGGTCTTCTCTATACACCGGAGCCTTTACTTCATTTTTTTTGGAAGGCATAGCGGCATCGACCCTTTCAATCAACTACCACGAACACACGCACACACGCACGCACACCTTCCCGGCGGTATCGAACCTTCCATCTGGAGCAGTCCCCTAAGTCCGCCGCGACCGCAGCCCAGCTTACGCTTGGGCCTATTCCCAACCTTATTAGGAAGGGGCGATAGCCCAGTCTTCGACTGGACCACCTAAGGTCGGCCCAACCAAGGTTGGGCGGGTATCTCAGACATGCTTACCACGGGGTTCGAACCCTGGGATACCATCCACTGACCCCCCAAGGATGTTACCTTACCACTGGGCTACACATGCTTTGATAGAGCCTTTACTTCATTTAATCAATGTTATTGCTAACTTGTATAGTTGAACCCATGAATTATCCAGTAATAGGTCTGTCACAACGAGCTCTACCTATACAGAAGGTTCCCTTATCGCGGATCCCTAGGGAAGAGGATCAAGTTGGCCCTTGTGAACAGCTTGATGCACTATCTCCCTTCAACCCTTTGAGCGAAATAGAGCAAAAGGAAGAAAAATTCATGGACCGACCCCATCATCTCCATCCCGTAGAAACTACGAGATTACCCAAAGGACGCCTTCGGCATCCGGGGGTCACGAAACGACCATAGAACATTCTTAAAAGCATCGTATTTGCTGAATAAAGTTATAGCAAATACAAGCAAAATAATGCATGCCATGGATACACTATAAAATTTCTTACAGATTATCCTACGCCAGCTAGACTTACGGGTCATTTACGAAACGCTTACCGGGTAAGTGCTTACAGACAAGTCACCACCCTCACTTACCTTATCGGGTAACATTCTCAGCCATCAAATCATGGATTGTTGGTAACCGTTTTTTACCCGGTAAGCACTTACCGGGTAAGATTCTCCGTCCTTGTTATGCCTCTTACCAGGTAAGATTCTCGGTCCTTTCCCTGCTCACCCAGTAAGCATTTGGTAAACCGCCCCTTAGTCTATGAACACAAGGCAGATGGCAGCTGTCATTTGATGACATGTGGAAAAAACCAGAAGATTGTATCAAATTTCTCCGCAAACATGACAACTTCTCAAGTACAATTCTGAGTACAAAATGGCAGACCTTGGTACTTTGTTGCCTAAGTGACAGGCTGAATATCATGCCTACGTTATATGCACCTGGGTACCTCAGTGCTTTTGCTAGGTGTGTCACAAAATGCGTCATATATTAACAGAATTAGGAACAAAGGATCCCACTGGTGCTAACTTTCGGCCCCATAGATTGGTTGTGCCAAAGGTGCCAGAGACCATGGTATTGAAAAAGGAAACAGGAAAGGCTATGGAGGTTAAGAGTGTTGCTACTCAAGAAGATGTTTTATTTATTTGAATATATTTGAAGTGCATTAAAGTTCCATAGTTCCATCAACTGACTAGGGATTCATGGCATTCAAATTGTAATGTTGTAGAACTTTGTTAAAATCCTACTGAAAGATATGAAGCTAGTAAAAGCCAAGTTCATGGGACACATGGAAACGTGGACATGTATAACTTGAATTACCTTTTGTCAGATTTGATGGGGAAAATGAATGAAAGAAACTTACAGAACATCAGTTATTGGCTAAAGAATATGGTCATATTAATGAGATTTCAAACAAGAACTGAAATGTAAGCATGTTAGTTAATAGGAAGTAAAGTAAAGTAAAGTATAATTAAAATTTTGAAACCAAGAACAAGATCATATGAAAAGAATAAATGTGTTCGCTGAACATACCAAAACCAATGAGATTCCCATATCTTTGAACGATGTGGGTAAGAGCAAGTGCTTTGTCTTTGCTAATCCCTACCTACAAACATTGTTACAAGTTTAATCATTTTATTCAACATATATACAAAAGCACAAAAAAGTATCTAGGAAGAAACAAACCTTTGAGTAAACATCATCAGATGCACCAGATCTCTTAAAGAGCTTCCCAAGGTAAAATGGTACCATATCACTAATACAAACTCCCCTGAGGTTTATTTTATAAGTATCATCAAGTTTGCAAATGAGCATGTGAAACTTTTCACTAAAAATATGAATTAGAACAGGTATAATCATTCCAGAGTAACACCTATAAGTTACTTATCGTCCCCATAGTGTGGGAAGGTTTAACATTGTAACTTCTATAAAAGATTGAGAACTCTACAAACTAGTTTATTTAAACATATATGCACTAACCAGTATACCCACAAAACAGTGGATAATATGTGTGGAGCATTTCTAGATAATGATTCAACGAAAGACTGCCTCGTCCCGTCCAATGACAACATCCGTGATAGGGAGATGCCAACCTAAAATATTTAATATCACGTATTAATATACAACAGGAGAGACCCAACTGAAACCTTTAAATGTGTAATGTGTTTGTATATATATGTAGGAGGAAATCACAGACCCATATATTCAGAGCCTCTTCACTGATGAAAAGTCCACATCCTGCAGCCATCAGCAGCCAAAAATAGATCCATCTGACATGCACAATTTAAGAAAAGCTTTATTGTATTTGTAGTTCAGGCCTTCCTAGGAATATCATCAACAGCAAGAAGTTCGTCTCCTTGACTGAGTTAATCACCCTTACATGGAAAAGGTGGAATTCAATTATTTAAAAGCAACAAGACAGTTATCTGATTGAGTCCCATAAAGATCAAAATTAAGTCAAAAGTTGATATTTCCAAGTGCAGAGGGTAACTAGACTTATACCCTGGAGTGTATTCTGGAAGTATGACTCTCTTTCCAAAAGCATTGAAAGAAAAACCAAGGCTGGGTACAGCAGAGGTAGAAGAGGATGCACCCCCAGCCAGTATTTGAATTCCAGTAAAAGATCCCTGATTGGGCTGCTTGAGACATATAGACAACAGTGTAATTGTCGCAGCTATACCCAATAGTATTGCTAGTTGGGCTATCAATGAACTGCTTGTACCAGTGGTTTTATTTTCTTGACTACCACGTATGCCATCAGTGGTTTCATCTCGTCTCTCGGAGTTATCTATGTATCTTGCAGCATCAGAATATTCTGCATCCTCTCGCTGAAAGCTTCTAATACTAAAGATAATAAATGAAACGTTAATGTGTATACATGAATACTCAGTAAACAAAGTTTCCTTTTGTGAGAAGTAAAAAGCATCCTGTAATAGAATTCCATTTTGCTAAGACTAACGGTTGCCTTAGAACGCTTTTGAAATATAAATACCTACCGACACTGAACCTGAAAATTTATAGGAAATTTCTTTTAAGATTTCCATGCACTTATTTGGAAAGCAATTCAGATCACATAGAGATGGAAACATTAAAATTGAGTATGGGAGCGAAAACCCCTTTTGCGATACATTATCATCAACATTCTTTGAACTTAACTTAATTTTGAAGATTTATTACTCTCATTGGAATTCTTTCATTGGAATTCTTTGAACTTAACTTAATTTTGAAGATTTATTACTCTCATTGGAATTCTTTCATCTTCTTCCTGTTGGAAGAGGGTCAAAAGTTGTACAAGTGGCCATGCACGTAAAGAGCAAATAATGTGACAGCTGTGGAACCAAAAGGAAAATATATGCAAGAGCAACAGAAGCAAGTTGATGAAGGAATGCATTAAGAAAATTAATATATTTGCCGCAGACTAGACCTGATATTGACTTTGTTGTTAGCTTGGTCATCCAATACATGCATAATCCTTCGAAAGAACACATGGAAGTTGTATCTAGGATTCTAGATAAAACACTCGGAAATGAAATGTTGTTCAAACGAACAAAGAAAGAAGTGTAAACGCATTCACATATACCAATCGCTAAGGATCTATTGAAGATATGAGGTCAAAAAATTGGATATTGCACCAAAGTATGCTGAAACTTGTTACCAAGAGGAGTAAAAGCCAACCATGGCTTGAAGTAGTGCTGAAGCTTAACTTTGAGCACTTGATGAGGAGTATGTGAATTAATATGGAACAAACAGCTACTTACAAAACTAAAACCTCAGAGAAGTCCACTGAAGTTGTACTATGATAATAATCAACAATATATAACCCATAATCCTTTTCACTGTGATAAAACCAAACATGTGGAAATGGATCCCACTTTATCAAAGAGAAGTAAGTGTACCAACTACCAAGTGAACAACAGGCTGATTTATTAACAAAAGAACTTTTGCGGGAGACCTTTGAAGAATTACTATGCAAGCTGGGCATGTGGAATTTGTATGCTCCAGCTGGAGAGCGGGTGTAGAATATTTTGTATTTAATTGGTATTATTCTTACAAGGAAACCAAATTCTTCTATTTCCTAATATATTTTATATACCTAAAAGAATTAGGAAACTAGTTAATCTATACGGTTTGGAGATTGCTTGTAACATACTAACATGTACAATACAACTAATAGAAAATTGTATTTTGAAGTTGTAATCTGCTTATTTGTATGCCTCTTCGATTCAAGTTTAAATAAGATCATATTATTCTACATATACATTGTAAGATAAAAATTGACACAAAAATCTATTATTAAAAATACATGACTTAAAATACATGACTTAAAAAAAGATAATGCTATTATTAAAAATTTAACAAACAACACATGTGTCACTCTATTTCATCTTATACTCCTTCTGACCAAACTGAAAGGGATTCCTCACCTTTAGTTTTCCCCAATTTAACAAACATGTGTGTTACTTTGTTCAATCTTGTACTCTCTCTGACCATAACTAAATGAGATTCTTCACTTTTAGACATTAGTTTTCCCCAATTAATGATGCCTGTGACTATTAAACTTCGGTGATCAAATAAACAACTTCATCATGTTCTTATCATTTTTACTTGTGTGCTTAACAGAGACTCAACAATAAATATACACTATATAGTTTTCCAGAAAAAAGATAGATCATGATCATCAGTTGAAGCAAATTTGAATAAATGTGGTTACATATGTCTTTTGATCAAGTATCACACAAGATAGACTGATGTTTTCTATCAGTTGTATCCAAACGTAATATTCAAGTATGACTTTAAACCATTTAGAGAATAATTTAACAGTGCTTTACATAAAACTAGGTTTTGCGCAGAAATAGCATTAATTCTGAGATTAATTGGAGTAGCAAGTGCACAATGCTAACGCAAAAGTTGTTCTCGTTCATTTGTTAAGCACATACAGAAGCTAACTCCATGCAAATTAAAACTAGCATGCTTTAATTTCTCCCCAAGCAACATGATAAACAACAAATCACGTAACATAAAACCAAAAACAGCGGGAATCCTACAATAACGAAACAAGTATAACGTCATGAAGAACTATAATCATGTGAAAACATAATCTCACGAATAGATATAGTTACCAAAAATCCGAACGGTTGAACGAATTTCGCGCATTGTTGAGGTTGAGTTTTCCTACATGCGAGAACAACCTACCAGAAGCCACACTGAGATTACTGCTTGGACGCTTATTGAAGCAGAAGTTAGGCGAGTGCAGGATACGGTTGCGATGATGCAAAAAGGAGTTTCCAACTGAAAGAACCACCGCCATTGAGAAAGGTGTATGGCTGAGCTCAGGTTGGTGGCCACCGTTGAGAATTGAGATGACGATTTTGGAGGGGAGTTTCGGAAAAAATTTAAAGCGTGTGGTTGAGAAGTCCTCCTTGGAAGCTTCTGGGCCGGTGTGTGGCCGTTGAGTCTAAGACACTGGGCTTTATTTTAATGGTTGCTAGGTTTTTAAAAAATAAGCATCTCAATTTTAATGTTTTCTTACTTTTCTTTATTTTAATGGTTACTTTTCTTTCTATTGATGTTATAGTTATAATTTTATGTCGTTTTAAGAAAATAATAATATTTTTTATAAAAAATAATAATATTTAAATAAAATATAAATTTAAAGGTCTTATAATTTTTTTAAAATATATCGTTATTATTATTAAGTTAAAAGTTAGTGTTTTCATATAATTTGTTTAATTAATTATTTTATTATAATTTTATTTAGATTTAATAATAATGTAATTGTAATTTATTTTAGGCTTAATACGTGATTTTTTTCATAAAGATAATAATTAATAAGTATTATGTTCAAACTTTATGATTATCTTACGTATATTTTATATTCTTAAATTTAAAATAAAATATGTATCATGTCTTTTGTTATGTTTATCGGTTAGTTATAGATGTTTAAAAACAACTGTACTTATGCACAATTTATTTATATATCTTAAACTTTAAATAATATACATTACTTCGATGTATAAAAACTTCATTAAACGGGCCCAATATCTGGACTAGTTGCAAATGTAACTAGAACATAAATTAAGCAAAATAGTTAAACACATAATTAAACCATCCTTTAAAATTTAAACTAATGCTGACAAATGACAATAATAATAAGCATCTTAACCCAACAAATTGGACTAACCTCCTACTATGGTTGGGTGCTGGGTGGAGATGGTCAAATAGGTCCGATTTAATTTGTTTTTTATATAAAATTTATTTTTATGTATTTTTAGGTATATTTTTAAATAAAAGGTTTTTGTTAATGTATTGTATTCACCTAATTATAATAAAATGTATATTTTAAACATAAATATTGTTTTAGTTCATTTGATAGGTCAAGTTATAATAAAAACGTATTTGTTAGTATATTTGATTGACCAGATTATACAAAAAAATATATTTTTATAAGTTAAAAATCAATTTAAACAAAAAAAATAAATGGGACAGGTTTGGGCTCGGTCTGGACCTGTTCTCGTAATCGGGCCCTATAAAGCTTAACTGGCCTTCGAATTTTGGTCGGGACCGGGACCGATTACGAGATTATTATTTAGGATCAGGACCGATTTCGATCCGACCTGACCTGGTGTCGATTTTTGACCATCTCTAGTGTTGAGTGCTGACTACTGGTAAATGCAAGAGAGATTTTAAGAGAGGTCTAAACAGCAGGCTTTCAGCCCAAACATGACCACCTCACCCCGTCTCTCGTATAAGCATGATTCGCGTCACCAGGCCATACGTATTCACACGTAGGACTTATACCATACTGTCGATGCCTAACCGTGCCGCGATGTGGAAAATTATCGTCCCAACATCGGCATAAAAACTAGAGTGCTTATGGATCCATTGCATTACAAACATAACATTACATGACCCCAAACGAATGGACTAGCGCATTCAAAGCATGTAATTCTCAAATAAGATGCATTAAATGCAAAACATAATCAAACGCCCAACATCGAGCTATCAAAAATCGGACAAACGTCCCCAAGACCCAACGGAGTCAAAAACCGAGCCAAAATGCTCAAATACTCATTAGACCCATAAATGACGGTCATCATAGCTTAAAATGCATTTAAATATCGATTAGGTAAACAAGTACCACAAAATCATTAATAACCCATAACTCGACACGAGTTAAACAAAAAGGTTTTCCCAAAGAACTCATAACCTTATAATTCTCAAAATGACCGATGACACTAGAATGTGCATTCTCCCAAATGGTTTATAAAATCATTTATACTAATATGATTAAACCAATAAATAAACATCATTTTGAGCAATAAATCCTTTAAAGATATATTTATGATTTCTACACATCAAATATCTAAAATCTCAAATATGAGTGTTTTACCACATTTACCAAGTTAAACATTTCAAAGGTTAAAACCCACCAAATAACCCAACATTAGATAATTTTCATGTAAACACATAATTACTTGGAAAATAACATTTTTGGCATGTACAAAGTTTTCACAAAGTAACTTGAACTCACATTTGCTAGATTTAAGCTAAATCTAGATTTTTCCCTAAACGTATGTGATAAGTACCTATTTTACCTATTTTTATATCAAATTTACCCTGTAATTAATGTCAATTAGATGTCCAAAGTAACCTTATTTATTTGATTTGTATTTCATAATTCATATTATGGATATAAAATTAAATAGAAAAGAAAAAAAAGAATAATAAACAAATTATGTACCTTATTTAGTGGGTGTCACGTGTAGGGTATAAAAAGAAAAGAAGAAGAAAAGAGTTATTTTCATCTATTGGTCATTCTGTTTGTTTAGAGTCCAGCCCAAAAGTAAAAGAAAAAAAAAGAGAGAAAGGAAAAGCACAAGCCCATTCTAGCAAGTAATCAACAACCCAGCAGGAAAAGAATCGAGCGGCATCTTCAAGCAGAAATTCGGGAACCGTAGCCGCCGGCGCGTATCTTCCGGCGACTCGACTCGCGCCTACTTCTGCGCGGAGCACTGTTTGCTCAACTTCCCAGAGTACCGCGCGACCTCCTGCGCGTCCTTATCTGCGATTTTTCAGGACCGAACGTGGGTTTTCAATTCTGGGTGGTTTTCCAATTTCTGGGTATAAAAGTCGAGTAGAAACCGTCATTTGGGGGAATCCAGCCAGAAATCAAAAGGGAGGAGCAAAGAGACGATTAAGGAAGCTTTCATCACAATTTCTTCTCTTTTACTAGGTATTTTAGATTAGGTTTACTTTGTTTTTCTGAGTTAATTTTTCTCTTCAAGCAATGAGTTTATAATCATTTGGCTTGGATTGTGGGAGACTTGTTAAACTTCTTATAATCATTCGATTTTCATTTATGCAAACCTTGATTTTATCGTTTATTATCATATTTGGGTTGATTAATTTGAGTAGGTACCCTTAAATTGTTTAACCTAATTGTGTATCACTATATTTAGCTTTGAATCCGTAATTGTTCTTAGCTTTATTTTGGTAGTAAACATTGCTTCAATTGATGATCGTGTTGATTGATAGTAGTGTAGGTTTGCTTAATCTAGTCTAAATGGTCGGCGTTTGATCATTGACTAGGATTGGTGTTTGTGTAATCTTAAAGCAGTCGGTAGTTGAACTCTATGTTCGTAACTAGATTAGATTAACCGGTTAGAAATTAGTTATTGAGCTTCTCGTGCTAATTGATGTTTGACAAACGGAGTATCGATGCGTATCAATACTCAAGCCATTCTGGAATAGAATGATAAAAAACTTTTCACGACAAGTCTATGATACACGATCCGGTCAAAGATTTAAATTCATTGCTAGTTTATAATTATTTGTTTTTCGCTTTAATTTCATGTTTAGTTTAGTATATAAATCCAAAACCCCCTCCCTTTTTCTATAAAGCGTAGAAGTTTGACATATTCACATCCAATCGCTGTGGAATCGACCCTACTTTCCACTATTACAATTTAGGTTGTAAAAAGAGGTAATATGATTTTATTATTTGTCGGGCTCGACACCCGTCAGTATGCTCCTTTGATGCACATGAATCCTCAAGCCAAAATCTTCAAAAACCTAGATCCATAATTTTCCAACCATCAATAACCCTATCCAACCATATACAAATTCCCCAACAATTATCATCCAAAATCCCATCATAACAAAACCCTAATCTTCATAAATGAAGAAGGTAAAGATTATCTCAACCAATCATCACCAAAATCATCCAACAATACCCCAACTTAGAAAGAAGATGAAATCAACAACAACCTAGCATTTGGGTAGAGAAATTTTACCTTTTTCACATGAATCTCCAAACAAAAGCTTCTAATCACCCACAAAAGCTCCAAGCTTCCATATCTTTAACAATGGTGGAAAGTGGGTTAAGTTTGGTGAAGAAATGAGAAAGAAGAAGTTGGGTTTGTGCTCTCTTGAAGAAAATCGGCTGAGAGAGAGGGAGAGGGAGAGAGTTAGGGTTTTGAAAATGGAATGAGGAGAGGTGGGGTGAGCATCGGGTCGGGTCGGTCGGGTTCGGTCCAAAAACCCACAACCCGATCAGGTTTCGGGTGGGACTTAGGTAACCCGAAACCCGTCCAAACAATACTTCGGGGTTCAGGTGGCTTCGGGTGACGGGTTGTTCGGGTCGGGTGGTTCGGGTTGACAGTGGTCTCCAAACCAAAACAAAGGATATCATCATATGTATAAATGGTAATGGACTAATGGTATAATCCAACATCATCAAAGCAAAAACAGTACAAAAAAGGTAAGAGACAGAGATGAGATGAGATGAAAGCCTCGACTTAGGGATTCATCATGCCCTCCTTCGACAGAGACGAGAATCGAGAATTGTGGGTAAATCGATGGATGGCTTGGCTTCAGGCTTCGACAGAGACAGAGACGAGAATCGACAGAGACGAGATTCGCGGTCTGAAATCTGAATGAGTGAATGTGATTGAACCCTAAACCCAAGTATAAAATATAAAATATAAATAATATTTAAGAAAATATATATATATATATATATATATATATACTTCGGGTTTCGGGCGGGTTCGGCCCAAATTTTCAGCCACCAGTCCCGATCCGTTTAAACCGATTAGAATTTTCGGGTTCGGACCATTCGGGTTGACCAAATATCGGGTTGTTCGGGGCTCGGGTCGGTCGGGTTGTTCGGGTCGGTCGGGTTTTGCTCACCCATAGAGGAGAGAGAGGAAGAGAAAGGGCTTAAAATATCCAAAGTATTCCATCAGACAGGTCGCGGACGTCCGCATGGCACTTCGCGGACGTCCGGCCTCGGCCGAACCAAAATCCTCTAAAGTCTCTGTCGCTTCCGCGGATGACCCGCGGATTTCCGCGACTCGCGGACGTCCAACATGTCCCTCGCGGACGTCCGTGGCCCCAAACTTTGGTTCTTCAATTTTCGGGGTGTTACAGATTTCAAAGGACTTTTGTATGTGGAGATTAGTCATCCATAATTTTGTTAAGATTTTTTGGGTTGGTCGGAGAAGATGATCGGAGTGCGTGGACTGAGGAGAGGGTTTTTGCAAGACGATGGTGGTGGTGGGGGGGGGGTTATTTTTATTTTTTAATGTTAAATGAGGAAAATGGACAAAATGACCAAACTACCCATCATGTGCTTGGCACATGGGTTCCTTAACGGAGCAAATATGGACGGAGTTAGTTTTAGGGACTCAATAGGATACAAAGTGTAAACCATGAGGATGATCTGTGTAATTATTTTAATTTAGGGACTTAGAGTGTTAAAACCACTATACCACATGGACCATTTATGTAATTTACTCTTATAAGTTTGTTAATAGTTTCCCAAAACTATCTCCAAAACAAAGAAAGTAGGAGAGAAAATAGTTTTTTCTCCAAATATAGAGAGAACCCATAAACGATTACTAAATGAAAGCATTAATATAAAATTTTAAAAGTAAATGAAAGAAGTAATATTTTAATAGATAAATGAAATATTTTATTATTATAATCTATATTAGATTCTCCAAAATAAACAATTTGTTGGAGATGCATGTAATTTTTTTAAGATTTTGACTTTTGATTCAATATTTTTGAGAATCTGTTAGAGATGCTCTAAATATCTTTGGGATCCTTTTCACATGTTACCGGTTCGAGTCCCGCAAAATGCAAAGGCCATTGAAGTATTTCCTTGTTGTTCTCCATAAATCATAAGATAAGTCAAATACTAGCATGTATACCCATGCATGGGTGGATCTAGATTTTTTTTTTCATATGATGGCACTATATAACAAAAAACAATTACAAAAAATGTTGTTTTTTATTGACGTGTCTTCATCTTTTTACTGACGTTCAATATTGTCCGTTTCAAGGTTTTTTTTACGTTTTTATCGACTTCAAGAGATTTTTTTTTTCGATTTTTTTGGTTGATTTCAAGAGCCTTTTCTGGTTTTTTGCTTGATTTCAGGAGTTTTTTTGTTGTTGGTTGATTACAAGGTACAATTGCACATTCTTGAAGTTTCCAAAATAATACGGTAACACCTTTCAAAACGATTCCATTATACTTTTCACGAACCTAAATTTGTTTACCCTTCATCGGAGAATTAATACGGTGGCACGTGCCACTGTGACCACCATACCAGGTCCGTCCAATCACCCATGATATAGCGTGTTTGAGCTTTTAACGAGCCACTCGAGCTCGAGCTTAATAATTCTCGAGCTCGAGATCGCGAACACAAAACATAACTCATTTAACTTAACGAGTCGAGTTTCGTAACACTAATATTTGAATCGGCTCGTTCAAGAACTCGATTAAATTTCTCAAGTCGAGTCGAGCCAAATCGAACCGTTCGAGCATACACTTATTTGACCCAATACGTACTCACACATTCATTAATCATACAATTAAAATATAGATATTAACAAGCTTAAGCCAATAAACAAGTTAATCAATTCCAGATCATAACCCATAAACAATCATCAATCTTAAGTTTAATAATTCAAAAACTATTCAACCTCAAACTCTAATTAAAAAAATTATTAAAACTCAAGTTCTAATATTAATTTTTCGAGCTAAACTCAAATAACCTGCTATAAAATGGTATATAAATGCGGGTCGGATCCATTTACCTAAGAAGTAGGAATGGCGTTGGCATCTCCGCAACCTAGGCGCACTTTAGAACTAATCACTCACCAATCAGTTTATCATCTCGTCTTTTATTAGCTGTCACTACCAACTACCACCTACAACCATCCTCCACCACCGCGCAACCACCGCCGTGCAACCGCCACACTACACCTCAATTCTCATTCAGGCATCCCTAATTTTATCACCTCCACCTATGGCGACCACCACTCCTTCTCCACCTCCATCGTCACCACATGAAGAAGTGGAAAACGACAACCTGCAACCACAAACCTCCGTCACGACACCGCCGTCACCAATTGAAGACGTAGACAACCACCAGCAATTTGCAAACTCAAATTCGCCTTATTCGCCGCCACAAACATCCGTCTCACAACAACCGGAAAAGCCGGTCGACCGCCAACATCCACCGCCTGAAGACGTTGAAGACCAACCGGAACCTCCGGTACTTCCTTCACCTCCACCGGAAGAAAAAATTATCGACGGCCAGCAGAATTCGGCACCGACGTCGTTTTCACTTCATTCACAACCACCGTCACCGTCACCGACAGGAGACGAACATCCACCGGAAAACCTTAACCCTAACCCTAACAATGAATCTCCACTTTCAAAGCAATCACTGTCTCCATCAACGCCGTCAACGAGACCAGAAGATCATGTGGAAAGCCCTAATTATAGTAATAACCCTAACCGTAACCAGGATCATGAATCTCCATCTCCATCTTCACCGCCATCAGGACCACAAGAGCCCGTGGAAAGCCCTAATTATGGTAAGAACCCTAACCCTAACGAGGATCATAAATCTCTATCTCAAAATTCGCCGCCACCAAGGCCACAAGATCCCGTTGAAAGCCCTGATTATTGTAATAACCCTAACCCTAACGAGGATCATGAATCTCCATCTCCATCTCCATCTTCACCGCCACCTCAATCTCCATCACCAACAACACTCCAAGCAAACCCTAGCCCTATAGCACTCGAATCACCTAAAGACACATATTCATCCCCACCACCAACAGCAGATTCACCATCGTCGCCCCAGGATATAACCCTAGAACCCAACACTGACCTAATATCAACACCGGCACCACCAGTAGGAGTACCATTCCTCCTCCACACAGTTGCCAGCTCATCACCAAGTAAACCACAAGCCTCACCCTGGACCCACCCCGAAACTGCGAACCTGATCCAAGCTTACCAAGAAAAATGGTACTCCGTAAAGAAGGGACCCCTCAAGGCCAGCCAGTGGGAAGAAGTAGCTATCACGGTGGCTGTACGCTGCGGCTATGACGAGCCCACGAAAACCGCCAAACAATGCCGCCACAAGATTGAAAAACTGCGTAAGCGTTACCGTTCAGAGAAGGGCAAACCTCGGTCCAAAGCCATTGCTTGGAATTTCTTCAAACTGATGGACAACCTGGAAAAAGGGCCTTTGCCGATTTCGTCATCACAGCCTATGGAATTGGTCGAATTACTCGAATACCATAACCCAAGCAGTTCGAATGGCAAAAAGAGGAAGCATGATGACAGTGATGGTGAATTTCATGTAAACAAAAGAAGCAGCAGATCTAAGAGTTCTAATCATCATATTACCAATGGTGGTTTAACTGGAAATCTCCGGTTTTCAGATGGTGGAAGTGAGAGGATTATACGAGGCTCGAGGACTCCAATGGTTCACAAACATATAGGGTTTTATCAGGAAGATAATGGGGAGGAAGAAGAAGAAGAAGAAGAAGTAGAGGGCAGTGATGAGGATGATGATGATGAAGAAGAAGAAGGGGTGGCAGTACAATTGGCAGCAGAAATAAAGGGTTTTGCTGAAAGGTTTGTAAAAATGGAGAACAAGAAGATTGAGATGATAAGAGATACAGAGAGGTACAGGATGGAGATGGAGAATAAGAGGATGGAAATGATACTTGAATCAAGGAAGATGCTTTTAGAGATAGTAAACAAAGCTTTCAGTAGTAGCTCTCATAAAACAACACAGAAGAAGCTATCTGCAAACTGACAACAATTCAAGATTCAAGGTTCAAACTTTCTTTATTTCTTGCTCTTCCCTCTTTTTAATAATTAGATTGTAGGTTTAAACAACTTTCAGGTCCTATTACTGTTCACATGTGAAAGAATCAAAATTGGATGGTAGTAGAGGAAGATAGTACAAACGAGTATAACTTTCATGCTTAATTTCTTAAATAGAGTCAAGATTATATATATATATATATATATATATATATAGCCATAGGTTCAACAGAGAAGTCCAAATATTTAGAGAAATAGAGAAGTGATCTTGACCATTCATTCGGTCAAGATCGGTTATAATTGGTCAAAAGTTGCGGCTTTGACCGGTCAAAAGTTACGGCTTTGACCGGTCAAAAGTTGCGGCTTTGACCGGTCAAAAGTTGCTGTTGTTCCAAAAATAGAAGGGCAATTTCGTAACTTTTACAAAAAACACGGGCTGAGTTCATATATGAATCTGTGTGATTCACATATGAACTATACGTTCATATATGAACCTTTGTAATTCACATATGAACTCCTTATAACTAATTCATATATGAATCTTGTGATTCATATATGAACCTTTGTGTTTCATATATGAAACTAATTAACTGTAGGTTCATATATGAATCAGTTGAACCAATTAACTGATTCATATATAAATCTTTGTGTTCATATATGAACCTTTGTAATTTACATATAAACTTTTTTTAACTAATTCTCATATGAACAAATTAACTGATTCATATATAAATCACAAAGATTCATATATGAATCACAAAGATTCATATATGAATTAGTTAAAAATATTTTATATGTGAATTACAAAGGTTCATATATGAATCACACAAATTCATATATGAACCTGTCCCGCGTATTTTTTTACGAAACTACCCCTCTATCTTGTGCAGACCACGCGCAGACCACAAGAGGATAATTCTCGGTCAAAGTCGCCGATCTTGACCGAATGCATGGTCAAGATCACTTCTCTATTTCTCTAAATATTTGGACTTCTCTATTGAACACTTCCCTATATATATATATAGAGGGAGAGAGAGGGTTGTCTCCCGTTGTGAACCGATGGACAAAGAAGAGCGCGACACATGTTCCCATTCATCAAGAATAATGGAACGTGAATTTTTTACTACCATTTATGATCGGACACGTGGCGTGCTCTCCTCTGGAGGTCTTCACCTGGTTCACAACTAAACATAGGTTACATGGACTTATATATATACACACATGGTTGGGTTTCGGTGAGAAGTTGAGCTAAGTGGTTATCAACCGTCGCATGCATATTAGTATGAGATGCACCAAATCATTTTCTTTATAAAACGCGATTCATGGATGTGCTTGATATTAAAAGTGATCAAGGATTAAGATCCATTTCTCACCTATTAACTCAACTTCTCACACGATGGTTCGTATATAACTTTGTTGATGCCTTTAAACATCATGATGGTCTTTCTTCTTTTAGATGAGTGTCACATCATGCAAAAAGCTAGTCTATAGCTTCAAGATCATGGGCCTTGAACGGATATCAAGAAGAAGACTCCTCATCTTTCTAGGAATTACTTTTCTATATCATTCTTTTTTGTAAATATATATGTAGGTATAGTGTTTTTAAATTTGTACACAAGGGACTATTTATAGATGTTAGCCCCTCATTTGTAAGACACCTAAATAGTAGGTAAGAGTAATAGAAGCATCAAGTTCTTCTTGTTTGTTATGCTTGCGAGCTTGTAGATACAACTTCATGAAAATTTGCTTTATTTCCAACTCAACAACCGGATTTCTAGGATCCTTTTGTGATCCTGTGGATGATGTAATCTTTAAGGGTGCGTTTGGTACATAGGACAAGACATAACAGAGATCACTGTCCAATGTTTCGCAGAACTTTTATGTGGAACAGAGTGGAACAGGCCTGTTCCACCCCCACCCCCACCCCCACCCCATGGAACAAGGTGGAACGGACTTATGTTTTACCAGTATAATCTCAAAATAAAATCAAATTCTCTTCTAAAACATCAAATACACGTTCTATTTTATATTTTATTCATTCTTTAAATTTTATTTATTTGTATTTTGTCTAATGTTATCTGTTCTGTCCAGTTCTGTCTACCAAACGTTGAACAACTGTCATGTTCTGTCCTGTCCATCCTATCATGTCTGCGTACCAAACGCTCCCTAAGGGTTTTCAATAACATCTTATTATGTTAAAAAGGAAATTTCATAAAAATCACTATTCAATTTTGAATGATTAAGTCTGAACTAATTTTTAAGTGAAAAAAACATTAAGCTTTCTCGTTTTGGATGATTAAGTCTATGAACTATTTTTAGTAAAAAGGTCATAAAAGTTTTTCATTTATAAATTGAAAAAAATCATTAAACTTTCTCATTTTAAGTGATTAATTCCATAAACTTTTTTTTATAAATTTAATTATCTATCATTTAAAAATTGGTTACTTGTATTTTTTAACCCAAAAAATCTTGTAACCGGTTATTTTTTTATTCTACTTTTTTTGATAGATAAAAAGTAGATCAAAAAGAGAGATCAATGGGGTATGGGTTAACAATGTGTTAGGTGATATGGAGAACGAACAACGTTCGTGCAACTTTGGTGTGGCAAGGGGAACGATACCGTTGTTTGTGAGGGGTTTTAATGGTGTTGGGTTTGAGAACGGTAAAACTGATCTAGGTTCGTTTTTTACTTTAAAGTCTTTCTAGCCGGTTACATGGATAGATTTAAAAAGATGTAGGTAACTAATTTTTAGAAGTTTGATGGTTTATTTATTCAAGAAAATGTGTAGAAATTTAATCATTCGAAAAGAAAGTTTAATGGTTTTTTTCATTCGAAAAATAGTGCAGAATACTTGATCATTTAAAATAAGAAAATTTAATGGTTTTTTCACTCAAAAAAATAGTTCGGTATCTATCTACATAATCTTCAACTGCAACTTAACCTAACTTCTTTTATGGTTTAGTAATGATCCAACCTGACCTAAAATATTGTTTTATAAAAATTATATATTTCATTAGTTAATATATATAATTATATATATTTTTTATCATTCACTGGATCCATGGTAAAACTGGAAAAAATCTAAAATATTTGAAATTTTCAAGATAATAAGAGTATCGAAACAAATAGAGTAATTGGTGTGATAGAAAATTTATATTAATATTGGTATATATTTTTAAAAATTTGAAAAACATGAATTTTGGTATATTTTTAAAGATTTTTATTACAGTGAATTTTTTAATCAGATTAGTTTTTATCATAAAAGAAATCTAAAACTAATGAATAATATGACGACACTTGGCACTAAAATTACCGATAAAAAATGGTGATCTAGGATCACCATGTGATCAAATTGTTTGAGAATGAGGTGAACCGTTTTCTTTAAAACCCTTATTTTGTCTCATGCACAATTTGATAGGTTAAGATCTCATGCTTCGATATACAACTATCATCTATGAGTACTCTTGTCCACCACCATATCATGTGCATATCGTTCGGATGAATGGTTTACCACTTAATTTTTTGAATGTTTTTCCCTAAACCTCCTATGACAATAACAATTAGTCCATAAGTACTATTAAACGTGTTAAAAATGGCCAATGATATTTTGGTTAAAATAGATTACTAGTATTATAACTTAGATGTAACTTACGTAATGTTGAGGAGTAAAAATAGAATTACACACATACAGACGTTTAGCAGATTACAAAATCAAACAAGACTTCAAACTTTGGAAACACTTAAAAAACAAACAGTGTCCCATGTTTAGCGCAACAACTAGACTGAAACATGACACGACCAAGTTATACAAAACCAAATAGGTGGAACAAATATAATTGAGATAGGACAAAATAGATAAATTTCTAAACTAACCATATCAAATTAAACCCTTACACAATCCCCCCACACTCTCACCGAATGTAAATGAGCCGTGTCGAGTAGCAGGTTATTCGAGCTTGACTTGCAGTGGCAGATCCAGGATTTTTGTCTCCTAGGAGCACCTTCAAGATATATTAAAGGCCCGCAAAGTCGAGCGATGTGTTTTTAAGCCTAATTCCACCTTTTCAATGAGTTTTTAAGCTATTTTTGTCGATTTCGAGAGACTTTTTCGGGTTTTTTTTGTTAATTTCCAAAGATTTTTTTTTGTTGATTTTAAGGTATTTTCTTGGTTGATAGGGGCACAGACATAAAATTACTAGGGGGACGAAGGGTAGAAAGTTACAAAAATAATTGTTTTTTTAACCCAAAAAATAGAGATTTTTTTTAACCTAAAACCTCGAGCTTGATTAACTTTTTCAAATTTGGGATCAACTCGTTTATTTATTCTAGCTCGACGGTTTTTATATTTTGATTATACAGTTTTAAAACATAAATATATTTGGCTCGAAAAAGTGAATGCTCGATTGGAATCGTAAAGTTTAATCGAGCTTTTGAACGAATCGAGTAAAAAACACTAGTGCTATGGAGCTCGGCTCGTTAAGTTAAACGAGCTTTATTTCATGTTAGAGATCGACTCATGCTTGAGAATTATTAGGCTCGAGCTCGAGTAACTCGTTAAAAGCTCGACTCGTTTACACCCCTACTCACCAATCCAATCCCGTCCCGTCAAGTTCCACATACCAAACGCACCCCCCAAAAGGCTTAATTGGCCATTAAAAACTGTAAAAGAAAAGGCTAAAAAAGTTGCAAGAACTGCACAGGTACTCATTGAAGTGAGATGCAATGGTGATTTTAACAACATTGATCTAAGTATACACTGCTAGTATTCACAAAATTTTCCCCAATGATTACTATTACTACTACTACTACTACTACCCACCTATTACAAAAAAGGGTGCTAATACATAGGGCTAATGAATCTAAAGAGAAGAAAAATTAAACAAAATGTTAATAAAAAAAAATAAAAAAAGAAGGGATGGATAGATGGATGGATGGAAATCATGTACACATACCTCTTTTATCCTTCCTCCATCTCCTTACTCATGATTTTTATACAAGAATTAGCCCTACTACTTCACTTCACTTCACTTCAGTTAACCTATCTTAGAAACACAATTTGCTGCCATCCATCTTTTGTTTCATGGAACTGAGCTTCACCTGCAAAAACCAACAATTACCAGGGGTGAAGAAGTCATTTTACAAACAGTCTTTTGCGTAAAGAAGTAATATTGCCTCCATCAAAACGGTCATTAGCTGAGAGTTTTCACGGAAACAACCTCTCTATTCCTAGGATAGAGGAAAGGTATGTTTGGTTTGGTTTAATAAAATAACACTCCATTCAAAAATAAATGCCCACAATGAAAAATGCACAGTTTTAGAAATGTGTAACAATTGACTTTTTAATTAGCAAAAGGACAATTTTACCCCTACTCATAGAGGGTCAAATTTTCTCCATCTCATAATTAAGGGTAGAATGGGAAAGTAGACTTTTACTTTTGGAAGTGGAATTCAATCTTGATTCCATTATAGTCTGCCTTTTTAACTTTAGTGATGTACTCCCGATAAGTCTCCATATTTCTATTTTAGTTTGTCCCAAAATAAACGTCCACTTTCAAAAGTAAGTGTCTACTTTCCAACTCTACCCTTGATTAAAAGACGCAGAAATTCATTAAACCCTGTATTATCAAAGGTAAAATTGTCATTTAGTTAATTAAAAAGTGTAATAATTACATATTTCTAAAACTATGTGCTTTTTTCACCGTGGACATTTATTTTGGGAGGAAGGGGGTACATGATATGAATTAAAATACTCCCACACACGCAAAAGATCCCTAGAGAATAGTAGAGAGCAAGGAGAACATTTAGAGGGAAAGCTAAAGCATGTGGAACTGTAACTAGCAGCGAATGAGCAGCAAACATGTGTCATAGTTTCAGAAAAATGAAAGAAGAACTAACCTGTAGATTGCTCTTAAATGGGAACGACAGCCCAGCCCAAACGGCCTGGCCCAGAACCACTCAAAGAAACTGTTATAGAGTGCTCTCTATTCAGGTCTAAAATTAGCAGGCAAGCGAGAGCTAGTAGTTACGAAGGGGGCAGCTGCTGCTGCTGCCACTGTACACCCACATCATTTCGAACAGGATTAGGCAAGCTTTCCGACGAAGACTGCCTACGAACCGCACCTTGGTTAACCGCCGGTCCAGAATGTTCACTTTCGGTCCCTGCGCCACTTGTTCGAGGTGGAGACACCCGCACGGAGTTCTTACCAAACTGTGTTCCTGCATTATCTGGCACCGCACCAGAAGAAGAAACAAGTGTTTCACTACTATTTGCATCGTTACAAGGTGCACGAGCCATCGGGGCAGTTGAACTCGGCTGAATAGGTGGCTCAGCTTGAGCTTGCAGCTTGCTTGTCGGCTGGTCCGAGGGGTTTACTTTCCGATTAAGCAACAGTTTTTGAGAAGTTGCGGCTTGTTTTTGATTAGCCAACTTCTGGTTGGATGAAGTGATGACTGATGGTGTACTTGAGGCAGCCATTTGGTTGTTATTATTATTGGAAGAATGAGAAGGCTTTTGCGGCTGAAGTTCCTTCGATGAAGCATCTTGTATTTGACCAGAATACGTCTTCGGCTGGGGTGGTTGACTCGTAGAAGAATGAGGTAATGATTGCTTACCGGAATACATACTCCCTTGACCACTTTGCGACAAATGATCGGCACTAGATTGGCCACCAGAGAAGCCATTCAATTGCGAGGTATCGGTGGGATGATTCTGATTCATCATCATGGTTCCCCTTCCACCTTTCATAAGCTTGGCCTGCTGCTGCTGCTGTTGCCGTTGTTGAAACTGCTGCGATTGCCGCTGCCGCTGCTGCTGCTTCGCCATTTGGTTGCCGCTAGTCTGCGGGTTGCGCACAATCCCATGGGGCGCAGGTACGGGGTGTTTCTGTGGAAGCTGGGGCATTTGAGTCATCATAGGTGAAACCGACACCGGTGGAGAAGAAGATCGTGATTGCATTTGTGGAGATGAAACGGGAAGTTGAGACTCTTGTGGTTGTGCGTTCAGCATCATCGCGTTGGACGTAGAGAATTGCTGTTGCTGTTGCTGTTGCTGTTGCTGTTGTAGTAAACGTTGTTGCTGAAGTTGTCTCTCTTTAACGAGTCGCATTCCGTAAGCGGGATTCGGAGGTCCTTGGAAATGATGTGGATGATGAGAATTACCGCTAAGTTGGGGCGAAATCGGGCGTGGTTGCTGCTGGTGATGAAGCTGGTATGGCTGAACAGGTGGTTGGGAGATCTGATTCGTTCCACTGGCAAACGGGGGAACTCCTTGACTGACCCCACCTTGTGATACTTGATGGTCGGGGTTCTGATTGGGCTGTAGCAACAAATCAGAAGACAATTTTAACAGAAAGAAGGTATGCAAGAGCTTCTAGAACTTTCCACATTAATATTTATAGAACTTTCTAGCAATGCAGTTAATCAAATTGTCAAAGAACTCACCCGGATCATATGCATACCATCACGTGGCCTCATGATCGAGTTTCCTTGACCAGGACCAGAACCAGAGTGCATACTGGCGGGGTTTGGTGTTGCCGAACCAGAACTCAACATAGATGGTGATGCAATCCCTTGATAATTTGGTCTTGCCATCTTGATGCTTCTATTCATCCCACACATAACACCCATACCATTTCCTGCGGGTAACATGCGCACGCCTCGATCGGTTACTGAATGGGACCCGGGAGGCAAACTCGACTGCTGGGTGTTCCTCGCAGATAACATTTGATTGTATTGTTGCATTCTTTGCTGTTCATCTACTGATAACGACCCCGTTCTAGGGATCCCATATCTTCCCTCCCTATACAAAAACAACACAAAATATCTGAATCTGATATCTTAATAGTTCAAAGCGAGTCGAGCTTTTAACGAGCTACTCGAGCTCAAGCTTAATAATTATCAAGATCAAGCCGATCTCGAACTCAAAATAAAACTCGATTAACTTAATGAGTCGAGCTCCATAACACCAATGTTCGACTCGACTCGTTCGAAAACTTGATTAAACTTCACGAGTCGAGCCGAGCCATTTGAGCATACACTTTCTCGAGCCATACATTTTTGTATTCTTACAAATTATATACTCAAAATATAAAAATTATCGAGCTTAAGTAAATAAACGAGTTAATCGATCTCGAATTCGAGCTCGAGCTCGAGCTCAAACATTGGAAAAATATTTCAGCTCGAGCTCGAGCCCGATCCCGATCCCGATCCCGATATTGAATAAGTTAACCGAGCTCGAGTCGAGCTTGATATTATTTTTCGAGCCGAGCTCGAATAACGTGATACTCGACTCGACTCGGCTGGTTTACACCCCTAATCCTCTCGAGCTATTTACAGGATTACCGATTACCTAACAGATGGATTAAGTGGAGCAGATGCAGACGGAAGGTTACTTCCATGAACCAAATTGGAAGAACCAGGTGCTGATGAAGTGGAACCAGAACCAGAACCAGGAAGCATCGGTGGTGCAACAGGACCATGATTCAGAACTGGTAACCCACCACTATGAGGACCTTGATAACCAACAGGAAGAACATCTGGGCTGGACGAGATTGATTCAGATAGTTCAAGAGGCCTTAATGGTAAAATTACACAGAACATGGTATTAGAGATTCACGAACCAAAAAAAACACTAAAAAGTAAGAACGAGAGAAAATAAAGGCAAGAACCAAATTAGAATCAAACAGACAACTCACGTAAGGACAGGTCCACCATTAAGGTTATTTGGGCAGACTTGAGAAAGAGCAAAGGCATGAGAACTATGAGGCTGCTGCAACTGTTTTGGATCCTGATTATCATTCTTTGCAGAAAAAGGAAAGAAAAGAAACAGATTATATGAGTTGAGACACCATATAACTAGAAATCATACATAAAACTAAAATAAACTAAAATAAATACATCAGCATGCAGTCCCTTATAAGACTTGAATGCTAAGTTATCCATCTGATGGAAACATTATTTCTGCAAACAAGTAATCAAGCACTTGCCATTGAAATTTGAAAGAACTTATTAGTTGAGTACAAATAGCCACCTGTGTCCTTCTATAATGTTGTTTTTGTCCAATCACAATAATTTTCTCGAAATGAGATTTGAGTGTATCCTCTTCCATTGGTCCCTGCAACCGTTGAAATAATTGTCTCGCACTGCCCTGTATGAGATGTGTCATCATACGGAAGCAAAGATTTAACTTCAAATATGATAATTAGCATGTATGTAAACTACATATAAATACAAATATATAAAATGAAAATATTACCTCCGGAATGCCAGGTAAAGTAGATGGATAAGGTTGAGACGACCCTGAATCCTCAGCGCTATCAGCTCCATCACCAGTATTCCGATCCATTAAAATTTTGTGGCGCTCTTTGCATTCCCTGGACTTCCGGAAGATACACTGCACATGTTGCATAGAGTAAAACATTCATCTATGGCTACATTAGTTAAGTGATGACTGATAACATTAGTTAAGTGATGACTGATAAACAGGCCAAGGATCGTGTGAGAAGTTGACATTAACGTGAGAAGTGGATCTGAACCGTTGATCACTTTTAATCAAAATGCCCTCCCATGAATTGCACCTTAGAAGGGAATTGATCCGGTGCATCTCATCCTAATGTGCATCCATTTCTCATCCAACGGTTGATAACTACTTCTCATGTTTCTCACGTTAACCTCAACTTCTCACCGGAACCCAACCCCTGATAAACAACATGATAGTCATAGATAACAATTGGAACAAAAAAAAACATCTCACTTGAGATGTGTCAATTAATCAAACCCAACTCTGAATTTTCCCAATCAAATAAGTAAATATATAAAATTACAGTAAGAAACGATTGATGTATTTGTTGTAATAAATCAAGCTCAACAATAAAATATAAAACAAAAAAAAAACTTAGCACATGGTAGTTACCTTGAACTGTAAAGTGCTGTTGATGGCATCACTTATAAGCTCCCAGTTTGGACCCATATCATGAACCAGCACAACAAGGGCCTGAAGGAGACAAGAGCATTCTCTATGATATCATACAAATGACACTTATTTCTCAACAATGTGCATATATAGGGAGAAAGGTTCAAATAAGAAATATAAAAATGGTAAGAACTTACGAATAAAAGATTCATAAGTGAATTATTGGTAAAAGGAAACGTGGGTGTCATGTGCATCTTCAAATGCATTTTTTCTAGGTTTACCAATGATTCACATATGAATCATTTATTCATTTGTGAATGTATATATAGAGACAAACATAAAAGGGAGAAATTAACCTGATCTTCAAATAATGACCATGGACTTCCTGAACCTGGCTGCCCAACAGGATTCTGCATAGATGTTTTGTTGATCAATCCATTATGCAAGAGGACTCTAGAGAATACTTACAAGTATGAAAGAAACTTCATAATACCTTAAGTGCTTTGGCTTTCCTACCACGATCACGCACAAGTAATTTCATGAACTTATTTGGGTTGGACATATTACTCATCTGAGAAGCCACTGGAGAGAGAGAATTGAACCAGCCAAGAGAGTAAGATTGTCAAATGAATGTCTAATCTAATCATCTTTGGAAATTAGATAGCTTTTTTCATGATATGTTGAACAAAAAAAAACTTCATACGTAATTGGGAATTAGATAGCTTTTCCAAATTACCGAAGGCAAACACATGAGTAAAGAAAGAGCCATACCACTGCTTCCATTTGATTCAAATTGATGTGTATCAAGTCTCCTTCTTGAGTGATCCTTCTGCACATCATTTATTAGAGAATCAATGAGGCACCAATATGTAATTAATTCCTTTCAGGAAAAGGGGTAGGGGGAGAGTCTAGCAAATTTCTAATAATCATCCAATGTGACAAATAATCCATGAATGTGACTTTTGGTTTAAAGGCATTTTAGATCATCCAGACTCGAGCCACAAACTTTTTGACATCTCTAGCTCCTTAAATTTTGTCATATGATATAAAATGACATAAACTGCTAACAGGTTATATAAACAAAAGTTCTCAGTATATCCAAACTGGGGGCGCCCGGGGGGATGCAGACCTACCTCTACCCAAAAGAGTAGAGTGGCTGTTTCAGTGAAGACCTTATAACAAGGGATGAGATCAGGACCGGACCGGTACCGAACGGTTGGTACCAAATTTTTTTGGGACTAAAGAGTAGGACCGAAAACCGAACCGTATGTACCGGTTTCAGTTTTGGGATGGGAAAATCGGTACTAGGACAGCTTAGGACCCAAAATATGAAAATGTATCAAACGAGTATTAAAAGCAAACCTAAATATCTTCATAATGTTTCAAATGAGTATCAAAACCAATCCCAAACAATCAAAAGTTCAACAATCTTCGGTATTCTTTTAGGCTTTTTCTTTTCCATTTTGTTCGTTTATGAGATGATATATCTTGATTAGAAAAAGATAAGGTTAGTTAATTTAAGATATGATATGCATACTTAGAGAATTGAAAAAATCATTCTCTCTTAACATTCCGGTTCGGTTTCGGGATTTTTCGGGAAAATCCATGTACCGAATACCGAATCCCGCTATTGTCGAATACTTGGAACCGAAAAACGGACCGATTCCATGGTACCGGTTTGGGTTCGGTACAGTACCGGTTCGGGATAATGGTCCTCGAGGCTCATCCCTACTTATAACAGGCCATGTGGCTACAGAAAATCACTACTTTTAATTAACTGAAGAAAAATTACCTGCTCATTCTGAAAATTAGAATCAAGGTGCCACCGGTGTTCAAATGTGGATCCCTGCAACACCATAATAACATAAAATTAAAAGCCAAAGGGCAAGTAGCAACAACTAAAAGACAACAAGGACTCTTAGAAATGTTTACATACAGGATGTTTCGCTTTCTTTTTCTTTTTAGGTCTATTCGAAACTTCCATTGAGTCAAACTGTAATTGCTTTTCGTAGTCTCCCACGGATTCAGCTTCCATATTGTTCGGTATTTGGGACCCACCATGTAGAGTACTTTGCTCATCCTGAAAAGAATTGGTATCACCACTTGAAGCATCTGTCCTATTTGGTGGCTGTATGCACCCAGAAGTTCCAGCATTGAATGGGCTTATTATCCTCTGCCTGGAAGCAGTACGCACACGTTTTGTCGGAATTGAAACATTTAGACAGCTGGCAGAAGAACGTTTCCCACTCAAGACAGAGGGTTGAGTTCCAACAGTTCTTTCACCTCCCATCTCATATGATCTTGCACCATAAAATTTGAAGTGTTTCCTTCTCTTCTGAGCATTTTTCGTAGATTTACTACCTTCAAGGACACCTGGCAGATAATATGTGCTTGTTTCTCCCTCATCCTCTTCAAATGCATTATCTGAGATTCGAAGTCCATATATGGTTAGAATTTCAACTACTGATATAAAACAAAGGTCTGAACAATTAAAACGAAGTATTATAATACCTGCAACAGCATCATAGCCAGATGTGTCCACTTCATCTTGCATGCTACTGCCAGTTCTCTAAAAACAAAAAAAATTATCATCAGTCTACCTAAATTAAAGAGAAAAGCATGGAAGAACAAAGAAAGTTGGCTAGTGATGAAAAAATGGAACCATTTCTTCAATGATATATATTTATTTACACTAAGTTCTCAAAACTTTATAATATCTAAAGTTCATGGATTCCATATACAGATTCTTTAGAGAAGCTAGATTTCATTTTAAATTTTTGATAACAATATAATTAATTTAACATTTTAAATTAATAAATTCCAAATTTCTTTAGATGTGGTAGACTTCGTTTTAATTACAAGATAGTTTATTTAATATTTTAAAATCATGAATTCTGCTGTCCCAAATCCAAGTGTCTAGCTTCCTTTTAGGCCAGCTCAAATTTCATGTCTACTTCCTTGTAATTGAAATAAGGTATTGCATTAGGAAGATTAAAACCCGAGAATGCTCCATACTTCTCATCTAGGTTTCTAGTTCATTCTTATTCTATTGACACAATGGAAATGAGATTCATTCGTTCACATATATTACCTCAAATTGTAGCAAATGAGATTCAATCGCTTTTCTGTAGGCCTCAATTGCACCAGGTGGTACTGTATAAAAGAGGTTCTCCTGCATTATATAGTACCAGTTAAATATAGGAAATAGATCGCAAGTAAAAATGCCACCATTGTTATCTCCATTAATTAAGATCCTTGAAATATGTAGCAGTAGTTTTATTGCAAGAAAAAAGACAGCTAAATGTGGTCTAATGGTGGTTTTTGGTTCGACTTAATGTGTGAAGATACCAAGTGTTATTAGTCCATACTTCTGTCAAATTATCCTCCCATGAAAGGTCCATGATGCTATCAGGAGTCGCAGGTGCTTGAGTTGCGTTGTACTCAACTTGAGAGCTATTACTCTCCAAGAACCTCATTGCATATCCCTGAATCCCATTTCCATTATCTCTTTTAAGGCAGCATGATTCCGATTCCTTGCATTTCACCTGTTAAATGCAACAATTCCATTATCTCTTTTTCAAACAAGTATTTATATCCTGCTTTAAATGTATTACAGGATAAACATTGGACATTGCAAGTCTCCTTTCCAGAGTAGGAGTTCAGTAACAATAGTATACAGCAGAGATTAATAAAATAATTGTGATTGACGATTTCAATGCAACCTTTCAAGAGAATAGCTGCAAATAGTCCTCATGACTTCTAAAAAACATATCTTTTAGGGTTCAAGGGTTATTAAAGTATCTAGTAGTTAACTTTTAGGGTTACTGAAGGACCTGTATCATGTGCCAGAACTTCATGACAGATTCTGCCAAGCTGCGAGCCACTTCCTTCTGCTTCTGCAGTGAACAATGTTGTTGGAATTTTACTCGAGAAGCAACAGCAACTCCCCTTGAAATTTGAGCAGCTGCGGTTATCTTCCAAAGGCGCTCCTGTTTATAAGCAAGAAACTGAGAATCATAATGGCTAAACCAAATGGCACATAACTCGAGGAGTTACAAAAGCAAAAACGCAAGGATAGAGGAGCTAGCACTTACTAATCAAGTAATACATTTTAAAAAGTAAGGAAGAACGATAGATGACTAGGTTTGACTTTGATTTTTATCAGCAAAAACAAACCTGCGCAAAATCATTAGCCAACCATGACATTTCCTCAAGGACAAAATCCCATTGTGATTTTAGACGTCTCTCCAGTGGCAAGGTTCTAACAGATAATTCAGCTATCCTCTTACGTTTCGCCTGTTTATAATACAATCTCAAATCAGCTATTTATAACACTTTTTACGGGGCTATAATCAAATACCTTAAAGTTCAAAACATAAGAAATAATGAAACAACCTCTATAATCCGAGCCTCTTCCAAAATCGAGTCTTCACGTTCTTTGGTTGCCAGTTTCAAGTTGTTTTGAGAGCATGCATTTTGCTCTGCAGCATCAGTCGAATGCCTAACAGACAATGTAGATTCAGACATCTGAGAAATTGAATTGGGACTCAAAATAATGGCGGCCTTTCTTTCTGTTTTTGGAGTGGTGCAGCCATCTGAGCCAACTCTTTTAGTAGATTCAGACACTTTCAGGTCTACCTCTTCCTTAATAGCAGAGTCATCTTCATTGTGACTCGGATGACATATATCAGTATTAATTTTATCAATATTCAATATCTTATCATCCTTTTCAGCAACTAAATCATTGCGCTCCCCCTCTAGTACCGCTTTCGATACCAAATTTTGTTCCATTGGCCCAGTATATTTACCAAGCCTAGCACTATTAGGTAAACCGTTCCCATTATAGCCATCAAAGCGTTGACTGGTTTGGGTGCATGATGACTCCGAGTCCAAGATCTTTGTGGGAATTGGTACCCCGCTATTACTATCATCAGGTATGCGTTTTATCTCTTCTGTACTTCCAAAACCATTGGTTCCACCAGCAAAAGCCAGGTTTTCAGCTATCTGTGTGTCTGCATGGGGAGGACATACAGGTTTAGGTTCAATGGAAGCCATAGTGAGTGGAGCTTCCCGATTATTAGATTTTATTGGCTGATCATCATGAGTATCTGAAGTGTTTTGTAACGGATTGGTATCTAAAACAGAAGAATACGGACCATGTGCAGGCCCAAGGGTTGATTGTACAGCTGGCACACCACCTACTTCATGTTCTAAATTTCTTTGAGCCACAATAGCATTAGGACTTTTTGGTTTGGAGTTGGAATTCAACAAACAGTTACGATCCTGATGGTCTGTGTCATGTGATGATCCTTTGAAATCCCGGGAAGCGTGTCGAAAAGGAAAAAAATTACCACCACGAGAAGGAACTGCATCAGTAGAACTTGACCTAGCCCCATCACGATTTGGCCGAGACCTAATCCTTCGTTTATATGATTTTTTGGGTAGTTCTAATAAGACAGCTGAATCGGCTGTGGTGGTGATGTGACCAACATCATCCACATGAGGATGTACAGGCTTCGTTTCAATTTCGTGGAACTTATTATCGCCATCAAATAGCATGAGATTATCAGCACTGTTGGGTTCACAGGCTGAAGGAGCCCCAAGTCTACCGCTACTTTCAACAGAATCTCCATGAGGTGAAGCAGTAATTGCAAAACTACCTTTTGCTTCACTACAGCACCATAAGAAAAACCATGATAGCAGAAAAGGATGTCAGCATAGGTGATATTAGTGCTGGATAAGTAATTGATGCATTCATTATAGGGTTGGGTTCCGGTGAGAAGTTAAGGTTAACGTGAGATGCCTGAGAAGTGGTTATCAACCGTTGGATAAGAAATGGACGCACATTAGGATGAGATGCACCGAATCAATTCCCTTCTAAGGCGCAGTTCATGGGAGGACATTTGATTAAAAGTGATCAACGGCTCAGATCCACTTCTCACGTCAACCTCAACTTCTCACACGATTCTTCGCCTTCATTATACGGCGAAGGATCGTGTGACAAGTTGAGGTTAACGTGAGCAGTGTGAGAAGTGGATCTGAACCGTTGATCACTTTTAACCTCATGCCCTCCCATGAATTGCGCTTTAGAAAGGAATTGATCCGATGCATCTCGGTACATCTTATCTCGGTGCATCTCATCCTAATGTGCATCCATTTCTCATGCAACAGTTGATAACCACTTCTCACGCTTCTCACGTAAACCTCAACTTCTCACCGGAACCCAACCCTTCATTATACACTAGATGCATACCTTGTCACAAACTGCTCAGGATGTCGATCTGTCAGTGATGTGGACTGGAAGCTAACTGAGGCAGCATTCCCAGGTTTCAAGTCTAATGGGTCTCCACCCTGAAAATAGCAAGCAATTGATCACCTATTTATGCTCAAAATATTTGTAACATAAAGATGATGATAATAATAATAATAATAATAATAATAATAATAATAATAATAATAATAATCCCATCAGCCTACTTTCTGTAGAAATTCTAATTCTCTTCTAAATTTCTCAGCGGCGGTGAATGTTTGCCTGAAATAAAAAAGATCCACTGTTATATTGAGCTTGATTTGAGAAGGAAAAAAAACAGGATGCGATCAAAACAGATATTTTGCAAGGCACAGAAGAGCACTGGTGTTACCTGAGTTCCGCTCGAGTTTTCTCAAGATCTGATGATTGCTGCAGAGATGGTGTTGAAGAAACTCCAGCTCCACTTTCATCAACTCCTCCCATGGAATCAAGCTCAGCATTGACTAAAAGCATAAATCCTGAAGTACATCCATGCATACCCACTTTAACTGCCTACACGTATCTTCCTGCCATTGATTCAAACAAATTACTCTAATATATATACACACACATTACAAGGATACACAAGAAAAATGCTTATAGCACGGACAATAAAATGAATCTTTAAACACGTGAAAGAAAAAGGGGCAACACAACGATCTAGTAAAAGTTGTTCATGCTCAAGCAGCTCCAATGGGACTACAGAAAAACTTAATTTTAAACATTTCTTTAGAGGAAGATTAAGAAAAAGACGATATTAAAATAGCACACAAGTATCATAATCAAGTTCTTCACCTGTAACAGACATCCACAATTTTCTAGTATATAACTAAAAATCATCTTTTAATAATCATACAAAAGTGACTACATCTTTGTTATCACATGATCCTAGCTGCAATTTATGTTATAACTCTTAACTCTGCACAGCTGACATCAGACATCAGTATAAACCAAATTCCTGAGTCCATGGATAATGCCAATTTTGTGATGTTTGAACTAAAGCCAACCACTATTGGCCTACTCCTTTTATACAAACACAACCCATTACAATACTAAGTTATCATATCAACATTTCGAGAAATGCATAGGATATCATTAATCCACATGTGCTTAACAGGTCCTGCTAAATTGGTACTTAATATAAAAACCTACCAATCCTCTCCACATTTTGCAAACAAATCACTTAAAGGAGTGTTTTTTGCCATCACCATCAGCCTATCAAATTCTCATATGATAAGGTTTGGTAATTGGTATGAGCATGGAATAACTTATAAGTACTAGAGAACAGTAGGGTGAAATCTCATGGCAACGAAATACCATTTCAGAATATGAGTGTGGAGGGGCTACTACGTATATATGATATAGAGGGATAAACCAAAATCTTTCATTCCTAAAAGTTATGCATGAAGAGAGAATCAGAGCATAGTTGTTATACATAGTATGCCATGGACACTTTAGAATTACAAAATATGTCGTAAGGAACACAAAGATTATAAGAACCAACTTGGAAATTATCTACAGTCCGATAATCATTGTTTACCATAATTGTAACATGGTTATCATTCAATTCCTGAATCCAATCAACACTATCGAATGGTTGATCCCAACCAATCTAGGAGTTCTAGTCCAGTTAGCCAGTCATAGTGCACAAAAGAGAGAACAAATTCAATTGAAATCATTTACATTAATAATTGAACTGCATAATCCACCCCCATTGCCTAGTGAACTCCATGCCCACGTGTAACCACCATTATAAACATTCATAATCACAAGAAAATTGCCCCAGCAATAAGTATCGTTACAAACACACTGTCCTTGAGAAATGAAAAAAACGACCCTTGTTTCAATTACTTGACACTTGGTTAGGTTTCAGGCATGCATTCAATCAAAATGCACCAATACAACGCTGCAATCACTAATTACACATTCAGAAACCTATAATCAACTCTGGTGAACCAAATTCCAATAGTTCCAGTTCTAGGGTTTACAGAACATGTAACATTTTGTCCAATTCTAGGGTTTCTGCGAGAAATACCTGAATTGCGAAGAGCACTGCAACAATATCCAGCTTATAAACCTTTCCCCTCTCCCCTGCGGTTCTTCTTTGATGTAAAATGGATCAATTTCCAAATCAAAAACGAATTTTGCCCTAGAAAATATAGGACATGAAAAAATCGACTGAGTGCCCCCTTTCGAATTTTTTTACCCTGATCACTCACAAATTATACATATACATGATATATATGAATGTTGTTGGTGTGAAGATTTGTGTGTATGTAATGTTGTTCGTTCTGGTTCGTCTTCAAGCTCGATTTTCTCTCTCTTAAAGCTTTCTCTCTCTAAGATTTGCAAAAACTATTTCGTCGTCTCTGTGAGTAGTGGGCTGGGCATGCAGACGTCGACGAAGAGGGCTTTTTGGGCGTATTTGGGCTTTTTGGTTACCTTTTGTTTCTGAAAAGGAGATTCAAATTTAAATAGTGTTTCTTTTTATTTTATACCATATTTTAATTTTAAATTTTAAATTGACAACTAATTTTATTCTATTTTTTTATTTTCTATTTTTCTATGATTTTGAAATAATGGAAAAAGTATTGGTTGGTTATCAGTTTTATGAAATATAATATTTACTAAGATTTATGTTGTGTTCTCGCATCTTTTTTTAGAGGAAAATGTGAGGAAAGGAGAGAAAAATTGTTGTATTTTCGAGTTTTTAATAAATTTAACATTAATATAGTGACAAGCAAGGTTCTAAATGGTGTGAGGCGTGGCGTGACGGCGAGGCCAAGCCTCAAACCTTAGGAGCCATGGCGTTTAACAAGGCGTGACTTATGACGACAAATCTTTATATTATATATAAAAACATATGTTTTGTACTATTAATCGACGAGTCAATGCTAATAAACAAGTTAAAGTAGGTTATATATTAAAAAAACTAGTAAATAAAACATTAAAAACGTAAAAAAACAAATATTGCGTTACAAAATACCGCACATTAGGCCATGGCGTGCCACAGGCATAACGTGACGTGAGACACAAGCCTTAAGCCACGGCGCGCCATGACTGCTGTCGCGGCGAGCCTTTTAGAACAGTAGTGACGAGTATTAAGTAAATAATGATGATTGTCCTCCAAAATAGAGAAACGGAAAGGACGAGGAATAATATAATATTGTAAAATGTAAATGTTTATAAAATTACACATGTATTCATCAGTTACAACCTATTATAAAATAAATAAGGATGTATTTATAAAAATAGCACATTTTTTTTTATTTTCTTCATGTTCAAAAACATGAAAATTAATTTTATTTCTTTCTCTTCTTTTTCCTTTATTCCCCTTCCCTCTCAAATCTCAATAACATAAATATAAACATTTTCTCTCTCTCTCTCTCTCTCTCTCTCTCTCTCTCTCTCTCTCTCTCTCTCTCTCTCTCTCTCTCTCTCTCACTCTCTCCTTTTTTAAGTTATAAATTTAATATCTATATTGATAATAGTATTAAGAATACAAAATATAATTACTAGTGTAGCACAAATAAAATATGTTTAATAATTCAACACGAATGAAATTACTTTGTATTTTTAATATTTAATAAATGTAATGTGTTTAATTTATTATGTCTTAACATTTAACCAGTCGTGTTTTGTTTTTTATTTTTATTAATATATTAAATATACGTAAATACAATAAAATTATATGATACATTAAAAATTACTTAAAATTGTTTTTTAATGCATAAACTATAAACATTTATTTAGTGAAACAAAAACATTTGATATTAAATTTAAAGCAAAAACATTTAACTGTAATTTTTATGTTATTTGGTTAAAATATAGTTTTTATATTGATATGTCAATTAAAAAATTTGTTAGAAACCATTGTTGTAAAAAATAATTTCTAAAACCGACGTATCACTTTAAAAATTACATCGTAACGGATGATCTTGTTACTAAAACATATTACATCAGTACGGCCTAACCCCCACCATTATTCAAAAACACAAAATTAAAAATAAGTCGAACGTATATTTTTTTGCTTTAATTTATACCGCTTGTAAGATTTGATGATATGAATATCAAGTTATTTTTCATATCGCGTTAATCCTTTCGTAAATCTTTAATAAACAGGTATCCACATCATCAGATATTACAAAATCAGTAAGTTACATTTTGATACACTTTGCCAAATTAAGTATAACAAAACAAAATTGAGTGTACTCTTAACTTTGGTACAAAGGGAATATATAACAGATCATATACAACAACAACATGATGGATGCTATGAAATGTTCTCTAAAGCTGTAATTATAAATCTAAGTGCACTTTATTTGGTTGAACTCATCTCAAATCGCTCCTTCCCCTACAAAGAATTTAAGGACATAAATCAGCGCATTCCTCTGCAAAGTATAACAAACCTCATCAACACATACCAAATAAGGAAATGTTACTGTTTTTGCATTTCTATTTTAGTTTGTATCATTAAGGGGCCGTTTATCAAACGCTTACCCGGGTAAGCGCTTACAAGTAAAATTTAATACCACTTACTTATCGGGTAAGATTTTAGTCCGCCGCATCGGTTTCTTATGCAACAATCCACCCGGTAAGCGCTAACCGTGGTAAGAGTCATGCCCACACTTACCGGATAAGACTCTCGATCCTTGCATTCGCTCTTCCCGGGTAAGATTTTTGGTCCTTGCCATATCAATCCGGTAAATAATGTCACTTGGTAAGCGCTTACCCAGGTAAGTGTTTGGTAAACGACCCCTAAGTGTCGAATTATAAAAGTACGCGTCAACTTTTCAATTCTACACTTAACTATGAGATGGAGAAATTCATCCCTCTATTGTTAAGGGTAAAATTGTCATTTTATCGATTAAAAGTGTAATAATTATACATTTTTAAAATTGTGTCTTTTCCGTTATGGACACTTATACTTTGAGGGAGAGGGGGAGGAGGGAGGGGGAGATTTCATCAACAAACAATTTGCAGGAGGGAATAGAATCCGGTAATGGTGTCCTTAAGGGTGCGTTTGGTTGCAGGACATGACAGAACAGGACAGGACAGAACTGGACAGAACAGCTGTCCAGCGTTTGGTAGAACATAACTAAACTGGACAGAACAGAACAGGACTGACAAAATGACCAATTTACCCCCATTGAGCAACAAACAGCAACAAAATCGAACCTGGTGATGAAATCGCTGAAATCGAACATGATGAAATCTAAACCCGATTAAATCTAAACATGATGAAATCGAACCTGGTGATGAAATTGGGAACCAAAATCGAAAACTAAAAATCGAACCTGATGAGAGCCTACCAATTGAATCAACAAATATATTTGATTTTATATAAATATTACAGCAATTCAGCAAAGATTGATAAAAATGAACCAAAAATTACAGCAAAGAATTAGGTCAAATAAATGGCAGGTCCAAAAATTACAAACAAAAGAAAGAAATCGATTGAAGTGAAGATGAAATCCAAACCTGTGGAAGAAAACCCAAATGCAGTGGAGATGAAATCGATCGTTAAAACTGATGAGAAGTCGAGAAGATGAAATTTACAAACTGAGGAGACCATGACGAGAGAGATGAAGTGCAGGAGAAGTCGAGAAGATGAACCCTGCTGGTTGATTATTTCGATTTCTGGTGATTTCTGAGGAGACCATGACGAGAGAGACGAAGTGCAGGAGAAGTCGAGAAGATGAACCCTGCTGGTGGATTATTTCGATTTCTGGTGATTTCTAGTGGTGAAGGAGACAGGAGATAAATCGATCTCTATGGAGAGAAGAGAGTCGATCGAGGGAGGAGTAGTCTAGACGAGAGAGACGAAGTGCAGAGCTGGAAGGTTTAAGGGTATTTTAGTCTATGGGTTCTTGTTCTAGTTAGTTCCAGGGTAAGGTAGGAACACGCCTGTCCCACGCGTGTTCTACTTAGTCCACTCTTGTTCCACTTATAGTCATGCCAAACATGGGACAACCCTGTTCTGTTCTGTCCTGTTCCACTCTGTTCTGCGTACCAAACGCACCCTAAAGGTATCAAATATCAATGCCCTTAAGATGTACATTAGCATGAGGTAGAGAAGGATGAGCTTATTGTGAACTTATTCGGTGCGCTAACATGACTGTTACTTATTGCCTTCATGACATAGAAAGTGGCTTATTAAGTATGCTTCTAGGGGACCTTTATGCAGAAAGCCAACATTTTTCCAAACTTGCACCTCCCAATTAAAAAACACACTATTTTCATCTGAAAAAACCAATTCAAACAAAAACTTCCTTAATCCACACGGACAACTTTATCCATATATGCTTTATGGAAAGTCAATGAACATCTATGCTTAATGCCTATATGAGCTTATACAAACATATTGAGCGACTTAAAGTAATTTATATTCTTTTAGTTAAAATTGTACTTGTTTTCTAAATAGAGCAAACTTGTCACTTTATTTGAAGAGTCTTATTTCAATTTACACAAGCTTACATGAGTATGAGCCCAAAGGAACCAAGACTCAAGTGTTTTCGTGAACCTTCAGAGCCACAAGGCTCAGGCTTCAGTTTTCCTAGCTTTCAGAGCCACAAGCAGAGCCTAGCCTACCTTTGGCTTGACCCGGCTCGGATACACCCCTAATCAAACATAGGCCATTTGGTTGACATAAAAACTCATCAAGAGGAAAGATACATTGTCCTTCCATCCAATGAAAATTTCAAAGTTTAGCTTGGCATAAAACCAAACAAAACAAGCCCAATATAACCCACCCGGAGGTGGGTCGGGGGAGGGGGTATGTACTCAGATCTGACTTCTACCCAAAAGAGTAGAGTGGCTATTTCCATGAAGACCCCTGGCTTGTGCAAAATGTGCGAGATAAAAAAAATGAACGAAGAACTTGAAAACAAGAAAAGTAGTACTAAAATTTAAAAGAAGTGTTAAAAGTAAGCAACGATATTGAAAAGTAGTTCCCTAGTCTTGAGTACCTAAGAACTGATATTAGATGTCATGTCCTTGGAAAGTTTAGCTTGGCATATGGTTCAAAAATAGCTCAACCATGAGTCAAATATCTACTCTCTCCAAGTGTCCACATTTCTATTTTAGTTTGTCCCGAAATAAGAGCATCTCCAACAACTATGCTAGAAAATAGAAAATTTAGAATTTTTTTTGTTCCAAGAGCTATGTTGAATGGTATGCTAAAATAGAGAAAAGAAGAGAATTAAGGTGGAAAGCTCTAAATTTAGAGAAATCTCCAAAACTTTACAGAAGAGAGAGAAATAATATTTTAATTATTTTCCACCAATAAGAGGTAGTGAAATTAAATGTGTAGGAGAGAGAAGTAATATTTTATTAACTTTATTTTATTAATGTAGTTAATGTTAGAATTGCTAAAATAGAGTAGCTATTGGAGTTGAATGTAAAACACTAAAACTTTTTAGAGATTTCGACTTTTTACAAGTCTATTATAGAAAAATTATAGCATAGCTGTTGGAGATGCTCTAAGTGTCAACTTTTCAAAATTAAGTGCATACTTTACCACTCTACCTTTAATAATGAGAAATTAATTACTCGGTCTAATTATTACGAGCAAAATTGTCATTTAGTTCATTAAATGTGTAATAATTACACTTCCCTAAAACTGTGAAGCTTTATCATCGTGGACACTTATTTTGGGACAAAGGAAGAAAACTACCCTACATATGCCAATGTTGTTTGACAATGATAGTGAGCAAATAGGTTGCCTTTAACACAATAGCTTTCTAAAAAATGAAGCTTCGCATTACATATGAATAAAAATAAAGGGTTGGGTTCCGGTGAGAAGTTGAGGTTAACGTGAGAAATAGTTATCAACCGTCAGATGAGAAATGGACGCACATTAGGATGAGATGCACCGAATCAATTCCCTTCTAAGGGGCATTTCATGGAGGGCATTTGATTAAAATTGATCAACGGTTCAGATCCACTTCTCACGTTTCCCATGTTAACCTCAACTTCTCACACGATCCTTCGCCTAAAAAGAAATTGACCATATGTTTGCAGGGTGGTATACTTTACCTCGAAAGCTTATCATCTCGATTCCGGTTTTCCAACAGAAGAAAGTGCAAGTCGAAGCTCCTTCACATGGTTACTCATCCCATTCATATTGTAAGCTTTAATCATGGTTCTATATGTAATCTTATCAGGTTGACATCCTTTACTTTCCATCATCGGCAACACCGCCTTCATTTCCGCCAAGCATCCCATCATACCATAAGCATCCACCAAACAGTTAAAAAACACGGTATCAACTGTCACATCTGAACTCTCAATATATCGCAAAAGACCCCTGATTTTTTCCGCTTTTCCAGCTTGTGCATAACCCCTTACAAGCGAACAAAGTGTCACACAGTTTGGTTTTATGCTCTCGGATTGCATTAACCTAAACAAAAATTCCATCTGGTTCAGATCCCCGGCTCGTCCAAATGCATCTATGACAATATTATAAGTCACAAGTGACCACGAAAAATGGTATTTCTGCATGTATTCCATGACAGCGCTCATTTTTTTATAATTTCCGGTTTTCCCGTAAGAATCCAAGAGTATATTGAAGGTTTTGATATTAGGTTGAATTCCCGCACTAAGAAACTTCTCGTAGCACTTTTCCATTGTTTCTATTTGCCCACTGCCACCAAATGCTCTTAGTGTCGAATTCATGGTCCATACATCGGGTTTACATTCCCTTTGGCGGAGCATTTCCACGAGTGTCGATTCCATGTCCACAAATCTTTTGGCAAAGTTAAAAGCAAGAACATTTATACGTTAGATCCACTCATCAACACTCCTTAATGATTACTTCCTCCGTCCCAAAATAAAAGTCTACAATGAGAAAGGCACACAGTTTCAGAAATGTGTAACTATTACATTTTTAATTAATTAAATGACAATTTTACCCTTAATAATAGGGAGAGCAATAAATTTCTTCATCTCATAATTATGGGTATAATTGGAAAGCAGGCACTAACTTTTGAAAGTGGACATTTATTTCGGGACAAAGAGAGTATTAATTGGGAAATAAATAGCCATTTCAGCCGACAAAATTTACCTCTTAGCCATTTCTCTCCCAGGTTTTCAAAAAAGTCACTACCTCCGCAAATTACTTGCGAAGGGGCTAAAAAGTACTAAAAAAATAAATTTTTGAACATGGTCGGCAAGTACAGGGCCCAAGTCTGTAAATTAGTCTAATGCTTCCTCAACTTGCGGCAGTGTTACATGTGAATCCAAACTAATTTACAGATTTAGTCCTTCTACTTGCGAACCATGTTCAGAAATTTCTTCTTCTTTTTTACTTTTTGACCCCTCCGAGTTGAGAAATGCTTACCTGTGGAGGTATGACTTTTTTTGAAAACTTGGGAGAGAAATGGCTAAGAGGTAAATTGGGTCGGTTGGAATAGCTATTTCTGTTAATTTCCCGTTTTTATTTGGGGAAAGATTACCTTTTTGCTTTCCCATATGCATCGATAAGGGTATTATAAGTAACAGTATTGGGGTTGACTCCTTGTGAGACCATCTCAGAAAGTAGAGACTGCACTTTGTCAAATTCATGAAAATGAAGGCATGATTTAATGAGGATTGAATAGGTGTATACATCAGGGTGGCAGTTAGGAGTGTTCCTCATCTCGTCTAGTAACGAAAATGCTTTTCGAAACAAGCCACTTCGACTGTAGGCAGAGAGAAGAGCAGTGTATGACTCTTGGTTCACAATACAACCTTCATCAATCATGGCCTGAAACAAGGACTGTGCTTTATCGGGTTGCTTACATTTTCCAAGCATGACAATTAGCTTTACGTATATAGCAGAGTTAGGCCTGTACCAAAGCTGCTCACGAAGTAGTTCAAAAACCTGAAAACAATAAGCAATTTGCTGAATTGCTCCATGTATTAACAATAAAAACAGACACACACACACACACACAGAAATATATATATATATATATATATATAGAGAGAGAGAGAGAGAGAGGAGGAGGTTCAGAGGAAAACCTCAAAAAATTGAAAAAACGAGGAACACCCTGGTAACTGTTCATCCGGAGGTATGCACATGTGAATACAAGTAATTGAAGTTGTTCTTTTTATTTTTATGCATGTGTGCATGTTATGCACATGTGCATACCGACATTCACAAGTGCATACCGTCCAGATGAATGGTTACCGGCATGTTCCTCAGTTTTCATTTTTTTTCCCCTGAACCTCCTTCTATATATATATATATATATAGACTTGAGATCATGTGAGACCAGGCTGTTTCTATGAGACCGTGAGACCAAAAAAATTAACACTAAACCTTCACAGCAAAAGACTGTGAAGGTACTGTGATGTTTACCTTACATTTGATGGTAAACCTTCACAGTGAAGGTTTAGTGTTAAATTTGTGGTCTCACGGTCTCACGAAAACAGGTTGGTCTCACGTGAACCCAACCCTATATATATATATATATATATATATAAGTTGCACACTCCTATAAATTGTAAAAGAGACCATGAGGCCTTTGAACCAATGGTGCGAAGCAACTCTACAATCCTTAGGTTGTAAGTTAAAATGTCTATAGAAACATTGCCACATGGGTCTATGAGTTCATTTGTATTTAAAAGAAGTACATTGAAAGAGAGTACCAAAACAATGACAACGATCTTATAAACTTGGGCTATGTTTGGCAACCATAAGCTAGCTTAATTTTTGAGCTTATTAAAAAAGTCCCATTTGGTACGCAATAAGCTAGCTTTTCAGTAAGCTCCACGGGCTTTTTCACGTTTTCTTTCCAATTGATGTGGAATAGCCATGCGGGGACCCCATCAGGGGATAGAATAGTACGGTTGGGATCCAAAGGTGCTTAACAACCCAAAGCACCCCTCCATATCTCGAACGTTTATGCCCCTTATATTTTCCAAATTATTTTTCAGCATTTCCTTTTTAGGTCATTTTACCAAACGTGACTAGATTATGTAACAGCTAGTTTACCAAACATATCCTTGACTCCTGCCATCAACATGTTCCGTCTAGCCTTTGATGGAGGGGGCGTGTTGGAGTCCCACATCTGCTGCCGGAACTTCCCTTCTCTACCACATGTGCTAAACTTGGATCAACTCACCTTTATATATGTTGGAATCCCTCCTCTCCTCAAGGGCTTTTTTGGAGATTAATTTGCGGATTCCACGTATTACGAAGGTGAAACAAAAATTAGGGAGCTACAACAAGATTTGTAGATTACTAAACTATCCATGCTAAATTAAAACCCTAAAACCTCCCACAATTTTCACCCGTCTACCTCATTCTAGTGGCCGCCCAGTTCGGTTCAATCCCACTTACCAAAAGCACCCTTGCAGCCAAACCTAATAGCACTTCCATCCAACTTGGTTATAGCTTGTTGGTTTTACAAAACAAAAGCGATTGTACTAATAAAACCTCTTTTTAAACCCATACTGTGCAACTATTAGAGAGGCATACATTCCTACTATCATCAACTTCTTTTTGAAGTATATAATATTTAGGCATGATCTCATGTGAGAAGTGACCTTTTTTTAGAAGTGTGAGAAGTACTTTTAAACTATTGATCATTTTTAATTAAATATCCTCACATGAATTGCGGCTTGAAAGAGAATTGGTGCATCTCGATACATCTTATCTTGATGCATCTCATCCTAATGTTCGTCTATTTCTCATCCAACGGTTGATAACCACTTCTCACCAAATTTGACACTTCTCACGCTCCTCGACTTTGGTTAGGTTTGAACCCCTGACCTCCTAGGAGGCAAAAGGCTCCCATACCGCTAGCCAAAAGGCTACACTAGGCCAAAGGCCCTTTGGTTGCTATCATCAACTTTCACAACCTTTGAGATACAAAATTGCCTTCTTATCCCTAAAATTAACTTTACGAGTTCAATTAAGACAAACAGTATGCAAATATAAACAAATTTGAGAACTAAATGAAGGAAAACCTTAAGAGCAGACTCCCAACGCAAAGCAGTGATACGTTCGTGAAGCGCTTCAAGTACAGTTCCCGGAAAAAGCCTCGTAGATCCTTTTTTCTTCTCAATCACAGCCATCGTCGCTTCTCTTCTTAGTATTACCGATATTGCCTTTTGCGAAGCAATTTTCTTATTCGATTGTTCTTTCCTCTCTCTCCTCACGCTTTCATCGTCGGTTGACAAAGGTCCTTCCCTTCCGTGACTGACATTGATGGATCCGGTGTGGTTTTTAGGCTCCGGCGACCGATTAAACTCCGGCAGGAAAGGGTTCGCCGCCGGCCCAGGGAGGGAAACCATGGGGATGAGGTTTGTTGACAGTCCGTGTGCTTGTGAGATGTTTGGTCCGTTGCTAACCAAACCCATTTTGGGGGTTTATAAGTTGCGTGGGACTTATTACACTTGCACCCCTTTATTTTTAAAGAATTATACTCTTACCCCTTCAAGAGTCCAAACTATACAAACATCTACTAAGGCATTGTTTGGTAAAAAAAACTAGCTTTTTCTAGGGGTGTTTTTCGGTCGGGTTTTTCGGGTTTCGGGTGGAAGGAGGAGGCCTCGAAACCCGTCCAAAGTGTAGCTCGAGTTTCGGGTTTCGGGCCATTTCGGGTTCGGGTTGGGCCGATCCCCAAGCCCAGTTTTTTCAGCCCAATTTTTTGGTGTTTTTTAGCCCGGCTTGGTTTTTTGGTGTTTTTTTAGCCCAGTTTTTTGGTGTTTTTAAAAAACAAAATCGAGAAACTATAAATTATAAACAGAAAAATAGAAACAGAAATTATAAATTATAAATATATATAATATATTTACGATTTATTGAAAAAAAAAATATTTTTTTAAAAAGTTCGGGTTTCGGTCGGGTTCGGGTTTGGGAAAACCCAACCCAAACCGAACTGAAATACCTTGATCGGGTTTCGGGTTTCGGACAAGCTCGGGTTTCGGTTAATCGGGTGGCTTAAGTTCGGGTTTATCGGGTTCGGGTTCGGTCGAGTTATTCGGGTCGGTCGGGTTATGCTCACCTCTAGCTTTTTCTGGGTACATGTTTGGATGATCATAAGTTGTTTTTTAAAACGCTACTTTTTGTGTAGATTTTTATGAATATTCCAATATTTCTCTCGTTATTAATTAACTATTATTATAAATAAATATTAATTTTTTAAATTTATTTATTATTAATTAATTAATATTAACTGAAAATTTTATTAAATTATTAGTTTTTAATTATTTAGAGATATTGTTGATCATATAAATTATTTTTATATAATTTTTAGTATTAATCAATATATTTTAATTGTCAATTACTATTATCTTTTTTAATTATTATTTGATTTTTTTCATATTATGCGTAACGTTTATTTAAAATCATAAGTTAATATATATTTTTTCTAAAGCGTGTTTTAACAAATTCAAAATTTATAATATATATGTAATAATAAATTTTAATTTCTTTTAATTAACATGTTGTATTATTTAATTTTTCTTTACTACATTGGTTATATTAATTAACATATTATATTGCTATAAGTTTGTTTTAATTATATAATTAAATATTGTAATTGATAATTTTTTGAAGATGCCGCTTTTGGTCATTTTACATGTTTATAAGCTAGTTTTGTCAAACGTGACTTCTTCATCGGCTAACTTATCAGCTACCAGCTAGGTTATGACTTATGAGTCAACAACTAGCTTATCATCTAGTTTGTCAAACATAGCCTAAACCCTACGAAAGAAGTTTGACGAGTTTTTTTATAACTTTATTTTTAATTATTTACAAACTTTTAAAGTTATATATATAAATAAATGTATAATCAGGTTTATGGAAATCTGTAATAAAAATAGAACAAGAGTTTAGTCTAATCCAATCGTTAACAAAAATTATTAAAAACAAATAATTTACTTTTAACGATAAAGGCTAATTTGAAAATTTTATGTGCCATGTTATATAAGGATTATCAAATCAACATTTGTTTCATTAAACTATGGAGATTCATCAATTTGAATCCGCAATCCATATTGGAAACAAGTGTTTGAAAATACATAGACATCATCGATCAACCATTTTTCAATTTAATAGAAACGGAACTTATGGTAGAGGTACAAGAGGGGGCATTGTGAGATATTTAGTCACTTGCTAACCAAACCAATTTTTCCTTCTCTCTCGTTCATTTGGTCAAACATGTTTCAACATAGTGATGAAGTCTCGAGGATACAAAAATCAGGTTTTCTAGTTTTTTGTGCAGCATAGTGGCCACGTCGAGCTAGACCTTTTTGATAGCCTTTTGACTAAGGGTGTTCAAAAAAACCGTTGGATCGCTCAAACCGGTCGAACCAAGTCAAACCGGACCGTTTTTGGCGGTTTGGCGGTCCGGTTTGGTTTGAAAATTTGTCAAACCGGGCGGTCCGGTCCGGTGTGCGGTTTGGCGGTTTTTCTGGGCGGTTTGGACCAAACCGACCGCCATATATATATATATATACAGGGGGCATTCAAGGGATAACTAATTTGTTTGTGATAACTGTTAGATCCAATCTCAACCACAAGTCAAACCATAAATTAGGAAATTAATAATTTTGGTTATTTTGACTTAAATTTTTAATGAAAGGGTATTTTAGGTACTCTAAAAATCTTCTCTATCCTCCCACCCTCGTCTCTCCTCTGATCTCCGACCTCTGACCTCCGATCTCCGACCTCCAGTGATACCAATTGTGATACCCATTGTACCCACTGTGATACCCACAAATCTGAACTGCAACGGGGACAAATTCAATAGTGTTTCGATCTTCTCCACTAACTCTTGTGATACCCAATAATTTCTAGTTGTAGGACGTAAACCATCAAGGAATCACACTGTGATACCCACAAATCTGAAAGGCAACGGGGACAAATTCAATAGTGTTTCGATCTTCTCCACTAACTCCTGTAATACCCAATATTTTCTAGTTGTAGGACGTAAACCATCAAGGAATCACACTGTGATACCCAATTTGATACACATCAAAATTTGAAAAAAATAAAGGAAAAAAGAAAACAACATCCTCCATAATATTCGATGCAATTCCGATCAAACACGTGAAACAAAATCTCGAGATTTGGGTTTTCAGAAGTCGGGTTCAACGGAAGATGGAGATTTGGGTTTTCAGAAGTCAGGTTTAATTCGGATATGTGGGACCATGTAAAATAGAATGAGATCGAGATCCCATAATTCGTCGGCTTCAAGGGATATGAAGATGGAGATCTGGGTTTTCAGAAGTCGTTTCAACGGATATGGAGCCGAAGCGTCATGATGGTGGTCATGGTTGTTCGAATCTTTTGTCGTCAATGCATTAGGCAAGACAGAGGATGAATAGTGAGGGAGTTGTGTGGTGGAGGGAGGGGTGGAGAAGAACGTCACCGTAGTTGATGGAGAAGCAAGTTGTGGCGGCGACTATGAGAAAATGACGAGAAAAAACTTTTTAAGGGTTAACAAGAGAGAAAGTGAGTGAGACATGTGAATTTAGAGAAGAGATATAAATGCAAACTTAGAAAATTAAAGTAAATTAAATATTCAATACAAATTAGTAATTTACCTTTAAGTTTATTTTAAGAAATAACATTAATTATCTTAAATGATTGGCTCATATTGAATCTCACGGTTATCACAAACTAAACAGTTCTCATTTGATTAAGCCCCTATATATTTATTATATATATATCATTTAGAGTTTTAGACATTTTCTTAAATAATTGAGAAAAATTTATATCAACTATAATTTACTAGCATTAACATATCAGGTAATTTGATTGTTTAGATTTAAACTAAGCATTTAGATTAGTACTTACATGTTGGAGGTGTTCGTGGAAAGGGCGTGTAGACGTTTCGTTAACTATGTCTTATAGACACAAAAAATAAAGGGTTTCTATGTTTACTTTTTTGTCGACTTTGATTACTTTTTTGTGGACTCGAGTCAAAGAAGCTTTAAAATTCCAAATTATATATGTTTTTTAAAGGCCATTAAAGGCCCAAACCGCCTAAACCGGTTGAACCAAACAGCCTAAACTGCGGTCCGGTTTAACCGGTCTGGGCACTTGATGTCAAACCGCTCGGTTTGAAAATTTACCAAACCGCCACTTGTGTTTTGGTTTGTGGTTTGAGTGGTTAAACCGCCCAAACCGAACCGCAAACACCCCTACTTTTGACGTTCTTTGGAAATGTGAAGTTTGGAGCAAATAAAAAGAAGATACTCAACTTTCACATAAATAAGCAAGGAAGAATACAAGTTGTGAAAAAAGTCAAAATAAGTTTTAACACTCCTTCGTGAAGGATTTGTCATATCAAACCTTTCCTTTTAAAATCACTAGTGTTCGGCACCGCGCCTTGCGCGGTGTCGATACTTTCTAAAAAAATATTGAAGTTAAATGGGTTGATGATTACATATTATATATTAAACTAATATTAACAGATATTAAACTAATATTAATAGATATTATACTTGATATGAAACTATTTCTCAGTTGTTTATTTTGATATATATACATATATAAGTTTTACTCATCAAATTTTGTAAATGGCTTAAAACGATAAAAGAATTATTTGAGACTACTGATTATAATATGGATTGTTTTGTCATAACTCGTAATATACTTAATTATAGATTTATCCCATAAATACATCGTGCAAATAGGGTGTTACCTAGTTTTGCATAATTGCGAGACATTTGGATAGTGTGCTCACTTTTGTTGTAATGTACTTGTTTGTAACTTTAGCCAAAAACTTTCCACTAAATCATTCATTTCCAAACCAACGGTTGCACGAAGAGTCACAGTAGTTGTTATTAGTATTGTGATCACCGATTATAAGCAAATCCAATTAAATTGTTATTTTTTTATTTCACGTGTTTGAAATATTTCGATCTACTTGAGACTGGTTTGTAAAAAATCTTAAAAAATAGGTTTTAATCATTCCATAAAAAATGAGAAGTATTATATCGGATTATAGTTTTATTTTTATATATAGTTTGATTTCAATTTAAATTGAAAAATGAAACTGAAAGAATTCATATATCAATGATTGTAGTAAGTTGTCTTTTCTAATTTTATATGTTTGGTTGTTCTAATTTAATCTTTTTATATTGCTTCTATCATCTTCTAATATAGATGTTGTTATATCAATTTTAATAAGTTTCATTATTTATTATAACTAAAATTATATATATTAATTCTATAATTGTTTTTTAGTGTATTGATTTTAGTTAATAATATTAAATGTAATAAGTATTCTATTTATTAAAGAAAGGTTAATAATAATTATTTAATTATATATTAAATGTAATTAGTGATATCAAACATACTAAATGTTTCATTTGTTAATGACTGGTTAATAATTAATATTTAATTATATGTTAATTCTTAATATATATATATATATATTTATTTATTTATATATAGTTTCTAATTTCATTTATATTAATTTATATAGTAAAAATAATAATATTTTAAATGATAATATTTTCTAACTTTCTATATTCACTGAGATTTCAGACATTTAATTAATTTATATATGTTGTACTATAGAATTTTTTTAAATCTCGTGAAGTGATTTAGTAAATATATTGTTTTATAAATATAATATATATAAGAATGTTGTGTAAATAACATAATTGATAATCATCATGAAGATTATAAGTGTCATCTTCATTTTATTTTATCCATTAGTTATATTAATTATAATCAATTATAAGAATCCTACTCTAAGAAGATATCATTCTTGATGGATCTTCCTTTTATATATACATATACAAATACATATATTATTATATTCAAGTGTCTTGTACATAGAATTATATATATTAATCATGAACTTCGTTTATATAAATGAGTTTTTAAATATAACGATTATATATATTCACCAATATTATATAACTATAATATTAGAGTCATGTGAAATAAAAGAAATTAATAAGTTTGAGTGTAACTAAATAAGATAAATAGTCTAATTAATTTAATGTTTGTTAATAAATACACCAAGAAAAAACAAAATCCAGATAAAATAAAATAAAAATATACATATTATTATATTCAAGTCTCATGTGAATATTAACAAATATACATATTATATTCAAGTATGTAAATAAAAATATACATATATCTATGTAATTTCATTTATATAAAAGAGTTTATAATTATTTTAATTATATATGCATATATATATATATTCAATAAAAAATAGAGTCATGTCAAATAAAAGAATTAAAAAAAATATTGGGTGTAACCAACGACAATGAATAGTCTAATTAAAAGATGTTTTGATGATAAATACATCAATAAAAAAAGTAAAAAATTGACGCAAAGAAAACTTGGATTGAGATGTTTATAAATTTGATACAAAAAACATAAAAAACAGAGATGAGGATCCACATTTAGCGTACTTGAACCGGACAACTTTCTTTCGAACTCCAATATATATTTATTCTCTCAACCTATAAAAACAACAAAAATAAAAAGTAAATCAAAATTCTCACGAAATTGTAAAGCCTCAAAGGATCCATACTCCAATTCCTTCTTATATATAGATAAACACGTATATATGTCGTAGATGAACAAATTGAGGGTTGTACCGGTTTACCCGATTAAACTCATGTGTATGTATGCTTCTCTTTGTCAATGGGGGTAATTGGTAAGGAAATAGAGAGAAATGGATTGAGGGATGGAGAGATCGTTTAGAATAAAAACAACCATAAACAAAGTGAAAAACTTAAAAAGAAAACATGAATCAAAATGAAGAAATCAAGGAATGAATAGAATAAAAAGGTTAGAGGTTATGGATGTATTAATTGATTGAGAAAGTAAAAAGGCTTTGAGGAAAGTGAAGGGTTTGGAGGTAAAAAGTTAATGAAAGTGGTTGTAGAATTACCAAAATGACCTAATTGCAATAAAAAATACATTTGCTCATATAGGGGCATAGAAGTCTTTAACATAATTATTATATAAAAAATTCAAAAAAAGAAGAAAATTTCTAGCTATAAATACTACTCTAAGAAGGTGCCACCTCATTCTTGGTGGATCTTCCTTTTATATATATATATATAGATATAGATTATAAAAGAAGGTTTTAGGCACCATTTGGAATCATCGTTTCTAGAATAAAAACTTATATTTGTAGTTTGAGCATTTACTCCTTATTATTTGTTCTTAAGTTCTTATTTGTAGTTGCATTTAATTTCTCTATGATTTCCATTTGTTGCAACATCTTTACCATTGTGGTGACAATAGCGGTGACAACTTTTTACTTTCGTTTATGCAAGTAATGTTTACGTATTATTCTTGTTTCCATCATGACTTTTACTTTCACCGTGGGATAAATACCTCATCAGGTGTGGGTATGAGCCAAATCTCATAAACATTTGGGTGTTGTCATTGTTACTGGCTATTAGACTTAGTCACTTGGGTTGTGACTTTAACTCAAACGCGGACAAATCGATCACTTGTAAGTGTTCATATTATATTAGATCTTAGCCCAAAGGATGAGCGGATCAGGAAATACGACTCCAGTGATGCAGGAATATTTGAGATAATCTTTTGTAACCACGTAGATATGAAGAGTTTTGGGCATTTATATCTATACTGGTGGAGCTAAGATCCTTAAAGGTATACTTAGTTAAATCAACAAGTCTTTAGTTGATAAAAGTGGTGACTTCGTGGGGACAAATGGCCATTATTTATAGAAATTCACCTTCGAGAGAAAGAGGTTTGTATGGATATTTTTATAATACTTGTTTTATGAACGTAATATCACTACATATTTCTTAGATAGTGCATGTACCCACACCATCTTCTTTTAACTACGTGTTCACTATAATCGTTACTTAGCGTAAATCAACTATCATAAATATTGATATTTTTCTCAAAACGAGCACTAAAAGTTCATGAATATCTCTAATCTTAGTTGACTAGTCCATGTGGAAACGATCTTGGTACATTGCTACTTTATTACTTAGTAGCGATCATTGTGTCCAGTGTGCATGTGTATCGCCAACGTGGCAACACATATGGCGACTTTTTGGACATATACGTTTTTTTGCTATCAGACATCGATCCAAAAAATGAACCGGTAATCAACAAGACATTGAACAAACAATAGCACCCAAGTAATGTGTAACACCCTAAAAACTAGGTAAATTAAAACCTGCGGAATTACGGAAAATATGTGGCTAACATAGACAAAACACCCAATAAATGGGGAAATAAAGTATGACGTTTACAAAACAAGGAATGGGCAAATCACGGTCCAACAACTTACTAATCTAAACCAACAAATTTTAGATTATATTCGGGTGTTGTCTAATTGCTACCAAAAGTCAATATTAAAGTCCTATCATGTACGCTTCTATGTACTTCCAAAAATGCTACCATCCAACACGACTCTTCACTCAAGCCCGAGGAGCCCCACCGCTTGGAAGTCCTACCAACACACCCAAGAGAAAAAGTGTTAGTCCAACACGATGAAAATAAGAACCTAACAATCAATGATAATAAGATTAAATCGAGGTACGATAGAGAACATAAGGAACCTCAAAGTGGAAGTTATTTAATATTCAATGCCTCGAGTGTTGATGGAAAACCCGCTAGCCAAAATCCATTGCATAAGACAAGGTAGCCACATAATCGTTAGTAACATTAATCACATATCAACAACCATTGTCAGGATCGATTCTTAACAAGATTAACAATACTTAGAATTCAGAATTAAAGAATCTGCGGAATAGAACTTTAATTCCCACAATCAAAGAATAATATATCAGAAAACACACAGTTGTTTGTATTCACTAAATCGACTCACAAGCTTACAACCAAACCTCAATCTTGATGAACAGGCTCAATCAAGACGACTTCTACTTCTCTAGAAATAGGGTTCTAAACCTTGAGGTTAATTCTCTCTGAAATCAATTTCAGTATCTCACGAATACGTATACTATATTAGCTATCTATGAACAACTATTTATACACAATAGGTACAAGATAACTATCAAAAATAAATTGATCTTCTGAATCTTCTTTAAGCATATCTTCATTCGTTCCACTTTTATCTCCAAAATCTTCTCATTCCAAACTTATCACATCAGCAGTATTAATCTTCATTCAGCATGAGCAGTACTAATAATCTCCAGCAGCATTAATTTATTCTAGCAATACTAACTCATTCCAGCAGCATTAACTTATTCTAGCAGTACTAACTCATTCCAACAGCATTAACTTATTCTAGCAGCATTAACTTGATTAGCAGTACTAACTTGATCCAACAGTACTAACTTGACTAGCAGTACTAACTTGATCCAGCAGTACTAACTTTGTCTTGCAGTATTAACACTGGAAGCAGTATTAGCAGCACTAACATAGTTAACACTGCTAGCAGCAGTACTATCTTTAGAAGAAGCACTAACAGAGTTAGCAGTACTAACACTGTTAGCAGTATTAACTTTTGAAGAAGTACTAACAGTGTTAGCAGCACTAACACTGCTAGCAGCACTAATTTTTGAAGAAGTACTAACAGTGTTAGCAGCACTAACACTGCTAGCAGCATTATCTGAGGCTGCAGTACTTTTAGGAACCCACATTGTGACACATTCTTTTTCAGGCTTTTTCTTCATGTGGCTTGTGGCTTTAGTTTGTTTCTTAGCCACATGGTTCCTATCAGGTTTCCTATAACCAGAGGATTTTTGAAAACTTCTTTGAAAATTCATTCTTTGGTTAACATGATTAAAATAACAGTGTTTGGCAAGATGATTCAATTTGCCACAGATAAAACAAGGCTTTGGTCTGTTAATCCTTTGCAGATCAACTCCTTGCTTTTGTGCCCACTGATTATTCCAGTTTCTTTGATTTCCCCTCTTATTATCATGTTTTTGGGGCTTAGTCTTTTGAGAAAACTTGCAAGAACAATGTTCACATGTATTGGATTTCACAACAGTGGTCTGTGTATAATGAACTCCCTTTCCTTTTTCAAATCTTTTCATCTCATTGTTCTTGTCCCAAGGACTTCCACCATCCTCATTAGTCTTGATGTGATTTTCTAATGGGATCTCATCACTGACAGTCTTGTTCTTTTTCTTAGACTCTTCTTTTTCAGTCTTATCTTCAACAACAACTTCATCTAATGGATCTACTTTAGTAGCTCCTTCAGATAAGTCCTTACTATCCATAGTTTCTAACAGATCTGACCTAGGAGGGATGTATGTGTTGTTGTAGGGTGGAGGTGTGGCATTGTACCCTAGTCCTGTTTTCATCTTACTGTGGACTTGAGCATTTATTATGGTGTCCATAGCTTTAGAAGCTTTTGAAAACTTTTCAACATCAAGTTTAACTTTCTCAAGCTCTCCTTTTAGTTTCTCACACTCTTCCCTAGACTCTTTTAGTTGGAACTCCAGACCACCCTTTTCCCACTTCCAGTAATTTGTATCATATGAGTGTTGAAGTTCATTGGCTTGAAAAGCCTTAATTTGTTCTTCAAACCTCTCAACAATCAACACATAGTCTCTTCTATCCTTTTCTAGTCTCTTAAGGTCATCACACATTCCCTGATTGTGATCTCTATACCTTTTAATAGTGTCTATACAAGCTTGAGAACAGAGTTTAGATTGTACCTCAGTGGGAAGATCTGAAACTTCAGCCATAAGTGCTTGATTTTGGATGGCCTCTTCTGCTTGATCACTCCAATCAAATCCCATTCCTTGTTGAGAGACAAGAGCTTGAATAGAGTTTCTGTTTTGATTGGAACTTCCAGCCTGAGTTTGTTGATGGCTGTTGTGAGATGATCCACCTCTGCATTCCCTGGCAAAGTGTCCCATCTTGTGACACTTGTAGCATTCAACTTTAGACTTATCAAAGCCAGCACCATCTTCTCTTCTTTGGGAAAAGTTGTTTCTCCCAGTCCTTTTTATGAACTTCTTCACCCTCATAGACAGCATAGCCATCTGCCACTTGATATCCATCTCTTCAAGATCATCAGCATTAATCTGTTCTACGTCATCATTAATTAAAGATGAGTTAACATGACTAGAAAAGAAAGCTTCAAGTACAGAGTCAGTGGCCTTTTCTTGATTGACTCCTCCAGCAGCACTAACTGATTCAGGGTTAGCAGTAGAATCAGGTGATGCTGAAAGGAGTGCAGCATTATGTACATATCCAGAGGGCTTCTTTTTGGCTTCAACCTCTGCTTCAAAGACTCTAAGATCATTGTAAAGATCATCAAGCTCTTTATCTTCCAGTTGGTCATTCTGTCTGAAGGACACAGTATACATTGTCCACTCTTCACCTAATGATCTTAAGAACTTTCTGTTAACATCATCAGCCTCCATCTTGACTCCTACTGTGGCCAATTCTCCAATTAGCTTATTAAATCTATCAAAAGTTTGAGTCATAGACTCGTTCTTAGTAGAAGTAAAGTTTTCATACTGCTGTTTGAGAATTGCCTTCTGATTCCTCTTGGTGCTTTTGGTGCCAGTGAATCTCTTTTCCAATGCATTCCATAGAATCTGAGCATCAGTGCAGTGTTGAAATTGATGCTGATATTCATTGGGAATAGCCAAAAGCAGAGTGCTTAAGGCCTTCATCTCTATTTGTCTAACTTTTCTCTCTGCATCAGTCTTTGGAGGAGGTCTTTTGCCATCTGGTCCAGTTCTTCCTTCAGCACATGGACCATTCTCTATGATATCCCAGATGGAATAATCAGTAAGCAGAATGTACTGCTTGATTCTAATTTTCCACATGTCAAATTCATTGGGTCTGAGCATGGGAACCTTAGAAACAAGAGTACTGTTTGATTCAAAAGAATTTTCCATAATGATTGTAGAATTCTAAGAAACACAAGCTCTGATACCACTTGTCAGGATCGATTCTTAACAAGATTAACAATACTTAGAATTCAGAATTAAAGAATATGCGGAATAGAACTTTAATTCCCACAATCAAAGAATAATATATCAGAAAACACACAGTTGTTTGTATTCACTAAATCGACTCACAAGCTTACAACCAAACCTCAATCTTGATGAACAGGCTCAATCAAGACGACTTCTACTTCTCTAGAAATAGGGTTCTAAACCTTGAGGTTAATTCTCTCTGAAATCAATTTCAGTATCTCACGAATACGTATACTATATTAGCTATCTATGAACAACTATTTATACACAATAGGTACAAGATAACTATCAAAAATAAATTGATCTTCTGAATCTTCTTTAAGCATATCTTCATTCGTTCCACTTTTATCTCCAAAATCTTCTCATTCCAAACTTATCACATCAGCAGTATTAATCTTCATTCAGCATGAGCAGTACTAATAATCTCCAGCAGCATTAATTTATTCTAGCAATACTAACTCATTCCAGCAGCATTAACTTATTCTAGCAGTACTAACTCATTCCAGCAGCATTAACTTATTCTAGCAGCATTAACTTGATTAGCAGTACTAACTTGACTAGCAGTACTAACTTGATCCAGTAGTACTAACTTGACTAGCAGTACTAACTTGATCCAGCAGTACTAACTTTGTCTTGCAGTAGTAACCATTGCATAAGCAGTACTAACAGATTTTCGTTATGCACCAGCAGTACTAACCTTGTCTGGCAGCACTAATGTTGTTCTGGCAGTAGTAATATCCACTTGCAGTAGTAATTATTCCCTGGCAGTACTAACTTTGTTCTGGCAGTATTATCCATACTTAGAAAATATCTTCAGTTCCCAACAACCATAGATTGGAAACAAGCGCAACCCCAAAGAGTCTATAACTTGTGAGCCCCCAATTTCAACCACACTAGGTCTATACATTGGGTCGCTCCAAATCCTCAAAACATGCACATTATAATTACATCTTATCGCTCATGAGACGATGCCCGACCATATAGGCCCACATCTTACTTATCATGAATCATGATGCCTATTACGTGCTACGACTCTAGTGTCCATGGATCCATTACACTCAATTTACTACATCATGACTCTCATAAATTACAATCAACAATAATGTCATAACAATAAGCTTCTTAACAAGCAAGTAGTATACTCCTTTATTTTGAAGTAACAATGTGATACTCCCACATTTTGCCAACAAACACCATAATTTATCGGAATAAGATTTAGACCCCATTTTATCTCAAAACCCCTTTTTCAAGCATATTGTATCGAAATCCCGAAATGTTCTAAAACCCTAGATTTTGACCTAAAATGGTCAAAATCGTTTTATTAAACAAGATGATTAATATAAGTGGATAATCATACGTAAACCAAGAAATGCCAAGTACTTCAACTTTCCAAATCATTTTGCCCAACAAAACCCTAAAAATTATTAAACCCATTTTAGGTCAAAGTATAAATCATAAAGTATGAGATGTAGGAAACAATAATAAGTTAGAATTTACTATATAAACAAGTATGTGAGTTAGGGTATGAAGATAAACTCACCTTAGAGGATTTATAGAAGCACAAACCCTAAAATGAAGTGGATGAAGTTGGTACTTGGATGAGAAGTAGAAACCTTGCTCTTAAATGAGATTGACAACCTAAAATCCACCATAAATGTTCATAAATACCCCAACAACCAAAATTAATGGAAAGAGGTCAAGTAGGTCGAAACCCTACATTGAGAATAGGAGAAAATCGGTTTCCAAAAGTTTCCCAAGTGTAAAATGAGCTAGAACCCGTAAAACTCATTTTTATACCCCGTGCAGCTTCCCGCGACATTGACGTGCGACTATGCCATGGGCATAGTCGCGGGGCAATTCTCGCCCGCTCTTCCCCACCTTCGGTACAACCACCGCGACAATGACACGCGATAGTGACATGTGTCACAGTCGCGAGTCACAATCGCCATCCCCATACCACTTACGGTACATATGCCGCGACTATAACCGTGATAGTGACCTTGTGTCACATTCGCTGGTCACAGTCTCCGGGTTGGTACCGGGCCCGACTTCCTTGTTTTTTCTTGCCAAACGCACACCGACACCTCATATGGTTTCGTTGGTAACAGTTCCGATCAAAATTACACATATAAAGTCGATTCAACAACCAAATATATCTATATATACATAATTGTCATTAGTAGGATTTTCGGGGTGTTACATAATGTAATCAGTGTGATCGAGTTTGACATCATCTTCCATGTAAACCATTGTCTGGTTCTTGCCATGTTTATCTTTTATGATATTACGTGTTATGTAGACAAGTGAATATATTATTAAAAGTGTTTATGTAGAAATATGGTTGGATAACGGTTATTGACATGCTCATATGTTAGTAGTTTATAGGTTTTATGCACACGCACTTAAAACTTTACATATTGAAAACTAGAGGTGTTCATCGGTTGACATCCAATGGATGTGAGGGGAACAGAACAGATCTAATCATCAATTGGATGTCCGATTTTTTCAACCGAACCGACCCAATCATCCATTGGATGTTGGATTTTTTCAATCCAATGGATGATCGGTTCAGTTCCATCCATTGGATATTCTCATTGGATATCCACCGGATATCCATTGGATCGGATCAGATCCATCCAACATCCAATGAATGATCGGATCGAATCCATCCAACATCCAAGATGATTGGATCGGATTCATCCAATGTTTTTATGTTTCTTTCTAAAAAATTTAGTTTTTTACAAATGTTTTAAAAATAAAAACTTTTTACTTTTGAAAATTTGAATTATAATGTATTGGATGGTAGTTGGATGATAACCGGATGAGTGGTTGCATGATAATTGGATGAGTGGTTGGATGATAATTGTATGGATGGTTGGAAGGTGAATCGGTTCGGTTCGGTTCGGTTTTGGTCGGTTATGGACTGTCATCCGAGAACCGACCGATCCAAATTGGATGTTGAAAATTTTGATCCGATCCGATCCAATTTGTAACACCCGGAAACTCCTTGTGAGTAAAAAAATAGTCCTAATATTTCTTTATATTTTGACTTCTTAGATTATAATTGATTTCCTAAGTAATTTCCGTGATTGTCACTTATTATTTGAGAACTCCCGATAGAAATCAGTAAGTTTATTCCTTAAGGAAATAAATGAAAAAAAGATGATAAAGTTAAATATTAGATTTTATAGATTAGTTGGATGGGTATTTTGAATACGAGTCCAACGGTTCTTTCCGGAGCAAAAACGGAGTTCTAACGAAGAAATTACGGCCAAATTAGTAGAAGTTGGAAGATTTGGCAAACAGAAGCCGGCGCCAATGGAGTGGCGCCGATCCATCGGCGCCGACGACTGGCGCCAATTACCTGACGTGCCAAATAGAGGGTTAAACCCACCCCTTAGTCATTACTCATCTCACTTTTCACTTAGAACTCTCAAAATCGAAATTTAGCTCTGCTCCTCATCTTGCAAACGATTTCTTCATAAAACCTAAGGTAATTTCATCCCTTAATCCTAATCTTATCCAAGTAAGTGTTATATGAATCTTAACAATTAAACTTCAAATAGGGCTTGCAATATTCATCTTCTTCTTGGAGCAATTAGGTTCAAGTATTCAAGTTAGGGTGTTAGCAATTGAAGAATTAAAGGTGAGTAACTTGTAATTAATTGTTTGTATTACATTTATATACTATTCCTCATCTTGATTTTGGTATAGTTAATGGGAAATCTTGAATAATATGCTCTTAATGGTTAAGAGGGAAATAAGAGGAGTTCAAGTAAATTAATGTGGCTTAATTGTGTTTATTACTTTGGATGCCATAATAAATGTTGATGTTAAGAGTTTGGTTGGATTATATATCCATTGTATGTGATATTGAGATGATGACTTAATAGATGTCTTAATGATGAATTGATGGCTTAATGGTCCAAATGGATTTATTCTTGAAATGTAAACATGGTGGTTTATTGTTGAATTCTTATGGAATGTGAATTAATACATGTGGATGTATATGAACTACATGGGAGTAGTATGGATTATGATAAATGGTTGGACCATTGCTAAAGTGCTTAATATGTTTTGAATCTTATTTGGAGTAACATATTTGGTATTCACTTAATTGGAGGAGCACCTAGTATGCATTGGAAGATATATTCATACATACCGTGGGGTAAGTGTATTTCGTTCATACCTTCGGATACCGTGGGGTTTTCCGTTGTGTTATGCCTTGTGACAATGCCGTGGGGTATCGATCAAGGTATATCTTCGATTATGATGTAACTGGGTAGCGATATGGACCTTCTCCATGGAATCCAATTTGTGAATGTATCGAATTGTTATTCCTACATGCTATGATTATGCTATATGTGCTATGTGTAAACCTCACTTAGGCTTTAAAAGCCTAACACTTGTTATGTGTTTTATATGTTACAGATATTAGTGGTCCCGGATACAAGAAGTTTAGACTGGGGTTGTGAGCATGGGATCATTGTTGGAGAGTTAAAGATTTGAAGAATATGATAGAACTTTCCGACACCTTTTGTTATCTGATAAGCTAGTGATCCATTACTAGTCGAAATTAACTAAATCTTCGTATTAATGGTTATGTAATGATTTATGTATACTTTTACTTTAGTAATGAGTACCACTCTTCCGTTTTATGGAAGTTTTTGTTAACCCCTGTTTTGGGGTGTTACAAGTTGGTATCAGAGCTTTAGTTTAAGTGAACTAAGTATGATGAGGAAATACTTAGACTTAAGCTGAGACGAATTAAGTTATGAATCGTGAGAGTGGGTAGAAGTATTAAGATGTGATGGCCTTAGGGTCGACAGAAATACGTGAAATTAGTACGGTAACGACGGTAATGAGGATTCTCATGTATGATACATTCATAATCGCAATTAGCTACTGTTATTATGAATATATTGTTACATAAGCATACTTGTTTCTAAATTGTTCTGGTGACTAATGATCGGTAAGGTACGTTTCGTGTGTCTATATTCATATAATCATTTCTCAGGGTTATTTTTTGTTTTATAGCATAATGATGGTAAAAAAACGCCACCAAGGTCTTTCAATTCTTTAGAGGACAAATCGGTAAATGATCGAGGATAGGAAGGACAACCTGGAACTGGCGGGACTCATGAAAGTCCGCCGAGACAACTTTAAATAAGTGGATTAAAATGTGTGGAAATAGAATGTAAGATGTTTGATCAAGATGAGAATAGTATGAAATGGTTGAGTAAGTGAGCCTTGGAAGGCATGTATAACAAGTGTTAGAATGTTGAGAGGGTAACCACTGGTTGAAAATAGGGCGTCAATGATAAGTTGCGTGAGTTAAACGATAGACCTTGTTTAAGCAAATAGCCTTCAATTGCAAGTAGAGTTTTATGCATGGTGTCCTCGAGTGTGTGTTACATGGGTTTTTGTGATTTCAAAACAAATGCATAAATAACAATTTAGTTGATGATGAGTCAGTAGGTACACGTGGGTATTTAAAGAAAGAGGTGATACCATTTACGTCGCGCAGTCAAATTTTGAGTTTAGTAATTTGCAAAATACATTATACTTTATAAGAAAAGTTAAATATAGATGAGTGTGAGAACCGACTAGCTTATTTTGTGTCGGTAATTTCTTGCAACTTTTGTCGTATGAAAAGATTTTCATTAAATATACTACGGTCATAACAATATAGTTTTGGTTGAAAAAGATTAAGTTTTGCGGAAAGTAGTATGCAAATAATTCTCGTGATTGTGGTGCAGTACACTAAAGTTATAAGAATCTTGGGGTCATGTGTACCCAAGTTGCTCCAAGTGTTGTTCTTTAAAAGGAGGAAATGTGCGAAATAATACATTTAATACATTGTTATGTATGAAGGTTATGAACGAACTAAGTCGTAAAATATTACAATAAGCTAAGAAAGAACTCTGAGAATGGAGAGGTGTTGGATAAACCATGGGAGAATGTTTGTAAGTTTTGGTAATGGTGTTTAGGAGGAAGGTGAACAATGGGAGAGTTGAAAGTGGACTTTAGCGTCGGTTGTAGTCTATACCCTTGTTTGGTAACTAGAAATACAGTTGGCAAGGGACAGTAGTGTCCGGAGGAAAGATTAGTAGTAATCAAGGTGATGGAATTAGCAAATTGCTATGAGTAGTGTGGTGAGACAGTAAGGAAATACCCTCGACGTTAAATAAGAATTTATGGTGATCTTGTGATATTAGTATTGCACGAATAAGTTTGAAATGAAGACGATGAGATGTAAATTGTATTATGTTTTGTCGAAAGATTAAGTTCAGTCCTTGTTGATGAATAGATTAAAGAAGTATCGATAGGTCGACTATTGACATTGAAGTCGGCAGTTGTGTTGGATGTATGAGGCCTTTTGCCTGTCACAGGGTGCGGTCTGGGTGCGTCCCGCGTATGCCTGTGCAGGCAGGAACAAAACCGTGAGCGGTGCCGGCATGCTGTTATGCAGAGGGTATCCGTAAAGCGGACAATATCGTGTACGGTGGACTTGAGAATGTTACAGAATGTTATAGAATGCGGACAATACATATATTGTGAAACACCACATGTGTGGATTTTGAGTGATTGGCGAATAAATCACGAATAGAAAAGGTTTTGGTTAAATTGCTACAGAAGTAAAAGTTAGGTGGTCAAAATACGCTTTTAGAAGTTTATTGTGGTTGTGCAATAATTTTGGTGTGGTATATGCTTAATCGCATTTTTAGTGTTGGTTTAACTATTGGTCTTATGTGTGAGGACAGTTTGATGGTCTTGTATTTTTAGTACCTTTGGGACTAGTGACCTATGGCAAAATAATAATATATATAAATATATTGTGGAGTATATAGAGTTGTACATACGTGTACATATAGATACATATATGAATTGACTTCACTGGGAAAGTAGCAATGAAGGGGTCGTGAGATTATCATGTCTCGAGGCGTGTGTTGCATGATGTGGGATTAGATGTATTTTAAATTTCATGAGTTGATAACTGATAAATGATCAATAGATCCTTTGAGCGGATGGCTTGGTTTTAAATTCGGTTGAGTCTTAAGGGTATTCGTCGGTTTAATTAACTTGACATAGGCTTGAGGGTTGGAATTACATGAATTGTATTATAATTAAAGTTTACGTAATGTGAATACATTAATTTCTTCTTTTGAGATCATGTATGAATGTCAAGTTAGAATCGGAAGATTTAAAAGTTGAAGGATCACCTTGTGGAGGGGTGTTAGGATAGCGAAAGACTATTGTTGTAGATGAATATTCTACTTATGATGTAGATGGTTTATATATAATGAAGAAATAGGCACGAACATAGTAAGGGTATGGACTATGTCGATTTGTGATGTAGTGTGCACTGTATATATAATGGTTTGGAGTCACAAAGAAGTAATAATAAGTGATAAGGAGGGGACATTAGATGAAAGTCTTTTCGGGGATTCCAGATGAATAGTGCTAGTTGTCAATAAAGTTGTTGGAATATGTGGTTGTAAGATGGTGTAGTGATTTGGCTATTATTGGAATAGAATGTCGAGCGGTAGTATGAGTTTATCCAAAGTGATTTTGGTTGTGTGAGTCGCTAAATAAGTTTACGATTTTGAATCATAGGAAGTTTAATAAAGATGAGAAAGTGTTATCGGTATGTGGGAAAGTTGGGGAAAAGAGACAAATAATGATTGGAGGTTAGTACTTCATGCTAACGTAGGAAGTAATGATAGAAAGGTCGGACCTAAGAATGTAGTTATACTACAGGTTCAACGGAATTATCACCTTTGATATAAAATATTTTAGTGCTTGGTTGCAATGTGGTCGCATAGTACGATATTGATGTGAGGAAGTGGTAGTACTTTTTACTGAAGAAACGTGTGGGTCATAGATGTAGTGATGGGTGCCGTAGATATAGAAGTATTCAAAAGTGGTGAGTATGCCCAATTTAAAGTGAGTATGGATTTTCAAGCATCATACGTTAATGTTATTTTGAGATATGGAAATTGAGATGTGGATGATGACGGTATGGAAGACTAGGCAATAATCGGATAAAGGTTTAATGATAAACGGTTACTTTAAAGAGGCTTACAAATCTAAGTTGGGGAGCAGTTAATGAGGAAAGAAGTAAGGTTCAGGAAATATGAAAGATGAATTCTTGTTCCTTCTAGATTTTTATTTGTGAATGGAACCCATGTGTGGGTTTGGTTAAAGTGCAAAGGTTGGTGATAATTAGGTGTCAACTTTTGGGTTTAAGGCCAAACACCTTTAGTGTAATCGGGAAATTGAAGCTGATTTTAAAAAGAATGATGGTGATGGTAGTAGTAACCTTAAGATACTCATTTGTGATGAGTGGTTTTAGTGAACTAACCTTTGTGTATGATTAGTGAACCTGTCCGTTTGATGATTAATTATTGAGATGGGTTTTGGAGTCTATTAGAGCTCTTTGAATGAGAATGGTCATTAACGATAGGGGCAATTGAAATTAGAGATTCGGTTGGTCTCAGTATTAATTGAGCCTTAAATTGAGTTAGAGTTAGAAACTGAAATCAAGATGTATAGAACATTTTAAGGTTGGGAGATGACTGAAGTCGTATGGTTGGGAGTTTCTTTATGGTTGGAACGTTTATCTGTACATGAGTACAACGTATGTGTAGGGGCTTTGTTAATAAACAATTGTTCGAAGAATTGTCTTTATAGACCGTGTGGATAGAACTTAGATTCCTGTTAGGAATTGTTGAATTTTGGTCGATAGTGAGTCGGTTGACTTTGGGTAGTAAAGGATATAGATTTCGAGGACGAAATCATTTTAAGGTTGGGAGAATTGTAACACCCGGAAAATCCTTGTGAGTAAAAAAATAGTCCTAATATTTCTTTATATTTTGACTTCTTAGATTATAATTGATTTCCTAAGTAATTTCCGTGATTGTCACTTATTATTTGAGAACTCCCGATAGAAATCAGTAAGTTTATTCCTTAAGGAAAAAAATGATAAAGTTAAATATTAGATTTTATAGATTAGTTGGATGGGTATTTTGAATACGAGTCCAACGGTTCTTTCCGGAGCAAAAACGGAGTTCTAACGAAGAAGTTACGACCAAATTAGTAGAAGTTGGAAGATTTGGCAAACAGAAGCCGACGCCAATGGAGTGGCGCCGATCCATCGGCGCCGACGACTGGCGCCAATTACCTGACGTGCCAAATAGAGGGTTAAACCCACCCCTTAGTCATTACTCATCTCACTTTTCACTTAGAACTCTCAAAATCGAAATTTAGCTCTGCTCCTCATCTTGCAAACGATTTCTTCATAAAACCTAAGGTAATTTCATCTCTTAATCCTAATCTTATCCAAGTAAGTGTTATATGAATCTTAACAATTAAACTTCAAATAGGTCTTGCAATATTCATCTTCTTCTTGGAGCAATTAGGTTCAAGTATTCAAGTTAGGGTGTTAGCAATTGAAGAATTAAAGGTGAGTAACTTGTAATTAATTGTTTGTATTACATTTATATACTATTCCTCATCTTGATTTTGGTATAGTTAATGGGAAATCTTGAATAATATGCTCTTAATGGTTAAGAGGGAAATAAGAGGAGTTCAAGTAAATTAATGTGGCTTAATTGTGTTTATTACTTTGGATGCCATAATAAATGTTGATGTTAAGAGTTTGGTTGGACTATATATCCATTGTATGTGATATTGAGATGATGACTTAATAGATGTCTTAATGATGAATTGATGGCTTAATGGTCCAAATGGATTTATTCTTGAAATGTAAACATGGTGGTTTATTGTTGAATTCTTATGGAATGTGAATTAATACATGTGGATGTATATGAACTACATGGGAGTAGTATGGATTCTGATAAATGCTTGGACCATTGCTAAAGTGCTTAATATGTTTTGAATCTTATTTGGAGTAACATATTTGGTATTCACTTAATTGGAGGAGCACCTAGTATGCATTGGAAGATATATTCATACATACCGTGGGGTAAGTGTATTTCGTTCATGCCTTTGGATACCGTGGGGTTTTCCGTTGTGTTATGCCTTGTGACAATGCCGTGGGGTATCGATCAAGGTATATCTTCGATTATGATGTAACTGGGTAGCGATATGGACCTTCTCCATGGAATCCAATTTGTGAATGTATCGAATTGTTATTCCTACATGCTATGATTATGCTATATGTGCTATGTGTAAACCTCACTTAGGCTTTAAAAGCCTAACACTTGTTATGTGTTTTATATGTTACAGATATTAGTGGTCCCGGATACAAGAAGTTTAGACTGGGGTTGTGAGCATGGGATCATTGTTGGAGAGTTAAAGATTTGAAGAATATGATAGAACTTTCCGACACCTTTTGTTATCTGATAAGCTAGTGATCCATTACTAGTCGAAATTAACTAAATCTTCGTATTAATGGTTATGTAATGATTTATGTATACTTTTACTTTAGTAATGAGTACCACTCTTCCGTTTTATGGAAGTTTTTGTTAACCCCTGTTTTGGGGTGTTACACAATTACAATTGGATATCCAATCAAGGTCGGCCGGTTCTAATTGGATCGATCGGTTCTGATTGGATCGGTTGACTTTTTGCACACCCTTATTGAAAACCCTTATTTTCATATGTAAAAAAATGGGTTAAAAACACACTTAAATATTTAAAACATATTTAACTTTGAAAATTAATTAAAATGGACTAAGTTTAAAATTCGGTTAAAAAAGTACCCCATCTCTCTCCCACTTTATAAAACTACCCAATTTTCCCGCGATTTAACCCTCGATCGCGGACCAGTTAAAAAATGAGATAGGTCCGCGATGCACTCCATTTTGTCTAGAAGATGCACTTCCGCGATGCACAAATTTCGGGATGCACAAAACTCACAAAAACCCAATTAAATATATTCTCTAAAAATATTTGGGCAGGGTCAAAATCGCAGACCTATCTCATTTTGAGTTTAAAAAAAATTAAGTTGCCAAATATTTGGAGAAGGTCAAAATCGCGGACCTATCTCATTTTGAGTTTTTAAAAATATTTTTAAGTTGCCAAATATTTGGGGATGGTAGCCAAAATCGTGGACATATAGAATATAGATTTGATCACTTGAAGATGCCAAAATCGCGGGTTCTTGCGGGTCAAAATCGCGGACCAAAACCATGGAGTCCGCGATCGAGGGTGAAATCGCGGGAGAAATGAGTATTTTTGTAAAGTGAGAGAGGGATGGCGTATTTCTGTAAGTCAATCTTGAAGTTCGTCCATTTTAATTAATTTTCCTTTAACTTTATACTAAAATGTTGAAATATATTATAAGTAATTTTGAATTAATTGTACTTTTATAGAATACTAGTGTTGGTCACCGCGCGTTGCGCGGTCGCGATAATTATTTTTAAAGAAATGCAATGTAAAAAGATAACGTATTTCAAAGTGATTAGTTTGCATATATCGATAATAGTTTTTTTTTGTTACAAAGAGTTTAAGATGCACCAGATAATAACTATGCTTTTTATGCTAATATAATCCGAACAACATGTCCCACAATCATATCATCATTATTGAAAATAATATATATATATATATATATGTGTGTGTGTGTGTGTGTGTGTGTGTGTGCGCGCGAATGTGTCACAGTTTAGTTAATTAATATGCAAGATGGTGTATATATGTTTATACATCCTTGTTGTGTTTCATTTTTTTCAATAGTATCTTATGTTGATTATTTAAGGATATGTTAAGTGTATATAATAACCTACAAAACATAAACTGAAAAATTAGTGTCACATGCTAAAAGATAAAATACCGAGTATGCGGATGACCAAGATATTGGATATTAAACTAAACATTTATTATACTTGATCTTAACCAAAAGATCGAGATTCGGGAAATATGTGTTTCTTCTATTGTTAGCCATATTTTTTTGTACTCACCTCCTTTTTGTCACGTTCATTCCATCATCTGATCTGAGATGCAAACAATATTGAGAAAAAACTTGACATTTTTCTTTTTGTATCTAAATCCCATTTTAGGATGCAAACAATGATGTGAGAAACAAAAAATATTAAATATTATACTTGATATTAACCAAACGGTGGAGAACGAGAATATGTGTGTTAAAGTATGAAAAAACATATACTATACTTGATTTTGACCAAAGTGCCGAGATTAGAGAAAATACATGTTTGTTCCAACTTCCATGTTAGCCAATTTTTTTGTACTTGTCTCGCTCTTGCCACTTTCATTCCATCATCCGATGTGGGATGCAAACAATATCCAAAAACAAAGAGTTGACTCTTTTCTTTATATATCCACATCCTTCATGCCTATATCACTCTTTCATCCAATGTGGGATGCAAACATGAGAAAAAAATAAAATATGATTTCTATCTTCTAAAGCTTAGGAGTTGCTACCTCATTCTCTATGTTTGTTATTATTTATATAAAGATATGCTAATTGATTGATTGACATGTTTATGAGATATTGGCATATTGATGTTTCAACATATAAACTAAAAATAATATTTTTTATTAAAAATTGGGGTTAAAAATGACGTGTAGCCAAACGATCTTTTAGTTTTCAAAGGCTTCTCCTCAACCTTTATATACCGACTCTTCAATTGATATATCATTTTTCTTATCAATCTATATTGATATATTGAAGGTTCAACATGTAGACTAAAATAACTATTTTTCATTAAAATTTGGGGGGTTAAAAATGACATGCTTAGCCAAATGACCCTCTTAGTTTTCAAATACTTCTCCTCATCCTTTATATACTCAACTCTTCTATTGTTATATCACTTTTCTTATCAACGTGAGATGCTTAAATTTTTACTACAATCACCATTTGAGAATACTCAATTCTCATGGTGTCACCTCAACAACCATTCTTGGTTGTTGTTTTTATATATAAAAATATATTTATATATTGAAGGTTCAACATGTTGACTAAAATAACTATTTTATATTAAAATTTGGGGGGGGGGGGGGGGTTAAAAATGACATGCTTGGCTAAATGACCCTCTTAGCTTTCAAAGACTTCTCCTCATCATTTATATACCAACTCTTCTATTGTTATATCACTTTTCTTGTCAATGTGGGATACTCAAATTTTAATTACAATACACCATTTGAGAATACTCAATTCTCATGATGCCACCTCAACCTTTCTTGGTTGTTGTTTTTATATATATAAGGATATCATCTTCAAAATAAAACTTCGATAATTTATCATACTAAACATTATCATCTGATAATCAATACAACACCAAATTCAAGATACAATTTATTTGAGTACAAAACAAATCAAGTCGAATTCAAGCATCCCAAAAACCTAAATTCAAACCCCACGAATTCACGCACACCCACAGTCACGAATTCACCCTTCGACCAGTAACACTCAGTTCAACATTCACAACCACAGTCTCACACAACTGTTAACCGTTCGCCCTTGCTCATGAGTCACACCTCTACTACTCACATTTGTATGGTTAGATTTGTTGTATCATCTCTATTTTAGGGTTTAACTATTTTCTGAATCGACTTTGGCAGTGGCAAGCCTATAGAACGGGGAGAAGGGTCTCGTACACCATTCAATCTAAATATGTAATATTTATTTTGTAGTACAAAACGTGCACCCGCTAAGAATTGAGGAGTGATCCGGGGTATTTGAGAAATAAAAGGGGTAAAAGTTCATCAAACTTAAAAACAAAGGGACCAAATAAAAAACGAGGAATCATTTGTGATATGTGCACTAATTAAATAAAAACACAAAGATGGTGGACCAAATTGTAGTTTTTGATTTTTTTTTGGGAACAAACAGCACCAAATGTGTGTGTGTGAGAGAGAGAGAGAGAGAAAGGGGGCTCGCATTCTGAAAACTAAACATTCAAAACAAACAGCACCCCAGCGCCGCCCTGCCCCTCTTCTCCGCCATCTGCCATCGCCCAGCCGCCGCTCACCGCCGTCTGCCGGCTCCGGACAGTTCTCTCAGGCGCTCACACACACTCTCACTCACTCACTCTCTCGATATATCATTCAGGTTTTGTCCCAAAATCCAACTCATAGTTATATTCTTGCCCTAAATTGACTAGTTATAGTGCTATAACATTATGTTCACATGATTTGTTTGTTTGTTTTGAGTTTTGACTTTGACCTGTATTTTTGCCCTAAAATTGATATTAGTTGATTCAGTTTTTTATTGGTTCATATGTTTTATTAATTACTGAAAATAGTTTGATTGTTTATAAGTTATATTGTTTGTTGCTTACATCCATTGCCATACTTCAGTAACTCATTTGCTCGAGATTCTAGACTTGCCTTATATCTGTTAATTTGATGTTAATTTTCTTAGCTTATTTTATTTTATCTACCTATGTTATTGAATTGTTGATGTTAATTTGTTTAATCAATTCAGGGTTGTTTTAATTTGGTTAGGTAATTTTAATTTGCAAAACGTCCTATTTAGTACTAAAATCCTAGGTGCATAAGGAAAAAATTAGAAACCTTGAAAAAAAAGTAAGGATACCGAGAATAAAATCTTAACAGTTGAGAAATTTTATGAAATCAACCCAAAAAAAAACTGAATAAGTCCCTTGAAATCAACCAAAAAATATAAAAAAATCCCTTAAAACGGCGAAATTCGGCTAAAAACACATTGAACAACTTTGCGGGCATTTGATCCAATTTAAATATGCACCTGCTTGGCAAAAATCATGGGTCCGTCCAGTATGGTTTTACTCCTACAGTATGATTAAGGCATTGTTTGGCAAAAATAAGCTAGCTTTTTTTTGGTGTACGTGTTTGGATGACCATAAGCTAGCTTTTTAAAACGCTACTTGGAGTAGCATTTTAGTAGCTTTTTGTGAATATTCCAATATTGCCCCTTATTATTATTTACCAACTATTATTATTATAAATATTAATTTTTAAATTTAATTATTATTAATTAATAAAAATTAATTAATATTAACTGAAAATTATTAAATTAAATTTTAATTATTTATTGATATTAATTTTTAATTATTTAGAGTTATTGTTAATCATATAAATTATTTTTATATATTTTATAATATTAATTAATATATTTGAATTACCAACTACTATTATCTTTTTAAGTATCATTTGATTATTTTTTTTCATATTATATGTAACGATTATTTAAAATCATAAGTTAATATATATTTTTTTCTAAAACTTGTTTTAACAAATTAAAAATTTATGGTGTATATGTAATAATAAATTTTAAATTCTTTTAATTAACATGCTGTATAATTTAATTTTTCTTTACTACATTGGTTGTATTAATTAACATATTATATTTTTATAAATTTGTTTTAATTATATAATTAAATATCGTAATTGATAATTTTTTTAAAGATGTCCCGTTTGGTCATTTTACATGTTTATAAGCTAGTTTTGCCAAACGTGACTTTTTCATCAGCTAGCTTATCACCAACTAGCTTATTAGCTAGTTTGCCAAACATAGCCTAAGCCCTTAAGATTTACCGTTTTTTATATCATCAGTTTTTTTAAAATGATTCTTGCAAATGGATCATGATTTAATTTTAACCCAATAGTTCTCTGTTTGTTGGCCAACTTTTTTGAAATCAAAATTAACCCCAGATAGTAGGTATGCAGAAATAGAGGAAGAAGATTTTACGTTACAGTTTAACTTGAAACTTAGGTGTTTGATGAAATGCCTCGTGACAGCAAGTTCAGAAATTCTCACCTGTGTGCGTGTTGTCCACAATATGCTTTACATATTTTCTTTGATAAGTCTAGCGTTAATGTTTTTGGTAAGTTGGTAGGTTAAGCAACGACTAGGTGTGGATCTTCGTTTCCATGAATGGTGCGTGATTTGCAATGTGATTAATGTAGATATTTCAACTGCATTTTTTATTTATAAACTTCACAATGACGCATGACATGCTCTCATGCTTTCCCATGACCGTGAACGATAACTATTCTACTTTAGCTTTGCTTTTTAAGTAGCTACGGCCTACGGGTGCGTTTGGTACGCATACATGATAGAACATGACAGGATGGGACAGGACAGGACATGACATAAAAGTTGTTCAACGTTTGGTAGACAGAACTGGACATAACAGAACAGATAACATTAGATAAAATACAATAAATAAAATTTAAAGAATGAATAAAATATAAAATAGAACGTGTATTTGATGTTTTATAAGAGAATTAGATTTTATTTTAATGTTATATTGGTAAAACATAAGTCTGTTCCAGTTTGTTCCATGGGGTTGGGGTGGGGGTGGGGGTGGAACAGGCTTGTTCCACTTTGTTCTACCGTCTGTTCCACATAAAAGCTCTGCCAAACATGGGACAGTGATCCAGAACATGGTTCTGTTCTGTCACCAAACGCACCCTACATGCACAAGACATTGGCAAATGTAAAAGCGTAAAAACTTTGACATGTATGGTATCAAATTTTGCAATTTGAAATTTGAAATTTGAAATTATCGTACCCGTTGCATTTTTTATAGGTCTGTACAAAACGATCTTCCGCTTGACGACTACGCCATGGACATCGACTTTGACGACCTTGATGGTCCGTCAAAGGCCCCAGTGACGAAGGCTGGAAAGTTCGCCCCTAAAAACTCCAAGTTTAAACCGGTTGCTAAACCCAAACGCGAACCAGAAGTATCGGTTCCTTTACCGGAATCGAATCCTGTCACCATTCCCAAGGTGGAATTAGATGATTCAAAGCCACCTCAGCAGGAGCCGCCACCACCGGTTGACTCAATTTACTCCAAGACTGAAATTGAGCAACCCTCACACATTGATCCTATTTCTCACGATGCTAATGGCAGTGTGAAAATGGATACCGATCTCACTACTGAAATGGAAATTGACAATGAGCAAGAACCAGATGACATGGATCGAGTTGTTCGAGAAATTGATGTTTTCATTACCTCTTCAGTTGATGCCGATTCTAAGGTTAACCTTTATGATCCATCATTATAACAAGAAGAATCCATTTATCTAGCTTTTCAAGTATTTGAGAAATCTATTTATATCTTTGAAAAATCAAAGTTATGTCACGAATCGTCCCATTCTGTCTACATGATTGTGTCCTAATTTCTTACATGGACATTCTATCGATTGCTAATCTTTATCTTAGCATGTCATGATAATCCTTATCCTTCTTACAGGAAAAACGAAAGAAAATGTAGATCATGATTCTCCGCTTCAAATTATTTTTTTCTTTCTTGTGGTTGCTATGGTGATCCACATCCTTCTAACAAGAATACTAAAAAGGAATCTAGATCCCTATTTGACATCAAACCTACTTTTGCAATTTTATGTTTATGAACACCAATATTATTATATCCATAGTACTTGCTATAAGTTTTAGGGGTTGTTTGTTTACCTCTTAATGGTTCCATTAAGAGGCAACATCTGAATTGCTAAGAGGTGAATCTTGTTTGGCAAAAAAATAGTCTGCCTCTTAATGGTTCTAAAACCCTCTGAATGATTTTGTATCCTGGACCTCCCTTAACCATTAAGCGCCCTCATTTCATTCTGAACAATTACAAAACAACCATATTTTACTTTGAACTATTTCATAAGAGTCTCTTAATCATTCTGACCACTTAATCATTCTGCACCAAACCATTCAGCAACTGCCAAACAACCCTTTAATGCAGTTTTCCTGAAACTTTCATAGAAATCAAGTTTGAAGTTGAAAAATGTATCCAACCAACTTCCAAACTCTTTTGGGAAGAGAGAGAGGTGTAGTCTATTAATAATGCTAAATTCAAGGGTAACAATCCCCCGACGGTTAAAACTTAGTAGGATGGAAGTCCCAACTAGGGGTGTTAATGAGCCGAGTCGAGTTGCAGGTTACTCGAGCTCGGCTTGAAAAAGTAGTACTGGGCTCGAGCTCGAATAACTTTCTCACAATTGGGCTCGACCTTGAATATCTTTTCAATGTTCGAGTTCGGGCTCGATACTCGTTTACGGGCTCAAACTCGAGATCGATTAGCTCGCTTATTGGCTCGACCTCAAAAATCTTTTTGATTATATGATTTATGAACATATGAACGTGTTTGACTCGAAAAGTGTGTTCGGCTCGACTCGAATCGAAATTTCATCGGGTTCTCGAACTAGTCGAGTCGAACATTGGTGTTATAGAGCTCGACTCGTTAAGTTAAACGAGTTTTAGTGTGTGTTTGAGATCGACTCAAGCTCGAAAATTATTAAGCTCTACCTCGAGTAGCTCGTTAGAAGCTCGACTCGTTAACACCCCCAACTACTTGAGAAAACTTTGTTGGGCGTAATAATATAAAAGCTAGGAGTATAGAAATGAAGAATTTGCATATTCATATGCATTGGAGCAGGTTACTGATTCACATGAGTGTTTAATGATATTTGTAACTTTCTACAGCTATATGTTTTGCAATATCCTTTGAGGCAAAGTTGGCGGCCTTATGAACTAGAGGAGAGGTGTGAGAGGGTATGTATACATCACTTAATCTTTGCATACATCTCTTTAATATAAAGGTTTGTGTTGAAATGATTTTAGTTCTGATTTATCTGAGATGCCAATTTATTTGCAGGTTCGGGTGAAACCAGAAACTGCTGAAGTGGAGGTTGAAATGTCTGTTCAAGTTGATTCCGAAAATTTTGATGCTGATGCTGGTGACGACAAAGCAATGCCAAAACAGGTTTGTGTTTTTGTCTCAATATCCATGTGGTGCATAAAGAGGTAAATCGCAAGATCCATGGTCGAGATTTATTCTTTGTTAACAACAATATGCTCTTAGTAAAAACAAGCATAAAGGTCAGAACTCCTTGTGGCCTAGGTAACAACTTGACAACCATGATATTTGAACTAGAGTACAAACGTTCATAACTATTTTTGTAAGTTAGGTTTAGTGAACACTCACACTCTACAAATGGATATATTTTCCCACATAAGCAACATCCTATTAACAAGTACATAATAAGTTACTAACTTAAGATCGTTCACTAAGCTACTAACTGTATCATTACTCGGTGGGCCGAGATTAAGATTGTCAACGCAAGACATAGCAAATTAGTAACTAAATGGACGATCTTGTTTTGGCCCACCAAGGAATGTAACTTATTCAGAGCGTGAGTGTTCACTGGACCTAACTTAAAAGAAATAGCTATGACCATTTGCAATGTAATTCAAATATCATGGTTTTGACCTTTGTGCTTGTTTTTTACTTAGAGCAGAATGTTGTTAACTTTAGGATTGTGTTTCTTCTGCTCTTTCTTCTTCTTCTCTGCTGTTTGTCTCATCCTTTTTTTATATCTTCCTATTTCTTTTTGTAAGACGACGTTCTCAATTATATTTAGGTATTGTCATCTTCATGGAAGCCACCACCAGCAACTGGTTATGCTGTCGGGATTCTGGTGGGCAATAAGGTGTGTGTTCTGTTAACAATCACCTTTTATGTTGAGATTACAGTTCACTTGTGGTGTCATCATTTTATATTCAGTGTTTTAAAAAGCGCTAAGCGGTCGAGTGGCCTTCTAGCACTTAATCGCTTTTAACTTGTATTAAGTGGAAGTAATAGAAACAATGAATTAGGAGAAGGAAAATCAATTACTATTAGCCAAAATTGAGCTAGAGCTCTACAAGAAATGACGATAACCAGAGTCAGGGGACTCCTACCCAGAGAATGATCTCCTCCTAACAACTTGTTAGAAAGTAACAGAATACCTTTTCTCTTACCCTTCCTCCTCCCTTTATTCTCACGACTTACCCCCTTTTCTCTCTCCTTGTGTACTCCTTCCATATAGTGGGCTTTTCTCCCCATTTAGGGTGTATAGTCTTTTGGGCCTCAACTATAGGTTCCCCATCAATACCCACTTCTTTATCTACAGCCTTGTCCACAAGGCTGAAATTAGGAAACTGACTTTGTAACACATCTTCATCGACCCAGGTAACGTCATCTCCCATCTTTCCTTTCCACTTCACCAAACATTGGCGGACTGGTTGATCCGCAATTCTCATCTCACGAGTGGCTAGAACTTCCTCCGGCTCTTCGATGGACTCATCATCAACTTCCAATTCATCCGGTAGTGACTCAGTAGCTTGGTAATTACCCACTGCTCGTTTTAATTGCGAAATATGAAAAACTGGATGAACCGTAGTCGTTGCTGGGAACTTCAGTTTGTAGGACACACTTCCTATTTTGGACTCAATAGGAAAAGGGCCATAGTATCGCGGGGATAATTTCTGATTAATCCTCCTAGCCACCGTTTGTTGCCTGTGTGGGCGAAGCTTGAGGAAAACCCAGTCACCTTCTTTAAATTCCTCTTCTTTACGTTTTCGATCAGCATACTTTTTCATTTGTTGTTGAGCACGTACCAAATGATGCTTCAGTTGTATTAAGGCTTCATCACGATCAACTAAATCAGTTGCCACTTTCTCCACCCTTGTTTCCCCTTGAGTATAACGAATTAACAGAGGTGGTTTTCGTCCGTATACCACCTGAAACGGAGTGACCCCTGTGGACCCATGAAATGTGGTGTTGTACCACAATTCTGCCCACGGTACCCAATGGGATCAACTCTTAGGCTGTTCGGAGGCAAAACATTGTAAATAAGTCTCAAGACACCTATTCACTACCTCCGTTTGTCCATCGGTCTCCGGATGATAGGAAGAACTCATCTTCAACATAGTTCCCTGCAGCCGAAAAAGTTCCTGCCAAAATAAACTGATAAACAAAGGATCACGATCACTTATGATCGATCTTGGAATCCCATGCAATCGGACAACTTCTCTAGCAAAAATTTCAGCCACCTTCCTTGCCGTGTATGGATGCTTTAGGGGAATAAAATGCGCATATTTGGACAACCTGTCCACTACCACAAATACGGCCTCGAACCCTGCTGACTTGGGCAGGCCTGTGATGAAATCCATGGATATATCATCCCAAACTAGATCGGGAATCGGTAATGGTTGCAGCAGCCCCAAAGGAGACGAGGCTAGGTACTTTTGTCGTTGGCAGACATCACACTGTTTAACGTACTCCTGTATTGCCCCTTTCATACCTTGCCAATACACATTAGCCGCAATTCTTTTGTAAGTACGCAAGAATCCCGAATGACCCCCCGTAATTGATGAATGAAATAATTCTAAAATATCCGGAATTACTCCTGATTTGGCAGTTGACACCAGCCTGTTTTTATGAAGTAGAACTCCTTTTTGCAACATAAACCCCGGCCTTGACTTAGGATCCTGTCGTAAATCCGCGATCACTCGTGATAAATCTTGATCCTTGCTAACTTCTTCTTGGATTTGTTGTAATTGCGACCAAACTGGATATGACATTACAGTTTTCAACTCAGCTTCCTCAAACATACGAGACAGGGAATCGGCTGCCGAATTTTCCCGACCCGGTTTATAAAGAACTTCGAAGTGGTAACCCAACAATTTTGCCATCCAGTTCTGTTGATCAGCAGATGCGATTCGTTGTTGTAAAAGGTGTCGTAAACTCTTCTGATCAGTGAACACCTTAATTTCTCGTCCCAACAGGTATGGTCGCCAATGTTGAATGGCTAAAACTAATGCCATCAACTCCTTTTCATAGGTAGATTTACGCAAGTTATTATCAGATAATGCCTTACTAAAATAAGCAATTGGCCGCTTGTTTTGCATTAAGACAGCCCCAATCCCTCTACCAGAGGCATCACACTCCACTTCAAATGGTTGGGTAAAATCAGGCAACTGCAGTAACGGGGGATTTGTCATGACCAGCTTTAAGTGTTCAAAAGCTTTAGCGGCTTCGGGACCCCAAATAAACCCTTCCTTTTTAGTTAAATCGGTTAATGGCCTCGCAATCTTTCCGTACCCAGCAATAAATTTTCGGTAATATCCCGTCAATCCCAAGAAACCCCGTACCCCTGTTACGTTTCGGGGAACTGGCCATTCCATGATACTTTTTATTTTAGAAGGGTCCACGGCTACCCCTGCATCAGAAATCACATGACCCAAATACTCAACTTGGTGAGTTGCAAACACGCATTTCTTACGATTTGCTACAAACTGGTGCTGCTGGAGAATCGCTAACACAACCTGCAAGTGCTCAACATGTTCTTTCCAGCTTCTACTATACACTAGTATGTCATCAAAAAAAACCAAAACGAAGCGTCTAAGATAGGGACGAAAGACCTGATTCATTGTGGATTGAAAGGTCGCGGGAGCATTCATTAGGCCGAAAGGCATTACTAAAAATTCGTAATGCCCATCATGAGTCCGAAACGCAGTTTTACCGACATCTTCCTCTTTGACTCTAATTTGGTGATAACCTGCCTTTAAATCCAACTTAGAGAAGTAAGAAGCCCCATTTAGTTCATCTAATAATTCTTCCACCACCGGAATTGGATACTTATCGGGAACCGTTGCTTTGTTAAGTTCCCTGTAATCGACGCACATTCGCCATGTCCCATCTTTCTTTTTTACCAAGATTACAGGGCTGGAAAACGCACTCGAACTGGGTCGAATGATTCCCTGTTGCAGCATTTCCTTTACTTGTTTTTCGATCTCATCCTTATGATGATGAGGGTATCGATAGGGACACACACTAATGGGATTGCCAGCTCCCAACAATTCAATTTTATGGACCGTGTCTCTCTTCGGAGGTAACCCCGATATCTCAAGAAATACACGGCTGTATCGTCTCAGAATTGCATCGAGTTCTCCTAACTGTTGCTCATTCAACCGCTGTTGGCTGGTCATGGGATTTACCACACTGTCTCCCGTCATTAACATACTTTGGAAGGACGCTGCTCCTAATCTCATTCCGACTTGCCATTTCTTTTCGGTTTTCCCACTATAATCTCCATCCAAGGTTATTTTCTGCCCCTCACAGTAAAAACTGATTGTCTTTGCGTTCCAATCGAAAGTAACTTCCCCTTGTTTCTTTAGCCACGACACCCTCAAAATCATATCCAAATCCCCCAGTTCCAGTACGTATGTATCAACGGTGGTGTTGCATTTCTCCAACTCGAGCTCTACACCTTTACATTCGCCCTGGGTCAAAATCCGGTGACCATCGCCCAACCGAACACCTAGGTTTTTGTAGGGTACCACAGTTAGCTCTAATGCCGCTGCTACTTGGGGAGACACAAAACTATGGCTGGCTCTACTATCCACCAGAATTTCTATGGGAATGCCCTTGATTGCTCCTCTAACACGTAAAGTGTTTGGTGTTAATAATCCTTTACGTTCAACCCACGCAAACAAGCCCATCGAATTACACTTCAAGACTTCTTCAGTTTCTCCCTCTTTTAGTTCGATCGCAACCACCTCTCCAGCTTCATTAATTCCTTCATCGTCTCCCAGGATAATCATTCGAAGCTGTCGTTCAGTACACTGGTGAAGAGGATGAAATCGCTCTCCACATCTGAAACATAGCCCTTTAGTTTTTCTATCCGTCAATTCGGCATAAGGAAGATGTTTGACTCCCCGATTTCGGTCATTCTCCTTCCTGTCGTTCGCCACCGCTCTAATCGGTTGAATCAACGGTGGTGTAGCATTAGGTTTGGTAAAGGTCTGCTTCCTGAAGCCCATGGAATTACCAGATGGACCAGGCCCAGTTACTTTCCGGCCCATACTCATCTCTTGGGTCGATCCATTACCAACGTTTCCTCTCACAAACGAACCAACGCCACTACTCCGTCCGCTATTCCAGAATCGTGAAGCAGTACCTCGGGAATTCACCATCCCTTGCAACTCCGATTCCACATCACGTGCGATCTTCATCGCCTGTACCCGATTTGTTGGATCAACCGGATCTCAGGACGAAGCCCCCCCAAAAAATACCCTAAATATTGTTCTTCTGGTAAACGACTCACCTGGGACGAAACGTATTCAAATTCAGTGATGTAATCATCCACCGAATCCGTTTGTGCGAGATCTTTCAATTCTTCAAAGGGATCATCACTTTGCCTCCCTCCATATCTCTCGATTAGGGCTTGCTTGAATTTCTCCCACGTCAGATTCTCTTCTGTTGCACTCAGAAGATTGAACCAATGAATCGTAGCTCCCTCCATACTCAGTTTCGCTAATTTCACCTTGATTGCTGCAGGAGTACTCTGTACTTCGAAATAGATTTCCGCTCTAGTAATCCACCCTACTGGATCGTCCCCGTCGAACATAGGGAGTTCCACCTTCTTTACTGCCATTCGAAAATCATTCAATCTGTCATCTGGCTTGTTGATGACGACCCTGGTGTGGATCCTGAGGTCTATCCAATAGCTTTGTGAAATCAGCGATCATCATCTCCCTGAATTCAACCAACGATCTCTGCAAATTCTCTTCCATCGATACCACAGCATCCTCCAGCGCCTCCACTCTTTCGTTCACATCTACTTTTGCAGGTTTCGGTCCCATTCTCAGTACACTGGCTCCTCTCGAAGAATCCGGTAGGTCGGACCAATTAATAGAAACAATGAATTAGGAGAAGGAAAATCAATTACTATTAGCCAAAATTGAGCTAGAGCTCTACAAGAAATGACGATAACCAGAGTCAGGGGACTCCTACCCAGAGAATGATCTCCTCCTAACAACTTGTCAGAAAATAACAGAATACCTTTTCTCTTACCCTTCCTCCTCCCTTTATTCTCACGACTTACCCCCTTTTCTCTCTCCTTGTGTACACCTTCCATATAGTGGGCTTTTCTCCCCATTTAGGGTGTATAGTCTTTTGGGCCTCAACTATAGGTTCCCCATCAGGAAGCATAAACGGTTCATATAGAAAATACAGGGTATAACTATTCTTGGATTATGTAAACATATGATAACGAAATTGAAGCTTAAACGGTTCATTTGAATTATAGTACAATCATTTTTGATGCTATATTATTTTTATACAATTACGTATCTGAACTAATGTCATTGACCACCAATGAACTTTGCTAAATGTTAAATTGGTTTCAATCATCAAGGATTACAAGGATGTTAGGTATGTAATGGAAGTTACATATTTATGTAATGCTTCCTTTTCAATTCCGTTTGCAGTTGCACCTCAACCCTGTTCATGCAGTTGTGCAGCTCCGACCATCAATGCAACATCTTAAGGTTCGGCCCCCATCGAAGAAGATGAACGCAACTCGTGATGAGGAGGACATGATTGATTCGGCAGACATCAAGAGTGAAAAGGCTATAAAGCAACCCAAGAAACAGGTTTAGTATCTCTTGCATGCAATAACTATTTTCTTCTGTTGCCAGCATCTAGTATAATCACAATTAAAAAAAATGAGCAGTGGTGAAAATCATCAATTTGATGCCAGTCAACAATCAACTTTTGAGTTCTCTATAATGTTTTTAAGTTAGTATGCAGCAGACATAAGAAAAATATATTCATGACCTTATGAAAGTTGTATTTCATGGCAAATGACTCGATGCTTGTATAGCTGAAGATGACACTTTAACATAAAAAGATATAAGCATGAAAAATTGAAAATTTATATGCCAGTGCGTAAGATGGATATATGCCATTTCAATTTTTTCTTGATTTTATACAATTCACTGTCTATTCTTGCAAGATAGGATACTTACAAACCGATATCATGTCATATGTTTCAAACACAAAAAATTATTTTAAAAGAATAGAAAGAAGAAAATGAAATGAACAAAAAAAAGGCTATAGCAAGAGTGGGGAAGAACTGTATCTTAAGTAAGAAACCAAGAGAGATATGATCATTTGCTTCTAATATACATGGAGGTGTTGGGGAAGGCAAGAATTTTGATTTGGTTGGCTATGAGCTAACTTACTTGGGGGCTCTTTACTAAAGCTTACCCGGTAAGTGCTTAGCGGGTCACTTTACCTTATCGGATGAACATGACTGGGATTGAGAATCTTACCCGGTAAGAGCGATGACAAGGACCGAGAGTCTTATCTGGTAAGTGAGAGTGACGACTCTTACCTGCTAAACGCTTATCGGATAAAAATGTTGCATACGGTGTCGTTTTAATGGACTAAAATCCTACCCGCTAAGTTAAGTGAAAGTGTTGACTGTTGACTCTTCCCGGTAAGTGCTGGATAAACAGCTCCTTAGATTCATCCTTGGACTTTCTGTTTTGCTGTGGTAAAAATTTATCGGATCATTGCTAGTTCTTGAATTTGTGAAAATTTCAGTATTTTCAGTGACGTTTGAATCCACTGGGCTAGCCCATATCTTGGCATTTAATCCCCTGGATGTGCAGGTGGTTCTATATCTTTTATGTATGCTTAGTGAGGTTAATTCTGGTTCTTTGATGTTAATTTTTCAGACCAAGCCACCAGGACCAGTGAATGAGCAAAGTGAGGATACTAAGGAGGTATTAAACATTTCGTTTTCATTTATATTAAATTTTCATGTAATTGTTTTTGAAATATATAATATTTATATACTGCAAATATTCACGCACACTTAGTTTGAACCCTTGACCTCCAGGAAGGCTGGGGTAATCCGGCTATACCACTGGAACAATGACCCTTTGTTTTTTCATGTAATCTGGATATATATATATATATATATATATATATATATATATATATATATCTTTCTTCATCTTGGTATATTATCTTTTTCAGCAATGGATTTCTCTCAAATACCATGGTGCAGCGAGTGAATTGTCAGATACATACATTGGAAAGATGGTTGAACAACCAACCTCTCAAATACAATTTTCCATGAGCCCGTATGTCACTATGCTGATTTGAGTCAGTTTCTGCTATTTAAGAATGTGTGTATCACTCACCATTTGCTTTTTGTTATGTTGGTTGAAGGTCTGATTATATTGACTCCTTGTGTCCTCCCACAACAAATGACAAACTCAGATCAAAAGGTCCATCTAGAAGGTGTATACTCGGTTCCTTCTTTTGTTATTATTATTGTTATTGTTATTAGTACAAAAGTAGATGCACCCACAAACATTTCATCTTTATTATTGCGTCATCATCTTCATTTTGATCTCTACAACAAAGGGCCTTTTTTGAAGAAGGTCACAAAAACTTGTATTTCTTTTTGATTTAGATCCCTTTACATTGTTTAAACTAGGGATGAACATTCTCTAATAGGGCGGAGGATCGTGTGAGAAGTTGAGGTCAACGTGAGAAGCGTGAGAAGTGGATCTGAACCGTTGATCACTTTTAATCAAATTCCCTCCCATGAATTGCACCGGGAATTGATCCGGTGTACCTCGGTGCATCTCATCCTAATGTGCGTCTATTTCTCATCCAGCGGTTGATAAGCACTTCTCATGCTTCTCACGTTAACCTCAACTTCTCACCGGAACCCAACCCAAATGGCTTCAGGTATTTTGTTCTCATGTTGTTGGTCAATGCCCCATACGCTTAGATCATGGCATAGGAAAAAATGTCTAAAAACATACCCTTCTGGTTCTTAAAGCATATAGCCTTTTGCTCAAAAGGTAGAAATGAATTTTTTATCAGTTTGACATGCTAATTACCAGAAATCATCGTTAATGCTATATGAAGTTTCAAGTTTGAAATTAATTTTGGCATCGAAGTGTAGAATAGTAGCTGATTTACTATTTAACATCTAAAAGGATTATTATTTTGGTTATGCCTTCACTTAGTTTGAAAACTGTAACATTTTCAATCTATCTTTATGTTGATATTACTGTTTTCCTGCTTTATAGCTTAGCTCGTGGTCACATCCAAAATTTGTTACTGCAAATGGAAACAAGTTTCATGTTTTTTTTACCATGGAAGAGAATTTTTACACTTTATCAACTTGTGAGATAATGTTTTGCAATTTTTTGTTTCAGTTCTTTGCTCAAACTTCCGCTAGAAGAGCGTTACAAGACTTGGCTTACTGAGGTTAGTGTAACCTATGTCTGTTTTCTTGTATGCATTCTGCAAACACTTGTCTGTTTATTGAAAATCAATTATATATATTATATACATAATAAAGAACAATTGTTGAACAAATTGTCGCTAAAACGAAACCAAGCTATGCTAGAAAACAATAACTTAATATCAATAATAAAAAAGAGTTCTTCAACATGTTTCTCAAACTCAAGAACTTAGTAGCTCAAAAATCCAAGCAAATCGGTAATTTTAAAATCTAAAAACTTAATAACACTAATGAACAACATAATTCTCAATTTCTCATACAATAAATCAAATATCAATTGTTTTTATTATTATTTAAAGACTTTACTGTTTATTGAATTTCGGATAATGCATAACTAAAAATGTTAATGGTTATATCCAATGGATATTAGATGGATTGAATGCACCCTTACCAAGACCTCGCGAAGGATCGTGTGAGAAGTTGAGGTTAACGTGAGAAGCGTGAGAAGTGGATCTAAACCGTTGATCACTTTTAATCCAATGCCATCCCATGAATTGTGCCTTAGAAGGGAATTGATCTGGTGCATCTCGGTGCATCTTATCTCGGTACATCTCATCCTAATGTGCGTCCATTTCTCATCCAACGGTTGATAACCACTTCTCATGTTAACCTCAACTTCTCACCATAACCCAACCCTACCAGACCTCCATCCATCTATAATTTAAATATATGTTACCGTATACAAATAATATCCTTCTTTTGGGCTTGTTCATGATTATACACAAATTGATTTAGGTAGTATATAACATTAATTCTTGTTTGATTTATTTATGACATTTCACCAGGGGCCTCCGGTACACCGATTTACTGCTCTTAAACACCTAGCTCCGAATGAGAGTGATGAAGATATTTTCAGAGTTCTCCAGAGTCATGCTCAATTAGTTCAAGGATTGTGGGTTGCAAAAAGTAAACTGAAATATGGGAAAGATGTAGGAAAGGAAGTTCTACTCAGAAATTACGTACTTCTTCAGTTTAGCAAAAATCCCTTTTTTCATGAAGTGCAGCTACCTAAATCACTTTCATTCAGCGAGACTATTAAAGGCATATTGGATGAATTTGCAACCAGAAGAGATTCCTGCAGGGACTGGAAATTTAAAGAGCGTCCAGATGATTCGTTCATAAAACAATATCCCAATGTTGTTGAGGAACAAAAGAAAATTTGGGATCTCGTGGAGCCACAAATAAACGAGTTTTTATTTCGGCAGAGCTCGAAACATAGTATTGGGGATAGGCGCGCTACGTCAAATAGTACGAATGATGTTTCAATAAGAACCGCAAACGTACCACCTTCTAGGACACCGATGCTAGATGAAGCTCGAGAAGCGTTACCAAAGGCCCTTCAGAAAGTTTTTCAAGCTTACAAGGTTTGCAGGTGAGCCCATTGTCTTCATTTGTTTGATTGTAATCAACTAAGTTACAATTTTGCTCTTAATAATGAATTTCTCGATCTCATATTTAAGGGTAGAATTGGAAAGTAGACACTTATTTTGGAACAAACCAAAATAAAAATGTGGACACATGTTTTTTTTTTTGGGGGGGGGGGAGAGGGAGTAGCAAAGTCGGTCCGCAATTTCACAATGTTGTGTAAATAACTAAATTACAATTTTGCCTTTAATAATGAATTTCTCCATCTCATTTAAGGGTAGAAATGGAAAGTAGACACTTATTATGGGACAAACTAGAATAGAAATATGGGCACTTATCTTTGCGTGTGTGTGTGTGTGGAGGGGGTAGTGAGTAGCAAAGTAGGTCCGCAATTTCACAACTTTGTGTAATTAACAAAATTACAATTTTACCCTTAATAATGAATTTCTCTGTCTCATATTTAAGGGTAGAATTGGGAAGTAGACACTTATTTTGTGACAAACTAAAATAGAAATATGGACACTTATTTAGGGGGGGGGGTCTGCAATTTCACAACTTTGTGTAATTAACTAAATTACAATTTTACCCTTAATAATGAATATATCTGTCTCATATATAAGGGTAGAATTGGAAAGTAGACACATATTCCCTTTACCTCTTACTGAGCTGGTTAAATATACGATGACAGCTTGAACCAAATACGCCAAAGATTGCGTGATATGGCAGTCTCGGAAAACACACTCCGGAAGGGGACTCGAGAGGCGAGAGCTGCGGCTGCAGCTGCAGATGCTCCTCAGGAGGAGCTTCAGAAAACCTTAAATCAAGTTGCTGCTAACATACATGGGTCCTTTGTTTCAAGATCATCGCCAGATCATCCTCAATATGATGAATTGAGGTTATTTTCTTATTTTCTTAACCTTAAACTTTAAAAAAAGATCATTTGGTTTATTCTTAATTGTAATATGCTTTCGTGTGGGTTGTTTTTATAGGAATATTGTTATCAACCTTTTTCTTGCTGAAGGACCGAAAGGGAGGCTCAAAAAGGCCTCCATCTATGCAGCTGCAAGTATGCAGCTGAAAAGGGAAATAACTAATGTTGAGTATCAAAAGGTCAGATTGTTTATTATTTAATCATGCGATATTAATTCACACCGGAGGTCAAATAAGCCTTTGTCATCTAAGAATTATATAGAGCTTGTTAATTAACTACTCTCTCCGTTCCAAAATAAGTGTCTATTTTCCCATTCTACCCTTGATTATGCGATGGAGAGATTTTCTCTCTTTGTTGTCAAGGGTAAAAGTGTCCTTTAGTTATTATGTGTGGTTTGGAGTAGCTAGCTGATGATGTATTTGAACTTGCAGGTGTTAAATGAACTGTGCATTTCACAAAATTCTGCATGGGTCTTGAAAAGTGGGGATAGTCCAACATAAAGATGTATTTTTCTTATCTGGTAAGCTATAAATTATTTGCAAGATACTTGAGATTTATACATGTCCAATTTGAAGTCATGGTTCACAATATAGGTGCACATGTTTTCACATTAAGGTCCTGTTGGTTAGCAGCTTAATGAGCTTAATTGGACTTGCACATGACTGTTTGGTAGTGACTTAATGATATAGAAAGTGTCTTAGTAAGTAAGCTTTTAGGAGGGAGCTTTATATAGAAAACCAAGTTTTTCCAAACTTGCCCCTCAATTTTCATCAATGAAAAAATCCTCCCAAACAACACAGAAACATTCCCAATCTATACAGCCAGATGAATCCACACATACAACTTTATCCATACAAGACTTCATTTAAAACCATCCAACCAGCCCCCAAGTGTAGCGTATACCTGTTCTAAATTGTCTTAGGGGCCGTTTACCAATAGAAACCGGGTAAACGCTGACTCTTCACCACCTTCACTTACCTACATCTTATTGGTCATCAAAATAACATAATATAAAACGTCTCTTACCCACTAAGTGCAAACCGAGTAAGAATCCACCATCCTCACTTACCTGTATTCTCGGTGAGCAAAAATGGCACAATAAGATTGATGGTCTAGACCATCATCTTTGACGAGGTAAGCGTACGAGGCGATAAGTGTTTAGTTAACAACCCCTTGGTTTTAAATTTTAATGTTAAATCTTGATTTCGACATAAAATTGTAAACTCCTTAAAACCATATAAGAAATCAATCGATCTTCACAAACCAAGCCTGATTATCTGTTTTCGTTTGATGTTTCCAGGTGTCGGTTTGAATCATGTTATCAGTGGTGGATCTTTTGCAAAATTCATAGGATTTTTTTGCGAAAAGGAGTAAATAGGGTTACTTTTACTAGTAGTAATAGATGGTTACCAAAATTAAAGTAGAAAAAACTTTGCATTCATGGATCCACCAAGGAAGCCTGGTATGTATTGTGGTAGTTTTTAGACATATACATATAGAAAACACCATGAAGAGCACTCATTCTAGATACAAGTACAACAAAGAAAACTTTTCTGTTTACAACGCTCACCGTTTCGATTTTCATATAGAACAACGAAGAGATGTGCAGAAAGTCATTTGATCCGATTACAACCTACCTATCATAATCGAATCTCCAATTGTAATTGGATTTGATTGGATCAAAAATTTCAACACCGATCAAATTCAGTGGTCATCTAGTTATCCATCCAATTATCATCAAAGTACCATCCAACTAATAACTATAGATAATTATTGACATTTTACGATCTTGTTTTTAGTTGATATTTATATGAAGTGTTTTTAACTTTATAAAGTTTTATAGAACTTTATTATTTAGTAAGTTTTATTTATTAATATGATTAAAAAATAATTATATTTAAATATAATTAATAAATAGTATAAAATAAATACATAAAGGTTTTTTTATGTATTTAAAGTCCATAATTAAGTATATATATCTTATAAAAAAATTAAAGACTTTAAAAACCTGATTTTTATAAATTCACTTTTTAAATTTTATTGTACATGATTTTATACAACTTCTATGTTGATAACCCAATTTATCTACATTCTTGGGGATTTTTAAGAGTAATTTGTATATAATATACATTGTATTAATATTTTTAAATAAAATTATTATGTAAAATATGTAATATTTTCTTGATTCCTACGCACACAACTTCCCCTCTCCATCTCACAGCAGCACCGCCCACAACTTGTTAACAGAGTAAGGATAATTAAGGGATTTTATTTGAAAATATAATCAAGATTCTTCAATATATTAAATCATTTCCATCTAAATAACAATGGTGGGACATGTTTTTTTTGAAAGGGTATCCTAAGCTTTGCCTAGACTAATTTCTGGCACTGATTAACTGCTAAGCATGCAACTCTGAGATAATTCCTCTGGCCACAAGTTGCCAACGTCTGGATTCGAATCCGGGGTAGATGGGTTTCTGAGTCACATCCCTCCAAAGCCTTAACCAGTACGCCACAAACCTTGTGGTTATGGCGGGACATGTTGTTCTCAAGAAACTCGACCCTTGTTACAAGTTAACCCATCTGTTTATGATCCATTTCTGATTAATTGTATAATTTTACATATGTTTTTATGTATCATCACATCACATTTTGTAAAAAGTATGTGATTAGGGGTTTTCAGAACTCGACAAAACCGGAAATCCAAAAATCACATAAAAACATATGCAACTTACATAATTTACCAAACGGCTGAAGAAAAGTGTGCCATACTGAGTTGGGGGATTGAGAGGCAGAGTTATTGGGTAGATTAATCTGTTTGTATAGATTGTAAATGTTTTTGTTTGGTAGGGTGTTTTCATAGATGGAAGAACCATGTTTTTTAATTGGGAAATACTGGTTTGGACAAAACTTGACTTTATGCATAAAGCTTTCTCTTAAAAGCTTAATAAATAAGTCACTTTCTATATCATTAAACCACTACCAAACAATCATGTATAGCTGACTGAATAAGCTATGTGTCCCATTAAGCTCATTAAGCTGCTAACAAACAGACCCTAAGATAGAAACTAGTAAAGGCTGAGGGTAGGACCCAGATTTAGAAACGTTTAGATTAAGGAGCGACGTAATCAAACGGTAGTTTCGTTAACCCCAATACTCACCCTACCCATATACAAAACAAAAGGGCATTGATGCCCTTGGGCCTCTTGTTGGCCTGTGTTGTTGCCCCGCACGACCACTCGCTGATCCATAATTTTTACATAGTGGGGTTACCTTTAAGGTTAATTCTACCCGTAAAGTCGTCCGATGTGTTTTGAGCCTATTCTCACGGTTTCTATTGATTTTTAAAGTTTTTTTATTGACTTTGATGGATTTTTAAGTTTTTTTTGTCTATTTCGAGAGACTTTTTTGAGGTTTTCTTGTTAATTCCGAGAGTTTTTTTGTGTTTTAGTTGATTTCAATGTACTTTTTTGGTTCGTGGGACACAGTTGAAAAATTACTGGGAGAAACTATGATAAAAAGTAAAAGAATGTTTTTAACCTACAAAAATAAAGGAAAATAAAATTTTACTGGGGGATGGGACCCCACCTTTTACAAGGTGGATCCGCCCCTGTGCACGACCTATAGCAAGGGCAACCATATGCTTGGAGTATGGTGTTGCCAGAAAAACAAAAAATGTCATCTAAACACAAGTGTCGTTTGGATTGTATGATGAAGTGGTTGAGGATCCATAGGTCATGCCCGGTTTGTAGATACAAGATGCCCGTAAATGAAGAGAAGCACATGGTGGAATCCGACGGCGAGTGATGGTCTATGAAAAATTATAATACAAATGCAATAATTTAAAGTTGCTATTGACCACATGAATCCTTAGATTCGGCTAATCTGGCCCGTTAGAAAAACGGGTTTGGATAACTATTTTAAAAAATATGGACGTGTCTAGATGGGATCGCTAATATTAGTGGGCAAGGCTCGTGCGCTTGAAAACAATTCAAACATGTAGCCCAACTCGATAATAATTACAATTAATTAGAAATTTTGTATAATTAACATTTCATCTATTAGAAGTGGTTTTTTGATTGGGACCCCCTATTAAACATCGACCACCTCCCAAATATATACTATACATGATATGTTTTATTGTATGTTATTTTACATCCAATTTAACCACTTACCCCACCCCTCTCTTGCCACCTCCCCCCCACCCACCCAGCCATGCACCTGGCCCCTTACCCCTCCTCGCCCTTTCTACCAAACAAAGATGGAGATTTCAATTATTTTTAGAGATTCCATTTCAATTCAATTCAACCATATGCAATCAATATGTTTGATCAAATTTTATTCCAATTCTCTCAAAATTAACCTCCTTTGATAAATTCCAATTTCATCCCATTCCACATACCAAACTCCTCCTTAATTTCTCTTTTCACACCACACCACCCTTCATCAACATCAACATACATGACTAGTATGTAAAAATAATTAAATGGTCCAAGTTGGCCATCTTCTATATATTAAAAAACTACAAGAGGGTAATAAACGATAAAAAACACATAAAAAACAATTGGGTTATGCTGGGGTGTTTGGGATTGCTTATTTAAAACAACTTATGCTTATTTTTAAAAGTACTTATCAACTTATGTCATGATAAAAAAGTATTGGGATAAAAATATAATTGGAATAAATAAGTTATAAACACTTTTAAATAAGCTAGAATGAATTAACTTATCAAAAACAATTTATTTGTGACGGGAAAAAATCACAAACATTTTTTTTTAAATCCAAACACTAAAAATAGCTTATTTGACGTGGAAGAAAAACAATAAGCAAATAAGTCAAAAAAAAAATAAGCAATCCCAAACACCCCAGGGCCCAGGGTACTGATTCTTATAGTACTGTTCGTGGAGTGGATAAGCTAATTCCTGTGGATGTCTATCTGTGGATGTCTATTTGCCGCGCTGTCCACTCTGTTTATAAATTGACTCGTGCTTTTTATTTCCTTCCACCACCATCATTCACCGAAATCTGGCGAAATGAATCAAGTAGTGGTGATGCCATACCCTGGCAGAGGCCACATAAACCCTCTCTTAAACCTCTGCCATCTCTTCTCTTCTCGTTTCCAATTCCACCACCAAAACCTAACCACCGTCTTCACCGTCGTCGTCAGCGAGGAGTGGCTCAAACTCATAGATTCACATCCGAAACCAGACAACGTCCGATTCGCCACTATTCCTAATGTTATGCCGTCGGAGATCAACCGTGGATCTGACGCTATTGGCTTCTTTGCTGCCGCTCAGAACAAGTTGGAAGATCCGTTTGATCGGGTGCTTGATCGGTTGGAGTTGGAGCAGGCGGTGAATTTGATCATCGCTGATGCGACGCTGGTGTGGTCGTTGGACGTTGCTAATCGAAGGAATATTCCGGTGGCTGCTTACTGGCCAATGTCGGCTTCAAATTTTACGTTGTGGTATCATGTTGATCTACTTCAGGAACACCACCATATCTATGCCGATTTATCAGGTACTACTCTTCACACTTTAATCAAAGTTCATGTTTATTTTAAAGGATTTTTTTTCTAACTTGGTGAATAAAGCTTTTTCTACAAACTTAGGCTTTGTTTGGCTAAGCTAGCTGTTGACTCGTAAGCTAGCTGGTAGCTAGTTGATAAAGAAGTCACGTTTGGCAAAACTAGCTTATAAACATGTAAAATAACCAAAAAGGACATCTTCAAAAAATTATCAATTACAATATTTAATTATACAATTAAACAAATTTATAGCAATATAAAATGTTAATTAATATAACCAATGTAGTAAAGAAAAATTAAATAATATAACATGTAAATTAGAAGAATTTTAAATTTATTACTACATATATACTATAATTTTTGAATTTGTTAAAACAAGTTTTAGAAAAAATATATATTGACTTATGTTTTTAAATAGGGAAATTAATTGAAATACCCTAAGTTGACCACCCTTTCATCCATATGCCCTATCTCTCTCCCAATTAATCAAAATACCCCGAAAATCCGTGGCCCAACCCGTGGTCCACAGACACATTTTATAAATTTACAATTCTGGTCCTGGAGTCCGTGGCCCACGGACTCAATTCATGTATATATAAAAGAGTAATTCATTGAAATGCCCTTACTTCACCACCCCTTTTATCCATTTGCCCTATCTCTCTCCCAATTTATCAAAATGCCCTGAAAATCCGTGGGCTTACCCGTGGCCCACGGACTACCCTGAAAATCCGTGGCCACCACTCAAAAAACCCGTGGGCAAGCTTAAAAAATCCGCGGGCAGAGGACAAAAAATCCGTGGGAGAGCATTTCGACACAAAATCCGTGGGCCACGGGTTAGCCCACGGATTTTCAGGGTATTTTGGTAAATTGGGAGGGAGATGGGGCAAATGGATGAAAGCATTGGTGAAGTTAGGGCATTTCGTATAATTTCTCATATATAAAAGTGTCCGTGGGGTGAGTGATGACTCAATTCATGTATATATATAAAAGTTACACTTACAACCCTTACAATTAGTTATCAATTTTTTACTTTTAATCCTTTACTTTTTCATTTTTCATTTTACACCTTACCATATTAACATAAATAATCGTATATGAACTAAAATACATTAAAAATACATTTTTTATTTTTTACAAATTATACTATTGTAATCGTTTCGTTAATACCTTCGAAATGAGCCTAATATTAAATATTTTTGGATTTAATCAGACTATTAAATATCATGAATATATACGAATAAAAGGGATTTAATCTTACTATTAACTTATAATTGTGTATTTTTAATATAAAAGGGATGTAAAATCGAAAATGAATATAAGAAACGTAAAACAAAGTTATTCGTATATATTCATGATATTTAATAGTATGATTAAATCCAAAAATATTCAATATTAGGCTCACTTCGAAGGTATTGACGAAACGATTACAATGGTATAATTTGTAAAAAATAAAAAATGTATTTTAGTTCATATACGATTATTTATGTTTATATGATAAGGGTTTAAAATGAAAAATGAAAAAGTAAAGGATTAAAAGTAAAATTGATAACTAATTGTAAGGGTTGTAAGTGTAACTTTTATATATATACAAAATTGAAACACCCTACGGACACATTCACACTTCATTTTCTAAGTTGAGTCCGTGGGCCATGGACTCCAGGGACCAGAAATGTAAATTTATAAAATGTGTCCGTAGACCACGGATTGGGCCACGGATTTTTAGGGTATTTTGGTTAATTGAGAGAGAGATAGGGCATATGGATGAAAGGTGGTCAACTTAGGGTATTTCAATTAATTTCCCTTTTAAATAACCATTAGCATATAATATGAATAAAATAATCAAATAATAATTAAAAAATATAATAATAATTGATGGTTAAAATATATTGATTAATATTAAAAAACATATTGATTAATATTAAGAATTATATAAAAATAATTTATATGATCAACAATATCTCTAAATATTTAAAAATTAAAAATTTAATAACTTTCAGTTAAAATAAATTAATATCATTAATTATTAATAATTAAATTTAAAAAAATAATTTACTTATAATAATAGTTAATTAATAATAATGAGGGCAATATTGGAATATTCACAAAAAGCTACTCAAAAGTTACTCTAAGTAGCGTTTCAAAAAGCTAGTTGATGGTCATCCAAACACGTACCCAGAAAAAAACTTTATAAGCTAGTTTTTTTTTTGCCAAACGATGCCTTAATTAAAAAATATATGTTATAAAATAAGTTTCATCCCAAACGTTAAAATGATGTAAAACTAAATGATTTTATGTAAACAGGGGATTAGTGAAAAAGTCAATTTTTATATTATTATATCATTATTAAGTGGTTGCACACATATATGGGAAAATGTAAACCGCTTTTATTTTGCAAACCGTCGATTTTATTGGTTAAATTAATGAAATTGGTTCATAAAGTTGTTTAATTTGATTAAATTATTTCATATAATTCTTTTCTTTATGAAATTGTTTCATATATTTGTGTTTTTTATGTAGTTTCATGTATTTTTCTCTGGTGAAACTGTTTCATGTATTTTTGTCGGTCTGATGAAATTTTCTTATTTTTACATGAAAAACACAACTATATGAAACAATTTCATTAAGAAAAGAATGATGTCAAACAATTTCGTCAAATTACACAATTTCATTAATCAGTTTAATCAAATTAAACAATTTAAATCTTACGTACTCACGTTTAGTTTCGTCATTAAAACAACAGGAAGAGGAGAAGAGTATGTCGATTATATACCCGGCTTACAACCGATTAAGGTGACAGATTTTCCGACGGTTGATCGGAGACTCTCGGACATCTTACCCGATCTTGTTTCTATAAACAAAAAAGCACAATTTCTACTATTATCCACCGTGTACGAGCTAGAATCCGAAGCCATTGACGCTATCAAACACAAATTTCAAATACCCATTCACACCTTTGGACCGAACATACCCAACTTGCGGCTCCAACCCACTTCTCCTTTCGATAACCGCAGTTACTTCTCGTGGCTAGACTCCAAGCCAGCAGCATCCGTTCTCTACATTTCATTAGGAAGTTATCTTTCAGTTTCGAGTGCTGAAATGGATGAAATTTGGGCCGGGTTGAAGCAAAGTGGAGTGAACTTTATGTTGATCGCAAGAGGAGAAGCGTTTTCACGGCTGAGTCGAGATTGTGGGAGTAATGGTATAGTGACGGAATGGTGCGACCAATTGCGGGTATTGTTGCATTCTTCGGTTGGAGGGTTTTTGAGTCATTGTGGGTGGAATTCGATCAAGGAAAGTGTGTTCTCGGGTGTGCCGTTGTTGACGTTTCCTATAACGGGTGAGCAAATTATTAATAGTAAAGTGGTCGCTGAGGATTGGAAGATCGGTCGGAAGGTGAGGGCGGGGAGGAATGTGGTGGCGAGGGCGGAGATCGTGGCGGTGGTACGGCGGTTTATGGATGGTGAAAGTGTTGAAAGGAAAGAAATGATGGAAAGGGTGAAGGAACTTGAGGGTATTTGTGGAAAAAGTGTTGGTGAAGGAGGATCGGCTATACGAGAGATTGATTCTTTCATTAGGGACCATTTGGCCTCCCAATAGAGGTAACTCCTTAAATTGAATCATATTTTACTTTTGTATATTTTGATTATTTTCTTGGACCAAAAAATTACTCTTTATCTTAAAATAAGTATTTATAATTTGGGAAAATTGCATTAAAATGGAACCAACTTTGACTTGATTCCTATTTTGGGGAATCAACTTTCAAAATTATCATTTTAGGGTTTAAAACAAACTTTTCATATATCTAGGGGTCATAATTAATCGATTTAGTAGGTAACCGGTCACCTTAATCTGATGTGGCGAAAAATTAAATAAAAATCCATATAAGCGATAATTAATAAAAAATTACAAAATCGTTCCTACCCCTACCCCTACGTTACTCATCTTCATTCCCCTCCTCGCGGTTGCCGGCCGTTACCGGCCACCACCAATGATACCCCACCAATTTTCAACCATCGTCTCTTAAAAGAAATCTAGAACTATTTTCTGAGAAGGGGGAGGCCGGTCATCGTTGAGAATGGGGAGGAAGAGGGGGTGCAGATGAAGGTAGGGGTGTAAATGAGACGAGACAGCTCGCGAGCTACTTAAGATCGACTCGGTCAAAGCTCGGTCAACACTCGACTCGATGTGCTCGACTTGAACTCGAGCTCGACTCGACATACTAACGAGTCGAGTCGAGTTACCTGATACTCGACTCAATAAGCTCGTGAGATACTCGAATTAATTTTATATATAATAAAGTCTATATTATTACTTATTATATTTATTAATTATAAATAATAGAAAAATTAAAATTAAATAAATTAACAAATATAAAAAATTAACAACTTAATATTAAAAAAAGAAAATATATAGTGTCTTGGAGGTTTTAAAAGTTTCTTAGTCTAGCGATGTGGGAGGCTTGGAGCATCTCTTTCAGTTTTTCCTGTCCCACATCGATGGTTTATCAAAAACTCGGTCAAAGCTCGGTCAACACTCGACTCGAGATCGACTCGGTCAAAGCTCGGTCAACACTCGACTCGAATGTGCTCGACTCGAACTCGAGCTCGACTCGACATACTAACGAGTCGAGTCGAGTTACCTGGTACTCGAGCTCGACTCGCATCATTTACACCCCCAGATGAAGGGGGCAGAGGCCCATGAGTAAAAAGAAGGAAAACATAGAGTGAGAAGAAGGAGAGAGAAGAGGACGTCGAAGAAGAAAGGATATGCGCCGATGGGGGGATGCAGTTGCCGGAAATGATATTGGTGGCGGCGGTGGAGCTGCCATGTTTCGGTTTAAAGGTGGCGGGTTTTGCCGATTACCTCTTCTACGTCTAGCAATAGTTCTTTCGATTTCGTTATCAAGAGGTAAAAGTTCTCCGCGTTGCAACCGTGGCATACAACACAAAGATTTGGTTTTGAAACAAGTGACACAGGCTCAAGTGATTATTCAATATCTCAGGATGTAAAAATCGCGCCAGTCCCCGGCAACGGCGCCAAAAACTTGATAGCGGAAAAACGTATAGTTCCAATCAGTGGCCACAGTGTGCCCACAGAGGGGGCGCAAGTATACACCACAACTATGATCGCTATAAGTAATAAAATGGCAAGTATTTACCAAGTATCGTACCCACGAGGACTGAACTACTGAGAATCAGAGAATGTCACGAACTTCTTGCACAAGTCTCGGTTTGAAAATATTGTTGGTTTGTTTGGAAAATGATTAAACTTTTGAATAATTAAAAATGGGTATGGATGTGAGTTCCCTTGAGATTTTTGTAGTAACAAGATGGTTCATAAAAAGCCCGATCTCTCGAAATGATGCGATTTATAAGCCGGTCCTACAAAGTTTCCATAAGGTGTCCATTGTTACCGACTCCCGATCTTGCCGATTTAATTAAGTTTGACTCTAAACGTCAAGTTCTACCAATATGGAGATTTACACCTGATAAGTGCTCAATTTTGAGTACTTAAGCACTTATTTCTTTAGTTTAGTTAGGACTTTTTCATTCTAAAAATCCCAACTTTGAGTCTTTTTTATCTTGTTTTACTTTCTTGGAGCTAGGAATCATGGTTTGCTTGTTTTACTTTATTGGTAGGCTAATGTAAGCATTTTTGGAAAAATCAGCCAAAACAGGGTATTGCTGCAGCATTGGTACAGCATGGATCTGGCGATCAAGGGAATGAAGAAGACGAATTAATGAGCTGGAAATTCGTATTTTGTATTTAATCTGATATTTTGTAACCCTTGAAACACTCTTTAGATTGTAATGGTAGTTTATGTAATGGCTTAGTTTGCTTTTGTACTATTGGTTAACTAGTTGTACTATTTAGTTAGCTTAGTTGCACTTATTTACCAAAGATGTCCCTCCCTTTTGTTATATATAGAGGGACCATCTAGCCTTTTTAGACACACCTTCTTGGAACTGATCTGAATCAGTTCTAAGTTCTCTCTAGTTATTTTCTAGAAATATTATGAGTGTTCTTCCAATCTTCAAATCTTCAAGTGTTCTTCCTTTAATTTTTCTTTGTTCTTAGATACACGTATGCATTGCTGCAGCACTGGAGATTATCTTACTGCACATCTTACTTCCTTTAATGTTCTTGTAACTTATGTTTTATATTTAATGCTTTTACTTTCCAGAATTTATTCTTGTTAGTCATAGATTTACATTCCATTTGTAGTCTTGACATTTATTGCTTATTACTTACATTCTTATCTTTACATTTTTAGTCATTTACTTTAGTTAGTCTTTATTACCAAGTACTTTATACTTCCAATCATCATGTTTACTTTCCAAGTACTTTGCATTTACTTTGTTTCATTTGGTGTAATGAGTAGCTAATCTTGTAGCTTGGGTGTGAGACAAAGGGTGTTATGATGACCAAAAGAAAGTAGGCATTTTTGTGGCAAAAATGAGGTTTTATTATTCCAACCCAAGTTCTTTCAAGATAACAAAATCCTTTGACAAATTGATCACTTTGATAGTGTTAAAGTGTCATGGACCTAGAGATAGGCCATTGAATAACACGTCAATTTGGATGACTTAAGGGGTTATATCGAGAGAGTAACTTGCAATGAGAGTTGTTACTTTTGTTTTCTAAAATGATTCATTCTTAATAAATTGTCATTTTCTCAAGGGATTAAAATGGAATAGACTTAGAGGTAAGCTATTTAGGAGTATACAAACTTGGGAGGCATGGGGGTTATATCGAGAGAGTGACTTTTAACAAAGAGAATTTGTTTTGCCATGTACTTTGAGAACGCCATTTCCACCGTTCCATTATCTTGGGTTCTGCTCAGAGATGAGATTGCTCTAGCTACTGGAATCATGGGATGGTGAGAGTCCGAGAGGAACGTGTCTCAAAGTATATGATAAAACTAGTTTTTGTCACTGCTATGCTGCAGCATTACTGCAGTTTCTTGCTGTAGCATTGTTGTAGCATTGGTCTGCTGGAATTTGGTTTATCATAACATCACAAGTCTTACACCCTTGCTTCTCTTTTAATCTTGTTAATTAGAATCTGTGTTAATCATCAACCAACCATTCAAAGATATTTTCTTCCAAATCATCTTCAGAAATCATTTCTTTCATCATACTTTTGTAGCAATTTTAACTCCAATCTCTGTGGGACGATAATCGGTATCTTTACCACTTTATTACTTGATAGACGACATAGTCCTATATAAGTATACTTGCTTATTGGTTCTATTAGCACACGTCTGTAGGTGTATTCAAAGCACCCACTCATCAAGTTTTTGGCGCCGTTGCCGGGGATTGGTAAGCTAAAAGTCTATAAAAGTATTTTTAAAGATTTGGTTGGTGTATGCCAAGAATATCACGTGGGGAACTTTTCGAGTTAGATCCGGATATTGAGAGAACTTTTCATCAAAGAAGAAGAATTCAAAGAACATCAAACTCTCTCAATATGGACGGACCCCCACCCGGTTTTGAAAATAGACCACCAAATCCACCACCTTTAGAAAATCCCGTTAGGCCACCGTTGGAAAATCCCGTGAGACCACCTTTAGAAAATCCAATTCGGCCTCCACCAATCTTTGGAAATAATCGTCAAAATCCACCTTTTCATCAAAATCCACCACTTTTTGGTAATCCACCGTTTATTCCATTTCAACAAAATCCACCTTTTCAACAAAATCCACCTTTTCAACAAAATCCACCTTTTCAACAACATCCACCACATAACAATGAGGAAGGGGATGATAATGGATATATTGGTAATGAAGAACCACTTAACATCATTGATCTTGCAAACTCGAAAGATGGAAGAATTATGGACTACGCAATCCCAAATTTTGAGCAATTAAATTCTGGGATTGTTAGGCCACAATTAGATACTTTACATTTTGAACCAAAACCCATCATGTTTCATATGTTGCAAGCTAACGGTCAATTTGTCGGATTACCATCGGAGGATCCCCACTCTCATTTAAAATCTTTTATGGAGATCACCGATGTTTATTTCCCTGGGGTATCTCCCGAAGCCTTAAGGCTCACTTTATTTCCATTTTCTCTAAGGGATAAGGCAAGAGTATGGTTCAATTCATTAATACCAGGTTCAATACCATCTTGGGGTGATATGGCTGAAAAGTTTTTGCGAAAATATTTTTCACCTACCCGGAATGCTAAGTCCAGAAATGAAATTTGCATGTTTAAACAAATGGACGATGAAGCAATTTCCGATGCTTGGGAAAGGTTTAAAGAATTATTAAGGAAATGCCCTCACCATGGCATTCCCTACTGTATTCAACTCGAGACGTTTTACAATGGACTCGATTCCAATACAAAACAAATGCTCGATGCGACTTCAGGAGGGGCCTTTACCTTTAACACCTACAATACCGGGTATGAAATTCTTGAAAAGATTTCTGCAAACAATGGCCAATGGGCTGATCCAAGAGCTCCAATTTCAACTCAAAAGAAGACTGTCGGGTTGACGGGTTGCATGAGATTGATGCATACACTGCATTGACAGCTCAGCTTGCTTCCATGACTAATATGCTTAAAAACATCACTACAGGTCAAGGAGCACCGCCGGCTGTCACCAAATCTCCTGCACCTGTCCTTTCTGTGCAATGTGTATGTTGTGGTGATGAACATTCTTATGAACACTGTCCTCATAATTCTGAATCTGTAAACTATGTTCAAAACAGACCTAATCCTCACTCCAACACATACAATGCCAGTTGGAAGCAGCATCCTAATTTCTCTTGGAATAGTCCATGTTTAAATCCACCTGCACAAAAACCAAAAGGGAATGCTAATTTTCAAAATCAAGCAAGCAGCTCCCAAAACCATTACAAGGGAAATTTTCAAAGCAACCATCATCAGAATAATCGTCATCAAGGTTTTCAAAATAATCAACCACCTTTTCAAAACCAAAATCATGCACCTCCACACGATGACTCAAATCTTTCTTTGGAAGCACTCATGAAAGGGTTTATGACCCAAACTCAAGCTTCAATCAGAAATCTTGAAACTCAAGTCAGTCAACTTGCTTTAAATCAAAGCACTAGGGCCTCAGGAACTTTGCCTAGTAATACTGAAATCCCAAAGGCCCTAGGAAAGGAACATGTGAAGGCTGTGACTCTTAGGAGTGGAAAAGAATTACCTGAAACTGTGGAGAAGGAATTTGGCCCTTTGACCAAAACAGATTTTGATAAATTATCCAAAACCAATCCTACTCCAGAGATTCAGGTTGTTCCAAATCAAAAAGAAGACTTAGGATCACTAGTTCAAGTCCATCCAACATGACCAACACCACAAGCATATTGGAACCATCTGGCTCAAAACCTTCAAACAAAGCTGTTATCAAACCAGTCCCCCTTACATTCCTTACCCCCAAAGGATGAGGAATGAAAAGGAGGAATTGCAATTTAAAAAGTTTTTGGATGTTTTCAAACAATTGCACATCAACATACCTCTTGTTGAAGCAATAGAGCAGATGCCCAATTATGCTAAATTCCTTAAAGACATTTTGAGTAAGAAAAAGAAGTTGACTGAGTATGAGACTGTTGCCCTCACTGAAGGTTGCAGTGCTCCATTTTCCAACAAATTACCCCCTAAGCAAAAAGACACAGGGAGTTTTACCATTCCCTGTTCAATAGGTGGGAAAGAAGTTGGACAAGCTTTGTGTGATTTAGGTGCCAGTGTCAATCTCATGCCCTTATCAATTTTCAAAAGTTTAGGCATAGTAGAAGCCAGACCTACCACAGTCACACTCATCTTAGCTGATAAGACCATTGCCTATCCAAAGGGTAAGATTGAAAATGTTTTAGTCCAGGTTGACAAATTCATCTTTCCAGCTGATTTTATCATTTTAGACTTTGAGGCTGATAAAGATATTCCTATTCTTTTAGGAAGACCTTTCTTAGCCACTGGTAGAACCTTGATAGATGTCCAGAAAGGAGAGTTGACCATGAGACTTCAGGACCAAAAAGTCACATTTAATGTCTTCAATTCCTTAAAATACCCAAATGATATGGAAGACTGTTAAAGCATAGGTACCATCGAGTCATTGTGTCATGAGGAAGAAGTCAACCAGACCTGTAGGATAGAACAGGAGGATGAGAAAGTAAGTGAGGAATATGATGATGATGAAATTCCCATAGAAGAGGAGACTGTCCCTTTGGTTGCGACAGCATTCGAGCTGCTGGAAAATAGTGAGCAAAAACCAGCCATACCTTCCATAGTTTCACCACCTGATCCGGAGTTGAAGAAACTCCCATCTCACCTAAAATATGCCTTTCTAGGAAAAGAAGACAAATTACCTGTTATCATATCAGCTACCCTAGAATTGCATCAGGAAAAGAAGTTGGTAGATATGTTGAAGTTACACACCAAAGCCATAGGTTGGACCATTGCTGGCCTTAGGGGGATTAGTCCTTCTATTAGTCAACATAAGATCATCCTAGAAGAAAAGAACTTCAAGTCCATAGAACCTCAAAGAAGGCTGAACCCTGTCATGAAAGAAGTAGTGAAAAAGGAAATTTTAAAATGGTTAGATGCAAGAATTATTTTCCCAATAGCCAGTAGTTCTTGGGTTAGTCCAGTCCAATGTGTGCCTAAGAAGGGAGGGATCACTGTCATTTCCAATGACAAGAATGAACTCATCCCAACTAGAATAGTCTCCGGATGGAGAATTTGCATGGACTACCGTAGACTAAACAATGCTACTCAAAAAGATCTTTTTCCTTTACCTTTTGTCGATCAAATGTTGGACAGGTTGGCTGGAAAAGAGTTCTACTGCTTCTTGGATGGGTACTCAGGTTACAATCAGATAGCCATAGCACCGGAAGATCAAGAGAAGACTACTTTCACTTGTCCTTTTGGCACTTTTGCCTTCAGGAGAATGCCCTTCGGACTTTGCAATGCGCCTGCTACTTTCCAAAGATGCATGATGTCCATATTCTCTGACATGCTTGAAAAATCCATTGAAATATTTATGGATGATTTTTCTGTTTATGGTTCATCGTTTGATCATTGTTTGGAAAATCTAAAACAAAGTCTTAAAAGGTGTGAAGAAACTGACTTGGTTCTTAACTGGGAAAATGTCATTTCATGGTTACAGAAGGGATTGTCGTTGGTCATTTAATTTCAAAAAGAGGAGTTGAGGTAGACAAAGCTAAACTTGAAGTTATTGACAAACTACCTGAACCAACCACTGTTAAAGGAATCAGGAGCTTTCTTGGTCATGCTGGTTTTTATAGACGTTTCATAAAAGATTTTTCAAAGATTTCAAAACCTTTATGTCTATTATTACAGCAAGACCAAAAATTTGATTTTGATAAAGATTGCAGAAATGCATTCCTTACTTTAAAGAAAGTTTTGGTAACTGCTCCAGTGGTTGTTGCTCCTGAATGGGACAAACCTTTTGAAATCATGTGTGATGCAAGTGATTGGGCTGTTGGTGCAGTTTTAGGTCAAAGAAAAGGAAAGATTTTTCATTCCATCTACTATGCAAGCAAAACCCTTAATGAAGCTCAAATTAATTACACAACAACTGAAAAAGAGTTATTAGCAGTGGTTTTTGCATTTGAGAAATTTAGATCATATTTAATGGGAGCTAAGGTCATTGTTCACACTGACCATGCTGTCATTAAATATCTCATTTCAAAGAAAGATGCAAAACCAAGGCTAATAAGATGGGTTTTGTTACTGCAAGAGTTTGACCTAGAAATTGTTGATAGGAAAGGTGTGGAGAACCAAGTGGCTGATCACATGTCTAGGTTGGAAAAGCTTGTTGAGAGTAGGGAAGGAGGAGATATCATAGAAACCTTCCCTGATGAAAAGATTCGTATGGTACAATCACAACTGCCATGGTTTGCTGACATAGCTAATTATTTAGCTTGTGGCATCAAACCCACTGATTACACTCACCATATGTTGAAGAAATTTCTCCATGATTGTAAATTCTACATATGGGATGATCCTTTTTTGTTTAAACTTGGTACAGATCAAATACTGAGAAGATGCATCCTAGAAACAGAAGTGGTAGCAATCCTGCAGCATTGCCACCAGTCAGCTTATGGAGGACATTTTGGAGGCCAAAGAACAGCAGCTAAAGTTCTTCAATCTGGTTTCTATTGGCCTACTCTCTTTAAAGATGCCCATAACTTTGCACAAAGGTGTAATGAATGCCAGAGAAGTGGTTCCATTTCTCAAAGAAATGAAATGCCTTTGAATGGGATCTTGGAAGTTGAGTTGTTTGATGTTTGGGGAATTGATTTTATGGGTCCATTTCCACCATCAAACAATTTCCAATACATTCTTGTTGCTGTTGATTATGTATCCAAATGGGTAGAAGCAATGGCATGTGTTTCAAACGATGCAAAAACTGTTGTCAAGTTTTTACAAAAACAAGTTTTTACAAGGTTTGGTACCCCCCGTGCACTAATTAGTGATGAGGGTACCCATTTTATAAACAATTTGTTAAGTAAAGTTCTTGAAAAATACAATGTGAAACACAGAGTTGCCACTGCTTATCACCCACAAACAAATGATTTAACTGAACTCTCAAACAGAGAAATAAAAGGGATTTTAGAAAAGGTTGTCAAACCAAACAGAAAAGACTGGGCTTTCAAATTAGATGATGCTTTATGGGCATACAGGACTGCTTTCAAAACACCTTTAGGTATGTCTCCATATAAGTTAGTCTTTGGAAAGGCTTGTCACCTCCCTTTAGAATTAGAACACAAAGCACACTGGGCCATAAAGGAATTGAACATGAACTTAGATGATGCTGGTAACAAGAGAAAGTTACAACTCTGTGAACTAGAGGAACATAAGAATATGTCCTATGAGAATACCAAACTCTATAAAGAGAAAACCAAAAAATGGCATGACAATAGAATCAGGCATAGAGAGTTGAAAGCTGGTCAAAAATGTCTTTTGTTCAATTCTAGGTTGAAATTGTTTCCAGGTAAACTAAAGTCTAGATGGTCAGGCCCATTTTTCATACACAAGGTTTATCCATATGGGGCTATAGATTTAGTTAACCCGGAAGACAATAGTGTGTTCAAGGTCAATGGTCAAAGAGTAAAGCTATACCATGATGCTGCAACATCTCCACTACATTACCCTGTGGAGGTGGTTTCTTTGTGCTAAAAGCTTCAAACAAAGATGGGAACTATCTTTAAAAGTTCCAATTATCCTTGTAAATATTCTTTTTAATGCATTGTTATGTTTCTGTATTAGTTGAGAGTAATGTGTTTACTGATATGCAGCCGATTAAGCAAACAAGGGAAACCAAAGGATGCTGAATCAATGCTGCAGCATCAGAAGGGTCAGTTTTTTTGAGGAAAATCAGAGGGAAATTAAATAAGATTTTATTCCAAGGAATTTAAGGATAGCACTGGAGTTGAAAAGCAGAAAAATCTTAATAAAAGGAAGCTAACTAAGTCAGTTTGCCTTTTGCTAACTGGACTAAACATAATGTTGGAACAAAGTACATACCTAGCTTCCTATGTGTACTATCCTTAAATAAAACCCTTGGGTAATACCCAAACCCAGTTGGATTACTGTTCCCAATATCAGATAAGGACAATGGTCTTTTCAGCTTTCCACCTAAAACCCCTCTCTAACCCCTCGTCTCACTAAACAAACCCACTCTCTTCCTCACTCTCATCTCTCTCGTCTCTGCCACGAACGAAAACCACCAAACACTCCCAAAATTCAAAATCTCTTCTTTCTCTTTCAATCGAAACCTGTGATCTGATGGCAAGGGTGAAACGCACCCTACCCAGAAACCCTAATGAAGAAGCCGAAGCTCCAAGTGTGCGATGAAGTGGTCGAAACCGGGCTGTGGTATGCCCCCCTGTTTCGAACCGAGAACCAGAAATGGTGAATCTTGAGGATGACTCGATTCCGCCCCTGCGCCATGTTCCCTTCGCAAAACCATCACCGAAGAAAAAAGCGAAGGGAGAAGGTTCGGGTGTGAAATCAACAGAAGCTCCCATCGCACCCCCTGTTACGATCGAAACCGCAAAATCACCATCGAAGATGCTTGCCCTCGTTCCCTGCACAGGTCCACACTCAGTTTCTGCAAAGGAGGGTAAGAAAAAGGTATTGTCTCCTCTTTCAAAAATCCCTGTCGATGGTCTTTTTACTTCCTGTTCAGAGGATGATCGAGAAAGACCCATTGTGTTATGATGACCAAAACAGGGTATTGCTGCAGCATTGTTACAGCATGGATCTGGTGATCAAGGGAATGAAGAAGACGAATTAATGAGCTGGAAATTCGTATTTTGTGTTTAATCTGATATTTTGTAACCCTTGAAACACTCTTTAGATTGTAATGGTAGTTTATGTAATGGCTTAGTTTGCTTTTGTACTATTGGTTAACTAGTTGTACTATTTAGTTAGCTTAGTTGCACTTATTTACCAAAGATGCCCCTCCCTTTTGTTATATATAGAGGGGCCATCTAGCCTTTTTAGACACACCTTCTTGGAACTGATCTGAATCAGTTCTAAGTTCTCTCTAGTTATTTTCTAGAAATATTATGAGTGTTCTTCCAATCTTCAAATCTTCAAGTGTTCTTCCTTTAATTTTTCTTTGTTCTTAGATACACGTATGCATTGCTACAACACTAGAGATTATCTTACTGCACATCTTACTTCCTTTAATGTTCTTGTAACTTATGTTTTATATTTAATGCTTTTACTTTCCAGAATTTATTCTTGTTAGTCATAGATTTACATTCCATTTGTAGTCTTGACATTTATTGCTTATTACTTACATTCTTATCTTTACATTTTTAGTCATTTACTTTAGTTAGTCTTTATTTCCAAGTACTTTATACTTCCAATCATCATGTTTACTTTCCAAGTACTTTGCATTTACTTTGTTTCATTTGGTGTAATGAGTAGCTAATCTTGTAGCTTGGGTGTGAGACAAAGGGTGTTATGATGACCAAAAGAAAGTAGGCATTTTTGTGGCAAAAATGAGGTTTTATTATTCCAACCCAAGTTCTTTCAAGATAACAAAATCCTTTGACAAATTGATCACTTTGATAGCGTTAAAGTGTCATGGACCTAGAGATAGGCCATTGAATAGCACGTCAATTTGGATGACTTAAGGGGTTATATCTAGAGAGTAACTTGCAATGAGAGTTGTTACTTTTGTTTTCTAAAATGATTCATTCTTAATAAGTTGTCATTTTCTCAAGGGATTAAAATGGAATAGACTTAGAGGTAAGCTATTTAGGAGTATACAAACTTGGGAGGCATGGGGGTTATATCGAGAGAGTGACTTTTAACAAAGAGAATTTGTTTTGCCATGTACTTTGAGAACGCCATTTCCATCGTTCCATTATCTTGGGTTCTGCTCAGAGATGAGATTGCTCTAGCTACTGGAATCATGGGATGGTGAGAGTCCGAGAGGAACGTGTCTCAAAGTAGATGATAAAACTAGTTTTGTCACTGCTATGCTGCAACATTACTGCAGTTTCTTGCTGTAGCATTGGTCTGCTGGAATTTGGTTTATCATAACATCACAAGTCTTACACCCTTGCTTCTCTTTTAATCTTGTTAATTAGAATCTGTGTTAATCATCAACCAACCATTCAAAGATATTTTCTTCCAAATCATCTTCAGAAATCATTTCTTTCATCATACTTTTGTAGCAATTTTAACTCCAATCTCTGTGGGACGATAATCGGTATCGTTACCACTTTATTACTTGATAGACGACATAGTCCTATATAAGTATACTTGCTTATTGGTTCTATTAGCACACGTTTGTAGGTGTATTCAAAGCACTCACTCATCAACACCCAAATCTCTTTGTGATATAAATCTCGACCGGCGTTTGAACCTTAATAAATCATACAAAACCCGCCTCTCGACGTGGTTATCAAATACTCTCTCAAATCTTTGTGCATCACTTAAGCCGTATGTCAAATCCGCCCCTCTCGAGGTCTAAGATCTAATATTAACACATCAAAGTGATCGGCTTATCCGCGTTGAGTTTAAGTCTCGACTCAAGTGACCAATCTCGAGAGTTAGTAACAAATGGCCACACCCAAGTGTTGCCTACTAGTCTCAAGTTTGTTCACATCCACACCCAAGGGGTGCTTAGCTCATAATGAAATTAAAAGGCATAACAATATAGAAGAAAGGCATAAAAGTTACTTGCATAAAATTAAAGACGCGCCCACAGTGGGTACACTGTTGGAAATTACAAACAAGGAATTAAAATGCTACAACTCTTCAAGTTTTTAAGAAACAAGAAGAAGAATTAACTAGTGGAAAGCAAGTAAAATAAAGCTCAGAATTAGATGCTCTTGAAGTGATCCAAGCCCTTTCTTTTATAGCTCCCAAGTTGTGTAATACCCAATGGACAAAAGGTATAATACCCAATGGGCAAAACTTATTTTATCCAAAGGGTAAGAGCCAATACCACCTTCCAATGCCCTTAGTTTACTGAGATACCCAGATCTTGCAAATCTTCATCATTGCTAACATTCTTTATCCAGATAATTGCATTATCCGTTGGGTAATAGGAATATCCGTCCGTGCTCACAGTGGGCGGCCCTGTGCCCACAGTCGAAAGTGCAGTTTTTCCAAGAAAATAAACTTTTGAAACGTCATCATCTTTTTATCACATTTTAGACCAAATAAAGGGGAAAGAAGCAAAGTGGGTTTAAAAACAATATACAATCCTAGAAAAAGAGTAATAATAAACTCTCAAAAATGAGATTTATCACACCCCCAAACTTAAGGTTTTGCTTGTCCTCAAGTAAAAGAAATGAAGGAAAAAGAATTTTTACGGAGGGAAAGAAGACGAAACTTACAAACATGCTTGAATGATTCCTCGGAGTGTGCACTTCTTCCTTTCTTGACTATTTGTTGGAACTTTGATCGGTAGGACTTTTCGGGTTAGTGTTTGTGGCTAAAAAATTTTCTGCCCCCCAAACTTGAACTAAACTACAAAAGGAATTTGGATATATCTTTGTTGCTTTTCCTTTGAGTTCTATTTCAGTCACAAAACCCAAGCTTCTTGATTTTTCAATTTCTACGAGCTTTTTGGGTTATGTTTTTCCTTCCAATTTTTCGAAGGTGGTTTTCCAATTTTTCGAAGACATTTATTTATTTATTTGTTTTTCTATTTTTTATTTTTTTTGGATCATACAAGTAATGATCATGTTATTTCCCCACCCCCAAACTTAAAGATGGACAATGTCCACATTGTCGTATGGAACGGCTCGGTTGTGGGAACGAAGGGAGACGTGTTTAGGCCACACAAGAGGGCCTACGTCCTCTCAAAATTACCTACAAATAGTCAAGCGAGGTTGAAGTATCTGAAAATGAAAGGAAATCATAACAACAATTCAAGCAACACAAATCATCATCAGTATTTAAACAAAACCCGCAAATGATACACAAAAGGCGGGAAGGTAGTTACGAGTGTTAGACAAACCCAAAAGACAGACAAAAAAGAAATGTTTAAAACGATGATGATGAACCAAAAGCTATTTCGTTGGAGATTACTGCCCACTGTGAGGGTCTGTGGGCACAGAACCTGCTGGAAATCCGGGCGAACGATCGTCTTCTTCATCCTGTGGAACAGAGGCAGAGGTGGATCCTCCCTCCATTCGTGCAACTCGTTCTTCAAGAGCATCAAGTCGGGCAAGGATCTTCTTTGAAGTTTGGTTGGTTTCCTCTTTTTCGAATACCAATGTCGCCAACCACTCGGTCGTGCCATAACCTGCGTTCGTGGACTCTGTAGTGGCAGCCGGCTGCTGCGGTGGACGCGGAGGAATAGTAGGCTTGGGCCACGGAGGCTGTTGAGGTACGACTTGATCTTGCAAAACAACGGGAGTACGCGTGGCGCTCTTTCGGCGCGAAATGGTTTCGCTATTCAAGTGGGTCTTACCAAACGTGATTACATCATGTTTATAAGTTGGTACCCGAGCCTTAGCACACAGCTTGGTTATCAAACCCGGGAAAATCAACCTACTTTGTACCCGTGCTGCGGCCTTGGTAATCGCGTCATGAGCTATTCGGCCGAGATCAATCGGACATTCTTTGAGAATACAATAGAGCAAAATACATCGCTCATAATCAACAGTACTATCGTGAGCAGTGGGCATCAAGCTGTGCCTTAGGAACTGAAACCAAATAGCCGCTTCGTCCGTGAGATGGTTGGCCCGGATCATGGATCGATTGTTATCTAGGGACCAACCATAACCCGGACGTACCAACGCAGCGGCAATGTCCTCGTCCGAAATAAAAAGTAATTTCTTGGAAAGCTGATTGTATGAACACACAAACGGGACCACAAGGTTTAAAGCTTTATTTAGTGCCGCCCTGGACCAATCGACAACCCGTCCACGAAGCCGTTAGGGGCTGTGTTCGGCAAACGCAGCAGCCGCGTAAAACTCGGCTACCAACGTTTCATTTTCTTTGCATGGGATCGGTATCAGCTTCTCCCAATGTATCGCAAACAGGCGTTTCTTAACGTGCGCCACAGAGTTTACCAATGCGGTGTCGAAAGCGCGCTCTAGCAAGATTTTGTTGGTTTTGATGAGATCATACCTCGCTTTGACCACAGTGTTGTGGACAGGAGTGACCGACTTGGTTCGAGTGGCGTTGCGTGTACGACGTGCTATGATTGGTTTCTTTCCTTTGTCATCGGCTCTTATTTCCTCTTCAAAATCACTGTTCGAAGCCGCGGTATTATTCGCCTTTTTCGGTGGTGGTTTTCCGAAGAGGATGAACTAGAATCTGTTGGTTGCATCCCCATGGCCGCTTGATGCTCAGACGGACCTGCAGTGTCCATCTGCTCGACATTTTCTGCTGCGTTGCTTGTGCCCGTTGTGGGTACGTCCTGCTCACTGTGGGCACACTCGGCATTTTTTGGGTTTGGGCCATCAGGGTTTTCTTTCTCCACAGGCTCCTCAAATGGGTAAGGGGTGTTAGACTGAAGTGGTTGGTTTCCCTCAAAGCTAAACCACAGGCCCGAATCAGTGTCAAAGCGTTTGGCTTTAGATGTTCAAATCAGTGTCAAAGCGTTTCCCTCCCCCAAATCTCCCCTTTTGTTCAAATCAAAGCGTTTGGCTTTAGATGTTAATGGCGGATTTTTGGGAGGGATGTGGATGGTGGTAGTCATGGTGGGTGGGGCTGTTATAAAAATGGATTTCAGAGGGTGAGTTTGTGGTGGTGGAGTGGTTGGGGTTTGGAGATAATGGGGGTTTCGAAAATCACCAAGGGGGTTGTTAGGGTTTAGTCTTAGGTGAATGGGAGGGATGGTAATGGGTATTGTGGGTGGTGAAATACACACAAAAGGGGGTTGTGTAAAGGGTATCAGGATGGTGGAAGGGATGATAGGAGTAGGGTTTTGAAATGGATTTTGAGGTGGGTTTTGGTTAGGTGGGTCGATCACTCGAGTGAGCACCTCGTGAGTTTCAACATAAGAGTGTACATATCTTGGTGAGGAAGGAGTTGCAGGTTCGTCGGCGGTTTGAGTGTCGCCGGTCGAAGCGCCGGAGGAGACGCCAGCGGTGGTTTGAACAACCATTGTGGAGGAGGCGGAACTGAGTGCTTGGGTCTCGGCCACCACTGATGCGTCCGATGAAGGTGGGGCGTCGGAGATGACGTCGGTTGGAGTAGCAGATGCGGCGGATGTCGCCGTGGTGATGAGCTCAGCGGCGGTGGCGACGACGGTGGGAGCGGACGGCTGGCCGTCGCTGGTGGCGGAGTGGCGGACGAACCGCCGCGTGGGTCTGCCGGGAACGTGAACCAGAGCTTTCTTTCTAGCCATGGGAGGAGAAGTGAGATTGGTGAGAGCTTTTGGGGAAGATGACCACAAATGGGTTTTTCTTTTAAAAAAAAGTTTTCTTTTGAAAAGATGCTTTTTGTTTCAAGACCCTCTAGTTAGCAAATGTTTTATGTTTCAAAAAAATTGAACAACCATTGGATAAAGGCTTTGACCCTTGGTTAAAAAAAAATTGAAAGTCCTACAGCCAATGGTTTTCTATTTACAGCTGGGTTTTTGGCCTTGAAACCCCAAACAAGTACCACCATATCCTTAAAAAAATATTCTCTTGAAACAAGTGAGTACTTGTTGTACTAGAGAAGTTTCTCTTTTCTGCATGCTCCCCAACAACTTGTTTTCTTAAAAACTTGCCCCACATTTTGCTGAAAAAATACACTCCCCCCCCCCCCCCCCCAAGACAGTATTGTTCGAAAATTAAGGTCTGTGGGCACGTAGTACCCACAGTGAGCAACCTGCACTATTAATTCTAGAAATAAAATACAACAAAGGGTAAGCAATAATATATACACTATATACACAATGGTTCATTAAAAATCACTCGTCACCTCCAGCGGGTATGGGCGCTTCATTTGGAATAAAGTGCTTGACCCGGTGACCGTTAACCCGGAAGATACTTCCATCTTGTGGGTTAATTAAATCGATTGTTCCAAACTTACCGACATCCGCAATGGTAAAAGGTCCTGACCAACGTGATTTTAATTTTTCGGGAAACAACTTCAACCTAGAGTTAAAAAGGAGCACTTGTTGATTTTTTTAAAAATTCCTTTGGCTGATACGACGATCATGCCACACTTTTGTTTTTTCTTTATAAATTTTGGCGTTCTCGTAGGCATGATGACGTATCTCCACTAACTCATTTAGTTGAAGTTTTCTCTTCTTTCCGGCCACTTCTTCATTGAGGTTTATTTCTTTTACGGCCCAAAATGTTTTGTACTCAAGTTCCAAGGGTAAATGACATGCTTTGCCGAAACCCAGTTTATATGGCGACAGTCCTAGTGGCGTTTTAAAAGTTGTTCGATATGCCCAAAGTGCGTCATCCAACTTAAGGGACCAATCCTTTCTATCAGGGTTTACTACTTTTTCCAAAATGGACTTTATTTCCCGATTTGAAAGTTCGGCAAGCCCGTTTGTTTGAGGATGGTATGTCGTTGATACCTTATGATGGATGTTGTATTTGCTCAAAACTGTGCTTAACATTTTGTTGACAAAATGAGTTCCCTCGTCGCTAATTAAAGCGCGAGGCGTTCCAAAACGAACAAAAATGTTTTTATGAAGAAAGTTAATCACAGTTTTAGCATCATTTCTTGGACAAGCGATAGCTTCTATCCATTTTGAGACATAATCTACGGCTACCAAAATATACTGGTTATTAAAAGACATAGAAAATGGTCCCATAAAATCGATGCCCCAAACATCAAAAAGTTCAACTTCCAAAATATTATTTAAGGGCATCTCATTTCGTTGGGACAAGTTCCCGGTCCTTTGGCATTGGTCACAACTCTTTACGAACTCAAATGAATCCTTAAAAATTGTAGGCCAAAAGAAACCACTTTGAAGAATTTTTGCGGCTGTACGTTGACCACCGAAATGGCCTCCGTAAGGTGAAGCGTGACAATCCCGCAAAATATTTTTCATTTCAAAATCCGGGACACATTTCCTCAAAATTTGGTCCGATCCTAATTTATACAAAAAAGCATCATCCCAAAAATTTTGTTTACAATCACGAAGAAACTTTTTAAACTTTTGCGCGTTCATGTGATATGGCCTAATTCCACTTGCAAGGTAATTTGCAATATCGGCATACCATGGCAATTCCTTTTCAACATGTTGTATGGCTAAAATATGCTCATCCTGAAAAACTTCTTTGATTTCATGATTTCCCCCACTTGACACGTTCATTTCGATTCTTGAAAGATGATCGACAACTTGATTATTGACTCCTTTTCTATCAACTATCTCTATGTCAAATTCTTGTAAAAGAAGGACCCACCGAATAAGCCTTGGCTTAGCGTCGGTTTTGTTAAAAATATATTTGATAGCAGAGTGGTTCGTATGAACAATGACTTTAGTGCCGATCAAATAAGAACGAAAACGGTCAAAAGCAAATACTGCGGCAAGTAACTCTTTTTCAGTTGTTGTATAATTTATTTGAGCTTCGATAAGAGTTTTACTTGCGTAGTAAATGGGGTGAAAAATCTTTTCTTTCTTTTGTCCCAAAACGGCACCTACTGCCCAATCACTAGCATCGCACATTACCTCGAAAGGTTTTGTCCAATTCGGTGCTATTACAATAGGTGCAGAGACAAGAGCTTCTTTGATTTTTGAAAAAGCCATTTTGCATTCGGAAGTAAAATCAAAAGTTTGGTCAACATGCAGTAAATTACACCACGGTTTTGCAATTTTTGAAAAATCTTTTATGAAGCGTCGGTAAAATCCCGCATGTCCCAAAAAACTTCTAATGCCTTAAACCGAAGTAGGTTCGGGTAATTGCATTATTACTTCTAACTTAGCCTTATCAACTTCCAAACCCTTTTTAGAAACCATGTGACCCAACACAATTCCCTCTTGAACCATAAAATGACATTTTCCCAATTCAAGATTAAATCGTGCGTTTCACATCTTTCTAAACTTTTCCTCAAATTATCAAGACAATTATCAAAAGACGTCCCAATTACCGAAAAATCATCCATGAAAACTTCCACGGTATCCTCAATCATGTCCGAGAAAATAGACATCATGTAACGTTGAAAAGTTGCGGGAGCATTGCACAACCCAAATGGCATTCGCCGAAAAGCAAAAGTTCCGAAAGGACATGTGAAAGTTGTTTTTTCTTGATCCTCGGGAGCTATGTGAATTTGATTATAGCCCGAGTATCCATCCAAAAAGCAATATAATTCTTTTTCGGCCAATCGGTCTAGCATTTGGTCTATAAAAGGTAAAGGAAAATGGTCTTTTTTCGTCGCTAGGTTCAATTGTCTATAATCCATGCATATTCTCCACCCGGTGACGGTCCTAGTAGGGATGAGTTCATTTTTCTCGTTTGTTATAACCGTGGTACCTCCCTTTTTAGGCACACATTGCACCGGGCTAACCCAACCACTACTTGAAATGAGGTAAATAATACCTGCATCAAGCCATTTTAAAATCTCTTTCTTAACGACCTCTTTCATGATGGGATTTAATCGCCTTTGTGGTTGCACTTTGCCAATACTATTTTCTTCCAAAATAATCTTATGTTGGCAAATGGATGGACTAATCCCCTTAATGTCCGCTAAGGTCCAACCTATGGCTTTCTTGTGACATTTCAACAATTCTAACAATTTCTCCTCTTGGCCATCACTTAACTTGGAAGAGATGATTACGGGTAATTTTTCTTCTTCCATGAGATAAGCATACTTAAGGTGACTAGGGAGAGGTTTCAAATCCAATTCCGGAGCTTTAAGAATTGATGGCATTTGTGGAGGTTGATCATTAAAATCTAAATGTTCAAAAGCATCTATAACCTCCATCAAATCCTCTTCCGAAACATCGTTTTCAAAGCCTATAATGGGTTCTTCATGAAAGTCTTCTAAAAGGCTAGGCTCAAAATCATCTCCTAAAGTGTCGATGGCGGAACAATCTTCTAAATCACCGGTGAATTTTAGTGATTTAAAGACGTTGAAGGTTATTTGTTGGTCATTCACTCGCATAGTTAGCTCACCTTTTTGGACATCAATTAAGGTTCGGTCGGTCGCAAGAAAAGGTCTTCCTAGAATGATGGGAATATTCTTATCCGCCTCAAAGTCCAAAACTAGAAAATCGGCCGGAAAAATGAATTTATCAACTTTGACCAAAATATCTTCAATTTTTCCTTTCGGATAAGCAATAGATCTATCCGCGAGTTGCAAAGTGACAGTAGTGGGTCTAACTTCACCAATTCCTAACTTGTTAAAAATTGACAAGGGCATGAGATTTATGCTTGCACCCAAGTCACATTGTGCATTTCCGACCTCTTGACCACCAATGGAACATGGGATGGTAAAACTTCCCGGGTCTTTGAGTTTCGGAGGGATTTTACAAGTAAGAATTGCACTACATTCCTTGGTTAAAGCAACCGTCTCATATTCTCCTAGCCTCCTCTTTTTGTTGAGAATGTCTTTTAAAAACTTAACATAGTTTGGCATTTGCTCGAGAGCTTCTACCAAAGGAATGTTAATATGGAGTTGTTTGAAAACGTCTAAAAACTTCTTAAACTGGACATCCATCTTTTTATCTTTGAATCTTTCAGGAAAAGGCAACTCCCGTAGATCCAAGCTCGTTTGCTTTTTACTAGGTGTGGGCACGGGCTGCCCACTGTGAGCACGCTGCTCCGTATTTTTGACAATATCGGAAGAATCTGCTGTTTTAGACACAAAAACAGGGTCTTGCGTGTTTTCGACAGCAGGGAACAGTCCAGGGAAATTTTCTCTATCGAAGAGATGTGATTCTTTTTGCACGTTAGGTGTGGTAGAAGATTTATCGTTTTCACGCGAATCCTCTACGTTACCTATTTCCATTATGCTTATGGCCTTGACATGTTCCTTGTGTGGTCCTTTTGGGTTCTCGGTGTCACTAGGCAAAGTCCCTTGTGGTCTATTTTTGAGCTCGGTCGCAAATTGACCAAGTTGGGTCTCAAACCCTCTCAAGGTTGCATTGGTGTAACGACCCGGTTTCCCAAACATACAACAAATAACATATATTGTATAACATCGTTACATTCATAACAAAAGATACTTAATAATTCACATACGGTCCCATAGTCTCAAAACTATACAATACAAAACATAAGCCTTTCCTAATCTTCGTCAGCTATCAACCACATCCTACACTTTATCCTTCCCTTTATACCTTCCTGAACCTGGAATACATATTTTTGAAAACAAAATGAGGGTTAGACCAAACGGTCTAGTGAGATAATCCCTGTCAGTTTAATAATCCTTTTTGTAAAACACAAATATACATCAAGTATTTAAATACCAAGCAAGACTCGTGCACCGTGTACCTTTCCTCATTTCCCTTGGCCATATTAGTTGGTTGCAAGCCAACTAATCATTTCCACCGTACGACAATTACAGCCAACACCGCCGTACAAATATTATAGCCAATACTCCGCCGGTCCTAAACCCGGACTCTAGATAACTCAAATCCTCAAAAGTGACCAAACAGCTAAAACTATCCGGACAACCCAAACAATCCGGTCAGAACAACTTCCCGGACAGCATAAGCAATCCGGACACATGACTTTCCGGATAATATCAATAATCCGGACGCCATCCGGAAACCGAAGTAACCCGGATACCACCCGGTAACATAAATCATCCGGAAACTATAGAAAAATAGCACTTACCGGGTAATCGAATCGTCCGGACACCATCGAAAGGAATTACCGGACACTATCAACAAGACTACCGGACACCTTCAACTTGTGTCCGGAAACCTCTGTCGGTTTATGCATTTTCTACCCAGATTCGACTGGAATTAACCCCAGATGTGAAATCAAAGATTCTACTCCGATGGAAACTATCTATTAGCAATTATAACCATAAAATGTAAAGGAAACATACCTTAAATCACTTCTAAATACACCAATTGAAGACCTAACCACAAGCCTCTTTCTTCTTCTTCTTCTTCTTTTCTCCAAATACACACACACACACACTTAATCTGATCTTTTGCTGATTATGAAAATACCTGGACTCATAAAGGGGTAATATCAAACCCAAATTACATTTTAGCCCTTAAACTATTCAACAATGACCTAAACACCCTTAACTTGAAAATTTACCTAAACCTACCCTAAACCTCAAATTTTAAAGTTAACTTTATTTAACGGAAAGGGATTTTAACTAACGAACTTACCCGGGGTATTACAATTGGTTTGGTTAATAAAACCTTTAAGCGACGATTCAAGTGAACCGTTACCTTCCGATGCATTGTGTTGCCTAGGTGCATGTGATTGTGAAGATTGACCATGTTGGTACGTGGATTGTTGATTTTGATAAAATCCCGGGGGATTTTGTGGTCGATTTTGTGGTTGACTCGCCCCGGGGGGTTGAAGTCCTTGATTACCCGACCAAGAAAAATTCGGGTGATTCCGCCAATTCGGGTTATAAGTTTGAGAAAAAGGGCTATTCCTAGCATTTCCCAAATAATTCACCGAAGCGGGATTTCCCGGACAATTCTCATAATTATGACTTTCCCCACAAAATGCACACGACTCATTAATAGCTTGCGCTTGGTTTTTCTCTCCATTGATGTTTAAATTATTTTTTACCAAGTTAGTCAAAGCTACAATTTGTGCATTTAAAGAAGTGATGGCATCAATTTCATGAACTCCCGATGCATTTGGTGTGGTGATGGCACGAGCATTTTGCCATTCGGTGTTATTGTTGGCAACTTTTTCTAAAATATCAAATGCCTCGTTGTAAGTTTTTGAGACAAAAGCACCACCGGTCGTAGCATCGAGAATAATTTTAGCAGCATTAGAAAGACCATTATAAAATGTTTCTAATTGGATGCAATAGGGAATTCCATGATGAGGATATTTTCGAATTAAATCTTTAAATCTTTCCCATGCATCCGAGACTGCCTCGTCATTCTCTTGCCGAAAGTTCATGATATCGTGCCTAAGCTTTACGTTTCTTGTTGGAGGAAAATATTTTTTAAGAAAATTTTCAGCTAGTCCCGCCCAAGTATCGATGGATTCCGGTGGTTGTGAATTTAGCCATGCTTTAGCTCTATCTCTCAACGTGTAAGTGAAGAGTGTCAAACGTAAGGCTTCTGGTGTTACGCCGGGAATACGAAAATGATCCGTCATTTCTATAAATGATTTCAAGTGTGAATGCGGATCCTCCGAAGGTAATCCCCCATATTGACCCATTGCTTGGATCATTTGGAACATTACGGGTTTGGGTTTAAAAGCTTGTGTATTCATGTTGGGCCTAATAATTCCCGATTTTAATTGCTCAAACTCGGGTGTTGCATAGTCCCTTATTTTCCTATCTTTACTATCGGCAATACCTACCGTTGTTTCAACCGGTGGAGGTGGCGGTGGTGGAGCTGCCATGTTTCGGTTTAAAGGTGGTGGGTTTTGCCGATTACCTCTTCTACGTCTAGCAATAGTTCTTTCGATTTCGTTATCAAGAGGTAAAAGTTCTTCGCGTTGCAACCGTGGCATACAACACAAAGATTTGGTTTTGAAACAAGTGACACAGGCTCAAGTGATTATTCAATATCTCAGGATGTAAAAATCGCGCCAGTCCCCGGCAACGGCGCCAAAAACTTGATAGCGGAAAAATATATAGTTCCAATCAGTGGCCACAGTGTGCCCACAGAGGGGGCACAAGTATACACCACAACTATGATCGCTATAAGTAATAAAATGGCAAGTATTTACCAAGTATCGTACCCACGAGGACTGAACTACTGAGAATCAGAGAATGTCACGAACTTCTTGCACAAGTCTCGGTTTGAAAATATTGTTGGTTTGTTTGGAAAATGATTAAACTTTTGAATAATTAAAAATGGGTATGGATGTGAGTTCCCTTGAGATTTTTGTAGTAACAAGATGGTTAGTTGCTTTGTAGGAAGAAAAGTTCATAAAAAGCCCGATCTCTCGAAATGATGCGATTTATAAGTCGGTCCTACAAAGTTTCCATAAGGTGTCCATTGTTACCGACTCCCGATCTTGCCGATTTAATTAAGTTTGACTCTAAACGTCAAGTTCTATCAATATAGAGATTTACACCCAAAACTTTTTTATTTAGATTATCTTATTATTATTTTTTAATTAATTATGAACTAAATTATTGTAATGCATATCACAAAACTTTTTATTAAACAATAAAAGTTATATTAAACAATATATATATAAAATAAATCTATTTAAACTTTAACACTTTAAAAGACAAAAATAATAAATCTTAAATTTGAGGGACCAAAAATGTAATTGAAAAAGTAGTGTAAATGAATAGTGTTACATCAAATATAGTGTAATACAATTCATCACACTAAATTTAGTGTAGAAAATAGTGACCCCATTGAAGATGTGAATAGTGGAATTTACACCAAATTTAGTATTTAGTGTAAGATTTAGCGACCCCATTGGATATGGTGTTAGGGATAAAGATGATATTAGGCGTGGCTTTTTTTTCATAATCAAAGTGACTTGTACATGTTGCTTCACGACTTGTACATGTATCATGCAAAATGTATTACATATGCCATTTCATCGCCTTTTTTTTTACAATTTATGACATGTAATCTTAGTTGCCATTTACCTACACCATGTCATCCTTAGTAGGTCACTTAGTTAACAAGACCCTTAAAATATATAAAAAGTTTGTTTTAAACCCTAAAATCTATATCTATATATATATTAAAGGAAAATCCACTAACAATGATGTGGCACATTGTTAGAGTAGGATTTGCCTAAAGAATTTTTTTCATTGTTTTGAATTTTTTAAATATTGAATAAGTTAAAGACTATACTACTCCTAAATGAAAAACATGTATTTCATTATAAGAATTTTTTTTGGTAATTTCATTTCCACTTTAATTAGCTTTAACTTTCAAACAACACAACTTCCTAGAGATATTCATCATAGTCTTTTCATATTTTCATCATCTAATTAAGAAAAAACCTAGAATAAATGATGTGACACATTGTTACAAGATGATTCTTTATAAATATAATTAGGTTAAAGACGTTAAAAATGTTAGTTAAGTTAACGATTTTTCTACCCGTGAATAAAAAATGTGTATTTCATTATTCTCTCCAAAATGATAACAAAATTTCGAAACCAAAGACGTATTTAATTGAGAAACTCGCATTTGTAGTTCACATGTATCTAAACATAAAATATGAAGTTTCTTAGGTGGCATTTTGTGGAAGAGTTATTTCATAATTTAATTTTTCTGAAACTTTTAGATTTTTTAATTTATTTTGATGGTTATATTAATTGTCTTTTATTAACTTATAAATGTCCTAGACTTTTCGGTTTTCTATTCCGTTTTTATCACGTCTATATATTATATCTCATTTAACATTTTTTTCTTTTGTTTTACCGAATTCTCCATCATATTGCAAACTATACAATCGAATATCTAATGAAGATAGAAAGATTTTTTTCTTTTATTTTACCAAATTCTACATCATATTGCAAACTACACAACCGAATGTCTCATCAAGATGGAAGCTACATTTTATGGTTTATTTTATGTTTTTATGTGAGCTATTTGATGTTATTGATGTGTTGTGTTTTTTGTGTAGAATTTTTATCGTGAAACCGTTATTCTTCCTCTATAAATCCATGTAAGAGTTGTTATATTTTATTTTATGATTTGTCTTGGTTATATATTGTTGATAAATGTTTTTATTCCATGTTATTATATTTGTTAAGTATTGTTCTGTAGGCTATGTCGTATTTATGTGTCTCTAAATAGTTTTTTTTTATTGAACCATAAACTTTTTTTCAAAATTTCTTCCTTATTATTATATGAGTAAACTGCAATTTTGGTCCCTATGGTATGTTGTTTTTCTCACCTTTGGTCCTTAAAAAAAATTATTGCAAGAAAAACCCTGTGGTGTGCAAATGTGCTCGGTTTTGGTCCCTAAGACTAACAGCCGTTAGTTGCAGCTGTTAAATGTCCCCCATGTGCCTTGCACATGAGGGTATATATGTCCTTTTACAAATACAGACCACGGGGACAAAAATTGCAATTTACCTTTTTGTTATTATACTATTTATTTAAAATATAATAATTATATTATATAATTAATAAATAAATATCACATGATTTAAAAATAACATATATAGTAAAATGACAAAATTTTAATTAATAATTTATTTACATGTCACCAACCAAAACTAATAAATTTGTTACTCTAAAATAATTAATTAATAATTTGTTTACTCTAAAATAACTATTAGTTGATTAATAATTTGTTTACTCTCAAGTAATATAAAATAAATAATTCAATAAAAATATTATAAGAACATGAAGTTTTTGATAAGAATTTTATTATAAATATTTGAGAAAGAGGGTCAATAATAAAAACACAAAAATGGGTTGGAGTAAATAAATTATTAATTAATTATAATTTTGTAATATAATTAATGTTGTAATCTGAAAAATAAAAAATCTGTTGAAATTAAATTTTGGATTATTTTAGAGTAAACAAATTATTAATTAATTATTTTGAGAGTAAAAAAATTATTAGTTTTAGTTGACAAAACGTAAACAAATTATTACTTAATTAAAATTTTGTCATTTTATTAAATATGTTATTTTTAAATCTTGTGATATTTATTTATTAATTATATAATATAATTATTATATTTTAAATAAATAGTATAATAACAAAAAAGTAAATTGCAATTTTGGTCCCGGTGGTATGCTCTTTGTAAAATGACATATATGCCCTCATGTGCAAGGCACATGGGGGGCATTTAACAGTTGCAACTAACGGTTGTTAGTCTTAGGGACCAAAATCAAGCATTTTTGCATACCATAGGGTTTTTCTTGCAATAAAAAAAATTTAGAGACCAAAGGTGAGAAAAATAACATACCACAGGGACCAAAATTGCAGTTTACTCTTATTATATTTTATTCATTATGATTTTTCATCCCTCATTTTTCGAAAGTTATTTATGTTGTATGTGTATTACTTTTTATGTACCTTTTTATTTTGCATAACTTTGTTTTACTAATATCGTTGTAGTTATTCAAGTTTTATTTTTTGTTTCTTGACAACAGTTGTAATTATTATGTGTAAACCTCTTCATAATCTGTTAATAAATAAGTTGTAAAACAAACATTATTAGCTAAAATGGAAGACTAATTTTGTGTACACTCATCGTAACAGTTAATATTCCACATATGATTGAAACTATCCATCTTCGTACAAATTTTAACTTTAATGTCAAATCAATATTTTGCAACAAAAAGAAGTGTATGACATTATATTTGTTACAAGAAACAATATCAATGAAAATATATAATTTATATCTAAACAACCCACTAAATTTATTGTCTTATGCTACATCTAATTAGTTGTCATTTATCAAATTGCATTTTATCTTAACTTAATACGGATTTTCTAACTATAATTTTTTGTCGCCGTCCAACACGAATATATAAATGAAGGCTATAAGGTATTAACATGACATAATGGAAACTTATTATCCTCAAATCAATATTGTAATTAAGTTTGGGTTATCCCACGTTGATAAGAAAAAGAAATCTTAGAAAATGTAGTTGTATGTATGAAAGGAGAACGATAGCTTGAAAATCAGTATCAGATTCTTCACAAATAATCATAAATATTAATTTATTTAATAACTACCACTTTTCTTATACAACTGCAATTATAATAAAAAAATGGAAAGAACTATTTATTAAAGTTCTTAACACACTAATAGTTGCCATGTTATTTTTCGGTTAAGAAATTACCTTTGGTAAAACAACATTTCTTACATAGTACTTTTATGTATGGAGAATAAGCTGAAAAATCACTATTATGCACGTGCTAATTTGGTTAGAGTTTAGAGTTATACTTGCGATGAGTAGACACACCTATCATGTTGGACTCAAGTTTACATATTGAGTTTTATATAAAATACTCATCTTTTTTGAAACGAATCACAATATTTACTGTTACTTTTTTTTTGTGTTTAACATCCACATTATACTTCATACAATGCTCTCACATCTAATGCCATAGACTCTAAAATCGGATAAAATATACAACTGAAAAAATTATAATTTCACACCATAACCATCTTATATATGTAATTTTGATCATAAGATTTCGTTACCGCGTGATAATTTTGAAAGTTGGTTTCCTAAAATAAGAATCAAGCCAAAGTTGGTTTCAATTTAATGCAATTTTCCTTTATAATTTTTAGTTTGTTTTAAATTTATAATATTTTAGTTTGTTTTACAACAAACGTCTATTCTTTAGAGTAAATATCTAGTTTTTCATCGGTTCTTGCTTTTATGCTCTTACTAGGTAAGTAAGATTCTTGATCCTTATCATATTCATCCAATAAACTAATATAACAATCCATTGGTTTTGACAAAATGTTTAAAAGGGTAAACACACGAACGAGAGCTTTAATAGATTAATGGTCAACGAATTCTACATGCCACCCAACAAATGCCATGAAACCACACACATCAACACAAGACTCAAAAAACCCAAATATCATCTCATCCCCCTATATATTTACCATTTTACACATTATTATATCCACCATCTATTTCTTGGCCTTAAGCCCATTCTTCACATCATTCCCTCCTGACGACTCTTTACCTGATTTTCTTGCCAATTTCTCTTGAAGAGCTTTTGCATCCCTGCTCCAAATTTCATAAATTTTGATTTAAAATCAGTTGGAAGTTATCTTAATTCTATTGAGTAAATTACAATTTTAGTCCCTGTGATTTGTTGAAAATTTCTATTTTCATTCTTATGGTTTTAAAATTCATAATTCATTCTCTTTTTCTTTTTTGTCCTTATGATTTAAATTTATTGCTAATTTATAATACAATTCATTTCCGAAAAGAGAAATGAACTGCAAACCATAGGAACGAAAACCGAAATTTTGGAACCACAAGAACAAAATCTGCAATTTTGTTTAAGGGTGTGCATCGGGCGGGTTCCGGTGGACAAACCAAAAACCCGATCGGATTCGGATATGAAAATCAAGACCCGAACTTTAGGTTTCGGATTTCTTCAGGTTCGGGTTGGTCGGGTTTCGGGATAATGTCGGTTGGGTTCGGGTATTATTATAATACAAAAATTATATATATAAATTCAATCGATTTTAAGGACGAATTCAATCAAACGATAGATTGATGAAATCGATAATAAGTTTAAAAATTAAAAAACATTTTGACCGACTATAATTTACGATTTTCTAAAGATAATTAGATAAATAAATATATTTATGTAATATTTAAAATATATATGTATATTATTTCGGGTTTTCAGACGTGTCGGGTGGGGAAAGATCAAACCCGACCCGACCCCAAATATTACCCCAAAAGTCGGGTTTCGGACTTTCGGATTTCGGGTATTGCAAAAACACTTTATTTTCGGTTCGGATTCGGGTTCGAATTTCGGATTATTCGGGTTTTGCACACCCCTAATTTTGTTATGCGATATAATTTTGGATAAAAAAATAGGGAGGGAAAGGAGGAAAAATAAAAACCTCTCTCGTCTTTGTTCAGGAGTTAGCCCATCGGTTTTAGGTTGCTTAGCTTTGCCGCCACCAGCCCTAGCTTGAGCCCGTTCCCTATCACGATCTCTCTGGTTTCCGCGTAATCTTCAAGTTAAGATTCAACAAGCATATATAGATACCAATAATTATACCTACGGGATTCTCACTGATAAACCTTCAGATCGATAGATTTTATGCCAGAAAACAAAAGAAATTCAACAAATATGATCACAAACTCTCAAGATCGTTATTTGTTAGCTCAAAATTCTCACGAAAATCAAGTAAACCTTCACAGATCTTAAAAGTAATCGATGATCCAAAAAATAGCGATCTAAAACCGGAGAAACGAAGCATATCGGGAAGGATATGAGACATAATTCTCGATTCACGAACAGCCGAACCAAAAGATCTAACAACACTGTTATCAGACCCTGGAAAAATTCGATTTTCAATGAAAAAAACAAAGTTAATATTTCATAAATTTACAATATATTCGATCGTTTAAACATCAACTACGCCAAAAACTACACATATCAATTGTATTCAAAGGAGAAATTTACCAAATCGGAGAGCAGTGGACGAGAGAACGAGAGAGAACTTGTACGATGATACGGCCACTGATTCACGCAGTTGAAGGTGAAAGTGGGCGAGAAAATAAGCAGGAGGTATTTATACCATGCGAGAGAGGAAGGATCGAGAAGGTGCGGGATAATTGATATTTTAGTCCGTGTGTTCCACCCATATTGATCTTATCATGGGGACGATTTTAGATAAAGATTGACCGTTCGATCATCAATTAGTAGATCATTTAGATATGGGCCCCGGGCATAAATATTTTGTAAAATATATTATTAAAGGTTAAAACTTTTTAATTTTATATATTATAGTATTGATAATATCATATTATTAAAATAATTAACACATTAATAAAATATTTATTTTATCTCTTAAATATTTTATTTTAATATATTTTATTAATAAAAAAAATTAAATAGTATATTTTAGAGATTTCTTTAATAAAGGAAAATAAAGAAGACCTAACATTAGGCCTGCCCGTTTTTAATATATTTCATCCACGTAAATTTATAAGTGACAATTTAATTTTCATAAACACCTTGTTTTTTATTCAAAAAATATTTTTAAAACATTATACAAATAAGAATAAACGAGTTTTGTATCGTTGATTCTATAATATAAATCATAAATTTATTATTATATTTGTTAAAATATAAAATAAATACTAAAATATATTAGGATATGTGATATTAATCATCGTATGTGTACAAATGCTACACAATTATTGTCATTGTTCATCTTCTAAACACAACTCATCTCCTAAACCCAATTCCTCATCTAAACATGTGTTGAGCCCTCGATGTGCTTCATGACGTTCTCATAACCGAAAAACCCATTAAAACAAAGAAAAAAAGTGGAACAATTGCACAGATCCAATGTAGAAGCAACATCTAATTGCGGTGTGCGCCTCTGATCGCACATATACAACATCTTAAACAATGTGGCCCTCAGCTTGCTGCAGTGTTGGCCTCTGAATATGATCACATGAGGCAGATGCCTGTTGAAATCAATACTCATAGGTAGATACTTATGTGAAATCTATACACAGATATCAACTTCATTGATGGAGAGAAGTCGATTCACAGAAAGGTACATACCTGTTTTTTGACAGTTGGGTTTTAATGGAGAGAAGTATATGAGAAGCCTTGAATTAGTGGCGCCTTTGATGCAGTATTTTACATTCATGAAATACATGTATTTCACATCCATGGAAGACTTGGAATTAGTGGCGCCTTTGATGCAGTATTTTACATTCATGAAATACATGTATTTCACATCCATGGAAGACTTGGAATTAGTGGCGCCTTTGATGCAGTATTTTACATTCATGGAATACATGTATTTCACATCCATGGAAGTCTTGGAATTAATGGCGCCTTCAATGCCTAGATGAAGAACCAATATGAAGATAGTGTATGAGATAAACATGGAAATGCTTAGTTTTCCCTATTTGATAGGGATAATCACATCCTATTTTTTTTTTTCTCAAGCCACACATATCTTGATATCTAGCTACACTTTTTTGAGTTGTTCTATTTTTACCCCTAAAATATTTTGACCATGGTGAAAAGTTGCCTTTGTTTGCTATTAGCTATTGATATTGTCATTATTGATTATAGCCATTGATTCAATTTAACGAGTGGCTAATATTTGTCCGTTTATTCTTTTAAATATATGTCATTCTCGCATGATCATCCCTCAAATACACTAATATGATATTTATTTATTTTTTATATTAACTTAAATATATTGATAAATACAATTGATCAAATATGAAACATTTATAGAATTAGAAAATTAAATCTGATAAAATACGGAATAAGGAAACTTTTAAAAAACACGTAGTAAAATACTCTTAAATAACCTCTAAGAGCATATCCAACAGCTTCTCCATTTTGAAGAAAATGACAAAATATGGGGATTTTGAGTTGTTTTTTTTGCTCCAGCAGCTTTCCCAAAACTATCTCCAAAATGGATAAAGTATGAGAGAGAATGAGTTTTTCTTTAAATATGGAGTTAACCCCAAAAATGATTACTTAGTGAGAGCACCAATAGAAATATTTGAAAAATAATATTTAGAGAGAAAAATAATATTTTAATAGATAAATACAATATTTTAATATTACAATCATTGTTTTTTCTCCAAAATGGGGAATCTGTTGGAGATGAATGTAATTTTTTTAGGGATTTTGACTTTTGGTTCTCTATTTTAAAAAAATTATGAGGAAGTTGTTGGAGATGCTATAACAATAAACATCTCACCATGTGTAAAACCTCGTAGCAATGTTTTTTTTAAATGAACAACCTCCTGATACACATCCTATTGGATGCTCTAAGTACTCGATGTCGGGCCGTCCCTGGGGGAGGGCGGGTCGAGCGTATGCTCAGGGCTCAAAGGAAATAGGGGCCCCAAATTTCTAAGTATGTACTATATAGTATATAGTAGTAGTTAAAAAATTGTAAATAAAAAAGACAAAAAAAATTGCATATAATAAAGCCCAAAAGAATTTAACATTATAATAAGGGCTTAAACATGTATTAATTAATTACATTGAACAATAAAATTTGTAAAAAGTTAATTGGTCTTCATTTGGTTATTGTTTCTTAAAGTTCTTTTTTATCTAGTGCTAATATCTAAAAACTATTTTTGCCTAGAAACTTGATATATATACTTCATTACTCATCTTCCACATATTCTTTTGATTATTACATTCACATGAATTTTGTTTTTGTGTTAGAATATATAATAGATTATTTGTTACTAACTAAGAAAACTCCTAACAATTGAAAACAATTACCAAGTATATGAGACGACCCGACTTATATCTATATTCAGGGTTTCAAAACTATTTTCTTAGTTTTTTCATAAATTATTGACTCCTTATTACCTAATATTTAGTGTATGAATTTTAAGTAATCTCTTATCTTTAAAACGAGAATAGATTCTTAAACTATAACACCAACATGGATTTTTGATTCTAAAATTGATACGTATTACAAAGTATGTTTCAACTCTAAAAGTTAAAATGGTGATGAAAACTATTAACATCACGTGACATGTGAAAATTCAACTGATTTATGTTGATTTACTTAAAGTGTTACTTCAAATGGTCAACATAATGATCTCAAATAATTTCAATCTATATATTAAAGGCTTATCATAAGATGTCTTTGATGGTGGAACGGATTAACGATGTTATGTAAAATGATATGGTAGATGATATTAATTTAGAAATAACCATTGATTGATCTCGCGATAGAAATACCGGGAAAGCGGTTTTATATAAATTAGTATTTCTTGAATTCAATGTTATTTTTAATGATATATACAAAATATTGAGAAAAAAATCGAAGTTATCGAAGGCCCATATTTTTACGTCGCCCAGGCCTAAAAAGTGTCAGAAACGGGTCTGACTCAATGGAATCCTCTTGAATCATATAATTAGTACAAAAATGTTTGTAGTAAATATCATTTTATAGTTTGATTTTGTATTAAATTACTTGTTTTAATAATACAGTTAATATTTAAATCTCCAAAACTAATAAGAGATTGTTGGAGTTGAATATAATTTATTTACTTTTTAGAGATTTTGACTTTCAATTATTCATTTTTGTAGAAATCATATGAAAAATTAGATATTGGAGATGTTTTAAGTCGACTTTGGAACCTTGATTCTTCAACTCTAATTATTGACGATTACACTCCATGTTGTTATAACTTTTGTTGGTAACGATGGGTTTCCGGATTAGCTTACGCGCACCGGCTAATCCTCAGACGACCATGAATGGCTTGGAGTCATCGCAAGTGAACCTCCATGGTCACTAGGGCTTTGACAGTACCTGGATTTGAACTATAGATAGATGAATTTTTTTCTCTACATCTCCAAAGGCTCCGGTGCGCCACAACCCAAAGTGGTTATGTTGTTGTTGTTATAACTTTGTTGATCGGATCTTTTGAACGCAATCGTTTGCATTTCAGTAATCTTAAACAATAACGATTTTGAAGTACCGATGTAAAAAACTCAGCTGTTTTTCATTATCCGACCCTTCATCCAACTTGACCATGACATCTCGATAAAATAAAAACCTATGTCCACCAAATTCATTTTGAAAGGAACACTATTTCTTTTATTAGCATAAGTCAAAACGATACAAAATTAAAATACATTTCGGTTGTTAATTCTTTTACGGGCATTTGGGAAGTCCTTCCTTGGTCTTCATGTCTCGGTAACAAGGACATTCGTCTTTGTTTCCAATAGTACCAGAAGGAACACATAAGCATTTCCCGCAACAGTCGATACATACATCCATGCATTCGTTACGATGGTGTGTTGCAGAACATCGAACTCCGCATGCAGATGGACATTCTGCAAGATATCAGTTGTAACCATTATAACTGTAGTTTTCATATAAAAAAATACAATACATATATGAAAAATATTTACCTTCAATGGGTACAGAACCTTCGCCCCCAGCCTGTAAAAAAAGTTTTACCAATAAGTAAAATAAAATTCTTAATACAAATCGAGAATCAAAGAAAGAAAATGCTATATATACACACACATGTATCTATATACTTACAACCGAGAGTTCAATGATTGTCATGGATGCAACAATGAAGACCATGAAGCTAAATTGAAAACTTGCCATTTTTGACCAAAAACAACTTACACAATTTGGTATTTATTATGTTTTTGTTGTAATGAATTCTGTTTTTGAAAACCTGTATATATAGAAGATGGTTTATAATAAAAAAATGACTGCCTTAAAAGCAATATATTATATAATAATAAAATAATACATGTGTGATTTGTTTACATATCTTTATTTACCAAAATTATTATATATATATATATATAGAGAGAGAGAGAGAGGGAGGTTCAAGGGAAAACCTCAAAAAAACGGAAAACTAAAGAACACCCTTACACACATAGGATGAGATAATCTAATGGTTATTACTTCAATGGCAGTTTTGAAATTAATAATAAGCTGAAGGTATATTATATAGCAACTTATGTTGTATTTAGGGGTAAAATAGGCAATGACACTCCTTATACACCCCACACCCGTCTTTCTCTCGCTCTCCTTCATGTTTCCATCCACAACACTCCTTCTCTCTTTGGTGCTCCTACAACCATTCCTCAAAAACTTATCCATCTCTGCTACAGTCACTTTCATAGCTTTCTCATAACCTCCCAAATCCAAACCCTAAAAAAAGGGGATAAAATCAGACACCATAAATGCCCCCAATAACTTGAAATACCTCTTTACCACTGCATGAAATCGAACACCTTCATCATCGTTGCGTGAAAATCTCTTTCCACATATACTTCTCTCACCACAATATTCAGTATCAAGTTCCCAAACCATTGTTTCATCTCCACCTTCACCAGATCTGAATTCTCCATCTCTTTTTTCTTCGTATAGGTATCGTTAATGGCAGATCTGAGTTCTAAAACTCGAATATGTTCAAGCATTTCAACTCGTCATTGGGAGAGAAGCTCGATTGTTACTAAGAATAATTTCAAGTTGAAGAAAGTGAAATCGACAAATGGTTCAAGCTCAAAATCAAGGAGTTTGGGTGATCCTGAGTTCCAGAGGAAGAAGAGGGTTGCTGAATACAAAGTTTACTCTGTTAAAGGAAAATCAAAGGATCGTTTCAGAAGAGCTTCCCCACTGCTTTCTTCTACAGCGCACCCACCTCTCCTTCTCCCACCCACCCTCTCAAAAAACCCCTTTTTCATTGTGATGGATATGCACAAATGCATATATATGCAGGATCTGGAAAAGGTAAAAATGGAGAAGAGGGAGAGAATGAAGCAACAATGGTGTAAAATTGATAATGGCATCTTCTTCTTCTTCTTCATTATCTTTTTCCATTTCTGGTTGTTTTAGTTGAATTTATATATATGCACAGTGCATAGCCATCAGAAAACCAGACAGTCGTGGAAGAAAAGACGGAGAGCGGCGGCGACGATGGTTGGAGAGTTGATCTGCTTGTCGGTGGTGGTAGCCTGCATTATCTGATCGAACTTGGGGCATGTTCTATGGTAGTAACTGGTTGTGAACTGCTGAGAGAGTGAAGATGCGATGAAGAATAAGAAGCAATGATGAAAAACGTCGAGTTTGGTCCGACCGCCATTGATGTGTCAGTAAGCACACAACTTCTAGCTTTGGAGAATAAAAAGAGAATTGGGGTTGTTTTATTAATCGGGTCATCAGACAAATCAATTGCTTAATTTTAATATAGTGGTCAAATTCCCTTAATACCCTTTTCCTTAATTTTAATTAATCTAGTTGCTGATTATTAATGTCCTTTGGATTGTGTTGAATCAATGACAATGAGGGTGTTCTTTAGTTTTTCGGTTATTTGAAGTTTTCCCCTGAACCTAACCCTATATATATATATATATAGAGGAAAGTTCAAATGAAAACTCAAATTCAATTGTAAACATGAGGACAAATCTCGTCCATTGATCGCAGCCATATTTAAGCCATTCCTAAAATTCAGCTTTAGGGGTATTTTCGTCAAATTAGAATCAGCGCCTATTTTTGTTGAATTTTTATTTTCTTTTTTAATTAAAAAAAATTTACCCCCTTAAATTTTAAAATAAATTATCTCAAAAATTACTAACATTTTAATCAAACAAATTATATAAAAAAACGAGAATTTCGTGCTCTTCGATATGACATCCATCATGATATAGTTTTTTTTCGATTTAATCGTTTTTTACGTGAAATCGTGTATATGTGTTATATTCAGACTGAATATAACACATATACACGATTTCACGTTATAACACATATTCAGACTGAATATAACACATATTCAGACTGAATATAACACATATTCAGTCTGAATATAACACATATTCAGACTGAATATAACACATAAAACCATGCGATAAACACGACCAATAATTGTGTGGTAAAACCTAATATGTGGTATATGATATCACGTGATGATCAAGTTCTTCAAACCGAGATGTAGCTGAAAAATATGAGGCTAGCGGTAGTTGAACAATAACCAAATCAAAAAAATTCATGCGATGTATTGATATGTATGTCACCAAGAAAACCAAAGATGGATAATAACAGCAACAATATTCGATGAACAACACAGATGGTTAAGGGAGAATGGCCTTAGTATGCATGTGTGGCATGTATATGCAATGTGAAAGAATGCAGCAATAGATGTGAACAAAAGAAGACGTGAGTGATGAATATGTGTTATATTCAGACTGAATATGTGTTATATTCCGCCTCTGCGTCAATAAAGGCCACGCTGTCTCTGTACCAATCTGTGCCCATCTCGTCGACAGTAGGCACAAGGCGATCGAAAGGCAAGAGTGGCTGCTAAATATATGATAAAACATAAAAGAAATTAATAAGCGGGACTAACGTATGCAAATTGTAAACATAGTAAAAGAACTTACATTTCTAGACGCATTGAAGAACTGAAACCAAAGCGACCTACTTAGGGTAACACGCTTGTCCCAACGGGTTCCCCTAAGTACTCGATCGTCGCGCTTGACAAAATATCGGATTGATGCGGGAAACATCTCCAAGATCCATATCTGGAATTAGACAAGAAGAGCAAGTACGTAAAAAGAAAAGCCAAACAGTTTGTATGTATTATTAACAATTGTTATACTACGTATCTAACCTTGAAGGCGTATGTAAAACCACAAAGATTCATCTTTGCATGTCGATCAACGCGTCTGGCTATGGCTCGGTGCAGAATAGAGTAGCAATGTGTCCAGATATGGCTACCCCACGGGTAGCTGTTAAACAGCTCAAGGTCCTCGACGGCCCTAAGGACCGTCTCGGAAGCATACTGGCTATACTCACGGCCCAGGAAGCCCATATCCACGATCACCACCAAGCATACACGGACAGCATCGTCGTCGGTTAGGGCACTAAGGCCCTCTTTCATCATGTCCTGGGCTGCCTTCAGCTTCAAACGAGATGCTGAAATGCCCCAAACCCTAGGAACGAAGGAGCAGTCTTCTAAGGGAGGAAGGGGGGAGCCTCTCCAAAACGTAGTCCTGTAATTAGACAGAACTCACGACGCCCAAAATGCAATTGAGAGCCGAAGAAATCAAAATGCATCTCCTCCGACTCAGCGTTGGCGTCCTCGACCTCCAACTGTAGAAACATGTGTACTAGCGTAGGGTCGCCACCAGAGTAAGACACATCCATCCATGGCCCGAACGGTGTCCCTCTATAGATGGTCTCAAGGGTATCTGCGCGATCACCTAATCCCCTAAAGAGCGCTCCTAATTCCTCGATGTAGGAAACTTTGCACCTTAGCGTCAAGTCGATGTTAAAGAAATCCTTCTACATAGTCATTCACAGATGTTATAGTTAGTGTTATATATAGATGCTGCGGTTTATTTTATTTTATATAGATGTTGCGGTTTATTTTATTTCAATGTATCATATTGTCATTCACAGATGTTATAAAAAACTGTTTTTATAAAAAAATGTTAAGGGTGTGTTTTTATAAAAAAATTGTTAAGAGTGTTTTTATAAAAAAACACATTTTTAACATTTTTTTTATAATAACACACTCTTAACAATTTTTTTATGAAAAAACACACTATAACAACATACACATTATAACATACAAATATCACATTCAAACATAAAACCATAAAACTAAAACAATTTTTTATAAAAACACACTCTTAACAAAATTTTTATAAAAAAACTGTTTTTATAAAAAATTGTTAAGGGTGTGTTTTTATAAAAAAATTGTTAAGAGCGTGTTTTTATAAAAAAAAACACATTTTTAACAATTTTTTTATAATAACACACTCTTAACAATTTTTTTATAAAAAAACACTCTTAACAATTTTTTATGAAAAAACACACTATAACAACATACACATTATAACATACAAATATCACATTCAAACATAAAACCATAAAACTATAACAATTTTTTATAAAAACACACTCTTAACAATTTTTTATAAAAAAACCGTTTTTATAAAAAATTGTTAAGGGTGTGTTTTTATAAAAAAATTGTTAAGAGTGTTTTTTTATAAAAAAAACACATTTTTAACAATTTTTTTATAAAAGAACACTCTTAACAATTTTTTTATAAAAAAACACACTATAACAACATACACATTATAACATACAAATATCACATTCAAACATAAAACCATACATATCATGTTAAACATAGAATATATTCAAACATAAGTTATAAACACTATAACAACCTACAAATCATATATCTTAACTTAAAATAACATACAAAACATAACAAAAAACATAAGGAAAACATACCACAGAAGTAATACGAGACATCTTCACAAAACCCGAACACGTATTCCACACGACAAAATTGAGAGAGTGGGAGAAAATTGAGAGAGTTTGATTAAAAATTGAGAGAGTTATTAAAAAAATGAGAGTGGCCGGTTTTTGGTCCCCCCCTATATAGTGCGGCCGAAGAACAAATTTAGGGTTTGGTTCGTCAAAGGGATTTTAGGGTTAACCCTGTGCCGACACGTGACACTTTTGCCCGCGATCGCGGGGGGTCAAAGAAAGTCAAACGCGGGCAGGGACCAAAACTGCACACGCGGGCATTCTTGAGGGGGGAAAGCTGGACCGCGGGCATTCTTGAGGGACCAACGCGGGCAAAGTGGGCAAACTTTGGACACGTGTAGCCCGCGATCGCGGGGGTCAACGAGAGTCAAACGCGGGCAGAGACCAAAACTGCACACGCGGGCATTCTTGAGGGGGGAAAGCTGGACCGCGGGCATTCTTGAGGGACCAACGCGGGCAAAGTCTAAAGCACGTACCCCGGTATGTAATTTCTTTTATTATTTCTTTCCTTTTAAGTTTGAATTATTGTGGTTTCCGTTAACGGGGTTAGTCGAGTTGGGTTTAATCGTTAAATATCGGAATTTTTTTGGTTAGTTGCGAAGGTTTGAAAGTTGAGGGGCTTCAAATGTCAAGGGCCAAAACCCCCTCCTCATGGGTTCGGCCCATGCAGGATTTGTCGAGACCTTTTTTGTGTGTGAGGGCTTTGTTGCCGTGAGGAACAAACAAGAGAAAAGAAATAGCAAAACCCTTTTTGTTGTTTGGTTGTGTATGTTGGCATCGTGAGCAAGGAACAAAAGGAAAAGAAACCTACGGCCGCAACCCCCCCCTCCTTTTTGTTCTTGTCGTCGGCCGGAGAAGGGAAGGACTCCGACCACCGCTGCTACCGCCGGTACTGCTGCTGTCGCCGGGGTTACGCCGGAGTCGAGGAAGGAGGGCGAGAGTAGGAGAGGACTAGAGGACGTCGTCGTTTCCGTCGCAAGGTAAGTCCTCGTTTTCGTTTCCGTTTTCTTTTCTTTTCCGGCGAAGCAACCACCGCCGCACGCCGCCTCTGTGGTGGCCGGGCGTGGGCGGTCGGCGCTGGTGTGGTTGCGGGTGCGGGTGGGTTCGCGTAGAGCGATCGAAAGAGAGGGCGGTGATATGTGTGCGTGTGTGCGTGATCGCCGCCGACCACCACCGCCGCCGGAGGCGGCAAAGGGGGTGGTGCACGGCTGTTGTTACGCCTTGGTATAATCTGTTCCAGTAAGTTTTAGGCTTCCCGGGGCTGTTTGGATTAAGCATTGACTTAATGGGATTATAACCTTTAGTTATCATTTTATGTGAAAAAGTTTGTCTGCCACTGTTTTGCGACGGCCATAACTTTTCCGTCGTAGCTCGGATTGAGGCGAATCCGGTGCCCACGGTTCACATTCTGTGCCGGGCACACTTTTCGTGTTTTAGCGGAAGTCCGGTTCGGCCTCTAGATAGGCGTAAATTGGCTGTTTATACAGCAGGTTCGGATGTGGCAGATCGCGTTCCGTTTTAATAGTCTCAGTTTCTGCCACTGTTTTGGGAAAACCATAACTTCTTCTAGGAATGTCGGATTGGGATGAAACTAGTGCCAAAAGTTCCCATTCTGAGTCTAGTAAGTTTCTTATGTTTTGCGGAAAAACCAGTTCGGACCATAGCTAGTGTCAAACTGCTGTTTTATATCGAAAAGTGCTGTTTTTTCGCTGTGCAGTTAACCAATTTTGTAAAATCTGTATTAAATTGTAGAAAAATCGTTAGGAGGTGTATAATATGTCCTTGGAACCCTAACTCTGAGCACTTTCTGGTTATGTAATTTAATTGAGGATTTTCTGGGTTTATGGAGGTCGGAACAGGTCCCGAACAGACCTGTTTTGTTAGACTGAAAAGTCGTTTTAGTGACGATTTAAGGGTGCGTCGTGTTTTAGGGTCCGGGTCTCGTGTTAATACATTTTAACGATTGTTTAGGTGTTGGGAAGTGATCTTGGATTTGTGAAGCTTGAATTATTGTTTGTGAGCTAGGCGCGCTTACGAGGTGAGTTCTCTCACTATAACTAATGTCGGTTACTTTTTACATTACGATTTGTACGTGTGTGGTAGTTTTAATTGTTTGTGATGCGGGACTAAATAGTGGGGCGTCTAGTCGGACCTTTATTGTTATGACTACGCGGGTGGCGTAGGAGTTCGGTGGGACCGAGGTTTATATACGCGGGTGGCGTAGTGACTCGGCGGGGCCGAGGTTTATATACGCGGGTGGCGTAGGAACCCGGGGGAGCCGGGTAATGCTTGCACGGTTATTGTGTGGTCGGGTGGACCAGCTTATGCCTTTAGGCGGGATGGTGTAGGTATGCATGTTTATGATTTGTTCGTAGACTTGTATGCTGTTTATGTGCAAATATCTGTTTAGAGGTGGTGTGGAAGTAACTGTGTTATTTATGGTGTCTGAATTCACTAAGCTTCGTGCTTACCCTTTCCCAATAAAATTGTGGTTTCAGGTGCGAGTGGCTCCAAGGCGACGAGTACACACTGACGCGTGGGAAGAGTTGATTACTTTTATGATTTTAATTTTAGACATTTATTCCGCTGTTTATTGTTCGTGAGGATATTAATTATGAGTTTGCAAATGAAATGATTGAATTATTAAATGGGTTTTTATTAATGAAATGTTACTTTAAAAATTTTAAATTCCTTGTAATTTTTGGGACGTTACAACTTGGTATCAGAGCACAGCTTGAGTGAATCAAACGCATCTCGGTGTGTTTGATCTCAAGTTTGCGGCTATAAAATTTTCTTTAAAGTTTTTGGAAAATAAAAGGAAGGAAAAATCCGTTTGAGAAACGGTGATCAAAGGCGCAGTGTGTACAGTCAGCCGGAGCCAAAGGGAAAGGTACGGTACTTAGTGTATTTATCGCTTTCTAGATCATAAGGTGTGCATGCTAGATTGCATATGTTGTTTACACTGTACTGTATGATGATTGCTTGCTAATAGGAATCAATGCTAGTTATAGTAGGTTGTTAAGTGAAGGCCCTATAGGTTGTATGCAGTAAGAATCATATAGCCTTAGAATATTTGATTTAGTTCTATTGCGCAGCTCTTGTTTGAGTCCAACCGTTCTAGGATAGAATCTTGTATTCGAATGTCTATTTGATTCACACTGCATGCGACTGGGTATTCGCGAGGCAACTCGTTATGGCTAATAGGGATTCCGTGGTAGCAAGGGTAGTGGGATGAGATGAAATTCCTAGTGAGCTGGGAATAGCGTTTACATATGAGTACGTATGCAAAATTGCTTTCTAGAACATAGGAGTATGTATGCTAGATTGCTCGGTGCTTAATACACTGTATTGTATGGTTGTTACTTGCTATTAGGAACTTATGTTAACTTCGAGAGGTTGTTAAGCGAATGCACTATAGGTTGTATGCGGTAGGAACCGAATAGCCTTAGAATGTTGGATTTAGTTCTATTGCGCAGCTCTTGTTTGAGTCCAACCGTTGTAGAATAGAATCTTATATTCGAATGTCTATCTGGTTTCCACTGTATACGACTGTGCGTTTACGAGGCGACTCGTCAGGGTTAGTGGGGATTCCGTGGTAGCAAGGGTAGTGGGGTATTATGTTTATTCCTAGGGAGCTAGGAAGAGTGTGTATATGCGTCAGTATGGACATACGTGTAGGGTTTTTGTTTGGGCGAGCAACTACTTGGATACTCGGGATGGGTCCCGGAGCGGACAGTGATAGGTGTAGATGGTAGTAGTAGAGCTCCTACTATCGGAAGCACAGGATCAATGTTCGAGTCGGGGAAAGTCGCGAGGAATCCAAGGAGTCGAGTGTGAGCGTGGTAGGGTGAGTTATTATGTGCTAATAACTCGTTGTAATATCTACCCAGAATAGCCATCACAAGGAGGAACGACTATAGTAAACCTACTAGTACAGGTGTGTACTTGATTTGCTTTGATGGGATGACCGTTGGGGTAGTGTCGAAGGTTATAAATTAGTAGTCGTTGGAATAAAAGGACGATTCTAGTATTAGTCACTTGGAGTGACGATGAGGATGATGTTTGTTTCGGGCCAAGATGGATGATTGTGCTAGAATCATAGGCTTATAGAGCCGACTTTGATTTGAGGAAAAATCGTAGGGATTATTTGACGTAATTTCCCAACTTGCCTAAGAGGTTTAAATGTCCGGATGACGTTAGTGGATCGGAGAGATTTGGGGGAGTATGAGTCGAGACGTTGAATGCCGACTGAGTCATGCACAGAGTTTATTTTGGAAAATAGGATTGCATCGATTAATTCTTGTGTTTCCGACCCTTATATGGATTGTACTTTGGAACTTTGGGAAATGTTTAGCACACACACAAGATTTCGAATTATAGTTTTGAAAGTGCTTGAAATCGTTTTATCACGGGAGTGCAAACTTTGTTAGAATTTGTCTCATTTCTTTATTTTTCCAACGGTTCTTTCGGGTAAGATGATATCCGTGTTTTGTGGTGTTTAAAATGTCGGGCAAGTGACTACGGCTTGTGACTTTAACATTGGAACTCCTCCACATATGTTAGAGTTGAGACGGAAAGTTATATTCCACGATGTCTGTATAAAGCTATTTGAGTGATTTGGTTAAAATAAGTTTTGTTTTACGGCATGTTGACTCGTGTGGGTTTAATTTCACGAGGTACATATCTTATTTGTTTATGTGACCATTTGGGGAAATCTTGGAAATCAATTTAAAGAACCCCACCTTTTGAGATTTTATGAGGTTTTAGTCGATATTTTCAAATGATGGAAACGGATTGGTTTTTATCTTAAGTTTGAAACTTACACGAGACAGTTGTGTTTTAACAAAAATATATTTGTAAACCGTTTCATCGTTTTGTATGACTAGCCGACGCGCGTAAGATTTGTTAGTGAACCCTGTGCCACGACATTTTATGTTGAAAAAGAGGAATTTTGGGGTCAAATGTCGTGGGATTGATTTTGAAATTATGTGCACACTTTTGTCGCACCGGTGTAAGGTCGAGCGGTTACTTTAAATACATGTCATGAGTCAATTCATACTAGAACCGTGACGGTTCATTTTCAAAGAAATTATTTATTTCGCTTACGTTTTGTGAGTAAACTAAGTTGCAATGAAATGATTTTCAACATGATTTTCATATGTGGGACGAGCGTGTCCATTTTTGCGTAACTACCGACCTGGTAATAGTAGTTTTATTGCTTACGGTCTTTTTGAAATAAAAAAATCTTGATGTTGAAAATATTTTGTAAATGATTTTGTAAACCATTTGGGTAGTGCGCTTATAAGTGTTATGTGTCATTTTGAGAATTTTAAGGGTGTGAGTCCTTTTGGAAAACTCTTTTGTTTAACCCGTGTCGAGTTTGGGACAAATGTTATTTAAGAGTATTGCTTGCTTAAACTTTATTTAAACGCGTTTTTGACCGACTTATGGGTCTAGCAAGCGTGGAGCATTTTGCTCGGTTTTGACTTTGAGATAGTCATGGGTCAATTGCACGGTTTTTAATGGTTCGATGTGGAGTTTTGTTGATGGGTTGTTTTGTTGCATAGTTTTGCACTTATTGCACGTTGAGTATTTACATGTTGGGTGAGTGAGTCATTCCGGGATAGGCATGTTGTTGGTAGACTGTTTTGCATTAGATCCTTGGTCACGTCAGTCAGTCGTTGGTAATGGTCGGTTGAGTATTTCAGGGTGGGACCCCGGTATTCATGTGTTATGACCTTGACTTTCCAGTAGGCACTGGGAGGATATAGTCTTGGGCACTTACCTGAGAGGTAGTCCTGATATGCCGGGCCTTGAGACGTACCTGGAAGGTAGACGTTAAGGTGTATCTTGATACAGTGTAACTAGGCTTCGTAGAGCGAGTGTGGAGGATAAGTAGACGGTGGAAGGTTGGGTATTCCACGCGTGTTGGTAATGTAGGCCGAATAGTATTGGTTGAGGGAATGATGCCCTTTGTAATTAAGAGAATAAATGCGCAGTAACTGTAACACCCGGAAAATCCTCGTAAGTACTAGTAAGTTTAATATTTCATGATATTTCGACTTTTTAGATTATGATTGATATCTTAAGTAATTTTTGTGACTTTGACTTGCTATTTGATAATTCTCGATAGAAATCAGTAAGCTTAATTCTTAAGAAAATTAATGAAAATAGAAGATAAAGTAGAATATTAGATTTTATGGATTAGTTGGATGGGTAATTTGAATACGAGGCCAACGGTACTTTCCGGGGTAAAAACGGGGTTTTAACGAAGAAGTTACGGCTAAATTAGTGGAAGTTGGGAGTTTTGGCAAACAGAGGCTGACGCCGATGGGGTGGCGCCGATGCATCGGCGCGGATGATCGGCGCTGAATACCTGACGTGCCAAAAGGGGGTTAAACCCACCTCTTATTTGATATTCAGTATTCTCTCAATTTAGAACACTGCTGCTACTCTCTTCAGGCGATTTCCAATCCTAAGCTTAAGGTAAGTTCTTATCCATCAATTTTAAACCAATTCAAGTGATTAGTAAATGAATCTTACACAATTAAACTTCAATTAGGGCTTGGTATCTTCATTTCATCTTTATTGGAAGATTAGGGTTCAAGTCTTCAAGTAAGGTTATACCAATTGAAGATTAAAGGTGAGTAATCTGTACCTAAATGATTTCATTTTATTTATCTACCATTTCTTATCTTGAAATTGTGTTGTTAATGTAAAATCTTGAGTTATATGCTCTCAATGGTTAAGAGGGAAACAAGAGGAATTCAAGTAAGTTAATATGGATTAATTGTGGTTATTATTTAGTATGACATGATAAATATTGATGTTAAGAGTTTGGTTTGATTATATATCCATGGTATGTGAAATTGAGATGATGGCTTAATAGATGTCTTAATGATGAACTGATGGCTTAATGGTCCTAATGGACTTATTCTTGAATTGTAAACATGGTGGCTTATTATGGAATTCTTATTGAATGTGAATAAAGTACATGTGGATGTATGTGAACTACATGGATGTAGTATTGATTATGATAAATGGTTGGACCATTATTAAAGTGCTTAACATGTTTTGAATCTTATTTGGATTAACATATTTGGTATTCATATAATTGGAGGAGCACCTAGTATGCATTGGGGGGTATATTCATATATACCGTGGGGTAAATGTATTTCGTTCATACCTTCGGATACCGTGGGGTTTCCCGTTGTGTTATGCCTTGTGATAGTGCCGTGGGGTATTGATCAAGGTATATCTCCAATTATGATGTAACTGGGTAGCGATATGGACCTTCTTCATGGAATCCAATTTATGAATGTATCGAATTGTTATTCCTACATGCTATGACTATGCTTTATGTGCTATGTGTAAACCTCACTTAGGCTTTAAAAGCCTAACACTTGCTATGTGTTTTATGTGTTACAGATATTAGTGGTACCGGGCACAAGAAGGTTTAGTACGGGGTGTGAGCTCGGGATTGATGTTGGAAGGTTAAAGAATTGGAAGATTGACATTAGAACTTCATGACATCCTTTTTGATCTTGGATTGCTATAGTATCGAGCAAACAAGCAAGTAGTCTTTTGGTAGTTATACATTAACTAAATATTTGTATTAATGGTTTGGTAATGATGTTTATGAACACTTTTACTTTAGTAATGTGTACCACTCTTCCATTTTATGGAAGTTTTTGTTAACCCCTATTTTGGGGTGTTACAAGTTGGTATCAGAGCTCTAGTTTAAGTGAACTAGGTATGACTATAGTATGCCTAGACTTAAGCTGAGAACAATAAGATTGAAATATTTTAAATGGGTAGATAACATAGGATGGGAGAGTGATAGGAATTGTGAAAATACATTGGTCAAAATGTTGTAATGATGGTAATAAGAATACTTGTATATTACTTATTCATAATTTCATCTAGCTAATGTTATTATGAATATGTTGTTATATAAGTGTACTTGATCTCTATTATTATGGTAATTGATAAGTGTATTAGTGCACAATATTAGTCTAATTCTTACTCTATTCTCGCGTGCTTGACAGTTTGAAATGGTAAATACTCGAAGTCAAGTACAGCAGCCGCGTGATGGTCAGTCAGCATCTGAATCTACTGCTGACCAACCTGGAATTCAAGCAACAGTTAGACATTCTCCGAGACCACGTAATTTAGGCGGAGGAGCATAAAATGTATCGAGACTTAACATTGGTCCATCGAACCCAGTAGTGGAAGAAGACGCGCTTGAAACTCGGTTGAGGAATAGTATGCTCCGAGCTATGGAATCTGCTATGACTCAACAACAGGAACAAATTATGAAGATGTTGGATGACAGAGATAACAGCATTCGGCAACGCGAGACGATAGCAGAAAATGCTTTGAATGGGCAAGGTAATTTGGAAAATACTTTGAATACGGAAACAGATACAACTATTCGGGAAGGAAGAAAGGAACGGAGATGCACATACAAGACGTTTTTGGGATGTAGACCTCCAGAGTTTGCAGGAACTACTGATCCTACTAAGTGTATGAATTGGATTCGAGAAGTGGAGATGTCTTTTGAGGCAAGTGAATGTGAAGATTCTCAAAAGGTTAAATTTGCATCTCATCTCCTTAAGGGTGAAGCTCTTACATGGTGGAATCTTACGCGCTCATCAATTGCACCGGCATTATTGGCCAAGTTCACTTGGGCAGCTTTTAAAAGGAAGATTTTGGAAAAATATTGCAGTGAGCGGGCACTTGATAAGATCGAAGATGAGTTCCGTGGGTTGAAGAAAGGAGACATGTCGATTATGGAATACTCTAGATTGTTTTTAGAGAAGTTAAATTTGGTCGAACACTTAGCCCCGGACGAGAAAACCAAGATAAAGACTTATCAAAGGGGATTACCGGCTGGTATGAAGACTGCTTTGAGGAATGCAAAGGTTCCAACCATTCAAGAAGCAATTGAAGAATCCTTACGGATAGAAGATGATATGGTTCAAGGAAAGTTAGAAAGTGGATCGGTAGGTGAAAAGAGGAAATGGGAAGGGCCATCGGGAAATGTTCGCCAACAAAGACCGTTCATGGGAAATAAAGGTGGACAAAATCGTAATGAAGCAAAATGGTGTAATCGGTGCAGGAAATCTCATACGGGTCCGTGTAACACTCGTCAATTTCAGAGTCCTTTAACTTGTAGCAAATGTGGAAAGGTTGGGCACTTAATGCGGGATTGCTCCATAAAAGGGGTAATTTGTTTTGAATGCCGCGAGCCGGGTCACATGAAGAGAGATTGCCCAAGGTTGAAGACGGGCGGATCGGGAAAACCCAAGTCAGAACCACCAAAGGCAATGGGAAGGGCATTTCAGATGTCAACAGATGAGGCAAGAAGTTCAAAAGATGTGGTGTCGGGTACGTTTCTTCTAAACTCCGTACCTGCACGTGTTTTATTTGATTCTGGAGCAAGTTATTCATTTGTGTCGTTATCATTTGTTCAAAAGTTGAATATGTTTGTTAGTCAGTTAGAAGAAGCCTTGTTAGTAGAATTAGCAAATGGTGAAAATGTGGTGGTGAGAGATGTTTTGCGGGGTTGTCCGCTAGAAATAGAAGGGAAAGACTTTCCGGTAGATCTAATGCCAATTCTGATTGGGGATTTTGATTTAGTAGTTGGGATGGATTGGTTAGCAGAATTTCAAGCTGAAATTGTGTGCGCTAAGAAACTAATTCGTATACCATCTTCTGACGGAAACCCTATTGTTATATATGGGGATCGGAGGAAGGGAGAAATGGCGTTCATGACTATGTTGAAGGCGCGCAAATGTGTACAAAAAGGTTGTAAAGCATTCTTGGCATATGTGATTGATGCTAGGATGGAAAAGAAGAAAGTGGAGGATGTGAAGGTAGTGTGCGAGTTTCCTGATGTATTTCCTGAGGAATTGCCAGGCTTACCGCCAGATCGTCAAGTAGAATTCAGGATAGACTTATTGCCGGGAGCGTCTCCGATTGCTAAAACACCTTATCGCTTAGCTCCGTTGGAAGTAAAAGAGATGATGGCTCAGTTGCAAGAACTTTTGGATAAGGGGTTTGTGCGACCAAGTTCGTCACCGTGGGGAGCCCCAGTTTTATTCGTAAAGAAGAAAGATGGCTCAATGCGTATGTGTATAGATTATAGAGAGCTGAATAAGGTAACTGTGAAGAACAAATATCCACTTCCCCGAATCGATGATTTATTTGATCAGTTGCAAGGAGCGACCTGTTTTTCAAAGATTGACTTACGTTCGAGTTATCACCAAGTAAGGGTGCAAGAATGTGATATTCCAAAAACGGCGTTTCGAACTCGTTATGGTCATTACGAATTCTTAGTAATGCCATTCGGTTTGACGAATGCACCGGCGGTATTCATGGATATGATGAATCGGGTGTGCCGACCTTTTCTCGATAGATCGGTAATCGTTTTTATCGATGATATCTTGGTGTATTCTAAGAATGAAGCGGATCACGAATTTCATCTCCGTGAAGTGTTGGAGACATTAAGAAAAGAGAAGCTTTATGCAAAATTTTCTAAGTGTGATTTTTGGTTGCAAGAGATTCAGTTTTTGGGTCATGTGGTTACTCGAGATGGGGTAAAAGTAGATTCTTCGAAGGTTGAGGCAGTTATGAAATGGGAACCGCCCAAGAGTCCGAGTGAAATACGAAGCTTCTTAGGATTGGCGGGATATTACAGAAGGTTTATCCAAGATTTCTCGAAGATCGCATCTCCTTTGACAGCTTTGACTTGGAAGAATGTGAACTTTATTTGGTCTAAAGCTCGAGAAGAGGCTTTCCGTACCCTTCAAAAGAAACTGTGTGAAGCACCTGTTCTAGCTTTGCCTGAAGGATCGGAAGACTTTGTGGTTTACAGTGATGCATCTAAATTGGGTTTGGGTTGTGTCTTAATGCAAAGAGGAAAAGTAATAGCCTATGCTTCAAGACAACTCAAGGTGCATGAAAAGAATTACCCCACTCACGATTTAGAATTAGCTGCAATAGTTTTTGCATTAAAGTTGTGGCGACATTATCTGTATGGTACCAAATGTACTTTGTATACTGATCATAAAAGTTTGAAGTACATTTTTGACCAAAAAGAGTTGAACATGAGGCAACGAAGGTGGTTAGAGCTACTCAAGGATTACGACTGTGAACTGCTTTATCATCCTGGTAAAGCTAATGTCGTTGCAGATGCATTAAGCCGGAAAGAACGTGGTAAGGGACTACGAGCAATTTTTGCAAAAATTGACATCGTATCAAGCTTGATTGATCGAATAAGACTCGCGCAAGTCGAAGCATTGAAAGAGGAAAATCTTAAAGATGAAGTGATGGTGAAGCAGAAACAGTTGTTAACTGAAGATAGCCGTGGGGTTAAACTGTTCAATGGGCGAGTATGGGTGCCAAAGATCGGTGAGAATAGAAAGTTACTTATGGATGAAGTTCATAAATCTAAGTACTCTATTCATCCCGGAAGCACCAAAATGTATAGGGACCTAAAGCCGCATTATTGGTGGCCGGTTATGAAGTTGGATGTGGCGCATTATGTGAGAGAGTGCACAACTTGTTCACAAGTAAAAGCTCAACATCAATTACCTTATGGTAAACTGCAACCATTGGAAATACCCGAGTGGAAATGGGAAAAGATCACAATGGATTTCTTGACGAAGTTACCTAGAACTTTGAAAGGTAATAATACGATTTGGGTAATTGTGGATCGATTGACGAAAAGTGCGCATTTCTTGGCAATGCGAGAAACCTCATCAATGGACTCGTTAGCAAAACTTTACATTGATGAAGTGGTTTCACGTCATGGTGTGCCTGTATCTATAGTTTCTGATCGGGACAGTCGGTTCACGTCACGATTTTGGCAAGCATTGCAAGAAGAACTTGGTACTAGACTGAATCTGAGCACGGCTTATCACCCGCAGACAGATGGTCAAAGCGAAAGGACCATTCAGACTCTAGAAGATATGTTGAGGGCTTGTGTAATCGAATTTGGTGGAAATTGGGACGCACATTTACCGTTAATAGAGTTCGCTTACAACAATAGTTACCATTCTAGTTTGAAGGCAGCACCATTTGAAGCACTCTATGGGAGAAAGTGTAGAACTCCGGCTTGTTGGTTGGAAGCGGGAGAGAAACAGTTTGCTGGACCAGAAATTGTTCAAGAAACGGCAGACAAAGTCAAGATTATTAGAGAACGATTGAAAGCGGCCCAAGATCGACAAGTGAGTTATGCAAACAAGAAGAGGAAACCAATTGAATTCCAAGTGGGGGAGCGGGTAATGTTAAAAGTATCTCCGTGGAAAGGGCTGATCCGTTTTGGAAAAAGGGGAAAGTTGAGTCCTCGTTTCCTTGGTCCATTTACTATTTTGGAACGGGTAGGTTTGCAAGCTTACAAGTTAGATTTACCTCCCGAGATGAAAGGAATTCACCCGACTTTTCATGTTTGTTATTTGCGTAAGTGTTTTGGTAATGAAGAAAATGTGATACCATTGTCGGAAGTAAGAGTGGAGAACAAACATTGTATAGAAGAACCTGAAGCTATTTTAGAGCGTTTGACTAAGAGAACTCGACGAAAAGAGATCAATATGGTTAAGGTTCAATGGAAACATCACCGTGGAGCTAATATCACATGGGAGACGGAAGAAAATATGAAGCGGCGATACCCACATTTGTTTTCCTAGTCTAAGATTTCGAGGACGAAATCTATTTCAAGTGGGGGAGAATTGTAACACCCGGAAAATCCTCGTAAGTACTAGTAAGTTTAATATTTCATGATATTTCGACTTTTTAGATTATGATTGATATCTTAAGTAATTTTTGTGACTTTGACTTGCTATTTGATAATTCTCGATAGAAATCAGTAAGCTTAATTCTTAAGAAAATTAATGAAAAATAGAAGATAAAGTAGAATATTAGATTTTATGGATTAGGTGGATGGGTAATTTGAATACGAGGCCAACGGTACTTTCCGGGGTAAAAACGGGGTTTTAACGAAGAAGTTACGGCTAAATTAGTGGAAGTTGGGAGTTTTGGCAAACAGAGGCTGGCGCCGATGGGGTGGCGCCGATGCATCGGCGCGGATGATCGGCGCCGAATACCTGACGTGCCAAAAGGGGGTTAAAGCCACCTCTTATTTGATATTCAGTATTCTCTCAATTTAGAACACTGCTGCTACTCTCTTCAGGCGATTTCCAATCCTAAGCTTAAGGTAAGTTCTTATCCATCAATTTTAAACCAATTCAAGTGATTAGTAAATGAATCTTACACAATTAAACTTCAATTAGGGCTTGGTATCTTCATTTCATCTTTATTGGAAGATTAGGGTTCAAGTCTTCAAGTAAGGTTATACCAATTGAAGATTAAAGGTGAGTAATCTGTACCTAAATGATTTCATTTTATTTATCTACCATTTCTTATCTTGAAATTGTGTTGTTAATGTAAAATCTTGAGTTATATGCTCTCAATGGTTAAGAGGGAAACAAGAGGAATTCAAGTAAGTTAATATGGATTAATTGTGGTTATTATTTAGTATGACATGATAAATATTGATGTTAAGAGTTTGGTTTGATTATATATCCATGGTATGTGAAATTGAGATGATGGCTTAATAGATGTCTTAATGATGAACTGATGGCTTAATGGTCCTAATGGACTTATTCTTGAATTGTAAACATGGTGGCTTATTATGGAATTCTTATTGAATGTGAATAAAGTACATGTGGATGTATGTGAACTACATGGATGTAGTATTGATTATGATAAATGGTTGGACCATTATTAAAGTGCTTAACATGTTTTGAATCTTATTTGGATTAACATATTTGGTATTCATATAATTGGAGGAGCACCTAGTATGCATTGGGGGGTATATTCATATATACCGTGGGGTAAATGTATTTCGTTCATACCTTCGGATACCGTGGGGTTTCCCGTTGTGTTATGCCTTGTGATAGTGCCGTGGGGTATTGATCAAGGTATATCTCCAATTATGATGTAACTGGGTAGCGATATGGACCTTCTTCATGGAATCCAATTTATGAATGTATCGAATTGTTATTCCTACATGCTATGACTATGCTTTATGTGCTATGTGTAAACCTCACTTAGGCTTTAAAAGCCTAACACTTGCTATGTGTTTTATGTGTTACAGATATTAGTGGTACCGGGCACAAGAAGGTTTAGTACGGGGTGTGAGCTCGGGATTGATGTTGGAAGGTTAAAGAATTGGAAGATTGACATTAGAACTTCATGACATCCTTTTTGATCTTGGATTGCTATAGTATCGAGCAAACAAGCAAGTAGTCTTTTGGTAGTTATACATTAACTAAATATTTGTATTAATGGTTTGGTAATGATGTTTATGAACACTTTTACTTTAGTAATGTGTACCACTCTTCCGTTTTATGGAAGTTTTTGTTAACCCCTATTTTGGGGTGTTACAGTAACCTTTTTGAAGTAAGTAGTATGTTTAAGTGTCGACTTTTGGGCTTGAGGGCAAACACCTTTAGTGTAATCGGAGATTTGTAGCCGATTTTTACAATAATTATGGTGATGGTAGTAGTAACCCTGAGATGCCTACTCGTGATGAATGGTTATGGTGGAATGACCTACGTGTGTGTTAGTTGATTTGATTGTGGGTGATATCTATTTGTGTTATTGTCTGGGATAATACCTCGACTATTGTAATCGGTTGGACCGATGTTCGGCGGGGGGCCGATGTTTGTTAATGTAATTTATTGAAAATCTTTGGAGTCTATTAGAATTCGTGGAAGTTAATCGACAGTTAATGGTAGGAATGATCGGATTCGAGTATCCTGTAGGGTATATTGGTGAGCATCTTTAGAATGGTTAGAGCTTGAAACTGGACTCGGGACGTAGGGAATATCTAAGGTTGGGATACAACCGAAGTCGTTTAACTAGGAATGATTCCAGTTGTTGGAGTGTTCTTCCGATCGTATTTTCAGTGTCCTTGAAGGAGTACGTTAGTAAGAAAAGTATTCGAGAAGTTTTAGAAGAGGTTCAGAGTGGACGTGGGAGCCCGAAGCGGAGATGCGCGAAAACTATCCTGAGTTATTCGCCGGTCTAGACTTCGAGGACGAAGCCTAATCCAAGTGGGGGAGAGTTGTAAAGCCCGTACGCCGGTATGTAATTTCTTTTATTATTTCTTTCCTTTTAAGTTTGAATTATTGTGGTTTCCGTTAACGGGGTTAGTCGAGTTGGGTTTAATCGTTAAATATCGGAATTTTTTTGGTTAGTTGCGAAGGTTTGAAAGTTGAGGGGCTTCAAATGTCAAGGGCCAAAACCCCCTCCTCATGGGTTCGGCCCATGCAGGATTTGTCGAGACCTTTTTTGTGTGTGAGGGCTTTGTTGCCGTGAGGAACAAACAAGAGAAAAGAAATAGCAAAACCCTTTTTGTTGTTTGGTTGTGTATGTTGGCATCGTGAGCAAGGAACAACAGGAAAAGAAACCTACGGCCGCAACCCCCCCCCCTCCTTTTTGTTCTTGTCGTCGGCCGGAGAAGGGAAGGACTCCGACCACCGCTGCTACCGCCGGTATGCTGCTGTCGCCGGGGTTACGCCGGAGTCGAGGAAGGAGGGCGAGAGTAGGAGAGGACTAGAGGACGTCGTCGTTTCCGTCGCAAGGTAAGTCCTCGTTTCCGTTTCCGTTTTCTTTTCTTTTCCGGCGAAGCAACCACCGCCGCACGCCGCCTCTGTGGTGGCCGGGCGTGGGCGGTCGGGGCTGGTGTGGTTGCGGGTGCGGGTGGGTTCGCGTAGAGCGATCGAAAGAGAGGGCGGTGATATGTGTGCGTGTGTGCGTGATCGCCGCCGACCACCACCGCCGCCGGAGGCGGCAAAGGGGGTGGTGCACGGCTGTTGTTACGCCTTGGTATAATCTGTTCCAGTAAGTTTTAGGCTTCCCGGGGCTGTTTGGATTAAGCATTGACTTAATGGGATTATAACCTTTAGTTGTCATTTTATGTGAAAAAGTTTGTCTGCCACTGTTTTGCGACGGCCATAACTTTTCCGTCGTAGCTCGGATTGAGGCGAATCCGGTGCCCACGGTTCACATTCTGTGCCGGGCACACTTTTCGTGTTTTAGCAGAAGTTCGGTTCGGCCTCTAGCTAGGCGTAAATTGGCTGTTTATACAGCAGGTTCGGATGTGGCAGATCGCGTTCCGTTTTAATAGTCTCAGTTTCTGCCACTGTTTTGGGAAAGCCATAACTTCTGCTAGGAATGTCGGATTGGGATGAAACAAGTGCCAAAAGTTCCTATTCTGAGTCTAGTAAGTTTCTTATGTTTTGCGGAAAAACCAGTTCGGACCATAGCTAGTGTCAAACTGCTGTTTTATATCGAAAGGTGCTGTTTTTCGCTGTGCAGTTAACCAATTTTGTAAAATCTGTATTAAATTGTAGAAAAATCGTTAGGAGGTGTATAATATGTCCTTGGAACCCTAACTCTGAGCACTTTCTGGTTATGTAATTTAATTGAGGATTTTCTGGGTTTATGGAGGTCGGAACAGGTCCCGAACAGACCTGTTTTGTTAGACCGAAAAGTCGTTTTAGTGACGATTTAAGGGTGCGTCGTGTTTTAGGGTCCGGGTCTCGTGTTAATACATTTTATCGATTGTTTAGGTGTTGGGAAGTGATCTTGGATTTGTGAAGCTTGAATTATTGTTTGTGAGCTAGGCGCGCTTACGAGGTGAGTTCTCTCACTATAACTAATGTCGGTTACTTTTTACATTACGATTTGTACGTGTGTGGTAGTTTTAATTGTTTGTGATGCGGGACTAAATAGTGGGGCGTCTAGTCGGACCTTTATTGTTATGACTACGCGAGTGGCGTAGGAGTTCGGTGGGGCCGAGGTTTATATACGCGGGTGGCGTAGTGACTCGGCGGGGCCGAGGTTTATATACGCGGGTGGCGTAGGAACCCGGGGGAGCCGGGTAATGCTTGCACGGTTATTGTGTGGTCGGGTGGACCAGCTTATGCCTTTAGGCGGGATGGTGTAGGTATGCATGTTTATGATTTGTTCGTAGACTTGTATGCTGTTTATGTGCAAATATTTGTTTAGAGGTGGTGTGGAAGTAACTGTGTTATTTATGGTGTCTGAATTCACTAAGCTTCGTGCTTACCCTTTCCCAATAAAATTGTGGTTTCAGGTGCGAGTGGCTCCAAGGTGTGACGAGTACACACTGGCGCGTGGGAAGAGTTGATTACTTTTATGATTTTAATTTTAGACATTTATTCCGCTGTTTATTGTTCGTGAGGATATTAATTATGAGTTTGCAAATGAAATGATTGAATTATTAAATGAGTTTTTTTAATGAAATGTTACTTTAAAAAATTTAAATTCCTTGTAATTTTTGGGACGTTACACAAAGTGGGCAAACTTTGGTGACACGTGGCCTGGAGCCCGCGATCGCGGGCTCTATCGCGGATTTTTGGGGTATTTTTGTAACATGGAAGAGATTTGGGGTATTTCAGTAAAACATGGTTTGACTTAGGGTATTTTAATTAATTTCCTTATAAATTAATATATTTATTAGAAAAAATGAATAAATAATTATTTTTTAATCAATACATTTTTTTGGAAAAATATTAATATTAGTTATTAATATAACAAATATTAAAATTCTATCAATCAATATGTTTTCTGAAAAAATATTGATAAAAATGTTTTATAAAATATTCAATTATTAATTAAATAATAACAAACTTATATTTTATGTAACGTCCATTAGGGTGCGTTTGGTACGCAGACAGTCTAGAACAGAACATGACGGGACAAAACAGAACATGGCAGGACATGACAGTTGTTCAACGTTTGATAGACAGAACTGGACAGAACAGAACATACAACATTAGATAAAATACAATAAATAAAACTTAAAGAATGAGTAAAATATATAATAGTACGTGTATTTGATGTTTTAGAATGAAATTAGATTTTATTTTGAGGTTATATTGATAAAACATAAGTCTGTCCCACCTTGTTCCAGCTTGTTCAATGGGGTGGTGGAACATGCCTATTCCACTTTGTTCCACTATGTTCCTGTCTGTTACACATAAAAGTCCTGTCAAACATGGGACAGTGATTCCTATTTTGTTCTATCCTGTCCACTGTACCAAACGCACCCTTAAAAATAATCAATTACGTTGTATTTTTGAAACTCCTTTTAAGAAGTGAAATTAGAAAATGAATGAAGTGGAAGAAAGTAAAAAAAAACTCATGTTGTGTTCTCAAAACTCTTTTTACGAAGGAAATGAAAGAAAATGAAGGGAAACAGGATGAAAGAAAAAACTCGTCTCAAACCATTTTTAAGAGATAAATATAGTAAACGGTTACATTGTTCAAAAACATGAAAAACTATTTTACCCTTTTTTTAATTTCTCGTTCTTCTTTTTCGAAAACACAAAATTTATTTCCTTTTTTTTATTATTTTTCCTTTTTTTTTTCATTCATTTCTTTTAAATTTATTTTCTCTTCCAATTAGAGAACCTAATGTTAATGTGAAACTTTTTTCTTCTATAACTAATACATGGTTACATCAATTAATAACTTTATAGATTTTTTACATATGAGAAATTTATGACAGTTTTGCAAATATTATATGGAATACAATAAATACTCATTAAATGTAAATAGTTAATAGCTCTTTATTTTTTTATCCACTTATTTTATTATGATGAAATATATTAGTGATTTGTTTTAATTATTATAATATGTATTACAATCGAGTGATTTTTCAACATGTGCAATTTATATCTGTCAACTAATTTATCAGCTAGTTTTGAACAAATGCAACTACTTTATCAGTCAACAACAAACTTTTCACCAACAATCAACTTTTCGTTCAACAAATAGTTTATCAAACATAGTTTAATACAGGTTGGTGAAAAATAAGTTTTTTCGTTTTATACAATTAATCAATATTACAATCAAAATGTAAGTAATTGTTTATAGAATTCACTACCCAACTCTATTTGTACGTACATTGATACGACATTCAAGCAATAAAAACAATGAATTAAATCGAACTATTTTTGATAAAAACAATATGAAAAAACAAATGGACCAACATAATTCCTAAGAAAAGAAAGCCGATGTGAGAGAGGAGGGGGGGGGGGGGGGGGAGAATATAGTGGAGACCAAATGAACCAACATAGTTCCTAACAAAATTTGCATTTTCATGTGAAGAGCTAGACAAGGAAGATTACCGTGTCGATCGGTTTTGGATAAGATGGGGATAGACTTACACTCCACATTATGCCCTAGATGTGGAAAGTCGATAGAAACGGTGGATCACACATCAGTAAGGTGTGTAGAAGTAAATAAATTATGGCAACAAACGGGCAAGTGGTGGAAGCAAAACTTAGGTGAGTTAGAAACTCTAAATGATTTGCTTGGTGTTAAAGTGCAACGGGTGGAAATTCAAAATGTTTGAGAAGTTGGACAACGGTAGTATGGTCGTTTTTGTATACATTCTGGTCGCATTGAAATAAAATTGTGTTCAAAGGGGAAAAGAGTAAGCTGGCGGATATTTTCTTTGAGTTCTAGGTGAAAGCTTTTGAATGGATTACGCGAAGAGATCGCAAAATGGTACTAGATTTGGTGAATTGGCTTTCAGCTCCATCGCAATTGTGAGTTGTTTGATGTGGCAATCGATGTCGTGGTGGTTGCTCAAAGCATCTTTCCTGAGGCTTAGTTGTTTGGTGTTATCGGGCGGACTTTGGTCGGTAATGCCCTTGTGTAGGGGTCTGTTCTGGTGAAAGTTTGCTCCTCGCAAACTTCCTTCAGTTTCAGTTTTTTTTCCTGTTTCTTCTGCTTTAGGTGTTCTTTTGTATTGTGGTTGTATTTGGTTATTCGTGGCAATAAAAGGGTGTTTTGTTGTAGTTAAAAAAATTGTAAAAAACAAGGATAATAAGATATTTTATAACTGCAACAACTTACTATAATTTCACAATTTCATTATTTCGTTGTTATCAACATTGCAAAATGTACTAAAAACCATCCTACATAAAAAAACGATGTTATCTAGAGTCGTCGGTTTTAATTGACTGTAGGTCGAGATCCGTTCTCTAGTTCTCATATGATCATCCATCTCTATATCCAGTTATCCACTAAAAAGGCAGAAAAGCAATCAATTCAATTGGTTTTAAAAGCTTCAAAATTGGTAGTAATTTTTTTTTTGAAAACCAATAGGGAATCTAGTAACCGAACATCGAATCTAAGATCTTACCCTCGATACTCCCAACGATCACTGGGCATTTCTATCTAAAGACAAATAGGTCTAGCCTGAAACTGCCTCATACTTTATTCAATATTCAAAAGCTGCAATTGACATAACAGTATGAGATGCTCGTCGATCTCTCTGAACGATTATACCCCAAACCATGACGAAACAACCCAAACAAGCAAGATATAAAATTGACATCTTGATACACTGATCTATCATGATAACACCTAAAGTCAATACAGACTCGATCATGAAAAAAAACGCTATTTGCTTAGTTAGAGAGTTTAGATTATTTTGATTTAAGTGGTTTATTTAATTTTAATGATATACGTTTATAAATTCATGCCCCACCATGGAGCATTTGGTAATTGGTCCACCACCTTATCTTTTGCGAAGGGTCAAAGCAAACAATAAAAACACCACATAAATTATACGACAAAAAAGTCAAAATAAAAAATTCCCTCGTGTTATGCGGAACTCAAATCACATTTAAATATAGTTTTTCAAAACCCCTATAAACCGCCTTTCTCTCCCGGTTCCAATCTCTCCAGAAACACACAAACCCTTTTACAGGCAAAATCGCTAATAACTTCGCTTAAACCCTAGAGTTTCTGATCATAATGTCGGCCGCCGGAGGTGAAAGTGGATTAGCTCAAGAAGATGAGAAGAAGCCTATGGATCAATCAGCGCATATCAATCTCAAGGTCAAGGGTCAGGTATAAACGCATATGAATGTTTTTCGTTTAGTCATTTGGGATTGATTATGTAGTTATTTTGTGTTTGTAAGTGAGTCGATCGTTTTTTTATGTGTGGAATTGCGTATTTTTGTGGTGTTTCGTTGTTCTGTTGAGTTTTGTAGTTGGTTAGTTTATTGATAATTTAGGCGTTTATTGTTCGTTAGGGTGTTTTTATTGGTTTGAAGAGATTGATGTGTTCTAAGCCACACAGTTGAATGCAGATGAGAAGTTAGGTAATAAGGTGATTCTATGTAGGAAGTACTGCACAGTTGACACCTATTTTATTTGTTTTGAAGTAGTATGCCGTGATTTAATGTAGGGATGGTTTTGAAGTTTGATTCGATTATTTGTATGCTTATTTTGTAAAGTTGTTCGTATTATCTGTTTAATAGATTCACACTTACACAATTTATGTGGGAACGTTTTACTGCTTTCTCATTTGTTCAATCATAAAGTTAAGTTGTAGAATTCTATAACTTCCCTTGTTGAAGTTTACAATGAAGATCTGATCCTGCTATTTTGGTACAAACTAGGTAAAGGTTTTTGTATACACTTCATCTTCTATGACTTATGGACTGCAACGTAAGCAATATAAGTATAAGATGTTTAGAAAATTATTTTGTAATTAGGGCGGCAAAGGGGTGGGTGAACTATTCCCCCATATTCACCTTGCACCTTGATTATACTTTCATATTGGCCCCACATCCATCCACCATGTCATGTGTTGCGACAGGTTTATTCTTTTACCTTTTTTCATGTACTAAGATGCTGTCTATTTTTAATTATGTAGTCTATGGGGTGGGGGAGGATGACTTGTTGATCTTGTGATAGCCAGATCATCGTGTTTATGGGAGAGAGATAACTGTGATAATTCTTGTTCAATTAATTTGCTCCAGTGTCTGCTAAAATTGTCTAGAAAATTTATGTGGCTTTTCTCGATAGATCCCATGCCATGTACGCCTTGGCATCTGCCTTATGGCTTGGTTGCCCTTGCCACAGTGAGACCCTAAAGTTGTGCCTTGAGCCTAGGCATGTCTTTCAGAACAATGCGAGGAGGAAGGGGCATAGTGTAAATGTAAACCTAGAAGTACTTAACCAGAATTCCAGAATAACGTATGCACATTATGCATGGTGGTAAAATGGATTCTGGTCGTTATCTGGATTCATCTGTATTGGATTCCAATCTTTGGTTGCATCCTTGTAAATTTTACAATACATAGCATGCTGAAAGGAGTGAAGAACATTTAAATCTGTAATTTTTATCTGCAAGATCGACTTTAAATGAAAAATCTAAAATCATGTGATAGCATGTTACAAATTGTCATGATGTTGAAAGTATGTTTATCACATGTTAAATGCGGCCTAGCTTTATTTGCATTTATTATGAAGTGGTCAATAGAAAGCAATTACTCTTAATGTCAAAACCATCTTGCTTCTAACCAAGTTTTTGATTCATGTACAAAGCCTTCTTTTGCTGTTGATTACATAGAAGATTCGTATCTCATTTCAATTTACCTTGAAGTGCCATTTAAACAATAATAATACTTGGCTTAACTAATCGAGGTAGCCTAGAACGAAATTCTAAAGAATTTATGAAGGGATGAACCTAATAGAATTTATAAAGAGGCGAACCCTTGTAGGGTTCTTTGACTTGAGTAACTTTGTTCCATGCACTTCTATTATAGATCACGTTCTTCTGCGTATTTCACTCAAATCTCTTTTTACTACTCACCTCCTCGCAAGCATGTCCTTAATGAATTTGTTTGACTTTTCTCTTTACCTTTTACCATTTTTGGTGTTTTTGCTATCCACCCTCTTTCACTAAAAAGGGTATCAAATAAAGTAGAACCGTCGTCTTCGTTATTTAACTGATGGTAATTTTCTTAACACAAATGTGTAGATTGAGGTATTTGTTTGACATTATTAAACCGATAAAACCCTTGTAGATGTGGTTTTTTTTCCACATCCATGCTTCTTCACTCTGCGTGTCTTTTAGACCTACTTTTTTAAATATAAGTTTGTGGTGTTTCGTGTTATATCCAGCTATTGTAGGATGAGTTATGTTTATGATGTTGCCATAAAAAGAAGAGACCTGATGTTGGTTGTTGTAGGATGGGAATGAAGTGTTCTTCAGGATCAAGCGTAGCACCCAGCTGAAGAAGTTAATGAATGCCTACTGTGATAGGCAGTCGGTGGAGATGAACTCTATTGCCTTTCTGTTTGATGGGAGGCGTCTTCGAGCCGAGCAAACTCCTGATGAGGTAATTTCTTAATTATTTAACGACTCTAATGCTTTGTTTCTTTATATATATACATACATATATAGGGGCCGTTTCATTTACGAACCATCCGATTATAACAAACCAGTCTTTGCTGTCCATCTAGTCTAATAAATACCTGATTCCATTTTGTTTCATAACCTAAAGTCGTGATCATAGTGAATGAATCTTATCATCTTCCATATATATATATCATAATTAAAGAATCATGATAATTGTCCATAAATATCTCTATTGTTTCCTAACATAGGCTGATAAGCATTGATTATGGTTTGTTAGAATTGGATGGTTTGTAAATGAAAGTCCCTTATATATATAGAGTATATATATGTAATATATCAAACGATAATAAAATTAGAAGGCAACCAATTTGCGAGAAGGCGAGAATTTCCAAGATCAGACATGATTACATGTGATACGAAAACGCAATTTATATGATGAAACACATGTTTCCTTGATTGGCATATAGCGGGCGACCTTCCCTGCGACCTTTGGTCTCGTTTACCAAGTCCTCCATGCTCTTTATGGACGTTTTTAAAAATATATGATTGTGCCTTCATATCATTTGTAATCATGTGCGATTTTGGAACTTCTTGCAAATTGATCAACTTCTCAGATGATCCGGTGAGAAGTTGAGTTAATGTGAGAAGTGGTTATCAACCGTTAGATGAGAAATGGATGCACATTAGGATGAGATACACCAGACCAGTTCCTTTCTAAGCTGCAATTCATGGGAGAGAATTTGATTAAAAGTGATCAGCGGTTCAGATCCACTTCTCGCGTTAACCTCAATTTCTCATGCGATTCGTTGCTTATATATATATATATATGTATGTATATATATGTAGCATGGAAATTGAATTGCCAATTTGTGTTGCGACTTGTGAAAAATAAAAAGGTTATGTATGAATATGGAACATTGTTTTGTGTATGCAGCTAGAGATGGAGGAAGGTGATGAGATTGATGCAATGTTGCACCAAACTGGAGGTGGGATCTAAGTGCTAGTGCTGCTGTTGCTGTTGGTAGGTTATGGTTGAGGTTGATGCATTATGAATAAGAGCTGAAAAGATGTTACCAAATTAGTAGTAGTGGTAGTAGTAGATGTGTGAATTAAGTAAGGTGTTACTTGAAATTATACCTCCTATGGAATTAAGTGTGATTCTTAAGTTTATAGGTTGTATTCTCCACCTTTTGGCTTATATGAAATGCACTGTAATGTATGTTGGATTTATTAGGGGCTGTTTGTTTTTCACTTTTCAGCACTTATTTGCCACTGTAATGCTGTTGCTGTTTGTTTTTTCAATTAAAACCCACTTATGACTTAATATGGTCTGTAACAAAAAGGGAAAACCTAATCCCTTTTCCCCACTTATTTTCTTATCAGTTTCACAGCGCACGAGAGCCTCATCCAAGCTGAATTTCAACAGACCCAAAATCTTCTGGGCTTTTTGTTGTTATCAATGAATTCTCTGTGTATTTATTTGGAAATTATTTTTCATATTTTTACTCTCTAGTATTTTTGATTAATTTGGTTTATTATTAGTTTTGTTGTTGTCATTAGACTTGTTACTCAATAGTACGTATTAAGATGTTTTCAGATTTCAGCTTACAAAAACAAACAGTCTTTTTTATTCAGATTTCAGACTTCAGCACCACCACTTAAAAATCAGAAGTGAAATCAATCTTCAGACTTCAACACCACATAAAAAACAAACGCCACCTTACTATTCTTCCTTATGAACTTTTGACTAGAATTTGCAATCCACGTCTTATTCACATACATTATGTATGTTTTAGGGGCTAATTATCCAACTCTTACGGCAAGTTTGGTTTACATGATTGAATTTGTTGGAATTGGAATCTGTCAAAAGATTGGAATTTAAACTAATTGGAATGAAATTTATGGGGTATTTGGTTGGGGGTATTGAGAGGTAAAGAATGATAATGAAAAACTGTTGTTTAGTTTGATATAATATAATTGAAGCATTACCCCAAACCCATTAATTTCCATTCCTGACCAAATTGGGGGGAATGAAAATTTTATTCCCGCTTAGTCATTTTTTTCATACGTCCCTTCATTTCTCGATGTTGAATGAAAAATATTTTTTATTTTCACGTTGGACGTCACATATTTGTATTGAGAGGTTTATATAAAATATTTTTTTATTAATTATATTGGTTTAACCAAACAACATCAATGAAATGCTCATTCCTATTCCTATTCTCCTGCATTCCCATTTTCATTTTTATTCTCATTCCCTAAAATGAACCAAACGCCCCCATAGTCTTGTTTTGAGCATGTGTTGGTTGGCGGCAGTGGCACCAATGGTAATGGCGGCAACAAAAGTGACATCACGACGATGACGTCGGTCCTGGTGGCGGATCGTGGTGACATGGAATGGAATTGAGTAAATATAGTAGTATAAATATAATAGATTTTCTTTCTTCTTAAAAGATGGTAGAAACCAATTAATTTACATTCCGTCATATGTGAAATTTGAATTCCTTACCAAAACTCACAATAATAAATCAAACGCAAGAATGAAATTGACCATGTAAATCCCAATGAACTACACGATACTTTATTGGTAAGAGTTACCACTCTTACTTATCTTATCGAATAAGATTCTCGGCCATCAAAGTGGCTTAGTAGTCGGTAATCTTAAGTGTCAGGGTAAGTTGGTTATTCTTCATTATGCCTTTTTCCAGGTAAGATTCTTATTTCTTGTCATGCTCACATAAAAAAGTAAAAGAATCGATAAACATTTACCCAATTAGGGTTTCTTATATGGTCCCGCAGTGACGTACAATCTGTCTATAGTGCCAACGAACTAGGAGTGAGCATCGGACGGATCGGGTCGGATCGGGGCCCAAATTCCGTAATCCGATCGGGGGTCGGGTGAGATGGCACAAACCCGATATTCGTCCAAATGGAAATCGGATATTCGGTTTTCGGGGCACATCGGGTCGGATATCCGAGTTCGGATATTTCGGATATGGGCCTGGACTCGGCCCATGTTTTTTAGCCCATGTTTGCCCACTTTCCAGACCTGTTTTTTAGCCCCATCTTTACCCACTTTCCAGGCCTGTTTTTAGACCTGTTTTTCAGCCACATTTTTACCAACTAATACTATATAAGTCTACAATATATAAAAATTAAACAAGTTAAGTAGTCAACACTCAACAACAATAATTCCAAAATTACAAAACAGAATAAGTGTTTATAAACAAACAAGTGAAATAGCGAATAACCAAAGTCCAAAATACGAAATGTCCAACTCCAAAATCCAAATCACCATCAAGAATTCAAGCCAAATAGGCAAATACCAATATACCATACCATATACGATAATCAGACTTCCTAAAGTTCCAATTCCAACCAAACATCCAAACCAATCCTGTAAGTGAACAAGTGAACAAGTGAAACAGACAAACATCCAAATAGTTTGGTAAGAGACGGTAACAAAAAATAATAATTAACCATAAATATTAAATAGAATGATAAATCAAAAAACCGTACCTTCAACTCACGAATGAATTTCACATTCGTTCAAATCGTGAAATTCGTTCAAATCGTTTGAAGCTTGTGTACTAGGACTAGGAGTATCTTCAGTCACACGAGTTGAAGAAGTTCCACTTCCAAGCCTCAAATTTTCCATTTCTGCACGATTTAAAATTAAAAGCAACAAATTTTAAACTTTAAAGTGTTTATTTTAATCTATAAATTATCAAACTCATAAATTAATATCGTACACGTACCTTTCTCAAACCTCTCAAGATCCTCTATGTTTTCTTCCACCGCAATTGGTTCAACAGGGCCTCTTAACCAATCTTGCGTACAAATAAGTGCTTCAACTATTTTAGGAGTTAGAGAACTCCTAAAATTATCCAACACTCGCCCACTTGTACTAAAAGTCGATTCGGATGCAACGGTAGAAATGGGTACGGCAAGGACATCTCGTGCAACTTTGGAAAGGATGGGAAAGCGTACACTATTTATATTCCACCACTTAAGCAAATCAAAGTCTAACCCATTATCATCCACAGTTTGCTCTCCTAGATAAACATCCAACTCATTCATTTTTCTATCTGCGGTCCCACTTTCAGCTCTTTGCTTCTTCAAAAAACTTTTAGACTTTGATTCTTTTCCAAGAGGAGAGGGTCCATGTCTCGATTGCGATTGGGTTTGGGTTTGGGTTTGGGGTTGGGTTTGGGAAGGTACATAAAATTCTTGCAAATAATCCTCAAACAAAGAAGTGAGTTGAGTCTTTACCTTCCGAAAGCACGCTTCACCTCTTTCTTCACCAAACAATGTACACAACTGGGATGGCATGAAGTCCACTTTATCTCTTGGATCCATAATATTGGCAAAGAAAATCACCATATTCATCTTTTCCGGATCACCCCAGTATTTATCAAACTTCTCCTTCATTTTGATACCCATATTCTGTTTATAGAATGTAAATAAATTATAACAATGTAAATAAACTATAACAATGTAGATAAATTATAACAATGTAGTGAATGTACCTTTTCAATCAAATTCTGAGAACGAATCATCTCCGCAAGCGTGAACTCCAAATCACAAATCTCGGTAAAGTAACAATTGGAAGTGATATACAGAGAGCCTGAGATTTTTAGCGTCATCTCATAAAAGGTCTTCAACAGGGGTATGAAGCTCTCTAAATACACCCAATCAAAATCTGCCAACATAGAATCACCCAAATCCGACCTAAACGAGGGATCCTGTCCATCATATGCTTCAAACACGGTTATATAAGGGATGGCATTCCTGAGCATCATATACGTTGAGTTCCATCTAGTAGGAACATCAAGACAAAGAGAACTTTTTTCTTCCACCCCAAGTAATGTAGCAAGTTCTCTAAACTTGAACAATCTAGTCGGCGAACCCCTAACCCACCTAACAGTCTCTCTAAGTTTCTTAACAGATGAATCTGCCATCTTCAACCCATCTTGGACAACCAAATTCAAAATATGTGCCACACATCTCATATGTAAGTGTTGTGCCCTAACAGGTGAACACCCCCAAGATACCAGTTTGTTTTTCAAGAACCCTAGGGCAACATTATTAGAAGCTGCATTATCTACCGTGATGGTAGAAATGTTTTTGATGCCCCAATCTAGTGAACATAAAAATTAAAACATAAACAAACTACCATAAAACATACTAACAATTAACAAAGTAACATATTCTATAATTCTAACATAAACAAACTACCATAAACATGTACTTACATAATAAATACCAAATCATTCTAAGTTTCTAACATAATAAATACCAACATTCTAACTAACATTCTAACATAATAAATACTTACATACTTATATGGTTAAATAATAAATACCAAATCAACATTGTAACAGTTACATTCTAACTGTCTAACATAATAAATCAACATTGATAGACTGTTTATAGAATTTAAGACCAAACAATTGTGTAAACAATATGTTAAATGGTGACTTGTGCAATATTTATTGGACAAGTCCAATTACTAGGACCTAAAGATGATCATAAGCTTCAACATGAACACCATACAAGTATAGCATGCATACATGAATATTCAGACAACCAAGTTCAACAACAATATCAATAACATGGGTCAATTGAAATGACACCAACATGTCAATAATGAGCCTAAATCGTACGTACAATCGTGAAGCAATATGAAAAGATGTAAAGCATTAAAGCACATTACATTTGTATAAACATTTAGCCATAATCAGACTAACATTCTAAGTTTCTAACATAATAAATACCAAATCATTCTAAGTTTCTAACATAATAAATACCAACATTGTAACTAACATTCTAACATAATAAATACTTACATACTTATATGGTTAAATAATAAATACCAAATCAACATTGTAACTAACATTCTAACATAATAAATAGTTAAATACCAACATTATACCAAATAGGAAAATATAAAAACCCTAGAAATTAGAACTTAGAAGCTTTCAAGCTTACCAGAAATAGAATACCAGTTACCACTTACCACTGTCCACTGTGGAGACTGGAGAGGGGAGGGCCGTCGATGGAAGCGGACAGCCGTGGCTCGTGGTGGTGGACTGGTGGTGGGCGGCGCAGCGGCGGTGATGGAGAATGGCCGGCGGGGGGGGTGTGGATGGTGGCGACTGGCGAAGTGGCGACTGGCGATCGACGATCGTGATTTGGGGTTTTAGGGCGAAAACTTTTCTGAAATCAATATGACTGAAAATCTGAAATCATTTATTTAGATATTAGATAATAGATATTAATCAGATATATAAAATTTATTAAATAATATCAATTTTTTATTTTCGGATATTTCGGACGGGTCGGGTGGGTAAAACCCATACCCAACCCGATCCTAGTTTAACCGAATAAATACTCGGATCGGTGGTATACGGGTTCGGGTTTATCGGGGCGGGGTTTTAGCTGGAAATACGGGCCGGGTCGGGTCGGATATTTCGGATATGTCGGGTTTTGCTCACCCCTACAACGAACACCACTTTTGGTGTAGAACCGTTTAACATGTTTGTGTGTGGCAACTTTTGTTGGAAGTCCATGTCAACACTACAAAAATGATTCATTCCAACCCTCTAAAAAGGCATTGGTTTTTTCAATTAAACAAAGCCCTTGATTAGATTTATTTTTTACTATGTGTAGATATGTTTCAAAATTATGTTTATGATATATTTGTTGGATAAAATATGACATGGTATAAACTTATTATTTTACTATTGATGCGACGATTACATGGAGACTGAATGGTTATTTTTGTCACACCAAAATAGATAGAACAAAAGATTTGATAAATTATTAAATTACACATCACTGATTATTGATATTTTTAATTGAACTAGTTCATGAGATCTATATAAGGTGGTTTTTTTTACATATATAAAGGGAAAACTTATAGTTCACAACTATTTCCAATATATATGGTATATAACTCTTGTGTAAGTCATGTTCTGATTAACCATGTCGATCAGATGATGAAATAAGTAGAACTTATAAGAAAATAAGACATGAACTTGTTTGGAGTTATCACAAGTGAACCTCCATGATACGGCGATAATACATTAACGAAATTAAACGAACTTTGAAAATCAAATATAACATCATTATATTTGATGGATTTTCTTTTTACCGTGATATCAAAGTCTTGGATTCCAATAATCCACAAGGTTTATGCAAAACGATCTATTCACATAAATCGATCAAACCTTTTCCTTTTCTAGAAGAGGGATGTCCCAAGTTGGAGGAGCGCTCGCCCCTGGATTTGAATCTGAGTCTTTTTCCACTAAAATATAGAAATGTGATCCTATGATCGAAACAAGATATAGACTATCTCTTTCTTTATTCGATTCTTTTTCTGAAAGAAATGCGACTCAACTTCTCAGCTAGAGCTGGGGGTGGGACTTAATGGCATAATGCAAGCTGGAACGTGGAAATTCAAGGTCTCGTGAACTACTACTAAAACCTACTTTTTTTCTTTTTACAAACGATATCAGGTCAGGTTTATGGATGGATCCAGATCTACGGGTCGGTCGGCCCCGACTGATGAGCATGCGGAATCTATACTCGAGCGTCACCGTTGAGACTCTACGATAATTACCATCAAATCAAACAGATTCAATATATTTCATTTAAAAATATAATAATTTAACCAAGATCAACTTTTGGATTATTTTTTTTTGGAAAAAAATATTTAATGGATTCCCCAATCCCCCTATATTTTGCCTTCCTTTGATTTGACAAACTGGCCCATAACCCGGCCCACTTTATAATTCGATATCGGATCTAAATCATGACCCGTTAAAGCTCGAGGCGTGATCTGTGATGGGGGTTGGCACTGAGAACAAATTTTGAAGTTACTGCAATGGCCGAATTTCCTACGCGATTGACTCCGTTACCATAGTGCACATTAACGAACACTCAGATTCTCATGGCTCGTTTACCATCAATCTTCGCGTTTTTGGTGTTCGTACTCCACGTTGCGTCTGAATCCACCGGAGAAGTAGTAGAACAACTCGAAGGAGAAGAATTCACGGAGGAGTTGCTGTTCAGGCCGCTTCCTGATCGGAAAGTTCTTTCTCATTTTCACTTCGAGAGTAAAGTTCCACCGACAAATTCTTATGGACATCACCACCGGCTTTTTCCCAAAGCCATCTATCAGCTGGTATAATTACAGTAGTAGGATAATCACTTTATTCGATCAGATTCGTGTTTTTATTGCCGTTTTATTGAATCCTCATGTTAATCAGTACCCAAGGCTGTATAATATTACTCTGTTTCGTGCTAATTGAGTTTAGGGTTTAGTGATTTGTAGATTAGGATTATAAGTGTGAAGTTAATTGTTGTATTGTTTTATTGATTTTATAAAATCATGTATCTAGTTTAATTAGGATTTGGAGACCACAAAGTGTGCTATATTGGATTCTGGTTTCAGAAATGGTAGTTGACCTCATTTAGTTCCATTTTTGAACTGATTTTGTTTCAATTTCATAACCAAATCTGAGATTGTTGAAGTATCGCTTGGTATGCTGATTTAAATAGGTGCATGATTGACGGTACTTATTGATTTTAGGGTTAAGGATTATGGTTGCATTGCTGCTTTGAGAAAATTTGATAGGTTTCTCCTACTGCAGTTGGTGTCTGCCATGGTGATGTAATGCCTTGGTGGATGTTTGAGATATGCTTGTCTTAGTTAAAAATGAAGTATCAGGTTGGATGTTGATGTGATTTGATTCAATTCGATCTACAGTTCCCGTTAAGGTGAACGTGATTTTTTATATATCCAATTGATTTGCTGAAGTTATATCCCAAAGCAAAGCGATTCTTCCTTGTCCCATGAATTAGTGATCAAGAATTTTGTGAAGTTGCTTTTGCCTTCTAATTTGTTGCTTCTGCCTTGATGTTGAATACTGTTTCTATGTGTCCACAGAGCAACTAGGAGCTCCTCATTTAATATAAAAGCTTTGCAGATGCTGCTAATAATACATTTTGTTAGCTTATCATGGGCGGTGGCCCCAATCTTAGTGCATACCTGTTTCATATGTCTGTACCCCTTACACATTTATGTACATTATGTGAACGAAGAACTAATGTAGCATCTTGAAATTAAAGCAAATTTACAACGAACGAGCTGCACCCCCTCAAGTCAATAGCCATAATATTCTATTTTAGAAATCAACCATAAAAGAGATACTGATAGTGGGTGATGCACTTAATTGCATAGATCTGCAGATCTGATGTCAAGCTACTTTTTGAATAGATTACACTTAGGAAGTTGAATAATTATACTGGTCTTTTATGTTCTGTTTGATTTATCAACAGTTACTATTGCATCCTTTTCGATAGGACAGAAACATATATGATCATGTAATCCTGCCCCTAAAATTTTGAATCATTCCTTCTAGGGCTGTGTTCTGGTGAGAAGTTGAGGTTAATGTGAGAAGCGTGAGAAGTGGTTATCAACCAAGAAATGGACGCACATTAGGATGAGATGCATCGAGATAAGATGCACCGAGATGCACCGGATCAATTCCCTTCTAAGCCGGAATTCATGGGAGGGCATTTGATTAAAAGTGATCAACGGTTCAGATCTACTTCTCACGTTAACCTCAACTTCTCACACGATCCTTCGCCTATCTTCTATCTGTGAATGGAAGTGTATTGTCTTCTTAATGATGTGTTTATCCATCTTCCATTTCATTCCTCAGCATTTTTCTGTTCAATAGCCCTGGTAACTTGTTGAACCCAAAATGCTGGAAACCAATATAGGTATTTATTTTTTGTCTTGATGTTTAGTGATCAAGGAATAACCATGTTATGTGCTGCTTGCCCAGGTTCACAAATATCGAATTAAAGAAATGGAATTGTCTTTCACTCAAGGTCGTTGGAACTACGAAAGCTGGGGTGGTTTTGATCCCGTTGCAAGCAGCAATGCCAAACCTCCTGGAGTTGAATTGTGGGCTGTATTTGATGTTCCCCAAGATCAGGTTGATGCTTCCTGGAAAAATCTAACACACACACTTTCAGGCCTCTTTTGTGCTTCAATCAACTTTCTAGAGTCTTCTACTACCTATTCTGCTCCTGATTGGAGCTTCCGGTCACTTTCAGGCAATTTAAGATATGGGTCATTGCCTCGAGAGGCTGTTTGCACCGAGAATCTGACTCCCTGGTTGAAGTTGCTTCCATGTCGAGACAAATCTGGGCTCTCTTCATTGATGAATAGACCATCAATTTACAGAGGATTTTATCATTCTCAACGGTTACATTTAACTTCGGATGAATTTGATCCGGTGGCTTCAGGTCATGGAATAACGCTTGAGCAAACCCTTACAATTGTTCTTCAACCAGATGCTTTGGAAACTAATGCTGCATTCTCCAGCAGCAGAAAATTACAACCGAGCTGGTCTATGAACTCATTGTTTGGAAGAACAGTTGAAGGAAAATGTGCTCTTGCCAAGTCTAGTAATGTGTATGTTCAACTTGAAGGGAGCTTAGTTTATATTATGAAAGATACATGGAATGATATTGAGGAAGGTTTTGGAAGTAATCCAAACTTTGGATTTTCAGTTTCTCCCGACAGAATGATGAAAGAAGTAAACAGCTTCCATAAAGATGGCTCCTCTATCTTATATGGTTTTTCAATCAAGGATTATCATAGTTCTAAGCCATTTGATTTGGAATTCATGTGGAAGCTTCCGGTAGCTTGGTCATGTGTGAAGCCACCACTACGTGCTAGCCGTTTCCTGATGGGAAGTGGGAATGAGAAGGGTGCTATTGCTCTCTCTTTGCAGTCTACGGAATGGAGTGAAAGTATACCAAAGTCTGACAACAATGAAGAAAGATGTAGATTGCGGGTAGATGTTTTCCAAGTTGTGCCTTGGTATATTAAAGTATATTATCATACAGCAAAGATATTTGTGGATGGAATACCTCAATCTCTTGGAGATGTCATAGAAAAGATGCATGTCTCACCCTCTGAAGATAAGGTGTCTCCTGGAGTAATGGAAACAATCTTGAGATTACCTTGTGACATGAAATCAGCTTCATTAACTTTAGAATTTGACAAGGTACACATTTCATCTGATTCAGTATGTTTGCCACTCTAATTTGTATTATATGCTTACATCATTTTCCAGCCAATACAAGTGTTCCTTTTCATGCACATTAACATGGGAACTTCTATTTGTGACCTATGGTGGTCATTTCTTTCCTCTTTAATAGGTACTTCTGTGTTGAAAGCTTAAAATCATTGAGTTTAACGCCTTAGTTTTGACCTGTCGTCCGCCTTAATGCAGTCATATGTTTTTAGTTCCAAAGATGGCTATAATATAGTGATGTAATAGATGATATTTTGGCCTGCTGAAATGGATGCTAGAGCTCTGATAGAAATAGAAGAACCCATTGACTACTGTGCTTGTTAGGGATGAGATTGGGACCGGACCGGTTACCGAATTTTTTTGGGACTAAAAAGTAGGACCAAAAACCAAACCGTATGTACCGTTTCGGTACCACTTTGGTTTCGGGACGGGAAAATCGGTACTAGGACCACTTAAGACTGAAAATATGAAAAATGTATCAAATGGGTATCAAAACCAATTGCAAACCAAAATATCTTCATAATGTTTCAAATGTGTATCAAAACCAATCCCAAACAATCAAAAGTTCAAAATCAATCAAAAGTTCAACAATCTTCGGTATTTATTTAGGCTTTTCCTTTTCCATTTTGTTCGTTTAGGAGATGATATATCTTGATTAGAAAAAGATAAGGTTAGTTTATTTAGGAGATGATATGCATATTTAAGGAATGTAAAAAAGCATTGTCTCTTAATATTCCAGTTCAGTTTCGGGATTTTTCGGGAAAATCTTGATACCGAATCCCGAATCCCCATTTTGTCGAATACTTGGAAGCTGGAACCGAAAACCGGACAGATTACATGGTACCGGTTCGGGTTCGGGTTCAGTACGGTACCGGTTCGGTCCCGGTTCGGTTCGAGAAAATGGTCTGCGAGGCTCATCCCTAGTGCTTGTGAAGAGTTGGGAGGGAGTTCTAATTTGTCATCCCTCTTATGCAGAATTGAACACTAAACTTCGATCTCACTCAATTCTTGATGATCAATAGAAGTACTAATTTGTATTATCCTAATGTCAGGAGCATAAATTTCACACCTTACTCATTGCCAAGAGTCGTATTTTATTGATCTTGCTTTTTTGTTTATTTATCTTATAAGTAAGAAACATATCTGGCAGCCTCGTACTTGTATTTGCTAATTTATTAGTGCTACTACAGGGTTTCTTGCACATAGATGAGTATCCTCCAGATGCTAACCAGGGGTTTGATATCCCATCTGCCATAATCAGCTTCCCGGACTTCCAAACATGCTTACAATATACACAGGATAACACATCGATCAAGTCACCTATGGTTTCTAAGATGCAGGTATTTGAGACTTCTACTCGCAAAAAAAAAAATTGAATGTAAAAGGTTCTGTATCTTCTATATTTACTCCATTTGTCTTTGTCTTGGGTCTGATTTTGTGTTGCAGGAAAAAAGAAAAATATTGTCTTATACAGAAGTGCTTCTTGTTCCTTTGACAACCCCTGATTTTAGCATGCCCTACAACGTAATCACGATTACATGCACCGTCTTTGCTTTATATTTTGGGTCACTGCTCAATGCACTGAGAAGACGTGCTGGCGAGGAAGAAAGACTTTTGAAAAGCAAAGGTAATATTTTTTCTTTCTGGAACTTATTAGTGATATTTTACTCTAAATTCGCACACATGCTTCTTCTAAGATTGTAAAACATAACTTTGAATCATAGCTTGTTTGCTTTGAGAATGGGTAGCATAAAGCCAAAAGGGTGCGTTTGGTATGAAGACAGGAAAGAACATGACAAAACATCGGTCCAGCGTTTGGTAAGAAGACCGAATTGGACACAATAGATAACATGGCCAATTTAACCTAATAAGTTGTTTATATATTTTGATTAATTATGTAATGTATTAAATTATAATGTAATAAATATTTTTTATAACAAAATATATTATTAGAAAGTTTTTTCGTCAAGATAATTAAAGTTACACCAAAATAAAAAAGTTTATGTAGTTTCCAGTTTTTATTATTTTCTAACCGTTTTTGATATTTTTTTTACTATTAATTAATAATTTACATAAATTAATCAAAACATAGAAACCATAGAAAAATAATATTTTGAGGACAATAAGTGAGTTTAAAAAACATGAAATACAATAAATAAAATTTAAAAAATGAATAAAATTTAAAAAAGAAGGCGTATTTGATGTTTTAAAAGAGAATTAGATTTTATTTTGAGGTTATATTGGTAATAAAACACAAGTTTGCTCCACTTTGTTGGAGCTTGTTCCATGGGGTGGGGGTGGAACAGGTTTGTTCCACTCTGTTCCACATAAAAGTCTTTGCCAAACATGGAACAATGATCTTTGTTCTATGTTATGTTTTGTGTTGTCCAGTGTACCAAACGCACCCTAAATGACCCTATGCCATTTGTAGCACTCCGAAGCACCTTCTCATACTTCGAAATGTTGCATAGATGCCATCATTCATTAATGGGATTCTTTGTTTTTTTTTCTTTTGTATGTTTGTTTTCCTTTGTTCTATTATTCTTTCTCAAAACTTGGTGTAGAAGTGAACCGACTTCATGCCTGCATCAAACATAAGATATAATTACATGTCAGAACAAACTTTGTTTCCCATTTCTTGTAGGCTCACTCAACAAAGTGTTACTCCGTTTATCCATGAAAATTAGAACATCTTCCATTATGGAAAGATGTTCCGAAATTTTGCAGCATTTTTTTTGGGACAAAATTCCAATCTAGAATGACATTTTTCGCCTTTACCATTGTTATATAAATTGATGTTATTCATATGGATGCAACTGTTAGTGGTGGATGAAAGTGTAATTTTGATATGCAAAGTCGGCCGTTCGCCTGTTCCGAAAAGGAAATTGCCTCAATCATCACTATTGAATACTCTTTGCCTAAACACTGTACAGTTAACTCGACCAAACTGACCCAGTTAATCTAAATCCCAATCGAAAGTGAGGGTTGGGTTTCAGTGAGAAGTTGAGGTCAACTTGAGAAGCGTGAGAAGTGGTTATCAACCGTTGGATGAGAAATGGATGCACATTTGGATGAGATGCACCGGATCAATTCCCTTCTAAGCTGCAATTCATGGGAGGGCATGAGATTAAAAGTGATCCGGTTCAGATCCACTTCTCACGCTTCTCACGTTAACCTCAACTTCTTACACCATCATTCGCCTCGAAATTAGGGTTTGGGACTATGCAGTTCGACTTATTAAAGGACTATTCACAAGCCAACTTTTTTTAAACGACCTAGGAAACCACGCCCAAGGGGATGAAACCTTTAAGAATAGTTCATGCTGAAATTTCACCAGAAATTACAACCTAAAGTTGAGGGTGTCACAATTTTCTCTGAATCTTGCAGATAAGAATAGCGGTGGCAAGCTTCGGTTGCTGTTATCCAAGTTGGCAGCGAAGTTGAGAGGAAGAGCGTGGGAACCGCCCTCCTCCTCATCATCATCATCATCATCTTCGTCGCCAAAATTGGTAAGTTCAAAGGTAATTATGAAAATCGTATTAATAGTTGCGATTGGTTTCGGATGGCAGTATTATTATGGATGACCTCCAGAAGTAGGTACTAATTGTATACTAGTGTGTCAATCAAAACCCAAGATTTTGTTTCATTAGATTTTACAGAAATTAGGAACAGTAGAAGTATACTGTTTTATTCCGTATCCAAGTTTTTTGAAGATTATATTATCGATTTCCCGTTCTTCACACTTAAAACGGTCAGGTGGGATATATTGAATTCGTTTGATTTGGTTTTTATTATTTACTGGTTGGGAAAATCACAAAAATGTTGAATACCCATGAGAACCAATCTTAACTGAATTTGTTTCATCTGTGGGGATTTAAGATGATGTGAAACTTTTTGATATATATATATATACACACACACACAGTTATTTTGCAACTCAGTAAAAGGTTACGACTCGTGCAACCTTCATCTAAACCGTTCATCGCATTTGGATTTTCATTGATTCTCTAAATGAATTTACCTGAATTTTTGCAAAATATGTCGATGCACATAGCGGTTCATGCGATGTATCAGATGAAGGTGGTACTTTCATGAAACAGTATGTATTTCATGACATTTAATGAGATACTATGCATTGCATGTAAGATTATTGCATGAAACAAGTAATCATTAACCACAAGGGTTGTGGCGTACTGGTTAAGGCCCTGTGGGATGTGGTGGAATATCCCATCTGCCCAGGGTTCTAATCCAGACGTACACTACAATTGGGGCCACTGAGGTTTAATCAGGACTGATGTCTTACAGTCATAATTTGTCAAGCGATTAGTCTAGGACACCCTTCCCCAAAAAAAACAAGTAATCATTGGTGCAATACATTAATCAATCCAGTGTCTACGTAATGTAATGAATGAGCTAAATGAATGGTTTAGATGAGAGTTGTAACCTTTTACCGGGTTGTAAAATAAACCACCCCTATATATTTGACATGTGTTGTTTCTTTTACAATATGAAACAATCACATACACGTGTTTGACTCCTTTATCAAAGATATCAACATTTTATAAGTTTCCCCTTTCTCATTCTATTCTTAATTGTGAGATATGGAAATTCTCTTCTCAATTATCAAGGATAAAAATGTCATTTGGTATTTAAAGAGTGTACATTTCTAAAGTTGTTTGTCATTTTTATTACGAAGGAGTATTTATTAGTTACTTTATGGTTTGCTTAAGAAATTTTAAGAATTTGTAATATAATGAGTAGCAGTTTGATTTTATATAATATAATGGATCGATTCCCCCATAAACCGATCTTATTGAAAATTTGATTTGTCAATTGATGTTAAAAGAATTTGGCAGCTTGAAATGTCACAAACTACAATTTTCTAAAAAAACCCTCTAAAACTTAACAAAAAAGAGTTTAGTTGGGGTTTTAACTTCATTTTCATGAGTAATGACAAAAAAGGTTTGATTTTTAATTGATAAAGAAAACACACAAGAACGGCCAAATCACATACTGAAATCATATGCGGTTACAAAACACGGTCAACACAAGGGCTTGCACTCACGCAACTTAAGTCGCAGTGAAAGTCATGTGGCATCACATATTCACATGTGAATTTGCAGGCAGTCAGTGTAAAATCATTTAACCGTTCCCGGTTCTCGTGTTTTCTTATTTGATCATTGTTCTGATTTGAACCCAACCCTAATCGATCCCATGCTATGATCTAAAACAAAACCAAAACCTCAAATCTGTACCAAATCAAGATCAATATTGTATACAACAAGATCATAGTTTCCAAAAAATGACATTAAAATTAGGAAAATCCAGACTCTAAACTCAAATCCAACACCAACAATTGGTTAAAGACCTCGTTTCACCACCCGATACCATTAGAAACAAAAACATTATGGGAAAACAAGGTTTCATAACAAATCATACCTCAAAACTGTCGATTTTTCGTTTGGGTTTGAAGGATTTGATTGTCTTCGAGAAGACGATCGTATTCAAGAAGCAAATCAGCAGATTGCTTCTGAAGGGAAGCAACATGAGCTTCTGCAGTTTCGATCTTCTTATCTTTTTCTTTTGATTCCAGCTTAAGTTTCTTTAAGCTTTCCGATAAACTCGACATCTCTTTCTGCAGCCGTTTGATTTCTTCCTTTGCTTTCTCTTCGTTTTCTTTTAGCTGCAACTTCTCTGCCTCTAGCTTTTCCACTTCTTTTTTCGATGAACCCCCATTTCTTCTCAGATTGATCAGTTTTTGAAGATGATGATGCATTCGATCGATTAAAAACCCAAGATACAGAGAGAATCCTGCAACCTCAAAATATACAAGTTTGTTTGACTATGGTTGTAATTGGAATCTTATAATTTGATTCGATCCATGAAGCAAACATCAAAATTCTATCTAGATAGTCATCGTAACCGTTAATCAATTTGCATTATATGAGTCAATACAATTTTATGATTCTTGTTATCAAATCAAAATCCTAGCTAAATCGTCATTTTATTGCCAAATCAGATAAAATACCACATATTTTTATAAAATGTACCGTAAATTCCGTGCCTTTTTATGTTATTTTGTAAGTATGGGGTTTTCATGGAAACAACTTCTCTACTTCCAACCAAAGTTCTAAATAGCAAATGGCATGAGGCGTGACTTATGGCGGCAAATCTGTATATCATATATATAATTATAGAGATACACATATGTTTTCTACTATTATTTAATGAGTTAATGATATTGAACAATTCAAATGGTATATTTTGGTCTATACATCACTCGCATACTTGATGTTTTATTGTTTTATGTTTATGCATGTTGTGTAGACCATTTGAAATATAGTTCAAGTGATTCATGAAAGTTTTGAGGTGATTCTCGATTAGATTCATTTTGGGTGTATTTGGTACGCGTGGGATAAGACCGGAGAGACGAGAGTGAGGTATGAGGGTGAATGAAATCCATAAGGTTTTAGGGTTTTAATTTGACAAGGGTAGTTTACCAATCTTGTATTATTTCCCTGATTTTGTACCATCTATTTCGGTGGATAGAAATTTTATGATTTTATCCCACTTATAGGTCATTTACCAAACACTTACCCTGTAAGCACGTACCGACAAGAGTCATCGCCCTCGCAGGCGATTACCTTATCCGGTAACATTCTCGGCCATTGAAATGAATTGTTGGTAAGCGTCTTTTACCCAGTACACGCTTACACGCTTACCGGTTAAGAGTCTTTTCCCTCATTTACCGGGTAAGATTTTTGGTCCTTCCTGCACCTATTCTTGAACCTTGTCATACTCTGCATGCAAGTGACACCCAATAAGCCCGTACCCAATAAGCACTTTCCCGGTAAGCGTTTAGTAAACGGCCCCTTAGTCTTGTCCAATCACTATCTAATGTCAGTGTCAAATGTGGTGCAAAAACATATAACCAACGAAGTTGACGCTTTATTCGTTTATATCATCTTCCTCCATTATATGTCTTGTGGGTCCATTTGCACTTTTCAAGACTCAAACCACCTCTCTATCCTTTGGGGTGGATAACAGATCTACATACATCTCATTCCCAAACATTTCACCATATATGTTCTTTTTGAAATATATAACATTTATATAAGCCAAATGCTCACACACTCGTCACCAAAGGTGAGGTTTGAACCCTTGACCTTCCAGTAGGTTGGGATCAGGGGCGGACTGTGCATACGGTACCACGGGCCAACGCTTAGTTCCTCCGTGATAGTGTAAAATTTAAAGAATAAATAAAACGTAAGGACAAAGGCTATGTTTTAGAAGAGAATAAAGTTTTATTTTGAGATTATATCAGTAACATGGGTATCTTCCTATTTGTTCCACTCTATTCATGTTTGTTCTACATAAAAGTCAAACATGGAACAGTGATCCCTATTCTGTTCTGTCAAATGTACCAAACGCACCCTTACGGAACCCTAACACCGCTAAGCCAACGACCATTTGGTAACGATAAATGTTACCACTAAGCACTAGTAATCAACTAATCGCGCAAAACAATCGAAAATATGAACAAGGGCATAAATGGAAAATCAAAAAACAAAACAATAGTGGTAATACTAGTAGTAGTAATGTACCCATAAGTGAAGCCTCTAGCAAATGAGTCCTCCAAAGAACCTGATCCATGGGTGTCATCGTCCCAATCTTAGCACCCTTGTTCTGAATTTTAACAATACTAACCCAATTCGAGAACAAAATCACAGACATTGTTCCAGCGATCGTTAAAACCGTACCCTTTCTCATCTTCACCTGATCTAAACCATTCATCACTAGCTCTCTAAGTGGCCCAATTTTCACCATTAGAAGAAAAGCCACAAACGCCTCAGCGAATACAACGAAGAACAGTAACTGTATCATCTTCTTCAATAATAAGTTCCCCAAATCTATCTATGTGTATTTCAAATCCCTAAATGGGTCTTCAATTTCAAGTCAAAAAACGATGGGTAATTGAACACCCACTTCAATTGGAACTTCCAATCGCATAATGGACTGTTGGGATTTAACTAGGGGTTTAGCGTTTATATGAAGAAGAACACAAAACCCACCTGAAATTATGTGAGAAAACACATGAATTTTGGTATTACGAATTGGGTTTCGAACAGATCTGAAGAAAGTAGAAGCGAAAAAGGATGTGCAGTTGTAGAATCTGATTTGGAGAAATTGAAAAGGTGAAAGCGATTATAAGTATGAAATGGAAGCGTGAATTGAGAAATGGTGAGAAGATGGTTGTATTTGTATAGGGAAGTGTATCATACATACATAGTTACATACATACATACATACATACATACATACATACATACGGAGTTGGATGTGGAAGTGGGGCAAGATAGATGATTTTGTTTTTTGGTCTTCAAAAGTCTTGAACAGTTGAACCTGTGTTGTGTTGTACATTTTCTACTGCCATTTTTGACCAATCTAATGTAATGTTTTTTTTTTTGTAATAATGAATAAATATTAAGTAGTCATTAAAATTGGTGAAATGTTACAATGTCTTTAACAGGGTTTTTTTTAATGTATGCATACACCCCACATATAAAGCTTTAAGCAACATTCAAATAGATAACGCATTAATAAAATAACATGGCATTAATCATCATGTCTTACTTTAGATAACACAATAAAAGCCACGCGTTTTAGTTAGAAAACTCACCTGGTGCTCTTACTTCACGTTCCTAAACAGTTCCAAACTTCCAAATCGACTTCCTTGAATAAACGGCATAAAACAACAACTCAGCAAAAGTATCCGGACAACTCAGGTTTTTCGGACAACCCTACTTTTCCGGACGCTAAAGAGTCCGGACGCCCACACTAACCGGACGACAACCTAGTCCGGACAACACCTTTATCCGGGTAACTACTACTCTCCGGACGATACCCCTTTCCGGGTACCGAACTTACCGGACACAACTCTTACCCGGAAAACCCAACCTATCCGGTAAACTTCCTCGTCCGGGGACCTTCTCCCAAGCAAGGAGTCCGGACGCCCAAGAAGGTTTCCGGACGTCCAGGGCGGTTTCCGGACGACGACCTGGACCCTTTTTAAGGCTGAAATCTACTGGTTAGCTCGATTTTCTCGAAGTAAAGATTAGCAATAGCAACAACATCACTAAACTTAACAATTACTGAGTTATTAGCAATCGAAACACACTCTAAGACCCGATTTCTCTCATTTTAGCTTCAAACTTCACTTTTGAACAAAAACCCCAAGACTAACCATTCTGCTCCCTAATCAAAGATAAATCGATGAAACAAGAGGGTGTTACCTGGTTGATTGCTTGCGATAAACGAAATTCAAATGGTATTTCTCCTTCAAATCCCAAGGTTTGATGGCTCCTTTCTTCCAAATGCACCAAAAACCTTCAAGAACTTCTCCTCTTCTTTCCCCTCACAAATCCAGCCGACACACACACACTAAAATCAGGAAATGGGAAGGTTGGCTAGGGTTTTGTGCCCTTTTATACTTCCTCTCTTATTTATCAATTGGCCCCTCAACTTCTACTTTTATTTAAAACTCCACACCAACCGCAAAACTCTTCGAAAAAGGTCTGGGTCGTTACAACACTCCCCCCTCAAAAGAATTCCGTCCCCGGAATTCCATTTTCGAAAAGGAGAGGGTACCTAGACTTCGTATCGGATTCTACCTCCCACGCTGCCTCTCGCCCCCTTATGATACCTACACTGAACTTTTACTAGCCGAATTTCTCTATTCTTGATTTCCGAACCTTGCTGTCCACAATCTCTATTGGTTCTTCTTCGTACGACAGTCTCTCATCGATGCTAACATTTTCAAATGGAATGGCTACATCGGTCTCAACTAAACATCTCTTCAGATTTGACACAAGAAAAGTTTGATGCACTCCTCTTATTTCTTCTGGCAAGTCTAACTTATATGCCGCTGCTCTAACTTACTCACTAAAGTCAGAATTCAACTTCTTATCGCCTGTAATTCTCGCAAGGTCGACATTACTACAGCTTCCTTCATCTGTTCCTCGTAACAGAGGCGCACATCACACCACGAAATCCCCCAAAATTTCATCTAGTACCTCAAGATCACGCACTATCTATTCAACTTTCATAACTCCGACGGATCCACAGACGTAGTTCACTTTACCTATCTCTCAATTCTCGAGGTTCCACAGTCTTCAATTCAACCACCCAGTTCTACTCGGCTGCCCCAAATCGTTCAGATGGGAAACATAACCACACTTCATACATGAAACCGCCCTCGGCGAGTCATCACTTGCTAAAACGTGCCATCTTGCACTATTTACTTGTACCCCATTCGATCACTATACTCGCTTAAAACTACCTGATAAAACCAAGGCCAACCGTGCCTCCATCCACACATCGGGACTCACAGTTTTAAACACGTCTAATAAAGGTCTCTCATACATTTACACTTCCTTAAGAAAAAGGACTTGGCAGAAATTTCCCGCCACGACAACGAGAATCCTCTACCAAGAAAACTCGCTCGCTGACAACTTGACACCAGGACAACCTTGTACATCCCGACAAGCTCACACCCATGAGCCTCTTCTTGGTATACCTGAAATTTCTAGATTACGTTTTCCAACCGACATACGTCTAAGCAAATCATAATCCCTTCCCGAATCACATAGGTTACAACACGTCAACTAATTCGTACGTTCTCACCACTTCATCATTTCACACTTAATGTGTCTAATAGTAGGAAACCTCTATACTTCCTCATTTGAGTACTCACCTATCTGATTTGAACTTATCCTTAAGGCTCATCAATTTCTCACTGCTTTCCACATGCGTCCAGCCATATAACATAACTTCGGTTACTCCCACTCATCTAGGAGGGGTAACCACGATCACGCCCTACTGTTCTCGATAGCTTACACTGAACGATCAGTTCGCTTGAACGTTTCTCACAAAGCCACTAACTTAACTCCTTCAGTCGTCTTACCCACTTCTTTCCTGCACAAAAACATACACAATTTCCTCCCTCAATACTCTTTCCAAGAGTTCGCACACTTACCAAGGACAGTCTACACAACACTGCACCCATCGGCATTACTGTCAAGTTTACTACTTCCGATTTACTTACTTACTTAATCCGACATACCGTCTTCACCTCCCCACGTTAGCGTGGAGCATTATCCACCATCATTACTCGTCCCTCTCTTCCGACAATTCCCAAGCTGCAAAAGCTTTCTCATCACTATACGTAACCAAACGGTTGCGCTAACATTCTAACTTAAGGCTTCCGACCAAATCACCTCGAATTGACACCAGAGTTCGACGTCACTATACATTCTTTAAACTCCAACTTTTACTTTCTCCGGCAATTCAATCACACATAAGCAACAACTCACATTCTTTAAGGATTTCACATCTAATCCACCACATTCTGACTAATACATCCATCATTTTCTTTAAACTTCCATTTAACCCAAAATATGCTTACTTAGTGACTCCTACAGTTAAAGACACCTGGCTTCTCCTTCGGGTAACTACCCACCACCACTCCGCGATGCTATCCCGAACATAATCATATCACGACGTCAACTCACACCCTACGTGCTCCAACAACCTAGTTAACAACACGAACACCCCAACCGAAACCTCCAACAGGCTTCTATCTGAAGTTTCCTCTTTCTCTAATCTCTCATTGCTATGACGCTAGCTGGCACATTCAACTTGGCAATTATTGCCACTATATAATTGTACATTACTCACTCATAACGTCACACTGCAGACCAAGACTCTCATGGCCAATCGTACACAACTCAAACTTATCTTCAAGACCTCGTTCATAATTAACCGAGTCTATCTCGCTACATTGCCTCTCTCCCAGCTCTAGTTGAACCACAACACACGAATTTCTGAATAACTCTAACATACTCGTTTCCTGACAGCTCTTTGCGATCCCAAACCAATATAGACAGGGCGCACTCCCTCACAGATCGACATAATCTATACCCTCACTCCGTTTGTGCTAAATACTTCATTCTTTACGAACCATCCATCTCGTAGGTAAAACGCTTATCTAAAACAGCAGTCTTTCACTATCTTAACACCCCTACAAAGTGGTCCTTCAACTTTCAACCTTCTGATTCAAGTCTTCGGTCTCAAACACCTCACTCAACTGCCGACTTTAACGTCAATAGTTGACCCGTTGATACTTCCTTGACCTATTCTCCAACAAGTGCCCCTTACTGAACCTAATCCTTCCAACATATTATAATCAAATTCTCATCCCGTCGTCCTCATTTCCAACTCACTCGTGAAACGTTAACATTACAAGATCACTTTAAAACTATTATTCAACGTCGCGGATACTTCATCTCTACTTCACCACACTACTCATAATGAGTTGCTAATACCAAAACCTTGCTGACTTCTAGTCCTTCCCCTGAACACAACCGTCCCTCGGCAACTGTATTTCCAGTCACCGCACGAGGGTACAGACCCTCATACAACCGACATTAAAGTCCACTTCTGACTCCTCCACTGCTCATCTCTCCTTTTGAACATAAGTACCAAAACTACGAACATTCTCCCCTGACCTGTCCAATACCTCTCCACTCTAAGAGTTCTTCCTTAGCTTAAAATGTAGTACTCTACGACCTAGTGAGTTTATAGCCTTCATGCATGACAACGCGATAAATAAATCATCACACTTTTGATTATTTTAAAGAAACAACACTTGGAAACAACTTGGGTACATACGACCCCTTCAATACCCTGCACAACGATCTCGAGAATCGTTTGCATGCAACTTTCCGTAAAACTTAATCTTACTCAACCAAAATATATTGTTACGACATAAATAAATATTGGATGAAAATATTTTCATACGACAAAATTTTGAAAGGACTTACCGAAACGAAGTAAACCAGTCGGTTCTCATATTCACTTATATAACTTCAACATGTCAATACTTATCTTGGTCATAAAAGTTTTGCATTCAAACGTCTTCTTGACTTTTGCAACAATTTAACTTATAATGAAAAGAGTGGAATATTTTGTAAATCGTAGTCCTCAAGACTTCATTGTGCGATGTAAATGGATTTGCATTTTTCTTAAAACATACGCTTGCATACGCCGACACATATCCGGTCAAATTTGATATTTACACATTTACTTTACTTATGAAAAATCTCATATGAACATATACGATCTTAATGCATGAAACTCTACTTGTAATTGAAGGCTACTCACTCAAACAAGGTCAATCGCTTTACTCACGCAACTTATCATTGACACTCTACTTTCGACCAGCGGTCGCCCCCTCGGTCTTGCAACAACTTGCTATACATACGTTCAACGGTCCACTTACTCAACTATTTCATATTACTTTCATCTTGACCAATTTATCTCATATTATACTTCTACACGCTTTCAGTATTCTACATAAATCTCTCTTCAATGATCCTGCCACTGAATAACACGACTAAAGAGTCAGGACTCTAATCCCCTGCTCGCTCTTGGATTGACACCTTCAAGATCTCGACACCGTCCCGCCTTACTATCCGAACAGATCTATCCCACGATTCCTAGAATCGAGACTCTCCTGATCCAGAAGACTTACTCAAAAGTAATCACTCATCCTCTTCGAACCACGAAGGTCTACCTCTAGACGGCTCATAACATTCTAAACAACATTCTGTCTCAACGATGTATACATACATCACATCATCCATGACTTCTCAAGAAACTTCTCCAACAAAGGTCTCAGTCTACCCCCAGGGATCTTGCTGACATTCTAAAGTACTGGCACACGACATAAACACTAGTTCCTTACTACCACTTCGGAATAATAAGGCAGGTTAAGCACATACATGTACCTGTAAGTTCGCAATTACACTGGCCAGGTGAAATTTCAAACTTACCTTACATGACAGTCCTCAGTACCCTATTAGTCCTATCTCTATAATAGTGACCTCCTAACGCATTTCCTGTATCTACAATAGTGTCCTCCTAACGCATTTTCCTGGTTCTCAGTTGTGATTTCTACTCCCAAGTTTAAGTTTAGGCCCGTCCGGTCACCTAAATCCCTTAAACTATGGCTCTGATACCAACTATAGCAACCCAACATTTTAAACATTTCGTTTCATGTAAATAAAACACGCAAGGTCAAATATCATAGAGTATCCCAGAATCAGGACCCAAAAACTTCTTTACATTAACAAAATTGGCTGGCGAAAACAACCTACACAACTGAGAAGTAAACTAAACAGTACTATAGTGTCGCTATACTATCAAATTGCCTCGCTAGCTCCTTGCTCTCTTGCTAGAGTCTTTCATCACCTGCTTTCCTGAAAAGATTTTAGTTTGAAAATGCGAGGGTTAGACCATAAGGTCTAGTGAGCCCCTCCTACAGTTATCAAAGCATTTAAAACAGTTTATCATTTTCAGCATAAAACTTTCATAAGACTGCTCAGATGAAATCATTTTCGGATATAGATCCGCCCCTCATAAATTGACACCCTGAAGTCACCCTAAGGTGACAACGAGTCAGTCTCATGCTGCCTTACAGGGTCACACCTCCCTTGGCATAAACGGGAACACCCTCCGGCACGAGCTGGCGGGCACCCCCCCCCCCTCGACTTAGTCAATTTACATCAAAATTAATGTATGCATACACCCCACATATAAAGCTTTAAGCAACATTCAAATAGATAACGCATTAATAAAATAACATGGCATTAATCATCATGTCTTACTTTAGATAACACAATAAAAGCCACGCGTTTTAGTTAGAAAACTCACCTGGTGCTCTTACTTCACGTTCCTAAACAGTTCCAAACTTCCAAATCGACTTCCCTGAATAAACGGCATAAAACAACAACTCAGCAAAAGTATCCGGACAACTCAGGTTTTTCGGACAACCCTACTTTTCCGGACGCTAAAGAGTCCGGACGCCCACACTAACCGGACGACAACCTAGTCCGGACAACACCTTTATCCGGGTAACTACTACTCTCCGGACGATACCCCTTTCCGGGTACCGAACTTACCTAACACAACTCTTACCCGGAAAACCCAACCTATCCGGTAAACTTCCTCGTCCGGGGACCTTCTCCCAAGCAAGGAGTCCGGACGCCCAAGAAGGTTTCCGGACGTCCAGGGCGGTTTCCGGACGACGACCTGGACCCTTTTTAAGGCTGAAATCTACTGGTTAGCTCGATTTTCTCGAAGTAAAGATTAGCAATAGCAACAACATCACTAAACTTAACAATTACTGAGTTATTAGCAATCGAAACACACTCTAAGACCCGATTTCTCTCATTTTAGCTTCAAACTTCACTTTTGAACAAAAACCCCAAGACTAACCATTCTGCTCCCTAATCAAAGATAAATCGATGAAACAAGAGGGTGTTACCTGGTTGATTGCTTGCGATAAACGAAATCCAAATGCTATTTCTCCTTCAAATCCCAAGGTTTGATGGCTCCTTTCTTCCAAATGCACCAAAAATCTTCAAGAACTTCTCCTCTTCTTTCCCCTCACAAATCCAGCCGACACACACACACTAAAATCAGGAAATGGGAAGGTTGGTGTAAAGCCCGTGTCCCGATATGCGTTTTAATTAATTATTTATTTATTTATTTTATTAAGCGAAATTATTTAACGGGATTAGGAGAGAAGAACCAAATGGTAAATCTTAACTGTTGGGGTTTAATATCAAAGTATTGGAAAGTGAAGGGACCATATATGCATTTTTACCCAAGATTTGTGCATGGGCCGAGCCCTCTCTTTGTCCCTCGTCCTTTTCCTTTTTTTTGGGGTCGTTCACGGCTATCAACAACAACAACCAAGAAACCTAAAACCCTAGTATTCTCCTTCCCATTTTCTTTCTTGGAATGGCCGTGAGCAAGATTCGCGAGAGAGAGATTCGCGAGAGAGAGAAGTAGAGAGAGCGAGAGAGATCGAGAGTGGAGGGAGAAGCCGCCGGAGATCGCCTGTTGCCGCCGCTGCTGCCGCCGGGAGCTCGCCGGAGGAGTCGAGAGAAGGAAGAAAGGTCGGGACCAGGTGCTGCGGGTGCGCTATCGCCGCCGGCGTAAGGTAACTCTCTTTTCCGTTCCTTCTCTTATTTTCCGGTGAGACAATCAGCGGTGACGCCGCCGCCGCCGCCGCGCGCCGCCACTGTGGTGGCTGGGTGTCGGGTGGTGGTGGTTGTGTGCGCTGGGAGTGGGTGCATGCGGACAATCGGTCGAGAGAGTAGAGTTTTCGCGGTGGTTGCGGTTCGTTTTACTTGTTTCGTCGAAGAACCGCCGCCGGCTGCCGCCGGCGACCACCACTGCCGGAGGTGGCAGTGGGTGGTGCGTGGCCATGACCTGTTAATAATCAGTAGAGCCCTTTAAACCGTGACTTAATCGATTAAGCCGATTCGATAAAACCGTCGTTTTTATAATCATCAATTCATGTGGAAAATGGTGCAGCCACTGTTTTTACGACGGCTATAACTTTTCCGTCGTAACTCCGTTTGAGCCGAAACTGGCGCCCACGGTTCAAGTTCAGGGTCGGGCACGTTTTCCGTGTTTTAGCGGAAAACTGGTTCGGTCTCTAGCTGGACGAAAAAGTGGTCGCAAGTTCGGTGTTTCGTCATTTCATGTGAAAACTTCTGGAATCTGCCTTGATCTTGCGAAAATCATAACTTTCTGCTCGTAACTCGGTTTGGGGTGAAACCGGTGTCAAAAGTTCCCTTTTTGAGTCTAGAAACGTTTCTGTGTTTTGTGCAAAACCCAGTTCGGGACGTAGCATGGGTCGATTTGTCGTTTTATACTGAAATGTGCTGAATTTCGCTGTTCCGGAAACTGTTTTTGTAAAATCCGTAGTAAATTGTAGAAAAATCGTTAGGAGGCGTATAATATGTCCTTGGAACCCTAACTCAGAGTACTTTCTGGTCATGAAATAATATTGGGAATTTTCTGGGTTTAAAGGGGTCGAAACAGGTCCCGAACAGACCTGTTTTGGGTGAACGGAATTTAGTTTTAGTGACGGTTTAAGCGTGTGTCGTGTCATAGGGTCCGGGTCTCGTATTGACACGTTTTAACATGCATTTAGGTGCTGGGAAGTGACCGTAATTGTGAAGCTTGAATTGTGTTATTAAGCTGGGCGCGCATTCGAGGTGAGTTCTCTCACTGTGTAGTTAGGGGTTGTATGCATGTCATAATAGTTTGTATGTACTACTGTCTTTGTGGTGTGAACTAGTTGTTTGTGGTGTGTAATATTTGATTGGTTTGAATGCTTAGTATAAATGTTTTACATTACAATTCGGTGGGACCGAGGAAGTGGAAAGAAACGTTGTGGGAACTCGGTGTGACGAGTGTGTTACATTACCATTCGGTGGGACCGAGGAAGTGGAAAGGAACGTTGTGGGAACTCGGTGTGACGAGTGTGTTACATTACAATTCGGTGGGACCGAGGTGTTGGATACATAATTACTTGTAGATGTTTACTCGTTTTATGTAACTGTGATGTTGTTGCTTATGTGCGGATAGGGGTGATGTGTATATAATTCCTATCTGCGCATGTGTTGGAATTCACTAAGCTTCGTGCTTACCCTTTCCCAATAAACTGTGGTTTCAGGTCCGAGCGGCTCCAAGGCGTGACAAGTACACACTGGCGCGCGAGGAGAGCTGGTTGCTTTATGGTTTTTAATAATTAAACGTTTATTCCGCTGGGTTTTATTATGAAGATATTAATTATGAGTTTGCAAACGAAACGTTGGGATTCATTTAATGAGTTGTTATAAATGAATTGTTTATTTAAAAATTTAAATTTGCTTGTAATTTTTGGGACGTTACAACTTGGTATCAGAGCACAGCTTGAGTGAATCACACACACCTCGATGTGTTTGATCTCAAGTTTGCGGCTATAAGATTCCTTTAAAATCGTTTTAGAAAATAAAAGGAAGGAAAATTCCGTTGAGAACGGTGGTTGGAGGCGCAGTGTGTACAGTCAGCCGGAGCCAAAAGGGGAAAGGTACAGTACTTAGTGTTTTATTACTTTCTAGATCATAGAGTATGCATGCTAGATTGCCTGTTGTGGACACTATGCTGTATGTTGAACTACTTGCTATTAGGAATTTATGCTAATTATGATAGGTTACTAAGTGGATGCCCTCTAGGTTGTATGCAGTAAGAGATTTATAGCCTTAGAATATTCGATTTAGTTCTATTGCGCAGCTCTTGTTTGAGTCCAACCGTTCTAGGATAGAATCTTGTATTCGAATGTCTATTTATTTCGCACTTCATATAATCGGGTATTCGCGAGGTCACTCGTTATAATTAGTAGGGATTCGGTAGTAGCAAGGGTAGTGGGATAAGAGGAAGTTCCTAGAGAGCTGGGAAGGGTGTTTATGTATGGGTATGTGTGCTAGATTGCTTTCTAGAACATAGGAGTATGTATGCTAAATTGCTTGGTGCTTATTACAAGCTTGCATGTTTGTTGCTTGATAATAGGAGGTTATGCTAGCCTTGATAGGTTGTTAAGTGAATGCACTATAGGTCGTATGCGGTAGGAACCGAATAGCCTTAGAGTGTCGGATTTAGTTCTATTGCGCAGCTCTTGTTTGAGTCCAACCGTTGTAGGATAGGATCTTACATTCGAATGTCTATCTGGTTTGCACTGTGTGCGACTGTGCATTCGCGAGGCGACTCGTCATGACTAGTGGAAATTTCGTTGTAACAAGGGTAGTGGAATAGGGTGAAATTCCTAGGGAGCTAGGAAGAGTGGGTGTATATATATGTTGGTGCGGGCATATGGTTTATAATTTTTGTTGTATGATCGGGGTGACCGATGGTTTATTATGTATACAATTGTGGTTGTCTGATCGGGGAGACCGATGGTTTTATATATACAGTAGTTGTATGAGTTTGCCTGCTTAGGATATGTTCTTGAACTGGCATGTGTGGATTAATTGTATTATGTGTATAGTTTCGGCGAGAAACTACTTGGACCCTTGGGATGGGACTCGGAACGAGTGATGATAGGTGTGGAAGGTAGTAGTAGAGCTCCTACTACCGGAAGCACAGGATCAATGCTCGAGTCGGGGAAGTCACGAGGAATCCAAGGAGTTGGGCGTGAGTGTTGTTAGTATGCGTTGTTACGTGCTAATAACGCGTTGTATTATCTACCCAGAATAGCTGTCACAAGGAGGAACAACTATAGTAAACCTACTAGTACAGGTGTGTACTTGTTTTGCTTTGATGGGATGATCGTTGGGGTAGTGTCGAAGGTTATAAATTAGTAGTCGTTGGAATAAAAGGACGATTCTAGTATTAGTCACTTGGAGTGACGATGAGGATGATGGTTGTTTTGGGCCAAGATGGATGATTGTGCTAGAATCATAGGCTTTTGAGCCGACTTTGATTTGAGGAAAAGCCGTAAGATGATTTGAAGTAATTTCCCCAACTTGCCTAAGAGGTTTAAATGTCCGGATGACGTTAGTGGATCGGAGAGATTTGGAGGAGTAGGAGTCGAGGCGTAGAATGCCGACTGAGTCATGCACAAGGTTTGATTTTGAAATAGATTGTATTAACAAATTCTTGTGTTTCAAATCATTTTATGGATGGTGCTTCGAAATTTTGGAAAATGTTTAGCACACACACAAGATGTCGAATTATGGTTTTGAAAGTGCATGAAACCTTTTTATAACGAGAGTTACAAACTTTGTTGGTGATTTGTTTAAAATGAGTTTGGAATTCTAGTGTCGTTTAATTTTTTTTTCGAGAGTTTGCGTTACTAAGTATTTTATTGCAAATAGTTCAGTGTGTGGATTGATTCATGCGTGACATAAGTGGTGCATGGAGGAATTTTGGTAACATTTCATAAGGAGTTGTTTAGTGCGCTTTTTAGTCAGCTAAAGGTTTTATTGACATTTCCATGAAAATGCGATTTATCGACTTAGGGGTATGCATACTGGGGTAACCTTTGTTCTCGACATTTTGATAAACGAGTCGTGCAAGAAAATGTTTTAGTTCCTTTTTGTCGAAATGAAAGACCATTTGATCCAATGAGTGTTTTAATGTTGTGAATATCATGCATTCGATTACAAGGTGTTATATTTTGGAAATATAAATGCGTAGATTGTGGACATTTGGTTAATTTAGAATTACCGATCATTTCTTTTTGGAAATTAAAAACTTTTGCTTTGGAGGAAACGAGTATTTTGAGCATTTTCGATAAATACCTTTTTAAACTATAATGTTTTGACGTTATATGTCCCAAGTACGAAACTTGAGGAAATGTTACAAGCTTGCATGCCTGCCCCCAGTTTGAGATTTTATGAGGTTTTAGTCGATATTTCCAATTAATAGAAGCGGACTGATTTCTGTCTTCAAGTTTGAAACTTACACGAGACAGTTGTGTTTTAACAAAAATATATTTGTAAACCGTGTCATCGTTTTGTGTGATTAGCTGACGCGCGAAAATTTGTGGCGAACCCTGTGCCACATCATTTTATGATTAAAAAGAAGAATTTTTGAATCAAATGTCGTGAAACTTATTTTGAATTATGTGCACACCTTTGTCGCACCCTGTTTAAGGTCAAGCGGTTACTTTAAGTGCACGTCATGAGTCAATCCATACTGGAATCGAGGCGGTTCATTTTAAAGAAATTATTTATTACGCTTTGCTTTTGTGTGAGTAAACTGAACTGCAATGGAACGATTTTCAACATGATTTTCCTATGTGGGACGAGCGTGTCCAGTTTTGCGTAACTATTGATCAGGTAATAGTAGTTTTATTACATACGATCTTGTTGAGATGAAAATCCGGATGTTGAAAATATTTTGTAAATGATTTTGTAAACCATTTGGGGAAATGTGCTTTTAAGTGTCATGTGTCATTTCGAGAGTTTTAAGGGTGTGAGTCCTTTTGGAAAACTCTTTTGTTTAACCCGTGTTGAGTCTGGGACTAAGGTTGATTTCAGAGTATTGCTTGCTTAAACTTTGTCTAAACGCATTTTCCGACCTATGGGTCTAGCAAGCGTGGAGCATTTTGCTCGGTTTTGACTTGGAGTTAGTCATGGGCTAATTGCCCGGTTTTAATGACGCGAGGTGGAGTCTTGTTGATGAATTGTTTTGTCGCACCGCTTGGCATTCATTGCACGTCGAGTATTTACACGTTTGGGTGAGGGAGACAATCCGGGATAGGCACTTGTGGGTAGGCTGTTTTGCTTTGGATCCTTAGGCACGTTAGTCAGTCGCTGGTAGTGGTCGGTTGGGTATCTCGGGGTGAGGCCCCGGTGTTCAGATGTTATAGCCTAGGCTTTCTAGTAGGTGCTAGGAGGATATAGTTGTGGGCACTTACCTGAGAGGTAATTCCGATGTGAGGGGCCCTGAGGCGTTACCTGAGAGGTAGGCGTCAGGGTGTATCCTCGGTTCAGCTGAATTAGCTTTGTAGAGCGAGTGTGGGGGATACGTCGACGGTGGGAGGTTGGGTATTCCACGCGTGTTGGTAATGCAGGCCGGGTAGTATCGGTTAAGGGAATGACCTACGTGTGTGTTAGTTGACTTGATTGTAGGGGATATCTATTTGTGTTAGTGTCTAGGATAATACCACGCTTATGTTTATTATTGTAATCGGTTGGACCGATGTTCGGCGGGTGGCCGATGTTTGTTATTGTAATCGGTTGGACCGATGTTCGGCGGGTGGCCGATGTTTGTTATTGTAATCGGTTGGGCCGATGTTCGGCGGGTGGCTGATGTTTGTTATTGTAATCGGTTGGGCCGATGTTCGGCGGGTGGCCGATGTTTATTATTGTAATCGGTTGGACCGATGTTCGGCAGGGGGTCGATGTTTTGTTAATATAACTTATTAAAAATCTTTGGAGTCTATTAGAATTCGTGGAAGTTAATCGACAGTTAAGGGTAGGAATGATCGTAGTCGAGTATCCTGTAGGGTATACTGTGAGCAGCTTTAGAATGGTTAAAGCTTGAAAGTGGATTGAGTTTGGGATATCATCAAATGCCAGAGAGTTATTAGGAGCTGTTTGCGGACGTAGACTTCGGGGACGAAGTCTAATTCAAGTGGGGGAGAGTTGTAAAGCCCGTGTCCCGATATGCGTTTTAATTAATTAATTATTTATTTATTTTATTAAGCGAAATTATTTAACGGGATTAGGAGATAAGAACCAAATGGTAAATCTTAACTGTTGGGGTTTAATATCAAAGTATTGGAAAGTGAAGGGACCATATATGCATTTTTACCCAAGATTTGTGCATGGGCCGAGCCCTCTCTTTGTCCCTCGTCCTTTTCCTTTTTTTTTGGGGTCGTTCACGGCTATCAACAGCAACAACCAAGAAACCTAAAACCCTAGTATTCTCCTTCCCATTTTCTTTCTTGGAATGGCCGTGAGCAAGAAGAAGCGAGAGAGAGATTCGCGAGAGAGAGAAGTAGAGAGAGCGAGAGAGATCGAGAGTGGAGGGAGAAGCCGCCGGAGATCGCCTGTTGCCGCCGCTGCTGCCGCCGGGAGCTCGCCGGAGGAGTCGAGAGGAGGAAGAAAGGTCGGGACCAGGTGCTGCGGGTGCGCCATCGCCGCCGGCGTAAGGTAACTCTCTTTTCCGTTCCTTCTCTTATTTTCCGGTGAGACAATCAGCGGCGACGCCGCCGCCGCCGCCGCGCGCCGCCACTGTGGTGGCTGGGTGTCGGGTGGTGGTGGTTGTGTGCGCTGGGAGTGGGTGCATGCGGACAATCGGTCGAGAGAGTAGAGTTTTCGCGGTGGTTGCGGTTCGTTTTACTTGTTTCGTCGAAGAACCGCCGCTGGCGACCACCACTGCCGGAGGTGGCAGTGGGTGGTGCGTGGCCGTGACCTGTTAATAATCAGTAGATCCCTTTAAACCGTGACTTAATCGATTAAGCCGATTCGATAAAACCTTCGTTTTTATAATCATCAATTCATGTGGAAAATGGTGCAGCCACTGTTTTTACGACGGCTATAACTTTTCCGTCGTAACTCCGTTTGAGCCGAAACTGGCGCCCATGGTTCAAGTTCAGGGTCGGGCACGTTTTCCGTGTTTTAGCGGAAAACTGGTTCGGTCTCTAGCTGGACGAAAAAGTGGTCGCAAGTTCGGTGTTTCGTCATTTCATGTGAAAACTTCTGGAATCTGCCTTGATCTTGCGAAAATCATAACTTTCTGCTCGTAACTCGGTTTGGGGTGAAACCGGTGTCAAAAGTTCCCTTTTTGAGTCTAGAAACTTTTCTGTGTTTTGTGCAAAACCCAGTTCGGGACGTAGCATGGGTCGATTTGTCGTTTTATACTGAAATGTGCTGAATTTCGCTGTTCCGGAAACTGTTTTTGTAAAATCCGTAGTAAATTGTAGAAAAATCGTTAGGAGGCGTATAATATGTCCTTGGAACCCTAACTCAGAGTACTTTCTGGTCATGAAATAATATTGGTAATTTTCTGGGTTTAAAGGGGTCGAAACAGGTCCCGAACAGACCTGTTTTGGGTGAACGGAATTTAGTTTTAGTGACGGTTTAAGCGTGTGTCGTGTCATAGGGTCCGGGTCTCGTATTGACACGTTTTAACATGCATTTAGGTGCTGGGAAGTGACCGTAATTGTGAAGCTTGAATTGTGTTATTAAGCTGGGCGCGCATTCGAGGTGAGTTCTCTCACTGTGTAGTTAGGGGTTGTATGCATGTCATAATAGTTTGTATGTACTACTGTCTTTGTGGTGTGAACTAGTTGTTTGTGGTGTGTAATATTTGATTGGTTTGAATGCTTAGTATAAATGTTTTACATTACAATTCGGTGGGACCGAGGAAGTGGAAAGAAACGTTGTGGGAACTCGGTGTGACGAGTGTGTTACATTACCATTCGGTGGGACCGAGGAAGTGGAAAGGAACGTTGTGGGAACTCGGTGTGACGAGTGTGTTACATTACAATTCGGTGGGACCGAGGTGTTGGATACATAATTACTTGTAGATGTTTACTCGTTTTATGTAACTGTGATGTTGTTGCTTATGTGCGGATAGGGGTGATGTGTATATAATTCCTATCTGCGCATGTGTTGGAATTCACTAAGCTTCGTGCTTACCCTTTCCCAATAAACTGTGGTTTCAGGTCCGAGCGGCTCCAAGGCGTGACAAGTACACACTGGCGCGCGAGGAGAGCTGGTTGCTTTATGATTTTTAATAATTAAACGTTTATTCCGCTGGGTTTTATTATGAAGATATTAATTATGAGTTTGCAAACGAAACGTTGTGATTCATTTAATGAGTTGTTATAAATGAATTGTTTATTTAAAAATTTAAATTTGCTTGTAATTTTTGGGACGTTACAGTTGGCTAGGGTTTTGTGCCCTTTTATACTTCCTCTCTTATTTATCAATTGGCCCCTCAACTTCTACTTTTATTTAAAACTCCACACCAACCGCAAAACTCTTCGAAAAAGGTCTGGGTCGTTACACAACCCTTTGAGAAGTAAACTCATTTTCAAGTTGTTGCTCCAATCATCAAGTCATCGTCAAGCTTTTCCTAAGTCATCATCAAATGCTATTGAAGATGCTCCAAGGCTTTAAGATTCGAACCAAATACATGTGATTAGCACTATGTGCCATAATTCTTAATATAATTATGTCATTGAAATATTTTATACATTTAATAAATATATGGTTTATCATTTCTAAACATTTAATTTCAAGATATTTCATTAATAGAATATAAAAAAAGATATATTTCTTATGATAATTATTTTTAGAATTTTTTTTAGATTTAAATATTTTTATATCCTCTTTCTTATTTATTCCATTTTAAAAAGCATTTTTTTTAGCAAAATGACCTTTTTTTTGTGGTTGTTTGGTTGGTTGGTCCCGGTTGTCTCTTGGAGATGTTCTTATTAATTAAACTCTAAAAATTTACTCATTCCGTCCCAAATTAAGTGTCCACATTACTATTTTAGTTTGTTCCAAAATAAGTGTCTACTTTCAAAAGTAAATGTCTACTTTCCAATTCTACCCTTAATTGTGTGATGAGGAAAAATTATCTCTCTATAATTAAGGGTAAAATTGTAAATTGGTTAATTAAAAAGTGTAATGATTACAAACTCCTAAAACTGTGTGTAAATTTCATTGTGGACATTTATTTTGGGACGGAGGGAGTATATGTTAATGTTTTGCTTTAATGAATGGTTAGAGCATCTCCAACAACATTGCTAAAATAGAAAAAAAAATAAGTTTTTGTTTGCTATCCTTCTCCAACAGCATTGCTATCTTATTTGCTAAAATAGAGATTCATGGAAAAATCTTTAAATATATAGCTCTCTATAATTCTCTAAATATGAGAGAGAAATCATTACTTTATTCAACCCACCAATAACATAAATATTTTATTATTTTATATTAAATCTTTTTTTTAAGTGTATTGAGAATATAAATTAAAGAATATTATATTAATAAAATTTGTGTTAAAATCTCTAAAATAGCAAAATTGTTGAAGATGAATATAACCCTTTTTAGATATTTTTACATTTGACTATCTATTTTAGAAAAATTGTAGAAAACCTGTTGGGACGCTATTAGAATGAAAACGGCAAAATGATTATGGTTGAAATTGTTATCATGAATTTCATTAAAATAAGAAAAACCATAGTACCAAACTACCAATGATATTACACAAATGTTAACTTGTATGTTAAAAAAATAAATTGCTACTCGTTTTTATTGAAGGAAAATATTTGGAAAATTGATGTTTTTGGATTCTATTTTACGTCTCAATCATGTCCACTAATTATATATAAATATTATTGGAGAAATAATAATCTTGAATAAATTAAACTTAACATGTATAAAATTCTAATGTGTCTTAATTTTATCGGTAAGACAAGGATTATATGTGTAATTTTGGGACATAGATTTTTATCCTGTGTAACCATGTGTTAAATAGAAAAACAAAGTAAAATATCGTACTTTATTTGTGGTTCTATGAAAAAGACGATATAATGTATCTTTATTGTTATACCACCTATTTATTCATGGGTACAACTTTTCATATAAAATAACAAATGGTATGGTGATGATTGGGAATGAGAATGATTGGCGTGCTTGATATGATATCGCATAACGAGCATTTACCATTCATGTGAAGTTTGGGGCAGAAATATTGAAAATGGTTATCAGATGAGAAACAATTTACCTTTCGAAATTTTCCGACCCTTCACTCGATGAAATACATCATGTCGTCGACAATCCATGGCTCTGTTGCCCCACATTGTCGCAACCCACGACCTTTGCTTGATGAGCTATCTCATGCTTTCATGGTTTTTATGCCTGGTCGCCTTCAGTGCCTCTAATACGTGGAAGAAACATTGTTTTCTATGTATATACAAGCCTCTATTTTATACCTAAAAACTTGACTGGTTTATGAATTTTTTATTTATTATTTATTTGTTATCATCTATGGTATCCTATCATCAAATGAAATTAATATAAATACATGATGGCTCATGCATTATGCAATTACCATTTACATTTCCAATAGAACTAAATAACATCAATGCATTGCATACTTTATAAATTTCAAGTTTATAAGCAATTCCTACATATAAACAATTATCTCTTTATATATTGAATTAATAAAATAAATTAATAACTAATTGCTAAATATGTCCATACATAATATCTATTGAGTCAAATGGATGCCCTAAAATCCTCCATTAATATTAGGATAGTGGAAAAACATCGTACTCAATGCCCGAACCTATTTGATTGGAGACGGGGAATTCTCGAACTTGTAAACCGGGGATGAAGATACTCTCACCACGACCCGAGTATTTAATAAGTTTTATTTATATACTATAGTATTGGTTTTATTGTTCATGGAAAAGCTTTTGACATGTATAAATGGGGACAACATGGGAAGAATGGAGATAGGGATGTGAATTGCAATCACCGCTATACCCCGACCCCGTTGCCGTCTTAATCGATATCTTTATATAAAAACTCTTATCATTAAAACTAAACAAGTCACATATTTATTTTTAAATCTAGAATAGATAAATTATAATGAAAAATTGAATTAAACAAAGTAATAATAATAATAGTTTTCTTAAAGGTATAAAAAGAATAATTTTATAATATTTAATCTAGCACTAATATTAATATACCCACTTTTCAAATTATCAAAATATATAGCAGATCAGTTTTGCGTGAATCGAGAAAAACTGAATTTGATTGATTCAACTTATAATTCAATAATTATTTATAATTTCGTCCTTAAAGCTAACTCCTACCTTTAAGTATAAGCAAGTTCTAAATAGTGTGAGGCGTGGCGTGGCGGCGAGGTCAAGCCTCAAGTCTTAGGAGCCACGGCGAAGCCATGACGTTTATCAAGGCGTGACTTATGACGGCAAATCTCTATATCATATATAAAAACATATATTTTGTACTATTAATCGATGACTAAATGATAACAAACAATTTAAATTAGGTTATATATAAAAAAGTAGTAAATAAGACATTAAAAACGTAAACAAAAATCAAATATCGCGTTACAAAAGACCGAACATTATGCCATGGCGTGCCATAGGTATAACGTGGCGTGAGACACAAGCCTTGAGCCACGGCGCGCCATGGCGGCTGTCGCGACAAGTCTTTTAGAACAATGAGTATAAGAGATGAAAGCAATAATAAATTATTAATGACATAAATTAAAGGGAAATTAACCAAAATACCCTAAGTCCAAGTCAAACTTACCAAAATACCCCAAAAAATAAAAAGCTTACCAAAATGCCATAAATTCCCGCGTTATGGAGCCTATGATCGCGGTCAGGGACCAATTGTGAAATTTTTGCAAGATATATTTACACTTTCAGTCCCTGACGGCCCGCGGTGGGTACTGGAAGTGTAAATAATCTTGCAAAAATTTTCACTTTCAGTCCCTGCCCGCTATAGAGGGCTCTCACCGCGGAAATTTATGGCATTTTGATAAACTTTTTATTTTTTAGGGTATTTTGGTAAGTTTGACTTGGACTTAGGGTATTTTGGTTAATTTCCCTAAATTAAAACGGTAATACATTGTAAATCATAAGAACAAACAAAAATAAATTTTAAACATAAACATAAACATAAACATAAACATAAAAATCGTAATTTAAAAACACAAAGACAAAAATAGCAACTTTTAACAAACACGAGGGACTAAAAACGTAATTTCATTTAGAATCACGACACCATCACCCGGGCAATGACCCAAATCTGAAATGGCCTGATTCCCGATTCGATTTCACCGCCAAATCTTTTAGCGCCATTTGAAAATTTTCAAAATTTCACCACGAAAACAATCAAATATTCAATTCAAAGCAAAAAGCTCACTCAGAAATCGCTTACTTTCCCTCTTATTTCGATCTTTCCATCTCGTTTGCATCTTCCAGATCTTACCATTCTTACCATCTTCCCCCAATTTTCGTGGTGCATAGATTCTCTAGCATTTAGCATATTAATTAGGTTTTCAAATCAGGAATTAGGGTTCAGGTTTTGCCATTAAAGTGTTACAGAGATGTATGCTGATCTGGTGGAAGTTGCACTGAAGAGTCCCAACCAATTTCGCTGCAAGAGGTTCGATTTCGATTTCTTGAACTAGGTCATCAATAGATCTCGTATTTCTTCCATATTTAGTAAATCATGGTTCGAGAACAGAGTATTGAATCATTTTATACTAAATTGCGTGAATCTGCTTTAGCTTCAGCTTCTAACACCCCTTTGCTCATATTCCCATCCACTTCCGATGTCGATTCTCTTTGTGCTTTGAAAATTATAGGCCATGTTTTAGAATCAGATTCAGTTAGATATGCTTGTTATCCTGTTTCTAGCTTCAAGGAGATTCATAAGTATGCTGGATCTAGTTTATCCTCTACATCTGATGATCCAATTACTATACTTTTGATAAATTGGGGGTGCCATAGGGATCTAAGGAAGATTCTAGAAATAGGACCTGTGGCTCGTGTTTTCGTTGTAGACAGTCACCGCCCGATTCATCTGCATAATCTCAATCATCAAAATGATAGAGTAGTTGTTCTTTACACCGGGGATGATGAGAATCAAGCCGATTTATCCTATGATTTTGATGTTTCCGCATTGGCGGCAGCAAGTGATTTAAACAGCGATGACGAGGTGGAAGAAGATGAGTCCGATAGCGAAGAAGAGAATGAAAGTGATGATGATGAAAACACGAATAGGAAACGTAGGCGGGTTGATGACGAAACGGACCCGTTGAAGCTTTTTAGGAAGCTCAAGAAAGAGTATTATCATATGGGTACTTTCCATGGGAAGCCATCGGGGTGTTTGATGTACGAATTGTCTCATTTCTTGAGGAAAAACACTAATGATTTGCTATGGCTTGCTTGCGTGGCATTGACTGATCAATTTGTGCACGAAAGATTAACGAACGAAAGGTATCAAGCTGGGGTAATGGAGCTCGAGCAGCACATTAATAGTTCTGGGAATTTAGATGCTGTTACTTCGGTAACTCTCAAAGATGGAACCAAAGTTTGCGCACCCAATGCTTCAAGAATCGCGTACGAAGATGAGCCAAGACTCATGCTATTACAAGAATGGAATCTTTTCGATTCGATGTTGTGTTCTTCCTACATGGCAACAAAGTTGAAAACTTGGAGTGATAATGGGACCAAGAAGCTCATGTTGCTTCTTGCTCAAATGGGGTTTGCACTTGATGAGTCCAAACAGAAGTTCCGCTTCATGAGTGTTGAAATTAAGCGCAAAATGAAAGATATGTTTGAGCATTTTCTTCCGGATTATGGATTAAACGACTTTTATTATCGCGGGTTTTTGCTTTTACATGGTTATAGTTCAAAAGTTTCAGCTGCAGATGTGGTTTATGGAGTTACTGCATTATTAGAGTCTTCTATTGATTCAAATGGGTCATGTGCTTCAAAGCAATTTGGTGAAGCATATGATGCTTTATCATTAAGGAAGCTCGAAAAGCTTGAAAGTGGGATGAAACACGCGATCAAGATTCAAAGGGCGATTCTTAGGCAAGGAAGCACTGCGATAACCCGAAAGGGTTCTATTAGAAGTGGAAGCAAATTCAGATGGGTTAAGCTTGAAGATTCAGCTGATGCAAAGCTGTTGGGATACCCGCAAGCTTTAACCAAATTCGGGTATTTCTTGATGGACGCTTTGAGGGAAAAAGGTGCGAAAATGAAGCCTTTGATATGTGTTTGCTACACTCAAGGGAGGGAAAAGGTATTGATTGTTGGAGTTTGTGGTAAACCGAGGCTGGGGGCGGTTCAAGGAAATGCATTCGGGATTGCGTTCAGACACACGGCTGAGGAGACGGGGGCAGAGTTTTTTCATGAGCTTTTTGAGTCATCGTGGATCGTTTTGGATGCTGTTGCTGTGAATTCGTTCATGATCAGGCTAACCGAGAAGCTACTATGAACAACCGTATCCGAGAGTTGGTTCGAATCAACCTTTTTTCTACTTATATTTGCTTTACGTGATAGTTGTTTCTTAGTTTATGTACCATTTGACCTTAGAGTCTGCAAGTTCTCTAATAAAGAAGATTGTGACCAAAACTGAATCTACCCATGTAAACCAAAGGCTATATATTTGCTTACATTATATTTAGTTTTGTATTATTAGATTTCTTATAAAGAAACTTGGCATCTCTAATTGTATTTTTTGGGAAGGTATTCCATGCACAACCCGGACTAATCCCTGTCAATTTTGAAACTTAAAGATGTCTTATCAATGTTGAGTTCGTCTGGGATCGAACCCTGGGTAGATGGGATATTCCATCACATCACTCAGAGCGATCAACCATTGCGCTACAACCTGATTGACATCTCTAATTGTTGTTAATTGCGGTGCAATAGCGGTTATCAATCTTTCACCGACATTTGACGTAAAATAGCAGTATGCCATACCGATATTCTTGATTGGGTCTCTTTTAAATCTGATTCTTACATTTTTGCTTTTTTTGGGCTTTTATTTTGACTTGAGGCCTTACTTTTAATCCATTAAATTAACACTTAAACGGTCAACGAATTGCATCATGTCATAAATTCTTAGGTTTTCGGGTTTCTTTCTATCATCATTGATGGTCAACCTTGATCCCAACCTAATAATTACTAGGTTTCGGTACCGTGCGTTGCACGGTAGTGATAAAATTCTTCAAAAAATATTGAAGTTAAATGGGTCGATGATCATATATGTAATTCAAAATAATGAGAATCAATAATACACTTTGATATGAAGTTGTTCATAATTCTTAGTTGTTTCTTTTGATATATATAATTAAATAATAGCTAAGAATTTCTACATTATCAAACTTTGAAATTGACTCAAAATGATAAAAAAAATTGAGTGAGACTATTGATTATAATAATGAGGTGTATAATTAGTATTGTTTGTCATAACTTGTAATATATCGATTTATCCCTAACATATAATCCCATAAAATTATTATATTCACCATGCAACCATAATATTGCTACATAGTTTTGTTTAATTGTGGGGCATTTTGGTAAATTTCTTACATTTGTTATAATGTACTCGTTGCAACTTCGGCTAAAAGTTCTCCATGAAGTCTCAGTTCCCAACCTACGGTTAAACGAAAGAGTAACAAAAATTCTCAGTATTGTGACTACTTCGAGTATATGCGAGCCTGATTGAAATGTTAATTTTTCCATGTTCGAGTTTTTTTTATTTGCTTGAGACTGTTTCTTCAAAGCTTAGTTTCTTAGTAGAAAATCTTGAAAAAAGAGGTTTTAGTCATATTATCAATTCTAATTTCATTTTTATACATACTTGGATTTTAATTTTAATTAAAACAAATGCAATTGAAATAATTATATATTGATGATTGTAATAAGTTGTTCTTTCTAATTTTATATATTTGGTTATTCTAATTTAATTTATATATATATATATATGTGTGTGTGTGTTTCTATCGTTTTTGTACATATTACTATATTGATGATAATAAGTTTTAGTTTTGATTATAATTTAACTATATATATTGATTCATAATAATTTTTTATTTTATGTATTGATTTTAGTAGTCATATTAATTGTAATAAGTATTGATTTAATTAGTGAAATTAAATGTAATAAGCATATTATTTATCAATGAGAGAGTTAGTAATAAGTATATATTAAATTTATTTTATGATATTAAATGTAATAAGTATATTTCATTTATTAAAGAAGGGGTTAATAATAATTTAATTATATATTGATTCTAATTTTATTCATATATATTGTTTTTTAAATAATATATATAAAGAGTGTTATATAAAATGATATAACTGGCAATGATCATAAGTTATTATATTGATGTGAATAATAGTCATCTTCAATTATTTATATTAATTATAAACATTTTATTATTAAAAATACACATATTATTATATTCAATTATCATCTAATTAGAAGTATACATATTGATCGTAATTTCATTTATATAATGAGTTCTTAAATATGTTGATTATATATATATTCCTTGAATGTTATGTGAAAAAATAGAATAATGTGAAATAATCACAAACCTAATCCCTCGCTAATCCGTCGCTAATTAGTGAGGGATTAGCAAGGGATTGGGTTAGTGGTCAATCCCTCGTTAATCCCTTGCTAATTAGCGAGGGATTAATGAAAGATTAATCACAAACCCAATCCGTCGCTAATTAGTGAGGAATTAGCGAGGGATTGGGGTTGTGATTAATATCTCATTAATCCCTCGCTAATCCGTCGCTAATTAGCGAGGGATTGAGTTAGTGGTCAATCCCTCGCTAACTAGTGAGGGATTTTTTTCCTCGCTAATTTTTGTCACTGATGCCCAGTTTTCTTGTAGTGATATATATATATATATATATATATATATATAGGGGAGGTATCCGTTGCAAACCAGTCAGTTTGTGCAAACTATACAAACCAATCTTAGCCGTTGATCAAGTCTAATAAATATCTGATTTTATTATGTTTCCTAATCTAAAGTCATGATCATAATGAATGAATCTTATCATCTTCCATATATATCTCAGTCTTAATTAATGAATCATAATGATTATCCATAAATACATCTATTGTTTCCTAATATAGTGGTTTGTATAGTTTGCACAAACTGACTGGTTTGCAACGGATACCTCCCCTATATATATATGTGTGTGTGTGTGTGTGTGTGTGTTTCTATCGTTTTTGTACATATTACTATATTGATAATAATAAGTTTTAGTTTTGATTATAATTTTAACTATATATATATTGATTCATAATAATTTTTTATTTTATGTATTGATTTTAGTAGTCATATTAAATGTAATTGTAATAACCCAAATTTTTAGTAGGTTTCGAAAAACTTGGTGGTTAAAGTGAGAAGAATGGAAGTTTAGTTGAGGGGTCCATGTGCAAATTGTGGGAAGTATAAAAGGGTCCAAATCCCTAGGGCATCAACCAAAAATCATCATTTTCTCCTATTTTGGGGTGTTTGGCGGCTAGGAAGAAGAAGAGAGTTTTGGAGAAAGAAATCAAAGGAGGGAAGAAATCAGTAAGGTAAATCTATCCTAATTCTTATTGCTTGTTGTTGGGTGTTCCTTTCTTCTGTGAGTATGGATTCTTATGTATAAAATCAGTGATTCAATGGGTTTTTCACCCTCTTTTCATGAAAAGTGTGTTTTGAGGGTTTTGGTCTTTAAAATCCGATTTAAGGGGTTATAGATGGATTAAGTGGGTGTTTGGGGTTGGTGGATGAACCCTTATAGTTGTCTAATCAAACTAATGGCTTAAATCGGTTTTAGAAATTCTAAGTTCGAACATCAGCGTTTTCCGGACACCAGCGTTTGGTGGTGTCCGGATATGTTGCATATTTCCGGGTGATATTCTATGGTAGATTCCGGATAAGGATGGTGATTTCCGGGTGGGTGATTTTCCGGGTAGTTGAGTTACCGGGTGCAGTATCCGGAAGGAAGGTGTATCCGGACAGTCTGGGTATCCGGAAAGGAGGTGCATCCGGACAATCTTGGTATCCGGATAGTATGGGTATCCGGATAGTCTTGGTGTCCGGACAAGTTAGTATCCGGAAAATGTGTGTGTACCCGGTAAGTTCTAGATCTTTGTTTCTGATTAAGAATTTGTCTGATCTGTTAGGTACTAAGCTTGTGTAACTCAAGATTTGAACAGGAGTGCTTGCCTTGTAACCACAGGTGAGTCTTTCTGAACCTAAATTTTATACAAAGTGTGTGGTTGATGATTATAATTTAAATTGCGAGTTTTCCAACGACTTTTATTACAAGTAAAGATTTGAGCGTGTGGCATGGTTATTCTTTAAACGGTGTGCTTTTCAATTACTTTTATTGTAAGATGACAAGTAATTGTGTGCGGTGTGGTTATTGTCTAACAATGTGCTCTTCAACTGCTCTTAGTTTAAGGCAAGGTTTAAATGTGTGATCTTTATGTGTGGCTTACATGTGTGATTAAAATGTGTGTGACCGTGCTCTGGCTTTTGTGTGATATGGGCGGTGTGTGCCCGAATATTCTGTCACGGTGTGTGTGACATGGGCGGCGTGTGCCCAATTATTTATGTCACGGTGTGTGTGACATGGGCGGTGTGTGCCCGATTATTTCTGTCGCGGTGTGTGCGACATGGGCGGTGTGTGCCCGAATGCGCTGTCACGGTGTGTGTGACTTTAGCGCGTGCCAGTAGCATGTGTCAATGTGTGCATATCAATTTTGGGTGTTTACCATGATTTATACAACTGTTTCATAACTGATTTTATAAACTGAAATATTTTGGTGTGACGCGGTGTGGAGGGAACTCACTAGACCTCATGGTCTAACCCTCGCTTTTCAAAACTAAAAACCTTTTCAGGTAAGCAGGTGTTAGGGAGCTCGGACAAAGGGAAGGGGAAGTTGTGAGCTGGAGCTTGCATCCTAGTGACTAGAAGCCTTCCATTTTTGAATATTAGACTTATTCTCAGTTGTAATTAGGGTTGTACTTCCGCAAACCCATTTAAATTCTTGTTAAACTTATGTCGAGGGCCAGGTTTTGGCAGTTTTGATTTATCTATTAATCGTATTTGGATCTTATGTTTTTGGGTCGTTACAAATGGTATCAGAGCCTTAGTTTAAGAGATTTAGGTCACCGGACGGGCCTAAACTTAAACTGTGGAATTAGAGAATACAACTGAGAACTAGGAAGACCTTAGCAAGACGGGGTAGAATGATTAATAGGGTGGCGAGAACTGTCATGTAAGGTAAGTTGGCGATTACACCTGGCCAGTGTAATTACGAGCTTACAGGTACATGTAAGTGCTTAATTGCCTTATTATCTTGGAACTGTAGACTTAATGTTGTGGGTGTCTTTTTGTCAGTCAGTAATCATGTTGAGGAGATCCTTGAGGGGAGTATCGGAACCTATTGATGAGGAAATCGAAATGGAAGCACCACCGGTGCTGGCAGCCGCACGCGGTAGGGGTAGAGGTCGAGGAAGAGGCCGAGGAAGGGGACGAGGAAGAGTACCACAACGGGCAACAACTCAGGTGAATGAGAACGTGGAAAGGGCTGCAGTGAGGGCACGGGTTACTCGTGGCACGAGGAGCGCGGGAATCCCGCAAGAACCAGAGGCGTCTCATCAGGAGAGCTCTGCGTCTAGGCGGGGAGCGAGCCGAGGTGGAAGTTGTGGGTGAGGCCGGGCTCAAGCCTTCGTAACCCAAGAAAATTTCGCCACTGCATTGGGAGAAATCCAGGATACATTGAAAGCACTGTTGGCTAAGCAGAATGACGCGGCTTCGGGGAGTAAGGAGGCCAGTGGTAGTAAGGGAGAGGAGACTAACTCTCATGGTTCAGCTCCAGGGAGCCCTACTCAGCCAAACCCGTTGGCAGTGAATGATCGAGTGCTAAGCGGGGGATGTAGTTACAAGGCATTCGCTTCTTGTAAGCCACCTGCTTTCAAGGGAGAATGCGATCCCGTGTTGGCGATAAAGTGGATCAGGGAAATGGAACTAGTGTTCGACACCTGTAAGTGTGCTGATAGTGACAGGGTAATGTTCGCTCTGTCCATGCTGAAATCAGAAGCGGTATTTTGGTGGGATGCGGAAACCGCGGGGGAGGGGTCAAAGGCTGCTAAGAATATGACGTGGGAGACCTTTGTCTCAAAGTTTAAGGCGTCGTTTTGCCCTCTGGCGGCAGTGAAACGACTAGAAGAAGAGTTCATGAGTTTGGAACAAGGTGGGATGACGGTGAAAGAATACACCACGAAGTTTATGGAGAAAGCGAGATTCGCTGAGTTGTACGCACCGAATGAGGAACGTCGAGTTGAGAGGTACATTTTTGGGTTGAAGAGTAGCGTGCGGGAACTGGTCGTGGCTAGGAACCCGATCACTTTTCAGGCAGCCATCAACGCAGCCGAATTGGTGGAAAAGGAGAAGGACCGACAAGATGTGGAGAAGGGTAAGGAGAAAAGAAAGTGGGAGGGGTCAGCGCGTGACTCGGAGCGAGCTAAGGTGTTTAAGCCGGAGTCCCGAGGGGGATCAAAATTTGAAGAGAAACCTTGTGGGAAGTGTAATCGAGTCCACCGTGGAGAATGTGTGGGGGAAACCGAGGGATGTTTCAAATGTGGAAAATTGGGACATATGGCACGAGACTGTAGGAACCCAAGGGCATGCTACCAGTGTGGGTCCTTAGAACATTTGAGGCCGGAGTGCCCTCAGCTGAAGAGAGGGGATTTCGGTGGTTACGACGGTAGGCAAAGGGGAAGAGTGGGGGAAAAGAAAGTGGAGCCAGCACAGGCGAAGGCTAGAGTTTTTCGGATGACGGCTGAGGAGGAGGAAGAGGTGCCCGAGGTTGAGACAGGTACCAATCTTATAAACCTCATTCTATGAAATTGTTATCTGTCTTGGGTGTAAACTGTTCGTGTTTTTGCCGGGATTGCCCGACGTTTGCCGGATAAACCTAGACGAATGGAATGTATGTTAGGAGTAGAACTTGTTGTTGACAGTCGGGGTTTGGTGAGGAAGGTGCGTGATGGATGTAATATCGAGGACGAGGGTCTTTCATGTCTTTGAAATTGTGTCCGCAAGCTTGGGAGAGTTTGACGCCATCATAAGAATGGATTAGCTGGCAAGTTATAGCCCTAGCATGGGGTGTATTAGGAAATGATCCGTAGGCCTTGTCTGATAGGTCGGAGAATGGTGATCGATGAAGTTAGACGAAAGCGTAAGACTTGTCGTGTGTAGTGATGGAAGAAGGTTACACGTAACTTTCCGTTGAGGAATTCCCGGGACGGAATTCTCTTAAGGGGGGAGTGTTGTAATAACCCAAATTTTTAGTAGGTTTCGAAAACTTGGTGGTTAAAGTGAGAAGAATGGAAGTTTAGTTGAGGGGTCCATGTGCAAATTATGGGAAGTATAAAAGGGTCCAAATCCCTAGGGCATCAACCAAAAATCAGTATTTTCTCCTATTTTGGGGTGTTTGGCGGCTAGGAAGAAGGGAAAGGAAGAAGAAGAGAGTTTTGGAGAAAGAAATCAAAGGAGGGAAGAAATCAGTAAGGTAAATCTATCCTAATTCTTATTGCTTGTTGTTGGGTGTTCCTTTCTTCTGTGAGTATGGATTCTTATGTATAAAATCAGTGATTCAATGGGTTTTTCACCCTCTTTTCATGAAAAGTGTGTTTTGAGGGTTTTGGTCTTTAAAATCCGATTTAAGGGGTTATAGATGGATTAAGTGGGTGTTTGGGGTTGGTGGATGAACCCTTATAGTTGTCTAATCAAACTAATGGCTTAAATCGGTTTTAGAAATTCTAAGTTCGAACAACAGCGTTTTCCGGACACCAGCGTTTGGTGGTGTCCGGATATGTTGCATATTTCCGGGTGATGTTCTATGGTAGATTCCGGATAAGGATGGTGATTTTCGGGTGGGTGATTTTCCGGGTAGTTGAGTTACCGGGTGCAGTATCCGAAAGGAAGGTGTATCCGGACAGTCTGGGTATCCGGAAAGGAGGTGCATCCGGACAATCTTGGTATCCGGATAGTATGGGTATCCGGACAGTCTTGGTGTCCGGGCAAGTTAGTATCCGGAAAATGTGTGTGTACCCGGTAAGTTCTAGATCTTTGTTTCTGATTAAGAATTTGTCTGATCTGTTAGGTACTAAGCTTGTGTAACTCAAGATTTGAACAGGAGTGCTTGCCTTGTAACCACAGGTGAGTCTTTCTGAACCTAAATTTTATACAAAGTGTGTGGTTGATGATTATAATTTAAATTGCGAGTTTTCCAACGACTTTTATTACAAGTAAAGATTTGAGCGTGTGGCATGGTTATTCTTTAAACGGTGTGCTTTTCAATTACTTTTATTGTAAGATGACAAGTAATTGTGTGTGGTGTGGTTATTGTCTAACAATGTGCTCTTCAACTGCTCTTAGTTTAAGGCAAGGTTTAAATGTGTGATCTTTATGTGTGGCTTACATGTGTGATTAAAATGTGTGTGACTGTGCTCTGGCTTTTGTGTGATATGGGCGGTGTGTGCCCGAATATTCTGTCACGGTGTGTGTGACATGGGCGGCGTGTGCCCAATTATTTCTGTCACGGTGTGTGTGACATGGGCGGTGTGTGCCCAATTATTTCTGTCGCGGTGTGTGCGACATGGGCGGTGTGTGCCCGAATGCGCTGTCACGGTGTGTGTGACTTTAGCGCGTGCCAGTAGCATGTGTCAATGTGTGCATATCAATTTTGGGTGTTTACCATGATTTATACAACTGTTTCATAACTGATTTTATAAACTGAAATATTTTGGTGTGACGCGGTGTGGAGGGAACTCACTAGACCTCATGGTCTAACCCTCGCTTTTCAAAACTAGAAACCTTTTCAGGTAAGCAGGTGTTAGGGAGCTCGGACAAAGGGAAGGGGAAGTTGTGAGCTGGAGCTTGCATCCTAGTGACTAGAGGTGGCCAAAAGTCGGGTTCGGGCCGGGCCGGGTCGGGTCGGGTGATAAACCGGTTCTGCACAGTAACCGTGCGAACTGGGTCAAGTGAGAACCGGGTCGGGTCGGGCCGGGTTTAAACTGAAATCCCCTGACCCGTTTACTGGTATGTAGAACCGGTTTCGGGAAAACCGGGCCGGGCCGGGCCAAGAACCGGTTCGTAGTAGGGCCTGCGATTTTTTTGTTTTTAACTGCTTTCTTTGTATAATAATTAATTACTAAACTTTAACAAAGAAAAATTGGATTGGAATCATTGGATAAGTAAAATACACTTTAAAAATACGTTTTATTTATAATATATATCACTAAAATACACTTTTACGTTTTATAATTTATATATAATTTTAAGTTACAAACTTACAAGTTACAAGTTACAATACATAAATTATAAACATTCGAAGGTCCCGCTCCCGAAGTCCCACCCGCTCCCGAACTTCCACTCCCATCACCCGGATAGTAATTGAATGGATTATAATTGAATGGATTGTATGGAGCGTAGTATGGAACTATGGATTCTGATCTGTATTTTAGTCTTCAAGAGTATTGTACTGCATCAGTCGTGTAATAGCCGTCTGATCGTCAAGGCGGTCGGTGTCTACATCTTCGTCATCTACGACACTACTAACATCAGAACTATCGGTTACGGACGGCGTACTTAGTAGTTCATCCGTGTCGTTTTTGAATAAGTTTTCTTCCACGCCTTCTATATCATCCTCCAGGTTCGTTCAATTTTGAATGCGGTCTTCTCCATCCAAGTAATCCTTCAGACATACGCAACACTCCACCGATTTTGGGGTTAATTTTGTCCGACGCTCCGATATGATCCTGCCACTAAGAGAAAAGGCCGACTCCGAAGCTACAGTACTAGTTTGGATTGTTAGTATATCAAGTGCAATAGTGGCCATAATTGGGAAACTTGATTGTTTACTTTTCCACCATTCTAATAAATCTAGGGATTCAACATCTACGACGTTTGTGAAGGATGTCGTTATAAAATTAGTACGTACGTATTGATTGAATTCACCCAAATTATCCCCATCATATCTAGCTTTTTTAGAAGATTCCATGACAACCGATTGCATTAAAGTTTGCATTAAGTCTTCTCGGTTTCGGCCACGACTGCTACTAGAACCCGGTGAAAACATTTGAGGTGTAGGGGTTTGTTGGCTTCCTCCCCCATAATTAACTCTATAAATCTCATATAATTGATGAAAATCAGTATTAAATTGTTGTATGCGTTTCCTTGAAAAGCTAGAATTTGTAAGAGAATCCAAACCAAACGATAAACATATTGCTTGTATTAAAACTTCGACACCCGTAACATTTAAAAACGGGTTTAATGCCGCGGCACAAAGAAAAGTGAAGGGGATCTTTTTAAAATATTTTACCAATTTTTCTTTCATTGGTTTCACCACGTCGTGAAAGTGCAAATCCTGTTCGTATTGAGCAATTTTACTTGCCAAAATATAAAGTTGATTTAATAGTAAAGGGCTCGTTGGATAATAAACACCGGATAACATAGTTGTTGCAGTTTTGAAATCGCCCAAAATATCGTGAAAGCCATGAATCCTTGTCCAATCATCCTGAGTTATCGTGTTATCCGGGTAATGAATGTTATAAAATGCTTGAATATATTGTTGTTGTCTTAATAAATTATCCATCATTTTCCAAGTCGAATTCCATCGAACCGGCATATCGTGCGCCGGTCCCAAAGCTTTAAAACCGACTTGTTTGCAATAATCTCTATATAAGTTTTGCATTTTTTTATTTCTTGTGAAAATTCGGCGTAACATAAGCCTAAACTTAGTTAAAGGCTCATTAAGTTTACTTAAGCCGTCTTGAACGGCTAAGTTTATTATGTGTGCGCAACAACGTGTATGAAATAATTTCCCTCTAAAATAGGGGATAAAGCCAAACGTAATCGGTCTACGCATGCCGTATTATTACTAGCATTATCAAACGAAATACTAATAACTTTATTTTTTAAATTATAATATTGAAGACATCTCATAATTATAGAAAACTGACGCTCACCCGAATGTGGCGAACCAAAGAGCTCAAACGTGATTACACGTTTGCATAATTGCCACGATCCCGGCACAATCCAATGTGCCGTTATGCATATATAAGAATCTGGCAATCCGCATGGTGCGCTCCATACATCACAAGTTAAAGAAACTTTGTTGGGTAAGTTTAAAAACATTTCTCGCATAATTTTTGAACCTTATTCCAATATTTTAAAGCATCACGCTTAAGAGTTTGACGACTTACCGAACCATTGTAGCGTGGTTGGAACCCATTTTTGATCATGTTTGTAATGTGAGGATTGTCGAAATGTCCGAACGGCAACGCCATTTGAATGACACATTTCATTTGCATTTCTCGGGCGAGATCATTATCATACGACCATACTTGACCGGAATTGTCAAGTATGGGTTGAGTTGGATCGGGACCCGATTTCAACCTCTTGCATCTTTCCTCGAAGTGGCGCTTTAACGTGCTATTTGATTCGGGTTTTAGGAAATCTCCACACCGTTTGCATTGCGCTTTTTTTGTATCGTCGGGAAATTTTACCAAGTTGAAATTATCCCAAACCGGTGCTTTTCGTGAATGATCGACAACAATGGTGTAATTTTGTTCGGCCATTTTTTTGATAGTAGAGAGTAGAGAGTAGAGACTAGAGAATTGTATGCGTTTTTTGCGAGAAACGAATATAGCGAGAGCCGAGAAATGAGAATTGTATGTGTTTTTTGCGAGAAACGAATATAACGAGAGCCGAGAAATGAGAATTGTAAGCGTTTTTTGCGTTTTGTAAGCAATTGTAAGGTGGTGATCACTCCATAACACCCCTAGTATTTATATGGGGTTTGGAGGGTGTTTTTTGAGGCAAAAAACGGTCACAAAGGGGTCCCAACGGCTCTCTAACGGTCATATTGGTTTTTGAAAAAAATCGGGTCGGGCCACGAACCGGTCCCGGGTCGGGTCGGGCCGGGCCGAGAAAATTCCTAAATACACGGACCGGTCCCGGCTCTCGGGCTTGAAACCGGTTCTTGACCGGGTCGGGCCAGAACCGGTTCTTGGCCGGTTTCGGGTCGGGTCAGCCCGTCGGGTCAGGTCGATTTGGCCACCTCTACTAGTGACTAGAAGCCTTCCATTTTTGAATATTAGACTTATTCTCAGTTGTAATTAGGGTTGTACTTCCGCAAACCCATTTAAATTCTTGTTAAACTTATGTCGAGGGCCAGGTTTTGGCAGTTTTGATTTATCTATTAATCGTATTTGGATCTTATGTTTTTGGGTCGTTACAGTAATAAGTATTGATTTAATTAGTGAAATTAAATGTAATAAGCATATTATTTATCAATGAGAGAGTTAGTAATAAGTATTTGATTATATATTAAATTTATTTTATGATATTAAATGTAATAAGTTAAAGAAGGGGTTAATAATAAGTATTTAATTATATATTGATTCTAAGTTTATTCATATATATTGTTTTTTAAATAATATATATAAAGAGTGGTATATAAAATAATATAACTGACAATGATCATAAGTTATTATATTGATGTGAATAATAGTCATCTTCAATTATTTATAAATGTTCGAGTTTTTTTTATTTGCTTGAGACTGTTTCTTCAAAGCTTAGTTTCTTAGTAGAAAATCTTGAAAAAAGAGATTTTAGTCATATTATATCAATTATAATTTCATTTTTATACATACTTGGATTTCAATTTAAATTAAAACAAATGCAATTGAAATAATTATATATTGATGATTGTAATAAGTTGTTCTTTCTAATTTTATATATTTGGTTATTCTAATTTAATTTATATATATATATATATATATATATGTGTGTGTGTGTGTGTGTGTGTGTGTTTCTATCGTTTTTGTATATATTACTATATTGATAATAATAAGTTTTAGTTTTGATTATAATTTTAACTATATATATTGATTCATAATAATTTTTTATTTTATGTATTGATTTTAGTAGTCATATTAATAGTAATAAGTATTGATTTAATTAGTGAAATTAAATGTAATAAGCATATTATTTATCAATGAGAGAGCTAGTAATAAGTATTTGATTATATATTAAATTTATTTAATGATATTAAATGTAATAAGTATATTTCATTTATTAAAGAAGGGGTTAATAACAAGTATTTAATTATATATCGATTCTAATTTTATTCATATATATCGTTTTTTAAATAATATATATAAAGAGTGTTATATAAAATAATATAACTCGCAATGATCATAAGTTATTATATTGATGTGAATAATAGTCATCTTCAATTATTTATATTAATTATAAACATTTTATTATTAAAAATACACATATTATTATATTCAATTATCATCTAATTAGAAGTATACATATTGATCGTAATTTCATTTATATAATGAGTTCCTAAATATGTTGATTATACATATATTCTTTGAATGTTATGTGAAAAAAATAGAATAATGTGAAATAAATTAAATAAACAAATTTAGGTGTAAACAAAGACTATGAATAGATTAATTAATTAAACATTTTGCTAATAACTACATCAAAAATGCAAAATTTGAGGAGATTTTTTTTGGGATTGAGATGCCTAGAAAATGTCATCTCATGTGGTTTTTCTTATAAAATTACAAATTGAAATATAAGAAAGTATATAGACATAAAAGAATGAGAAGAAAAATCCACAACAAAAACCAAGGTAACAATTGTTAATAAAATGAATGAAAAACCAAAAACTTACAAAACATTAAAAAAAATGCAAAATTTAAGGGGAAAAAAGAAGAAATTTGGGATTGCGATGCTTAGAAAATGCCATCTCATGTGGGTTTTCTTATAAAATTACAAATTGAAAATTCAGAAACTATGTAGACATAAAAGAATGAAAAGAAAAATCCACAACAAAAACCAAGGTAACAATTGTTAATAAATTGAATGAAAAACCAAAAACTTACAAAACATTAAGAAAATGCAAAATTTGAGGGAAAAAAGAAGAAATTTGGGATTGAGATGCTTAGAAAATGCCATCTCATGTGTTTTTTCTTATAAAATTTATAAAGACTCAACTAAAATTAAACAAGCATTTCATTAAATATGGAATATCCCAAAACCGCGATCCAAAATTTCCTTACAAGAATCGAAAATAGGTTTGCGGAAACAACCTACACAACTGAGAATTAAACTAAGTTGAACTATAGTGCCTCTACACTATTCATCTTCCTCTTGCTAATGCCCTGCTTACTTGCTAGAGCCTTTCGATACCTGCTTTCCTGAAAAGGTTTTGTTTGAAAATGCGAGGGTTAGACCATAAGGTCTAGTGAGTCCCTCCTAACAGTTATCAAAGCACTTATAAACAGTTTATCAATTTCAGCAATATCGTTTATAAAACTGATCATTCAAAATCATTCACGAAATAAAGTTCGCTCCTCGTAAATCGGCACCCTGAAGTCACCCGTAGATGACAACGAGTCAGCCTCATGCTGCCGTATAGGGTAGTACTCCCCTGGCATAAACGGGACACACCCCCTGGCATGATCTGGCGGGCCACACTTCCCGACTTAGCCAATTTACACCACAATCTATGTATGCATACATCCCACATATAATTTTTAAACAACATTCTTGCATTTGAAAGCATATATATAAACATAGCATTTCTCATCATACAATCGCTTCAGAAAACTTATTAAAAGCCACACGTTTTAGTTTAGAAAACTCACCTGATGCTTTGGAAATTCTCGCCTCCTAACTCCTTTCTTACGCTCCCAACTTCTAGATTAAACACCTAGAATTAGAAACGTTTGCGTATCATAAACACGAGCTTATACACAAATTGTGCCCTTAACTACCGAAGAGAAAACCCAGCTTGCGCCACTAACTTCTCAAGAGAACCCGACTTCGCGCCAAACGGCACTGGCGCATTTCCGACTTTGCGCCACCCACACTGACGCAATTCTAACTTTGCGCTACCTACGCTGGCGCAATTCTAACTTTGCGCCACCCATGCTGGCGCAATTCTGACTTTGCGCCATATGCTTCTGAACTGATATTTTCACACAGATTTCTACTTGGTTTCAATTTTACGACTCAGACTGGTTTTTATTTGATTAAATCGAAGGAACATGCTACTAGAAGTGATTAAGAAAGTTTCCATTGGAACCTAATCATTCTAAATCATCTCTTAAGTAAAACCTCCAATCCAATTAAACCAAAACAATGATTTTCCATTTTTGCTTAGCATTCAACATCAAAAATCAGTTTCTTAATCCTCTAAACTGAAATTAAGTAGAAGATGGTTTAGCTTACTTACTTGATTGATTTCAAGGACTTCTTCTTTCTTTCTTCCAGCTGAAATCGCCGATTTCTTCTCTTCCTCTTTCTCTGCGTTTTCTTCCAGCCGACACCCACACAAATGAGGAATAGAATGTTCCTCCTAGGGTTTAGTGCCCTTAAATACCCTTTTCCTTATTTACAAACTGGTCCCTCAAGTCCCAATATTTCTGAACTTTGCTCAAAACCACATAACCCTTTTATTTTAAAGACTCGGTCGTTACAACACTCCCCCCCCTCAAAAGAATTACGTCCCCTGAATTCCATTCTCAAAAAGGTGAGGGTACCTGATCCTCATATCAGATTCCACTTCCCACGTTGCTTCTCTTCCTTTGTGATACCTCCACTGAACTTTAACTAAGCGAACTTCCTTGTTTCTCGTCTTTCGTACTTTACTGTCTATGATCTCGATTGGTTCTTCCTCATACATCAACTTTTCGTCAATGCTGACATCTTCTAACGGAATAGCCACATCGGCCTCGACCAAACACTTCTTTAAGTTGGACACGTGGAAGGTCGGATGAATCCTTCTTAATTCTTCTGGCAGCTCCAGCTTATAAGCTACTGCACCGATTCGCTCAATGATAACGAAAGGTCCAACATATCTTGGCCTCAACTTTCCTTTCTTTCCAAAACGTACCACACCTTTCCAAGGTGACACTTTAAGCATTACCTTGTCACCTACTTGGAATTCAATCGGCTTCCTTCGTCTATCTGCATACTTCTTCTGTCGATCTTGCGCGATCCTCATTCTCTCTCGGATAATTTCTATTTTGTCTGACGTCAGTTGAACTATTTCGGGACCGGCCAACTGTCTCTCTCCTACTTCGTTCCAACATAACGGCGTACGACATTTCCGTCCGTACAATGCTTCAAATGGCGCCGCTTGGATACTCGCGTGATAACTATTGTTATATGAGAACTATATCAATGGTAAATGCATCTCTCACGATCCTTTGAAATCGATCACACACGCTCGAAGCATATCTTCAAGCGTCTGAATAGTCCTCTCACTTTGACCATCCGTTTGTGGATGATATGCCGTACTCAGCTTTAGTTGAGATCCTAATTCACGCTGGAGACTTCTCCAGAACTTTGACATGAACCGACTATCACGGTCAGATACAATGGATTTCGGTACTCCATGTCTAGACACAATCTCGTTGATATACAAACGCGCCAACTTCTCCAACGAATCCGACTCCCTCATAGGCAAGAAATGCACCGATTTGGTGAGAATATCCACTATCACCCAAATCGTATCGTTGCCCTTAGGGGTTCTTGGTAGTTTCGTGACAAAATCCATGGTGATATTATCCCATTTCCACACCGATATCACCGTGGACTGCAGTTCTTCATATGGACGCTGATGTTCCACTTTAACTTTCAAACAAGTCACACATTGCTCTACCAGGTGAGCGATATCCTTCTTCATCCCTGGCCACCAGTAGAATTGTCTCAAGTCTCTGTACATCTTGTTTGTTCCCGGGTGCATAGACAATCGCGACTTGTGCGCCTCTTCAAGGATACTTACCCTTAAATTTCCCGTCTTGGGCACCCACACCCGACCTTTCATACACTTCAACCCACCACTGTTGACTTCGAACAGTGATGTAGCCCCGATGACTCTTTCACCCTTCACGTTTACTTCTTGTAACGCTTCCTCCTGAAACTTTTTAATCTCATCGAGAAGATTTGAGGTTGCCTCGATCCTGAAAGCCACCACTTTGATCTGTTCCCCTCGTTCCCTTCGGCTCAACGCGTCGGCCACTACATTTTCTTTACCCGGGTGATAAAGAACATCGCAATCATAATCACTCAGCAGTTCCATCCATCTCATCTGCCTCATGTTCAGCTCTTTTTGATCAAACAGATGCTTCAGGCTTTTATGATCGGTGTAAATCTGACACTTTACCCCATATAGATAATGTCGCCAGATCTTTAACGCGAACACAACCGCCGCTAACTCCATGTCATGAATGGGGTAGTTCTTTTCGTGATCTTTCAACTGTCGAGAAGCGTAGGCAATTACCTTCCCGTTCTGCATTAGTACACACCCCAATCCGAGCTTAGAAGCGTCGCTATATATCACAAATCCTATCGATCCATTGGGTAGCGACAAAATCGGAGCACTGCATAAACTTTCCTTCAACGTCTCAAACGCAGACTTTTGCGCTTCTGCCCACACGAATTTGACGTTCTTCCTTGTCAACGAGGTCAGTGGCGAAGCTATTCGAGAGAAGTATTGAATGAACTTCCGGTAATATCCTGCTAAACCGAGAAAGCTTCTCACCTCCGATGGGGTTCTGGGCGCCTCCCAATCTTTAATGGCTTCAATTTTAGCAGGGTCCACCTTGATACCATCCGCCGATACCACATGACCCAAAAACTGAACTTCTCTTAACCAAAACTCGCATTTCGAAAATTTCACGTACAATTTCTCACGCTTTAGCAATTCCAGTGCTGCCCGAAGATGTCTCTCATGGTCTTCTCGTGTCCGAGATTAAATTAAAATATCGTCAATGAAGACGATCACGCATTTATCCAACAGTGGGCTACACACCCGATTCATCAGATCCATGAACACTGCGGGCGCGTTAGTCAACCCGAAGGGCATGACTAAGAATTCATAGTGCCCATACCTCGTACGGAAAGCTGTCTTCGGCATGTCTTCTTCTCTTACCTTCAATTGATGGTAACCCGACCTCAAGTCTATTTTTGAGAAATAACTCGTGCCCTGAATTTGATCGAAAAGGTCATCGATCCTCGGAAGCGGGTACTTGTTCTTCACGGTTACTTTATTGAGCTCGCGGTAATCTATGCACATCCGCATAGATCCATCCTTCTTCTTAACGAAAAGTACAGGTGCTCCCCAAGGCGATGAGCTCGGACGAATGAAACCTTTGTCGAGCAATTCCTGCAACTGAGTCATCATCTCCTTCATTTCCGCTGGTGCTAACCGATAGGGCGCACGGGCAATCGGTGCCGCCCCAGGTAACAGTTCAATTTTAAACTCCACTTGACGATCTGGAGGCAGACTCGTCAAATCATCAGGAAACACTTCCGGATACTCACCCACTACTGGCACATCCTCCACACTCTTCTTTTCCTTCTTAGCATCTATCACATAAGCTAGATACCCCGCACAACCCTTTCCTAAACATCGTCTAGCTTTGATCAACGAAATCAGGCACGACTTCCTATTTCGTTGATCCCCAAATATTAGCACTTCTTTCTTGTCGGTCAAAGGAATACGGATCAGCTTCTTATTGCACACAATACTAGCATCACTATCCACTAACCAGTCCATCCCTAGGACTACATCAAACTCCCCCATCCCCATAGGATATAATTTTAACGGGAAAAAGTGGCCATCCACCTCTATTTTGCAACCCTTAAAGACCTCCTTTACCCATACTCGACAATCACAAGCTATTTCTACCTCAAACCCAAAGTTCAACCTCTTGGGTTTCACGTGCAATTTTTGAGCAAAAATGGGCGACACAAACGAACGATTGGCCCCCGAATCAAACAACACTTTAGCAAACATCGAGTCTATAGGAAAGGTACCTGTCACCACATCAGGCGTGTTCTCCGCCTCTTCAGCCGACATGTGAAAAGCCCTTACTCTGGCGCGTGCCGGCTCCACCTTCTTATCATTACCCCTTCCTCCGTTACTTCCACCTTCACCCCCAGCATGACCCTTCTTCAATTGCGGACAATCCCACTTGACATGACCCGACATCCTGCCCTGATAACAGATCCTTGGACTGCGACAATCCCGGGATAGATGCCCCATTTTCCCACATTTGTAACATCCCTCAGCCCAACATTCTCCTCGGTGCATCTTGTTACACTTTGCACAAGGTTTCTCCACTGACTTGGTTCTCACCCGCAGATCAGATCTGACTGTATTCGGTTTCTTACTATCTCGATTCGGCCCGTCCCACTTACGTTTGTCTCCGACTCTTTCGTTCATCTGCCCGTTCTTATCCTTTTCAATAAGTTCCGCTTTATCCACGGCCGCCTGAAAAGTAACTGGTTCCTTTGCCTGCACCAATTCTCTTATACTACTCTTCAGCCCAAAAATATACCTCTCGATCCGTCTTTCTTCAGTAGGTACGTACAATTCAGCAAATCTGGCCTTCTCAATAAACTTCGACGTGTATTCCTGAACTGTCATCGACCCTTGCTCCAGACTCAGAAACTCTTCCTCCAATTTCTTAATTGCTGCTAGAGGGCAAAACTGCGCTTTGAATCTTTTAACAAACATCCCCCACGACATGCTTCTAGCCACCTCTGACCCCTTTCCTCCAGTTTCAACATCCCACCAAAAGATTGCTTCAGATTTCAACATCGATCGGGCAAACAGTACCTTATCCTCTTCGGCACACTTACTAGTATCAAACGCCAGTTCCATCTCGCGAACCCATTTCACAGCCAACACGGGATCACGCTCTCCGCTGAAGGTCGGAGGTTTGCACGACGTGAAAGTCTTAAACGAGCATCCTTTTTCTGCCTTTCAGTTCGCGGTTCACTACCTTCCCCGGTCTTCTTTCCGGTACTGCTCTTGGTTCTTTCCCCAGACGTAGTCTTGTTATGGTTTTCCAACACTGCTCGAAGGGTCTTTTGCAACTTATCCATCTCTGCCGTAAACTTATCCTCTGTCACGAAGGCCGGTGCAGTTCCAGGTTTGCCCCCTTTCTTAGCCTTTGTTTCCCTTACCGGAATCGAACTTTCTTGTTCCGATACTACCTGTACCTCCGGTTCTCCAACACTTTTTGCCTTGCGCTTGACAGGCGCTTTCCTTTTCTTCTCTTTGCCTTTCGTGGTCGTTGCCCCCACTTCAGTCGCTGCCTTTCTCGGTACCGCTCCTCTGGGTCTCCCAAGGCCTCTTCCTCGCCCACGAGTGGCTATCACTCTTGGCTGATTCACTGGTACCTCCTCGACTCTCACTGCTTCCTCCCGCAGCGTAGTACTCTTTGTTCGGGTATCTACCGCATTAGGGATCGACCTACTTCTCAAAGTTCTTGCAGACATTCTGCTACATAACATCAACAGGAGACTCATTTAATACTAAGGACTCAACAGTGTCACAACAACAGGGTAATAAGGTATTTTAAGCACATACGTGTACCTGTAAGTTCACAGTTACACTGGACAGGTGTAACTCCAAACTTACCTTACATGATTGTCCTCGATACCCTATTAGCCCTACATCTAAAGTAGTGCTTTCCTAACGCATTCCTGATTCTCAGTTGTGATCTCTACTCCTCACAGTTTAAGTTTAGGCCCATCCGGTCACCTAAATCTCTTAAACTATGGCTCTGATACCATCTGTAACATCCCAGGCCAACCGTACCAGATATTGTCCGCTTTGTCCACACACCTGGACTCACGGTTTTAAAACTCGTCTGATAGGGGAGGTATCAAGTTCCTCTTATAAGGAAACCTTTGTTCCCCTCCCCAACCAATGTGGGATATTACAATCCACCCCCTTGGGAGCCCAGCGTCCTCGCTGGCACACGAGTCCGGTTTCCGGCTCTGATACCAACTATAAAGACCCAACTAAAATTAAACAAGCATTTCATTAAATATGGAATATCCCAAAATCGCGATCCAAAATTTCCTTACAAGAATCGAAAATAGGTTTGCGGAAATAACCTACACAACTGAGAATTAAACTAAGTTGAACTATAGTGCCTCTACACTATTCATCTTCCTCTTGCTAAAGCCCTGCTTACTTGCTAGAGCCTTTCGATACCTGCTTTTCTGAAAAGGTTTTGTTTGAAAATGCGAGGGTTATACCATAAGGTCTAGTGAGTCCCTCCTAACAGTTATCAAAGCACTTATAAACAGTTTATCAATTTCAGAAATATCATTTATAAAACTGATCATTCAAAATCATTCACGGAATAAAGTCCGCTCCTCGTAAATCGGCACCCTGAAGTCCCCCGTAGATGACAACGAGTCAGCCTCATGCTGCCGTATAGGGTAGTACTCCCCTGGCATAAACGGGACACACCCCCCGACATGATCTGGCGGGCCACACTTCCCGACTTAGCCAATTTACACCACAATCTATGTATGCATACATCCCACATATAATTTTTAAACAACATTCTTGCATTTGAAAGCATATATATAAACATAGCATTTCTCATCATACAATCGCTTCAGAAAACTTATTAAAAGCCACACGTTTTAGTTTAGAAAACTCACCTGATGCTTTGGAAATTCTCGCCTCCTAACTCCTTTCTTACGCTCCCAACTTCTAGATTAAACACCTAGAATTCGAAACGTTTGCGTATCAAAAACACGAGCTTATACACAAATTGCGCCCTTAACTACCCAAGAGAAAACCCAGCTTGCGCCACTAACTTCTCAAGAGAACCCGACTTCGCGCCAAACGGCACTGGCACATTTCTGACTTTGCGCCACCCATACTGGCGCAATTCTAACTTTGCGCCACCCACGCTGGCGCAATTCTAACTTTGCGCCACCTACGTTGGCGCAATTCTGACTTTGCGCCATATGCTTCTGAACTGATATTTTCGCACAGATTTCTACTTGGTTCGATTTTACGACTCAGACTGGTTTTTATTTGATTAAATAGAAGGAACATGCTACTAGAAGTGATTAAGAAAGTTCCCATTGGAACCTAATCATTCTAAATCATCTCTTAAGTAAAACCTCCAATCCAATTAAACCAAAACAATGATTTTCCATTTTTGCTTAGCATTCAGCATCAAAAATCAGTTTCTTAATCCTCTAAACCGAAATTAAGTAGAAGATGGTTTAGCTTACTTACTTGATTGATTTCAAGGACTTCTTCTTTCTTTCTTCCAGCTGAAATCGCCGATTTCTTCTCTTCCTCTTTCTCTGCGTTTTCTTCCAGCCGACACCCACACAAATGAGGAATAGAATGTTCCTCCTAGGGTTTAGTGCCCTTAAATACCCTTTTCCTTATTTACAAACTGGTCCCTCAAGTCCCAATATTTCTGAACTTTGCTCAAAACCACATAACCCTTTTATTTTAAAGACTCGGTCGTTACAAAATTACAAATTGAAAACTAAGAAACTATGTAGGCATAAAAGAATGAGAAGAAAAATCCACAACAAAAACCAGGGTAACAATTGTAAATAAATCGAATGAAAAAACAAAAACTTATTTAACAAAAATATGTAAAACTCACAAAACATAAAAAAAATATATGCAATTTTTTTATTGGAAAAAACAATGATATTGATTGGAAATACATACACATATACATATATCAACACTATACAACTCACATAAATTATTACCTGGAAATTTTATGGAGGATGAACAACAATATCGATGGAAAGTAATTCTAGAAAGAACAAACAACAAACAAACATACAAACCTAAGACAAGATAATATAGAACATAAAAGTTGTTAATTCCATGTTATGGAGCATTAGGTTGTAGTTTATATATAATTTTGTTATAGGTTTCTCTAATTAATAAATGGAAAGATGAAAACACTAAAATTAATGTCTCTAAGAAGTTAGATAGTTTGGAAATTAAAGCTAATTAAAGTGGAAGAGAAATTACCAAAGAAACCTTCATATAATGAAATACACAATCTTCATTTAGGGGTAGAATGGTCATTTATGAGAAGCTTTTTATTTTAAAAAATCAAAACTATGAGAAAATAAAGAAATGTGAAAGAAGGCTTCTCATGATGCCACATAAGCAACTCCACATTTTGCTTTTATATATATACTAGTGTTCGACACCACGCGTTGCACGGTGACGATGATTTTTTTTAAAGATTGAAGTTAAATGTGTAACAACCGGGTTTTTATAGGAAATGTGAAATTTTGGTGGCCGAAGTCTAAGTATTGAAAGTTAGATTTGAGGGACTCTTTTACAATTAATGAAAGGTTTATAATGGCACTACCTCCTAGGGCAGCCTCCATTTTGGTTAGTTAGTGTATTGTTCTTGTGTGTGTGTTGGTGGCGTGAAACAAGGAAAGAAGGAGAAGAAGAAGAAAGCAAAAGAGAGGAGAAATCAGCAAGGTAATCCATCCTTAATTTGTATTCCTAGTTGTTTTAGTATTCCTTTCTTAATTGGTTTGGATTCCTATGTTTGAAATCAGTGATTCAATGAGTTTTTTAACCACATGTCCTTAAAAGTGGGTTTTGTGGGTTTTGATCTTTGTGAGCCGATTTAAGGGATAAAAGAGGATTAAATGGATGTTTAGATGTGGTGGATGAACCCTTAGGTTTGTCTAATCGAATTAATGGCCGAAAATGGGTTTATTGATCAGCTTTAGATTTTTATTTTCGAACAGCCGCTGTATCCGGACACTAGCAGTTCTTGTTGTGACAGTAGTTTCCGGGTAAGAATGCTAGTGCCCGGGTAGAGGTTCATGAGAGTTTCCGGGTGAGTGTCTTACCGGATAAGTTGAGTCTCCGGATGTTAGTATCCGGGAAGTTGGAGCATCCGGACAGTTCAGGTATCCGGGATGTTTGGATAAATGGTGTCCGGAAAGGACTAGAATCCGGATAATGCGTCCGGAAAGTTCTAAGCGTCCGGAAAGTCTCTGTATCCGGAAAGTGTCCACTGGTCAGTAGGTTTGACGTTTAATCTAATTTAAATCTAATGCCCCTAGGTGTTCGATTGGATTAACTTGGAGGTAGTTAAGGAGTGCGTTCAACGATATCAAGGTGAGTTCCCTAAACCTTTTTACGACGTAAAGTGTTAAATGTTTTAACAGATTATGGTTTCATTTACGAGCATGAACTGTTGTGACTGTTACGCATGTTTTTCCATGAACTACATGTTTTACTTGAGGAAGCTTATCTGACATGATGAAATGGGAATGATGATTTAGGAAGATTTAAAGTTGCATGTTTTATGAAATGAATGATGTGCTATGTGGAGTCGGTCTGCACTGTGGGATCAGAGAGAGATCCTCGAGATCTGATGATCCCTTGGATATGTATGACATACCGGTAGGTTGGAATTCGTTTCCTCCTATCCGGGTAGAGGGGAGTATGCGTAGGCTCCGGGAAGGGGAGTCTGCGTAGGCTCCGGAAGAGGCGAAAGGGGAGTCCGCTGGGGCCCAGATCATGGAATGTTTATGTGATCCAGTACACAGTGCAATACCATGTTTGATGATATGTTAAGGTTTACGATGAATCTTTTATAAACGTTTTCATACTGTTACATGATATGTTCGGAGGGAATTCACTAGGCCTTTTGGTCTAACCCTCGCTTTTCAAAAACTAAACCATTTTCAGGTAAGCGTGTTACGAGTTCTTCTAGTAAGAACTAGGAGATGGCAAGAAGGATTGGAGCTTAGAGCTACTCCAAGTGTTGATTTTGATGACTATAGATATAGTACTCGGCTGTGGATTTAGAGACTTCCGCTGTCATTTTGTTTAGCCTAGAGTTAAAGGGATGATATTTGAACAAGTTTATTATTGTAATTCGAATGCTTATTCTATGTTATTGCATGTTTTGTTTTTGGGACGTTACAAATGGTATCAGAGCCTTAGTTTAAGGGATTTAGGTGACCATTCGGGCCTAAACTTGAACTGTAAGATGAGGATCACAGCCGAGACATAGGATTGCCTCTAGTAACGAACACTATAAAAGCGCTTAGGAATAAGGTGCCAAGGACAAACGTGTAAGGTAAGTTTGGGATTACACCTGGCCAGTGTAATTACGAACTTACAGGTACATGTGCGTGCTTACAATACCTTACTTATAGCAAATTGTTGTGTCATGTCTAGCAAAGATTAATTATCGGTTTCTTTCTGTTTAGCGCTATGGCTGGGAGAACGTGAGGAATAAGTTAGCAAGGTCCCTGAGGGATAAACCGAGCTCCATTGGTAGGGGAAGTGTCGTGTAAGATCGTTTATGATGTGATGTATGTATTCACCGAAGAGAGGAAATGTTGTATAGAATGTTAGGAGTCGTCTAGAGGTAGCTCTTCGTGGATTCGAAGAGGTTAGATGTTGAGTTTGAGTAAGAATCCTGTTTCAGGAGAGTCCCAGTTCAAGAGATTGCGATGTAGATCAGTTCAGATGATAAGGTAGGACAGTGTCGAAACCTTGAAAGTGTCAATGGAGCCCTGACTTCTTAGTCGAGCTTTTCAATGGTAGGATAAATGAGATAAGATACCTATAGTGAATTGAAAGCATGTAGAAGTAGAAAGTGAGATAGTTGATCAAAACGAAGATAGTGTGAAATGGTTGAGTAAGTGAGATGTGGAACGCATGTACAGCAAGTTACTGCATGACCTAGAGGGCGACCATTGGTCGAAAGAAGAGTGTCGAGGATAAGTTGCGTGAGTAAAGCGGTCGACCTTGTTAGGGTGAGTGGCCTTCCACTGCAAGTAGAGTTTCATGCATAGCTTTCCTAAATGTAACATGAAAATTTTCACGATTTAAGTTAAATGTGTAAATATCAATTTTGATCGAAAAGGAGTCAGAATGTGCAAGCGTATGTTTAAAGAAAAGGTGATTTCGTTCACATTGCACCATGAAATTTTGAGCTTAACGATTTGCAAAGTATTTCACACTTTTCATGATAAGTTAAATTGTTACAAAAAGGTTGAGAAAACGTTTGCCAGCAAAACTTTATAATCAAAATGAGTTTTAACCTGTTGATATCATATAAAAGGGTGTGAAAACCGACTGGTTTACTTGGTGTCGGTAATTTCTCTCAGAATTGTGTTGTATGAAAGGATTTTCATTCAACGTATTACGGTCGTATTAACATCATTTTGAATTGAGTAAGATTAAGGTTCGTGGAAAAATGCATGCAAACGATTCTCGAATCGTTGTGCAGGGCGTTGAAGTTATAAGAGTGATGGGGTCATGTGTACCCAAGTGTTTTCCAAGCGTTGTTTATTTAAAATGATGAAATGTGCGAAGATATTTATTTACTGTATTGTCATGCATGAAGGCTATGAACCTACTCGGTAGTAGAATATTACATGTTAAGCTAAGGAAGAACTCCAAGAGTGGAAAAGTGTCAGACAAATCAGGAAAGAATGTTGTAGCTTTAGTATTTGTGTTCAAGAGGAAAGGTGAACAGTGGTAGAGTCAGAAGCGGATTATAGTATTGGTTGTATGAGGGTTTGCACCCTTGTTCGGTAACTGGAAGTACGATTGTTGAGGGACGGAGTTGGGCCCAGGGGAAGGAGTAGAAGTCATCGAGGTGTTGGTATTAGCAACTCGTTGAGTAGTGTTGAGAGGCAGAAGCGAAATGTCCACGGTGTTGGATATGAGTTTTGAGGTGAGCTTGTAATATTGATGTTACAGGAGTAAGTTCAGAAAAGAGGGAGACGTATTATGAAGTGATTATGATATGTTGGTAGGATTAGGTTCCGTAAGGAACTCTTGTTAAAAAAAATAAGTTAAGAAAGTAGTTACAGGTTATCTGTTGTTGTAGAAGCCGACAGTTGTGTAAGGTGGTTGAGGCCGAAGTCTTGAACCAGAAGGCTGGAAGTTGATAGAACACCTTGTAGGAGTGTTAAGAGGATGAGAAGTTATTGTTTTGAATAAGCGTTCTATTTACGAAGTATGGAGGGTTCGTAGAATGATGAGGTAAGTAGCACGAGCGAAGCAAGTGTGTAGACTTTATCGTTTAGTGAGGGACTATGTCCAGCTTACGTAAGAGCTCGGATCGTAAAGAGCTAGCTAGAATGTCTGTGTTTGAGCTAATTGAGAACTCGTAAGTTATAGTTCAGCAAGTCGAGAAAGGACTAAGTAGCGAGATAGGCTCGATTTTATGCGGGTGATTTTTAAGGCGAGTTTAAATTGTGTATGGATGATCATGAGAGATCTGGTCTGCAGAGTGATGTTATGGGCAAAGAGTTTAAGGATATGTAGTGACAGTATTTGTCAAGCTAATTGTGCCAGCTAATGTCGTAGTAATGTGGTGATAGAGAGAGAGGAAGCATCAGATAGAAGCTTTTGGGGGTTTCGGATGAGGTGTACGACTTGTTAACCAGGTTGTTGGAGCACGCAGGGTGTAAGTTGACGTGTAACATGATTAAGTTCGGGATAGAATGACGGAGTGATGGTGAATAGTTACTCAAATAAGAAACCAATTGTTTTGTGGTTGTAAGAGTCGCTAAGTAAGCATATTTTGGGATCATTGGAAGTTTAAAGAAGAGGATGGGTGTGTTAGTCAAAATGAGGTGGAATAGATGTGAACTCCTTAAAGATTGTGAGCTGCTGCTTATGGGTGAAAGAATTGTCTGAGAAAGTAAAAGTTGGAGATTAAAGAATGTGTAGTGGCGTCAAACACCGGTGTCAGTTCGAGGTGATTTGGTCGAAAGCCTTAAGTTAGAATTTTAGTGCAACCGTTTGGTTATGTATAGTAATGAGAAAGTATTTTCAGCTTGAGAATTATCGGAAGAGAGGGGCGAGTAGTGTTAGTGGCAGTGCTCCACGCTAACGTGGGGAGGTGAAGATAGTATGTCGGAATAAGTAAGTAAATCGGGAGTAGTAAACTTGACAGTAATGCCAATGGGTGCAGTGTTGTGTAGATTGTCATTGATAAGTGTGCGAACTTTTGGAAAGAATATTGAGGAAGGAAATTGTTTATGATTTTGTGCAGGAAAGAAATGGATAAGGCAACTGAATGAGTTAAGTTAGTGACTTTGTGAGAAATGTTTAAGCGAATAGGTCGTGCAGTGATTAACTAGTGAGAATAGTACGGTGTGACCGTGGTTACTCCTCCCAGTGGAGTGAGGATAACCGGAGTTATGTTTTATATGAATGAACGAACGTGGCACTCAGTGAGGAATTGATGTGTTTCAGGATAAGTTTAAGTTGAGTAGGTGAACACTTCAACGATGGGTTTGGAGGTTCCTACTCCTAGTTACGTATAGGTATGGGGTGGTGAAGTGGTGAAGTTGAGAGAGATGATTGGCGAACTGTGGTCTATGTGGTCCGAGAAAAGGGAAATGTTATCTACATAGAAGATTGTTGGGTGGTGCAAGGTGGTGAGTTGTGTTACGATGAAGGAACTTGGGGTTGTGAGTTGTCGGGATGTACAGGGTTGGCCTTGTGCCAAATTGTCAAGTGAGTGATTGTCTCTTAGTAAGTGAATCTCGTGTTGTAGCGGGGGATTCCTCCAAGTTCCTCCTTAAAGGAAGTAAAGATGCATGAGAAGCCTTATTTAATCTACTATGGTTAAGACCGATTGAATAGGAACAGTAGCCTGCGAGTTAGAGTACCGTAAGAACTTAAGGGAATGCATCCAATGTTCCATGTTTCGAATCTAATGAGGTGGTTGACTGAGTCAGAAGTGGCTTTACCTTGGGGAAGTGTCAGTTGTGGTGTGAGCATGATACCAGCGTCTTTTCCAATAAGGAATTCCGGGGACGGAATTCTTTTAAGGGGGAGTGTTGTAACAACCGGGTTTTTATAGGAAATGTGAAATTTTGGTGGCCGAAGTCTAAGTATTGAAAGTTAGAGTTGAGGGACTCTTTTGCAATTAATGAAAGGTTTATAATGGCACTAACTCCTAGGGCAGCCTCCATTTTGGTTAGTCAGTGTATTGTTCTTGTGTGTGTTGGTGGCGTGAAACAAGGAAAGAAGGAGAAGAAGAAGAAAGCAAAAGAGAGGAGAAATCAGCAAGGTAATCCATCCTAAATTTGTATTCCTAGTTGTTTTAGTATTCCTTTCTTAATTGGTTTGGATTCCTATGTTTGAAATCAGTGATTCAATGAGTTTTTCAACCACATGTCCTTAAAAGTGGGTTTTGTGGGTTTTGATATTTGTGAGCCGATTTAAGGGATAAAAGAGGATTAAATGGATGTTTAGATGTGGTGGATGAACCCTTAGGTTTGTCTAATCGAATTAATGGCCGAAAATGGGTTTATTGATCAGCTTTAGATTTCTATTTTCGAACAGCCACTGTATCCGGACACTAGCAGTTCTTGTTGTGACAGTAGTTTCCGGGTAAGAATGCTAGTGCCCGGGTAGAGGTTCATGAGAGTTTCCGGGTGAGTGTCTTACCGGATAAGTTGAGTCTCCGGATGTTAGTATCCGGGAAGTTGGAGCATCCGGACAGTTCGGGTATCCGGGATGTTTGGGTAAATGGTGTTCGGAAAGGACTAGAATCCGGATAGTGCGTCCGGAAAGTTCTAAGCGTCCGGAAAGTCTCTGTATCCGGAAAGTGTCCACTGGTCAGTAGGTTTGAAACGTTTAATCTAATTTAAATCTAATGCCCCTAGGTGTTCGATTGGATTAACTTGGAGGTAGTTAAGGAGTGCGTTCAACGATATCAAGGTGAGTTCCCTAAACCTTTTTACGACGTAAAGTGTTAAATGTTTTAACTGATTATGGTTTCATTTGCGAGCATGAACTGTTGTGGCTGTCACACATGTTTTTCCATGAACTACATGTTTTACTTGAGGAAGCTCATCTGACATGATGAAATGGGAATGATGATTTAGGAAGATTTAAAGTTGCATGTTTTATGAAATGAATGATGTGCTATGTGGAGTCGGTCTGCACTGTGGGATCAGAGAGAGATCCTCGGGATCTGATGATCCCTTGGATATGTATGACAGACCGGTAGGTGGGAATTCGTTTCCTCCTATCCGGGTAGAGGGGAGTCTGCGTAGGCTCCGGGAAGGGGAGTCTGTGTAGGCTCCGGAAGAGGCGAAAAGGGAGTCCGTTGGGGCCCCGATCGCGGAATGTTTATGTGTAATAACCCCAAATTTATTATTGGGTTTTAAATGGAAGTTAAGGGGACATATGTGCTGATTGTGAAAAGGTAGGAGGGTAAAATATGAAAATTGGGGAATTAATTCCCTTTCTCTTAGAGCACCGTTTTATCATTAGAATAGGAAAACACTTTTGTTTTAGGGTTTGGTTGTGGCTGCTGCTACACCGAGAGAGAGAAGGGAGGAGAAAGAAAATGCCAAGGGAGACATGTGTGCTTCTCGTGAGGAGAAATCAGAGAGAGGGAAAAGATGGTCTTGTGTGTGCGTCTGGTGTGTGTGTGTGCCGAGATGAACCAGCGAGCGAGAGAAAGATACATCGAGAGATGGAGATAGCAAGGATAGAGGCGACGAGGGAGAAGCTGAGAGAGAGAGAGACAGCGAGAGAGAGACGACGGGGAGAAGGAGATGGTGGTTGCTGGCGGTTGGCTGCCGGTGGTGGTCGCCGGCGATTGGCTGTCGGTGGTGGTCGCCGGCGGTGGCGAGGTTTGGCAGCAGCTTTCCGTTTCGTGAGGTTTTATTCTGGTAAGAAACCTTTCCCTTGCGTTTTCTCTTTTGCAAGTAATGCTAGATTTGTAGGTTTCTAGTTGTTCTCGGTTATGTAAATGAGAAATCCAATAAGGATATTAATAGGGTTTTGATTCAAATTCTTACCGTCGAAGTTAAATTAAATGTTTATAAGGGTTCTTGGTTGGGGAAACAGTAGTATTTCTTTATTAAAAGAAGGGTTGTCATCAAAATCGTGTAAAGTTAAATCAATATTGTTGTGGGTTGTTCGTTAGGGAATAAATTTGTATCGGTAATAAAAGAAGAATTTCTGTCGAAATCGTGTGGTGTTAGAGGTTGGCGCAAACCAGGTTTGGCGCAAAACGGTTTGGCGCAAACTTCACTGATTTAGTTTTGGGCTGTTTTAGTAGTTGGGCCGATTTCAGTGTTGGGCCGAAAGAATTCTTAAGTCGTTTTGGGCTTAGTTTATTATTAAAGTCTATAATTATTTTAAAGGGGCCTAGTATGTAATTGATAGTCTATTTATTATTTGGGTCATATTATTATTATTATGATCCGGTATTGATATTTAGAATCCAGTGTTATCACTATTGTGTTGAGAATCTAGAGTTGGGAAAATTAATGGATCCAGTATAGCATTTCACTTGGACGAGTAAGCAAAGACCATTAATTATGATTTTGGACTAGAAGTGTAACCTACCAACTTAGATAAGTTTGGGCTGAGTTCGGGATTTAACTCGAGTAATAAATGAACGAATTATGACGTACGTTATTAATATAATAAGTGTTCCACCTAGAGATCGGAAGTGTAAGTGAGGAGCTTTGGAGCAAGCAAGTCAGGTGAGTTTTCTAACTAAAATACGTGCCATTTAAAGTGTTTTCTAAAGTGATTACATGATGAGAAATGCCATGTTTTTATTATTATGCTTTTAATTGCATGAAAGATGTTTAAAGTTTTATGTGGGATGTATGCATACATTGTTTTAGACGTAGACTGGCTAAGACGGGAGAGTAGACCCGCCAGTGCTCATGCGGGAGAGTAAACCCTTTTATGCCATGGAAGGGAGTATCAAGTAAGGCAGCGTGAGACTGACTCGTTGACACATTCCGGTGACTTCAGGGTGCCGTTTACGAGTGCGGATTTATCCGTGAGAGAGTTTTACAAAGTTTATATGTGAAAACTTATGTAAAGTTATGTGATAGTTTATGAAAAGTTTTTGTAAAAGTGTTTATATGTGAACGTTATAAACTGTTTTAAATGTTTTTGAGAACTGTCAGGAGGGACTCACTAGACCTCATGGTCTAACCCTCGCTTTTTCCAAACTAAACATTTTCAGGTAAACAGATAGTAGGAGACTCCGGTAAGTGAGCAAGCGCAGGATAGAGTCAAGATGCAGATTCAGTCGGTGTCACTCATACTTTTAGTGGTAGTTATTCTCAGTTGTGTATAGGTTGTTTCCGCCAACCTAAGTTATTTTTTCAGATGTAACAAAATTTTATGGACCCAGTTTTGGGAACTGTTTATTATTAATGCTTTATTAGATTGGGTTGTTACAGTTGGTATCAGAGCCATAGTTTAAGGGATTTAGGTGACCGGATGGGCCTAAACTTAAACTTGGGGAGTAGAAACCACAACTGAGAATCAGGAAATGCGTTAGGAGGACACTATTGTAGACATCCAATATGCGTTAGAAGGGCACTGTTGCAGAGATAGGACTAATAGGGTACTGAGGACTGTCATGTGAGGTAAGTTTGGGATTACACCTGGCCAGTGTAATTGCGAACTTACAGGTACATGTATGTGCTTAACCTGCCTTATTATTCCGAAGTTGTAATCTGAAGCTAGTCATGTGTCGTGCTCTAGTAATCTAGAAGGTCAGCAAGATCTCTGAGGGGTAGACTTAGACCCCTTATTGGGGAAGTTTCATGAGAAGTCACTTATGAGGTGATGTATGTATACATCATAGAGAAGAAATGTTGCATAGAGTGTAATGAGTTGTCTAGAGGTAGCTCTGCGTGAATTCGAAGATGATGAATGTTTGAGTTGAGTAAGACTCCTGTTTCGGGGGAGTCCCAGTTCTAGAAATCAATGGGATAGGTTAGTCGGGACGGTAAGAAAGGTCGGTGTCGAAATCTTGAAAGCGTCAATGGAGCTCTGACTTCTTAATTGAGCTTTTCAATGGTAGGGTAAATGAAATAAGATACCTATAATGAAATGGAAGCATAAAGAAGTAGAAAATGAGATAGGTGATCAGAACGAAAGTAGTAGGAAATGGTTGAGTAAGTGAGATGTAGAACTTATGTACCACAAGTTGTTGCAGGACCGAGAGGACGACCATTGGTCGAAGTTAGAGTGCAAGTGTTAGGGTTCGTGAGTAAAACGGTTGACCTAGTTTGAGTGAGTAGCCTTCAATTGCAAGTAGAGTTTCATGCATTGAGTTGTACATGTGTACATAAAGTTTTCCACAAGTAAAGCGAATGTGTAAATTTCAAATTTGAACTAATGTGAGTCGGCATGTGCAAGCGTATGTTTAAAGCAAAATGCAAATCCATTTACATCGTCCAGTAAAGTTTGAGGTTTACGGTTTGCAAAATATTCCATTTTTCATGATGAGTTAAATTATTGCAAAAGTTAAGAAAACGATTGAATGCAAAACTTTTATAACCAAAATGAGTATTGACATGTTGAAGTTATTTATGAGTACGAAAACCGACTGGTTTACCTTGTGTCGATAATTTCTTTCAGGATGTGGTCGTATGAAAAGATTTTCACTTAAAATATTTCCGTCGTAACGACATATTTTGGTGGAGTAAGATTAAGTTTATGGAAAGTTGCATGCGAACGATTCTCGAGATCGTTGTGCAGGGCATTGAATTTTAAGAGTGATGGGGGCATGTGTACCCAATATGTTTTCATGTGCTGTTCATTAAAAATGATAAAAAGTATAAAATGATTTATTTATCGCGTTGTCATGCATGAAGGCTATGAACTCACTAGGCCGTAGGATATTACGTTTTAAGATAAGGAAGGACTCCGAGAATGGAGAGGTGTTGGACAAATCAGAGGAGAATGTTGTAATTTAGTTTTTGTGTTCAAGAAGAGAGGCGAGCAGTGAAAAAGTCGGAAGTGGACTTTGATGTTGGTTGTATGAGGGTCTATACCCTTGGTCGGTGACTGGAAATACAGTTGCCAAAGGACGGTTGTGTCCGAAGGAAAGACTGGAGGTCATTAAGGTGTTAGTATTACAACTCGTTATGAGTAGTGTTGAGAGGTAGGAGCGAAATGTCCACGGTAGTGGATATGAGTTTTGAGGTGAGCTTGTAATATTGATGTTACAGGGGTAAGTTCAGAAAAGAGGGAGACCGATCATGAAAGTGATTAGGATATGTTAGAAGGATTAGGTTCCGTAAGGAACCCTTGTTAAAGAATAAGTTAAGAAAGTAATTACAGGTTGTCTGTTGTTGTAAAAGTCGATAGCTGTGTACGATGGCCGAGGCCGAAGACGTGAACCAGAAGGTTGAAAATTGATAGAACACCTTGTAGGGGTGTTAAGAAGATGGGAAGTGATCATTTTGAATAAGTGATCTATTTACGAAGTATGGAAGGTTCGTAGAATGATGAGGTATGTAACTCGAGCGAAGCGAGTGTGTAGATTTTATCAGTCGGTAAGAGATGTGTTGTGTTTTGTAAGGGCTCGGATCGTGAAGAGCTAACTAGAATGGTTGCGTGTGAGCTAATTGAGAACTCGTGAGTTATAGTTCAGCTAGAGTGAGAAAGGACAAAGTAGCGAGATAGACTCGATTGTGTATGCGAGAAAATGTGAAGACAAGTATGAATTGTGTAAGAATGGCCATGAGATATTTGGTCTGCAGTGTGATGTTATGAGTGAGGAATGTACAGTTATGTAATAGTATTAATTGCCAAGTTAAATGTATCAGCTAGTAGCGTAGTGAGGTGATGTTAGAGAGGGAGAAAGCATCAGATAGAAGCTTTTGGGGTTTACGGATGAGATGTGCGATCTATTAACCAGTTTGATGGGGCACATAGGATGTAAGTTGACTTCATGGTGTGATTATGTTTGGGATAGAAGGACAGAGTAGTGTTGGGGGATTACCCAAAAGAGAAACCAAGTGTTTTTGGTTGTAAGAGTCGCTAAGTAGGTATATGTTGGAATTGTTGGAAGTTTAAAGAGGATGAAGAGTGTGTTAGTCAAATTGTGTTATAGTAAATACTAAATCTCTAAAGAGCATGAATTGTTTCTTATGTGAGAGAGAATGACCCTAGTAAGAGACAGTTAGAGATATGGTTAAAGTTTAATGAATGACATGATGATGATTATGAGTCAGAGTGGTAGTATGATCATTAGTTGATTTGAAATGTCATGATAGATGTATAAGCCTTTTGTTGGTTGATTAAATTTTATAGATTTGTAGAGTAATGACATTCATTTGTTATTACAGGATGTGTTACAATTCTACCGAAATTCTTACTAAGAATTGATAAGGGATAGCCGATATGTTAAAGTGAGAAGTTAATGATAGTAAGATGGAATAAGTAATTTTCATATTATTTTGTAAATTGTGAATGGTTGGGTTACTCAGTGGGAGTGTTAGTTATGAAATCAGTTTTGACTGATGGATTTTGTGAATACCAGCCTAACGAGATGTTGATGCTAAGTTATGATATATGACAATTTCTGGTGGCTAGAAAAGAATGAATTGTATCCAAATTGGAGTTTATCTTTTGAAACAAGTTGATAGTTATAATTGAAATGAGTTGGACAGGTTAGGGTTGCTTGTGATAAAAAGAAAGAATTGTACTGTTTTGTGCGGCAAGGATCAGTGGTTATATTGCCCTAGCCGAGAAAGGCAGTTGAGTTCGGAAACTGTTAATGTGGTCGTGAATCAGATAAGGATAATTAGGGAGTGGTGAGTATTGAAATACTTACAACCTTTGTCCTCATATTATGATTTATAAGATGGGTTTCGAGAGTTCGTGGGAATGTGTTTTTTTGAGATTAACACACTGATCGTTAAGGAATTATTTAAGGTAAATCTAAGTAAGAAAGCCGTGATGACTTTATATATATCTATCTGATTTTATGGTCATGGTGGTTAACCGAAAGAATTATGGAACCCGAATTCGTGGTGTTCCTGAATTAATAGATCCGGTTGGAAGCGAAAAATAAGAAGATTGCATGTTACGGTTATAAGCAAAGATTGTGAGCTTAATCAGAGTTGCGCAGCAAAGGTGGGAAAGTATGTTGTCATTGTTTCGTTATCAGAAGAATGTATTCCGAGAGTTGAAATTTAAGTTACGATAATCAATTTTGCCGGTTATCTTGGGAGCGAATTCCGGGACGGAATTCTTTTAAGGAGGGGAGATTGTAATAACCCCAAATTTATTATTGGGTTTTAAATGGAAGTTAAGGGGACATATGTGCTGATTGTGAAAAGGTAGGAGGGTAAAATATGAAAATTGGGGAATTAATTCCCTTTCTCTTGGAGCACCGTTTTATCATTAGAATAGGAAAACACTTTTGTTTTAGGGTTTGGTTGTGGCTGCTGCTACACCGAGAGAGAGAGAAGGGAGGAGAAAGAAAATGCCAAGGGAGACATGTGTGCTTCTCGTGAGGAGAAATCAGAGAGAGGGAAAAGATGGTCTTGTGTGTGCGTCTGGTGTGTGTGTGTGCCGAGATGAACCAGCGAGCGAGAGAAAGATACATCGAGAGATGGAGATAGCAAGGATAGAGGCGACGCGGGAGAAGCTGAGAGAGAGAGAGACAGCGAGAGAGAGACGACGGGGAGAAGGAGATGGTGGTTGCTGGCGGTTGGCTGCCGGTGGTGGTCGCCGGCGGTTGGCTGTCGGTGGTGGTCGCCGGCGGTGGCGAGGTTTGGCAGCAACTTTCCGTTTCTTAAGGTTTTATTCTGGTAAGAAACCTTTCCCTTGCGTTTTCTCTTTTGCAAGTAATGCTAGATTTGTAGGTTTCTAGTTGTTCTCGGTTATGTAAGTAAGAAATCCAATAAGGATATTAATAGGGTTTTGATTCAAATTCTTACCGTCGAAGTTAAATTAAATGTTTATAAGGGTTCTTGGTTGGGGAAACAGTAGTATTTCTTTATTAAAAGAAGGGTTGTCATCAAAATCGTGTAAAGTTAAATCAATATTGTTGTGGGTTGTTCGTTAGGGAATAAATTTGTATCGGTAATAAAAGAAGAATTTCTGTCGAAATCGTGTGGTGTTAGAGGTTGGCGCAAAAAGGCTGTTTGGCGCAAACCAGGTTTGGCACAAACCAGGTTTGGCGCAAACTTCACTGATTTAGTTTTGGGCTGTTTTAGTAGTTGGGCCGATTTGAGTGTTGGGCCGAAAGAATTCTTAAGTCGTTTTGGGCTTAGTTTATTATTAAAGTCTATAATTATTTTAAATGGGCCTAGTATGTAATTGATCGTCTATTTATTATTTGGGTCATATTATTATTATTATGATCCGGTATTGATATTTAGAATCCAGTGTTATCACTATTGTGTTGAGAATCTAGAGTTGGGAAAATAAATGGAACCAGTATAGCATTTCACTTGGACGAGTAAGCAAAGACCATTAATTATGATTTTGGACTAGAAGTGTAACCTACCAACTTAGATAAGTTTGGGCTGAGTTCGGGATTTAACTCGAGTAATAAATGAACGAATTATGACGTACGTTATTAATATAATAGGTGTTCCACCTAGAGATCGGAAGTGTAAGTGAGGAGCTTTGGAGCAAGCAAGTCAGGTGAGTTTTCTAACTAAAATACGTGCCATTTAAAGTGTTTTCTAAAGTGATTACATGATGAGAAATGCCATGTTTTATTATTATGCTTTTAATTGCATGAAAGATGTTTAAAGTTTTATGTGGGATGTATGCATACATTGTTTTAGACGTAGACTGGCTAAGACGGGAGAGTAGACCCGCCAGTGCTCATGCGGGAGAGTAGACCCTTTTATGCCATGGAATGGAGTATCCAGTAAGGCAGCGTGAGACTGACTCGTTGACACCTTCGGGTGACATCAGGGTGCCGTTTACGAGTGCGGATTTATCCGTGAGAGAGTTTTACAAAGTTTATATGTGAAAGCTTATGTAAAGTTATGTGATAGTTTATGAAAAGTTTTTGTAAAAGTGTTTATATGTGAACGTTATAAACTGTTTTAAATGTTTTTGAGAACTGTCAGGAGGGACTCACTAGACCTCATGGTCTAACCCTCGCTTTTTCCAAACTAAACCTTTTCAGGTAAACAGATAGTAGGAGACTCCGGTAAGTGAGCAAGCGCAGGATAGAGTCAAGATGCAGATTCAGTCGGTGTCACTCATACTTTTAGTGGTAGTTATTCTCAGTTGTGTATAGGTTGTTTCCGCCAACCTAAGTTATTTTGTCAGATGTAACAAAATTTTATGGACCCAGTTTTGGGAACTGTTTATTATTAATGCTTTATTAGATTGGGTTGTTACATTATGTGATCCAGTATACAGTGCAGTACCATGTTTGATGATATGTTAAGGTTTACGATGAATCTTTTATAAACGTTTTCATACTGTTACATGATATGTTCGGAGGGAATTCACTAGGCCTTTTGGTCTAACCCTCGCTTTTCAAAAACTAAACCATTTTTAGGTAAGCGTGTTACGAGTTCTTCTAGTAAGAACTAGGAGATGGCAAGAAGGATTGGAGCTTAGAGATACTCCAAGTGTTGATTTTGATGACTATAGATATAGTACTCGGCTGTGGATTTAGAGACTTCCGCTGTCATTTTGTTAAGCCTAGAGTTAAAGGGATGATATTTGAACAAGTTTATTATTGTAATTCGAATGCTTATTCTATGTTATTGCATGTTTTGTTTTTGGGACGTTACAAATGGTATCAGAGCCTTAGTTTAAGGGATTTAGGTGACCATTTGGGCCTAAACTTGAACTGTAAGATGTAACATCCTAAATCTTCGTTATTATTATTATTATAATAAGATTGGGATGTATTTGTATTTGGAGTAACCTTGAATTATATAGAGTATTATAATTCAATTGGGTTAAAATACAAATGTTGAAAGTTTAAAGATTCTTTTAGGAAATATTAAACTTGAGGGTTTGTTGTGTCATTTCTTTAAAATTTGAGGTGTGGTGGGTAATTTGAGTATGACTCATTTGTTTGATTGTGAGGTGTCACACAATTAGTCTAAATGACTAATTGTGTGTGTGTTTGTGAGTTTGTTCGGCAACAGAGAGAATAGAGATAACGAGAGAGAGAGCGAGAAAGAAGAATGCAAAAGAAAGAAAAGTTTGATTTTGGAAGAATTGTGGTAAGGAAATCTGATTTTCTTCTATTTAATTTCTTAATCTAAGTGGTGTATTAAGCTATAAATCATCTGTTCAGATTTGGATTAAGCTGAGAAGAGTTTTTGTGAAGAACACTGTGTTCAGAAAGTTGATAAGGTGAGTTTATTCACTTCTCTTTAAAATTAGCCATTAAAATTGATATAGATATGTTTTATACTATGTCTGAATGCTTTGGTAGTGATTAATCGAGAAATGGTAGGCTTAATAAGAGGAATTTATGGGCTGGCTGAGAGAAGAAGACGAATGAACAGTAACTGAGAAAAGTGAGAAAATCGCAAGAGTGGCTTGCGATTTTTGGAGAAACTCGCAACCGTGGGTTGCGACTTTTGTGAAAATCGCAAGCGTGGCTTGCGACTTTTGATGAAAATCGCAGCTTTGGCTTGCGACTTTTGGGAGAAAATCGCAAGCATGGCTTGCGACTTTTGGGAGAAAATACAGGTAGTTACTTGCGACTTTTGGGAGAAAATGCAGGTAGTTGCTTGCGACTTTTGGGGAAATTTCAGTAGTAGTTTGAGACTATAATGTATAATATGACTATCTGCTGTATGCAATCTGTTATATGATTATAAACTCTAAATATGATATTGAAGCCGTGTTGAGATAAATTATAAGGACTTATTTATGAGTCCGGAAATGTAATTAACATTTGAGATGTAAATCCCGTGCTAAGTTGCAAAGAGGGGATAGTAAGAGATTGAGACGAGGAGCTAATTATATTCTTTATTTTGTATATACAGAATATGTTCGTAGAAATGATATATTGTATGTTGTAAGCATATGATAGTATCAGTTATAATACTTATGTATTATATTGCTTTTGCTAGAAATAGGCATCCGGTCATCGGGGGCACCTTAGTACGGTATAATGGGAACCGCATACTAGCCATTGACCATAGGGATGTAATTTCTAGTAATTAGGTGTACCTTGAATCATCGGGGGTCCTGGTTGTATATCGCGATATTATAATCCCATTGGGACCATTGATTCTGAGGTGAAATGTGGAATAGGCAGATTTTGATTTGTAATTCCCATTTCGAATGGAAGATCGGAGATTTCCATTGTTAAAGAGAAGATCAGAGATTTCCCAGTTGGGAACGGAAGATTTGAGGTAGGCATAAAGTAATTTGTAATCTCTACTTCCGGGTTAAGAAATAGGCAGGTTTTGACTTGTAATTTCTTAAGTGAGGGTACTACCTTTGAATATGGGATTATTCATGGTAAACTCTGGTTAGTGTTTCTATGGCTAGATGAATGGTCATAGGTTTGGGAATAGAGTAGATTCCCAATAGTGAAAGGAGTCGTTGTACGGTAAGACGGGTGGAACAGGTTTGATGTATCTGTTGATATTTTAATTGTTGAATTTTAATTTGATTTGAATATTCTCACTAGGAGAAAGCCTAATGTTTCAAGTTGAATTTTCTTACCAGGTACAAGCTCCGGGAAATAAGCGGGATGTGCGTTGAGAGCATTTGGAAAGACTCAGACTTGAATTAACAGAGGATCTAGATATTCTTTTGGTGCTTTTGGGGACTGATGATTAGATAACCTAGTTAATCTAATTATGATGTATGATTTGATTAATAGGTTATTTGATTTAGAAGTTATTGTTTATAGAAAACCTTGATGTATGATCCTCTTGTTATATAAGTTTGAAGTTTTATTGTCATAACTTGTGGAATTTTTAAGGTTTAAATTAGCCTTGTTTTTAGGGTGTTATATAAGATGAGGATCACAGCCGAGACATAGGATTGCCTCTAGTAACGAACACTATAAAAGCGCTTAGGAATAAGGTGCCAAGGAAAAACGTGTAAGGTAAGTTTGGGATTACACCTGGCCAGTGTAATTACAAACTTACAGGTACATGTGCGTGCTTACAATACCTTACTTATAGCAAATTGTTGTGTCATGTCTAGCAAAGATTAATTATCGGTTTCTTTCAGTTTAGCGTTATGGCTGGGAGAACGTGAGGAATAAGTTAGCAAGGTCCCTGAGGGATAAACCGAGCTCCATTGGTTGGGGAAGTGTCGTGTAAGATCGTATATGATGTGATGTATGTATTCACCGAAGAGAGGAAATGTTGTATAGAATGTTAGGAGTCGTCTAGAGGTAGCTCTTCGTGGATTCGAAGAGGTTAGATGTTGAGTTTGAGTAAGAATCCTGTTTCAGGAGAGTCCCAGTTCAAGATATTGCGATGTAGATCAGTTCAGATGATAATGTAGGACAGTGTCGAAATCTTGAAAGTGTCAATGGAGCCCTGACTTCTTAGTCGAGCTTTTCAATGGCAAGATAAATGAGATAAGATACCTATAGTGAATTGAAAGCATGTAGAAGTAGAAAGTGAGATAGTTGATCAAAACGAAGATAGTGTGAAATGGTTGAGTAAGTGAGATGTGGAACGCATGTACAACAAGTTACTGCATGACCGAGAGGGCGACCATTGGTCGAAGGAAGAGTGTAGAGGATAAGTTGCGTGAGTAAAGCGGTCGACCTTGTTAGGGTGAGTGGCCTTCCACTGCAAGTAGAGTTTCATGCATAGCTTTCCTAAATGTAACATGAAAATTTTCACGATTTAAGTTAAATGTGTAAATATCAATTTTGATCGAAAAGGAGTCAGAATGTGCAAGCGTATGTTTAAAGAAAAGGTGATTTCGTTCACACTGCACAATGAAATTTTGAGCTTAACGATTTGCAAAGTATTTCATACTTTTCATGATAAGTTAAATTGTTACAAAAAGGTCGAGAAAACGTTTGCCAGCAAAACTTTTACAATCAAAATGAGTTTTAACCTGTTGATATCATATAAAAGGGTGTGAAAACCGACTGGTTTACTTGGTGTCGGTAAATTCTCTTTTAATTGTGTCGTATGAAAGGATTTTCATTCAACGTATTACGGTCGTATTAACATCGGTTGGAATTGAGTAAGATTAAGGTTCGCGGAAAGATGCATGCAAACGATTCTCGAATCGTTGTGCAGGGAGTTGAAGTTATAAGAGTGATGGGGTCATGTGTACCCAAGTGTTTTCCAAGCGTTGTTTATTTAAAATGATGAAATGTGCGAAACCCTTCCTTCACAAACCTACAATTGCACGAAGAGTAACATTATATTCGTTTGTATCGTCACCATTTCGATTCTAGGCAAGTCCAGTTGAGTTGTTAATTTTTCACTTCATTTGTTCGTGTTTTTCTATCTACTTGAGACTGCTTCTTCATAGTTTTGGTTTCTCTGTATTTTTTAAAATAGCCTTTAATCATTTTATGTAAAACGAAAGTTATTATACTGACTCTAATATATTTATATATTATTTATTTTATGTATTGATGATTTTAAATGTAATAAGCATTGTATTTTTTTAATGAGATAGTTAATAATAAGTATTGAATCACATGTTGATTATAATTAGTGACAATAAATGTAATAAATATTGTTTGTATTAATGAGAGGTTAATAATAAATATTTAATTATATGTTTATTCTAATATATATAGATATATTTTTTTATATATTGGTCTCTAATTTCATTTATATATTAATTTTAATAATATTTTAAATGATAATATTATTTTAATGTTATATATTTACTTTAAAAAATAATACAAATCAATATATATTGTATCAAAGAAAATGATCGAGATTCGTGTGGACGGTCATTTAGTAAATATATAGTTTTTTAAATAATGTATATAAAGAGTTTGTGTAACTAATATAACTGACAATGGTCATAAGGTATTATAAGCGTCATGTTCATATTGTTTATTCATTTTAGGTATAATCAAATTATTATCATGTAGATACAGATGAAAATATACATACCAATATATTGAAGTATTATGTAAATAGAATTATAGATATTAACTGTAATTTCATTTATATAATGAATTTTTAAATATGTTGATTATATGTATTCATTGATTGTTATATAGATAAATAACTTAAGTCATGTGAAATAAAAGAAATGTGAGTGTAATTACAAAAAGTAAATAGTCTAATTAATTCAATGTTTGTTAATAATTACATTAATAAAAAAGACAAAGATTGAGAAAAATGTAAATAATAATATAAGTATTATTATATTCAAGTCTAACATAAATATGATATATTATAATATTCAAGTATGTAAATAAAATAGACATATATTGATCGTAAATTCACTTATATAATGAGCTTATAAATATTTTGATTGTATGTATATATATTCAAGAATTGTTGTGTAAATGAATAATTGAGTCATGTGAAATTAAATAAGATAATAATAAAAATTGGGTGTAACCGGCGAAGGTGGTTAGTCTAATTAATTTACCTCCAAAAACAAAAACATAAAGAGTACATACTAATGAATCTATAATCGACTTGTAAAACGTTTCTCTAAAATATATGAATTCATATCCAACCCAATTTTCAAATCTATGATGAAAACAAATACATAAAATTTTACATATTAACTGTAATTTCATTTATATAATGAGTTTTTAAATATGTTGATTATATGTATTCATTGATTGTTATATAGATAAACAACTTAAGTCATGTGAAATAAAAGAAATTTGAGTGTAATTACAAAAAGTAAATAGTCTAATTAATTCAATGTTTGCTAATAATTATATTAATAAAAAAGACAAAGATTGAGAAAAATGTAAATAATAATATAAGTATTATTATATTCAAGTCTAACATAAATATGATATATTATAATATTCAAGTATGTAAATAAAATATACATATATTGATCGTAAATTCACTTATATAACGAGCTCATAAATATTTTGATTGTATGTATATATATATATATATATATATATTGTTGTGTAAATGAATAATTGAGTCATGTGAAATAAGATAATAAAAAAATTGGGTGTAATCGGCGAAGCTGGTTAGTTTAATCAATTTAACTACATAAACAAAAACATAAAGAGTACATACTAATGAATCTATACTCGGCTTGTAAAACGTTTCTCTAAAATATATGAATTCATATCCAACCCAATTTTTAAATCTATGATGAAAACAAATAAAGAAAAATTATTCACTTATTCCTATATGTGGTTGTTGTAAAACCCATGAAGCCATTTGTTTCTGCCATATACTCTTGAGTTTACTCTTTATCTTTCTCGAATCCAAACTGACGTGCATCGAATGTTGCCAAACCTGAAAACCTAAACCCAATACAAATATCATGATTGCATGATTTTGATTATAGAAATTCAACCTTATTTATCAAGTTTGATCAAGACTATTAAAAAAATCACCCCTTCTATGAATCAAGTTAAAGAAATCATTCTTTCAGTTTTCAATATAAAGAGGTAAATTAAAACATAACAGATAAAAAGAGAGAGAGGCTAACTTTCAATTAACATTGAGAAACGGAGACAAAGACAAAGACGAAGTAGAAAATAGAAACATTCATCATTCATCAAACCGTATCGACAAACACGTTGATAAATGGACATAGAGAGATGTAAAAGAAAAGAGAAATACCATGAATTAGAGGAGGATGTCGTAGGAGATGAAAGGTTTTGCAATTACATGTAATTCATGAGTAGTTAATTAATATTCATCAATAAAAAAAGAAAAGAAAAAGGTTTTTATTTAAAAGAAATTCAAAGTTATGAGAAAAATGAAAAATGAGACTACTCTAGGTTTTGCTTTTAGATATATATAGATATAGATGGACATAAAGAGATGTAAAATAAAAGAGAAATACCATGAAATAGAGGAGGATGTCCTAGGAGATGAGAGGTTTTGCAATTAAATGTAATTCATGAGTAGTTAATTAATATTCATCAATGAAAAAAGAAAAGAAAAAGAAAAATGTTTTTATTTAAAAGAAATTCAAAATTATAAGAAAAAGGAAAAATGAGAATGGAGTCTTCTCATTGTGCCACCTAAGCAACTATAGGTTTTGCTTTTATAGATAGATAGATTATGTGAATCACTATTTTTGGATCGCTATACCACCACGATAACTGTTGTTTCAAATCCTAGTCTGGATCGCTATTTTTGGATCGTTATATCACCACGATAACAATTGTTTCAAATCTTAGTGTTGACCGCTATTTTGTATTTTGACCATTGTAACAATATAGAATTTCATGCTAATAATTCTGGTAGAGTTGTAGCTTGAGGGTGTGTAGCGCGGTTGTCAAAGAGGTAAAGTGAGTTTGCTCAAATACACAATATGCTTGAATTTTGCGTGAGACGGGTTTGAATCCCTCTATTAGGCTCACCCGTCGATTCAACTATGAAATGCATTTTCACATGTGGTTTTTAGGGGCTCTCATGTAGTGATGGAAATTTTACCTATCGGGTCGGGTACCCGCAGGTATCGCCCCCAACAGGGCGGGGATTCCCCGACTAATCGGGTAACAGGGCGGGGATGGGTATTGTTTTTCATATCCGAAGTGTGTTCGGGGTCGGGGATGGTATTACCCGCCCTTAATAATACCCGATATATATATATATTTTTATATATAATTTAATTAGATTTTTTTTGTTGCTTAATAATTTTATACTTTAAAATTTGTCATGAAATACGATTACACGTGGTTGATTATATCATTAAATGTTTTTGAAAGTTGAGGTTTACTTATTTGTTTTAAAGTTAAAAAACTCGCATTTTCTTTTCATTAAAAATAATTTAATTAATTTTTTTCCCTAAACACGTACCCAACGGGTTTTCCGTACCCATCGGGGATTTTTCCCTCGAAACTCGTCGGGGATTAGACGGGGCGAGGTCAGGGCAGGGACGGACCTAGACAATTTTTCATACGGTGACACCATATTTTTTCATATGGTTTTTATCGAAGTGTTTTTCATCTTTTTATCAACGTTCAATATCGTCTGATGTGTTTTTAGCCAAATTTCGGCGTTTTGAGAGATTTTTAACGTTTTTTGTATGATTTCGGAGGATTTTTAAGTTTTTTTTTATCAATTTCGAGAGATTTTTCGGTATTTTTTTGTTGATTTCAAGAGATTTTTTCGGTTTTTTTGGTTGAATGAGTATAAGATTTGAGTCTTTTTTCAGTTTAGGTGAACCCCTTGTAGTTTCCAAATGAATACGGTAGCACCTCCTAAATCGATACGATGGCACCTTCACGAAAACGAAATTTCTTACCCTTCGCCGGAGAACTAAAAAGGTGGCACGTGCCACCACGTGCCCTTCACCAGGTCCGTCCCTGGGTCAGGGACGGGGATATAAAACGGGGTCGAAGTCAGGAACGGGGGGTGCATTACCTGCCTAATACCTGCCCCGTTTCCATCACTACTGGGCCATCAGGGTTACCATTAATCAGTGTTTTGCTCAGAATTTGGTAGAGTTGTAATGGTGTATTGTTTGTATATTTTCCAATGAAACCCCCAATTGAGAAACCGTTGAATTTAAATTTAATTTCTCTTAAATATTTTTAATTTTAATATTGGGTTTTAATTTTGGATTATGACCTTAAACTTTAAGATATTTGATCTTTATAATTTTTTCATAGTAAATATGTAAATAAACATTTAAGAGTAGCTTGATCTTACTTTTTTGTTAAATATATAAATATGATTTTCATTTTCAAAAATGACTTTAATTTTAATACAACAATTTTAAATGATTTAGAGCCTTAAATCTATTGCTTTTATATACTTAAACTAAAGAGAATTAATGAACTATTCTATTTTGAACGAGTAAGTTTTTAAATGAAAAAATATTAGTTTTTATTTTAAATGATTAAGCCATTAAACTATTTTTTAAATGAAAAAAAACTAATAAACCTTCTAATTTTGAATGATTGAGTTCTTGTGTAACACCCGTAATTTTCGGATAAGTATAATTTCGAATCAGTGTAAAATCGATCTTTTAAGATAAATATGAAAAATAGTATTTGAGATTAAATCCTAGATTTTATGGTCTTGTTGGATGGGGAATTCGAATACGAGTCCAACGGTTCTTTCCGGAGCGAAAACGGAGCTATAACGAATAAGTTACGGCCGAAACAGTATTTGACCCAAAAGAAGGCCGCGGACCGCGCGACCTTAGGCCGCGGACCAAGCCGCGTAACGCTCTGGAGTCCGCATCTGAAGTATTAAGTCGTGATTTTCAGCCTCAATCTTCATTCCTTCATAACTTTTGCATCCCAACTCCGATTTGAGTGATTCAAGTTGCTATGGTTTCGTTTTTGGGAGCTCTTCAAGGATATAGGAAGAGTTTTGAATTATGTTGGATGGTCCAAGAGTATTTGGTGGTGGTTGAGGTAAGCTTCTCACCTTTCTCCATTTAAGAAGTTAGGGTTTTGATATTTTTGGTGGTTTTGGGATGTTTTATGTTGGGGTAAACGTATACAAGTGTTTGAGGATGATTATTTATGGTTGGAAACTTATGGATCTAGGTTTTGGGAAGTTTTGACTTGAAGATCCAAGTTTCTTCAAAGGAGCTCAAGTCGGGGAAAACCTAGATTTAGCCTAAATCTAGCAAGGTGCGTTCAAGTTGATTTGTGAAAACGTTGTACATGACAAAACTGTTATTTCCCAAGTATTTGTGTGTTTTATTTAAAATTATCAATTGTTGAGTTATTTGGTAAGCTTGACCCTTTTGAAGTGTTTAACTTTATAAAGTTTGTAAAACACTCATATTTGGGATTTTTGGATATTTAGATGTGTGGAAATTATAAATATGTCCTTAAATGATTTATTGCTCAAATGGAGTTTATTCAATGGTTTAATCATGTTGGTATATTTGATTTTATAAATCGTTTGGGAAAATGCACAATTTAGTGTCATGAGTCATTTTGATAATTATAAAGGGTATGAGTCCATTTGGGGAAACCCTTTGTTTTAACCCGTGTCGAGTTTTGGGTTAATAATGATTTTGTGGTACATGTTTACCTAAACAATGTTTAAATGCATTTTATGCTATGATGACCGTTATTTATGGGTCTAATGAGTTTTGAGCATTTTGCTCGGTTTTGACTTTGAGGGAGTATTGGGGACATTTTGTCCGAGTTTTATGGCTCAATATGTAGTCTTATTTATGATTTGCATTTATTGCAACTTAATGCATTCTATTGCATATTATTGATATTTACATGCTCGGGTGCTTTAATCATTCTGGGATGGGCATGTTTTATAGACTGTGTTGCATTGGATCCATAGGCACGTAAGTCAGTCTTTATTTGATGGTCTATCTCTTTGTGCACGAGGAGTGGACTATTGGGACACATGGTTATATGCGTTAGGCCGTGTGGCCACTAGCGAGTAGGCAATAAGGGACATTGAAGTCCTTGAGGTGTAACTCGTCTAGACTGGATAGGCAATATGGTCCCATAAGTCCTTGAGGTGTAACTCGACGGAGTAGGCAATAAAGACATGAGAAAGGTTTGAGGTTGTGATGTCTTTATGGCATGGGAACTAAGACCGGGACTTGAGGTGTAATCCAGTAACATCATAAGTGGCCTAACATTATGTGTCCGTCACTTTCGATGAAATTTGTTCTCCCACGTCACCGAAAGATGTTGTTTTTGGGCAGTTACTTTTATCCATATTTTCGGTGACGCTCTTTATTTATATGAACTGTCTTCATGGTTTATTGGTCGAGTTCTATGCCTCATCCTATTTGGATGTTTTAAATATTGGAGTTTTTGTCCACGTTTATATTTCTTGGGATATTTAACGTCCAAGCACGTTTTGAGTGGGTTGGAGTTGGAATTCATTTTGGAAAACGTCTTATACATTTTGGGAACTTTTCTCATAGATTTGTGTGCGTTGGAAAATGAGTCGTTTACATCCTTTCATAAACCCTTTTGGAAATCATGATTTATGTCGCAAACTTTCATTCTACAAATTATATAAACCATGTTATAAACTCTTGAATTCACTAGTCGTTATCCTAACCTTTTTATTTGTCGGCATGTGCAATAGGTTCAGGTTTGGAATAGTTCTAGAGACACTGCGAAAGGTCGAGTACTAGTAGTGTGCTCGGAGGTGAATTGGTAGTGAAGTCTTCCGCATTAAGTTTTGGGAATAACAGTTGTACTTGAGTTAAGTAACACCCGACGTGAACTTAGCCTTTGTATTTAAGTCTGGAGTTATATGTATTGATGGAGGTATTTCCCGTATTGATTTATAGGGAGAAATCCTATTATTTTGGTTGTATTATCGAAAAATTTATTTAGTTGCTATTTTCCAATTCGAGGGTGTTACATCTTGAAAACTTTTTTTTAATAGATAAACCATTAAACTTTTAAAAAATGGTTACATACGTTCTTTTAACAAAAAACACGTATAACAGACTAAGAAAATTTTACAGTAAAAATAAATAAATCTGTTTTATTGTGTTCAAACCTTACGTCAGTCATAGCTCTCACAAACTACGGTTCCCAATGTTGTCTGTTAAGCAAGGGGGAGTGCGAGATGTTTGAAACTTTGAATGACATAAAATTTAAGAATGGTAAATTTGATTTAGATTTTTTTACTTTAAAATATTTTTAGTGAGTTACAGGTGGACTTTTTTTTTTGTTAAAATAGTGTAGGTAACTATGTATTAAAAGTTTGATGGTTTAGTTAATAAATTTTTTTCCTTTATAAATTAATCATTCAAAATGAATAAGTTTAATGGTATTTTTTTTTAAATACCGTTTAACAACTTGAACATTCATAATTAAAAAGTATAGTTTATAACTTAATCATTTAAAATAGAATAAAATAGTGTGTTGAAATTTTCTAAATTTTTCTGAACTTTTCCATATATATAAATATATAATAGAGTAAATTGCAATTTTGGTCCTTGTAGTTTGTTATTTTTCTCACTTTTGGTCCCTATAAAATATTTATTGCAAGAAAAACCTTATGACATGCAAAAGTGCTCGGTTTTGGTCCCTAAGGATTAACACCGTTAAGTTGCCTCCGTCAAAGCCTCTCATGTGACTTGCACATGAAGGCATTTTAGTCCTTTTACAAACATCCACAGAGACCAAAATTACAATTTACTTTTTTGTTCTTATACCATTTATTTAAAATATTGTGATTATATTATATAATTAATAAATAAATATCACATGATTAAAAAATAACATATTTAATAAAATGACAAAATTTTAATTAAGTAATAATTTGTTTACGTCGTCAACCAAAACTAATAAATTTGTTACTCTAAAATAGTTAATTAATAATATTTTAATCTAAAATAACTATTAATTAATTAATAATTTGTTTACTCTTAGGTAATATTAATTAATTAATTAATTGCAAATTTATTCTAAAATAATTTATATTTTTGTTTTTACTAAATTTCACTTTTAATATAAAATAAATTATTCAATAAAAATATTATAAAAACATGAAGCTTTTTATAAGAAAATTCTGTTATAAATATTTGAGAAAGAGGATCAACAATAAAAACACAAGAATAGGTTGATCGCTCATTTTTTTCTAAAACACCCCTAACAAAATTCACATGCTTTAATTTATTTAAAAAAATCTAAAAGAAACTCGAGTTCAATAAGATGTAAATTTAGTTATAATTACTTTTTTAAATGTAATTTCATAAATCGTTATATATGTGCTAGATTTTTTATATTATATATTATATATGTTGTATTTTATAAAAATAATCAAAATTGCATATTTATATAAATAATTGAAATTCAGTTTCGCCTTTGGTACGCAATTTTGATTATTTATATAACTATGCAATTTTGGTTATTTTAGATGTAACACCCTAAAAATCAGGGTCAATTTGAACCTCAAAATTCTAACAAGATTAACATAAAATCTTCCAACTTTATACATAAGCGGAGAATTAATTAGAAGGAGCCATGCGTACAAATACCGAATTCTTTAAATAACCTATTAATCTAATTATGTCACTATAATCAGATTTACTAGGTTATCTAGGCAATCCATCAGAAAGCCTCATTGATAATTAAACTACTCTGCTATGTCAAAAGCTCTCGTCCCACATCCCTTTATATCCCGAAGCCAGTACCTGGTAAGAAAATATGTTTTGAAACGATTAGGCTAACGCCTAGTGAGAACATTCATTTTCTAAATAATATTTTTAAATCAATACAAACAGGGCATAACAAACCTGGTTTACCCTCATTCTTACCATACTTGTACTCGTCTCATAATAACGAACATATACCCGATCCTATGAGGATGACTATCATTCAGAAAGTCATATTATCATATTTGATATCCTACTACGAATCATCACGGATTCAAGTTTATCGATTAAGCCTAAGGACTTACATTTAATCACCATACTTTCTTCTTGAAATGGGGCAGATATATATCACTTATATGTTGCCTAATTTAGTCTGCCGAAAGCAAAAGAAAACAACACTTACACTTCGTCTAATTCATGTTTCCACACCTCAAATCCGAATAGCAACTATATTTTGCCTATTCACTACAGTCAATAAGAATAACAATTATACTTTGCCTTTTCTCTCATTTCTACATGAATAGCAATTCTACTTTGCCTATCCAATCATTCAACATAAATAGCAGTTCTACTTTGCCTATTCAATCATTTCAAGGATACACGAAAATAACAATTATACTTTGCCTATTCCTCTTTTTCAAGGATACACGGGAATAACAATTATACTTTGCAAATATCTCCTTTTCAAGGATACACGGGAATAACAATTATACTTTGCATATTCCTCCTTTTCAAGGATACACGGGAATAACAATTATACTTTGCCTATTCCTCCTTTTCAAGGATACACGGGAATAACAATTATACTTTGCCTATTCCTCCTTTTCAAGGATACACGGGAATAACAATTATACTTTGCCTATTCCTCCGTTTCAAGGATACACGAGAATAACAATTATACTTTGCCTATTCCTCTTTTTCAAGGATACACGGGAATAACAATTATATTGTCTATTCCTCTTTTTCAAGGATACACGAGAATAACAATTATACTTTGTCTATTCTCCTTTCTACATGAATAGCAGTTCTACTTTGCCTATTCAATCATATGAATAGCAATTCTACTTTGCCTATTCATTTCATTCCAACACAAATAGGAATAGCAATTATATTTTGCCTATCCTACGTTATCAAATAAAACTAGTGTCTATGGATCCATTCCACTTATTCGTACTCGTACATGATAATGCTTAATATGAATTTCTCATATTATTTAGTATGAGCCGATCACATATTTACCACACAGATTCCTCATATCATTCAGTAAAAGCAAACCTCCTTTATAGATCTCTTATATCATTCAGTATGAGCAAATCACATTTAATATGTCAATTTCTCATAATATAAGTCTAACCATCAATATCATCACTTACGGGTCCTTGATATAATTTTATATACACAATTGCCCATTAGATCAATAGTTAAAATTCGTATGACCGTTCATCCAAAATTCATTCAGGAAATATTTCTTTATAAAAAATATACCTTACCGTAATTTAAATACGTTATAAAAGGGTAAGGTAAGAATGAACTCACCTGACAGCAATAGCGTCACTCTTTATGTTTGCAATGATTTCCGCCACCAAACTTTCAAGGTCTGAAATACCCAAATACATATTGTACTTGTATCAATTTACTGAATAGGACTCTTAAAATCCTAATTATCCAAAAATCTCGATACTTATCGCAATCTACTAATTGCGATAACACTTGTCGCAACCTACTACTTGCGACACAATACTTATCGCAACCCACTGTTGCGATATAACATCTTGTCGCAACCAACTGTTGCGACATAATTCTTATCGCAACCAACTGTTGCGATACACTCTTCTTATAGCAACACACTGTTGCGACAATCATCTTTGTCGCAACTTGCATCTATATCGCAACTAACTACGTTCATCTTTGTCTCAACTAACTGAAAACGTAATTAAGTCCAAATTGATACTTTTAAGCTATGCATGCACCTATAAATTTGCAGATATGCATAACACTACCAGTATAATAGACTTATAACTCAGATTTCTCATATCTTTCCAAAATCTTTAAAACCCATTTCTAAACCATTAGAAAGCTTCATAGCATAATAGGGATGATTTATTGTAAAGACATACCTTTTTGTTTCCTCAAATTGTCTCTTAATCTTCAGCTAATAATCTGCTTTTTTCCTTCTTCTTTCTCTCTTTCTCGGTTCTCTCTTTCTCTCTCCCTTTCACCGTGAAACACACACACACACAACCAAGAGGAAAAATGAGAAAATATTCCCTTCCACATGTTTATACAAGAGGTGTTGGTGGTGATGCATGAGTCATCACATAACCAAACAGCCCCCTCTACTTTCCTCAAATAACAACTTCCACCCTCCAACTTATAAATTAAAATTAAAGTTTACCCCTTAACTTATAATTCCAATTAAAACCAATAACGTAACTTACTCGGGGATAAACTCTAAAATTCATCTATCAAATAATCAATCATAATTTATCAACAAAACCAAACGTAACACTTTATAAAAATCGAGATGTTACAATACTCCCCAACTTGAAAATAATTTCGTCCTCGAAATCAAAGCTAGATAAATCAATGAAGATATCTAATCTTCTTCAACCTCTAATGTCATATTAGCACCTTGGTTATGTTTCCATTGTACTCTCAACATAACCATATTCTTAGGTCGTAACTTCTTAACCGAACTTTCTAAAATCGCCTCCGATTTCTCCACACAACGACTCTTCTCACCTACTCTTATCTCAGTAAGTGGAATCACATCATACCAACATGAAATATGTCATGTATCCCTTCAATTTCTAGTCTTACATACTTAATCACAGTTAAAAGTCCAGGAAGAACAAGGACTCAACTTTCCACATTTTCTGGATCTTACATCCTTCAACATTGCCCGCTCCCCAACTTAAAATTGCAAGCCTCCTTAGAGCAACAATTATCCTCAAATCTTTATCCAACTATAGCTTGATCTTCTTTAATTATTTTAAAGCATCTTTCAATAATAACAACCGATATAGCTAACTTTTGATACAGACCAAAATACAAAAGATAAATTAGCACTACTTACATAATATACATACACCTATGCATAGAATAAACAAGGACAGTATCCAAAAACGTACCCATCCATTCCTTAACGTCTTCCATCGTCACGTGAAAAAGTTTCAATCCTTTGATGTTGAGATGTTGGGTTTCTTCCCTTTATTCCCGCTATCTTTCAGCATCGGGCAATCCCTTCGATAATGACCAGGCTTCTTACATTCATAGCAAGTTGATCCTTGAATAGAACAGTTTTTAATCGTGTGACCAGTTTCTCCGCACTTGAAACATTTCCGATCCAAATTGGTTTCTCGACGAGATTCAAAATGATGATTCTTAGCAAAAGTTTCTGATTTCTGGGAGATTCTAATCGATCCTCCCACTTCCTTTTCTCTCCCACTTGAGCTATTTCAGCTTTATTTCCAGCATAAACTTCCTCCATTATACTAATAGTATTCAATACTGGAGTAACAGGTGAAATTACAGTACCAGTACTCACCTCTGGTCTACATTACTCAATGATACGGTCATTTAGCATTTTTATAAACATCTCTTGTTGTTGAGTCAGTGCAACATTCATAACCCGCATCATGTTTTCCATTATACGGGACTCCATAGTAGATTCCGTCGTCACCGGATCAGAAGTACCGACATTAAGTCGATGAGTTTGACTTCCTCCTTCTCCCAAAATAGGTAGCCTTGATGGGTTCTCATTAGCTTCGCCTCCTTCAGGTTGATTTTCAACACTTTTATTTGCCCCACGACCCTCCGAGAAAGTAGAAGACCTATTTGGTGTATTAACCATCGTATTCTGATAGCACAACAGATAACCATAAAAATGATTATTCACAACTCACACACAAGGGAACGTACTTTAACGTTCGTTAATCACTGTAACAATTATAAACAAGTATGCTTACGTAACAATATATTCATTATTACAGTAGCTAATTGAAATTATGAACATATTATACATAAGAATCCTCGTTACAGTATTAATTCACGTATTTCCGTCGACTCTAAGACTATCTCGTCTTAGTACTTCTACCCATATCTCACAAATCATAACTTAATTCATCTCAGCTTAAGTCTAGGTATCTCATTATAATACCTAGTTCACTTAAACTAATGCTCTGATACCATATTGTAACACCCTAAAAATCAGGGTCAATTTGAACCTCAAAATTCTAACAAGATTAACATAAAATCTTCCAATTTTATACATAAGCGGAGAATTAATTAGAAGGAGTCATATGTATAAATACCGAATTCTTCAAATAACCTATTAATCTAATCATGTCACTATAATAAGATTTACTAGGTTATCTAGGCAATCCATCAGAAAGCCTCATTGATAATTAAACTACTCCGCTATGTCAAAAGCTCTCGTCCCACATCCCTTTATATCCCGGAGCCAGTACATGGTAAGAAAATATGATTTGAAACGATTAGGCTAACGCCTAGTGAGAACATTCAGTTTCTAAATAATATTTTTAAATCAATACAAACAGGGCATAAGAAACCTGGTTTACCCTCATTCTTACCATACTTGTACTCGTCTCATAATAACGAACATATACCCGATCCTATGAGGATGACTATCATTCAGAAAGTCATATTATCATATTTGATATCCTACTACGAATCATCACAGATTCTAGTTTATCGATCAAGCCTAAGGACTTACATTTAATCACCATACTTTCTTCTTGAAATGGGGCATATATATATCACTTATATGTTGCCTAATTTAGTCTAACGAAAGCAAAAGAAAACAACACTTACACTTTGTCTAATTCATGTTTCCACACCTCAAATCCGAATAGCAACTATACTTTGCCTATTCACTACAGTCAATAAGAATAACAATTATAGTTTGCCTTTTCTATCATTTCTACATGAATAACAATTCTACTTTGCCTATCCAATCATTCAACATAAATAGCAATTCTACTTTGCATATTCAATCATTTCAAGGATACACGGGAATAACAATTATACTTTGCTTATTCCTCCTTTTCAAGGATACACGGGAATAACAATTATACTTTGCCTATTCCTCCTTTTCAAGGATACACGAGAATAAAATTTATACTTTGCCTATTCCTCCTTTTCAAGGATACACGAGAATAACAATTATACTTTGCCTATTCCTCCTTTTCAAGGATACACGGGAATAACAATTATACTTTGCCTATTCCTCCTTTTCAAAGATACACGGGAATAACAATTATACTTTGCCTATTCCTCCTTTTCAAAGATACATGGGAATAACAATTATACTTTGCCTATTCCTCCTTTTCAAGGATACACGGGAATAACAATTATACTTTGCCTATTCCTCCTTTTCAAGGATACACGGGAATAACAATTATACTTTGTCTATTCCTCCTTTCTACATGAATAGCAATTCTACTTTGCCTATTCAATCATATGAATAGTAATTCTACTTTGCCTATTCATTTCATTCCAACACAAATAGGAATAGCAATTATATTTTGCCTATCCTACGTTATCAAATAAAACTAGTGTCTATGGATCCATTCCACTTATTCGTACTCGTACGGGATAATGCTTAATATGAATTTCTCATATTATTTAGTATGAGCCGATCACATATTTACCACACAGATTCCTCATATCATTCAGTAAAAGCAAACCTCCTTTATAGATCTCTTATATCATTCAGTATGAGCAAATCACATTTAATATGTCAATTTCTCATAATATAAGTCTAACCATCAATATCATCACTTACGGGTCCTTGATATAATTTTATATGCACAATTACCCATTAGATCAATAGTTAAAATTTGTATGATCGTTCATCCAAAATTCATTCAGGAAATATTTCTTTATAAAAAATATACCTTACCGTAATTTAAATACGTTATAAAAGGGTAAGGTAAGAATGAACTCACCTGACAACAATAGCGTCACTCTTTATGTTTGCAATGATTTCCGCCACCAAACTTCCAAGGTCTGAAATACCCAAATACATATTGTACTTGTATCAATTTACTGAATAGGACTCTTAAATCCTAATTATCCAAAAATCTCGATACTTATCGCAATCTACTAATTGCGATAACACTTGTCGCAACCTACTACTTGCAACACAATACTTATCGCAACCCACTGTTGCGATATAACATCTTGTCGCAACCAACTGTCGCAACCAACTGTTGCGATACACTCTTCTTATCGCAACACACTGTTGCGACAATCATCTTTGTCGCAACTTGCATCTTTATCGCAACTAACTACGTTCATCTTTGTCTCAACTAACTGAAAACGTAATTAAGTCCAAATTGATACTTTTAAGCTATGCATGCACCTATAAATTTGCAGATATGCATAACACTACCAGTATAATAGACTTATAACTCAGATTTCTCATATCTTTCCAAAATCTTTAAAACCCATTTCTAAACCATTAGAAAGCTTCATAGCATAGTAGGGATGATTTATTGTAAAGACATACCTTTTTGTTTCCTCAAATTGTCTCTTAATCTTCAACTAATAATCTGCTTTTTCCTTCTTCTTTCTCTCTTTCTCGGTTCTATCTTTCTCTCTCCCTTTCACCGTGAAACACACACACACAACCAAGAGGAAAAATGAGAAAATATTTCCCTTCCACATGTTTATACAAGAGGTGTTGGTGGTGATGCATGAGTCATGTTGATCCAAACCCTCAGTGATTTGATAATGACCCTCTTCATTCTACTTAGTGAAAATTGTAAGTAAACAATGTATAAGAGTTTCACTATCGCTGATAAGTACTAAGACTGTTTTCAGTACCGCTGATAGGAACTCTCATTCTTTAGAATAGACACTCAGCGAACCCTGTTCATCAGCAAGCTCTGAGCCTGTTCAGTCTTGTTGATGATCGCTGATGATCTCATATATTGTTCAGCGTAACTGTTCACCACATATCCATATATAGCTCTGAGCCTGTTCAGACCTATTGGTGATCGCTGACAATCCTAGTTGTTTACTTATGATCCCTGAATACAAGTTTCACGTTAACATAGGTTCTACGCTGAAGTCGAAGATCAAGCCCAAGAACCAGCGACAAGTCTCCTAATGAACTGATGCGGATCAGCGAAGACTCAGATTTGTCCACTCAACGTGAAGTATCAAGTACAAGACTTCAGCTATCGCTGAACTTTATCATTCGCTGATAAAATATGATAAAGCTCTGATTCAACGAAAGCTGATCATGAAGTCTTCCATACAAAGTACTTTTGTCTTAACCACCCTTGCACGACTCCGTACGATATGTCAGAAATGAACATCCTTATTCTCTGAAATCGTACAACCACTCTGAATCAAACAACCAATCAGCTGCTGCCACGTGTAAAGTATAAACTACCATGCATTAAATGCATGCAGTATATAAGAAGAAGACCTCACTTCATTTTGAAGTACTCGTAAACTCTGGTCGAGTCAATCTTCTTATATTCTTGATATAGGTTATTATTAGTAATTTCCTTCTCTTTCTTAGTGCAAGAAACTTAGTGTTCCAACTTGTTTAGATTAGGATTTATCCTTATCTTGTTCCGCGACAAGCTGTAAATTGTTAATGATTTATCAATAAACAATTTAGAAAAGTAAAAATCGTTGTTTGTATTCAACCCCCCCCCCCCCCCTCTCCAAACTTGTATAACCCTTTCGGGACCAACAAGTGGTATCAGAGCAGATTTGTTTAATCTCATAAACAAGATCTTATCTATACTAATCTTCTCTTTTCTTGTAGAAACTAGAAATGACTTCCAATACAAACACAAACTTCATAGACAACGGTTCTCTTGCACAATCCCCTAGATTTTCCAGAGATAATTTCAATCTAAGGAAAAATAGGAAGAAATCCTCTAACCCCAGGTCTAGAGATGAAAAATACGCCAAGTTGAAAGAAAGGTATGCGAAGCTGAAAAGCTTTAAGAAGAAAGGCAAAGGCCTGACGGCTGACTATGATTGGGCTGCCTCTGATGAAGAAGAATCATCATCTGACTCTGAAGATGATGATGACCAAGCCAATCTCTGTCTCATGGACAAGATTGAAGATGAGGAAGAAAAGTCTAACATTCCCTCTACTTCAGCCTCTACCTCTAAGGTATCAACTTCTTTCTTTACCAATATTTCTAATATTGATGAAGCTGATAGTCTTCGAAAGATCGATCTGCTGACTATGAGCTTATATGATGCTATCAATGGAAAAATGATTGTTGAAAATCAAAACATTGATCTCGCTGAACAACTTAGACAATGTCACCTTCAAATAGAAAAACTTTCTAAAATTGAAGAAGATTTAAGAGATCAAGTTCATATAAATCAGGTAGTCAAAATCGAACGCGAAGAAGCTATCGCTGCATTGAAAGCTGAGAAAGCTACTGTTGAAGGATGGTGTAATTCTTCAACAAAGATCACTGAGATAATTAAGTCTCAGATACCTCTGAGTGATAAACGTGGTATTGGTTATAAATATAAAACTCCAAAACCTACCACTGAGCGTTCCATGCTTAAATTCGGAACGTTCGTATCCTCTATCTCTGATACTTCATCTTCTCAGTGCTCCTCTTCCTATACACTAACTCCTGAGGAAAAACCTACCTTAGTCTTTAAAGACAAAGGTAAAGGAATTGCTTTTGAAGAAAATCCTCAGAAGGGTATCTTTATACCTAAGCTGAATGCTTCTACAGCTTTAGCGAATCATCCCACTGATTCAAAGAACAAGAACACTGGATATATTCAGCGTGGATATATTCAGCGATCTACTCCAAGAATTAAAGTGGATGTCACTGGTAAGAAATCCGAAGAACTGATAGTTCCTCCTATTTCCAATACCAGAGGTATACTTGATGCCGGTCCTTCTCGTTTTAATCAAACAACTCAGCATGCAAATGGTCCTAAAACTACTTTCAGTTATAGGAAATGTTATCACTGTGGACTTACTGATCATATTGCTAGTAAGTGCCCAACAGCCACCAAAGCTAAAAAGTTAGCTAAGGTGAAGATCACTGTCCCCAAGGCAAAGAAGACCAATCCTGGTGCAAATCAGGTCAAGGTGAATCCTACCACTGAGGTTAAGAAATTAACCAAAGTGAAGACCGACAAAGCTTAATCTTCAAATGCTGCGAAGATTGCTGAACCTTCCACTTTAATTGCGACCCCAATTCGCGCTGTAAACTTCTCCAAAATGCCGACGTGAACCGACTATCACGGTCAGACACTATGGATCGCGGCACTCCGTGCCTAGACACTATCTCATTAATGTACAATCGGGCTAACTTCTCCAAGGAATCCGTCTCTTTAATAGGTAAGAAATGCGCAGATTTGGTGAGTATATCAACAATCACCCAAATTGCATCATTACCCTTTGGAGTCCTTGGTAACTTTGTGACGAAATCCATGGTGATATTATCCCACTTCCACACTGGTATCACTGAAGACTGGAGTTCCCCATAAGGTCGCTGGTGTTCTGCCTTAACCTTTAAACATGTCACACACCGCTCCATAAAATGGGCGATATCCTTCTTCATTCCCGACCACCAATAAGACTGTCTCAAGTCCCGGTACATTTTATTTGTTCCCGGGTGTATGGAATACCGCGACTGGTGCGCTTCTTCTAAGAGGCTTGCTCTCAGATTGCCCATTTTAGGTACCCACACTCGGTCTTTCATACACCTCAGCCCACCATTGTTGACCTCGAACAACGATACAACACCGACTACTCTTTCGTTCTTTATGTTCTCCTCCAACAGCGCTTTCTCTTGAAATTTCTTAACTTCTTCAAGGAGATTCGAGGTTGCCTCGACTCTGAAAGCCACGACTTTGATCTGTTCTCCCCGTTCCTTCCGACTCAGCGCGTCGGCCACTACGTTAGCCTTATCCGCCAGACATTCCCCTTTGTGCATCCGGATACACTTACCACATGGCCCCTCACCTGATCTGGGCCCCACCCGCAGCTCGGGTCTAGCAGTATTCGGCCTCTTACTCTCCCGAATCGGTCCTTCCCACTTTCTTTTGTCTCCGACTCTCTCGGTTAACTGTCTGTTCTTATCCTTCTCGGTAAGTTCTGCTGTATCAACCGCAGCCTGAAAAGTAGACGGGTCTTTCACTTGCACCAACTCCCTTATACTGTTCTTCAGCCCATAAATGTACCTCTCTATCCGCCTTGCCTCAGTAGGTACGTACAACTCAGCAAATCGGGCCTTTTCGATGAACTTCGACGTGTATTCTTGAATTGACATTGACCCTTGCTCTAATCCCAGAAACTCCTCCTCCAACTTTTTAACTGCCGCCAACGGACAAAACTGAGCTCGGAACCTCTTAACAAAAGATTCCCACGGCATACTCTTCGCTACTTCCGATCCCCTGCCTCCGGTCTCAACATCCCACCAATAAATGGCCTCAGATTTCAACATTGACATAGCAAACAGTACCTTATCTTCTTCGACGCACTTGCTAGTATCAAATGCCAACTCCATTTCACGAACCCATTTCAAAGCTAGAACAGGGTTGCGCTCCCCGTTGAACGTTGGAGGTTTGCATGAAGCAAAGGTCTTAAACGAGCACCCTTTCACTGTTTTTGGTTCATAGAAAACAACCGGGGTTGTCACCGAGTTGTTTCCTATCTCAGTTCGTGGCGGACTGTCTTCCTCGGTCTTCTTCCCAGTACCACTCTTGGTTTCCCCTTCCGATGTAGTCTTGTTCTGATTTTCTAACACTGCTTGCAAGGTCTTTTGTAGTTTTCCCATCTCTGCTGTGAACTTCTCCTCGGTCACAAAAGTCGGGGTGTCCTCAGGTTTACGCCCCTTCTTAGTCTTTGCTTTCTTCACCGGTGCTGAACTTTCCTGTTCGGATAACGGTTGGATTTCTGGTTCTTCCACACTCTTTGCCTTGCGTCTAACCGTCGCTTTCTTCTTCTTGCCTTTACCCTTAGCGGTTGCTGCTCCCACTTCAGTAACGACCTTTCTTGGCATTGTTCCTCTACCCCTCCCACGGCCTCTACCTCTCCCCACGAGTGGCTGCCGCCCTGGGAGAATTCACTGGTCCATCTTCCGCCAGTTCCTCAACTCTCACTGCCTCTTCATGCGGCGCAGTGCTCTTGGTCTGAGCTTCCTCCACGAACGGAATCGACCTACTTCTCAGAGTTCTTGTTGACATTCTGGTACATAACAACAAAAGACTCATTTACTACCACAGACTCATTAATACTAAAGGCTCAATTAGTACTACAGCAACGGAATAATAAGGCAACTTAAGCACACACATGTACCTGTAAGTTCACAATTACACTGGCCAGGTGTAACCCCAAGCTTACCTTACATGACCATCCTCGATGCCCTATTAGTCCTATCTCTATAATAGTGTTCTCCTAACGCATCCCTGCTTCTCAGTTGTAACTTCTACTCGTCACATTTTAAGTCTAGGCCCATCCGGTCACCTAAATCCCTTAAACTATGGCTCTGATACCAACTATAACAACCCAAATGATAATAAGCCTGCAATTATAGAAATAAAACATCCCAGAAACAAGTCCCCAAAATTTCTCACACCATATCAAAATCTGGTTGGCGGAATCAACTTATACAACTGAGAAATAAAGTCTAAACTGAACTATAGTGTTGCTACACTATTGAGTTTCCTTGCCAACTGCTCCGCTCACTTGTCAGAGCCTTTCTTTACCTGTCTCCCTGAAAATGTTTTAGTTTGAAAATGCGAGGGTTAGACCATGAGGTCTAGTGAGTCCCTCTTGACAGTTCTCAAAAGCATTTAAAACAGTTTATCACTTTCAGAAATAATACTTCCACATATATTTTCACAAGACAAACGCGAATGAATCCGCACTCGTAAACGGCACCCTGAAGTCACCCGAAGGTGCCAACGAGTCAGTCTCATGCTGCCTTATGTGGGGCCACACTACCCCTGGCATAAAAGGGTCTACTCTCCCGCATGAGCACTGGCGGGTCTACTCTCCCGTCTTAGCCAGTTTACGTCTAAAACAATGTATGCATACATCTCACATAAATCTTTAAACAAACTTTCATGCAGTCAAAAGCATATAAATAAAGAATGGCATTTCTCATCATGTACTTACTTTGGAAAAACACGTTGTAAAGTCACGTATTTTAGTTAGAAAACTCACCTGGTATGTTTACTTCCTTCCTACTCTGCTCTGTGCTTCCAAACGATCTACCTGAGTTAAGGGACAAACACATAAGCTGACTAACCAAACTGTCCGGATACATCTTACCGGACACTCATACTTCCCGGACGTTTCTACTTACCGGACACCACAACTGCCCGAACACCTCTACTTTCCGGACGACACTACTTCCCGGATAACTCTATATTCCGGGTAACTTCCCCTTACCGGACACTTACACTTACCGGATACTTTTCACGGTAACCTATATCGTCCGAAGCTTACCGGACAAACTCCCGGACACCTGCGTCGCAAGAGACTTTCCGGACAAAACATTGTTCAAGTTTAATGCTCGAAATCTTGCTAAACGCTCTATAAACAGAAAGATAATGCGAGGGTTAACTACATACAGTTCCAATACCAAAACCCACAAAGTTTTACTGACTAAACACAATCCAAATGTGCTTAAATCTCTCTTAATGGTCTTAAACAACTTTTAGCAAGAACACTCTCAAAACCACAAATTACCAGACGAATCTTAAATGAAGTTATGGATTATGGATTACCTGATAGATTACTTGCAAGAAACGAAATCCAATCCTATTCCTTCTTCTGATTCGAGACTTGATGATTCTTCTCTTCAATTGCACAAAAGAAACCTTCAAAACTCTATTCCCTTCTCTTCTCCAAAAACCCAGCCGACATACACTACAAAATCAGGAAATTGGAATGTTGTCTAGGGTTTTGTGCCCTTTTATACCACATCTCTTATTTATCAACTAGCCCCTCAACTTCTACTTTTATTTAAATCTCAACACCAAACGCAAAACATTTCGAGAAAGGTCTGGGTCGTTACAATATGTTATTTTTAAATCATGTGATATTTATTTATTAATTATATAAGATAATTAATATATTTTAAATAAATGGTATAAGAATAAAAAAGTAAATTGCAATTTTGGTTCCTGTGGTCTGATGTTTGTAAAAGGACTAAATTGCTCTCATGTGCAAGTCACATGAGCGGCTCTAACGAAGACAACCTAACGGTGTTAGTCCTCAGGGGCCAAAATCGAGCACTTTTGTATACCACAGAGTTTTTCTTGCGATAAAAACTTTATAGGGACCAAAAGTGAGAAAAACAATAAACCACGGGGACCAAAATTGCAATTTATAATAAAATATCCTATAATATATATATAACATAAAATATGTATTATAGAGATTTTATATACACATATTAAATTATTATGTTATAATTTATAACTATATTATTATTATTATTATATACTTTTAGTAATTATAGATTTTGTTATGTTATGAAGGTAAAATAATTTATTGTGTTTTGCCACTATTCTTCCACATTTCAGGTGGAATATTTGTTATAGTTTTCTCTATTGGAAATGAGTTTATTTCATCTTGTCCTAACTCCTATCTTATTCTTTATTAGGCCATCAGTACCGCAAGCCCTCAAGCCCTCAATGCCACATCAGTGTCACATCAGCTTTTCTTCTAACTCTCTCCTCAAGCCCTCAAGCCCTAAAGTGGCGTAGCGCAAGCCCTCAAGCCCTCTTGCCGCCTCATTTTTTTAATTCTTTTATTTATACATTTAATTATTTAACAAAATAAAAATATTTATATATTTTTTAATAAATAAAAATAAGATAAATAATAAATAAAAATAAGAAAAAAAATGTCGTAACTTAATGATAAAAATGTAAAATTTGATATACAATAAACAAGGACCAAATATGTAATTTTCTCAATTATTTTTTGGAAGAATTAACTCTAATTTTAACAAAGTTGGATGGAGGGATGAAAATGGAAGGAAAATAGAAACCATAAGGATACAAAAGCAGTTTTAATAGATCAAAGACGAAAACCGTTATTAACAGTAAACCACAAGGACCAAAATCATAGTTTACTCAAAAAATAATTTTATGTAGTTTATATGATATATATTAAAATATATAAATCCAAAAAAATTCAATGTTGGGCTCATTTCGAACGTATCGAAGAGACGATTATAATGGTGTAACTTGTTAAAATTAAAACGTATTTTTTAACGTGTTTTAGTTAATAAACGATTATATGTGTTAAATGTAAAATTAAAATAATGAAACTAAAAGATATAAAGTAAATTTACTAAATAAGTATAGGGGTTGAAAGTATAAATTTTAATTAAAAATCATTAAAATGTGGCAAATTTTCACTCGGGTTCCACGGGCTTACAAACCCGCTCAGCCCGAGCCCGCACCTAGCCCGCTCCCCTCGTACCGTAACCCGCTGGAGCCCGCCCTACCCGCTGCCTAGCCCGAGCCCGTATGCGGTACTGATGGCCTTACATTTCATACCAAAATGAGACTTTATCTTTATCTTGTCCCATGTAGTTTGCATATCAAACACATTATATGAGTGTTAAGTTAAATATTATAAAATTTTGTTTTTGATATAATACTTTAAATTTAATTATAATTCAATATTTTGATTCAAAAATAATAATTATTTTACTTTTTAAGAGCATCTCCAACAGATTCTCTATACTTTTTCTAAAATAGAGACTTAAAAGTCAAAATCTCTAAAATAAATTACATTTAGCTCCAACAGATTATCTATTTTAGAGAACTCAACATCTATTATATTATTAAAGTATTAATTAAAATTTTCATTCCAATACATTTTTTAAAAAGAATTTATATAAAATAATGATAACTCAATCCTATTGGTGGGAATGAATAAAAAAATAATTTATATTTTCATCTAGCAAGTTTTAGAGAATTCTCTAAATTTGGAGCTTTCTCTAGTTTTCTCTATTTTAGAAAACAATATAGAGAAGTTGGTGAAGCAATATAAAAAACAAAAATGCAATTTTCTCTATTTTAGAAAAGCTGTTGGAGATGCTATGACGATTAAATAGCTTGCTATGTTAGTATATTTCAACCATTATTCTATATAGTGGTGGCCAAATTTCGGTTTCGGGTCGGGCCGGGGGAAAAACCGGTCCCAAACAGTGAATGCAAAAACCGGTTCTGCCGAAAACCGGGTCGGGTCGGGCCGGGTTTAACCCGAAAACCCCTGACCCGTTTAATTGTATATAAAACCGGTTTCTATAAAACCGGGCCTGGCCGGGCCCAAAACCGGTTCTTGATCGGGCTTTCGATTTTTTTTTACTTTCTTTGTATAATAAATTAATTAGTAAACTTTAAAAAGTAAAAAATTGGATTGGATCACTAAAATACACTTTTTATGTTTTATAATTTATATATAATTTTAAGTTACAAACTTACAAGTTACATTGTTACAATACATAAATTCTAAACACCCGAAGGTCCCGCTCCCGAACTCCCACCCCCATCACCCATCCGTATGGATTGTATGGAGCGTAGTATGGATTCTGATCTGGATTGTAATCTTCAAGAGTATTGTACTTATGCAGTCGTGTAATAGTCGTCCGATCGTCAAGGCGGTCGGTGTCTAGTTCTTCATCATCGTCGTATCGGGAGACGTCACCGACACTACTAACATCAGAATTGTCGGAAACGGTTCCCGGCGTACTTAGATTTTCATCGGCTAAGTTTTCGGCTAAGTTTTCTTTCACGCCGTCGAGATCATTCTCCAGGTTCGTTTGATTTTGAATGCGGTCTTCTCCATCCAAGTAATCCTTCAGACATATGCAACACTCCACCGATTGCGGGGTTAATCTTGTCCGACTCACCGATATGATCCTGCCACTAAGAGAAAAAGCCGACTCCGAAGCTACGGTACTAGCTTGGATTGTTAGTATATCAAGTGCAATAGTCGCCATAATCGGGAAACTCGGTTGTTTATTTTTCCACCATTCTAATAAATCTAGTGATTCAACTTCTAAGACGTTTGTGGAGGATGCCGTTATAAAATTAGTACGTATGTATTGATTGAATTCACCCAAATTATCCCCATCATATCTAGTTTTTTTAGTAGATTCCACGGCAACCGATTGCATTAAAGTTGACATTAAGTCTTGTCGGTTTCGGCCACGGCTGCTACTAGAACCCGGTGAAAACATTTGAGGTGTAGGGGTTTGTTGGCTTCCTCCCCCATAATTAACTCTATAAATCTCAAATAATTGATGAAAATCATTATTAAATTGGCGTATGCGGTTCCTTGAAAAAGAATTATTTGTAGAAGAATCCAAACCAAACGAGAAACATATTGATTGTATTAAAACTTCGACACCCGTAACATTTAAATACGGGTTTAATGCCGCGGCACAAAGAAAAGTGAAGGGGATCTCTTTAAAATATTTTTCCAATTTTGCTTTCATTGGTTTCACCACGTCGTTAAAGTACAAATCCGTTTCGTATTGAGCAATTTTACTTGCCAAAATATATATTTGATTTAAAAGTAAAGGGTTCGTTGGATAATAAACACCGGATAACATAGTTGTTGCAGTTTTGAAATCGCCCAAAATATCGTGAAAGCCATAAATCATTGCCCAATCATCCTCAGTTATCGTGTTATCCGGGTAATGAACGTTATAAAATGCTTGAATATATTGTTGTTGTCTTATTAAATTATCCATCATTTTCCAAGTCGAATTCCATCGAACCGGCATATCGTGCGCCGGTCCCAAAGCTTTAAAACCGACTTGATTGCAATATTCTCTATATGCGTTTTGCATTTTTTATTTCTTGTGAAAATCCGGCGTAACATAAGCCTAAACTTAGTTAAAGGCTCACTAAGGCAACTTAAGTCGTCTTGAACGGCTAAGTTTATTATGTGTGCGCAACAACGTGTATGAAATAATTTTCCCTCTAAAATAGGGGATAAAGCCAAACGTAATTTTTCTACGCATGCTGTATTATTACTAGCATTATCAAACGAAATACTAATAACTTTATTTTTTAAATTATAATATTGAAGACATTTCATAATTATAGTAAACTGACGCTCACCCGAATGTGGCGAACCAAACTGCTCAAACGTGATTACACGTTTGCATAATTGCCACGATCCCGGCACAATCCAATGTGCCGTTATGCATATATAAGATTGTGGCAATCCGAATGGTGCGCTCCATATATCACAAGTTAAAGAAACTTTGTTGGGTAAGTTTAAAAACATTTGTCGCATATTTTTTTTAGCCGTATTCCAAAGTTTTAAAGCATCACGCCGAAGAGTTTGACGACTTACCGAACCATTGTAGCGTGGTTGGAACCCATTTTTGATCATGTTTGTAATGTGAGGATTGTCGAAATGTCCGAACGGCAACCCCATTTGAATGACACGTTTCATTTGCATTTGTCGGGCGATATCATCATTATACGACCATACTTGACCGGAATTGTCAAGTATGGGTTGACTTGGATCGTCACCCGATTTCAACCTCTTGCATCTCTCATCGAAGTGGCGCTTTAACGTGCTATTTGAGTCGGGTTTAAGGAAATCTCCACACCGTTTGCATTGCACTTTTTTTGTATCGTCGAAAAACTTCACCAAGTTGAAATGCTCCCAAACCGGTGCTTTTCGTCCATGGTCGGCAACAACGGTGTAATTTTGTTCGGCCATTTTTTTAGAGTTGAGAATTGAGATGAGACTAGAGAATTGTATGCGTTTTTTGCGAGAAACGAATATAGCGAGAGCCGAAAAATGAGAATTGTATGCGTTTTTTTGCGTTTTGTAAGCAATGTAAGGTGGTGATGGCCTCCATAACACCCCTAGTATTTATATGGGGTTGGAGGGTGTATTTTGAGGCAAAAAAACGGTCAAAAACCCTTCCCAGCGGCTCTCTAACGATCACTTAACGACTCTATTTTTTTGAAAAAATCGGGTCGGGCCGGGTCGGGCCTCGAACCGGTTTCGAGTCGGGCCGAAGAATTTCCTAAAAACCCAAACCGGTCCCGGCTTTCGGGCTGGAAACCGGTTCTTGACCGGGTCGGGCCGGAACCGGTTCTTGGTCGGTTTCGGTTCGGGTTGGCCTGTCGGCTCGGGTCAATTTGGCCACCACTAATTCTATATCCAAGCATATTTATCTATTGATTTTATTAAGTTAGTCCAAAACTTTAAAAAATTGTATTTATATGATAATAAATACACTTGAATTAGTTTGTTGATATAAAAAAAATATTCCTCAACAAAATATTTTGAGCCTTAAATGTATTGCTTTATAATATTAAAATCAATACAAATTAATGTCGCATATTAAATGAATAATACAAAGATATTATATTGATTAAAAATTTTAAAAAAGGTTTAAAATAGCTTTTGAATCTTTTTTTTAATAAACTATGTATTCAATGTAAGTATGTAACGGTATGTAAAGTTTCAATGTAACCGAATAAAAGTTTAATGCAATTTCTTCTTAAAAAATCTAATATTTATTTTTAAATAAAATATAAATTGCAAGTCGTGGTTGAAGACATTAGGGCATCTCCAATGGACCACACTATATTTTACATCAAATTTAAAAAATAGTGTAAATTTTAGTGTCAATATAAATATTCTTCAATGGATAACACTATTTTTTAAAAATGATGTAAAAAGTAGTGTTAATTAATAGTGTTACACAAAATATAGTATAATACTATTAATTACACCAAATTTAGTATGAAAAATAAAGACTCCATTGAAGATATGAATAATGTCATTTACATTAAATTTAATGTTTGGAGATGGTCTTAAAGAAAACCTAATTTTTTTTTGATATGGTATCAAACTAAAGATTATAACTTGTGTAATTCAAAATTTTCAATAATTTAAAATATGTTATATTTAAAAATAAAAATATAATTTATTTTAAATTAAATTAAATAACTGATATTAATATGGTTCAATATTTATATTGTACTTAGATACATTTATTAGTTATGACACTAAAGTATAAAATTTCTTAGTTTGATGTGTAAAATTAAATTTGTAAGAATATATAAATTAATAAATTATTTTTAAATATTTTACCAGATGTTTATTTATAGTAATAAAGGTATTGGAGCATATTTTGAAGTCAAAAGTCAACCTTTGAAATGTTTGTTGACATTTAATGCGATAACTAATAATAAAATCCAAGTAGTTAGATTTTGTAAAGTCTTAAAAAGTTGAGGGTAGTAAAGTGTATAATATCCAAATCAAATTTCTCGCGGGTAAAACCGATTGCGTTTGATGGGTGACGTGTCATCATATGAGGAGACGTGTTTTGCTTTTAGACATCCACCGACCCGACCCGTTTATCAGGACAACCGTTTAGACTTTACCCTATATATATTTCCCCCCTTTTCTAGTTCTATATAAACCCTAGACAGGTCTAAGAACTCTGAACTCTCTCTGTATGATCATCATTCTATCGCTCTAGGTTTTCGATCATTCGAGAACCGCTGAAGCTCAGGTTGAATTTCGATTTGAGTTTGTCAATTTTGGTGGATTCTTCAATCCTCATTGTCATCAATCGTTTGATGTTCATGTTTTTTTGGCAATCATCTAATTTTACTTCAATTTGTGACGAAATTGATTTTAACTTGTTTGCTTAGGGTTTGATTGAATTTTACCTTTTTTCTGCCAAATGTGTCATGAATTCTACATGTTTGATCACAAAGTTCTTCACAATTTTTTTAAAGAAAGAGCTAACACGCTTATCTTTCAATTCATTTATAAATAAATGCACACATTTGATCGCTTTGGATTCTCAATTTCTATTCATACTTAAAGCAAGTGTGTTTTTTGGAAGAGGAGGCGTTGGACATGATGATACAATGCAAATATTGTTAATTTAAGCGATCATCTAATTTTTTTCTTCTTCTTCTTGTTATAGCTAACATAGTGTTATGAATTTGAAATTTTGATTTTTGAGTGGAGATATGCTCGAGGTTGATTGCTTGTGGATGTGTTTATTCGGATTTTGTGCTTTCTAATAATTGTTGAAAATTCATGGAATTGAGCACCTTGAATCTCATAACTAAAAAAGAGGGGCTATGTATGTGTGGGTGGTTCATTGAAGCATATTAGAAAGGCTTCAGACTCGAGGTCTTCTGTGTGAAAATTTATTTTCTTGCAAGTTTTGTGTTTTATATGTTTGTTTGTATCATTTGATTATGCCTGTGTATTGGAGGGTGAAGCATCTTAGAAGTGCGTGAAGATATTAATTAAATTTTTAAGGGATAATTTGGTGCTGATTTGCCAAACAATTCACACATAATATTTCTGGTTGAGCTCGTTTATGTTCCTCTGCAAGAATGATTTTTTTTTTTATGATACTTTTTATTTAAATATAATCTGGTTGTTTCTGATCATGATCAGTGCTTTTACTTATCTGAACCAATTTGAAAATTCAGGATCTTGTAAACTCACAGTATTAGAAAGAAAGGGTCTATTGCAAGATGGGCTCTTCAATCTTTGGTTGTAGATTGTTTTCTGTAGTATGTTGGTCATGGATCATGTCTTGCTATATTCAACTTATACTTATCTTAATTAAAAGCTGTGTTGTTAGGTTTTTAAATTAATTATGAAGTTTCCTTTTTCATGATTACTCATTTCAGGAGACTCTGTAGCTCCTAGATCACCAACATGAGCACACCGGGGGAAACTTTAATGTATGCTAGGGGTGGTAGGCGAAGGAAGCTGCTTAATGTGGATCTCAACAATCCTCCACCAAGTGATCACAACGAGTCGATCCCACTCACAATTGTTAATGTGATTGAGAGTCCTATGGCTCCGGTTCAGCAGGGCCATTTGCCAACTGTTCCTGTGGCTCCGGTCTTGCAAGGTTTTCAGCCGCAGGGATCTACACCACCTGTACCAATCGATGTTGAGGCATTGGATGATGATGTTATCATAGCAACAATCACAGATTTTGAAGAAGTAGATTCTGTGTTACACTGAAAAATATAGTGCTTTACATCTTTTATATTTTTACGAGGTATTCAGATTATTAAGCTGCGGTTGTTTTCTTTCAGGCTAGAAACAGTTCTCGAAGAGTTCAAGCAAGGACTTCAGTTGTTAATGTGGAATCAGGTAAACACTACTGGCCTCAACATGATCATTCTCGCACTCCCCTGATATGATAATATAACCATGTGTGGCCTTTTATGTTTACTTCATTATGTGGTTCCTCATGAGCTATTGTTGTATTGGTGGAGCTGATGGTTCTCCTACGTCGCAAAATGTTTATTGTTGTGATTTGTAACATCTAAGATTGGCCACTTGATATTATTCTCCAATTTGATAAACTACATGTCCTCTATATTCAGTTCTCCTAGGTCATTTACTGGCACAAATAATTATTAGGTTTTCGTTATTTGTTACAACTTCTTCATAGAATAGTTTCGACTTCCGATGATTTGTACATTAACCACTTCTTGGTTTTCCAATTAATATGCTGTAATCTTATTAATACTAATGGAGGTATAACTTGTAATCTTAAAGTCTTGATCTGTAAACCCATTCTTTTAATGATGTAGTTAATTAAGAAATATTTTCTTTTGCTAAATTTGAGATTCTCATTACTTCTTGCTTATTAATCCTTTCTTCTATTTGTTTTGTTACTTGAAACTCCTCTCATTACTTTCTTAAACACCTATTAAATAAGTATGTGTAACAAACAAGTATAAGTCATACGTATCTAGTAAAAACAATGAATCAATGAAACATAATGTTGTAATAACCGCCACAGTTGGAGTTCAAGACATGACTTGGGTGAAATATGAAGAGCTACTGTTTTCTTTTTTCTTGATATCTTTTTCTTACTTTTTATGTTGCAATTGTATTATGTGATTTGTAAAATGGCAGCGGGAGCCTCTCGTATTCTTGGTCCTAACCGGCGCAACCATAGAAAAAGATTCCCCCCACAGCATTTTGTCATCAATTTGGAAGGAAGTAGCTGTTCCATGGTAATACCGATATCTAATGATGTCTTAATTATATGATGTATTCCTTGTAAGCGTGGTTTATCTGATATGCTGCACACCCACACAGGCACACATACGCACACCCACCCCCACCCACCCCCACCCACACATATATATATATATATATATATATGTATGTATATATATATATATAGAGAGAGAGTGAGAGGTTCAGGGGAAAACCGCAAAAAAAATTGAAAAACTGAGGAACGCCCTGGATTGTTCATCTGGACGGTATGCACATGTGCATACAAGTAATTTGTAAACAATTTTTTCGGTACGCACATGTGCATAACATGCACGCATGTATAAAAACCAAAAAACAACTTCAATTACTTGTATGCACATGTGCATACCGTCCTGATGAACAGTTACCAGAGTATAACTCATTTTTTTGAGGTTTTCCTCTGAACCTCACAGTCTCACTCTCTCTGTCTATATATATATATATATATATATATATATATATACACTCGAGTGAGCGATGCTTAAAGGACTGTGTTGCAAGTGTTTTGTTTACTGGTCTTCTTTAAGTTAAACAACGGCAGTTTTGAGTTCAACTACAACTAGTCTGACATTTTGAACGGTGTGCAAGACCTCAGAAAATTAAGCAAATTGCATCAATTGTGGAGAGCTTTTTATAATGACTTGTTTCCTGCAATGTGTTGCAATGCACGAGCGTTTGACAAAATATAGTATAAGTTTCTATAATAACTTCCATCTTACGTATTGAAGTTCATTTATACGCATTAAACATCTGATTCTCTTATAGTGGTGCCTAAACTGCCAGTATGCATCTTATTGCAGAATTTTGATTATTGTTTCATCAAATTATAACTAACCACAGCTTTTCGGTCTCTTTTTTCTGTGCGAAAAAAGTGCAAATTTTGTGTTTGCCACTTCCAGTTTTATTAGCTGCTAGTGTGTTTAACTATTTAGGTTATTTCTTTTTTTATTGAACATATCAAATAGAAACTAATTTATTTCTATAACTGGAACAAAAACAGCCTGTGGTGGCACCGCCGCCGCCACCTCCACCACCACCTTCACCTCCACCACCTCCACCTACCTTCAGCTGTCCAGTTTGCATGGGACCATTAGTTGAGGAGGTGGCCACAAAGTGTGGTCACATTTTCTGCAAAGGTTGCATCAAAACTGCTATTGCTACTGTGCCCAAATGCCCAACCTGTCGCCGCAAAGTCACCAACAGGGGCATCCTCAGGATCTACCTTCCTGCTGCCAATTGAGCTCCAGGTGTCTATTCCTAATCTTTTTTCCTTTTTCCTATCGACATTAAAAGCGTACTTATGGTGGTCTTTTATCTACTCCGAACATTTTATGTTAGATAAATATTGTCGGTGGACCCCACCCTCGAGTGGGAATATATTGCGTTTGTTTGGTTTGGGACGTTTCATTACTTGCTGATATACGATGACACTTATAATGGCAGATGTGTGAGCGGTCAAAGAGTGCGTTGTTGGATAAATGTAGGGAGATCATGAGCCTCGTTGACCAGCATGAAGTAAAGTTTTTCGTTTTTCGTTTTTCGTTTTTCGTTTTTCGTCTAGGGATGGGGAATTGAAGTAAGTCGGTATTCAGCAAAGGATCACAGTTTTGTTTTGGCACCCGGGGTTGCTTGGTCTCCTTGCGGTGTTGAACGTTTATCTTTTTTTTATTAAGGTTCGTCTGTGCAGCTTATGAGACGGTTTTTGTTAGCACAGATATATCAGTAGTTATATTCGGATTTGGATTTCGGACGAAAATGGTTGCTTGTTTTTGGTTTCTGGTTTCTGGTTTTGTTTAGTATGCAGTTGTGGATGTGGTTTATATTCACAGATGAAGATGATGCTAGAATCATTTATTTCCTTTCATAGAAAGATATACATATAGGAAGAGAATAGAGGTCATGAACTTCCTTTTTTGGCATTGGGTTTCTCTACTGGCCTGGTTTCCCACTCTTCTTGTAGCCACCGTTGTTCCCCCACGGCCATCCCCAACTGCCGTGAAACGGCGGCCAGAACCCGCCCCCTGGCCAATATCCGCCGCCCGGCCAATACCCTCCGCCTGGCCAATAACCGCCAGTGTATGGGTAGGGGTGTGGGTTCCCACCATAACCTCCACCACCACCGCCATAACCTCCACCATATCCGGAGCCAGGGCTATTTCCAGGTCCACCGTACCCTCCAGGACTCCCACCATAACCGCCATCGCCACCGGGTCCTTTTCCATCTCCATCTTCTCCTCCACCTCCATGACTACCGCTGTAACCGCCCTCATCTCCACCTTCGCCACCAGGACCTTTTCCATCATCTCCTCCACCTCCAGGAGCACCACCATGACCGCCGTCATCCCCTCCACCTCCAGGAGCACCACCATGACCGCTGTCATCTCCACATTCGTCACCAGGACCTTTTCCATCATGTCCGTCATCTCCTCCACCTCCAGGAGCACCACCATGGCCGCCGTCATCTCCTCCGCCTTCAGGAGCACCACCATGGCCGCCGTCATCTCCTCCGCCTCCACGAACACCACCATGACCTCCGTCATCTCCACCTTCGTCACCAGGACCGCCTCCATCTCCACCTTCGTCACCAGGACATTTTCCATCATCTCCTCCACCTCCGGGACTACCACCATAACCACCCTCATCTCCATCTCCACCACCAGGACCTTTTCCATCATCCCCGCCATCTCCCCCACCTCCGGGACCACCACCATAACCTCCCTCATCTCCACCTTCATCGCCAGGACCTTTTCCATCATGTCCGTCATCTCCTCCACCTCCAGGAGCACCACCATAACCGCCCTCATCTCCACCTTCGCCACCAGGACCTTTACCATCATGTCCACAGTCATCTCCGCCACCTGGACCTTTTCCATCATGTCCGTCGTCTCCTCCACCTCCAGGGGCACCTCCAGGAGCACCACCATAACCACCCTCATCTCCACCTCCGCCACCAGGACCTTTACCATCATGTCCACAGTCATCTCCACCCTCATCTCCTCCACCCGGACCTTTTCCATCATGTCCGTCGTCTCCTCCACCTCCAGGGGCACCTCCAGGAGCACCACCATACCCGCCCTCATCTCCACCTCCGCCACCTGGACCTTTTCCATCATCTCCACCATCGCCACCAGGACCTCCTCCATCATGTCCGTCATCTCCTCCACCTCCAGTGGCACCTCCAGGAGCACAACCATAACCGCCCTCATCTCCACCTCCACCACCAGGACCTTTTCCATCATGTCCGCCGTCATCTCCACCATCGTCACCAGGACCTCCTCCATCATGTCCGCCTTCTCCTCCACCTCCAGGAACCCCACCATATCCGCCATCATCTCCACCTCCACCATATCCGCCACCACCATCTTTCCCGGTGTCTTCATTTCCTCCCGTTCCAGGACTTGGCTCATCTCCCCCTTCTTCGCCTTTCACCGCTAAGCTGTTCACACCATGGACCTCTTTCTTTTCCCGAAGCTCTCTTGTACCCTGTGTTACAGTTGTTGTACTCTGGAACACAACTAAAAAGATTGCTAGAATCAGAAGAAAACGTTTACAAAGTGTCTCCATTTGTGTGCAATTGCATGCATAATCTGAACGTGGGGACTTCATTTATATACTACTAGATGAGTGACCAAACCAACACTCTTTTTACCCATTTTAGGAACTCATAAATCTAAACCCTAATTTATTTACTTTCATCGGAAATAATTCGATTAGCTCTTAATGACACGAATCTCGTAAGCTCGATTTGGGAAAAGAAGGAATGTATGTACGATGTAACGATCAATGCATATGACTTTCGTGTTCCGTATACTCATTCGTAAACATTTATGAGTATATATAGTTTCCTTACGTATGTGCTTATAACCGAAAATAGAACCCGAATTAATGTCACAAAGATCTATAAGGGTAAATCCATACATTTGGTTTGCGAACTTGTTCTTTTGATTAACACATTTGATTTTGAAATTGGGCAAAAAGTTGATTACTGGCAACCTAACCGGCCCCACACGGAACCTGTCCACAAGGACACCAATGTGAGGGGGTATTTTTTGGCTCACCCAACGGATGAGGCTAGTGGAAGGGCCTGAGATCGAACCCAAGACCTGTTATGTATTGGGCAAAGTCACCCAACCCCTTTGCGAACTGAGCTACATTAGGTTTTGATTGAAATGATAGACATCAAAATGTAAGAATTCGAGTCTGATAAGTGTAATGTGAAAGTTATTGTGGGCTTGCTTAAAAGTTATGGTTTATAAAACCTATTTACACAAAGTTGCATGAAAAAGGTTATATTTTAAATAAAATTGTGACTGTTTTAAAACAAAATTCAATTAGTTATTTAATATAATAAAGGGTTTTCTTGTCGTAAAGACTAACCTAACCTAATTATCCTTAAATATATTCTATTTTTTGAAGGCCCTTAAATATATTCTATTAAAAACCTCTTATGATGTTGGGAGGATTCTACCTTGTTTGTTTTTAGAATGACCGAAGAAATCATACGACAAGGTGCCCAAAATTGGAAGTATTTATGATGATTTAAACCGATAATTTATTAGGTATCGGGAGTAATGTTTTATGTGTAGAATCAGATTAAGGGGCCGTTTACCTAATCACTTACCCGGGTAAGTGCTTATCGGTAAAATTAAACACTATCACTTACTTCTTGGGTAAGATTTTAGTCCACCAAAATGGCATCGTATGCTACAATTTAGCCCTAAACAAGATATGAAGCAATACAATAGATTTCACCAAACTAATATACAAAGAACCAGCAGTTCACAACAGCGAATCGTCTTCTTCATCATAAGACGACACATTTCTCGCCGTGGGTGCAACGCCTCTGGCAAGCTATTAACATTTCGAAATTTAATGAGTTTGCTCTTAATTTACCAAAGATATACATTATCATAATGGACTTTCCTCACTGAAATGATTTTATGAGTTGTGAAAAAATATCAAATCCCTAAATTACCCTTTCATGTATAGGATTGATCTCATTAATTTCTATATCTTAATCAATTTATGGGAATGAAAATCTTATTCCTATTCATAATGTTTTTTTGAACGTTACTAGTCTTTTTTAACCCTTTCATAAAGTTAGTCTTTCGTAAACCAAAGTCGTCACCCTTTGGTTTAACATTTTCATAACCCGTTGGTAAACCACAAAAATCCAAAAATTTCTAATCAGCCACCTGTTTGTTACTTCAACGCCAACTCGTTTTCATAAACAAAGTACAATAAAAGACTAAAAGAACAAAAACAATAATGAAATTCGATCCTAGGCCCCTCCACTAGCCTCAGCCGCTGAGTGAGCCAAAAAATATCCTCTCACATTGGTGTCCTTGGAGACAAGTTCCGTGTGGGGCCGATTAGGGTTTCCGGTAATCAACTTTCTGCCCAAATAATGAAAATATAAGAAACTCAAAACCAATAACTCAAAACAAAATGAAAAATAAAATAAGAGTAAACTATACTATTGGTCCCTGTGGTGTGCTACAGATTTGGTTTTCTTTTGTGTGGGTTGTTTATTATTATAAGGCCATCAGTACCGCAAGCCCTCAATGCCACATCAGCTTTTCTTCTAACCCTCACCTCAAGCCCTAAAGACCCGTAGCGCAAGCCCTCTTGCCACCTCATTTTTTTTAATTCTTTTATTTATACATTTAATTATTTAACAAAATAAAAATATTTATATATTTTTTAATAAATAAAAATAAGATAAATAATAAAAATAAAAATTCATATCATTCATTAAAAATTAAAATTACAAAACACTAAAAATTATGTAATTTTCTAATTCTCTCTTTCTTCGCCAAAGTAGCCCTCAAAACGTCTCCCGTAAGGTGATCATGCGGGGTTATGAAAAACTCGAAGTCTTTATCAAATCGTTTTTCTCGTTCGAGTTCCAACTGTTCTCGTTTAAACTCCAACTGTTGTTGTTCGAGTTCGAGTTTTTTCATTTTGTACTGCATTGTATCATCAATCTTCTCGTTGAACGTCGTCAACAACTGAGTAACACTTTCGTTCGTATTCGACCCGCTCGTATTACTCGTTGATGTTTTTTTTGCCTTGTTTCTCCCGATGGGTCGTTGAAGTTGTCGTCATCGTCATCATCGGAAGGTTTGGTACGTTTTGAACCCCGCGATGAAGTTGTCGTCATCGTTGGAACGGCTCCCCATTTAGGACATTTTTTGAGGACTTCCCAAGCTTGTTCGTGAGTAAAAGCAAGCCCAAGTTGTGCATGAAACCGTTCGTGTGCCGTTCGTGAAATGTCGGCCTCACTCATTCCGCTTGATCTATTAGTGACCAAGTTGTTGTAGATGCCGCCAAAAGAATTTATTATTTTATTGAGGTCGTTGAACTTGGTGTTGAGTTGATGAGTTGTTCTATAATTTCCGCGGCCCATCAAACTAAAGAACACTTGCCCGATTCGGGTCAAAAAACTTTCTACATTTATGTAAATTCAAGTATAAGAATATTAACAAGAATAATAATAATATTAATAATAATAATAATAACAATAATAATAATAATGACAATAAAAATATTACCACCGGTTTGTGCGTTACCGACAACGGGGTCCTCCGAAACGTCAACCCACGCCGACACTAACGCGAGTTCCTCGTCTTTACTCCACATTTGTTTGGCGGCTCTATTTTCATATTGTTTGTTTTTTCCGTTTCTCGTTGGTGTCGGGTTTGATGGTTCCGGGATAGATTGCGGGCTATAATGTTGGGTTTCCGGAACAATGTCGTCGTCGAGATTGATTGCGGGTGAAGGAAGATTGTAGTTGGCCGGAGTAAAACCTTGTTCAATCAAACCGGGACGTGTAAATTGGTAAGGAAATTGTTGCGAAAATTGTGGCGGAAATTGTTGCGAAAATTGTGGCGGATATTGTTGCGAAAATTGCGGATGATAACCTTGTTGTGTAAACACTTGGAAACCAAGCTCCGGGTCTTCTTGCGGTTGTGGTGTATCCGGTCGGTTACGACGGGATGTAGGTGTTTTGTTTGGATTCATGATGAAATTTGAGAGAGTTTGAGAGATTTTGGTGTGAAAAAATAAGAGCTTTGGATTAATATATATAATGTGATTAAATTGAAAAAAAAAATTAAAAAAATAAAAAATAAAAATAGCCGTTGGAAATTTTAAATTTTCAAAATTAAAAAAGAAGAAGAAATCTTTCGGGTTTAGCGGGTTTTGGAACCCGGGGCTGAACCCGAGCCCGAGCCCGCAACCCCCCCGTATCCCAACCCTCGCGAGCCCGCCAAGCCCGCAGCCTAGCCCGAGCCCGAGGGCGCTACCGAAGGCCTAAGGGTGGTCATTATGATTTATTGATTTGTGTTTTGTTTAAGATAGATTCTGGTTCATCAAAACTAATGGCTTGTTTTTTTTTTAAATTCTGCTCTTAATTACCACTTATCACTTATTTGATTAGACATTTTTAAACAGATCGTTTGTTTTTCTTATTCAGATCCAGTTATTAATTAAAACCATTTGTTAAAAAAATTGGTAACCTCAACACTTATTTCTCACTTATTCCCCCAAGCCTTCCAGCCTCTCTCACCTCGATCCTTTTACTGTTTATCCCTCTTCCGAGCCGGAACCGCCACCTTCCTCACCATGGCCTACATCCTTGCCTTAAACGCCAGCATCCTCACCGGCTCAGGTGGCAAATGCACCGTCGCCAACTGCACTTCCTCCACCGCCATCTGCGTAAACCCACCCGATTGCACCCACATGCTCCCTGCTGCAAGTTCCCTCCGGTGGACACTGGTTAGGGGCTGTTTGGTTGGTTTTCTATTAAGTCCTGTATGAATAAAGCTCTGTGTGTGGATTAATCTGTCTGTATAGATTGGAAAAGTTTTTGTTTGGGAGGGTGTTTTCATAGATGGAAGGACCATGTTTTTTAATTGGGAGAGACTGGTTTGGACAAAACTTGGCTTTCTGCATAAAGCTCCCTCCTAAAAGCTTAATAAATAAGTCACTTTCTATATCATTAAGCCACTACCAAACAGTCATGTATAGCTGACTGAATAAGCTATCAGTCCCATTAAGCTCACTAAGCTGCTAACAAACATGCCCTTACTCCCATTAGCACTTGCCATTGATTCAGATTACTGTTTGTCTTCTTCGATTTGGTCATTACTGTTTATCTTCTTCGATCTACCTTTTTTGGCAATCGACGTCTCTCTCAACAATAACACACTCCATCAATCTGTGAAGTCAATTTGTGTTATTTAAATTATTCTACTTACGATCTTTTGGCTTCAAGTCAAATTGTGTTTTTTTCTTTTGATCCATGGAACATCAAGGATGGAAATTAAGGGGCCGTTTACTTAATCACTTACCCGGATAAGTGCTTACCGGTAAAATTCAACACTATCGCTTACTTCTCGGGTAAGATTTTAGTCCACCAAAATGGCATCGTATGCAACAATTTAGTCGGTAAGCGCTAACCGTGGTAAGAGTCGTCGCACTCACTTACCAGGTAAGACTCTCGGTCCTTACTTTCGACTTTTGGTCCTTGCTTCCGCTCTTACCGGGTAAGATTCTTAGTCTTTGCCATATTCATCCGATAAGCCAATGTGACTTGGTAAATACTTACCCGAGCAAACGTTTTTTAAACGGCCCCTAAGTTGTCTGGGATTTGGTATTCTCGTGTGTCTCGGTGGTCAACGGAAATTGGGAAGGTGGTGGTCAACATAAATTAGCATGAACGCAATGCAGTGGAGAAAAAGGAAAGGAGGAGGGAAGAGAAACACGTGGCGACATCCAATTAGCTTATTAAATTGACTTCTATAAAGACAAATATATCCTTGGTTTCAAATGCAAACAACAGGGACCGTGGTAGTAATAAACTCCAAACCACCAGGACCTGACGTGTAATAAACTGACTGTAGTAATAATTTTCAGCACAAAGACCAAAACTATAATTTACTCAAGAATCATGTCAACCCAGGGGCATTTTTGTCTTTTGAAACAAAAAAACTACATCTTTACAAAAAATGTATAAAAGGCGAACGAAATTACAAGTTGATTACTATTTTTTAGGGATAGATTGGGTGAACATGCTACGGAACCCTGTGTTTTTTCTCAATATTTTTGACTAACCAATTATAATTGGTACGCCAAAAGTTATACCATATATCAACCAACTCTATTTGGTACCAACATTTTTTAGTTGGTACATGTTGGTACGGTTTTGTAGCAACATCTCAAAAGTTGAAACTACAAATAAATGAAATTAATACAAATTGATAATACAAACCAGCTGACTGTCGAAATAACGTGTTGTTCAGCGTTGCATTTGTGAAGAGAAGAGATTTAGGGAGTTAGAGTTTCGTATAATCGTATTTGCGTAGTTGTATTGAGAAGAAAAGACAAAAGAGGTAGGAGATTAGAGACTTAGGAATAGGAAGTCAAGGGTTTGAGTTTAGTGAGTTGTAAGACAATATCCAACAATCAATCTTTGAAGCCCATTAAAAAACAACCAGATCAATATTTTCTCTATATTAAATCATTAATAAATATATATTTTATCTCTTTTCCTATTTAATAAATAATTAAATATATATATATATATATATATAAGTCGGTACGGTACGATATTACCGTGGTACATGATTTTCAATACCACATATCAACCAAGTTTGTGAAATTGGTACCATTTAAATTGGTACGATTGGTATTGAATTGGTTGGTTTGTCATGGTACAAATTTGACACCTCCAAGAAGGTTATTTAAACTGCACTAAATCTTTTCAACAATCTTCTCTTTTTATAAAGAAAACGGGAATTATTAAAAAGAAATAGATATATAACAGGGATTTATAAAGAAGAAACATAGTCATACATTAACGTTTAAACAATCTTTATTACTTACAAAACTAAAACCCCTCCGTTGCTTCATTATTTCCTATTCCACCCAAACCGAACACACCTGGAAAACCTCACTCAAAAGCGGTATCTGGAGTGAGATATACGTAAGGGGCTGTTTGTTTACCTCTCAATGGTTCCATTAAGAGGCAACCTCTGAATCGCTAAGAGATAAATCCTGTTTGGCAAAAAAAAGTCTGCCTTTTAATGGTTCTAAAACCCTCTAAATGATTTAGTATCCTGGGTCTCTTTTAACCATTCAGCACTCTGATTTCATTCTAAACAATTACAAAATAACCATATTTCATTTTGAACTATACCATAAGAGCCTCTTAATCATTCTGACCACTTAGTCATTCAGCCAACTGCCAAACAGCCCCTTAACCTATTTTCCCAAAGAGCAGAGCAGTTGTTTCCATAAAAACCTCCTACTTGCAAAAAGAAGGTTTTCAAAGAAACCATATAAAAAAAGAAAGCTAAGCTAAAGGCATCTTGTCCATAAGATCTCAAGGGAATCATCCATCTAATAACATACACAAATATGCAAAGAAAAAACAAAATAATATAACTGGAAATATGGTAAAAAAAAAAAATAACTGACCAAATGATGCGTTAACGATCATCTTTTGAGTGGTTTTTTTTCTCCATTCGGTGCGACCCCTGTTTATTTCAAGACCGTCACCAGATGATCTCAGTAAATGCAGAAATTTACTCAAATTTTGTTCTCCAGCAGGGGATCCGTTGGTTGCATTATCAAGTGGTTCCGAGTGGTGAGAGAATCAACTACGTCATCATGTTGGCATTCGCGTCTGTAGTCTAAGGTAATAGCTTGCAGTTCATGATTGTCTATGACTTCTTGTGGGATGCTCTATTGAAAGAGAAATAATTCAGCACCCCGGAAAAAAGGGAAATTATTCAATCATTTCGTAAGCATATTTACATAGATGAAAAGAAAGTCGCTCTACCCTTTGTGGTGGTGAACATGTGACATGTCTGCATATATCTCACCCCCAGTGGCAGATCCAGAACTTTTGCTTCGTGGGGGCACTTTTAAGGTAGATTAAAGGTCCGCAAAGTCGTCCGATGTGTTTTCAGCCGAGTTCCAAGGCTTCGAGGGATTTTTAAAAATTTTTGGTTGATTTCGAGAGATTTTTAAGTTTTTTTTATCGATTCTAGGGATTTTTTTTTTGGTGGATTTCTAGGTACTTTCTTTGGTTTTCTGGGTGGTGGGGGCACGGGGAGAAATTACTAGGGGAACTATGGTAAAAAGATTTAAAATTTTTGTGTTACTATAAGAATATTGAATAGTAAATCTTCTCCAATGGATAACAATATTTTTTAAAAGTGGTGTAAAAAGTAGTGTAATTGAATAGTGTTACACCAAATATAGTGTAATACCATTATTTTATTTATTTTACTTTTATATTTTTCTTGCAATTCTGGAAAAAAATAAAAACTTATATTTTGAAGAAGAAATTACATTTATCGAACACCATTAAAACAACGTTTTTGTAAATCTATTTTTAATATCATAGATGTAGACGGACTTGATTATTATTGGTTTTTGTGACTTATTGACTATTAAGCACTAACTTTTCTGAATGAATTATAATAATAAATGTTTTTAGAATTTTGTTTTTATTATAAGAATATGACATCATAATTTTAAAATCACAGATCTAATATTACCAATCACCATTGAATATGTGACCCATTTGACCTTTGATTTTATAAATTTATGAATAATTTATGATAATAATACATTAAAACCAATCATACACTAAGCACTAACTTAGTGTAGGCTTATACATCACTTGCTTTCATTCGTTCCTACAAATATTGTTTTAAATGCCCAAAAACCAATCATATGATAATTGTAATTTTTAGTTTTTGTTTCATGAAATTAATAAATAAATAAAAGTCATTGCCTATTTTATTCTAAATGTCGCTAGTTAAATATTATTTCGGGTTTTAAGGTTGAAGTAATATGATAATGACTAGCACATGTAGGGATTCATGTAGATTTTGCGTGTCGGACGTGACACGCTATGAGAACGCTGCATTGGATGTCATGTTGAGTGTCATAAGTGTTTCTCGTATGATCAGAACATGGAGTTTGTTGTATGTGAGTAATATATTTTGACATTTATTCAAATCATTTTGTCACTGGGTGACAGAATGATAGTTTGGTGAGTTATAAATCACATGATAGAACTAGCATGTATCGAAATAGTATGTGTCCCTCCTTTATGACGGGAGTGATGTTTCTAGGTCCCTTGAAAAATATATACTAATGAACTTTTTTATAATTATATTAGGGAATCAAGAAACTAGAGATTGGATATAACGAAAATGACACATTCAATATCACGTGAAACAAAACCTTAAGGTAGGAGTTCTCACTGATCTCACAAATTTTGGAGTTCTCAAATGCATATATCCCTACTTCATTCTTGAAAATTCAAAAAAACAAATATAATTTTCTTAAATAGGAGCGGCATGCATCAATCAATTCATCAATTATACAAGCAGAATTAACAGAAACCTAGTTCCTAAAGGCTAAAAATCATTCTAAATTGAGTAAAATCCGTAAAACGGGAGAATTGCATCGTACAATTCACCAATATATCAACAATCCAGCACTTCAATTTTTTTCAAATAACACAACATAGCAAAAAGAACAACAGTACAATCTAACCTGCAACAGGTTAGCAATCGTTTCAACAGTAGCGGTTTTGTTAACCCCTACTTCATAACACCTTACAATGAACCTCTCCTTATACCACAATCCATCCTCCGTTAAGCTCCCCAACCGGAGGCGGTCCGCCAAGCTCTTCTCCTTCTCTTGCATACCAACAGCAACGCCATTCGGCTGGTGGCCAGTTACAGCCGCCAGTACCGGCGCAAGCCTCCGGGATGACGGACTGCATAACAAAACACTGTTTCGCCTGCGAATTGAGGTGGAATTCAAGGATTGGGAATAAGTTACAGCACGAGTGTGGTCCCTACAGACGGCATTACATCCGGCGGTGGTCGTCGCCGTCAATGCGCCGCTTGACAACATGTTTTCCGTCTCTTTGGGATGTCAATGTCCACAAATTTCTCAGGCAGGTGAAGAGTTTTTCTGGTTGCGGACGAAAACGGTATTTATATGCAGACGGGATCCAAGGTTAGATGTTGTTTGACGGAAATGCCATTCTACTTGGAGTTATTCACGTCTTCCGCATTTTATTTGTTGTATATTATGATATTTAAATTTTCACTTTACTTTCTTCAAAATATTGTTTCTATGTTTTGATTAATTTATATAAATTATTAAATACTAATAGTTAAAAAAATATAGAAAATGTTAGAAATAAAAATTGGAAACTACGTATTTTTTTTTATTTTGGTGTCACTTTAATCGTCTTGAAGAAAATTTTCTAATAATTTATTTTGTAATAATTAATCAAAATGTATAAAATATATAAACAACTTATTAAGAGTAAATTGGTTAATGTTATTTGTTCTGTTATGTCCAGTCATGTCTTACCAAACACTGAACAACTAATCTGTCATGTCTGCATACCAAACGCACCCTATAGGATTTCATAAACATTAGCAATTAGGAGTTCTTGAAAAACCAACCAATCTTTGTTAACTCGACCCTAAAAAGTCTCTATAATTGATACAAAATTAGGTTAAATGGTATCTATGATTTATTAGGTTGAGATTGTGTTAGGGTAATTTGGATATAATCTAATGTCTTTTTATACTATGAATTTAATATGATTGTTAAGTTTTTGAGACAAAGGATCGTGTGAGAAATTGAGTTAACGTGATAAGCGTGAGAATTGAATATGAACTCTTGATCACTTTTAATCTCAAACTCATCCATGAATCGCACTTGATACGGAGATTGATCTTGTGTATCTCATCATAATGTGCATCAAATGGTTGATAATCACTTCTTACGCTTCTTATGTTAACTCAACTTCTCATCGAAACCCAACCAAGTTTTTTATTGGTATATGTATATTAGGCATAAGACCTACCAGTTAGTTATATTCAAAAGTATATTACAATTTTACTTTTTATTTGCATGAACTTTTAACTTATTTTTGGGTTTGTTAGCCTTTTTATCTTTTAATTTTGATTTTACCTCGTTTAAACACAAACGTTTAGTTAGATTGTAAAATGATGTAGCAAATTTTCAACATGACCAATCCCCCAATCCGTACGATTTGGCTTGGGTTAAGTTGTGATTTTTTAAACCATAAACATCGAATTGGATTGTTCAAATATCTTTAACCTGATATATATCACTACTAGAAAAAGAGGTATCAGTGACGAAAATTTCCGTCACTGATCAGTGACGGATTAGTGACGGATCAGCGACGGAATGAACAAGAACACAATCCGTTACTAATCCGTCACAAATTAGTGACGGACATAAATCTGTCACTAATCAGTGACGGATTAGCGACGGAATGTATTAGAAAAGAAATTAAAAAATGAACTATATATGTTCGTCGCTAATCCGTCACAAATCAGCGACGGATTAGCGACGGACCTGTCAAGTTTCACAAAAAAATATATAAAAATGAAATTCCACGTGTCCGTCACTAATCCGTCACTGATCAGTGACGGAATCCACACGTCCGTCACTAATCCGTCACTGATCAGTGACGGATTAGTAACGGATGTTTTTTGTATTTCTTGCTCCTCATGTTTATGTGTTATATGTACACATGTTTAAGTGTTATGTGTATCAGTGGATCAGTATACACACATATATATGTGTGTGTATATGATGGTATATGTGTCGGTTGTTAATCTATGCATGTATATTGTGTATGTGTATATATTGACATCATGTGAATATGTGATCAATGTGTATATATATAGCTAATGTGTGATATTTGGAAATCGTGTATGATGTATATATGTGTTATATATATACATGCATGTGTATATATGAATGATATATATGAATGTATAAATAGCATATAATATGTGTTGTTTGGTAACCCCGTAGGTAATTAAACTTAGGTAATAAGTTATAATGAGTTTTAGTAGGTCTTGATAAGCCATATAAAATATCTTATTGTGTTATGAATGTATCTCAATGGGTCTATAGTGGGACTCAGTGGTCTTATCACGAACCACATGCAATAGACACCACATACATATATGCAATACACACTTCGCATACAAACATGTAATAAGTCATACACGGTATTGTTGGGTTTTAATGAACTCTATCGGGCTTTAATCGGTTATGTTGGACTTTAAAGCATCTATTGGGCTTTAATCAGTTTCATTGTCTTTTAAAGAGGTTCATTGGGCGTTAATGGATCTATCGGGTTTAAAGGGTTCTATTGGGCTTTAAAGGGTTTAATTGGACCTTAATTGATCCAGCGAGCTTTAAAGGGTTCTATTGGGCTTTAAAAGGCCCAACGGTTCATTAAGAACCACTGTAACCCATAAAACATCTATTGGGCTTTAATTTGTATTAATAGGCTTTAGTCGGTTTTATTGTCTTATAAAGGGATTCATTGGGCGTTAATGGATCTATCGGGTTTTAAGGGTTCTATTGGGCTTTAAAGGGTTTAATTGGACCTTAATTGATCTATCGAGCTTCAAAGGGATCTATTGGGCTTTAAAAGGCCCAATAGTTCATTAAGAACCACTGTAACCCATAAAACATCTATTGGGCTTTAATTTGTATTAATGGGCTTTAATCGGTTTTATTGTCTTTTAAAAGGATTCATTTGGGCCTTAATGGATCTATCGGGTTTAAAAGGTTATATTGGGCTTGAAAGGGTTTAATTGGACTCTAATTGATCCATCGGGCTTTAAATGCATACATACATCGATCTATTTTTTGGATGAAACTTTAATTAATCTTATATTATTTTAAAATAATATTATATCTTTTATTTATATATTAAAAAGAAAATTTATAATTTCATAAAACTATTAAATATTATTTAGAATTCCAAAAAATATAACATTTTTTAAAAACAATAGTAATTAAGAATTACTAATAATATTTAATTGAAAAAATACATAATAATAACATTTAATTGGAAAAAAACGAATTCCGTCGCAAATTAGCGACGGAATTTCCGTCAGAAATCCGTCGCTGACCATGTTAAAAAAACCCAGTCAAAATTAGATTAGTTACACTCGTTTTCTACCTAGGTCAAAATCAGAGAATTACAGCCGCAAACCTTCTGCCCGTTCGTTTCACCCTTCTCCCTTCTGCCTGTCGGTCGCCACCGCCCCTTTCCCCTTCTCCATCGCTGAACAATTTCGTCGCCCCAGCTCTTTCGCACCCTCAATAAGGTACAAGTTATATTATGTTTTTTGTTTGCAATCTAGTGTTCAATGTATATAAATCTAGTTTATCACGAGCAAGCAACTAATTAAGGAAAACAAACCTATGTAACGAGTATAAATGCTAGAATATACAGTAAGATTTCAACTTATGAAATCTAGCTTGTCTTGCATGAAACTAAGCAAAAATAATCTTCTTTTATGAAAATGACTATTATAAATGATCAGTTTAAACTATTATAAATGACCAGTTTTCAATCTAGTGTTGAAAACTATTTCAAGAGATCTCACAGTATTTCCAAATTCCCACACAATTGTATGAAATGTTAAGTCCTTCTATTTGGTTGTATAATATATTCTAGCAGTTTCACGTAATGGTGAAAGTTGGGAAGTGGATTCGATATGTATTACTATTGTTTTATTTAAATTGTTTAGAAGTCTAAGAGCTTATATGTTATTTTTTATTACTTAAGGTTTAAATGTGAAGTTAGAGATGCATATATAGATGAGCCATCTTAGTCATTTTCTTATTTTAGAAGAAGTTTCAAAAGGTATATTTTTATAAATCTTTCTTAAGTTAGAAACTATTTTAGTCTTGGTTTTAAGGTTCTAAATCTTGTTGTGTAAGTTTTGATTGGGTTTTGAGTTAGGTTGGATTATTTTGATAATTTTGGTGGATTGATATATTAATGCTTACTTGGGGATGTATATGGAAATATTCATTTTATAGTCGTTATGCCGTCGAAATTTAAACTTACGATTTGACCTTGAAGTAGTCAAACCATTAAACTTACGGTTTCAAAGTGATTGAAAACTTCTCTAAACTTACGGTTAGACCTTGAAGTAGTCAAACCATTACACTTAGAGTTTCAAAGTGATTCAAAACTTCTCTAAACATACGGTTTGACCTTCAAGTAGTCAAACCATTACACTTACGGTTTCAAAGTGATTCAAAACTCCTCTAAGCTTACGGTTAGACCTTCAAGTAGTCAAACCATTACACTTAGAGTTTCAAAGTGATTCAAAACTTCTCTAAACATACGGTTTGACCTTCAAGTAGTCAAACCATTACACTTACGGTTTCAAAGTGATTCAAAACTTTTCTAAGCTAACGGTTAGACCTTCAAGTAGTCAAACCATTACACTTAGAGTTTCAAAGTGATTCACAACTCCTCTAAACATACAGTTTGACCTTCAAGTAGTCAAACCATTACACTTACGGTTTCAAAGTGATTTAAAACTTCTCTAAACCTACGTACGGTTAGAGTTTAGAGTTTCAAAGTCATTCAAAACGCCTCTAAACCTACGGTTTGACCTTCAAGTAGTCAAACCATTACACTTAGAGTTTCAAAGTCATTCAAAACTCCTCTACACCTACGGTTTGACTTTCAAACAATAAAGTCATTAATTATGTCGACTAACTACTTCGTTCTTTGTTGTAGTTATTGAATATGTCGACAGATAGAGGATGGATGTATAGAAAGAATGACCAATGGGGGTCTCTTAGCAGGGACTATGTTAGATCATTGGACGGTTTTTTGGACTTTGCTTATGCTAATGAAGGTTTTGTTGAAAGGAAAACTACACGTGATGGGATAGTACTTCGTATCAGATGCCCTTGCTCCAAGTGTCGAAATACCCACCATAGAGAAAGGGATGACGTGAGATTGCATTTGATGAAATATGGTTTCATGCCAGTTTATACCGTGTGGCGGGCACATGGTGAAACCTATTACTCTGTATCTCATCAAGACGTGGGTCAATCTTCTAATCCGATAGTGGATCATAATGAAGGGTATGTCGAAATGGTGAACGATCATATGGTACACGAGAGGACCCAATCCTTCTCCCACAAATCCTTCACCCACAACTCCTGCTAGTGTTTCGGGTTCCACGAGAGGACCCAATCGTCCGATGCCGACACCACGAGTCCCGAGTCGACGACCACGACTACTGATGGATTCCGACGCGTAAGTAGATGTGGTATAAGGCCTAACAATTATTACATAATCAAATGATATTAATGGATTTTGTGTTGTATATATTTTTAATTATGCAGGTTTCTAGATATCCACGTTTCTCGAGAGATGACCATGATTTTTAAGGGTGCATTTCGTGGTCCATGGCATCGCTTCAAGGAGATCCCCCCCCCCCCCCCCGGTGCTGAGCTTGACTATATGTTCGAGTGCTTTAGGGTTGGTACATGAATCCGTTTTAAAGTAATAGTACATATCATATTATTGTTATTACCTTGATACAAATCTTGTGCATGTAGGGAAAGTATCAGTGGGAACCCGAATAGGAGGGAATGGTGAGGACTGCATGGACCAACGCCATGAAAAATAGGCACAAGGGTTGGCTGAAGAGTGCACGTAAATGGGCCGCAGAACAAGCTTCAAATGTTGATGGGATTCAGTGGGACAAAGAATATATGGCTGTTATTAGAGGACACCACCCTCCTTGGATCCCAGAGCCGTTTTGGCAGCGGATGATAGATCAGGTTTTTTTTCGTTATTTTGGGTTTGTGCATTACTGTAACACCCGAAAAATCCTTGTGAGTAATAATAGTCCTAATATTTCTTTATATTTTGACTTTTTAAATTATAATTGATTTCCTAAGTAATTTCCGTGATTGTTACTTGTTATTTGAGAACTTCCGATAGAAATTCGTAAGTTTATTCCTTAAGGAAATTAATGAAAAATAGATGACAAAGTTAAATATTAGATTTTATGGATTAGTTGGATGGGTAATTTGAATACGAGTCCAACGGTTCTTTCCGGAGCAAAAACGGAGTTCTAACGAAGAAGTTACGGCCAAATTAGTGGAAAATGAGAAGCAAACAAACAGAGGTTGGCGCGGATGGTGGCGCCGATGCACTGGCGCGGGCGCTGGCACCGAGCACCTGACGTGTTGAAAGGGGGTTAAAACCCACCTCTTAGTCCTTAGTCATTCATTTCTTAAATTAGAACTCCCAAAACTGATAGATTGCTCTGCTCCTCACTTCTCAAACGAATTCTCATCTAAGATTAAGGTAAACATACATCTCTCAATCATAATCCAATTCAAGCAATTAGTAGATGAATCTTACCAATTAAACTTGAATTAGGGCATTACATCTTCATTTCATCTTGTTGGAAGTGATTGGGTTCAAGTCTTCAAGTTAGGGTTATATCAATTGAAGATTTGAGGTGAGTAACTTGTATCTAATTGATTGTATTATACTTTACTACCATTCTTTATCTTGATTTTGGTATTGATAATGAGAAATCTTGATTAATAAGCTCTTAATGGTTAAGAGGGAAACAAGAAGAGTTCAAGTAAGTTATGGTGGACTAATTGTGTTTTATTACTTAGAATGCCATGGTAAATGCTAGTGTTAAAGGTTTGGGTTTGATTATACATCATTGGTATATGATTATGATTATGGCTTAATATATGTCTTAATGAAGCAAAGATGGCTTAATGGTCAAAATGGACTTATTATTGAATTGTAAACATGGATGTTTATTATTGATATTACATAGAATGTGATTTGATACATATGGATGTATATGAACTACATGGAAGTAGTATTGATATGTTAAATGGTTGGACCATTGTTAAGTGTTAAGTATGCTTTGAATATTATTTGGATTAACATATTTGGTATTCACATAATTGGAGGAGCACCTAGTAGGCATTGGAGGATATATTCTTACACACCGTGGGGTAAGTGTAATTGATTCATACCTTCGGATACCGTGGGGTTTTTCCGTTGTGTTATGCCTTGTGACAATACCGTGGGGTACCGATCAAGGTATATCTTCGATTATGATGTAACTGGGTAGCAATATGGGCCTTCTCCATGGAATCCAATTTGTGAATATATCGAATTGTTATTCCTACATGCTATGATTATATTCTTTATGCTATGTGTAAACATCACTTAGGCTTTAAAAGCCTAACACTTGTTATGTGTTGTATGTGTTACAGATATTAGTGGTTCCTGAGACAAGAAGGTTTAGACATGGGTTGTGAGCATGGGATCATTGTTGGAAAGCTAAAGATTAGAAGATTTATGATAGAACTTTCCGACATCTTTTGTAATCTGATTTCTATAGTAGAGATTAGATAAGCTAGTGGTCCATTAGTAGTTATAATTATCTAAATCTTAGTATTAATGGTCATGTAAAGATAACTATGTATACTTTTACTTTAGTAATGCGTACCACTCTTCCGTTTCATCGAAGTTTTTGTTAACCCCTGTTTTGGGGTGTTACAATTACCTTTGTTTTATACCGACTTATATGTTATGGTTTTAACAGGTGTGGAGTAAAGACACATGGAAAAAAGTGTCTAGGTCCGCTAGGGCCAATCGGAAGACTGAGTATCAAGGTAAATCCTCCCGGCATGTTGGCGGATCAATCAGTACTGCACAACACCGCTACAAGATGGTAATAGTCTACAAATTATTTTTGAATATGTACTAAGATTTATTTGTATGTTTACTAACAACTTAGCTTAATTTTCTATTGTAGGAACAGGCATGGGGTCGCGACCCCACTACTTCTGAGGTGTATGAGCGAATCCACTGCACCAACTGGAAGTACGCTCCGGGTGCGACTGGTCCACCTACTGATCCTCCGGTGTACGTCTATGCTAAAGCGGAGCATGCTGCGGTAAGTTTTGTAAATCAATACTTTGTTTTATGTGTGCATGTGTATGTGAATGTGCTCTATGTGTCTGTCGATCAGTATGTATATATAACGTGTGTGTTGGTTGCTAACGACGATTGGATCTATGTATATATAACGTGTGTGTTGTTTGGTAACGCACAATGGATAAACCGTTACTTTATATGCATGTGTATGTTGTTTGGTAACGCACAATGGATATATAGTTATGCTATGGCTAAGTAGATAGGTTGGATATGTTTGATTTAAGGTCGTTATGTTGTTGAAATGTCTACGGATATATAAGCTCACCCGTATTTGATTTGGTAAACCATAGGATCGCTTTCACGAGCTTAGGGAGGTGGCACTGGCTAGCCAGGAGCCCGACGCCCCTCCGATTGATGAGGCACCTCTTTGGGAGCAAAGTGTTGGAGGATGGAATAAGAGACGCCTGTTTGGTTTCAGGACGACGCATGATCCTTGTTATGCTATGAGGGGTGAGTGTAGTAGCAGCAACGACGGGAGATCACTCGGGACTAGATCGACATCGGAGGTACGTTTGTTATATTGGTTATGTATCTTGTCGTTACTTTTAATTGCCAACAAATACTGATTTTTTTGTTAAATGTTTAATATTTACAGTTAGCTGAGTTGACAGAGAAGATAGCAAAGATTGAGGAGGAGGCGAAGGAGGCAAAGGAACGCGAGGAGCGTTATCGGGTCCAATTAGAGATTGAAAAGAAGTGGAACGAAGACTTGCAGGCAGAACAGGTCAGACATGCTACCCAGTTAGCCGAGCAACTCACAATGTCGTAGCAATTTGCTGCTTTTATGCGTCAACAGGGATTCGTTTTCCCATCTCCCGGGCCTATCGGCCCTCCCCCTAGTTAGGTTGTTATTATCGTATTTGCACTCGTACTGTATTTTGAATTTGGTATTTGGTATTTTGAATTTGGAATTTGGTATTTTGAATTTATTGGGTTGGCGTTTTTAAATTAAGAGCAGGTATTTATATAAAAATACAGGAAATATTGTTTTTCGTATTTATTTATTTAATTATTTTGGAATTAGCGACAGAATTCCGTCGCTAAAAGTATTTATATATTATTTTTTTCCAATAATCAGCGACGGATCAGTGACGGAATTCCGTCGCTGATCCGTCACTGAATCATTCCGTCACTGATCCGTCACTGAATATTTTCGTCACTGATCCGTCACTGAATAATTCCGTCACTGATCCGTCACTGACATCCGTTACTGATCCGTCGCTGATACTTTCAGCAACCTCCTGAGCAGTGACGGACTTTCAGTGACGGAATATCGACGAAAGTTGCTTTCAGTGACGGATCAGTGACAGAATCGTCCGTCACTGATAGGGTCTATTTTAATAGTGTGACCAACCCAACCTATATGCAACCCTAGGTAAAATAGACAATAATTTGTGCGTATATAAAGCGATGGATTTAGAATATCGTTTAAATTATGTTACATATTTGGGCATCGGATGAGATTTAACTCAAGGGAGTTTCGTTTAGTAGCTGTCCGGAATACTTCGACACATTATATTATCAATGGTAGACGAATTCGTGGTGCACGCATGGGTTGAGATCGAGAAATGTCACAAGCGCAAACTACATCTTCTTTCGGCTAATGGACGTTGCTGACGTTCCTTTGCTGCAGTTTGGAGCTGTTGGGTCTGTTGTTGTTTTTTGGCTGTTTCATTAAGCTAGTTGTTGTCTGTTTCATAAGAGGGTGGACCTTTGGTATAGTTTGATCGAGTTTGGGTTTTTTTGTAATCCAGGTTTGTGCCTTGCAAACGGGTGGGGTAGTGCCTGGTTTGGCGATTGTACTGGGGATCTCGTTGTTTTGTTTCGGTTGCTTTTTATAATATGCTGCTTTTCAAAAAAAATATTGCGTAATAACATCTTCCCTCAAGTGCTACAAAATTAACATAAATCACAAAGTAAGAAAAAGTGGTCCAAAAAATTTATAACCAAATGATATATTTCATACCTTTTTTTATCTTCTGGCTCCATCTGTGTTTTACATTTTGTCCATATGAAATTTCTTCTTCATGTCCTTGTCTTACTTTATTGCATTTTAATCTATAACCATGGTTGAAATTAAAGCCAACCAAATTGTAAATATTATACTGTAAATGGTGAATACTAAGTGCCAAATTTGGTGAGAAACATGAGAAGTGGTTATCAACTGTTGGATGAGAAATAGACGAACATTAAGATGGGATGCAGCGAGATAAGATGCACCGGATAAATTCTCTTTTAAGCCACAATTCATGGGAGGGTATTTGATTAAAAATGATCAACGGTTTAAAAGTACTCCTCACACTTCTCACCAAAAATGACACTTCTCACATGATCTAATGCGCGCACGCACGCACACATTGGTCAAGTGCTCATTTAGAAAACGAAGGAGATATTAGAAGAATTCTCAACACATTCAGAACCAAGTAACCAACCCACTCCGGTAAACTCAACCCATCGATGCTTCCATACATCCATCACCATCGAGAAATATACTACGAGCCTCATCTCGTCCCTCTACACACCGACTGTTGTTGTTACAGGAATGGGTCAGGCAAAAAAAAATTCAAATCCAGCCAGCATCATCATCCCTAGTGCCATCATCTCATTGAGGGGTTGCAGGTTTGGGAAACAGAGGCGTGGGAAGGTATTGCAGTCTGTGGTGCAGAGTGGAAGGAAAAGTAGCGACGTGGTGATGGTGTTCACCAGATGGAGGGGAGAAGGAGGGAGGCCTTATCTGTTGATGGTCGACGACGTGATTGCCGGAAAGGGAACTCACCGGAGATGGTAGTGAAGTCGGTCTGGAGGGGATTGCTAAGCCTACCCCCTGCCAAGAAGTATACCCCTCTACACCCCTAAAAAAAGCCTACGCACACCCCTATCTCTCTCGCAAACCAATCTAAAATTATTTAATTATTTTACTTTATACATTTTACTTTCTTAATTTTCATTTTACACATTTATCATATTAACACATATAATCGTATGTTAACTAAAATACGTTAAAAAATACGTTTTAATTTTAACAAATTACACCATTATAATCGTCTATTTGATACGTTCGAAATGAGCCTGATATTGAATATTTTTTGATTTTTTGATTTAATTATATATCATATATACTACATAAAAATATTTTTTATATTTAAAATTCATACTCTTATAGTTAATTATTTAATTTATAGTACATCTCTTACTTTTTCAATTTTCGTTCTACACTCTTATCACATTAAACATAATAATCATATATTAACTAAAATATGTTTAAAAAAACGTTTTAACATATCACATTAAAGGGTATTTGGGATTGCTTATTTAAAACAACCTATGCTTATTTTTAAAAGTGTTTATCAACTTATGTCGTGTTTTGAATATTGTGTACAATTGTTACGCGATTAGACTTCTACCCCCTGCCAAATTGTATACCCCCTGCAACCCTGACAAATATTGTCTCCTCTCACAAACCAAACTTTTAATTTAAAATTTACATTTTATACCCCTAAAATTATTTATTTAATTTACTTTTTATTTAAAATTTATACTAGAAGTCTACTCGTGCAATGCAGCGTGATATATCTCGATTTTAATATTCTAAATTATTTTAATTGGTTTTGAGAAAACGATCAAAGTTTTTTTATAAAGTTGTTTAAGGAATGACGTTTTTTGAGGAGTTCATGATTTGAGAATTTGAAAGTGGTTAGAGGTAAGGATTAATTAATAAGAGTTCACGATTTAAGGATTTGAAAGTTATAGTCGGTCCAAATGTTTTTAAAATTTTAAACTTATTTTCGGTTTCATCAGTCTCTCGTTTGATTGAACTCATCCTAAAAATCGATTGAATTTATAAATACTCTTCGTATTACAATAATACCCGAAACTGATCATTCCGACCCGAAAATTAAAGGAGAATGGATATAAAGTAAATTAAATAACTAATTATAATTGAGAACCAAATGCACGGCTCCGCGATCACGGGTTAGATCGCAGGATCTTGGGGCATTTTTGCAAATCAGGAGAGGGATGAGGTATTTGTGTAAGTGAAAAATGAACTTGTGGCATTTAATTTAATTTTTGCAAAACTGTTGTAGATGCTGTGAGGACATAATGTGAGTGGTATGTATATGCGTACAAAATAAGAAGGTATCGACAAATAACAATATAAAAAAATAACGTAAACGTATGACGTATAATAATATAACTAAATCAAAAAATATTCAATATTAGGCTCATTTCGAAGGTATCGACGAGACGATTATAATGACGTAACTTGTTTAAATTAAAAAGTCTTTTTTTAACGTATTTTAGTTAATATACGATTATATGTGTTAATATAATACAAGTGTAAAATGAAAAATAAAAAACTAAAAGATATAAAGTAAATTAATTAACTAAGTATAGGGGGGTAAAATGTAACTTCAAAAAAAATTAAAAAAGTGAAGTGTGTGAGGGAAGGGTATACAAAAATGGCAGGACTACATAATATATTTCTATTAATTTTTTAAAGAGTAAACTACAATTTTGGTCCCTGGTGTAGACCAAAATCACCGAAAGTGGTCCCACGTCTTCAATAAGTGCAAGAATCGTCCCTGGTCTCCTTATTTTGCTATGAAAATGGTCCCTTGCTACAGTAACTCCGTTAAAAACCCAGTTAAGTCAGGGGTAGTTTCGTCTTTTTATATTAGAGGGACAAGTTATATAATTTTTTATACTACAGGGGCCAAACTGTAACAAGGACCATCTCCGGCGACCTCCCGTCACCATCTCCGGCGACCTCCCGTCACCATCTCCGGCGGACCCTGCTACTCATTCGAACCTTTTGCCTTCCAGCGACCATCTCCCTCTTCCTCTCTCTCTTCCTATTAGGGGTGTGCAAACGGTCGGGTCGGGGCCGAAAACACCGAACCCGATCGGATATCGGGGTGGGGGGAGGCCACCCGAAAACCGACCGAAGTGCAAGTCGGATAATCGGGTTCGGGGCAAACGGGGTTCGGGTCGGGTCGGTCGGGTATTCGGGTTGGGCCTGGAAATTCCAGCCCAAAATTAGAACTGGTTTTTGACTTTTTAGGCTTTTTTGGAACATTTTTTGGGCCTTTTTGGGATTTTTTGGGCTGTATAATACTAGTATAACTTTCCCCTCTTCTCATTTATATATATATATATATACATGCCTAAACTGTTTTTGACCAAATACATGCCTAAAGTTAGGATTAGGTATTTAGGATTTTAGGTTAGAATTTAGAAATGAAACAAAGTTAGAAGTAAGTTATAGTTATTTACTTATTTTAAATTTAGTAAAAAAACAATTTTTTTAAAAGTTCGGATATTTCGGGTCGGATCGGGTGGGAAAACCCAGACCCAACCCGATCCAACTAACCCGGGGAAGAAATCGGATTCGGGTATTTCGGGTTTGCCATTTTTTGGTCTTGTTCGGGTTCGGACCGGATCGGGTTTTCGGACCGGATCGGGTTTGCACACCCCTACTTCCTATATCTCTCTCTCTCTCTTTTTCCTTCCAGCGACCTGCAACTCCAGCCACCTACAACTCCGGCCGCCATCACCACCCTGCTACTCCTTCGAACCTTTTGCCTTCCAGCGACCATCTCCCTCTTCCTCTATCTCTCTCCTCTCTCTCTTCCTCTATCTCTCTCTCTCTCTTTTGCCTTCCAGCGACCTGCAACTCCGGTCGCCATCACCACCTGCAACTCCGGCCGCCATCAAGATTTTGTTACTGTAGGTATGGATTTTGTTCTTACAGTCAGCTTGATACCTGCAACTCCGGTCGCCATCAAGATTTTTGCTCAAAATGGTTTCCTTCAAGATCTTCATGTGGGTTTCCATTTTCTGATGGTTTCTTTTTGAAATCCCAATTTTGTTCATCTTTTTTAGTTTCCCAGAATTTGAAACCAAGTTTCTGATGATGGGTTTGTTTTATTTTGCACATAGTTTCACACACTTGCTATGTGTAATATATATGTATGTATATATATATATATGATGTATGTATGCATGTTGTATAAAAGCTTGAAATAGTACCCATTTTGGTGTTTATGTTCATCATGTATAATCTTTGATTCTTGAGATTCTTCTTTTTTGAAAACTTAGCCCTTTTGGAAGGGTGTTTATTTTCTGAGTAAAATGGAAGAGGTTGTCGGCGAGGAAGAAGGGGGTGGGGGTGGGGGTTAGACTAAATTACAATTTGGTCCCTTTGATTCAAAAAATTATATAACTTGTCCCTCTAATGTAAAAGGACAAAACTACCCCTGACTTAACTGGGTTTTTAACGGAGTTACTGTAGCAAGGGGACCATTTTCATAGCAAAATAAGGAGACCAGGGACGATTCTTGCACTTATTGAAGATGTGGGACCACTTTCGGTGATTTTGGTCTACATCAGGGACCAAAATTGTAGTTTACTCTTTTTTAAATGAAAACCAAATAAAAAAGCAAAAAGACTATTTTGTCCTTAACTTAAGAGGCTAATTTGTCAGAGTTAGTATAAGGGACGAAAAAAGAAACAAAGTACAAACCATAAGGCCATCAGTACCCCATCCCTCTATCTTTCAAAGATTCCAGCTCCACATCAGCGCAAGTCAGCTTTTCTCAATCCCTCACTCAATCCCTAAACACCTTTACCCCATTTCCTCAAACCCTTTTGCCACCTCATTTATTTTAATTCTTTTATTTATACATTTAATTATTTAACAAAATAAAAATATTTATATATTTTTTAATAAATAAAAATAAGATAAATAATTAAAATTAAAATTCATATCATTCATTAAAAATAAAAATTACAAAATAAATTTAAAAATCTACTCGTCGTCATTGTTGGGAACTTGGATACGCCAAATATGTTCGACCAAATCCGACCGAAGGTTATTATGAGTGTCCCGGTTTATGACTTCTCGAACATTTGTCGCGCGTTGTGTCTCACTGATTTGGCTTTCGATATCATCCGTGAAAAAGTCGTTTTCCACGTCACCACAAATAGCATGGTTTTCGTCTTCGAGTATCATATTGTGTAATATGACACAAGCGTACATAATGTTTGCCAATCTTGAGAGTTCCAATCCGCGTGCCGGGTTATGAAGTATATGCCAACGTGCTTTAAGCACGCCAAAAGCTCGTTCAACATCTTTACGTGCGGATTCTTGCGCGGACTTGAATTTTTGTCGTTTAAGGTCTTGTGGGCACGTAAATGATTTTACGAAAGTAGCCCATTCCGGATATATCTCATCCGTTAGATAATATCCGTGCTTGTAGGTGGCTCCATTCACCTCAAAAGGGCACTCGGGTGCTTTTCCATCATATACATCGTTGAAGATGGGCGACTGATTGAGAACATTGATGTCGTTGTTGGAACCAGCAACACCAAAGTATGCGTGCCAGATCCATAGATCTTGAGAGGTCACTGCTTCTAGCATGATTGTTGGGTGCTCATGATCACCTCTCATGAATTGACCTCGCCATGCATTCGGACAATTTGCCCACGCCCAATGAGTACAGTCTATGCTGCCGAGCATGCCAGGAAATCCGTGTTTAGCTTCATGCGCGGCGTACAATTTCTGAATATCAATAAAAGTAGGCTTGCGTAAATATTTTTGACCATACAGTTCAATAATACCTGTGCAGAATTTGTACAGACAATCTCGTGACGTTTTCTCTCCCATACGGATGTACTCGTCAAGTGCGTCAGCACTTACTCCATACGCCAATTGCCGAATAGCGGAAATACACTTTTGTATCGGAGAAAAACCTTGTTTGCCTAACCCGTCAAACCGAAGTCTAAAATACCGATACCCTACTTCTAAATCTTCAACTATTCGTTCGAATAGTTGTCTGCTCATCCTGAACCGCCGCCTAAACATATCCGGTGTATAAATCGGGTTGACACCAAAGTAGTCCCGCATAAGCCGTTCGTTTGCAGTTACTCGACCTCTTTCAATGTTTGCGGCCCTCTCTCTTGTTGACGATGAGGCGGTGCTACCATACAGCGATTGTGCAATCTGTCGAAAATTTTCTCTTTGTAGATTCAACAACTCGTCGGTGTCTACGGATGGTGATGATGCGGTTGGTGAACCGGGTTGTGGCGAATCCATATTGTTTAAAATATAGAGAATGGAAGAGTGTTTGAGAGAGTTTGAGAGGTGTGAAAAATAAGAGGTTGAGAGAATTTGAGAGAGTTTGAGAGGTGTGAAAAATAAGAGGTTGAGAGAATTTTAGAGAGTTTGAGAGGTGTGAAAAATAAGAGGTTGAGGGTTAAATATATAGTGGGATTAAATTGAGAAAAAAATTTATTTATTTTTGTTTAAAATAGCCGTTCAACGGCATTATTTTTAAAAATTAAATAAAAATTTTTTTTTTAATAAACCTTCGGGATGAATCGGGATCCCGAACCCGGAATCCATCCCGCCCCGCCATCCCCGCAAGGGCCGTAGCCCATTCCCGCTGAGCCCGAAGGCATCCCGAGCCCCATCTTTCGCCGGGTACGGATGGCCTAAGGATGAAAAAAACAGTTTCTAAAGACTAAGGACGAAAATTTCGTTATAAACATTAAACCATAAGGACGAAATCGTAGTTTACTCAAAAAAGAATTTACAGTTGATTTGATCAGATAGAAGAAATACAAGAACACATCCCCTTCTGGGTTCATTTTATAGTTTATAGTTTTGATTCCAAAAATAAAATTATTAAACCTTTAAAATTCAAACTGCACATTTAGTTCACAATAAACTAGTTACAATAAAATCATATAAAAATTCCATCTCAAAATAATAATAAAATTATTACCTCGAAACGACTTTAAAACGCCCATTTTGGCGACGAATGAACCGGGCTTGGCCGACGAGGCCTATTAGGCCACTGCTGCTCGAGATTGTTCCGTTTCTTCATGATCGATGACACGGTAGGGCTATAATAGTCATTACCCCTTTGGGAATTTGCACCTTGTGAAAAGACCTTTCTACCCTGAATGTAGCTTCTCTGCTTTTCGAGTGGGCGTCCACGAGCCATTGGGTTCGACTGCACTGGACCCCACCGGTTATGGTTCACACAGCTCTGGCTCCTCCCAACCTGCTGCTGATGGAACCTTCCTTCTTTAGGACTCGGGTAGTTGCGGCTCTCCGCTGTTTCCGCTGAGTACATGGTCGTCTCTCCTTCACTGATATACCCATTTTGCCCCTCCGAGACCTCACTCTCGGTCCCTTTTATCGAACCCATTGAGGCGATCAACTGATTTTTCACGGGCATTGTGGGCCTAGATGGTTTAGCAATCATGGGAGGGAAATTGATATCTAAAAGCTGAATTTGGGCGGTTTGGTTTTTCCTGAACGGAACCGAGGTCAATTTTGGGGACTCGTATATTTCGGGTGTTGGGATTCCCTGTACATGAGCCACGCCATTGGCGGGTGGATCATCGCTCGGTGTTTCATCTTGACAACTATTTGTGACCGGTGAAGAAGAACTGGGTCCCGGTTGATCTCGGGATTTTGAGGTCACATTTGCTGATGATGGAGTTATGGGGTCGTTTTCTGGTTCGGTTGTCTTGAAAACTTGTCGCATAGTGAATGAAGTACACGATTGTTCGCTTCTTTGGCCTGTCGACATCAACCTAATAAGGGGTAGTTTCGGTTTTTCCACCAAATCATCAAGATTGCCTTCCCAATGCTGGTTTAACCAATCGCAAATCACTGGAATCGGGATGCCAAATTGCATTGGGAGATCCTTTTTCCAAGAGGATGAAGAAGATGATGACGTGAAAGAGGATTTTGTGTTTGGAGATGTGGCTAACTTCATTGGGTCACAGACCATGAACGAGATGTTACCATGGGCATCGAACCCGGCTGAACCAGGGCTCCATGTTACACCATCGGTGCATACTTTTATGAGGTTGTCCGTGGCTATAACCACCTTTCCTTCACCAACTGTGAGCTCGTTTTTGTCGGTGTAGCCTAGGATGTAGACTATACTACCCAGGTTCAGACCGGGTTTTGAACAGGTTTTCAAGTAGTGAGGCTGCTGAGTCGACACATTCGAGTCTCCATCCATGGAGTCGAGACCCACTATTGTTAGATCGAGAATAGAGCTAGTTATGAAAAACCTGTAATTCGATTTGATGATGTGAGAAATTTTTTGTAGAATGCTACTTTGATAGGTAAAACTGAAGAGATCACTAAATGTAAGGTTTTCTAAATTGTTACATTATGATTTGACCTGATTCTGACATAAAAGGGATAGCATTTTTGCACACTGTTATTCATAACGAATATACCTAAATATTCTTTGAACTATTCATGATGAATATAACTAAATGTTCATGAACTATTCATGATGATTATAATGAATATCATGATTCATGCATTTTCATTATTCATAGTACTCGTCATGAATGTCTATCACGATATTCATAAAGAATAATTGGTTCTCACTCACCTTGTTCTTCTTTAAAAAAAACCACTTCAATTGATTTTCTTTATCATTCAAAGTCGTTATTCAAACAATTTATTCAGCACAACAACCCAACAAAAATTTATCGTGTATCATATAGACGAGCGGCAAAATGGTTATTTCTAACATTCATACCGTTTATTCAGCACAAGAAACGAACATTAATTTATCTAACATCAGACATGTTTATCAATACAGACAACTTTATCCATATAGACTTAATGGAAAACGAACCGAAATGCCCCTTAGATCCAGACACTTGTTGTTCCTAGATGTTTCATAATTAGGTGGACTCTCTCTTACGAGTGATTCATCCAATAAACTTTCAAGCAATATAAACAAATTCCGCCATGGAAGGCCTTTTTGGACATTTCAAGCTACCATATGAGAATATGAGATGGTTGATTTGGACATAAACGACAATTGTAACAATAAGCTTGTATCTAGAATTCAACTGATTCAATATGCAATTATCAAAAACGGAACAAGAAAAGCGAGGGGAAAATTGAATGAATGTAGCACTTGCAATCAAAATTGAATTAATTAGGGCGATTAAGCTCCAATTTATCAGATCTACAACCATCACCAGATTCGAATTCAAATGACACACACACACACACACATATATATATATATATAACAACACATTAGCATCGGATCAAATTGAGGCATTAACTGCATAGGTACCTGTGAGGGAAAAGAGAAGCACCGACACCGTTTTGAAGGCGGATCTCGGCGGCCTCAACGGCGGCTACCGACGGAAGGATGGCGTGAGTTGTAAGCAGAAGGTTGCGGTGGATAAGGAATCCAGTACCGGAAAGCAAGCCGCTGGTAGAAATCCGAGCCATGGCGGGACCTTTGCCGGAATAAATAGAGGCTTTAGTTCTCTCTGACTTGCCTCCACCATTACAGAAACACCATGACTCCCCTAAAACTCTCATTGCTGCTTTCAATCCTCAACTGTGTCACGTTGTTAAAGCTTTCAGATGGCTGGATGTCGGTCAACCATTTTGTGCGTGAGAAGAGTGAGTTCAGGTTGACAATGGCGTTTGTTGAGACTGGTTGAACCAAGGGAGGTTCTTATGGGGGTTGTTAATGGCGGGTATGGGGGAGGAAAGAAAGGGACGAGAAGCTCATGAAATTCCTAGAAAGGGAATTGAATGCTGCACAGGGTTTCAACTTTCAACCAGCCAATTTAAGGATTGATTAGTAATTTACAACGGTTTTTTTTATTCTTTTTTATTTTTATGAAATAGTAAATGTTAACTTATTTTTGTTAATTATTTTATAATAGATCATTCAAAATATTTACAAACTAAAACTCAAATTAATAAAAAAAAAATCATGTTCAACTGTAATCCTTTTTTCAGATAAAATATTAATTATATTCGATGTTCTAAAAGGCTCACTGCGACAGTCGTCATGGCGCGTCGTGGCTCAAGGCTTGTGTCTCACGTCACGCTATGCTTGTGGCATGCCATGGTCTAATGCGTTGTCTTTTATAACGCGATATATGATTTTTCTTTACATTTTTAATGTCTTATTTGCTAATTTTTAATATATAACCTAATTTAACTTGTTTATTGTCATTGACTCATCGATTAATAGTACAAAACATATGTTTTTATATATAATATTATATATGATATAGAGATTTGTCGCCACAAGTCACGCCTTGATGAACGTCATGGCCTCGTCGTGGCTCCTGAGGCTTGAGGTTTGGCCTCGCCGCCGCGCCACGCCTCACGTCATTTAGAACCTTGATTATATTGTTAAAATATTATTTATATAGGAATATTTTATATTTATAGAATTTCACTCTCTGTTTTGTTTTCTTCGATTTAACAATCGAGTTGTTAAAGGAAAAAATCGTCCATAATCTCTATTTTTTTATTTTATAAAATTTGTTGAAAATGTCATTATAAAATCTCTAAACTATGCTATTTTAAAATTATTTTTATTCTAATAGGTATGTTAAAGTTCTATTTAAATAGAGAAAAATAAAAGATAGAAATATTTAAATATCTCTAAATTTAAAAAACAACATACTAATTAAATTTGACAATAAAAGTAAAAATAATTAAATTTCAAAAAACAAGCATATTTATGTATTGCACCCCAAATTTTACTATGATTATCATATGCATAATAATAATAATATTTTTTAAAAAATTAATATTAAAATTAACAATTAAATGTTTTTCTTTAATATAAAAAATAGCTATAGCATCCACAACTTCAATGCCACCTTGGCAATCCATGACTCCATGTGCAATATAACCACAAACAATTGCATTTCCATCCACTTTATAGTCACCAAAAGGAAATAAAATAATACCACGAGCAGAATCAAACTTAAGATCTCAGTTTCTATCATAAGAATATAAACTTAACATTTTAATTTTGTCTTTCAAAATTAACCATTTAGATAAATACAACTAAAAAAACGTTAGTCAGAAGCCACTTAGGGGCCGTTTACCTAATCACTTACCCGGGTAAGTGCTTATCGGTAAAATTCAACACTATCACCTACTTCCTGGGTAAGATTTTAGTCCACCAAAATGGCATCGTATGCTACAATTTAACCGGTAAGTGCTAACCGTGGTAAGAGTCGTCACGCTCATTTACCATGTAAGACTCTAGGTCCTCGCTTCCGCTCTTACCGGGTAAGATTCTTAGTCCTTGCCATATTCATCCGATAAGCTAATATGACTTGGTAAACACTTACCCGGGTAAGCGTTTTGTAAACGACCTCTTACTAAACTTTTACCGAATAAGTAATTACTAGTAAAAAAAGTTATTATTCTCACCTGCCTTAGCCTTATTAGGTAATAATCTGTCATTCTCGGCTATAAGGATAGATTGTTGGTATCTTGATCCTTATTATTCCTCTTAATGGGACGCATTCTCGGTCTTTTAATTTTATTCCTAACACTCATCGTGGGTAAAAAAGAAATTGTAAATTTAATAATTAAAACAAAAATATAACAACCAATAAAATAATATCAACTCCTCTATGCAAGGATAAAAAGATCCGATTTATTGATTAAATAATAAATAAGTGTACATAAAAAACTATAGGCTTATATAGAGGGACCATTGGTAGAAATTAATTTTTTAAAATTAAGCTACAACTCATTTTAATAATTGTCGGACTCAACATTTCATCCATTTTTGTCTAACAAGCATTTGACACGAATTCTTGAATAGATTACATCTTTATATATACGGCGTTTGGTTTATTTTATAAATGGAAATAAAAATGAAAAGGGAATGCAGGAGAATGGAAATAGAAATAAGCATTTCATTAATATTGTTGGTTAAACCAATATAATTAATTAAAAAAATATTTTATATAATATTTTTAATACAAATATGTAACGTCCATCATGAAAATAAAAAATATTTTCCATTCAATATCGAGAAATGAAGGGAGAATTTTCATTCCTCCTTGGTCAGGAATAGAAATTAAAGGATTTGAGATAATGGACATATTATATTATATTATATCAAACCAAACAACAGTTTTCATTATCATTTTCATTTCTTATCCCCTTAATACTCCCAACCAAACACCCCCTTATTCTTTTAGACTCTACTTTAAACTCATAATCTCAATTTCAAATAATTTGATTTATTTTTCGAGTAAAATGTACAACCAAAACAAGAAACAAAAACGTTAGAGCATCTCCAACTGGTTTGTTATAATTTTTCTAAAATAGAGAATCAAAAGTTAAAATTTTTAAAAAAAGTTACATTCATCTCCAATAGCTTTGCTATTTTAGAGATTTTAACACAAATTATATTATATAATATTCTCTAATTTATATTCTCAATACACTTTAAAAAAACTTAATATAAAATGATAAAAGAACTATGTTATTGGTGAGTGAATAAAATAATTATTTTTCTCTTCTATTTAGAGATTTCTCCATGAATCTCTATTTTAACAAACAAGATAGCAATGATATTAGAGAAAAATAACAAACAAAAATTCATTTTTTACTATTTTAGCAATACTATTGAAGATGCTCTTATCAAACACAACATTATAAACTTTGTTATTGCACGACCCAAATGAACGTCGTTATGAGGTGATCCAGACAAACATGTCACATGACCAAGGGACCCTCAAAAGCCTTCGTTAATAATTGATTGGGATAATAACTTTCAAAACCTTAGTTATTAAAGGCATGACCGACTTTTAACGTAGGGGTCATTTATCAAATGCTTATCCGGGTAAACACTTACAGACAAAATTAAACACTATCACTTACTTACCGGGTAAGATTTTAGTCCACCAAAATAGTATTGTATGCAACAATTTACCCGATAAGTGCTAACCATGGTAAGAGTTGTCGTCATCACTTACTAGGGTAAGACTCTCGTCCTTGCATTCGCTCTTGCTGGGTAAGATTCTTGGTCATTGCCATATGCATCCGGTAAGGTAATATGATTTGATAAGCGCTTGCCCGGATAAGGGTTTAATAAACGGCCCCGTATTATATTTCACAAGATCGTTATACACAACTTAGGAAAACCCAATATAGATGCAAGTAAAAAAACAAATTAACCCAAGTAAACTCCGTTAGGTAACGTTTTTGTATTTCAGATCATTTGTTTTATTTATTTATTTTCAGAGCCTCTTATCTATCTGACAAAAAAGGGTAACCTCTCTTAAACCTCCTCTTATTTCTGTCCAACACCATTCTTTCGATTTCAACATCGGTTTTAACCCAAATGCATCCTGAATTTGCAAAAACACAAAACGTAGATCCGTGCTTTCTTCTGCGACTCTTTGTGTAGCCGAATGTGAGCAAGTATTTACTCATTTAGGGTTTTAGTTTTTAAGTTTCCTTTTTATATTTACTTAACTCTTACATCTCATAGGTACTTATCATTTACCCCTTAAGTTGTATATTTAAAAAAAACCACACCTCACAAATTAAAGCGTTGTAACACTCCATAACGAACCGTAACAGGCCATAATGCGTTAAGATACAAGCCAAGCCTTAGAGTGAAGCCACAAGGGTGTCGCGGCGAAGCCAAGCCTTGACGTCATAACGAGTTTTTTAGAAGCATGTGTGAGACACAACCAGGATCACCGCATAGCTTTCCGTGAACACGTAAAAAAAAGCATATATTCAGGCTGATAATGCAATGACACGGAGGGCAGTGTGCAGAAAACTGAGATTTGCATTGCTACATACTCTTTTTAAACTAGAAGATGATGCTAGTTTTCCATTAATTCTACTATCATTCTAGAAATCAAACAAAGTTTACCAGCCAGTACACTTGTTTAAAGTAGACAACGATCGAGGCCTCAACTGGTGTCAGACTTCTCCAATGCTGCAACAGAATGCCATTTATGGTTGTTAGATAGAAAGAACAAAATTTACTGCCAAACCCATCAACCGGAATAAACCCGGGTGTAGGGGTGGGGGACGGATTCAGAACTTCAAAGTTCAAATGTCAAGAAAATGTACCCCACTACTTAGCGGCATTAAAAATCTTTCACACGACAACTTTATGTTCATCATCAAGCGTCGGAAAAAGTATCATGTGTACTCGTAATAAGATACAAAGCCATCAGTTGTGTCCCTACCCTAAGGCCCCGTTTGGTTTGCGGGACTTGGAATTGGATGGAAATTCCAATCTTGTGTTTGATTTAAAGGAAAGTCCGGAATTGAAATCCCAGGATTTCAATGAAATCACACAACCATCGAATTAAGAAATCCCAAGGGAGTAGTTGGTATTTCACGGGATTTTCATAAGATTTATTTGTAATAATGTTTTAAAATGTGTTAAAAAAACTATAATAACCAATCAATAAAGGGTAATTCAATTATTTTTATAATTATATAAAAAAAGATTGTAGATTATTTATGAAGATCGAAGAATGGAATTCAACTCCATTCTTTATCCTGCACACCAAAAATTCCAAATCCTTCCACGGAATCCAAATCCATCAAAATCATTCCATCAAACCAAAACGCCCCCTAATAAAACATTTAAACCGCAAGTGCCTACAATAAGTGTCCACGATTCTGTTTTAATTAGTCCTAAAATAAACGTCCACTTTCAAAAGCAAATGCCTACTTTACAATTTTACCCTTAATTATGAGTCGAAAAAATTCATTACCGACTCTGTTTTTAAGAGTAAAATTGTCTTTTAATTAATTAAAAAATGTAATAATTATACATTTCTAAAACTATCTACCTTTTTCATCGTGAAGGGAGTAACTACGTGATCTCAGGCCTGTTTGTTAGCAGCTTAATGAGCTTAATGGGACTCACAGCTTATTCGGTCAGCTATACATGGTTGTTTGGTAGTGGTTTAATGATATAGAAAGTGGCTTATTCAGTAAGCTTTTATGGAGGGCTTTATGTAGAAAGCAAAACAAATTTTCCCAAATTTGTCCTCCCAATTAAAAAACACACTCTTTCCATCTATGAAAAAACTTCTCAATCAATACAGATTAATCAACACATACAGCTTTATCCATATAGGACTTAGAGGTTGTTTACTTTTTCTTACATTAAGCCCTTTATGGGTTAAGTTGTCTTTCTAGATAAAATTTGTCCGTCTAAGAGACGGGAGACCAACAGGTTTGAGGGAGACAAAGAGAGAGGGTTGGATTATTTCTGGTATTAATTATTTAAATTTGTTTGGGGTGGCTTATTGGGGACAAGTGAGGAGTCCTGGCTTATTCCATATATCCATTTTAGCTTAAATGCTTAACGATTAAGCCATAAAGAAACACTCAAGAGTAAGGATGGAAAGAGAAGTTACTATTATAGTTCAGAAGCTTCTCGATGAGATCAACATGAGTCATCAGCATTCTTCTGCAGCAGTAACGAACAAGCCCCAAAGCATCAAGAGCATCTCTGCACAAGTCAAGTAGCAAAATACGGCAAATAAAGAACGAGGTCAATTAAAGTTCATATAAAATAGGCCGCCATAATTTCCGGCCTATTACCAAAAAGAAGGGAGCATGTTAAACTTTATGTTTATGTATAACTTCTGCATCTATAGGATAATGTTTGATAGCATAGCCAGATATTAGAATTTCTCGTTGATGTAAAGAAATAGTAATAAGAAAGTGTTGACAAATGTACAGAAACATATCTTGTCAGGTAATATTATCGATCGTCAAAATGGATTGTTTGTAGACGTCTCTTACCAGGTAAGCGCTAATAGGGTAAGAGTCTTTTCACTAACTTACCGGGTAAGAACCTTAATTGTTGTCATGCCTCTTGGAGCATCTCCAATGGAGGTTCTTATAAGAACCTTTTTTTATACTTTTTGGTGCCACATCATTTACACCTCATTAACTTAAAAGTTCACAATGGTAGTTCTTATAAGAACCTCATTTTTGTGGGTCCCATGTATTTTCTACATCAATAATTATTTTATATTTATAAATAAATAACAAATATTAAATTTAAGTACCAATAAAAAATGAGGACATTGACATTTCACACAAACTTCATGGTAAGATACAAGGTTTTTAAACAAGAACTCAAAGAGAACAAGTTTCTTATAAGAACTCTCCACAATGGTAGTTCATACAAGACACCACTTTTTGCTTAAAAGAACCTTGCATTGCTCTTACCGGGTAAGATTCTCAATCCTTTTCATGCTATCCGGTAAATGACCAGATAAGCGCTTACCCACATAAACTTTTGGTAAATGGCCCTTGGACAATTACTTTAAATTTAAACGGAAAACTAACCATTTAACCCAACAAAGTTCGCCTGTGGAACCCATCTCTGCTAAAACTCACTTATCTCACTTAAAGTATGTCTGTAATTTTCCCTAATTTCAAACATAGTTCTCAGTTATTTCATTTTCATCAACACTATACAGTTATGTACTCATATTTCATTTTAAATTGATATGAAAATCGTTTGATATCCACAAAGAAGCTGTATCTCTGGGAAAACAAACGATAATACATAGACGCGGAACCCATTCGCAGCGCAAGAGAAAACACAATAGCCGTACGATTTATACTACAGTCTCCAGTGTTCATAACTCTGTGTAAACCCTAAATTCTTTCATGAACAAAACAATGAACTACATTAAATGTCTCACCCTTCCGTGTAATCAGATTGGAGAAGGTCAAGATACGTGTCCCATTTGTTTCCAATAACCTGAAAACACAAATTCTCGAATAAATTATGAAACTCCATGCATGTATATAGAGATGAATTAGGGTTTTACCTTGCCGCAGGTGAAGCATCGAACCGGAATGATCATCTTTGGTTGCCCTAATAGTCTCGGTATCGCCTCCGCTGCTTTTAGTGTTATATACCCCGGTCATCGGGGAAAGCCCTAAAAAAAAGGGAAATTAACAATTAAAATTTAAATTATTTTTTACTTCAAAAAGTATTTTATTTTAGAAAATATAGTATTATTTATTTTGTTAAAATAAATTAATAAATTTTATTTTTCTCTTCTAAACATTTTACTTCAATGTCTCTTACTTGCTTGATTTAGTAACCTCGTGTTCTCATCCACTTTAAGGTTAGGCTACTCGGGATTTTCTTGACTATTCTTTAAAACATCTGAGATTAATCGAGGTGTGGATAAGCTGACACAAAAATTCATGGTTAACAAAAAAAAATGCAAAAAAGATTAGGTGCGCACAAGCTAGTTTAGACTGCTTTTGTTGTCGAGGAAATACCCGATACTTCTCTTATAAACACTATACCGTTGTATTGTGTTTTTATTTATGCTCATTCTTATTTGACCTCTATTCAATTAAACCATTATTGATATCTATCTTAAATATTGGACCATATCTATAGGGGCCGTTGTGTTAAGATTTGGAATTGAATTTCATTTCAAACATGTGTTTGGATTTGAAATCCCGAAATTTCAATAAAAACTTACAACCAACAAATTTAAAAATTCTTTGAAGATGACTTTCATTTCAAATCTAAATTTCATGGATTTCAGTTGTTTCTATCACATCCCTAATCTGCCCCTTTCGTCAAATATGCACTAATCTCTCCATCACCTCCCCATCGTGTGTTCTCAATCTCTCAAACCGAAGCATAATAAGTATGATCGTAATGTTTAAAATGCATTACAAATCGTACAAATCAAACACACCAAAGATTGCAAATCATTCCGATTTCAAATCCCACCAAATTCTGCAAATCAAATAAATGAAACTTTGGAGAAAAACGGTATTAACCAAGGATTTTACCCTCCTCGACCTGTTTGTTAGAAACTTAATGACATGGGAAATGGCTTATTCAGTCAACTTTTAGGGGAAGCTTTCTACAGAAAACCAGGTTTTTTTCCACTTCTATCCCAATTAAAAAACACGCCGCTTCCCTCTCAAACAAAAACTTTCTCAATCCATACAAACAGTTTTATCCATACATGACTTAGGGCCTGTTTACTTGTGACTTATTGGGCTTAATGAAGGAAATAGCTTATTCGCACAGACAAATTTAGGTGTTTACTTATGACTTAATGAGACAGCTAACAGCTTATTCGCTCAGTATATTTTTAGCTCTTGTCCACATTAAGATGAAAGAATGAAAAAAGTGACCATTTTACCCTTGAAATAACATAACCCTATTTCTCATTTCTCCCTCTCTCTCTCTCAATTGTCGCCTCCATCGCCTCCATTTTCCAGTTCGCTCTCCAAGATTTCTCCGGCCATGGTTTCTTCTCCGGTGACGCAGGCGGCATCGGCAGCACCAGCACCTCACTCTAGCGGCGATTGTCTTCGGTTGCGGCGACTCCTTATCCTACCTGTCGATTCCCTTCAAACCGTAGCTAGAGTTATGGATTTCTTTTTTTTTCATTTGTGTCTTGCTTACCCTCTCAGAACTGTTGATTTTCTGCAGGTTTCCTTGTTTACATTCTTGGTAGTTTCATCAACTTTGCTCTTTGTTGGTAGTTTCATAAATTTTGGTAGTTACATTGTTGATAGTTTCATAAATTTTGCTCATTGTTCTGAGTTTGTTCATTGAAGGTAGTTTCACAGATTTTTGTTCATTGTTTAGATTTTGATTGTGGATAGTTTGTTGATTCTTTGATTGTTCATTGTTCTGATTTTGTTCATTGTTCATTGTTTATTATGGATAGCTTTTTGATTCTTTGTTATCTTTTTTCTCAATAGGGGTAAATTCGTCATTTCTGTTATTCAGACTTGTGATTCAGATAAAAAAAGTAAACAAGAACAATTTATCCGGACAGATAAATTTAACCAGACAGACAAATTTATCCATACAGGACTTAATGAAAATTTTGGTAAACAGCCCCTTAATGACAAACCAACCAAACAACCACTCAGTCTCGTTCATTCCTGCTTGCATCTTTCAAGTCACAAGAGATCGATCATTTGAATCCTCCAATCCTCAAAAATATGGTAACAATGCTTTACCCAAGTGTATGCAAATATTATGGAGATCTATAACAAGTTATCTGCATTTTAGCTTTAAAAAGCGAGCACGACAACGATGCAAAACCTATGACTCGTCTTTTGTCATATCACGAATCCGAGCCCGCAACTGTTCCTCTCGTGCATGCTTTGCAGCTAGAGCTTCCTCATCGAGAACTTGGATGGGCAACCATTCTGGCCATCTGAACCAACTATTTTTCTTCTCACTAGCCATGGATTCATATATGTCCTTAAAAACAGGCCTTAATTTAATAGCAGCATAATCAAGTGAAGTTCCCACGACAGCGATCCCAATGGAGTAACGGATTGCACCAGCAGGACCACCTGAGATCAATATGTGATAAGAGCTTGTGTTAGTTGCCTACTATATTTGATAAAATTCAAGTGATTATAGTGAATTATAAAGTGATTGTCGTTTCTTCTGAATAAATATATGTTTATTCTGAATATATATATATATATAACTAAGAATTCAGGAAAAATAATATGAATCCCTACAACAACCATATGTTCTAATTACCGTTTGGTTTTCATTTACTGCTCTTATTATTTATTCGTGATTACTGATCTTAAACCAATTGTTTTATTCTAATTAAATGACAATTGGGGGAATCTACAACAGCTAGCGCTAGAAATGAAATAAAGTTTTCAGTCATATGGAGTACTCCCTTGGTTACAAAGTGTTAAACATATAATTATTACACTGAACCCATAATTGTTATAAATTCTTATTCCATTACCCTTCTAAGTTATGCCATCTTTGAACTTTCTTCATAAATAGAAAGACTAGCAAATGGATAGACGAAGTATTAGTTAGATCTTAGATGCTCCTAAATTAGGTTAAACAGCCAACAAATAAATAAACAACAAAATTTCTCAGCCCTAAAAAGTGATACCTCAACTCTGGCTAGTTTATACTTCCTCACTCCAGTTTTAGAGAGTACAAATGATTATGACAGTTAATATTTGCCAATTTCTAACAGTGTTCAGCACCTATGCCCCTACACAGATATTGGATTTCCCATTTGGAGTTGTGTGGTAGATGGTTCATTGATAACTAACCTTGCAATCTGCCTAGAATAGCACCAGTACCAAATCCAGCAATTGCTGAGTCAAAGAGATCATCAGGCTCTGAATGCCTGCTAGCTCTTACGATCTCCCGAGCACCTGCATTAAAGGAAACATGTTAGAAGACTCAAGGTTCCACCCCTTTATATCATGTTCTTCCATTGAATCCATTCTCCATTTTGTTATTCAAATGGGCCCCAAAATCACATTTTCATTCTTCTTATTTTGGGACTGAAAATAGAAAACTAAACAAAAATGAATGGGATCCAATATTTTCTCAGAAGCCACTATCATTAAAGCTAGATATGTCTTCATCAATCAATTATTCACCTAAACGTTCCTACTACAAAAGACATCCATGACAGCCCATCGGGTACTAAACGCCATGCACACACACTCAATAACCCAAAAAAATCCCATATGTCCCAACAAAGCTACTAACTCACTACTTCTGGTCAAAAACACCTAATTCTGGTGGTCCAGATAGCATACTCATGTTCCGGGTAATTAACAATTGTGTAACAAGGATGACAATAATTAGCAAACTAAAACCAAAACAAGATTCAAATACTATAATTTATAGTTTAAAGTTAACTTCTTAGGGGTAACTTCCCATAACACCATCATCCATGATAAGAGTTCTTTTAACAAAGTAACAGGCTATGGTACTACCACAACGATCTTAACATAAGTCAAAGGCATCCCTCCCCACCCTTGCAAAGGCAAAACTCTTGATGCAGTAGTGTTTCCCCAACTAGTAGCAACGGTCTATAAGCCATGATAATATCATTTCGTTGATAGCTGATCATAAAGATGGTTTCAGTATTGATATAGAAACAAAACAAATAGATACAATACAACAAAAGGAGAAGATGATAGTTTACCACAATAGCAGCCAGTGACAATGGCGAGATTAGTGGCATAAGTTGCAGACATATTTGCAACGCCGTGTACCTTCCGATGTCTTGATACTAATCCAATTCCTCCTCCCACGATTCCTAATCAAGAGACAAGTATTCAAAACATAGCTACAGCCTCCTTTTTAGGTGTGTTTGGGAACTTTAATTCCATGGATAGGAAGCAAATGCATTGAAACTTTGAAGTAAATGAACTCCAACAACGATTCCAAACCATAAATTCCATCATCCCAAACACAACCTTAGAATCTCTATACGAATAGTTCTTCAAAATTCAAAAATAGAGTAAAAACTACCAACATAAACAGTGAGGCAGCCAAAAATAGAGCAGTTTTTTCGTCAATTTGATCAATATCCTACCGCAAATTCAAAACTAAGACGGTGTTTGGGATTGCTTATTTTTTTGACTTATGCTTATTTTTAAAAGTGTTTATCGGAAAAGGAGTTTTTTAAAAAGTGTTTGGATTACCTTATTGTGGTGTGGAAACGTGATAAGCAAATAAGGGGGTGTTTGGGATTGCGTTTCAAAATTGCTTTTCTGCTTATTGCGTTTCCAGGAAGCTCATGAGTGTTTGGATTTAAAAAAAACTGCTTATCACGTTCCCAGGAAGCAGATAAGGAGTTTTTTGAGAAGTAGATCCAAAGTGACTTTTCAGGAAAGGAGATAAGTCATAAGTAGATAAGGAGAAGCATTTTTCAAACGCACTCCCAAACACCCCCTTAGTGTTTGGCAAATTTTGCTTATATATGTAAAATGACCAAAAAGAGCATTCTTCTAGTGTGTCTTGTGTAGTAGGGTTTAAAAAAGTTGGGTTAAAAATGTAATTTGGATAAATAAGTTGATAAGGAGAAGCAAATAGGCTAGTATGGAGTAATTTATCAAAAACAACTTATTTGCGGACTTTTGTTTTTTTTTTCAATCCACAACACTAGAAATAGCTTATTTGCGGTTAGGAAAATCTATACGCAAATAAGTCAAAAAAATAAGCAATCCCTAAAAGTTGAAAGACGAAAAGCCAACTATACGAACTATAATTGCAATATCAACTTCACCATGAACTCTTACCTAGTTTCGGCACAAAATAAAACACTAATTTCGAGCACAAGTCACATAAAAACGATACAAATAATCCGATACATATAACCCTAAATGTTCAATCATTTGCTGCTGTTCATATTCAATAATTTTGCAAAAACAAAATTAAAACATATAAATTTGGGGGAAAACCTCCGAGGAAAGTAGGATAGAGAATGCGACTTCTCCAACTGATTCCGTCTTCTTCTAGGGTTTTAATTTCATCGGTCGATTCCATTTCCAAGCATACTCTCAAATCTCAATGTTGATTGAGGTGCTTTTTCAGGTTCATACTCGAATCGGCCGACTAAAAGCAGCTGTCCGGTTTGATAATCTGAATCAAATTGGACCGGTTCAATAAGTAAACCAAATTGGGCCGATTCAATATGTAAGCCAAATTAGCCCAAAAAGATAGTTTATGGGTTTTCTCACAGGCCCTAAACATTACCCATAAGCTCTTATTTTAAGAGCATCTAACAGGTTTGCTATAATTTTTCTAAAATAGTAAATCAAAAGTTAAAATCTCTAAAAAGAGTTACATTTATCTCCAACAGATTTGCTATTTTAGATATTTTAACACAAATTATATTAATATAATATTCTCTAATTTGTATTCCCAATACATTTTAAAAGAAAAACTTAATATAAAATGATAAAATAATTATGTTATTGGTGGATTGAATAAAATAATTATTTATCTCTCCTATTTAGAGAATTATAGAGAATTCTCTATATTTAGAGATTTCTCCAAAAATCTCTATTTTAGCAAACAAGATAACAATGTTGTTGGAGAAGAATATCAAACAAAAACTCATTTTTTCTATTTTAGCAATGTTGTTGGAGATGCTCTAAACAAGCTATACAACATAAAATCATGAGTGAACTACAAATTTGGTCCCTGTGGTTTGTCAAACGTAACATTTTTGTCTTTGTAATTTTGAAATTACAAGATGGCTACCATGATTTACAAACGCCTGAATTTGGTCTCTATCTCTAACAGTCGTTAAAAAATCGGTTTAATAAAGGACATTTTCTTTATTTAATCGATTTTTTTGTTTTTTACCCAATGAAAAATGATTTTATGGTTTTGATTGGTAAAAGAAAAAAAATCGATAAAATAACTAAAATACCCCTCATTTAACAAAAATATTTAACCGTCACTATAGAGGGGACCAAATCCAGACGTGTTTTAAGACCATGATGGTTATCTTACAACTTCAAAACTACAGAAAAAATATTACTTTAGATAAACCACAAGGGCCAAATTTGTAGTTTACTTTTAAATCATTAATATTGGTTGAAATAATTAATATTTTAATTACTTGGATTGTTTTTCATCCCATCCTCCTATTTAAAAATAATATAAATAGTTACAAAGAGTTGGGTTCCGCTAAGAAATGTCAGATTTGATGAAAAGCATGAGAAGTGGTTATCAACTGTTGGATGAGAAATAGACGAACTTTAGATGAGATGCACCGAGATTAGATGCACCGGATCAATTTCTTTTTAAGGCACAATTCATGGGAGGATATTTGATTAAAAGTTATCAACGGCTTAAAAGTACAAAAATGACATTTCTCACCAAAAATTGAACTTTTCACATGATCCCATGCCTAGTTACAAAAGCATACATATGTAGACTGTAGTTAATAAATTTCGTTACCGAAAAACGATTGCCAAAATCACATAAAACACCACATATTTCAATACCACGATCGTATTGAAAATCAAACGATGTAACAAAACTCCAGCTATATACAAATAAATGGGCGAAATTTTTCTTGCTTCAAACGACACCCTTTCCTCCGGAAAAAAAATCATCGTTCGCGTGGTATAAATCATCAATAAAATAAAAATAAAGAATAAATATAAATCATCAAGCTGCTGATGCATCTGCATCATGCATCAGACCCTGAGTAACCATTTCCCCCTTGATCTGCTCCTGCTTCTGAGTCACTATTGTTCTGCTGTTGATGCTCAAACTTCATCCTGGAACTAACCCTTCTCTGGTTCTCTGAAAAAAATCCCAATTTCATTTTCATTATATTAATATATATATATAAAAAAAACTCCAAACAAAATGGGGTTAATTCAATAATTTTAGCCATTTTGGCAAATAATTTAGTGCTAGTTTTCAATTCATATGAAGCAAATATAATTACTTTTGCTGTTGATTGCAGAGCGAGTCATTGCTAAGAACTCGTCCCAACTCAGTTTACTCAGTTCGTCCTTTTGTTCGATCGTGAGCTCAAAGTTTGGTTCCCTCCCACACATGAAAGCAGCCCTGCAAGAAACAGAATATAAACAGTTGGGTATGGAGCCAAAACAGCTTTTTGTTTGTCGTTATCTTTTCAAGTCTTATAAAAGGTGTGAGAATATGTGGAACGATATTATAAGCTACTAATACGTTTTCCCCCAAAGCGAACTCGGATCCAATTCTAGCCGATTGGATTCCAACACACCCCCTCTGAGGGCATCTCCAACCCAACCACTAAAAAAGAACGCTAAAAACACTAAAATTGGTGGGTCCCTTGAACATTTAAAAAAAACAACTCCAACCACACTAAAGAAACACTAAAAACATCTTTAATATTATAATAATATAAATAAAAAAATATTACTTAATGTATTAAACTATTAATCTATATATATAATTATAAAAGGTGAATAGAATACTATTATTTGATTTTAGAGGCCTACTTCATTGGCCTCCAAATATATAGGTCACCTTTATTGACCGCCATTTTTTAGTGTTTTAGTGTTGGGTTGGAGATGATCCGTACACAGATTGTCCAAGAGTGTCGAGTCCTTAAAGTGGAAGACCTATACCATGTGAAAATATGTGAAACAGAGGTTGGACGAGCATAGATTGTCCTAGAGTGTAGAGAGGGTGCTAGACATTGCCCTAGAGTGTCAAGTACCTAAAGTAGTAAGACTTTAGGGGCGTCTCCAATGGGTAACACCAAATCCATAAAAATTGGTGTAAAATTTGGATGCAATCGGTAAATCTTGTCCAATGGGTTAACACCAAATCTTACACCAGAATGTAAGATTCTAGGTGTATTCCTTTTTATCTTCTCCAATTGGTGTAAATGAAGTGTTACACCAAATTTGGAGTGTTACTATTCGTTACGCCAAATTTGGTGCAAGATTTCATGTCCCCATTGGAAATTACCTGTCATACAAGCGGGCGGCTTCCTCTTGAGAGCTCACGGTGCCCAGATGGATTTGTTTCTTGTCAACTTTGATTGCAGCCTGCCATTTCATGTTTTTGTAATACACCCCTCTCATTATGCATGCTTCTTGGTTCTCAAAATTCTTCCTTCTATGTCGTTTTCGTCTCTTGAACTCTGGGATCACAAAAACGATCGTATTAAAGAGAAAAAGCAACGCGCAAATAAAACTTCTTGAAAATGTAATACTCCCTCCGTCCCAAAATAAGTTTCCACATTTCTATTTTTAGTTTGTTAAAATAAGTGTTCACATTTACAAAAGTGTGTGCCTTTTTCATTGTGGACATTTATTTTGGGAGGGAGGGAGTACCTTTTAATGAAGAGACTTGTAAATGTGGATAAAGAAACTTGGGAAGATGGTTTCTATCATTCAAACCGTCATCATGCGGGTTTGTTCATATGGTGTGTGACTATGGGTCCCACGTTCTTGATCCAGCAAGAAACAAACATGGACCCGCAAAATGAAGGAAGAACGGAGAAAAATGATAGTGAGTTGTTTTTAAGCCTCCAGTTATCCTTTTCTCCACTCCGTTCTGCTCATTTCTCCTCGAATCAAGTAAGACCCCACAATCGCAACTTAAATGTAAATTATCCCCAAAAATAAACCAAACTAAACTAGCCCGATAGATGAGCCCCACAAATGAAAACTGCAAATATTGACTTTACATGCTCTCTATGAATTTATCATATATGTCTTTCTCTCTTTCTATTCGTATTGCTAAATTTACTCATATATGGCTTTTCAAATTTTAGCATATTTGTATTTATCCCTTTCACACACTTTTGACTAGATAGGGGTCTTCATGGAAACAACTTCTCTACTCTTTAGGGTAGAGGTCAGGTTTGTGTACCTCTTAACCCCAACCGCACCTGGAGGTGGGATATACTAGGCTCGTTTTTATATGCTTTTTACCTCGATAGCAAGTAGTCAAACCAGAGGCAAAACAATATTTAATCCGTGGATAATATGTGGTATCAGCCATTTTCTTAAACCATATGGCAAGTCAAATCTCGTATTTTATTGAACGGGGCTAGGTTGAATCATTTATGTACCAAAGACAAGTAGATCACCTTACCCGGTTTCTATTTATTTAGAAAAAAAGAAAATCCGAACCAAAATGGAAAAGCGGCTAGATGGAATAGATAGATTCAATGAATCTTATCAGAGTATCAGACTAAGAAAAGAAGGCATAATGACTAGTGAGTAACTTCAAAAGAAACAGACCTGGATGCAGAACCGGCTGCTTATTAGATGAGCTAGATTCATTGACAATTGAGGGTTCGGGTTCTTCGGATTTTGTATTTTCCTGCTATATACATGGATAACATAAATGTTGTTTAATAGCAAGTGACAAAAAAATAAAAGAAAAATAAATTCTACATCCACTCTGAAAAAGAGTCCACTTGTTGATTTTTAAGTATCAAATGAGTTGCATTTTAACTTTAGATTTGACTAGAATGTTTTCTTTTCTACATTTAACTATATACAATGTATTATAAAAAGAAATGTTTTGAAGACTTGTGTGTGTTTTAAGTGTTGGGTGGGAAAGTTCATACAAAATGCTCACTAGCTATAAGTAGTTCAATATAATTCCTCCTCCCAAAGGAAAATTGCTACAATTTCCATTATGAAATACCTTATGATAATTGCAACGTTTCTTTCTTTCAAAATTTCCAAGTTAAAATTACTTATTTGCCCGTTATCATCATTACAAATGAACGAGTGGTGTTAATTAGGGTTCACAAGATTCCTCTATTTTTTCTTTTATTGAAAGGCATTTCGGATTTCTAACAACTAGTCAAACATCTTCCTCAAACCATATACTAAGTCAAATATTTGCATATTTCATAGGTCGGAAGGAGTACAAAACCGTTATCCTAAAAAACTTAGGGCCCGTTTGTTTTGAAATTTGAAGTAATGTTTTTGAGGGATTTGGATTTCGTAGAAGATTTGGAATTGTAAGGATTTGGAATCTTTAGTGTATTTGGTTTCAATGGAATTGAATTCCATTCTTTATAAATAATTTATAGAAACAAATTATAAATTACCTTTTTATTAATTGATTATTACAATACGAATGTTTTTAACATAGTTTAAAACGTTATTACAATTTACAAACAAATCATATGAAATCCTGCAAAATGCCAATTACCCCCATGGGATTTCAATTCCGGGCTTCCCTTTAAACCAAACGTCAGATTGGAATGGAATCCAATTCCAAATCCCGCAAACCAGAATATCGAGAATAAACCAAAGTATTGAGTATTTAGATAAAAGGGTTCTGCCTTTATAATTTCTAATCATATAATTACAAAATCTTCATCTCCATGTTTTATTCTAAAATAAATACCAATACTACCCTTGTATTCCTTCTCTTGTGAGATGACGACTTCCCCTCTCCGTGCATCCTGAACGGGATTTGGCAAGGGGTAGAAAAAACCCTGCTTCCTAGACGCTAATAAGTTGGTTTTCCATCAAGTTCTGTATGGATAAAACTGTCGGTGTGAATTAATCTGTCTGTACAGATTGGTGGGTGTTTGTTTGGGAGGTTTTCTTCATGGATGGAAGGAGCGTGTTTTCTAATTGCGAGGGGCAGGTATGGAAAAAACTTGGCTTTCTGCACCCCCCCCCCTTGAAGCTTATTGAATAAGCCACTTTCTATATCATTAAGCCATCACCAAACAGTCATGTATAGCTGACCGAATAAGTTGTGAGTCCCATTAAGTTCGTTAAGCTGCTAACAAACATGCCCTAAGCTACATATCACTTCCATTTAGAAGATCTAATTTGACTTAAATCATTCAACATTTCAAGCTTAAAGCATAGTTATTCCACTATAACAACACCCTACTACAAGTAACTTTGATATCAAATATATTCATCAAAAAGGCAAGATATCAATCGTTTTCTCTTACATCTTTACTTGCTGGTTCTTCTTTGCAAAGATTAGGTTTCAAGATTTTATGAGCACGAGATAAAAGCTACAATTCATGTATTTTAATTTCATATATAAGGTATTCTTTTTTTGTCTATTTTTTTTTGTTTTTTTGACCTCATTGTAATGGAAAATTTAGCAGCAACAATCAAGTTTTGCATGGGAAACAATAAAGGTAACATAATATGATTGTTTATTACAAAAGGTAAGTATTAAACCACGATTTCTATGCTTACCTCATCAGGCTGGTCAAAGTAAACCGGAGGCGAAGGATGCATGCTAGCCGATCGTGTGCTTTGCATCCAATTTCCAGGTGATTTCCCATTTTCATATGATGAAAGAAAATCAAGAAAAGGACTCCTCCCTAAATTTTACCATTGAATATCATCAATAAATGATTAAAAAAATACCTATACACAAAAATGTAAACCGAATACTCTGTGTATTCAATATCAGGTGTAAAATAAAGAAAAATACGACCAACATATTACCCCCCGTAACATCAACAAGATCTGATAAAATATATATTGGGTTGGATTCCGGTGAGAAGTTGAGGTTAATGTGAGAAGGTGAGAAGCGGTTATCAACCGTTGAATGAGAAAGTGACACGCATTAGGATGAGATGCACCGAGATAACATGCATCGAGATGCACTGGATCAATTCCCTTAAAGCCGCAATTCATGGGAGGGTATTTGATTAAAAGTGGTCAATGGTTTAGATCCACTTCTCACGCTAACCTCGACTTCTCACATGATCCTTCACCTATATATATATATATATAATACAACATAGACGTACCATAAAGTTTGATGAGTCTTTGTCTACGGATGCTCACCATATTGTCTTAAGCCGATCCTAGCATCATATAGAAACAAAAACTTTAACTTATACACATAGAGAAATAGAAGAACAAGACGGATAGATGCAAATGATCTCATATTCTGTTCCATGAATGATTTTCCTGGTATAAGAAAGCAAAACGGCTTTTTTATTACAACAAGAAGATTAAGTTTTACCACAAGCATAGCCATTGCATACAACAAGATTGTCAAGATGTTAGACAACGATTCTGGAGGTCTCTAATAGTTGTCATAGTGAATTTTGAAGGTCAAACAAGTATTCCGCTTTCATAAAATATCAAGTTTCTAAGGAAAAACTAATAGCTACAATAAATATTTAAACCAAACCAAACAAACCCAGTATCCCACCCGGAGGCGGGGAGGCGGGGTCTGGTGAGGGAAGTATGTAGGAAGACCTGATCTCTATCCCAAAGAGTAGAGTGATTGAAAAGTGTGACGAAGAGATGAGACAAAGTAATAATATACAAATAAAAATATGTCCAGAAAAGCATACCCGATTTAAAGAGCAAGAAAGTATTAGTAACACGAAAAATTAGTAGGCCTTAAAATGACAAAGGGATATATTCTTACATGAATGACAAATACAAACCCTAAATTCAAAGTAAAAGAATGACTACTATCATTGAACCAAAGGAGGACTTGTTAATGTTTCCTTTGAAATACTTGTACTAAATTAGTCTAGTATCCAACATGCTTATACTAATCAAGACTTTCAACCCCCTTTCCAACCCTTTATGCACATATGCATTTAGCATTGTGTTTATGTGCACATGTACTTTTCACGGCATGCTACTTTTCCGGTACTTCACGGACAAAGAGGGTTTCAGGAGCGAACCAAAGTCTAATAATGCTATCCATTTCAAAGACAAAACCAGTGAGGCATTTCATCAAACACACGTGACTCATATTCAAGATTCACAAAAAAGAATGGTGTTGCCTAATCCAAGTCAACCCGATAATATTTGACATTTCATGGCTGGTCTAGCTACTTCTAATCAGGGTTAAAGACACACAAAACCCCCCAAGAGAATTTCAAGATCATAACAGAAAATGTGACAGAATCTTTGCATCTAATCATAATTCAAACACCCCAAAAAGGAATACAAGACCATTCTGTGTATATTTTCTTGAATTAAGCAAACAAAATCAAAAGAACACACTCACAATGAACCAAACATCCTAGCAAATAGAGATAAGATGTCAATAACTTAAACCAAATAAAAACAAAAAAAAACCCAAATTGTCTTCAAAAACGCAAGTCAACCTACCACCTTTCATGACAAATTACAAGAACCCAAAGTTTTACCCCTTACTTGCAAATCGATCAAGTAAACCCCACAAAAATAAAGATTAAATACATAAAATTTCAAAACACATAATCACACAATTTACAAACGAATGCATTTAGGATAAAGGAACAATTATGAAGAACAAAAACAAGGGCCCTTGTGGAGAGAAAAGCTACAATAAAAGAAGCCATTTTAGTAAAAGCTTTGGGTGTTTGTGAGACCTGCGAAGGTGGCGGAAGGAAACCAAGAGGGGTCGCAACTTGCAATATCGAAAGTCGAAACTGGGTTTTAATGGAATTGGTGGTTTAGTGAAATAGGATTACGAAAGCAGGGTGGTGAGGTTGGGGAGAGAAAGTTGGGACTTTGGTGAATAAATTAACCCCAAGGGGGTGTGGATGTCCAAGTTGGGCAAGAACTTTGGTATCTTATTCATATTTTTGTTTCCATTTTTTGGTATTATTACCAAAAATTTCAATTAAAAAGATTTTTCAATCAAATTAAATTATTTAAATATTATATATCTTATGGGTTGTTATGTATATCGGATTAGCGTTTAGATATTTTGGCCAGTAAGTGAGGAATAAGACTTTTGCCTGATAAATGGTTCATCAACAATCCATCTTGATAATTGATAATATTTTCCAATAAGGTAAGTGAAGGTGGCGCTCATGCGACTGACGTTTACCTGCTAAGCGTTTGGTAGATAGTCCTCTTAAAATGAATCACTTTTCTTTTCCTATGGTTTAGTGTGTTTCACGAAGGTTGTCTTTATTTTAAAATTTTAACAAAAAGATGCCGTTGTAATTGCATCTTTTGAACAAATTGGGTCATTGTGGTTGTTTTTGTAACGAGTTGGATATCTGTAGTTGCAGTTATTTAACAAGTTGGGTCATGTGATTTGCATCAGGGACCCAACTCATGAAAGAATGCAGCCATGTAAACCTAACTCGTAAAATTTTCAAAATAGGTGAGAAATTTGTTAAATTTTAGAGTAGAACATTTTTGGTGCTTATAGGTTGTTTAATGACCGATTAATCCTTCTTAGCGGTTGCTAACTAACATTGTGAAGTGGATGGCCATGGGTGTTATAATAAGGAAAAGTTATGGACCATCACTGTAGATAGTTTGTTTTAGGGACCAAATCCAAAATTTGAGCAAACCACAGGGACCACCCGTGTAATTCACTCTATCCAAAAAGTATTACAGAAAAAATAGAAAATTAAAGTTTTAGTCCCTCGTGCCTGTTTTTTGGTTTTCGCCCCTCGAAATCATAAAGTACATTAGTAGTCCAAAAGTCGTGTATTGGAGCCCAAACAAGCCCCTCCCACTAACATCGTTATATGGGGTTTCGTTAACTCTATCATGTGCCCATCACATGGTGGTCATTTCGTCTTTTTACCTGTTTCTTCTTCATCCTCACATCCCTCTCCAACAACATTGAAACCCATATTTGATTTTTTTTCTATCAAGAACATTAAAACCTATTTGAACACCATCAAGAACACCATCGTTTTGAGTTCAAGATCGAGTCTATCGTTCAAGTTCCAAACGAAGTTCGTTGTTTGTTGTTTTTTTCCAAATCGGTGGTTGTTTGAGAAACGGATGATGATGGTGTCTAAATCAGTGGTCGTTAGTCTGGGCTTCAATCAAAATAAGGTGCTTCACCATCTCATATTCGACGGTGGTTGTCATTGTAAGGTTTTGAATAAACATACAACCAAATGATATAGGCAACGAAAGCATATTTTAATTTTTATCAATGGTTATACAAACTATCAACCTATATGAATACATGCGTTCTAGATAATTAACTACAAAAGATTGAATCAAGAACACTTACTTGTTTATTGCGATAGTCGAAAACCACAATGATGAATAAAACCTTTGATCTCGCTTCTTGGATGTCAAGGACCAATAGTATGAATCCCTCTAGTGGTTCACACTTAAGAACACCAAAATACCAACAACAGGAAGATGCTTAATCACTAAACCCTAAATTAGGGTTTACGATTTTGGAGAGGGAGAAGGGAGATCGACGGCTCCAAGAGAGATAGAAAAAAAACGCATTAGGGTTTAACCCCTAGCAGTTTATTTATAACCCTCTATTTTACACTTAGCCCCTTGAACCGATAAACTTGTTAAAACTATTTTAACCAATCAGTCCCTGCACTTTATATAATTAATCTAATTAATTATATTGCAGCTTATCATCAATTGAACTAATTGCTTTAACTCCCTTTAATTCCTCTGATTGTTTATTTTGGGTCTTAAGGGCAACCCAAAAGGACCTGCTATTATTAGAAATATTACCAATCGTTAATGACTCTGGACACTATATCCAACAGTCTCCCACTTGGACAAGTTATTAACTCTATTTGGTTTTAACACTTTCAATAATCAGCAGAGAGCAAGCCATCCAATGCAGCTGCCGAACTCTGATAAAGATTCGGTCCTAAGATAAGTGATTTAATGTTCCTTTGTTCTACAAGATATCATATGAACCTGAGACATGGATAAATGTCTATCTCATGGATCAAGATTATGTTTCCCGATTTCCGATATGTGTTGAGTTCATCAGACTACTCAATTGAACACATCAATTCTAGTCAGGGTTTGGCCAAACACTTAATGTCAACACCAAATCATCGAGGGGCCCATGGATATCGCTTCTCCTGTTTAGGCAGAAGGAACAAATAAACTTTGACTACACAGTTCATTTCTACTCATCATATTATACATGGACATACCTTGTATAACTGCCAGTTATGGACAGCGTTGGAGCACACCAAAGCATAACAGAATCCTAGAGCAAAACTCTATGTATCTTCATTTGAAGAACATAAAATATTATCATCTCAAAATTACTCTGACTTAATCCATGAAGTAAACTTTTGAGTGCGGGTTGTTCCAATACCTAAATCACCATTAAGTACTCATGAGCGTTAGTTGCATTCTCTATGCTTCTAACACTCCATGACAGTCTTGAATCACTACTTACTTCCAGGAGTATGACTGACTGTGGAGGTTTAAGTAAATTAATACTCAGGAAGTTGGTTCTAAACATGCAAAACAAAATACGATAATAAATTAAATGTAAATGGACGCAATCCAACATATATTATAATCTCCATATAATAATCTCCAAATCAAATACAATTTATTACGTTTTTAATGCATCAAACTAACGACTAAAACATTCAAGGTATATTGATAATTCTAACACATATGGCTTCAGTATCATACTCATGTTTGGGTCGAGTTAACGCTTTCGTGAAAGGATCCGCCGAATTCTCTTCAGTCGGCACTCTACTCACCACGCTTAAAGCAAATGAGACATCAGGTCTAGTACATGTCATGGCATACATGATCGATCCTATAGCAGATGCATATGGAATTCGACTCATTCTGTCCAGTTCTTTACTAGTGCTGGGACATTGATCTTTACTCAATCTTATGCCATGTTGCATGGGCAAATACCCTTTCTTGGATTCACTCATATTGAATTTCTTCAATATCTTATCCAAGTATGTACTTTGACTAAGTCCAATTAAACGATTGGTTCTATCTCGATAAATTCTTATTCCAAGTATGTATGCTGCATTTCCCAAATCTTTCATAACGAAACATTTTCCGAGCCAGACCTTTACATCTTGCAACATTGGAATATCGTTTCCTATGAGTAGTATGTCGTCAACATACAAGACTAGAAATACAACATTACTCCCACTAGCCTTAACATATACGCAGGACTCATCTTCGCTTCGAGAAAATCCAAACTCCTTGACCTTTTCATGAAAACAAAGATTCCAGCTACGAGACGCTTGTTTAAGTCCATAAATGGATCTTTCAAGCTTACACACCTTATCTGGATACTCGGTATGTACAAAACCTTCAGGTTGTGCCATATACACATCCTCATCAAGTTTTCCATTGAGGAAAGCGGTTTTTACATCCATTTGCCATATTTCATAGTCATGAAATGCAGCTATGGCAAGTAATATCCTGATAGACTTAATCTTTGCTACTGGTGAGAAGGTTTCATCATAATCAATCCCTTGAGTTTGAGTGTAACCTTTCGCAACCAGTCTAGCCTTGAATGTGTGCACATTCCCATCCATGTCGGTCTTCTTTTTGAAGATCCACTTACACCCAACTGTCTTGCGACCTGGTGCATGATCAACCAATTTCCAAACTTGGTTATCGTACATAGATTGAATCTCGCTCTCCATGGCCTCTTTCCACTTGGCAGCCTCAGGGCCTGCCATCGCTTCCTTGTAGTTGGATGGCTCATTCGCACTATCAAATGTTTTATCATTGACTAGTGTATCTCCTTCCTTTGTAATATGAAAACCATAATAAAAATCAGGAGATTGATTAGCTCTACTATCTCTACTAGTTCTGCGAAGAGGTGGTGGAGGTATGTCAGTTTCCTCAACAGGTGGTTCAACCTCATGTTGAGGGCTAGTGTCAACTATAGGTTCATTATTGGTTGTTTCTTGAATTTCTTCAAGATCAATATTGCTCCCACTATCCTCTTTGGAAATGAGCTCCCTTTCTTGGAAGACTCCCCTTCTAGCTACAAACACTTTGTTCTCGGAAGGTTTGTAAAATATATATCCAAAGGATTTGTAGGGATAACCAATGAACCGACACTTCTCTGCTCTAGGTTCTAGCTTGTCGTTAGTTTCGCGCCGAACGAAGACTTCACAACCCCAGACCTTTATATGTGCTAATGAGGGACGAGTCCCAGTCCACACTTCAGAGGTGTCTTTGCAACCTTCTTAGTTGGAACGAGGTTTAAGATATGAGCTGCAGTTTCTAAGGCATAGCTCCAGAACGATATTGGAAGTGTAGCACGACTCATCATGGACCGAACCATATCAAGTAGCGTTCGATTTCTTCTCTCAGCAACACCATTGAGTTGTGGTGTTCTGGGAGGAGATAATTGTGGAACTATTCCACAATCCCTTAGATAGTCGTAGAATTCATGACTCAAGTATTCTCCACCCCTGTCGGACCGGAGCATCTTGATCTTCTTGCCCAGTTGGTTTTCTACTTCGTTTTTGAATCCTTTGAACACTTCAAAGGTGTCCGACTTGTTTTTCATCAAATAAATAAATCCATATCTACCGAAATCGTCAGTAAAGGTTGTTAGTCATGACCCAACAAAGGTAACAAAGTATCTCTCACCGTTTCTCGTGGCAGATCTGAACGGTCCACATACATCTGTGTGGATTAAGTCCAACAGATCCTTACCCCTTTCCATTTTTCCTTTGAAAGGTGCTTTTGTCATCTTGCCAAGTAAGCAAGACTCGCATTCTCCATCCGACTTTAAGCCAAATGGTTCCAAGATCCCATCCGATTGGAGCTTGGCGATGCGTTTCTTGTTTATGTGGCCAAGACGATGATGCCATAACAACGATTTATCCAATTCACAATTGGACAACATTTAGAGTTAAGTTATTATTATTTCTACCAACACAAATCACACTTTCATACACACCATTACAAGGAGAGGCTTTAAAACAAAAAACCATGTTTATAAACCAAAATGCAACCATTATTATTATCAAATTGAAATTCAAAACTATCCTTGTACAATGCATGAAAAGAAATAATGTTTTGAGCCATTTCTGGCGAGTAGCAACAATCTAATAACTTTATTGAAAAACCACTACTAAGCATGAGCTCAAAATCTCCAATCTTGGTAACAGCGGCAGTCATCATGTTTCCCATGATCAGATTCAGCTCCCCATGCTTCAACGTTCTACTTCCCTTTAGTCCCTGGAAATTAGAGCAAATGTGAGTACCACATCCCGTATCAAGGACCCAAGAGTTAGAAATCGAAGTACTATGGAGTTCAATTGTAAAAACACCTGAGGTGCCACACCCTTTGACCTTGTTCATTTTCAAGTCCTCCAGATATTTTGGGTAGCTTCTCTTCCAATGGCCCCTTTCTTGACAGTAAAAGCATATGGTCTCTTTAGGGTCACTTATGGGTGGTATGTCAGAAGAATCGGTTTTTCTCTTAAGGACTTTGTTGCGAGGAACAACTTTAGCCTTTCCCTTCCCTTTGGGATGAGAAACTTTCATCTTCTTACAGCCACCTTCCCTAATGGCCAGGACGTGAGCAGTTGAGTGAGCAATTTGGGTCTTACCCATACTTGCTTCAGCAGATCTCAACATGCCATGAAGTTCCATCAAGGTCTTGTCCATATTGTTCATATTGAAGTTCACTATGAACTGTTTATATGCCCCACTAAGAGAGTTTAGCACCATATCAATGGCAAGCTCTCTTGGGAAATCGACGCCTAGATTGCCTAACCTGTCAATGTACGTTTTCATCTTTTGCACATGCGCACATACAGGGGCACCGTCCTGTTGCTTACATTCCATAAGCGATTTTACAACTTGGAACCTTTCTTGCCTCGCTTGCTCCTGAAACATTTCATGAAACTGCTCATTTAGTTCAAACGCCCCCATGTTCTCGAAACTCTTTTGAAGTTCCGGGGACATGGACGCCAACATGAGACACGCGACTTTTGTGGATTCCTCGAATTGCTTATTGTATTCAGTTATTGCTTCAGGGCTTGCATCATCATTAAGTATAGGAAGATCCTCGTCGAGCAAATACTCTATGTCTTCGTACCTCAAGGCAATTCTCAAGGCACGAATCCAATCCAAGTAATTTGGCCCAGTCAGCTTATCTTTACGTAGGATAGAGAGTAACGTAAGGTTGGATGTTGAGTGAGTAGGAGGAGGAGGAGGAGGAGGAATATTTTCAGCCATCTGTAGATATAGTTTTATTTTAGTTAGTTTGAAATTTAACCTTTAAAAACAATTATCCAACATTATTTAACAAGGCTAGGATCCATATTTTACTCTATGATGTGAAAAGGGATGCCGTAATCACATCACAAAGTTATTTAGGTAAACAAATGCTATTTGTTAATTTCATTCACTATGAAACTCCTAGTTCTTTTGAGATTCACCGACTTATGTCAATGGCATGTTAATCTCGACTATGCTTATCTTCTATTTGTGACTGGGATGCCGAGGATCACAAACTAGATGGTGAATCGACCATGCAAGAACACATGGACCCCTCGGCTCAAGTACGCTTGAGAATCACGAGTGCCACATCATTTTTGACTATAGTTTCACATTAACGTGCTGGCAAACCGCACACGCTCCGTTAACAAACTATAAGAATATGTGTGTTCTTTTCATGGGTAGCATAAGACTTTCACATTTCTTAGTATATCTAAAACTGGATTTTGTTTTTATACTTCATAGTTAATACTTTTAACTTGTCACATTGACCTATCAAACCTTTTCGGTAATTCCACTAGTCCACACAAGAGGCGGTGAGTATGGTAACGCAGGACGTTTTAAAAACCATTGACTCATTCGGCAACCATATTATAGGTAACCTCCTTAAACCCCCTTAGAGTGCTTATAGTGAGTACGCCTAGTCTCGGTTTGACTATCAATGTATAATTTAATTTTATATATATAATTAAGGTATAATATATATATATATATATATATATATATATATATATAAATTGAATGGAATTTTAAATAATTTAAAATTATGATTATCTAATTAATTCTAATTAACCATGTGAGGGCACATTTAATAATTAATATAATCGTTTTTGTAACATCCTGAATTTTCAATAATAGTAATTTAATGAGAATTGGGATTTGTTGTATTTTGGGTTTAACCTTGAATTATGTGGAAGTTTTATAATTCATTAGGGTTAAAATACAAGAGATGTAAGTAAGATGTTACTTTTGGAAATAATGAAACTTGAGGGTGCTTTTGGTTATTTGCTGAAAGTGTGTATGGATAAAAGGTTAGAGCTGAGAAAATATCTCAGTATCTTGTTTTGAGTCGGCAAAGAAATCAGAGGAAAAAAGGAGAAAGAGAGAAAGAAGAGAAAGCAAGCTTTGTTCATCATTTTGGTAAGAAAATTGATAGTGGTTTCTAATAAAAATCTGTGTAGTTATATGTTTGTAAAACGAATTTGATTGTGGAATAGGTTTTTGGAATTACAAACAACAGATTTGAGGAATCAGCTTGTGCAGGAAGTGGTTTTTGCAAGCATAAGGTGAGTTCATTTGTTCCTTGCTTAAATTAGTGTTTTCATGTTAAATTAAACCTTGAAATAGTTGTATAAATTGGTTATGAACTGTATGGGATGGTTTGGAATGAGCTGAATCGAACAGACATGAAAATGGATCGAATTTTAGGCTGCATAACCGAGTTTTCCGGATAAATCGTCATATCCGGATACCTCTGATGATGAATGTTTCCGGACGCAATAGAAACCGGGTAAAGTATTATTTTATTGTAAGAATCCGGATGAATGTAGTTACCGGATGGTATCCGGATTAGAAAAGTATCCGGAAGGTTTAGTTGTCCGGAAAATCCAAGTTACTCGGAAAACCCCTGTTGTCCGGACACTTTTGTGAAATTGAGAATGTTAGGTTCTGATGTCTGGATGCAGATTCTAGATGTTTTGTCTGGTTAAGTTTTCTAAAAAATTTCTCGGGGCGCTGTCCCTTGACCCCATCCGCTAACCGGGTAGCGGAACCCCCGTGCTAAGTCGTCGAAGGGGGGGCATTTTAGGATGAAGATACGATAGGTTATCTAGTATTCTTATATTTGAAAATATGATATGAGTTGTAATATGTTGTTATGCATATATGTTAGTAAAGTGTAATGGATCCATAGGCACTAGTGGTTATGTACACGTAGAATAGATGAAGATTAATCATTATTCTGATGTGCGTGAGAAATCATGGAATAAACGTAATTCCTGATTTCTAAGGAAAAGAAGAGATTGGCATGTGTATATTGTAATCACTATTTCCTTCTCTAAGAAATAGGCATGTGTATATTGTTATTTCTTAGATGTGTACAGAAATGGGCATGTGTATATTGCGGTTTCTGGAATAGATGTGTACGGAACTGGGCATGTGTATATTGCGATTTCCGGAATAGAAACATTACTCTAGAATCAGTACAGATTCGTAGGGTAGCTCTGAGACATGATATGATGATGGAATGTGTGTCAGACATATTCATGGAATTGGGTAAAACCGTGCTAACGGAATAGAGCTACACGTATGGTAAGAGAAAGGGTAATCAGGTTTGTTATAAGTTGCTTACATTGATTTTGCAAATGTTATTATTGAAACGAATGTTCTCACTAGGCGTTGGCCTAATCGTTTCATATGATGTTTTCTTACCAGGTACCAGTTCGGGAAAGTAAAGGGTTGTGGGACGAGCGTTTTGGAATAACAATGAAGTCAATTAATAGAAGGAGATTTTGAAGGATTGCTTAGATAGCTTAGTTAATCTAATCATAGAGATATAATTAGATTAATAGGCTATTTGAAGGATTCTGTATTGTAAATATACTCCTAATGGTTAATTCACTTGCTATATATCTATAAGTTGAAGTTTATGTTATCATAACTTGTGGAAAAATTGAGGTTTAAATTAGCCCTGATTTTAGGGTGTTACAATTTTCATATAAATCAATCGAATGGAATTTTAAACAATTTAAAATTATGATTATCTAATGAATTCTGATTAACCATGTGAGGGCACATTTAATAATTAATATAATCGTTTCCATAATTAATTCCAATTAAACATGTGAGGACACATGCTAATAATTAATGTAAATATTTGACATACAATTGATATTCACTATATATAAATAATGTTAATGTTTATCTTACAATATTATTCAACTTAAATATATTTATATAAGATAAGATTGAATGGAATTTTAAACAATTTAAAATTATGATTATCTAATTAATTCCAATTAACCATGTGAGGGCACATTTAATAATTAATATAATCGTTTCCATAATTAATTCCAATTAAACATGTGAGGACACATGCTAATAATTAATGTAAATATTTGACATACAATTTATATTCACTATATAAATAATGTTAATGTTTATCTTACAATCTTATTCAACCTAAATATATTTATATAAGATAAGATAATATGTAAGATTATCTATTCAATATTTGCCAGAATTGTTTATTGTTGTGTTTTAGGCAAGTTAGGAAAATAGCCAAAACCAATTAGGGTATAACATTGCATAAAAAAACGACTACCCTATACCCTTTAAGAATTTCGATAAAACTTAATCGCTAATAATACAAACTTTTTATGCAAGTAAAAATTAGTTTCCAAAAATTATGTTTTGAGGTTATGACCATGAAACCCTAACTTAGGGATTAAGCAATCCAATGGCCACAAAAAATTGAAATCGATTTTGTAGCCTCAAAACCCTAAATTTCGAAAACCCTAATCCAACATAAACAGTTTTGCAAATCAAATTGAAACACTTTTGAGATAATATCTAAGAACAATGGCTCTGATACCACTGTAAGGTTTTGAGTAAACATACAACCACATGATATAGGCAACGGAAGCATATTTTAATTTTTATCATCAATGGTTATACAAACTATCAACCTATATGAATACATGCGTTCTAGATAATTAACTACAAAAGATTGAATCAAGAACACTTACTTGTTTATTGCGATTGTCGAAAACCACAATGATGAATAAAACATTTGATCTCGCTTCTTGGATGTCAAGGACCAATAGTATGAATCCCTCTAGTGGCTCACACTTAAGAACACCAAAATACCAACAACAGGAAGATGCTTAATCACTAAACCCTAAATTAGGGTTTACGATTTTGGGAGAGGGAGAAGGGAGATCGACGGCTCCAAGAGAGATAGAAAAAAAACTCATTAGGGTTTAACCCCTAGCAGTTTATTTATAACCCTCTATTTTACACTTAGCCCCCTTGAACCGATAAGCTTGTTAAAACTATTTTAACCAATCAGTCCCTGCACTTTATATAATTAATCTAATTAATTATATTGCAGCTTATCATCAATTGAACTAATTGCTTTAACTCCCTTTAATTCTTCCGATTGTTTATTTTGGGTCTTAAGGGCAATCCAAAAGGACACTGCTATTATTAGAAATATTACCAATAGTTAATGACTCTGGACACTATATCCAACAGTCATTAGTTTAGGTTTCGATAAAAAAATCAGGAGCGACGTCATCGCATCTCTGGTGGTGTCTAGATTGGCGGTTGTCATTATCGTGGAAGGGAGAGGGGTTTCACCGGGGAAACATGGAAGGTTTGGGGTTAGTCGATGAGGTTAAGATGAAGAAACTAAGTTGAGTAGGTGAGGGAGGATTTCCAGGGACAACGGTTCAGGGGCGGCTGAAACTCTTGAAGCTTCCAGATTTCCAGGGATGGACTTTCATCATTTATTTATTTTGTAATAAAAATATTAATAATTTTTTTTTCTAAAATAAATTAAAAGTAGGCAAAAGACCAAGAGAGGCACGTGATGGACTTAACGGAGCATCATCTATGGGAGGGACCAATTTGGGTTATGAAACATGTTTTTTGGACCATGAGGCCATCCGTAGCGGGCGGGGATGGGCTCGGGAAGGGCTTCGGGGTCGAGCGGGGATGGGCTACGGGGCTCGCGGGGTTGGCGGGGCGGGGATGGGTTCGGGGTTGGGATCCCGGATCATCCCGAGGGTTTTAAAAAAAAAAAAAAATTAAATTTTTAAAAAAATAACCGGCTCTTTCTAAAAAAAAAAATTATTTTTCTCAATTTAATCCCACTATATATTTAACCCTCAACCTCTTATTTCTTACACCTCTCAACCTCTTATTTCTCACACCTCTTATTTCTCACACTATCAAATTCTCTCAATCTCACACCTCTCAAACTCTCTCAAATTCTCTCAACCTCTTATTTTTCACACCTCTCTCATCATGAATCCAAACACAACACCTACATCCCGTCGTAACCGACCGAATACACCACAATCGCAAGAAGATCAAGAGCTTGGTTTCCAAGCGTTTACACAACAAGGTTATCGTCCGCAATGGTCGCAACAAATTCCGCCACAATGGTCGCAACAAAATCCGCCACAATATCCGCAACAATTTCCCCAACAATTTCACCAACAATTTCCTTACCAATTTACACGTCCCGGTTTGATTGAACAAGGTTTTACTCCGGCCAACTACAATCTTCCTTCACCCGCAATCAATCTCGACGACGACATTGTTCCGGAAACCCAACCTTCTACCCCGAACACACCACAATTTATCCCGACACAACAATCTAACCCGGAACCATCAAATCCGAGACCAAAGAAAGCCGCCAAACAAACGTGGACAAGAGACGAGGAACTCGCGTTAGTGTCGGCGTGGGTTGACGTTTCGGAGGACCCCGTGGTCGGTAACGCACAAAGCGGTGGTAATTATTTTTATTGTTATTATTATTATTATTATTATTATTCTTATACTTAATTTACATAAATGTAGGAAATTTTTGGGGCCGAATCGGGCATGTGTTCTTTACTCGCATGGGTCGTGAACCAGGTTATAGATCAACCCATCAACTCAATAGCAAGTTCAACGACCTCAATAAAAGAGTTAATTCGTTTGGCGGCATCTACAACAACTTGCTCAATAATAGATCAAGCGGGATGAGTGAGGCCGATATATCCCGAACGGCACACGAACGGTATGTAGCACGCCATAAAGTTGCTTTCACTCACGAACAAGCTTGGGACGTCCTAAAAAAATGTCCAAAATGGGGAGCCGTTCCAACGATGACGACAACTTCATCGCGGGGTTCAAAACGTACCCAACCTTCCGATGATGACGATGACGAGCAAATTCAACGACCCATCGGGAGAAACAAGGCAAAAAAATCATCAACGAGTAATACGTCCGGGGCGAATACGGACGAAAGTGTTACTCAGTTGTTGACGACGTTCAACAACAAGATTGATGATACAATGGAATACAAAATGAAAAAACTCGATCTCGAAATCGAAATCGAACGTTCAAACCGATTTGAGAAAGACTTCGAGTATTTCATAGCCCCGCATGATCGCCTTACGGGAAACGCTTTGAGGGCTACTTTAGCGAGAAAAGAGCAACTCCAAAAATTTCATAATTGGTAGTGTTTTGTATTTTGTAATTTTTATTTTTAATGAATGATATGAATTTTAATTTTTATTATTTATCTTATTTTTATTTATTAAAAAATATATAAATATTTTTATTTTGTTAAATAATTAAATGTATAAATAAAAGAATTAAAATAAATGAGGTGGCAAAAGAGTTTGAGGGAATGGGGTACGGGTGTTTAGGGATCGTGAGGGATGGAGTGAGGGATGGGAGAAAAGCTGATGTGGCGCTGAGGTGAAGGGGAATCTTTGAAAGATAGGCCTTATGGGGTACTGATGGCCTGAGTGTGTACTTTATGATTTTTAGAGAAGGAGACCAAAAAATAGGCATTCACAAGAAACCAAAACTGTAATTCATTATAGAGAAAAAGTAGAAAATAAATTAGGATATTTGATTTTTTTTTTTCATATTTATTCCAATTAATTAAAAAAGAATTGAAAATAGAAAATTTAAACTACTATACGAGATTGCTTCTCCTTTTCTCGTATACTGGAAAATTTTCATTTGGACTTATGATTATATTAAGACCATGAGTACTGCTTTCTATCATACCCTCTGAACCCTGATGTCACCTCAGCGCCACATCAACTTTTCTCTTTCCTATCCTCCTTACCCTAAAGTGAAATACCGCTTCCTATCATACCCTCTGAACCCACCCTTTACCAGCGACCCACCCTTCTTATCATAAAAAAATATAGGCGGGTTCCCGAACCCACCCTTTACCCGCGACCCACCTACCCGCCCTACCCGTACCGTCTACCCGTGGTACCCGCGCCCTACCCGATGTGAACCCGCCGTGGTACCCGAAGGTGGTACGCACGGCCTAATAACATGATTAATGATGCAATTTTTAAACCGGAAAACTTGTTAGAATGAAATGCAATTCCTTTTTAGAGATTTAAAACTATGATTATCCAATTATATTGTTGAACACACTTTTAGAGCATCTCCAACAGCTATGCTAAAATAGAAAAAAATGGATTTTAGCAAGTTTTTGCTCCAACAGCTATGCTATCGTGTATGATAAAATCAAGGTTCTAAATGGCGTGAGGCGTGGCGTGGCGGCGAGGTCAAGCCTCAAGCCTTACGAGTTACGGCGAGGCCATGGCGTTTTCCAAGGCGTGGCTTAAGGCGGCAAATATGTATATAATATATATGTATATATATATATATGTATATGTGTGTGTGTGTGTTTATGTAAGTGTCGTGAACACTAAAGATTAAGTTATTAACAATTTAAATTCATATAAAACGATAAACAAAAGAAATTCTAAATTCTAATCGATACTAATAAGCAAATTTGAATCGAATTTCGAAATACATAGATTCGAAAAATCGAAAGTACACAAAATTGTAACGCCATAACGCGCCATGGCGTGCCATGGCGGGTTTCACGCCTTATCTCGACGCCAAGGGGTATAACGTGGCGGCAAGGCTGCGCCTCGGCGCCATGGCGCGTTTTTTAGAACATTGGATAAAATAGAAAAAAATGAGAGAGAAGGTAAAAGTCTTCAAATTTGAAGAAATTTGTTTGTATGCTAAAATTAAAGAAAATAGAAAAGAAAAATAATATTTTATTATTTTCACCAATAAGAGACATTTGAATTAAAAGGGTAAGGAGAGAGAAATAATATTTTATTAATGTATTGATTATTTTAATATTTTAATGAATACTACAATCTCTAAAATAGAATAGTTGTTGAAGTTCGAAACAAATTTTTAGAGATTTTGGCTTCTAATACTTTATTTTAGAAAAAATATAGCAGAGGCTGCATCGTTGTTGGAGATGCTCTTATTTACTATTTTTTTCTTTAAAATATCAAAATCAAGACTTATTTTTGAGTAATTCATTGAAATGCCCTAAGTTGGACTCCTCGCTTACAAAAAAATGCCCAAACTCTCCTCAACTTAACCAAAATACCCAAAAATTCCGCCAAATATCCCATGATCACGGACTCTCTTAAATTGTTGTGATTCGCGGACCAATATACGCTCGATCGCGGACAAAATTAGAGAGATCGCGGACCAGTATATCCTCGATCGCGGCTTATTCATTTCTCTCCATCCTTAATCGCGGCTCCCTCATGTGGTTCACGGACAATTTTAAGGGGACAAATCCAACTTTTTTAAGTAGTCCACGATCATAAGGTATTTTCATGATTTTTTTTAATATTTTAGTTAAATTAAGAAGAATTTGAACATTTTTATAAGCGGAGAGTTCAACTTTAATGCATTTCAATTAATTTTAAGATACATCAAACCATATTATTGATCGGATCTAAAATTAACATCATACGTTTACAAAGGTATGAAAACAAGAAAAAGGTGTTGGCCCCACACGCCCACCGTCACATCTCGCTTCCCAATCACCTACGCTCCGTCAGTCTTCTTCCACTCATATAAATACCAACACGGTTTCGCCGGATATTTTCTCGGTTATTCAATTTCGGTAGCACATGGCTACCTCCGGCACCATTCGGAGCTCTCGCACTTCATTCTCCGAAAGGAATAATGGCTTTCACGCTCCATCCACACGACCACCGGTTGCGTTTGCCGGTGTTACATTCCGGCTGTTCGCGTCCGTTCTCTCCGTCGCCGTGTTCCTCTTCTTCACAGTCTCATTCCTCTTCACATCATCCTCTGACGTCGTTTCGTCCGATTCCGACATTGTTCGTTCTCTGTTCCTTCGACATAATTGTTACTTATTGATAGCGTAATTAATAATGTACTAATTTATTGTGGTTATTGTAGAATCTGAGGTTTTCTCTTGATTCGTACGGAGCTGGATCGTCTCGGAGGTCTGTACTTGCGTTGAAATCGGATCCATTAAAACCTAGATTTGATCAGATCCGGAAGCAAGCAGATGATCACAGATCGCTTGCTTTGGCGTACGCTGCCTACGCTCGTAAGCTGAAGCTCGAGAACTCAAAACTCGTTAGGGTTTTTGCTGATCTCTCCCGCAATTACACAGATCTGTTATCGAAACCTGCTTACAAAGCCTTGTCTCACTCCGATGCAAACTCAATTGACGAGCCGACGCTGCGGCTGTTTGAGAAGGAGGTGAAGGAGCGGATTAAGGTGACCAGACAAGTGATTGCCGAGGCGAAAGAATCATTTGATAATCAGCTGAAGATTCAGAAGCTGAAAGATTCAATTTTCTCTGTTAATGAGCAATTAACCAAGGCGAAGAAGCAAGGTGCTTTCTCGAGCTTGATCGCTGCAAAATCAATACCTAAAAGCTTACATTGCCTCACAATGAGGTTGATGGAAGAGAGAATTGCACATCCAGATAAGTATTCTGATGAAGGGAAGCCACGACCTGTTGAATTTGATGATCCGAAGCTTTATCACTATGCTATATTTTCTGATAATGTAATAGCTGCTTCAGTGGTGGTCAATTCGGCTGTTAAGAACACAAAAGAGCCATGGAAGCACGTTTTTCATGTTGTGACAGATAAGATGAATCTCGGAGCAATGCAAGTTATGTTCAAGATGAAAGAATATAATGGTGCTCATATTGAAATAAAGGCAGTGGAGGATTACAAGTTTTTGAACTCTTCGTATGTTCCAGTGCTGAAACAGCTAGAATCTGCAAATCTGCAGAGGTTTTACTTTGAGAATAAGCTTGAGAATGCAACAAAGGATACAACAAATATGAAGTTTAGGAACCCCAAGTATCTGTCCATATTGAATCATCTGAGGTTCTACTTGCCAGAGATGTACCCAACACTGCACAGGGTTCTGTTCTTGGACGATGATATTATTGTTCAGAAGGATTTGACAGGGCTTTGGAAGATAGACATGGATGGGAAGGTAAATGGAGCTGTTGAGACTTGTTTTGGGTCGTTCCATCGGTATTCACAATACATGAATTTTTCCCACCCTCTAATCAAGGAGAAGTTCAATCCCAAAGCCTGTGCCTGGGCTTATGGGATGAATTTCTTTGATTTGGATGCTTGGAGGAGGGAGAAGTGCACGGAGGAGTACCATTACTGGCAAAATCTGGTAAGTTAGATTTATCAAATATTCTGTTTAGTTTGCCAACAATTTTTAACTGCCAAATGATAACTGTCTACTTTCCAGTTTGACCTGTTACTTGCTTAAATATAAATAGTCGGCATGGGATCACGTGAGAAGTGCCATTTTTGGCGAGAAAGTGTGAGAATTACCTTTAAACCGTTTGATCACTTTTAATCAAATACCCTCCCATGAATTGCGGCTTAAAAGGGAGTTGATCCGGTGCATCTCGGTGCATCTCATCCTAATGTTCATCCATTTTTTTATCAAAGGGTGAAAAACACTTCTCACCAAATTTGGCACTTCTCACCGGAACCCAACCCTAGTCAAGTATATATCTTATACGACTTTGTTTAATCGTTCCCCATGATGTTAAAATACCCATTTGGTACAAGGCTAATTGCTATAGAAGCCACCTGCATTATTCTATAAGCTTATTTCTCAGAAAACCTTATGCCAAACCTATTTAGATTTGCTGTTGTGCTTCTTATGATATTATGAAAAATTCTGTCGCAAGGTTTTGTTTGTTTCGTTTCTGTAACCAAGAATGGTAATTTTGCTTTTGCAGAACGAAAACCGGACTTTATGGAAATTGGGGACACTGCCACCTGGACTGATCACATTTTATTCCACAACTAAACCGTTGGAGAAGTCTTGGCATGTTTTGGGGCTTGGCTATAATCCAAGCATAAGCATGGAAGAGATCCATAATGCTGCAGTTGTGCATTTTAACGGGAATATGAAACCATGGCTTGACATCGCCATGAACCAGTTTCGCCCACTCTGGACTAAGTACGTCGACTATGATATGGAGTTCGTGCAGGCCTGCAATTTTGGTCATTAAACTTTATGATGGGTGAAGATAGCATGATTACCTTTACACGTAAACTGAACCTTTGTCAGATGCTGTGGAGTTCATATGTTTCCAATTCCAAGTATGATCACCATCCTTTCTTATATTAGTTTGAAATGTGTTTCTGAAGTGTTTATAGTTCCAGAGTTGATTTATCTTGTTATTTGTTTAGTAATTTAGTTTATGATATCAGAACAACATATATATACACCAGTAATCATGACACTATTGCCTGCACTCACTCTTAGCATTCTTATAAATCACAAACTACAAACCAAACCAAACCAAACCAGTATATCCCACCTGGAAGTGGGGTGGGGTCCGGGGAGGAAGATGTACGCTGACCAGACCTCTACCTCTACCTCTACCTCAAAGAGTAAAGACCCCCATTGGTCATGAGTGAAATACGAACCGTGTTGTTGAGGAGATCCCATTGTCATTTGTAGAACATCTGCAAATAGGGGTCCTGAAATACTTTTCCAATTACTACAAGTGTTGTTTTTTCATACAAGACATGGGAAATCACACCTTGGAGTCAAACATTTGCCATCTATACACAAATGTAGGATTTGAACTCAAGATCATTCTAAGGGTGTGTTTGGTATCGAGACAGGTAGGACAAAACAGGATAGAACAACTTCTTAGCGGTAGGCAAAGACAAAACTGGACAAGATAGAGAAATGAAATGACCAATTTACCCCTAACGAGTTGTTTATATCTTTTGATTAGTTTATGTAATTTATTAAAAAAAATGAAGTATATAATATTTATATACGGCAAATGAAACAAATAAACTCACACCCCCTCCTCACCTTTGGTGAGGTTTGAACCCATGACCTCCTACAAGGCCAAGAACTCTGATACCGCTAGGCTAAGGACTCTGATAATTTATTAAATTTTAATAAACAAAATTCTATCGTTAGAAGTTTTCTTCAAAATGATTAAAATGACATCAAATTAAGAAATTAATGTAGTTTCCAATTTTTTATTTTTTATCTTTTATATATTGTTTTTTCAATATTAATATTCAATAAATTACATAAATTAATCAAAATACAGAAACAACTAGCGGGGGCCCGGGTTTGAACCCGGGATTTGTCTTGTATTTGGGCAAAGTCCCCCACCTCTTTGCAAACCGGGTTTCAACGCATAAATTTAGGGACAATTACAAATCTCTAAGTTTAAAAGAAAACAATTTCTGTCAAAATCTTTATTGAAATCGGAGATTATCCTCGAGTTAACTCAAGGAAAGCTAGCTCATACGCAATCTTACGATTTCATCCAAGTTATTTCATTATATGCTTCTCTAGGGGAGGTATCCGTTGCAAACCAGTCAGTTTGTGCAAACTATACAAACCACTATATTAGGAAACAATAGATGTATTTATGGATAATCATTATGATTCATTAATTAAGACTGAGATATATATGGAAGATGATAAGATTCATTCATTATGATCATGACTTTAGATTAGGAAACATAATAAAATCAGATATTTATTAGACTTGATCAACGGCTAAGATTGGTTTGTATAGTTTGCACAAACTGACTGGTTTGCAACGGATACCTCCCCTGCTTCTCTATATTATGGAAATTTCTTCCAACAAAGACAACATAAAATACCCCATATAGATTTACTCTAGATAAACACTTTATCTTATGTTTGAACAAAAAAATCAATCATATACAATTACTACTCTCATGATCATATTAGTTACATGATTTGTTTGGTTTTAATCAGAATGTTTTACATAATTTATTATTTTTACATTTTTTGGTCTTAATTTGACAATTTGTAAGAAACTTTATTTAAAATTCAACAAAATGATGTACTTCATATAATATAAGTACATTGTTGATATATTGTTTACACGTATAATTAAAAAAAGTGTGAAGAGGTAGTAGATGTTTTGTTAGGTCATTTAAGTTGAGAATGTCCTTTTTTTTTGGAAGGGTGTCTTAGGCTATGCCTAGACTAATCCCTTGGCAAATTATGACTGTAAGACATCAGCCCTGATTAAACCTCAGTGGCCACAATTGTTGTGTACGCCTGGATTCGAACCCTGGGCAGATGGGATATTCCACCACGTCCTCAGGGCCTTAACCAGTACGCCACAACCCTTGTGGTTATTTTCAGAATATCTTGAATCGCTTAAATTGAGGCTTCAGTGTGTGAGATATGATTAAAACTCCACAGTATCACAAATCTGTTAGCATTCTTCTTTTGTTTCTTTTTTTTCGTTCCGTCATTTGATCATCGATGCTCACTTCAATTGACATATTTAAGTTGAATTTTTGAGGGATAAAATAGACAAATATACATATTCAGATGTTTGTCGGCATACAAAAACAAATAGTCTTATTGATTCAGACTTTAGGTCCACATCTTAAAAATCACAAGTGAAATCAAACTTTAGGCTTCAACATCTCTTAAAAAACAAACGCATGGGTCGTTTACCAAATGCTTCATGTGTAAGTGCTTACCGGCATGATACATCACCCTCGTTTATCTTGTTGGGTAACATTCTCGACTATCAAAATGGATTATTGGTAAATGTTTTAAACCCGGTAAGCACTTACCGGGTATAAAATCTTTAACTGTGAAGTAAAACATAAAAGAACTTACAAGAAGGATAAGGATTTCGGCAAACTTGCATATATTTCACATATATAGAGAGATGTTCTGAGGGGGGTGTGTTCTCAGGTTCTCCAAAAGCATTCTTATATAGGCATATAAGGGGAACAGGCTCCCGATCAGTGCGTAATAAACAAACATATCTTACAGGCGCACTAAGCGCATTATTGAAAAAGGAAAGAAGGTCGCTCTTGTAAGGTAGCAATAATGCTGCTTACGCGACAAAACACACATAATTTACAGGGGGTGATGACAAAAAGTCATCATTAATACGAATCTTTTAGGATAGCCATGGGGTCATCTATCCACTCGTCCAGTTGTGTCTGATGTGGATTTTTGGCGTTTTCTTTTGGTGTTTCTTCAAGAGAATTATTGGTGGGGTCTTCTTCACCTGGGATACTCATAGAGTCATCTGAGTCACTGTCCGTATTAGCATAATGCCAATACAGACCCCTTCGGTACATTGTAACAGGCCTTGGGTGGTATGGTGGGCTTTCAGGTTGTTGGGCCTTGGAGCCATCAATTTGTTGGGCTACGAAGTCATCGAACTGGTGACTCATAATGGCCACATTGTTCTCGTAGTTGTTGGGCTTGTAGTCGGATTTTTTGGGCTGCTTCACATTGGGCTTTGAACTCGTTCCATTGCTCTGCATTTCGTATGACTGGGTCTCCATTGATGAATACGATGTTATCTTCTGAGAGGCCAAGCTGGACTTGGGCTTTGAATTGGAGGATTCCTTCAAACTCTTGTAGGGCTTCAACAGCTCTTCTTCCGGCGGCCTTTTCAAAGTTTCTTGCGATGCGTAAGAGAGAATCTCTGCTTTGTTCAGTGGTTCGGGGTTCATAAGCTTGTGTAATAAGGCGTTTGTATTCTCCTCCATGGTACTGGACCTGGGTTCCTCTTCTAAAATCTGGTAGCATGTTTTCTGGATCTTCAATAAATCCCTTAAGCATGTCTCTACCTTCCTAGTTGACGAACCATGGTGTAGTGGGGTTTCTTCTTGGTGGTAGGTACTGTCCGGTGTCTGGTTCATGGTTTCTTCTGCTGCTTCCAGGGTTATTTGGTTGATTTGCTCCATTTCCTCTTTGCATTCTGCAAAACAAAGATGAACTAATCTGGATAATGAATCTGCGAGAACATTGTTCTTGCCGTCTATATGTTCCAGATTAATTTTTACTCCGGTTCCTGTTAAAGCGTCAGCAAATTTGATCCATCTGACCCTCGAAGCTTTGTTACTATTGGATTTGTTGTTGAAACTGATTATGGCTTGGCAATCAGTTCTAAGGGTGATTTCCTTTTTGTCCAAATAGTATATCTTTAGCTTCTCTAAAGCATTTATGCATGCCTGGATCTCTGCTTCGATTGTCGATTGTGGAGTGGCAAACTTCCCACTTGCATATGCACAGACTTGTTCGTTTGCTCTTGATTCGATAGCAGAGGTCTTCCATTTCACGATTGCTCCCCAGCCATCAATGCAGCCATCAGTTTCAATGATGATGTGGGCATCTTCCGGTGGAATCTGAAGATCAGGTAATTGCTGAACTTGTTCTTTAATCTGGTGGATTAAAGAGATGTCTGATTCCTTTACCCTTTTGTCTCCATGGGCATTCGTCTTCTCGTATAGCGGACGGAGTAGTATTCCCAGATTGGGAATACGTGTTCGAGCATAGTTGAGGATCCCCAAGAAGGATCTTAAACCCTTCTTTGTCTTAAGGTTCTCTTCATCAAAGTCAGCGATCCTTTTGATGATATGGGGTTGAAGTCTAATCCGTCCTTCACCAATCACTACTCCCAGGAAATCAATTCTTGAGACAGCTACTTTCATTTTTGTTGGTGAAAGTATTAACCCTTGTTCTTCACATTTCTGGAGCACAAGTGATAGGTGTTTCTCATGTTCCTGCTCGTTCTTTGAGAAGACTAAAATGTCGTCTATGTATATTGCTACAAACTTTTCCATTCCCTTAAAAACTGTCCATTTTTCTCTGAAAAACGGCTGGTGCATTCTTTAGACCAAAGGGCATGACAAGCCATTCATAGAGTCCTCCAGGAATGATGAAAGCTGTCCATGGTATGGATTCTTCTGCCATTGCGACTTGATGGAAACCCGACTTCAGATCAAACTTCGAGAAAATCTTTGCATTGCTGATCTTTTGTATAATTGTGTTGATTCCTGGTAAGGAGTATTGATCTTTGTAGGTGTTGTCGTTGAGAGACCTATAATTGAAGACCATTCTTTCCTTTCCACGAGTCTCTTTTCCTGTTTTAGGATCAACACTAGTCCCAGATTGGACTATCATGGCCATAGTCCTATGTCGACTGCTGCTTGGTCTGATAACGCCCAGTTTGAGTAAAGTGTCAACATGTCTTTTAAAGGACTCCTCCATGGCCGGTGTAACGTGTTTCAGGGGTTTGTCTTCTATGGTGACGTCTGGGTTGATTATCTCCAAACGACATAGCTCCCCGTTCCTCTTCCAGTGCTTGAGTGGTTCTTCTCCAATGAACCCCTGCTGCTTTAACCTTTCCAGTAATGATGAAAACTTCTGTTGGAAATTAATGTTAACAGGAATGTTATAATAAACTGATTCAGTTATATCATAAAATTCTTGTTCATTCATTTCCATTTCTTGGATGGCCCTTTGAACGATTTCAACTTGCTCAACCGATTGAATCTTGGTGACCTTTTTGTAAAAGGCTATCTCACTTCCTTCTATCCGAACTCCGCCTTGCATTGACCTTATGAAATTTGCTCCTACCAACATTTCAATGCCATCATCTAGCGACATCTCGAGAGCATATACAAGGGGTATTCTGAATTTGTTTCCCGCAATTGACAGATATCCTGGTCTTAGTTTGTTCTTTGCTGGCTGCTTCGAGTTAAGACCGTAAACATTAACGATTCCTGTGATGGCTTCCATTGCTTTTGCTGGAACAATCTTGTCGCTGATGAAGCAAGAAGTGGCGCCGGTATCGAGTATGGCACGAGCTTTAAAGAACGGGCAATCAGGGATGTCAACCTCAACTATAAAGTTATAGAGGGAATTCCTAATTTTCCTCACCTTAGGGGGATTACCGGGTGTAGAGGAGTTGCACACCAGTTCACTATCCATAACCACCTTTCCTCCCTGTGGTTCGGTCCATCTTGCCTCATACTGCTTGAGGGTTTCTTCCAGCTGTTTGATCCTTTCTTCTCGTTTCTCAATCTCTTGAAGCATGAGCTGTCCCTCTTAAACAACTGTTGTTTCTCCAACTGGAATTCATAATGCTCTTTTGCTGAGTCTTTGAGTAACCTTGTGACTTCAGCATCCTTTGTCTTATAGAGCTCGTATATGAATTTGGTTTCAGGCTGCGACGCTTCAGTAGTGGTGGTTGCTTTTCCCTGACCATCCTTCCTTTTTGTCTGACTTACAAAAGGTCGTTTGAGATGATTCTGTGTGCAAAGGGCACAAGCAGTGAGCTTGCACTTTGGACAATGCAGTCTGGATGTGTCTTTTGTGAGTATCCCGCAGAAGTAGCATATCGTATAGCTAGTGACAGAATTTTCTAGCCATTCGTGGATGCATGTTTTGGCTTCAGTTGACAGTTCTTTGGTCGGAAGCCATGATCCTGCCATTGTGACTGCATTTCTGACCTCTGATGTTTCGCCTGGGTGATAGTTATGAATAAAGTCAACCATTGGTGGGTTGGAATTGTACATATATACTGCTTCGTCATTACTTTCATCACTGCTATGGGAATCTCTGCTGCTAATAGCCATGTGAATGGATTCTGAATGAATAGCAGTATGTATGCTGTCGACTACATCTGTTTCCCCTTCTGAGATACTGTAAACACTGCTTTGATCATCAAAGTCTGCTGAGACAATATCCCAATCTGGGTCTAAGTCCAGATTTTCGAACATTGCCATTCGAACAAAATCTCCTTTCGAGCTCCTACAATCGCGTGCAAAATGTCCTTCCTTCCCACATTTAAAGCATTTGCACTTCTTTACTTTGCCCCTGTCATCCTTATATTTGTTTTTGAACATTTTGACATGGGATCCGTGCGGCTTGCCTTTGTACGTCCTAGCCTTTCGCATGCCGTATCTCTTCCGGCTTTGTTGATATTGCCCCGGAAGTGGTATTGCAGAACAGAAGGATAGGTCTCTTACTGCCTTGTACAAGTTGGCCTCCTTACATAAATCAGATATGTAATTATATGTGAAGTGTATAGCCGGTAGGACCCCTGCTGAGACTCCAGGATGGCGGGACTTAAAGGCTTCTTCAATCTTTTTTGATAAGACTGGTGGTAGTTTGGAGAAGAAACTATCAGTTGTTGAGGGGAAATACAACCTTCCGGATTTAATTGCAAGAACTTTGAATTCTTGTAAGAACTTCCACAGATCTTTTGTTTCTGTGCATGATAATCTATCCAAATCTCTTTGCGCAAGATCTTGTTCTACAGTTGATCCTCTGTAAGGGTCTTCCATCATGATGATCTGCCGTATCTGTGATGTGATGTTCTGTGGATCATCTGCAATGTTTTCAAGACCGGCATATGAGTCTGGAAAAACGGTCCTCCATTGCTGCCACATGAGCTTTTCTTGTCCTCCAAGCATGTTTTCAACATATCCTAGCTTGGTTTTGTTGTCAGGCCATTGGACACTGTTGAGTTTGTTAATTGTGGCAGACTCCCATCTGGAGATCACATCTGGCCATAGGCCTGGGTCTGGAGGTAATATGAGCAGAACACCTTGCTCATATATTGGTGGTAATTGCCACTGCTGATTATGATATTCTCCAAATCCTCCCCGCATCTTTGCGTTCTGAACTCTTCCTTGAAAATCCCATTTCGTTTGGTAACTATGGGCTTGTGATGGTGGGTAAACAGGCGGTGACATATATGACTCAGCTGGAGGATTATATATCCCTCCACTAGACTCAGCATCGTTAGCCATGAATACTTGCTCCTTCTTCTTGCAATGCTTTTTCAGAAATTCCTTGATGGTGGTTTCGTATTTTCGGCTGATCTTTGGATATGGAAGATCATCTTCTTCGTGCTCATCATTCCCGGTCTCACCACGCTGTGCTGCGGGCGGGTTATCGTCGTCGGTGTCGGAGTTGAAGTTTCCTGTAGCCCAACTGGTTGCTACAACTTCATCTATATCAGTACCCCATCCTGTTGCCACGATTTCCTCGACTGGTGTAGTAATTGGATCAACGTCATATCGAACGAGAAAATCATATCCTCCTGATGGTTCGCCAAGGGTATCCCAATTACTGTTTAAGGGAAAAAAGTGTTTTTCTGATACAACAAAAGTCAAAGTACCGTCTGTGGCTAGAGATTGCCTGTTTAAGGGAAACGTGAGTTCTTGAAGATTGACACTTTTTATGCTTTTATTTTCTTGATCTATGAATGAACGCTTTGAGCTTAGCTTAAAAGATTTTTGCGAAAATCCTCCTAGAAACCACCTTGAGTACCTAGACCTTTCTGAAAATCAAAAACATACTTCACTAGATCTACACCATAACCTTATCGTTATCTTTTACAGACTTTCTTTATCAGCCTATAGTAATTTAAAAAACCTTAGGTTAATCCAAAGTAACCAAATCCTTTTGCAAGAAAAATTTGAGTATCTTGAGTCTACGCTCAAATACTCACAAAAAGAACAGAATAAAAACTTTCAGCAAATTGCATCTGAACTCTCTGAGAGCAAACCTTTATCAAAGAGCGAAGTTCGAGATCTCCTTTTACAGCAATCAAAGTCCGTCGAGAGAGAGGCCTTAAGACTCCCACTTGAATTGGTTCGAAAGATCCAGACGATTGAAGAGCAGGTTCAACAGCTCGAACTCCTAGTCAAAGAAGTCAAGGATTTCTTGACTACATGAGTAAACTTGAACGTGCTAAAGAAACCACAGCCTATATTGAAAGCCAAGAAGCTACAGAAGAACTTGAAGCCGCTCTAGGTTTTGCTAAACCTTCCTCACACGCCACAGGAAGTACAAGAGCAAACATTGCCTTAATAAAGCAAAACAACACCTTGCTTTATTTAGTCATACAACAAGGACGATTCCTTGCAGATCTTGCTGCATCAGTAGCTAACATCAACAGACAGCTAGCTACTATCGGAAGGAACGAAGCTGCACCACACGATCTTGAAAGATCTATTGGTGAACTGAACAAGCGTATCGATACTTTTCAATTAACAGGGACAGATCCTGTTAAAATAAAAGTAGGACCAATATACGCACACACAGATCCCAACGCCATCTTCAAAGCGCAATACGCCAAAGAAAAGAAGACAACATGAGTACCACTCGATCAGAGGTACTGGAACGCTCTCAGACAGGGCTTCCAACGCAAGAAGATCAGATTCGTGGGTACCGCCAGAACTCCAGACGAATGTTTAATATGCAAAGGAGGTGGAATAACATCCGAGGAAGACGGTATAATACCACACTGGAATCTACTATAGATCCAGAACACCAGCTACAAGAATCTGGACAAAGACGTGCCCAAATGGCCCCAGCAGAGATATTATATTCGAATAACAGCCAGACTACACATCACAGGGTGTATGAGCATTATTCAGAACAACGAATATCGTGTGGAGAAGGAGAGCAGATTGACTTACCTTTGTGCAACAACCGAAGCTACAGTCAGTTACAAACTTCCAGACTCCAGCATATTCATTTGGGTCTCATCATGATTCGTGTCCAGACACTACATAGGACAGGCGCAGGAACAAACGCTTTACTGGTCTTACAAGACACCCGATGGAATGATTCTACACGAATAATCAGCACAATGGAGGCAGACCTATCACAAGGTACACAGTTGGTTTACATGGTACCAAACATGATGCTAAGCGTAGAGGATTTTCACAATCACATTCGTGTTTCCATACAAACACATGGATATGAAGCATGGCAAGGCGGCGAAAGCAATTTGTTAATCACCCTTTCCATGATTGGCCGTATGAGCAACACGAGCTTTGTAACATTCAACTATAATGTTAACAATGTTGTTGAACATCTCGCAACACAAGGAGTCGCTGCAATACCTGGCACATGGAGGAATATTGCAGAGTTAGAAGGAATGAGTTGGAGGTTACAGCCAACAGCCAACACAGTAACCTATACGCCCACACAAGTACAGCTGGCAAATCGCCTTGATCGATCAGTCAGTGTTCGTTTCGACCGATATCATGTTAGAGCACCACCAAGAGCATCTAATGTTGATATCAATGACAGAGAAATCCTCGAACACAATGAAGGAGAACAAACAGAATTTGCATTAACAACCACGAATAATGACACACATCATTATTTTGGGTTCTGCAATTGTTCTAGCTGCCTAGAAGAAGCACACGCGCTTGAATATGAGGATGATGCTGATGCCTCTCAGAGATTCCGCACGAGGAGAAAACGAAAAGAATCATCTTACCCCAACAGTAATTGGGATACCCTTGGCGAACCATCAGGAGGATATGATTTTCTCGTTCGATATGACGTTGATCCAATTACTACACCAGTCGAGGAAATCGTGGCAACAGGATGGGGTACTGATATAGATGAAGTTGTAGCAACCAGTTGGGCTACAGGAAACTTCAACTCCGACACCGACGACGATAACCCGCCCGCAGCACAGCGTGGTGAGACCGGGAATGATGAGCACGAAGAAGATGATCTTCCATATCCAAAGATCAGCCGAAAATACGAAACCACCATCAAGGAATTTCTGAAAAAGCATTGCAAGAAGAAGGAGCAAGTATTCATGGCTAACGATGCTGAGTCTAGTGGAGGGATATATAATCCTCCAGCTGAGTCATATATGTCACCGCCTGTTTACCCACCATCACAAGCCCATAGTTACCAAACGAAATGGGATTTTCAAGGAAGAGTTCAGAACGCAAAGATGCGGGGAGGATTTGGAGAATATCATAATCAGCAGTGGCAATTACCACCAATATATGAGCAAGGTGTTCTGCTCATATTACCTCCAGACCCAGGCCTATGGCCAGATGTGATCTCCAGATGGGAGTCTGCCACAATTAACAAACTCAACAGTGTCCAATGGCCTGACAACAAAACCAAGCTAGGATATGTTGAAAACATGCTTGGAGGACAAGAAAAGCTCATGTGGCAGCAATGGAGGACCGTTTTTCCAGACTCATATGCCGGTCTTGAAAACATTGCAGATGATCCACAGAACATCACATCACAGATACGGCAGATCATCATGATGGAAGACCCTTACAGAGGATCAACTGTAGAACAAGATCTTGCGCAAAGAGATTTGGATAGATTATCATGCACAGAAACAAAAGATCTGTGGAAGTTCTTACAAGAATTCAAAGTTCTTGCAATTAAATCCGGAAGGTTGTATTTCCCCTCAACAACTGATAGTTTCTTCTCCAAACTACCACCAGTCTTATCAAAAAAGATTGAAGAAGCCTTTAAGTCCCGCCATCCTGGAGTCTCAGCAGGGGTCCTACCGGCTATACACTTCACATATAATTACATATCTGATTTATGTAAGGAGGCCAACTTGTACAAGGCAGTAAGAGACCTATCCTTCTGTTCTGCAATACCACTTCCGGGGCAATATCAACAAAGCCGGAAGAGATACGGCATGCGAAAGGCTAGGACGTACAAAGGCAAGCCGCACGGATCCCATGTCAAAATGTTCAAAAACAAATATAAGGATGACAGGGGCAAAGTAAAGAAGTGCAAATGCTTTAAATGTGGGAAGGAAGGACATTTTGCACGCGATTGTAGGAGCTCGAAAGGAGATTTTGTTCGAATGGCAATGTTCGAAAATCTGGACTTAGACCCAGATTGGGATATTGTCTCAGCAGACTTTGATGATCAAAGCAGTGTTTACAGTATCTCAGAAGGGGAAACAGATGTAGTCGACAGCATACATACTGCTATTCATTCAGAATCCATTCACATGGCTATTAGCAGCAGAGATTCCCATAGCAGTGATGAAAGTAATGACGAAGCAGTATATATGTACAATTCCAACCCACCAATGGTTGACTTTATTCATAACTATCACCCAGGCGAAACATCAGAGGTCAGAAATGCAGTCACAATGGCAGGATCATGGCTTCCGACCAAAGAACTGTCAACTGAAGCCAAAACATGCATCCACGAATGGCTAGAAAATTCTGTCACTAGCTATACGATATGCTACTTCTGCGGGATACTCACAAAAGACACATCCAGACTGCATTGTCCAAAGTGCAAGCTCACTGCTTGTGCCCTTTGCACACAGAATCATCTCAAACGACCTTTTGTAAGTCAGACAAAAAGGAAGGATGGTCAGGGAAAAGCAACCACCACTACTGAAGCGTCGCAGCCTGAAACCAAATTCATATACGAGCTCTATAAGACAAAGGATGCTGAAGTCACAAGGTTACTCAAAGACTCAGCAAAAGAGCATTATGAATTCCAGTTGGAGAAACAACAGTTGATTAAAGAGGGACAGCTCATGCTTCAAGAGATTGAGAAACGAGAAGAAAGGATCAAACAGCTGGAAGAAACCCTCAAGCAGTATGAGGCAAGATGGACCGAACCACAGGGAGGAAAGGTGGTTATGGATAGAGAACTGGTGTGCAACTCCTCTACACCCGGTAATCCCCCTAAGGTGAGGAAAATTAGGAATTCCCTCTACAACTTTATAGTTGAGGTTGACATCCCTGATTGCCCGTTCTTTAAAGCTCGTGCCATACTCGATACCGGCGCCACTTCTTGCTTCATCAGCGACAAGATTGTTCCAGCAAAAGCAATGGAAGCCATCACAGGAATCGTTAATGTTTACGGTCTTAACTCGAAGCAGCCAGCAAAGAACAAACTAAGACCAGGATATCTGTCAATTGCGGGAAACAAATTCAGAATACCCCTTGTATATGCTCTCGAGATGTCGCTAGATGATGGCATTGAAATGTTGGTAGGAGCAAATTTCATAAGGTCAATGCAAGGCGGAGTTCGGATAGAAGGAAGTGAGATAGCCTTTTACAAAAAGGTCACCAAGATTCAATCGGTTGAGCAAGTTGAAATCGTTCAAAGGGCCATCCAAGAAATGAAAATGAATGAACAAGAATTTTATGATATAACTGAATCAGTTTATTATAACATTCCTGTTAACATTAATTTCCAACAGAAGTTTTCATCATTACTGGAAAGGTTAAAGCAGTAGGAGTTCATTGGAGAAGAACCACTCAAGCACTGGAAGAGGAACGGGGAGCTATGTCGTTTGGAGATAATCAACCCAGACGTCACCATAGAAGACAAACCCCTGAAACACGTTACACCGGCCATGGAGGAGTCCTTTAAAAGACATGTTGACACTTTACTCAAACTGGGCGTTATCAGACCAAGCAGCAGTCGACATAGGACTATGGCCATGATAGTCCAATCTGGGACCAGTGTTGATCCTAAAACAGGAAAAGAGACTCGTGGAAAGGAAAGAATGGTCTTCAATTATAGGTCTCTCAACGACAACACCTACAAAGATCAATACTCCTTACCAGGAATCAACACAATTATACAAAAGATCAGCAATGCAAAGATTTTCTCGAAGTTTGATCTGAAGTCGGGTTTCCATCAAGTCGCAATGGCAGAAGAATCCATACCATGGACAGCTTTCATCATTCCTGGAGGACTCTATGAATGGCTTGTCATGCCCTTTGGTCTAAAGAATGCACCAGCCGTTTTTCAGAGAAAAATGGACAGTTTTTAAGGGAATGGAAAAGTTTGTAGCAATATACATAGACGACATTTTAGTCTTCACAAAGAACGAGCAGGAACATGAGAAACACCTATCACTTGTGCTCCAGAAATGTGAAGAACAAGGGTTAATACTTTCACCAACAAAAATGAAAGTAGCTGTCTCAAGAATTGATTTCCTGGGAGTAGTGATTGGTGAAGGACGGATTAGACTTCAACCCCATATCATCAAAAGGATCGCTGACTTTGATGAAGAGAACCTTAAGACAAAGAAGGGTTTAAGATCCTTCTTGGGGATCCTCAACTATGCTCGAACACATATTCCCAATCTGGGAATACTACTCCGTCCGCTATACGAGAAGACGAATGCCCATGGAGACAAAAGGATAAAGGAATCAGACATCTCTTTAATCCACCAGATTAAAGAACAAGTTCAGCAATTACCTGATCTTCAGATTCCACCGGAAGATGCTCACATCATCATTGAAACTGATGGCTGCATTGATGGCTGGGGAGCAATCGTGAAATGGAAGACCTCTGCTATCGAATCAAGAGCAAACGAACAAGTCTGTGCGTATGCAAGTGGGAAGTTTGCCACTCCACAATCGACAATCGAAGCAGAGATCCAGGCATGCATAAATGCTTTAGAGAAGCTAAAGATATACTATTTGGACAAAAAGGAGATCACCCTTAGAACTGATTGCCAAGCCATAATCAGTTTCAACAACAAATCCAATAGTAACAAAGCTTCGAGGGTCAGATGGATCAAATTTGCTGACGCTTTAACAGGAACCGGAGTAAAAATTAATCTGGAACATATAGACGGCAAGAACAATGTTCTCGCAGATTCATTATCCAGATTAGTTCATCTTTGTTTTGCAGAATGCACAGAGGAAATGGAGCAAATCAACCAAATAACCCTGGAAGCAGCAGAAGAAACCATGAACCAGACACCGGACAGTACCTACCACCAAGAAGAAACCCCACTACACCATGGTTCGTCAACCAGGAAGGTAGAGACATGCTTAAGGGATTTATTGAAGATCCAGAAAACATGCTACCAGATTTTAGAAGAGGAACCCAGGTCCAGTACCATGGAGGAGAATACAAACGCCTTATTACACAAGCTTATGAACCCCGAACCACTGAACAAAGCAGAGATTCTCTCTTACGCATCGCAAGAAACTTTGAAAAGGCCGCCGGAAGAAGAGCTGTTGAAGCCCTACAAGAGTTTGAAGGAATCCTCCAATTCAAAGCCCAAGTCCAGCTTGGCCTCTCAGAAGATAACATCGTATTCATCAATGGAGACCCAGTCATACGAAATGCAGAGCAATGGAACGAGTTCAAAGCCCAATGTGAAGCAGCCCAAAAAATCCGACTACAAGCCCAACAACTACGAGAACAATGTGGCCATTATGAGTCACCAGTTCGATGACTTCGTAGCCCAACAAATTGATGGCTCCAAGGCCCAACAACCTGAAAGCCCACCATACCACCCAAGGCCTGTTACAATGTACCGAAGGGGTCTGTATTGGCATTATGCTAATACGGACAGTGACTCAGATGACTCTATGAGTATCCCAGGTGAAGAAGACCCCACCAATAATTCTCTTGAAGAAACACCAAAAGAAAACGCCAAAAATCCACATCAGACACAACTGGACGAGTGGATAGATGACCCCATGGCTATCCTAAAAGATTCGTATTAATGATGACTTTTTGTCATCACCCCCTGTAAATTATGTGTGTTTTGTCGCGTAAGCAGCATTATTGCTACCTTACAAGAGCGACCTTCTTTCCTTTTTCAATAATGCGCTTAGTGCGCCTGTAAGATATGTTTGTTTATTACGCACTGATCGGGAGCCTGTTCCCCTTCTATGCCTATATAAGAATGCTTTTGGAGAACCTGAGAACACACCCCCCCTCAGAACATCTCTCTATATATGTGAAATATATGCAAGTTTGCCGAAATCCTTATCCTTCTTGTAAGTTCTTTTATGTTTTACTTCACAGTTATGATACCATTAGAGTTTGAAGCGTGATTAGCTTAAAAAGGTAAAACCTAAAAAATAAAATCTTTAACTGTGAAGTAAAACATAAAAGAACTTACAAGAAGGATAAGGATTTCGGCAAACTTGCATATATTTCACATATATAGAGAGATGTTCTGAGGGGGGTGTATTCTCAGGTTCTCCAAAAGCATTCTTATATAGGCATAGAAGGGGAACAGGCTCCCGATCAGTGCGTAATAAACAAACATATCTTACAGGCGCACTAAGCGCATTATTGAAAAAGGAAAGAAGGTCGCTCTTGTAAGGTAGCAATAATGCTGCTTACGCGACAAAACACACATAATTTACAGGGGGTGATGACAAAAAGTCATCATTAATACGAATCTTTTAGGATAGCCATGGGGTCATCTATCCACTCGTCCAGTTGTGTCTGATGTGGATTTTTGGCGTTTTCTTTTGGTGTTTCTTCAAGAGAATTATTGGTGGGGTCTTCTTCACCTGGGATACTCATAGAGTCATCTGAGTCACTGTCCGTATTAGCATAATGCCAATACAGACCCCTTCAGTACATTGTAACAGGCCTTGGGTGGTATGGTGGGCTTTCAGGTTGTTGGGCCTTGGAGCCATCAATTTGTTGGGCTACGAAGTCATCGAACTGGTGACTCATAATGGCCACATTGTTCTCGTAGTTGTTGGGCTTGTAGTCGGATTTTTTGGGCTGCTTCACATTGGGATTTGAACTCGTTCCATTGCTCTGCATTTCGTATGACTGGGTCTCCATTGATGAATACGATGTTATCTTCTGAGAGGCCAAGCTGGACTTGGGCTTTGAATTGGAGGATTCCTTCAAACTCTTGTAGGGCTTCAACAGCTCTTCTTCCGGCGGCCTTTTCAAAGTTTCTTGCGATGCGTAGGAGAGAATCTCTGCTTTGTTCAGTGGTTCGGGGTTCATAAGCTTGTGTAATAAGGCGTTTGTATTCTCCTCCATGGTACTGGACCTGGGTTCCTCTGCTAAAATCTGGTAGCATGTTTTCTGGATCTTCAATAAATCCCTTAAGCATGTCTCTACCTTCCTGGTTGACGAACCATGGTGTAGTGGGGTTTCTTCTTGGTGGTAGGTACTGTCCGGTGTCTGGTTCATGGTTTCTTCTGCTGCTTCCAGGGTTATTTGGTTGATTTGCTCCATTTCCTCTGTGCATTCTGCAAAACAAAGATGAACTAATCTGGATAATGAATCTGCGAGAACATTGTTCTTGCCGTCTATATGTTCCAGATTAATTTTTACTCCGGTTCCTGTTAAAGCGTCAGCAAATTTGATCCATCTGACCCTCGAAGCTTTGTTACTATTGGATTTGTTGTTGAAACTGATTATGGCTTGGCAATCAGTTCTAAGGGTGATCTCCTTTTTGTCCAAATAGTATATCTTTAGCTTCTCTAAAGCATTTATGCATGCCTGGATCTCTGCTTCGATTGTCGATTGTGGAGTGGCAAACTTCCCACTTGCATACGCACAGACTTGTTCGTTTGCTCTTGATTCGATAACAGAGGTCTTCCATTTCACGATTGCTCCCCAGCCATCAATGCAGCCATCAGTTTCAATGATGATGTGGGCATCTTCCGGTGGAATCTGAAGATCAGGTAATTGCTGAACTTGTTCTTTAATCTGGTGGATTAAAGAGATGTCTGATTCCTTTATCCTTTTGTCTCCATGGGCATTCGTCTTCTCGTATAGCGGACGGAGTAGTATTCCCAGATTGGGAATATGTGTTCGAGCATAGTTGAGGATCCCCAAGAAGGATCTTAAACCCTTCTTTGTCTTAAGGTTCTCTTCATCAAAGTCAGCGATCCTTTTGATGATATGGGGTTGAAGTCTAATCCGTCCTTCACCAATCACTACTCCCAGGAAATCAATTCTTGAGAAAGCTACTTTCATTTTTGTTGGTGAAAGTATTAACCCTTGTTCTTCACATTTCTGGAGCACAAGTGATAGGTGTTTCTCATGTTCCTGCTCGTTCTTTGAGAAGACTAAAATGTCGTCTATGTATATTGCTACAAACTTTTCCATTCCCTTAAAAACTGTCCATTTTTCTCTGAAAAACGGCTGGTGCATTCTTTAGACCAAAGGGCATGACAAGCCATTCATAGAGTCCTCCAGGAATGATGAAAGCTGTCCATGGTATGGATTCTTCTGCCATTGCGACTTGATGGAAACCCGACTTCAGATCAAACTTCGAGAAAATCTTTGCATTGCTGATCTTTTGTATAATTGTGTTGATTCCTGGTAAGGAGTATTGATCTTTGTAGGTGTTGTCGTTGAGAGACCTATAATTGAAGACCATTCTTTCCTTTCCACGAGTCTCTTTTCCTGTTTTAGGATCAACACTAGTCCCAGATTGGACTATCATGGCCATAGTCCTATGTCGACTGCTGCTTGGTCTGATAACGCCCAGTTTGAGTAAAGTGTCAACATGTCTTTTAAAGGACTCCTCCATGGCCGGTGTAACGTGTTTCAGGGGTTTGTCTTCTATGGTGGCGTCTGGGTTGATTATCTCCAAACGACATAGCTCCCCGTTCCTCTTCCAGTGCTTGAGTGGTTCTTCTCCAATGAACCTCTGCTGCTTTAACCTTTCCAGTAATGATGAAAACTTCTGTTGGAAATTAATGTTAACAGGAATGTTATAATAAACTGATTCAGTTATATCATAAAATTCTTGTTCATTCATTTCCATTTCTTGGATGGCCCTTTGAACGATTTCAACTTGCTCAACCGATTGAATCTTGGTGACCTTTTTGTAAAAGGCTATCTCACTTCCTTCTATCCGAACTCCGCCTTGCATTGACCTTATGAAATTTGCTCCTACCAACATTTCAATGCCATCATCTAGCGACATCTCGAGAGCATATACAAGGGGTATTCTGAATTTGTTTCCCGCAATTGACAGATATCCTGGTCTTAGTTTGTTCTTTGCTGGCTGCTTCGAGTTAAGACCGTAAACATTAACGATTCCTGTGATGGCTTCCATTGCTTTTGCTGGAACAATCTTGTCGCTGATGAAGCAAGAAGTGGCGCCGGTATCGAGTATGGCACGAGCTTTAAAGAACGGGCAATCAGGGATGTCAACCTCAACTATAAAGTTGTAGAGGGAATTCCTAATTTTCCTCACCTTAGGGAGATTACCGGGTGTAGAGGAGTTGCACACCAGTTCTCTATCCATAACCACCTTTCCTCCCTGTGGTTCGGTCCATCTTGCCTCATACTGCTTGAGGGTTTCTTCCAGCTGTTTGATCCTTTCTTCTCGTTTCTCAATCTCTTGAAGCATGAGCTGTCCCTCTTTAATCAACTGTTGTTTCTCCAACTGGAATTCATAATGCTCTTTTGCTGAGTCTTTGAGTAACCTTGTGACTTCAGCATCCTTTGTCTTATAGAGCTCGTATATGAATTTGGTTTCAGGCTGCGACGCTTCAGTAGTGGTGGTTGCTTTTCCCTGACCATCCTTCCTTTTTGTCTGACTTACAAAAGGTCGTTTGAGATGATTCTGTGTGCAAAGGGCACAAGCAGTGAGCTTGCACTTTGGACAATGCAGTCTGGATGTGTCTTTTGTGAGTATCCCGCAGAAGTAGCATATCGTATAGCTAGTGACAGAATTTTCTAGCCATTCGTGGATGCATGTTTTGGCTTCAGTTGACAGTTCTTTGGTCGGAAGCCATGATCCTGCCATTGTGACTGCATTTCTGACCTCTGATGTTTCGCCTGGGTGATAGTTATGAATAAAGTCAACCATTGGTGGGTTGGAATTGTACATATATACTGCTTCGTCATTACTTTCATCACTGCTATGGGAATCTCTGCTGCTAATAGCCATGTGAATGGATTCTGAATGAATAGCAGTATGTATGCTGTCGACTACATCTGTTTCCCCTTCTGAGATACTGTAAACACTGCTTTGATCATCAAAGTCTGCTGAGACAATATCCCAATCTGGGTCTAAGTCCAGATTTTCGAACATTGCCATTCGAACAAAATCTCCTTTCGAGCTCCTACAATCGCGTGCAAAATGTCCTTCCTTCCCACATTTAAAGCATTTGCACTTCTTTACTTTGCCCCTGTCATCCTTATATTTGTTTTTGAACATTTTGACATGGGATCCGTGCGGCTTGCCTTTGTACGTCCTAGCCTTTCGCATGCCGTATCTCTTCCGGCTTTGTTGATATTGCCCCGGAAGTGGTATTGCAGAACAGAAGGATAGGTCTCTTACTGCCTTGTACAAGTTGGCCTCCTTACATAAATCAGATATGTAATTATATGTGAAGTGTATAGCCGGTAGGACCCCTGCTGAGACTCCAGGATGGCGGGACTTAAAGGCTTCTTCAATCTTTTTTGATAAGACTGGTGGTAGTTTGGAGAAGAAACTATCAGTTGTTGAGGGGAAATACAACCTTCCGGATTTAATTGCAAGAACTTTGAATTCTTGTAAGAACTTCCACAGATCTTTTGTTTCTGTGCATGATAATCTATCCAAATCTCTTTGCGCAAGATCTTGTTCTACAGTTGATCCTCTGTAAGGGTTGTTGGTGCAAGTGTACCCAGCTTTAAATATTGTGATATATTTTTGGTACACATAAAATCACATCTCCATATTTATTTTGATGATTACAAAACACACCGCATTATTTGTTATCTAACATTTTATCTGAGTGTGCAGATATTTAAATGATCTCGATAAATTTTTTATCTGAAAAATCCAAGTCTGAAGAGTTTCGTCATTTTATTTTAAAATGATAAACACCCTAAAATATTTTATCACTTGGATATTTCGTATCTATATAAATATATTTGAATCAAATATATATATAATATCTTTTATATATAAATCTCTGATATATATATGCTGTCTGCTACTGTTACTGTTGCAAGTTTGTGATCAGCCGAAGTTACCTGCGTTGCCATGCTCTCATTGGACAGAATTTTAGGCGGTATACCGCCAAGGTATTCGCGGTATACCGCGGGTACTGTTTCCCATCAACTGTTCTGCATGAGAAGCTTCTTTTGTCAGGAAATTTCTTCAGGCGGTATACCGCCATGTGCAACGCGGTATACCGCGGGTACATTATGCCGTTGAGTTTTGCAGGTTGACCTTCTCCCTGCAGTACCTTTTTTCTGACGCAGGTATACCGCGAAGGTTCGGCGGTATACCGCGAAATTCTCAAGTCAGATTTTCATGCAGTATAAATACAAGCCTCCAGCAGCATTCAAGTCTACACCAACTTCAGCATTAAGTTCTCCCTCAGCATTTGATTATTATTCTGCTGCTTTCTTACTCACACTAAATCACTTAAACTGATAAATTAATTTTTTGAGCAAGAAATCTTGAGTTGATAGCAGATTAAAATCTCACGATTAGTTGAATCAGCAACACAACTCAAGTGATCAAACTCTCTAAAAATATCCAAGTGATAAACCTTATTCAAGAGTGATTATTCATATTAAAATTTATACCCTCTTGTAAGTGTTTGAATTAGAGTGAGTGATCCACCTTAATCTCTCAAAGTAGAGTGATTCGCGTTTGTTGTATTAAGGTTTGTGTTTCTACCGTAAAGAACACGTTTCGTATTGGATCTCCGAGAAGTGTTATTTTCTCGAGGTGGACTAGCCAACTTTGTGTTTGGTGAACCACTTTAAAAATCTCGTTGTCAAGTATTCTCTTTCCCTTATCTCTTTACATTTCCGCTGTGCATTTAAATTATATCTGTTTATATAATTGTTGTATATTTACTTGTTTATACTCTGCTTTATTTTTACTGTATTGTTTGTACTGTATTTATTTGTTCAAAGAATTTTTTGAAAGAAAAAGATTTTAAATACAACCTTACCCCCCCCTTAGGTTGTCCAACATTTGGTATCAGAGCAGGTCTTTCAAAAAATATTCTGCATATTTTTCTCTTATTCTTCTAAATGGCTCAACAAACTAATATCGTGTTTTCAAAACCTCCTTTGATAGATACTGAAAAGTTTGGCATTTGGGCCGAGCTATTTGAATGTCACGTGCGTGGCAAAAATCAAAAGATTTGGAACATCATAGAAAAAGGGAATTTTAAACCCACCATTGTGAAAGATGATGTTTATATTGATAAACCCCTAGATGACTGGACTACTTCTGATGAAGCCCATTTTTGTTTAAACTTTGAAGCTAAGAATATATTATATGCTGCTTTAACAACTGACGAAATCGAAAGAGTATATACTTATAAAACTGCAAATCAAATATGGGAAAGTTTAAATAATACTCATCGTGGAAACACGGAGGTTAAATCTAGTAAAGTAAATATTTTAGTTCACGATTATGAACTATTCGAAATGAAACAAGATGAGTCAATTGACTCAATGTTTAAAAGATTTAACCTTATTGTGACTACTTTGAAAGGTTTGGATCGCACTTATCCTAACGAGGACTATATAAGGAAAATCCTACGAGCCCTTCCTTCGGAGTGGATGCAAAAGATAACATCCTTGGAAGACTCCCGTGACCTCTCCATAATGAAGATAGATGACTTAATCGGTAATCTTAAAGTGCATGAAATTGCACTTAAAAGAAACAAAGATCGGGAGCAAGTTAAAAAGAAATCAATCGCTCTCAATGTCTCAACACCAAAAGATGAGAAGAAAAAGGAGAAAGCTAGCTCCTCGAAAGATCCTTCCGAAACTCTCGATGAAGTCGCCATGTTGGTAAGAAACTTTTCCAAATTTCTTAATAATAATAATAAATTTTCTAACAATGGCAGATTTCAAAGAAACGGTAACTACCGTCGTGGTGGTGATAATCGAAGTCGTAAGTTCCATAAACGAGACGAAAAAGTTAAGAAAAATGGCGACTCGAGTGAAGACGATAAAGCTAAGCCAAAGAGAGGCTTTTGCTACTCATGTGGTGACAAAGACCACTACGCCAATGAATGTCCGAAAAAGAACAAATTCCAAAAGAAGAAGGAGAAAGCCTTCATTGGAGGCGCGTGGAGCGAGAGTGAAGAAGAAGATGACTATCAAGCCATTTGTCTTATGGCCGATAGCGACGACGAGGTAAAATCTTCTTACTCAGATTACGATAGTGATTATGAAAATGATAATGAAAATAATCTTGAAGAACTATATGAATCGTTTCATAAAATGGCCGCTCTTGCAAATCGTTACCAAGATGAGAATGCTATGTTAAAAGAAACTGTAAATGCATGTAAAAAGGAAATAAAAAATGTTAAACAAAAATCTGAAAATGATATGGATATAATTGCTAAATTAGAAACTAAATTAGGAGAAAAAGATTTTTGTAAATCTTGTGATGTTTTAAATAGAGAAATTGCATGCCTAAATAAAAAATCACATGAAAATATTATTTGTACAAAATGTGATATTCTTGAGAATGAGATTACATGCTTAAAGGCTAAATGTGCTTCATATGAAAAAGATAACATGCTAGCTAAAGCTTTTGAAAGTAGTAATAAAAAGGTTCTTAACATGCTTAATATGCCTAACCGTATAAAATGTAGAAAAGGCATTGGTTCCAATACTTGTGTTGATAAATGTTCTTGTATACCCATCAAAAGATTTTATGAATCACCTAAAGTAAATACAAGAAATCAATATGTGCAAAAACCTCCATATGTGCGTAAAATAAATAATGTAAATTATAATACGAGAAAACCGTATGCTCGCATGTACCATGATAAATATTCTAAACCTAATAATAATGCGAATGTAAATGCTTGTTTTTATGTATATGATAAATATAATCGCAAAATTAAAATGGTAAATAAATGGATTCCAAAAGGAATGTTTAGTAATGATAATCCCGGTGGTATGCGTTTATGGTTTTAAATGTGTTATATATATATATATAGTTTAAATATATTCTGTTGTATATGTTATATATATAAGTAATATATAATACTATTCATATATATATATACATACGTACTGCACATATATATATACATTTTATTTAATTCTTTTAATTCTTATATATATATATTATGTTTGTTTAATGTGTTATAAATATTTATTAATATGGTTTGATGTATTATATATTGTGTAATGTATTATATATATATATATTCTGTTTGACATTATATATATGTATGTTGGTTGACTTTTGAAACTAATTGTCAAGGACCCACGAGAAATGGGGACCATAAAAGTTATATCTTCATTATTGTAGATTGATCTTGATATGGACTGGATACTCGATAGTGGTTGCACACGTCACATGACCGGAAACAATAATCTCTTTTCATCATATAAGTCATGTGATGGTGGACAGGTAATCTTTGGAGGAAACTCCAAAGGAAATATAATTGGTAGAGGTACAGTCTCTTGCAATAATGTTCAATTTCTAAATGTTAATCATGTTGATAATTTACATTTTAATTTGTTAAGTGTTCGCCAATTGTGTAAAAATAATACAACTGTTGTCTTCGAAGAAGACTCGTGCAAAATCATAAAAAATGGCAAAGTTCTTTTAAATGGCTTTGTAAAAGGAAATTTATATATTTGTAAAACTGTTGTATCTGATAATGTATGCTTATCTTCTATTAATGATGTTTCTACTTTATGGCATAGGCGTTTAGGTCACGCTAATCTAAGATTAATGCAAAACTTAAAAAATAAGGAGCTTGTGAGTGACCTGCCAAAATTAAAGTTTGATAATCATTTTTGTGATGCTTGTCGTGTCGGCAAACAACATCACGTTTCTCATAAATCAAAAAATGTTATTTCTACTCAAAGAGTTTTAGAACTTTTACATATGGATCTTTTTGGCCCGATGGCTATTCAAAGTTTTGGAGGAAATTTTTATACTTTGGTTATTGTGGATGATTATTCCCGTTATACTTGGACTTTATTTTTGAGACATAAAAATGAGGCTTTTGAAAAGTTTAAAATTTTGGGAAAACGAATTCAAAACCAACAAGGTTGTACGATTGTTTCCATACGTACGGACCATGGACGAGAATTCGATAATGATGTACAATTTGGTGCCTTTTGTGATAAACATGGTATAACTCATAACTTTTCGGCTCCTCGAACTCCTCAGTCAAACGGGGTTGTTGAAAGGAAAAATCGAACGTTGCAAGAAATGAGTAGAACTATGCTAAACGAACATCAAGTTCCCCAAAAGTTTTGGTGTGATGCCGTTGCTACCGCGACCTATGTGCTTAACCGTGTCCTAATTAGAGGTATCCTAAATAAGACACCCTATGAACTTTACCGAGGTAGAAAACCTTCCCTAGCTCACCTAAAAGTTTTTGGTTGTAAATGTTTCATTTTAAACACCAAATCCTACCTAACCAAATTTGACCCCAAAGCCTATGAAGGAGTTTTCCTAGGTTACTCTTGGAATAGCAAAGCCTATAGAATCCTAAATAAGGAGACCATGGTAGTGGAAGAATCCCTTAATGTTAGTTTTGACGAGAGTCCTCCCAAACCGAGTGCACCCTTAGCAAATGACAATGTTTGTGAAGGAGACGTCTTAGCCCAACAACTTAGTACCTTGGATTTAGGTACCCAACCTTCCACAAATAATATTGAATCTAGTGATGCCCCTCCGTGCTTTATTCCACAAGGTATAGATGATCCTAACCTTAGAACCGCTCGAGGACATCCCGTAGATCAAATTATAGGTGACCTAAACCAAAGGACAACTAGATCACAAATCCTTACCCATTGTGCTTTCCATGCCTTTATCTCAACCATAGAACCTAAAACCATAGATGAAGCTTTAGGCGATGAGGATTGGATATTGGCCATGCAAGATGAGTTAAACCAATTTACTAGGAATGATGTATGGGACTTAGTGCCTAGCCCTAGTAGTCAAACCATTATTGGCACAAGATGGGTCTTCCGTAACAAGGTAGACGAGAACGGTGGAGTCACACGAAACAAGGCACGTTTAGTTGCCAAGGGGTACAGTCAACAAGAAGGTATAGATTATGACGAAACCTTTGCACCGGTTGCAAGGTTGGAGTCTATTCGAATGCTTCTCGCTTTTGCAAATGCTAAAGATTTTAAGTTATTTCAAATGGATGTTAAAAGTGCTTTCTTAAATGGTATTATAAATGAGGAGGTATACGTTTCTCAACCTCCCGGTTTTGAAAGTTTTGAAAACCCGACACATGTTTATAAATTGAAAAAGGCGCTTTATGGTTTAAAGCAGGCTCCGCGTGCTTGGTATGATAGATTAAAAACCTTTTTAATTGTTAGTGGTTATATTATGGGTAAAATAGATAATACTTTATTTGTGAAATATGTTCAAAATGATATTGTGGTTGTGCAAGTATATGTTGATGATATTATTTTTGGTTCCACTAATGAAAAATTGTGTAATGAATTTTCTGCGAAAATGACTAGCGAATTTGAAATGAGCATGATGGGAGAGTTAAAATACTTCTTAGGATTGCAAATAAAACAATGTGAAACTGGTATTTTTATTAGTCAATCTAAATATTGTAAAGATATGTTGAAAAAGTTTAACTTTGAAAATGTCAAACCCGTTGAAACTCCAATGACCACAAATTTGCAATTATCGCGTGACGAGGAGGGAAACGATTTTAATGAAAAGATTTATCGTGGTATGATTGGTAGTTTATTATATTTAACTGCTAGTAGACCTGATATTATGTTTAGTGTATGTTTATGTGCTCGTTTTCAATCTTCACCTAAACAATCTCACTATGAAGCTGTCAAGCGTATTTTTCGATATTTACGAGGTACTACTAATCTTGGCTTATGGTACGCAAAGCAACCCGAGTTAGAAGTAACATGCTTCGCCGATTCCGATCTTGGTGGATCTATTGTTGACCGAAAAAGTACTAGTGGGGTATGTGCCTTTATAGGTCTCTCACTTGTATCTTGGTTCTCTAAGAAACAACAATCCGTAGCTTTGTCTACCACCGAAGCGGAATATGTAGCCGCCGCAAGAGCATGTGCTCAAGTCCTATGGATGAAACACACACTTACCGATTTTGAGGTACACCTAACCAAAATTCCAATTATGTGTGATAACTCAAGTGCCATAAACTTAAGTAAAAATCCCGTTTTACATTCTCGTACCAAACATATTGAATTGAGACATCACTTTTTACGAGATAATGTTCAAAAAGGCAAAATCGTGCTTGAAAAGGTTGATTCGGAAGATAATTTGGCCGATATTTTTACTAAAGCTCTAAACAAAAAGGCGTTCTTTAAATTAAGACTTGGTTTAGGCATGCTTGAGTATAACCCTTGATAAATACTAACTCTCAAATATTTCATATTTTGAGGGGGAGCATCTTTCGAGGAGGAGCATAAGCGATTTTCTTAAACCCTTTTTGCTTCGACAAAAGGGGGAGAGAAACCGAGTATGCTCTCGTGTTTAGCGTTGTGTTTGTCATCATCAAAAAGGGGGAGATTGTTGGTGCAAGTGTACCCAGCTTTAAATATTGTGATATATTTTTGGTACACATAAAATCACATCTCCATATTTATTTTGATGATTACAAAACACACCGCATTATTTGTTATCTAACATTTTATCTGAGTGTGCAGATATTTAAATGATCTCGATAAATTTTTTATCTGAAAAATCCAAGTCTGAAGAGTTTCGTCATTTTATTTTAAAATGATAAACACCCTAAAATATTTTATCACTTGGATATTTCGTATCTATATAAATATATTTGAATCAAATATATATATAATATCTTTTATATATAAATCTCTGATATATATATGCTGTCTGCTACTGTTACTGTTGCAAGTTTGTGATCAGCCGAAGTTACCTGCGTTGCCATGCTCTCATTGGACAGAATTTTAGGCGGTATACCGCCAAGGTATTCGCGGTATACCGCGGGTACTGTTTCCCATCAACTGTTCTGCATGAGAAGCTTCTTTTGTCAGGAAATTTCTTCAGGCGGTATACCGCCATGTGCAACGCGGTATACCGCGGGTACATTATGCCGTTGAGTTTTGCAGGTTGACCTTCTCCCTGCAGTACCTTTTTTCTGACGCAGGTATACCGCGAAGGTTCGGCGGTATACCGCGAAATTCTCAAGTCAGATTTTCATGCAGTATAAATACAAGCCTCCAGCAGCATTCAAGTCTACACCAACTTCAGCATTAAGTTCTCCCTCAGCATTTGATTATTATTCTGCTGCTTTCTTACTCACACTAAATCACTTAAACTGATAAATTAATTTTTTGAGCAAGAAATCTTGAGTTGATAGCAGATTAAAATCTCACGATTAGTTGAATCAGCAACACAACTCAAGTGATCAAACTCTCTAAAAATATCCAAGTGATAAACCTTATTCAAGAGTGATTATTCATATTAAAATTTATACCCTCTTGTAAGTGTTTGAATTAGAGTGAGTGATCCACCTTAATCTCTCAAAGTAGAGTGATTCGCGTTTGTTGTATTAAGGTTTGTGTTTCTACCGTAAAGAACACGTTTCGTATTGGATCTCCGAGAAGTGTTATTTTCTCGAGGTGGACTAGCCAACTTTGTGTTTGGTGAACCACTTTAAAAATCTCGTTGTCAAGTATTCTCTTTCCCTTATCTCTTTACATTTCCGCTGTGCATTTAAATTATATCTGTTTATATAATTGTTGTATATTTACTTGTTTATACTCTGCTTTATTTTTACTGTATTGTTTGTACTGTATTTATTTGTTCAAAGAATTTTTTGAAAGAAAAAGATTTTAAATACAACCTTACCCCCCCCTTAGGTTGTCCAACAAGGGTCTTCCATCATGATGATCTGCCGTATCTGTGATGTGATGTTCTGTGGATCATCTGCAATGTTTTCAAGACCGGCATATGAGTCTGGAAAAACGGTCCTCCATTGCTGCCACATGAGCTTTTCTTGTCCTCCAAGCATGTTTTCAACATATCCTAGCTTGGTTTTGTTGTCAGGCCATTGGACACTGTTGAGTTTGTTAATTGTGGCAGACTCCCATCTGGAGATCACATCTGGCCATAGGCCTGGGTCTGGAGGTAATATGAGCAGAACACCTTGCTCATATATTGGTGGTAATTGCCACTGCTGATTATGATATTCTCCAAATCCTCCCCGCATCTTTGCGTTCTGAACTCTTCCTTGAAAATCCCATTTCGTTTGGTAACTATGGGCTTGTGATGGTGGGTAAACAGGCGGTGACATATATGACTCAGCTGGAGGATTATATATCCCTCCACTAGACTCAGCATCGTTAGCCATGAATACTTGCTCCTTCTTCTTGCAATGCTTTTTCAGAAATTCCTTGATGGTGGTTTCGTATTTTCGGCTGATCTTTGGATATGGAAGATCATCTTCTTCGTGCTCATCATTCCCGGTCTCACCACGCTGTGCTGCGGGCGGGTTATCGTCGTCGGTGTCGGAGTTGAAGTTTCCTGTAGCCCAACTGGTTGCTACAACTTCATCTATATCAGTACCCCATCCTGTTGCCACGATTTCCTCGACTGGTGTAGTAATTGGATCAACGTCATATCGAACGAGAAAATCATATCCTCCTGATGGTTCGCCAAGGGTATCCCAATTACTGTTGGGGTAAGATGATTCTTTTCGTTTTCTCCTCGTGCGGAATCTCTGAGAGGCATCAGCATCATCCTCATATTCAAGCGCGTGTGCTTCTTCTAGGCAGCTAGAACAATTGCAGAACCCAAAATAATGATGTGTGTCATTATTCGTGGTTGTTAATGCAAATTCTGTTTGTTCTCCTTCATTGTGTTCGAGGATTTCTCTGTCATTGATATCAACATTAGATGCTCTTGGTGGTGCTCTAACATGATATCGGTCGAAACGAACACTGACTGATCGATCAAGGCGATTTGCCAGCTGTACTTGTGTGGGCGTATAGGTTACTGTGTTGGCTGTTGGCTGTAACCTCCAACTCATTCCTTCTAACTCTGCAATATTCCTCCATGTGCCAGGTATTGCAGCGACTCCTTGTGTTGCGAGATGTTCAACAACATTGTTAACATTATAGTTGAATGTTACAAAGCTCGTGTTGCTCATACGGCCAATCATGGAAAGGGTGATTAACAAATTGCTTTCGCCGCCTTGCCATGCTTCATATCCATGTGTTTGTATGGAAACACGAATGTGATTGTGAAAATCCTCTACGCTTAGCATCATGTTTGGTACCATGTAAACCAACTGTGTACCTTGTGATAGGTCTGCCTCCATTGTGCTGATTATTCGTGTAGAATCATTCCATCGGGTGTCTTGTAAGACCAGTAAAGCGTTTGTTCCTGCGCCTGTCCTATGTAGTGTCTGGACACGAATCATGATGAGACCCAAATGAATATGCTGGAGTCTGGAAGTTTGTAACTGACTGTAGCTTCGGTTGTTGCACAAAGGTAAGTCAATCTGCTCTCCTTCTCCACACGATATTCGTTGTTCTGAATAATGCTCATACACCCTGTGATGTGTAGTCTGGCTGTTATTCGAATATAATATCTCTGCTGGGGCCATTTGGGCACGTCTTTGTCCAGATTCTTGTAGCTGGTGTTCTGGATCTATAGTAGATTCCAGTGTGGTATTATACCGTCTTCCTCGGATGTTATTCCACCTCCTTTGCATATTAAACATTCGTCTGGAGTTCTGGCGGTACCCACGAATCTGATCTTCTTGCGTTGGAAGCCCTGTCTGAGAGCGTTCCAGTACCTCTGATCGAGTGGTACTCATGTTGTCTTCTTTTCTTTGGCGTATTGCGCTTTGAAGATGGCGTTGGGATCTGTGTGTGCGTATATTGGTCCTACTTTTATTTTAACAGGATCTGTCCCTGTTAATTGAAAAGTATCGATACGCTTGTTCAGTTCACCAATAGATCTTTCAAGATCGTGTGGTGCAGCTTCGTTCCTTCCGATAGTAGCTAGCTGTCTGTTGATGTTAGCTACTGATGCAGCAAGATCTGCAAGGAATCGTCCTTGTTGTATGACTAAATAAAGCAAGGTGTTGTTTTGCTTTATTAAGGCAATGTTTGCTCTTGTACTTCCTGTGGCGTGTGAGGAAGGTTTAGCAAAACCTAGAGCGGCTTCAAGTTCTTCTGTAGCTTCTTGGCTTTCAATATAGGCTGTGGTTTCTTTAGCACGTTCAAGTTTACTCATGTAGTCAAGAAATCCTTGACTTCTTTGACTAGGAGTTCGAGCTGTTGAACCTGCTCTTCAATCGTCTGGATCTTTCGAACCAATTCAAGTGGGAGTCTTAAGGCCTCTCTCTCGACGGACTTTGATTGCTGTAAAAGGAGATCTCGAACTTCGCTCTTTGATAAAGGTTTGCTCTCAGAGAGTTCAGATGCAATTTGCTGAAAGTTTTTATTCTGTTCTTTTTGTGAGTATTTGAGCGTAGACTCAAGATACTCAAATTTTTCTTGCAAAAGGATTTGGTTACTTTGGATTAACCTAAGGTTTTTTAAATTACTATAGGCTGATAAAGAAAGTGTGTAAAAGATAACGATAAGGTTATGGTGTAGATCTAGTGAAGTATGTTTTTGATTTTCAGAAAGGTCTAGGTACTCAAGGTGGTTTCTGGGAGGATTTTCGCAAAAATCTTTTAAGCTAAGCTCAAAGCGTTCATTCATAGATCAAGAAAATAAAAGCATAAAAAGTGTCAATCTTCAAGAACTCACGTTTCCCTTAAACAGGCAATCTCTAGCCACAGACGGTACTTTGACTTTTGTTGTATCAGAAAAACACTTTTTTTTTTAGATCAAAAAATATATCATAGAAAACAATCTCCAGACAAACCTCCTTGAATACCTAAGTAGGGTTTTAGCCTGACATTTTCAGGAAAGACACAAGCTCTAATACTATCAGTCCTTGTTATGCCTCTTACCAGTAAGATTATCGGTCCTTGCAATGCTCACTCAGTACGGTAAGTGAGGCCTGGTAAACACTTATCCAATAAGCGTTTAGTAAAAGGTCCGATGCCTTGATTACAACATACAAATCCTTTGTGCCAATGGCTCCAATAGATTGTTGGTTCCAGTTTATTGGTACTATCAAGTTCATAGAAAATAGGTTTGTTGGTCCAGAGGTTTAAAAACTAGCATATAAAAGGGGTTGCTTTGCATATAAAAACTAGTTGCGTTTTTAAATGTTTATTTGTTGTAGGCTATAATGTTTCAACCTGAAAACTATTAAACAACAAGAAATTGGGATGATAGATTTTTTAACCAAATTTTAGTTCCTTGTTTGATTCACTCATTCACATATTGAAATGGAATGCTTTGAATTTCAAAAATTAATGAATTCATCATTCCGACATATATGAAAGAATTAAATAACATCCCTATGCATTCAATTTAATCAACATCGTCCACTAGGGTTGTATAAAAAATTGTCAACCTGCTTAACCCGTCTAACCCAATTAAACCCAACCGCTAAACCACCGATTAATGGGGTCAAAACTGGGTTTGCCTCACCCCCAACCCGCCACTTGTATATAATTTAGATTATAAGTTTATTTATATCGACTTAGTCTCGGTCTCGTTTTTTGTCCTTGGAGCATCAATGGATCAATTTCTCGACTTGCATAGTTCTCGATCTCCATTTACATGTTATTTTCCGTAAATTTGATAGCAGCAAAAGAATTGGATTACGTTATACATACAAATATGTGAAACTAAGCAACAAATAATTATTTAAACGAGACATAATTTATTCATTTGTTGTACGTACTTTTTTTTATTAACAATTCAATATTACTTATTTGTTATATGTATAGGATTAAATCGAGTGATCAACAATACCTCCAAGTCACCAGAAATCAAACACACGTACTTATTTAAAAGAATGATTATGGTTGGTTGAGTTAGCATTAAACTTTTGAAATCACCTAATAAATACAATCAAGCATACTCTCCAAGTATTTAAGTCGCATTTTTGCATTCTATGATAGAAAGAGTACAAGAAAAAGAAAAAATTAACACGATCGAGATGCTTTGGAATAAAGCCTTCGACTACTTTTTACAAGGATAAAACTTGCTCTACCTCTGTTATTGCTCCACAAGACATGTATTTCCTTTTACATTGGTCAAAAATTTAAACAAACTATAGTTATATATATATATATATATAATCAAATGAAAATTTGAAAACTATTACCTTAAGATATTATTTCACTTGATTTTTTTCAACATATTGATGAACATATATGAAGCAATCTGAAACATTTGTGTAATTTTTGTTTTACAAACAAGCTAAAATGAAACAAAAACATGTGAACAAATATATATGTTAATCGATATTCTAAATATTAGTCTTGGATAGAAAAAGATTGTAAGAAATAGCATTGATTTCATGAAGGTTATCACATATTCTCGGGCTCTCAAACAAAAAGTTGATCAATTTACGAGAAGAGAAGTTCCAAAATCATATACAATTACACGCAATACAAACTCATCATCATATATGATTAAGCTAGCGGTCGCACATAATTACATATGGTTTTAGAACTTGTCGTATTCTTACAAATTGGCCACCTTCTAGATGGAAACATCTTAAAAACCATGAGAAATTGAAACAAAAAAAAACATAATTTCCTCCCAATCGGCAGTTTATGTCTACAAAAAAATAAACATGAATCTAATTCATCAAACTCCTTCCTAACAAAAAAAAAATACTTGACCCAGTACCAATCTCCAAGAGAAGGAAGCAAAACAATTTGCAACGAACAGCTGCTGCTATACTACTACCATTAATAAGACCAACTAAAAATAATATTAATAAAAATAAATAATAAATAAAAAACCTCTTTCTATCCGTCTCTATTATCACCTATAGAGAAAACAGATGCCATAAAATGTTAGAAATAATTCCCCAAGAAACCCTAGAGTAAATTACGATTTATGTCCCTGTGGTTTGCAATTTATTGCTATTTTCATCCTTGGACTAATTCCCACCCGTAAGTAGGAGGGACTAAACAACAATAAATTATAAATCCTAAAGAAAATAGGGACGAAAATCACAATTTTTAACAAACCATAGGGATGAAAATCATAATTTACTCTTGATACTATGTCACTTACCACCGCAATTTTAGAATGTGAAGCCAAAAACCAGAGCCACCAATCTCATCAGTCAGCTCTTGAGCCTGTCCTTCTGAGATGAAGCACAAGCAGAAACTCACTGTGCCATGATTCTGGCACTTGCGTTGAAATCCACTCCACGGTTGATACGCCCACCGCCATTGTTGTCTCTGTGGAATCCATCGCCACCACGGTTTGAAGCTGCTCCTCCACGACTCCCGCCTCTGTTGTAACCATAGTCATTCCTGCCGCCACCAAACTCACCAACTCGATTGTTGTAACCCCTGCCACCACCATAGTTTCCACGTCCTCTCATGACTTCGTTCCTGAATCCAGATCCCCTTCCAACTATAAATCTTCCCCGGTTTCCTCCTACAACACCAACCGCTTTAAGAAATTAGATTAATCATTTGGATTCTCCCTTAAATAGAGTTGATACTCCCTCCGTCCCAAATTAAGTGTCCACTTTCAAAAGTAAGTTTACAATTTCATATTCTACCCTTAATTATGAGATGGAGGGCAAAAGTGTCATTTGGTTATTTATGATGTTAGTAGAGCACAATATCTGAAACATGCCTTTGGAGTTTGTAGACCGCTTCTCTTCAACAACAGCATGGCGTGTACCAACCATGACGGGTGAAGCCTGAACATTAGAAAGAAAAGAAAAAAAAAAGTCATGTTCCATTATATAAATCATCACAACAAAGAAAACAAAAACTGTGCAAGTTTTTCAAGTCATACTAGTTGTCTAGTTGGTGTGTAAGGATGATAGCACAGAGAAATAAAATCATGTGGTCTACATAAGCACCCAGCTGAGTTAATCCACAAAATTATGTCCGAATCACAATTGACGGTTTTGAATTAGCAAATGTGGCTACTTCAGATTATTTTAGGCAAGTAAATATAGGCTCTCTCAAAGAAAATAAATATTTCCGTTGAGTTCTCAAATTTGGGGAAAAAAGAAAAGAAAGGAAAATAATTCTTTTATTTGTGTTCTCAAGAGAGAAGGAAATAAATATATTTTTTTTTCATGTTTTTGAATAAGACAGAAAGAAAAGGAAAGATGTCATCTAATACAAATATACCTTCCAAAATATATCTTTTAAAATGAAAGGTCGTACTTTTGTAATTTTAATTATTTTTATAAGGGTTCTAATTTCTTTCCTTTCCTTCCATTTCCTCCCACATTTGGGAGGAAAGTTTGGAAGGACTTGTCATTAAAACCACTAAAAACTACACAATTACAGACACACACACAAACTAAAAGATATAAGCACATACATGAGATTTGTCATTAAAGTCAATTACTTCACAAATGCAAATTTTAAAATCAAATTCTTCACGTAGCTATGACCAAAATTTTCTATTTATGTTGGTTCCTGCCTAGTTTAACATACTTACAATTTCATGTCAAAAGTCAAATAAGTTCATATGAATTTACTGCAAAAGAATCTACCTGGTGGCATTTAATAAAGTAACAGTTCAAAGCACAAAAAAATCCTAATGAAACCTTGATCTGCAACCCATTAGCCATGAACTATAAACCAATGACCTCGTTAACAGATTCAACCACTTTCAGCACTTTTCTACTTTCTTATAAGGGAGATACAACTCAAAATTTGCAGACACAAGTCCTCCCATCATATCATCAAGTCACTTCTAAATTTTGCATAGTGGTAATGCAATCAATGATTGCCAACAACAGAATTTTGTCCTTCTATGAAGCTGCAAGTGCAATGGAGCTTAATTGGGAAAATTTGACTTCAGTGGCAGCTGATTGGGGAGATGTAACATGGCAACACCTGTTCCTTTATTTTTTTCTACCCACCTTGAGGACAAGGTGGTTCTTTGGGAGAGCGGTAATGTCATGCACCTATCTAGAGGCCAAAGCCCAATGCGAAATAATATTCTAGAATAGTTAAGAGGTAATTTGGGTACTTAGAATAATTTTTTAGTATAAATAGAGGAGGTTAGGATGAGAGCCAGGCAAAAAATTTAGAAAATTGGTGAGTTTATATGGGAGAGTTCGAGCCTCTTGAATGCTAGAATGTACCTATGTTTTCCATTCAAGTAACCATCCAATTAATCTGATTGCATCTTCATTCTAAGTTTGTTACTGATTTTATACTTGTAACATAAACGATAATGGCAGAAACAATAGGAAGAATGTTAGATTTAGAGTGAAGCAATTAATAAAACATGTACAAACTAAATAACCATCATTACAGGTAGTAATATCAATTACATAGAAAGAAAGCATACAACAGGCGAATCTATTTCTACATAAAAACATGCATACCAACTCACACATACCTCAATCGCCTTTTGAACCGCATCAGGCACCTCAAATTCGACAAAACCAAAACAAAATCCCTGTTGCTGCTATATGAGTTTTTCTCGAGTCAAAAAACAAAAGCATATTGAAATAGAACTGAGAAACGAAGTTGATACATACCCTGTTGCTTCGAACTTGAATACCATTCAGTTTAATAGGTCCAAACTTTTTGAATTCCTCCTCCAGCATTGCAGGTGTAGCATTCATTGGGAGACCCTTGATATAGACAGAGTAACCTTCAGCTGTCCAAACAGAAAGGAAAATTTGAACTCATGCATGCATACAGAAGGAAACACAACAAACTTGTAAACATTAGCAACAAAGATTGCCTTTAAAAAAAATAGTAACAAATATGTTTGTGATGAATCAAAAGTTCCCATGAAAAGATATGTTAGTATGCAATAGCAAGATCCAATTTTGATGGTTTATGTAAGCATACCTTCTTCCTCGTGACTACCATTTTCCACAGCATCCGCATTGGAAGTCACTGTTTCCGCAACTACGGTGGTTGCGTGAGCATTACTCAAATGTTGTTCCTGGTTCCTTGGTTGAGGTTTCTTGGGCGCAGGTGCTGGAGACGAGAAAGGCACACCATTCTGCTTCAGATCCATTACCTTAAGCAACAACAAGACACATCATAAATGACCGTAGGATCGCCTTTGAAGTTATGCCTTAAAAATGCCATCCAAAAATATATTAATCCCTCAACAGACTTCACACACAGGTCAAACTATAACACTTTACTGGAAAAATCCTCCAGGGTGCTCAAGAATAATCCACATGCATCATCTATCCATTTTTCTCCATAAATCAGAAAACAACACACCTCATGTTTCTCCATAGTACCAGAGAACAATCAGTTGGTACATATTGACTGACATCAATAGAAAAAACAAAGAAAAACAAACAGAACATGTTAGCTGCTTACAATAGATGCATATGACTTCTTTGGCTCAATTTTGGTGTTAGATTCAACGGCCAGCTGTGACTGTGATATCTCTGGCACTTCATCCACAACCTCAGGAACTGGGTCTTCTTCCTCTACAGTGGGTTCTTCTCCATTCTCCATGGTAACAACCTCTTCTGCTTTAGATTCCTCTGTCAATACAGCAGCTTGCTCAGGAATATCATTCTCTGGCACTGGAACAATTTCGGGTACTGCAGATCATAGATTTCAAGACAATAGATGAGGAAAGAACCAATACAGTTTTTCAAACAAACTTCAGACTCCAATCTCAGCTAAATATGTATAATTTCAAGTCACCTTGCTCAGGAGTGACAGTTGTCACCACATCCTCAGTGGGAGCATTGTCTCCTTCGTCATGATTAGCATTCTCCATGTAGCGGAACATGTCATTTAACACAAAGAAGCCTTTGTCTTGAGGTGCAAGAAAGAAAGATTGCGTAAAATTCCGTAGAACATTATCCTTTCCAGTCAGATGTCCAGTGACTAGAACATTGACTCCCCCATTTAATGATTCTTGTGCATCAACAGATCTAATCTCAGCCCTGAAGTCGCCATAGTTAAGGGACAGTATCTTAGCATCAATGGCCTGCATACCAGTACCAATACTAAAATCAGTTTAACTAATATACACACTCTTTTGGGATTGATTTAAATCTCTAATTTGCCGGTGCTTTCAAGTAACTCATATATACACATTTGGGGAATCAAGAGTTGAATCCTTCAATTTAAAGATGACGATTGACAAACCAAAATCATAAATACATGGTACTATGTTTAACACATAGAACTATCAGTGGTCTAACTGATATCTACAACCAACTTGATGAAGTTTACCAAATGCATAGAACTCAAAAAAAGCAAAAGAAAAAATACGGCTTATGCGTTGAATGTCTATCAATTGTTTTAGGCAGATGATTGACAGTTTGAAGGCATCTCATTAGTTTTATCATAAACTACAAGTAAGGGTGAAATACAAAAAGTGACCTTGCTACCAAAAGAAAGCAAGGTAAGAGACTAGCACAAAAATAGAGACATGTCACATAATTTATGACTGAAAAAGATGGACAGAGACCATACATCCATGGTGGTGGTTATGCTCATTGAACCATCTTCCTCGGGACGACCAAGCTTACTGACATCCTGATAGAATCGATGAACTAGCCCAGGTGACTGGTGCAGTATATGATAATACTGCTGAACAAAAGCATTCCCAACCTGTTTATTGCCAAAACATTCGAAGAAACACTAATTAAAATCATTTAACTACAAACAATACAATCAGATAATGACACATGGTAAATCAAGTTTAAACATACATTAGAATTTGAAAACAACATTTTGAAAAAATGTGACAGTCTTCGAAGATCTATTTTTTCCTGGGCAGCTAGTAGCTTAGGCATATTAATTCCAACCAACATCAGGAAAACCAAACAAAGCTATATTCTTCAAAGATTGCTCTCTCCATTACTTCCCTAGGCAATATTACGAGATAAAGCCAAACCAAACTTATTGGTATATCCAACCCGAAAGTAGGATGTAAGCATACCTTTCCTCTGTCTCGAGATGAGTAAAGCCGTTATTTCCATAAAAAAACAGGGTTGTGAAAAAGTGCCAATATATAATGAAATCAAACAATGTTGATGAAAAAACATTAAAAATATGCGAGTAAGGCAAGTTTTATATATAATGATGGTTTTATAACCTTTTCACCATTATCTATTTTCCTAACATGTTTTTAACATCGTATGTTATAATATTATGCTTCTGCACCACCGAATCTCATGAATTTGGCATAATGGTAGATCATCTGATGTTCTTTTCATTGATTCGGATTAACTTTCTAACGACGGAAAGAAAACATAGCGTAGAATCTCCAAAACCACAGCCAAAAAAAACCAGTACAGCTAAAAAACAAAATTTAGAATCTCGAGGCCAAGCGCCGCCATAAGCAAAATTTTAAACAAGCATAAAGTAATCTAAAAAGCTCAGTGACTCGAGACATACAACTTGAGCAGATACAGGTGCCGCTGCTGCTGCCGCCGGAGCCGCCATTGTAGATCGATGCCAAAACCCTAACCAAACAAGCCAAAAACACTACTATATCATTACAAACATCCAAAACAACGGCGGTAAGGTACATGTACAAATCATAAATCAAAAACCTAACGAAAAATTGCAGAGAATATAAATGCACATACAGAGAGATAAAAATTGAAAGGCGAACAAAACAGTCGGTACCAGAATCAAGGATCGAGATGTGTGAAGATCGAGGTTGAAGCGAGAGAGAAAGAGAGAATATGTGATCCTGTTCCTCCTTTCTCTCTCTACTTCTTCGTTCGTTTGCGTTAGGGTTTGTTGCGGATCTCGCTAACAGGGGGAACGAGGAGCGAGTATTTTGTGTCAAAAGGGTTTCAGGGGGTTTATAAAAAATAAGGACCGTGAGAACTGTTTTTGTCCTCTTTGTAGCTCGGTGCCCAAAGGGCTTAAAAAAGACCCACACCTTCGCCTTTTGAATCTAAATTTATACGAAAAGATTTGTTTTTGTTAGGTATGGATTACAAAGTATTTTTAAGATAAACTTAAGAGTAAACTACACTTTTGGTCCCTGTGGTTTGGTGTTTATAACACATTTGGTCCCTACAGTTTAAAAATTACACTTTAGCCACTACTGTTTGCCATTTGGTCCGGATTTGGTCCCTCTGACAAACGTCCGTCCAATGTCAGACATTAGAGGGAAGCATGTGACTTAAGCATGAGGGTATTTCAGTCTTTTTACCTCTACCACCAAACCACAGGGACCAAATCTGGACATTTACTCAAAACCTATATTCTTCTTCCCCAACCCACATACACACACACCTATATATATATATATATATATATAAACACAGACACATATATATATATATATATATATATAAACACAGACACACATATACATATATATATATATATATATACAGAAATGGGTTTTGAGTTTTCGCAAACTTTTTTGAACAGAAATGGGTTTGATCAGTTGGTTTAATGATTTGCAACAATTATAATTGAATTTGGTTGAGAAATCATTAAGATTCGTCATCGCCGGAGTTGCTCACCGGAAAAATGTATTTGGTCGGAAAGTTGAGATCATCGTCGTTTTTTGTCGATGGTTGTCAATTATGTAATTTGCTAAATGATTGAAATCGGCAAATACAACGATCTGGGATGATTCAATCAACAAAAAATGACGATGATCTCAACTTTTCGACCAAATACGTTTTTCCGGTGAGCAACTCCGGCGATGACGAATCTTAATGATTTCTCAACCAAATTCAATTCTAATTGTTGCTACGTGTTCCAAATCATTAAACCAACTGATCTGAAGTGGTTTTATAGATTGAAACAACTTCAAAACCCATTTCTGTTCAATTTATTTGGTTTCTGTTCAATTTATTTGGTTTTTGATTTTTCTGTATATATGTCTGTGTTTATATATATATATATATATGTGTGTGTGTGTGTGTGTGTGTGTGTGTCAGTATGTTTATATGTATATATATATATATATATATGTGTGTGTGTGTGTGTATAGGTGTGTGTGTGTGTGTGTCTACGTGGGTTAGGGAAGAAGAAGATAGGTTTTGAGTAAATGTCCAGATTTGGTCCCTGTGGTTTGGTGATAGAGGTAAAAAGACTGAAATACCCTCATGCTTAAGTCACATGCTTCCCTCTAACGTCTGACATTGGACGGACGTTTGTCAAAGGGACCAAATCCGGACCGAATGGCAAACAGTAGTGGCTAAAGTGTAATTTTTAAACTGTAGGGACCAAATGTGTTATAAACACCAAACCACATGGACCAAAAGTGTAGTTTACTCTAAATAAAAATAAATTTTAAGTTTAGAGTAAACTACACTTTTGGTCCATGTGGTTTGGTGTTTATAACACATTTGGTCCCTACAGTTTAAAAATTACACTTTAGCCACTACTGTTTGCCATTCGGTCCGGATTTGGTCCCTTTGACAAACGTCCGTCCAATGTCAGACGTTAGAGGGAAGCATGTGACTTAAGCATGAGGGTATTTCAGTCTTTTTACCTCTATCACCAAACCACAGGGACCAAATCTGGACATTTACTCAAAACCTATCTTCTTCTTCCCTAACCACTGTAACAACCCGTTTCTGTCAGGTGCATAGTTTGGTGCCCAAAGTGGATGAATTGAAAGTTTTAGTAGAAGGACTGTTTCTGTAAATGTTGGGAACTATATATAGGACCAGATCCATAGGGCTGTTAGTCATTTTCTTATTGTTGGCGGCTGAATACTGGAAGAGGAGAAGCAGTGAAAGGAAGGCTCGGACTGCGATTTCTTGGGGAAGAGACTCTATCAGGTGAGAAATCTTTCATTCCCTGTTAATTTCCACGTAATCTAATAGTTAGATAAGTCGAATTCCAGACTGTATTCCATGTTTTAGCTGGGTTTGTTGGATAAGAACACTGTGGAGAGTTTTAGTTCTCGATTGGGATTGTAATCTAATGAAATCAATGGACTAGGAACTTGTGTTGTCTAAGGAGTTACAATGGAACAATTAGGGTAAGAATGCTGTGTTAAAATCTCAGCTTACTGGACTCCCTAGGAAGAATTCGAGTATTGAATCGTATAAGGTTCGTCCCTGTTCGCCAGACCGGGAGTCGGGGTACCGGGAGTTCGGGGTACCGGGACTGTTGGTTTGGGCTTCGCTTGGGCTTCGTTTGTCAGGCCCGTAGTGTCTAACCATTGGACCGACGTGTTTAGAATTTAGCTTAAGTCTCTTGAATAAAAGGGATCCAATATGTTATAGACGGGCCTAAATGAGTTATTTGCGACCAAATTAAGAGAGGGACTTAGGATCAGAATTGGAGACGTGCCTAATTGGATTATGAATTAATTCTTAGGTGTGCCAGTGTAACGAGACAAGAGGCTAAGAAGAAGTTTGCTTTTCAGGTGAGTCCCCTAAACCCTTTTTACAACGCGAAGTGATAAATGTTTCTTTTACTGAGTATGGTTTATCGAGCATGAAAAGTATGAATTGATTTTCATGACTTTCACGAATGATCTTATCTTAATTGAAAGAGATGTTTAGCATGACATTATGAAAGATATGATTTATGAAAAGCATATTTTACATGTTTGCATGAACATATGTGTACACTATGTGGAGTCTGTCTGCACTGTGGGATCAAAGAGATGTTCTCGGGGTCTTAGGACTCTTGGTTATGTATGATAGACCGGTAGGATGGAATTTGTTTTCATCCTATTCGGTAGAGGGGAATCCGCGGGGATTCCAAGTGGCGAGAAGGGAGTCTGCTGGGGCCCTGATCGCAATATGTTATGTGATCCGCAACACAGTGCAGCACCATGATTGATGATGTGTTACAGACTATTTATAAATCCTTTAAATGTTTTCCAACTGTTTAAATATGTTGTTTTTGGAGGGAATTCACTAGACCGTTTGGTCTAACCCTCGCTTTCAAAACTAAACCATTTTCAGGTAAACATGTTAAGGGTTCTTCAAGTAAGAACTATGAGGGGATAAGAAGGGCTTGAAGCTTAGAGTAACTTCAAGGTTTGGCTATGATGACTATAGAATAGCTCTCGGCTGTGGATTTAGAGACTTCCGCTGTCAATTTTGTTTAGTATGAATTATTGATGATGTAAAGACAATGTTTTATGTAATTCGAATGCTTATTTATGGTTGTTTGCCTCTTATGAAATTTGGGACGTTACAAATGGTATCAGAGCCTTAGTTTAAGGGATTTAGGTGACCAGTCGGGCCTAAACTTAAACTGTAAGATGAGGAACACAGCCGAGACATAGGATAGCCTCTAGGAAAGATCACTATAAATGCGCTTAGGAATAAGGTGCCAAGGACAAACGTGTAAGGTAAGTTTGGGATTGCACCTGGCCAGTATAATTACAAACTTACAGGTACATGTGCGTGCTTACAATACCTTACTTATAGCAAATCTATGGTGTCATGTCTAGCAAGAACTAATTTTCGGTTTCTTTCAGTTTAGTACTATGACTGGGAGAACCCCGAGGGACAGGACAGTATCGGATGTTTCAAGAAACTTAGATGAGGGGGTCCTGAATGATGGGCCGATGCAACCTTGCCAGACTGATCTGTGACTCTATTGCATGCTTAACCTACCGTATTGTTCCGAAGTGGTAGTCGGAAATTAGTGTTTATGTCGAGTCCCAGTACTTTAGAATGTCAGTATGATCCCTGCGGGGTAGACTGAGGCCCCTAGTTGGGGAGGTGTCATGAGAAGTCGCTTATATTGTGAGGTGTGTACACTTCGTAGGAAAGAAACGTTGGATAGAGTGTTATGAGTCGTCTAGAGGTAGCTCTTCGTAGATTCGGAGAGGATGAACGTTGAGTTTAAGTAAGACTCCAGTCGGGAGAGTCTCAGTTCTTGAAACCATGGAATAGATCAGTCAGAATGGTAAGGAAGGACAGTGTCAGAACCTTGAAAGTATCAATAGAGCCCTGACTTTTGTAGTCAAGCTTTTCTATGGTAGGATAAATGAAGTAAGAGACCTATAGTGATTTGGAACTGTGTAGAAGTGGGAAGTGAAGTAGATGATCAAAACGATTAGTATGGAAGGGTTGAGCAAGTGAAATGTGAAAGGCGTGTTCAGTAAGCAGTTGCTTGACCGAGAGGGCGACCGTTAGTCGTAGGAGGAGTGTTAAGGATAAGTTGCGTAAGTAAAGCGTTTGACCTCGTTAGGGTGAGTAGCCTTCAATGGCAAGTAGAGTCTCATGCATGGCGATCTTTTATGTAACATGAAATTCTCACGATGTAAGATTAATGTGCAAATATCAAATTTTGATCAAAAAGGGGTGAGAGCGTACAAACGTATGTTTAAGGAAAAGATGATTTCCTTCGCATTGCGCATTGAAATTTTGAGGTTAACGATTTGCGAAGTATTTCACACTTTTAATGATAAGTTAAATTCCTTTATTAACAAAAAGGTCAAGAGAATGTTCGCCAGCAAAACTTTTACAATCAAATGAGTAGTAGTTTGTTGATATCATACAAATGAGTGTGAGAACCGACCGGTTTACTTGGTGTCAGTAATTTCTTTCGAAATTGTGTCGTATGAAAGGGTTTTCACCCAACGTGTTACTGTCGTAATGACATCGTTCGGAACTGAGTAAGATTAAAGTTCACGGAAAGATGCATGCAAACGATTCTCGAGTCGTTGTGCAGGGCGTTGAAGTATAAGGGTAATGGGGCCATGTGTACCCAAGTGTTTCTTTTTTTTCAAACGTTGTTTATTTAAAATGATGAAATGTACGAAAAGATTTATTTACTGTATTGTCATGCATGAAGGCTATGAACTCACTAGGTCATATTCTAGTATATGTTAAGCTAAGGAAAGACTGCAAGAGTGGAGAAGTGTCGGAAAAATCAGAAAAGAATGTTGTAAACTTAGTATTTGTGTGCAAGAGGAAAGGTGAACGGTGGAAGAGTCAGAAGTGAATTATAGGGGTGATTGTGTGAGGGTCTATACCCTTGTTCGGTATCTGGAAGTACGATTGTCGAGGGACGGTTGGGTCCAGGGGAAAGAGTAGAAGTCATCGAAGTGTTAGTATTAGAAACTCGTTACGAGTAGTGTTGAGGCGTAAGCGAAATGCCCACGGTGTTGGGTATGCGTTTTGAGGTAAGCGGGTAATACTGATGTTACAGGAGTAAGTCCCGAAAAGAGGGAGACGTATTATGAAGTGATTATGTTATGATGGTAGGATTAAGTTCTGTTGGACAACCTAAGGGGGGGTAAGGTTGTATTTAAAATCTTTTTCTTTCAAAAATTCTTTGAACAAATAAATACAGTACAAACAATACAGTAAAAATAAAGCAGAGTATAAACAAGTAAATATACAACAATTATATAAACAGATATAATTTAAATGCACAGCGGAAATGTAAATAGATAAGGGAAAGAGAATACTTGACAACGGTATTTTTAAAGTGGTTCACCAAACACAAAGTTGGCTAGTCCACCTCGAGAAAATAACACTTCTCGGAGATCCAATACGAAACGTGTTCTTTACGGTAGAAACACAAACCTTAATACAACAAACGCGAAACACTCTTCTTTGAGAGATTAATGTGGATCACTCACTCTAATTCAAACACTTACAAGAGGGTATAGATTTTAATATGAATAATCACTCTTGAATAAGGTTTATCACTTGGATATTTTTAGAGAGTTTGATCACTTGAGTTGTGTTGCTGATTCAACTAATCGAGAGATTTTAATCTGCTATCAACTCAAGATTTCTTGCTCAAAAATTAATTTTATCAGTTTAAGTGATTTAGTGTGAGTAAGAAAGCAGCAGAATAATAATCAAATGCTGAGGGAGAATTTATTGCTGAAGTTGGTGTGGCATTGAAGGCTGCTGGATGCTTGTATTTATACTGGATGATCATCAGTCTTGGGGATTTCGCGGTATACCGCCAGACCATCGCGGTATACCTGCGTCAGAAAAAGTGTACTGCAAGGAGAAGGTCAACCTGCAAAAGATCAACGGCTACAAGTACCCGCGGTATACCGCGTTGCACATGGCGGTATACCGCCTGAAAAAGTTGTCTGACAAAAGAAGCTTCATATGCAGATGATGCTGATGGTGAACAGTACCCGCGGTATACCGCGAAGACCTTGGCGGTATACCGCCTGAAGTTTTGTCCAATGAGAGCAAGGCAACGCAGGGTGGTTCGGCTGATCACACTTCTTGCAACAGATGATGAACAGTAGCAAACAGCATATATATATATATATATATATCAAGTGATTTAATATATATAAAAAAAAATATTGTATATATATATTTGATTCAAATATATTTATATAGATACGAAATATCCAAGTGATAAAATATTTTAGGGTGTTTATCATTTTAAAATAAAATGACGAAACTCTTCAGACTTGGATACTTCAGATAAAAAATTTATCGAGATCATTTAAATATCTGCACACTCGGATAAAATATTAGATAACAAAATAATGCGGTGTGTTTTGTAATCATCAAAATAAATATGGAGATGTGATTTTATGTGTACCAAAAATATATCACAATATTTAAAGCTGGGTACACTTGCACCAACAATCTCCCCCTTTTTGATGATGACAAACACAACGCTAAACACGAGAGCATACTCGGTTTCTCTCCCCCTTTTGTCGAAGCAAAAAGGGTTTAAGAAGGTCGCTTATGCTCCCCCTCGAAAGATGCTCCCCCTCAAAATATGAAATATTTGAGAGTTAGTATTTATCAAGGGTTATACTCAAGCATGCCTAAACCAAGTCTTAATTTAAAGAACGCTTTTGTGTTAAGAGCTTTAGTGAAAATATCGGCCAAATTATCTTCCGAATCAACCTTTTCAAGCACGATTTTGCCTTTTTGAACATTATCTCGTAAAAAATGATGTCTCAATTCAATATGTTTGGTACGAGAATGCAAAACGGGATTTTTACTTAAGTTTATGGCACTTGAGTTATCACACATAATTGGAATTTTGGTTAGGTGTACCTCAAAATCGGTAAGTGTGTGTTTCATCCATAGGACTTGAGCACATGCTCTTGCGGCGGCTACATATTCCGCTTCGGTGGTAGACAAAGCTACGGATTGTTGTTTCTTAGAGAACCAAGATACAAGTGAGAGACCTATAAAGGCACATACCCCACTAGTACTTTTTCGGTCAACAATAGATCCACCAAGATCGGAATCGGCGAAACACGTTACTTCTAACTCGGGTTTCTTTGCGTACCATAAGCCAAGATTAGTAGTACCTCGTAAATATCGAAAAATACGCTTGACAGCTTCATAGTGAGATTGTTTAGGTGAAGATTGAAAACGAGCACATAAACATACACTAAACATAATATCAGGTCTACTAGCAGTTAAATATAATAAACTACCAATCATACCACGATAAATCTTTTCATTAAAATCGTTTCCCTCCTCGTCACGAGATAATTGCAAATTTGTGGTCATTGGAGTTTCAACGGGTTTGACATTTTCAAAATTAAACTTTTTCAACATATCTTTACAATATTTAGATTGACTAATAAAAATACCAGTTTCACATTGTTTTATTTGCAATCCTAAGAAGTATTTTAATTCTCCCATCATGCTCATTTCAAATTCGCTTGTCATTTTCGCAGAAAATTCATTACACAGTTTTTCATTAGTGGAACCAAAAATAATATCATCAACATATACTTGCACAACCACAATATCATTTTGAACATATTTCACAAATAAAGTATTATCTATTTTACCCATAATATAACCACTAACAATTAAAAAGGTTTTTAATCTATCATACCACGCACGCGGAGCCTGTTTTAAACCATAAAGCGCCTTTTTTAATTTATAAACATGTGTCGGGTTTTCAAAACTTTCAAAACCGGGAGGTTGAGAAACGTATACCTCCTCATTTATAATACCATTTAAGAAAGCACTTTTAACATCCATTTGAAATAACTTAAAATCTTTAGCATTTGCAAAAGCGAGAAGCATTCGAATAGACTCCAACCTAGCAACCGGTGCAAAGGTTTCGTCATAATCTATACCTTCTTGTTGACTGTACCCCTTGGCAACTAAACGTGCCTTGTTTCGTGTGACTCCACCGTTCTCGTCTACCTTGTTACGGAAGACCCATCTTGTGCCAATAATGGTTTGACTACTAGGGCTAGGCACTAAGTCCCACACATCATTCCTAGTAAATTGGTTTAACTCATCTTGCATGGCCAATATCCAATCCTCATCACCTAAAGCTTCATCTATGGTTTTAGGTTCTATGGTTGAGATAAAGGCATGGAAAGCACAATGGGTAAGGATTTGTGATCTAGTTGTCCTTTGGTTTAGGTCACCTATAATTTGATCTACGGGATGGCCTCGAGCGGTTCTAAGGTTAGGATCATCTATACCTTGTGGAATAAAGCATGGAGGGGCATCACTAGATTCAATATTATTTGTGGAAGGTTGAGTACCTAAATCCAAGGTACTAAGTTGTTGGGCTAAGACGTCTCCTTCACGAATATTATCATTTGCTAAGGGTGCACTCGGTTTGGGAGGACTTTCGTCAAAACTAACATTAAGGGATTCTTCCACTACCATGGTTTCCTTATTTAGGATTCTATAGGCTTTGCTATTCCAAGAATAACCTAGGAAAACTCCCTCATAGGCTTTGGGGTCAAATTTGGTTAGGTAGGATTTGGTGTTTAAAATGAAACATTTACAACCAAAAACTTTTAGGTGAGCTAGGGAAGGTTTTCTACCTCGGTAAAGTTCATAGGGTGTCTTATTTAGGATACCTCTAATTAGGACACGGTTAAGCACATAGGTCGCGGTAGCAACGGCATCACACCAAAACTTTTGGGGAACTTGATGTTCGTTTAGCATAGTTCTACTCATTTCTTGCAACGTTCGATTTTTCCTTTCAACAACCCCGTTAGATTGAGGAGTTCGAGGAGCCGAAAAGTTATGAGTTATACCATGTTTGTCACAAAAGGCACCAAATTGTACATCATTATCGAATTCTCGTCCATGGTCCGTACGTATGGAAACAATCGTACAACCTTGTTGGTTTTGAATTCGTTTTCCCAAAATTTTAAACTTTTCAAAAGCCTCATTTTTATGTCTCAAAAATAAAGTCCAAGTATAACGGGAATAATCATCCACAATAACCAAAGTATAAAAATTTCCTCCAAAACTTTGAACAGCCATCGGGCCAAAAAGATCCATATGTAAAAGTTCTAAAACTCTTTGAGTAGAAATAACATTTTTTGATTTATGAGAAACGTGATGTTGTTTGCCGACACGACAAGCATCACAAAAATGATTATCAAACTTTAATTTTGGCAGGTCACTCACAAGCTCCTTATTTTTTAAGTTTTGCATTAATCTTAGATTAGCGTGACCTAAACGCCTATGCCATAAAGTAGAAACATCATTAATAGAAGATAAGCATACATTATCAGATACAACAGTTTTACAAATATATAAATTTCCTTTTACAAAGCCATTTAAAAGAACTTTGCCATTTTTTATGATTTTACAAGAATCTTCTTCGAAGACAACAGTTGTATTATTTTTACACAATTGGCGAACACTTAACAAATTAAAATGTAAATTATCAACATGATTCACATTAAGAAATTGAACATTATTGCAAGAGACTGTACCTCTACCAATTATATTTCCTTTGGAGTTTCCTCCAAAAATTACCTGTCCACCATCACATGACTTATATGATGAAAAGAGATTATTGTTTCCGGTCATGTGACGTGTGCAACCACTATCGAGTATCCAGTCCATATCAAGGTCAATCTACAATAATGAAGATGTAACTTTTATGGTCCCCATTTCTCGTGGGTCCTTGACAATTAGTTTCAAAAGTCAACCAACATACATATATATAAAGTAAAACAGAATATATATATATATAATATATTACACAATATTAATATATATATATAATACATCAAATCATATTAATATATATATATAACAAACACCATATTATATATATATATATGTAATACGTATATATATGTAAACAAACAGTACATAGAATATATATTACTTATATATATAATGTATACAACAAAATATATTTAAACTATATATATATACATAACACATTTAAAACCATAAACGCATACCACCGGGATTATCATTACTAAACATTCCTTTTGGAATCCATTTATTTACCATTTTAATTTTGCGATTATATTTATCATACACATAAAAACAAGTATTTACATTCGCATTATTATTAGGTTTAGAATATTTATCATGGTACATGCGAGCATACGGTTTTCTCGTATTATAATTTACATTATTTATTTTACGCACATATTGATTTCTTGTATTTACTTTAGGTGATTCATAGAATCTTTTGATGGGTATACATGAACATTTATCAACACAAGTATTGGAACCAATGCCTTTTCTACATTTTATACGGTTAGGCATATTAAGCATGTTAAGAACTTTCTCATTGCTACTTTCAAAGGCTTTAGCTAGCATGTTATCTTTTTCATATGAAGCACATTTAGCCTTTAAACATGTAATCTCATTATCAAGAATATCACATTTTGTACAAATAATATTTTCATGTGATTTTTTATTCAAGCATGCAATTTCTTTATTTAAAACATCACAAGATTTACAAAAATCTTTTTCTCCTAATTTAGTTTCTAATTTAGCAATTATATCTATATCATTTTCAGATTTTTGTTTAACATTTTTTATTTCCTTTTTACATGCATTTACAGTTTCTTTTAACATAGCATTCTCATCTTGGTAACGATTTGCAAGAGCGGCCATTTTATGAAAAGATTCATATAATTCTTCAAGATTATTTTCACTATCACTTTCATAATCACTATCGTAATCCGAGTAAGAAGATTTTACCTCGTCGTCGCTATCGGCCATAAGACAAATGGCTTGATAGTCATCTTCTTCTTCACTCTCGCTCCACGCGCCTCCAATGAAGGCTTTCTCCTTCTTCTTTTGGAATTTGTTCTTTTTCGGACATTCATTGGCGTAGTGGTCTTTGTCACCACATGAGTAGCAAAAGCCTCTCTTTGGCTTAGCTTTATCGTCTTCACTCGAGTCGCCATTTTTCTTAACTTTTTCGTCTCGCTTATGGAACTTACGACTTCGATTATCACCACCACGACGGTAGTTACCGTTTCTTTGAAATCTGCCATTGTTAGAAAATTTATTATTATTATTAAGAAATTTGGAAAAGTTTCTTACCAACATGGCGACTTCATCGAGAGTTTCGGATGGATCTTTCGAGGAGCTAGCTTTCTCCTTTTTCTTCTCATCTTTTGGTGTTGAGACATTGAGAGCGATTGATTTCTTTTTAACTTGCTCCCGGTCTTTGTTTCTTTTAAGTGCAATTTCATGCACTTTAAGATTACCGATCAAGTCATCTATCTTCATTATGGAAAGGTCACGGGAGTCTTCTAAGGATGTTATCTTTTGCATCCACTCCGAAGGAAGAGCTCGTAGGATTTTCCTTATATAGTCCTCGTTAGGATAAGTGCGATCCAAACCTTTCAAAGTAGTCACAATAAGGTTAAATCTTTTAAACATTGAGTCAATTGACTCATCTTGTTTCATTTCGAATAGTTCATAATCGTGAACTAAAATATTTACTTTACTAGATTTAACCTCCGTGTTTCCACGATGAGTATTATTTAAACTTTCCCATATTTGATTTGCAGTTTTATAAGTATATACTCTTTCAATTTCGTCAGATGTTAAAGCAGCATATAATATATTCTTAGCTTCAAAGTTTAAACAAAAATGAGCTTCATCAGAAGTAGTCCAGTCATCTATAGGTTTATCAATATAAACATCATCTTTCACAATGGTGGGTTTAAAATTCCCTTTTTCTATGATGTTCCAAATCTTTTGATTTTTGCCACGCACGTGACATTCAAATAGCTCGGCCCAAATGCCAAACTTTTCAGTATCTATCAAAGGAGGTTTTGAAAACACGATATTAGTTTGTTGAGCCATTTAGAAGAATAAGAGAAAAATATGCAGAATATTTTGAAAGACCTGCTCTGATACCAAATGTTGGACAACCTAAGGGGGGGGGGTAAGGTTGTATTTAAAATCTTTTTCTTTCAAAAATTCTTTGAACAAATAAATACAGTACAAACAATACAGTAAAAATAAAGCAGAGTATAAACAAGTAAATATACAACAATTATATAAACAGATATAATTTAAATGCACAGCGGAAATGTAAATAGATAAGGGAAAGAGAATACTTGACAACGGTATTTTTAAAGTGGTTCACCAAACACAAAGTTGGCTAGTCCACCTCGAGAAAATAACACTTCTCGGAGATCCAATACGAAACGTGTTCTTTACGGTAGAAACACAAACCTTAATACAACAAACGCGAAACACTCTTCTTTGAGAGATTAATGTGGATCACTCACTCTAATTCAAACACTTACAAGAGGGTATAGATTTTAATATGAATAATCACTCTTGAATAAGGTTTATCACTTGGATATTTTTAGAGAGTTTGATCACTTGAGTTGTGTTGCTGATTCAACTAATCGAGAGATTTTAATCTGCTATCAACTCAAGATTTCTTGCTCAAAAATTAATTTTATCAGTTTAAGTGATTTAGTGTGAGTAAGAAAGCAGCAGAATAATAATCAAATGCTGAGGGAGAATTTATTGCTGAAGTTGGTGTGGCATTGAAGGCTGCTGGATGCTTGTATTTATACTGGATGATCATCAGTCTTGGGGATTTCGCGGTATACCGCCAGACCATCGCGGTATACCTGCGTCAGAAAAAGTGTACTGCAAGGAGAAGGTCAACCTGCAAAAGATCAACGGCTACAAGTACCCGCGGTATACCGCGTTGCACATGGCGGTATACCGCCTGAAAAAGTTGTCTGACAAAAGAAGCTTCATATGCAGATGATGCTGATGGTGAACAGTACCCGCGGTATACCGCGAAGACCTTGGCGGTATACCGCCTGAAGTTTTGTCCAATGAGAGCAAGGCAACGCAGGGTGGTTCGGCTGATCACACTTCTTGCAACAGATGATGAACAGTAGCAAACAGCATATATATATATATATATATATCAAGTGATTTAATATATATAAAAAAAATATTGTATATATATATTTGATTCAAATATATTTATATAGATACGAAATATCCAAGTGATAAAATATTTTAGGGTGTTTATCATTTTAAAATAAAATGACGAAACTCTTCAGACTTGGATACTTCAGATAAAAAATTTATCGAGATCATTTAAATATCTGCACACTCGGATAAAATATTAGATAACAAAATAATGCGGTGTGTTTTGTAATCATCAAAATAAATATGGAGATGTGATTTTATGTGTACCAAAAATATATCACAATATTTAAAGCTGGGTACACTTGCACCAACAAGTTCCGTAAGGGAACCCATGTTAAGAATAAGTTAAGAAAGTAGTTACAGGTTGCCAATTGATGTAGAAGCCGACAAATGTGTATGGTGGTCGAGGCCGAAGACTTGAACCAGAAAGTGAGAGTGATAGAACACCTTGTAGTAGTGCTAAGGGGATGAGAAGTTATTGTTTGATTTAAGCGTTCTATTTTACGAGGTGGGGAGGGTCCGTAGAAGGACAAGATGTGTAACACAAGCGGAGTGAGTGTAGACTATACAGTCAGTAAGAAAATGTGTCGTGTCTGAGAAAGGACTCGGGTCATAAAGAGCTAGCTAGGATGTTTGTGTTTGAGCTAAGTGTGACTCGTGAGTCATAGTTCAACAAGTTGGGAGAGAACTAAGTAGCGAGACAGACTCGATTGTAGTATTCAGGAGAATATGAAGGAAAATGTGAGTTGTGTATGAATGACCATGAGAGATGTGGTCTGCAGTGTGATGTTATAAGTGAAGAATGTACAGTTATGTAACTGCATTAGTTGCCAAGTTAAATGTATCGGCTAATATCGTAGTGGGGTGATGTTAGAGAGAAAGAAAGTATCAGATAGAAGCTTTTGGGGTCTACAGATGAGATGTACGATCTATTAACCAGATTGTTGGGGCACATAGGGTGTAAGCTGACTTTATGGTGTGAGACTACCCAAAGGAGAAACCAAATATTTTGGTGGTAAGAGTCGCTAAGTAGGTGCATGTTGGAATCATTGGAAGTTTAAAGAGGATGAAGAGTGGACTAGCCGAACGTATTATAATAAATGCTAGATCTTTGTAGATCGTGAATTGTTTCTTATGTGAAAGGGAGTAACCCTAGAAGGGAGATAGAAGGAGCAAGTGGGAAGTTCGGTTACGATTAAAGAATGACAGGATGATGAATATGAGTCGGAGTGGTAGTATGATCATTAGTGATTTGAAATGTCACGATAGATGTATAAGCCCTTGATTGGTTGATTTACTCAGTAGAGTTGTTGGTTAAGAAATCAGTTTTGACTGATGGATTTTGTGAATACCAGCATAGCGAGATGTGATGCTAAGTTATGATATTAAATGATTAAATATGATAATGTATATGGTTGATAGAAGGAAACGAATTGCATCTAAATCGGAGTTTATCATTTGAAATAAGTTGCTAATTACAATTGAAATGAATTGGTCGAGTTAAAGTTGCTTATGTGTGAGAGGAGGATATATGTAAGTAAAAGTTGGAGATCAAAGAATGAGTAGTGACGACGAACACTAGTGTCGCTCCAAGACGACTTGGTGGAATGTTTGGGTTAGGATATTGATGTAACTGTTTGGTTATGTGAATAATAAGAAAGTGTTATCAGCATTTGGAAAGGTCGGAGGAGAGGAGCTAGTAATGGTTGGGGGGCAGTGCCCCACGCTAGCGTGGAGAGGTGAAGTTAGTAGGTCGGAAGTAATAAACTTGACAGTAATGCCGAAAGGTGAAGGGTGGTGCAGAGGGATATTGAGAAGTGTGCGAACCGTTAGAAAGAATATTGAGGAAGGGAATTGTGTATGATTTTGGTGCAGGAAGGGAGTGGATAAGACAGTTGAATGGGTTAAGTTAGTGACCTTGTGAGAAATGTTTAAACGATTTGGTCGTGTAGTGTTTAAGCTAGTTAGATTAGTATGGCGTGACCATGGTTACTCCTCCCAGTGGAGTGAGGATAACCGGAGTTATGTTTCGTATGACGGAACGATCGTGGCAATCAGCGAGGAACTGAGGTGTTTCAGGATAAGCTCGATTGAGTAAGTGAACACTTCAACGATGGGTTTGGAGGTTCCTACTCTTAGTTACGTATAAGGATATGGTGGTGAAGTAGTGAGAATGTGAGAGAAGTTTGACGAACTGTGGTCTAGGTAGTCCGAGAGAAGGGAAATGTTAATTACATAGATGTTTGGTGAAGGAACTCCGGGTTGCGAGTTGTCGGGACGTACAGGGTGGCCTTGTGCCAAGCTGTCAAGTGTGTGAGTGGTTCTTAGTAAACAAGTTTTGTGTTGTAGTGGGGGATTCCGACAAGTTCCTCCTTAAAGGAAGTATTAATGCATGAGAAGCCTTATTTCATTCTCGGTTTTTGAGACCGATCGAGTAGGAACGGTAGTCTACGAGTTAGAGTACCGTAAGAACTGAAGGGAATGCAACCGACGTTCCATGTTTCGAAATTAATGAGATAGTTGATTGGGTCAGTAGTGGCAGTACCTTGGGGAAGCGTCAGTTTCGAGTGTAGGCAAGATACCTGCATCTCTTCCAATGAGGAATTCCGGGGACGGAATTCTTTTAAGGGGTGAGTGTTGTAACAACCCGTTTCTGTCAAGTGCATAGTTTGGTGGCCAAAGTGGATGAATTGAAAGTTTTAGTAGAAGGACTGTTTTTGTAAATGTTGGGAACTATATATAGGACCAGATCCCTAGGACTGTTAGTCATTTTCTTATTGTTGGCGGCTGAATACTGGAAGAGGAGAAGCAGTGAAAGGAAGGCTCGGACTGCGATTTCTTGGGGAAGAGATTCTATCAGGTGAGAAATCTTTCATTCCCTGTTAATTTCCACGTAATCTAATAGTTAGATAAGTCGAATTCCAGACTGTATTCCATGTTTTAGCTGGGTTTGTTGGATAAGAACACTGTGGAGAGTTTTAGTTCTCGATTGGGATTGTAATCTAATGAAATCAATGGACTAGGAACTTGTGTTGTCTAAGGAGTTACAATAGAACAATTAAGGTAAGAATGTTGTGTTAAAATCTCAGCTTACTGGACTCCCTAGGAAGAATTCGAGTATTGAATCGTATAAGGTTCGTCCATGTTCGCCAGACCGGGAGTCGGGGTACCGGGAGTTCGGGGTACCGGGACTGTTGGTTTGGGCTTCGCTTGGGCTTCGTTTGTCAGGCCCGTAGTGTCTAACCATTGGACCGACATGTTTAGAATTTAGCTTAAGTCTCTTGAATAAAAGGGATCCAATATGTTATAGATGGGCCTAAATGAGTTATTTGCGACCAAATTAAGAGAGGGACTTAGGATCAGAATTGGAGACGTGCCTAATTGGATTATGAATTAATTCTTAGGTGTGCCATCGTAACGAGACAAGAGGCTAAGAAGAAGTTTGCTTTTCAGGTGAGTCCCCTAAACCCTTTTTACGACGCGAAGTGATAAATGTTTCTTTTACTGAGTATGGTTTATCGAGCATGAAAAGTATGAATTGATTTGCATGACTTTCACGAATGATCTTATCTTAATTGAAAGAGATGTTTAGCATGACATTATGAAAGATATGATTTATGAAAAGCATATTTTACATGTTTGCATGAACATATGTGTACACTATGTGGAGTCGGTCTGCACTGTGGGATCAAAGAGAGGTTCTCGGGGTCTTAGGACTCTTGGTTATGTATGATAGACCGGTAGGATGGAATTTGTTTTCATCCTATTCGGTAGAGGGGAATCCGCGGGGATTCCAAGTGGCGAGAAGGGAGTCTGCTGGGGCCCTGATCGCAATATGTTATGTGATCCGCAACACAGTGCAACACCATGATTGATGATGTGTTACAGACTATTTATAAATCTTTTAAATGTTTTCCAACTGTTTAAATATGTTGTTTTTGGAGGGAATTCACTAGACCGTTTGGTCTAACCCTCGCTTTCAAAACTAAACCATTTTCAGGTAAGCATGTTAAGGGTTCTTCAAGTAAGAACTAGGAGGGGATAAGAAGGGCTTGAAGCTTAGAGTAACTTCAAGGTTTGGCTATGATGACTATAGAATAGCTCTCGGCTGTGGATTTAGAGACTTCCGCTGTCAATTTTGTTTAGTATGAATTATTGATGATGTAAAGACAAGGTTTTATGTAATTCGAATGCTTATTTATGGTTGTTTGCCTCTTATGAAATTTGGGACGTTACACCCACGTAGACACACACACACACACCTATATATATATATATATAAACACAGACACACACACACACACACACACACATATATATATATATATATATATATATATATATATATAAACACAGACACAAAAATACAGAAAAATCTGAAACCAAATAAATTGAACAGAAACCAAATAAATTGAACAGAAATGGGTTTTGAAGTTTGAAGTTGTTTCAATCTATAAAACCACTTCAGATCAGTTGGTTTAATGATTTGGAACACGTAGCAACAATTAGAATTGAATTTGGTTGAGAAATCATTAAAATTCGTCATCGCCGGAGTTGCTCACCGGAAAAACGTATTTGGTCGGAAAGTTGAGATCATCGTCGTTTTTTGTTGATTGAATCATCCCAGATCGTTGTATTTGCCGATTTCAATCACTTAGCAAATTACATAATTGACAACCATCGACAAAAAACGACGATGTTCTCAACTTTCCGACCAAATACATTTTTCCGGTGAGCAACTCCGGCGATGACGAATCTTAATGATTTCTCAACCAAATTCAATTCTAATTGTTGCAAATCATTAAACCAACTGATCAAACCTATTTCTGTTCAAAAAAGTTTGCGAAAACTCAAAACCCATTTCTGTATATATATATATATATATATATATATATATATATAGGGAGGTTCAAGGGAAAACTCAAATAAATGAAAAACTAAAAAACACCTTATCGACCGTTAGATTAGATGATCTGATGGATGTGATTAAACAGGCGGTTACAACAATATTAATTAAATTAAAAAAACCTCACCCCTCTATTTTTTATTCGAAAAAAGACGAAAAATAAACAAATTTTGAACGAAACAAATTACACCAAATAAACGACTATATTTTTCTCGTTAATTTGACATCCATATTGATATACTTTTTCATCCGTTTTTTCGTGGTTTTCTAGTTTTCCATTTATTTAGGGTTTTCCCCTGAACCTGACCCTATATATATATATATGTATATGTGTGTCTGTGTTTATATATATATATATATATATATATATATATATATAGGTGTGTGTGTATGTGGGTTGGGGAAGAAGAAGATAGGTTTTGAGTAAATGTCCAGATTTGGTCCCTGTGGTTTGGTGGCAGAGGTAAAAAGAATGAAATACCCTCATGCTTAAGTCACATGCTTCCCTCTAACGTCTGACATTGGACGGACGTTTGTCCGAGGGACCAAATCCGGACCAAATGGCAAACCGTAGTGGCTAAAGTGTAATTTTTAAACTGTAGGGACCAAATGTGTTATAAACACCAAACCACAGGGACCAAAAGTGTAGTTTACTCTTTTATTTATTAAGTATTATTTATTTATATATTTTATTTGAAGTTTAAGATTTATATAGAAAATATATGGGTATAACTTTAAAATTTTACATGTTTAAATTCATATGATTAACCGATAAAAACAAGATAAATATTTTATTTTAAATAAAAAATCTAAGATATATCTATACTTATATTATAAACTATTTAAGATAAATTGTTAAAAATCATTTGTTATCAATTAAATATTGTTTATTTATGTATATTTTAAAATTCGAAATTATAATTAAATGGTTAATGGGTATAACTTTTTAAAAGTCGCATGTTTAAATTTATATAACTAACCGATAAACATCATCATAAACAAGATAAACATCTCATTTTAAATATAAATAATCTAAAACATATATAGACTATATTATAAAATATTTGAAATAAAGTCTTAAAACCCAATTGTTATGCATTAAGTATTGTATATTTATGCATTTTACTTAAAATTCAAGATTATAAATAAAGACTTATGATCATGTGAGACCAAGCCATTTCCGTGAGACCTGTGAGACCAACAAAATAACATTAAACCTTCACAACAAAAGATTGTGAAGGTAAACCTTCACAGTGTTTTTGCTGTGAAGGTTCGCTGTTTTGCTTACCTTCACAATGAATCGTTGTGAAGTTTTAGTGTTATTTTGTAGTCTCACGGTCTCACGAAAACAGGTTGGTCTCACGTGAACTCAACCCTATAAATAAATGACTAGTTGAGTGCCCGCGCAATGTGGCGAGACGTGAAATCCTAAATGAATGTACACGAATATACTGATTATGGACAAATATTTGCATTCAAAATTGTAAGGTCGTAAGCCTTTTGTGATATTTCGATTTTAAAACTCAATATGATCCTTAGAACAAAAAAAGATGTTAAATAACTCACCGAGAGGAACCAAACTTCAAGGATCTCAAAACATCTTAGATTTTACAGTTATGTTACAATGTGAGAAAGTCACAACATCAACCATGGAAAAATATGAATGAAAAACAATTGAACTCTGGATAATAGTTGAATTGATATCACATAATTCAGATAATTCATGTTTGTGTGTTGGCCCCTTACATAAGTCTTAAGAGGTTTATAAGGACTGTAACATAATCACTATGTAAAATAGTATCACTTAACCACAACCATCCTTGTATGATTGTAGGAGCAACCTAAAAACTTAACAAATATTATGGTAAACTTGAATCAGTTGTAAATATGGAATTTCAAAAAGTGTTTGAAAATGAATAGCACTCATAGGGTCACTAAAGCAATTGAAATGGTTCATGGGATTAGTCTTATTGGATAGGTGTTTTGTTACTTAGTACTTCGAACATTATAGTAGAATACTTTAATATATACACACATGATACAAATATGAAATACTTAATAACCATGACATCAATACCTCACAAACAAGTACAACATCATAAAAATCTAAGTGTCTAATATATATACATGCAAACATAACCACAAGGGTTGTGGCGTACTGGTTAAGGCTCTGGGGGATGTGGTGGAATATCCCATCTGCCTAGGGTTCTAATCCAGCCGTGCACAACAATTGTGGCCACTGAGGTTTAATTAGGGCTGATGTCTTACAGTCATAATTTGCCAAGGAATTAGTCTAGGCTTAGCCTATTACACCCTTACCAAAACATTATGAATATTTACAATCATAATCATATGTCAATAACCCATAGAAGTTGCAAAATTTGTTCAATTTCAGGTTAACAACTTTTTTTGAAGGAATACTCCAGACAAATATATTAAAAGCACGAAAAGAAAGAAAAAACAACAGAGTCTAGGCCCAAGGCCACACCCCTAAACACCAACACCCTTGGTACTCAACTTGTACCACACCACAGTAAGCCAAAACCAACACAACTCACAAGGACCCCAACTCATGCATCTAAAGATGATACCCACCCATGAAGTACAAAAACACCCCCACCACAAGTAACCTACCAAGCCTTCAACTCGTTCCACCATTGACTGTCTGCCTAGGACGCCTTCCTTTCCACGCCAACCGCACTTGGACCACCTCCTTTATGCTCTTGGTAACCTGCTCCGCCAATCTTTTCTTCCCTTGATAAAGCCTTTCATTCCTTTCGCGCCATATAAAGTAAATAGAAGCTCCCAGGTACAGTTTGGCCGCCACCGAAATATTTCTCGCGTTCGACATATGGGTTAAAATGTCCTCCCACTTATCCGGCCATCCCGTAATTTTAGCATCGATTTTAATTTGCTTCCACACCAACAATGAGAACATGCACAAAAAGAAAAGATGATTATGCGAGTCCATCTCTTCCTCGCAAAGGGGACAAGTCCAAGCATGATCATCCCTCGACCACATCGCCAACCGGTCTTGGGTAGGGAGTCGGAAGAAACACGCAACCCACACACAAAAAGCATGTTTAGGGATGTGGCCTGAGAAGTGAGAACCACACACACCCATGCCAAGACACTTTCGGAAAGGGACCATCCAAGGAGTGCAATGCAACACTAACCGAAAATTCGACCATCTGATTAAGATGATCCACCCAACACGGCCTATCACTGCGATCAATCTCCAACACCGGAAGGCGATAGTTCTCAAGATGTGGGTATATTTGAACCCACCTTCTCGGCCACGCACCCCCAAATCGGTTAACCACCTCACGAAGTGAAGAAGTCGGCGAAAGACCGGCTGCAATAATAAATCGATACGAAATTATAACTCGTAAAACAATCTGTTTCACTGCGTTGAGGGTTGTCCAAATCGATAAGCCAAAAAATAATGACTTAAGAGGATCCAATCTCTAACATTTGTCCCTGCCGTTTGATTGGTTCCCACAAACCTGTCATTGGACCTCTCACAGACCAATTGTTTGGCTTTGTTTGGATTTTAGTTTAACTTCACCCCTATGATTCATTGGGTCACTTCCATTGAAAATGTGCCACGGCCTACAATTTGGGTCATGCAACGTGGATAGTATTACAGAGAGATTCCACTGATCAGGAAACACAGAGCCTACCACTTCTTCATGTAGTGATAAATGAAAATAAATCTCAGCCCCATGTTATAAAATTACCAATCCACTACAAGAGTCGGGTTCCGGTGAGAAGTGTCATTTTTGGTGAGAAGTGGTTATCAACCGTTGAATGAGAAATGGACAAACATTAGAATAAGATGCACCAAGATGCGCCGAATCAATTCTGTTCTATGCCGTAATTCATGGAAGGGTATTTGATTAAAAGTGATAACGGTTTAAAAGTAATTCTCACATTTCTCACAAAAAATGACACTTCTCACGTGATCACATGTCTCCACTTTACAATGCCCTCAAAGTACAATTCTTGTATACAAAAAAACAAACATAAATCATTTACACCAACAAAATCATTCACGCCAAGTTAATCTGTTTTTTCATAGGTTACATGCATGATGCATTGGCAATAAAGAGAGACAATGCATATTGATTTCAAAGGGGCCATGGCCATTTCTGAGCCAATCAAAACCAATGCTATATCAACATAACTATTGATTTCAAAATCAACTCATATGTGAGTTTAAAATCCTAAAGATTTAGCAGACTACCACCATATTCAATCATATTATTCACCTAAAAATTTGAAACATCTTTAGGATACCTAATACAATTAAATGCTTATCCACAGATGAATAAACTTATGTTGCTTCATTTTCAGAGAATAACAATCAAACATAATCATGTTAGACCCTATCCACAAATGAATAGACTTTTATTGCTTCTATCCAGATAGATTCCCACTGATTGAAGCTACAGGACACTGGCCTTGAATGTTCCTACAAAATCAGCCATAACATTTCCCTATAGAGCATGAATAACATTCATCTTAAAGATGCTTGTATTGGGAAAAACATAAATCACTAATGATATAATTGCAACAAACTTGGCAGCATAGCGCTCAATTTTGATGCTTTCATTTGAGAAGGATATATCATTGACCATGATTTATTCACGTTTACCACCAAATCAGTAAGGTGATCCTCCATAATTTCCGATTCAAAGCCCTATAAACACACACAGACAGAGAGACAGATAAAGGATTTAGTTGGCAAATAATCAATCTTTCAGTTTATAAACTAAAATATAGAAGCAATGATTACCTCAATCTTTCATGTATCTTACCGGACAAATCTTTCATGATTCAAAAGATGAAGATGGAGAGAATCGCAACAGGGGAAAACTTTGAACAAAAACTCTAAATCGTCATCTCCCTACCTCAAGAACGTGAATCCCCTCCTCAAAATACTTAATCGACACCTTGAGAACCTAAAATGTTGGACCGACAATGAGTGTACGTTGCAGATATAAACAATTGCATTCAAGTGAGAAACTTAAGAAACACAAAAATAAACAGAGAAATAATGGAAATCAACTACATAATTTCAAAACACTTGACACAGACACCCGAAATAATCAAGGTTAGGGTGAAGAATGGCGTACGGCGGAGGAAGGGTGGCAACCACAAGCAATTGAGAAGCGTGGATGGAGAGCAATGGAGATTGAATGTATAGTGAACCCTAACCATATACATATTAGTAATCTTTGAATTGTTGAATCGATGAGAGACTGAATCGTCACTTTGGGATGAGGGTATTGCGAAGATAGGTCTGAGAGTATCATTGTTAATTTTTGAAATCATTCTTGGGAGTTGAAAGGTCTAACCGTGAACATGGTAATACATTATGCATAAAAAAGAAATGGCATATATGGGTTGTATATCATGCATCAAAAGTAGTAATTAAGTTATTTAAAATTTTAAGACTTTAAGATTTTGTGCTTTTAAAGGTAGTACATCATGCATTAGAAGTTGTTTTTAAGACTTTTGACTTAGATGCTTTATAAGATAGTATAGATACATCATACATGTGTGCATATTAAAAAACAAGATAAATATTTCATTTTTTAAAATAAACAAAAATATAATTAAAATAATCATTGATTTCTAACAGAACCACCATTAGTTATTCTCTTCATATAAAACCATTACATTATTAAACCTAAAGAAATTACATCGTTATTAAACCTAATTAAATTATAACAAACATTGAATTATACAAAAAAACGATAACTTTTAAATGTTAATTTGATAATAACAATAATACATATTTTATTTTAAAAAAAATCTGACGTCTTCAGATTTTTATATGTTAATAAAAAATTTATCAAAAACAACACACAAACCCGTATTATATAATCGACAAAAACAAATAATATATAAAAATATTAAAATCGAGATGTATCGCGTTGCATTGTATGAGTAGACTTCTAGTCGCTATATAAAGGGGTGGACTTGGTATGGTGTCAGCTTTTTTCTTTAATACCGTGTACCAACTAATTATAATTGGTATGAAAAATGATATACGATGTATCAACCAAGTATACTTTATACCAACCTTTTCGACTGGTACTGCTTTTGTACCAACTTCAAGTTACAAATATATTAAAACTTGTCATTGTGTTCAAATTTTAAGTGACGTTTTGAGTTTTAGATAACACATGGTTTAAGGTGTTTTAATTGCAAGAAATAAAACACTCAGACATCCAGATGTCCAAACAAAATAGTTAAAGTTACAAAGTTTAATATTAAATACATCAAAAAATCAAAAACTAATGAATAGTTAAATAAGTCGGTATAGTAGTGTATGTGAAGTTCAATGTTGTGTACTGCCGATGGACTTTAATTGGTATCAATTTAATTGATGTGGATGGTGCATATGTCACACCCAACTATACATGTATAATGTAGTGTAATATATTTCTATTTTGACTTTGTTATTTTGTTTTATAAACTTGTATGGTTTAGAGAAAGCAAAACAATTGTTGATTATTAATTTTATAGTGTATTTTATTGTATTAGCATAGTTTAACATTTATATTATTTTTAACATGTTTATCATTTGCATAAAAAAAGTGTTGATAATCGGTTTTTTGAATCATTACTTGTCAGAGCATTTCTAACATGTTTTTTGTAAAAAATCTAAAATAGGTAACTAAAATATCGGGAGATAAAAATTACATTAAACTCCAACGACATATGTATTTTAGGGATTTCGTCATTCATTATATTTATTAATTTTTATTATACTGATACACAGGGATCGAGAATGTAATTTACTCTATCTCAAAACATACATGTAGGGGTGTACACGGTTTGGGTTGGGTGTTTTATGACATTTTTATAACTTAACCCAATTATGCGGCTTGGAACAATCTCAACTCAACCCAACTCATTCAAAAGTATAACCAACCCTTGCGGGTTATGGCGGGTTGTGTGGGTTAAGTAGTTTGGTAGTATGCATAAAATTAAAGAATAAAATACAATAAATACTACTAAAAATTTACAAAACGAAGTTATTAGTTATTACAATCATCAAAATATATAATGACCTCCGCCATTTTTGGACTCAAAGAGTTTCTAAATAGTCCAAAATACGACCGCTAGTGGGGTGTTAACGAACTGAGACGAGTCGAGTTGCAACTTGCAAGTTAATCGACCTCGACTAGAAAAAAGAGCATTGGGCTCGTGCTCGGCTCGAGCTCAACTAACTTTCTCATAGTAGGGCTCGAGCTCGAGCTCAAATACTTTTAAATGTTCGAGCTCGATACTCGTTTACGGACTTAAACTTGAGTTCGATTAGCTCGCTTATTGGCTCGACATCTATAATTTTTTAACTTTTTCATGTTCGGCTCGAAAAAGTGTATGCCCGACTCGAAACAGTAAGTAAGGTGTATTAACATATATATATATATATATAACATACATGGGGCCTAATCAAATGAGAACTAGGTAGCTTGTGGTAATTGTGAGATCCAATGTGAGCCACACATTTAAGATAATTACCATATATTTTAAATAGATATAAAAGGGTATTTTTAAATTTAGTTTTTACACCTAAGTAGGTTAATAAATCCTAAATTATCTCCTAGAATATATCCGGAAATATTCTATACGTCTTCTCTCTCTCTCTCTCTCTCTCGCCCTCTCTCTCTCTCTACACTATACCTAATTCCTTAAATCTCTCATTTTTCTCTAGATAAAGTCGCATCCTTCCTCTTATTCCTCTGCGTTTTTCGACGACCCCAACCCTATTGTATCATCCGACTACTCCTCTACCTTTTTTTGTCTCTGATGCCTATTCTCTTTACCATGGAAAACTCCGCCGTACTCTCTCCCTTTTTAGATCCGGTTGGAAGATTTCTTCATGATACCTTCGCCTCCTTTTTCTTTATCCATGTCACAGCAGCCACACATCATCTCTCGAAGGAGTCTAGACGTTAGGGGTGTAAATGAGACGAGACAACTCGCGAGCTACTCGAGATCGACTCGGTCAACACTCAACTCGTATAGGCTCGATTCGAACTTGAGCTCGACTCGACATACTAACGAGTCGAGTCTAGTGAACCGATACTCGACTCGATAAGCTCGTGAGATACTCGAACATATTTTGTATATAATTAATTTTATATTATAAGTTATAGAATATAATGTAAAAAAATTAATAATTATTATTTTAATATAATACATTAATAATAAAATAAAATAATATATGAAAAAGTTTTTTTGTTCGTTTAGTTAAACTAACGAACATGAACAAGAGTCTCGTTCGTTCATTTATGTTCCTGGACATTTGTTCGTTTATTTATGTTCGTGAACGTTTGTTCGTTCGTTTATGTTCGTTTACGTTCGTAAATGTTATTGTACGTATAACTATAAGCTAAAATCAAATAGTAGATAAATTAAAGCAAAATAGTGTACGTAAATGTTTGTGTACGTTTAAGTTTGTTTACAAATATAATGAATAAACAGCAAAATTATAATAATAATTAGTAATACTATTTTAATTGAATTGATAATAATAATAAACTCAAGTTTTTTGGGGAAACAAATTGGAAACTAATTATGTAAAAGACATGGGTGAACTTTTGAGAGTGTGTGTCTAATCCGTCCCATATTGGTGGGAATATAGAACCCAATGCTTTGAACTCCACTATATATAGACCTTTCCACTTCCTTGTTTTTACACCCTTTGTCTTTACTCAATGGCTTGAGCTTAAGGACTTGAGCCTAAAGACTTGAGCCCAATGGTTCGAGCCTACATGATTATTTTATAATAGGAGTACCTTCATGAAAGTGGGTTCACCTTGAGTTCTTTTATGCATTAAATGGGTTCGAGCTCGATTCGAGTTCGAGTTTGAGCTTGAAACGAGTTCGAGCTCGGGAATTGGCTTTCGAGTCGAGTTCGAGTTTGAATTTTTACTACTCGCGAGTTTTCGAGTCGAGTTCGAGCTCGAGTATTGGCTTTCGAGTTCGAGTCGAGTATAATGATACCCGAGCTCGACTCGCATCGTTTACACCTCTACTAGACGTCGTGGCCGGAGGGAGAACACCGCGATGGGTTAAGTTTTTGAGTCTCGATGTCGTGGTCGGAGGGAGGACGTTGTGATGGGTTGAGTTTTGGGGTGACACTGTCGTGACTGTTGCACTCGACGTCGCAAAATCTCTCGCCTTCCTACACCATGATTGGTGTTCGAGAGTCCTCCACCTCGATGTCAAGCTGCAAAACATACAATATTCTGTTAGGTTGGTTAAACTCGTTTTTCCTTCCACTGTATCTCCGTGATGAGTATCACAGTGTATCATAGTAAGGAGCTTTCTTAAAGTTTAGAATTATTGGGTATCACAATATGTATTATAGTTGTTTACAAAGTGTATCACAGTGTATCTTCATTGTTTTACGAGGGTATCACAACGTTTCTTATTTATTTTCGTTGTTTTCGATGGTTAAGAAAGGGTATCACAGTGTATCATAGTAAGTTTCTTTCTTAAAGTTTAGAATTATTGGGTATCACAATATGTATCATAGTTGTTTACAAAGTGTATCACAATGTATCTTCGTTGTTTTACGAGGGTATCACAACATTTCTTATTTATTTTTGTTATTTTCGATGTTTACGAAAGGGTATCACAGTGTGCATCACGTATTTTCGATTACAAAGTGCATCACAATGTGCATCATGTATTCGCCGGAATAATGTTCACAAGAGAGAGGATTTTTCTAAAATACCCTTTAATTAAAATTACAAAAATTAATGATTTCCTAATTTATCCTATAATTTGTGGTTGAGATTGGATCTCATGGTTACCATATATAACTCATTTCTCCCTTGAATGACCCCCTAACATACATATGTATATACTTTGGGTTCTAAGGGGTTGTTTGGTTGTTTTTTCATTAAGTCATGTATGGATAAAGTTAACTTTATGCATAAAGTTGTCTATATGTATCAATAAAGTTGGTGTTTGTTTGTTGTGCTGAATAAACTGTCTTAACAATAAAAATGACCATTTTACCCTTCTAATTGTTTTTTGTTTTATTGATCTCCAAACATTATAATCTAAACAAAAATCCAATAAAAAAAATCTCAACAACATCAAAGAAAATAAATTTTTAAATCAAATACAAACATGAAATTGTGATTAAAAATCTCAATCAAACCCAAAATATAATCATTAAACTTAAAAAAAATCAAACAAAACAATGGATAAGGAACCACTCCATAATTTAATCCTTCCGAACAAATATAAGAGCATCTCCAACAGCTTCCCCATTTTGGAGAAAATGGGGAATATGAGGATTTTGGTCCTAAACTCATCTCCAACAGCTTCCCCAAACCCTTCCCCATTTTGGAGAAAGTTGGAGATTCCCTAAAATTTTCTCCATATTTGGAGAATACCCCAAAACTAGAAATCCCTAAAATGGGGAATCTGTTGGAGATGGAAGCAATTTTTTTTGGGGATTTTGACTTTTGCTTCCCCATTTTGGAAAAAATTTAGGGAAGCTGTTGGAGATGCTCTAATATTGTGAAAAATTTATCCCCAAAAACCATTATCTTGAAACTCTTGTTGTGCAACGTGGAGGAAGGGTTGGGCGGCAAGAACACCAAAAAGTTGTTCAACCCAGGACGACACACCATGGATGAGGGGTAGAACAACGACGTGAAGTAAAAGCAAATCTGATTATAACGGTGGAGAGAAGCAATTTCTGGATAGGATCTGATTATTGTCGACTATTTCATGAGAGAAGCAAAACTGATCGTGTAGTTTTGAGAGGATTTAGGACTGACAGATCACAGATGGATGCTCTTCATTTTCCAGATTTGGATTTGAGACCTGAGAGGGATGGACATGAGAGAGGTTCAGTGTAACACCCTAAAATCAGGGCTAATTTAAACCTCAATTTTCCACAAGTTATGATAACTTAAACTTCAACTTGTATTTATATAGCAAGTGAATTAACCATTAGGAGTATATTTACAAAACAGAATCCTTCAAATAGCCTATTAATCTAATTATATCTCTATGATTAGATTAACTAAGCTATCTAAGCAATCCTTCAAAATCTCCTTCTGTTAATTGACTTCATTGCTATTCCAAAACGCTCGTCCCACAACCCTTTACTTTCCCGAACTGGTACCTGGTAAGAAAAACATCATATGAAACTATTAGGCCAACGCCTAGTGAGAACATTCGTTTCAATAATAACATTTGCAAAATCAAGGTAAACAAGTTATAACAAACCTAGTTACCCTTTCTCTTACCATACGTGTAACTCTATTCCGTTAGCACGATTTTATCCAATTCCATGAATATGCCTGACACACATTCCATCATCATATCATGTCTCAGAGCTACCTTATGAATCTGTACTGATTCTAGAGTAATGTTTCTATTCCAGAAATCGCAATATACACATGCCCAATTCCGTACACATCTATTCTAGAAACCGCAATATACACATGCCCATTTCTGTACACATATAAGAAATAACAATATACACATGCCTATTTCTTAGAGAAGGAAATAGTGATTACAATATACACATGCCAATCTCTTCTTTTCCTTAGAAATCAGGAATTACGTTTATTCCGTGATTTCTCACACACATCAGAATAATGATTAATCTTCATCTATTCTACGCGTACATAACCACTAGTGCCTATGGACCCATTACACTTTACTAACGTATATGCATAACAACATATTACAGCTCATATCATATTCTCAAATCTAAGTATACTAGATAACCTATCGTATCTTCATCCTAAAATGCCCCCCCTTCGGCGACCTAGCACGGGGGTTCCGCTACCCGGTTAGCGGATGGGGTCAAAGGGCAACGCCCTTGCGGGGTCTGGGGGCAGCTCCCCTATAAATTTTTTAGAAAACTTAACCAGACAAAACATCTAGAATCTGCATCCAGACATCAGAACCTAACATTCTCAATTTCACAAAAGTGTCCGGACAACAGGGGTTTTCCGGGTAACTTGGATTTTCCGGACAACTAAACCTTCTGGATACTTTTCTAATCCGGACGATTACATATCCTCTTTTGATTCCCTAGTTTTGATTTCGGGGACGAAATCATTTTTAAGTTGGGGAGTATTGTAACATCTCGTTTTTTTATATAAAAAAATGATGTTTGGGTTTATTAAATAATTTGAGTATAATTATTTGATGACGTATGATTTATCATGTGATAGATTAATTTTAGAGTTTATCCCCGATTAAGTTACGTAAATGGTTTTGTAGTGTAATAAGTTAAAGGGGTAAACTTTAATTGTATTTTTGTTCAAGTTGAAGTTTAATACGAAAACTTAACTTGAGGGTTTAATATGTCATTTCAGTAAAGTTTGAGGTGTATTGGGTAATATGAGTTTTGACTCATCAAGTTATCAGCATGAGGTGACAACACAATTAGTCTTTAGTGACTAATTGTGTGTAGGTGAGATTATTTGGAGTAAAAACAAACAGAGAGCGAGAGAGAGTGCGTACGTGAAAGAAAGAAGAAACATAAGAAAGAAAGCTGATTTTGGAGAAATCTTGCTGTTGATTAAGCTGAGGAAGTAGGTTTTGTGAAGAACACAACGTTCAGAAACTGACCAGGTGAGTTTATTCACTTCTTCTTAAAATTAGCTATTGAAATTGTTATAGATATGTGTTAAACTATGTCTGAGTGCTTTAGTATGAATTAATTGAGAAGTAATAAGCTTAATAAGTCGATTTTGTAAACTGCTTAACGAAGAAGACGAATGAACAGTGTTTTGCGAAAAGCACACTTTGCGCAGGCCTTGGTTGCGCAAAGTGAGAATCTCGCAACAGTTGGTTGCGCAAAGTGAGAATCTCGCAACAGTTGGTTGCGCAAAGTGAGGATCTCGCAACAGTGGGTTGCGAGAAATGAGGGAATTCGCAAGGGTTGGTTGCGTAAAGTGGGTATTGCGCCACAGTTGGTTGCACAATACTCATGTTGGTGCGATTTTTCTGATTTAAGTAATTTTGTTATTAACCAAAGTGAAGTTATGATATTAAGTTATTCTTGTGATGAACTGTAATGTAACGTCCCAAAACTTACAAGAAAATTTGAATTTTTTTTAAAACATGTATTCCATTATAAAACAACCACTATTTAATAATCCGTAACTCTATTAAAGTTAATGTCGTCCACTCAAACAGTCAATAGAATTTATGCAGCGGAAATGTTATAAATAAAATCTAAAAGTTTAAAAGTGTAAATTTCAACAATTCTCGACGCCCGCGCTTTGTGTGTGTACCGTCAAGCCCGACTGCCGCTCGCACATGAAATCACAACATATTGGGAAAAGGTAAGCTAAACGCTTAGTGAGTCCTATCACGCACGCAGGTAGCAACCCCACGTATATCGCTCCTACTCGCAAGTAGGTAACATCACCATCACCACGAATATAAACCACATAAAGATTATTGTATAAATACGAACCTCGGTCCCACCGAGTACACAAAAATATATTGATACAAGCTCAGTCCCACCGAGCCCTCGGTCCCACCGAGTATAGATAATATAGTTGTACTAGCTCAGTCCCACCGAGTATAGATAATATAGTTGTACTAGCTCAGTCCCACCGAGCCCTCGGTCCCACCGAGCCCCCCAGTCCCACTGAGGTGTACATAAACATAAATAATCCACATATAAATTCAACAAATCACAACTATTTATCACATCCCAACTAGTTCACTTAAACACGTAATAACACGTAACACAAAATAACGATACACATGAAATTCCTAACTACGCAGTGAGAGAACTCACCTCGTAAGCGCGCCTAGCTCACGAAAAACAGTTCAAGCTCCACCAATCCGGGATCACTTCCCAATACCTAAACAAATGTTAAAACGCATTAACACGAGGTCCGAATCCTAAACCATGACGCACGAACAGCTGTCGCTAAAACTACTTTTCTGTCTAACCAAACAGGTCTGTTCGGGACCTGTTCCGACCTCCCCAAACACAGAAAATCCTCAATCACATTACATCACCAGAAAGTGCTATGAGTTAGGGTTCCAAGGATATATTATACTCCTCCTAACGATTTTTCTACAGTTTAATACGGACTTTACAAAAACGGTTCGCAGAACAGCGAAAACAGAACCTTTCAGTACAAAACGACGATTTGGCCTAAGCTACGTTCCGAACTGGTTTTTGCACAAAGCATAGAAATGTTACTAGACTCAAAATGGGAACTTTTGGCACCGATTTCACCCCAATCCGTGCTACGCGTAAAAAGTTACGGCTTACACAATACAGTGGCAGATTACTAACTTCACATGAAATCATAAGATGGTTTTGCAAAACGACTAGGCGGTTTCGGGCCAAGACCACAGCGGTCTTAGGGTTCCACCAGGTGGTTTTTAGGGTTTAGGCCGCGGCCCCACCCACTGCCACCTCCGGCAGTGGGGCACGGCGGCGGCGGCGGTGTTTTCTGGCGGTGATCACACGCACCCGCACCCACACTACCCTCTCGCACCACCGTCCTCCTCTTTCTCGATCACCAAAATCGTGCACCCACTCACACACACCACCACAGCCATCCACCCACGGCCACCGCAGCAGCGGTGGTGGCTTCGCCGGAAAATGAAAAGAAAAAGGAAAAGGAACGAGGGTTTACCTTACGGCGAAGCGGCGGCGTTTTCTACACTCCTCCGGCGGTAGTGGCAGCGGCGAAGGGTGGTTGCCGTCGTGCTCTCCCTCCCTCTCCTCTCGCCGGCGACCTCTCCCTCTTTCCCTCTCGATTTCTTTCTTTCTCTCTCTCTCTCTCTTCGATTATTCTCTCTCTAGCTTTCTTCTTGGCCGAACACACAACAAGGGGGAATGGGGAAAAGGTTTTTGGGAGTTGCTTAAGTGAAAAACGAAAGGGGTGAGGGAAGGGGATCGGTCATATGGCTGGTCCCATGCATAAGTTTGGTGCATTGACCCAAATGGCCCCTCAACCTCCTTTCCTTGCATAAAACCCAAAACGAGTTGACCCCGTTAAACATTCGTTAAGAGAAAAATTAATGAACAATAAATAAACCCAAGAAAAATTCCATAACGGGACACGGGCTTTACAACTCTCCCCCACTTGAATTAGACTTCGTCCTCGAAGTCTATGCCCGTGCATAGCTAAAGATAGTTCTCCCACATCTCAACCTCAGGTTCCCAAGTTCACTTGAAACCCCTTCTAAAACTTCTCTAATACTTTTCTTACTAACGTACTCCTTCTAGGACACTGGGATCATGATCGGCAGAACACCCCAACAATTGGAATCATTCCTAGCCAAGCGACTTCGGTTGTCTCCCAACCTTAGATATTCCATACCTCCCGATTCAACCTCAAGCTCTAAACATTCTAAAGTTGCTTACCAATATACCCAACTGGATACTCGGATCCGATCATTCCTACTATTAACTGTCGATTAACTCCCGCGAGTTCTAATAGACTCTCAAAATTTATTTCTCATGGATCATCAAAACAGTACTTATAATTACCCACGAAGGTCATTCCACCATAACCATTCATCATAATCAAGCATTTCAGGGTTACTACTACCATCACCATAATTATTTTAAAATCGGCTACAATTCCCCAATTACACTAAGGTGTTTGGCCTCAAGCCCGAAAGTCGACACCTAAATATACTATTTACCTCAAAAAATTCTACGCATTTATCCTCTCTATTACAAAGGGCATCATTCCCTAACCGATACTATTCGGCCTACAGTACCAACACGCGTGGAATACCCAACCTTCCACCGTCGACGTATCTTCCACAGTCGCTCTACGAAGCCTAGTTACACCGTATCAAGATACACCTTAACGTCTACCTCCCAGGTACGTGCTCAAGACTATATCCTCCTAGTGTCCACTGGAAAGTCAAAGTCATAACACATGAATACCGGGGTCCCACCCCGAGATACCCAACCGACCGTTACCAACGACTGACTGACATGACCAAGGATCCAATGCAAACAGTCTACCAACAACATGCCTATCCCGGAATGACTCACTCCCCCAAATATGTAAATACTCAAACTGACACATAACACTTAAAAACGCCTTTCCCACAATTCTACAACACAATCCAAATAAGAATTGGAAACACAAGAATTAGATAATGCAATTTTATTTTCAAACTCAAACTTTGTGCATGACTTAGTCGGTATTCTACGTCTCGACTCGTACAACTCCAAGTCTCTCCGGTCCACTATCGTCATCCGGACATTTAAACCTCTAAGGGCAAGTTGGAATTCACGTCAAATTAACTTATGGCTTTTCCTTAAAACAAGGTCGGCTCAAAAGCCTATAATTCTAGCGCACTCATCAATCTTGACCCAAAACGGTCTACTTAAAACAACTATTACATCAGCAACCTCAACCACAAGTGGACAGCCTAGCCGTCCTATACTACGGCCCAAACGCTCACTACAAGTGTGAGGCACGAGACAATGGGTAGCCCCGCTATCAAACATCACTACAGCAGACATCGAGTTAACTAAGAACGCACTTAATCTCACAGCTTAAGCAAAAAGCAACTACATACAATAGTCAACAACAGAAAACAAGTGGCGAAATATACATGTCACCACTTTAGGCGTAGCCTGTGCCTCCTCCACCGTCAGCTGGTGAACTCTGCCTCGAGCCGCTTCCGTCCCTGGCTGACCCGTTCGACCATCAGTAATACGCAATGGGGCATTCGCAGGCTCCCCCTGTGCCCCACTCCCATCTGCTACCCTCGCACTAGGACAGTTGGCCTTCACATGGCCCGTCTGTTTGCAGTTTAAGCAGACCATTAACGGCACCCTACAATCCCGGCTAAAGTGACCGGACTGTCCACACTTAAAACACCCTTTAGATCTCCTCATTCCGGTATCCCTGGGCTTTAACCCGCTACTCCTCGAACCCGCGCGCGAATCAGTGAACTTCGACTTCTGTGGCACCGCAGAGATCGGCGTCACCGCCTGTGCCGCCTTCCTCTTCCTCGCTTGGGTTTCCAACTCGAGTTCCCTCCTCCGAGCCGCGTCCATCATCGCAGATAATGAAGCATATTGTGCCGTGCTCACAAATTCCCTAATCTCGGTACGCAACATGTCCTTGTACCGAGACATCTTCATATCCTCCGAGGCGGCATACTGGGGGCAAAACAATGCCATCTCGGTGAACTTACGGTTCATTTCCTTCACCGTCTCTGTAGTTTGCGTGAGCTCCAGGAACTCTTTGGCGATCCGCTCCATCTCTACCGGAGGTACATATTCTGCGCAAAAACGAACGACAAACTCCTCCCAAGTCAAGGTAGTGCGCTCGGCAAGCGTCAATGCTGTAGCACACCAATCCTTCGCGCCGTCACGAAGTAAGTTCACTGCGAAGCGAACCTTCAGGTTGTCCGGGAAACCACTGGTCAGAAAAGCACACTCCATATCAGATATCCACCGCATGCTGATGATCGGGTTCGGGTCTCCCTTGAACTCAGGCGGAGAACAGGCGGAGAGATCCCGATACTGGAACTCTCGGGTACGGGGCTGTCCCCCTGTAGGCGGTGGAATCGCAGCAATTCGCTCCTCCATCAGAACCACCACCTCATCTCGGATGGCAGTGATAATCTCGGGGATCGCCTCCCCGATCGCGTATGCTACCTCGGTAGCAATCATCTCTCTAATTTGTTCCTCGGTGATCCCGGCCTCAGCCCGCGGTTCAGCCGCGTTGTTTCTTCTAGTGTTGACCATTCTAGGAAAAAGAAATTACAACGAGTTATCAACACATAATAACTCACCCTTACCACACTCACGCTCGACTCCTTGGATTCCCCGCGACTTTCCCCGACTCGAACATTGATCCTGTGCTTCCGGTAGTAGGAGCTCTGCTACTACCATCCACACCTATCACTGTCCGCTCCGAGTCCCATCCCGAGTACCCAAGTAGTTGCTCGCCCAAACAAAAACCATACACGTATGTCCATACTGACACATATACACACTCTTCCTAGCTCCCTAGGAATAAACATAATACCCCACTACCCTTGCTAGGGCGGAACCCCCCACTAACCCTGACGAGTCGCCTCGTAAACGCACAGTCGTATACAGTGGAAACCAGATAGACATTCGAATATAAGATTCTATCCTACAACGGTTGGACTCAAACAAGAGCTGCACAATAGAACTAAATCCAACATTCTAAGGCTATTCGGTTCCTACCGCATACAACCTATAGTTCATTCGCTTAACAACCTATCAAAGTTAGCATAAGTTCCTAATAGCAAGCAACAACCATACAATACAGTGTATTAAGCACCAAGCAATCTAGCATACATACTCCTATGTTCTAGAAAGCAATTTTGCATACGTACTCATATGTAAACGCTATTCCCAGCTCACTAGGAATTCCATCTCATCCCACTACCCTTGCTACAACGGAATCCCTATTAGCCATAACGAGTTGCCTCGCGAATACCCAGTCGCATGCAGCGTGAATCAAATAGACATTCGAATACAAAATTTTATCCTAGAACGGTTGGACTCAAACAAGAGCTGCGCAATAGAACTAAATCAAATATTCTAAGGCTATATGATTCTTACTGCATACAACCTATAGGGCCTTCACTTAACAACCTACTATAACTAGCATTGATTCCCACTAGCAAGCAGTTATCATACGGTACAGTGTAAACAACATAGACAATCTAGCATGCATACCCTATGCCTAGAAAGCAATAAATACACTAAGTACTGTACCTCCCTACTTAGCGTCGGCTGACTGTACACACTGCGCCCTCGATCACCGTTTCCCAAACGGGTTTTTCCTTTTTCCTTTATTCTCAAAGATTTTAGTAAAAGAGTTTAAAAACTTCATAGCCGCAACTTGAGACCAAACACACCGAGATGTGTTTGATTCACTCAAGTTGTGCTCTGATACCAAGTTGTAACGTCCCAAAAATTACAAGAAAATTTGAATTTTTTTTAAAACATGTATTCCATTATAAAACAACCACTATTTAATAATCCGTAACTCAATTAAAGTTAATGTCGTCCACTCAAACAGTCAATAGAATTTATGCAGCGGAAATGTTATAAATAAAATCTAAAAGTTTAAAAGTGTAAATTTCAACAATTCTCGACGCCCGCGCTTTGTGTGTGTACCGTCAAGCCCGACTGCCGCTCGCACCTGAAATCACAACATATTGGGAAAAGGTAAGCTAAACGCTTAGTGAGTCCTATCACGCACGCAGGTAGCAACCCCACGTATATCGCTCCTACTCGCAAGTAGGTAACATCACCATCACCACGAATATAAACCACATAAAGATTATTGTATAAATACGAACCTCGGTCCCAACGAGTAAACAAAAATATATTGATACAAGCTCAGTCCCACCGAGCCCTCGGTCCCACCGAGTATAGATAATATAGTTGTACTAGCTCAGTCCCACCGAGCCCTCGGTCCCACCGAGCCCCCCAGTCCCACTGAGGTGTACATAAACATAAATAATCCACATATAAATTCAACAAATCACAACTATTTATCACATCCCAACTAGTTCACTTAAACACGTAATAACACGTAACACAAAATAACGATACACATGAAATTCCTAACTACGCGGTGAGAGAACTCACCTCGTAAGCGCGCCTAGCTCACGAACAACAGTTCAAGCTCCACCAATCCGGGATCACTTCCCAATACCTAAACAAATGTTAAAACGCATTAACACGAGGTCTGAATCCTAAAACATGACGCACGAACAGCTATCGCTAAAACTACTTTTCTGTCTAACCAAACAGGTCTGTTCGGGACCTGTTCCGACCTCCCCAAACACAGAAAATCCTCAATCACATTACATCACCAGAAATTGCTCTGAGTTAGGGTTCCAAGGATATATTATACTCCTCCTAACGATTTTTCTACAGTTTAATACGGACTTTACAAAAACGGTTCGCAGAACAGCGAAAACAGAACCTTTCAGTACAAAACGACGATTTTGCCTAAGCTACGTTCCAAACTGGTTTTTGCACAAAACATAGAAAAGTTACTAGACTCAAAATGGGAACTTTTGGCACCGATTTCACCCCAATCCGTGCTACGAGTAAAAAGTTACGGCTTACGCAATACAGTGGCAGATTACTAACTTCACATGAAATCATAAGATGGTTTTGCAAAACGACTAGGCGGTTTCGGGCCAAGACCACAGCGGTCTTAGGGTTCCACCAGGTGGTTTTTAGGGTTTAGGCCGCGGCCCCACCCACTGCCACCTCCGGCAGTGGGGCACGGCGGCGGCGGCGGTGTTTTCCGGCGGTGATCACACGCACCCGCACCCACACTACCCTCTCGCACCACCGTCCTCCTCTCTCTCGATCACCCAAATCGTGCACCCACTCACACACACCACCACAGCCGTCCACCCACGGCCACCGTAGCGGCGGCGTGCGGCGGTGGTGGCTTCGCCGAAAAATGAAAAGAAAAAGGAAAAGGAACGAGGGTTTACCTTACGGCGAAGCGGCGACGTTTTCTACACTCCTCCGGCGGTAGTGGCAGCGGCAAAGGGTGGTTGCCGTCGTGCTCTCCCTCCCTCTCCTCTCGCCGGCGACCTCTCCCTCTTTCCCTCTCGATTTCTTTCTTTCTCTCTCTCTCTAGGTTTCTTCTTGGCCGAACACACAACAAGGGGGAATGGGGAAAAGGTTTTTGGGAGTTGCTTAAGTGAAAATCGAAAGGGGTGAGGGAAGGGGATCGGTCATATGGCTGGTCCCATGCATAAGTTTGGTGCATTGACCCAAATGGCCCCTCAACCTCCTTTCCTTGCATAAAACCCAAAACGAGTTGACCCCGTTAAACATTCGTTAAGAGAAAAATTAATGAACAATAAATAAACCCAAGAAAAATTCCATAACGGGACACGGGCTTTACATGTAAGGACTTGTTTAAAATTTTAATGAGTCCGAGCATGAAATTAAGAGTATGTTATGTTGATCCCCGTGCTAAATTGCAAAGAGGGGATAGTTAATAAGTCGAGGTGTCGAGATTAATATTCTTTATAGATGTATATAGAATATGTTTGAGATGTAATATATTGTATGTTATGCACATACGATAGTAAGAGTTATAATACTTATGTATTATGTTGCGAGTACTAGAAATAGGCATCCGGTCATCGGGGGCACTTTAGTACGGTATAATGGGAACCGATTACTAGCCATTGACCAAAGGGATGTAATTTTTAGTGATTGAGTGTACCTTGAATCATCGGGGGTCCCGGTTGTGTGTCGCGATATATTAATCCCATTGGGGCCATTGATTCTGAGGTGGGAAGGATGTGAAATGTGGAATAGGCAGATTTTGATTTGTAATTCCCATTTCGAATGGAAGATCAGAGATTTCCATTTTATAGGGAAGATCAGAGATTTCCCAACTGTGAAAGGAAGATTAGAGATAGGCATAAAGTAATTTGTAATCTCCACTTCCGGATTAAGAAATAAGCAGGTTTTGACTTGTAATTTCTTGAATAAGAGTATTAACCTTGAATATGGGATTATTCGTAGTACACTCTTGGTAGTAATATTATGGCTAGATGAATTAGTCATAAGTTTGGGAGTGGGGTAGATTCCCAGTAGTGAAAGGAGATTGTTGTACGGTAAGATGGGTGGAAACAGGTTTGACTTCTCTGTTGATATTTTAATTGTTAATTCTAATTTGATTTGAATACTCTCACTAGGCGAAAGCCTAATGTTTCAAGTTGAATTTTCTTACCAGGTACAAGCTCCGGGAAGTAAGCGGGGATGTGTGATGAGGACTTTTGGAAAGATTCAAACTTAGAGATGACGGAGGATCTAGCTATTCTTTTGATGTTTTGGGACAAAAGACTAGATAACTTAGTTAATCTGGTTATGATGTATGATTAGATTAATAGTTTATTTGAGATAGACGTGTTGTATATATAAAACCTTTACAATTGATCCTCAGGTTATCAAAGTTTGAAGTTTTATGATCATAACTTGTGTAATTTTTAAGGTTTAAATTAGCCCTGTTTTTAGGGTGTTACAATTTCGGTCGGCGCTAGACGATAAGGTGCTCGCGCAATTAGTGCCGATCCAGGAATGAGATCAATACGAAACTCTACCCGTCGTTCAGTCGTAGGCCTCGAAGATCGTCGGGAAATACGTCTGGAAAATCACGTACCACCTTGATATCTTCCACTCGCTTCTTTTCTGACTTTACATCTAAAACATAAGCTAGATAGGATGAACATCCTTTCATTAAACATTTACGCGCTTTCGCAACAGAAATTAACGGAACTACCCCTTTTCGCTTTTCCCCAAAGACGAGTATATAAAGACCCAACCAAAATAATCATGCAAAACATCAGTTTCATAGCATCCCAAAATCACGGTCTCAAAGTTTCGTTACAAATATTCAAATATGTTTGCGGAAACGACCTACACAACTGAGAAAAACTAATAACTAGAGTGTCACTAAGCTTCTTGACTCTTCTTGCTAAGCTCAGCCTATTTGCCCGAGCTCCTGGAAACCTGCTTACCTGAAAAGGGTTTTAAATTTGAAAATGTGAGGGTTAGACCATGAGGTCTAGTGAGTCCCTCCTAACAGTTATCAAAGCATTCAAAAACAGTTTATCTTTTCAGCTTTAAACATTCATACTCAACACGTCAAAATCATATACGGACTAAAGTCCGCCTCCTCGTAATCTGACACCCTGAAGCCACCCGAAGGTGACAACGAGTCAGCCTCATGCTGCCTTGCGGAGCCTCGCTCCTGGCATATAGGGACCTCCCTTCCCGCACGAGAGCTGGCGGGACTACTCTCCCGTCTTTGCCAGTTTACGTCTCCTTGATGTATGCATACATTCTACATAAAACTTTAAACAACTTTCATGCAATTAAAGCATAATAATAAAGCATGGCAATTCTCAACATTCATAACACATTTTGAAAACACTTTAAAAGCCACACATTTTAGTTTAGAAAACTCACCTGAGGCTCTTACTTCTCGTTTCTAAACAGTTCCAAACTTCAAAATCGACTTCCCTGAATAAACGGGCATAAAACAACAACTCAGCAAAAGTATCCGGATAACTCAGGTTTTCCGGACAACCCTATTTTTCCGGACGCTAAAGAGTTCGGACACCCATACTAACCGGACGACAACCTAGTCCGGACAACACCCTTGTCCGGGTAACTACTATTCTCCGGACGATACCCCTTTCCGGGTACCGAACTTACCGGACACAATACTTTACCGGACATAACTCCTACCCGGATAATCCATCCTATCCGAACAACTCCCTCGTCCGGGGACCTTCTCCCCAACAAGGTGTCCGGACGTCCAGGAAGGTTCCCGGACGTCGACCTGGTCTCTTATTGGGGCTGAAATCTACACTATAGATCGATTCTTTCGAAGCAAAGCTTAGCAATAGCAACGACATTACTAAACTCAACAATTATTAAGTTCTTAGCAATCAAAACACCCCAGAAGACATGATTTCTCTCTTAAAGCATCAAACTCTACTTTTAAACAACAAAAACTCCAAAATCAACATTTTGCTTACTAACTAACGATTAATCAGAGGAACGAGGGTGTGTTACCTGATTTCATGATTGCGAGAAATGATTCCTGGCTGCTGATTCCTCCTCAAATCCCAGATTTGATGAATTTTCTTCTCCAAAAGCTCAAAACCTTCAAAACCCCTTTTCTCTTCTTTCTTTCTCAACTTCAGCCGACACCCACTCCAAAATCAGTAATAAGAACATTCTCCTAGGGTTTTGGGCCCTTATATACTTCTTTACAAAATTGCAAATTGACCCCTCAACTTCCATAAGTTAAGCACCAACACAAAAAGGCTTACAATCCTACTATTTTGGTCCGGGTTGTTACAACACTTCCCCCTCAAAATAATTTCGTCCCCGGAATTCCGTTTTCGAAATGGTGTGGTATCTGGACATCATATATGATTCTACTTCCCACGTTGTCTCTCGTCCCCTATGATATATCCACTGAACTTTTACTAGTCAAACTTCTATGTTCCTCGTTTAGCAAACCTTACCGCTCACGATTTCTATCGATTCTTCTACGTAAGTCAACCTCTCATCTATACTGATGTCCCCTCAAAGGAACAGCCACAACGACCTCTGACAAACACTTCTTTAAATCTGAGACATGACATGTCGGATGAACACTCTTTAATTCTTCTGACCAGTCTAACTTGTATGCTGCTGCTCTAACTTGCTTATTAATGACAAGGTCAACTTCTTATCACCTGCATCTCTTGCAAGGTCGCCATCATCTCACTTCTCACATCGGCTCTCCACAAAAGAGACGTGCATCACACTATGAATTTCTTCTCAAATTCACATCGAGTACCTCAAGATCGCGCACTATCTATTCAACTTTCATGCTTCGACGAAATCCGCAGACTTAGTCTACCTTACCTCTCTCTCAAACTTCAAAGCTCAAAGCCTTATGTTTTTCAATTGTAACCACTCGGTTCTACTCGGTTGCCTCAGACCGTTCAGATGGGAAACATAACCACACCCCATACTTTAAAGCCGCCCTCGGCGAGACACCACTTGCTAAATCGTGCCATCTTGCACTACCTACTTGCACCCTCTTCGATCACTATACTCGCTTAAAACTACCTGATAAAACCAAGGCCAACCGCGCCTCCATTTGCTCGCCTCCGTCCACACATCGGGACTCACAGTTTTAATCACGTCTAAATAAGGTCTCTCATACATTTATACTTCCTTAAGAGAAAGAACTTGGCGGGAATTCCCGCCACAACAACGAGAATCTTCCACCAGGAAAAACTCCCCCACTGATAACTTGGCATAAGGCCAACCTTGTTTATCCTGACAAGCTCACCCCCAGGAGTCCCCTCCTCGGTATACCTGATATTTCTAGGTTACTTCTTCCAACCGACATTCGTCCATGTAGATCATACTCCCTTCCCGATTCACATCGGCTACAACTCGACAACTAATTCATACATTCTCACCACTTCATCATTTCATACTTAACGTGTCTAATAGTAGGAAACCTCTATAATTCCTTATTAGAGTGCTCACCTATCCGAATTGCACTTATCCTGAAGGCTCATAAATTTCTCGCCGCTTGCCACAAGCGTCCAGTCATATAACATAACTTCGGTTACTCTCACTCAACTAGGAGGGGTAACCACGATCACGCCCTACTATTCTCAATAGCTTACACTGAACGATCAGTTCGTTTGAACGTTTCTCACAAAGTCACTAACTTAACTCATTCAGTTGTCTTATCCACTTCTTTCCTGCACAAAATCATACACAATTTCCTTCCTCAATACTCTTTCCAAAAGTTCGCACACTTATCAAGGACAAACTACACAACACTGCGCCTATCGGCATTACTGTCAAGTTTACTACTTCCGATTTACTTACTTATTCCAGCATACTGTCTTCACCTCTCCACGTTAGCGTGGAACACTGCCCACCAACATTACTCGCCCCTCTCTTCCGACAATTCTCAAGCTGCAAATGTCGTCTTATTACTATACATAACCAAACGGTTGCACTAAAACTCTAACTTAAGGCTTTCGACTAAATCGCCTCGAACTGACACCAGAGTTCGACGTCACTATACATTCTTTAAACTCCAACTTTTACTTTCTCAGACAATTCGTTCACACATAAGCAACAACTCACATTCTCTAAGGATTTCACATATATTCCACCACATTTTGACTAATACATCCATCATCTTCTTTAAACTTCCAATGATTCCAAAATATACTTACTTAGCGACTCTTACAACTAAAAACACTTGGTTTCTCCTTTGGGTAACTACCCACCACCACTCCGTGAAGCTATCCCGAACATAATCATATCACCACGTCAACTTACACCCTACGTGCTACAGCAACCTGGTTAACACTCGAACACCTCATCCGAAACCCCCAAAAGGCTTCTATCTGATGCTTCATCTTTCTCTAACATCACATTACTACGACGCTAGCTGACACATTTAACATGGCAATTATTTCCACTACATAACTGTACATTCCTCACTCATAACATCACACTGCAGACCAAAGCTCTCATGGCCATTCATACACAACTCAAACTTATCTTCAAGACCTCACGCATAAATAACCGAGTCTATCTCACTACATTGTCTCTCCCCAGCTCTAGTTGAACCACAACACCCGAGTTTCTGATTAATTCGAACATACTCGCTTCTTGCTAGCTCTTTGCAATACCAAAACATTCTCACCGATCGACATAATCTATACCCTCACTTCGTTTGTGCTAAATACTTCATTCTTTACGAACCATCCATCTCGTAGGTAAAACGCTTATCTAAAAGTAGCAGTCTTTCACTATCTTAACACCCCTACAAGTGATCCTTCAACTTTCAACCTTCTGATTCAAGTCTTCGGTCTCATACACCTTACACAACTGCCGACTTTTAACGTCAATAGTTGACCTGTTGATACTTCCTTAGCCTATTCTTCAACAAGGGTCCCTTACTGAACCTAATCCTTCTAACATATCATAATCAAATTCATACCCCGTCGTCCTCATTTCAAACTCACTCGTGAAACGTCAATATTACAAGATCACTTTAAAACTCTTATTCGGCGTCGAGGATATTTCATTCCTACTTCACCACACTACTCATAACGAGTTGCTAATACCAACACCTTGATGACTTCTAGTCCTTCCTCTGAACACAACCGTCCCTCGGCAACTGTATTTCCAGTCACCGCACGAGGGTACAAACCCTCATACAACCGACATTAAAGTCCACTTTCGACTCTTCCACTGCTCACCTCTCCTCTAGAACGCAATTACCAAAGCTACAAACATTCTCCCCTGACTTGTTCAACACCTCTCCACTCTAGGAGTTCTTCCTTAGCCTAAAATGTAATACTCCACGACCTATTGAGTTCATAGCCTTCATGCCTGACAACGCGATACATGAATCATTTCACACTTTTGATCATTTTAAAGAAACAACACTTGAAAACAACTTGGGTACACACGACCCCAACATTCTCATAACTCCAATGCCCTGCGCAACGATCTTGAGGATCGTTTGCATGCAATCTTTCCGTAACACTTAATCTTACTCAACCAAAAATATGTTGTTACGACAGAAATAAATATTGGGTGAAAATCTTCCCATACGACAAAATTTTGAAAGAAATTTACCGACACGAAATAAACTAGTCGGTCCTTACACTCATTTATATAACTTCGACATGTCAATCATTTTGGTTATAAAAGTTGTGCATTCAAACGTTTTCTTGGCTTATCATGAAAAGAGTGAAATATTTTGCAAATCGTAAACCTCAAGACTTCATTGTACGATGTAAATGGATTTGTATTTTTTTTCTTTAAACATACGCTAGCACACGCCGACTCATATCCGATCAAATTTGATATTTACACGTTTATACTTTTCTTATGAAAAATCTCATGTACACATATACTAACTCAATGCATGAAACCCTACTTGCAATTGAAGGCTACTCACTCAAACAAGGTCAATCGCTTTACTCACGCAACTTATCATTGACACTCTACTTCGACCAGTGGTCGCCCACTCGGCCTTGCAACGATTTGCTATACATACATTCAATGGTCCACTTACTCAACCATTTCATACTATTTCGTTTTGATCAACTATCTCACCTTCCACTTCTACATGGTTCCATTTCACTTATTTCATTTATCCTGCAAATGGAAAGCTCGACCGAGAACCCAGGGCTCCATTGATACATTCAAGGTTTTGACACTGTCTTTCCCTACCATCCTGACTGATCTATCCCATGATTTCTAGAATTGGGACTCTCCCGAAACAGGAGTCTTACTCAAACTCAAGCATTCTTCCTCCCCGAATCCACGAAAAGCTACATTTAGACGACTCGTAATACTCTATACAACATTTCTTCTCTACGATGTATACGTACATCACATCACCATGACTTCTCATGAAACTTCCCCAACAAGGGGTCTCAGTCTACCCCTCAAGGATCTTGCTGACATTCTAAAGTACTGGAACACGACATAACCACTAGCTTTTGACTACCACTTAGGAATAATAAGGCAGGTTAAGCACATACATGTACCTGTAAGTCCGCAATTACACTGGCCAGGTGGAATCTCAAACTTACCTTACATGACAGTCCTCAGTGCCCTATTAGTCCTATCTCTGTAATAGTGTCCTCCTAACGCATTTCCTGTATCTACAATAGTGTCCTCCTAACGCATTTCCTGATTCTCAGTTGTGATTTCTACTCCAAGTTTAAGTTTAGGCCCGTCCGGTCACCTAAATCCCTTAAACTATGGCTCTGATACCAATTATAAAGACCCAACCAAAATAATCATGCAAAACATCAATTTCATAGCATCCCAAAATCACGGTCTCAAAGTTTCGTTACAAATATTCAAATAGGTTTGCGGAAACGACCTACACAACTGAGAAAAACTAATAACTAGAGTGTCACTAAGCTTCTTGACTCTTCTTGCTAAGCTCAACCTATTTGCCCGAGCTCCTGGAAACCTGCTTACCTGAAAAGGGTTTTAAATTTGAAAATGCGAGGGTTAGACCATGAGGTCTAGTGAGTCCCTCCTAACAGTTATCAAAGCATTCAAAAACAGTTTATCTTTTCAGCTTTAAACATTCATACTCAACACGTCAAAATCATATACGGACTAAAGTCCGCCTCCTCGTAATCTGACACCCTGAAGCCATCCGAAGGTGACAACGAGTCAGCCTCATGCTGCCTTGCGGAGCCTCGCTCCTGGCATATAGGGACCTCCCTTCCCGCACGAGAGCTGGCGGGACTACTCTCCCGTCTTTGCCAGTTTACGTCTCCTTGATGTATGCATACATTCTACATAAAACTTTAAACAACTTTCATGCAATTAAAGCATAATAATAAAGCATGGCAATTCTCAACATTCATAACACATTTTGAAAACACTTTAAAAGCCACACATTTTAGTTTAGAAAACTCACCTGAGGCTCTTACTTCTCGTTTCTAAACAGTTCCAAACTTCAAAATCGACTTCCCTGAATAAACGGGCATAAAACAACAACTCAGCAAAAGTATCCGGATAACTCAGGTTTTCCGGACAACCCTACTTTTCCGGACGCTAAAGAGTCCGGACACCCATACTAACCGGACGACAACCTAGTCCGGACAACACCCTTGTCCGGGTAACTACTATTCTCCGGACGATACCCCTTTCCGGGTACCGAACTTACCGGACATAACTCCTACCCGGATAATCCATCCTATCCGGACAACTCCCTCGTCCGGGGACCTTCTCCCCAACAAGGTGTCCGGACGTCCAGGAAGGTTCCCGGACGTCGGCCTGGTCTCTTATTGGGGCTGAAATCTACACTATAGATCGATTCTTTCGAAGCAAAGCTTAGCAATAGCAACGACATTACTAAACTCAACAATTATTAAGTTCTTAGCAATCAAAACACCCCAGAAGACATGATTTCTCTCTTAAAGCATCAAACTCTACTTTTAAACAACAAAAACTCCAAAATCAACATTTTGCTTACTAACTAACGATTAATCAGAGGAACGAGGGTGTGTTACCTGATTGCCTGATTGCGAGAAACGATTCTTGGCTGCTGATTCCTCCTCAAATCCCAGATTTGATGATTTTTCTTCTCCAAAAGCTCAAAACCTTCAAAACCCCTTTTCTCTTCTTTCTTTCTCAACTTCAGCCGAAACCCACTCCAAAATCAGTAATAAGAACATTCTCCTAGGGTTTTGGGCCCTTATATACTTCTTTACAAAATTGCAAATTGACCCCTCAACTTCCATAAGTTAAGCACCAACACAAAAAGGCTTACAATCCTACTATTTTGGTCCGGGTTGTTACAGAGTACATCATCCCTATCAGCCATCGGAATCCGGATTAATTTCTTTGCACAAAATATTTCTGCCTGATTGGCTATCAGCCAATCCATACCCACAACCACATCAAATCCTCCAATTTCCATCAACAACAAGTCGATCGGAAATTTTGTCTCTTCTATCGAAATAAAACAACCATCAAGTCTTTCACGAACCAAGACTTGACCCCATTAGCTACCTCAACTACTAAGACATCTTCCAAAGTAGTAACAGGCATAGCTAACTTGTGAAAGAACGACTTGGACACAAATGACAGATTTGCACCTCAGTCGAATAAAATACGCGCAAGACAAGAATTAACAAGGAAAGTACCCGAGACGACATCTTTCGATTCTTTAGCTTCGTCAGCTGTCATATGGAAGGCCCGACCCGCTGGCTTTGGAACGTTTGGTTTCATACTTTGATCCCCGCCCTTTTTCAACTTTGGACAATCCCGACGGAAGTGACCAAGTTGTTTGCATTCATGACACGTAAATCCTTGAACTGGACAATTGCTCATACTATGCCCACTTTTCCCACACTTGAAACATTCCAACGCTGTCACCCGACACGGCCCAAAATGTTTACTCTTGCACTTTGAACACCAATTTGGTTCACGACGCGAATCATAACGAACACCTTTACCAGCTGCCTTAGGTCTTTGAAAAGACTCTGACCGGCTCTCCCATTTTCGTTTCTCCCCAACTTGGGTCTTTTCTTCTTTATCCTTCGCGTAAACTTCTTCCATTACCTTAGCTTCTTCAATTGTTTCCCTCAATGTCGAAGCTTTAGCATTTCTTACACGGGACATCATATCCGCGGGTAAACCCTTCAAGTAAGCTTTAATCTTTTCTTTTTCATTAGGAGCCACGTGCCCCACCAAATTCAGCTTCTCCAAAAACGTTTCAGTATACTTCCTCACGGACATGTTACCCTTCTTGAGAGTCCGAAACTCTTCTTCGATTCTATCCATCTCGTTTTCATTACAATACTCCTCCAAAACCTTCTTCTTGAATGACTCCCAAGTCATAGCAGTCAATACTGAAACTGATATTGAAGCGGTCACTATGTTCCACCAAGTCAGTGCATTACCTTTTAACATTTGAGATGCAAATCTAACTTTTGACTTTTCATCACATTCACAAGCTCTAAAAGCTTGTTCCATCTCCCTAATCCAATTCATACAGGTTACTGGATTATCTGTTCCTTTAAACTCGGGCGGCTTACAACTTAGGAATGTCTTGTACGAACAAACTCTTTCCACTCTCCTTTCTGTTTCTGTTACTGGAGTAGAAAGTGGATTAATTACTCCAGTATCGGTTCCCGTTCGCTGCAACTCTGTACTTCGATCATTCAATGCTTTCATAAACATCTCGGTTTGTTGAGCCACTGCGTTCGTCATCATTCTTGTCATGTTTTCCATAATTCGGGCTTCCATACCTGCTTCTGGTGTTCTTGGGTTGGCAGTACTGGTACCCGTCCTATGTACCTGACTTGATGTCCCTCCAAGAGAAAGAAACCCCGACGGAGTCTCATGAATTTCGCCTACTCCAGTTTGCCTTTCTCCTGTCCCATCAATCATGGACCTATCCATCGCAGAAATAGGGGATAATGGCGGCGTATTCACCATTGTTCTGATATACACAAGAGGATAACCATAAGAAATGGTTATACACGTACGAATATACGAAACATACTATACCGATCATTAGTCACTGTAACCATTTATAAACAAGCATGCTTATGTAACAATATATTCATAAATAACAGTAGTTAATTGAAATTGTGAATATATCATACAGGAGAATCCTCGTTACCATCGTTACAATACTAATTTCACGTATTTCTGTCAACTCTAAGACTATCCCGTCTTAGTATCTCTACCCATTCTCACGAATCATAACTTAATTTATCACAGCTTAAGTCTAAGTATCTCATCAGCATACTTAGTTCACTTAAACTAGAGCTCTGATACCATATTGTATCAGGGCTAATTTAAACCTCAATTTTCCACAAGTTATGATACATAAACTTCAACTTATATTTATATAGCAAGTGAATTAACCATTAGGAGTATATTTACAAAACAGAATCCTTCAAATAGCCTATTAATCTAATTATATCTCTATGATTAGATTAACTAATCTATCTAAGCAATCCTTCAAAATCTCCTTCTGTTAATTGACTTCATTGCTATTCCAAAACGCTCGTCCCACAACCCTTTACTTTCCCGAACTGGTACCTGGTAAGAAAAACATCATATGAAACTATTAGGCCAATGCCTAGTGAGAACATTCGTTTCAATAATAACATTTGCAAAATCAATGTAAGCAACTTATAAGAAACCTGGTTACCCTTTCTCTTACCATACGTGTAACTCTATTCCGTTAGCACGATTTTACCCAATTCCATGAATATGCCTGACACACATTCCATCATCATATCATGTCTCAGAGCTACCCTATGAATCTGTACTGATTCTAGAGTAATGTTTCTATTCCGGAAATCGCAATATACACATGCCCAGTTCCGTACACATCTATTCCAGAAACCGCAATATACACATGCCCATTTCTGTACACATCTAAGAAATAACAATATACACATGCCTATTTCTTAGAGAAGGAAATAGTTATTACAATATACACATGCCAATCTCTTCTTTTCCTTAGAAATCAGGAATTACGTTTATTCCATGATTTCTCACACACATCAGAATAATGATTAATCTTCATCTATTCTACGCGTACATAACCACTAGTGCCTATGGATCCATTACACTTTACTAACGTATATGCATAACAACATATTACAGCTCATATCATATTCTCAAATCTAAGTATACTAGATAACCTATCGTATCTTCATCCTCAAATGCCCCCCATTCGGCGACTTAGCACGGGGGTTCCGCTACCCGGTTAGCGGATGGGGTCAAGGGGCAACGCCCTTGCGGGGTCTGGGGGCAGCTCCCCTAGAATTTTTTTAGAAAACTTAACCAGACAAAACATCTAGAATTTGCATCCAGACATCAGAACCTAACATTCTCAATTTCACAAAAGTGTCCGGACAACAGGGGTTTTCCGAGTAACTTGGATTTTCCGGACAACTAAACCTTCCGGATACTTTTCTAATCCGGACGACATCCGGATACTAAAACCATCCGGATACCATCCAGTAACTATATTCATCCGGATTCTTACAATAAAATAATACTTTACCCGGTTTCTATTGCGTCCGAAAACATTCATCATCAGAGGTATCCGGATACGACGATTTATCCGGAAAACTCGGTTCTGCAACCTAAAATTTGATCCATTTTCATGTATGTTCGATTCAACTCATTCCAAACCATCCCATACAGTTCATAACCAATTTATACAGCTATTTCAAGGTTTAATTTAACATGAAAACACTGATTTAAGCAAGGAACAAATGAACTCACCTTATGCTTGCAAAAAACACTTCCTGCACAAGCTGATTCCTCAAATCTGTTGTTTGTGATTTCCAAAAACCTATTCCACAATCAAATTCGTTTTACAAACATATAACTACACAGATTTTTATTAGAATCCACTATCAATTTTCTTACCAAAATGATGAACAAAGCTTGCTTTCTCTTCTTTCTCTCTTTCTCCCTTTTTCCTCTGATTTCTTTGCCGACTCAAAACAAGATACTGAGATATTTTCTCAGCTCTAACCTTTTATCCATACACACTTTCAGCAAATAACCAAAAGCACCCTCAAGTTTCATTATTTCCAAAAGTAACATCTTACTTACATCTCTTGTATTTTAACCCTAATGAATTATAAAACTTCCACATAATTCAAGGTTAAACCCAAAATACAACAGATCCCAATTCTCATTAAATTACTATTATTGAAAATTCAGGATGTTACATTCAGCCCTGCCGCTATATTCACAGGGTATGATGGTAAATGGGTTGGATGTGTGAATAAAGGTGACCCTTCAAAACTTATTCGGTAAGCTGCTTCCTCAAATATTAAGCCACTTCCAAACATCACAATATGGCTTTGCGAATAAGCTGAAAAACTCATTCAACTCATTAAGCCACTTCCAAACAGGCCCTAAATTTGTCTAAATTGTCTACAATTTTTATTCTTATATTATACATACATACATACATATATATATATATATATAACTTTATAAAAATTATATACTAGGGACGGGTTGACGGGTTGGCGGTTTAGCGGGTTGGGTTTAATTGGATTGTTAGCGGTTTGGGTTGGACGAGTTTCACAGGTTGACGATTTTCTATACACCCCTACATATACGTACAATTTCAGTTAGTTGACTAGACCAAAACGAAAACAAACTGTTAAAAATATGTTGAATCGAGGACCGTATAGATTGAGAACCAAACCAACAACCATATGTTTTGATTCAGTTCGATTATTTAATTTTTGTTAATTTGTACCGACTTTTACAAACCTTTCCAACAACAATATGTTAGAACATCAAATCAATCACCACTTTTGGCCCGACTCATGGAGCCAGGGTTAGGTAGACCAACCTACAAGTGTAACATAAGATGATTGATGGATGTTACGTTATGTTAGAGTATTAATGTCAATATGTATAGTTCAGGGCCCGTTCTGTAATTATGTGTAACTTCTATTTGTATAAATAGTCTCTTAGGGTTTCATTATTAGGTTAGACACTTCACTTGTAAACACTCTCTTATTATATGAAAACGGCCGATTCAGCCATCTCGTGTGTCTCTCTATCAATCGACTCTCCAATTCTAACATGGTATCAGAGCTCTAGGTAAGCATCCTCAACCATCTTTCAGATCTGCATTATCGTCTTTATTTTCCTCTTTTTGCTGCGGTCGTTTTTGCCTCGGAAATCCTTTTTCTGCTATTTTTTTGACGAAATTCCAAGTTTTAAAGTTGTTCAGAATATCATCACGAACCTTCGTACCAAATTTCAGCCTAAATAGACCTGTTTTGAAAATCCGACTCAAGAACATCATACGTTCATATTTGTCGCAACCCACACACTTATAGTTGTCGCAACCTTCAAACACTCATCATTGTCGCAACCTTCACTCTTGTGAACAGTACCAAATCGCAACCCTCAGTTGCGACTTTACTCCAAATCGCAACCTTCACTTGCGACCTCACCTCAAGTCGCAACCCTTACTTGCGACTTCAGCCTCAAGTCGCAACCCTCTTATGAACAGTGCCAAGTTGCAACCTTCACTTGCGACTTCACCCCCAAGTCGCAACCCTCTTGCGACACTTTCAGTTATCACAACTCAGAAACTCCTCTTTTCGATTTTCAATTCCGGAACACACAGTTTCGGTACCTCATGATCAGTTTCTTACACTCCGGGTTTTCCTTCCAGTCTTCAGTTCCAGTTCTAAATCAGTTTTCTATTACGTCAGATGGCTCTCAATAGCCAGTCTCAATACAGTGACTGCACGTTTTGTCACTCTACTTCTCATCTTCTTCTGAACTGCCCAATTCGAAAATGTCGATGGTGTGGGATCACACAACCACGACACTATGGGTCTGACTGTCTAAAACATCCAAGGAACTCAGGTAATCAACGACACTCTGGTAATCTAAGGCAACTGCGTACTCAGTCCTTTGCTGCATCAATCACTCCAGACTCCTCTACACCGCCAATTCAGGCACTGCATAACAACAACTCAGCACCTGACCTCATGGCACTCCTGCGCCAGAACCAAGACCAAATAAAGCGACTCATGACAGGTTCTATGGGTATGCATAACACCAACTCATCACCTATGCATAACACCAACTCTTCACCTGACTCTGTGGCACTCCTGCGACAAAACCAAGACCAAATAGAGCAACTCATGACAGGTTCTATGGGTATGAATTCTCAGTGCAATATCTCAACACCAGGCAATCCTTGGCTATTTGACTCTGGTTGTTGTAACCACATGACACCTAAGGCTGACGATTTTATCTCAAAGCAAACCTCCAGCATGTACTCATCAGTCCGCACTGCGGATGCCACTCGTTTACCCGTATCTTTCAGTGGAACTGTATCTACCACCAACCTTCAATTACCTGATGTGCTACATATTCCAAACTTATCTCTGAGTCTGATTTCTATCACTCAACTTATGGAATCCGGCCTAATTGTTTTATTTCATCCTACTGGCTGTGTTGTGTAGGATCCAAAGACCAAGCAGATCCTTGGAGTAGGCCGTAAAGTTGGTCGGATGGTTGAAGTGGCCTACCTCCGTCTCCCCTTACAATCCTCAAATCATGTTGCCTCTGTTTCCAGTACCTCTTCCTTTGAATTATGGCATAAACGCCTAGGACATCTATCTCTAGCTAGGATAAAACTGTTAGCTAGCTCAGGACTGTTAGGCAACACCTCTTCTGAAAACGTTTCTTGCCTATCCTGTCAACTTGGCAAACATCATGCCTTACCTTTTCAACTAAATGAATTTAATTCTGTTTCCCCTTTTGACCTCATTCACTCAGATGTTTGGGGACCAGCACCACATCCATCCATGGGGGGTTATCGATACTTCGTTATATTTATCGATGATCACACACGTTTTACATGGATATATCTCATGAAACATCGCTCCGAACTACCTTAAATCTACATCACCTTCGCCCGTATGATCCTGACCCAGTTTTCCAAGCCTATAAAGATTCTTCGAGCAGATAATGCTATGGAATACCAAGAATCTTCTCTCCTCTCTTTCCTTCGATCTCATGGTACTCTTTCTCAGTACTCCTGTCCAGGCACCTCTCCACAAAATGGACGTGCTGAACGTAAACATCGCCACATCCTCGATACTGTTCGTACTCTTTTAATCTCAGCCAAGTGTCCAGAACGTTTTTGGGGCGAAGCTGCCTTCACGGCTGTCTACACCATCAGGTGTCACCCGACTCCCATCCTCAATCAAAAGTCTCCCTATGAAGTGCTTCATGGGGTCTCCCCTGCATATGACCTCCTAAAAGTATGGGGTTGTGCCTGCTTTGTTCAGTTGCAACCTCACGAACACACCAAACTTGAACCTCGTTCTCGATTATGCTGCTTTCTCGGCTATGGTATTTAACACAAAGGTTATCGTTGTTGGGATCCAGTCTCTAAGAGACTACGTATATCCCGTCATGTCACATTCTGGGAACATCTTCCCTTCTCAACAGTGTCCAAATTTCAAGACATACCCAATCCTTCCACTTCCTTCTTCACTGATAACTCTATCTCTTTGGACTCCCTCCAATTAGATTCCATGCTGACCTCACCATTTGTCCCACCTCCTTCCAACTCACCTCCATCCGAGTCTTATTCTGTACCATCTGTTCCACCTCCTTCCGCTTCTTCTCAACCGGAACCTTTATCTGTTCCATCTGAACCTTCACCTGACCCATCTGTGCCATCTGATCACGATCAATCATCTGCACCAACTCCAAGTACTACTTCTGAGCCATCTGCTGAGTCTATGGATCCTAGCTCCTCTCAACCACAAGATGAAGCATGACGCTCCGCTCGGGTAAGACAAGTTCCTTCTCACCTTCGTGATTATCATTGTTATGCCACTTTACTGTCCACCCATGAACCAACTTCCTTCAAGGAAGCCGAGTCTAACCCTGTTTGGAAGCAAGCTATGACAGAGGAACTTCAGGCACTTGACAAAGCCAATACATGGGAGTTTGTTCCTCTCCCACCGGGAAAGTCACCCATTGGTTGCAAATGGGTCTTCAAAATCAAAACCAAGTCTGATGGATCCATTGATCGATACAAAGCACGCCTTGTGGCAAAAGGCTTCAATCAAGGATATGGCATTGACTACGAGGAAACGTTTGCTCCTGTGACTCGTGTCACATCAGTTCGTAGCCTTCTCGCCATAGCTGCCACCAAGAAGTGGCCACTCTATCAGATGGATGTCAAGAATGCCTTTCTGAATGGCGATCTCGAAGAGGAAGTCTACATGAGACTCCCTCCAGGTATGACCTCCCGTCAGGGACATGTATGTCGACTTCGAAAAGCCCTCTATGGCCTCAAACAAGCTCCTCGTGCTTGGTTCGAAAAGTTTAGCAACACTGTCATCTCATTGGGCTTTTCTCCAAGTAACTATGATTCTGGCCTGTTTACTCGGACTACTGCTGCAGGTACTATCTTACTTTTGTTGTATGTTGATGACATGATCATCACCGGCAGTGACACTATAGGTATCAATCATCTCAAACAATCTCTCAGCTCATGTTTTGAGATGAAAGACCTTGGCAAACTACACTACTTTCTTGGACTTGAAGTTCTATCAGACTCCTCCGGCATCTATCTCTGTCAAGCCAAGTATATTTCAGATCTGTTGTCCAAAACTGGGATCACGGACAACAAAGTTGCATCTACACCCATTGAGCAAAATCTGCACCTTGCTCCTAATGCCGGAACCCCGCTGAAAGACCCCACACGGTACCGTCAACTAGTTGGATCTCTGGTCTACCTGACTGTTACTAGACCAGATCTTGCCTATGCAGTTCATATAGTTAGCCAATTCATGGTTGCCCCGTGCTCAGACCACTATGCCGCTGTTCTTCGTATACTTCGGTACCTCAAAGGGACAATGTTCCATGGACTTCACTTCTCATCCACGTCATCCTTACAGCTTTGTGCCTTCTCAGATGCTGACTGGGATGGTGACATAACCGATCGTCGTTCAACTACCGGCTATTGTTTCTTTCTTGGGGACTCTCTTATCTCTTGGCGCAGCAAGAAACAATCACTGACAGCTTGCTCCAGCACTGAAGCGGAATATAGAGCCTTAGCTGACACTACTCAGGAACTTGTATGGCTACGCTGGCTACTATCTGATATGGACGCTCATCAATTTTCCCCAACACCATTATGGTGTGACAACACTAGTGCTATTCAGATTGCTCACAATGATGTCTTTCATGAGCGTACAAAGCACATCGAGATTGACTGTCATTTCACTCGTCAACATGTTCTTCGCAAGACGGTTAAACTTTTTTCAATCTCCACCATTGATCAGACTGCAAATATCTTCACCAAAGCTCATCTTCCAGGGCATTTTCGGGCTCTTGTTTCCAAACTCAATTTGTCTCATTCTTCCCCTACTTGAGTTTGAGGGGGGGTGTTAGAGTATTAATGTCAATATGTATAGTTCAGGGTCCGTTCTGTAATTATGTGTAACTTCTCTTTGTATAAATAGTCTCTTAGGGTTTCATTATTAGGTTAGACACTTCACTTGTAAACACTCTCTTATTATATGAAAACGGCCAATTCAGCCATCTCGTGTGTCTCTGTTAGGGCAAGTTTTATATGTTGATTTAAAGTTCAAGGGTGTAATTTGTATTTGTTTAAACATAGTCCATAGTGAACGGGCCGTGGGCTTGTTACCACGGGCCCAGCATATATAATGTACAATTAGCTTAGAAAATAGCTAGTTGTCTCATTTAGCTTTTTAGTATTGTAACGATTATTCTCTGTATCAAATAGCTAAGTGGGCAGCCTTTGTGATTAGTTTATTTGTTCATATCTCTTATTCACATAAACACAATTGTTGCACGGATCTGGATCCTACAATTGGTATCAGAGCAGACGGACGAATTGATTCTAAGGTTTGAATTCATCAAATACTGGTTAGTTTGACTTTCACTCGTCTGACTTTTTCTTGAATTCTTGACTTTTTGATTCAATCAAAATCAGTTGTTTTTGCTTATTGGGTTGTGTTAGCATTATCATTATAAGAGTTTCTGCAAAATTTCGTGTAACGTCCCATAAATAAGATCATACGATATACCATAACTGAGCGTTTTTACAATACCAAAAGAACAGTTTTACCATTACATTTAAATATGAGCTTAACAAAATGACAGCGGAAGTCTAACTATCCACAGCCGAGCTCTAGACTAAAGTTAATCATCTATCTTGGAGTCGCTCTATCTCCAAGCCACAATCCTTCTTTCCTTACTCCCTAACGTTTGAGCCTGAAGCTCGCTTACCTGAAAATGGTTTAGTTTTGAAAAGCGAGGGTTAGACCAAAAGGCCTAGTGAATTCCCTCTAGAGAAGAACATGTAACATATAAAAATCATTTATTAAAATGCACAACAAGTCATCATCTTTGGTACTTCACTGTGTGGATCCCTTAACCATTTGCGATCGGGGCCCAAGCAGACTCCCCTTTCGCCCTCTCGTATCGGGGCCCAAGCAGACTCCCCGATACCCGTTTAGGAGGAAACGAATTCCAACCTACCGTCTCGTCATACCAAACCAAGAAATAATCCGATTCCGAGGCTCATTGATCCCACAGTGCAGACCGACATCACATAACATGCACATACGATTTATAAAACATTTGACTCTTCATAAATCATGCGCAACATATCAAACTTTTCTTTTCTTTCATGCATATCAGTTCGTAAGTATTTCATGCTTAGTAAAACCATAATCAGTAAAGAATCATTTGACATATATGTTGTAAAAGAGGTTTAGGGAACTCACCTGATTGTAGTGCCCTTCCTATACTTGCCCCGTTCCAACCGAAACCTATTGCATTAATTATATGGAAATGTAATTAGTCTTACTAACCCTTTAAACGTAAACCGTCCTTCTTTAACTCGATTCTAGCATGGGTAATCGTTCACTCGGTCAAACCCCTAAGGAAAAGTCTCACTGGAACAGGCCTTGCAAAAATTCTACTTTGCGCAACAGATGCCTGCGAAAGATTAGCTTTTCGCAACAGGCACTTGCGAAAAGCTTACTTCTCGCAACAGGCACTTGCGAAAAGCTTACTTCTCGCAATAGGCACTTGCGAAAAGTTTACTTCTCGCAATAGGCCTCTGGGAAAAGTTTACTTTTCGCAACAGGCATCTGCGAAAAGTTTACTTTTCGCAATGGGCACTTGCGAAAAGGCCACTCTGTGCCAGGGGCACTGTTCATCGTCTTCTTCGCCGGAACCCAGGCCAAATCTCGCCTAAAGCTTAACTTTCATTTCTAAAGGCTGACCAGTTAGTACTATCCTTTTTCTCACATCAATTTGTTCATTCCTCTCTTGAAACAAGAAACCGAATGGGATTTCTCTAGAAATCCCGCAGGTCTGCCATTATTTCCCAAGGTCTCAAAACTTCATCCCTAAGACCCTTCCTAGACGAATTTGGAATTTACCATTAACCCAAACAAGTACGAAAAATCTGAAATGTAATGCTAGGGGCCCAATGCATTCGGAAATGGTGAAACTGGGTGGAAATCCCAGCTGATTTCACATTTTCGAACCAGACATAAAACCCTCAGAGGAGATAAAGCATGAACTAGAGAATACCAAGAGGGTGTGGTTAAATACCTGAACAGAATGTCTTCTTGCACCAAAACTAAATTTCTCCCCAAAAGCACCACCAATGCGTCTCCTTCTTCTTCCTTTCTCAGCACAGCCGCCAACACAAAATCAGTAATAGGAATACTGATTGATGTGTCCTTAAATGAATACTGCCCTAGGGATTTGGGCCCAAAAGCCTTACTCAACTAATAGGCCCCTTTTATGCCAACTTCCATTTTTCTTATTTAGGCCACCAAACTTTTCCTTAAACAAATGGGTTATTACAACCTCCCCTCCTTAGAAGAATTCCGTCCCCAGAATTCCTCATTGGAAAAGATGCGGATATCTGTCCCTCATTTCAGACTCCAGTTCCCACGTAGCCTCAGGGCCCTTGTGATGACGCCACTGCACCCTCACTAGTCGGATTTCTTTGTTTCGTGACTTCCTTATCTTAACATCCGTGACAGCTTCAGGTTCCTCTACGAACCCCAACTTCTCGTCTACCTTGATGTCGTCTAACGGCACTGCCTTAGTCACGTCAGCCAAACATTTCCTCAAATTTGACACGTGAAACGCGTTGTGGATGCCATTCAATTCTTCTGGTAGGTTAACCTGTAAGCTACTTCTCCAATTCGCTCCGTAATCGCAAACGGTCCGATATAACGTGGGCTCAACTTCCCACGTTTCCCAAACCGCACCACTCCCTTCCAAGGCGACACTTTCAGCAGAACGTGATCTCCGACTTGAAATTCTATGTCTTTCCGTCTTTTATCCGCATAACTCTTTTGTCGGTCGCGAGCGACCTTCAGTCTTTCTCGCACTTGGACTATCTTGTCCGAGGTTTGCTGAACAATCTCTGGTCCCGTCAACTGGCGCTCCCCAACCTCATTCCAGCATAACGGCGTCCGACATCTCCTACCATACAATGCCTCAAACGGCGCCGTCTTAATGCTCGAATGATAACTGTTGTTGTAAGCGAACTCAATCAATGGTAAGTGCTTTTCCCAAGACCCCTGGAAATCTAGAGCACATGCCCTCAACATGTCTTCTAACGTTTGGATCGTTCGCTCACTTTGCCCGTCTGTCTGAGGATGATAAGCGGTGCTCATCTTGATTTGCGACCCCAATTCTCTTTGGAAGCTCCTCCAGAACTTGGAGGTAAACCTGCTATCCCGATCGGATACGATCGACGAAGGTACCCCGTGAAGGGTTACGATCTTGTCGATGTATAAACTGGCTAACCTTTCCATTGAGTAGGACTCTCGCATTGGCAGGAAATGAGCTGATTTCGTGAGTCGATCCACAATTACCCAAATCGCATCATAACCTTTCGGCGTCCTTGGCAAATGGGTCACGAAATCCATAGTGATTTGGTCCCACTTCCACATCGGTATCTCTAACGACTGAAGCTTCCCGTACGACCTTTGATGTTCGATCTTCACTCGCGAACAAGTTAAACAGGTCTCAACGAAATGAGCCACATCCTTCTTCATTCCAGGCCACCAATAGTCTCGACGTAGGTCTCCGTACATTTTGTTAGTCCCCGGATGAAACGTATACTTGGATTTGTGAGCCTCTTCCAGAATTACTTTCCTGAGCTCCCCGGTCTTCGGGACCCAAATTCTCCTATTGAAACACTTCACCCCTCGCCCATCCTCTACTAGCGAGGTCATTTGTCCGACCAGTCTTTCCTTCTTGAGGTTGATAGCACTGAGCGCGTCGGTTTGACACTTCTTTATCTCGGCCAGCAAGTTAAAGGTCACTTCAGCTCTCATAGCTACCACGCTGGGAACCTCGTTCCTTTCTTTACGACTTAAAGCGTCCGCCACTACATTCGCCTTTCCCGGGTGGTACTCGATCTTACAGTCGTAATCGGTCAACAGCTCGATCCATCGTCTTTGACGCATGTTCAACTCCTTCTGATCAAAGAGGTGACATAGGCTCTTATGATCAGTGAAAATCTGGCACTTCGTCCCGTACAGGTAATGCCGCCAGATCTTCAAGGCAAAAACCACTGCCGCCAACTCTAAGTCGTGCGTAGGGTATCGAGCTTCGTGATCTTTTAACTGACGGGAGGCATAAGCAATCACCTTTCCTCTTTGCATGAGTACGCAACCTAAACCGAGTTTCGATGCGTCACTGAATACTACAAAGTCATCTGACCCATCTGGTAACGACAACACCGGAGCGCTACTCAACATGTCCTTCAATCTTTGGAAAGCTTCCTCTTGCTTCTCGGACCAAGCAAACTTGATGTTTTTCTTGGTTAGAGAGGTTAATGGCGTGGCAATACGCGAAAAGTCCTTTATGAACTTCCGATAGTACCCGGCCAAACCGAGGAAACTTCGAACTTCAGACGGGTTCTTCGGTTGCTCCCAGTCTCGGATGGCTTCAATCTTTGCCGGGTCTACCATGATTCCTTTCTCGGACACCACATGCCCGAGGAATTGCACCTCCCTTAGCCAAAACTCACACTTTGAAAACTTAGCGAACAATTTCTCCTTCTTCAAAAGCTCCAGAATCAGCCTAAGGTGGTTCTCGTGCTCTTTCTCCGACTTTGAGAAGATCAGGATGTCGTCTATGAACACTATCACGAACTTGTCTAAATAAGGTTGACACACCCTATTCATTAAGTCCATGAAAGCTGCAGGGGCGTTAGTTAAACCGAACGGCATCACCAGAAACTCGTAATGCCCATACCTAGTTCTGAAAGCGGTCTTTGGTATGTCCTCCCCTCTTACCTTGAGTTGATGGTATCCTGACCTCAAGTCTATCTTGGAAAAATAGCTGGCTCCTTGAAGTTGATCAAACAGGTCGTCAATTCGCGGTATTGGATACTTATTCTTGATCGTCACCTTGTTGAGCTCCCGGTAGTCTATACACATTCGCATGGTACCGTCCTTCTTCTTTACGAAGAGTACGGGTGCTCCCCACGGTGACGTACTTGGCCTCACGAATCCCTTGTCTAACAATTCCTGCAATTGAGTCATCATTTCTTTCATTTCGGACGGCGCTAATCTATAGGGTGCACGAGCAATCGGTGCAGCTCCCGGCATCAAGTCGATTTTGAACTCGATCTGACGATCCGGAGGTAAGCTTGTCAAATCATCCGGAAATACTTCCGGGTATTCGTTTACTACGTGCACATCGCCCACTCCACGCTTCTCTTTCTTGGCGTCTAACACGTACGCTAAGAATCCTCGACATCCTTTCCTCAAACACTTGCTAGCTTTGATCAGAGAGATGAGGCTGGTCTTTCTATTACGGCGGTTCCCATAAATCACTATGGGATCCCCGTCGGGGGATTGGATCCTGATCAGCTTTTTATTGCAAACGATATTGGCATCGTTTGCGGCTAACCAATCCATACCCAACACTACATCGAACTCCCCCATAGCCATGGGGTATAACTTCATAGGCAACAGTCTTCCTTCTATATCTATGGCGCAATTTTCTACCACTTCTTTAACATACACCAGACTATCGTTAGCAGTTTCCACCTCTAGCGCTCTCTCCAAACGTCTAGGTCTTACCCCTAAACATTTCATAAACGTATACGAAACAAACGAGCGATTTGCTCCTGAATCAAATAACACGTTGGCACACAGTGAGTTTACTAGAAATGTACCTGCCACAACGTCTGGAATTTCCTCCGCTTCCTCCGCAGTCATACGAAAAGCGCGTGCCGGCTCCGTTCCCTTCTCACTTCCTCTCTCCCCCTGACGATTCCCAGACTGAGTTGATCCCCCCTTTCTCAATTGCGGACAGTCATAACGAGTATGTCCCACAACTCCACATTGAAAACACGATTTACCCTTGGGGCAATCCCTTGACATGTGCCCAGGCAAGCCGCACCTGTAGCATGAGTTCGAACCTGCCATGCATTCACCTCGGTGCACCTTGTTGCACTTCGCACACGGTTTCGCAACTATATCTTTGCTCACCCGGTTATTTGATCAGAACGCTTTCCCTTTCCTCGAGTCGTTCTTCGCTCCGTCCCACTTGCGCTTGTCGCCGCTTTTCTCAGAAGTTTGACGATTCTTCTCCATTTCAATTAGCTCGGCCGCATCGATGGCTGTTTGAAAGGTAACGGGGTTTCTTGACATTACCAGCTCTCGAATATCACTCCTTAGACCGTGGATGTAGTGATTCACTCTTCGTCCCTCCGTCGACAAGTACAGGTCGGCAAAACGGGACTTTTCGATAAAACTTGAAGTATACTCCCGTACCGTCATTCTCCCCTGCTCCAAACCCAGGAACTCTTCTTCTAGCTTTTTCACTGCCGCGAGTGGGCAGAACTGTGCTTTGAACCGATCTACGAATGATTCCCACAACATTCCCTTTGCCATCGCAGAGCCCTTTCCCCCAGTTTCGGCCTCCCACCAATAAATTGCGTCGGATTTCAACATGGATAAGGCGAACATCACCCTGTCCTCATCAGCGCATTTGCAAGTGTCAAAGACTAGTTCCATCTCCTTTACCCACCTCATTGCTAGAACTGGGTCACACTCGCCCTTGAACGTAGGGGGCTTGCATGATGCGAAAACCTTAAAGTTACAACCCTTAGCTGCCGACTCGTTCACCACCAGAGATGCTGCTTTCGAACGACTCCCGGTGCCCGATTCAATAGGATTTGACAACTCTGCACTTTCTTTGTTTTCAGTCGTCCCTTGGCCTTCAGAGGCCGTCCCATTGTGTCTGGTGAGGAGGGTTTGCAGAGTCTCCTGGATTTTACCAAGCTCTGCGGCCAAATTCTCTCGGGTTACGAATGTGGATCCCCGTCCTCGGCCACGTCCCCGTGGCGGGTTCTCCCTCCTTACTGTAGCCGAACTTTCCTGGATAGAGTCTTCTTGGTGAACGGGTATTTCCACACTCCTCGTCCTTCCACGACCCCTTCCACGACCCCTTCCGCGACCCCTTCCGCGACCTCTTCCGCGGTTAGCTGGTCCACACTCCAGGGTCTCTCCTCCTTGGTTCCTTGGCATGACAGGCACTGACTTACTTCTCAAATTTCTTCCAGCCATAACGCTAATTCTGAAAGAAAACAATCGTTAACCCTTGCCAACCACGACACCACTACATTGCTATAACAGGTAATTGAAGCACGCACATGTACCTGTAAGTTCGTAATTACACTGGCCAGGTGTAATTCCAAACTTACCTTACACGTTTGTCCTCGGCACCTTATTCCTAAGTGCTTTATAGTGATTGTCCTAGGGGCAAACCTATGTCTCGGCTGTGTTCCTCCTCCTACAGTTTAAGTTTAGGCCCTAATGGTCACCTAAATCCCTTAAACTAAGGCTCTGATACCATTTGTAACGTCCCATAAATAAGATCATACGATATACCATAACTGAGCGTTTTTACAATACCAAAAGAACACTTTTACCATTACATTTAAATATGAGCTTAACAAAATGACAGCGGAAGTCTAACTATCCACAACCGAGCTCTAGACTAAAGTTAATCATCTATCTTGGAGTCGCTCTATCTCCAAGCCACAATCCTTCTTTCCTTACTCCCTAACGTTTGAGCCTGAAGCTCGCTTACCTGAAAATGGTTTAGTTTTGAAAAGCGAGGGTTAGACCAAAAGGCCTAGTGAATTCCCTCTAGAGAAGAACATGTAACATATAAAAATCATTTATTAAAATGCACAACAAGTCATCATCTTTGGTACTGCACTGTGTGGATCCCTTAACCATTTGCGATCGGGGCCCAAGCAGACTCCCCTTTCGCCCTCTCGTATCGGGGCCCAAGCAGACTCCCCGATACCCGTTTAGGAGGAAACGAATTCCAACCTACCGTCCCGTCATACCAAACCAAGAAATCATCCGATTCCGAGGCTCATTGATCCCACAGTGCAGACCGACATCACATAACATGCACATACGATTTATAAAACATTTGACTCTTCATAAATCATGCGCAACATATCAAACTTTTCTTTTCTTTCATGCATATCAGTTCGTAAGTATTTCATGCTTAGTAAAACCATAATCAGTAAAGAATCATTTGACATATATGTTGTAAAAGAGGTTTAGGGAACTCACCTGATTGTAGTGCCCTTCCTATACTTGCCCCGTTCCAACCGAAACCTATTGCATTAATTATATGGAAATGTAATTAGTCTTACTAACCCTTTAAACGTAAACCGTCCTTCTTTAACTCGATTCTAGCATGGGTAATCGTTCACTCGGTCAAACCCCTAAGGAAAAGTCTCGCTGGAACAGGCCTTGCAAAAATTCTACTTTGCGCAACAGATGCCTGCGAAAGATTAGCTTTTCGCAACAGGCACTTGCGAAAATCTTACTTCTCGCAACAGGCACTTGCGAAAAGCTTACTTCTCGCAATAGGCACTTGCGAAAAGTTTACTTCTCGCAATAGGCCTCTGGGAAAAGTTTACTTTTCGCAACAGGCATCTGCGAAAAGTTTACTTTTCGCAATGGGCACTTGCGAAAAGGCCACTCTGTGCCAGGGGCACTGTTCATCGTCTTCTTCGCCGGAACCCAGGCCAAATCTCGCCTAAAGCTTAACTTTCATTTCTAAAGGCTGACCAGTTAGTACTATCCTTTTTCTCACATCAATTTGTTCATTCCTCTCTTGAAACAAGAAACCGAATGGGATTTCTCTAGAAATCCCGCAGGTCTGCCATTATTTCCCAAGGTCTCAAAACTTCATCCCTAAGACCCTTCCTAGACGAATTTGGAATTTACCATTAACCCAAACAAGTACGAAAAATCTGAAATGTAATGCTAGGGGCCCAATGCATTCGGAAATGGTGAAACTGGGTGGAAATCCCAGCTGATTTCACATTTTCGAACCAGACATAAAACCCTCAGAGGAGATAAAGCATGAACTAGAGAATACCAAGAGGGTGTGGTTAAATACCTGAACAGAATGTCTTCTTGCACCAAAACTAAATTTCTCCCCAAAAGCACCACCAATGCGTCTCCTTCTTCTTCCTTTCTCAGCACAGCCGCCAACACAAAATCAGTAATAGGAATACTGATTGATGTGTCCTTAAATGAATACTGCCCTAGGGATTTGGGCCCAAAAGCCTTACTCAACTAATAGGCCCCTTTTATGCCAACTTCCATTTTTCTTATTTAGGCCACCAAACTTTTCCTTAAACAAATGGGTTATTACATTCACATCCTAATTCGTTCGTTTGATTGGTCAATTTTGCAAATCAAGTTCAAAACTTTTGGTTGTGTTCTTACTCAAAAATCCGATTTTTGATACCAAAAAGTGTTGTTTTTGCTCTAAAATCGATTGGGTTAGTGTTGTTTTGTGCTTGGGATTGTTTCTAACCATTCAGGAACACATTAGAGTAACCCTAGTTGAATTTTCGATCGATTTTAACAAAACAGCCGCAGTGTCCGGACACAACAGCCGCGTTTTCCGGACAGATCAAGGTGTCTGGACGTTTGTGGTTCCATCCGGACAAGTCAGTCATCCGGGCAAGTCAATCATCCGAGTAAGTCAATCATCCGGGTAAGTTTTTCAAATCTCTATCTTTCCGGGTAATCTAGTTCCGGACAACTCAAAGTTTCCGGAATTCGTTTTATCCGGAAATCCTCTTTTACCCGGAATCATCGTAGTATCCGGATACATCATTCTTATCCGGTTAATTCCATCCGGTATCTTTAGAGCATCCGATAACCTTGGTTATCCGGACAACTCAAGATATACGGACAACTCTGCATTATCCGGACAACTCTGCATTTTTGAACTGTTTTTCGTAAATCTAGTCCAGATACTTTCAGATCACTACCTTACTTGGATTACTATCCAGTAAGACCACTGTAGTCCACTTTAGAACCTGCGTTAGGATATCACTCTTAGAATCTTGCGTTAGGTTCTCATTTCGAATCAATATACCCGTCTGACGATCACTCCGTTGCAACCAAAGATGTCTGCTTCTCGTGACGCTCTCGCCATTGGTACCGACACCAAGCCTCCATGCCTATACCCAAACGAGTACAGTCAATGGCGCGACAGATTCATGATTTTCATTGAATCAAAGGACAACTATGAGTTCATCAAGCAAGCTCTTGAAGAAGGTCCTATCGCGCCACCAATGAAGGATATTGCAGCCGCTGAAGGTGTTGAACCCAAGAAAGAGAAAAAGACCTTTGCTGAAATGTCAGAGTTTGAAAGAGGGAGAATAGAAGGGGAGAAACAGGCGAAGAGATATCTGGTGCAAGCTCTTCCCAACTCGACCTACACTGCCATCGACAGCTACAAAGACACGGCTAAAGGCATGTGGGACCAAGTAGCCAAAATGATGCGTGGGAGTGCAGTTGAAAACCAGCTGAAGATCAATACTGCTATAACCAAGTTCGATGGTTTCAAGCAGCGTCCTAGCGAGACTCTTACTCAGGCTTATGAACGTTTCTGCTCTCTACTCAATGAGCTGAACAAGAATGGGATAGTTCGGTCGAACACGGAGAATGCTCTCAAGTTCCTCAACAACCTCTTACCCGAATGGAAAGTTTTTGCATCTAATGTCAGGCATAACAACCTGATTGAAAGAATCGGCATAAATGAACTCTACGAGACACTTCTTCAAGATGAAGATGAAGTGAATGAGCTACTTGCCGAGAAGAAGACTGAACTCAAGCCTGTAGCTGATCCTATTGCTCTTATTTCCACCAACAAGGGCAGACCTTCGAGCCGACACACCGAACGGGCTCAAAAGCATAATTCTTCTGATTCTGAACCGGAAGAGAAGAAAGATGAAGATTCTGATAGTGAAGTAAACGACTTCATGAAAGCCATTGCCCTCCTGACAAAGACCTTCAAGCAACAACAGTTTTACAAGAAACCAACGTATAATGGTCAGCGCTACTCCACTTCTGCCAACAAGCGTCATGACTACAAAGACAAATATGAAGGTAAGAAGAAGGTCGATGAGCAAGATCAGACTGAGAAGAAGGACAAGACCGAGAAAGTTGACCGCAAGAAGAAAGATGAGCCCGTGAAATGCTATAATTGCGGGAAACTTGGTCACTTTGCCAAAGATTGCCGCCAGCCTACAGTAAAGAATGTCCACTACTACGAGGCCAAGCTAGCTTTAGCAAAACAAAAGGCGACTGGAGAAGCAATGTTCGCTGAGGATGATTACTGGCTGCAAATATCTGATAATGAAGATGAAGATGAAGTTGCTAATGCTTTCATGGGATATCATTCCTCCACTGATGAGGAAACCGCAACTGCACTTGCAAATCAGGTATGTGAATCTTGTCAACCAGATTTTTTGAATGCTATGCAATCATTTTATGGTCAGGCTGAATCCTTTAAGGCCACTTCTAAAGAACAAAAGCTTGAAATTAAAACTCTAACAGAAAAGCTTAATGTTCAAACGAAGTTAACTGAGAAGTATAAGTCTGAAAATGCTGATTTAAAAGATAAATGCAAAATCCTTTCATTAGCACCCAAAGACTTAAGGGCCAGAATATCTGAACTCCAGCGTCAGCTTGATCAGTGCTTGAATGAGAAAGAAGACATTATTTATCAATGTTCTTCCCTTCAAGTTCAACACAAGGAGTATGTGGCTAAAATCCTAAACCTTGAAACCAAACTCCACCAAAGGGGACAAACAGATCAAACCATTTTCCTGAACAAACCCAAAGAGTTCACGTATTTTAACAAAGAGTGGGGAATCGGATATGATAACCCCCACTATTTGAAAAAGGGAAGATGGCACGTACCCACTCTGTATGACTTTGCCTGTTATGGTTTATCTACAAAGTACCCGGAGTACAAAATCAAGTGGATTGGTCCTCTAGAACCTGAAAAGGAGGAGGAAACTGAGGAATATAAGCGTAAACACAAACGAGGGATTCAACTTCCAATTTGCTATGAACCTCTAAATTATTCTTATAAAAAGGACAAAAAGTACCTCTCCAATGACTACTTCGACCCTTACAAGATTGCTACGCCCAAGGATTCCTCCAAGAAGGATGAGGACCAAGCAACCGAAACCAAGACTGAGACGGGTGAGTTTAAACTCTATGTTCCCCCTCTCATCTTGGAAGCAAAGATAGTCGAGTTGGAGGAGTCACTGGAAAGGGAAAGGTTGGTTTTTCAAAATGAGAAGAACGATTTAATCAAAGCTTTTGAGAAACTCAAAACAGAGATAACCAATGGTATGACAAGTGAAGAAAAGGAAAATTTTATGTGGGAAATCAATACGCTTTCGTCAAAATTGTCTGAAATGACAAAAGAAAAGCAAGCTTTACTTGACACACTTGAGAAACAACAACACGTCAAAACCGAAGGTGTCTCTGGTGAAGAACAGGAAATCCTTCGGTGTGAAATTAATCGACTCACATCACAACTGTCTGCCTTGGCAACAGCAAAGATGGAAGAGTACTCGAGAAATGGTCAGCTTCAAGAGCAAATTGACCAACTGCTATCTGACAAGATGTCTTCACCCGAAGCTTACTTAAATTCATCCGACACATCTTCGTGCAAAGCCCTTTTAGGCAAGAACTCTAGTTCTCAAGACGATCAAGATGAGTGTGTTAAAAGGAATTTAAACTCTGATTTTTTCCTAGCTTCCGCACCAAATTCCTCAAAGCATACAAGCACAGCGTGTTCCTCACCATCCTCAACCAGTCCAAGTCCCGACATTCCTGAGGTGAATTTTTCTGAATTCATGAACTCATAAGGTGATGATGAGGGAGAGTTCGAGTCGTTCCCTTTCGACAAACCTCTTCCAAGTCACACAGATTTTTATCCCCGGTTGTGAATCATAAGGTCAATTTTGAAAAGGGAGCTTGTTCAAACTCAAAGGCCCCAGCTGTGATCAAAATTTTAAAATCTAAACCTGTTTCCCAAAACACGTCACAGCCAAGGCAAAAGACTGAACAAGTTCCCGTTAAACCTCCAACTCCTTCAAAAGTCACTGATCATTCTGTCCCTGTTGTTTCGGATAAAACCGGTCGAGCTAAACAAACAAAACCAAAGTGGCCAGCCAAGGAATCTGTCAAGGATGATGCATCAAAGTCGTTCAATACTGTCTTTCATCCTAGGATGAACAAAAACGATTGTGCCTGGAATCATAGGAATAATTTTGTTAATAGAGATGTTAATTTTCCGATGAAAATTTATTCCATTCAGCAATTGATTCAATTATCACACGATCGTTTGTGTTGTTCTAGTTGTGGTTGGAATGATTTTGATGACATTGCGAATAATGATTGGTTTGGGTCATATCAAAGGTTTAATCATACACCCAAACGCATACCCCGTAATAACCAGCAAAGACACTATAAAAAACGGGGTTACCAATCAGCGGTTAAACCACAGCGGGAGACCAAACCTGCTCCTAGATGGGTTGCTCCTACTAAGGTTAAACCGGCACCCAGGTGGAAAGCTGCTACAAAATTTGTTCCTCCTAAAGGTGTAAATTCTGCACCGAAGGGGAAACAAGTGCCAAAACCAGTTCCCTCTAACAGTGTAATTCCTATACCTAAAGGGAAAGCTGGGACAAAGCAAGCTTCCCCAAACGGTGCCAAACCTAACCCTCCCGGACCCAGGCAAATCTGGGTACCGAAGGTCCGCTAAATTTGTTTTGCAGGACGGTCATGTGTGATCCTTAGACACTGGATGCTCCACACACATGACCGCAAGGAGGGAGCTGCTCACGATCTACAAGGAATAATATTAAGAAGACGTGAGGTTTGTCTATACCTGTGCTTTAACAAGATGCTCATGTGTTTAGGGGGAGCATGATCAGCTATCAGGTATGTTACTCTACTGTTGAGGGGGAGCGTCACACACATTTTTTTCTTAAATATGTTAAAAAGTTTTTGTGTGTGTGGATACTCCCGTGTGCACTTCACTCTACGCGCACATTCTGAGGGGGAGCATGTCATCTAATGCCCATCATTTGAGGGGGAGCGACACAATTTTTTTCTTTAAGTGTCTAACGCTTTTGTGTGTCAAACTCTCCATTACACATCCCTATACACTATCCGAGGGGGAGCAAGTTTTTCCCTATTCTCAGTTTGAAGGAGAGCGAGAGATCCATTTTTCAAAAATTCTACAGGTTTTATCTCTTTGAAAAATGGAATTATTCTTTAAAGTGTAGAATTGTCCGGACACCCATCAGTCCGGATGACTTTCCGGACCGGATGGGTATCCGGGTAGGACTATCCGGAATCCCTATTATGTCCGGAAACACCCTTTGTCCGGATACTTTGTTTTGACCGAAAAGGTTTGCCATTCCATCCTCTTTCATCCGGATACCTTCTATCCGGAAAGTATGATTTGTCCGGATACCATGGCATGTCCGGAAAGTATTGCATTGTTGCATATCGTTGTCCGGACACCTCTGTGTTTGTCAGTTCAGTACCTGTTTCATCACTACCTGTCCTCAATTTGTATCAGATTGAGCCACTTAATGCAAAGGTACGCACCGGAACTTGTTTATCCGCCTCAGTTTCTAACTTTGGGTCTTTTTACAGATATTCCATGGCGGATCAACAACCTCACTCCGAGGGGAAGAATCACACTGTTTTCTTACAAAGTCTAAATATTTTTTCTTGTATTGATATCACTCTCACTCCGTGGGGGGAGCAAGTCAATCCCCATGTATGTTTTGAGGGGGAGCAGGATAATATCCGTACTATGCATATGCCTGAAATCCTACCTATGATAGCATATAGACGAGAGTTAGGAAATCCCATGGTCCAGCCAGAGCCGGAGGGACCTTCCCCGGGACATAGAACATGTGAGAATGAGGGAGTTGAGGTCGAAAGCGAACCAAGAAAGATTGAGCCGTAAAGATAACGAGGCTCCTGAGCGAAACCAGCCACGTCATATCCGGGTTGCCACATCTACTACACCGTCTCATTTGTTGGGACAGGGTATTGAAGAAGACTCCGTGGACCCAACGGAGCAATTGCACGACCCCCTCATCCACTCATCCATCTCACAACAGACGGATGTTTCAATATTACACGGGGAACAAGCACAACTTCCACCGGCCTCTCATTCGGAGAGTGTTGGTGTTGAAATAAGAGACCAGCAGCCCCTGGTCTCGACTTCTTTGCGTGCACCATCGAGTCTAGAGCCTATTGTTACTGAACATTCTTCGCCTAGGACACTTGATGCGGAACAACACCAAGTCGCGGCTCTTAGTGACCCGACCGGAACGTCTATAGTGTCTCCGCATTCCGAAACACGAGGATTGGATGGAAATCCTACCACAGTTATTATCACGCCAGCTGTGAACGTAGGTGGCTCTGCCTCTAAGGTAGATGCCTCAACGGGTACTCTAAGTGAGCCCGGTGTTATTTTACCCGACTTTGTGTCAAAAGGGTCTCTGGACAGCACCCTTGAGGCTGTCCAACAGGTTATGGAGCACAAAATGCAGGAACATGTAGCTGCTGAACTTGCCAAAGCGATGCATGCTATCAAAGGAAAGGGCCACCTCGTCGACACTGACACCGCCTCTGTGCCTCCACCGAATCAACCTCAACCTACTTACTCGGTGGACACCCTGAAGACGATGCTCTTAGCCCAACTGCTCCAGGAATCCGACACAACCGCATCTGCCGAAGCAGACCTGATCTCCGTTCTTCGATCCCAAGTCACTGCTCCATCTCCGTCCATCATATCACGCCTTGACTCCATTGACTCGACCCTCAACGACTACAACAAAGCGCTTGCCACGCTGTCTGAGAGGGTCCGCTCACTCGAAGACACTTGTAAGAGTCAAGCTGGCGGTCTCAAACGCAAGCACGATGACCAGGATGATCCTGATCACCGTGAGGGGGAGAAGCGTCTACGCCAAACCGAGACCGTCCAGATCATGACTGTCGAAACGACATCTGTGGTTCATCCGAAACCTCCAACTACGGCCGCTTCAACAGAAACACCCGAAGCCGAGTTGCCTTTAGCACAGATGGTCATCGACATGGATATCTCAGATGACGAAGCCCCAATGGTTGAAAAGCCCGAGGGGACAACACAGGAATTGGTCGCACAAGAACCATCAGACATGCCAATGCTCACCATGATTGATCCAGCATGTGAAACCAACCCGGAAACCGAAGACGCTTGGTACGAAAAAGCTGCCAGAGCCGTAAACTTCGAGGTAAACTTGGTGTTTCCCACTGATGAAGACGACAACGTTGATTACGACCAGTTTCTGCTTCAGAATTTCTATGGTACGCCTCCCGTTCACTCGACTCAACCCGCTACGACTTCAGATCAACCCGAAAGCTCAAATGCAGAAAACCCGACATCTCTTCTACAAACGACAGCTCCTGATCTTCCTCCCCCTCCTCAGCAACAAAACCGTTGGGAGAAGATCAAGGTCCTCATTCCTCATCTGGAGGAATCTCTGAAGAAGCTGTTTGTTCACAGAATTCGCCCGATCGAGCCGACCTTCTGTCTTGGCATCTACAGTCCTGATCCAGCACGCCAACTCCGATACGTAGAAGCCATGAAGCGGTGTCTCCCGAGAGACCAGGTACGAACCAAGCATAAAATTTCAGAGGTGCTAAAGATTCGGTCAACCAAAATTATGAAGATCGTCTTTCACGTATTCACTGTTCGACGTGAAGACGGAAAAGAATGGATTTTTTCTGAAGCTGACTTTAAGCATCTCCATCCATTCGACCTCCTGGTTATTCTGAGAGACCTTCGCACCAGAACCATCCGACCGCTTGCTGTAACAAAGGCGCTCGAAGCGGTTCGTCGATTCCTCGTCCGATCTATTATGATGTCTTATCTTACGGACTTTCAAATGGCAATCGAGAACCGGTCAAAGAAGGTAAATCTGCTCAAACCGAATCTGAAAGCTCCTGAACTGTCGATGTATCCCGAGAACGCAATGCTGCTTCAACCGGAATTTGGGATCGTCTTCCTCAACGCTCAGAAAGAAAAGAAGTTTATGAGGTTCAGTCAGGTAGATCGATTTTGCGACGGCACACTGCTCAAGGTTCAAGACGCTCTTCGGAAGATCATCAAGCACGAATCCGAAAATCCAAAGGTATCCTATGTACCAAATCTGAATGAAAGAACTGCTCAGACTGCTTTGGATATTGTTGAAGATCGTCTCGACTACCGCCGCGCCATCAGATTCTTCGAGGTTCATTTCGCTCTTCGCAAACGTTATGTCTACAACTGGCAAGAGATAGAGCGCGAATTTGAACTTCAAATCAAAGGGGGAGATTGTTAGGGCAAGTTTTATATGTTGATTTAAAGTTCAAGGGTGTAATTTGTATTTGTTTAAACATAGTCCATAGTGAACGGGCCGTGGGCTTGTTACCACGGGCCCAACATATATAATGTACAATTAGCTTAGAAAATAGCTAGTTGTCTCATTTAGCTTTTCAGTATTGTAACGATTATTCTATGTATCAAATAGCTAAGTGGGCAGCCTTTGTGATTAGTTTATTTGTTCATATCTCTTATTCACATAAACACAATTGTTGCACGGATCTGGATCCTACAGTCTCTCTATCAATCGACTCTCCAATTCTAACACGTTACATTTATAAAAACAATTACTTTCAAGATCCATTTTATACCATTAAATGTTTAGCTTAATATTAATTGAAAATAAACATTATGATAATATTTTTTTTCAAATTACAAATCTTCCTTTATAAGTATGCAAGAAAACCAAGTGGTTCCAATGTCAACAACTAGTGTTTTTCACCGCGCGTTGCGCGGTGATCAAAATCTGCTTTAAAATGTATTATTATTAATAATGAAATTGGGTGTATATTTTTTAAGTTAGCTTTTAAAGAGTGGCTTCAAAACTATTTGATTTGGATATGCACATTCCAAACAATATATCTTAATTAATTTTTTCGTGGAAGGATCGAAACAAACTTTATCCCTCTCATATGGATCCCTTACCGTTCCGTAATATGTCAGTTAATTAGCATATATTGTATACTATAATATGCCTTGAAAAGTTACATGTAACATTTAATATATAGAGATTTTTTATAAATACATAAATATATATACATAATAGAAGTACTTTGAAAAAAATGACACTTTAACATATTCTAAGAAGTTACCGCAAGTTGTTCGAAGCAATACAGTTTCAAACATGATTCAAAATCATAGATACGTTTTCTTAAAACCTTGATTTCTCAAATGAAACACAAAAAACATATATTTAATAGATATCAAATCAAGAAGCGAAGCTAATAAATGTGGATGAGTTCGCGAGTAACAATGTTATATTATAATAAATAATACGTAAATGTTCTGTTAGCGTTGTGGATGACTTGTTCGAAAGAAATGCTTGCAAAAAGTCGGAATATTATATTGAGATAGGAAAATTATATAACATGACTTATATGTAATAATATATATGTACTTTGACTATGAGCTTTCATGTTGTTGGACATATTTCGAGAATTTCACAATTTATTTAGACAGTAAATTGTTTTTAATTTTAATTCTAATTGTATCATATGTAAAAAATAAGTGTAAAAAGTGGACCTAACACTAAATATTTTAAAGATAAACAAAAGTTCACTACTTAAGAAATTTGGAAAGAAATTTAGTAAGAGAAAATCAAATCTGTTAAGATAAAAATATCTCATTTATATAGTGATATAATAAATAAAAATGAATTGTCATAACTATTCCATTTATACATATTGATTGTGATATTAATTGTAATATGTTTTAATTGATTTATTTTATCATTTATAGTAAAATGTATTAAACTTCTCATTAAGTATTTTAAATATATACATTGATTCATATAATTATTTTACAAAAAATAAAAAACAAAACACACACATTATAACTAACTGTTTTAAGGAACATTACCACAATCATCTCCTCCTAGAAAGATCTTTTACCCACATAAGTTATTGCACACAGCAAAAAAGAATGTGTGAAACAAACCAAAAATCAGTGACGTGTAAGGAGTGCCTATGAGACACTCTGAAATCGGTTGTGTTTAGTCCATCAATCGCTCGCAAAGAGATTTCTCTGTCTTGGGAGTGACTTTGAAAGAATATCCGTTAATCACTATTCCAATATTAGCTTATAAGAGAAAAAACAATTATGAGAAAAGAGGGAACATGGACGAAAAAACCTAGAAGACATAAGTATTAAAAACCTTCCTTATCAAACTGAAGAAATGTCTCTCAATGTTTCGGTCATGATTTCGATTTTCTACTTCTTAATCGAACTCCTTTGTGATGCGGCTCTCACTCCCCACGACTACCTCCTTCGCCGGCTCTCCAATTCTAGTCATGTAGAAGAATATAGTTTTATGATGTAGCTCTCAATTCCATGGTAGAAAAATATTATATGGAGATTGTCTCTAACCAATTGTATTTATTGAAGAGTAAATTAATTATTAATTGTTAGGGAGATTGAAAGTGAGGGAAGAGGAAACCAAGAGGTTATTTGAGAGTAATGAGTGGTTTATTAATGAAAAAAATTCAAAATTATGATAAAATAGAAAAAGGTGAATGGAGGCTTCTTATGATGTCACCTAAACAACTTCAAGTTTTGCTTTTATATAGATATAGATTTTTACTCACAATCTCAACCAACTCAATTACAATTAAAATATTACCATATATCTCTCATTCACCTACACAATATTTAACTCCGACCCAATCTTACATTTTTATCATTTAACCACAATCCACTCCAATCCAATTTAAAATATTATTTAATAAAAGTTATGTATATAATTATTATTTTTTAATTTTAAGTATAAAATTTTGTTAGAACGTCCAAACGTCTTATAAACTTATTATAACACTTTTAGATACGACACTTTATTTTTTTGTCATATAAATTAAGCCTTATAAAATGGTTTATCAGAACGCTTAATTTTTATTTGGCATCTTATAAGCCTAATTTTGTCGTAGTAATAATTTTTCTTAATTGTTTGAATAATCAGTGTTTTTTAATCTTAATTTATAACTTTTATTCAGTTATCATTTTAATTATTTGTAGTTTGAATATCTATTAATAATTTCATGTTAATCGAACTTAAGTTTTAATTTTTTGCTGGCATATTTCAATTCATAACATAAAAAAGATACGTGAATTTATTTTGATTTTTTAAACATGAGATTTTTTAGGGCTAAGTTTTTTTTGAATTTAATTGTTTTTATTTAATATGTATTTTATTTTTAAAAAATTGATTTGTTATTGGATATATAAAATATTTTTAATTAAAAAATGTGAATCACATTAAATTTGATAGTAAAACATTTTTGGGTTTGTAGGTTGTTCAAATTTAAGTGGAGGGACCATGACTCCATGAGTACTTGAAAATGAAAAGTTAAGACTCCGATATATGTACTTTCTTTTAAGGACTATATCCAAAAAGGAATTTAATTAAAATACCTAAAGTTTGACTTTAACTTACTAAAATACTCATTTTTTTGTCCAATTTGTCGAAATACCCATTGTTAGATTTATAAGTAAAATTTCACTAATTGTTAAGGACTTACCGAAATACCCAGTATAAATCTAAGCATGGTTAAGTCCTTAAACTAATTTTTAAATGATAATACCCTTAAATTTTCTAAAACCGGTTAAATACATTCTTGTAACCTGTAAAAACATGTTAATGTGATACAGATTTGGAAAAAGTCTAAAAAACCCAATAAACTATATGATTTTAAATGATCAAGTCCCTAAATTTTTACAAATAAATTTTTAAACTTTTTCCTAAAAACATTTATTAACATATACATTTTTTAAAGTTTTTCTAAGTCTTTTACCAAATAAAATTTGAACTTTTTCTGAAAAACAAAATGATGAACTTAATTTTAAAAAAACAAATTCGAACTTTTGTTGAAAAGAATCATGAACAAAAACTATACAATTTCTCTCACCGGCAACAAATAAAAAACGAACCAATTAAACAAAGAAAATTATATCATTTCATTCATAATTTAGAAACATTGAAAAATTATGTGCAAAACATAAACAAATACATATAAAAAATATACTCATTATTTCACAAAGTATACAAAAAAAAACGCTCATCCTTTCACAAAATAAAAATAAAAAGCGTTCATTTTTTTACAAATTAGTAATGGAAATAGTAATTGGTAGAAAATTTTCGGAAAAAATTATAAATTTATTTGTTAAAAAATTCAGGGACTTAATCATTCAAAATCATATAGTTTATTGGGTATTTTTTTTAAATTTACATCAAATTACACTGTTTTTACTGGTTACAAAGATGTATTTAACCGGTTTTATAAAATTTAAGTATTGTATCATTCAAAAAAGTAGTTTACGTACTTAACCATTCAAAATCAGATAATTCGTTGGATTTTTTAGACTTTTCTCTTGAAAAAAAAATATATGATTTTTATTATATTTATTTTTGAACAAAGTTAGTAGAATAAAGGAGTTTCTATAATCGTTTCGCTGTAAATAAGAGCATCTCAGACAGATTTTTTATAATTTTTCCAAAATAGGGACTTAAAAAGTCAAAATCTCTAAAATAAGAGCATCTCACCAACAAATTTTATATTTTAGCGAACCCTACATCCATTATATTATTAAAATATTATTTAAATTTATCATTCCAATACATTTTTAAAAAATAATTTATATAAAATAATGAGAACTCAATCCTGTTGGTGAGAATGAATAAAAAAGTAATTTCTCTCTCCGTCTAGCAAGTTTTAGGGGGCGTTTGGTACACTGAACAAGATGGGACAGAACATAACAGAACAAAGTTGTACCATGTTTGATAGGTTCATATGTGGGACAAAGTGGAACTAACTTGCACAAGGATGGGACACATGTGTCCACCCCTCCTGTAAAGACCCAACCAAAAATATCATGCAAAACGACAAATTCATAACATCCCAAAATCACGGTCACAAAATTTCATTACAAATACTTAATAGGTTTGCGGAACAACCTACACAACTGAGAAATACTAAATACTAGAGTGTCTCTATCCATCTTTACTCTTCTCGCTAAGCTCAGCCTATTTGCCCGAGCTCCTGGAAACCTGCTTACCTGAAAAGGTTTTAATTTTGAAAATGCGAGGGTTAGACCATGAGGTCTAGTGAGTCCCTCCTAACAGTTATCGAAGCATTTAAAAACAGTTATCTTTTCAGCATAAAACGTTTATACTCAACATGTCAAAATCATATACGAACTAAAGTCCGCCTCCTCGTAATCTGACACCCTGAAGCCACCCGAAGGTGACAACGAGTCAGCCTCGCACTGCCTTGCGGAGCCTCGCTCCTGGCATATAGGGACCTCCCTTCCCGCACGAGAACTGGCGGAACTACTTTCCCGTCTTTGCCAGTTTACGTCTCCTCGATGTATGCATACATTCAACATAAAACTTACAAACAACATTTGTACATTCAAAGCATAAAATATAGCATGGCAATTCTCTTCATAAATACTCCTTTAGAAAACACATTAAAAGCCACACATTTTGGGTTTAGAAAACTCACCTGATTGCAACTCCCGTTTACTTCAAGACTCGCTCCAAACGCACACCTAAACAATAATTTATTGATTAAGTGGATGCATCTAACTTGGATCCTAAACTTTCTCAGCTCTAACTCGCAAGACACGAAAATCGCAGAACTCTAAAACTCGCAAGACTCTAAACTCGCAAGACTCTAAACTCGCAAGACTCTAAACTCGCAACCTTGGGTTGCGAACTTCTCAAACTCGCAGGCTTAGCTTGCGAACTTCTCAAACTCGCAGGCTTAGCTTGCGAACTTCTCAAACTCGCAGGCTTAGCTTGCGAATTTCAGACTTTACCACTTCATCTTCTTCCCCCAGATACGCAGACAGATCTGGTACAGGGTTTTCTACTGTTCCAAATCGAAAACTTGCTAAGACTCCCCGAAAACCTTTAGGCTAAACTAGAATTTCGGTTCAAATAAAGACTCTAGGCTCACATTACCAATTAAACTCAAGAAAGACGATCTTCCCACCCTCTTATTAAGGAAACAGCGCTGGAACAGATTGTATGTGTGATTACACACACCCAAACCCTCCCAAACAGCTTCTAATCGGGAAAAAGGAGCTAAGGAGAAGGAGATTAGAATACTTACTGGAAGATGCCAAGGATTCTTCTCTAGCTTTCCCAAAGATCACCAACCACGTCCTTTCTTCGTTTCTTCTTTTCCTCACAGCCGCCGCACACCACAGAGCACACACAAAAAAATAATACTGATTTGAAGAATGATTTTCCTCCTAGGGTTTTGGGCCCCTTTTAAATATTCTTCCCAAACTTTACACTTTGACCCCTCAAACTTTCTTCTTGTTTCACTTTTTACACAAGCCTTAATTTATTTAATTGCAATAAAATCTCGGTTGTTACACCTCCCCCTAGAACTAGATGGAACAAGATTATTTGTACCAAAATACCATTTTGATATTTTAACCTAACTCGCCTCCAAAGTGAAATCGGCCGACACTTCTTCTTCTTCCTCAACAAAATCCATCGATTTCTTCTTCTGGATCAACCAGGTCGATCGACTCACAGGTATATTTCTCGATTTCTCTTCTTCTTCCCTTTTACTTATGCGATTTTTTCTTTCTCAAACATTTTCTTCATCTCGATTTCTTCTCTGTATTTTGTTTACTTCTGCAATTTTTTCATCTCGATTAGTTCTGCAATTTTTCTTCATCTCGATTACTTCTGCAATTTTTTCGTATTCATCGATTTTCTTCATCGATTTATGGCAAACAAACAGCAAACTGGTCGATTTCTTCATCGTTTTTCTTATAAATCTATTTCTTCTCTTTACTTATGGCAAACTGAAAACAACAAACATGGAGCTGCGAATTTTTCTTCCCTTTTACTTCTTTCAATTTCTTCACTGTGTTCTTTCTTTTTTCTATTTCCACAGGTTTCTTCACTGTGTTCTTTCTTCTTCTCCACAGGTTCGTCCTTCTCGGCTGCGATTTATTCTCTCCACATGTATTTCTTCTCTTCTATGATATGATGTAATAATTTGTGTTATGTGATTCTGCGATATGATGTAATATTTTTTGTGTTATCATCCTTCATCATCAAACAACCATATTATTGTTGTGTTATGTGAATGTTTGTGTTATGTGATTTATTGTTGATTGTTTATGTTATCATCAAAAGACTTTGTATTTAAACCAATTGTTATGTGATATGATGTAATACTTTTTTGTGTTATGTGAATGTTAATATTCACTTAGATTGATTATTTAATAAAAAAACAATAAACAACTCATCAGGGGTAAATTGGTCATTTTAATTAGTTATGTCCTGTCTTACCAAACGCTGGACACCTGTCCTGTCTGCGTACCAAACGCACTATTAGAGAATTCTCTAACCTTTGAGTTTTCTATAGTTTAAAGAAGTTGTTGGAGCAATATAAAGAACAAAAATACAATTTTCTATATTTTAGAGAAGCTCTTAGAGATGATCTGTAACACTACATTCAAAAACCAAAAGTTACACCTTCTCTCTTCATGCTCTCCGGTGGGTAGTAGTCGGTAGGCCCTCAGCTGCCCTCAATTTACTGTACACTTTATCATCCACTATAAGGCCATCCGTATCCCAACCCTCAAGCCCTCAAGCGCCACATCAGCGTCACATCTGTTTTTCTCCTAACCCTCTTCTCAAACCCTCAAGCCCTAAAGTGGCGTAGCGGAACCCTCAAGCCATCTTGCCACCTCATTTTTTAAATTCTTTTATTTATACATTTAATTATTTAACAAAATAAAAATATTTATATATTTTTTAATAAATAAAAATAAGATAAATAATAAAAATAAAAATTCATATCATTCATTAAAAATAAAAATTACAAATTACAAAATACAAAATTACCCAAAATTATGTAATTTTCTAATTCTCTCTTTCTTCGCCAAAGTAGCCCTCAAAATATCTCCCGTAAGGTGATCATGCGGGGTTATGAAAAACTCGAAGTCTTTATCAAATCGTTTTTCTCGTTCGATTTCTCGTTCGTGTTCTAACTTATCTCGTTCGAGTTCAAGTTTTTTCATTTTGTATTCCATTGTATCATCAATCTTCTCGTTGAACGTCGTCAACAACTGAGTAACACTTTCGTTCGTATTCGACCCGCTCGTATTACTCGTTGATGTTTTTTTGCCTTGTTTCTCCCGATGGGTCGTTGAAGTTGCTCGATGAAGTTGTCGCCATCGTCATCATCGGAAGGTTTGGTACGTTTTGAACCCCGCGATGAAGTTGTCGTCATCGTTGGAACGGCTCCCCATTTTGGACATTTTTTTAGGACTTCTCAAGCTTGTTCGTGAGTGAAAGCAAACCCAAGTTGTGCTCGGTACCGTTCGTGTGCCATTCGTGAAATGTCGGGCTCACTCATTCCGCTTGATCTATTAGTGACTAAGTTGTTGTAGAAGCCGCCAAAAGAATTTATTCTTTTATTGAGGTCGTTGAACTTGGTGTTGAGTTGATGAGTTGTTCTATAATTTCCACGGCCCATCAAACTAAAGAACACTTGTCCGATTCGGGTCCAAAAACTTTCTACATTTATGTAAATTCAAGTATAAGAATATTAACAAGAATAATAATAATATTAATAATAATAACAATAATAATAATAACGATAAAAATATTACCACCGGTTTGTGCGTTACCGACAACGGGGTCCTCCGAAACGTCAACCCACACCGACACTAACGCGAGTTCCTCGTCTTTACTCCACATCTGTTTGGCGGCTCTATTTTCATATTGTTTGTTTTTTCCTTTTCTCGTTGGTGTCGGGTTTGATGGTTCCGGGATAGATTGTTGTGTGTAGATGGATTGTGGTGTGTGCGGGCTAGAATGTTGGGTTTCCGGAACAATGTCGTCGTCGAGATTGATTGCGGGTGAAGGAAGATTGTAGTTGGCCGGAGTAAAACCTTGTTCAATCAAACCGGGACGTGTAAATTGGTAAGGAATATGTTGCGAAAATTGTTGGGGAAATTGTTGCGAAAATTGTGGCGGAAATTGTTGCGAAAATTGTGGCGAAAATTGTTGCGAAAATTGCGGATGATAACCTTGTTGTGTAAACTCTTGGAAACCAAGCTCCGGGTCTTCTTGTGGTTGCGGTGTATCCGGTCGGTTACGACGGGATGTAGGTGTTTTGTTTGGATTCATGATGAAATTTGAGAGAGTTTGAGAGAATTTGAGAGATTTTGGTGTGAAAAATATAGAGAATGGAAGAGAATGAGAGAATGAGAGAGTTGTTTTGTGTGAAAAATAAAATGGGTTTTAGGATTATATATATAGTGTGATTAAATTGAAACAAAAAATATTTTTTTTAAAAAAATAGCCGTTGCCAACGTATTTATTTTCAAATCCTTTAAAAAAAATTAAAAAAAAAAGAAAAGCCATCGGGTTGAACGGGTTTTGGAACCCGGGGCTGGAACCCGAGCCCGAGCCCGCTCCCCCCCGTACCGTAACCCGCTGGAGCCCGCTCCGAGCCCGAACCCGAGCCCTCAAGCGATACGGAAGGCCTAAACTCATACATACATATTACATCCTCAACAAACCAATGCAATCATGAATTCCACCACACCATTTCCTTCCGCCCCTCAATTCCTCTTAAATTCATCCACCAAACCACTCATTTCATCTTTTAATCCTCATCCATTGTTAAAATTCAACACCACCCATCTCAAAATTCCTCAGATTTCAATCCGACCACCCACCATAACCACCAAAGCTTCCGCCGCCGCGGCCGCCGCAAACGTACAGGCGGCGGATAATGAAACATTGTATGACCTACTTGGTATATCGGAGAACGGGACGAACTCCGAGATCAAAAAGGCGTACAAGCAAATGGCGTTGAAGTATCATCCTGACGTGTCGCCACCGGATAGGTCGGAGGAGTACACCGTGAGGTTTATTCAGGTGCGTGAAGCGTATGAGACCTTATCCGACCCGGAAGCTAGATCCGTTTACGATAGGTGTATGGCAAAGGGGTTGCAAGTGGGTAAAAGAGGAACCCGATTTGACCCGGGATCCGATGAAAAGAGGCGGTGGAACGAGACGTGGGAGGGACAGATATCGGAGCTGATGCGGCGGAGCCGGGTGAAACCGGAGAAAGTGGATCCGGATCGGGGGATGTCGTGGGCAGCTCGGATCCGAAAGCAACGCTGTTAACTAGGGGTGCTCACGGGTTGGGTTGATCGGGTTGAAGGCATTTCGACACATCAACCCAATGTTGGCGGTTTGAAAAAATTTCAACCCAACCCAACCCAAACAAAGATACAACCCAACCCAACCCAACCCGTTCGGGTTGATCGGGTTAGTCGGGTTGGTCGGGTTGTGTTTAAACAAGGTAAAATCAAAATTAAAAACATAAAAATAAAGGAAACATGTCTTTAAAATACAACCGATAATTCAAACAATATTTAGATACTACATATAAAAATGTCTAAACCAAATATGATCAAATAACTTGACGTTTCCAATTTGCATATTTCTTAAATCTTAAACACATCGTCATCAAATGTTTTTCTCAATTTGCATATATATGTTAACATCTACTATATATATATATATATATGTGTGTGTTTGTGTGAAGGAGTTATATAGAGATGGATAAGAGATTGAATATATATATATATATATATATATATATATATATATATATATATATCGGGTTCATCGGGTTGGGTTGGGTTGGGTTCAAATTATCGTAACCCAATATCAACCTAATACATACGGTTTGAAGATTTTACAACTCGATTGGACATCGGGTTGCTTCGGGTTGGGTTATTCCACGTCGGGTTGGGTTGGGTTGATCGGGTTGGTCGGGTTGATCGGGTTTTTGAGCACCCCTACTGTTAACGGTCGGACCCAGATCAATGATGGCGTCTTTTATTAGGTTTTTGTGTAGGAGGTGAATATCTTTTATTTTTGTATTGTTAAAATATTATAAACTAATTATAAAAAATCGTCTTAAAATTGTTATTATAATAACAATTATATTATACAAACCCTACATTGATTGGTATGCTTATTGTTTATTTATATTTATGTGTTATAAGTATAATTTAAAAATAAATAGCTTATAATAATAATAATAATTTAAAAAATAGTGTTTTCAGATATTTGAAAATAGGTGCATCAAAAAAAGACCTTTTTCCTTTATTTTTTTATTCTAGAAATAAAATTTCTACGTAAACTTTAACTATTTTATGAAGAGGCCCAAAAAAAGCTAAAAATTTAATTTGATTGATAAAATTGCTTATTTTAAGCAATTTTGTTTCCAAATTCAATCCAATCATGCAAACCAAACGAGACCTTAGCAATTTTGGTGTAGTTTGAAGCAAGAAAGAGTAGCATAAAGTTAACAACTCTGTTCATGAATAAATCGTTGATTTTAAGTTTATATGTGAAATTTATATTTTGATGCTTCATTAGTAGCGTATGATGTTGGGTTCGGGGTTTAGAATGAAAATGGGGTCCAAACCGAAGCTAAATGGCTTTTCAACATATTTAGACGATTTTATAATACATAAGTAGGGTGCGTTTCAATTGCAAACCAAACAGTTTGTACAAACTTTGTAAACCAATCTTAGCCGTTCATCAAGTCTAATAAATATTTGATTTTATTATGTTTCCTAATCTAAAGTAATGAACCTAGAATATTCCATATATATATATATATATATATCCCAATCCTAATTAATGAATCATAATAATTTTCATAAATATATTTATTGTTTTCTAATATAGTGGTTTGCAAAGTTTGTACAAACTGTTTGATTTGCAAATGAAACCCATCCTACATAAGTATGATACATGTCATATATATACATTTTAGAAGTGTTGTTATACAAACACAATCATGAAACACGTAGTAGTTACAACCAAGAATGTTCATAGGCTCGATCATTGTCCCAAACTTTAAATAATTGGTAATAGAAGAATAGATATATTTGAAAGCGACCCCTTTAGGAAATTATATTGAACGCTCTCAAAAGACAATCAACTAAAAAAGTATTTATGCGGGCGGGTCACTCAACTTTCAAATCAGAATCATATACATAAACTAATATCAAAGATGCTGCATATTTTTAAAATGATCATCATGCAATATCTAAAAATTAGTAAGTTTGAGTTAAATTCTTTTTTGTTGCAAAACTTAACTGTAAGTTAAAAAGATTTACATTAGAATTTGTATTATACAACGATTACAATCCATCATACCGCTCCCTTAGTCAATCCCTCCCTAACGTCCCTCCTCCACGACAAGTCATCGACGACACCCACCCCTGCAGTCGCATCCTTCCCTCCATTCCCCTTGTAGTCATCAACGACCAAACGTCCAAACCCTCCATCGTCCTTGCCATCGATCTCCCTTTTTTTAATATTTTGTGTGTGTGTTTCGATTCTCCATCTTTTGCAACGATTTAATGGAGCAAGAACAGACATACACAAAAGATGGATAACCGAAAAACCGTTAAAAAAGAGAGAGATCGATGGTAGGGCCCAACAACAGTGATAGAGAGCATGCGACCCGAGGTTGGCGAGGGTTTTGAATAACGTAGGGCTTGATAATAATAAAGCCGATTTTTTTATGATCATTTTAAAACCTTCTTAGCCGGTTGTAGATAACATTTTTGGTTAAAAGGATATAGGTAACAAATTTTAAATGTTCGATGATTTATTTCTTAAAAAAAGTACAAGGATATAATCATTCAAAATGAGAAAGTTTAATGTTTTTCATTTAAAAAAATAGTCTAGGGGCTTATAATGGGGCCGTCTACCAAGTTCCTACCGGGTAAACACTTACCGACAAGGAATTCACTTTCATTTACTTTATTGTGTAACATTTTTGGCCGTGAAAATGGATTGTTGGTAAGCATCTTACACCCAATAAGCACTTACAGGGTAAGATTAATTTCCCACACTTACCGGGTAAGACCCTTGATCCTTGCGTTATCTCTTACCGAATAAGTTTCTCAATCAGGGACGGACCCCAAGAGGGGCACGTGGTGGCACGTGCCACCGTAAGAATTTTTCGACTAAGGGTAAATTTTTTTGTTTTTGTGAAGGTGCCACCGTATCGATTTCGGAGGTGCTACCGTATTCATTTGAAAACTACAAGGGGTGCACCTAAAATGGAAAAAGACCCAAATCTTATACCCATTCAACCAAAAAAACGAAAAAATCTCTTGAAATCAACAAAAACGTTAAAAATTTCTCAAAATGCCGAAATTTGGCTAAAAACACATCAAACGATATTGAACGTTGATAAAAAGATGAAAGACACTTCGATAAAACCGTATGAAAAAATATGGTGTCACCGTATGAAAATTTGTCTAGGCCCGTCCCTGTTCTCAATCCAATCCTTTTCATGCTCACGAATCAATAAGATAATGATATCGGTTAACACTTACCCATCACTTAAAACGAGAATTTTGATTTTTATAACACTTTTCTCATACATCTTAATAATTTTTTATAAACACAAAAGAAAAAAAAAATATTATTTAATGTCTACACCTCTAAGTTATTCCATATACATATTCTAGTGTAATGACCAAATTATTTGATGGAATGGAATTGGGTTTTAGAAATGAGAATCGGGTCGATATTATATTCGAGATCCATATACCAACAAGATATTCTTCTACAACGATCGAGTCAGATCCCACTTCATTAATTATTCCCTTTTCCTGCACACAAATTTCTGCAACTCATATTCGCAAATGGCGACTGATTTCTGGACATCCACACACTAGTAAGATTCTGTTTTAGGGTTGTATCACTTAAATGCTGTGTCGAATTGATCAATTTTGTAGTTATTACTTCAATTTGATTCAAATCAACTTATGTTCTTCTGTTGTGCGTGTTCGTAGCAAACAATTACTGGACCAAGAAGAAGTAGATGTGGTGCACAGCCTTGACAAAGAGAGAGGAATCACTCTTGAAGATTTCAAGCTCATCAAGTTGCATATGACCAATTGTACCTATCTTTCTCTCTCGTTCTATCTGTGATTTCCGGAAGTTTTTTTTTTTCCCGTTGCATGAAGTTTGAAAGTGCGTGAATATGTTTAATCTGCGTTGATTTCGTAACTGGTTCATCATCATCAATTTGCATTGATATTGTCGTGATGAACATTTGACGACGAATGCATTTTAAGAAGGGATCGTAATTCGTTACACCTAACGATTGTGTAAAGTTAGGTCTTGACGAAATTTACAGATTTTGAAACCAAATCGGGATTCATGTAGGGTTTATGGATATGATTTGTAACATCCTTCTGTGTGGAATTGTGTTAGAAATATCTATCTATGTTGATGATTACAGGAATTGGTTTCAAATGTCATACTTTGACTTGTGGGTCAAACCTGGTACTCATGACATTCATAAATCAATATAGTTTTTTCTCACAAATTGGACACCAACAGTTTCTTATGGATGCGTTTGGTACACTGGACAGGACATAACAGGTCCACTGTCCCACGTTTGGCAGGTTTTTTATGTGGAGCATACCGGAACAAGGTGAAACAAACTGGAACAGACTTGTTCCACCCCCACCCCATGAAACAAGCTGGAACAGACTTATGTTTTACCAATATAGGCTCAAAATAAAATCTAATTCTTTTCTAAAACATCAAATAAACCTTCTATTTCATATTCATTCTTTAAATTTTCGAAGGGTAAATTGGTCAATGTTATATTATATGTTCTATTCTGTCCTGTTCTAACCTGTCCCACCTTGTCCTGTCCTATCCTGTCTGCGTACCAAACGCACCTTATTTGTACTTAAATCATAGCATTTGAAATGTAAAAAAGGGCTTTAATGTTGATGTGTGTGAGTATTAAATTGATAGGTGGGTTCAATTAGCATATAGAGACAGGGTCATTTAGCCACATCCAATGTTTTTTGTACAAGATCGAGCGTTGGGAATGGATATTTTCTGATCCTATAACGTGTAACAGCTGAAACCAGATTTGACATGATAACACACTTGTTGACTACTTAGTAAAATATTATGTCCATGATCAATTAGTCTCTATCTCTGAAAGACCTGATGTGTTTTTCGAAGAAAAGAAATTTATATCAAATAGCGTGACTCGAACTCGAAACCTTTTGGATTATCCTTAAGAAGATCCACAACCTTTGACCTCTGTCCTCTTTTGTTTTTCTTGCAGATATTGCACGATTGGCTCAAAATGTGAAAGTGAGGCAAAGGTTAGCTTCAATCTTTTGTTATAAATAGCTATATGTTGGTCTCACTGTTGATGCTTAGCTGTGAAACATATTTTGTGACATTTAGTCATCAGACCTTTAATGCTGATTTATAATTGAGACATGTATTCGGGAAGTCATAAAGTAAAACACAATGTTCCCTTTAAATCACCTCTTTGCCCATAAGTAATTGTTACCAATCATACCCTTCTATTTCATCTTCTACTTTTGTATTCTTTAGGGGTATTTTAGACAGTTGACTAACAAGCATACCCTTTTATTGCATCTTCTCTTTTGTATCTTTTAGGGGTATTTTAGACAGTTGACTAACAATCATACCCTTTTCTTGAACTATGTGGCGAGCACCAAGGGACTTTATGCGGCACTTCCAATTTGCAGTTTCTCATATGGTTCGCTAGGTTCATTGATTTCTTTGTCACCTTTTGCTATTTGATTTTCATTGCATTGGTTACTATTTCAGGGTTGTAGCAACTGCTGTAACATATATGAGACGTGCTTATACAAGGTATACCTATATGCTTATCTGATATATATATATATACATCGTAGCTGAATAATTTGATGATAATACCTGGTTTAGAAGCTGTTTCTCCATGGTTCTGCGTAATCAAATCTCATGAATCTTTGCAAATCAAATGAATCTATTTATTTGCAATCTGGTTGGAATTTGGATCCAAGTCTAAAATTCTAATAGATTTTATAGTTTTACTTGCGTGACATATAGACATCTTACAAAACTTTTTTGTTCTTTTATATGTCCCGTTCACCCTCTCATATTCCCAGATTAAAACTCCCATATTGCAGATGTTTTTGCCAATCATTTAATGTTATTAAATAAAATGAACAATCTTCTTGGATTTGGTTGATGTATTTGTCTATCTTGTAACATTTAGAGTCTAATTATTGCAACAAAAAAAAATTCGTTTCTTTGCTTTCAGGAGAAGTATGGCCGAATATGATCCACGTCTGGTGGCACCAGCATGTTTATACTTGGCATCAAAAGTGGAAGAAAGCACCGTGCAAGCAAGACTTCTTGTATTTTACATTAAAAAACTGCGTAAAATTCTTTTTCTTTAACTCGTTGGCTGGATTATGATCTAGATTTGGAAAGAAGTGTCCTAAGAATTCAAATTGTGTTTGCAGATTCAGATGAAAAGTACCGATATGAAATTAAAGAGATCCTTGAAATGGAAATGAAAATTTTGGAGGCACTAAACTACTATCTAGTCGTGTTCCATCCTTATCGTGGATTGTCTCGGTAAGTCTCTCTTCTACAAGTGTGTTAATTATATTTAAAAGAGCACGATCATTGTTCGAGCCTAAATTTAAACTTTTACCAGATTTGATAATAAGGCGAAGGATCGTGTGAGAAGTTGCGGTTAACGTGAGAAGTGGGTCTGAACTGTTGATCACTTTTTATCAAATGCCCTCCCATGAATTGCTGCTTAAAAGTGAATTGATCCGGTGCACCTTATCTCAGTGCATCTCATCCTAATGTGCGTCCATTTCCTCATTCAACGGTTGATAACCACTTCTCACGTTAACCTCAACTTCTCACCAGAAGCCAACCCTTGATAATAAAAGCATATGGATGACTATGTTAGACATGGTCAAACTGGCTAAAGTTATAATACACCATTAAATACAATGAATAGCCTATAGCACATTTGTCTTTTAGATTAACCCTCTACAATTAACGGTGGTTTAGTGGTTACCGATCAAATATACTTTTACATTTTCTTATACTCGTCGCCTCTCTCTCTCTTTCGTGGGACAGAGGACAGAGGTAAGGTCTGCATACAGCTACATTCAGGTGGGATATAGCGGGTCTGTTTGGTTTGGTTTTATTGTATTATACTCGTTATAATTTTTGTTTCTCTTAACAGGCTGCTTCAAGACGCAGGGATGAGTGATGCAACTCAAATGACCTGGTAAGATCTCAACCGTTAGTTGCTACACTCTTTTCGAACAAATTGGTTGGACCAACTTGGGTCATGGGTCTGAACCACAAACAGTCTTTGCTAAAATATGGCAAAAGGCCATGTTTTTGTCTCCGACCCCACAAACTAGGGTCCACCGGAATGGCTATGGCTGCCCCATTTTATCTTCTGGTCCTAATATTTGAATCCCAATTGAATCCCATAAATCATAGCATTAGTAAGGGGATTCTATTAGCCTCACCCTTGTCAATTTCCTAATCTTGATCTGGTGTATTGGATCATTTAGGGGGCTTATCAATGACAGCTATAAGATGGATCTAATCCTGATATACCCACCACATTTGATTGCGTTAGCCTGCATATACGTTGCGAGTATGCTCAAGGACAAAGACAACACGGCTTGGTTCGAGCAGCTACGAGTCGACATGAATTCGGTACGCATTTAATCTTAATTCTTGTTAGGATCAACAAATACCCATTACTAGAATTCTTATTTAGATCTAGTGAAGATTTAGTGGTACATTCTTAGGATATATATATATATATGACAGAAACCGATTGTTTTTGTATGGGATGTATGTAAAATAATTAGTAATATTGTGAAACGGTCGGATGGTGTTATTTGTTTGGTTTTGTGACAGGTGGAGAAAATAGCGACAGAAGTATTAGATTTTTACGACAACCACAAAACAATCAGTGACGATAAAGTAAATGCTGCGATGCAAAAACTAACTATGCGAACTTAGAGTAACTGCATATGTTATGTAACATGACTGTAACGTAATCGTAGAAGGATAGGCCATGATTTCGTATTTTGTATCTATCAGATCAGATTAGATTTTATATATTATTTGTGTTTATATGTTGCTAGAAAGAAGAAACGAACAATGTATCAATATGGTGTATTCAAACAATATATATAAGCTTTGTTTAACCATCAAATGATATCTTCTGTACAACTGCGGGGTCCGGTTCAGCTTATGCATACCTCGACTAATCTCATGGCCTCATGGGACTAAATGTGATGGTATTTCCATAACAAGGCTTCGGGTTTAAATTCGATCTTCAAATATTAAAGTTTATAGAAGATGCTATTAACATTTTGGCATAAAAAGATTTCATGTTGATCCTACAACTCTTTTCTTTATTGCTTGGAGACCTTCCTGACTTTAACCTGAAATGCAGAAAACTTGATGAAAGTTTCTCTTGACAAATAGAACTTCTTTTGGAAGCAAGGCATAGCAAATTCAAACCTTCTTCCTAAACACTTTGCAAAATGAAATTTCAACGAATACGGGCATTTGGTTTGACAGAATATTTTTGAGGGATTTAGATTTCGTGAAAAGATCTGGTTGTAGAATTTGGAATGGAATGGAATTGAATTCCATTCTTTATAGATAATTATAAAAGTAATTAGATTACCTTTTACATATATTGGGTATATGTGTGGTTTGGTTAGAAGCTATAGGAAAAGACAAGTTCTAAATCATTCAAGTATGTAGTAGTTATCATAAAGAGAATCATCAGAAACTTGGTGCAACTCTGCAAGTTCTTCTTTTTTGCTTGCTTCTTTGCTGCAAACAAGTTCATTTAGATTTTACTTCTATAATATTAACATCAATGGCAATTCAAAGGAATTTGGGGGAAAGGATCACATGTGAATCAGATCAGAAATGTTGTTACCACTTACCTAATCTCCGTTTAGCTTCAGATTTTGCGAACAACTCTTTCCATTCATCGGTTAAAACATAGATAATTTCCTCTTCATCTTCGACTTCTTCATTCTCTTGCATCAATCTAAGGAACAAGCAAATCCATGGAAATAAGTCAAGATGTATGTATAGAAGCAATAAAAACATGGATATAGTTATATCAATCAAATGTTGATATATAGCTTAAGAAGCATGCTTAAAGTACATCAAGTAAAAACAATATGCAATTTGGAATTGATTAACATGATCATACAAATTTAGTTGCTAAAGGATATCAATTGATTAGAGCATCTGCATCTCCAACAGATTCCCCAAAATGGAGAACAAAAAGTCAAAATCTCCAAAAAAAATCACATTCCTCTCCAACATATTCCCCATTTTGGAGAAATAAACATTGATTATAATATTAAGGGAGTGTTTGGGATTGTTTATTTTGTTGACTTATTTGCTTATAGCTTTTCCACACCGCAAATAAGTTATTTTAAGTGTGTGGATTGGAAAAAGAAAAGTGCTTATGACTTTTCCCCCCACAAATAAGTTGTTTTTAATAAGTTAATCCATTCTAACTTATTTGAACTCCTTATAACTTATTTGTCCAAATTACATTTTTACCCCCAACACCTTTCTACTTAAGTTGATAAGCACTTTTAAAAATAAGCATAACTTGTTTTAGATAAGCAATCCCAAACACCCCCTAAAATATTCCATTCATCAGTTAAAATATTATTTCTTTCTCTAAATATTTTTTTTTCAAAGATTTCTATTGGCTATTTAGTAATCATTTTTTGGGGTTATCTTTGAATTTGGAGAAAAATCCCTTCTCTCTCGTACTTTCTACATTTTGGAGATAGTTCCGAAGAAGCTGTTGGAGGTCCAATATCTCCATAACATATTCTCCATTTTCTCCAAAATAGGGAAACCGCTGGAGATGCTCTCTATTGATGATTCGATTTCATTTCATATTTGTGGTTCTAAACTAAAATCGTCGATCATGATCTTGCAATCGATCCTTAAAACATAAATACACATTAATTTACGAAATAATAACAGAAATCTGATCGCGATTCTTACAGAGATTCAGATTTAGAATTTGTATCAACTTCAGATGGTATGGAGTTCAAATTGTTGACACTAGGGTTGGAGAGCTGAGGGTTTAGCGGCAGAGGAATTGTCGGAGTAAAATTGGGGATAATTGGGAAACTAGTTGTTGATTGATTGTTTGAGTAGGAATTTGAGCTGTGCAATGGGCAGTAAGGTAATAAGTATCCATGGATTGGGCAACCAGGAGATAACTCCAAGTGGTGGTGGTGATGGTGGCTGTGGGCGGTAGCGCTGTGGTGGCGGTGATGACTGTTTGGATGCAAAAGGTAGCCGGCGTGCAGTTGACAATGTGGTGAAAGTTCGAGGCACTGGTGGTGATGACGGTGGAGAAACGGACGGCGATGCGAGCAAGGCGGGAGCGGCTGTAGGCTCTCCCGCTTGCCTGAAGAATCCATGGGCGTCGTTTTCAGGTGGAGGGTTTTACTTGTAGGTTTTTTTTTTCGAAGAACAACTTGTAGGGGTTTAAAAACACAAAAAAATAAAATAATTATTGGCTTATCAAATTATCTATCGAGCCGTGAAAAAGATTCAACAAAAGACATAAACAAATTATCATATTGTAACGCCCCAAAATCCGGGCCAATTTAAACCTCAAGTTACAACGGTTATAACAATAAAACTTCAACTTATAAATATAGCAAATGGGTTAACCATCAGGAGTATATTTACAAATACCGGATTCTTCTAATAACCTACTAATCTAATCATAACACTACACTCAGATTAACTAAGTTATCTAAGCAATCCATCACAAGAATCTCCTCTTGGTTAGTCTCCACCTTAGCTATTCCAAAAACGCTCGTCCCACAACCCTTTATTTGCCCGAGCCTGAACCTGGTAAGAAAACATCATATGAAACGATTAGACCAACGCCTAGTGAGAACATTCGTTTCAATAGTAACATTTGCAAAAGTCAATGTAAACAAGTTATAACAAACCTGGTTACTCCTTTTCTTACCGTACGTATAACTCTGTTCCATTATACAATTTTATCCACTCCCATGACTACGACTAACAACAATTCCATCAGCATATCATACCCCAGAGCCACACTACGAATCTTCACAGATTCTAGATCAATGCTCTCCACCAATAAATCGCGATTACACACGCCCATTTATCAGTAAGGAAGCAGAGATTACAAGTACTTATGTCAACCTCACTCTCTTCCTTATAAATCAGGAATAACGATTAATACCACACGCCTATTCCATGATTTCCCACACACACTGGAATAACGATTAAACAAGTAATACCACACGCCTATTCCATGTGATTACCAAACTTTAGTGCCTATGGATCCATTACACTTATTTCTACTCGTGCAAGTTAAAGTTTAATACAGATTTCTCATATCATTCAGTATGAGCAAATCGCCTTTATACCATATAGATTCCTCATATCATTCAGTATGAGCAAATCACATTTAACACAATCCTGCCTAGTATCACACTAGCGCAGTCTATAAACCTAACATACTACTCTTCAAGGTACGTATGTTCAAGCAACATAAGGTATATGTCAATTCTTAAATCGCACCTTTCCACGATTAATGAAACTATACTTTTCAATTTCTAGAATGGTACAGATAATACAAAGTCTCTGGATACCTTAACTATTATATTCTTTAGTTCATTTTCAAGATCTATCCAACTCCCGGTACTCCCAACTCCCGGTATTCAACACATGTACCGGAACTTCACCGGAACTCATAAGTACCGGGATTTGCCTCTACCGGGACTTCCAACTACCGGGACTTGCCACTACCGGGACTTGCCTCTACCGGGACTGCACCGGGACTCATAAGTATCGGGCTTTCGTTCATGTACCGGGACTACGTACAGTTTATTTCAATCAAGTCCACAAATCGACTTAACTTGTAAAATCAGTTCAATCTATGTATTCCATTCAGTCCTCAATCAATTTATACAGCTATATTAAGGTTAGTACAACTTAAAAACACTGATTTGTACAACGAATCGAATGAACTCACCTTATGCTGTGAAACCGACTTCTGCACAAATAAGAACTTCAATCTTTTTGTTTATGATTCTGCAATTCAATCTCAAAATACATATTCGTTCATCATCTGAGTAAAAACAACCAATCTCTCCAAAACCAACAACGATTTCTTACCAAATTGATGACAAATTCTGCTTTCTTTCTTTTCTTCTCTCTATTCCTTCTTTCTGCTTAATGACCGACTCAACCAAAACAAGAATGAGATATTTTACTTATCTCAGATGTTTTATCCAACAACTAAAAATAGGAAATGACTAAACTACCACCAAGTTTTAATCTTTCCAAAAGTTACACTAAACTTTCATCTTTTGCATTTCAACCTTAATTTGGATTATAAAATTTCCATACAATCCCAAGGTTACAACAAATACAAATACATCCCAATTCTTATTAAAATACTAATAACGAAAAATTTAGAATGTTACAGAGACCCACCATTTACATATAGGTTTCCTCTTAATGGAACCATTAAGAGGTAAACAAACAGCCCCTTAGTCTCTATTTTTTTCTCTTCACTTAGAAATATGATACGCTTATGATGCCTTTAGTGAAGTGCTTGTTAATCACAATTGCCATTAGTTGCCATTGCACAACTAAAACCTTTTGTTATTGATTACATGAAACTGAAACTGAAACGTAAAAAGTGGGAATGTATGCGAAGTAGTTTATTTTTCTTGCATTTAATCCCCTATGGAGAAATGGAAAAGAAAGAATTACGTCAAACAAATTTGTGGTTCATTCTTACCGAAAAAGAATACCTAGGCTACCATAGTGATGTATAACTAAATAAGGAAAATGTTCAGAAAAGTTAAAAGTTAAAACAAAGACCTTCTATAATTTTAAAATCTTTTCTTAAGTTGTAATAAACATGGTTTGAACTTGTATTGTCAATTGCAGATATATATGTTTGATTCCTCAATGAGTTATGGTCTATAGTTATTCATTTTTCTCAAATTTTAGGCACATTGCGTCTCGACATGTGACTATGATTTTAGGTAATTCTTTTCATTCAAGTAATACAATTAGTTTCTCGTAATAGCTTCATAACTTAAATTGTCAAGTGCATCTAAACGTGTCTTAAACCAATGGTTATAGGTTGGAATTGTCTAGAATGGACATCTTAAGTAGTTAAGTTGAGAAGTTTTTTTTTCACTTATGTTGTTTAAATTTCATTGTTTGTGCAAACAGAGGAGGTATGGTTGTGGTATTCAAAGGTGAGAGGTGTCAAATTGAGAAGGAGTTGCATCCCAATGCACCATTTCAGTTCCCAAAGGCATAGCGGCAACAAACAAGTCAACAATGGCAGCGGTCTCCTGGAGCTTACTAGACCATCCATATGATTGGTCGGGGTCTGATACATCTTTTTCTTCTGGTGTGTTGTATTCTTTTGGCCCTTTTTGGGTTTATTTGCACATGGTTTTGCTTAAACAAAAGAATTTTATGTATCGAATTAGTCATGATCCTTCCAAAAAGCGTCTTAAATGTAAGTGTGGATGAATTGATTGAAGGAATGTAAAGCATTCTAACCTGGGTTGGGTTGATCATCTGTTCAACCATGTTAACAAGTTGGATTGATTGAAGGAGTGTAAAGTTATCTGCTTCCAACTTTAATTAAAGTATTAGATTAGATGATCAAAATGGAATGTTGTTAAGCATCTTAAACCCAGTAAGCGTTTACCGGGTAAGAGTCATTTCCCTCACTTGCATGTTAGACTCTCGGTCTTTGTTTTGCTTGTTACTAAGATTATCCATCTTGTCAAGTTCAAGCGGTAAAGTAAATGATATTTATAAGTGCTTACCTGGTAAGGTTTGGTAAACGACCCCTATGTTACCAGAAGTTGCTCGGGCTCTTCTCTCGGTTACTTGCAGTCAACAACTTATTTTCTTCATCTTTCTCACCATTTCGTCTTCACAATCGAAATGTATCCCGTCGCATTGCGCGGGTACACAACTAGTCTCTTGTAATTTGGCAATATATTTGCTAGAGATGCATAAGGTCCGGTTTTTAAGACCGTTTTCAGTAAGCAAAAGAAAAGAAAAGGGATTTGAGAAGTCGGGCTTAGGGTTGAAAAAGGGCTTGATTGGCCTTTTTTCAAACTGGATTTTTTGGGAGTTTTCAGGTATAACCAAACTTTTTTAGATCGGACATAGGCCCGGACATGCCCTCAAAATTCCGTTTTGATCGGACTTTGAGGTCTAACCTGGACTGTCTTCGAGCTCATTAGGCTCGGGCTTGGACTGAGTTTGAACTTTTTTGTGCACCTCTAATTATTATCAATCAAAAATGTTTAAAATCTATTTTAATAAAACGTTATTACATTATGAAAATTTTCATATTCATCCTGGTTAGTTTGGAATGAAGTTTTTGTGACCTATAATCATAATTTTATTTGAATTACACATTTCATTCAAAATATGCATCATCATCGACGTTACAAGTACGCTGCACGCTCTAAATGGTGTAGTATCACACTTCCATTTTTGGGTGAGAATCGTTCTTGAGTAGGCATAGTGGCATGCATGTAAGTTAAAGCTTAGATTGTTTAAAATATTTATCGTGATTTATAACACCAAAAAGTAACATTTAACGATATAGTATCGCTGCTTATGATGTATGATTTTACAAAAATCGTTTTTACGGTTTACGAAAATTATGGTTTTCGTTACTGGAGTAGCAGTCTAGCACATTGAACGCTTAAACATCCGTAACAAATGAAAATCAGTATTTGGTACCGAAAACAAAAGTAGAAACATTGTCTTATGTCTATGGTATATTTGCAAAAGTGATGAATCACTGCTTTTTAGTTTTTAGTGGTTGCAATTGAAAACATAAATGAACTGTGGATTGCGGCACAAGAATCGTTACAAGTGGTAGCACCATTTGACTATACTAAAAAAAATACAAAATAAATCTACAGGATTTTTTCGTAAAAACAAAACAAACTTGTTGGTTCCTTAAAGAAATAAAGTGGTTTCACTATTTCATACATATTTTGATTACAGAATGCAAGGGGAAAATGTGGTTTTCATGATTATATATGTTGATTATAAACAAAAAGAACGTCACAGAAATGTGTTACGTTGATTGATCGTAGCTGAATGAAATGGCAGTCAACGACAGTGACCCTGCTGCTGCTGCTGGAAGTGGGAGGACATCGTCAAGAAATTAGGCTGCAGAGATGGCATTCTGTATCCACCAGATTGAGGAACTCCCATTGTTGAATGAGGAGCGATTGTACTGCTGTCAAACCAGTCGCAAATCAAATGATGGATAAGCAACCAGACTACACTTAATATCTTCGTTTATATATATACACACATATATAAAGAGAGGGAGGTTTAGGGGAAAATCTCAAAAAAATGGAAAACTAAGGAACACCATCGGGACAGTATGCACTTGTGCATATAAGTAAAATTAAGTTGGTGTTTGGTTTTTTATGCACCTGTGCATTATGCATATGCACGTGTGCATGTTACAAATTACTTGTATGCACAAGTGCATACCTTCCCGATGAAAGGCTACCAGGGTGTTCTTCAGTTTTCCATTTTTTTGAGGTTTTCCCCTGAACTTGACCCTATATATATATACATGTTCCATCTTATGACTAGACCTAATTTCTTCGATCGAGAGTTGGGTTCCGGTGAGAAGGGAAGTTATGGTGAGAAGCGTAAGAAGGGACCTGGACCCTTGGATCAATCCTAATTGAAGATCAACACTAATGAGATGCACTGGATCAATTCCCGTGAGATAAGCAATTCATGGATGCATGTAAGATTAAAGGTGATCAAGGGTCCAGATCCCTTCTTACGCTTCTCGCCTAAACTCTTTTTCTCACACGATCCTCTGTCTCTCTCTCTATATATTCCATCTCATAGAAATTGCAACATCTTTAAATACCACATAATAAAAAAATATTGTGAAGTCAATTCAATATTATTAACTATTCGATGACAACGGGCAAGTAACTAATTTTAGATTAAAAATTATATAAAGAAAACATTTGCAATTATCATGGGAGACCCTAAAAAGGAAAATGTTGCAATTTTCATGGACATAAAAAGTAATTAGCAGAAGTCATTCAAAACATTAGAGGAAGAAACCTGAATGTTAACGACAACGAAGATTCCACCGGTGTTTGGATTCCACGGTGATCAGGGGGGAGGAGTGACCAGAAAACTGGAAAAAGAAAAGAAAAGAAAGCAACCATTGTCAATTTTCTACTTCAGATATAAACAGCTAATCACTACTAGAAGTGTTCCACATTTCTATCTTAGTTTGTCCCAAAGGCGGATCCATTTTTTTTTCAAGTGGTATCACAAAATAAATACCATTTTTTGTTTCGTACTTTTTCATATAAACCCCTAAATTTTTAATGTTTATGGTTTCACTCAGATAAACTAATGGTTGTACGTTTAAGGACCTAAATAAAGTACACTTGGCTCCAATTTTTTGTGGTTTCACAGGCAACTCAAAGGGTATCTCCCAACCCAATAACACTTGGCTCATGGTTTCTCCCAAAATAAGTGTCCACTTTCAGAAGTATCAGTACGCTTAATTATGAGATGGATAAATTTATTACTCCTTTTGTTATTGGGTTGGGGTCCAGTGAGAAGTGGTTATCAACCGTTGGATGAGAAATGGATGTACATTACGATGAGATGCACCGGATCAATTCCCTTTTAAGGCGCAATTCATGGTAGGGCATTTGATTAAAAGTGATCTAACGGTTCAGATCCACTTCTCACATTAACCTCAACTTCTCACACGATCCTTCGCCTTTGTTATTAAGGGTAAAATTGTGATTTAATTGATTAAAAAATGTAATAATTACACATTTCTAAAACCACGGCCTTCTTCGTTGCGGACATTTATTTTGGGAGTATTTCTTCATAGAAGTATGGAGAGTGATATTTTGCAATGAAATAGAAAAAGTACCCGAGTGTTGTGCTTCATCCTCATAGTCCGAGCAGAAGAGAAGATCCTGCATGAAAGGTAGACTTTATTAACAAAACACGGCTTTTGTTTCATTGGTACCAAGATCTGTACTTTCAAGTTCTTTTCTAACATATCCCTACAAACTCACCTGTCTTGTGCTTCTAGTCTTACGTACCATTTCTGCATCAAACAAGTAAGGTATGAAATTCTAATTCGATTTCACTTAAACGTGTTCATGGGAAAAAACGGTCAAATCTGTTACCAATATTGGAAATACTAGGGTTGACTGCCAGGGTCAACCCCAGAAAACAATCATCCGTTTTACTGCCGAAATCCCAGAGATCCAACTCAAGATTTGGTTGTGATCCTGTATAATCATTATTAACATGTTATCATAATAATCATAAATTCATAATATATAACAATGGCATTGATAGATCAGTTTGTTTCAAAATACTCACTCGTGTTGTCCATCTTCAGCTGAAGTGGGTCCCCAAGTTGACGAGGAATCCACGTGTTAACCTACAAATTGGGAGTTGGAACACATGAGATGGTTTAACAAACTCCGTCCCAAAATAAGTTTTCGCCTACTTTCCAATCCTACCCTTAATTATGAGATGGATAAATTCATTCCTCCTCTATTATCAAGGGTAAAATTATCAATTGGTTGATTAAAAAGCGTAATAATTACACATTTCTAAAGCCGTATGCCTTTTTCATCTTGCACATTTATTTTGGAACCGGAATAGTATTAAGTATTAAGATATGCAAAACGCCTGAACAAGCACATTACATAAAAAAATGGATGTTGTAAGCACTGCTCTGCCGTCGGCCTCCTTAATGGGTCCCACGAACATAGTTGCTACATTAAAAAACAAAATCAAAATCTGGAAAAATATGTAACCTAACTTAACAAAGCAAATTAGAAGTGCACATAAACCAGATCCTACAGAATGCTACTCACCTTGATCAAATTAATAGCTTCAGAGCTCGCATTTGGGATCAGGTCGAAGAGATTTGCGGGCATAATCTATCACAAAGAAGGAATTTAAGGTGAGATTTGCGAGCATAATCTAATCGGTCCCACATTATAGAGATTAAAAGTAGACTCACCTCGGAATAACCGATATCCATTAATCGAGCAACATTCCTTGCTTCACGAAAGAGTGTCCAATCTGGTGCACCAAGAACACAGCATATCTTGTACAACTGATCTATTTCACTGTGCAATCATAACAGCAAATATCTCTAATCATCTTTAAAGCTTAGCTTTGAAAAGTGAAAAAAAAATTGACTGAAAGAAAGAAGAAAGCACACTGCTTTCAGAAATGTTAATGTGTATAACTAAGAAACCTGCAACCACACAAAATGCACCGATCCTATTTAAGGTTATAGAAGAAAAATTAAGGTTACAGAAAAAAAGTTAAGGTTAAAGAAAAAAAAATCACCTTTCACCAGGAAACAACGGGCACAAAGTGAAAAGTTCAGCGAGTATTGCACCGACTGCCCACATATCTGTCACAAACTTCATTTGTCAGTACAAGGAGCTACATATTATAAACGATCAAAATATCATTTCACATGTTCATGGGGATCCCATTTACATAATGTGGGGAGAATGAAGATGTGATTGGTGGGTCGGGTCGGGTCCCCCATTTACTTAATGCGGGCGAAATGATGGGACCCACAAAATGGAGGAAATGATATAAAAGAATCGCATCCTATCATGAGCGAGGCTCTTTACACGTGCAACATACCTATGGCAGGAGTGTAAGATGAAGATTGCAACAAGACTTCTGGTGCTCGATACCTTGCCAAAAAAAAGAAGACATGTAAGAAATTACTAATGTGAAAAAAATTGATACTCCCTATGTCCCAAAATAAATGACCACGATGAAAAAGACTCACAGTATAAGAAATATGTAACTATTACACTTTTTAATAACTAAATGGTAGAGGGAGTAATGAATTTCTCCATCTCATAACCAAGGGTAGAACCGGAAGGACAAACTAAAATAGAAATATGGACGATTTTTAGGATGGACGGAAAAAATGAAAAGAAAAAATGGAAACATAATGAAAAGGACAGCAGTGTGCAAGTACTCACCAGCGAGTGGAAACATAATCAGTAAAAGGGGGCGCAGATGACACTTCTCTAGCCAGGCCGAAATCAGCAATTTTAATAGTATTGTTGGTCACCAGCAAATTCTCTAAAAATGTAAAAATATTTACATAATTTATTCCGTTCAAACATAGATACAAAGTCCCGAGGAGTAGATTATATACCAGGTTTTAGATCCCGATGAAAATATTCACTTCTATGCATATGTACAAGTCCTTGCAGAAGCTGAGTCGTCAGACCCCTAATCTCTTCCTCTGTGAAAGGTCTTTGTCGTTCTCTCATTATGTCGTACAGATTATGTTCCTAAATAGAACATCACATAAATCGTATATTACTTTAGCTAGTAGCAAAAATGTGCAAAATACAAGATAAAATGATTTCATGATCATAGTATCAGTAGTTATACAAACTACCAGAAGCTATCTCTATTTAATTCATAAAATGGAATTTAACCCTGCCTAGTGCCTATAAACATGCCCACAGTATCATAATAGTCTTGCATTCCCTCTGTGGGAAGAACCAAATCAAATAAATACCAAACTGAACCAAATAAACTACTAACTATATAAAACTAATAATGATGGCAACTGGAAAAAATTACATAATGTTGAGTGTTAAGATCTGAAATTAATTACCATGATTAATACAACGAGGATGAAAAAGGGATTTCGTTTAACCTACCAAAGGTGATATAGACAACGAGGATGTAAGATAGAAATAGTAGAAATACCATGTATTCAAAGATGAAGAATAGCTCATTGTTCTCCCGAACAACCTCCTTTAGCTTTATGATGTTAGGATGATTTAGTTTTCGGAGGGACTGTGCCAGGAGAAAAATAGGGGGAGTTAACTTTCAAGAAATCTTGTTTCACATAATTCAAGAAAACAGCAGCAATAAGCTGATGTCACTTAACAGAAATAATGAATAGAAAATTAGAAATACCTTAACTTCCCGCAAATTCATACATTCTTCCCAAACATAATACTTTCTCTTCATCTTCTTAACTGCAACCTGTGATAAATGTTTGTTGGCAACTATTAAACTAAAACATATATCCACAGGAAATGCAATATCATAAAACAACCTGTTTAACGTCGATAAATGGGTCCTTAAACAGGGGCAAAAAGGGCATTAAACAATTATACCAAACAAGAAAATTGTTAGTGATTGCTCAAGCGGAAAGGACTAACAATTTCAGATGTCTCCAGGTTGATGGCCTTATATACAGTTCCACAAGTTCCATCTCCAATCTCTTCTATACTTTTATATCTGAAAATAATAATTAATCAGAAAAGGTAAGCTGTAAATCTTACAGAAATGAAACCATAAAAAAGAAAAGATTAACAGTTTTATGAGCATCGGAATATTATGTAACCTACTTTTCCATTATTGATACTGTAGCAAGTAATTGATCAATTTGTCAATGGACTTCCAAGGTCCAAAAAGAGGCTTCTACACTGTTAAAACAGTGTTCTTCGCTTGCTTGTAAACTACCATTAGTGATTAAGTGCAACAAACTATGCAGCGTATCATGGAAACCCCACTTTTCACTGTAAGGATGATTTAGCATCAGCTCGAAAGCAATCAACATGCTTAAATGCAGCCTCTACAAGCTGCAACCAATTGCTATCATCTAAAAGTCGCCGATGTTTCTACAATTTGCATATTTTTTCTGATGTAATTTCAATACATTAATGATTCATCATGGTTGAAAAGGTTCATTCATGTCGATCAATTTGATCTTCTTTTAGTTCGTACATTTCAATCTGCAAAGAAAAAAACTAGAATATGTCAACATAATAACACACATGATCATATCTCTTAATAAGAAGAATTCATAATCAACCAAAACCTTTGCAATTGAATTAAAACATCTGGAACCCTTTCGGGTATCTTGAGCTACAATGATATGGATACATATGCAAATCAGTTAACATATCAAATGACTCGCACTTTCTGTATTGTTTTTGAAGACAAAAACCATGGATTGTGTGCTCTTTTGTCTAGTGTTGGGCACTATATGAAATATCTATCCAGTTGAGCAATATTTATGAGCTTTTTGGGGCTTAATAAACTACTTCTTTGCTATACATTTAAGAACTATATCCAGTCGTTGATAAACAATTGAATCACAATATCACTTTGAAATAGGCTAACAAACATATGGTTACCCTTTGACCACAAGGATTCAAGTGAAACAATAAGTTAAACCATTAGTAGTCTTAAATGAGAGAAATTAGTTATCATCAATATCAAGACAGGTTAATTTACACTAAAAAATCTTATATAAAGAGTATTCAAATGTACAAAGAATCCCCAATTCAAAAAATATTGAGTAGTTTTCAACTAATTCCAAAAAACTCAAATACACAACAAATTGCTAATTCAAGAATATCAGCTGATGGCTAAAACTATTTCACATAATTTATTTCACATAAAAGATCTCTACAACTAAAAACTAAAATTTTACCCCCAAAACTATGAACACAGTAGTTTCGCCAACAATCTTGGAGGAAAAAAAATCCACAAAACGAACATGAAAAGCACGATTGAAAGACTAAAACTAAAAGTAATCAACACTAAAAACCCGTATATAATAGAATGCAGATGCAAATTGAACCTCTAATCGCTTCTTAAAAGAAGTGGATCGAAAATTGGGGCAAATGCGAATTGAATTAGAGGGCAAACTCACCGTAAATTACAAGTCCAAGATCTCGAATATAGAGAGATAGGAAATCCAAAATTCAGATCAACAATGCAAGAACAAATTCGCTGAAATTACAAGAGAGGAGATGTCATGGATTTAAATCCGCAGAAGAAGTTAAGGAGAAGAACCTAATGAAATAAGATAATCTTTTCCATATAGAAAATTAGACTTGGCCTACTTATACTATAGATATGTGTCCAAACTTGTCCCTCTAGTTTTGATTATGTCAGATTTACCACTAAATTAAATAATGTGGGATTTGTTAGTTCTCATAGGTTGAGTTAACAAATTAGTATGTGATCTTGTCCATAGCACATGAAATATTTACGGACAAATTTGTAAATATTACACAGTGGTGGATTCATATTTTTTGTCGATTGGGTGTACTTTTAAAGTGATCAAAGGTTCGTAAAGTTGTTCGATGTGTTTTTAGCTTAATTCTATTCTTTTGACAAATTTTAAGTTTTTTTATGGGTTTCAACGGCCTTTTTGGTGTTTTTTTGGTTGATTTTGATAAACTTTTCAGTTTTTAGTTGATTTTGACAAACTTTTTCAGCTTTTTTGTTGATGTTCATTGTATTTTCTATTATCGTGGAACACTACTCAAAGTTTAACGAGTGTACATTTCTTACCACCAAAATAATTTCTACTTGATAAATTTAGTTCGATCGGTGCATAGGACCCCCACATGAATGGGTATGCCCTTGATATTATACCTAACAAGCAATACAATTATCTATAGTTCCAAACATTACTTTTCTATCGGTAAATGTGTATCCGTTTTAATTTGATGTGTACTTTTGTATAAGTGAACAAAAATTATTGTAGCTTACTTTTAGTGTTATTGCATGTAATGTTATATGTTGTAAGTTCATATCTTTTTGGCTCTTTGTAAATATATTGGTAATAGCATAAAAACCCATATGTATTTTATTTTTAATTAATCTGTCTTTTTATAATTAATTTTATATTTTATGTTATATATTTGATTAAATTTTAGACTCGAACTTTGTTATTGGGTATAACATAAGCGTAAACCCCATTTTTTCAACACTTTTATACTTCTTTCATCCCAAAAAAAATGTCCACAATGAAAAATATACACGGTATGATTTTACCCTTAATTCAAATAAAGAATTTTTCTCCATTTCATAGTTAATGGTAGAATCGTAATGAAAAATTAACTTTGGGAATAGACACTTATTTTAGGACAAACTAAAATAGTGATGTAGACATTTATTTTGAGTCGAAAACGAGTAACAGTTAAGTAGTAACGTTCATGACACTACAAAAGACAAAGGCTAGAAAAGTCATTTTTACTCGTGAAGACAACCATGTTTGCAACATGGAATTCTTCAAAATTTCTAAATATAATCAGTCTCGTGGTAAAACTGTTACAGCTGCAACTTGAGGGACGAATTTAGCAATCCGTCCTAAGTTCAGGGTTTTCCGGTAATATATTGAATATGAATGGATATATAGTAATTAAATAATCAATTTTATATTATTTAATGAGATATTAAATATTAAAATAAAAAAAATAGAAAATAGTTGATTGGTTGTGAGGAAAAGGTTGACTATACGACACATTTTGATGTAAATTTACAAAGACACCCTTCGATTGATGGTATATTAACAACTAAAGGGATTCATGAATAGAAAGCAAGCAAACGCGTTGGCATAAATTCAACCACAAGGCCCCAACAAACACATCTAAAAGAGAAATATATGATTAATGGAAATGTATTTGTGTAATATAGTGTGGTATATTTTAATTTTAGTGTTTTTTTTATTTTTTGTTAATTTTATAATATAGTTTTTTTTTGTGATTGTGAGAAAACGATAATGTTTTTATGTTTAAATAAAATACAAATTTAAAGGTCGTGTAAAAATTTAAAATGTATAATTGATATTAGTATCAAATTAGCAAATTAAAAATCTCATTTTTTTATAATTTGTTTAATTCTTTTTTTATTGTAATTAAATTTAGGTTTAATACCGATATAATTTATTTTATGTTTAATGATGTGATTTTTTTTCTTAAGAATAATAATCAAGTATTATATTAGAAGTCAATGATTATCATAATTATGTTTTAGATTTTTTATATTTAAAATAAGATGTTTATCTTATTATTTAATTATATCTATAGATTAATTATATAAATTAAAAATATAGTTTTAAAAAGTTGTAATAATGCACTATTAATTTTAATCTTGACTTTTAAATAACATACATCAATAAACAGTAGAAAAATGGATTTTGTGGTTTTTTCTCAAATATTATATAATATAATATAAAATAGAGCAATTATTTTTAGATTTAAACAATCTATCGTAAAAATTCACTTCTCGTGTTTTTTTTCTTTTTTAAATACTCTCTTTTTTATATGTATATATATAATTTAAGTCTCCAAAATATTTTAGAATTTTCTTTTTCATTTTACAAGGCATATTCAAGAATATCCTATCATTCCTCGGTCCGTGTTTCAACTTTCAAAAGAGTTTCACAAATATTGAGAGTATTTCCAACGGCTATGCTATATTTTTTTAAAAATAGAGTATCAAAAGTCAAAATATCTAATAAAAACTTGCTTTCAACTCCAACAGTTATTCTATTTTAGAGATTGTAGTATTAATTAAAATATTAAAATAATCAATACATTAATAAAATATTATTTCTCTCTCCTTAGCCTTTTAATTCAAATATCTCTTATTGGTGGAAAAAATAAAATATTATTTATCTTTCCTCTTTTCTCTAATTTTAGCATACAAGAAAATTTCTCCAAATTTGAAGATTTTTACCTTCTCTCTCATCTTTTTTCTATTTTAACATACAAGATAGTATCGTTATTGGAGCAAAAAATTGCTAAAATCCATCTTTTTTTATTTTAGCATAGCTGTTGAAGATGCTCTTTAGACTTGTACAACTTTTTAGTTTTTACATTATGTAATGACCAAATGGAGGTCGCTCGCTCAAACTTTTTTTTCCCTGCACATTTTCTGGTCCTGTTCTGACTTTCTCCTCGCCCAATCACTTTAAGGGCCTATTGTTTTTGGCTTAATGAGCTTAATGGTCTGTATGGCTTATTCGGTCAGCCATACAGGGGTGTTTGGTAGTGGCTTAATGATTTAGAAGAGAGCTTACCGAATAAGATTTTAGAGGGAACCCTTATGGACTCAGACATCACATTTCCATCCCTACCCCTTATCCCTACCCCTGTAAAATATATGAGAGAAATAACTCTGCTTCTCCCATCTCTCTCGATCGAAACCTAGCTCCTTGCTTCAAGATTGAAATGTAACTCCCTGCTTCTCCCATCTCTCTTGATCTGCTTCTCCATCTCTCTCGATCGAAACCTCCCTCCTGCTTCAAGATCAAAGGTTCAAGGGTCTCACTCGATCGTTCCGGTGTTGGAAGGGAAAAAAAGCGATACCAGCCAGAAACGAAGAAGAAAACCACACAGATCTAAACTGATCTAAGGTAAAATCGACAGCAGCAAAAGAAGATCTTCGACCAAAACGATTTAAACGATCTGTGTTCAATGAAGATGAAGACCTAACTCTGTTCCATGTATTAGTGATAAATATTATATTAGAGATAACCCTTATCAAAGATAAATATAGAGTTAGATAAATATGGGAATCATTGTATATATCCCTTAGCTTTATCTCCTTACCATATATGATGTATCTTGTAAACTATATATACGATTGAATGGAATGAGAAGAGGCAACGATTCCAATTCTATTATGGTATCAGAGCACAAACCCTAAACACCTCCTCTCATTCATCTTCTTCTTCCCAATCACCGGCGTCCACTCTTTCTTCTTCTTCTCGATTCTTCTCGTTTCTAACAATGGGTGATGAAAATCTCAATGATAAACACAAGAATTTTCCTTATCACCCGGCTCTAACCGTTACCAACATCAGATCATTCATCCCAATTACTTTAGCTATTGAAAAAGTCCAATATGCATCTTGGGCTGAATTGTTTAAAATTCATGTCCAAGCCTACCAAGTTGCGGATCACATCATCCCCTCGAGAGACACCTACGTCGATGAAGCATTATGGAAGCGTTTGGATGTCGTGGCCCTACAATGGATCTACGGTACGATCTCCCTCGACCTCCTCCAAACGATTCTTGTTCCAAACTCCACAGCTTTAAAAGCATGGGAACACCTCAAAAGCCTATTCCAAGATAACAAAGGATCAAGAGCCGTTCTCCTCGAACAAACGTTTTCAAACATCAAGCTTGCTGATTTCCCAAATATCGAGGCTTATTGTCGCAAAATCAAAGCCGTTTCTGATGAACTTGCCGACACCGGTACCTCGGTTAACAACGATCGTATGGTTCTACAATTAGTGGCTAGGTTGTCCGAAGCTTATGATGGTGTGGCCACAATCATCCAGCAGTCTGACCCTCTTCCCGAATTTACTCGTGCTCGGAGCATGTTAGCCCTTGAAGAATCCCGAAAGGCAAAGCAAGCCTCAATAGCCGGCGGTGATAATGCCGCATTCGTGTCCGACTCACAGCCACAACCGTCGGACCGCCGCCCGTCTTTCGATCTTCGTTAATCATACTCGTCAGATCCCCGCCACAGGTACGAAGACCGCCAGCTACACAGATACGAAGATCGCCATCCAGACACCCGTGACAATTCCTTCCGAGGACGGGGCCGCAGCCGCTACCGAGGGCGGCAATTTCCTCGTGGTGGCGGGACCAGCCGAAACCAACAGCAGCAATGGTATCCCTCGCCGCAGTCCTATAACCGAGCATCCTCATTCCTCACCATGGCACCCACAGTGGGCAGTACCCCCTTGCCCATACCTGACAGCGCCCGTTGTGCCTTGGGGTGCGCCTCCTTCTTCAGCGACATACAGGCCCAGTTCCAACAGCCCCGACATTCTCGGCCCACATCTTGCTCAAGCCAACTATACTGCTGGCCCGGTTCACCCACAGTGGGCAATACCCACCAACATAGAATCGGCCATGCATACAATGTCGTTAAATCCTCCGGACGAGCGCTGGTACATGGACACAGGCGCGACTTCTCACATGGCTACGAACCCAGGTATGATTTCTCACGTTTTTAATTCAAGCACTAACAATCATATTCTCGTCGGGAATGGTGAAACCCTTCCGGTTACGGGTACGGGTCAATCTCACATTCCATTTCCCTCTTCTTCTCTCACCCTAAATAATGTCCTAGTCGTTCCAAAGTTAATCAAAAATTTAGTCTCGGTTCGTAAATTCACACGAGACAATTTTGTCTCACTCGAATTTGATCCCTATGGTTTCTCTGTGAAGGATTTGAAGACGGGTACTCGTATCCTCCGATGTGATAGCCATGGCGACCTCTATCCCGTCTCCAAAGCCGTCACCTCCTCCGCTTTTGCTGCTCTTTCTTCTTCCATGTGGCACAACCGCCTTGGACATCCGGTCGACCCTATCCTTCAAAAACTATTATCAAGTCATTTTATTTCATGTAATCATCCTAGATCTAGTTGTTTTTGCAATTCTTGTCAATTGGGGAAACACAATCGTTTATCGTTTTATCCTTCTAGTTCCTTTTCGGTTGCACCGTTTGATTTAATTCATAGCGATATTTGGACATCTCCGGTTATTAGTTCCACGGGTCACCGTTATTATTTATTATTTTTGGATGATTACACCAATTTTGTTTGGCTTTTTCCGTTTGCTCGTAAATCTCAAACGTTGGCAATCTTTAAAGATTTTTGTGCATATATTCGAACTCAATTTGAAAAAAAATCTCAAATGTTTCCAGTGTGATTGTAACGACCCGGTTCCCAAACATACAACAAACAACATATTTTTCATAACATTGTTTCATAACAAAAGATACATCATATAACATGTACGGTCCCTTAGTCTTTACAACCATAATAAGTATTTCATTACAAACTTTTTGCTAATAATAAAGTTATAACTGTAAAACACTTCATGATCTTCAAAAACATAGGTCTTCCAAAAGCTAGTCACAGATTACCCTTTTCACTTGCTCTTACTTGATCCACGACCTAGAATACATATTTTTAAAACAAAATGAGGGTTAGACCTAGTGGTCTAAGTGAGAAAATCCCTGTCAGTGTAAAATCATTTGTACAAACACCATATACATAACACAAATTTGAATACCAATTATGACTCATGCATTGTGTACTTTCCTGTCTCATTCCCTTGGCCATATTAGTTGGTTGTGAGCCAACTAATCAGTTTACTTCGATGCACTAATATACAGCCAACTCCGCTGTCCCTCCGTACAGCCAAACCCCACCGGTCCTAAGCCCGGCCAACGTGCACTTGTGTAGTGTAATACTCGTATAAATATAATATACACCTCAATATATCATAGTTCATACATATGCACATTATTACACTAATTATCACATTCTCAATCTGCATATATGTATTCCAGTTTGAAAACATTTTAAAGTAAAACTCACCTGTTTGCTTATCAAAACGCTTCCAAGCTTTTCTCAAAGCGATTCATCTTTCACCCCAAATTCACAGAATCTGAAACAATTAGATACAATTATCTCTTTACCAAATGGAACACATAAGACTTACTAGCGCTAAGAACTCTAGATAAATCTATCTAACTCTTATCCTCAAATGTTTCCCCCAAACCCGAACTTAAGTCGAGTCCACAGTATTTCCAATCCTCATTCATACTCTATTCAAGAGTCGACAAAACCCAAAGTTACCGGATACTCAAAAGTATCTGGAATCTCAAAAGTGACCGGACAACCAAAGTTTCCGGACACCATGAACTATCCGGACAACATACCTTCCGGACAACATATTCTATCCGGACAACATATTCTATCCGGATGACATCCGGAAACCAAAGCAATCCGGACACCATCCGGAATCTAATTTCAATCGGAAACTATAGAAAAGAGAAACTTACCGGATATTTGACTCGTCCGGATACCTTAGCACAAGGGTTTCCGGATACTCCAACTACCGGACACTATCAAAGAGGAACTACCGGACACTATCCAATTCGACCGGAAACCTCGATCTGTTCATTAAAATTCCTACCCAGATATCGATTGAAACCCATCTCTTTCAAACCAAATATACCAGTGCTTTGTAAATGAGTTTTCTAACCTATTCCAAACATCAATTTTATGCTTAAAACAGTTTTCATAAGAAAAGTAGGATGAACTCACCTTATGGAGATAAAACCCACTTCTTTTGCACAATCAACTTTACATCAAACAACACCCTTGATTATATCAGTTTGAATCCTTAATTTGCATCAGAATCTGCTCTTCTTCTTTCTCTCTTCTTTTCTCTCTTCTCTCTGCCGAATGTAAACACACACACACACACACTAAGATACCAAAATATCTCAACCCCTTTTCCTTTCTTTTTGACTAAAAGAGACGGTGGGGTGATGATGTTTCATCACTTCAACCAACTAGCCCCTCAACTATCATCAATTGTGTAACATCCCGGATTCCATAAATACAAATAACATACATTTTATATTATAAAATGATCAAGAGATACATCGTATTTCACATTCGGTCCCATAGTCTTGCAAAACATAATAAGTAATTCAGTACAAACTTTTTCAAATTAAATTACATGCTGACTAATAACGAAGTCTTAAGTACAAAATACATCCATAGCTCCATAACCAACATCTTCACAAAAGCTATCCATCAAGAGTCCTATTTACTTGCTCTTACCCGATCCGCCACCTGGAATACATATTTTAAAACAGAAATGAGGGTTAGACCTATTGGTCTAGTGAGGAAATCCCTGTTAGTTTAATAAACCTTTGTATCAAAACCATTTATATAAAACTTTTCATATACATCCATATACTACACGTATATTAATACCATTCAAGACTTGTACATCTCATCCCGCCTTATTCCTCCACAACTGGCCATACTAATTGGTAGCAAGCCAACTAGTAAATAATCAACGTTACCGGTCCGCACACCGGAACCCGGCTACTCACTGGTCCGCACATCGGAACCCGGCTACCCGTCGGTCCGCACACCGGAACCCGACTAATGTGCACTTGTGTAATGTAATGCACATAGGAATATAATATCTTACTATATTATAAACACAAAATATTCATACCTTAATCATATATCCATTCCACACATATATGTATTCCAGTTAAAAATATTTTGAAGTAAGACTCACCTGTTTAGCTTATATCCAAAAACCCTTCCAAGATATTTATCAAGCACTTCGATCCTTCAATTCCAAATTTACAGTATCTGTACAAGTCAAATACATATACCACTTTACCAAAAGCACACACAAAAATCTTAGGAACTTAAAGTAGTTTAATTCCTCAAACATCTCCCCCAAACCCGAACTTAAGTCGAGTCTATAATATTTTCTAGTCCTTAATCATCAACTAATCATAGTTCAATAATATACATTGTTATCAGACCCCTAACAACGTTTAGAAATCTCAGAATTGGTCAACAGCTCAAGTATCTGGACATAAACAGATTTTCCGGACAATACCATTTATCCGGACAGCATGCCTTTTTCCGGACAACATACCTTTTCCGGACAATATAATTAATCCGGACATCATCCGGAAACCTGGGTAATCCGGACGCTATCCGGTATCATATTTCATCCGGACAATAAAGGAAAAGAGAACTTACCCGGATAAACACATCGTCCGGACACCTTTAGAACACTACCCGGACATCACCAACAAAACCACCCGGACACCTTCATACTGTGTCCGGACACCTCTGTCGGTTTCTTCAATTTTGACCCAGAAATCGACAGAAATCAACCCCCAAACCAGATGTGTTAATTCTAATCCGATAGATACTTCCTAATAGCATTAACACACATAATTTGAAAAGGAAACATACCTCAATATCACTTTCAAGCCAACCAAATGAATCCCTAGCTTTACTTCTTCTCTTTTCTTCTTTTGGTCTCAAACACACATACACACACTGAGGTTTTTGGATTCTGAAATATCTGAATATCCAAAAGGGATATTATCCAACTATATTTCCATTTTAGACCTTGAGTTCTTTACTAATGACCAATATACCTTAATCTTATAAATTCACCTAAACTCACCCTAAATATCAATTATAGAGTTAAATAAATTTAACGGAACGAGACTTTAACTAACGAACTTACCCGGGGTATTACATCATCTCCCCCTTAAAGGAATTCCGTCCCGGAATTCGGTTAGGCAAAAAGGTGAAGGTATTTGGTTCTCATTTCGGATTCCGATTCCCAAGTAGCATCCTGTCCTCTATGATGTCTCCACTGAACTTTCACTTGTCTGATCTCTTTATTCCGCAACACTTTAACTTTGTGGTCAACTATGGCTTCCGGTTCCTCCACATAATTCAACTTTTCATCCACTCGTATATCTGGTAGAGAGACGGCCTGATTTGGCGTAACTAAACATTTCCGAAAATTCGAAACGTGAAACGCGTTATGAATCCTGCTTAACTCTGGTGGAAGATCTAACCTGTAGGCCACTTCACCAATCATTTCTGTTATTGCAAACGGCCCAATGTACCGCGGACTAAGTTTTCCTTGTTTCCCAAAACGTATAACTCCTTTCCATGGCGATACTTTCAACATTACAAAATCTCCAACTTGAAACTCTAACGGTTTCCGACGTCGGTTAGCATAGCTTTTCTGTCTGTCTTGGGCCATTTTCAATCTGTTCCGAATCTGAGTAATCTTATCTGCTGTTAACTGAACTATATCTGGACCTGCTAACTGTTTCTCTCCCACTTCGTTCCAACACAGAGGTGTTCGGCATTTTCTACCATACAAAACTTTAAACGTTGCCGCTTGTATGCTGGAATGGTAACTGTTGTTGTAGGAAAATTCGATCAGTGGCAAGTGTTTATCCCAAGATCCCCCAAAGTCAACAATGCAAGCCCGGAGCATGTCTTCTAAAGTCTGAATCGTCCGTTCACTCTGACCGTCAGTTTGAGGATGATACGCTGTACTTAACTTTATCTGTGTACCCATTTCTTTTTGAAAGCTCCTCCAGAATCTTGAAGTAAAACGACTATCACGATCAGAAATAATCGAGATTGGAACCCCATGTCGAGTTATTATTTCGTTGATGTACAACTTGGCTAATCGTTCCAACGAATCAGTTTCTTTTATTGGTAAGAAGTTAGCAGACTTCGTCAATCTGTCAACGATCACCCAAATAGCATCAAATCCCTTCGGAGTCCTTGGTAGCTTCGTGATGAAATCTGTAGTAATTTGATCCCATTTCCACATTGGTATTTCTAAACGCTGCAACTGCCCAAACGGCTTCTGATGTTCAATCTTTACCTTCTTACAAGTAGTACAAGCTTCCACATGCTGAGCAATGCTTCTTTTTATCCCAGGCCACCAATAAAATTGTTTCAGATCCTTATACATCTTGTTCGTACCCGGATGAATAGAAAAACGAGACTGGTGAGCTTCTTGTAGTACCCGATCACGTAACCCACCCATACAAGGCACCCAAATTCTGCTTCCCAAACATAATAACCCACGATCATCTTTTTCTAGCAATGCTGATACCCCCACTAATCGTTCTGACTTCAGATGTTCTTCTTGAAACGCTTCTATTTGACACTTTTGCAAATCGTCAAAGATGTTCGGTAGCAGTTCAGCCCGTAGTGAAATAGCTCTTATTGTTCCACTTCTTTCCTGACGACTCAGTGCATCTGCTACCACATTCGCCTTTCCCGGATGATAAAGGATTTCACAGTCATAATCATTCACCAATTCTAGCCATCTTCTTTGCCTCATATTCAATTCCTTATGATCGAAAAGATGTTGGAGACTCTTATGATCGGTATAAATTTGACATTTGGAACCATAAAGATAATGTCTCCAAATCTTCAATGCGAAGACAACTGCTGCAAGTTCCATGTCGTGCGTCGGATACTGTCTTTCATGATCTTTTAGTTGACAAGAAGCATAAGCAATAACCTTTCCACGTTGCATAAGTACACAACCCAATCCCATTTTAGAGGCATCACTGTAGACAACGAAATCATCAGAACCTTCTGGCAATGCTAATATTGGCGCGCTGCAGAGTTTCTCTTTCAATATTCTGAATGCTTCATCCTGTTCTGCTCTCCATTCAAACTTTAGATTCTTCCGAGTCAGCTTAGTCAATGGCGTCGCGATTCGAGAGAAGTCTTTTATAAATTTCCGATAGTAGCCAGCTAGACCCAGAAAACTACGTACTTCGGTTGGCGTCTTTGGCGGTTCCCATCTTTCAATCGCTTCCACTTTCTTCGGATCTACTTGAATGCCTTTTTCTGAAACGACATGCCCCAGAAACTGAACTTCTCGTAGCCAGAATTCACATTTCGAAAATTTAGCATACAACTTTTCTTTCTTTAGTAACTCCAGAATCAAACGAAGATGTTGCGCGTGCTCTTCCTTGGATCGAGAATAGATAAGTATATCATCGATAAATACAATTACAAATTTATCGAGATACGGTTTACATACCCGATTCATTAAATCCATAAAAGCAGCTGGAGCGTTCGTCAGTCCAAACGGCATCACTAAAAATTCATAATGACCATACCTTGTGCGAAAAGCAGTTTTCAGAACATCTTCTTCTTTCACCTTCAGCTGATGATAACCAGATCTTAGATCAATCTTGGAGAAATAATAAGCTCCAACCAATTGATCAAAGAGATCATCGATTCTGGGAAGCGGATACTTGTTCTTGATCGTGCGCTTATTCAGCTCCCGGTAGTCGATACACATTCTCATCGAACCATCCTTCTTTTTCACAAACAAAACTGGTGCACCCCACGGCGAAGAACTAGGTCTGATGAAGCCTTTATCGGATAAATCTTGCAGTTGAGTCATCATCTCTTTCATCTCTGGAGGTGCCAAACGATACGGTGCACGGGCAATAGGAGCGGCTCCAGGAATCAGATCTATACCAAACTCTACTTGTCTAATGGGCGGAAGACTATTCAAGTCTTCAGGGAATACTTCAGGAAATTCACTAACAATAGGAATATCTTCCAACTTAATCTTTTCAGGCCTACTATCTATCACATAGGCTAAGTAACTCGGGCAACCCTTGCTGACACACTTACGGGCTTTTATCATAGATATTAGGCTAGACTGATGATTTTTACGATCACCATAAATCACTACTGACCTCTTATCAGGTAAAACGACATTGATTATTTTCTTATCACAAACTATGTTAGCCTGATTCTCAGTTAACCAATCCATCCCTACTACCACATCAAACTCGATCAAGGCTATAGGAAATAGTTGTATCGGTACTCCACACCCTCTATATCTATCATACAACAATCAAAAACTTCTTTAACTGACACATGATTATCATTTGCAGTGTCTACCAGTAAGGCATGTTCTAACATTTTAGGCTCTAAATGCATGTGAGCAGCAAATAAAGGAGACACAAAAGATCGGTTTGCACCGGAGTCAAACAACACTTTAGCACGTGTAGAGTTTATGAAAAATGTACCTGTAACCACATCCGGAGTTTCCTCCGCCTCTTTAGCTGTCATTTGAAATGTACGACCCCTTGTTCTCGGCGGTTCTATTCTTGGAACTACTGGTCTAGCAATTGCTGGTTTCCCTGATGTGCCCCCTGTTGTATTCTACCTCGCGGACAATCTGACTGAAGGTGATCGGGAGAACTACACAAGAAACAAAACCGCGTTAATCGACAATCTTTAATAACATGCCCGGTCTTCCCACACCTATAACAAACCCGCGATTCAATCTGACAGTTTCCTTGATGGATACGATGGCACTTCGGACAAGGTCTTTCCATGGGTCGGAAAGGTGGACGATTATCGAATCTCTGAAATCTAGACTTCTTCGGATCATGCGGTGGTCCTTCCCATTTTCTCTTTCCCATACTTTTATCACCAGCATCCCTCCTATTATCCCGCTCTACATTTTCCGCGGCATTTACTGCTGCTGAAAAGGTATCAGGTCTCGTTGCAGTCACTAATTTTCGAATTTCCGAATTCAATCCAAATATGAACCTTTCCATCTTCATTTTCTCCGTGGCAACATAATATTCTCCAAATCGCGACTTCTCTAGGAAACGGGCAGTATAGTCTCTGACTGATAAATTCTCTTGTTGTAGGCTCAGGAATTCCTCCTCCAATTGTCTGACTGCTGCTTGAGGACAAAACTGTTCTTTGAACGCCCTTGAGAATTCGCCCCAAGTAAAGGTTGAGTATACATCAGATCCCTTGGAGTCAATAAGGGCCTCCCACCAATATAAAGCATCTGCCTTCAACATTGCAGTTCCGTATAACACCTTATCCTCTTCCGCACATTTACTGGTTTTAAATACAGCTTCAATTTCCTTCAGCCAACGCATTGCCTTCACTGGATCTCTATCCCCTCCATAAGTTGGTGGTTTACAGCTTAAAAATATCTTATAGTCACACCTTCTTGGTACTGATACGACAGTGGGTGTGATAGGCTTCTCGTCTTCCAAGTTAGGATCTGGTCTTTCCGTTTCAGTATTATGCGTCTGGTTAAACATGGCTTGAATATTGGCTTGTAATCTTCCCATCTCAGCAGCCAAGTCGTCTCTTGTAACAAACTCTGTGCCTCGCCCATGTACTCTGCCTCCAGTCCTGCCTCTGCCCCTTTCTCCCCCTCTTCCCCTTCCTCCGGCTGTTGGATTGGTTCTATTTAGGCTTCCTCCTCCTTCCCGATTTGTTTGTCTCGTACCACTTGCCATTCTGTTGATTCGGACAAGGTTAATATACACATAAGCACATACCCCATATAACAAGGTATTCTAGTTCAACATGTACCTGTAAGATCACAATTACACTGGCCAGGCGTAACTCTGAAATTACCTTACATGATGTTCCTTTTACCTTTTTATACTTAGCATCCCCAGGTTCTAAAATAATAGGGACACCCTACTTAACATGCAGTTTAAGTCTAGGTACAGGTACTAATACCTAAATCCCTTAAACTAGGGCTCTGATACCATCTGTAACATCCCGGATTCCATAAATACAAATAACATACATTTTATATTATAAAATGATCAAAAGATACATCGTATTTCACATTAGGTCCCATAGTCTTGCAAAACATAATAAGTAATTCAGTACAAACTTTTTCAAATTAAATTACATGCTGACTAATAACGAAGTCTTAAGTACAAAATACATCCATAACTCCATAACCAACATCTTCACAAAAGCTATCCATCAAGAGTCCTATTTACTTGCTCTTACCCGATCCGCCACCTGGAATACATATTTTAAAACAGAAATGAGGGTTAGACCTATTGGTCTAGTGAGGAAATCCCTGTTAGTTTAATAAACCTTTGTTCAAAACCATTTATATAAAACTTTTCATATACATCCATATACTACACGTATATTAATACCATTCAAGACTCGTACATCTCATCCCGCCTTATTCCTCCACAACTGGCCATACTAATTGGTAGCAAGCCAACTAGTAAATAATCAACGTTACCGGTCCGCACACCGGAACCCGGCTACCCGTCGGTCCGCACACCGGAACCCGACTAATGTGCACTTGTGTAATGTAATGCACATAGGAATATAATATCTTACTATATTATAAACATAAAATATTCACACCTTAATCATATATCCATTCCACACATATATGTATTCCAGTTAAAAATATTTTGAAGTAAAACTCACATGTTTAGCTTATATCCAAAAACCCTTCCAAAATATTTATCAAGCACTTCGATCCTTCAATTCCAAATTTACAGTATCTGTACAAGTCAAATACATATACCACTTTACCAAAAGCACACACAAAAATCTTAGGAACTTAAAGTAGTTTAATTCCTCAAACATCTCCCCCAAACCCGAACTTAAGTCGAGTCTATAATATTTTCTAGTCCTTAATCATCAACTAATCATAGTTCAATAATATACATTTTGATCAGACCCCTAACAACGTTTAGAAATCTCAGAATTGGTCAACAGCTCAAGTATCCAGACATAAACGGAGTTTTCTGGACAATACCATTTATCCGGACAGCATGCCTTTTTCCAGACAACATACCTTTTCCGGACAATATAATTAATCCGGACATCATCCAGAAACCTGGGTAATCCGGACGCTATCCGGTATCATATTTCATCCGGACAATAAAGGAAAAGAGAACTTACCCGGATAAACACATCGTCCGGACACCTTTAGAACACTACCCCGGACATCACCAACAAAACCACCCGGACACCTTCATACTGTGTCCGGACACCTCTGTCGGTTTCTTCAATTTTGACCCAGAAATCGACAGAAATCAACCCCCAAACCAGATGTGTTAATTCTAATCCGATAGATACTTCCTAATAGCATTAACACACATAATTTGAAAAGGAAACATACCTCAATATCACTTTCAAGCCAACCAAATGAATCCCTAGCTTTACTTCTTCTCTTTTCTTCTTTTGGTCTCAAACACACATACACACACTGAGGTTTTTGGATTCTGAAATATCTGAATATCCAAAAGGGATATTATCCAACTATATTTCCATTTTAGACCTTGAGTTCTTTACTAATGACTAATATACCTTAATCTTATAAATTCACCTAAACTCACCCTAAATATCAATTATAGAGTTAAATAAATTTAACGGAACGAGACTTTAACTAACGAACTTACCCGGGGTATTACAAATTGCCACTTTATACCCTCCAACTTTTCAATTAAAATTAAAGTTTACCCCTTAACTTATAACTCCATAAAACTATTAACAAAACTTAAACTTATCAAACTAATCCAAACCTACCTTAAACTAAAAATAATAATTTTAAATAAACCAATAACGTACCCGGTTATTACAACATCTCCCCCTTAAAAGAATTCCGTCCCGGAATTCGGTTAGGCGAAAAGGTATGGGTACTTAATTCTCATTTCTGATTCTAATTCCCAAGTAGCATCCTGCCCTTTATGATATTGCCACTGTACTTTTACTTGCCTGATCTCTTTGTTCCGCAAGACTTTGACTTTACGGTCAACAATGGCTTAAGGTTCCTCCACATAATTCAGCTTCTTGAAGTACTCGATCATGTAAATTACCCAGACGAGGCACCAAAATTCTGTTTCCCAGACACAGTAACCCACAATCATCTTTTACGAGTGATGCTGATATACCCATTAACCGTTCTGGTTTCAAGTGTTCCTCTTGAAAGGCTTCTACTTGACATTTCTTCAATTCATCAAAAATGTTAGGTAGAAGTTCAGCTCGTATTGCAATGGCTTTTATTGTTCCACTCCTTTCTTGACGACTCAGTGCATCAGCTACTACATTCGCCTTTCCCGGATGATATAGAATTTCACAGTCATAGTCATTCACTAATTCAACCCATCTTCTTTGTCTTATATTCAGTTCTTGCTGGCCAAAAGGATGTTGGAGACTCTTGTGATCGGTATAAATTTGACATCTAGAACCGTATATATAATGTCTCCAAATCTTTAGCTCGAAAACAACTGCTGCAAGTTCCATGTCGTGTGTAGGATACTGTCGTTCATGATCCTTCAGTTGACGAGAGGCATAAGCAATAACTTTCCCACGCTGCATTAGTACACATCCCAATCCTAGTTTGGAGGCATCACTCGGTTGGCGTTCTCGGCGGTTCCCACTTTTCAATTGCTTCTATTTTCATCGGATCAACTTGAATGCCTTTTTCTGAAATTTGTGCGGAAGGCAGTTTTTTTTGGAACGTCTTCTTCTTTAATCTTTAGTTGATGATAACCAGATCTTAGATCAATCTTGGAGAAATAACAAGCTCCAACTAATTGATCAAAGAGGTCATCAATTCTGGGAAGCGGATACTTGTTCTTAATCGTACACTTATTCAGTTCCCGATAATCAATACACATTCTCATCGACCCATCTTTCTTTTTCATAAACAAGACTGGTGCACCCCACGACGAAGTACTGGGTCTAATGAAGCCCTTATCAGAAAGATCTTGCAGTTGCGTCATCATTTCTTTCATTTGGAGGTGCCAGTCGATACGGTGTACGACAACATGAGCGGCTCCAGGAATCAGAACCAAACTCTACTTGTCTAACGGGCATAAGACTATTCAAGTCTTCTAGGAAAACTTCCGGAAATTCACAAACAACAGGAATATCTTCCAACTTATTCCTTTCTAGCTTAGTATCTATCATATAAGCTAAATAACTTGGGCAACCTTTGTTGACACACTTACGAACTTTTAACATAGATATAAGGCAAGGCTGATGATTTCTACGATCACCATAAATCACTACCGGTCCCCTCTCAGGTATTACAACATTAATTAACTTCTTATTGCAAACAATACTAGCCTGGTTCTCGGCCAACCAATCCATTCCCACTACCACATCAAACTCAATCAAAGCTATAGAAAATAGTTGAATAGGTACTCCACACCCATATATATTTATAACACAGCTATTAAATACCTCTCTAACCGATACCTGATTATCATTTGCAGTTTCTACCATTAAAGAATGATATAACATTTTAGGCTTTAAATGCATATAAGCAGCAAAAGAAGGAGACACAAATGATCGGTTTACACCAGAGTCAAATAACACTTTAGCACGTGTAGAGTTTATTAGAAATGTACCTGTAACCACATCAGGAGTTTCCTCCGCTTCTTGTGCTATCATTTGAAAGGCACGACCCCTTGCTCTTGGTAGTTCAGGCCTTTGTACCACTGGCCTAACACCCGTTGGTCTCACTAACGTACCACCTTGCTGTACCCTCCACCGTGGACAATCAGACTAAATGTGATCAGGAGAATTGCATGAGAAACAAAATCGAGTTATCCGACAGTCTTTAGCAATATGGCCGGTCTTTCCACACTTGTAACAAACTCGAGGGTCAACTTGACAATTTCCTTGATGAATACGGTTGCATTTTGGACAAGGTCTTTCCGCTGGTCTAAAAGATGGACGACTATCAAATCTCGGAGCTTTGGACTTCTTTGGATCATAATGCAGTTCTTCTCATTTTCTCTTTCCCATACTTTTGTCACCAGCATCCCTCCCTTTATCTCTTTCTACATTTTCTGCAGCATCCACTGCGGCTGAGAAGGTATCTGGTCCCTTTGCAATCACTAGACTTTTGATTTCTGAATTTAACCCAAAGATAAACCTTTCCATCTTAAGTGCCTCCGTGGCAACGTAGTACTCAGCGAAACGAGACTTCTCAAAAAAACGAGCAGTATAATCCCGAACCGATAAACTTCCTTGTTGCAGGTTCATGAACTCTTCTTCCAGTTGTCTAACTGCTGCTTGAGGACAAAACTGTCTCTTGAAAGCTATAGTGAATTCTTCCCAAGAAAAAAGTAGAATACACATCAGATCCTCTAGAGGTAATAAGAGCTTCCCACCAATATAGAGCGTCGGCTTTCAGCATCGCGGTTCCATATAACACTCTATCTTCCTCGGCACATTTGCTGGTTTTGAAGATAGTTTCTATCTCTTTTAGCCACCTCATAGCCTTTACTGGGTCTCTTTCTCCTGAGTAAGTCGGAGGTTTGCAACTTAGAAACATCTTATAATCACACTTCTTTGGCACTGGTATGACAGTAGGTGTAATGGGCATTTCGTCTTCTAGACTAGGATCTGGTATTTCAGTTTCAGTATACCCCACGTACACCCATATCCATGTCTTCGGATGCCTTTGTTTTCCACACAACCCCCTACCTTAATACATAAATTACAACCACGGTCAACCCCTGCGGTTTTTCTTGGGTTTCCACCAAATCACCGTGGTTATAAGTGCTTCGATCTCACCACCAATAAAATCATTATTTCTCGCCATGTTAATTTTGATGAGACGACTTTTCCCTTTGCCTCCCCTTCTTCTCCCCCCTCCGAGGACTACACTTTCCTCGATGATACACCCCACACACTCATCCGGACTATGTTCCATACACCACCGACACCACCGACACCACCCACACCCCATCAACCATCCCTTCCCAATCCACCACCCGATTCACTACCGACTGCTCCAAACACCACCACACCCACAGACCCAAACCCCAACCCGACCCCTCCACCAAACGCACCTCAACCCACCCATCCGATGACTACCCGTGGAAAACAAGGCATCACGAAACCAAATCCAAAATACGCGCTTTTTCACTCGTATACACTTCCACCGTCTCCTCTTATTTCCCCTCTTCCCTCTTCCTATCTTGAGGCTATTCGTGACTGTAACTGGGGGCGAGCTATGAACGACGAATATGATGCTTTGATTAAAAACCATATGTGGGAACTTATTCCTAGGCCTCGTAAAGCTAATGTTATTAGATGCATGTGGGTATTTACTCACAAATATCGACCTGACGGGTCTCTCGAGCGCCATAAGGCTCGACTGGTTGTTAATGGCAGGTCACAACAGGTTGGAGTTGATTGTTACGAGACATTTAGTCCGGTAGTCAAACCGGCCACGATCCGCACCGTGCTCAGTTTAGCCCTATCGAGAAATTGGGGCATTCATCAATTGGACGTCAAGAACGCCTTCTTACACGGTCACCTACACGAGACGGTCATCATGCATAAAACACCGGGATTTCGTGTGGAAAACAAGGCATCACGAAACCAAATCCAAAATACGCGTTTTTTCACTCGTATACACTTCCACCGTCTCCTCTTATTTCCCCTCTTCCCTCTTCCTATCTTGAGGCTATTCGTGACTGTAACTGGGGGCGAGCTATGAACGACGAATATGATGCTTTGATTAAAAACCATATGTAAGAACTTATTCCTAGGCCTCGTAAAGCTAATGTTATTAGATGCATGTGGGTATTTACTCACAAATATCGATCTGACGGGTGTGCTACCTCAAGAAGTCTTTATATGGTTTGAAGCAGGCCCCGAGGGCGTGGTACACTCGTTTCGCCAATTTTGTCTCCACGGTTGGTTTTCGGAATAGCAAGTGTGATACATCTCTGTTCATTTATCATCATGGTCGTGACACCGCGTATTTGTTATTATACGTGGACGATATTATCCTCACCGCCTCTTCCGAGGCGCTTCGTACCAGGATCATACGGCAACTTAGTGCCGAATTTGCAAAGAAGGACCTCGGTCTTATTCATTATTTTTTGGGAATCTCGGTCACCCGCAATTCTGATGGTCTCTTTCTCTCCCAGAAAAAGTATGCGTCTGAGATCCTTACTCGGGCCAATATGGATTCATGCAAACCGGCTGCCACTCCGGTTGAGACCACCTCGAAGCTCAGTGCTACCACCGGTCCGTCGGTCAAGGATCCGACACTATATCGCAGCCTTGCCAGGGCTTTACAATACTTGACCTTTACACGCCCGGATATATCCTATGCGGTACAACAAATCTGCCTTTTTATGCACGACCCACGCGAGCCTCACTTTCATGCTTTAAAGTGGATTTTACGGTACTTACGGGGTACCTTAGACCTCGGTCTCCACTTACATTCTTCACCGACAACGGGTCTTGTGTCCTACACCGATGCCGACTGGGGTGGTTGTCCGGACACCCGACGCTCCACATCCGGACATTGCATTTTTCTTGGGGATAATTTACTCTCATGGTCCGCCAAACGCCAAGCAACATTGCCGAGATCAAGCGCCGAGGCTGAATACCGTGGGGTGGCGAACGTTGTTGCAGAAATATGTTGGATCCGCAACCTATTGCTAGAGCTTCACAGTCCCATCATGCGAGCATCAATCGTTTATTGTGACAATGTTAGTGCGGTGTATTTATCGGGTAATCCTGTTCAACATCAGCGTACCAAGCATGTGGAGATTGATATTCATTTCGTTAGAGAACAGGTAGCCCGAGGGCGTATTCGAGTACTTCATGTACCATCTCGGTATCAGTATGCGTACATCTACACTAAAGGCTTACCAAAGTATATGTTTGATGATTTTCGGTCCAGTCTAAGTGTTCGTGGCCCTCCCCCTTAGACTGAGGGGGCGTATTAGTGATAAATATTATATTAGAGATAACCCTTATCAAAGATAAATATAGAGTTAGATAAATATGGGAATCATTGTATATATCCCTTAGCTTTATCTCCTTACCATATATGATGTATCTTGTAAACTATATATACGATTGAATGGAATGAGAAGAGGCAACGATTCCAATTCTATTACCCTGAACGATTTGTTGTTGTGCCCCTCCTCTCATTCTTCATCTCCAACAAAACATGTGTATACCTATGTTGAGAAATATTGAAGTCTGACATAATCACCAAAACCCCATTGAAATGTCAAAATAAACGATCACTGGAAGAAAAAAAAATTGCATACATGAAAATGGGTTCGATGAATGATACAACCAGAAGAAGAAATTTCTTGAAAGGATGAATAAGAATGGGTGAATTCAATCAAATTCCAAACAGGGTATTGAAACTTTCTCTCACCTAATTCTGTGTTTATTGTCGATATTATCAAGGGTTGCCGTGTGTTGTTGGGAAGTGTTTGAAAATCCAAAGTGGGTTTTATAAAACAAGAGATCAATACTTCAAAAAAAACAAGAGATCAATAAAACAAGAAACAAACATAAGGGCAAAATAGTCATTTCTGACATTCAGACGGTTTGTTCAGCACAACAAACAAACACCAAGATATCACAATCCATACAGACGGACAAATCCAGACATACATCTATATCCACACAGGACTTAATGAAAAACCAACCAAATAGCCCCTAACTCTTTATGTTATAAAAAAAACGTTAGAAAAATCATAATGATATTGGTTAAATACATGTTTTTGATTTTTAATTTTAAATATGCCAAATCATAGGAGTTAGTTCAAATAAATAATAACTTCCATAATAAACACTTCTTATATAGATATCTTATAAAAATAAATAAATTAGAACATGATTCTTACAATTGCTAAAAAAGTAAATATACCCACGCATATGTATACACATATAAGCGAAGGATCTGTGTGAGAAGTTGGGTTAATGTGAGAAGCGTGAGAAGTTGAACTGAATTCTTTATCACTTTTAATTTCAAACTTACCCATAAATCGTGTTTGATACGGAGATTGATCTGGTGCATCTCATTCTAACGTTTCTCACGTTAACTCAACTTTTCACCGAACCCAACCCTATAGATATATGTTGTATAAGCGAAGGACCGTGTGAGAAGTTAAGGTTAACGTTAGAAGTGGATATGAAACGTTGATCACTTTTAATCACATGCGCTCACGTGAATTGCGCTTTAGAAGAGAACTGATCTGGTGCATCTCATGCTAATATGCATCCATTTCTCATCCAACGGCTGATAACCACTTCTCACGCTTCTCACATTAACCTCAATTTCTCACCAGAGCACAACCCTATATGTATATATAATACATATATATAGAGAAGTTATGTTAGGACCCACCCAAAATTGATTTGAAACACGGAAACCTCCCATGCGTGGCACAAGTATGAGTATTTTACAACATTCATAATAAATAACACGTAAATATTCCTGAAGCACAAGTCACGTCTCGCGTTGTGAACGGTTCTCGTGCTCCTAATCAATTTTGGGTTCCTAACGAAACCCACCCCTCCCTCTCTCTCTCTATATAGATATATAAGAATTACAAGTCCAGCCATTGAACTATGGTTGAACAATAATTTTACCAGTAGCATGCCCATCAATGCTCTTGGCCCAAGCCTCTTCAGCCTTGTTTAAAGGATGTTTCGAGTCGATTAAAGTTTTAAGTTTCCCTTCCTTCACCAACCCAACCAGATAATCCAAGTTTTTAGCTTTCGGAAACAAAAGAATTGGCACCAGCTGTTTTTTCGAGCAGCTGACTTTCTTCACAATAGCCGTCCAGAATGCTGCCGCCCCAGGAGTTATATCCACGACCTTTCCTTTCGAGCTAAGATTGGGCTCAAAGGTAGACCACGGAATAGGCGTCGCACAATGGATCACCACGTCGTATTTCTTGTCTGACGGGCTTTTCAGTGCCGCTCCTTGTGGGGTTTTGTAGTCGAGAACCTCGTCCGCACCTAGGCTTTTCACAAGGTCTATGTTGCGGGCCCCACAAGTGGCGGTGACGTGGACGTTACCGAGCTTTGCCAGCTGGACGGCGAATTGGCCCACGCCGCCTGAGGCGGCAGTGATGAGGATGTTGGTGGTGGAAGGGGTGGTTTTTTCAAGGGTGATTCCGGCATGATAAGTGAGGGCTTGGAGAGCTGTAAGGCCGGCCACAGGAAGGGCAGCACCTTCAGCTGCGGATACCTCTGGCGGTCTACAAACAGTCAGTTTTTCGCTACTCACAGCGTACTCAGATAGTCCTCCACCTTTCTGTGAGGTTATGTGATCAATAAATAAGTAAACAAAGCAAATAAACAGAGTGAGATTGAGTCAAGAATTAGGTAACTTACAAATATGTTTAGCATGGACACAACTTTATCACCAACTTTGAATTTTTTTACTCCAGGTCCAACATCTAACACCTCTCCTGCTACATCAGTAGCTGATCCAACAAGGAAACAAAAAAGAAATTTTAGATTTCAAAAGCAAATGGGGGGGGGGGGTGTGGTAAGGTATTGTATAAAAAAATACATGATTTTGCCAACACACCTGGTATCCAAGGGAATTTGAGGGGAAAAAGAGGGCGCAACATGCCTTTCTGTATTTTCCAATCGACCGGATTTAGGCTAGTTGCCTCAATTTTTAACAGAAGTTCACCTTTACTTGGCTTAGGAATAGGAACTTCAACATGCTACAAAAGCAAGAGGCTTATGAAATTAATTTTTGCTCTTGAATTGTACCAATAGCATAGAGACTTTTCAAAAGCATAAAATCTAATAATTTGAACTTCTATGCTTTTAAAACTCCAGCTCATATACATCATTATGGAATTAGAGTTAACTTCCCCATATTATTTTAACTTAATTGTTCCTCCCACTTCATCCAATACACATGCAGGACAAGACTTCATCTACAAAACTCTGCCCCCCAGCCTAAACAACCATAAACCACTCCAATCATATGAGATAAACAAAAAAATGAATACAAGCCAACATACATGACCGATGGACGAATTGGAAGACAATAATTCACTACCCACAAATTGCCTTGATTTCTAAATTTAGTTTTCTCGAAAACATGATGAACTCACGAGCCCTCACAAAATCCTAGCTTTGAATATGGAACAAAAATTGCATCAGCATACTAACCATATAACAAAGAACAGCAAAGAATAATAATTCACCAGGTTTACAGTTTACGAAATCAACTGACAATGCAATGATTTATAACACAAACTACTTCAATCTAATCGAATACAAGCCTGTTTTAGCATTAGTCTAAGTTTCAGAAGGTACAGCCATCTGAAGCACATTCTACCTGCCCCTTTGGCCCTTGCTATCTAAGGCTTTATAAAATTAATCAATAATCCACATTTCCAAACTTCACAATAAAAAGATAACAACAAATTTAGTAACAAAATTTCGCATTGATTGATCAATAAAACTGAAAAGCAATTCAATTAAATGTGTGTAGAAATACGAATCAATTAAGCCTCTTTTAGCCATTAGTCAAGTTTGATTTTCAATCATCTGAAACACATTTTAGTTTCCCCTTTCTATCTATATTGTAGGGTTCTGATGTTCTATACTTGATCAGAACTCCCAAATTATAGCTTTTACAACCGCAGGGTCTATAACAACAATTCACTAAACAAAAACTCGTTTTATTGGTTGATCAATTAAACTGAAATTCAAATCACTTCAGTATAATCAAGTCTCTTTTACTCATTAATCTAATTTTCATCATATAGTTAACCATGGGAAGCACAATCTAACTTTCCCTTTTCTATCTAGGGTTTATAATCAGCCAGCATTCCACGTTTCAGTGATTTTTCAACCACATAGTCCACGATAACAACAGTCTACTGACAATATGATGAAACAAAATTATACCTTCAGACCAGCAGCACCTCCTCCATAAGAATCGCACTGAACCGCATGCATAAACTTTTCCGCCATAACTACTTAAGTAGATACAGAATATACGAGAAGATTCAGATAAAAAGGAATGGCGACAGCGGACAGCCGGCGACGGAGTGTGAAATGGAGGGAAGATGCATCATTACGAAAGTGATATATATAGCCATTGATGCTACAGTGAACTGTTAGTGTGTGTCGTTGCCTCTTTGGACGTGACGGACTCACATCCACTAGAAATAATTTTAAGAGTAAACTATAAACTTGGTCCCTGTGGTTTACCAAAATTACACTTTTGTCCCTATAGTTTCAAATATACAAGATGACCATCGTAACTTGCAATAAATTTCAGGATTTAATCCCTCCCTTTATCGACTGTTAAATTCCGTTAGTAAAGGGTAATTTTGTTTTCTTATTGTCTTTCCCCCAATCAAAAACCACTAGGACCAAAATAATAAAATCAATTTTGATTGGGTCAAAGACAAAAAAATGGATAAAATAGACAAATGTGTCCCTCATCTAAAGTAATTCTTCAACGGTTGTCAGAGAAAGAAACCAAATACAGATGTTTTCGTAAACCATTATAACCATCTTGTAATTTTAGAATTATAAGAACCAAAAATGTTATTTTTGACAAATCACAAGGACCAACTTTGTAGTTTACTCTAATTTTAAAAACAACGTTAGATTCAAATATTCTTTTCTTTGGTTCCAGGTGTCTTGGATCATACGTGAAAACATCATGGATAATTTATTAATTAGGGCTAAAAGTTAATTGGCGACAGTTTTAATTGGGTTTTTATATTTTTTAAGAATAAGGGGTGTTTTTTGGTTTACTTAACGGCCGAGTCTAAGGAGAGATTCATGATCGAATCCCAGACATGTCTTGTATTTGGACAAAGTTGTCTCGCTCTTTTGCCACAAAATTTCTGAAAAAAATTAAGAAATTGTTTAATAACAACTTGTTACCTCTTGCCAGTTGAAACTTTTACCGTAACTTTATTTTGTTATTGATCTATGGTCGTGCGTTGACCATAGATAGATATAAAGAGAAACTGTATCTTATATGGGTAAGAGGTAATTTTTCCTATTGGGAAATTAATTGTTTTACCCTTAGTTGACCAACCTTCCATCCATTTGCCCTATCTCTCTCCCAATTAAACAAAATATCCTGAAAATCCGTGGCTTAACCAGTGGCCCACGGATTATGTTTCAAAATACCCAAATTCGCCTCTCATGAGCCCGTGGGAGTCCGTGGGTTTGTTATTTCAACTATATATATATATATATAGGGAAATTAATTCTTATTTCATCCGTGTGTGTGTATGGTGCCCACGGATTAAGCTATTTTGATGTGTGTGTATAGTGTCCACATGCCCACGGAAAAAAAATAAAACAATTAATTTTTACCTCACGTGCAAGGAAAAAAATAAATTAAACCTCTCAATTATTTCAACGGTTGCAAGGACCAATGGAAGTGCTTCTTTTTAGTCCACATTCAAAATTGGTTATTTCTAATAATCCGTGGGAGGCCGTGGCCACGGATAATAATAATTTTCCATTTCATTTGTCTATTTTTAAAAATAACACGGGTTCATCCACGGGTTCATCCACGGATATTTTGCTGAATTGGAAGAGAGATAAGGCATATCGATGAAAGAGTGGTCAACATAGGGTAGTTTAATTAATTTCCCTTTCCTCTTTTATCCTGGTCAAAGGCTCAAGCAATTATCCACTATACAACCGTCTACTTCCTCCGACGAATAATGGAACAGAAGTTATTACAAATAAAAATACAGGTGAGAGAACATGAAAACATAAACCAAGACTGCTAGGCCTTGAGCTATTTTGTTTTCCCTTTTTCTTTTTTACTTCTAAAAACATTCATCTGTTATTTATTTTTGTAGTGTTGAGTTTTATTTTAAACATATTTAAAAGAACAATTAGTTGGAAAAAAAATGTTAAATTCAATCATGCATATGATAGTAATGTTCATTTGATAAGTGTTTAATACAAAATGTTAAGTAAATAATAATTTTTAGTCAACATTTATCCAACCAAATTCTCCACACCAATTAACACTTAACGGATTTTTCGATTGTATACAGTTAGTTTTTTGGATAAGTTTTAAAATTTAATATACTTAAGAGATAAATAATATTGTGAGTTTCGATATGTTTTCTAATCTTATTTGGGTTTCCTTAATTCCTTACCCTTCTTCTTGAACGCTTACGCTGTGTTCTCGAGTTTTTTTTATGAAAGAAAGGAAGGGAAAGGGAAAGAAAGTAGGAGGGAAAAAAAAAATGTTGTGTTCTCGAGTTTTTTGAAGGAGGGAACGGGAAGGAAATGAAAGAAAACAACTTAAAAAAACTATTTATAAAATTACATATATACCCATTAATTACAATTCACTACGAAATAAATAAGGGTATATTGGTAAAAGTGACATATTTCCTTTCAATCCTCTCCAACTCAAGAACATGAAAATTGATTTTATTTCCTTCCTCTTCCTTTTTTTCCGTCAATCTCAAGAACACAAATACAAATATATATTTCCTTTCCTTTCCTTCACTTTCTTTTCTTTCTCTTCCCTTTCTTTTCTTTTCTTTCTGTCCAAAACTCGAGAACACAACGTTAATGTTGCTGAATATAAAGCTCTTAGAGCATCTCCAACAACTTTCCTAAAAAATTTCCAAAATGGAGAACCAAAACTCAGAATCCATAAAAACAATTACATTCATCTCCAACAAATTCCTCATTTTGGAGAAAAAAACAATGATTATAATATTAAAATATTGTATTTATCTATTAAAATATTATTTTTCAAAGATTTCTATTGGTGCTCTCACTAAGTAATCATTTTTGGGGTTCACTCCATATTTGAAGAAAAACCTATTATCTCTCCTACTTTCTCCATTTTAAAGATAGTTTGGGAAAGCTGTTTGAGCAAAAAAACAACTCAAAATCCTCATTTTCTCCAAAATAGGGAAGCTGTTGGAGATGCTCTTATTAAAGAAATTCAAACAATTGCTTGAAGCAGATTAATTTTCGAGTTTAGAAATGACGAAACAAGAGTTTATTATTTTTTCAAATGGACGACCCTCGAGCTCAATTTTCAGTCGACCAGAAAAAAGGCCCAAGGGTTTGGGGTTAGAATTAGAAAGATGTTCCATTCAAGTTTTTTGAGGCTTGACTTTAACGGTTAACCACACCTTAAAAAAATTAGTTTGACATGTTCAACCGTTCAAGAATCAAGACTTCATGCTTTAAGAATGGGATTGGGCCTAAACTTGTGCTTAATAGGCCCAAGCTTATTTGGGCCAGATTTTGGCTTTTGTGTGCATATCTTTTTACATCGAATAAAACATTTCTCTATTTTTTTTTGGAAGGCATAGCGGCATCGACCCTTTCGATCAACTACCACGAACACAACGCACACACGCACGCACGCCTCCCCGGCGGTATCGGACATCCGAGGGCAGTCCACAAATTCGCCGCTATTCCGGCCCAGCTTACGCTGGACCTAAGGTCCAACCACAGGCTGGGGGGGGGGGTAAGCCCAGTCAAAGACTGGACCACCCAAGGACTGGGTACTCCTCATGCCCTCAATTGCCTCCCCTTGGAATCGAATCCGGGTAGACTGGGATACCATCCACAGCCCCCCCAGGATGTTACCGTTCTTAGGTAGACCAACTGAGCTAGACATGATTTGTAACATTTCTCTATTTATGGATTTAATTTAACTCAGTGTTTATTCATATATAACAAGGAAACTATTTGAATTGTTGTTTCTATACCTACATGGCTACATATTCTTTATATTGTTCTTTAAAATGGAAAATAAAATAAAATTCAAGTGTAGAGAATTCTTTATAACTTTAAACGAGTAGAGAAAAATGATAATTTTTATTAATTTCCACTAATAAAACTAGATTGTTATTACTTTATATAAAGTTTTTTAAATTGTATTAGGATGATAAAAGTATAAAATATTTTAATAGTAATATAATTGAAGTTAAAATATTTAAAATAGAATATGTTAGGATTAAATCTAATTTATAATTTTTGATTCTCTATCTTAAAAAAATTATAAAAATAAAATAAAGAGTGAATTACACCGGTGGTCCCTGTGGTTTACCCAAATTTTGGATTTGGTCCCTAAAGTACACTATCTACGATGGTGGTCCCTAATATTTTAATTTACTTTCACTCATAGTCCCTCTTGCTTAACACCGTTTGCTAACAGCAACCCCTTATTTAAATCAAGGGGTAAATATGCCATTTTATAAAAGCATAACCTTTTTGCCTATTGTAAAATATTCTAACGTGATCTCAAATCCAATTAAATGTGAGCTGCAGAAATCAATATCTCCTCCTAAAGATTAGTTGCAAATTTCGTCCCTCCTAAATCGTTAATCCTAAATCTTCAAGAAAATCAATATCGCCTCCTAAACATCAGGTGCAAATTTTGTCCCTCCTAAATCGTCAATCCTAACTGACTTTCTGCCACAACTGCTTCTTTTGCAGCTCTTTCAGCTTCTAATAATGCAGCAGCTTTTGCTTCTTCATCTCTCTTCTTTTCAGCTTGCCCCTTGGCCTGCACACAAAATATGACAACCATACAACACTTTTTAGTAACATTCTCATTTCTTCTATTCCAGAACATAGAGTAATAATTATTTCATATAAGAAATTACAGAAGCCAACATGAAAAATAAACATTTTTGATGCATAAAGCCTAGGAATTATTAAGCAACCGATAGATACTATTCATTTCTCTATTTTAGGGCTTCTCCAAGGTGTTAAGCAACATGTAAAAAACAAACACAGGCTGATTTGATTCTTCATGAATATAAAAAATAATATCGAAATGAGAATCTTTTTACAAACCTCTTCTGCTTTCATTTTTTCTTCTTGAAGAGCCTTTTGCTTTCTTTTAGCCTCTTCTTTTGTACTGGTTGTTTAATGAGAAGTCAAAATCTGAAAATATAGAAGACACCAAGACATTATTAAATTCCCTTTTCAATTATTGCATTATCTTTCATATAGATATGAATCTATCTTAAGAATGTGCCTTCATATTAAACAGAGATGTGATCATGCATTTATGAGTGTGTAAACGCATAAGCATACAGGAGTACTTCCTTTATACATGTCTGACCACCAGAAGCCATTTAAATGACAGGTTTCAATCTTCTTCGTGGGGATTTTTCTACCATGAGATTGTTAACATTATTCCAAATATTTTAACACCAAAATCAATGAAAATGGTTAAGAAACGGGCTTCAATTTAACACATTTGTACTTGCGGTTGTTTTCCCATTTTCACCTTTATCATTATATAATCAACCCTTAATCTTCAACATCCAACTATAATTGAATTCAAACACCATCATGACCTCAGACACATAGAAACTAACTAAACCCAGGAAAGAAATAACTATAAAGAATAGTCAATAATTTATACCTCAATCGTAGCTCAAACACTCGATTCAGAGTTCCATTCAAACTAATTTTTGAGTTTAGCTCGGTTCTATGAGAATAACATTCTACAAATAATTTATTTGGATTTAAACTTCAAAGTCTCCACCAGACCCCCTTCCGCATCATAGATAAATTCATCATGTAGTTGGTCCTGTTTCTGTTCATTCTCCTCATCATTTTCATCATCTTCATAAGCTCGAACCCATTTATTACCAGATCTTTGGGACCATTTCTTTCTTCCTCATATGCTCCATCTCAAAATTGGTACAACAAACAAATCGAAAACATTTTAGATGATTCAAAGGATCAAGAAGAACTCAACCAATACAGAAAAATTCACTTAACCAGAGCTTGTGAACAAAGTCGCAGCTGTTTCCGTCGTTCGCTTAGGATGGATGAGAGGGACGATCGGTGCAAGAAGTGTTTAAGAGGGACGATCGATGCAAGAAGTGTTTGGAGGCGAAGTCGATTTCTCTTGAGATCACGCTTAATTTGGGGAACTGAATTTGTTTTGCTGAAATGACAGATTTGCCCCTTGATTTAAACAAGGGGTTGGATGGTAACTGCATTTGTTAACGCCGTTAAACTTAGGAGGACTACCAATGAAAGTAAATTGAAAAGTTAGGGACCTTCACCGTAGATAGCTTACTTTATGGACCAAATCCAAAATTTGGGTAAACCACAGGGACCATAAGTGTAATTCACTCTAAAATAAAATAATTCTAAGATCTTGTTTGGTTTACAGGTGTGGATTGGGTGGACCCGTTGATCTACTGAAATTGGACATTCCCTGAAAGGAGGCCTACCTATGCGTGTTGTAGTCATGTTTCATGACGATTAAGCTAAGGAAACAAAGGTGTAATTTCTTTATCCATTTTATTTTATTTTATTTTATTTTTATAAATACAATCTTTATATTAATTTTTCAGGGAAAATAAAACATCACTAATAAAATTGTCGTGGTTTGCACGTTTTCTTAAATTTTAGTGTGGTTTATTAACACATATTTTAGATATCTTATTTATAATTAAAACCTTTTATTATCAAATTACATATTAAACCACCGTTATAAATTAGTGGGATGCTATAAAAGCTGAGCAATCGGACTTTAAAGCATCTCTAACAGATTCTCTATAATTTTTCTAAAATAAGGATTTAAAATCTCTAAAATGTATTACATTTAGCTCCAAAAAATTCTTTATTTTAGAGAACCCAACATCCATTATATTATTAAAATATTATTTAAATTTATCATCCAATACATTTTTTTAAAAGAGTTTATATAAACTAATGATAACTCAATCATAGGGGTTAAATCAAATGAGAACTACAAATATGTTATAAACCGTGATAACTGATATAACAAATATCTTTTTACATGATATTTTTTCATTAAATGCTATGATTTATTATATCTTGCTTCACATATACTTGTTTTATAATATGATAGTTTATCATGGATTTGTTTCACCATGTGAATACTTTTTACAAGTATTTTTCATTTCACTAGGTGAAACAAAATTCGTTTTCCACATGTAATATTTTCACAAGATGAACACGAACATATGTGTAACAATATCTTAAATCATATGTTTTGATGAAAAAAAAATAATGTAAACAAATATTTGTATATTGGTTATCACAAGTTTGTAACATATTTGTGGTTCTCATTTGATTATCGTCCCTCAATCATATTGGTGGAAATGAATAAAAAAGTAATTTACCTCTTTATCTAGCAAGTTTTAGAGAATTCTCTAAACTTGAAGCTTTCTCTAGTTTTATCTGTTTTAGAGAACAATATAGAGAAGTTGTTGGAGCAATAGCAATATGGAGAACAAAAATGCAATTTTCTCTATTTTAGAGAAACTGTTGAAGATGCTCTTAATAAACTTTTTCTATCTAATAAAACCTATAAATTTTATTAATTTTGCATTATCAATAGAAATGTTATAATTTCTCTCTCTTATTTTAAATTTAGAGCTTTCTCATTTTTTTCTCTATTAAAAGAAGAGCTTAATATAACTATAAGATCAAACTTTTTTTTCAAGATATTCAATTTTTTTTCTAAATAACATAGTTATTGGAGATGCCATTTGGTACTCCAAGAGTGAAATGGTTAAATTTATAAAACTTGTATTTGTATCTATTTAAAACATCTCTTCTATATGAATAAAAAAATGGTCATGAGTGATGCACACCCAATTGAAAATATTGATATTGGCCCCTTATAGTTGGATATGGTCATGTTATATGACATTGAATATATTGGATGTGGAAGGTATGAATTATAAAATTCGTTCCATCTTTTATATATTTTTATTTTGAATGATCAATTGAACTTCTTGCTTGATCGTCTAAATAACATTTAAACAAAAACACAAAACCGTTAGATTAATTTATTTGAAACACGTCATTCGACTATTTGTTGTAAATTAAAGTGATCATGGTGTTTTCAATGACGAGTACCTTGTAACATGTATCATTTGACTTCAAAATTCCAATATTTTTACAACATAAATAAAACCAACAAATGTTTGGTTCTTTGATGATCCTTTTTCAGATTTTACCATTCACCAGTTTGAGTCTTACAAGATAACTGCGTATTTTTCTACATGTTTTTATGCCCATAAGATTAGTAAATATGCAAACAATATGATCCAGTCCAGACACCCATGCTAAGAAAAAACCCCAACAAATGTAAAGAAAAAGTTATGAAATTACAAGATCAGATACAGATTAGTGGCCAAAAATTAAGCCATCGAAAGTTCCTATTAACAAGTGACCTTAAACCATCGTATTTTACTTTTACGTAAAATAACCACTTGGGTTGTGGTGTATTGATAAAGCTTTTGGGGATATAGTGGAAATTCATCTACCCAGGGTTCAAATTCACATGCGATAACTCTAGGCCATTCGTGGTCTCCCCGGGATTAGTCGGTGCGCGTAACCTGGCCCGGAAACCCACGGTGATTTGAACCAATTTCGTAAGAATTATAAACAAAAATCACACTTGAAATTGGTTTAAAATCGAACAAAATATAACGTTTTATTGTATAAAAACCAATGATTTATTTTAGAAAAAATCAAATACGATGATACTAAAAAAAACATTAATTCTTAATTTCTTACCAAAAACTCAAGCATTTTCCACAACATAACTCTGAGCATCCATATAATTATTCCACAAATCCGACACCACCGTCGTCACCATCTCCACCACACCCTCCACCACCGCCGGAATCTCTTCCGTCAACCCATCAAACCCCGACTTCATCTTCTCCACCAAACCAACCGCCACCGCTCCGGTGGCTATCACCGACCCGAAAACACCATCTTTCACAACATCAAAAACAAAGCCAAAAATCTCACCAATCACCTCCATAACAAGCTCCAAAAGGTACCCAACACAAGTTTTGATCGCATCTCCGAATTGCGCCATTGCGGACTGCAGCGCTTCTCCGGGAACTCGTAGTCCTTGGATCGCTAACACGAGAAGGTAAGCGATTACGTTGAAGATCAAACGAGATAGAAGGTTTGATAGCAAGGTTATGGTGGAGAAGATGAGGTTGACGAGGATGACGACCGCCATTGATGAAAGCTTAATTGGAAGATGTGGTACAGGAGAAGAAGAAGACTTAAGATGGAAGTCTGGTTTTTAAAGAATATTGAAGGCATTGGTCGTTGGGTTTGAGATTATTGTTCAATGTGGGTTGAAAGTTGAATATGGGGGTTGATGATGTATTCATCAAGAAATTATAAGGAACAACACATACATGGATGGAGATGTTTGGAACAAATGAAATATATATATACTAGAATAAGTTATATGTTTTGTCCTTCTAGTTATATGTTTTTAGCGGTCTTTGTTTTTTGTTTTTTAAAATTCAATGGATCGTGTGCTTATGGTTGTCTTTTTTTCAAATGAATTGGGTACTTATGTAATGCAATTATTGTTGGTCCCATTTAGGACAAGCAAACAATAGAAGAACAATTCATATATAAATAGAGATAAGATGAACATGAAGAACAATCATAAAATAACTCATCTCATTTTCATTGATGAACAATATGGAGGAGAAAATGTGAAGAACACCACACTTTACATTTAGATGACTCTCATGAGAATAAGTCAGTGTGTGTTTTTGTGTGTATCTTCTAAAACTCTCTCTCAAATGATAAATGAAACCCTAAACTTCTATTTAAAGGGTCCATTTACAAAAAAAAGGCTCAAGCCCATAAAGCTAACTAAAAAGCTAACTAAAAAGCTAACTAAAAAGCCCATACACTTTTTCTTTATAAAACATTTAATTAAATTAGGAGCTAATTTAATCTAACAATTATAAGGACTCTAAGTTATTGATTTATTTAACCACGTACTGCGACCGAACGCATTAGAATATTAATGCAACCATAAGAAGGCATTTCGTTGAATTTTTTAAAAAGGACCATAAACGTTAAAAACACCTAACTACAGGGATGAAACATGTAATTTACTCTATATATAATAAATGAAAATTTCACATCATATTATCGGATTATATATATAAAGTCAGGTTCAGGAGAAAAAGTTAAAAGAAATAGAAAATCGAGGAACACCTTGGTAGCATTTTATCTAGACAATGTGCATTTGTACTTACAAATAATTTATAACGTGCACTTGTACTGTTGTACTTAATGCAAACGTGCATAAAAACAAAAATCAACTTAATTTACTTGTATGTACAACAACATAAGTGCATACCGTCCAGATAAATGACTATCAGAGTGTTCCCCAGTTTTCCGTTTCTCTAAGGTTTTCCACTGAACCTACCTATATATATATACTTGTCATACTCGTGAGAAACCTTAAAATATTGTTTCACATAATTTTTTTTACGTAAGATTAAGATTTAAGGTATGGATTAATTAACATATATTTGTTTTCACATTGTGTTTGCTTAATATGTTTTAGGTTTACAATGTGAAACTCTTTTATGTCTTTTTGTTTCACAAACTCGTAAAAAAGTTTCATTTTATGAAATACATGTGAAATAAGTATTCGTTAATCAATATCCTAGATCCTAACTTTAGATAAAAAGAAATCATGTAAAATAACACCTAATACACCAATTTATTAAGATTTTCATAATTTTATGGGTTCTCAAATGGTTATCATTATATATATATATATATATAAATAAGTAGATGTTCAAACGAGAGCACCTTCATTTTATGAAAACGCGATAACACCTTTATCACATGTGATAATACATGTGAGGGGACCTGGTGGTGTGCGAACGACTTGGCCCGTGACCAAGGTCGGCCAAATGTCGTTGTGTCTCTGATTTAGTATCAAATGTGTTGGATTATAATATCACATCAAGAAAACCTTTACCACATATGTTAATACACGCGATTCAGCCTAGTGATGTGCAAACGACTTGACCTGCAACATAGGTCGCACCAATGGTCGTCCGCGGTCCGTGTCTTTAATTTAGTAATCAATATCATATGTGATTGATTATAATAAAAAGACGTTCTCACCTAAGATGAATGCATTCTCATTTAAATTCTTCTATATATATATATATATATATATATATATATATATTATAAAGCTGAATCATGAGCAGATGGCGTGGCATCACCACAACCGAGAATCCCATTTTTTTCTTTTTTCTCAATTTACGCCGTTTTTTAAACTTTTTTCAATAATTTTGGGTTAAACTCTAGACAATTCGTCTCCTGATAACGCCAATTTTTGGCGTTATTTTCAATCCATAAACCAATGAGATTGGCTTGGAATTAAGCAAAAAGGCGGGATTTTATGGGTTATCTAGTGAAATGTGCAGGCTATTCGAAAGAAGACAGACATCGAGAAAAGGAGCGAAACAGAGCCAAAAGAGAGCCCATTTCGAAGCCCAAGACCCACGACCGAACCGCGAACCAGAAAACAACCCATGCAGCCAAAAAGACACGCGCGGTTTACCACGCGACTTGCAAGTCGCGTGGCAAACCGCATAAGATACTGTTTGTCGAAAATCAGCTTTATTAATCGGGTTTTGGTCATTATTCGGTATCCAGTTTTCGAGACACGACGGTGGGCAGTCCAGGGGCGATTTTCAGAGCACTTGTACGTATTTTGGAGCAACGAGAGAGGATTGATTGAGGAGAGTTCACTACACAACGTGGATTAGAGCCGAGTGAGAAGGGATTCATCATACTTTTGTTACGATTACAGTCACCATGAATTCACACACCACTTTATTCCTTATTGCTTATGTTTTTATCCACCCCAACATGAACTAATCTTTAGATGTTGGGGGTTGGATTGACTATGGATTTTACGATGGATGACGTGTAACCGAATGATTAATTTTACTTGATTAGATCTATGAAGTATTTGATTTCTGTTTTTATTATCAGTTGTAGTTTGATCACCTTTAAATGAATATCATTGTTTTTAATTAAGTTTGAGAAAAGTAATTAGAAACTAGATCAAGAAATCAAGTGCCGGAAAGGAGATTCGAGCTGAGATAGCCGAATCACTTTCTGCTCCGAATAGTTGACCTAAAATATTTTCAAACCCTAGGTTTGGTTCGAGAGATAAAACCTACAAGTTTCGAAATAAAAGTTGTTTTGCTTGAAAAAGACTAACAATGATTGTCAACTAGGGTTCATAGAGATAATCAGTAATCATTATCGTTCGGGTATTTGTTTCTCAGTAGTATAGCCATAGAAAGTCCAACCCTCAGCCTTTTCTCTATCAAAGTTTTCCAAAAAACCTCCCGTTAAACGATTTTAGTCTTATTTCAGTTTTACTAAGTTTTTAAAACAATTCTCAAACCAACATCCGATTTCGACAGTTCAGTTAATAGGGTTGATAGTCATTGTGATACTTAGTTCCTAGTTCCATTGGTTCGATACTCGTACTTCCGTACTATTACTTGATTTCGACACCGTACACTTGCGGTTAGATTCTCGGGGTGTGAAAACCTCGTATCAAGTTTTTGGCGCCGTTGCCGGGGAACTAGTTGCAACTGATAGCACTACCAGCTATAAGCGCTATTAGATTGAACATTTTTTTTATTATTGTTGTATTCCATCCTTTTTAATTCCTGGATTACTAACTTTGCCTACTTTCTTTTCAGGTACTAATTGGTTTATGCCAAAGAAGACCCGAGGGAAGGAAATCGAGTCACTTGATCCAGAGATTGAAAGAACCGCCCGCCGTTTAAGAAGAGAAACAAAAGTTAAAAGGCATCTAAAGATGGGTGACGAGAGACCTCCTCGCAATGACCCACCTCCACCACCTCCGGAGAGGGTGCCTATGCGGTCATTTGCCAATCCTAATGTGGCAGCCGCACGCATATGGATCCAACCACCCACCACTGCGGCAAATTACTTCGAGATCAAGCCGAGCACCATCGTAATGGTGCAACAAAATCAGTTTGGGGGAGCACCAACTGAAGACCCCCATGCACATCTTCGTGCATTTGAGCGGATCTGCAACACGTTCAAGATTAATGGGATGGAGGAGAACGCGATAAAACTGAGGCTATTCAGCTTTTCTTTAAAGGGTAGAGCTGAAATTTGGATAGAGGGCCTACCAGCAGATCTCATCACTACATGGGCAGACCGGAAAGCTGCGTTTCTCCAGAAATTCTTCCCACCGGGAAGAACCGCTCAATTAATGGCTGACATTACTCATTTCGCACAATGGGATCAAGAGACCTTGTACGAAGCATGGGAGCGGTATAAAGACATGTTAAAGAAGTGTCCACATCACATGTTGCATGGATGGGTGATCATCAAAACTTTCTTTGGAGGTCTTCACAAGCAATTCAAGAACGAGATCACTTCTGCCGCGGGTGGAGCTTTAATGAACAAAACGTATGAAGAGGCTGTCGAGTTGATCGAGAACTTAGCCGAGCATAGCTACGCCACGCCACGATCCTCTATCAGACGGGTAGCAAGTGTTCAAGAAAATGACGAGCTGAAAGCCATAAAGGCTCAACTGAACGCACTCACGAGTCAGATGAAAGGGTCTTCTCTTCAATCCACATTCATGATGGATGAGGGTATGCCGGATATGGCACCACCCATGAGCGAACCGGAGCAAGTTCACTTTATGCAAAATCGGAACAATCGGCCACGAAATGATCCGTTTTCGAATACATACAATGAGGGTTGGAAAAAGCACCCAAACTTTGCATGGAGTCAACCGCAAGGGCAACCCGGTCAACAACAAGGTAATCATTCTAACTTTGCCAATTCTTCTAATACTAACAATGTTTATCGTCCTCCAGGTTACAACCAACGGAATTTCAATGAGGGACAGTCCGGAGAGAAGAAGTCGGGGCTAGAGGACATGATGATGAAATTCATGTCTAAAATGGACAGCACGGTTGAAGGGTTAGCCAGCACGGTCAACACAGTCAAGGCTGCCACTGATCAGAATACAGCATCTATAAAGATGCTTGAAAGGCAAATGGGGCAGATTTCTGAAGCCCTACAAAACCGAGCTCCCGGGAAATTTCCGAGTCAAACCGAAAGGACAAACCGGGAAGATTGCAAGGCCATTCATCTGAGGAGTGGCAAGGAGCTGAATGGGAAATTGACACAAGAGCCAGCAACAAAGGAAACCGAGTCCAAAGGGGAAGATTATGAGATGGTAGATGTAGATGAATTAGAGGCTGACGAAGAGGATGTAATTGAAGAGAACTCAAAGAATGAAGAGAAGAAACAAGAGCAGCCAACCATTCCAAAGCAAACACCGGTCAAGCCGGCAATTCCGAAAGTGCCATATCCAAATAGGCTTAAAGCCCACAGGGAAGATCTTAACTATTCTAAATTTCTTGAAGTTTTTAAGAAATTGCATATTAACATCCCTTTTGCAGATGCTTTGGCACAAATGCCCTCGTATGTGAAGTTTTTAAAAGATATTCTTTCTAACAAAAGGAAGATCGAGGAGCACGCAACGGTTGCACTCACTGAGGAGTCCAGCGCTATCATCCAACATAAGCTTCCTCCGAAGCTTAAGGATCCAGGGAGTTTCACTATCCCTGTTAATATAGGAAATTCTGAATTTAGTAAGGCTCTATGCGATCTTGGTGCAAGTATTAACCTAATGCCGTTGTCTATTTTCAGAAAACTCGGGCTTGGAGAGGTACAACCGACCAGTGTCACTTTGCAGCTAGCTGACAGATCCATTAAGTACCCGTATGGGATAATTGAAGACGTGCTGGTCAAAGTAGACAAATTCTATCTTCCAGTTGACTTTGTGATCCTCGACATGGATGAGGACAAGAAGATACCGCTGATACTGGGCCGACCATTTTTGGCCACGGGAGGAGCACTGATTGATGTTAAAGGAGGAAAGCTCACTTTGAGAGTGGGTGACGAAGAAGCGGTCTTCGATGTTTTCCGGGCATCCAAGCAAAGCATGGGATCAAACGAATGTTATCGGGTAGATGTGATGGACGCATTGATTGAAGAAACAAGTGTTGTACAAGTTTCCGGAGACCAATTGAATAATGCATTGACGGGTATCGACGATGATCCGGAAAGCACTAGTGTGATGCAATTGAATGCATCATCATCATACCAAGGGTCCCGCCGACCCGTGATTGAGGATTTGGGGGAGCCGACCCCTAAATCTCAACCATCTTCGCATACACCACCAAAGTTTGAGCTCAAACCGCTACCCGACCATCTCGAGTATGCATACTTGGGAGAAAAAGACACGCTTCCGGTTATCATATCGTCTAAGTTGAGTGCCGACAATAAAGAGAAGCTACTCCGGGTTCTTAGAGAACATCAAGCGGCAATTGGATGGACAATAACTGACCTCAAAGGATTGAGCCCTACATTTTGCTCACATAGAATCAACCTCGAAGAAGGGCATAGACCGGTAGTCCAACACCAACGCCGGCTCAACCCGAATATGAAAGAAGTGGTCCGGAAGGAGGTTCTTAAACTCCTTGATGCTGGAATTATTTACCCAGTTCCGGATAGTCCATTGGTGAGCCCGGTCCAAGTGGTGCCGAAGAAGGGTGGTATAACAGTTGTTCGAAACAATAATAATGACGTCCCGAACAGTTACCGGTTGGAGGGTGTGCATTGACTACCGAAAGCTGAATGACGCGACAAAGAAAGATCATTTCCCTCTTCCCTTCATTGATAAGATGTTAGAGCGGTTATCTGGGCATGAGTATTATTGCTTCTTAGACGGGTATTCGGGGTATAATCAGATACCAATAGCCCCCGAAGACCAAGACAAGACAACATTCACATGTCGTTATGGTACGTTTGCTTACCGGAGGATGCCTTTTGGTTTATGCAACGCTCCAGCTACCTTTCAGAGGTGTATGATGGCGATCTTCTCAGACATGGTAGAGCGGACGATTGAGATTTTTATGGACGACTTTTCCGTGTTCGAGCCTTCATTTGATACATGTTTGGAACACTTGAGAGCTGTCTTACAAAGATGTGAAGAGACAAGTCTGGTACTGAACTGGGAGAAATGTTACTTCATGGTGACCGAAGGGATCGTACTCGGCCACAAAGTATCGAAAGCTGGAATTGAAGTGGACAAGGCAAAGGTGGCGGTGATCGAGAATCTTCCCTACCCGAACTCCGTCAAGGGAGTCCGAAGCTTCTTGGGGCATGCCGGGTTCTACCGGCGGTTTATACAGGATTTTTCTAAAATCACTAAACCCTTATGTTCATTATTGCTTAAAGATGCTAAATTCGAGTTCACTAATGATTGTATTTCTGCTTTTGACAGGTTAAAGAAGGAGTTGATATCCGCACCGATTCTCAAGGCTCCCGATTGGAGTTTACCTTTTATTTTGATGTGTGATGGGAGTGACACCGCTGTTGGAGCGGTATTGGGACAAAAGAAGGATAAGCGGATGCATGTGATCTACTATGCGAGTAAGACTCTAGATGATGCTCAGCTCAACTACGCGACTACCGAGAAGGAACTGTTGGCGGTTGTCTATGCTTGCGAGAAATTCCGGTCATATCTAGTGGGGTCTAAGGTAATTGTCTACACCGACCACTCAGCTTTAAAGCATCTCATGGCCAAGAAGGATGCTAAACCGAGACTCATTCGATGGGTATTGTTACTCCAAGAATTTGACTTGGAAATCTTGGATAAGAAGGGTTCAGAGAATACGGTAGCGGATCACCTCTCGAGACTTGAGGGAGGTGAGGATCAAAGCAAAGATAAGACCGTCATTAACGACTCATTTCCGTACGAACAGCTTTTCAAGGTTAGCCACACCGAGCCTTGGTTTGCGGACATGGTCAACTACTTGGTGGGAGGAGTAATTCCGTATCAGATGAACTCCCACCAAAAGAAGAAATTTCTATTTGAGGCCAAAAGGTACTATTGGGACGAGCCTTATTTGTACAAATCATGTGCTGATGGAATGATCCGGAGATGTGTTCCGGAGGAAGAAAAGGCCGAGATTTTGAACCATTGTCACGCCTTGGGATGCGGGGGCCACTTTAGCACCGATAGAACAGTGGCAAAGATCCTTCAGTCGGGCTTCTTTTGGCCATCCATGTTTAAAGAGACTCGTGAATTCATCACTAAATGCGACCGATGCCAAAGAACGGGGAACATGACCAAGAGGGATGAGATGCCAATGCAGATCTTCATGGAAGTCGAACTCTTCGACGTATGGGGCATCGATTTCATGGGGCCGTTCCCAAACTCACACCGAAATGAGTATATCTTAGTCGCGGTGGACTACGTGTCCAAGTGGGTAGAGGCAATCGCGACTCCGACAAATGATTCTAAAGTAGTGATTAATTTCCTACGGAAGAATATCTTTGCGAGATTTGGAGTCCCTAGAGCACTGATCAGTGATGGCGGTAGCCACTTTTGCAATCGGTACCTGGATGATGTACTAAAGAAGTACTCGGTAAAGCACAAGGTCACGACACCATATCACCCACAAGCAAATGGTCTAGCGGAAGTGTCCAATCGAGAACTCAAGCAGATCCTAGAGAAGACAGTGAATTCATCCCGGAAGGATTGGTCATTGAAGTTAGACGACGCACTGTGGGCGTACCGGACGGCATTCAAAACCCCTCTTGGTACCACTCCCTATCGGTTAGTATTTGGCAAGTCGTGCCATTTACCGGTGGAACTCGAATGTAGAGCGTTCTGGGCGATAAAGAAGCTGAACATGGAACTGGATACAACCGAAAGGAAGAGATTACTACAACTGTGTGAATTAGAAGAACTCCGACTGGATGCATTCGAGAACGCGGCTATCTACAAGGAGAGAACGAAGAGATTCCACGATCAGCGACTCCGCGAAAAGGTACTCACTCCTGGAATGAATGTTTTGTTATTTAACTCTCGTTTACGTCTTTTTCCAGGTAAACTAAAATCCAAGTGGTCTGGACCGTTCACCGTCAAGGAGGTATACCCGCATGGAGCAGTGGAGCTACAAGGACAAGACGGGGCGACCTTCAAAGTGAACGGTCAGCGAGTAAAACCATATTATGGAGGAGAGACGAGGGCATCTGAAGCCATGTATCTGGATGAGCCGAAGGAGTGATCGGAAGGAAGGTCGAGCCACGACTGAAACCAAGGCGCTGGGTGGGAGGCAACCCACCGAGGTTTGCTTTCTATTTAAATTTCATTTTTTTTCCTTTGAGTGTGATTTTAGATACGAAAAACACAAAAACAACGAAAAATCAAAAAAATCAAAATCAAAAAAAATAGCAAACAGGCCCTTACGCGGTTTAGGCCGCGGTTTACATACCGCGTGAGAAGCCGCGGGATACCTCTGAGTGTTTTTGAAACAGGGACATACGCGGTATGTTACGCGGTTTACATACCGCGTGGTAAGCCGCGCGTGTACTCTGACGATTAGGGTTTGGTTTGTTTTATTGTGTGCAACTTTTTTTTCTTTTTTTTCATTTGTTTTCTTATTCATTTGTTCCCTGCACCTCTCTCTCTCTCTCTAATTCAAAATCTTCTCTCTCTCTCTCACGAAATTCCCTCTACATCTCCTCTGATTTCTAAAGGATTCATCCCCATTTTCAATATTGTGTGCTCCCCATCTGTACAAGACCATTTTCAATATTGTTGTCATGTTGGTCTTCATGTGCAATGTTGGGTGAAGGTTGTCCTATTGTCTCCCATTTCATGCTTCCAAGTGCCAAGATACTTGCTTCTCCATGGTTAGAGTTTTCTCACAAAAATGTTTGTTTTTTGAGGATGTATGCTTAGATTTTGATTATAAGCTTGTTGTATGTCCATATAATGATTTGCTATTTTTATGCAACTGAGTTTGTGATTTTTGTGAGATTATGTGCATAATATCTATGATGGGGAATTTGTGGGAAGTAAAATGGGGGAAATGTGGCTGGATCTGTGGTTTTGTGGGGTATGTCCACCTGTGTGCATAAAAGAATATGAAGGGGTTTATGGCAACATAAACCCTTGAGTTATTTTTGTGGGTTGCCTATTAAGTATAGACATAGCCAAACCTAAGTTTTACTTAGGTTTGGGGTTCCATTCAGTGTCCAACAGTGCAAACTGTTGAAGAATTTTAGATGTTGCACTAAGGAATTGTGGTAGTTTTGTGGTCACGTAGTTGTTGGTGAATCTGCATGAGCTGAACAGTATTTTATTGGTAATCTGCATGCTTGGGATTTTGTGAGTTTTAGCTGTACGTACAAGTAAGAAAAAGGAGATACAACAAACCTAAGTTTCACTTAGGTTTGGGGTGCCTCCCTTTTCATCTGTCACAATCACATTTGACCCTTGCACACATCGGTTTTACCGAGGTTTGGGGTGGCAATGAGCAAGACAACTCACTTGAGTTCATTTATTTTGCAGGTCATGAGGCACCATCCTAGTACACACCTCTCGTTCCCCGAGTATGAGCGCATCCATCATAGCAATAGACGAGCAATGTTTGACCGGGAGAATCCGGATAAGAGACATCGGCTCCGCCAAATGCGCACAAACAACTGTAATCCATTCGGGGAAAGAGGCATCAAGATTACAAATCTTCCGGCCGGCTCAAGGGTGCCGGAAATCATCGGGCAACACTCATGGGAGGGGTTCATCCGAACCCGGCCCGGGTACTGCGTAGAGACCGTGAAAGAATTTTTTGCCTGCATGATCCCCGCCGTGTATCATGATAGGTGTGTGGTACGTATGGGCAACATTGAGGTCCGGATCTCTCCGGCCGACATCGACGCATACTTCCACGCCCCCCGCCGGGAAGAGCTGAGCGCCACATACGGTTTATCTCCCCATCCGGCGTTTGAAGTGCAGTTGGGTTCATCAATTGCCGCCTCGCTAAGGCGGAATGGACACACTGGGTGGAATAAAAAGGACCAGCACATCTTGAAAAGTGAAATGCATACTGATATTGCATTTCTCATGCTCTTCATTAAGGCCTCCTTGAAGCCTTCAACTCATAACACTACCGCCGATAGTCAAGTAGCCGAGGTCTTCTATTCTCTCCACAACAATCTTCCGATGGATATCGGACATATCATTTGGATGGAGATCCTGGACGCAGGTATGACACTAGACGGTGTTCTACCATTCCCGAACTTAATTACTCATTTTTGTAGGGAAGCGGGTGTCCCAATCGGACAGCTCAAGGCGTCGAAGGGGGACTTCAAGATAACTCAGTATAGGCACCAGCTTACGGCGGCGAACAAATTGGAGGCGAGGAGAAGAGTGGATCCCAATTATCAGGTGCGGGAGCTTGCGGAACCTACCCACGAATCATCCGAGAGTGCCTCAGAAAGTGACCCAGACTTTGACCCGGATGCACCAGCGGCGGAGGAGCCCGAGCATGGCGGCGACACACCACCCTATATGAGCCGATTTATGACGCGTATGACAACCGAGGTTAGAGGGATGAGGCAAGACATTAAGGATGGGTTCCAACGCATGAACTTCCGTATGGGGGGCTACGACACCCGCTTGGATGGATTTGACGCCCGCCTCGCCCAAGCCGGATTTCCACCACAACAAGCACCACCAGCAGCATCTCAAGGTCGTAGAAGAGTGAGAGGCCGACAAGATGAGGACGCTCCATCTTCCTCCCGCCGGTAGTGGGTTTGTTTTTCATACTCTCTTATTTGTTTGTTTTGATGATGTTCTGTACTGTTTGTTATTTGCTTACTTCGGATGACTGTAATAATAACACACACTATGTCTTTATTTTCTGTACCACTTGCTTACACATTGGGGACAATGTGTGGGTAAGGTTTGGGGTTGCCATCGGGCCCCGTTTATGCACGTTGCCGTCCCATGCTTATGAATAGTTGATCATTGTAGCCAATAATTTTTGTTTTGGATGATTGAGACTGACCACTGTGGGGAGAATCTTGTGATAGTGACGTGACCATTAGGGGAGAACCGGGAAAGGGCATGACTAGGGACATTAGTGGAGACCACCCAAAAGCGAGAATTGGGCCTAAAGAAGCTTTTCAATTCGAGGGACTTTAAACACGAAATTCATATACACTTTTTCGAATTCCTTGTCGTGATTATAGAGTGATCTCGCTATAATATTGCATTGAGTAGCAAAGACGGCCATCGGGATATTGGGTAAGGGTCTAGTAAACCGTATCGTGTGGACCTTAAGATATGATTCCAGGCAATGTGTGATTTGTTTTAACCCAATTTTAGCTATCGTTTCCTTTCACCCATAGTGTACACCCATAAACCACTTTGAAGCCAAACACTCACCACTTTCTTGTCAAACCCATCATTAAACCCATTAGCCAAAAGCCTCAGCCAACCCTTATCCGAAAGTGTGTCAATTAGAAGCAGTAATGAACTACGAGGGATAGAGCAGAAAATAAGAGTACAGGCCAGTCATGAGAGATAAAATGGGTCAATGCAACCCAAGAAATAGAAAAGAGGGCCAATGATGCCCCAAGCAAATAAAGAGGACCAATGAAGTCCCAACCGAAATATATATATATATATATATATATATATATATATATATATTATATATACAGTTATTTAGATAGCAGCTACAGCAGTTAAATAAGAGAGTCAAAGCGACTCCAATAGTGACAAAAAGGGACAAGTGGAAGAATGTAAGTAAGAAAGTTCAGAACTGCTAATTATTGACACGCCAAGAATTTTTTATCCTTTTTACCCTTCATTTCTCAGCCATAACCCTAGCCCCGTTACAACCTGTGTAAAGACCTGGATGATCTTCTGGAAGATGTGATTAGGTTTACGACCACCCTCACTGATATTCCCTGTCTTGCTACTTGATTCCTCCTGAGATCAAATTTTTGGACATTTGTGCGTCTTTCTTTCAAGTTGTCATGTAATAAACTGAGTATTATTGTACATAACTTCCTTAAACATGACAACATGTGCGACAGCCTAGGTTCGAGTGAAATGAGCGCATCCCGTGAGGTAGGGTCGAGGCGAAATGTTTTCCCTAGTATGTCTGGACCTAGTACGACCTTAATGTAATCGGAGCAGTCACGAGTTCAACTCACAAGGGAAGGTCTTAGATCAAACAGAATAAGGATGAGGCTAGGATGAGATAAGTATTCGCGAGTATGGGAAGTCACCAGTGCATAACGTGGTACCGATTAAGAGACGTGTGTTATTATTTCACTGATATATGTTTTATTTCTATTTTGCCACTAATTTGCTTGAGGACAAGCAACGCTCGGTTTGGGGTTGTTGATAACGCCAATTTTTGGCGTTATTTTCAATCCATAAACCAATGAGATTGGCTTGGAATTAAGCAAAAAGGCGGGATTTTATGGGTTATCTAGTGAAATGTGCAGGCTATTCGAAAGAAGACAGACATCGAGAAAAGGAGCGAAACAGAGCCAAAAGAGAGCCCATTTCGAAGCCCAACGGAAGCCCAAGACCCACGACCGAACCGCGAACCAGAAAACAACCCATGCAGCCAAAACGACACGCGCGGTTTACCACGCGACTTGCAAGTCGCGTGGCAAACCGCGTAAGCTACTGTTTGTCGAAAATCAGCTTTATTAATCGGGTTTTGGTCATTATTCGGTATCCAGTTTTCGAGACACGATGGTGGGCAGTCCAGAGGCGATTTTCAGAGCACTTGTACGTATTTTGGAGCAGCGAGAGAGGATTGATTGAGAAGAGTTCACTACACAACGTGAATTAGAGCCGAGTGAGAAGGGATTCATCATACTTTTGTTACGATTACAGTCACCATGAATTCACACACCACTTTATTCCTTATTGCTTATGTTTTTATCCACCCCAACATGAACTAATCTTTAGATGTTGGGGGTTGGATTGACTATGGATTTTACGATGGATGACGTGTAACCGAATGATTAATTTTACTTGATTAGATCTATGAAGTATTTGATTTCTGTTTTTATTATCAGTTGTAGTTTGATCACCTTTAAATGAATATCATTGTTTTTAATTAAGTTTGAGAAAAGTAATTAGAAACTAGATCAAGAAATCAAGTGCCGGAAAGGAGATTCGAGCTGAGATAGCCGAATCACTTTCTGCTCCGAATAGTTGACCTAAAATATTTTCAAACCCTAGGTTTGGTTCGAGAGATAAAACCTACAAGTTTCGAAATAAAAGCTGTTTTGCTTGAAAAAGACTAACAATGATTGTCAACTAGGGTTCATAGAGATAATCAGTAATCATTATCGTTCGGGTATTTGTTCCTCAGTAGTATAGCCATAGAAAGTCCAACCCTCAGCCTTTTCTCTATCAAAGTTTTCCAAAAAACCTCCCGTTAATCGATTTTAGTCTTATTTCAGTTTTACTAAGTTTTTAAAACAATTCTCAAACCAACATCCGATTTCGACAGTTCAGTTAATAGGGTTGATAGTCATTGTGATACTTAGTTCCTAGTTCCCTTGGTTCGATACTCATACTTCCGTACTATTACTTGATTTCGACACCGTACACTTGCGGTTAGATTCTCGGGGTGTGAAAATGTAACACCCCAAAACAGGGGTTAACAAAAACTTCCATAAAACGGAAGGGTGGTACTCATTACTAAAGCAAAAGTATGCATAATTATCATTACTTAACCATTATTACAATGATTTAGTCAATTATAACTACTAATGGACCACTAGCTTATTTGATCACTACTATAGCAATCAAATATCAAAAGGATGTCGGTAAGTTCTATTATCAATCTTCCAATCTTTAACTCTCCAACAATGATCCCATGCTCACAACCCCGTTCTAGACCTTCTTGTGTCCGGAACCACTAAAATCTGTAATACATAAAACACATAACAAGTGTTAGGCTTTTAAAGCCTAAGTGAGGTTTACACATAGCACATAGAGCATAATCATAGCATGTAGGAATAACAATTCGATACATTCACAAATTGGATTCCATGGAGAAGGCCCATATCGCTACCCAGTTACATCATAATTGAAGATATACCTTGATCGGTACCCCACGGTATTGTCACAAGGCATAACACAACGGAAAACCCCACGGTATCCGAGTGTATGAATCAATTACACTTACCCCACGGTGTGTAAGAATATATCCTCCAATGCCTACTAGGTGCTCCTCCAATTATGTGAATACCAAATATATTAATCCAATTAATATTCAAACATATTTAACACATAACAATGGTCCAACCATTTAGCATGATCAATACTACTTCCATGTAGTTCATATACATCCATATGTATTAAATCATATTCCATATGCTATCAATAATAAACATCCATGTTTACAATTCAATAATAGGTCCATTTTGACCATTAAGCCATATTTGCTTCATTAAGACATATATTAAGCCATCATCATAATCACATACCAATGATGTATAATCAAACCCAAACCTTTAACACAACATTTACCATGGCATTCTAAGTAATAAAACACAATTAATCCACCATAACTTACTTGAACTCTTCTTGTTTCCCTCTTAACCATTGAGAGCTTATAAATCAAGATTTCTCATTAACAATACCAAAATCAAGATAAAGAATGGTAGATAAGTATAATACAATCAATTAGATACAAGTTACTCACCTTAATTCTTCAATTGGAGTAATCCTAATCTTGATGATATGAACTCAAACACTCCAATAAGAAGGATGAAGATATATAGCCCTAAATGGAGTTTAAATGGTAAGATTCATCTAACAATTGCTTGAATTGGATTAGGATTAAGAGATGTAAGTTTACCTTAGGATTTGATGTAAAATCGTCTAAGAAGAAGGAGCAGGAGCAAAATTCTAATCTGGGAGTTCTTAAGTGAAAGAATGAGTGACTAAGGGTAAAGAGGTGGGTTTAACCCCCTTTTGGCACGTCAGGTGCTCGGCGCCGATCACCCGCGCCGATGCATCGACGCCAACCATCGGCGCCAGCCTCTGTTTGCTTGCTTCTCATTTTCCACTAATTTGGCCGTAACTTCTTTGTTAGAACTCGGTTTTTACCCCGGAAAGTACCGTGGACTCGTATTCAAATTACCCAACCAACTAATCCATAAAATCTAATATTTAACTTTATCATCTATTTTTCATTAATTTCCTTAAGTAATAAACTTACTGATTTCTATCGGAAGTTATCAAATAACAAGTAAAATCACGGAAATTACTTAGGAATTCAATTATAATCTAAGAAGTCAAAATATAAAGAAATATTAGGACTATTATTACTCACAAGGATTTTCCGGGTGTTACAATTCTCCCAACCTTAAAACGATTTCATCCTCGAAATCTATATCCTTTACAACCCAAAATCAACCGACTCACTGTCGACCAAAATTTAACAATTCCTAACGGGAATCTAAATTCCATCCACACGGTCTATAAAGACAATTCCTCGAACAATTGTTTATTAACAAAGCCCCTACACATACTTTGTACTTATGTACGGATAAACGTTCCAACCATAGAGAAACTCCCAACCATACGACTTCAGTCATCTCCCAACCTTAAAATGTTCTATACATCTTGATTTCAGTTTCAAACTCTAAATCAATTTTAAGGCTCAATTAATACTGAGACCAACCGAATCTCTAATTTCAATTGTCCCTATCGTTAACGGCCATTCACATCCAAAGAGCTCTAATAGACCCCAAAATCCATCTCAAATAATTAATCATCAAACGGACAGGTTCATTAACCATACACAAAGATTAGTTCCCTAAAACCACTCATCACAAATGAGTATCTTAAGGTTACTACTACCATCACCATCATTCCTTTTAAAATCAGCTACAATTCCCCGATTAAACTAAAGGTGTTTGGCCTTAAACCCAAAAGTTAACACCTAATTATCACCAACCTTTGCACTTTAACCAATCCCACACATGAGTTCCATTTACAAATAAAAAACCTAAAAGGAACAAGGATTCATCTTTCATATTTCCTGAACCTTACTTCTTTCCTCATTATCCGCTCCCCAACTTAGATTTGTAAGCCTCCTTAAAGTAACCGTTTATCATTAAACCTTTATCCGACTATTGCTTGGTCTTCAATACCGTCATCATCCACATCTTAATCTCCAGATCTCAAAATAACATTAACGTATACTGTTTGAAAATCCATACTTACTTTAAAATGAGCATACTTACCATGTTCGTGCCTAATTCTTCATTCTATATAAACCATCTACATCACAAGTAGAATGTTCATCTACAACAATAGTTTTTCACTATCCTAACACCCCCCACAAGGTGATCCTTCAATTTTTAATCTTCCGATTCTAACTTAACATTCATACATGATCTCAAAAGAAAAAAAATCAATGTATTCACATTACGCAAACTTTAATTATAACATAATTCATGTAACATACTCTAGAACACCATGCATAAAAACTTTACTCGCAAATGAAGGCTAATTACTCAACGAGGTCAATCGTCTTACTTACGTAACTTATCATTGACATTCTACCTCCGACCGGTGGTTGCCCTCTTGGCCTTATGACGTTTGCTATACCTGCATTCCACGATTCACGTATCCACCATGTCATACTATTTTCGTCTTGGTCAAACATCTCATATTCTATCTCTACACACATCAACCACCTATTAAAGGTTACCTTGGCGGACGTTCATGAATCCCGCCAATTTCCAGGTTGTCCTTCCAACCCCCAATCATTTACCGATCTGTCCTCCAAAGGATTTTGGTGGCATAATCACCATCGTTCTACTATAACCTAAAGGGATAATCATAAGAAAATGGTTATGCACATACCCTTATACAAAATGTACTTTACCGATCGTTAGTCACTGTAACAATTTAGAAATAAGCATGCTCGCGTAATAATATATTCATAATAACAGTAGCTAACTGGAATTGTGAACATATTATACATGAGAATTCTCATTACCATTGTCACAGTACTAATTTCACGTATTTCTGTCAACTATAAGACTATCCCGTCTTAGTACTTCTACCCATATCTCACAATCATAACTTAACTCATCACAGCTTAAGTCTAAGTACCTCCTCAGCATACTTAGTTCACTTAAGCTAATGCTCTGATACCAACTTGTAACACCCCAAAACAGGGGTTAACAAAAACTTCCATAAAACGGAAGGGTGGTACTCATTACTAAAGCAAAAGTATGCATAATTATCATTACTTAACCATTATTACAAAGATTTAGTCAATTATAACTACTAATGGACCACTAGCTTATTTGATCACTACTATAGCAATCAAATATCAAAAGGATGTCGGTAAGTTCTATTATCAATCTTCCAATCTTTAACTCTCCAACAATGATCCCATGCTCACAACCCCGTTCTAGACCTTCTTGTGTCCGGAACCACTAAAATCTGTAATACATAAAACACATAACAAGTGTTAGGCTTTTAAAGCCTAAGTGAGGTTTACACATAGCACATAGAGCATAATCATAGCATGTAGGAATAACAATTCGATACATTCACAAATTGGATTCCATGGAGAAGGCCCATATCGCTACCCAGTTACATCATAATTAAAGATATACCTTGATCGGTACCCCACAGTATTGTCACAAGGCATAACACAACGGAAAACCCCACGGTATCCGAGTGTATGAATCAATTACACTTACCCCACGGTGTGTAAGAATATATCCTCCAATGCCTACTAGGTGCTCCTCCAATTATGTGAATACCAAATATATTAATCCAATTAATATTCAAACATATTTAACACATAACAATGGTCCAACCATTTAGCATGATCAATACTACTTCCATGTAGTTCATATACATCCATATGTATTAAATCATATTCCATATGCTATCAATAATAAACATCCATGTTTACAATTCAATAATAGGTCCATTTTGACCATTAAGCCATATTTGCTTCATTAAGACATATATTAAGCCATCATCATAATCACATACCAATGATGTATAATCAAACCCAAACCTTTAACACAACATTTACCATGGCATTCTAAGTAATAAAACACAATTAATCCACCATAACTTACTTGAACTCTTCTTGTTTCCCTCTTAACCATTGAGAGCTTATAAATCAAGATTTCTCATTAACAATACCAAAATCAAGATAAAGAATGGTAGATAAGTATAATACAATCAATTAGATACAAGTTACTCACCTTAATTCTTCAATTGGAGTAATCCTAATCTTGATGATATGAACTCAAACACTCCAATAAGAAGGATGAAGATATATAGCCCTAAATGGAGTTTAAATGGTAAGATTCATCTAACAATTGCTTGAATTGGATTAGGATTAAGAGATGTAAGTTTACCTTAGGATTTGATGTAAAATCGTCTAAGAAGAAGGAGCAGGAGCAAAATTCTAATCTGGGAGTTCTTAAGTGAAAGAATGAGTGACTAAGGGTAAAGAGGTGGGTTTAACCCCCTTTTGGCACGTCAGGTGCTCGGCGCCGATCACCCGCGCCGATGCATCGGCGCCAGCCTCTGTTTGCTTGCTTCTCATTTTCCACTAATTTGGCCGTAACTTCTTTGTTAGAACTCGGTTTTTACCCCGGAAAGTACCGTTGGACTCGTATTCAAATTACCTAACCAACTAATCCATAAAATCTAATATTTAACTTTATCATCTATTTTTCATTAATTTCCTTGAGTAATAAACTTACTGATTTCTATCGGAAGTTATCAAATAACAAGTAAAATCACGGAAATTACTTAGGAATTCAATTATAATCTAAGAAGTCAAAATATAAAGAAATATTAGGACTATTATTACTCACAAGGATTTTCCGGGTGTTACAGAAAACCTCGTATCATCTCCTCAATATCCTTTCTAGGGTTTAAACTCCAGACCTTTCATCTGCTCTCTTTCCATATGATTTTCTCGGATAAATTATACATGGAGAAGCAGTCTGAAGCCTTGAATGCGGATTTTATCCTCCAATCTACACCAAAATGTTGTATCGCCTTTTTTTTGCAACTGTCGGATCCTTCATCTCTTCTCTTTTAGGGTCTGTAGAACTTCAATGGATCAATAGAGTTGCCCAAACCATTACCTCCAACACCGTGTGCCGACATTTCTCATTGGATGCTCAACATAGATTGCAAATTTGAAGTTATTATGCTATGGTATGTCACCCTTATCGATAGCCATATATTCTTTTCATTATTCTTTCACAAATTTGGTTGCATAATGTTTTCAATAACTTTAATATATGCTTTTTTGCCTTTGACTAACTAGACGCCTGATTTGCGTAGGGGTATTCCATCTGGAACGAAGCAGGAAGAAAAGTCTTTAAAACCTTTTTATCCTTGAATTTTAGGTAATTTCTATTCGATTATATTTTGCGTTTAGTTGGATCATGAACTGTATCGTGTTTAGATCAATGATGTGTTGGATATTTTTTGTTTGTGCCAATGAAATTAACATCTGAATTTGCAAGGAAGAATGTAAACCTATGAGAAGCAGCAAAAAGCCTCTAACTCCTTAAGAACCCTTTTAGCTTTGGATTTGAGGTAATTTATATTCATTTTCAATTTATGTTTTTAGTTGGATCATGAACCGGGTATTGTGATTTTGGATCAATTATTTGTTGGGTGGTTTTGTTTGTGTTGATGAATTAACAACCCTTTAGTCTACTTATAGTCCTAATTTCATCAAATCATTAGTGAATGTGTGTGTGTGTGTGTGTTTGGAGAAGGGTGAGGACACATCTATAGTGATAAAAAAGCTGCTAAATAAGTACTTATGCCCAGGTGTGAATCGCTAATCTTTCGGTTTTTCTTCGTTATCATATTGCATTCATGTTCAATAAGTTTTTATGCCATGTTTGAATCTCTAATCTTTAGGTTTTTCTTCACATTATATTGCATTCATGTTCAACTCATTGGATCATTTGGATTGAATCTGCAAATGGAACATATATCAATGGATGGTTATTTAGGATACTAAGGAGATGTTTACCAATAGCTTACTCGGCAAGTGCTTACGGGGTCAATTACCTTACCGGATGTACATGACAATGACCTATAATCTTACCTGGTAAGAGCATTGGAAAGGACCGAGAATCTTACCCTTTTACACATTCAATTTCATGCTATTTTGTCGTCTGTTTACACATTTTCATAACGTCTTACTCCCGTGTGGTATCAAAGAGACAACACCGAAAGACAAATGGAAAACGTTAGTTGTCATTGGAATTGAAGTTTGTCTGATACGAACTGTGGCTTCCAGTTACTTTTATGAATAATTATGTGTCATGTAACCTTCACCCGAATAAAATTTTAAGCAGTGAAATCCCAATTAGAAAACATTAAATGAATAACTCCCCTAGGGTTCTGGGACATTTTGTATGTTTTAGTCGCACCTAATGTATAAAAAAGTCAGCAAATCAGTTTTTAAAGCCAACAAATAACAAAATTAATGAAACAGAAACACAAAAGAAAGAAAATTGATCTATTAGGTCACTTGGTTAGAGGGCTGTGCTATTAGTGTTGTCACATGTTAAAGATTGCAACATTTCTTCCCTTGAAAATAAAGCAGTATTTTTGTGCATTATCATTATTACAAACAAGTTTATGGTATTGACTTTGGCATACAATTTTTTTATTGCCTTTGGTGCAGGGTATTTTAGATACTTAACAAATAGTCAGACGTTCTCAATAGACCATGGGCCAAGTAATTCTCATGAAACAAAAACAAGTACATCTTTTTGCATTTAAAAACCAAGCTGTTTGAAGCTGTGGATATTACTTCTAACATTTACCCCCGTACCTTCTTTTTGTTCTTAATATCAGCTGAGGGATGAACTGCAAGATGAAACTACACAACTTGCAAGTGAGTCTTTCATAATCTGTTTATTTAATTCTTGGTGTATAACTACTCAACAATGATCACAACTTTGAAATTATAGAACAACAAGTCAACATCATCTATTGACATAATGATTCTTTTCTGCAGAACACAACATGGAAAAAGAACCACTCGTCAGGGAGCTGTGAAACCAGGTAAGTACTTCATATGCGTTGTACCAATTGGCTCTGACAACTTGAACACTAGAAAGGGTGGTGATTTTTTAGATATATTATTTTCCGTTTTTTGTTATAGTGCCAAATAATATGAGCCACCGAACTCGTTGTTGCACAAGAATAGCTCCGTGAGCTCGAAAAGCAGAAGCAAGAAATCCTCAGATTTTTCTCTCTTGCATCCTTACTTCATCATCTGCAAGGTAAAATTATCTTCTTCAAACGTATTCACTTGGCCGCGGTACTTCATGTTTCAATCATCTTTTGCCCCCAACCTACTATTAACCTGCCTTTCAAAATGTTTGTTACAAAAATTTTGGTGGGTCTTCTTTTGAAACTTATTTGATCTCTATTTTATCTCGATTTAGGATGTGGTTTTCTACGCTATACCAATTTCCTTCCACTTATATATATATATATATATATATACATACATCTACAAGTGTGTTTAGATTATTTTAACCACCAATGAGGATGCTTTTTAACTTTTTTTCTACCTATTATATTTATGTCGTTTCAGGTACAAGGGTTGTTATAGCGTATTAGAGTGAGGTTCGTTAAATTTGCAAATGTATTATGCTTTTCTAAAGTTAGGGGTATATTAATCATGCTACTTGTGGTTAAACTCGACATAGAACCTCCATGTGCTTGTGATTTGATTGGAACATATCAAATTTGGCGGAAATACACAAATGCACACCCTCAACGGCCAGTTCCATGCACAAATGCACTAACGAAGCATTTTATTCAGGTATCACCGTAGCAGTTCTAACTCTTGGTATTATAATGTTCGTAGTGTTTATATGTGAAAGACTTAACTTATGTTTTCTTCGATTCGTCTTAGCAAATATTTCATGGCAGACTACTAAGACAAAAGCAAGAGAAACCTCATCCACCACTTAATCTTTTATGCCCCGTTGTTGCCAAGTTACCCAACATTAGAAGGTTGATTAATGTCGGTTGTTCAATCTTGTGATCTTAGTTAAAGCTGTGATCTAATAATATATTATTGGTTTTACTTTTCCTCAATTATTGTTGTATTATTCTTTTTGTGGAGAGGTGGGGAACAAATGGAAATTTTGGTATATAAAAGTTTTCATTTATGACCGGGAGGTATACGGTAGGGAGGTATACGATGGTGATTTATTTTGGATTTTTTCGAGCAACTTTTTATGAACTATTTTTATATTTAAGATCGTTGAAGAGCAACTTTTTATGAACTATTTTTATATTTAAGATCGTTGAAGTTTGTGATTTCTTTGACGGCTCATAAGTTGAGCATCTAAAGAACGGTTTTTCAGCCATTTTGCAATTTTATTGGGGTATTTTTCAAATCTGGTTCTTTCAATGCAATTTAACCTTTTTATTTATGCATTATAGTTTTGCTTTTCATTTATAATATATTGGAACTCTCTTTACTTATACAATAATAATAAAGGGAAAAGTTCAAAAAAAACCAACGAACTATCCCATTTTGCATGCTTAAGTCCCTAAACGATTTTTTCGACCACAAAATTCATTAACTTTCTCATTTTGAATGATTAAGTCCCTAAAACATTTTTTGGATGAAAAAATCATTAAACTTTCTTATCTTGAATGATAAAGTTCTTGAACCTTTTTCTTAAAAATATAGATTACCGAACTTTTATAATTGTCTGTAACTTACTAAAAATGTTTTAAAGTAAAAAAAACATAAATCAATTTACCGTTCCCAAACCATACGGAAAACGGACAACGATGGGGCAACGGGGAGTGGCGAGGTGGAGCAATATCGTTGTTTGCGAGGGGTTTGAATGGCGTAAGGTTTGGAAACGGTAAAACCGATTTAGATTTTTTTTACTTTAAAATCTTCCTAATCGGTTACATGTAGTTTTTTTTGTTAAAATGATGCACGTAACCAACTTTGAAAGTTCGACGATTTATTTATTCAAAAAATATATTCAAGGATTTATCATTCGAAATTAGAAATCTTAATGGTTTTTTCATTCAAAAAAATAGTTTGTGAACTTAATCATTCAAAATGAGAAAGTTTAATGGTTTTTTCGTTCAAAAATATAGTTTAGAGACTTAACCATTCAAAATGGAATAGTTCGTTGGTTTATTTTGAACTTTTCCCAATAATAAAAACCATATTTAAGTTTTATCTTTGATTAAAATTAATTAAATATTTTAGTTTAATTGCATGATAAATCGCAATTTAATATGATATTGGGTGTTCCGAAAACCTTAATATGATGTCTTATGAAAGTTACTCAAATAGTCAAAACAAATTTCAGCTATATATCAGATTGTATGTCTTATGATACCATAAAGACTGTTATACCTTTAAGCATTTCATGCTTGGCATAAACTTTTCGATTGTATGTTTCAAATACCGCGCTTCAAGATTACCTAGTATATCTGTATATATTATATAAGTCATAGTCATACATAATACATATCCAGTCAATTGAAAACCCAAGCACGCATGAAAATGTCAAAGTCCCGAGAAAACATTTATTAACGAATATTCTAGCTAACTAATGACGATTATTATATAGTTAGATTCAAACAACATTTGAAAAGTAGGTTAGTTTGTTACCATCCACATAGACCCATATATTTGAGTCTTTTTAAATATTGTAGTTGTTAAAATGTAAGGTAGACATTAATATATGTTGGTACAAATGATTTAAATCATTAAACTTTGTTGCTTGAAATAGAAAATGTTTCAAATGACACATTTTAGCATATGCATGTATGTATTATGCTTCATTTTAACAAGCACAATTATTCGTTCATAACAGAACTATAACTATCCAAGATTTTTGTTGAGCTTTGTATCTTTAAGGTGGAACAGAGTTATGCGAAATTGTCCGATGTATTTTAGCCGAATCCCATTGTTTCAACTTTCAAGGGAGTTTTTAAGTGTTTTTTTTGGGTTTTCTAGTTGGTTTTGAAGGACTTTGTTCCGTTTTTTGGTTGATTTCAATGATTTTTTTCTCATTTTTGGTTGATTTCGAGACACTTTTTTGGTTTGTTGATTGATTCCGAGGGGGTTTTTTTGGTTAATGTTCCTTGTATTTTGTAATGTCATGGAACACCTTTCAAATTTTAGTATCTTTAAGGTGGATCAGAGTTATGCAAAATTGTCCGATGTATTTTAGCCGAATTTCATCGTTTCAACTTTCAAATGAGTTTTTAAGTTTTTTTTGGGGTTTCTAGTTGATTTTGAATGACTTTGTTCCTTTTTTTGGTTGATTTCAATGTTTTTTTTTCCCGTTTTTGGTTGATTTCGAGACATTTTTTTGGTTTGTTGATTGATTCAAAGAGAATTTTTTCGGTTTTTTGGTTGATGTTTCTTGTATTTTGCAATGTCACGGAACACCTTTCAAAAATTAGTGGGTGATCTTTAATAATGTAAAAGATTCTACTTACGGAAATAAGTTGAAAGTAGGCAGTAGGAACCCACTTGGAGCTTATCCACCGATAGTAAGAAAACATTATTTATTTAAGAGTAAATTACGTATTTTGTCTCTGTTGAAACACACTTTAACATGACCCTGGCAAAAATATTATTTCCAGCTCGAGTATGAAGCAATTGTAAAGTCACCTTGCATTACATATCGGTGGCACAGAGAAGAATCTTGTTGCTACCGACCGTTGGATATTGATCTTGATTGATGCCATGTTTTTTTAGATGGAAATAGGAAATTGTTGAATTTTTCAACATAATATAAACTTTGCTTGTGGAAACACCGAATTTGCAATGAAACCCTTTATACCGTATATTTACCGACGGTTTGTTTATTTAGTTTGCTTTTACTTTCTTTGTTGCTTTGGAGTATCTTATCTTGTTTATTAGTAGCTTAATAAGACTTGCATCTTATTCGTTAAACTATACATCACATTTTTATAATAGATTAATAATATAGAAAGTGACTTATGATTACGTTTATGGAAAGGCTATTTATGCAGAACGACAATCAAAGAGCCCCTTAAACGTGAAGAAATCCGTTAAAATCAACAAAATAGAGGACCAAATCCGTAATTTGTTGGAGGAATTCGGTTATGGAATCGTGGAAGAGAAGAGTTATTGTGAGACTATTAGTATAACTTGGATATAACCAGAGATCGCGTAGAGCTCGCTTTCCGTAAGAGATATTTCGACCCTATTCTGCCCGGGTATCACGAAATTCTCTCGGGGATAATCTCTGATTTTCAGTGTTTCGATTAAGGCAGAAATCGATACATATATATACACTTTAGAAACGTAACCTACGATGTATTGAGTCAGGAAATAATCATCTCAATTAATGAGATTGATTGTGTAGTTAAGGACGTCGGTTACAAATTGAAAGAGGCATCAGACACTCGGCGCCAGTCTCCGCGCCAGTCAACTGGCGCCACAACTGGCGCGGGTAAAACATTCCAGAGCTTGGCGCCAGTCTTGGCGCCAGCCAACTGGCGCCACAATCGGCGCGGACAAACAATCCAGTGCTTGGCGCCAGCACTGGCCCCGACGCCCAGCTCTCAAAACCACTTTTTAACTCGCCAATCTTAACCGTCCAACAATCCCGGGTTCTAGTTAGCTTACACGAGTGTGCACTCCACACCTCCTAACTCATGTTATAGCTTAGCTAACAACCCCATTATTACCTTTGTGAATCCAATTACACAAAATGACCGATGATTTCACTAAAATCACCAACATTCCTCCCCCATTTTAGTGCAATCCTTGATTCACAAATAAAAGTACAATACAGGTAAACAAACTCATGCATAAATGAAAATATCTAAAAGATTGAATTTCCATCTTAGTACATTACACATTTCAAATACTCGAGAATCCGGGTGTCCTAAGGATTGAACCCGTCAACCCATTTGAGTACCAGAAAATAACATACACATGAATTTAAAATTTCTAAAGTATAAACTTGACACTATACAGGCCATGTGTCCTTATCCATTCGTGAGTGCATCAAAGCCAAGTCCAAGCTTCTTGAAGCGACCACACTTCCCACTCATATAGGTAGTTCTTTTCCTCATGCACCTGCACATGCATTTTTACAAAAGAACAATTACCTCCTTCACTTGCAGTACCGAGCACACACCTTGGGATGACCGTCTTGTGCTCCAATCTCTTCGAGTGAGCTTCCCCATTGAATTCAACTTCTAACATTGTATTAGAAGGGAATTGGGTATCTCACTGTTAGAGATTTAGATGGACTTTAATCCCATCCCTATCACCGACTTGTGAACCAAGTCCCTAGCTAACCCCTTCGTCAAGTGGTCCGCTAGATTTTGTTGCGACCGAACAAACTCAACCGATATCACCCCATTCGTGATAAGCTCACGAATCATGCTATGTCTAACACCTAAGTGTCTAGACTTGCCATTATACACTTGACTATAAGCTTTAGCCAAAGTAGCCTCACTATCACAACGAATAGAAATTGGTGATATTGGTTTCGGCCATAATGGAATTTCATGGACCAAATTCCTTAGCCATTCCGCTTCTTTACCGGCAGCGGCTAATGCCACAAATTCCGACTCCATAGTCGAACTCGTGATGCAAGTTTGCTTCTTGGAAGCCCATGAGATGACACCTCCCCCACTCGTAGAAGAGTGATCTTCCAAATTGGTAATCCAACTTGCATCCGAATATCCCTCCAAAACCGAAGGAAATTCGACATATGACAAACCATAATCAATGGTTTTCTTCAAGTATTTAAATACTCGCCTTATCGCTTGCCAATGATGAATACTAGGATTACTAGTATACCTACTCAACTTTCCTATGGCAAAAGCGATATCCGCCCTAGTGCACGACAAAAACTCTTTGGTTTCCCAACTTGATTTTGGTCGGTGCCAAAGATCAACATGTCGTCAACATATAAGCAAATAATTACACCGTTACCGGATGTATAAAATTTGCTATATACACACTTGTCCTCTTGGTTTATCATAAAACCGTTGGACAAGATAACCTCATCAAATTTCTGATGCCATTGTTTGGGTGCTTGTTTCAGCCCATACAATGATTTAACAAGTTTATACACATCTTATGCTCCATTCCGGGCATAACAAAACCTTTCGGTTGCCTAAAGCCTTGGATTACTAATCGAGCTTTGAACTTGTCGATTGATCCATCCGCTTTCATCTTCCTTTTGAAGATCTACTTGCATCCCAAAGGTTTGCAACCCGGTGGTAAGTTCGATAATACCCAAGTATTATTCCCCATGATGGAGTCCATCTCATCATGTATTGCTTCTTTCCAGAAAGCAACGTCTTGAGACTTCATAGCCTCATCAAATGATTTTAGATCCTCCTCAACACTATACCAGTAAAGGAATTGGGATCTAATCTCATCTCTTGATCCCTCTACCAAGTATACTTGGAAATCGGGACCAAACGTTGGAACAATTGCTTGTTCTACAACCTCACTAGTTTCACTAGTACTTGGAACTATGTTCTTTGGCCTCGGTATTGAAGATAATCTAGTCTCATCAAAACTTACATCTCTCGATTCTATAACGGTGTGAATCGCTATAGAATCATTAGGTTCAATAACATAGAACCTATATGCTTTGGAATGCTCGGCATATCCAACAAAGATGCATCACCCAAAGCCTTCCTTTTGGGTTCGGGTAATCGAACATCGAACTACTGCTCGACAACCCCAAACTTGAATAAAACTCAAGTTAGGCCTTTGGACCAAAGTTCATATGGGGTAATCTTGTTCCTTTATTGGGAACTCGATTCAGCCAAAAAACCAAGCCTAGCATGGCTTCACCCCAAATCCATCAAACAATTCATTTACAATATAAAGCAATTTATAAAGTAACATAAACATAATTTTAAACAAAATTCATATGCAATATAAACATAATTTAAACAAAATTCATATGTAACATAAACAGAATTTTAAACAAAAATTCATATGCAACATAAACAGAATTTTAAACACAAAATTCATTTGCAGCAAAACAGAATTTTAAACACAAAATTCATTTGTAATATAGACAAAATTTTAAAAACACAATTCATTTGCAACATTAAGCAATTTATAAAGCAACATAAGGCAGTTGAATTTCATCATAAACAAAATTTGAAACAAAATTCTTTCATTCAAATTTAACTTAAACATGTTATTCAACATAAAACCAAATCCTACAAAAGAACCATCCTTTGACAAGATAAACTTGTCCGACTCACAAAATTGCCTATATCCTAAGTTATTCAAGAAGTTACCGGAAACCAAATTCTTTCGAATTTGTGGTACAAACAAAACATCAAAATTCAACTATCTTGCCAAAACTAAATTCTAGCCTAACTAAGCCACGTCCAAGAATGGTAGCACTCGACTCGTTCCCCATGTGTATCATTGATCCGTCTTCAACCGGTTCCATAGAGGCGAACCAACGACGATCTTTGAACACACGACTTGTAACACCCGAGTCGATTCACCAAGCAACATCATCATCCTGCACATAAACAGATTAGGATATTAGTGGTACATAATTCAAATTTGAATTACAAACCAAAGTCAAGAAACTGACATTGCCGTGGGTTTTGATCCTTGGATCCTTGCCCACTACCACTCGTGCTTGCTCCACCCTTATTCTTGACAACCCAACAATCCCGCTTGAGATGGCCGGTCATCCCACATGTCCAACAGGTTAATTTAACCTTCTTGTTGGACCCTTTCTTGGCTTCGTTGAACTTTTGTTTTCCCTTGAAATTATTAGTCTTTCCCACTTCCACCATGTTCACCGAAGGTGCAGAAACCTCCTTTACTTTAGGTTTCTCAGCCTCTTGCGCCCGAAGAGATTTCTCTATGCGCAAGTGACTACCGAGTTGCACAAGAGACAACTCTTCCTTCTTGTGTTTCAACATGTGTTTAAAGTCTTTCCAAGAGGGAGGCAGTTTATCCATTATGCTCGATACGGAGATGGATTCATCCATCTTCATATTATGTTGAGCATATTGGCCTAAAATGCGAAGGAGCTCATTGTATTGCTCCATCACCGGCCTTGAGTCCACCATTTTGTAATTGTTAAAATTACTAACGAGGAACTTCTTACTAGAAGCATCCTCGGCCATGTATTTGGACTCGAGAGAGTCCCATAGCTCTTTGGAGGACTCAACATTTTGATAGATATCGAAAAGGGAGTCACACATACCGTTCAAGATGTGGCCACGACAGATGTAGTCGTCATTCTCCCACTTGCCGCGACGTCGGGTAACCTCCAACGTCTCGTTCTCCATCAGCTCCGGTATAGGGGTGCTTAGCACATACACCACCTTCAAAGTTGTCAACAAGAAGTGCATCTTCTTCTGCCATCTACGGAAGTCCACGCCTTCAAACTTCTCAAGTTTTGTGAACTTGGAAGTCATGTCTCTTACAGTTTGATCACACGCCATTTCTCTTCTTCACGAAACGAAAATATCTCTTACGATTGTTGGAGGAATTCGGTTATGGAATCGTGGAAGAGAAGAGTTATTGTGAGACTATTAGTATAACTTGGATATAACCAGAGATCGCGTAGAGCTCGCTTTCTGTAAGAGATAGTTCGACCCTATTCTGCCCGGGTATCACGAAATTCTCTCGGGGATAATCTCTGATTTTCAGTGTTTCGATTAAGGCAGAAATCGATACATATATATACACTTTAGAAACGTAACCTACGATGTATTGAGTCAGGAAATAATCATCACAATTAATGAGATTGATTGTGTAGTTAAGGACGTCGGTTACTGTTGGGTCACCTAGATTTGAAATTGACTCACCGATGTTCTCCCTTATATCTTACTTAGAATATTTTAGCATGGTTCTTTCAAAGATGACTTGTATAAGGTATCAACTGTTCGGTGAAGTGGAAGATCAACCGGAACCAAACTTGAAGACATTCTACTTGTGGAAAATAGAAGACTCTTCTCTACATCCAACCAAGTCATTAGTCACCGAATTTGTTCTCATAAATTGGTGGACAGCCCATCACCGAATCTGCTCTCACAAATCGGTGGACAACCCATCAACGAATCTGTTCTCACAAATCGGTGAACAATCCATCACCGATCTTGTTCTCACAAATCGGTGAACAACCCCTCCACCGACATTTCCTTTGTCGGTCAGCTTCATCCCACCGATCAGAGTGCTAAAATCGGTGGGATCTATGTGTTATCAAATAAATGATTTTCTCTCTGCAGATTGTTTCAAGTTCCAAAGTCAATTGTATCGGTGAAACTTCATCGGTATGAATGTCTTAGAAAACACATCAAGAAGATCATTTATTATGGGACAATATCCTTTGGCAGATAAAAGTGACTGTTTGTCGTTTTATCTATTATCAGTTAAAGTCCCTTTCTGCAGCATGGGTTCTATTCCTAGTACCTAGTAAAAAGTGATAAAGACATCTCAGCTTTTCAGGAGTCAACATCCTCAGCAAATATGATGATGACAAGTGTCCCAAGCATTTAATGCCTATACACTCCTTGTCACTATAAAAGGAAGAAGATATCCCCATGCAAACCACGCTTTCTGGAATTCTCTCAGTGCAAGAAATCTCCATATTGCTTGATAACTTAATAGCTTTGCTCTCAGTGTTCTTGGTTGTTTTGTTTAGTATACTTAGTGAAAGATTGTTAGAATAGTTTATCTGTTCTTTTCCGCAACAGTCTTTAAGTTTCTTTGTGTAATTCTTGTTGAAAGATTTTCAATAAAAGAATTAAAATTGTGAAAATTTTTGAGTATTGTATTCAACCCCCCTTCTACAATACTTGTTAAGCCATCTGGGACTAACAAGTGGTATCAGAGCAGAAAGTTTAATTCCATAAACTTGATCTGCGATGGCTGCCTCTTCGTCTTCAACCATTGAAAACTCTTTGCAAAACAATTTTTCTGAGAATGGCTCCATAACAAAACCGCCTAAGTTTAATGCTAACAACTTTTCTTTGTGGAAAAGCCGCATGATGCTATTCATGGAAGGAGTGGATACTAGATATCCAACCATTCTCAAAGAGGGACCTATCATCCCCAGAGTTTGGGCTCGCTATGAAACGCAGAGGCCTAGTAAATAAACCATGGAAAAAGAAATCTCTAGTGATTCTGATGAAGAAAAATCCAGTGCTACTGGTCGTTACATCCTCAAAAATCCTAAGAAATATACTGATGAGGAAAAACGGTTGGTTTCTCTTGACTCTAAGCTAAGAGCAATCATTGCACTCTCACTTCCTGATGAGGTCTATCACTCTCTGGTTAACTTTGAAACTGCTAAAAAGATGTGGACCACACTGTGTGTACTGTACGAAGGTACAGTGGAAGTAAAGAAATGTAAAAAGATTGGTCTTATTAGAAAGTATGAACTCTTTGCTTTTGAAAAGGGAGAATCTCTTCCTAGCTACTATAATCGTTTCAACTCTCTTTTAAATGATCTGAAGTTATTGGGCAGAGTCTATGATAATGAGGAAGTCTTAAGTAAGTTCATGGATTGTCTTCCAGATTTTTGGGAGAATATATGTACTTGCATTAAAACTACCAAGGACCTTGAGTTCATGCCCTTAACTGTCATGTATGGAGCTCTCTTCAATTTTGAGCAAACCAAGTTACAAAGGAAATCTTTCATCAAAGAGATAAAGAGCTCTTCTATAGCTCTTGTTAGTGAAAGTTCCAAGAAATCTCAAGATGTTCCTAGAATCACCTATCCTTCATCAGACTCTGACAATGACAGCCAAAATAACTCTACCCACCAAACGGAGGCATATCTTAGTGATGCTGATGATGAAGGTGAGGATATTATGGTTGAACAGTTGTCTGATGAAATGGCAATGATGGCTGGTTCTAAGAACAAGTTTCGTCCTTTCAACAAATCCAGAAATTTTAGAAAATCCTCATCTTCCAAGACTTCATCTGATAAGTCAAATGAAGAGTGTTATAACTGTGGCAAGAAAGGACACTTTGCATCTGAGTGTAGGAGCAAGCGTGTTACTAAGTCTAGGAACCCATCCTCTGACAAATATTCTTCAAAGAATGAGAAACCCAGAAATAATCCTTTCAAATCAACCTTTTCCAAAAAGGATTCCCAATCCTCTTCCTTAGACCATCAGGAGCGTGCTGAGAAGTATAAAGCCAAGTACAAGAAAGAGAAAGAAAGGAATGAGGGTCTTGAAAGAAAAGGAAAAGGTCTAATGGCAGAAACTCATGACTGGGATGAAGAAGACACTTCTGACAGTGATTCTCACAATATGTGCTTCATGGCCATTTCTGAAGAGATGGAAGATTATGAAAAAGCTACCTCTCCAATGGCTTTTGTAGCAACTGGGTGCTTGACAGCTTATGCTCAGGCTTTTGAGCACCATCAAATATGGTATCTGGATAGTGGGTGCTCACGCCACATGACGGGAAACAAATCTCTTCTTATCAACTATGTGCCTGGAAAAGGTCCATCTGTAACTTTTGGTGATAACTCTAAAGGCTATACCAAAGGATATGGAACTCTCACTAATGGATCTGTCACCTTCAATAAAGTGGCCTTTGTTGACGGCCTCATGCATAATCTTCTCAGCATTAGCCAACTGTGTGATCTTGGATATAAAGTTATCTTTGAACTTTGTATATGTACTGTGGTGGACAAGAACTTCAATGTATTGTTATCTGGAAAAAGAATGGAAAATGTCTACATCATTGATATGGGACTAAATAACAATTCTTCCAATGTCTGCTTTGTGTCAGATGACACATCCAAAAGGAACTGGTTGTGGCATAAGCGTCTCTCTCATCTAAATTTCAAAACCCTTCATAAAATCTCCAACAAAGAGCTAGTGACTGGTATGCCAAAGTTGAACTTTGTCAAAGAGAAGCTGTGTGATGCATGTGAAAAAGGGAAGCTCACCAAAACTTCCTTCAAAACCAAGCAATGCTCTTCCATCACTCTTCCTCTCCAGATGCTGCACATGGACCTATGTGGACCAGTCAGCACTCCAAGTCTAGGAGGCAAAAGGTACATTCTTGTAATTGTTGATGAATTTACTAGATATACTTGGGTATCTTTTCTCAGGTATAAAAGTGATGCAACTGAAGAAATCATCAATTTTATCAAGAAAAATGAAGTTCTTAATGGTCAACTTGTTCGTTCGGTAAGAAGTGATAACGACACTGAATTCAGAAACAGTGCTCTTGAAGACTTCTTCACTGAGAAAGGAATTGTAACATCCTGAATTTTCGTTAATAGTATTTTAATGAGAATTGGGATTTATTTGTATTTTGACTAACCTTGAATTATATGGAAGCTTTATAATTCAATAGGGTTAAAATGCAAGGGATTTAAAGTTGGATGTTACTTGTGGGAATATTGGAAATTGAGGGGGGTGTTGGGTCACTTTTGGAAGTATGTAGGGATAAAGGTTAAAAGGAATGAGATATTATCGCATTTTCTTGTTTTGGAGTCGGCAAGAAGAGCAGAGAGAAAGGAAATAGAGAGAAAAGAGAGAAAGAAAGGAAAGAAACTTGGATCATCAAATTGGTAAGGATTTGTGTTGGTTTCTGATATAATTTGTTATAGATGTTGGGTTGTAAACGAATCTGCTTGTTGATTAGGTTTCCAGAAATCAGTAACAACGGATTGGAATCGAAATCGTGCGGAAAAGTGGGTTTTTGCAAATAAGGTGAGTTCATTCGATTCTTTGTACAAATCAGTGTTTTTAAGTTATAGTAACCTTGGTATATTTGTATGAACTGACTGAGGATTGATTAGAATGAGTAGATTGAACTAATTTCACAAGTTAAGTCAATTTGTGGACTTGTTGAAATGAACTGTACGTAGTCCCGATGTATGAAGTCCCGGTACTTATGAGTTCCAGTGAAGTCCCGGTACTTATGAGTTCCGGTGAAGTCCCGGTACATGTGTTGACTACCGGGAGTTGGGGATACCGGGAGTTGGGAATACCGGGAGTTGGATAAAAAGAGTCAGTTTACATATTTTGGTAATAGATCTTGGATATGAACTTAAGAATATAATAGTTAAGGTATCCAGAGACTTTGTATTATCTGTACTATTCTAGAAATTGGAAAGTATAGTTTCGTTAATCGTGGAAATGTGCGATTTAAGAATTGACATATATCTTATGTTACTTGAACATATGTACTTTTAAATAGTAGTATGTTAGGTTTATAGACTGCGCTAGTATGATGCTACGCAGGAATGTGTTAAGTGTAATGGATCCATAGGCACTAGCTTGATATAAACACATGGAATTGATGTGAGTAATCATAATTCCAGTGTGTGTATTGTAAATGTGGAATTGATGTGAGTAATCGTAATTCCTATTTGCATTTATATGAAATAAGGAATTGATGTGAGTAATCGTAAATCCTGTGTGTATGTGAAATAAGGAATTGATGTGAGTAATCGTAATTCCTGTGTGTATGTGAAATAAGGAATTGATGTGAGTAATCGTAATTCCTATTTGCATTATTGAGAAATCATGGGATTGATGTGAGTAATCGTAATTCCTGATTTCTTAGGATGAATAGAGATTGACATGAGTAATTGTAATCTCTACATCCTTTCTAATAAATAGGCATATGTAATTGCGATTTATTAGATGAGAGCATTGATCTAGAATCTGGGATTGATTCGTAGTAGGCTCTGGTTTGTGATATTATGACTTACTGAAGGTTAATCATAGTTATGAGATCGGGTAGGTTTCCGCTGTAGAGATTGAGCACGTGTACGATAAGATGGGTGAAACAGGTTTGATTTATCTGTGGATATTTTAATTGTTGGATTTTAATTTGAATTGATTGTTCTCACTAGGCGAAAGCCTAATGTTTCAAGTTGAATTTTCTTACCAGGTACAAGCTCCGGGAAGTAAGCAAGGATGTGTGATGAGAACTTTTGGAAAGATTCAAACTTAGAGATGACGGAGGATCTAGCTATTCTTTTGATGTTTTTGGGACAAAGGCTAGATAACTTAGTTAATCTGATTATGATGTATGATTAGATTAATAGGTTATTTGAGTTAGATGCGTTGTATATAAAACCTTTACAATTGATCCTCAGGTTATCAAAGTTTGAAGTTTTATGATCATAACTTGTGTATTATTCAAGGTTTAAATTGGCCCCGTTTTTTTTAGGGCGTTACAGGAATTTCTCAAAACTTCTCTGCAGTCCGAACGCCTCAGCAAAATGGAGTGGTGGAAAGGAAAAACAGAACTCTATGTGAGGCTGCAAGATCCATGCTAAGTGAATCCAACCTACCCACCTATTTTTGGGCTGAAGCTGTTAATACTGCTTGCTTTACCCAAAATAGGTCAGTGATATCCAAAAGACATGATAAAACCCCATATGAAGTTTTCCATGGCAGAAAACCAAATATTGGCTTTCTTCATGTTTTTGGCTGTGTGTGCTTCATTCTAAATGATCGTGATAATCTTGGAAAATTTGATCCCAAAGCTGATGAGGGAATCTTTGTTGGATACTCCCTATCCTCCAAAGCTTATCGTGTGTACAACCTCAGGATAAAATGCATTGATGAGTCTATTCATGTCAAATTTGATGATCTTAGATCATCATCTCTGTCAAATGATGATGATGACTTACACAGATGGATCTCTTCATGCATAGGTGATGCTCCTTTATCAAGCTCCACCGACACTTCCTTCACTCCCTCCAATCCCTCTCCATCAAATAACCAAGTTGGGTCATCCGCTATTACTCCCACCGAAATTGACCATGTCTCCACCGATGTACCTTCTCCCACCGACGAACAACCCTCCACCGACCCAATTTCTTCCACCGAAGATATTGTCTGCCACCGAACCTATGATCCCACTCCATCTTCACCCCTAACACAAAATATTCCACCACCTTTACCTCCTGCAACCAAATGGACCAAAGATCACCCCATAGATCAAATCATCGGTGATCAACAAGCAGGTGTCCAAACACGTAGAGGAGTTGGAAATATTTGTCTCTATGTGAATTTTCTCTCTCTCTTATTGAACCCAAGAAGATTGATGAAGCTCTTGCAGATCCCTGTTGGATCACTGCCATGCAAGAAGAGCTTTCTCAATTTAAGAGAAACAAAGTTTGGAGATTAGTTCCCAGACCCCGAAAGAAAACAATCATTGGAACCAAATGGATCTTCCGAAATAAGATGGATGAAGATGGTACAGTTATCAGAAATAAAGCCATACTGGTTGCTCAAGGATACCGACAGGAAGAAGGCATTGATTATGATGAAACTTTTGCCCCTGTTGCAAGACTTGAAGCAATAAGAATCTTTCTGGCTCATGCTGCCTACCGAAATTTCAGAGTCTTTCAAATGGATGTCAAAAGTGCCTTCCTCAATGGAGAACTTGCAGAGGAAGTCTATGTGAAACAACCTCCTGGATTTGAAGATCCAGCTCATCCAGCCTATGTGTACAGACTGGACAAGGCCCTTTATGGTCCCAAACAAGCTCCACGTGCTTGGTATGACACACTTGCAAATTTCCTTCTAAAGCATGGATATTCCAGAGGTAAAATTGACAATACTCTCTTCATCAAAGAGACCTCAGGTAACCTTATTCTTGTCCAAAACTATGTTGATGACATCATCTTTGGTGCCACTGATGAGTCACTATGTGATGAGTTTGCTTCTCTCATGATGAGTGAATATATTCGTGATCTTCTGAAGAAAATATAATTTTTTAGATAGTTCTCCTATGAAAACTCCCATGGCACCACCTTTGAAACTCAATGCTGATCTTAACGGTGAATCTGTGGATGTTACCCTTTATCGAGGCATGATTGGTTCTCTTCTGTACTTAACTGCTAGCAGACTGGACATTATGTTTGCTACTTGTCTACGTGCCCGTTATCAAGCCAATCCAAAAGAATCACATTTAAAGGCTGTAAAACGGATTTTTCGGTATCTCAAGGGTACCTTGCACTTGGGTCTTTGGTATCCCAAAGTCTCAGGTTTCGAACTAATTGGGTATTCAGATTCAGATTATGCAGGTTCCCAGATTGATAGAAAAAGCACTACAGGAAGTTGTCAGCTTCTTGGTGGCAAATTGGTAAGTTGGTCTAACAAGAAACAAAACTCTGTGTCAACCTCTACTGCTGAGGCTGAATATGTAGCTGCTGGAAGCTGTTGTGCTCAGATCCTGTGGATGAGAAATCAACTCAGGGACTATGCTCAAATCTACTCCAAAATCCCAATTCTGTGTGATAACTCAAGTGCAATAGCTATTGCAAACAACCCAGTTCTTCATTCCAGATCAAAGCACATAGATATCAGATATCATTTCATCAGGGACCACATTTCCAAAGGTGACATTGAGCTACATTTCATTCCCACCGATCTACAGCTTGCTGATCTGTTCACCAAACCCCTAGATGAAGCCAGGTTCAACTTCCTAATAAGTGAACTTGGCATGTGCAATTTTCAATAACTGTGTGTCCTCACTGTCCACCGATCTCACATCGGTGGACACTCTCTCCTTCTCTCTTCTTCTACCGAAATCACATCGGTGGACACTCTCTCCTTCTCTCTTCTTCTACCGAAATCACATCGGTGGACACTCTCTCCTTCTCTCTTCTTCTACCGAAATCACATCGGTGGACACTCTCTCCTTCTCTCTTCTTCTACCAAAATCACATCGGTGGACACTCTCTCCTTATCTCTTCTTCCACCAAAGTCTCATCGGTGGACACTCTCTTCTTTCCTCTTTCTACACCGAAATCAGTGAAATTATGTTCCACCGAAATGCCACAGAGTGATTCCATTCACCGACGTCTACACTTCTTCCACCGACATATCATCGGTGGACATTCTATTCTTTCCTCTGTTTACACCGAACGCACATCATTCTCACCACCGACATATAAACCACCCTTTCGGTAAAACATCTACTACCGACATCTCTTTGTCGGTGAAATTATGTTCCACCGAAATGCCCACAAAGTGATTCTTCCACCGACAACTATACATCTTCCACCGAATCTCATCATCGGTAACATCATCCTACCGACGTCTCATCATCCCCATCGGTAAGATCTGTCCACCGAATTCCTACCTTATCCCTTACGCTTCCCCATGCTCTCATAACCCCTAAGACCCTAGTTGTCAGTGACTTTGACCATCCCTTTTTCATGAAAAACCCTTTCAACCACATACCCCGAAACCCTAATCATTACCTTTTCAATTTATTTGATTTTTTTTTTAACCGTTCCCTCCTCACTTATTTCTTTTTAAATTCTTCTCAACCCTTCACCTTCCTTCTATATATACGACCCCTCGCCCTCCTTCTTCCTTTTCTCATTTTCGAAACCTGCAACTCCTCCTCCACTTTCTTACTTCCTATCATTCCCATTATCACAATGGCACCCACCAAGACACCTACATGCTTTGAAGACCTCATCTTCAACCCTTGCAACCATGTAGCAAGGTTCGAATACGATCCCGCACATCCCGAGTTCAACACCATTACCAAGTTTTTAACCCGCTCACCTCTTCTCCATGCTTTCTCTTACAACCCAAAGATGAGCAAAATGCTCATTGGCAGCTTTTGGCTTTCCTATGTGTATGATATTTCAAATGAAGCCATTCATGCCTCTATCTTTTCTGACGAAGAGGGTGATCACGATGTTACTTTTGGAGTAGATGATGTCCGTCGTGCTCTCCGAATCGAAGCCTTTTCTGAATACGATGACTTGCATGTCGACAATTTTCTTGAGCAAGTCATCAGCGCTATTGGCTATGTCCAACCTTCTGAGGATAAAGCTTCCAAGTCCTCTAAAGGACCAGGTACCCTTCTTCGCAAAAACATGGGTGGGGTTTGGAACTTCTTCTTTGCTCATGTGATCCACTGTCTCTCTAGAAAGACAAGTGGTCAAGACCAATCCCCATCTTATATTACAAAGCTCTCTCATGCTCTAATTTTTCAAAGAAAGGTGGACTTTGCTCAGTATTTCTTTACTGAGCTGACTGAAGTAATCAAACACTCGAAAAGATGTTATGTCGCATATCCTCGTTTCATCTCTATGATTCTTCACCACAAGCTCGGTGCGGCGTTGGATGCGGATCGTAAGTCCAAAACTCCTCGCTTCATCTACGATTGGTCATCACCCATTGTTGGCCAAAAGACGCTCAATATTGGACATCTCACTACGATTGGTCATCACCCATTGTTGGCCAAAAGACGCTCAATATTGGACATCTCACTACTGATCTCCCCATAGTCCAAAATTAATGTCGTCATCAAACGGTTATACCAACCTCGAAAAGCGTTACCGCAAGTCTGCCTTCCAATTACCATCAATACAATTACCTTGCTACCGATATCATTCGGCCCTTAATACCAACACGCGTGGAATACTCAACCTTCCACCGTCGAAGTGTTACACGCACTTACCTTTAACTAGGTTACATACCCTTTCCAATGTCCTATTGAGTTCAAGGTTTTCAAGCACGTCATTCAATAAATATGCCAATTAAATCAAAACTATTCACAATATATTTTCAACATCAAGATTTTCATCTCAAATACACGTACGCAATAAGACTACTACTATTATCAGTTCGGTAGTTACGTAAAACTGGACACGCTCGTCCCTCATATGAAAATCATGTTGAAAATCATTTCGTTGCAGTTCAATTTACCCACAAAACGCAAAAGCATAATAAACAATTTATTTGAAATGAACCGCCACGGTTCTAGTATGGATTGACTCGCGACGTGCATGTAAAGTGACTGCTCGACCTTTAACAGGGTGCAACACAAGGTGTGCACGTATTTCAGAAGAGGTCCAAACGACATTTGACTCCAAAATTTCCTTGTCAACCATAAAACGGCATGAAGCAAGGTTTACAAACAAAATTTTGCGCGCGTCAGTTTATTACACAAAACGATGGAACGGTTTACCAATATTCTTAGTCAAAACACAAAAGGACTTGTGTAATTTCCTTAGTTAATACAAAAACCCATACGTTTCCATCACACGAAAATATCGACTAAAACATTAAACAACTTCACATTGGGGTAGACATGCAAGCTTGTAACATTACCATTAAAATTTCTTTAAAACGAAATTACATGCATCAAACAGTTCGCGACCAATTTTCCTAAAGAGGAAACTCTTTAAATCAATTTCTCAAAATTTCCCGTCCGGTCCTATAATGCCATTTGAATAAAACGTCTTTGGCAAACTTGCACACAACAGTGCGTTATTCCAAAACATATGAGGAAATAAGTGTTACTAATTTGTTGACACCAAAAGGTTCAACTTATTTTCAAATCCCAAATTGTACCAACGATGCGCGTCAAAGTTCAAAACATAAGAAATTATACGCACCAAAATTTTATACAACAATTTTCTAAAATCTTCATCACGAAGCAATTCCTCAAAGTTTCGTACTTGGAACACAAAACGTCAAAACGTAAATGCTAAAAATGTATTTGTCAAAAATACCCCAAGTACACATTTCCTCCAAACCAAAAGGTTTTCCATTTTCCAAAACAATCGGCAAACCAAAATTAACCAAATGTCGACGACTCAGGCATTTATATTCTCAAAATATAAAGTATTTCAAACTTAAGCATGGTTTTCATATACCAAAACACCCCTTTGACCAAATGGTCATCATTTATACAATGAGTTACTAAAATAATTTCACTCACGATTCGTTCAACAAGTGACGAGAAATAATGGTTACCAAGCTATGCATACCCCTAAGTCGATATAACGTCTTTTCATGAAATGATACTAAAACATTTAACTGACCAAAAATGCACCAAACAATTTGTTATGAATATTACCAAAATATCCTTTCATGCATCACTTAAGTCATGCATAAATCAATCCATACACTGAACTATATGCAACAACTTACTTAGTAATACAAACTTTTGAAAGAAAAGCTACGCGACACTAAAGTTCCAAACGCCCAACATAACTTATAAACCTTTCACACAAGAACATAGAGTATGCACATTGTAAAATTGTACTCACACGATACAAAATGTCGTACACAAAACTCTATGAAATTCAACGAACTCAATGACTCCAAGTCAACAAAATAGCACTAAACATTGTGCTCTCAAAGTCAAATTGCTAAGAGCAAAATCATGAACGAGACGCCAAAATTTCAAAAATCCTCTTCTAGGACGATACTATATACACAACACCGTTTAACAAACTCATATTAAACAGATTCTCAAAATAGCTTCATAAAGATACCACGGTAGTTAACTTTCCGTCCAAACTTTAACATATGTGGAGGAGATCCGATGTTAAAGTTATGAGCCGTAGTTACTTGTCTACCATCTTAGACAACATAAAACACGAACATCAATATACCCGAAAGAAACGTTGGACAACAACAACATGAAACAAATTCTGACGGAGTTTGCAACCCCCGACATAAGATGGTTCATGTACGTCCAAAACCAAAAATCCAAAATATTGTGTGTGCTAAACATTTGTCAAAATTTGTAACACAATTCTCATAAGAATTTGAACACACAAAATTTTTAATACAATTTATTTCCAAAATAAACTTGGTGCAAAATCTAGTCGGCAGTTAACATTTCAGCTCATACTCCACCAAAATTCTTCTGTCTACTATTGTCATCCGGATAATCAAACTTCTTAAGGCAAGTTAGGTGATACATCAATTAACCTTACGGTTTTTTTTCCTCAAATCAAAGTCAGCTCAATAAGCCTATGGTTCTAATTCGACCTTCAATTTCGACCCAAAACGGTCTACTTAAAACAAATATCATGCTTATCGTCACTCCAAGTGACAATTACTAGAATCGTCCATCTCTTCCAACGACTACTAGTTTAGAACCTTCTTCACTACCCCAACGATCATCACATGAAAACAATTCAAGTATGCACATGCACTAGTAGGTTCACCATGACACTGGCCAAGTGTCACTATGAACGCACCGTACATGATTATCCTTGTTACCCTCGATGCGATTCTCGTTTCTAACAACATTCATCGACATCAAAACATCTTATCTTAAAGTGCCTAAAGGTGAATTTCACTCTCATTTACTTAAACAAACACTAGTTTGAGTCTAGGTATCCAAAATCAACACCTAAATCTCTCAAACTTATGCTCTGATACCAACTTGTAACACCCCCAAATTTGGAAAGAGCAACTAATTTAAAATTTTTGATATTACATCTGAAACAATAAGTAAAATACTTCCAATTACAAATAATGGTTATCTCCAAGCAAAACATACTACTTAAGTCTTAGTACCAAGACTAAACTCGCTTCGGACACCGCTTATTCCAAATACAAGTGCTACTTTCTAAGGGTAATTGCGGAACATAACTTAAGCTATTCACCTCTCGTGCACTATACTAGCATTCGCCACTTCACGGTGTAGCTAGAGTTACCCCAACCTGAGCCTGTTGCACATGCCGACAAAATAAAAGAAATAGAAAGTGTTAGGCTTACGCCTAGTGAGTTCAAGCGTTTTATCATGACTATATATAAAACATAAATCGTAAGAGTAAAAGCTATAGTCATGATTTCAAAAGAGTTTACTTTAAATCCAACCAACCATTTTCAATTTCCACATTTCCACGAGAAAGTCCTCAAAAGTTATAATACGTTTTCCAAACTGTCTTACTTTCACAAATAACTTGAAATACGTGAATAAGTCTAGTTTAGACAAATCCTTCAAATACAGTTGATAATATATATGTCCAACTCACCAAACATGGAAATCGTCCCTGAAATATAACTCTTTATTAAACATAAAACGAAGCAATACTCACACAACCGTAAAATGTGATAAATATCAAATATCATAAACGGGAAGACACGTATCCGTTGAAGGTGGAGGTAACACAAATACCCAAACATCATATACGGATGAGATATAAACCACACTTACGTACCATGGAAAATAATTCATATAAATAGAACACGTCACCGAAAACATGAGTAGTAACAAATACCCAAAACAACACCTTTCGGTGACGGGGGAGACCCGTATACATCGCACGTGACGGAACACCAAAGTGGGTCACTTACTATGTAATAAAAACACCCACGTGGCTAATCTCGTAAACTAGGCTCAATCACTCCAGGTCTATTGCCCGCGAGACTAGGGAGCTCCCCAACTTCAACCATTCCAGGTCTATACGTTGGGTCACTCCAAATCCACAACAGCACATTGGGATTACACCTTACTGCCCGTGAGACGACGCCCGACCATGTAGGCCCACGCCTTACTTATCACGGATCCTGATGCCTATCCCGTGCTACATGACTCAATCACTCCAGATCTATTGCCATTACTATGCCTATGGATCCATGGCTAACAAGGTCTAACACATTACACGACTCCAAACATATAAACAAATGCAATTAAACATGCAATTCCCAAATAACATAAATCATAATTCAAAACTCAACTCTGATGCTATAGACACGGACACTTGTTCTCAAGTCGTAATAAAGCCCAATACTGAGCCACAAGCTCAACCAATTCGAAAGATAATTCATAAAAGTCATAAAATGTCATTAAGTACAACAACACACACCGGTTGCCGGTGAGTACTTCAAATCCATGAAAACTCGAAATAAAATCTTGGATCGAGATAACCCTCATTTCCAAAGAGGACTCACACCCTTAATATTCTCAAATGACCCATAACACTAAAAGTGCATTTCACAAATGGTTTATTAAAATCATTTACACAAACTTTATTAAACCATCAAATAATCTTCATTTTGAGCAAATAATCTTTTAAAGACAATTTATGGTTTCTAACCATCTAAACATCCAAAAGTCCCAAATATGGGTGTTTTACACATTTATGAAGATAACATTTTAAAAGAGTTAAATCTACCAAATAATTCAACCATATACATTTTCAAGTAAAATACACACATATTTGTAAAATACTCATTTTGGCATGTACAACGTTTTCGCAAAGTAACTTGAACTCACCTTGCTAGATTTAGCTAAATCTAGAGTTTCTCCAACGGAAGCTCCTTTGATGAAGTTTGCATCCTCAAGCCAAAACTTAGATTTATGAAACCCCAACCATCAATATCACAATCCTACCATAAGGTATCATCATCCATCCATAACATACCAAAATACCCATTTCATACCAAACCCTAGTTTTATACATGAAGGGGATAACGATTTTCCCAATCAATCACCACCAAAATCGACCCATAACACTACAATAAGGAAATAAAGTGAAATATAACGATAATCTAACTAGAAATTACCTTAATCACTTGAATCCTCCAAAAGAGAGCTCCAAAACTTCCAACGACTCTAAGCTCCAAAAAATGAACATCAATGGTGGAGTGGGTTGGTTCAAGTGGAGAGGATGAAGAGGAGATGGGAGGATTTGTGGTTAACTTGGGGTGAGAAACCGATTTGGTGAGAGGGCGATTTTTAGAGAGAGAGCCGAGAGGGTTTGAGAGTGAGAGTGAAAAATGAGGAAGAAGAAAGAAGAAAAAGGGTTTTAAAACCTTCTGGAGTCCGACGGCGAAAGTGACACGGCGAGAGTGACCATGTCACTCTCGCGAGTGTCATACTCGCTGAACCTAAAAAAAAACCCTCGGTACAAAACCAGCGAGAGTGACACGGCGAGAGTGACACAAGTGTCACTTTCGCTGGTCACTTTAGCCGAGATTGTACCGAAAGTTGTTTTGGCCATAACTTCTTCGTTTTAGCTCCGTTTTTGCTCCGGAAAGGCCTGTTGGACTTGTATTTGAATTCTCCATCCAACAAGACTATCAAATCTAGGATTTAACTCCAAATCCTATTTTCCATAATTTTCTTAAAAGATCGATTCCTCACTAAATCGAAGTTGTACTTATCCGAAATTACGGGTGTTACAATCCTCCCAACCTTAGGATGATTTCGTCCTCGAAATCTACATCCTTTACAATCCAAAACCAACCGACTTACTGTCGACCATAATTAATCAATTCCTAACCGGAATCTAAATTCCCCACACAGACTTATAAAAGGCAATTCCTCGAATAATTTCTTACCAACAAAATCCCTTCAAGTACACAGTACTTATGTTCGGATAAATATTCCCACCATCGGGAAACTCCCAACCAAACGATTCCGGTCGTCTCCCAACCTTAGGATGTTCCATACTTCCCGGTTTCAGTTTTCGACTCTAATTCATCCCAAGGTTTGTTCACTAACGCACCCAACTGAATCATCAAATTCGATCATTCCTACCATTAACTGCCGATTAACTCCAACAAGTTCTATTGGACTCCAAAATTCATCTCACACGAATCATTATCTGACAGGTTCATTAATCACACCCGAAGGTGAGCATCTTAAGGTTACTACTACCATTTCCCTCATTCCTTTAAAATCGGGCTACAGTCCCCCGAGTACACTAAGGTGCTTGGCCTCAAGCCCAAAAGTCGACACCTAATTATATCACCAAACTCGGAACATTCGAGTTCCGTTTACCGAGGGTTTCCACAAAATTAATGTCGTCATCAAACGGTTATACCAACCTCGAAAAGCGTTACCGCAAGTCTGCCTTCCAATTACCATCAATACAATTACCTTGCTACCGATATCATTCGGCCCTTAATACCAACACGCGTGGAATACTCAACCTTCCACCGTCGAAGTGTTACACGCACTTACCTTTAACTAGGTTACATACCCTTTCCAAGGTCCTATTGAGTTCAAGGTTTTCAAGCACGTCATTCAATAAATATGCCAATTAAATCAAAACTATTCACAATATATTTTCAACATCAAGATTTTCATCTCAAATACACGTACGCAATAAGACTACTACTATTATCAGTTCGGTAGTTACGTAAAACTGGACACGCTCGTCCCTCATATGAAAATCATGTTGAAAATCATTTCGTTGCAGTTCAATTTACCCACAAAACGCAAAAGCATAATAAACAATTTATTTGAAATGAACCGCCACGGTTCTAGTATGGATTGACTCGCGACGTGCATGTAAAGTGACTGCTCGACCTTTAACAGGGTGCAACACAAGGTGTGCACGTATTTCAGAAGAGGTCCAAACGACATTTGACTCCAAAATTTCCTTGTCAACCATAAAACGGCATGAAGCAAGGTTTACAAACAAAATTTTGCGCGCGTCAGTTTATTACACAAAACGATGGAACGGTTTACCAATATTCTTAGTCAAAACACAAAAGGACTTGTGTAATTTCCTTAGTTAATACAAAAACCCATACGTTTCCATCACACGAAAATATCGACTAAAACATTAAACAACTTCACATTGGGGTAGACATGCAAGCTTGTAACATTACCATTAAAATTTCTTTAAAACGAAATTACATGCATCAAACAGTTCGCGACCAATTTTCCTAAAGAGGAAACTCTTTAAATCAATTTCTCAAAATTTCCCGTCCGGTCCTATAATGCCATTTGAATAAAACGTCTTTGGCAAACTTGCACACAACAGTGCGTTATTCCAAAACATATGAGGAAATAAGTGTTACTAATTTGTTGACACCAAAAGGTTCAACTTATTTTCAAATCCCAAATTGTACCAACGATGCGCGTCAAAGTTCAAAACATAAGAAATTATACGCACCAAAATTTTATACAACAATTTTCTAAAATCTTCATCACGAAGCAATTCCTCAAAGTTTCGTACTTGGAACACAAAACGTCAAAACGTAAATGCTAAAAATGTATTTGTCAAAAATACCCCAAGTACACATTTCCTCCAAACCAAAAGGTTTTCCATTTTCCAAAACAATCGGCAAACCAAAATTAACCAAATGTCGACGACTCAGACATTTATATTCTCAAAATATAAAGTATTTCAAACTTAAGCATGGTTTTCATAATACCAAAACACCCCTTTGACCAAATGGTCATCATTTATACAATGAGTTACTAAAATAATTTCACTCACGATTCGTTCAACAAGTGACGAGAAATAATGGTTACCAAGCTATGCATACCCCTAAGTCGATATAACGTCTTTTCATGAAATGATACTAAAACATTTAACTGACCAAAAATGCACCAAACAATTTGTTATGAATATTACCAAAATATCCTTTCATGCATCACTTAAGTCATGCATAAATCAATCCATACACTGAACTATATGCAACAACTTACTTAGTAATACAAACTTTTGAAAGAAAAGCTACGCGACACTAAAGTTCCAAACGCCCAACATAACTTATAAACCTTTCACACAAGAACATAGAGTATGCACATTGTAAAATTGTACTCACACGATACAAAATGTCGTACACAAAACTCTATGAAATTCAACGAACTCAATGACTCCAAGTCAACAAAATAGCACTAAACATTGTGCTCTCAAAGTCAAATTGCTAAGAGCAAAATCATGAACGAGACGCCAAAATTTCAAAAATCCTCTTCTAGGACGATACTATATACACAACACCGTTTAACAAACTCATATTAAACAGATTCTCAAAATAGCTTCATAAAGATACCACGGTAGTTAACTTTCCGTCCAAACTTTAACATATGTGGAGGAGATCCGATGTTAAAGTTATGAGCCGTAGTTACTTGTCTACCATCTTAGACAACATAAAACACGAACATCAATATACCCGAAAGAAACGTTGGACAACAACAACATGAAACAAATTCTGACGGAGTTTGCAACCCCCGACATAAGATGGTTCATGTACGTCCAAAACCAAAAATCCAAAATATTGTGTGTGCTAAACATTTGTCAAAATTTGTAACACAATTCTCATAAGAATTTGAACACACAAAATTTTTAATACAATTTATTTCCAAAATAAACTTGGTGCAAAATCTAGTCGGCAGTTAACATTTCAGCTCATACTCCACCAAAATTCTTCTGTCTACTATTGTCATCCGGATAATCAAACTTCTTAAGGCAAGTTAGGTGATACATCAATTAACCTTACGGTTTTTTTTCCTCAAATCAAAGTCAGCTCAATAAGCCTATGGTTCTAATTCGACCTTCAATTTCGACCCAAAACGGTCTACTTAAAACAAATATCATGCTTATCGTCACTCCAAGTGACAATTACTAGAATCGTCCATCTCTTCCAACGACTACTAGTTTAGAACCTTCTTCACTACCCCAACGATCATCACATGAAAACAATTCAAGTATGCACATGCACTAGTAGGTTCACCATGACACTGGCCAAGTGTCACTATGAACGCACCGTACATGATTATCCTTGTTACCCTCGATGCGATTCTCGTTTCTAACAACATTCATCGACATCAAAACATCTTATCTTAAAGTGCCTAAAGGTGAATTTCACTCTCATTTACTTAAACAAACACTAGTTTGAGTCTAGGTATCCAAAATCAACACCTAAATCTCTCAAACTTATGCTCTGATACCAACTTGTAACACCCCCAAATTTGGAAAGAGCAACTAATTTAAAATTTTTGATATTACATCTGAAACAATAAGTAAAATACTTCCAATTACAAATAATGGTTATCTCCAAGCAAAACATACTACTTAAGTCTTAGTACCAAGACTAAACTCGCTTCGGACACCGCTTATTCCAAATACAAGTGCTACTTTCTAAGGGTAATTGCGGAACATAACTTAAGCTATTCACCTCTCGTGCACTATACTAGCATTCGCCACTTCACGGTGTAGCTAGAGTTACCCCAACCTGAGCCTGTTGCACATGCCGACAAAATAAAAGAAATAGAAAGTGTTAGGCTTACGCCTAGTGAGTTCAAGCGTTTTATCATGACTATATATAAAACATAAATCGTAAGAGTAAAAGCTATAGTCATGATTTCAAAAGAGTTTACTTTAAATCCAACCAACCATTTTCAATTTCCACATTTCCACGAGAAAGTCCTCAAAAGTTATAATACGTTTTCCAAACTGTCTTACTTTCACAAATAACTTGAAATACGTGAATAAGTCTAGTTTAGACAAATCCTTCAAATACAGTTGATAATATATATGTCCAACTCACCAAACATGGAAATCGTCCCTGAAATATAACTCTTTATTAAACATAAAACGAAGCAATACTCACACAACCGTAAAATGTGATAAATATCAAATATCATAAACGGGAAGACACGTATCCGTTGAAGGTGGAGGTAACACAAATACCCAAACATCATATACGGATGAGATATAAACCACACTTACGTACCATGGAAAATAATTCATATAAATAGAACACGTCACCGAAAACATGAGTAGTAACAAATACCCAAAACAACACCTTTCGGTGACGGGGGAGACCCGTATACATCGCACGTGACGGAACACCAAAGTGGGTCACTTACTATGTAATAAAAACACCCACGTGGCTAATCTCGTAAACTAGGCTCAATCACTCCAGGTCTATTGCCCGCGAGACTAGGGAGCTCCCCAACTTCAACCACTCCAGGTCTATACGTTGGGTCACTCCAAATCCACAACAGCACATTGGGATTACACCTTACTGCCCGTGAGACGACGCCCGACCATGTAGGCCCACGCCTTACTTATCACGGATCCTGATGCCTATCTCGTGCTACATGACTCAATCACTCCAGATCTATTGCCATTACTATGCCTATGGATCCATGGCTAACAAGGTCTAACACATTACACGACTCCAAACATATAAACAAATGCAATTAAACATGTAATTCCCAAATAACATAAATCATAATTCAAAACTCAACTCTGATGCTATCGACACGGACACTTGTTCTCAAGTCGTAATAAAGCCCAATACTGAGCCACAAGCTCAACCAATTCGAAAGATAATTCATAAAAGTCATAAAATGTCATTAAGTACAACAACACACACCAGTTGCCGGTGAGTACTTCAAATCCATGAAAACTCGAAATAAAATCTTGGATCGGGATAACCCTCATTTCCAAAGAGGACTCACACCCTTAATATTCTCAAATGACCCATAACACTAAAAGTGCATTTCACAAATGGTTTATTAAAATCATTTACACAAACTTTATTAAACCATCAAATAATCTTCATTTTGAGCAAATAATCTTTTAAAGACAATTTATGGTTTCTAACCATCTAAACATCCAAAAGTCCCAAATATGGGTGTTTTACACATTTATGAAGATAACATTTTAAAAGAGTTAAATCTACCAAATAATTCAACCATATACATTTTCAAGTAAAATACACACATATTTGTAAAATACTCATTTTGGCATGTACAACGTTTTCGCAAAGTAACTTGAACTCACCTTGCTAGATTTAGCTAAATCTAGAGTTTCTCCAACGTAAGCTCCTTTGATGAAGTTTGCATCCTCAAGCCAAAACTTCCAAAACCTAGATTTATGAAACCCCAACCATCAATATCACAATCCTACCATAAGGTATCATCATCCATCCATAACATACCAAAATACCCATTTCATACCAAACCCTAGTTTTATACATGAAGGGGATAACGATTTTCCCAATCAATCACCACCAAAATCGACCCATAACACTACAATAAGGAAATAAAGTGAAATATAACGATAATCTAACTAGAAATTACCTTAATCACTTGAATCCTCCAAAAGAGAGCTCCAAAACTTCCAACGACTCTAAGCTCCAAAAAATGAACATCAATGGTGGAGTGGGTTGGTTCAAGTGGAGAGGATGAAGAGGAGATGGGAGGATTTGTGGTTAACTTGGGGTGAGAAACCGATTTGGTGAGAGGGCGATTTTTAGAGAGAGAGCCGAGAGGGTTTGAGAGTGAGAGTGAAAAATGAGGAAGAAGAAAGAAGAAAAAGGGTTTTAAAACCTTCTGGAGTCCGACGGCGAAAGTGACACGGCGAGAGTGACCATGTCACTCTCGCGAGTGTCATACTCGCTGAACCTAAAAAAAAACCCTCGGTACAAAACCAGCGAGAGTGACACAAGTGTCACTTTCGCTGGTCACTTTAGCCGAGATTGTACCGAAAGTTGTTTTGGCCATAACTTCTTCGTTTTAGCTCCGTTTTGCTCCGGAAAGGCCTGTTGGACTTGTATTTGAATTCTCCATCCAACAAGACTATCAAATCTAGGATTTAACTCCAAATCCTATTTTCCATAATTTTCTTAAAAGATCGATTCCTCACTAAATCGAAGTTGTACTTATCCGAAATTACGGGTGTTACAGACCTCCCAACCTTAGGATGATTTCGTCCTCGATTAAGAGATCTATCATCAACGAGCCTTCACCTGCCACCAAAATACCTTCTTCCTCCACCGAAACACCTGCAACCTCTATCGAAAAATCACCACAACACACCGAAGCTCCTCTTATGACCTCACCAAAAACCTCTCCACCACCGATTTTATCAAAGTCTCTGATCTCTTCACCTCCACCGAAATCCTCACCACCACCGATTCAAGAGAAATCGGTGGAAATCCCTGCACATGCTGAGGGGGAGCAAGGATCCAAAATACCTAAGGATAAAGGAAAGAAACTACACTCTGCCGAACAAGAAGCAGCAGAACAAAGGAAAAAGAAAGAGTTAGCTAAGTATGGGGCCCGACCTGAGGGTGCTCAAAGCCTAAAGCTAAAGCCTGTTTCTCAAGTTTCTACCACAGATCTTGGTCTATCTCCTCAAGAAATTGAAGAGGCTAGACTTGCTCAAAAAGCTTTGGATGATTCTAAAGCTCTCTCTTTAAAGGCTGCCGAAGAAGAAGCAGCAAAAGCAAAATCTACGGATGCCATCCAAATTCAGAAATCGGTGTTGAGTGCTCTTGAAGAAGAAAGAGATGATGAAATAAGTTGGTACAAAAAGACCATGCACCACCGACTTAGCAGATCCCCGATCTCGAACGTCAAAATTGCTACATCCAAAGCCAACCCGAAAGATGTCAGATTAATCATTGATAGAGAGATGGTTCGATGAAAAGTGTAAGAGATATCCACATCAAACATTTCGGCCTTCCCGAATGGTATGAAATCTCTCAACACTTACTCAGAAGTGCAAACCCTAAGAAAGACATCTTTATAAAATGCATTGGTAGACTGATGGAAAAGATGAAAGATATCAAAAGAAAACACAACATAGTTCTATCCGCAGAAGAAAGGGCAAAACTTCAATCAATGAAAGAGGATGTCCGTCTTCCCATTGTCAAGAATCCTATCGACAAAGTGTTCAAAGAAATGGCAGCTGAAGGGAAGATTCCAAATATAAGCAATCTAAACTTTTCCCTTCCTACTTCTGTGCCTCATCCTACCACAACTTTGAGCCTTGCACCGATACCTGGACTATTCTTCAATGATGGTTTTGGTCGTCGAGCATTTTTCAGATTTGCTCAAATACCCATCGCCGATACCATATTTCTTCAAGGCATCTCCAACCTCTTTCCCAACATCCCCGAAGCTCAACCTTTCTACCGAAACCTGATGGACGAAATCAAACAACGACAAACTTCCAAGAAATAGGTTCTCTCTCTCAATTGTACTTGTAAAAGATTTTTTCTCTTCTTAACGAATGTACGAGAAAACTTATCTAAATACAAGTACCTTTCTATTTGAATTTTGTTGGTACATAGCTTTACTTTCAATTACTTGTAAATACAGTATATAGTATACATACTCATACAAAAGAAAAATAGATCAAAAGAACAAAAAGAATGGTCTGTGTGAAAAGAACCCAAAAAGAGTAAAAAGGGTCAAAATGCATTTTACTTTTCTATACTCTTAAATATTCTATGGGAAGAGCTCAAATTCAAATAGGGGGAGATTGTTGGGTCACCTAGATTTGAAATTGACTCACCGATGTTCTCTCTTATATCTTACTTAGAATATTTTAGCATGGTTCTTTCAAAGATGACTTGTACAAGGTATCAACTGTTCGGTGAAGTCGAAGATCAACCGGAACCAAACTTGAAGACATTCTACTTGTGGAAAATAGAAGACTCTTCTCTACATCCAACCAAGTCATTAGTCACCGAATTTGTTCTCATAAATCGGTGGACAGCCCATCACCGAATCTGCTCTCACAAATCGGTGGACAACCCATCACCGAATCTGTTCTCACAAATCGGTGAACAATCCATCACCGATCTTGTTCTCACAAATCGGTGAACGAGCCCTCCACCGACATTTCCTTTGTCGGTCAGCTTCATCCCACCGATCAGAGTGCTAAAATCGGTGGGATCTATGTGTTATCAAATAAATGATTTTCTCTCTGCAGATTGTTTCAAGTTCCAAAGTCAATTGTATCGGTGAAACTTCATCGGTATGAATGTCTTAGAAAACACATCAAGAAGATCATTTATTACGGGACAATATCATTTGGCAGATAAAAGTGACTGTTTGTCGTTTTATCTATTATCAGTTAAAGTCCCTTTCTGCAGCATGGGTTCTATTCCTAGTACCTAGTAAAAAGTGATAAAGACATCTCAGCTTTTCAGGAGTCAACATCCTCAGCAAATATGATGATGACAAGTGTCCCAAGCATTTAATGCCTATACACTCCTTGTCACTATAAAAGGAAGAAGATATCCCCATGCAAACCACGCTTTCTGGAATTCTCTCAGTGCAAGAAATCTCCATATTGCTTGATAACTTAATAGCTTTGCTCTCAGTGTTCTTGGTTGTTTTGTTTAGTATACTTAGTGAAAGATTGTTAGAATAGTTTATCTGTTCTTTTCTGCAACAGTCTTTAAGTTTCTTTGTGTAATTCTAGTTGAAAGATTTTCAATAAAAGAATTAAAATTGTGAAATTTTTTGAGTATTGTATTCAACCCCCCCTTCTACAATACTTGTTAAGCCATCTGGGACCAACAAGTGGTATCAGAGCAGAAAGTTTAATTCCATAAACTTGATCTGCGATCTGGGACTAACAACCCCATTATTACCTTTGTGAATCCAATTACACAAAATGACCCATGATTTCACTAAAATCACCAACATAATTTTTACTCAAATTTTAAACAACCTTTGGGATGTCAGGTGTCACTAGGGGTGAGCACATACCCGCCTAAAATTCATGGAACCGGAACCGACGGTTCCTAGAATGAAGGAACCGGAACCGCTTACATCGGTTCTTTATATTTTGGAACCGGAACCGGAACATCGGTTCTGGGTACCCAATGTCAATTTTTTTATTTTAACAATTCATACACTAAAATTGTAATTTTAAGTCTATTGCAAACTATAAAGTACCAACATAAAGTAATAAATACAATAAATGGTGAAAAATAATCCGTCAAAAACTAATTATTACATAAATAAATTAGAAACTCTCGAGTATTGAGTCTTTACATTAATAAAGCGACTTCCATAATAATTCACACCTTTACGTCAAGTCGTCAACACTTCAAATAAAACACGATGAAAACGAATAAAAGTAAAACACTTAATAAAGATACAAAACTAATACCACATCATTAAATATTTAAATATAATAAATATATAAATAGTTTTTATTAAAAAAAATAGCAGGACCGGATACCCAGCGGGTAACGGTTCCAAAAAAAATGAGAACCACAGTCTTAATTGGTTCCGTACTTTAGGAACCGAAACCGAAACCAATCACATCGGTTTCGGTTCTGAAACCGGCAGTTTCAGAGCGGTTCCGATTCCAAAGACGGATACCCAGTTCTGATGCTCACACCTGCTGTCACCGTTGGATTAACAGACTCCACCACGGAAATTATGATCCGAAATACAGAGGATCACGTACTCCCATCAAACGTGATATCTCTCGAACAATCCTGGCCCTTCGTCACACTATTTCTCTGCCTAAAACCTTTCAGAACTCTCTAGAACCCCTTCACATTTTCATCCCTGTGCAAAAGGCCTCTTAACATCGATTTTTTCGTGTGAAACATTCAGAAAGCCTTTTCCTGCTGATTTACGTTTTGAATTTTGATTGCGGTTGTGGTTAGAAAAATGGAAGGCGATTTTGACTTTCCGGCAGTCAGAGAGATGAACGACGAAATGATGGATGATATGCCGTATGATGCTCCTGTGACTTTGAAGGTTGGAGAAGAAAAGGAGATCGGTAAACAAGGCTTGAAGAAAAAACTTCTTAAAGAAGGTGAAGGTTGGGAAACTCCCGACAATGGCGACGAGGTCGAAGGTATAATAATTCCAACTAAATGCTGCTTCTGCTAATAGTTTTTTGTTCTGAAACTCGTAATTGTATCGATTCTGATTTCGATCCGAGTTTTTGACAGTTCATTATACCGGAACTTTGCTTGACGGGACTCAGTTTGATTCGAGTCGTGATCGGGGAACTCCGTTCAAGTTCACTCTTGGTCAAGGTGAGAATTCATCGTTTGAGTCTTAAAATCATTAGATAACATTATTTTGTGATGCGGTTTGAATAGAGTTTTTCATATCGTGGTCTAATGTATTATCTCCGTGTTGATTCTGGTAATGCATTATACATTAGCATGTAATATACATGATCGGTAAACTAGTGTGAAGCTTGGTGCTATTCTCTATTCATATCGTGATCTAATGTATTAACCTTCGTGTTGATTCTGGTAATGCATTATACATTAACGTGGAATATAACATGATTGGTAAATGTTAGAATCGTAGAGTTGATTGATAGAGAGACACGAGAGATGGCTGAATCGGCCGTTTTCATATAATGAGAGAGTAATACAAGTAAAGTGTCTAACCTAGACAAGGAACCCTAAAAGCCTATTTATACAAAGAGAAGTTACAGCTAATTACATAAAAGACCCTGAACTATACATATTGACATTTTAATACTCTAACATCCCCCCTCAAACTCAAGTAGGGGAAGAATGAGACAAGTTGAGTTTGGAAACAAGAGCCCGGAAACGCCCTGGTAGATGAGCTTTGGTGAAGATATCGGCCGTCTGATCAATGGTGGAGATTGGAAAAAGTTTAACAGTCTTGCGGAGGACATGTTGACGAGTGAAGTGGCAGTCAATCTCTATGTGTTTTGTGCGCTCATGAAAGACATCGTTATGAGCAATCTGGATGGCACTGGTGTTGTCACACCATAAGGGTGTTGGTGAGAACTGATGAGCACCCATATCAGAGAGTAGCCAACGGAGCCATACGAGTTCTTGAGTGGTGTCGGCTAAGGCTCGATACTCAGCCTCGGTGCTGGAGCGAGCTGTCAGGGATTGTTTCTTGCTGCGCCAAGAGATAAGAGAGTCTCCAAGGAAGAAACAATAGTCGGTGGTGGAGCGACGGTCGGTTATGTCACCATCCCAGTCAGCATCTGAGAAGGCACGAAGCTGTAATGATGACTTGGATGAGAAATGAAGACCATGGAACATGGTTCCTTTGAGATACCGAAGTATACGAAGGACAGCAGCATAGTGATCTGAGCATGGTGCAGCCATGAATTGGCTAACAATGTGAACTGCATAGGCAAGATCTGGTCTAGTAACAGTTAGATAGACTAGAGAGCCAACAAGTTGACGGTACCGTGTCGGGTCTTTCAGCGGGGTTCCAGCATTCGGAGCAAGATGCAGATTTTGCTCAATAGGTGTAGAAGCAACCTTGTTATCAGTGATCCCGGCCCTGGATAATAGATCTGATATGTACTTGGCTTGACAGAGATAGATGCCTGAGGAGTCTGACAAAACTTCAAGGCCAAGGAAGTAGTGGAGCTTGCCGAGATCTTTCATCTCAAAACAGGAGCTGAGAGACTTTTTGAGATGAAGGATACCTGTAGAGTCACTGCCTGTAATGATCATATCGTCAACATACAGCAGAAGTAAGATAGTACCTGTGGCAGAATTCCGAGTGAACAAACCAGAATCGTAGTTACTCGGAGAAAAACCCAAAGATAGAACAGTATTGCTGAATTTTTCGAACCAGGCACGAGGGGCTTGTTTGAGACCATAGAGGGCCTTGCGAAGGCGACAGACATTGCCCTGTCGAGAGGTCACACCAGGGGGTAGTCTCATGTAGACTTCCTCTTCGAGATCGCCATTTAGGAAAGCATTTTTGACGTCCATCTGATATAGGGGCCATTTCTTGGTGGCAGCGATGGCTAGAAGACTGCGAACTGAGGTGACACGAGCCACAGGAGCAAACGTTTCTTCGTAGTCAATGCCATATTCTTGATTGAAGCCTTTGGCCACAAGGCGAGCTTTATAGCGATCGATGGATCCATCAGACTTGGTTTTGATTTTGAAGACCCATTTGCAACCAATGGGAGACTTGCCTGGTGGAAGAGGAACAAATTCCCATGTTTTTGCTCTGTCGAGAGCCTGAAGTTCCTCTGTCATAGCTTGCTGCCAGACAGGATTAGAAGCTGCTTCCTTATAAGAGGTGGGTTCATGAGTAGACAGCAAGGTAGCATAACAATGATAATCACGAAGGTGAGTAGGAACTTGTCTTACCCGATTGGGGCGTCTTACCTCATCTGATGGTTGGGAGGTGGTAGGATCCATAGACTCTGCAGAAGGCTCGGAAGTAGACCGGGGAGTTGGTGTAGATGATTGATCATGGTCAGTGGGTATAGAGGGTACAGACAGAGGTTCAGAAGATGCGAAAGGTTCAGGAGAAGGCTCAGACGGGTTAATAGAGGGTTCAGGTGATGCGGATGCGGAAGGTTCAGGTGAAGGCTCAGACGGGTTAATAGAGTTTTCAGGTGATGCGGAAGTTGGTGGATCAGATGATGAGGAGAACAAAGAATCTAACTGGAGAGAGTCTAAAGGGATAGATGTGTTAGTAAAGAAGGAAGTGGAAGCAGGGATAGGGTCCTGAAATTTGGACACCGTGGAGAAGGGAAGATGTTCCCAGAAGGTGACATGTCTGGATATACGAAGTCGCTTAGAGATTGGATCCCAACAACGATATCCTTTATGTTCAATTCCGTAGCCTAGGAAACAGCACAGGCGAGAACGAGGTTCAAGTTTGGTGTGTTCATGAGGTTGTAGCTGAACAAAGCAAACACAACCCCATACTTTGAGGAGTTCATAGGGAGGTGAGACTCCATAGAGAGTTTCATACGGGGACTTTTGATTGAGGATGGGAGTCGGGTGTCGGTTGATGGTGTAGACAGCCGTGAAGGCTGCTTCACCCCAAAAGCGTTCTGGACACTTGGCTGAAATTAGTAGAGTACGAACAGTGTCAAGAATGTGACGATGTTTGCGTTCGGCACGACCATTTTGTGGAGAGGTGCCAGGGCAAGAGTATTGAGAGAGAGTGCCTTGAGATTGGAGAAATGAAAGAAGAGATGATTCTTTATATTCCATGGCATTATCCGCGCGAAGGATCTTTATGGGTTTAGAAAATTGGGTTAGAATCATGCGAGCAAATGTGATGTAGATTTTGGGTAATTCGGAGCGGTTTTTCATAAGATAAATCCATGTAAAACGAGTATGATCATCAATAAAGATTACAAAGTATCGGGCACCTCCCATAGAGGGGTGTGGTGCTGGTCCCCATACATCAGAATGAATAAGATCAAAGGCAGAAGCAGATTTAAAATCATTAATTTGAAAAGGTAAAGCATGATGTTTTCCAAGTTGACAAGATAGACAAGAGACATGTTCAGAGGAAATGTTTCCCAAAAGTCCTGAACTAGCTAAAACTTTCATCCTAGCTAAAGATAAGTGGCCTAAGCGTGCATGCCATAGCTCAAAAGACGGGGTGTTGGAAACTGAAGCAGCAAAATTGGATGCAGGTAACGGAAGACGGAGATAGACCACTTCAACCATCCGACCAACTTTACGGCCTATTCCAAGGATCTGCTTGGTCTTGGGATCCTGCACAACACAACCAGTAGAATGAAATAAGACTATTAGATCAGCTTCCATAAGCTGAGTGATAGAAATCAGACTCAGTGATAAGTTTGGTATATGCATCACATCAGGTAATTGAATATCAGGTGTAGAAACCGTTCCACTGAAGGAAACCGGTAAGCGAGTGTTATCAGCAGTGCGGACAGACGAGAACAGGCTGGAAGGTTGTTTAGAGACAAAACCTTCTGCCTTTGGTGTCATGTGATTACAACATCCAGAATCAAAAAGCCAAGGGTTACCTGGTGTGGTTGCATTGCAGTGAGAATTCATACCCATAGAACCTGTCATAAGCTGTTCCATGAGCTCTTGGTTTCGGCGCATGAGTTCCATGAGATCAGATTGTGATTGGTTGTTGGTCGGTGCTGCAGGTGCGGGTGATGGGTACTCCTGAGTGATGGAACCAGCAATGGGTTGCGACTTGAACTGTTGTTTTTGATTACCTGAGTGCTTTGGGTATGGACATTTTGAACAGTCAGAAGCATAGTGACGTGGCTGTGTAATTCCACACCAGCGACATTTTCTAATTGGGCAGTTGAGGAGCAGATGGGAAGTGGAGTGACAAAAGGTGCATTCACTGTTATTCCCTTTGCTTGCAGATCTGGATTGATCATGGTTACCCCATTTTCCTTTTGACTTCCCTGAGCTGGGAGTGTAGAGCACAGAGTCTGATGGTAGGGGAAATCGCTGCTGAAGACGGGTTTCTTCGCTTAGCAGTTCAGTGATAGCTTGTTCAAGGGTAGGCAGAGGATGTCGATGCAGAAGTGAGGCTCGAACATTCTCAAAACGGTCAGAAAGACCCATGAGAATAGTAGTTAGGTGCAGTTGGTTGAAGTAGACTGTAAATTTCTGAGCAGTTTCATCAAAAACTTGAGGTGCACCCAAGTTCAGATGATCTCTAAGAGCTTGCATCTCAGAGATATAGGAGTTTATAGATTGATCAGGCAGTTGCCTTTTGTTCTGAAAGGTGGTCCACAGTTGATATTGATGAGAGAGACCTGTAGAGGTGTACCTATTTGCAAGAAAGTCCTATAGCTCTTTTGCGGTGGTATAGCCTAGGAACTGTTGATTGATTTCAGTGGTAGTGGAAGCGTTTATATAACCAAGAACGCGAGCATTTGCAATGTCCCAATCATTCATACGTTTCGCGAAGTCAGCTTCATTTTCCTTATCCTTCGGAACCGGAAGAGTAGATATACCGGTGACGTAGGTGTAGAGACCCTGAGACTTAAGGAAAATGGACATATGATGATGCCACAGAACGTAGTTGGTCCCATTGAGAACAACTGAGATGGGGTTGGAATGACCGAGATTGAGAGCCATTGCGATTTGAGACTGAAGTCGCAGGCAAGGATTGCGATTTGAGGATGAAGTCGCAAGGAAGGTTGCGACTTGGGGATGAAGTCGCAGGTGGAGGTTGCGACTTGGGACGAAGTCGCAAGTGAAGGTTGCGATTTGGGAATGAAGTCGCAAGAGAAGATTGCGACTTGAACTGTTCACGAGTGAGATCGCAAGTGAAGGTTGCGATTTGGGAATGAAGTCGCAATTGAGGACTGCGACTTGGTACTGTTCACGAGTGAAATCGCAATTGAAGGTTGCGATTTGGGTATGAAGTCGCAAGTGAGAACTGCGACTTGGTACTGTTCACGAGTGAAGTCGCAATTGAGAATTGCGATTTGAAGTGAAGTCGCAACTGAGGGTTGCGACTTGGTACTGTTCACAAGATAGAGGGTTGCGACAACGATGAATACGAGAAGGTTGCGACAACGATGAATTTTTGATGTTCTTGAGTCGGGTTTTTCAAAACAGGTCGGATTAGGTTGAAAATTGGTACGAAGGTTCGTGAGGATGTTCTGGACAACTTTAAAGCTTGATATTTTGCCAAAACTTGATCTGCGATCTGGGACTAACAACCCCATTATTACCTTTGTGAATCCAATTACACAAAATGACCCATGATTTCACTAAAATCACCAACATAATTTTTACTCAAATTTTAAACAACCTTTGGGATGTCAGGTGTCACTAGGGGTGAGCACATACCCGCCTAAAATTCATGGAACCGGAACCGACGGTTCCTAGAATGAAGGAACCGGAACCGCTTACATCGGTTCTTTATATTTTGGAACCGGAACCGGAACATCGGTTCTGGGTACCCAATGTCAATTTTTTTATTTTTTATTTTAACAATTCATACACTAAAATTGTAATTTTAAGTCTATTGCAAACTATAAAGTACCAACATAAAGTAATAAATACAATAAATGGTGAAAAATAATCCGTCAAAAACTAATTATTATATAAATAAATTAGAAACTCTCGAGTATTGAGTCTTTACATTAATAAAACGACTTCCATAATAATTCACACCTTTACGTCAAGTCGTCAACACTTCAAATAAAACACGATGAAAACGAATAAAAGTAAAACACTTAATAAAGATACAAAACTAATACCACATCATTAAATATTTAAATATAATAAATATATAAATAGTTTTTATTAAAAAAAATAGCAGGACCGGATACCCAGCGGGTAACGGTTCCAAAAAAATGAGATCCACAGTCTTAATTGGTTCCGTACTTTAGGAACCGAAACCGAAACCAATCACATCGGTTTCGGTTCTGAAACCGGCAGTTTCAGAGCGGTTCCGATTCCAAAGACGGATACCCAGTTCTGATGCTCACACCTGCTGTCACCGTTGGATTAACAGACTCCACCACGGAAATTATGATCCGAAATACAGAGGATCACGTACTCCCATCAAACGTGATATCTCTCGAACAATCCTGGCCCTTCGTCACACTATTTCTCTGCCTAAAACCTTTCAGAACTCTCTAGAACCCCTTCACATTTTCATCCCTGTGCAAAAGGCCTCTTAACATCGATTTTTTCGTGTGAAACATTCAGAAAGCCTTTTCCTGCTGATTTACGTTTTGAATTTTGATTGCGGTTGTGGTTAGAAAAATGGAAGGCGATTTTGACTTTCCGGCAGTCAGAGAGATGAACGACGAAATGATGGATGATATGCCGTATGATGCTCCTGTGACTTTGAAGGTTGGAGAAGAAAAGGAGATCGGTAAACAAGGCTTGAAGAAAAAACTTCTTAAAGAAGGTGAAGGTTGGGAAACTCCCGACAATGGCGACGAGGTCGAAGGTATAATAATTCCAACTAAATGCTGCTTCTGCTAATAGTTTTTTGTTCTGAAACTCGTAATTGTATCGATTCTGATTTCGATCCGAGTTTTTGACAGTTCATTATACCGGAACTTTGCTTGACGGGACTCAGTTTGATTCGAGTCGTGATCGGGGAACTCCGTTCAAGTTCACTCTTGGTCAAGGTGAGAATTCATCGTTTGAGTCTTAAAATCATTAGATAACATTATTTTGTGATGCGGTTTGAATAGAGTTTTTCATATCGTGGTCTAATGTATTATCTCCGTGTTGATTCTGGTAATGCATTATACATTAACATGTAATATACATGATCGGTAAACTAGTGTGAAGCTTGGTGCTATTCTCTATTCATATCGTGATCTAATGTATTAACCTTCGTGTTGATTCTGGTAATGCATTATACATTAACGTGTAATATAACATGATTGGTAAACTCGAGTGAAGCTCGGTACATAGAGTAGCTGTTTATTGACTATTGATTTTTGTTAATTCTTTCTAATGAAAGTAGACATAAAAATAAAATGCTTACCTATAAAGCATCTCCAGTGGTTAACGAAGATTTTATGTATATATATTTTTTACTTTCTCCATTCAGGAGGAGAGTCTCTAAACAATATTTTAAGAAATGTATAGAATATTTTAATGATATAATCAATTTTGTAATGGTTGTAGCCTTGTAGGTGAATGTAATTCTTTTGAGATTTTGAATTTTAATTCTTATTTCGAAGAAATTTTGGAGATTGTCGGAGATAGTGAGACTGAGAGATACTCCTTGGGAGTGTTCTTATGATCCTACTTGTCATATCTGCAACTAGTTCATTGTGCTTGTTGTCACTTGAATAAAAATGGACGAGAGGATAAAATGATATGCAATATCACAATTGGCAGATAGCCTATTATTATCATAAGAATTGAGTATCTTTGCAGCGAGTTTTCACCGTGAATCCAGTGTATTCTTGGTGAGGGGTTGACTGATTTGAATGAGATTATAACTTATACACATCCATCGTTGTTCTTTATATTGATAGGCCAAGTAATTAAGGGATGGGATCACGGAATCAAAACAATGAAGAAGGGTGAGAATGCTCTTTTCACCATACCTGCTGGGCTTGCGTATGGCGAGTCTGGTTCTCCTCCGACCATCCCTCCAAACGCCACTCTACAGTTTGACGTGCAATTGCTTTCGTGGGTGAGTGTCAAGGACATTTGCAAGGATGGTGGGATTTTCAAGAAGATTGTAAAGAAAGGAGAGAAGTGGGAGAATCCCAAGGACATTGATGAAGTTTTCGGTAATTCTTTTGTTGCCATTTCCAGTCATTAGCTCAACTGCTCAAGTCCTTGTGGGCTTTGAACTCATCATGTGTATTGCTAATGTTAATGCAGTGAATTATGAGGTTCGACTTGAGGATGGGACTTTGGTTGCAAAATCAGATGGGGTAGAGTTCACTGTCCAAGATGGTAATTTGCCTTTGCCTGGGTGATACACTGATTTCTTGTGGTGTATTTTGCTTATTGTTCACATGGCTACTGTGATAGGTCACTTCTGCCCTGCGCTATCAAAGGCAGTGAAAACAATGAAGAAAGCGGAAAAAGGTCATCCTTACCGTTAAACCTCAATGTAAGTGAATTAATTGTTGGAGAACTATTTGAAGGAAAGTTGATTTGGTCTGTTAGTTATCACTTGGGGCGTGTTTGTTAGTGGCTTAATGAGACTCATAACTTATTTGGTCAACTATACATAACTGTTTGGTAGTGGCTTAATGATATAGAAAGTGGCTTGTTCATTAACCTATTAGAGGGGCTTTATGCAGAAAACCAAGTTTTCTTTTCCAAACATGCCCCCCCAATTAAAAAACACGCCCATTCCATCTATGAAAAAACCTTCCCAGTCCATACATTCAGATTAATTACATATATCAAAAAGCCTCTTAGTTATTTCTTGGTTACAGATGGATTTGGGGAGAAGGGGAGACAAGCTTCGGGTAACGAAGGCCAAGTTCCAGCAAATGCAACACTACAAATTACGTTAGAGCTTGTATCATGGAAGACTGTTTCAAATGTTACCAACGACAAAAAGGTTGTAAAGAAAATCTTGAAGGAAGGAGAGGGATATGAGCGCCCAAATGAAGGAGCCGTAGTTCAGGGTATGTGAAGTGATCTGGTTTGTGTCCTTCTTGACCATTTGGAATGCATATTGGTGTCTGATGATCCGCTTTAAAATGGGCAGTGAAACTGGTTGGTCGGCTGCAAGATGGAACCATATTCATTAAGAAAGGTTATGATGATACCGAGCCTTATGAGTTCAAGACAGATGAAGGTATGAAACATCAAGAATGGAATTCCAAATTGTAATTTCGCTTGTACTCACCATTTTGTGTCTTGCACAGAGCAAGTCATTGATGGACTTGATCGGGCTGTGATGACAATGAAGAAAGGGGAAGTAGCTTTTTTGACAATTGAACCGGAATATGGTTTCGGTTCAACAGAATCTAAGCAAGAATTAGCAGCGGTCCCTCCTAACTCCGCGTTGAACTATGAAATTGAACTCGTCTCGTTTATCAAGGTCAGTGGGAGGAACACATAGATCCAAATACTGATCGTTGTAGGATACTTAGTGGTATTTCCTTACAGGAGAAAGAGTCATGGGATATGAACACCCAGGAGAAGATTGAGACAGCTGGTAAAAGGAAGGAAGAAGGGAACGCCTTGTTTAAAGCTGGTAAATATCTGAAAGCTGCAAAGCGCTATGAGAAGGTAACATTATGTTGGGAGGAAATTCTAGTTTATATTTGCTGTTTAGAATCTGGTATCGTGGTCACAATCAATTGGATAAGTTCTTGGATCGTGTATGAATTGCTTACCAATAGATTCCCCAAAATTTCTCCAAAATGAAGAACCAAAAAAAGAAATTTTTTACATTCTATCTCCAATAGATTCCCCATTTTGGAGAATCCAACATTGATTATAAATTTATAATAATTAAAAAAAATTCATTGATCTATTAAAATATTATTTGCACTCTAAATATTTGTTTTCGAACTTCCTATTGGTGCTCTCACATGGTAATCATCTTTGCGGTGTGTGCCATGTTTGGAGGAAAAAAGAACCTTCTTTCTCCTAATTTATCTATGTTGGAGATAGTTTTGGGGGAAGCAATTGGAGCAAAATCCCATCTTCTCCATTTTTGAGAAGCCATTGGAGATGATGCTCTAAGTTTCTAACCTTTCCTGGCCCTTGACCCTGCATTATGGTGACTTGAGGCGATAGAGGTGACATTTGTGATCGTGCATTGCACACCACCTAGCTCACGTTATTTATGCCAATTTCACGTAGTTGATCCCATGTAAATTAAAAATGCTTTTTGACACTGAAATCACCAACATTTGTGTGGGTGAGGTGAAGCACTGATGCTGAAGCTGTTTATTTCAGGCTGTGAAGTTGATCGAATACGATACTTCCTTCGGTGAGGAGGAGAAAAGGCAAGCAAAAGCGTTGAAGGTGTCGTGCAACCTCAACAATGCAGCATGTAAGCTGAAGCTGAAGGACTACAAGCAGGCTGAGAAGCTTTGCACCAAGGTCAGTAGTCATTATGAATCCACGATGTGTAGATTAGATAAATAGATGGATGAATTTGTGAAGGGATGATGATGATGGTGATGGTGGAGGGTTGGTTGGTTTATTGCTGCAGGTATTGGAGATGGAGAGCAGGAATGTGAAGGCCCTGTACAGGAGGGCTCAATCATACATTAATGTAGCAGATTTGGATCTGGCAGAAGTTGATATTAAAAAAGCGCTTGAAATAGACCCGGATAATAGGTAGGGTAGGGTAGGGTAGGGAAGGGAAGTGCATCTGTGACTGTGGAACTAACTTACTTATTGATTTGGTTGGTTGGTTTGTGTTGGTAATGAATGAATCAGGGATGTGAAGGTGGAGTACAAAGTGTTGAAGGAGAAGATGAAAGAATACAACAAGAAGGATGCTAAATTCTATGGAAATATGTTTGCCAAGTTAATTGATTCTAAAGTAAACCTCTCTTCTCTTCTCTTCTCTTCTTTTCTTTTCCATTTTCACAATTTTCTTAAATGTAGGTCATGTTTTGAATTCTGAATGAATGTGATCATTTGGTGCAGAAATCATCAGCTTCAAAGGAGGTACAGGTACAGCCAATGAGCATAGACAGCAAGGCATAACCATCCTTTGATTATTTAAGTTGTCTTTCCCACTAGCACAAGCTGAGGCATGATGTAGATAGAGGAATTGGAGTTTGGATCCTTGAACAACAAACAAAATAACTATGAGTTTTGTCTATCTACTTTTTGTCTTTTTTAGCCTTTCTCTTTGTAAGAAAAGAAAACTTGTGATTGGTAAAAACAAGACACTTGGACTGAACCAGAAAAGGGTTGTACTGAAAAATATCGGCCAAAGCTTTAATGAAAAGTATAGAAGTAGGATCTGAACCTTTAGTCCAAAAATCATCTTTGTGGTTTTTTACTTGGCTTTGAAAGTTGTCTTCTTCATTTTCTGGTAGATTCAGGGGTATTTTTTATTTTTTAAAAAGGTATTATTTTATATTTTGTATTTTATTATAAAATTTCTTATTGATTTTTATAAAAAGATTGAAATACCCCCTCAATCTACCAGAAAATAGACAAAGTTAATGAGAGGTACCAAAGAAAAATGAAAACCATAAAGTTAGGTCTCATTTCAAGACTTCCCACGAGACCAAAGTGACTTCACTTTAAATTTTATTGAACTTTGGGTCAAGGAACCAACCCTTTTTGTCAACAAACCTCGTATCAGATTAGGGTTTATTTATATTAAATGAATTATTGGCTAATTAACGTCTTAATACCTCTGAAGTCTGATATATAGATATAGTTCCACATCAGGACATTGACTAAGGGGCTGTTTTTTTTTTTTTTTTCAGATTTCAGAGGCTCTTAAGTCTAAAATACATCTGAAATTTGAAGATGTAACCTAACGTCTTATAACCTCTTAAAGCGCCACCTCTTATTAATCAGACGTGAAATAAGACTTCAGATCTCTCTCTGGGTTTTTTCCTCTCAATTCTCTGTTTATGTTAATGGAAATCCCATAATTAATTTTAAAGACAAACAATATAACAACTTTTCTATAATACGTATAATCTAACTGAACATGTTCCAACTTGGTTATATACCAAAACAAATTATTGTTGACACACACACATACAAACAAAGAATGCCCAACTTTCTTCTATCCCTAACATCAAAAGGCCTGCATAAATTTTACATAACACTCTAAACCAACACCTCTCAACCGGCTCGACCATCGGCCGTCTTTTATCATCCTTCTCCAACGACTGACCTAAATTTACACCACACGACTCGGCCGTCTTTTATCATTCTATATATATACATAATATATAGAATAGGCCTCAAACAGACTAATCCAGTAACCTATGTCTTTGTAATGAACTACTTGTATATTTTCATCAACTAACCTGCTCCCCAATTAAGTCAAGACCCACCACTAGAAATGTAACCCCTTGAAACAGTAGGAAATAGAAGTGAATACCTTGGGCAGATAACAAGCTTCTCAGGGAGGCTGTCAACAAAATGGAGGCAAGAGCAAGTTCCTTTCTATACAGACGGTTTTTTCGTTTCTTTCTTGTATCTGAAAGACCTGACTCTGAAGAAGATCGATGGATAGGGGGTTTTTCTTCTGTTTCAGCAAAGGCTAAAAGGTCTGATTCAGAAGATCGGCCTAGTTTCTTAGTTACCACCCATTCGTAAGAACTTCCCAACTTAAAAAGTCCAGATATCATAGCGTTGAATTTGGTAACGGACATGGTGTTTTCGAAGAGAAGGTAAGGGACGAGAAATGGGAATGAACGAGGTGCGGGTAGGATATTCAAGACGGACATGATTCCGGGGACGTAACAGACTACCCAAGCCGGTAATTGAGCTTCTGGAAGAAACATGGTCAATGGAAGAATTATGCAGAAAAGAGTGAATGAATAGAATGGAAGAATGAGTTTTCGTAGGAGAAAGAAAAGTAAGATCAGATTGGCTTTCTTCAAGAAACTCATCTGTAATTAACGCAAAAACAAAATGGTTGTTAGTTCATTACCAGACATCCGCTGAACTGCTAAAAGTGGAAATTATTATGATAAACTTTTCAAACCTTTGAACGGATAATGTCCATAAAGCACAATCGGAAGAGCTGCATTGGACCCGAATGCCACCTGTGTTGCTGCTTCTTGTATGCTGCATAGGACTCCGGGAGCTCGCACATACACTGCAAGAACAAAATGAATCCAAGAACTGTGGCATTCAAGAGCTCAGAAATACAAGAGCGTTTCTTTACGGCTTAATCTCGTTAAGCCAAAATGGCTATATGGAATAAGTCAGGTATACACACTAACCTTGACATCATTCAAATATATAAACTTCCAGCCACCAAGATGAGCACGCACAGCAATATCCATGTCTTCAACAGTTGTTCTCTCCAACCAGCCACCACAATCTTCAAGGGCTTTGATCCTCCACACACCAGCAGTTCCATTAAAACCGAAGAAATTGATGAAAACTCCATTCACTTGTTGTTCAACCTCAAAGTGAAATGTCAAATTTATGTTTTGCAACCTTGTAAGCAGATTTTCGTCCTTGTTAACAAAACACCACCTTGTTTGGACCAATGCTAACTCATCGTTCCCCTTCAAGAGAAAAAAAGGCAATATAATCAGCATTGCACCCACTTACAAAACCAACTAGTGGTCGTAAAGTCTTAAACCAGATATTAACTTTTGAACAACATTATAACGAAATACCAAATAAATAGATGCTTATATATATATATATATATATATATATATATATACATACACACAAAAGTTACCTTAAAATGTGGGATAGTTTTCTTGAGGAAATCTGGTGCTGGTTGAAAGTCTGCATCAAAAATTGCTACAAACTCATAATCTTTTACATAATCACAACTCATGGCAGACTTGAGATTTCCTGCCTTGTAGCCTGTGCGAACAAGTCGATGTCTGTATACTATATGTACGCCTCTATGTTGCCATCTGCTAACCTCTGACTTGATAAGGGACTGAACGGTTGTATCATCAGAATCATCAAGAATCTGTACAAGCATTCTTTCTCGAGGCCAATCCTGGATGCATACTGCTGAAATAGATTGTTGATACACCTGCAGCCAACCAATTTGCATAAATTTAGAGTTACTAGATACAAAAACTGTGATCGTGCTGAGCAACAGAAAGGAAACATATGAGATGTGGAAAAAGAAATATAGCAAGAAGCCCCAAATCCTTGATTTGGCCAGGAACGCGAATAGGATAGGTTTGCGAAATGTCAAGAAGAAAATGAAGTAATCATTGGCAGACGAGGCTTGTGGTTGAATGGTTATTTGAAAGAAAAACGTCATTCAGTTATGTCTATGGTACTATTTGAAACAAAAAAATATAAGGATTCGATTTGATAAATAAATCTGCATACCATTTATAAAGATGGTAAGGAAGACTAGCAGTGTGATCAATGTCTGAGACAACAGAGAAAACAGAGAAAGACAAAAACATAGTTCATCTCTTCTCCGCCACCATGTTCAATTGAGAGGACTTTCTTATTCCCTAATGTATTTATTCTATGGTCCTGTGAAGTTCTACATTCAGGCTGCTAGAGACACTAAACAGAAATGAGTATCAGTTATCAGAAGGAAAGGAAAACACATTAGAAAACTGTCTTTATCATAGAGGAATCTGTTACTAACATTACATGTCTTACTCTTCGCACTCGGCCAACACCTTCAAGTTGATGGTACATGCCAAAGACAAGTTGCAAGTGTTGTGTGTGAATTCACTCACTCAAATATGTAATTGACTATAGCACTAACATAAATAGCACTACATATATATATATATTATAAGTTATTATACATGGAAATGATGGAATGTAGGTCTTATTGAACAAAAAGAACATAGAAGTGCTTGCATAACGAAATAAAGGGGTTGCCATGTTTCCATATAGTTACAAGTATAACTGAACAAAGTGATCTCTTTTCAAAAGTCGTGGGACCTCAGGGTGGGTGTTTTGTTTGTTTGCAGTTCTACATGTTTATACCATATAGGAAATATGGGACCGTTGTATGCGCTTTTAAGATCAAACACAGAAATCTTAGATAAAAGCAGGAGGAAGGCAAACTCTTCCTTTCCCACCCCTTGTATTTTTCATTTCTGTATTGCTGAAAAGTGTGATGGTGAATTGAAATTAGGTATTGAGTTATTTTGTGCAAGTACGGGGCTCTAATGATAGTTTGAGTCGAAGTTCCCTACAAGACCCACCAACTTCAGAAAAAAAGTCAAAATACATAAGAGAAGAAATGGTAAGATCTCTCTCAAAGCTACCTTATGTATCACCAACTCACCATCATCAAAATTGCCCGTCTAAAACAACTTTGTGAAACCAAAACACCAGAGGCATCATTGACTACGAATAAAACTTCAATCAAACATATCTAGTGGGGTCAAATCCGGAGTAGCTCAGATGTAGTAATTTGCAGGTCAGTTCACACATTTAGTGGATAAACATAGTTGCCTTATATTTTATGGACAAATATCCTTTTGGTGAGGAACAGGCTAAGAAAAAGGCACAAACAGTTCATAGTTTTGCATAGGCAAACTTATTAACAACAAGTTATTCCATTTGATTTTTGAATAATAGGTCACTGGCAGTCCACTGCCTGAATTAATGCAATGGATCTATGCTAAACGCGACAAAAAAAGAGTAGAATTAATCATGAAAAGCAACAGTTTACGTATTGGAATTTCGTGGTAAAGATAGAGCTAAAAAACTGCTTAGTAGAGATTCGAAACCTACATCGTCTTACCTCCCTCTCGTTGCACATTGGAATCTGCACCAACACCATCGGATAATCCTCCACGTTGACATCACCGGAATCCGAAGAATACTCGAATTCAGCAACCGGCTTAATCCTCTTGAACTTGATCCAAAAACATCCAAGCACTAAAAGCAACCGATCCACCGATTGTACCAAGAACAGAAGAATACAAACATTCGTCAAATTCTGCAAAGGAGGTGCCAAATAATTCGCCCTAATCTCAAGCCAATGCGCATAAACATACTCCACCATATCCGCCGCTCTCCTCACTGTCGGCGGACTAAAATGCCACCCTTTAAAGTAAGCAAGGAGCTCAAACACTAGCAACAACACAACAATCACCAAAAACACCTTAATAACTCGATAAAACCGCTTCTCAAACCGATACGACAACCTTTCAGACGGAGAATCAGCGCTGATCCGTCGGTTCACAGTCTTCACTATCGAAACGAAGCCCGTGGTAACATAAGCAAGCGAACTAGCTATCTGAATCAATTTCAACAGCCATACGTGTTTGATTTGTCGAGCACTTCGCGTTCGCTCTTTATCAAGTGTCAGATCGTGATTGCCGACAGCACTCCCTAGTTCAACCGCCAAAAAATTGGGGGTTTCAGATTTATCATTGAATAACAGCTCATGATCGTGAATTTCTCTCTGTTTGTTCCACCATTGTTGAAATTCATAGTGTTGTTGCCGAGACATATATAGATCGATAGATACGGAGTCAATGTATGTGTGTAATTTACTACAAGCTTCAAACTCTCAGATCCGTGAAGTTCTTTCTCAGCGCACCATTGTTGATCCGGATGCTAAATTTAGTTAGGACTGATTCGGTAGCAGATTTAGCGGAGGTTTTGCTGTCTCGTCAAGCTACAGGGAAGCCACTCGCTGCCGACCCTCCACGCGCTTTCACTGGGTCTTTGGAGCGTAGAAAAGAATCCCGCGCGTGGTTCTGGTCGGCGCCTTGTGCGGTGGTTCATTCTCTACCAGGCAGCTGTCTTGTTAATTGTCGGTGCAGTGTATTTATATATAAGTCCTAGAGTAGCAGGCCGGGAGTAATAAAAGTTTAATTTTTTTTTAAAAAATTATATATATTTGCCACAGAATTTTTATTTTAAGATAAAATCATTGATTAAATTATTAAAATATTTTATATATCTAATAAAATATTATTTAGAGTATCCATAATAATGAAATTTCATTAGCAAATGGCCACATCAGCCATCATCTTTGCAATTATCTTGAAATTATTTTCCACAACAATGAAATTTCAACCACTTTCTAAAGTGGCACCTCATCATAAAAAAACTATATTTTAATTAAATAACAACAAAATTACAATTAAATATTATTTACTATAATTTAATATGAAATATTTTATTAATTAAATAAATATAATAAAATTAATTAATTAAATAAAATATTTAATTTATAAAACATTAAATTAAAATATAAAGTAAAAATATTACATTAGTCGTCATTTTCTTCTTCTCTAAATCTTTGTCAAATCTCTTCAATCAAATCTGATCGTAAACAATGATTCGTTAACCGATTACGTACTTGTATGTGATTTTGGAGATAGTTTTCGTACTCGGGAAGTATGCTACGAGAGATTTGAGGAGGTGTCAACTCCTTTTTCCCATCCGTTGGGAAAGAAAACCTCGAAGGATAAAGGTAAAAAAAGTCTTTTTTCATCAAGTTCTATCGAAAACGAACAACTGACAATGTTAGAACGCCTGAATATTGAAAAAGAAAAAATTTAGGTGATGAGAGAATTCCACACATCATTTGTGGAAACAGAAAACTTAAGAACAAATGGGAAAATCGGAAAATGATCATGAAGTTGATGAAAATGGATCCCACAACAATGAGCGAACCACAACGGAGATTGTGCGAACATCAACTTGAAGAACTTCTAAACGAACAATGATGTATTTTTATGTGTTAAGTTTGTATTTTTTTAATATGTAATTTATTTTATTGTACTTTAATATAAATTATATTTTGCATTTTTTAATATTTATGCCTTTCAAAAATAAAATTAATATTTTTATTAACAAATAAAATTATTCATACATTTTTTCATAAACATATTCTACAAAACATCACAAAACATGATTTGACATAAAGCAATTTCTAATTTAGAAATTATTCTCTACAATTTCTTATACTATTCACTGCCACATTAGCAAAAAGTAAAAATATTGCTGATTTTCCTCCCAAAACTTTCCGCCCAAATGTGGGAGGAAACGGAAGAAAAGGAAAGAAATAAAATAAAAAGAATTAAAAATATTTATAAAATTACACATATACCCATTAATTACATTTCATTATGAAATAAATGAGGGTATATTGGAAAAAGTAACATATTTTCTTTCCTTTTTCTCCTGAACATGAAAATTTATTTTCTTTCCCTCTCCTTCAATCTCAAATACACAAATACAAATATTTATTTTCTCCCCTTTCCTTTACTTTCTTTTCTTTCTCTTCCCTTTCTCTTTCCTTCTAAAACTCGAGAAGGCAGCGGTAGGGTTGATTAGGAGTATGGATAATTCTCTAAAACTTGATTTGAGTAGAAATAAATGATGTTTTTATTTATTCCCTCAAATTGAGATTGAATTATAATTTTATATCAACTTTTTTTCAGAAAATAAAATGGCCTCTTAACTTTCTCTTTAGTAGTCAACATGGGAAAAGATTAATAGGTTGTTTGGTTCGGATTAGGAAATGAAAATGACATGTAATGAAAAGGAGAATGAATTTTCATCCTCCAGTTTAGGCTTTTAAAAGAATGAACTCGTTATATTATATAAAACCAAACAGTTTATTATTATTATTATTATAATTCTCATTAATTCCTACTTAAAAACTTTAAGGAAACACCCCCAAAAGATAATGGTTTTGTATATTTATCAAAATGACAATTTAGCCATCTTGCCACTTATACACATGAAATTGATGAAACTAGAGTAATAAACTGAAAATAAACCTACCTGGTTTGTTATAACAAACAAAATTGAGCCTTAAGATGTGTAACTCATTTAGTAAAGAGACGAAACGACTTTACCTGAATACATAACAAGTTTATGTTTGAATTCTCTCCATTAGTCTTGGTTGCTGACTCAACTCTAAAATATCTCGTCAAATATAATTCCTAAAAGGCATCTTCTATGTGGGGCTAGTCGGGGTTGCCGATAATCAACTTCTCACCCAAATAAACAAAATTGAGAAGCAAAAACCAATAATACCATATGGACAAAAAAACATGGTTGACTCAATATTTATTGGCAAGATCAAAACATTATGCGTAGGGGTGTAAACGCTTCGAGCTTTTAAAGAGCTACTCGAACTCGTTTATCTTGAGCCCGAACTTAATGATACTTGAGCTCGAGTTGATCTCGAACACAAAATAAAACTCGCTTAACTTAATGAGTTGAGTTCACAATACCAATGTTCGACTCGTGTCGTTCGAAAACTCGATACTTTTCCAGTCGAGTTTAGTCATTCCAACCAAACATGCTCATATGTTCATTAATCATGCAGTAAAAATTTAAAATTATCAAGTTCAAGTCAATAAAAAAGTTAATCAATCGCGTTTGAACTATAAATAAGCATCAAGTTCGAGCCCTACTTCTAAAAAGTTAGTTGAGCTAAGCCAAGATTTAGACTGTATTAGAGCATCTTCAACAACTTTTCCAAAATGAAGAAAAATAGAGAATTTGAACAAGCTTTTCCTCCAAAATGGAGAAACTAGGGTTGAGTGTAATTTTCTCAGCATTTGAAGATATCATCAAAAATAATTACTAAACGAGAGAAATAATTTTTTATTATATTTTATCAATGAGTAAATTTGAAATGAAATGCTTAGATGAAATAAGAGCATCCACAACAAGGATTTCATTTGGATTGTAAAAGTGCCAACTAGGATTTCTATTTTAGAAATTGTAGTGGTTGTGAGTGTGATTGCTAAATTAGAAATTACTTTTGGTAATTTGCAAATGTCAAATCAGTCTTCCCCTTCCTTTCCTTTCGCTCTTAACACAACATTTTTTATTTTCCTTCTTTTCCATTTCTTTCCTTCATAAAACAAACTCGAGAACACAGCAGCGTACATTTCTATAAAACAAATCAAACGAATCCCACACCGAGTAATATCTAAAAAGGGCAGAATGTACACATACCTTACTACCTTTATGTTTCCTTAAAAATCCCACACAATAATGTAAGATCTTGTATTAATTAGCCGGCACAAAATTACACAACCAATTTTGTTCATCCATGGAAAAAACCACAGAACAATATTTGTATGTCCCTGCTACACAACAAACCATAGTTGCAAAATGAATAATTTCTGTTGCAATTGCATAACCTAAAAGACCCGAGTTTCGATCCGATCCTTCTCGTAATGAACGAACGGCTACAAGTTTTCACTTTCAAGTGAGGTTTTCTGAATCCTAAAAGACTGAGTAACAATTCTAAATCTGATTTTATGTACTTGTTAAGCTATGCTAAAACCAAATCAAATTAAACGAACCCAGATATATATATATATATATATATATATATATATATATATATATATATATATATATCTGAGGTAAGATGTAGCCGGACTAGGGGAAAAACGGTTCCTTGTAACAATGGATGGACTTTGTAATGAAGATGACACCCATAGTTTTCGGAGAAAAAAGTCGATGTTTAAATCAATAAAAACAACAAAGATTATGTTCTAAAAACCAAAATCCAGTCTGAAACTAGTATGTACAGTAAAAGCTAGCAACTCAGAAAGATTATGCACCTGTGTAACCAAATGCTTAACTGCTCATTTAACCGAGGCTGTGGATCACGAGCCGGATTTTTGTTCCACAAAACTGGAACGGGTGCGATAAATCTTCCGTCGTGGGATTTTCCTGAGGTATGGAGTCAGAGGCAAAAAATCAACTGTTTATACCATTTTCTTTAATTTCATTTTGTGTCGTATTTTTATTTCTTTCTACGTCAAGTAGGAATCACATCTTCACTTTTCTTCAAACGATATGAACGAGCCAAAATGAACAGAATCTAACGGGGCGTTTCCCAAACGCTTACTGGGTAAGCGCTTACCGGGACCAAGAATTTTACCGGTAAGAGGCATAGCAAGGACCGAGGATCTTACCCAATAAGTGAGGGAGGAGACACTTACCCGGTAAGAGCTTACCGGGTAAAAGACACTTAACTAACAATTCATTTTGATGGCCAAGAATGTTACCCGATAAGGTAACTGAGGAGGGTGACTCTCGCTGATAAGAGTTTACCAGGTAACCGTTTGGTAAACGGCTTCTAAGCATTTGATAATTAAGTGGAGATGTGTATTCTTTCTATGAGTGGTCTTCGTAAATAACTAAGGTCTACAGAAGATGGTTTTTTGCATTTAAATTTACAATTTGAGTATAGTGTTTTTTTTCCTTCTTTGTTTAATTGAATTTTCAAAAGATTGGTTTCATCACAACAAAATCAAGTACAAGATGAAGAAGTAGTTACATAAAAGCACAACATACTTGGGCGGGTTGGCAATATGTTGAACACCATTGCTTTTTAAGCCGTTATTCCCAAGCTGGATGGAGATCAAACCACTCGATGGCGCTCCTGATGGCTTCGGAGAATCATCAAAACTCAATGTTGAACTTTGACCCGAACCAAAACCTGCAAGCAAGGTCACCGAGACTTAAAAGGCAATAATCGACTATACATAGCTTACTAGAAAAGACAACGTTAGCTTGAAACCCGAAAACAAAGCGCTCCAATGAATATGGGATGTCCCAAAATACAAATGTGGAGTCTATGGTCGAGTTACATATTCCATAGCAAGGTTGGGTTCCGGTGAGAAGTTGAGGTTAACGTGAGAAGCGTGAAAAGTGGTTATCAACTGTTGGATGAGAAATGGATGCACATTAGGATGAGATGCACCAGATCAATTCCCTTCTAAGGCGCAATTCATGGGAGGGCATGCGAATAAAAGAGATCAACGGTTCAGATCCACTTCTCACGCTAACCTCGACTTCTCACACGATCCTTCGCCTTCCCTGGGTTGGGTTCCGGTGAGAAGTTGATGTTAACGTGAGAAGTGGTTATCAACCGTTGGATGGGAAATGGATGCATATTAGGATGAGATGCACCGAGATGCACCAAATCATTTCCCTTCTAAGCCGCAATTCATGGGTGGGCATTTGATTAAATGTGATCAACGGTTCAGATCACTTCTCACGGTAACCTCAACTTCTCACACGACCCTCCACCATTAGATATAAGCACATTATATCATCTTATAATATGCTTTCAAGTATCAAAATCTCTGTGTGGTACCTTGGAAAATTATGACAATGAAAAAGAGAACGGTGATAGCCATAGCAAAAAGGCTGCTGTTTGATGACGATGATGGTGATGATGAAGATTTAGCTGTTCTCCTTTTTTTCAAAGCTTTCAACCTTTCAACCCTAGCACGCCTTTTCATGGTCTGTTCAGCAATCTCCTTAACGAGCTGCAAATCGGCTGTGTCCAGTGACGGACCCTTACGTGGCCGAGGTGGCTTTGGAGCCTTTCTCGAGTTTGAAGTCTTCCGCTTCTCTTTCAGCTGCGGTTTTTCTAAAAGAGGTGCATGTTCTCCATTCTTTTCGAATTTGTTGTGTGTCAATGATTCAATATCTTCATATTCATCATCACTTGGTTTCACTGAATTCCTGTAGGAATTACTGCTGAATTCACCATCCTCTGATCCTTCAAAACTCAAAGTTCCGGTTACAGACCGGACCATTGTTTTTGCTCTTTTGTTACCTGTCACGGTCTCATTTCTTCGGTCCTCTTCATATTCACTTTCACTACTCTCAATGTCGACAACAGTTTCTCTATCTTTTGGCGGTTTATTATCGTCCATCGGATGTAACCAAGAAGTCTAATATTCTTCAAAAGCTCGTTCCCCAACTTCTAACTTTTGCATGTATAATCACCTAAAACCTTATCTTGAGGGGGTCCTGTGTGTATGAATATAGTTCAGAATTTCATGTCAAGAATACTTGAGACATTAAATTTATATCATTAATCATTTTACTTTTTTATGAAAATGAGACCCCACTTCTTATATCTCCCTTTCTAAAGCCATATAAACATGACCACAAATGAAAATGTTTTTTGGAAGGGTGTCCCAGGCTATGCCTAGACTAATCCCGGCAAAATGCAACTGTAATACATCAGCCCTGATAAACTCAATGGCCACAAACCTAGGGCAGATGGGATATTCCACCACAATCCCTCGCGCCTCAACCCAGATGAAATTATGAAAATGTTAAATGGTGAAAACAATTTGTTTTGATAAAAAGAAAACTAGTTATCTTCTTAAGAAACCTCCCAAGCACAGAACAGTGAGATCAGAATGGAACACATAATAACAAAAAACATCATATGGGAGCAAGATGATATATGGGACTTGGGACATATACAGATAATTGATCAACAGTAGGAAACATGCAGATTCTTCCAACAGGAATCTCGAAAGAACAAAATAGTTTTAGAAACCAAAATGAAATTATTTGTCAGTTGGTGTCAAATAATGTATGATCTTTCAGAAACATAACGTTCATAAATTTGGCATCCTATAACAATTTAATACAGTTTCAAAGCCATTACCTATTTATACATCGCACATATTCCATAAAACAAATAGAAAACATCATCAGAAGATACAAAAAATACACATCACAATTTTGAATCCCTTAGATCAGTAAAAACAAAACCAAACCAAGCATACCGGTATATCCACTTGGAAGCAGGGTCCGGAAAAGGATGATATCCTTAGATCAGTGACTATACCCTAAATCATTGGTAGGGTTTCGTTCTGGAGTTTTCTGCCTAATCATACGAAAATTTCTGAAATGTAAATTAAATTTGCAATGTTTCCCCATATATTACATCGTAATCATTAGATTTCATGATTGACGGAAGAAGCAGGCCCATGATTTTTAACTCGCCCAAAGTTAGGTTAAAATATATCCCATTTTGATACGATCTAACAACCACCCCCTAAATCAGATAAAAACAAAAAAAAAACACCATTATCCGTTTGACCTATTCGTAAAATAACGTGTACCATACGGCGGAACAATCGACAGCTGACCGGCGCTACGCCATCATCGCGGCGACGTCCGTGACCGATCGTTACAAAAATACGAACAAAACAAAGCATAAACAGAGAAATAGTTGAAGAAAAAGTGTATTACCTCCGCCACAGCATCTTCAACCACCACCGATCGTCGTCCAAGGAATCCCTTCCAATGACGCAGAGATTTCAATCGTGTTTCCAGATTAACACATTTGTCGATAAAAATCTAAGAAGATTAGATCAACAATACATGAAGATTCGAGCCCCAGTTTGAATTCAAATGTTGAACAACATTTCTTATGAAATTTGTATAATCACAGGAGCAGAGGAATGTCTGTTCTTCCCTTTCCCAATCTTCTTAAATTTTCCACCCGTTGCTTATATATTTTACCCCCATTAAATTAAAATTAAAATTTTTAATTGTATTGTTTATCCTTTTTGTATTTATAATTATTTTATTATTTGGGGGTCTTTTCAATTTTTGAGAAAACTACAAATTGGTCCCTGTATTTTGTAAAAAATAACATTTTTTGTTTTTGAGTTTCGAAAATTACAAGTTAGCCATCATGGTTTGCAAAAGCTACCGGATTTTGCCTCTTTTTTAATGGCTGCTAAAAAAATCGATAAAAAGACACTAAAAAAATTGTTAAAAGAGAGGCATTTCCGTCCCTTTATCTATTTTTTTTTGTCTGTTATCCAATCAAAATAGATTTTATGATTTTGGTCCATGTAGTTTTTAGTGGGCAAAGGACAAAACAATTGATAAAATGATGAAAATATATCTCATTTAACTAATATTTTTAACAACTATTAGAGGAAGGAACTGAATTCAGACGTTTTTGCAAACCACGATGGTCATCTTATAATTTCGAAGCTACAAAGATGAAAAGTGTTTTTTTTTCTTTTAGAAACCACAACGATAGAATTTGTAGTTTACTCTTAAATTTTTTTAATTTATCTTGCAAAAAGATAAAATCATATTGATGGAAAAATGTATTAATTTGTAATTTAATATTAATTACTAACATTTTTAATCAACTTATTAATCACAAAGAAAAAATTGGGATATACTGATATAAGTTTTTAATCATACATTAGGCCATCCGTACCCCATGGAGGGAATCTTTCAAATATTCCACTCCACATCAGCGCCACATCAGCTTTTCTCTCATCCCTCACTCAATCCCTAAGGCCATCAGTACCCCATAGAGGGAATCTTTCAAATATTCCACTCCACATCAGCTTTTCTTCCATCCCTCACTCGATCCCTAACGATCCCTAAACACCCGTACCCCATTCCCTCAAACCCTTTTGCCACCTCATTTATTTTAATTCTTATTTCATTTATCTAATCCACGTGTTGACTTCTTATTGGACCAAACCTTTTTTTTTAAATGCTTCGGGATGAAACGGGGTGGGGATCCCGCATTTCATCCCTTCCCGCTGATACCGCTCGCCCCGTAGCCCACCCCGCATGACCCCGCTGGCCATCCCGAGCCCATCCCGCACCGGGTACGGATGGCCTAACAATCTCTAAACACCCGTACCCCATTCCCTCAAACCCTTTTGCCACCTCATTTATTTTAATTCTTTTATTTATACATTTAATTATTTAACAAAATAAAAATATTTATATATTTTTAATAAATAAAAATAAGATAAATAATAAAAATTAAAATTCATATCATTCATTAAAAATAAAAATTACAAAATAAATTTAAAAATCTACTCGTCGTCATTGTTGGGAACTTGGATACGCCAAATATGTTCGACCAAATCCGACCGAAGGTTATTATGAGTGTCCCGGTTTATGACTTCTTGAACATTTGCCGCGCGTTGTGTCTCACTGATTTGGCTTTCGATATCATTCGTGAAAAAGTCGTTTTCCACGTCACCACAAATAACATGGTTTTCGTCTTCGAGTATCATATTGTGTAATATGACACAAGCGTACATAATGTTTCTCAATATTATCGGTTCCCATCCGCGTGCCGGGTTATGAAGTATATGCCAACGTTGTTTAAGCACGCCAAAAGCTCGTTCAACATCTTTACGTGCGGATTCTTGCGCGGACTTGAACTTTTGTCGTTTAAGGTCTTGTGGGCACGTAAATGATTTTACGAAAGTAGCCCATTCCGGATATATCCCATCCGTTAGATAATATCTGTGCTTGTAGGTGGCTCCATTCACCTCAAAAGGGCACTCGGGTGCTTTTCCATCATATACATCGTTGAAGATGGGCGACTGATTGAGAACATTGATGTCGTTGTTGGAACCGGCAACACCAAAGTATGCGTGCCAAATCCATAGATCTTGAGAGGCCACTGCTTCTAGCATGATTGTCGGGTGCTCATGATCACCTCTCATGAATTGACCTCGCCATGCATTCGGACAATTTGCCCACGCCCAATGAGTACAGTCTATGCTGCCGAGCATGCCGGGAAATCCGTGTTTAGCTTCATGCGCGGCGTACAACTTCTGAATATCAATAAAAGTAGGCTTGCGTAAATATTTTTGACCATACAGTTCAATAATACATGTGCAGAATTTGTACAGACAATCTCGTGACGTTTTCTCTCCCATACGGATGTACTCGTCAAGTGCGTCAGCAGCTACTCCATACGCCAATTGCCGAATAGCGGAAGTACACTTTTGTATCGGAGAAAAACCTTGTTTGCCTAACCCGTCAAACCGAAGTCTAAAATACGGATACCCTACTTCTAAATCTTCAACTATTCGTTCGAATAGTTGTCTGCTCATCCTGAACCGCCGCCTAAACATATCCGGTGTATAAATCGGGTTGACGCCAAAGTAGTCCCGCATAAGCCGCTCGTTTGCAGTTACTCGACCTCTTTCAATGTTTGCGGCCCTCTCTCTTGTTGACGATGAGGCGGTGCTACCATACAGCGATTGTGCAGTATGTCGAAAAATTTCCCTTTGTAGATTCAACAACTCGTCGGTGTCTACGGATGATGATGATGTGGTTGATGAACCGGGTTGTGGCGAATCCATATTGTTTAAAATATAGAGGTTGAGATAATTTGAGAGAGTTTGAGAGGTGTGAGAAATAAGAGGTTGAGAGAATTTGAGAGGTGTGAAAAATAAGAGGTTGAGAGGTGTGAGAAATAAGAGGTTGAGGGTTAAATATATAATAGGATTAAATTGAGAATTTTTTTTTTACAAAGAGCCGTTGAACGGCTTTATTTTTAAAAATTTAATTAATTTTTTTTTAAAAACTCTTCGGGATGATCCGGGATCCCATCCCCGGAATCAACCCCGCCCCGCCAACCCCGCATGGGCCGTAGCCCTTCCCGCTGATCCCGCAGCCATCCCCGAGGGCCATCCCGCTTGGGGTACGGATGGCCTTAGTTTATTAGGCCTTCAGTACCCCATGGAAAGAATCTTTCAAATATTCCACTCCACATCAGCGCCACATCAGCTTTTCTCCCATCCCTCACTCCATCCCTAACAATCCCTAAACACCCGTACCCCATTCCCTCAAACCCTTTTGCCACCTCATTTATTTTAATTCTTTTATTTATACATTTAATTATTTAACAAAATAAAAATATTTATATATTTTTTAATAAATAAAAATAAGATAAATAATAAAAATTAAAATTCATACCATTCATTAAAAATAAAAATTACAAAATACAAAACACTACCAATCATAAAAATTTTGAATTTGCTCTTTTCTCGCTAAAGTAACCCTCAAAGCTTTTCCCGTAAGGTAATCATGTGAGGCCATGAAAAACTCGAAGTCTTTATCAAATCGGTTTGCGCGTTCGATTTCGCGTTCTTGATCCAACCTATGTCGTTCGAGTTTTGAGCGTTCGATTTCGAGATCGAGTTTTTTCATTTTGTATTCCATTGTATCATCAATTTTGTCGTTGAACGTCGTCAACAACTGAGTAACACTTTCGTCCGTATTCGCCCCGGACGTATTACTCGTTGATGATTTTTTTGCCTTGTTTCTCCCGATGGGTCGTTGAATTTGCTCGTCATCGTCATCATCGGAAGGTTGGGTACGTTTTGAACCCCGCGATGAAATTGTCGTCATCGTTGGAACGGCTCCCCATTTTGGACATTTTTTTAGGACGTCCCAAGCTTGTTCGTGAGTGAAAGCAACTTTATGGCGTGTTAGATACCGTTCGTGTGCCGTTCGGGATATATCGGCCTCACTCATCCCGCTTGATCTATTATTGGGCAAGTTGTTGTAGATGTCGCCAAACGAATTAACTCTTTTATTGAGGTCGTTGAACTTGCTATTGAGTTGATGGGTTGATCTATAACCTGGTTCACGACCCATGCGAGTAAAAAACACATGCCCGGTTCGGCCCCAAAAATTTCCTACATTTATGTAAAATTAAGTATAATAATAATAATAATAATAATAATAATAATAACAATAAAAATAATTACCACCGCTTTGTGCGTTACCGACCACGGGGTCCTCCGAAACGTCAACCCACGCCGACACTAACGCGAGTTCCTCGGCTTTACTCCACGTTTGTTTGGCGGCTTTCTTTGGTCTCGGATTTGATGGTTCCGGGTTAGATTATTGTGTCGGGATAGATTGTGGTGTGTTCGGGGTAGAAGGTTGGGTTTCCGGAACAATGTCGTCGTCGAGATTGAAGTTGGCCGGAGTAAAACCTTGTTCAATCAACCCGGGACGTGTAAATTGGTAAGGAATTTGTTGGTGAAATTGTTGGGGAAATTGTTGCGGATATTGTGGCGGATTTTGTTGCGACCATTGTGGCGGAATTTGTTGCGAAAATTGCGGATGATAACCTTGTTGTGTAAACGCTTGGAAACCAAGCTCTTGATCTTCTTGCGATTGTGGTGTATTCGGTCGGTTACGACGGGATGTAGATGTTCTGTTTAAATTCATGATGAGAGAGGTGTGAAAAATAAAAGGTTGAGAGAATTTGAGAGAGTTTGAGAGGTGTGAGAAATAAGAGGTTGAGAGGTGTGAGAAATAAGAGGTTGAGGGTTAAATATATAGTGTGATTAAATTGAGAATTTTTTTTTTTACAAAGAGCCGTTGAACGGCTTTATTTTTAAAAATTTAATTAAATTTTTTTTTAAAACCCTTCGGGATGGATCGGGATCCCATCCCCGGATTCCATCCCGCCCCGCATGGGCCGTAGCCCTTCCCGCTCCATCCCGCCCTCCATCCCGCTGGGCTACGGATGGCCTAAGAGCATCTCCAACAGCTTTCTCATTTTGGAGAAACTGAAGAATATGAGAATTTTGGGTTGTTTTTTTGCTCCAACATGTTCCTCAAAACTATCTTCAAAATGGAGAAAGTAGGAGAGAAAAGAAGTTTTTCTCCAAATATGGAGTTAACCCAAAAAATGATTACTAAGTGAGAACACCAATAGAAATCATTGAAAAATAATATTAAGAGAGATAAATAGTATTATAATAGATGAATACAATATTTTAATATTATAATCATTGTTTTTTTCTCCAAAATGAGAAATATGTTGAAGATGAATATATTTATTTTAGAGATTTTAACTTTTGGTTCTCTATTTTGGAGAAATTTTGAAAGAGCTGTTGGAGATGCTCTTAGCATTACAAAATTAGGATAAACTAATAGGTTTATGAGACTAGAATCGAGGTTAATAAATACGAAAATCTAACCTACTTTCTTACTTAAACAATGCCACTTTACTAAAAAGAAACCAAAAAATTTATATAATATACCAGTTTTAATTCCTTCGATTCTTTTCCAAGTCGATTTAATAATTATTTACATAACAATTACACAACTATACTTGAATAAATGTTTAAACTTTGAATTTTAGTTACATTAATGTTATTCAACCCATTAATAATAAGAGTTGGGTTTTGGTGAGAAGTGTCAAATTTAATGAAAAGCGTGAGAAGTGGTTATCAACCGTTGGACGAGAAATTGACGAACATTAGGATGAGATGCACGAGATCAATTCTATTTTAAGTCTCAATTCATGGGAAGAAACTTGATCAAAAATGATCGACGCTTTAAAAATACTTTTCACACGATCCCATGCCTACATAATCATTGGCCAAACTTGAAAATTAGTTTTAGCTTTGAAAAATATATTTATTTTAGAGTAAATTACATATTTGGTCCCTAAAAATTACGGATTTAGTTATTTAACTTCATTTTTTACATAATAAACCTCCAGGTATGCAGTTTATTATGGATTTGGTCCCTCAGACAAACGATGTCCACCATGTTCGTTAATTACAAGGGTAAATTAGTCTTTTGCATATATTTTTATTTCTTTTTAACATTTTTAAACAAGAAGGACCAAATCTGCAAAGCCAAACTCATGTTATGAGTCTAGAACATCTAATGGAAACCCATGTGCCATCGACTTGTTTCTCCTCCGGCGACTTTACGTGTTTCCCCTCCGACGAGTTCTCCTCCGGCGCCATGTTTCCAATCGACATCTTTGCTCTCATCCATACACCATGGCAACTACCGTCCACCATGGCAACTACCACAACAGACATATTCAAGTCGACTTCCACTACATCCCTTAAGGCTTATAACTAGTACGCCACAACCCAAATGGTTTTTAGGCATGTGTTTCACTCCTTCCTACATATCACTTGAAATGTTCAACATGTGCCTGATTTAGGCTCGTTATTTTTGTTTTTAGTTACAAAAGTTAAGTAAAAAAAATATTAAAAATTTAACTTAAATATAAAAGTATGTTAATAATATTTGATTTGATTGAAATGGCTTATTTGATGCTCATATGACGTACGTAAATCAAATTGCATACCTGAATTTGATAATTACCAACAAATTATAGAAGGGTCATTCGAATTAGACAAACTGTTTCTAGTTCAAACAATTGAACTGATTTGGGCTAAATCGTAAAGTTACCCAACGTGGTTTCACACCACTAATTCATTACTATTAACATTGCTTCATAAAATGAACCACCATTCTATAGTTCTATTCAATTTAGTATCTGTTAAAAAAATTATATCTGGGAACAATCTGAGTTAATCTTTATTTGGCTTGATACATAGTCTTTTTTAAATGCAAGTGATGTGTTTTAAATTTATACCGCAAGTGTACGGGTTATGTAGCATACGGGTCGATCACGAGGAGGTGACGGTCTAAACACTAACTACTTAATAATCATGGCTAGTTATGCGAATCAGATAAATTAAATTGATTTTTTCCTAAGGCCATGAGTACCGCTACCCAATGAACCCACTTGCCACCTCAGCGCCACATCAGCTTTTCTCTTTCCTACCCTCCTTACCTAATCCTTACCCAAAAGTGGAGTACCACTACCCAATGAACCCACTTACCACCTCATCTTTTTTAATTCTTTTATTTATACATTTAATTATTTAACAAAATAAAAATATTTATAGATTTTTAATAAATAAAAATAAGATAAATAATAAAAATAAAAATTCATATCATTCATTAAAAAATTAAAAATTACAAAATACAAAACACTAAAAATTATGATATTTTCTAATTTTCTCTTTTCTCGCTAAAGTAGCCCTCAAAACATCTCCCGAAAGGTGATCATGCGGGGCTATGAAAAATTCGAAGTCTTGTTGATATCGTTTTTCTCGTTCGAGATCCAACTTTTGTTGTTCGAGTTCAAGTTTTTCATTTTGTACTCCATTGTACCCTCAATCTGCTCGTTGAACGAGCTTATGGTCGTCAACAACTGAGTAACACTTTCGTCCGGGTTCGACCCGGTCGTATTACTCGTTGATGTTTTTTTGCCTTGTTGAGAAAACGCTTGTTGCGGAATATAACCTTGTTGAGAAAACGTTTGGAAGCCAAGCTCCAGGTCTTGTTGCGGTGTATCCGATCGGTTACGACGGGATGTAGGTGTGGTGTTTGGATTAATGATGAAATTTGAGAGAAATGGAAGAAGGTATTGAATTTGAGAGAAATGGAAGAAAGTATGTTTTGGCGTGAAAAAAATAAGATGGTATAGGTTAATATATATAGTGTGATTAATTTGAAAAAAAAAATTAAAAAAAAATTAAAAAAAAATAATTTTCTAAAATTAGCCGTTTTACAACGGTATTGTTTCAAAAATATTTAAAATAAATAAATAAAATTGCAACGGGTTGATCGGGTTCATGAACCCACTCCCCTTACCCGAGCTCCCTACCCCCCCCCCCCCCCCCCCCCGTACCCCTACCCGATGAAACCTGTTAATCCCTAAAGATCAATCAAGATAGAGAAGATGTGAATTTGTCATCCATTTCACTCAAGAACACATTACAAGATTAGGAGTTGTGTACAAGTGTTTTTCTCTCTAGAATATAAGAATGTGAGTTAAGAAAATCTAGAGTCCTCCCAACTAATACACAACAAAACCTATTTATAATAAACACATTACAAGGTGTAAACAACACAATACAACTCAATACGTTGACTTTGACTTTGACCTTTCTATATTTAAACCTTGAAGACATATTGCACTAACAATCTCCCCCTTGGATTCAAGGTTTAAACAAATGCGATCAGTAGGCTTTAGCTTTCTTGAATCTTCGGTCTTCATCAAAGCTTGTCAAAGTCAAAACGTCATCAAATCTTCAAACGACAAATAACGAACTTCTTTCTTCGAGCAGGAGAATAAGAATCTTCACACAAAGCTTTTTAGAACCTTAAGCACAAGTTCAAGAAAAAGAGATCACAGAATGATCAATCGATTTTTCTCAAACTCTTGAAGAATTCTCCCCTTTTTCTTTGACTTGAGAATTTCATTCTTCAGTGTCGATCTTCATAAACGCGCGAGTTCAAAAGAAAGAGATCACAGAAAGGATCAATCGATTTCTTAAAAACTCTTGAAGAATAAAACTCCCCCTATCCTTTCTTGAAACGACGTCTTCTTTCTACATATCTCCCCGTTGACATTAAAACGAATCTTTGATTTTAAACTTTCTTTGACATGAAATTGATGTAGACATTCTCCCCCTTTTTCGATGAAAGTGAGCATCACGAGCATCGAAAATCTTTTCAATTTCAGTCACGAACAATCTCCCCCGACTCAAACAATTCTCCCTCTTGAAAATCACAAACAATCTTCCCATAAACGAATGATCTTGCTCCCCCTAAAAATTATGAATTATAGAGCAAATTCATTTTCTCCCCCTGAAAATTTGCATAAAATTTCATCAGCGCACAATTTACCAAACTTATATAAGGAAAAATTAAATTCATTGAACGACATTTTATAACTACTAACATTTAATCATTTGAACACCAAACAAAAGAAATTCAACTTTATGAAATGTAACAGATATTTCCATCAAGTGAAATCAAATGCATGCGTTTGGATTAAAAAACAAGACATCATCGCATATCGAGTTACAAAAGTTCAATTTCAACCCCTTTATAAAATCTATTTGGTGAACTAGCATGCGAAATATGATTAGCAACAAGCAAATGCACCTCTAAAACCTATAAGAATACTTTGCTCTTACTCACACTATTTGTCCAAAACCAGAATTTTCACAAATTTACAGGTTTATCGCGACTTTGTATTTTCCCCAAGTTTCAAGAGAAGTGTGCTCTTAGGCATCTTTTCATATTGTGCACATTGGCAACTTATATTATGTGCTCATTGGCATCTTTTATAATCAAACAGTTTATTAAGACTAAGATACACCGTAAACGTAACTTTCTAACTGGTCCTATAGCAGGATTTGGGTCAGCCGATCCCAGACCAGTTGGCCTTAGGGGCTAGGTGTCGAGCACCCCTTGGGACTTACTTTCCCGAACCAGAAAGGCTACATCGATATACCTTAATCCCATCTGTACCAGTAGAACATGGCTTTCTACCTGGTTCTATAGCAGGATTTGGGTCAGCCAATCCTAGATCAGTTGATCTTAGGGGCTAGGTAACGAGTACCCCTTGGGACTTAATCTCCCAAACCAGATAGGCCACAGGCACAGACTATCAAACTGAATGATTTTATTATATATATATATAATTTTTTTATTATTATTATAGCATCTCAATCACTTGGTTCAAAAACGTAGTGCTTCTCCCATATTTTCGTTTCCATTCATGATTAAGACGAATAGGCTTTGTGAGCATTGTATTCTAAATAAGTCTAGATTTACACAATTTTGCACTTGTATCAAAATCTCAAACATGTTTCGCTGACCTTTTGGCACGTGTGAATGGTACATGCAAAATAAACCACAGCGGGTTATAATCTGTCCACAGTGGGCAGCGCAAGTGTACACTGTCCACTATGATCGTCACGGCAAGTAATAATCGGTAAAATACCGGAATCGTATCCACAGAGACTGGGCTATCAAGACAATACGGCTTTTATGAGTTCCTTTCACGAGTTTCAATTAGAGAGGAAACAATATTTTGAGTTGGTTTGCGAAAAGCTAATTTGGAATTACAATGATTTAAAAAGAGGGATGCAAGTCGGATTTTCCCTAGATTTTATGCTAAATACTTGATCCTAAGATGATCCTTGTAATTGAGACTGTTGGTGCAAGTGTACCCAGCTTTAAATATTGTGATATATTTTTGGTACACATAAAATCACATCTCCATATTTATTTTGATGATTACAAAACACACCGCATTATTTGTTATCTAATATTTTATCTGAGTGTGCAGATATTTAAATGATCTCGATAAATTTTTATCTGAAGAATCCAAGTCTGAAGAGTTTCGTCATTTTATTTTAAAATGATAAACACCCTAAAATATTTTATCACTTGGATATTTCATATCTATATAAATATATTTTATATATAATATATATATGTTTTTATTAAATATATATATAAATCGCTGATATATATATACATATATTATTTTATTTAAATCACATCTCTACTGTTGCAAAGAGTCTCAGCCGAAGTAACCCTGCGTTGCCATGCTCTCATTGGACAGAATGTCAGGCGGTATACCGCCAAGGTCCACGCGGTATACCGCGGGTACTGTTCTCCTATCACATCTTCTGCATATGAAGCTTCCCTTGTCAGACCTTTTTTCAGGCGGTATACCGCCATGTGCAACGCGGTATACCGCGGGTACATTATACCGTTGGTTTTTGCAGGGTTGACCTTCTCCTCTGCAGTACCTTTTTATGACGCAGGTATACCGCGATGGGCTGCCGGTATACCGCGAAAGCTTATGCCCAGTTGCTCTTCCAGTATAAATACATGCAACCTCCAGCATTCAAGCCTACACCAACTTCAGCAATAAATTCTCCCTCAGCATTTGATTATTATTCTGCTGCCTTCTTACTCACACTAAATCACTTAAACTGATAAAATTAATTTTTGAGTAAGAAATCTTGAGTTGATAGCAGATTAAAATCTCTCGATTAGTTGAATCAGCAACACAACTCAAGTGATCAAACTCTCTAAAAATATCCAAGTGATAAACCTTATTCAAGAGTGATTATTCATATTAAAATTATACCCTCTTGTAAGTGTTTGAATAGAGTGAGTGATCCACATTAATCTCTCAAAGAAGAGTGTTTCGCGTTTGTTGTATTAAGGTTTGTGTTTCTACCGTAAAGAACACGTTCGTATTGGATCTCCGAGAAGTGTTATTTTCTCGAGGTGGACTAGCCAACTTTGTGTTTGGTGAACCACTTTAAAAATATCGTTGTCAAGTATTCTCTTTCCCTTATCTATTTACATTTCCGCTGTGCATTTAAATTATATCTGTTTATATAATTGTTGTATACTTATTTATTTATACTCTGCTTTATTTATTCTGTATTTATTTGTAAAAAGAATTTTTTGAAAGTAAAAGATTTAAAATACAACCTTACCCCCCCCTTAGGTTGTCCAACATTTGGTATCAGAGCAGGTCTTTCAAAAATATTCTGCATAATTTTCTCTTATTCTTCTAAATGGCTCAACAAACTAATATCGTGTTTTCAAAACCTCCTTTGATAGATACTGAAAAGTTTGGCATTTGGGCCGAGCTATTTGAATGTCACGTACGTGGCAAAAATCAAAAGATTTGGAATATTATAGAAAAAGGGAATTTTAAACCCACCATTGTGAAAGATGATGTTTATATTGATAAACCTATAGATGACTGGACTACTTCTGATGAAGCTCATTTTTGTTTAAACTTTGAAGCTAAGAATATATTATATGCTGCTTTAACAACTGATGAAATTGAAAGAGTATATACATATAAAACTGCAAATCAAATATGGGAAAGTTTAAATAATACTCATCGTGGAAACACGGAGGTTAAATCTAGTAAAGTAAATATTTTAGTTCACGATTATGAACTATTCGAAATGAAACAAGATGAGTCAATTGACTCAATGTTTAAAAGATTTAACCTTATTGTGACTACTTTGAAAGGTTTGGATCGCACTTATCCTAACGAGGACTATATAAGGAAAATCCTACGAGCCCTTCCTTCGGAGTGGATGCAAAAGATAACATCTTTAGAAGACTCCCGTGACCTTTCCATAATGAAGATAGATGACTTGATCGGTAATCTTAAAGTGCATGAAATTGCACTTAAAAGAAACAAAGATCGGGAGCAAGTTAAAAAGAAATCAATCGCTCTCAATGTCTCAACACCAAAAGATGAGAAGAAAAAGGAGAAAGCTAGCTCCTCGAAAGATCCATCCGAAACTCTCGATGAAGTCGCCATGTTGGTAAGAAACTTTTCCAAATTTCTTAATAATAATAATAAATTTTCTAACAATGGCAGATTTCAAAGAAACGGTAACTACCGTCGTGGTGGTGAAAATCGAAGTCGTAAGTTCCATAAACGAGACGAAAAAGTTAAGAAAAATGGCGACTCGAGTGAAGACGATAAAGCTAAGCCAAAGAGAGGCTTTTGCTACTCATGTGGTGACAAAGACCACTACGCCAATGAATGTCCGAAAAAGAACAAGTTCCAAAAGAAAAAGGAGAAAGCCTTCATTGGAGGCGCGTGGAGCGAGAGTGAAGAAGAAGACGACTATCAAGCCATTTGTCTTATGGCCGAAAGCGACGACGAGGTAAAATCTTCTTACTCGGATTACGATAGTGATTATGAAAGTGATAATGAAAATAATCTTGAAGAATTATATGAATCTTTTCATAAAATGGCCGCTCTTGCAAATCGTTACCAAGATGAGAATGCTATGTTAAAAGAAACTGTAAATGCATGTAAAAAGGAAATAAAAAATGTTAAACAAAAATCTGAAAATGATATGGATATAATTGCTAAATTAGAAACTAAATTAGGAGAAAAAGATTTTTGTAAATCTTGTGATGTTTTAAATAAAGAAATTGCATGCTTAAATAAAAAATCACATGAAAATATTATTTGTACAAAATGTGATATTCTTGAGAATGAGATTACATGTTTAAAGGCTAAATGTGCTTCATATGAAAAAGATAACATGCTAGCTAAAGCCTTTGAAAGTAGTAATAAGAAAGTTTTTAACATGCTAAATATGCCTAACCGTATAAATTGTAGAAAAGGCATTGGTTCCAATACTTGTGTTGATAAATGTTCATGTATACCCATCAAAAGATTTTATGAATCACCTAAAGTAAATACAAGAAATCAATATGTGCAAAAACCTCCGTATGTGCGTAAAATAAATAATGTAAATTATAATACGAGAAAACCGTATGCTCGCATGTACCATGATAAATATTCTAAACCTAATAATAATGCGAATGTAAATGCTTGTTTTTATGTGTATGATAAATATAATCGCAAAATTAAAATGGTAAATAAATGGATTCCAAAAGGAATGTTTAGTAATGATAATCCCGGTGGTATGCGTTTATGGTTTTAAATGTGTTATGTATATGTGTTATATATTATATATAAGTAAAATATTGTTATTTGTACTTTTTATACTATTCATATATATATATACATACGTACTGCACATATATATATATACATTTTATTTAATTTTTTTAATTCTTATATATATATATATTTTGTTTGACTTGACATGTGTTATATATATATATTTGTGTTTGATGTATTATATATTAAAGTTGTTTAATATATTATATATTTTTTGTCTTACTTGATATGTATTATATATATATATTAATATTGTGTAATGTATTATATATATATATATTCTGTTTGACTTTATATATATGCATGTTGGTTGACATTGAAACTAATTGTCAAGGACCCACGAGAAATGGGGACCATAAAAGTTACAACTTCATTATTGTAGATTGACCTCGATATGGACTGGATACTCGATAGTGGGTGCACGCGTCACATGACCGGAAACAATAATCTCTTTTCATCATATAAGTCATGTGATGGTGGTCAGGTAATTTTTGGAGGAAACTCCAAAGGAAATATAATTGGTAGAGGTACAGTCTCTTGCAATAATGTTCAATTTCTTAATGTTAATCATGTTGATAATTTACATTTTAATTTGTTAAGTGTTCGCCAATTGTGTAAAAATGGTATAACTGTTCTCTTCGAAGAAGATTCTTGTAAAATCATAAAAAATGGCAAAGTTCTTTTAAATGGTTTTGTAAAAGGAAATTTATATATTTGTAAAACTGTTGTATCTGTAAATGTATGCTTATCTTCTATTAATGATGTTTCTACTTTATGGCATAGGCGTTTAGGTCACGCTAATCTAAGATTAATGCAAAACTTAAAAAATAAGGAGCTTGTGAGTGACCTGCCAAAATTAAAGTTTGATAATCATTTTTGTGATGCTTGTCGTGTCGGCAAACAACATCACGTTTCTCATAAATCAAAAAATGTTATTTCTACTCAAAGAGTTTTAGAACTTTTACATATGGATCTTTTTGGCCCGATGGCTATTCAAAGTTTTGGAGGAAATTTTTATACTTTGGTTATTGTGGATGATTATTCCCGTTATACTTGGACTTTATTTTTGAGACATAAAAATGAGGCTTTTGAAAAGTTTAAAATTTTGGGAAAACGAATTCAAAACCAACAAGGTTGTACGATTGTTTCCATACGTACGGACCATGGACGAGAATTCGATAATGATGTACAATTTGGTGCCTTTTGTGATAAACATGGTATAACTCATAACTTTTCGGCTCCTCGAACTCCTCAGTCAAACGGGGTTGTTGAAAGGAAAAATCGAACGTTGCAAGAAATGAGTAGAACTATGCTAAACGAACATCAAGTTCCCCAAAAGTTTTGGTGTGATGCCGTTGCTACCGCGACCTATGTGCTTAACCGTGTCCTAATTAGAGGTATCCTAAATAAGACACCCTATGAACTTTACCGAGGTAGAAAACCTTCCCTAGCTCACCTGAAAGTTTTTGGTTGTAAATGTTTCATTTTAAACACCAAATCCTACTTAACCAAATTTGACCCTAAAGCCTATGAAGGAGTGTTCCTAGGTTACTCTTGGAATAGCAAAGCCTATAGAATCCTAAATAAGGAGACCATGGTAGTAGAAGAATCCTTAAATGTTAGCTTTGACGAGAGTCCTCCCAAACCTAGTGCACCCTTAGCAAATGACAATATCCGTGAAGGAGACGTCTTAGCACAACAACTTAGCAACTTGGATTTAAGTACTCAACCTTCCACAAATAATATTGAATCTAGTGATGCCCCTCCGTGCTTTATTCCACAAGGTATAGATGATCCTAACCTTAGAACCGCTCGAGGCCATCCCGTAGATCAAATTATAGGTGACCTAAACCAAAGGACAACTAGATCACAAATCCATACCCATTGTGCTTTCCATGCCTTTATCTCAACCATAGAACCTAAAACCATAGATGAAGCTTTAGGTGATGAGGATTGGATTATGGCCATGCAAGAAGAGTTAAACCAATTTTCTAGGAATGATGTGTGGGACTTAGTGCCTAGCCCTAGTAGTCAAACCATTATTGGCACAAGATGGGTCTTCCGAAATAAGGTAGACGAGAACGGTGGAGTCACACGAAACAAGGCACGTTTAGTTGCCAAGGGGTACAGTCAACAAGAAGGTATAGATTATGACGAAACCTTTGCACCGGTTGCTAGGTTGGAGTCTATTCGAATGCTTCTCGCTTTTGCAAATGCTAAAGATTTTAAGTTATTTCAAATGGATGTTAAAAGTGCTTTCTTAAATGGTATTATAAATGAGGAGGTATACGTTTCTCAACCTCCCGGTTTTGAAAGTTTTGAAAACCCGACACATGTTTATAAATTAAAAAAGGCGCTTTATGGTTTAAAGCAGGCTCCGCGTGCTTGGTATGATAGATTAAAAACCTTTTTAATTTCTAGTGGCTATATTATTGGTAAAATTGATAATACTTTATTTGTGAAATATGTTCAAAATGATATTGTGGTTGTGCAAGTATATGTTGATGATATTATTTTTGGTTCCACTAATGAAAAATTGTGTAATGAATTTTCTGCGAAAATGACTAGCGAATTTGAAATGAGCATGATGGGAGAGTTAAAATACTTCTTAGGATTGCAAATAAAACAATGTGAAACTGGTATTTTTATTAGTCAATCTAAATATTGTAAAGATATGTTGAAAAAGTTTAACTTTGAAAATGTCAAACCCGTTGAAACTCCAATGACCACAAATTTGCAATTATCTCGTGACGAGGAGGGAAACGATTTTAATGAAAAGATTTATCGTGGTATGATTGGTAGCTTGTTATATTTAACTGCTAGTAGACCTGATATTATGTTTAGTGTATGTTTATGTGCTCGTTTTCAATCTTCACCTAAACAAACTCACTATGAAGCTGTCAAGCGTATTTTTCGATATTTACGAGGTACTACTAATCTTGGCTTATGGTACGCAAAGAAACCCGAGTTAGAAGTAACGTGTTTCGCCGATTCCGATCTTGGTGGATCTATTGTTGACCGAAAAAGTACTAGTGGGGTATGTGCCTTTATAGGTCTCTCACTTGTGTCTTGGTTCTCTAAGAAACAACAATCCGTAGCTTTGTCTACAACCGAAGCGGAATATGTAGCCGCCGCAAGAGCATGTGCTCAAGTCCTTTGGATGAAACACACACTTACCGATTTTGAGGTACATCTAACCAAAATTCCAATTATGTGTGATAACTCAAGTGCCATAAACTTAAGTAAAAATCCCGTTTTGCATTCTCGTACCAAACATATTGAATTGAGACATCACTTTTTACGAGATAATGTTCAAAAAGGCAAAATCGTGCTGGAAAAGGTTGATTCGGAAGATAATTTGGCCGATATTTTCACAAAAGCCCTTAACAAAAAAGCCTTCTTTAAATTAAGACTTGGTTTAGGCATGCTTGAGTATAACCCTTGATAAATACTAACTCTCAAATATTTCATATTTTGAGGGGGAGCATCTTTCGAGGGGGAGCATAAGCGACTTTCTTAAACCCTTTTTGCTTCGACAAAAGGGGGAGAGAAACCGAGTATGCTCTCGTGTTTAGCGTTGTGTTTGTCATCATCAAAAAGGGGGAGATTGTTGGTGCAAGTGTACCCAGCTTTAAATATTGTGATATATTTTTGGTACACATAAAATCACATCTCCATATTTATTTTGATGATTACAAAACACACCGCATTATTTGTTATCTAATATTTTATCTGAGTGTGCAGATATTTAAATGATCTCGATAAATTTTTATCTGAAGAATCCAAGTCTGAAGAGTTTCGTCATTTTATTTTAAAATGATAAACACCCTAAAATATTTTATCACTTGGATATTTCATATCTATATAAATATATTTTATATATAATATATATATGTTTTTATTAAATATATATATAAATCGCTGATATATATATACATATATTATTTTATTTAAATCACATCTCTACTGTTGCAAAGAGTCTCAGCCGAAGTAACCCTGCGTTGCCATGCTCTCATTGGACAGAATGTCAGGCGGTATACCGCCAAGGTCCACGCGGTATACCGCGGGTACTGTTCTCCTATCACATCTTCTGCATATGAAGCTTCCCTTGTCAGACCTTTTTTCAGGCGGTATACCGCCATGTGCAACGCGGTATACCGCGGGTACATTATACCGTTGGTTTTTGCAGGGTTGACCTTCTCCTCTGCAGTACCTTTTTATGACGCAGGTATACCGCGATGGGCTGCCGGTATACCGCGAAAGCTTATGCCCAGTTGCTCTTCCAGTATAAATACATGCAACCTCCAACATTCAAGCCTACACCAACTTCAGCAATAAATTCTCCCTCAGCATTTGATTATTATTCTGCTGCCTTCTTACTCACACTAAATCACTTAAACTGATAAAATTAATTTTTGAGTAAGAAATCTTGAGTTGATAGCAGATTAAAATCTCTCGATTAGTTGAATCAGCAACACAACTCAAGTGATCAAACTCTCTAAAAATATCCAAGTGATAAACCTTATTCAAGAGTGATTATTCATATTAAAATTATACCCTCTTGTAAGTGTTTGAATAGAGTGAGTGATCCACATTAATCTCTCAAAGAAGAGTGTTTCGCGTTTGTTGTATTAAGGTTTGTGTTTCTACCGTAAAGAACACGTTCGTATTGGATCTCCGAGAAGTGTTATTTTCTCGAGGTGGACTAGCCAACTTTGTGTTTGGTGAACCACTTTAAAAATATCGTTGTCAAGTATTCTCTTTCCCTTATCTATTTACATTTCCGCTGTGCATTTAAATTATATCTGTTTATATAATTGTTGTATACTTATTTATTTATACTCTGCTTTATTTATTCTGTATTTATTTGTAAAAAGAATTTTTTGAAAGTAAAAGATTTAAAATACAACCTTACCCCCCCCTTAGGTTGTCCAACAGAGACCGATCTTTGGAAAAGCCCGGTTACAAAATACTCACAATCTTAGACTAAAAACCCATTTTATTGGTAATTATCATTTTGTCAATGAGTCTTCTCAAATGGACTCTTTCGAGCCTCGATGGAATGTGTAGAGACAAATACTCTAAGTGTTTTTAATACACCAACTAGCTTGCCAACTACTCCAGTGGGGAGAGAAGAGCTCACTGTGCTGACCTCACTTTCGTAAGTGTCGTAAGAATTCTTTCGAACTCCCTAGCATCATCCAAGCTCGTGTCACTGCGTTCTACTTATTTCTAAGTTAAGAACTAGACTTTAAATCCTTGCAAGTGATCAGCTTGTTCGCATCCTTGGGCAAAATCGAGAATGAATGACCAAAACGATAACTACTTCAAAAATAAAGATTACTCAAGCATTTTTTCTAAAATCCAGGTACTTCTCGTTCCTACATCCCGAAGGGTGTTTAGCCTACCATTACTGAAAATATAAGAACGAAAGATGAAAAAGTTGGCATAAGATAACTAGGAGTGAATTGAAATTATCCTCACAGTGGGGAACGTAAGTTGCCCACTGTTCGAAACTACAATTGAAAACAATACGTGAATTTAAATCTAAATTACTGCAGAAAAAGAAAAGTTAACTATCACAAAGCTAGACTACGAAATTTAGAGTGTTACACTAAGAAGATGGAAATGACAAGCTCTAAGATGATGGATCCAAGAGATGAAGATGATTTCAATGAATGCCCATGGTCTTCTTTTATAGCTGAAATTTGGCATCTTGGGTATTGACTTCTTCTTTGCAAATCTGGAGGTTAAGGGAACACAAAATCCTATGCTTAGCTCCTTAACCCTTGACCTCCATCTTTACCCAATAGTTCTTCCAAAAAGTTGGTCTCTAGGTATGTAGGTTTGATTTGTTTATTCTTTTTGTCATGCTTTTCCTTTGCATGCCTAGATTAAAATATTCCCATTCTTTTAACCTGCCCCTGAAGCTTCCATGCTTTTGCAACCATGCTTTTCATCAAAACCTTCTTTTTGTCTTTATCCAGTATCGGCAGTGGGCACTTGGAGTGGGCACTGTTCATCTCACTGCGAATAAAATGTGAAAACCACCCAAAATCCACCAAATAATTTGTTTGACACTAAAACTCACCTCGTTTGCCCTTTTTATAAAAATATGCCAAGAATGGGGGTTTTTAAGAGGTGAAATGGCTAAAATTGACAAAATAAAATGTAAAATAAAAGGAAATAATAACTCTAAAAATAGAGTTATCACAACCTCAAACTTAAATCATTACTTGTCCCCAAGTAATAAAAAGAAAGAAATAAAATGACAAACAATGCATTTGAACCTTGGGGGACTTACATGCTTCTTGACTTGAATGGGCGTTGATCTCCTTCCTTCGATACTTCCTTCGGTCCCAAACTTAAAAACTTCACTTTTGTACTTGACGAAATCTTTCTCTTGTTTACCATTTGATCAATAGGGCTTTCTTGGGTTTGAAGGGTTTATGGCTTTGAATCTTTTCCCAAGGGTTTTGGCAAGAATTTCCAAACATGGATCGAAGATCTCGCTTTGAGATTTTTATTTCAAGAAGTGGGTGTTTAGTATTTTGCAATGATAAGTACGTACACTTTCAGGCTTTATTTGGGTATGGCTATTTTTTCTTCTGATGGTCCAGAATGGGCACACCATCTTTTTCTAGGAGTGGGCACTTTGATGGTCCAGAAAAGGCACACCATCAATTTTGACAGTGACACTCCGATTTTCTTCTGTTTTTGTATTTTTGTGTTGTTTTTTTTTGGGAGGGGGTATGGCTTACCCACCTCAAACTTGGACTTCACAGTGTCCCCACTGTGGGCAGACTGGTAGTCACTTCTGGAAATCCCCACCTCAAACTTAAGATCTCACAGTGTCCCCACTGTGACATTGAATTAATCGAACAAAGGTGGTGGTTTGGGGTACAAAAAGGATCGTGTTTTGGATGCGAAAAACGGCCTATATCATTTCATGGTATCAAGTTGAGATTCGTACTTACAAAAGGGACCTTTTTAAGTCGGAAGCCGAAAGTTGTACCTTGAAATGGAAACGAGATCAAACAAGCATTCAAACAACAATTACGTTAGTACCCAAAAGTACCTACCCAGTGGTAGGATTTTATGCATTACGAACCAAACTAAGAATTCAGCAAAGTGTCAAAAGCCTAGCCAAAGGCATCACCATACACAAAAAAAATGTTTTTGCGGCAAACCAAAGAGTGAGATTAATGTTTTACAAACCATTCAATGAGTTGGGGTTGCAGGGGATGAACCACCCTCATCATCATCTTCCATCTCGTCTTCACTGTCCAATGTTGGACAAACACCTTCGGGGAAATTTGGGATCTGCGCTGCGAGCAATGGGTCAGTCGCCATGTACATCTGATTGATCACTTCATCTCGATCGTGCATGTACATCCATACTTTCTCCTGATTACGCGTGGCATGCTGTTGCTGAGCAGTTAACAGATCCACTTTGTATGTAAGTGTTTTGACGGCCTTCAGTATTTCCGAAAGTTGGTTGGTTGGGGTTGAACTTGGTCCTGCAGTGGGCTGGCGGGATGGTGTCTCCTTCTTCCCCGCAGTGGGCATGCTATTGCCCACTACGTGCTCTTCAGCAATAAACACATTGGGTTGCTGCTCCTCAGGTTCTTCAGACGGGCCTCGGATGGCCCTCCCCATCTTCTTAATCGTTTGCACGCTGATGTTGCGTGTGGAGGTCAACCATTGGTCATCTGCAGCAGTGGGCACTCCCGCATCTATTAGTAATGTGGTAATAGTACAAGGGAGTGGAAGAATTACCTTCTTTCGAGTCCGGGCCGTATGGATGGCAGCATGCATAACTATCCCCAAGTTGATTTTTATACCCGTGAGCACACAGTAGAGCAGAGCACACTTGTGCATTGATAGAGTGGTGTCATGGGTAGTTGGGGACACTGATGCCCGTATGAACTGGAACCAAACCGCAGCTTCTGTTGTGAGGGAGCCAGCCGGCAAACATCTCCTAATACCATCTTTTCCCCATGGTTTACCTACTGCAGCAATCTCCTTTAAAATTACCTCCTCATCTCCCTCCGTCATCTTTTCTAAAAATTTAGCAAACGCACAAACCCCCGTGGTTGGTCGTCCTAAAACCCTGTTTATTTCACTCGGGGTATACCTCACAATCTTACCCCTTACTCGCACAACGGGATCCTTAGTCTGGGATGCTTCAACGTAAAATTCCTTAACAAGGGAGGCATTGGCACGCCGATTGGCCGCGGCTATTGTCGACCAATCTTGCGTATCAATCCTTGACCGCACAAAAGGGTTAGCTTCAACAAATTCTGGATCAAACCCCCTCTCTAGGTTCAGTTTGTGACCAGCAATACAAGTGAAATGCTCGGCAGCACCAGGAGTGGTGAACTGCCGAGGCACCCCACTGGGGGCATGATCTGTCCCCATAGTGGACTGATGGGGGTGCTCAGCTGCAGGTTGCTCACTTTCCAATTCAAAAGATGAATCACTAGAAGAGGGTACAATAGCTTTACCTTTTCCTGAGAGTTTCTTGGCAGGCTTCTTGGTGGGTGTTTTTCTCATTATTCCAGGCCGAGTAGTTGCACCTTGACTCCGGAGAGTCCTTAGTCTGGGCCCTTCCCCACTGTGGGCAGAAGTCTGCGTGGGATTGATACTAACCTGGGTTGATTTCCCTACAGTCTGAACCTGCTCCTCTGCCTTGTCCTCCTCTTGCTTCTTTCCCATTTCTTCCTCCACAGCCCTGACCTCTTCTTCGGCTTTCCTCTCCCTTTCTTGTTTTTCGATTTCCTCCTTTTCTTTCCTTAACCTTTTCCTGTTCCTCTTGCTCTTTTCGGATTCTCTCCTCCTCTTCTTGTTTCAATCGTTCCTCTTCCTCCCGTCGTACCCTTTCTTCTTCCTCTTTTCGGCGACGTTCGGCTTCCTCTTTTTTCTTCTTTATGGCCGAAAGTTTCATCTGATATTCTTCAGCCAAACGACGCTCCTCCTCGTCGGCTTGCATTGCTTCCTCCTCAAAAAGGTTCGCACTGGAGTCGACACTTTTCGAGGAAGAGACGTCCTTCGGGCTGGGTTGCTTTGACGAGGCAGAATCGGTAGTGTTAGTGGCAAGCAGTGGTTCGCCGGAAAGTGGTGGGGGCTCGTTAAGATCGCCGGTGACAACCTCCGGTGGTGAATCTTCGGCAGTCCGACGTCGGATTTGTGGGCGTTGGGGTCCCTCCGGAAAGGTTATCGGTCATTTGCTTCGTGCCATTAGGGTTTGGGAAGTTGTTCTTGGGTGAAAGACAACCGAGAGAGAGAGTGTTATGAGAGTAAAGACTTGGCTGAAAGATTTTGGAAGGAAAAATCGGTGGTTTTGTGCACTTGGATAAAGAGGAAATCCAAGGGTTTAATTTGGTGTAATTTGAATTAAGGAGAGAGAGAGGGAACGGTTATTGAGGGAAAAAGGAAGAAATGTTGGTTAAGCCTTGAAAATTGGGGGTGAATGACATGTGGCAGAAAAGTAGGCGGCTATGTGTAAGAGAAAGTGATGGCTTGGCAGTCATTGGGCCCCACCCGAGTCACTTCATTCGTCAGGCAAAGGAGTGGGGAACGGAGTGACGAGTGGCTTCCCCACTGCGCCTTTTTCTTGGTTTTCCTGCTAAAAGGGCTGCCACGCGTCCTACACATATCAAAACTAACAACCATGCAGAATTAAAAAGCACTAAAAATAACTAAAAATCATAAAAAAGTTAAAATAAAATTATTTACAAAAGATCTCGGACTTTCCTAACCAGAGTGAGATGAGGAGTGGACAGGGATGTGGGCACTCTCATGCAGAAAGTGTTTCACCCTTTGCCCATTGACCTTAAAAGTTTGTCCCGATTGCGGGGATCGCAATTCCACTGTTCCGAATGGGCTCACACTCACTATGGTGTATGGTCCAGTCCATCTTGACTTGAGCTTACCCGGAAAAAGTTTTAGACGAGAGTTGAACAATAATACCTGTTGTCCTTCAAAAAATTCCCGATGATTGATCCTTCGGTCATGCCACATCTTGGTCTTTTCCTTGTATAACTTTGCATTTTCATATGCGTGATAGCGCATTTCCTCAAGTTCATGCAATTGCAAGGTTCTTTTAATTCCCGCGGCATCTTCACTCAAGTTGAGTTCTTTTAAAGCCCAAAAGGCTTTATGTTCCAATTCGATTGGTAAATGGCAAGCTTTGCCAAATATCAACTTAAATGGAGACATTCCCAATGGGGTCTTATACGCCGTGCGATACGCCCAAAGAGCGTCATCAAGCTTGATGGACCAATCTTTTCGATGGGGTTTCACCACCTTTTCCAAAATTCCCTTGATCTCTCGGTTTGAGAGTTCCGCCAAACCATTAGTTTGGGGGTGGTAGGCGGTTGCTACCCTATGATGAATATCATATTTAGCAAGAACCGAGCTCATGACTTTGTTAACAAAATGGGATCCTTCATCACTAATTATGGCTCGTGGTGTTCCAAAACGAGTGAAAATATTTTTTTGCAAAAACTTCACCACAGTGTTAGCGTCATTAGTGTGACAAGCGGCAGCTTCTACCCATTTCGAAACATAATCAACCGCCACTAAGATGTAGAAATTGTTGTTGGAATTTGGAAAGGGTCCCATAAAATCTATTCCCCATACATCAAAAATTTCCACCTCAAGGATATTGTTGAGGGGCATTTCATTTCGTTGCGATATATTCCCAGTGCGCTGACACTGCTCACAGTGACGAACAAACTCGTGAGAGTCTTTGAACACAGTGGGCCAAAAGAACCCACTCTGCAAAATTTTCGCAGCAGTGCGTGTTCCTCCGAAATGACCTCCATAGTGGGATGTGTGACAACCCTGGAGTAAATGTTGTTGCTCACTCCCATGAACACATCGCCTCAACACTTGGTCTGTTCCTATCTTGTATAAGAAAGGATCGTCCCAAATGTATTGACGAGTATCATGCAAGAATTTTTTAAAAGGCTGTCCACTCATCCCATGGGGTCGTAATCCACTTGCTAAAAAGTTAGCAATGTCAGCATACCAAGGAATGTCATGATGTTGGGCGACTAACAATTGTTCATCAGGAAAATTTTCTTTTACCGGAGTGGGATCTACAGTGCCCACTGTGGGCTAAAGTCTGGAAAGATGATCAGCGATCTGATTGCTTGTTCCTTTTCTGTCGACGATTTCAAGGTCGAATTCCTGCAGCAACAGCACCCATCTGATCAACCTTGGTTTAGAGTCAGCTTTGTTGATCAAATACTTGATGGCTGCATGATCGGTGTGCACTATGACCTTTGCTCCAATTAAGTAAGACCTGAAACGATCAAAAGCAAAAACTACTGCAAGTAATTCTTTTTCGGTTACCGTGTAGTTGATTTGAGCTTCGATCAGAGTCTTGCTTGCATAGTATATCAGATGAAAAATCTTATCTTTTCGTTGGCCTAGTACTGCACCTATAGCCCAATCGCTGGCGTCACACATGACTTCAAATGGGAGCGACCAGTCAGGAGTGGTCACTATGGGTGCAGTAACTAAGGCACTTTTGATTATTTCAAATGCGTCTCTACATTCTTTGGTAAAAACAAACTCTCTTTCATGTTGCAGCAGGTTACATAGGGGTTTAGTTATTTTGGAAAAAGCTTTTATGAACCTCCTATAAAAACCTGCGTGACCTAAAAAACTGCGAATGCCTTTTACCGTTGTGGGCTCGGGAAGTTGGGAGATTACTTCTAATTTTGCCTTGTCAACTTCCAAACCCTTTTTCGACACAAGATGACCCAAAACAATACCCTCTTCGACCATGAAATGACATTTCTCCCAATTAAGTATAAGGTCGTGGGTTTCACATCTCACCAGACCTTTTTCTAGATTCCTCAAACAGTTATCAAATGATGTGCCTATCACAGAAAAATCGTCCATAAAAACTTCTATGGTGTCTTCTATCATATCGGTGAAAATGGCCATCATACAACGTTGAAAAGTAGCGGGAGCATTACATAAACCAAAAGGCATTCTCCGGAATGCAAAAGTACCATATGGACAAGTAAAGGTGGTCTTTTCTTGGTCTTCGGGTGCGATGTGGATTTGGTTATATCCGGAGTATCCATCTAGAAAACAATAAAATTCCTTTCCCGCTAATCTATCAAGCATTTGATCAATAAAAGGTAACGGGAAATGGTCTTTCTTTGTTGCTAGATTCAGTTGCCTATAATCCATGCATATTCTCCATCCCGTAACAGTCCTAGTTGGAATGAGTTCGTTCTTTTCATTTGTGACCACAGTTGTTCCTCCCTTTTTAGGGACGCATTGAACGGGGCTCACCCAATTACTACTGGCAATGGGATAGATAATACCAGCATCTAACCACTTCAAAATCTCTTTCTTAACTACTTCCTTCATGATGGGGTTCAACCTTCTTTGAGGTTGGACTTTCCCCGGGTGGTCACTCTCTAAGTTAATCTTATCTTGACATAAAGAGGGGCTAATTCCTCTAATGTCTGCTATGGTCCAACCAATTGCCTTCTTATGCTTTATCAACAATTCGATCAAAAGTTGTTCTTGATTTTCGCTAAGTTTGGATGAGATGATAACAGGAAGCTTGTTATTCTCAGCGAGATAAGCATATTTCAAATGAGGAGGCAATGGTTTAAGCTCTAACTCAGGAGGTTGTTCGGTGGATGGTGGTTGGATCGTCCTATCCTTAAAGTCCAAAGGCTCAAAAGCTGCCACCATTTCGTTACACTCATCCTCAAAAGTGTCATTATTTTCTGAGTCAGAGTGCTCACTCTCACTGCCCACTGTGTACAGTGAGTGGAAACAGTGGGATCCATAAATCGTACTTACAGCAAGGCAGTCCTCGGTGTCTATGTACTTAAGGGATTTGAAAACATTAAACTTTACCTCTTGGTCGTTGACTCTCATGGTGAGTTCTCCTTTGTGCACATCAATCAAAGTTCGTCCTGTCGCAAGGAAAGGACGTCCTAGAATGACTGGGATGTCTTTGTCGGCCTCATAGTCTAAAATCAGAAAGTCGGCAGGGAAGATGAATTTGTCTACTTGGACCAAAACATCTTCAATCTTCCCTCTTGGGTAGGCAATGGATCGATCGGCTAATTGTAAGGTCACAGTGGTGGGTCTAGCCTCTCCAATACCTAATCTCTTAAAAATTGACAAAGGCATCAAATTTATACTAGCGCCTAAATCACAAAGTGCTTGACCTACTTCTTGCCCTCCTATCGTGCATGGAATTGTGAAACTACCCGGGTCTTTCAACTTAGGGGGAATCTTGCTTGTGAGAAGGGCACTACATTCTTCGGTCAACGCCACAGTTTCAAACTCACCCAACTTTCGTTTTTTGTTCAAAATATCTTTTAAAAACTTAACATAGCTTGGCATTTGCTCAAGAGCTTCTACCAAGGGTATGTTAATGTGAAGCTGTTTAAAAATGTCTAAAAACTTTTTAAATTGAACATCAACATTCTTAGGCTTCATTCTTTCAGGAAAAGGTACACTTTTTGGGTCGATGAGAGTCTGAAACGGAGTTAACTTTGGAATGGCAGGTTTAGGCAATGGACCAAAAGTGGGGAGTTCAGGGACTTCCGTCCCCACTGTGGGGATCACAGTGACTTGAGGAGTGCCCACTGTGGGATGAGGTACAATGGTGATTTGAGGCGAGTCTTCAGAATCGAAAACGATATCTTTCAGACCCTTTCCACTCCTAAGTGTTATGGATTTGATTTGTTCTGGTCCCTTTCCTATTACCCTAGCATTTTCGGTATCACTAGGTAATGTCCCCGGTGGTCTATTCTTGACTTCGACGGCTAGTTGTCCTACTTGAGTTTCTATGTTCCTAATGGCCGCTTGAGTTTGGTTCATGAATCCTTTGAGCATTGATTCGAGTGATGGTTGAGCCTCAGCATTATGAGATGGTCGTGGTTGGAATTGTTGGGAGGATTGACCTTGGTGAAAGTTTTGTGGGGGGTGCCCACTGTGATGATGCTGAAATCCAGGGGGGTTATGTGGTCTTTGAGCATGACTCGCCCCGTGGGGTTGGAGTCCTTGGTTTCCAGACCACGAGAAATTTGGATGATTCCTCCAACCTGGATTATAGGTCTGTGAGTATGGGTTGTTTCGTGGGTTAGTTCCTATGACGTTAACAGCCTCTGGATTTGCTGGACAAAAATCAAAAACATGCTCGTCCCCACAGTAAGAGCAGCTCTCAGTGAGATGTGCAGTGCCCACTGTGGGATTAAGTTGTCCTCGATTTTGGTTCAACACTATTTTTGTTAAGGCTACTAACTGTGCATTCATGGTTTTAAGTGCCTCATTATCAATGTTGGTGGTCTTTGGTGCAGGCGTTCTCGGGTTGGACCAGTCGGTGTTGTTATTGGACACTTTTTCTAAAATCTGATATCCTTCATTATAGGTTTTGCTTGTGAAAGTTCCTCCTGCTGTTGCATCTAAGATGATTTTGGCTGCGTTGGAAAGACCATTGTAAAAGGTCTCCAACTGAATGCAATGTGGGATGCCATGGTGTGGGCACTTTCGGAGTAAATCTTTAAACCGCTCCCATGCATCCGAAACAGCCTCATCTTCTTCTTGTCTAAACAAAACAATATCATTTCTCAACCTCATGTTTTTGGTTGGAGGAAAATACTTTTGTAAACATTTATCCGCAAGCTCTTGCCACATGGTTATTGAATGAGGTGCATGCACATTTAGCCATGACTTAGCCTTGTCCCTTAAAGTAAAAGGAAAAAGTCTTAGCCTTAAAGCTTCCTCACTCACACCTTGTAGCTGAAAAGAGTCGGTCATTTCCAAAAATGATTTTAAGTGCGAATGTGGATCCTCAGATGGTGATCCTCCAAACTGACCCATGGCTTGGATCATTTGAAACATCACCGGTTTGAGTTCAAAGTGTGGTGTTTGAAGGTTGGGTCTTAGAATCCCGGAGCTTAAATCACTAACTCCAGTAGTTGCATAGTCCCTTATCCCTCGATCTTTGTTATCAGCAATCGTCACTGTGGTTTCCACTAATGGAGGTGGTGGTGGTTGACCGCCCACTCCTGCCATAATTGTGGTGGGGTTCACAGGGAGTTGTTGATTTTTCTTCTTGTTTTTACGTCTTTTTCGAAAAGTCCTTTCTATTTCAAGATCGATTGGTTCCAAAGGTCCGTGTTGTTGCCTTGGCATACAACACGAACGGTGCTAGAAAAACGAGTTACTCGGGCTCGAACAAAAACTAATGTCTTGAGATTTAAAAATCACGCCAGTCCCCGGCAACGGCGCCAAAAACTTGGCACGTGTGAATGGTACATGCAAAATAAACCACAGCGGGTTATAATCTGTCCACAGTGGGCAGCGCAAGTGTACACTATCCACTATGATCGTCACGGCAAGTAATAATCGGTAAAATACCGGAATCGTATCCACATAGACTGGGCTATCAACACAATACGGCTTTTATGAGTTCCTTTCACGAGTTTCAATTAGAGAGGAAACAATATTTTGAGTTGGTTTGCGAAAAGCTAATTTGGAATTACAATGATTTAAAAAGAGGGATGCAAGTCGGATTTTCCCTAGATTTTATGCTAAATACTTGATCCTAAGATGATCCTTGTAATTGAGACCGATCTTTGGAAAAGCCCGGTTACAAAATACTCACAATCTTAGACTAAAAACCCATTTTATTGGTAATTATCATTTTGTCAATGAGTCTTCTCAAATGGACTCTTTCGAGCCTCGATGGAATGTGTAGAGACAAATACTCTAAGTGTTTTTAATACACCAACTAGCTTGCCAACTACTCCAGTGGGGAGAGAAGAGCTCACTGTGCTGACCTCACTTTCGTAAGTGTCGTAAGAATTCTTTCGAACTCCCTAGCATCATCCAAGCTCGTGTCACTGCGTTCTACTTATTTCTAAGTTAAGAACTAGACTTTAAATCCTTGCAAGTGATCATCTTGTTCGCATCCTTGGGCAAAATCGAGAATGAATGACCAAAACGATAACTACTTCAAAAATAAAGATTACTCAAGCATTTTTTCTAAAATCCAGGTACTTCTCGTTCCTACATCCCGAAGGGTGTTTAGCCTACCATTACTGAAAATATAAGAACGAAAGATGAAAAAGTTGGCATAAGATAACTAGGAGTGAATTGAAATTATCCTCACAGTGGGGAACGTAAGTTGCCCACTGTTCGAAACTACAACTGAAAACAATACGTGAATTTAAATCTAAATTACTGCACAAAAAGAAAAGTTAACTATCACAAAGCTAGACTACGAAATTTAGAGTGTTACACTAAGAAGATGGAAATGACAAGCTCTAAGATGATGGATCCAAGAGATGAAGATGATTTCAATGAATGCCCATGGTCTTCTTTTATAGTTGAAATTTGGCATCTTGGGTATTGACTTCTTCTTTGCAAATCTGGAGGTTAAGGGAACACAAAATCCTATGCTTAGCTCCTTAACCCTTAACCTCCATCTTTACCCAATAGTTCTTCCAAAAAGTTGGTCTCTAGGCATGTATGTTTGATTTGTTTATTCTTTTTGTCATGCTTTTCCTTTGCATGCCTAGATTAAAATATTCCCATTCTTTTAACTTGCCCCTGAAGCTTCCATGCTTTTGCAACCATGCTTTTCATCAAAACCTTCTTTTTGTCTTTATCCAGTATCGGAAGTGGGCAGTTGGAGTGGGCACTGTTCATCTCACTGCAAATAAAATGTGAAAACCACCCAAAATCCACCAAATAATTTGTTTGACACTAAAACTCACCTCGTTTGCCCTTTTTATAAAAATATGCCAAGAATGGGGGTTTTTAAGAGGTGAAATGGCTAAAATTGACAAAATAAAATGTAAAATAAAAGGAAATAATAACTCTAAAAATAGAGTTATCACCTTTCGACTTATTTTAGAAGCGAAAGTAGAAACAAATATAACTCCGATGATACAAAAATGGTCGTAAAATCATCCTTAACACACATTTTATTCATTGAATGAAAAATTGAAGAATTTCACTTCATTGAATTAAATTTGTGAAGGTTCAAACTTTCAACGTTAGTAGAAATAAAATATAACACAATGTTACCTTTTTATTACTTGATTTGAGAAACAAAAAGATATGGCAGTTAAAGTTCAAAAAGATATCACCTGATAAGTACGAGTTCTAAACTGATTTGTTTAGAAGTCATAGCCTTTGAAGTACGGGTCCTGAACTGAATTGTTCAGAAGCCATTACCGTTGAAGTGCGGGTTCTAAACTGATGTGTTTAGAAACCATTACCGTTGAAGTGCGGGTTTTGAACTGATGTGTTCAAAAACCATTACCGTTGAAGTGCGGGTTTTGAACTGATGTGTTCAAAAGCCATTACCGTTGAAGTGCGGGTTTTGAACTGATGTGTTCAAAAACCATTACCGTTGAAGTGCGGGTTTTGAACTGATGTGTTCAAAAACCATTGTCTTTTATATCTCTCCCCCTAAAAAATACCAAAAGATTTACCAAATATCCCATGTATATATTAAAAGATAGAAAACTCCCTGAAATCATGTGATGTTCAATGTCTTCTTTGAAAGCACAAGTACTTCATCTTCCGAGAGTTCAACGCTTGTCTCTAAATCTGCAAAACAGATTAAGTAGATTTTGGTACCCAACGAGTCTTGGGTCCTGACACGTTAAGCGGAGCTCTATAAGAAGGAAAATGGTAAGTACCATACCAATATTGAACATAATTATTATTAACAAAATCATTATTTCCGCAATAAGAATTAACAAAAGAATTAACTTTCGTTGTAAAATTCTTATTTGGAAATTATGATTTTGGTACATCTTTTCCAGGAAATTTACCTTTTACCTTCCATTGCATGTTGACTCTTTTGTAGGAAGGAAGATCAGCATAGTATTTGGAAGACATATCCACAGAATGCTCGTAGAAGATGTTAGAAGGACGCATCGGACATTCTGAAAAACACTCGGAGTTGTTGAACGACCTCACTTTGTCTTTTAAGGCATTTCGTTCCTTTGTAATCAACTCGAGCTTCTTCCGAATATCACAATTCACCCTCTTTTCCTTCATGATATCTGTAGATAAACCCGCCAAGTTCTTCGTGAGTTTCTGAATTTCTTGCTGAAATATCTTCCGTTCTACAGAAAAATCATCCTTTACGCTCCTTGCTTGAAACTCAGCTTTCTTTCTCTTTTCTAACTCACTTCTTTCCAAATCCAACTCCTCTTGCAGTTCAGAAATTTTCTCTGAAAGCTTCCCATTCTTCACTTCAAACTCTTTCCTTTTAACCTCAAACTCGGCTCTTTCCTTCTCCACCTTTTTCTTCTCTAAAAATAATACTTTCTGAAAATCTGAGTTCTGCTTGGAAAGTCTTAGACATTTGAGCTCAACATCTTTCTTGTCTTCAATTTCTTTAATCTTTGTCTTCAAAGCCATTTCAAGTTTCGAAATCCTTTGAATTAGATCCACTCTTTCTTTCTTGTGATCTTCTCTTTCCATAATCAACAGATCTTTCACTTCTTGTAATCTCCTTGTAAGCTCGGAAATTTTCTCTTTCTCGTCTTCTCTTTCAACTTTCTTCTCTTCTATTTTCTGAAAATCAACTTTCTTTTCCTCTGCATCTGAATGATCTTCTTTTTTATTTTCAGATTCTGATGTTATCTGATTTGCATCCTCCCTTTCAACTTTCTTTTGTTCCTTTACCTTGAAATCAACCTTTGATTTATGCAATAGCTTTGACAACTCGTTCCACATCTGCAAAGGGTAATTTTTATACACTTCAACCTGTTTGTAGATGTGAGGCGAAATTTTGAGAATAGCAAAGAGTAAGTTTGACGAAGCATCCTTGTCTGCTTTCTTCCGTTTAATCTCATCTTCAGTAAAATCTTCTTCCCGTTTATAAAGGATCAACGGGCCTTCGGTGAAAGATTTTATCATTAAATCTCCATTTTCTCTTCTCGAAATGAAATCGATGAACGAAACACTCCATCGTTCAAAATCAGATTCTTTGATCAGCACTGGAAGTCGGTTCATGATCGCTTGACGATTAAAAGATTTTTATAAAGAAAAAAAAATTATATAAAACTTTTTCTTGAAAAACTCTTAAAATGTATGAAATACACTATAGAAAAAATTTCATTATAATTTTTTTTTCTCAAAATACTTTTTTTTAAACGTCTGAAAATAACCAAGTCAGATGAACAGAAAAAAATTAACTAAGTGTCAGTTTTCGCAAGCAACTGTTGCGAAAACTACCAGTATTCGTAAGCTGAAGAAACGAAAAACCACTGTTTTCGCAAGCAACGGTTGCGAAAAGTTAGATGGTTGCGAAAAGTTGACTTGGAAAATCTTGAAGAGAGGTTTGCGTGACTTTGGATTGCGAAAAGTTCCTGTTCACGTGAAGGAAGCTTGCGAAAAGTTCCTGTTCTCGTGTCTTTGGGATGCGAAAACTTCACTTGGATTCTGAAACCTTCAAACGATGATGAACTTGCGAAAAGTTATATGAGTCTTGCGAAAACCACTATGAGTCTTGCGAAAAGTTCAGATCTTGCGAAAAGTTCACAAAAATCCTCAAAAACGACAGAAATCACTGAAAACCTCAATATCACTTAATCCAAACTGTGCAGATTTGTTCGAAAACTGAATTCGAACACTTCTTCTTCAAATACAAACCTCTAAAAACCTCTGAATCTGAAAAATGAAGATCGAACAGTAACTTTTTCGAACGGACCAAAAATTCAGAAAAACACCAAATTGAAGCTTAAATCCTTCGAATTAGATCTCGATCCTTGAATTAAAGATGCTCTAAACAATAATCCGAATCCAAAGAACCAAATTGCAGACCAATTCGATCAAACAACACCAAAATTTGATAAAATCTCAAGAAAACGAGATTTTCTTGAAAAATCAAGAAAATCAAGAAAATTTGCTTGTGAAATCACCAAATTCGTATGTTTGATCAGTAGAATTCCATCTCTCTAATCTTGTTCCTGCTCTGATACCAATTGTTAATCCCTAAAGATCAATCAAGATAGAGAAGATGTGAATTTGTCATCCATTTCACTCAAGAACACATTACAAGATTAGGAGTTGTGTACAAGTGTTTTTCTCTCTAGAATATAAGAATGTGAGTTAAGAAAATCTAGAGTCCTCCCAACTAATACACAACAAAACCTATTTATACTAAACACATTACAAGGTGTAAACAACACAATACAACTCAATACGTTGACTTTGACTTTGACCTTTCTATATTTAAACCTTGAAGACATATTGCACTAACAAAACCCCCCCGTACCCGATGTGCCACCTCGGTCGAACCCGCTACCCTACCCGAGGGCGCTACTCATGGCCTAAGTGAACTTAAAATAAAAGAGATTAAGGGAAAGAGACACAATAATAAGAAATTAGGACTAAAATTAAATAAGAGAAAAGACGACTAAAACTAAGAACAGGGTAATATCAACCTCGGATTTTGGTAATAGTGGGAATTCATTTTTCCAAAAATACTTCAACCCTCTCTCGAGACGAGAAAGCTTTTCTAACCAAGATATGTATTTACTTTCGCAACACATATACATTGGGAGAAAACATTAATATTTAAAATGAATATATTTCTCAATCAACGTCCCTAACTATTTACATGTTAGGACTGTTGTCATTGATCAATTCAACCCAAGTGAAGACCAAACTTTCGTTTTTATCAACAACAAATTTAATTAACTAGATGATTTGTTAAAACCCAATTAAATCAATTCAACTTTCGTTACAATCGAAATGGATTAAAACTCAACATCCGTTTTAAGAATAATTGATCAATACCAAAACTTCAATCCTAAGGCGACGATTACCCAATTAAACGAACTATTTAAACGAGACCAAGCAAAAGTTACTTAATTAGACTCTAACGAAATTAAAACCAAAATTAAACCTAGACTAACAAATAAATTACATTAGACTCAATCTACAACAATTAACACTACTAACAAATGAAAGATGAACATTAAGTTATTGAATACACATGTGCAGAAAATTAATTAACCTAAAACTAAGTGCAGAAATTTAACAAAGTGCAGAATTTTAAACTAAGAGTAGAAAATTAGGGTAGAAATGGAAGGAATAGAGATGCAAGAGAGTAGAGAAAATACAATAACACAAGAGAGATGAAGAGAAACTAAACCTAATACTTCAATTAAGAACAATGATGAATTGATGAACAAAACATTGTTTTCAACCAAATAAAACTATAATTCAACAACCAAGTAAGTTAAGAAGATACTAGTATGAAAACCGGTAGCAAATCGGTTCCAATGGCCTAAGCTTCTTGCAATTTCATCTTCTTCCCTCTATTTCTTTAAGAACTCGTTGCAATAGAAACTACCCAAGAGAAATGTAATAAGATGGAAGTTGAGGGGCTATTTGTTAAAAAAATGGGATGAGGTATATAAGGGCACAAAACCCTAGAAACATTCCATTTTTGGCTGAAAATCTGTGTGTGTCGGCTGTGTTCTTGGAGAAAAAGAAAGAGAGAAGGGTTTTGGGGCTCTTGTGGATTTTGGGAGAAGAAGGAGCTTGGTGCTTGGAAATCAGAAGAAGGATTGTTGTGGAATTCGAATTTGCAGCAAGGAGTCAGCAGGTAAACTCTCAATCCATCCCTTCTCTTGAATCAGATTGATGAATGTTGAGTATTGAGAAGTTTTGTTGATAAAAGTTATGCCAAAGCTCTTGTGGAAGGTTTAAACTCCTCTTGTATGTGTTTTTATGGATGTATATTGTGGGGTTTGGTTCTAGTACGTTTTTGGTAGTTGTTATTGCCTAATCGTTGCTTTGGCGGAGCTCAGGACGGGATTTTGAGTGAAAAACTCGAACATCGCCCGTCCGGAAACCTTCAGTAAAAGAAGGTGTCCGGGTAAGCACCCGGAGGGTTTAGTATCCGGATAGAGGTGTTGTCCGGGTGGGTAGGTTGTCCGGATAGGCGTGTTGTCCGGATGGACCTGTTGTCCGGATGGACCTGTTGTCCGGACAGCTGTGTTGTCCGGATATGTGAGTTGTCCGGACGGACCTGTTGTCCGGATAGGTGAGTTGTCCGGATGGACCTGTTGTCCGGACAGCTGTGTTGTCCGGATGGACCTGTTGTCCGGACAGCTGTGTTGTCCGGATAGGTGAGTTGTCCGGATGGACCTGTTGTCCGGACAGCTGTGTTGTCCGGATGGACCTGTTGTCCGGACAGCTGTGTTGTCCGGATAGGTGAGTTGTCCGGATGGACCTGTTGTCCGGACAGCTGTGTTGTCCGGATAGGTGAGTTGTCCGGACAATTGCTGCGTCCGGATAAGTTGGATGGTTTAGCTTATACTTTTGCCTCTACGTTCAGGGAAGTCGTTTGGGAGTCGGGATCATCTTAGAGGAGGGAAGTAAGAGCATCGGGTGAGTTTTTCCAACTAAGCTTGATGGTACTTGTTGTTACTCGTACATGCATGCTTATTTAAGGTATGTTGCATATGAATTTCTTATGCATGATGTGATATGTATATATATATGGGAGAGTGTGTCCCATATGATGCGGTGGTTATAATTGTGTATGGGAGGTGTGTCCCATATGCACGAGGTGCTATACATGGGGGGTGTCCCATATGCACGAGGTGCTATACATGGGGGGGGGGGGGTGTCCCATGTGAGATGGTACGATGTACATGGGGGGGGGTGTGTCCCATGCGGCGGGGTATGCTATATATGGGGGGTGTGACCCATACGATATAGCACGATTTATATTTATGGGGGGTGTGTCCCATATGACGATTTTGAACGTGGACTATCTGGGGAATGTTATTCGCCCAACTTCTTGTTGATTTATATATCTAACAACTCCTTAATATGAATGTTGTGGTGTGGTTGTAGTTGAGGGACCTCACTAGACCTTATGGTCTAACCCTCGCATTTTCAAACTGAACCTTTTTCAGGTAAGCAGGTTAGAGGCAGCTCCACTAGTGGGAAGGAGAAAGCGTGAACGGGCGTGGATTAACTTAGTAGACCTTTCCTTACTTTTCTTTCTTAGAAACTCTCAGTTGTAACTAGGGTTATTTCCGCAAACCCAATTTTGGAATTTTGATGGTGTGAACTTGGGCCATGTTTTGGCGATATTTATATTAATTGCGTCTTATGTTGGTATGTTTGGAGTGGGTTGTTACAGTTGGTATCAGAGCCGTAGTTTAAGGGATTTAGGTGACCGGATGGGCCTAAACTTAAACTGTAGAAGTACAACTGAGAAATAGGAAGGCCTAGGGAGACCTCACTGGGGAGAGTAAATAATAGGGTGGTGAAAACTATCATGTAAGGTAAGCTCAGGATTACACCTGGCCAGTGTAATTGTGAATTTACAGGTACATGACTGTGATCATTCTTGCCTTGTTATTTTGGGATTGTTGTTAAGCTTTATTTTGTGTAATGTATCAGTAATTGAGAATGTCGGAACGAAGTTTGAGGAGCAGATCTGTGCCGGTTGTGGAGCCTGTCCCGGGAGTGGGGGAAATCCGGGTGGAAGAGATTGTGGAGGATGAGCCAGTGCATCCTCCGAGGCAAACGGCTACCCGTGGGAGAGGCGGAGGTCGTGGAAGGGGCCGGGGAAGAGCACCCCGACAAGCTGCCGCTCAGACTGGAGGAACGGGTATGGTGACTAGAGGTAAGAAGAAAGCGCCGACTGTCCGTCAGGCTAAGGGTGGGAAAGTGCTTGTGGTAAGCGAACCAAACCAAACCGAGAGCACTGCTTCCGGGAATGATAGTCCGTCAAAGAGCTTGAGTTCGAACCACAACCAGGCTTTTGTGACTGAAGAGAGATTCACTGCCGAGATGGGCAAACTGCAAGAGACCTTGCAGGCTTTACTGAAACAGCGAATTGGGTCGGCATCGGAAGGGAAGACTGAAAGTGTGAAAGAGACCGAGGCGGAAGCATCCAAATTACTAACAGCGGAGACTGAGGGCCACTCTCATGCAAATCCATTTGTGGCGGGAGAGTCGAAGTCAGTAAAAGGGTGTACCTTCAAAACTTTCGTGTCTTGCAAGCCAGCATCCTTCAGTGGAGAGCGGGACCCGATATTGGCGATGAGGTGGATCCGAGAGATGGAACTAGCGTTTGACACTAGTAAGTGTGCTGAAGGGGATAAAGTGTTGTTTGCCATGTCAATGTTAAAGGCAGATGCGATCTTTTGGTGGGATGTAGAAACAGGAGGAAAGGGTTCGGAAGTGGCGAAGGTAACCTCGTGGGAGACGTTCTGTTAGGACAACCTTAGGGGGGGTAAAGGTTGTAATTAAAAATATTTCACAAATAAAAATTCTCTTATCAAAATCAACAACAAATATTGCATGCACAACAAATATATAAATAAAATTAAGTGCACAACGGGAATATAAAGAGATAAGGGTAGAGAATATTGATACCGACACCGAGATTTAAAGTGGTTCACCACCAACTGGCTGGCTAGTCCACTTGCCGAGACACTTCTCGACACACTGATTCACTATAAGTGTTCTTTATGGTAGAACACAAACCTTGATACAATGATAATAAAATCTCTTGCTTTTGCTCGAGAACGTGAATCACTCACACTATTCAAATACTTACAAGAGAATATATCTCACAATATTGATCACTCTTGTATAAGTATAACACTTGGATTTTTGAGGGTTTGATCACTCAAAAAAAATATATTGAATAAGTGATTTAAATGAATGGATGTAGCTGAGAGTTTCTCCAAAAGATGGGTATTCAATTCTCGCTAGGAGTTGAGAATGCTGCATGATATATATACTTGGAGCAGCAACGGTCGAAGGGTGCTGCGGTATACCGCCTATATGGGCGCGGTATACCGCCCAGAAAAAGTAGCTGACATAAAGAAGTCAACCTGCAAAAGCAACCTGCAACACGTGTAGCAGAGCCGCGGTATACCGCCATACACCACGCGGTATACCGCCTGAAAAAGGCATCTCAGCGTCAGAAAATTCAGCTCCTTTGATTGAACGACCATAGCTTAAAAAGGGACCTGATTTCTTTTTCCCTATTCCAAAAAGAGTCAACAGCAACATTTTTGGCTAAGATTTGAATAATTCAATTTTAAATTCAAAACATTTCTAAATTAATTTAAATCAAAGATTTAGTTTAATTTAAAAATAGTGTTGGGTTAGGTTTTTGAAATATCCAAGTGGTATATTATTTTAGGGTGTTTATTATTATGAGATATATGATGACGTAAACACCAGTCTTGGACTCTTCAGATAAAATCTTCATGTTGTCCAATTAACTGCACACTTGGATAAAATTGTTAGAAAAACAATAATACGGTGTGTTTGTAATCATCAAAATAAATATATAAAATATATAGAGATGTGGTACACTTGCACCAACAATCTCCCCCTTTTTGATGATGACAAACACAATCGCTAAACACGAGAGCATACTCGGTTTCTCTCCCCCTTTTGTCGAAGCAAAAAGGGTTAAGAAAGACGCTATGCTCCCCCTCGAGAGATGCTCCCCCTCAAAATATGCATATAATTGAGAGTAGCATTATCTCATGGGTTATACTCAAGCATGCCTAAACCAAGTCTTAATTTAAAGAACGATTTTTTGTTTAGGGCTTTAGTAAAAATATCGGCCAAATTGTCTTCGGAATCAACTTTTTCAAGCACAATGTGGCCTTTTTGAACATTATCTCGTAGAAAATGATGTCGCAACTCAATATGTTTGGTACGAGAATGCAAAACGGGATTTTTACTTAGGTTTATGGCACTTGAGTTATCACACATAATTGGAATTTTGGATTGACGTACCTCAAAGTCGGTAAGTGTGTGCTTCATCCATAGAACTTGAGCACACGCTCTCGCGGCGGCTACATATTCCGCTTCGGTAGTGGATAAGGCTACGGAATGTTGTTTCTTGGAAAACCAAGACACAAGCGAGAGACCTATAAAGGCACATACTCCACTAGTGCTTTTTCGATCAACCATCGAGCCACCAAGATCGGAATCGGTGAAGCATGTTACTTCTAGCTCGGGTTGTTTTGGATACCATAGTCCAAGATTCGTAGTCCCTCTAAGATATCTAAAGATACGCTTGACGGCTTCATAGTGAGATTGTTTAGGCGAAGATTGAAAGCGAGCACATAAACACACACTATACATGATATCAGGTCTACTAGCAGTTAAATACAATAAGCTACCAATCATGCCACGATAAATCTTTTCATTAAAATCGGTTCCCTCTTCGTCACTAGATAATTTTAGATTGGTGGTCATCGGAGTTTCAACAGGTTTGACATTTTCAAAATTAAACTTTTTCAGCATGTCTTTACAGTATTTTGATTGACTTATAAAGGTACCATTTTCACTTTGTTTTATTTGCAATCCTAAGAAGAATTTTAATTCTCCCATCATGCTCATTTCAAATTCATTAGTCATTTTTGTAGCAAATTCATTACAAAGTTTTTCATTTGTGGAACCAAAGATAATATCATCAACATACACTTGCACAACCACAATATCATTTTGAGCATATTTGACAAACAAAGTATTATCTATTTTACCCATAATATAACCACTTGTAATTAAAAAGGATTTTAATCTATCATACCACGCACGCGGAGCTTGCTTTAAACCATAAAGCGCCTTTTTTAATTTATAAACATGCGTCGGATTTTCAAAATTTTCAAAGCCGGGAGGTTGGGAAACATATACCTCCTCATTTATAAAACCATTTAGGAAAGCACTTTTGACATCCATTTGATATAATTTAAAATTTTTAGCATTTGCAAAAGCGAGAAGCATTCGAATAGACTCTAACCTTGCAACTGGTGCAAAGGTTTCATCATAATCGATACCTTCTTGTTGATTGTACCCCTTGGCAACTAAACGTGCCTTGTTTCGGGTGACTTCACCGTTTTCATCTACCTTGTTACGAAAGACCCATCGTGTGCCAATAATGGTTTGACCGCTAGGGCAAGGAACTAAGTCCCACACATCATTCCTAGTAAACTGGTTTAACTCTTCTTGCATGGCCATTATCCAATCCTCATCACTTAAAGCTTCTTCTATGTTTTTAGGTTCTATGGCTGAGATAAAGGCGTGAAAGGCACAAAGGGTATGGATTTGTGATCTAGTCGTTCTTTGGTTTAGGTCACCTATGATTTGATCTACGGGATGGCCTCTAGATGTTCTAAGGTTAGGATCATCTACTCCTTGTGGAACATAACATGGAGGGGCATCACTAGATTCTACATTGTTTGTAAGAGATTGGGTTCCTAAGTCCAAGGTTCTAAGATGTTGGGCTAGTGCATCTCCTTCACAACCATTATCATTTACTAAGGGTGCACTAGGTTTAGGAGGACTTTCATCAAAGCTTACATTTAGGGATTCTTCTACAACCATGGTCTCTTTATTAAGGACTCTATAGGCTTTGCTATTCCAAGAATAACCAAGGAATACTCCCTCATAGGCTTTTGGGTCAAATTTGGTCAAATAAGATTTGGTATCTAAAATAAAACATTTACAACCAAATACCTTAAGATGGGCTAAGGAAGGCTTTCTACCACGTAGGATCTCATAAGGGGTCTTATTTAGGATACTCCTAATTAGCACACGATTGAGGACATAGGTCGCGGTAGCTACGGCATCACACCAAAACTTTTGGGGAACTTGATGTTCATTGAGCATTGTCCTACTCATTTCTTGTAGGGTTCTATTTTTCCTCTCCACAACCCCATTAGATTGAGGAGTGCGAGGAGCAGAAAAATTGTGCGTTATACCATATTTGTCGCAAAACGCACCAAATTGAGTTTCATTATCGAATTCGCGTCCATGGTCCGTACGAATCGAAACAATCGTGCAACCTTGTTGGTTTTGAATTCGTTTTCCCAAAATCTTAAATTTTTCAAAAGCTTCATTTTTATGTTTTAAAAACAAAGTCCACGTATATCGGGAAAAATCATCTACAATTACTAGAGTGTAATAATTTCCTCCAAAACTTTGAATGGCCATAGGGCCAAAAAGATCCATGTGTAAAAGTTCTAAAACTCTTTTAGTTGAAATCACATTTTTTGATTTATGAGAAACATGAGTTTGTTTGCCGACACGACATGCATCACAAAAATGATTATCAAATTTTAATTTTGGAAGGTCACTCACAAGCTCCTTATTTTTCAAATTTTGAATTAATCTAAGGTTAGCGTGACCTAAACGTCTATGCCACAAAGTCGAATTATTATATACGGAAGATAAACAAACATTTTCATTTACATCAGTTTTACAAACATAAAGATTTCCTTTTATAACCCCATTCAAAAGAACTTTACCATTTTTCAGAATTTTGCAAGAGTCTTCTTCAAAAACAACAATTATACCATTTTTGCACAGTTGACGAACACTTAGCAAGTTAAATTTCAAATTATCAACATGCGTAACATCTAAAAATGTAACATTGTTGCAAGAAATTGTACCTTTCCCAATTACCTTTCCTTTGGAGTTTCCTCCAAAAATTACTAGTCCACCATCACATGACTCATATGATGAAAAAAGATTATGGTTTCCGGTCATGTGACGTGTGCATCCACTATCAAGAATCCAATCCATATCAAGATTTATCTACAACATTTAAAGTACAACTTTTATGGTCCCCACATCTTATGGGTCCTTTGAAAGTTAGTCTAGAAAGCATAGAAAACCACATATAATAATAAATATATTTTCACAAAAAATATACAGACAAGAAAATTATTTACTCAACCCTTTTCGGTAGCTCTACTTGGAAGCGACCAGGAAAGACGGTGAGGGTGGTAAGCGCGAAGGCACTTTAAAAACCAACCTCATTAGAATTCGAAGAATTCGCCTTTATCTTTCCTAGACACCGTATCCAAATAGGTGAGCCTATTCGGAGTTGATTCATAATTTTCAAACACAGAATATATATATATATATATATGTATATAATATATATATACAAAAAAAAATTTAAAACCATAAACGCATGCCACCGGGATTATCAACACTAAAGGAGCCTTTAGGAATCCACTTTGGTACCATTTTAATTTCACGATCATATTTATCAAAGACGTAAAAAGGAGCATGCATATTCACACTATTTTTTGGTCTAGAAAATTTACTATTATACATGCATGCATAAGATTTCCTAGACTTATAATTCACATTATTTATGTTGGACATATATGAGGATTTTTGCACATACGGTTTTCTCATTTCAACATTTTTAGGTGGTTCAAAATATCTTTTGATAGGCATACATAAGCACTTATCTTTACACGTATCGGAACCAACGCCTTTTCTACAATTAGTGCTATTTGACATATTTAACATTTTAAGCACTTTCTCATTGCTACTTTGAAAGGCATGTGCTAACAAATTATCTTTTTCATGTTTATCACATTTTTCTTTTAAACATGCATTTTCCTTTTTAAGCACATCACAATTAGCACATAAATCATTTTCAACTATTCTTTTCTCAAGGCATGCAATTTTTTGTTTGCTATCATGAATTTCTTTTTTACTTAATAATAATTCTTCCTTTAATTTTGCGTTCTCATCTTTATAATTATTTGTAAGCATAACCATTTTTTGAAAGGCATCATTTAACATATCAAGATCATCATCATCATTACATTCATCATCGCTAGAGTATTTGAGTAACACGAGTTTACCTCATCGTCGCTTTCCGCCATGAGACAAATGGCTTCATACTCATTTTCATCTTCACTTGCGCTCCACGCGCCTCCAACGAAGGCTTTCTCCTTCTTGATTTTAGGTTTATTTCTTTTTGGACACTCGTTGGCATAGTGATCCTTGTCTCCACATGAGTAGCAAAAGCCCTTCTTTTTCTTGGCTTCTTCATCATCACTTGATTCGCCATTTTTATTTATTTTGTCGTTCCGTTTATGGAACTTTCGGCTTCGGTTTTCTCCACCACGGCGATAATCTCCTTTTCTTTGAAACCTATCATTTCTTGAAAACTTTTTGTTAGCTAAAAGTTTAGAAAAATTTCTTACCAACATGGCTACATCGTCAAGATGTTCGGGTTGATCCTTTGAGGAGCTAGCTTTCTCCTTCTTTTTCTTCTTCTCCTTCTCGTCACTTGAAGTTGAAGCTTTAAGCGCCAAAGATTTCTTTTTATCATGCTCCCGATCTTTGTTCCTTTTTAGTGCAATTTCATGCACTTTGAGATTTCCAATGAGATCATCTAATTTCATCATTGAGAGGTCACAGGAGTCTTCCAAGGATGTGATTTTCGGCATCCACTCCGGAGGAAGCGCTCGAAGAATTTTTCGCACGTAATCTTCGTTAGGATATGTTCTACCAAGACCTTTCAAGCTCACCATGATAAGGTTAAAACGTTTAAACATTGAGTCGATTGACTCATCTTTTAACATCTCAAACATTTCATAATCATGTACAAGAATATTTATTTTTGAGCTTTTGACTTGAGAATTTCCTCTATGAGTATTATTTAGATTTTCCCAAATATCGTGAGCAGTTTCACAAGAATAAACACGTTCAATCTTATCTTTAGTAAGTGCCGAAAAAAGAATATTTTTAGCTTCAAAATTTAAGCAGACCCAAGCATCCTCAGCGGCGGACCATTCCGCTACTGGTTTTTCACTAATTACTCCATCTTTGGTTTTGGTGGGTTTATAATCTCCATTTTTAATAATGTCCCAAATTTTTCGACTTTTGCCACGAACGTAGCATTCAAAAAGATTTGCCCAAAGACCAAAATTTTCGGTGTCAATTTGCGGAATCTTTGTAGAAATAATTCCCTCAGAGGTTGCCATTTAAAATATAAGAACAAGTTTTTAAAAAGCACAAATATTTTTAAAGAAACTTGCAACCCGCTCTGATACCAATTGTTAGGACAACCTTAGGGGGGGTAAAGGTTGTAATTAAAAATATTTCACAAATAAAAATTCTCTTATCAAAATCAACAACAAATATTGCATGCACAACAAATATATAAATAAAATTAAGTGCACAACGGGAATATAAAGAGATAAGGGTAGAGAATATTGATACCGACACCGAGATTTAAAGTGGTTCACCACCAACTGGCTGGCTAGTCCACTTGCCGAGACACTTCTCGACACACTGATTCACTATAAGTGTTCTTTATGGTAGAACACAAACCTTGATACAATGATAATAAAATCTCTTGCTTTTGCTCGAGAACGTGAATCACTCACACTATTCAAATACTTACAAGAGAATATATCTCACAATATTGATCACTCTTGTATAAGTATAACACTTGGATTTTTGAGGGTTTGATCACTCAAAAAAAATATATTGAATAAGTGATTTAAATGAATGGATGTAGCTGAGAGTTTCTCCAAAAGATGGGTATTCAATTCTCGCTAGGAGTTGAGAATGCTGCATGATATATATACTTGGAGCAGCAACGGTCGAAGGGTGCTGCGGTATACCGCCTATATGGGCGCGGTATACCGCCCAGAAAAAGTAGCTGACATAAAGAAGTCAACCTGCAAAAGCAACCTGCAACACGTGTAGCAGAGCCGCGGTATACCGCCATACACCACGCGGTATACCGCCTGAAAAAGGCATCTCAGCGTCAGAAAATTCAGCTCCTTTGATTGAACGACCATAGCTTAAAAAGGGACCTGATTTCTTTTTCCCTATTCCAAAAAGAGTCAACAGCAACATTTTTGGCTAAGATTTGAATAATTCAATTTTAAATTCAAAACATTTCTAAATTAATTTAAATCAAAGATTTAGTTTAATTTAAAAATAGTGTTGGGTTAGGTTTTTGAAATATCCAAGTGGTATATTATTTTAGGGTGTTTATTATTATGAGATATATGATGACGTAAACACCAGTCTTGGACTCTTCAGATAAAATCTTCATGTTGTCCAATTAACTGCACACTTGGATAAAATTGTTAGAAAAACAATAATACGGTGTGTTTGTAATCATCAAAATAAATATATAAAATATATAGAGATGTGGTACACTTGCACCAACACGTTCATTGGGAGGTTTAAAGCACAGTTTTGCCCGCTGGCGGCAAGAAAGAAGTTGGAAGAAGAGTTTATGGGGCTCGTGCAGGGATCGATGACCGTGCAGGAGTACACTGCTAAGTTTATCGAAAAGGCACGTTTCGCTGAGATATATGTGCCTACTGAAGAAAGACGGGTTGAAAGGTACATTTGGGGTCTGAAGGGCAACATAAGGGAACTGGTACAGAACCGTGGCCCTGCAACGTTTCAAGCGACGGTTGACGTGGCAGAACTAAATGAGAAAGAAAAGAATCGTCAGCTGTCGGAGAGGAGCGTTGATAAGAGGAAGTGGGATGGACCAGTTCGGGATGTGAAAAGGCCGAAGCCCTCTAAACCCGAGTTGCGGGTGGGGCAAAGGTTCAGTGACATGCCGTGTGGAAAATGTAACAGAGTGCACCGTGGAGATTGCTTCGAACCTGATGGTTGTTATAAGTGTGGAAAACAGGGGCACATGGCGCGTGATTGTTCTAGCCCGAGAGTGTGCTACCTGTGTGGCTCTCCGGATCATATCAAATCTGATTGCCCACAGTTGAGGAAGGGATTTGCTGGTGGATCTGGAGGAGGTCAAGGAGGAAAAGGTGGGGAAAAGAAGGTGGAACCGGGTCGAGCAAGAGCTAGAGCCTTTCAGATGTCTGCGGAAGAGGCGGTTGATGAGCCTGATGTGGTATCAGGTACATTTCTTGTTAGTTTGAAGTTTGCTAAAGTGTTGTTTGATTCGGGTGCGAACCGTTCGTTCGTATCGCCGATCTTTGCTCGGTGTCTGTCTGTGACGCCGAAGCGGTTGGAGCGTGGAATTGAGGTAGAAATTGCCGACGATAGTTGTGTCGTGGTGAGGGAAGTGTTCGAGGGGTGTAGCATCAAAGTAGAGGGTCATACTTTCCCTTTGCGTCTATACCCGATGGGTATGGGGGAGTTTGATGTGGTAGTGGGGATGGACTGGTTGGCGAGTAATGATGCCAGCATTGTGTGCAATAAGAAGATGATTCGTATTGCCTTGCCAGATAAGCCAGAAGTCGTAATCTATGGGGATAGACGAGAGCGTAAGTCTTGCCTTATCACGGTGATGAAGGCGAGGCATTGTTTAGAAAAGGGGTGTCGGGGTTTCCTAGCGTATGTATTAGACGCTAAGAAGGAGAAGAAGGGGTTGGAGGATGTACCGGTGGTGAGTGAATTTCCGGAGGTATTTCCGGATGACCTGACGGGTTTACCCCCAGATCGCCAGGTCGAGTTCAAGATCGATCTTATGCCGGGCGCCTCGCCGATAGCTCGTGCACCGTATCGGTTGGCACCGACAAAGATGAAGGAAATGATGTCGCAATTGCAGGAGTTGTTGGACAAGGGGTTTATACGTCCTAGTTCATCACCCTGGGGAGGGCCGGTACTGTTTGTCAAGAAGAAGGACGGATCGATGCGAATGTGTATTGATTACCGTGAGCTCAACAAAGTGACAATCAAGAATAAGTATCCGCTTCCGAGGATCGACGACTTATTTGATCAGTTGCAAGGGGCAAAATTCTTCTCAAAGATAGACTTGAGGTCTGGCTATCATCAGCTGAGAGTGAGGGAAGAGGATGTGCCGAAGACGGCTTTCCGTACAAGGTATGGGCATTACGAATTCCTAGTCATGCCCTTCGGATTGACGAATGCTCCGGCAGTATTCATGGATCTGATGAATAGGGTGTGCAGCGCACTACTAGACAAGTGTGTGATTGTATTCATCGATGACATCCTCATTTATTCCAAATCTCAGAGCGAGCATGAAGAGCATCTTCGCTTGGTGCTAGACCTGCTTCGGCGGGAAAAGTTGTTTGCCAAATTCTCAAAGTGTGAGTTCTGGCTTAAAGAAGTTCAATTCTTAGGACACGTGGTGTCGGAAGATGGTGTCAAGGTGGACCCGGCCAAGGTGGAGGCCATTAAGGGATGGGAGACCCCGAGGTCGCCATCCGAAGTAAGAAGTTTTCTTGGTTTAGCGGGTTACTACCGGAAGTTCATTCAGGATTTTTCCCGGATAGCTACTGTAACATCCCTTAATCCCAACATACAAGTTTCATATAATTCATCACAAAATAACATATCATAATCCAAATATGGTCCCTTAAATTCTACAATTAGGTCTTTCAGTACAAACTTTTCCGAATAAAGTAAAATACATAACAACTACTAATTATAACTGAAATCTTCATAATCATTCAACATCCACAAAAGCTAACATGATAAATCCTATCATTGTCTCTTGTTTGCTCCATGACCTGGAATACATATTTTAAAACAAAAATGAGGGTTAGACCTTGAGGTCTAGTGAGAAAAATCCCCGTTAGTAAAAGAAAACATTTGCACATAATTCACGTAAGAATACCAAATATGACTCATGCATCATGTATCTTTCCATCTCTATCTCTTTTCTTTTCCTTGGCCATATTAATTGGTAGCAAGCCAATTAATTAATTTACACCGCTGTACTAAATACAGCCAACACCACTGTCCCTTTGTACAACCAACTTTCACCGGTCCTAAGCCCGACCAACTAGTACTCATACAATGTAATATTCATATAAACACTATATGCACCATATTACATTAAATCACATATATGTATTCCATTTGAAAACATTTCAAATAAAAACTCACCTCGTGTATTTATCTCAAAAACTCTTCCAAGAAAATTCACGTATGCTGATCCTTCACAGAATCTGAAATCAGATAAAATACCAAATATCTCTTTTAATACTTAAACTTACAAAATTCTCAACTCAAATCGCAATGAACAGTACCAAGTCGCAATCTCCTATTGCGATTTCACCCTGAAGTCGCAACCCCTTATTGTGATTCCACCCTGGAGTCGCAACCCACTATTGCGATTCCACCCTGGAGTCGCAATCAACTACTGCGATTCCACCCTGGAGTCGCAATCAACTACTGCGATCCCAAACTCGAATCGCAATCAACTACTGCGATTTCAAGCCAAGTCGCAAACGACCATTGCGACTTCAATGCCAAGTCGCAAACGACCATTGCGACTTCGTTGAATGTCGCAGTCGTCTATTGCGACTTCGATGAATGTCTCAGTCTACTGTTTCATCCTAAACCCAGATTTTGCAGTTTTGTACTATGCATGTTTCTGTAATTTTGCAGATATGATTAAGACTACCTTTTGAACACTAATCCAAACCCAGAAATCATATACCCTTCAAAAATCGCATAACCCACTTCTAAAGTTCATGTAAAACCTATTATACATAAAAAGGAAGAATTAGGATGGATTGTTACCTTGTTTTCTTCAGTTGTTATAAGCAATTCCAGCAGAAAATCTATAGCTTTCCTTCTTCTTCTTCTTCTTAGTTTTCCTTCTTCTCTCTCTTCTCTCTCTTTTCACGTAACACACACACACACACACACACACACACACTAGTTCTTAGGATATTTCTTAATGTGTCAAAAGGATGACACCTATTACTTCTTGCTGGAAGTATGGCGGTGATGGAGAGTGATTTTAGATAAAAAGACCAAACAAACCCTAGGCTTCACTCATTTGGCAAGACTTACCCCCAAACTTCTAAATAAAAATTAAAACTTACCCCTTAACTTCTAACTCCTTAAAATACCCATAAAAATTTATAAAATTTTTCATATTTTAAATTAAATAAAATACCTGGTTATTACAACATCTCCCCCTTAAAAGAATTCCGTCCCGGAATTCGATCAAACTAAAAGGTAAGAATACTTATGATTACTACTTCGAACTTCATCAAAACTATAGAAACTAACTTAATAGACACTCCGCCTCTATCTATACCTCTAACACCAATAAGTAACAAAAGCACAAAATACCAAGAACCACTTCGTACCGAAGTCGTATAACACTTTAGCACGTATAGAGTTTATAGAAATATACCTGTAACCTCATCAGGACTTTCTTCCACCTCTTGTTCCGTCATCTGAAAAACGCGGCCTTGAACTCTCGGTGCTTCAAACCCTTGTACCTTTCCCGATTCAACTTCCGTTAATCTTGCTGTTGTACTACCCTGACGTGCTTTCCACTGTGGACATTCTGACTGAATATGATCAGGGGAATTGCAAACAAAACAGAATCGATTTGCGCGACAATTCTTAGCGATGTGTCCCGTCCTTCCACACTTATAACAACTTCTAGGATCAACATAACAATTTCCTTGATGTACGCGGTTGCATTTTGGACATAGTTTTTCATTTTGTCTAAAAGGTATGTGACTATCGAACCTTTGAATTTCGTATTCCGTTGAATCGTATGTCATTTCTTTCGATTTTCTTTTCCCAACACTCTTATCTCCAACATCCCTCTTATTGTCTCGCTCCACATTTTCCGCAGCAGTTACCGTTTCTGAAAAAGTATTAGGTCTCGCTGCAGTCACTAACTTTCTAATCTCTGAGTTCAATCCGAATACATACCTTTCCATCTTCATCTTTTCTGTGGCAACATAATACTCCCCAAAACGCGACTTTTCTAAGAAACGGGCAGTGTAGTCTCTTACTGACAAATTTCCTTGTTGTAGACTCAAGAATCCCTCTTCCAACTGTCTAACTGCGGCTTGCGGGCAAAACTGTTCCTTAAATGCTCTCGAGAATTCGCCCCAAGTAAAAGTTGAATATACCTCAGGTCCTTCAGAGTCAATAAGGGCTTCCCACCAATACAAGGCGTCTGCTTTCAACATTGTTGTTCCATATAACACTTTATCTTCTTCCGCGCATTTACTGGTCTTAAATACAGCTTCAACCTCCTTCAGCCATCGCATTGCTTTTACTGGATCTCTGTCCCCTCCATAAGTGGGTGGTTTACAGCTTAAAAACATTTTATAATCACACTTTCTTGGTACTGATGTGACAATAGGTGCGATAGGCACTTCGTTTTCAAGGTTAGGGTCTGGTATTTCCGTTTCCGTATGGTGAGTCTGGTTAAACATAGCTTGGATATTTGCCTGAAGTCTTCCCATTTCAATCACTAAGTCGTCTCTCGTAACAAACTCTGTGCCTCGCCCCTGTAATCTGCCCCCTGACCTACCTCTACCTCTTTCTCCCCCTCTTCCCCTTCCACCGGCTGTTGGATTAGATCTATTCGGATTTCCTTCCCTTTCTCGGTTTGTTTGTCTCGTTCCACTTGCCATTCTGTGGATTCAACAAGGTTAATATACACATAAGCACATACCCCATATAATAAAGTATTCTGGTTCAAACATGTACCTGTAAGATCATAATTACACTGGCCAGGTGTAATCTGAAATTACCTTACATGAAGTTCCTTCTACCTTTTTATATTTAACATCCCAAGGTTCTAAAATAGCAAGGACATCCTACTTCGCATGCAGTTTAAGTCTAGGTACAGATACTAATACCTAAATCTCTTAAATTAAGGCTCTGATACCATTTGTAACATCCCTTAATCCCAACATACAAGTTTCATATAATTCATCACAAAATAACATATCATAATCCAAATATGGTCCCTTAAATTCTACAATTAGGTCTTTCAGTACAAACTTTTCCGAATAAAGTAAAATACATAACAACTACTAATTATAACTGAAATCTTCATAATCATTCAACATCCACAAAAGCTAACATGATAAATCCTATCATTGTCTCTTGTTTGCTCCATGACCTGGAATACATATTTTAAAACAAAAATGAGGGTTAGACCTTGAGGTCTAGTGAGAAAAATCCCCGTTAGTAAAAGAAAACATTTGCACATAATTCACGTAAGAATACCAAATATGACTCATGCATCATGTATCTTTCCATCTCTATCTCTTTTCTTTTCCTTGGCCATATTAATTGGTAGCAAGCCAATTAATTAATTTACACCGCTGTACTAAATACAGCCAACACCACTGTCCCTTTGTACAGCCAACTTTCACCGGTCCTAAGCCCGGCCAACTAGTACTCATACAATGTAATATTCATATAAACACTATATGCACCATATTACATTAAATCACATATATGTATTCCATTTGAAAACATTTCAAATAAAAACTCACCTCGTGTATTTATCTCAAAAACTCTTCCAAGAAAATTCACGTATGCTGATCCTTCACAGAATCTGAAATCAGATAAAATACCAAATATCTCTTTTAATACTTAAACTTACAAAATTCTCAACTCAAATCGCAATGAACAGTACCAAGTCGCAATCTCCTATTGCGATTTCACCCTGAAGTCGCAACCCCTTATTGTGATTCCACCCTGGAGTCGCAACCCACTATTGCGATCCCAAACTCGAATCGCAATCAACTACTGCGATTTCAAGCCAAGTCGCAAACGACCATTGCGACTTCAATGCCAAATCGCAACCAACTGTTGCGACTTCGTTGAATGTCGCAGTCGTCTATTGCGACTTCGATGAATGTCTCAGTCTACTGTTTCATCCTAAACCCAGATTTTGCAGTTTTGTACTATGCATGTTTCTATAATTTTGCAGATATGATTAAGACTACCTTTTGAACACTAATCCAAACCCAGAAATCATATACCCTTCAAAAATCGCATAACCCACTTCTAAAGTTCATGTAAAACCTATTATACATAAAAAGGAAGAATTAGGATGGATTGTTACCTTGTTTTCTTCAGTTGTTATAAGCAATTCCAGCAGAAAATCTATAGCTTTCCTTCTTCTTCTTCTTCTTCTTAGTTTTCCTTCTTCTCTCTCTTCTCTCTCTTTTCACGTAACACACACACACACACACACTAGTTCTTAGGATATTTCTTAATGTGTCAAAAGGATGACACCTATTACTTCTTGCTGGAAGTATGGCGGTGATGGAGAGTGATTTTAGATAAAAAGACCAAACAAACCCTAGGCTTCACTCATTTGGCAAGACTTACCCCCAAACTTCTAAATAAAAATTAAAACTTACCCCTTAACTTCTAACTCCTTAAAATACCTATAAAAATTTATAAAATTCTTCATATTTTAAATTAAATAAAATACCTGGTTATTACAGCTACGCCGTTGACCGCTCTGACCAAGAAGAATTCTAAGTTTGAATGGACGAAGGCCCAGGAAGAAGCGTTTAGTAAGTTGAAAGACAAGTTGAGTAGTGCTCCGGTTCTATCCTTGCCTAATGGAACCGAAGGATTTGTAATCTACAGTAATGCGTCCAAGTTGGGGCTAGGGTGTGTTTTGATGCAAGATGGAAGGGTGATCGCCTATGCATCTCGACAGTTGAAAGAGCACGAGAAGAATTATCCGACGCACGATATGGAGTTAGCGGCGGTGGTTTTCGCGCTAAAGATTTGGAGACACTACCTTTACGGGGTTAAGTGTCAGATTTATTCTGATCATAAGAGTCTCCAGCATCTGTTTGACCAAAAGGAGCTGAATATGAGACAGTGTCGTTGGGTGGAGTTGCTAAGTGACTACGACTGCGAGATCCTTTACCATCCCGGTAAAGCGAATGTAGTGGCCGACGCCCTGAGTCGGAAGGAGAGAAGAGAACCAACGAAAGTGGTGGCCTTTCGATTAGAAGTGGTTCCTAGTCTAATAGACGAGATTAGGAAGTTTCAAGAGGAAGCTTTAGTAGAGGAGAGGTGGAAAAGCGAGAGGATGGTCGGCTATGTGACATCCTTGAAGTGTGACCCGAGTGGGGTGAGGCGTTTTAAGGACCGGGTGTGGGTCCCTAAGTTGGGAGGTCTACATGAACGAATATTGGAGGAAGCGCATAAGTCGCGATATTCGGTTCATCCGGGTACAAATAAGATGTGTCGAGACCTGAGGCAACTGTATTGGTGGCCGGGATTGAAGAAAGATGTTGCGTACTTCGTGGAGCGATGTGCGACCTGTCTGAAGGTCAAGGCAGAACACCAACGACCTTACGGAGAGATGCAGCCCTTGGAGATAACAGTGTGGAAGTGGGACTGTATTACAATGGACCTCGTTACGAAGTTGCCTAGAACCCCGAAGGGGCATGATGCTAAATGGGTGATTGTTGACCGTCTCACCAAGTCGGCTCACTTTCTACCCATTCGGGAGAGCGACTCGTTGGAGAAGCTGGCAAGGTTGTATGTCAATGAAGTAGTGACGAGGCATGGAGTGCCGTCGTCCATTGTCTCCGATCGTGATAGTCGTTTCACATCATCGTTTTGGAGGAGTCTGCAAAGGGAGTTAGGCACGCGACTTTGTTTGAGCACCACCTATCACCCTCAGACGGATGGACAAAGCGAGAGAACTATTCAGACTTTGGAGGATATGTTACGTGCGTGCATGATAGACTTCAAGGGCTCGTGGGAATCCCACCTACCGTTGATTGAGTTCTCGTATAACAACAGTTATCACGCCAGTCTTCAAGCGGCACTGTTTGAAGCGTTGTATGGGCGTAAGTGCAGGACGCCGTTATGTTGGAATGAAGTGGGAGAGAAGCAGTTGACAGGGCCGGAAATCGTGCAAATAACGGCTGACAAGATCAGTGTGATCAGGGAAAGATTGAGGGTGGCTCAGGATCGTCAAAGAGCGTACGCGAATAAGAGAAGAAAACCAATCGAATTCGCGGTAGGGGATAAAGTGATGCTCAAAGTATCACCGTGGAAGGGAGTAGTCCGTTTTGGAAAGAAGGGGAAACTAAAACCAAGGTACGTCGGACCTTTTGCCATCACCAAGCGTGTGGGAGAGGTGACGTACAGGTTGGAGTTGCCGGAGGAACTAAGCAGAATTCATTCGACGTTTCATGTGTCGAACTTGAAGAAATGTTTGGTCGAGTCCGATGTGGCCATTCCGTTGGAAGATGTCAGTATTGACGAGAAATTGACGTTCGTGGAGGAACCAATAGAGATCGTGGACAGTAAGGTCCGGAAGACGAGGAATAAATAGGTTCGTCTAGTAAAGGTTCAGTGGAGATACCATAAAGGGAGAGAGGCTACGTGGGAGGTGGAATCGGATATGATGTCCAAGTACCCTCATCTTTTCGAGAATGGAATTCCGGGGACGGAATTCTTTTGAGGGGGGAGTGTTGTAGTAACCGTGTCCAAATAATAAGAGTTTCAAGCCTTGTGGTGGAAATGTAATAAGATGGAAGTTGAGTGGCTATTTGTTAAAAAAATGGGATGAGGTATATAAGGGCACAAAAACCTAGAAACATTCCATTTTTGGCTGAAAATCTGTGTGTGTCGGCTGTGTTCTTGGAGAAAAAGAAAGAGAGAAGGGTTTTGGGGCTCTTGTGGATTTTGCGAGAAGAAGGAGCTTGGTGCTTGGAAATCAGAAGAAGGATTGTTGTGGAATTCGAATTTGCAGCAAGGAGTCAGCAGGTAAACTCTCAATCCATCCCTTCTCTTGAATCAGATTGATGAATGTTGAGTATTGAGAAGTTTTGTTGATAAAAGTTATGCCAAAGCTCTTGTGGAAGGTTTAAACTCCTCTTGTATATGTTTTTATGGATGTATATTGTGGGGTTTGGTTCTAGTACGTTTTTGGTAGTTGTTATTGCCTAATCGTTGCTTTGGCGAAGCTCAGGACGGGATTTTGAGTGAAAAACTCGAACAGCGCCCGTCCGGAAACCTTCAGTAGAAGAAGGTGTCCGGGTAAGCACCCGGAGGGTTTAGTATCCGGATAGAGGTGTTGTCCGGGTGGGTAGGTTGTCCGGATAGGCGTGTTGTCCGGATGGACCTGTTGTCCGGACAGCTGTGTTGTCCGGATAGGTGAGTTGTCCGGACAATTGCTGCGTCCGGATGGACCTGTTGTCCGGACAACTGTGTTGTCCGGATAGGTGAGTTGTCCGGACAATTGCTGCGTCCGGATAAGTTGGATGGTTTAGCTTATACTTTTGCCTCTACGTTCAGGGAAGTCGTTTGGGAGTCGGGATCAGCTTAGAGGAGGGAAGTAAGAGCATCGGGTGAGTTTTTCTAACTAAGCTTGATGGTACTTGTTGTTACTCGTACATGCATGCTTATTTAAGGTATGTTGCATATGAATTTCTTATGCATGATGTGATATGTATATATATGGGAGAGTGTGTCCCATATGATGCGGTGGTTATAATTGTGTATGGGAGGTGTGTCCCATATGCACGAGGTGCTATACATGGGGGGTGTGTCCCATATGCACGAGGTGCTATACATGGGGGGGGGGGGTGTCCCATATGCACGAGGTGCTATACATGGGGGGTGTGTCCCATATGCACGAGGTGCTATACATGGGGGGTGTGTCCCATGTGAGATGGTACGATGTACATGGGGGGTGTGTCCCATGCGACGGGGTATGTTATATATGGGGGGTGTGACCCATACGATATAGCACGATTTATATTTATGGGGGGTGTGTCCCATATGACGTGTTTGAACGTGGACTATCTGGGGAATGTTATTCGTCCAACTTGTTGTTGATTTATATATCTAACAACTCCTTAATATGAATGTTGTGGTGTGGTTGTAGCTGAGGGACCTCACTAGACCTTATGGTCTAACCCTTGCATTTTCAAACTGAACCTTTTTCAGGTAAGCAGGTTAGAGGCGGCTCCACTAGTGGGAAGGAGATAGCGTGAACGGGCGTGGATTAACTTAGTAGACCTTTCCTTACTTTTCTTTCTTAGAAACTCTCAGTTGTAACTAGGGTTATTTCCGCAAACCCAATTTTGTAATTTTGATGGTGTGAACTTGGGCCATGTTTTGGCGATATTTATATTAATTGCGTCTTATGTTGGTATGTTTGGAGTGGGTTGTTACGTAAGGAAAACTTTTTAGAAAAAGTTTATAGCACAAATGAAGCGTGAACACGACCTTGAGAACTTGAATAGTTAAGAAACCTTTAGAATATCAATAAAAGGACGAGAAGGTAAACAAAAGGCAAAAAGGAATATGGATCATCATATACTTTATTTATTCAATTAAATTAAAATGTGTGATTGTCATGTTGTGTATAACATTATCTAAAACCGTATGAATAAATCAGTAATAAATCGGGCTTGAGTTTGTTTTCCAACCCGATTTGTCCAACAGTGCCATTGTTTGTAACTTTTAAGAAATACAATGAGATTTTTAAGAGATTCAAATAGTGTTGACATCCTTCTCGAACTCTCTCTCTCTCTCTCTCTCTCTATATATATATAATAGTTACCATATTTTGTATAATATATAAGAAAAACAAAGAACGGAAAAAGAACTAGCCTTCAAACAAGATCGGTTGGCACTACCGGACCCAAATCAGTTCATATTTTTTTGATCCATGTCAGGTAAGTATGGTGATCAATTATAGGATAACTGGGAATTATTTTTTGACGGCTCGACCTGGCTTGGAAGGACATAAACGAGGACACTCTCCGCCAGACAGTCTCTAGTTAAGACTATTATCATATCCAACACCATATTTTCAATCCCATGATCAATCACAACGTCAGCAAATTGACCATTGAATATATAAAAAAATTATGCATTTCTGTAAATCATATTCGTGTATTTAAAGAAGTAAATCAATGTAGTAAAGTAAGATAAATTAATGTAAATAGTCGTTTTATCCTACACAATTTACTATGAAGTTAATACCTCCAAAAGTCCTCTTGCGGCAACTTGTAAATGGGGCATTTAAAAAAAAAAGGTGCCACTCAAGTTTCAAAATCACGGAGGAGGGCATATCACTTGTGGAGATGGCTCATCTCATTATCTGAAGTCTTCATTTATAGGAAATGGATATGTGTCGTTTTATGAAAAAAAGTCGATCAGATTCATTTTTAGTGTTTTGAGCTAGGTCCGTAATCTATTGTGGAAGTAGTGTGACATTTATGCTAAATCGAGAGACAAATGACTAAGAGACCAATTTTATCATATAGAATAGTTATTTGAGTCGGTTCTTCTTCTATTAATGGGCCATGTGATATAGAGAATGAGATCCTGGTTTCAAACTTGAGATTATTATTATTTTTTTAAAAATTGGCGCTTTCGTCAAGTTGCGACCCAACATTTACGTTGTGTTCTGGAAACTCGTTTTACGAAGGAAAGGGAAAGAAATGGGAGGAAAGTAAAAAAAACTCGTGTTCTCAAAACATTTTTAGGAGAGAAAGGAAAAAAAACGGAAGAAAATTAATAATAAGTTTCCTTCCAAAATTTTCCTCCCAAATTTTGGAGGAAATGGAATGAAAGGAAAGAAAAGAAATTAAAAACATTTAAATAAATTACTAAAATTATTAAAATGACAAAAATACTTATTCTTTCATTATAAAAGATATATTTTTAAGGGTATATTAGTAAAAATGACGTCTTTTCTTTTCGTTCTCTCCTGTTAAGAACACGAAAAAATATTTTTCTTTCCTTCCTTTTCATTCTCTTTTAAGAACACAAATGAAAAAATAGCTAAAAGACATTGTTTAATAAGAAATGGCTATTTCAATCAATTTCCCATAAAGTAAAGCCTCTTGCAAAAAAAACACACACCCCTTTTGTTCTAACCCATGCTTTCTAAATTCTTTCACTCTTGACACACTCCAACAGCCATACGCGAGACCAAAATCCACTCCGCTACGTGCCTCATCTCCTTAGGCCCCACGTCTTATAAGGCATTGTCTGACCAAAAAAAAACTAGCTTATTTTTTTGTACATGTTTGGATGACCCATAAGCTAGTTTATAGCTTATAAGCTAGCTTTTTGAAAAGCTACTTGAAGTAGCTTATGAGTAGCTTTTTATAAATATTCCAATTATGCCCTCATAAATATTAATTATTATTTATTAACTATTTTTTTAATATGTCATTTTTGGTTATTTAAATGCTTATAAGCTACTTTTTACCAAACGTGACTTTTTCATCAGCTAGCTTATTAGTCAACAGCTAGCTTATCAGCTACCACCTAGCTTATCAGCTAGTTTGCCAAACATAGCCTAAATATCAACAATTCAACATCACCTCCTTATATATTTAATAAATCAAATACCACAGCGCCAAAAGTAAATTAATCTCTCACGCCGCTGGATACGTACATGCCTCATGCTTCTCAAGCACTTCATTGGGTGAGAGATTCTTTCTTCCTTGAAAAAATTCAAATTGGAATTAAGTATACTTTTTGAATACAATAATCAATAATCGCACCAATTCTATTCAAGATAATGTTGATTTCTTTTCAACTGTTGGTACTCTGATGGAATATTCTCGACTAAATTCGTCGCATTTGTTTTTATATACTTGGAGTAATTCTTCATAGTTTTTCATCGATTGTTAGTTATTTTTTAAGGCAGAAAATTGTTTTTATGATCAGCTTCGTTTGAGCTAATGGCTGTGAGATCAAAGCGTGTTACCGATCCTCTAGATGAACGAGTAAAGGATCGAATCGTCGGCCGTGACAGGCCGGAACTGGTGTACGGTAGCGAGCACAGCGGATCTAGCAGCCAAAACGGTGATGATTCATCCTCATCTCATTCACTCTCTTATCTTCTTCATTGCTTCGATGAGCACCGAGAGGAAGAGGAAAAGGAAGATGACGTTAACGGAGATGAATTAGACGGAAATCGTTTGCAGGATAACGATTCCGATTCTGATTCCGATCGTGTGGAAGCGAAATTTGAAGTGATCATTTCAACATTGCGCAATCTAAATGTTGATAGGTTCAGAAACGTTCTCCTCACGAATGTTGTAAAAGCTAGGGAAGCTTTCCGATGTCTAAAACCTAACGCACAGATTCTTAACCGTAACGTGATGTTGTTTCTTCAAAATCTCGGATATAACGCCGCGATCTGCAAAACAAAATGGCAGAGCTGCGGCGGACTCACGGCCGGTAACTACGAGTTCATCGACGTCCTCCGATCCGACGGCGTTCGTTACTTCATCGATCTCAACTTCTCCGGAGAATTCGAGATCGCCAGACAGACAAATCAGTTCCGGCGATTGTCACAGAAATTGCCGATCGTTTTCGTCGGAGTAAGTGCAGATTTGAAGATGATCGTGAAATTTATGAGCGACGAAATAAGGCGATCACTGAAGAGCAGAGGATTACTCCTCCCTCCGTGGAGAAAAAACAGGTTCATGCAGAACAAATGGTTCGGGCCGTACCGCCGTACTGTAAATTATACTCCGGCTAACATGTTGTCGTCTTTTCCGGTATCGGTGAACAATACGACGTCAGGCGTTAATTGCAGTTTGATCGGATTTAACGTCGCTGACAGTGCACCGTTACTCCTTGCCCCAACACGTACAAGATAATTTAAAATATTTATTAATCTATAAAAATTGCTGCAATTAACGATACTTGAGTGGACAAAATCTTATAATCTACTAATTGCATTGTTAATCCTCGGATGAGCAGATTTCGTACATCTAAACTCATTCTTGATTATATTTAAAAAAAATACTTAATTTGTTAAAAATCTAAAATACATTTTAACGAAAATGAATGTCTATTTGTCTAAAAGTAGTGTCCACTTTGAAAATATATAATTGAATTCTTAAATATATTCTTAATTAAAATACAAATATTACTAGTTGTGATGAGAGTTGAATTAGTTAAGAAGTTAAGTTGTTATTTTTAAAATGAAAAGTGTAATAAATATACATATACAAAATCGTATATCATTTCTATCGTGGACATTTATTTTAAACAAGAATAAGTATTATGAATATGTTTTCTATATCAAATTTATTGTCCACAAAAATAACTTAAAATGAGAACTTTTAAAATTTTTATTTCTTGTGAAAGATGAGTATCAAACAATCACAAAAGAAGTTAGTTTTCTTCGATTGTTTTTTATATTCATATTTGGTATCATATATCAAAACTTATATTACATTTGAAAAAATAATATACTTTAAAAAAGCGTTTTAAGATACTTTGAAAATCAAAATAAAGTATATTGATCATAAAAGTTGGTATGTTTATATCCGGATATCCCTCCTATATGTGAGTGAGGTATGGGATAAAAATAATAACTCATTTTGTTAAATAATAAAAAAATTCTCTAAATATTTCGTCAACCATAATTATTAGTTTGATATAATGCACCAAATACAGAAACAAGTTTCTATTTTTATTCATCTAAAAAGAAATCAATTACTTTTAAATACTAGCTTTTGCGTTACTTTTTGCTTTAGGTTGAATTAAATATCAATAATAAACATAATACAATTATTAAAGTAAATTACAAAGTCCGTCCATCTAATAATTTGAAATTATGAATCAGGATTTTCAAAATCAAATAATTATAATGGTATTATTTCCTTTGGATCGTATAGTTTAGTTAGCAAATAGTTCGAGCCACTTTGCTAAAATATATAACAGATCAAGTTTGTATCTTACGGAATATATGCTTGAACCCTTCCGTTAACTCCAAAGTAACTCTTCACATGTGATTCCTAAAAGACGCGTTTCGTATGAGAGTGGTCATTAATCTTTTTGCTAAAATTATGATGGTATTATTATAACTTCACCAACTTAAATGTTGTTATGCCACGAGGGTTGTCGCCAACGGTTCGAGTTGTAAGGTTTCCTTTCGATTTTGGCCCTTGGAGGAAGGAGAGAGGTGAATGGAGCCCACAAAGACCATTGCCTTAATTGGAACCTTGGAGGCTTGGAGGGTCGCTATTGGCCCAATTGTCCTTTTCACCTTTAAAAAGCTACCCCTCCAAAACCCTTCATTCTTCACATATGATTCCCTTTATCTAAATGCTCTTCGTTTTTTTTGTACACTTATCTCTCCTTTGCTCTATAAATCACATGAAAATTATCTATGAAAAGTATCTTTTTATAGAGTAATCTTAATTCAAACTCAATTAAAAAATATCTACATATTTATACGGACTCGATCAGATTCGAATCAAATTATCATATATTTGAATTTGATCCTTAATATATTCTGACATACTCAAACTTGATAGAATTTGATTTAATCAAACTTGATAGAATTTGATTTAATCAAACTTGAACAACTTTGTTCTTTTGCTATCAAATACTATTGTGAAATAAGTGTGTGTGTATGTATATATATATATATATATATATATATATAACTAGAATCATCGCATTAATATTTACATATTGATAAGTTGAACATTTTATGGAACAAGGGACCTAAAATTACAGAAAGGTTTTTAGAGTTATTGACACAATTATTAAAGTAATTTGAGATGTACCTAACCTGACAAACACGTCTTTTTTCCTTTGGGGAGGGTACTCCGAGTAGTGGGTACCTCATTGAGTGCGGAGTATGCTTTGAAATCTTGGGCAACCTTTGTTTCGGACATCCTAACTTTTTATTCTTGGAAAAAACTCACCTAAGTTTTGCCTAGACTACATTTTTGGTGAGTTGCGATCGTCTGAGACTAAGCATGACCACAAAATGCTGACGTTTGGACTCGAACTTGGGAGAGATGGAACATTCCACCACATCCCTAGGTCTTTTGCCAACACGTCACCACCCTTCTGCTTGACATCCTAACTTTGTGGGTCATTACAATAGGGTTGCTTGTTACTTTATATTTGTTTTAAAACAAATACAATAATTGATTTGATGTTTAATTTAATTAAGGTATTCAATAAAACCTTAAATGAATTTTCAAAGTGAATATGTGTTACCTTGGTTCATTAATATATATGGGTTGGGTTCACGTGATACCAACTTGTTTTCATAAGACCATTTTCTTACACATGAAACTTCACAACAAACATTATGATGGTAACAAAAATTATGAACTTTCACAGCAAAAACACTTTGAAGATTACATTCACAGTATTTTGCTGTGAAGTTGCAACTGTAAAAATGTGGTTCGCGGGTCTCACGAAAACAGACTGGTCTCACGTGAACCCAACACGCACACACGTACACATATATATATATATGTACACACACACACACATATATATATATATATATATAAATAATTATATATATCTGAAATCGTTCCAATTAACCGAGATGGGTGTGAATGATGAAATCGTTAAAGGGAAATGAGTGTCGCTTGTTTTTCCACCAATTTAGCACAAGCTGATTCAATGTGTACTTGTAGTGCCACTAATCACAATATTATTGTTCCTAACCAATCTTATTATAGCAAGCCAGCCACCGGGTGAAAATTCAAACATCATATATATCTTGAAATTAAGCTTTAAATTACTTTCATCTTAATGAGCTTAATGGCCTTGGTGACTTATTCGCTTAACCATACATGACTTGTTTTTACAGCTTAATCGTGAAGCCATTAAGCCAAGATGAGTATGTGGAAGGAACCATGACCTCTCACTTGTCCCCAAAAATGCCCAAAACTAATCCAACCCTATCTCTTTGCCCCCCTCAAACACATTGTTCTCTCGTCCCAAGACAAACAGATTTATCTAGACAAACAACTTAACCAATGCATGGCTTAATGTTAAAAATGAAAGTAAACAACCGTTAAGTATTCCACCGATGAATAATTATCTATGTAACAAGATTAATTCAACATTACTTTATCTATGGCATAGGAACTTTATATTTTTATTACAATCCACCAATAAAAAACTTTGAAATTAAATGTTTATAAGAGAAATAATATTTTATTAAATACATGAAATATTTCAATAATGTAATCTTCAAAATGGAAAGTCTGTTAGAGATGAATGTAATTTTTTACTTTTACTTCTTATTTTAAATAATTTTTAGAATTTGTTAAAGATGCACTTAAAGTCCAACCTAATTTTATTTATCAGTTTGGATCGGTTTACGTTATTACGTACATGTCAACAAATCTTTATGTGTTCTGAAATTAACAGTCAAACAACCCTCTAATTTTAAAATATGTTTTACTAAAACCAATTTTAATTTTTAAAATCTTATTAAAATGTACAGTACGATTTCTGGTTATTGGAATCGGACTTTGTACATAGAGAAGGAATCGGACTTTGTACATAGAGAAAGAGTCGGCGTTTTTTATCTGGACCAGTTATAAGAGAACATCTCTGATCAGAACCGATTTGTACTGACTTTTGGACATCTTTAATTTTAAGCCAATGGGGATCATTTAAGCGAGTGATTGGAATTGTACATGGTACACTTCGGCTGCGTTTAGTAAACTAGCTGAAAAACTAAATGTTTAACTTAATTCATAATCAGATATTCAAAATATTGTACAACTCCTAACTATAAATTCTGAAATTCAAGTAGTAAAAACTAAATGTAAATAAAAAGTAGCATTATATGATCAGTGTTCATTCTCATGTAATTTTGATTCATGTATTATCTATCATGGTTAATTACTTCATTTTCTTTGACCTTAAATATATCCTACCCACTATTACAAATATAGGTGGCAAAATGAACTGATTGGATAAGAGCATCCACAACAATGAAATTTCATTCCAATTGCAAATGTGTCTCATCAGCGCCACATCAGGTTTGCAATTATCTTGAAATTATCTCCCACAACAATGAAATTTCACCTACTTTCTAAAGTGACACCCCATCATAAAAAACTATATTTTAATCAAATAACAATAAAACTACAATTAAATACTCTTACTATAATTTAATATGAAATATTTTATTAATTAAATAACTATAATTAAATACTCTCTACAAAACATGATTTGACATAAAGCAATTTCTAATTTAGAAATTATTCCCTACAATTTCTTATATTATTCACTGTCACATCAGCAAAAAATATTGATTTGACATTTGTAAATTACCAAAACCAATTTCTAATTTAGCAATCATACTCATAACCACTACAATTTGTAATTTAACAATCATACGTGGCACTTTTGCAATCTAATTGAAATCCTAATGAAATCGTTGTTGTGGATGCTCTAACTAGTTAAAATCAATTTGATTAAAGCAAATGAAAATTTGTACGTGTGTCAAAATCGACCGAGTTGACTCAGAATTAGTTTTTTCTTTTTTTTTGGGAATTTTATAAATAATTAATTTAGTAAATATAATTTTAAAAAACAAATAATGATATAATTCTGAAATAAAACAATTTACCAAGTTTTAAACGTCTAAGGGGGCTGTTTGTTTATCTCTTAATAGTTCTGTTAAGAGGCAACCACTGAATCGTTCAGAGGTGAATTTTGTTTGGCAAAAAAAATATGTCTCTTAATGGTTCTAAAACCCTCTGAATGATTTAGCATCTTAAGTCTCTATTAACCATTCAGCATCCTGATTTCATTCTAAACAATTACGAAACAACCATATTTCATTTTGCACTATATCATAAAAGTCTCTTAATCATTCCGACCACTTAATCATTCCGCACCAAACCATTCAGCAAATGTCAAACAACCCCTAACTAGTTATGTTATGGATTATTTTTAAATGGTTCATGTTTGTTACTTTTTAATTTATTCGATTTGTTGTAATTAAATATAACTTAAATTAGACTATCTTTTATACAAACTGATTAAACAAAATGTTTGGTTGATATGTCTTATCTTCTTATTAAAACGTTTTAGTTTACATGAAAACTAGGTGAGTACCCGCGCAATGCGGCGGGATGCAATATTCAAATAAATGTAAGCAAAAAATAAAAATTATAAACATGTGTTTATAAAAGTAAACACATTCATAACAATTTTCATCGAGGTTGTTGCTGGAAGTCTTAAAGTCTTAAAGACTTAATGCATATAGACGTTTAGTCTATATGCTTTATAAATGTAGTAACTGAATTTTGGGTTGAATCATCATACGGTTTGGGTTTGGTTTATAACTGAAGTCTTTTATGTCTAAATTTTTGTTTAAACAAAATAGAAATTACAATCATGCTTTAATCATATACAATCATCACTCAAAACTTCTCGATGAACCACATTTGATGTGTAAACTCCCTTCGGTTTGAACTTTTTGGTAGGCTTCACTAATATCTTTGTAGTGCCACGTGATATACCTCTGGATAATGCCACATAAAGTTGCCCGTGTGAGAATACCGGTTCTGGTAGATAAACACCTACCACCGAAATTGTTTGTCCTTGAGCTTTATTAATTGTCATTGCAAAACAAAGTCGAATTGGAAATTGCTTTCTCTTCAATTTAAATGGGAAAATGTCATCTTCGGACGGACATAGAGGAATTCTTGGTAAAAATACCCTCTTACCAGTATGTTGACCAACAGCTATTTCCGCATCAATGACGTTCGGTTGAAAGCCTCTGCATATCAACCTTGTGCCGTTACATAATCCATTCGAAGGGTCGATATTCTGCAACAGTATCTTTCTTGTCGTCCTATCTTCAACAAGTGTTCTTATCGAAGGCACCGATGGATAAAACACAAATCCTCTTTGAACATCCCCCGGCAATGGGGTAAACCTTGTGTTTCTACCGATCAAAATTTCATACTCGGCACGAAGAAAACTATATTTTTCATATCTCGGATAGTCATAATTGGTTCCCTGAATTTGGAAATGCTCCAAAACGAAAACACCTCCCACCAAGTTTCTTTGTCTATAGACATCCATCAAACTACGTGGAACAATTGCAGCCATTTTGTCCCTCTAACATATATAAATATACAACATGTAATTAAAAATATTAGTATCTTTAAAAAATATATTTTTCAACAAAACTGAAATATGATCAATTTCACTTACATTTTGGTCAAGTAAGATGATATATAGTTTTTCTTGATTTTCATCTTCATAAACAAATTCAACTCGGACACATGAAAAGTTCCACCAAACATGAGGACATTGTAGTGCTGAAAAATGTTCAGCATACCACCCTAAATCCATTTCTACAAATTAAATAAAATTATGAAAATCACAAAAAATCACATAATAAAACTGTTTTATTTCTATTGTCACTTAATAAAAGAATCACTATATAATTACCAATTAATCCATCCATTATCAATCGAATAAAAACAAACGAAGCACAAGATGAAAAATGCAACATGACACTCAAGATTTCATATGTAAAACTACAAATAAAACACTTTATTCTAAAATAACAAGCAATTTTCAGGCATAACAACAAAAATGAATTGATTTTGATAATTTGAGTAAAACACAATACTACGTCTTATGCTCGACACGCTTTTAGTTTAATTCAATCGTTACAACAAACTTAATTGGTATTTCTATTTTTATTTTATAAAATTTTAAAATTTAGAGTTTTGATATTTATTGTCCTATTTTTTTTCTAAGATTCCAACTTTGTTTCATTGTGCATCTTATTTCATTTATGTACTGGTATAAGATTTCAACAATAATTTTGATCTCTAAAGAGCTATTATTTCTAATCTAATACTATTATTTTGAACAGACCCAATGCATCATCGACCATTCCACCCATCGTGAAGAAACCCTAAATATATTTATTTAATAAATATCGATGATTATCTTCATAATTATCTCAGTAGTTAATAACATTATTTATCTTAAATTAGTGGATTAGAATGGATCACGAATGGAATAGTGTTTCGGCCCGGTTTGGAGTGAGGCCTGATCCGGCCGGGTATGCCATCTCTAATATATAGGGACATGTTAAAAAAAGAACACCCTTAGTTTACGAAAATGTAAGAACATTTCTAAGGTTCCAAATTATTTATATCGTAATTATAATTAAAAGAAAAAAGTAAATAATTAAGAATAATTAAGTGGTTTTGTATGTATTTATAGTATTAAAGATTTCTATGTTCTTTATATTTTATTGTATATTGAGTAAATTACATTTTTAGTACTTGTGGTTTGTTGAAAATTTCTATTTTCTTTCATATGGTATTGAAATTGTGATTTTTATCCTTATGGTTTATAATTCATCACCTTTTTCATCCTTATGATTTAAATTGTATTGCTATTTTCATCTCTATGCTTTAAAACTCATTTCTAATTTAGTTCTTCATAGAGGTGTGCAGAAAACCAACCGATCCAATTAGAACCGACCGACTTTGATTGGATATCCAATTGCAATTGGATCGGATCGGATCGAAAATTTCAAAATCCAATTGGATCGGTTCGGTTGTTGGATGGCAGTCCAGAACCGACCGCAAACCGACCAAACCGAACCGATTATCAACCGACCAAACCATCCAATTTTCATCCAATTAATATAAATATATAATATATTGATATTGATATTGATATTATATAATATTATATAATGTATTTACTTAATAAAATTAATTTTTTGAAAAACCTTCCATGATTCCCTCATTCAGACTTTCACGTCTCCAAACCAAATGTTCAAAAAACAAAAAAGTAAACCCTCCCAACTCAGCCTCTCACGCCTCACCTACAGTCCCACACCAAAAGTTCAAAACCCTAGACGACCTTCTTCTCAGGCGATTTCACCGCCGACGACGGTCTCAGGCGATTTCACCGTCGACGGCGCTCTCAGGCGACTCTCTGAACTCTTAACCCTCGACTCTCTGAACTCTCTAAACTCTGCCGCTGCTCTCGTCTCTTTCCTTCCACTGCTCTCGTCTTTTTCCGTTGCTCTCTCTTCCTCCATCACGGCTTCTACTTCAAGCTCGGTATGTCACTTCTCTACTTTTGTTCCTGTAATACTTCTCTAATTTCAGTATTTTACTTCTAAAATTCCAAAAGGCATTTTGTTCTTGAAGCTTAATTCCTTAAACATTTTTGTGTTTTTTCAGTTATAATTTATAATGTATGTTTTAGCTATTTGGGGACAACTGTTTTTTTTTGCTTATAGTAGGTTCTCACAAGCAAAAATCAAAATGATTTGGGTTTAATCTTGTTAGTTGGTTACTGTTAAATGTTAATAATTAATATGGTTACTGTTTAAACATATGGTTAATCTTGGCTTTAATCTTGTTAGTTGGTTACTATTAAATGTTAATAATTAATATGGTTAGTTGATTTTAAAAGTCAGCTTCTCAAACTGAAAGTTTATAATTTGATTCTCAAAATAGGAAGGAATACCCAATGGATTTTACTAAACTTTGAATGAAAGAAGCATTATCCAACTATATTCAATTTTGAACTCCAAAAGCAATTACTATAATGCAATTGAATGTGCATATAGAGAAGATGCAGAGAGAATGTGTCAACAATTTGATTCATTTATAACCAACATGGTTTTCTGCTATTCAAATGTTGATTATACATTTTAGATAAAGCTTGAATATCTAACTCCCGACTTTTGATCCTTTACCATATTAATTAACCATGAATAAAGATCTGATATGTTGATTTCTATACAAAAGCTGCAGGAATCAAAACTGTAAGCTTGGCATTTACAAATATATCTGGTTCCTTCATTTTACACACACTAGCAGTGTACCCGCGCAATGCGGCGGGATGTAATATTCAAATAAATATAAGAAAAGATGGTAACAATACATATAAAGACCCATCCAAAATTAACATGCAAAACATTAAATTCATAACATCCCAAAATCATGGTCTCAAAATTTCATTACAAATACTCAATAGGTTTGCGGAAACAACCTACACAACTGAGAAAAAACTAAAAACTAGAGTGTCACTAAGCTTCTTGACTCTTCTTGCTAAGCTCAGCCTATTTGCCCGAGCTCCTGGAAACCTGCTTACCTGAAAATGTTTTAATTTGAAAATGCGAGGGTTAGACCATGAGGTCTAGTGAGTCCCTCCTAAAAGTTATCAAAGCGTTTAAGAAAACAGTTTAACTCTTCAGCTTTAAACATTCATACTCAACACGTCAAAAATCATATACGGACTGAAGTCCGCCTCCTCGTAATCTGACACCCTGAAGCCACCCGAAGGTGACGACGAGTCAGCCTCATGCTGCCTTGCGGAGCCTCGCTCCTGGCATATAGGGACCTCCCTTCCCGCACGAGAGCTGGCGGAACTACTTTCCCGTCTTTGCCAGTTTACGTCTCCTCGATGTATGCATACATTCTACATAAAACTTTAAACAACTTTCATGCAATTAAAGCATAATAATAAAGCATGGCAATTCTCAACATTCATAACACATTTTGAAAACACTTTAAAAGCCACACATTTTAGTTTAGAAAACTCACCTGAGGCTCTTACTTCTCGTTCCTAAACAGTTCCAAACTTCCAAATCGACTTCCCTGAATAAACGGGCATAAAACAACAACTCAGCAAAAGTATCCGGACAACTCAGGTTTTTCGGACAACCCTACCTTTTTCCGGACGCTAAAGAGTCCGGACACCCAAACTAACCGGACGACAACCTAGTCCGGACAACACCCTTATCCGGGTAACTACTATTCTCCGGACGATACCCCTTTCCGGGTACCGAACTTACCGGACAAAACTCCTACCCGGATAACCCATCCTATCCGGACAACTCTCTCGTCCGGGGACCTTCTTCCCAACAAGGAGTCCGGACGCCCAAGAAGGTTTCCGGACGTCCCTGAAGGTTTCCGGACGACTGCCTGGGCCCTTTTTGGGATCGAACTCCAGAGACTAGTTCTGATTTCTCGAAGAAAAGATTAACAATAGCAACAAGATCAATAAACCTAACAATTTCTGAGTTCTTAGCCACTGAAACACACTACAAGACCCGATTTCTCTCATTTAAGTTTCAAACTCCACTTTTCAACAAAAACCCTCAAACAACTAAATCATCAGCAAGAATTAAGGATTAAGGATAAGGAGGAGAGGTTACCTGCTACGATTCTTGCAGAGAACGAAATCCAAATCCTATTCTTTCTTCTGATTCCAAGTCTTGATGATCTTTCTCTTTAAAACCCAAAACCTTCAAAAGTCCTCCTCTTTTCTCTCAAGATGATCAGCCGACAATTACTAACCAAATCCGTGAAAATGAGAATGTTCCTAGGGTTTTGAGCCCTTTTATACTCCATCCCAAAAATACCAACTAGCCCCTCAACTTTCACTTATTAACAAAACTTGACGAAAAGCGTAAAACTTTCCAAATTTGGTCTGGGTCGTTACAATACAAATGTGTTTTTGCCATATAAACCAAATTGATTCGTGGATTGGATCGAGTGGTATTACCAATGTACTCAGTCGATGATATACAAATTGTACCAATGGTGGTATAGATATACATGATATAGAGATTTATCGTCATATATAACACTTTAAAAAACGTTGTGGCTTATCTTGAAGCCTACGGCTTGAGGCTCATATCATTTATAACTTTAGTAATCAATTGTTTATTACATGGCATTCAAACACATTTAAAAATATGTATTGAAATCTATGGAATTATATATGACTAATGTCAGTTTTTTGTTTTTAACACTTCTACTTAAATATTTTCTAATTGAAAATCAGAAATGTTTTTTAAGGAAATTATGTTTCAAAATTAATGCAAATGAAAATTAATGTTATTTAATTGAAATCAGGAATGTTTTTAAGAAAATTACTTTTCAAAATTAATGCAAAAGGAAATTAATGTTTTTTAAGACTATAAGACTTTATGCATAAATATGTTGTATTCTATGCTAAAAATTTGTTTTTAAGATTTTAAGACTTTAAGCCTAAATGCTTTATAAGATAGTATAGATTAAAAAAATTAGTATAAAGAATGATAACATATATTTAAAAAATTTAGTAAATTTAAAATAATTAATTGACTAACCAACTGCTGTATCTTCTGGAATAATCTTTGATATCACGGTTTGATATTTGACAAATGAAAAATCAAATAGAGAACCATTAAAATCCAAGCAACTGGTAACCGAAATTTCCTTAAAAAACATATTAGAATGCAAGTCCTTACAACCCTTTAAGGCTATTTACACCCGCTTTGACAAAATCTTTTGGTGTCATGCGATCACTTAGTTTATGAAATACACTAATAATATTAACAATTTTGTGGGTTTTGGTATGAGGCCAAAAGTGAGATTCAATTAAAACCATTACGGTATTTTTTGGGCTTTTGGCAAGAGGCCAAAAGATGTGTGTTTTAACTTTTAGAATGTAATTATGGTTTATGATAAACAATTAGAATTTTGATATGGCTATTTATCTTTTTTTAAGAACTTTTAGCAATTAAGTGTTATAGAAATTTAAAGCGGTTTTTGGCATGATGCCAAATATACCACGCATAAAAGGGGGGAACTCCAAAATAAAAAAAAAACTTTAAAAACTATAAATAAATTAATAATTACTTAAAAACATGTTATAAGTTGAGAATGAAAATATCGAACAAGGTAAGTATTTTTTTATTCAAATAATTATTAGTTTATTTAGAAATTGAATATTTTATTCAAGGTAAGTATTAATCATTCAAAGATTAAAAGATCCTAAGATTGGCTTAAATAAGTAAATAACATTGACACAAATCAATTTGCCAAAAAAAAACATGTTCAAATATGTACATATTATTATATAAGGAAATCACGTTTTATGAAATATGATTCTTAATTAAATATTTATTAATCAGTAATAATAAAATATTATTTATGAACTTACTAATTAAGTAAAATCATATTAACATCATGAATGCAAAAATACATGTATCATAAGTTTAAAAAGTCTCATCAAACAAACAACAAAGATGAATGATAAGAATTTTCATAAAAGATTATGTCATAATTATTCAAATATTCTTAATATATATATATATATATATACATGTTTGAAAACAATAATCATTCTTGATTAATCAACAATACAATTCCCATTTTAATCTTCATTACCGATAAAACTTACATATAAACAATCTTAAATATATAGTAATGGTAGCAAACTAAAACAACAATGATTTGAATGTATAAACCCAAATTAATGAAATCCAATAAAAAAACTTAATTTGGTATTGTTTAACTATATTTTATAATTATTATTATTTTGCATAATCAATAGCCCAATTAAAAAAAATTAAGAACTTTTAGCAATTATGTTAAATATTAAGTGTTATATAAATTTAAAGCGGTTTTTGGCATGATGCAAATATACCAGGCATAAAAGGGGGGAACTCTAAAATAAAAAAAAAACTTTTAAAACTATAAATAAATTAATAATTACTAGAATAAAATATTCAATTTCTAAAAACATGTTATAAGTTGAGAATGAAAATATCGAACAAGGTAAGTATTTTTTTATTCAAATAATTATTAATTTATTTAGAAATTGAATATTTTATTCAATGTAAGTATTAATCATTCAAAGATTAAAAGATCCTAAGATTGGCTTAAATAAGTAAATAGCATTGACACAAATCAATTTGCCAAAAAAAAACATGTTCAAATATGTAAATATTATTATATAAGGAAATCACGTTTTATGAAATATGATTCTTAATTAAATAATTATTAATCAGTAAAAATAAAATATTATTTATATGAACTTAATAATTAAGTAAAAGCATATTAACATCCTGAATGCAAAAATACATGTATCATAAGTTTAAAAAGTCTCATCAAACAAACAATAAAGATGAATGATAAGAATTTTCATAAAAGATTATGTCATAATTATTCAAATATTCTTAATATATATATATATATATATATACATGTTTGAAAACAATAATCATTCTTGATTAATCAACAATATAATTCCCATTTTAATCTTCATTACCGATAAAGCTTACATATAAACAATCTTAAATAGATAGTAATGGTAGCAAACTAAAACAACAATGATTTGAATGTATAAACCCAAATTAATGAAATCCAATAAAAAAAACTTAATTTGGTATTGTTTAACTATAATTTATAATTTTTTTTTTGCATAATCAATAGCCCAATTAAAATTAAGAAGCAACAACCTAAGATATACGATTAAAACTTTTCTTTTCTTTTTCTTTTTCAAGGATGTATGGTGTCGACCAAAAACAATTTCTTTTTCTTAATTATTATAAGAAAATCAGTTTTTTTTGCTGATCCAACAATCAAGAACGTTGTGTCAAATCTAAAAAAACCAATTTTTTAACAACGGTATGAAGGTGTATGTCGAAATAGAATAAAAAACTCTAATATTAAGAGAATACTTTAATAGATCGAATTTTATGTAAATAAAATTATCAATATGTAAAGAAAAACAGTTTAAGATGCATGCACATGTGGTTTTGTTGATAGATATCATTGCGTAAAAAGATCAATATAGATATCAAACATGTAACATAGCAATATTTACATACATCATATGATTATAAAAAAATCGAGAGAGAAGGAGAATCATAACTGACCAGTTTGGTTATTCGAAGAGCTTTTGGGGAGCACGTGCTGATAACGTGTAAAAGAAGATAATATTCTTCCCATCCATTATTCTGCAATACATAAAAAATTAATTAAATAAATGGTTAATCAATCCTTCATTTGGATGAAAGCTAAACAGTTCATAGAGGTTATAGCACATACAGTTAAAAAAACAAGATTGTTATAGCGTATACCATAAAGAACATGCATGTTGGAGCAAAAAAATAAAGCAGAAGTAGAGAAACCAAATCGTTGGAAGTATAAAATTTGAGATCAGAAAACTTACATGTTGTGAAGCAAACCAGATTTCCAGAATTCGTTGGAGTCTGATGGAGGTGCTTACCAGATTTCCAGAATTCGTAATAGCCAAAATATTGTTTTTAGCCAAAATATATAGGAGGAAGAAGGGGCTTATTTTTGGGGCTTAATGCAAAAATTAATGCAAATTAATTTCGAAATTAATGCAAAAAATTAATCAATTTGGAAAGTAATGCAAATATTAATAAATGTTGATTATTCAGTTTCCAAAAACTTTCTCTCCCTCTCATTGTGGTTTCTGGTTTCCAAAAAAAATTCCTGGTTTCCATATTAAAAGAATTAGCTTTCTCTCTCTCTCTCTCTCTAGAAATTAAGTAAATATGCTTTAAATTGTTGTTTTTAAGAGTTTAGGGGCTTCATTCTTTATAATATAGTATAGATGACAGTAATGCCTTCTAATAACTAAAAACTGCAAGTATGGCATTTATGTATTCTCTTGTGCTTCCATCTGAAATACTAAAACTAAAAACTAATTTGGAGAAACACTACAATTCAACATCCAACATAAAAAGTTCCTTTAAATTTGGAGAAACACTACAAAACTGATAAACATATGAAGATATAAAATATTTTTAAAAAACTGGTGCAAGAACATCATACATTGCCATCAGGACTTACATGGTTAGTGACTTAGTGTTTAAAGTTTATTAGTTTATTAGTTTACTGTTTTCGTGTTTATATGTTTATATGGTTAGATAATTAAGTATTTCGGAATATTATGTTTATTGTTAAAGCGGGATGGTTATATGGTGTTTACATGTTTATATGGTTAGACTTTAAGACTTTCATCCTAAATGCTTTATATGGTGATGCGGCGGTGGCGATGGGGAAGGGGGAGGAGGAGATGGTGATAATTATTACCCGTTGAGCACTAAACCTCATTTCCAGCTCATTCAAGATGTTCTCATCATCAGTTAATTTTGAAATACCGTAAACAAAACAACCGTTTTTGATGTTGTAGTTATTAACTTCAATCTTTATGGCAAACTTTCTATCAAGCAAAACATTCAAATCCTCTGGAAACATCTCCAAATCACCATGCTGAAAAAAATCAATATAACTTTTACATTAATAAACATTATTCATAATATTTTAAAATTAACGTAAATAGTTAAGATAAATAAAATTACCTCTTTAATCTTTTCATATAGTTCTATCGCAGATTTATTAAAAACTTTGTTGGCCTCCCGATCAAACAATGTCAACGATACAATTCCAGTATCATCTTGAACTCTCAAAGGAATTTTGAATCTAAATAATTTTAAATTTTAACATCAATATAATAATATAAAAGATATAGATAAACATTGTAAGGTAAATAATACTTACTTTGGCAAAACATCAGTGTCTTGCCCTTTGCATTTATCAGAATCACATTGAAATTTTTCTGTCTCTTCAACCAGACCTGAACCATCATTTTTGTCTGTGACAATGTACGTAGGTCGAACCTTTCTACTACACCTTTTGCAACCCATGTAGAACCAAGGAATGTCTTTGCTAAATGCCTTAACTGTGCCTAAAATAATCAAGGACTTCGCCTGTATAAAGTAGTGCATTATTGATATAATGCAATGATTGAATAAATGAAAATGATATTAAATAATAAGTACCTCAACAGTTTCGCTAATTTCAGCAATATTTGCTTTACTGTTGTTGTCTAGAAAATCTTCACGATATGAATAAGACAATCCAGAAAGCATTGTAAGTTGTTGTGACGATTTAGATTCGCCACTCAACCCAAGCAGACTGTTTAATAGGCAATATAATTACAGATCAATGTAAATTAAAAAATAAGAACACATAAGATATATAAAGAAATAAACTTTACTAACCTATTTTTGAAATCCTTGATTTCATCAATTTCAGAATTGATGAACAACCTCGTACCATTAAATGAATTTGAAAGAGAAGGTTTTTCTGAAAAAGAATTAATAATTGAAGTTAATATATTGTTGCTTAAACGAAATACATATTTTATAAGTTAGACAAACCTCGGTAAATCTTGACCATTGCGAATTGAATTACAACAACGACAAGACCCTCGTCTTTATGAATTGAAACATATTTATTGAATTGCTCAGCACAATCATCCCACAATGTGACATGCAGTTTAAGCCCTCTAAAAAACGTTTAACAAAGGAATAATGTTAGAAGTGTCAATATTAACGTTAGTCAATTAAAATAAAAATACCGACTCCAAGTCCTTTATCTCAATTTGCATTCGTCTCTTCGTTTTTCCTTTGTCATCTCGAAAGTTCACCATTGTCTCACATGCGACAACCTCACCAATGACATCTATATAATGATTAAAAAAATTAGTATAAAGAATGATGGTATAAATAACATATATTAAAAAATTTAGTAAATTTAAAATAATTAATTGACTAACCAACTGTTGTATCTTCTGGAATCATCTTTGATATCACGCTTTGATATTGGACAAATGAAAAACCAAATAGGGAACCATTAAAATCCAAGCAGCTAGACACCGAAGTTTTGTAATACAAACTTAACTTGTTTGTATTATCAATTAACTTGTATTTTGAGGCATGTCGAGCAATTGTAGGATTTTTTATGAATATGGCAGCCCTTTCTTGAAGCAAATCTTTAAACTTTGGCACCCATTTTTGTAGAACATTAGCATGGATTTTAGTGCCCTGAAAAAGTGGATATAGAAAAATCAGAATTGTTGAAAAATAAGAAGCTATGATGAATACGAAGCTAAAAATTCAAATACAAGTAATTATTTACCTCTTCATCCATTAATATCATCTCAATGGAATAAATTTGTTCAGGATTCTTGAACAGCGGTTGATTCCACAAACGGATGATTCTAACCTTGACAGTAAAATCATCTTCTTGTATATCAAGGTGGTTAATAAGAGTAATATTCTTCCCATCCATTATTCTGTAATACATAAAAAAAACAGTTTGAAGAACAAGTTACTTAAAAATCAAACCAACACTTTGGAGATGGAAACCAAGACTTTTGATTTCCTTTGGGACAACATGGGAGAGATTTGTGGCATTTTGGTAACAAACGGTCAAACTTGTGGCATTTTAATTAATATCCCTAAATAAAATATCATACATGTATCAAAAAATTTAATTAAACAATGTGGTAGACAATTCAATAAACAATTAATTGAAACATTTGATCCAATTGTCAAAAAAAGCAGAAGATTAGAACATAGGAGATTAGCATAGACATAGATGCGCATTAGTGTTTTTCTCTTCAACAATATAGCAACAGTTGTAGCTCTGTTTTATTTACTTAATTGCTTCATAAATTTAAAGCTTTAAAGTATTCCGTTTATGTGATAAAATCATTGTGATTTGCAGCCTACACATCTTGAAATTTTGATGCCACCGTTGATTGCAAAGTGGCAGCAGCTTTCAAATACAGACAAAGACCTTTTCCCACTTTTGGAGTGTTTTACATCCATAGCACAGGTATTATTTCTGTTTCCTATACCTTTGTTGACACCAAACAATTTACACTTTTGAATAAACAAACAGAAAGCTTAAGGTTTGCTAAGAACACTAAAAACAGGAAGGTTTGTTAATTTATACAAACAAAATTCTTAAAACTGAACAAAATTGTTAACACTGAACAAAACAGGAAGGTGTGTCAAAACAGGAAGGTTTGCTAAACTCTTTTATTCAAAAATTCAAACCTTTTCGTTTATAAAAAAACTTCTTGCTTTTATTATTATTTTGAGTCAACCAAGAATATATATATATTTGTACGGATGAACATATCTATATATATATGTAAACAAAATAATTGTAAAGCTTCATCCAATAACAATTATATATATATATATATATATATATATATATATATATGTGTGTGTGTGTGTGTGTGTGTGTGTTGACAGCAATTGAAAAAAGATTTCAAGCTTAGTGCTTGAAATCACAAACAACCCAGCAGTAATATTAAATATTGAAAAACTCTTATTAGCAAATAAAAAACTGCAATCGTGAAAATATGGAATCTGACAGTAAAATCATTGTGATTTGCAGCCTAAACATCTTGAAATTTTGATGCCACCGTTGATTGCAAAGTGGCAGTAGCTTTCAAATACAGACAAAGACCTTTTCCCACTTTTGGAGTGTTTTACATCCATAGCGACATGTATTATTTCTGTTTCCTATACCTTTGTATTTGTTGACACCAAACAATTTACACTTTTGAATAAACAAACATAAAGCTTAAGGTTTGCTAAGAACACTCAAAACAGGAAGGTTTGTTAATTGATACAAACAAAATTCTTAACACTGAACAAAACACGAAGGTTTGTCAAAACAGAATATATATATATATATATATATATATATATATATATATATATCTAAACAAAATAATTGTAAAGCTTCATCCAATAACAATTATATATATATATATGTTGACAGCAATTGAAAAAAGCTTTCAAGCTTAGTGCTTAAAATCACAAACAACCCAGCAGAAATATTAAATATTGAAAAACTCTTATTAGCAAATAAAAAACTGCAATCGTGAAAATATGGAATCTGACAGTAACATATATAAACCAACGGCTTAAATAAAAATTTACCCTAAACACGATTTTATCCTTCGCGATAGAATCGTCAAAAGAAAGGAGTAGGAACAGAGTGTTCACTATAGTGAACGAAAGCAAATCACGATTACAGAAAATTAAAACCAACCTGTTTTCGTGAATTGGATCGTAAAGCCCTAAAAAATTTCTCTTGGGGAAGAATACACAAACCCTAAAGATTGGAAGAATGGTTTAAATAAAACGATGGAATCTGTAGGAATTTTAGAGATAACTATTAAGAGATTTTAGAGATAACTATTAAGAGATTTTGGAGGAAGTAGGAGCAGAAAATCGCCAGCTATTATTTCTAAAATTGCCAGCTATTATTTCTAAGTCAATGGTTAGTTTTTAAAATTTAAATTAAATTTTTAAGACTTTAAGACTTTGTGTATAAAGAAGTAGTATCTTGTGCATTTTAAGTTGTATTTAAGACTTTCATCCTAAATGTTTTATAAGATAGTATAGATAATACACTTGATATATGATGAAAATATTCATGTGATTTGTATTTTTTTTGGTTAACCAATAAATGTGAAAAAAAAATATTCAAAATTTACTTATCATTTTATAGTTTAAAATTCTTATTTGAGAAAAACTGTAGTTGATTCAACAGAAAGAGGCATGTGAATTGATTATAGTAAATGTATCAAAAGAATAAAAAATAATATGTATTGATAAATACATGTTTGTAAAAAATAACAGAAAACTTATGGGTAGTTTACCTAATCACTTACCCGGGTAAGTGCTTACCGGTAAATTCAAGACTATCACTTACTTCCCGGGTAAGATTTTAGTCCACCAAAATGACATCATATGCAACAATTTAGCCGCTAAGCGCTTACCGAAGAGTCGTCGCACTAACTTACCGGGTAAGATTCTCGGTCCTTGCTTTCAACTATCGATCCTTGCTTCCGCTCTTACCGATTAAGATTCTTGGTCCTTGCCATATTCATCTGGTAAGCTAATGTGACTTGGTAAGCACTTAATCGGATAAGCGTTATAGGACAAAATATTTGAACCCTCATGTTTATTCAAGGTTTAAAATTAATAAATGTATTTGCATAAAAACCATATGGTTCACCTGTAATCGGATTAAATCGGATCAAAAAATTTACTATCAAAATTGGATCGGTCGATTTTTGAATGACAGTTCATAATCCAATAAAAATGAACTGATTCAATCTAATAACCATTTAGTGACTATCTAACTACACATTCAATTATCATCCAACTAATAACTATTTACTAGTTAGTATACCCGTGCGATGAGGCGGATGATAAATTTTTATTGAAAACCTGTAACACCCTAAAAACAGGGCCAATTTAAACCTTAAAATTGTTACAAGTTATGATCATAAAACTTCAAACTTCTATAACCTGAGGATCAATTGTAAAGGTTTTATATACAACTAGTGTTGGTCACCGCGCGTTGCGCGGTGGCGATTATTGTTTTTAAATGAACGCAATATAAAATAATAATGTATTTTCAAATGTGATTAATTTTGCATATATCAATATTCAATAATAGTTTTTTGTTACGAAAAGTTTAAGATGCACCAGTAATGGTTATACTTTTATATTATTAAAATCCAAAAAACATGTCCCACAACAATATCACTATTATTGAAAATAGTATATATGTGCAAATTAGTTAATTAATATGCAAGATAGACTATATGTGTATATGGGTCGGGTTCCGGTGAGAAATTGATCTTAACGTGAGAAGCGAGAGAAGTGGTTATCAACTGTTGGATGAGAAATGGATGCACATTAGAATGAGATGCACCGAGATAAGATGCACCGAATCAATTTCTTCTAAGTTGTGATTCATGGGAGGGCATTTGAAGGTTAGTAATCAAATGACTCTTTTAGTTTTTAAAGGGTTCTCCTCATCTTTTATATACCCTACTCTTCTATTGATATATCGCTTTTCTCATCAATGTATATTGATATATTGTTGTTTCAACATGTAGACTAAAAATAACTATTTTTATTAAAAATTGAGAGTTAAAAATGACATGAGTAGCGAATGAACTTTTTAGCTTTCAAAGGCTTCTTCTCATCCTTTATATACTCAACTATTCTATTAATGTATCACTTTTCTTATCAATGTGGGATACTAAATATTTAACTACAATATAGCATTTGAAAATACTCGATTCTCATGGTGTCACCTCAATTTTCATTGTTTGCTGCTTATATATATATATTGGTATATAAGACAATTCTTTAAGTCAAGCTACAAATTTCTTTTGCAAGAGGAGGGTCATCGAAAATAAGACACCTTAGAGTCAAATGCTATAATTTGACACAAATGTCTTTCAACCACATTTCTTTATGCACATCACTTTGTTCCAATATTTCAAATTTTCATCAATGTGGGACACCTACAAATCAACCATAATTTACCCTTTGAGAGTACTCATTTCTAATGACACCGATTCAATTCACGTTGCTTCTTTTAATATATATATATATATATTGATTACTATGATTTCTTTGCAAAGAAAAATCATTCAATATAAGATAACTTTTTAAGACAAATTATTTTATTTGTTTTTTTTAAAGAGGGTCATCTAAAATTGACAACCCTATAAGTCAAACTCATGAATTGACACAAATGCATCTCATGCATCCACCTTTCTTATACACACCACATTGCTCCAAATTTTCAACCTTTTACCAATGTGGGACAACTCCAAATCAACCACAATTCACCATTAGAGAATACTCAATTCTCATGGTGTCACCTCAATACCCCAAGGTTTTTCTTTTATACATATAAAGAAGATAATTTATTTGTTTTTTTAAAGAGGGTCATCTAAAATAGACAACCCTATAAGTCAAACTCATGAATTGACACAAATGCATCTCATGCATCTACCTTTCTTATACACACCACATTGCTCAAACTTTTCAACCTTTTACCAATGTGGGACAACTCCAAATCAACCACAATTCACCATTGGAGAATACTCAATTCTCATGGTGCCACCTCAATACCCCAAGGTTTTTTCTTTTATATATATAAGACAATTCTTTAGATCAAGCTACAAATTTCTTTTGCAAGAGAAGGGTCATTGAAAATAAGACACCCTTAGAGTCAAATGCTATAATTTGACACAAATGTCTTTCGACCACATTTCTTTATGCACATCATTTTGTTCCAATATTTCAACTTTCCATCAATGTGGGACACCTACAAATCAAATCAACCATAATTTACCCTTTGAGAATACTCAATTCTAATGACGCCGATTCAATACACATTGCTTGTTTTAATATATATATATATATATATATATATAATGATTACTATGATTTCTTTGCAAACGATAATCATTCAATATAAGATAACTTTTAAGGCAAATTATTTTATTTGGTATTTTTTAAAAAGATGGTCATCTAAAATAGATAGCTCTATAAGTCAAAAATCATGAATTGACACAAATACATCTCATGCATCCACCTTTCTTATACACACCACATTGCTCCAATTTTTCAACATCTTTACCAATGTGGGACAACTCCAAATCAACCACAATTCACCATTGAAGGAATACTCAATTCTCATGGTGCCACCTCAATACCCAAGGTTTTTTCTTTTATAGATATAAAGATGTGTCTAAACAAATAACCTATTAATCTAACCATACAACAATAATCAGATTAATTTGGTTATCTAATCCTTTGTCCCAAAAGCATCAAAATATCAGCTAGATCCTCCGTTATCTCTAAGTTTGAACCTTTCCAAAAATTCTCATCGCACTTCCCGCCTACTTCCCGGAGCTTGTACCTGGTAAGAAATTCAACTTTAAAACATTAGGCTTTCACCTAGTGAGAATATTCAAATCAGATTAAAGTTAAATAATTAAAATCTCAACAGATACATCAAACCTGTTCTCAACCATCTTATCGTATAACAACTCCTTTCAATACTGGGAATCTACCCCACTCCCATACTTATGACTAATTTGATTTAGCCACAATAACACTACCAAGAGATTACTCTAAATCACACCAGATTTAAAGTCTATACTCTTATCTAAGAAATTACAAGTCAAAACCTGCCTATTTCTTAATCCTCTTTATAAATTGGGAAATCTCTGATCTTCCCTATTACAATGGAAATCTCCGATCTTCCATTTGAAATGGGAATTACAAATCAACATCTGCCTATTCCACATTTCATATATCCTCGCCTCAGAATCAATGGTCCCAATGGGATTATTATATCGCGATAAACAACCGGGACCCCCGATGATTCAAAGTATACTCAATTACTAAAAATTACACCCCTTTGGTCAATGGCGAGTATTCGGTTCCCATTATACCGTACCCAAGTGCCCCCGATGACCGGATGCCTACTTTTAGCAATTACAACAACATAATACAAAAGTATTATAACTCTTATCATTGTATATGCATAATACACAAAGTAATACATTTCTACATATGTATATATATATATATATATATAAAGAATCTTGATAATTCTAGTACCTCGATTTCGTGACTATTCACTCTTTGCAATTTAGCACAAGGATCAATATAGCATAACTATTAGTAAACTAACTGGACTCTTTATTGAATAATACCAGTCCTTTAATTATCATGCTCAGACATACATTTTACATATCTATTTCAATGTTAATTACTGAACATTTTAAAGAGAGTTAAATAAACTCACCTGATGCGTAGTCACTTCCTTTAATCCTTAAAAAGTCGTAGGGACTCCTGTCTTCACTACCACAGCTTACTGTAATATTCAATATTCAAATATATTGATATTAATTTATAAAACATAACCCTCCACAGCTAAGGATCTTTAATCTCTTAAAATTACATCTCAAGTCGCAATGCACTGGACCAAGTCGCAACCAACTATTATGACTTCAACTCTAAATCGCAACCCACTATTGCGATTCCAATTCTAAATCGCAACCCACCATTGCGATTCTAACCCAAGTCGCAATCAACTGTTGCGATTCCAACACCAAGTCGCAACCAACTGTTGCGACTCCAATGCCAAGTCGCAACGGTCTATTGCGACAAGCATGAATGTCGCAGCTTAAGGTTGCGACATCTATGATGTTCATCCAAGTCTCAGTCCACTATGTTCATCCTTAAACCCATATTTTTATATTTTTAAGCTATGTTTGTTTATGCAAACTTGCAGATATGTTTAATACTCTAAACATAACATACCTATAAATTCAGATTCTCATAAACATGAAAATTTACCAAACCCCAACTAAAACTCCATAGAAAGCTTTTTAACTAAAAAGATGAAGAATTTAAATGAGATGATTACCTTTTGATTCTTCAAACCAACACCAGATTATAAGATTCCAAGCTAATCTTTTCTTCTTCTCTTTTCTCGATTTCTCTATCTCTAACTCTCGGTTTCTCTTTCTCTCAAACAAACCGAAAACACACACATAAACCCACTCAATTAGTATTAAGTGACTAGATGGTGACACCTCTCTACTTAATTAACATGAATCATAGGACCATTTACCAAATAAACCCCCAACTTTAAAAGAATGACACTACAACCCTCATATTGAAAATCTACTTCAACCAACAACTTTTAAACAATTACAAACTTAACCCCAAGTTAACTTGTAATTCACAAAAATAATATAACAGAAAGTTCGGGATGTTACAATACTCCCCAACTTGAAAATGATTTCGTCCCCGAAATCAAAGTCAGGTAAACAAATGAGGATACCTATCCCTCATACTCTCTTCCGACTCTAAAGTTACATTAGCACCTCTATGGTGTTTCCACTGTACTTTCAACATAGCTACTTATTTACCACTACGTAGCTTCCTAACCGATCTTTCTAAAATTGCCTTTGGTTCTTCTACACATCGGCTCTTTTCATCTATTCTCACATCAGTGAGTGGAATCACATCTTCCTCTTCGGCCAAACACTTCCGAAGATAACATACGTGGAAGGTATTATGAACCCCTTCCAATTCTGGTGGAAGATCCAACTTGTAGGCTTGTAATCCAATTCTCTCAAAAATGGTGAAAGGTCCTAGAAAACGAGGACTCAACTTCCCACGTTTTCCAAACCTTATCACACCTTTCCATGGGGAAACTTTAAGCATCACGCGCTCCCCAACTTGAAATTCCTTTGGTCTCCGTTTCGGGTCAGCATAACTTCTCTGTCTATCTTGGGCTGCTTTCATATGCTGCCGAATTTCTTTCACCTTATCCGCTGTTTGTTGTACCAATTCTGGACCAACAAATTGTTTCTCTCCGGCTTCTAACCAACATACCGGAGTTCTACACTTTCGACCATACAAGGCTTCGAAGGGTGCTCTTCCGATACTCGAATGATAACTATTGTTGTACGCAAATTCTACTAACGGTAGATGCGTATCCCAGTTACCACCAAAATCTAAAACACAACACCTGAGCATAACTTCCAAAGTTTGAATGGTCCGCTCACTCTGCCCATCTGTTTGTGGATGAAAAGCAGTACTCGGATTAACTTTAGTATCCAATTCTTCTTGCAGGGATCGCCAAAACCTTGAAGTAAACCGACTATCACGATCTGACACTATCGACACAGGTATACCATGCCTTGATACCACTTCATCAATATACAGCTTCGCCAATTTCTCAATTGGTGATGCTTCTTTCATAGCTAGAAAATGAGCACTCTTAGTTAATCTATCCACGATTACCCATAAGGTGTTACACACACACACCCTCAGGGACTCATCGTCCTCGATGAGGTTTGCCCCACATCTCGAACGGCACAGGAGTGGCTTTGATACCATTTGTAACACCCCCTTACCACGACACAATATTGTCCGCTTTGCCCCACTGGCTCACGGCTTTGTTCTTGGCGACCTGGCAAGGACTTCGCAAGGACTTCCCAGGAGGTCACCCATCCTGGTACTACTCCCACCCAAGCACGCTTAACCACAGAGTTCCCAAGGAACTCGCATGCTTGTGGCCCCAAAACGCGTTGTGTCTGGTAAGGCCAAGGTTTACTAATATACCCAACATCTCTCCTGTCCACGACCGATGTGGGATATGCCTAAGGTGTTACACACACCCCCCCTCAGGGACTCATCGTCCTCGATGAGGTTTGCCCCACATTTCGAACGCCACAGGAGTGGCTCTGATACCATATTGTAACACCCTAAAAACAGGGCCAATTTAAAACCTTTACAATTGATCCTCAGGTTATAGAAGTTTGAAGTTTCATGATCATAACTTGTAACAATTTTAAGGTTTAAATTGGCCCTGTTTTTAGGGTGTTACAAAACCACACGCCTTTGTCCTGACGGTAACTAGGTTATTGGTATATCCCAAATGCATTATCAAAGCAAAGAAACTTTAAACCCAAGAAGAACATGTAAGATCAAACGATAGAACAAATCCAGTTAATACGATTCATTGGTTTAAAAGTCCAGGGCTTTGATTCAAAATGTGTTCAACTATTACAAAAATTCCCCCGTTCGTTGGTCGGGTACACGACATGACTTTAATCTAGATTTAGGTATAAATCCTCAAGTGTCATCCTATTTTCTAATAATTTGTTTTTTCAAATTCATGTGATCAATGGATCCAAATTAATCTAAAAAACTCTATAACATGTTTTCGCAAAAATCTCCTCTGGGAAGACCGAATATTTTTATGTTGTCAGTTGATGCAAAAGCAAAAGCAAAACCATTCATGCATTTTGTCCGTTTTAAGATCACAAATAAAAATGACATGTTAATGAGCAACTACAACAATAATGTCAACACCCTAAAATAAGAAAAAAGAATGTGATTAAATTTAAGTGACAAGTTCCATTATGAAGATCAACTTGCAAGTTCACAACTTTGAGGTTTAGTTTCATGATCAAATTCTAGCCATCATCTTCAAGATCCAAAAACCCTTAAGCTTGATAGCACTATGATGCATCCAACAAACAATAACCCCATTATAGCAACACTTCAGCAAATGAAATGACCCAACAAGAAGAAAATGTTGATAACCCATTTTACTCCAACAGCATGCTCTCTTGATTACTCTCTCACGTTAGAACTGAATAATTTTCATTTGAGGTGTAGAACCATCTTCCCAAAGCTCCAACTCTTGGAGTTCACGTGTGTAAGACTGTCATAACAGCACTAACAGAACCTCAAAACAGGCAATTCTTCGTATATTTTCATCTAACTGCATTTAATTATAAAGAAAATATTTGTCAAGAGGAAGAAACATATGCATAAGGAAGTAAAATAGACAGAAAGAGCATATGAAATCCACTTATAATGTCCTTAACCTAATCACAAAAGTCATCTTTCATTGTTTCTCATAATCTTGGTCTCTATATATTTGCCTCAACTCATCCAACTGCATTCAGTTAAAAATAAGTGTCAAGAGGATGGAACATATGCATAAAGTAAAATGGACTGAAAAAGAGAGAGCATATGATGTGAGCTAATTATAATGACCTTAACCTCATCACGAAATCCACCTTTCACCATTGTTTCATAACATGTCTTTACTTTTATTTACATCAATAGCACCAATTACCTATGAATATAACAATAAATCAAAATAAGAATATAAATAAGGGAGGAAAAAGGTCAAGAAATAAAACAATCTATTACTTATAAAAATGTAAAAACAAAGAAGCAAAGGAAGTCGGGAACAAAAAAGTTTGGTAAACTATGCAAAAACAAACAACAAATTACATAAAAAAAAGTCAAAATCAAATAAGTAGAGGAATAAATGAACAATGTGTGCATAAACAATCTTTTTACAAAGAAAAAGTTAAAAATCAAACAAGTATAGGTAGTCAATAACAAAAAAATTGGTAAACTATAGAGAAACAATCACATTCAAGAAAATGGCACATTAAATACAGCACAAAGTCTCAAGAGTTGAGTAAGAACCTCTAAGTGTTGCAGACACAAATTAAACCTTCTACATTGGAACCAAAATCTGCCGAAAAATCCTCAAGGCCAAGGTAGGTTTAACGGTATCATTTGGGACCTTTGTAATGGAAAGCTGAGTCAACCAAGGAAGTAGAGGGTTGCTAGAGTAAAGACAAAATTGAAGTTTCTAAATTGATTTTGGTAAGTCTAACCACCCCCCAAAAATTCATCAAAAGTAAGAACCAACCCTAATGATAACCACTTCTCACACTTCTCATCAAATTGGGCACTTCTCATCGGACCCAACCCTAATGATGGATCTAAAGAATTGATCTTGATCTGTGCTCCAACATAAATATTTTCTTCACCATATATCCCCTCTTCGAGAATCAGTAAAACCTATCCTATCACCCTTGACTTGAGATGGATCATTGGTGCTTTACCTTTCTAACTGACTTCTTAGCAGAAAATTTTGCTACTATTTTTGGATCTTCTTACTTATGAAATCTAAGCTTTGTTGTGTTCCTAACATATATGTGTTCCTTTTTTCTCTCTCTAATTAGTGACTTACTGCCAAGATATATAGGTGATTTTGGTGTCATAGAAGAAGAAACAACAAAAGTGAGAGCATACTCTTCTCCAAGTAATTTAGATGAACAAGGAGTTAAAGCTAACCGCATTCTACTTTATGATGTTGCTAGAAATTTAGAATCATTTTTCCTTATCGAAAGAGTTAGGTTTGATGTGAAAAAACACAGTGTAGCTCTGTAATTAACTACACCAAGAAATACCACAACTAGTACATCAACTACATACCATAAAATTAACTAATTTTATCAGTTAAGCTAAATAAAGATAAAAAGGTCAATTACCAGCAATTCCATCAGAACAGATTCAAGACTGGAGTCTTGGGGTTCTATGTAAATACAACATAATATTGGCAAAGAACCCTAATCATATATAAACAGCGAAAATGTGACGTGAAACAGTGAAAGCAATCAATGCCTCTTAATTTTCAAAGCATAACTGTTATCCATGCTTATATACAATATAGATATAGACATAAATTTAGTTTCACTTTCACCATTGTCTCATAGCCTTTGTTTTTCTTTATATATTTGCCTCAACTCTTGTAAATGCATTTGGTTATAAAGGAAAGATTTGTCAAGAGGATGGAACATATGCATAAATAAGTAAAATGGAGTGAAAGAGAGAGCATATAACTAAATCCTAGATATGAATCAAAGACAGATATACCAGATATTGGTGGTAATGATCATCAACTATGAATCCATTGTCACCATTGTTGATGTTTTCTGCAACAAAACAAAGAAAATAGTAATCGATCATTTAAAGATGAAATGGATAAAAACCCCCCAAATTGATATCAGAAGTGTTGTTAAGAATTGCCAGACTTTTACCATGTTCAAGATTCGCCCCTTGAATCTGCAACACAATATGAAGAAGAATTCGTAGAAACCCCCATGGTTGAGTTCACAGAGAACTCCATTGTTGGAATTTCCCTCCTTTTTTCCCAATTTGTCTTCCAAAAAATAATGATTGTACCTATTTGCTGGAAATCGCATTTAGCGTGTGAAAATTGCATCAATGTGTGGAAATCGCATTCAGTGTGTGAAAATTGCATATCAATGTGTGGTTAAGAATTAAGAAATCAAAATGAGTGCGTAGAAATCGCAGGTGGAGAAGAAGTAGAAATCGCAGATTAGGTTTTGGTTTTTCTTGAGAAATCGTGTGTTCTCTCGGGGGTAAAATAAAATCTAGGGTTTTAAAAGGAGAACAACTTCAGATTATTTGGAAGAAACCAGACTGATAATTGAAAACGGAAACGACAAAAAAAGAGAACAACTTCAGATTATTTGGAAGAAACCAGACCGTTGGGTTTTAAAGAAGATAAGTGAGTTACCAAATATGAAGAAAACCAGTTGAAATCTTGAATATGGAAAAAGGTTAGGTCAAACCTTAACTGGTACAATCCAGTTGAAATCTTGATGATTGAAGATCAAACACGAAATCAGGAACAACGAAAGCCAGACAATTGAACCAAGATTTTGATGAAAAAAGCGAGAGCGAGAGATAGAACCTGAAGATGTTCTAACCCAAGGCGGTTTGAGGTTGAGAGGTTTTTGTAGGGATGAAGATGAAGGAGTGGGAGAGAAATTGGAGTAGAACGTGGGGAGGGAGGAGTCGTGGAGAAGAAGACGGCTTTAGAAGAAACTGAAAGTTTAGAAAGTGAATGTTTTGAAAAAAACTGTTTTAGACAATTCATATAGTAGTATAGATAATTATTAACATATTACGACATTGTGTTTTGGTTGATTGATACGTAGTGGTTTTTGACGAATCAATAAAATATATGAATAATTGGTTGAAATGGTAGAGCAATTGGTTGAAAATTGTATCAAAATATTCGATGATTATATCTGATCCAATGAATAATCAATAGTAATATCCAATTGATGAAACCGATCTGGTCTAATCATCCATCAGAATGAATTTGATCAAATATTCAGTTTTAATTGGACTGGATCACATAATAAAATCCAACATTCATTGAATAATGGATCACATCGGATCCATTTAAATCCTTTGAATTTCAATCGATAAACACCCCTTATTAAGGGGAAATTGACACAAATAGCCATTTTTAATTGGGATAGTGAGAATATAGTCATTTTCTCTCCCACTTTACCCAAATAGCCATGGCTCCGCAAGTGCGAACATGGTACATGGTGAGCAAGTGCGGACCACTGTTGAGCAAGTGCGTACCTCAGTCTAATTGTGAATTGAATTTGTAATTTACACTTTCAACCCCTATACTTATTTACTTACTTTACTTTATACCTTTTACTTTCATAATTTTAATTTTACATTTAACACATATAATCGTTTATTAACTAAAATACGTTAAAAAATACGTTTTAATTTTAACAAGTTACACCATTATTACCGTCCCTTCGATACGTTCGAAATGAGCCCAACACTGAATATTTTTGGATTTATTTATTTTATTATATATCATATATACTACATAAAAATATTTTTTATATTTAAATATCATATATTCTTATAGTTAATTATTTAATTTATGGTACTCTTATAGTTAAAATACGTTTTATTTATTTTATTATCGATGGTCCAAGTGTAAGTATTAAAAATTGGCGGAGACTTTGTGATGGACAAACATCGATCCTTTTGTGCATACTCTGTAACTGCAAATACTTCAGCTCCAAACACACATGAATCATCATTCGCCAAATACTCATTTTCACAATTCTTAAATGAGTCCAGTGATACCAACTTGTCAAAACCCCATTTCATATTCTTCTCGTGAAACCTTGTCCTATTGCCATTCACGATATCTATAAACACATACAAATAATAATAATTTAAAACGATTTAATGAATTAGTTAATATATGATTATTATGTTAATGCGATAGGAGTGTAAGACAAAATTGAAAAAAATAAAAGATGTACCATAAATTAAATAATTAACTATAAGGGTATGAATTGTAAATATTAAAAAAAATTATGTAGTATATATGATGTATAATAAAATAAATAAATCCAAAAATATTCAATATTTGGATCATTTCGAACGTATCGAAGGAACGATTATAATGGTGTAACTTGTTAAAATTAAAACCTATTTTTTAACGTATTTTAGTTAATAAACGATTATATGTGTTAAATGTAAAATTAAAATTATGAAAGTAAAATGTATAAAGTAAAGTAAGTAAATAAGTATAGGGATTGAAAGTGTAAATTGCAAATTCAATTCACAATTTAGATTGAGGTACGCACTTGCTCACCAGGTCCGCACTTGCAGAGCCATGGCTATTTGGGTAAAGTGGGAGAGAAAATGGCTATTTTCTCACTACCCCAATTAAAAATGGCTATTTTTGTCAATTTCCCCTTATTAAGTATGTCTTCATTTGTCAATATTAAAAAGTGTAGGGGTGCAAATGTAAATTATATTTTTACAAGGTAAAAAGCGTAGTTCACGAAGAAAGCGCGTTTTTTTCCTTTTGCTGCTTGCTTGTTCAACGCACCTTTTTTTATTACGAAAAAAAAAATGTCAAACAATATGGTAAAGCGTGGGTTGTATTTTTTTTTTCTCTTTGAAACGCATTTATATTATAGTTAATAGAACAACTAAGTCAAATTAATCAACAAAAGTCAACCCATAGTCTATAAGAAAAGAGGGAGGTCGTGGGATAAAAAAATAATAAATAATAAATAAACCCACATATGACAAAGAACAAACGAAAAAACGACCATCTGATCAAAACTAACTAGCAAGAAAAAGCAGTCGGTTTACAACACCAAGACGTCCATGACCTAGCGAAACAAGAATGTAGATTATAGTTTATACGAAGACAATTTTGATGTATTAACAAGAGAGTTGTTTTTTTAATTAAAACACGGTTTTCTTGTGTCTTATAAGCTATTTATCGCACATTTACTAGGTAAGGTTACCGGAAAAAGTCACATTCTCACATACTTATGTTAAATGTGGGTTAAATGCATTTTTATTCCTTATGTTGACTGTTATTTGAGTAGTCAATTGGTTGTGGAGTCATGGGGTTGATTTTGGCTCATTTGAGCTTTAGGAAACTTTGTCGGTCTAATATACTCAATGTTGAACTTTCGGCATGATATGCTTTTATTACATTTTATTTTGTGAATTACATGTTTTGATTGTGTTGGTCATTTAGTTGGAGTCATGTAATTTAGATTGTAATGTATTTGATCCATAGGCATGTGAGTCAATTGAATCTTGAGTTGCTACTTGATAACGTTGATATATGGCTTACTTTGTGCTCGCCACATTTGACGAATACGAGTCTCTCCCGTCACTGATAGGTGTCATTCTTGGATAGTGTATCATCCATGTTTTAGTGTTCTTTTGTGTTTGGATAGTAAGCATAATTTATGGTTTTGATATATTCGATCTTCTCTGTGTATTAATGTTTTGGATAATAGAGTTTTATTCATGTTTTAAATATCTAGATATTAATAACTATTTTCATTTTCTGTGAGTATTGAGTTTTGGCTTCGTGTTTGATGAGTGTTTTAATTAATGAGTTTTCATGACGAAAATGTTGGGTTTTGAGAAAAGATATTGCTTTTATTTTAAATGCATTTCATTTTGGAAATTGTGATTCAAATAACATTGTTTCTGTTTTACCCTTTATATACCGATGAAAACTGTTTGAACTCACTAGGCGTTAAGCCTAAGTTTTTTCTTTGTCAGCATGTACATCATGTTCTTGTAAAAATGGTAATAGCGACATTGTGATGAGATAAGTGTTAGTTAGAGGCACGAGAATGAAATTAGTTATCCAGGGACATCTTTCATTCGTGGATATAACGACTCTTGTTGGGTCTTAGTAATTGTCCCTAAAACATAGACTTGTGTAAGGTTTAACTTTACCTATTGTTGATGTCAAATCTAGATTTGTTATTTAAGGTAATTCAAATAATGATTTAAAGAAAGAGATTTATCCATTATTTGATGTTTTATTGATTTTTTTTAAATTAATCGTCTTTACAGATTTAAGGATGTTACGGTATAGATAAGTGACACAATATGCACATAACGAATAAGCATTTAGGGGCTGTTTGGTTGGTTTTTCATTAAGTCTTGTATGGATAAAGATGACTGTGTAGATAAACTTGACTGTATGAACTTTATATACTGTTGTTTGTTTGTTCTGCTGAATAAACTGTCTGAATCGATGAAAATGACAATTTTACCCTTCTACCTATTTTTAATCTATTGAAGCATAAATCACTAGCAATGAAAAATCCAGAAGATCAAATCTAAAAATAAAAATTCAGAAGATCGAAAATAAAACATTCATTTTGGAGACACCATAATCTTATCATCTTCTTCTTCAAGAACATACAAGAAGATTGCATCTCTACCAAAAACCAGAGAACATACAAGAAGATTGGAGGGGGGTGATATAAACCAGAGAACATTCATTTTGGAACAAATCTTCCATCTTGAATACTCCATACCACCAATTAACCCCCAAATTAATTCAGCCTCAAATTTCAACTTCCAAAAAGGGCAATTCATTTTTCATAAATTAAAAAAAACCCACAAATATTAATTGGATTTCTTGAGAGGAACATAAATGGCTCAAGAACCATCTTTAAACCCTAAAAAGAAACACAAATGAAAATTCCAACAAAATGAAATAAATATGGCTTAAGAACCATCATCTGTGTCCCTGTAAGTTCCTCCATTTGTGTATTGATTTGGGCACAAGAACTCCAGATTTCATTTGTGCTTCGATTTTTCAGGAGACAAAAGTAGGAGGAATGAAGCAAAGAATCGTAAAAAGAGGATGAGGAAGGAAGAAGCAACAACACCGGCGCTAGAGGGTGCAGCTTTGCCGGTGACAGAGGGAGTAGAGGCGTCGACGACGAAGCGCAGTTGTGGCCAGCGAGAGATCGAAGGAGAAGGAGCAGTTGTGGCCAGCGATGGGTTTTTTTTTGTCTGTGAAATGTGAAGAGGGGGAAGGGTATTTTAGGTATGTGTGTGGCTGAGTGGATACAAGATATTCAAGGAAGCTGAGCGAATAAGTTATGGAGTAGATTAATAAGCTCCTAACAAACATCCATGGATAGCTTAGCGAATAAGCCATACATGTCATTAAGCCTATTAAGTCACTAACAAACAACCCCTTAGTAAACTACCTATTAAAAATAAACATTACATGCTATGATAAATAGGAGATGTATGATATTATTTAAAAAAAAACTGTCGTTTAATTTAAATTGTAATAATCAGTTTTGATAGTGTTACATAAAATTTGATTATTTAATATCATAGGATTACTTTATATAAATGCTAGGAATGCATTCACATAATTTTGGGGATGAAAACTTAATCCTAAATCATGAACACGTATAAGAATTTCATGTAATCTATACATATAATAAATAAGTAACTAGCATGTCACGTGTCGTTTTCTGGTGAGTCGACTTCAGTATTTTTCCGCCTAAACATGTATCTGGTAATCTGGAAGTAGTTTACATTATAAGTTCAATTAGCACAGTCACATTCACTCCTCCTTAAATCTCTCCTTAATTCAATTTTTTTAATTTATACGTTACATTACTACCCTAATAATTAGGTATGTAATTTACTTTTAATCCTTTACTTTTTTATTTTTCATTTTATACTCTTATCATATAAACATAAATAATATATATGAACTAAAATGCATTAAAAAACATTTTTATTTTTTACAAATTATACCATTGTAATTGCTTCCTCAATACCTTCGAAATGAGCCCCAATATTGAATATTTTTGGATTTAATGATATTATTAAATATCATAAGTATATACGAATTAATGTGTCGTGATTAGTATGAGATTTGTTGAAATTAGTATAAGATTTGATACAAATAATCACTAAATTGTCGCGATTTTCTTTTTGCAATTTCATATCAATTTTTACTTCAAAGTCGAATTCCTTCGACGAATTACAATTCTATCAAATTCCATTCTGTCAACAAAACACCCTTAGAATTATCATAAGAGATTTAATTACTTGAAAAAAAAGATATCACTTATCAACTAACTTTTGGATTATGAGTTCGAACATTTTTCAAAAATATAAATATGCAAATATTGTAGTATAGTATATTTAATTATTTATACTTTCTTAATCTTGATTATATTATTTCCTCTAATTTTAATTGAACTACATAATATCAGTTATCAACAGATGGTTAGTTAATGATATTTTCAAAGTCAAATTGTTATGCTTCCCGTCAATTCACTTTAAATTAATCTTTCATAATAGTTGATTTGGTTATAATTATATAAAAAAATTGAATGATATTATTATAAAATATAAGTATACGATTGATATAGATATTTAAGGCGTCACGCTTACCAAGTCACATCATCTTACTGGATGCATATAAAAGGACCAAGAATGTTACCACGGTTAGCGCTTACCAGGTAAATTGTACATACAAGGCCGTTTTGGTGGACTAAAATCTTACCCGTTAAGTAAGTGATGTTGGATTTTATTGATAAGCTCTTAACGGGTAAGTGTTCAGGTAAACGACACCTTAATCAAGCGTTTTTATGTATTTTTGCAAATTTGTGAATGTTAAACAAGTAAACAGACTTATGATATATTTTTTCATATATTTAAATTCCATGAAATAACTTGTTGAACGTCACTTAACTTTAGATAAATTAAAATTAGTGTTTGTTTTAGATTGGCTTGAAAATTCATCTCAATTTATACTAGTGTTAGTTTTAACGTCATTTTAAAACGTTCATGTCGCATAGTTGGAGTATGACAACAATAAAGTTAACTTTTACATTATTGTTTTTGGCTAAATTAATGCATTTGTACATTTTGTGTACTTAGACCTTGATTTTGAATTAGATATAGATGTTTGATTATGTTTTCTGATTTTCAATGAAATTTGACATCCCGGTGCATTACGCGCGCACCCAACTAGTAAACTAATATATATTAATCAATATAGTTAAAATATTATATATAAATAGAAAAAAAATCATTTAAAATTTTACATGAATGCTAAAGCACTGATTATCAAGATTATAAAAAGTTTATAGTTTCACAAAACGAAGAAACCGCTATAAAACTATACGTGTTGTAGGATAAATGTGTCATCGTCTAAAGGATATGACGATATAGATAAATATATACATAGATATAGAGATAGAGATAAGTATAAATTATTAGAGTTATTTGTGGAGTAAATCTTCTTTCATGATTATCACGATCTTTATGTAATCCTCCCTATATAAAGGACTTATGATTAATGAGAATTACGAGACTTCATTCTCTCTATTATCGTTGTTCTATTTCTCTTTTCCTCTAACAATACGTAAGATATAATATATGTAACTTAAGAATATCAGATTATCAATACTATATTGTAAAGCATTTCAGAAAAACTTTTAAAAACAAATTTATATGCATTAAGTATTGTTTATTAATGCATATTACTTAAAATTCAAGATTACAAGTAAACGATGCACGAGAACAACTTTCTAAAGTTGCATGTTTAAATTCATAACTAACTAATAAATATAATCAAACATCTTATTTTAAATATAAAGAATCTAAAATTTAATTTATTAAACTTTAACATGATACTTAATTATTATTTTATAAAAAACATTAAATATTAATCTAAAATGAATTACATCATTATTAAACCTAAATTAAATTAAAATAAATAATTAAATTATAAAAATTATTAACGTTTTTTCAAAACCATACAAAACTGTGTTTTAAAATCAACAAAAAAAACATTAAATTAAGATGTATCGCGGTGAATTGCTCAGGTCTATTTCTAGTATTACTAATGAATATATTTCTAATAAAATGTATTTATATTATAATAAAGGGAATTTAATTAAAATACCTAAAGTTTGACTTTGACTTGCCAAAATACCTATTTTTCATTCAAGTTTGTCAAAATACCCAAAAATCCCACGATGGATCCCGCGATCGTGGGATAGGGCCCACGTGTCCCGCTTTTTTGGCCAAAACGTCCCCCGGCACCCCCCAACTATGTCCGCGGTGACACTTTTGGTCCCTCCCCTCGACCACCCCCGCGATGGGTCCCGCGACCAGGCAATTTTTTTTACAATTTTGGTCTTTTTTGCACGATTTTTTGCATGCTTTTACTGTTTTTTTCCACAATTATTGTACTTTGAAGACCAGTTTGTGATTAAAATTCACTGGCATGTTTCATCAATGTTGAATCATTGTACTTGGAAGACCAATTTGTGGTTGCAATTCATCTTCCTCAATGAGATTTCATCCATAAATATCAGTAGAATGCAATCCATAACTCACACCCATACCACTGAAAAAATGAGTTCATCTGTTGCAAAAGCTAGGCTATATTTCTGTTACGATGGTGAATGGGTGGAAGATAACAATGAGTGGAATTTTGCTTATAAATCTAAGCATGGTGTAAAATTGCCAGTAAACTTTTCTTATCTGAAGTTTGTTGCATACGCCATGCAAAAATGTGAAATCGACCATTCGGCTGTTTGAAAGTTAGTGTTCAAGAATGATGATGGGTCATTTGTGGAGTTATCCAACGATGGGGATATCTCTGGTTTTATGCACTTTGCAGCCGAATCAGAAAGACCTCCATTACTTTATATGTATAATGGGTGTGAATTATGGATTGCATATTACTGATATTTATGGATGAAATCTCAAGCATGCCAGTGAATTTCAACCACAAATTGGTCTTCAAAGTACAATAATTGTGGAAAAAAAACAATAAAAACATGCAAAGATTCGTGCAAAAAGAACCAAAATTACAATTTTTTGTCTGATCGCGGGATCAGTCGCGGGGAGGGACCAAAAGTGTCACCGCGGGGATAGTTGGGGGGTGCCGCAGGACGTTTTGGCCAAAATAGCGGGACACATGTGCCCTATCCCGCTATCGCGGGATCCATCGCGGGATTTTTGGGTATTTTGGCAAACTCGAATGAAAAATGGGTATTTAAATAAGTCAAAGTCAAACTTTTGGTATTTTAATTAATTTTCCTATGATAAAGATTTAATGCATTGAAAAGTAAAAAAGATACAAGACAAAAAATATTTTTATGGATTATTTATTTATTTCGATGTCACGCCACCGTTACACATGTCGTATTCTACATTAGTGTCTGTTCACTACTTTCAGTTGGACGGATTTTCATTCCCTACCGGCTCCACACAATCCATCCTCATCATCGTAATACCATTTACCTCCCTCTATTCTTTATATTTTGACACAACTGGTCCCTTGTGTTTGCAATATAGACAATGTAGACCATTTTCTTTTATTATTCATAATGAGTATGATCTTTCATTGAATGTTTGCAATCTCATACATCAACTATAATTTGAAATTAAAAGTCAAATTATTAATAACATTGTTATTAATTAAGCATGTTTCAAATTATTTCTACAATAAATTGTAATAATAACAATATAATTTTCTTTAATTATTAGATTCTTAAATCTTTATAAATAATGGTATTTTTTAAAATTTAACATTTCAAATAAGTTTGACAAAAAAAAAGCCATTTAACATGCTACCAAAGTATGATGAATTTTATAATAGTTTTGTAAAATTGAAAGATTCCAATAAGTTATTTAAAGTTAAAAAGGTTTTTAAAATACCATCTTCAACCATTCATATCATTATGGCTTTGTTTTAAGGTAAAAAATAATGCAAACACTTGTATCATCTTCAATAGATGTATCATAACCTATCCAATAAACAACAAGGGTTATGTTATGGTATAGTGGCTAAGACCTTGAAGGATGTGGTGGAATATCTATTAAGAATTTAAATTTATGCGTATATGATAATTGTCGTCATTTAATTTATTAAAACTAATTTCTTGTGGTCGCAATTTATTGGGATTAGTGTAGGACAACCTTAAAAAAATCTCCAACGGCTATACAATTTTAGATATAATTTTTTGCTTCAACACTTATTTTAATTTCTCATCTAAAATGGATAAAAATGAGATAGCCAAATGGACCCGATATGGATCGGTTATGGCCCAATGGTCCTTAACCGGTTACGATTTTCATCCAAAAACAATGTTCGACCCAGAGCCGGTCATAGGAGCATCTCGGGACCGACCCGATTTTTTTAAATTTATTTTAAATGTATTTTTAAGTATACTTTTAAATAAAAATGTATTTGTTAGTGTATTTGATTAACCTAATTATAATAAAACATACTTTTTAAAACGCAAGTATTTTTTTAATGCATTCGTTTGACCTAATTATAATAAAAATTTGTATTTTTAGTGTATTTGATTGACCAAAACCTTTAAAAAAATATTTTCTATAAGTTAAAAATCAATTTAAAAAAATTAAAAAATAGGTTGAATTGGTTTGGGCCCGACTCGGGGCTAGGACCGGTTCTCATAACCGGGTGTTATAAAGCTTTAACCAGATCTTCATATTTACATTATAACTAGAACTTGTTACAAAATTACTATTTGAGTATGAGGCCCACATTTGGCCATCTCCATGGCTCTTGGAGATGCTCTTAAATCATCTCCATTGAATGCATCCTTTTTGTACTATTTTAATATTATAGATAGTAAAACATCAATTTTTGTATACCACTATTCACCAATGCTAATTTTTATTTTTGGTTTTTGATATTTACAAAACAGTTCTTCCACGTTAAAATTTAATAATTTACATCACAGTAACATAATTAACGAAAACATACCATTAAGATATATTAATATACAAGATTTACAAAATAATAAGATAGAAATGATTAATGATCACTGCAAAACATACATAATTTATAAAATATAATACTTTAAATAACATCAACAAGTAGTCTAATGACTTGGTAAATTGGATCCAGATTCCATGGACGGACCTTTTATAAGGGCACACGGTGGCACGTGCCGCCGTATCATTTCTCCGGCGAAGGGTAAATTTTTTTGGTTTCGTGAAAGGTGCAATCGTATCGTTTTAGGAGGTGCTACCGTATTCTTTTGAAAGTGCAACCGTATCTCGTAATCAACCAAAAAAACCCTTGAAATCAACAAAAAATACCGAAAAAGTCTCTCAAAATCGTTAAAAAAAAACTTTAAAATACTTGAAATTAAGCCAAAAACTTTAAAAATCCCTCGAAACACCGAAATTTGGCTAAAAACATATCGGTCGATATTGAATGTTGGTAAAAAAGATACACATGTCGATAAAAACCGTTTGAAAAAATTTGTTGCCACCGTGTGAAAACATTTCTAAGTCCGTCCCTGCCAGATTCTCCAATATGAGGATGCGTTGATTGCTCATTTATGTGAAAATATATGTTAATTTTCATTAAAGTATAGTGAATGTTTTTTGGTTTTTGTGGTTTGCTCAAATTTTGAATTTTGTCACTAAAACAAAACATTTATATTGATAGTTTTTATTTTTTATTTTCATAACATCCATAGTATCTTCATTTAGGTAGCGTTTGGTATGCAGACCGGATGGGACAAAACTGGACAGTACGGGACGGGACTGGACTAATTGTTTGTCATGCGTTTGGTACGACTAGAACAGGACTAAACAAAATTGTTAAAATTACCATATTACCCCTGAAATAGTGTTTAATCTGTTTTTTATTATATATAAAAGATAAAATCAAGTAAATATATCATTAACTTTATTTTATTTATAAATAGTAGAGCTAATGACTTTTTTTAAATAGGTTTATTTATCAATATTAAAGTAAATGATTGTTTTTCTTTTCCTAATATACATAAACACAGGCCCATTGACTTCCCATTGACTTGGGAGAAGTAGGGTTCATCAGTCGCTTCTCTCTGGTCATTCGTCTCATAATCGCTGCTCCACAACCAACAACTATCGCCGTCGTACAACCTGCAACCACCGCTGCACATTGGTATGTCAGTACCAACACTGGATTCGATTAGAAGAAATCAATTTCAGAAGAACGACAATAGAAGAAATCGGTATGTCAAATAGCATTTTCTCGTTTCATGTCTTTCTCGTGGAGAAATCAAAATCGAAAACACACAAATTGAAATGAAAACAGTCTAAATCGTACATGGAGAAATCGAAATCGAAATCAGAATATTCTAAATCATACGTGGAGAAATCGAAATCGAAACATGGAAATCAACCTGGAAAAATTGAGATTGAAGTGGAGGCGATGAACAATCATGGAATAGGGAAGAAATGATTTTAGATTTGGGTTCAATCAGATGTTGTAAGGATGGTAATATTGTAATTTCTAAGTTAGTCCCATGTTGTTCCACCTATTTTGGTGGAACTAAAATTGTTAAGTTTTGTCCTATCAAAATTCAATTTTGACCCATGTTGTCCATCTTATTTTTGTCCCATGGCATACCAAACATGAGACTATTTTTTTTGTCCCATCCCGTCCTATCTAGTCTGCATACCAAACGCACCCTTAATACCGTTAGTTTGAGCATAGTTAATCAATGATGTGCCCCTCATGTGAAACTCAATATAGGAAAATATTATATCTACAAAACTATATATCAACGTATTTTCATTAGTAGAATGAATAAAAAATCTTCAAAAAATATTTAGTACAGCTGATTTTTTAGAGATTTTGGTCTTTATTTATTCATTTTGGATAATCTGTTGGAGATCCCCTAAATTCTTTCCAAAACGAAAAACTAAAAGTCAAAATCTTAAAAAAAATTATGTTCTATCCAACAGACTCCTCATTTTAGATAATCGAACATTGATTATAATATTCAAACATTTTATTCATTTATTAAAATATTATTTCTTTTTAAATATTTATTTTCAAAGTTTTTATTGATGCTTTAAATTCGTAATCATTTGAAGGTGTTCTTCATACTTGAACAAAAAAAATCCTTTTATCTTTTTATCTTATTTTTTTATTTTAAAGAAACTATTAAAATAAAATATTAGCTATAAAATTTCATTTTCACCCTTTTAGAAAACTCTTGAAACTCTTGAAAATGCTCTTAGCGAACAAAACTATAGAAACCAGAACTTAATAGTAAGTGATAATAACTATATAACTTAAAATCTTTCAAAAAAAAGACATAACTTAGAGCATCTCCAACAACTTTTCCATATTAAAGAAAATGAGGAATATGAGATTTTGAGTTATAACTTTACTCCAACAACTTTCCCAAAACTATACCTAAAATAGATAAAGTAGGGAGAGAAAATAAGTTTTTCTCTAAATATGGAGATAATCTTAAAAATGATTAATAAACGGGAGCACCAATAGAAATCTTTAAAAAATAGATATTTATAAACAGAAATAATATTTTAATAAATGAATGAAATATATTTTAATATTATAAATCAATGATTGTTTCTCTAAAATGGAGAATTTGTTGGATATAAACGTATTTTTTTTTGAAGGATTTTAAGTTTTGATTTTTTTTTTTTTTTTTTAAGAAATCTATTCAAGATGTTCTTAAAATGTTATTTATTTGAAGAAAAATACATATTGAAAACTGAAAAGTGAGGGGAGGGGTTTGGTCCGCGTAGTCCCCCACCAGCCAGCTGTATGGCCACATAGTCCGTGATTGCATCCTCAGTCTCACTTGCCCCCACCCTCCGCCGCTCATATCTTCTTTTTCAATGATTGGTCCCTGTTAAATATATAAATTTCAGTTTAGCCCCTATCATAGTATAATGTCGAAAAAGTGTAACCTAAAAGTCATCACTATTGTTTACCTTATCGAGTAAAACTTTAATCCATTCAAACATAATAAAATTCTGAAAAACATATAAAATTATGTACATATATATATATATATATATATATATATATATATATATATATATATATATATAGGGGTGGGTTCAAATGAAAACTCATTTTTAATTGTGAATATGAGGACAAGTCACAACCATTGATCAAGATTTGGAAAACTAATCAATGGTTAAAACTTAATTAGACCAATTGAGAAGTGATTAGGGGCAAATCTGAAAATTTGAATCAACGCCTACCATGTTTGACTTTTTATTTTCTTTTTTAATTAAAAAACTTTTACCCTCTTAAAGTTTAAAATAATTTATCTTAAAAATTACTAATATTTTAATCAAACAAATTACATCAAAAAACGAGAATTTCGTGCTCTTCGATATGACATCCATCTCGATATAGTTTTTTCTTCATTTTAACCGTTTTTACGTGAAATGCTATGTATGTGTTATATTCGGTATGAATATGTATGCACGTTTCCTGGTGTGCATATTCAGTATGAATAACAAAGAGGAACGTTCATTCACTATTCATGACGAACAACACAATATTCAAAATGAATAATACAACATTCAGGATGAATAATACACGAATTCCTGATTCATGTATTATTAATCATGAATCGTGTATTATTCATCCTGAATAACACATTATTTACCATGAATAACACATTATTCACACTGAATAACACATTATTCATGTTGAATAATATATGAATGACCCGTGAAGGTTGAACACATGACACACTCTCTTTGTTTTTCGATTCACAACCGAAACTTGGTTTTTTTTCTTTATGAATATATATGCACATCTCCAGGTGTCCACGTTCAATATGAATAACAAAGGTGAACGTTCATTCACTATTCATGATGAATAATATAATATTCAGGATGAATAATATAATATTCAGGATGAATAATACATGAATTCATGAATCATGTATTATTCACCCCGAATGATGTATTATTCATACTGAATGATACATTATTCATGAAGAATAATACATGAGTGACTCGTGAAGGTGTGGAGACGTGACACACTCTCTTTTGTTCATCGGTTCACAATCGAAACTCGATAGGTTCCCGATTCATATCGATAGGTGTTGGGTTATGGTAATGAAGAACACGATACCTTAGGACGCTGAATAAAGTGTTGTAGAAGGTGATGTCGAGTTACGGACTTATGGTGTCGAGATGTTGTACGCACTTGAACATACATAAATATTCATACCGAATATAACACGTATATGACATTCCACGTAAAAACGGTTAAAACAACAAAAAAACTATATCGAGATGAATGTCATATCGAAGAGCACGAAATTCTCGTTTTTTTATGTAATTTGTTTGATTAAAATGTTAGTAATTTTTAAGTTAATTTATTTTAAACTTTAAGGGGGTAAAAAAATTTAATTAAAAAAGAAAATAAAAAGTCAAACATGGTAGGCGTGAGTTTTAATTATCTTCCCTTTTTACCCCTAATCACCTTAATTAATAATTTCAATTAAAAACTCTATTTAATATGAGTCATTGGATCAATATAGATGGAAGAGTCAAGATCCGTCCTCATGTTCACAATTGAAAATGAGTTTTTATTTGAACTTTCCTCTCTCTCTCTCTCTCTCTCTCTCTCTCTATATATATATATATATATATATATATATATATATATATAAAATTAAGAGCATTTCCAACATATATTTCTAAAATAGAAAATAAATAAGTTTTTGTTCTCTATATTGCTTCAACAGATTATCTATAATGTATTCTAAAATTTCTAAATAAATTATATTTCATTTCACCAGATTCTCTATTTTATATATTTCAACATTAATTATATTATTAAAATATTATATAATTTTATCGTTTTAGTGCACTTTTTAAAAATAAAATTATATTAAATGATGATAGTTTAATTTTATTGATAGTTATCGATAAAATAATAATTTCTCTTGTAGCCTATCAAGTTTTAGAGAATTATCTAAATTTGAAGTTTTTTCTTGTTTTATCTATTTTAGAAAACAAAATAGAAAATCTGTTGGCATAAAATAGGGAACAAAATCTTCAATTTCTCTATTTTTTAGTAGCTGTAAGTTATTTGTAGGGAATTTCCTACATATAAGAAATGAGGTAATGACAATTAGACATCGTTTTGCAAAAATAAGTTAACTTATTTTTTAGATACATGTTTTGATAAATTTTATCTCCCAAAAAGATATATTTTTTCCTTTTTGTTTGGGTTACATTTCCTTCTTAAGAAAGATTTCAAAAACAAAACATTAAATATTTCTCCAAATTTAACCATTTTCACTTTTCTCGGAACCAACCAATATTTCGTTGAATAAGAAGTATAATGATGGAACCGGTTTTTGAAACCTGGGCTAAATATGCAATTTCGATATTTTAAGAGGACCAAATAAGTCAATATAATTATCTTGAAATTACATTAATTTCCCACGCTTCCCCTCTCTCCCCAACACCACTGCACATAACCATCTTCATCACTCTTTCTCTCTCTAAAACCCACACGCATATGCTTTGCTTATTCACAAATTGTAGAGAGAGAAAGAGAGATTAGTTCAGATTTAGGAATAACTACATGTTGAAAACACGCACTCACACACCGTGTTTACCCATTTTCGGCTAACAACACCATCATCACATTCTTCCACTTAGTTGTTGAAGAAATCTAGAAAAAATTCGTTCGGAAACAAACTGAAGTAGGTGCGGATGTGTGTGTTTAATGGCGAATTATGAGGCGTTTGAAAGCGATCGGAATGTGGCGGTGACGATGACGGAGTTAAAGAAGGAATTGCGGCGATTGGTTCAATCGATTGTTGAGGAATCGTCAATCGAAGAAGAAAATGAGCTTCGATTTATGGATTGTGTTGAGAAAGCGAATGAAATTTTGCGGGATTTGAAAGATTTGAAAGAGGGAAAAAAACCAAATCATCGATCATCTTGTTTCAGTGATCAGAGGAATAATAATCTGAATAACAATGGCGGTACGACGTCGTGTCCTCAAGAATTTCGTTGCCCTCTTTCTAAAGAACTCATGAGAGACCCTGTTATCATCTCTTCCGGCCAGGTAACCGTAACTCCTCTGTTTAATTATTCATGAATTTTCGTCATTTTCATGGTTATTTTGCGTATATTTTGTTGAAATTATTTCATAATTCTTGTAATGGGGGTTCAATTCTTCTTCAATTGTGTATTTTGAGAATAGTTTCTCAAATTATATATTGAAATTTATAATCCAGCCAATTGGGTTAGTGAATAACCGAAATTTTCCTTATTAATTCTAGTTTTTTCATGATTTTTTTGCATTAATTTGATTATTCTGGTGATAATTTGCAGACATACGATAGGCATATGATCCAAGAATGGTTAAAATCTGGAAACAGAACGTGTCCCATAACTCAAGAAGTTCTTTCGCATACGATTTTAACACCAAATCACTTGATTAAAGATCTGATAAAACAATGGTGCAAAAATCATCATATCCAATTTCCAAACCCTCTTGGATACCCGGATGAATACCCATTAGTCGAAGCCGATCACAGTCTTTTCATCGATCAAATAAACAAACTATCTTCCACATTATCTGATCAGAAAGAGGCTGCAAGAACGTTACGATCATTGACAAAGAAAACCCCATCTTTCCGCGCATTATTTGGTGAATCCGATGAATACATTCGTAAACTGTTAACCCCATTGTCGAAATTCAAGTCCCAAAGTGAAATTGACGATGATCTTCACGAGGATTTGATCACGACCCTTTTGAATATTTCTATACACGAAAGTAACAAGAAACTTGTGGCCGAAACCCCAATGGTTATACCTCTTATAATCGACGCTTTGAGATTGGGGAAAATCGAAACTAGAAGCAATGCGGCTGCTACCCTTTTTACGTTATCAGCTATTGATTCAAACAAGTCACTTATTGGAAAAACGGGTGCTTTGAAACCCCTTTTTGATCTTTTGGAAGATGGTGAGTCATTAGCGATGAAAGATGTAACTTCTGCGATCTTTAGTTTGTGTATGGTTCATGAAAACCGATCTAGAGCTGTTAAAGATGGTGCAGTTAGGGTTCTTTTGGACAAGATTGTGAATCAGGTTCATGTGGATGAGTCGTTAGCGATTCTTGCGATGCTTTCGAGTAACCGAAGGGCAGTAGAGGAATTGGGCGATTTTGGGGGGGTTTCTTTTTTGATTTCTGTGATGAAAGAGACTAATTGTGAACAAAACAAGGAAAACTGTATCGCGATTCTTTATGATATTTGTTATAATGATCGAACGAAATGGAAAGAGATGAGAGAAGAAGAGAAGGCTTATGAGACTTTGTCTCAGCTCGCTCAAAATGGGACGTCGAGGGCTAAGAGAAAAGCCGGTGGATTACTTGATAGGATACGTGGTTCGGTTAACCGAACCCATACCACATGATGGGAGCTTGGTGGGTTCTAAAAGTTTTGTAAATTCGACATCCCTCTATGTCCGATTTTGTAAATTCTTGCGAAAACCATGCTTATAATACGATGATATATAGTGTTACATCCTTTTAAATCGAAGGTTATTTGGTGTATTAGTTCTTATTATGCATTTCTTTTGGCAACCGTGGGTTCCTGGGTTATTTTACACGTATCGAGTAATCCTCCAGGAAATAAGAAGGCTTTAACAACGTCTAGGTTTAAACTCCTCTGAGGATTCGAACCCAAATGGTTTTTTATGCATTTGTTTTGCATACACTCAGAAAGGACACATGTTTTGTTTCATTGTTGTTTTTTGTCGTTTTGAAATCTGCAATCAAATGATTGATGGGTGTAGCGAAATTATTGACAAGGAAGAATGTGTCCAAAATCATTACAGTTAGAGCTTTACCATTGTAAATCAGTCGAACGTTCAACAAACTGTTCGTTTATTTAATAAACAAACGAATAAGAACAAATTAGTTTGTATGTTTGGTTAAATGAAGGAACATGAACAATTGTCTCTTTCGTTTATTTATGTTGTAACGTTCATTTGTGTTAAAAAAACAATGTGTCATAGATTTAACAAACATGCTCCTTCCATCTATGAAATAACTGTTGGGGAAAATTGCAGAAAATCGAGGGAGAACGGAGTGATTAGAACTTGGATAAAGAACGTGATATCGCGTGAGAGCTTGCTTTCCTTAAGTGATATTTCGACCCTATTCTGCCCGGGTATCACGAAATTCACTCGAGGATAATCTCAATTCTTGGTATCGATTTAGGCAGAAATCGATTCCTATTTAAACACCTTGAGAATCGTAACCGACCCCATATTGATACTGATAATAATATCTCATTAAATGAGATTGATTGTGGATTTAATGTTGGCGGTTACAAAAGTGAAGGAAACATTCCAGACGCTGGCGCCACTCTCCGCGCCGACAAACAATCCAGACGCTGGCGCCAGTCTCCGCGCCGACAAACAATCCAGAAGCTGGCGCCAGTCTCCGCGCCAGCCAACTGGCGCCACCATCCGCGCCAGCAAACAAAACAGAGCCTGGCGCCACTCTCGGTGCCAGTCAACTGGCGCCAACACTGGCCCCGACGCCCAGTTCATAAGAACTCTAGTAACACGCCAATTATAACCATCCAACAATCCTGGGTTCTAGTTAGCTTACACGAGTGTGCACTCCACACCTCCTAACTCATGTTATAGCTTAGCTACCAACCCCATTATTATCTTTGTAAATCCAATTACACAAAATGAACCGATGATTTCACTAAAATCACCAACATTCCTCCCCCATTTTAGTGCTATCCTTGATTCACAAAAGAAATATTCAATATAGGAAAACAAACTCATGCATAAATGAAAATATCTAGAAGATTGAATTTCCATCTTAATACATTACACATTTCAAATACTCGAGAATCCGGGTGTCCTATGGATTGAACCCTTCAACCCATTTGAGTACCAGAAGATAACATACACATGAATATAAATGATTCTCTAAAGTTTAAACTTGACACTATACAGGCCATGTGTCCTTATCCATTCGTGAGTGCATCAAAGTCAAGTCCAAGCTTCTTGAAGCGGCCACACTTCACACTCATATAGGTAGTTCCTTTCATCATGCACCTGCACATGCATTTTTACAAAAGAACTATTACCTTCTTCACTTGCAGTACCGAGCACATACCGTGGGATGATCATCTTGTGCTCCAATCCCTTAGAGTGAGCTTTCCCATTGAATTCAACTTCTAACGTTGTATTAGAAGGGAATTGGGTATCTCACTGTTAGAGATTTAGATGAACTTTAATCCCAACCCTATCACCGACTTGTGAACCAAGTCCCTAGCTAACCCCTTCGTCAAGTGGTCCGCTAAATTTTGTTGTGACCGAACAAATTCAACCGAAATCACCCCATTCGTGATTAGCTTGCGAATCATGCTATGTCTAACACCTAAGTGTCTAGACTTGCCATTATATACTTGACTATAAGCTTTAGCCAAAGTAGCCGCACTATCACAACAGATAGAAATGAGTGATATTGGTTTCGGCCATAACGGAATTTCATGGACCAAATTCCTTAGCCACTCCGCCTCTTTACCGGCAGCGGCTAATTCCATAAATTCCGACTCCATAGTCGAACTCGTGATGCAAGTTTGCTTTTTGGAAGCCCATGAGATGGCACCTCCCCCAAGAAAGTACACCCAACCACTCGTAGAAGAGTGATCTTCTAAGTTGGTAATCCAACTTGCATCCGAATATCCCTCCAATATCGAAGGAAACCCAACATATGACAAACCATAATCAATGGTTTTCTTCAAGTATTTGAATACTCGTCTTATCGCTTGCCAATGATGAATACTAGGATTACTAGTAAACCTACTCAACTTTCCTATGGCAAAAGCAATATCCGGCCTAGTGCTTGTCATGACATACATCAAGCATCCAATAGCCTTTGAGTACTCGAGTTGTGACACCGCTTCACCCGAGTTGGGCATAAGCTTCACACTCGGATCCCATGGAGTACTCACCGAAGAACAATCAAAGCAATTAAATTTCTTTAATACTTTCTCAATGTAATGAGATTGCGTAATTGCAATCCCTTTGTTCTCATGCTTGATCCTTATTCCAAGGATCACCTCCGCCTCTCCCATATCTTACATGGAGAAACTCGACGACAAAAACTCTTTGGTTTTTCCAACTTGATTTTGGTCGGTGCCAAAGATCAACATGTCGTCAACGTATAAGCAAATGATTACACCGTAACCGGATGTGTCAAATTTGCTATATACACACTTTTCCGCTTGGTTTATCATAAAACCGTTGGACAAGATAACCTCATCAAATTTCTGATGCCATTGTTTGGGTGCTTGTTTTAGTCCATACAATGATTTTACAAGTTTACACACCTTATGCTCCATCCCGGGCATAACAAAACCTTCCGGTTGTTTCATGTAAACTTCCTCATTCAAGTCACCATTCAAGAATGCCGTTTTGACATCCATTTGGTGAATCACTAAATTGTGGATAGCTCCTAAGGCTATCAACAATCTAATCGTGGAGATCCTTGCCACCGAAGCATAAGTATCAAAATAATCGATGCCTTCCCGTTGCCTAAAGCCTTGGATTACTAATCGAGCTTTGAACTTGTCGATTGATCCATCCGCTTTCATCTTCCTTTTGAAGATCCACTTGCATCCCAAAGGTTTACAACCCGGTGGCAAGTCCGATAATACCCAAGTATTATTCCCCATGATGGAGTCCATCTCATCATTTATTGCTTATTTCCAAAAAGCAACATCTTGAGACTTCATAGCCTCATCAAATAATTTTGGATCCTCCTCAATACTATAACAGTAAAGGAATTGAGATCCAATCTCATCTCTTGATCCCTCTACCAAGTATACTTGGAAATCGGGACCAAAGGATTTTTCAATCCTTCCTCTTTTGCTCCTTCGAAGCATCGGAGATTCGGATGGAACAATTGCTTGTTCTTCAACCTCACTAGTTTTACTAGTACTTGGAACTATGTCCTTCGGCCTAGGTATTGAAGAGAATCTAGTCTCATCAAATAATGTATCTCTCGATTCTATAACGGTGTGAATCGCTATAGAATCATTAGGTTCAATAACATAGAACCTAAAGGCTTTGGAATGCTCGGCATATCCAACAAAGATGCAATCAATACCTTTCTCACCCAAAGTCTTCCTTTTGGGTTCGAGTAGTCGAACAACCGCCCGACAACCCCAAACTCGAATATAACTCAAGTTAGGCCTTTTCTTGAACCAAAGTTCATATGGGGTAATCTTGTTCCTTTTATTGGGAACTCGATTCAACAAGTAACAAGCCGTTAGCATGGCTTCACCCCAAAATCCATCACTCAATCCCGAGTAGGATAACATAGAGTTCACCATTTCTTTGAGAACTCTATTTTTCCGTTCCGCCACACCATTTTGTTGTGGTGTATAAGGCGCCGTAGTCTCATGAATGATTCCTACGGATTGGAAAAACATGGGGTCGTAATACTCTCCACCACGATCGGTGCGTAAACACTTTATAAAGCAATTCATAGACCTGGCAAATACTGACACGACACGCTAACCCGACACAAAATAAACGGGTTTGGGTAATACATTTCAAACCGTTTAAGTAAACGGGTTGACACGACACGACACGAAAATTAAACGGGTAAGGTCAGGGTCAAAATTTTCAACTCGAAAATGACTCGAATAACCCGTTTATATATATTATAATTCTTTTTAATGTTTTGGATTTTTAAAGTTTTGGATTTGGTTAGAACTTATAAGTTTGAACTATAAAATTTAGATTTCTAATGCTTTCATTTGAATTTGTAATTTTTTGTGTATTTTCGATATTTAATTTTTTGTTTTATAAATGTTAAACGGGTTAGGTGGGTCGGGTTAGGGTTGAGATTTTCTGACCCGTTTATTAAACGGGTCGGGTTAGGACCAATCACTCTCAACCCGTTTAACTTTGAACCCGACACGACACGTTTGCCAAGTCTGGCAATTCATTTGCAATTCAACCTCCGTTTTATAAATTTTAAATTTGTCCAACGCTTCATCTTTTGAGTGTAACAAAAATACATAGCAAAACCGAGAAGCGTCGTCAATAAAAGTGACAACATACTTTTTATTACCAAAAGACGGAGTTGAATGCATATCACAAAGATCACTATGAATTAACTCAAGCACTGACGAGTCCCTTTTCACGTTAGGAAAAAGTTGCCTAGTGATCTTTGTTAACATGCAAGTTTTACATTTTCCGGTTTTAATATCAAAAGCCGGAATAAGGCCGTCTTTTGACATTTCAACCATTCGTTTAAAATTCACATGACCAAGCCTTGCATGCCATAAAACAGAATCAACACAATCACCATTTGCAACAAAAACAGAATTTGAAAGAAAATTCTTTTTATTCAAATTTAACATAAACATATTATTCAACATATAACCGAAACCTACAAAAGAGCCACCTTTTGACAAGATAAAATTGTCGGACTCATAAACTTGCCTATATCCTAACTTATTCAAGATACTACCGGAAACCAAATTCTTACAAATTTGTGGTACAAACAAAACGTCTAAAAGTTTAATTATTTTGCCAGAACTAAACTCTAGCCTAACTAAGCCACGTCCAAGAATGAGAGCACTCGACTCGTTCCCCATGTGTAGCATGGATCCGTCTTCAATCGGTTCCAAAGAGATGAACCAACGGCGATCCTTGCACACATGACTTGTAGCACCTAAGTCGATCCACCAAGCAACGTCATCATCCTGCACATAAAATGATTCAGATATTAGTGGTACATAATTCAAATTCGAATTAAAACCAAAGTCAAGAAACTGACCTTGCCGTGGGTTTTGACCCTTGGATCCTTGCCCACCACCACTTGTGCTTGCTCCACTTTTATTCTTGACAACCCGACAATCCCCCTTGAGATGGCCGGTCATACCACAGGTCCAACAGGTTAAATTAACCTTTTTATTGGGCCCTTTCTTGGCTTCATTGAACTTCCGTTTTCCCTTGAAGTTGTTGGATTTTCCCTCTTCCACCATGTTCACCGAAGGTGCATAAACCTCTTTCATCCTAGGTTTCTCAGCCTCTTGCGCCCGAAGAGATTCCTCTATGCGCAAGTGACTACCGAGTTGTACAAGGGACAACTCTTCCTTCTTGTGTTTCAACATGTGTTTGAAGTCTTTCCAAGAGGGGGGCAATTTATCAATTATGCTCGATACGGAGATGGATTCGTCCATCTTCATATTATGTTGAGCATATTGGCCGAGAATGCATAGGAGCTCATTATATTGCTCCATCACAGGCCTTGAGTCCACCATCTTGTAATTGTTAAAATTACTAACGAGGAACTTCTTACTAGAAGCATCCTCCGCCATGTATTTGGACTCAAGAGAGTCCCATAGCTCTTTGGCAGACTCAACATTTTGATAAATGTCAAAGAGGGAGTCACACATACCGTTTAAGATGTGGCCACGACAGATGTAGTCGTCGTTCCCCCATTTGCCGCGACACCGGGTCATCTCCAACGTCTCGTCTTCCATCACCTCCGGTATCGGAGTGCTTAGCACGTACACGACCTTCAACGTTGTCAACAAGAAGTGCATCTTCTTCTGCCATCTTCGAAAATCAACGCCTTCGAACTTCTCAAGTTTGGTGAACTTGGTCGTCATATCTCTCACGGATTGATCACTCGCCATCTCTCTCACGATGAACGATATATCACTTAAGAATGTTGGGGAAAATTGCAGAAAATCGAGGGAGAAAGGAGTGATTAGAACTTGGATAAAGAACGTGAGATCGCGTGAGAGCGCGCTTTCCTAAAGTGATATTTCGACCCTATTCTGCCCGGGTATCACGAAATTCACTCGAGGATAATCTTAATTCTCGGTATCGATTGAGGCAGAAATCGATTCCTATTTAAACACCTTGAGAATCGTAACCGACCCCATTTTGATACTGATAATAATATCTCATTAAATGAGATTGATTGTGGATTTAATGTTGGCGGTTACAAAAGTGAAGGAAACATTCCAGACGCTGGCGCCAGTCTCCGCGCCAGTCAACTGGCGCCACCATCCGCGCCGACAAACAATCCAGAAGCTGGCGCCAGTCTCCGCACTAGCCAACTGGCGCCACCATCCGCGCCAGCAAACAAAACAGAGCCTGGCGCCAGTCTCGGTGCCAGTCAACTGGCCCCGACGCCCAGTTCATAAGAACTCTAGTAACACGCCAATTATAACCATCCAACAATCCCGGGTTCTAGTTAGCTTACACGAGTATGCACTCCACACCTCCTAACTCATGCTATAGCTTAGCTACCAACCCCATTATTATCTTTGTGAATCCAATTACACAAAATGAACCGATGATTTCACTAAAATCACCAACAATAACCCTTCCAAACAAAAACCTTTCCAACCTATACAGACAGATTAATCCACACAGACAACTTTATTCATACAGGACTTAATGGAAAACCAACCAAACAGCCCCTTAGTCATGGTGACTATTGTGGCGAGCCCTTTAAAAAACTAGAAAATTATCGATTATTCACTAACCCAATTGGCTGGCTATAAATTTCGAAATATATTTTGATAAATTATTTTAAAAATATCTAAATTGAAATTATAGATCATCGTTGGATTGGATGGGTTCAACTTCATTGAATTCTAAACTATTATAAAAAAAACAGCCAGTTGAAAATTTGGACCCAACCAGCTTCCTAATTCGTACTTCGTAGTTCCTAGCATTAACCAACAAGCTACAATTTGGGCCGGATGTGGACTTGGGCTTTCTCCAAACGGCCAATTTGGATATTAAACTTTGGTAAAATTTAACGTGTTTTGTTTTTAAAAGTCAAAATCAATTTATTAAATTTAGTCAACAACAACAATCTTAAATTACATTTTGATAACGATTTTATTAATCATAGTTAGTGAATAATAATAAAGAATTGATGTGAATGTTGATACGCTTACTTTCTTGGGTTTGACCGAAGGTCTACTTTGACCACAAAATGTTTGACAATTATAAACCTTAAGGGGGCGTTTGGTTCGCTGGAATGTTTTTGGATGGAATGGAATCTGTCAAAGGAATTTGACTTTGAAGGAATTGGAATGGAATGTTGTCAAGTTTGACCAGCTGTTTGGTTGACAGAATTGGAATGAAATCTGTTAAGGGAATTGAAATCTGTCTGTTTGGTTCACAGAATGTAGCTTTGGAATTGGAATGAAATTTTGGTAAATGACCAAAATACCCTTTTGATAATTTTAATTGTTTTTTTCAAAAGCAATTGTTTTTTTTGGTGGTGGTGGTGGTGGTGGTGGTGGTGGCGGTGGCGGTGGCGGTGGCGGCGGGAGGTTCAGGGAAAAACTATCATATTTTAAATAACTATCATATTTTAAATATTTTAATATGAAATATATTATTAGAATATTTAGTAAATAATATATATATATATATATATAGAGAGAGGGAGGTTCAGGGAAAAACCTCAAAAAAATGAAAAACTGAAGAACACCCTAACATCTCTTCATCTACACGGTACACACTTGTGCATACAAGTAAGTTAAGTTGTTTTTTTGGTTTTATGCACAAGTGCATCATGCACGTGTGCATGTTACAAATTACATGTATGCACAAGTGCATACCGTCCAGATGGAGGGCTATCAAAGTGTTCCTTAGTTTTTCGTTTTTTTTTGAGATTTTCCCCTGAACCTGACCCTATATATATATATATATATATATATATATATATATATATATATATATATATAGGGGTTAAATCATGTGAGAACCAAAAATAGGTTGAGAACCGTGGAAACCGATCTAAGCCGTCATTTGGTTTTGATCCTATGGTTTTAAAACATAAAAATGCATTCATAGGTTCTCACGGTTTTCAACCTATTTTTGCCTATAATAATGTCCATGGATTAAAATCAACTAACGGCTTAGATTGGTTTTCACGGTTCTCAACCTATTTTAGGTTCTCATTTGCTTATCGTCCTATATATATATATATATATATATATATATATATATATATATATGGTTGGGTTTTGGTGAGAATTTGAGGTTACCGTGTTTTGGTTATCAACTGTTGGATGAGAAATGAATGTACATTAGGATGAGTTGCACCGAGATAAGAAACGGACGTATATCAATTCCCTTCTATGCTGTAATTTATGAGAGAACGTTTAATTAAAAACGATCGACCCTTCAAATCAACCTCTCACGTTTTTTATATCGGATCAATCCTAGTATCAAATTAATATGTACACGTGTCACTTTTTTGTTACTCTCCTCACGATCTAAACTTACAACAGAGTTTTGCCACATAGATCGATCGTTCAAATAAATTAAATTGTGTGGGCAACTGGGCATGTGTCTTTTGCCTAGATGGCATCACACGTGGCCAAAGAAAAGCTTCATTGACAAGTCATGTTGGATCAGTTTTTTTGTAAACCATTTATTTTATTATAACTTTTGATTGCTGTAAATATAAAATTAGAGCAAGTAATAAAACATGATTTTTGAGATAGGTTGAATTGCATATGCCGTAATTATGCGAATAAATGAATTGTTCTCAAAGCCCTCAAATTTGAATAAGTTTCTAGAAGCTCACCTCACATTTTGACTTTTCAACCCGCCCCATCCCCCCGACCCGATTGAACAAAAAAACCCTTCCCCGCGCATTTTCACCAACCAACCCGCCCCATATATAAATCAAAACCCTTGACAATCGATCAACCCAAAGACAGCAGCTAGTCAGGGAAAGAGAGATTTCGTTGGTCATGGACGAGGACAAAATCCCGTTGTTGGACATGGAGAAATTGAAGGTTTTATCGCCGTTAGGTCGAGGGGCAAAAGGTGTGGTGTTTTTGGTGCGAAATGAGGCATCTGATGATGGAGAATTGCTTGCTTTGAAGGCGATTTCGAGAGCTTCCATCACCAAAAAGGTGAAGAACAAAGATAGTGGTGGTAGTCAGTACAGACGAATTTTTTTAGAACAGGAGGTGTTGCGACGATGTCAACATCCATTGCTACCGAAACTCCGTGGTGTTTTATCGACTGAGAATATTGTTGGATACGCTATTGATTACTGTCCAGGACGTGATCTTAATTATCTTCGGAAAAAGCAGACGGAGAAAATGTTTTCCGATGATTTAATCAGGTAAAATTCACCTCTTCAATTGGTACTTGTGATCGTAAATGAGACGATTCACAATTCATAAACATTTGTTATTGAAACATTTGATGCGTTTCGTTTACGATTTGGAGAGGCTAATTGTAACGTTTTCATGTGATTTATTCCACCATTCTAGGTTTTACGCGGCGGAATTGATACTCGCGTTGGAGTATCTTCACGGATTGGGGATTGTTTACAGAGATTTAAAGCCGGAAAACGTAATGATCCAGGAAAACGGACACCTGATGATTGTTGACTTCGATCTCTCAGCTAAACTTTCACCAAAACCTCCTTCCGAACCTACACCGGCTAGATCTCCACCGTCAACGAAATCTGAGCCGTCAACGAAGAAGAAATCGCGATTTTCACCGTTTTACAAGTGTTGCAACGCTGCTATCTCGGCGGAGGACTCAGTACATCCCGCCGAGTCAGTCAACTCAGATACTCCTTACGAGTCCGGCTCACTTTCGAAATCAAACTCCTTCGTCGGAACGGAGGAATACGTCGCACCGGAGATGATACAAGGTAACGGCCACGATTACGCGGTGGACTGGTGGTGCTTGGGCGTCGTATTGCACGAAATGCTATACGGTACGACGCCGTTTCGTGGAATAAATAGGAAGGAGACGTTTTACCGGATTTTATCGATGACGCCGGATCTCGTCGGAGAACCAACGCCGTTGAGAGACTTGATCCGGAAATTGCTGGAGAAGGATCCGAAACAGAGATTATCGGCAGCGGAAATCAAGGGTCACGATTTCTTCAAAGGTGTTGACTGGGAAAAAGTCGTGCAAATCTCGAGACCGCCGTTTATACCTGGACGGTTCGATGAAGAGGGTACAGATGTAATTAAGCATATTGATATAGAAGATTTTGTCCAAGGGGTGTTTAAAGTGAATGATGACATCATCGGAGACGTCACAGAGAAGAACCCTGCCAAGAATTTTTTGGATTTCTAACTGAATTTAATTGTTTTATTCATTTTATTTTTGATTTATTATTAATAATAATATTAATAGTTTAATACGGGAGTATATTGACAAAAAAGGGGTATCTTTGAAATTATTGACAGAGAATTTAAGTACAAGTAATCTATGCAGTAAATGTTGTGAGCAGTTGTACAATAGAAATCAGTATGTGACCACGGCATTTTTTTTAATCGTGGGTTTCTGGGACAGCTTACCCGCATCGATTAATCCCTAGGCGACCACAAATGGTCTGGAGTCATCGCAGGTGAACCTCCATGGCCACAAGGACTTTGACAGTGTCTGGATTTGAACCTGGGTAGATGAACTTCCACTACATCCTCCAAAGGCTTTACCAATACACCACAACCCACAAGTTGTTGTGACCACGGCATCTTTAGAAAATGAATTATGCTTGTTGTGGTTTTAGAAGTGATATATTTAGGCATTTAGCAATATGTAAACGGAAATTGATGGAGGTAGATAATTGTTCTAACGAATCAAATTCTTCCAAAAAATTATTATTTAACACAATCAAATTCTCTTTTTAACTATTATTTAACAACCTCTTCCAAAAAATTATTATTTAACAAATATATTATGTATTTATGTATGGTCTATTTTCATATTGAATTTTTTTACAAATATATCATGTTTGCATAATCTTTCTGTACGGAAAATAAAGTTTATGTAAATATGCAAACTCTAGCTAAAGTGAGAATTCAATTTCTTTATTTTTATTGCAAATGCGATTTTTACATTGGCTATTTAACAATTGTATGGGAAAGGTATTATTTGGTAAAAAAGAACTAACCTATAAGCTAGCTTAGGGGCTATTTCGTTGGTTTTCCATTAAGTTCTGTATGAATAAAGTTGTGTGTATGGATTAATCTGTCTGTATAAATTGGAAAGGTTTTTGTTTGGGAGGGTGTGTTCATAGATGGAAGGACCATGTTTTTTAATTGGGAGAGACTGGTTTGGACAAAACTTGTCTTTCTGCATAAAGTTTTCTCCTAAAAGCTTAATAAATAAGTCACTTTCTATATCATTAACCCACTACCAAACAGTCATGTATAGCTGACTGAATAAGCTATGAGTCCTATTAAGCTCATTAAGCTGCTAACAAACAGGCCCTTAGTGATAAACTATTTAAAGTTTTTTATGGAAAGGTTTTTGTGACTTTCCAATTATACTCCCATTAATATTAATTATTATTTAGTAACTAATAATTATAAATAAATATTCATCATCAAAAACTAAATGTTACCAATATACAATGTGACTTATGATTATGATGTATATGAGACAAATGAAACATATAATTAAAACTAAAACCATCCAACATATAAATTTTTATTGTAATTTTTCGTTTGAAACTGATAAATAGATAACAAGTTATTAAACAAACTAAAATATAACGATTAATCTTATAAGGTTAATTCAACCGACAATAAGGTTTGGATCTTTGGGGATCCTCCGCAGAGGTCATCGGTTCGAGTTCTGCAAAACCGTTCAATTTTTTCCAACTTTTTCCTAGTGCATTCGGGATTGGTTGAGGCGCTTGCTAACTGACGACGACACGGTGGTTAAAAAAATACGAAAGGGAAGAGAAGGGTAGAAATGAGATGGGGTTGGGTAGGGTTTAGGTTTGCCAAATTCAATCAAGACATTTTAACATGTACCCCAATAAATTAAGCTATAATTCATGGAAAAAAGAAACATTAACAAACAATTTCATTGAAAATGAGTCCCACATGTCAACCTCAACCTTTCATGCATGGTAACTATTGCACATTCTAAATCATGTCATAAATAAGTCTGAGTTGTTAATTCATTTGTTTTTAACAATATATGTAAGAATATAAATAGTATTCATATTCGATTTGATTCTTGATTGAACCAAAAAAAGATTTCCTCACACTTGGGGCCGACAAAAATTTCCAGACAAATTTTTTTATACGGTGACAACATATAATATAGACAAAAAATAATTACACAAAACATGGTTTTTATTGACTTGTTTTCATCTTTTTACCGGCGTTCAATGTAACAACCCAAAAATTTAATAACATATAAGATTTAACATTTCAATAAAAAACGGTCCCAAAGTCTACAATACATCTAAGTTACTCTAAACTCGCAGCGGAAACTACCTTCACAACTGAGATACTACAAGAAGCTCGGCGGTACTCTACAAGTCTTCACTACCTCTCGCCCCTTTGCCACGACCCAACCTTCCAATATCATCAGATGAAACTCCATACACGGTTAATACCTGAAAATGGTTTTTATTTTTGAAAAGCGAGGGTTAGACCATAAGGTCTAGTGAATTCCCTCCTAAAAGCGTAACCACAAAACATTTTTAGAAACACGTTTCCTTGCAAACAGTACTTAACAAGTTTGAGCTCAAACAAGGGTGTACACAGTGGTATGGACCAATAACACCTTACAAAGCCAGGCACGGCAACTCAACACCTTACAAAGCCAGGCACGGCAACTCGACACCTTACAAAGCCAGGCACGGCAACTCAACACCTAACAAAGCCAGGCACGGCAACTCGGGGGTCCTCCACTGTGCAACCCGACTCTACCACAAGCATAAACATTTAAAACATGCTTTAAAACTTACTCGAGGAATATCCTCCTTCCACATGTAAAATAACACTTTTCATGCATGAGAAAACATAAGATTCATGATGATCAAGTAACTCATTTCCAGTCATATCGATTCTTCGCAATTCATTTTAGAAGATAGAAATAAGGCATAAGGGAACTCACCTGATGCTCGGCTAAACGACTCACTACTTGGAGCTCACTTAAACACCAAACGATCACCTGAATTGGGGTTAACAAATGAGGTATTAGACTCCCCAATTATGCTCTAAAACATTCCCCATAATGTCCTAAGACAAACCCCTAAACCAAGCCTCGAACCCAAGCCCAAACGACCAACGAAGCAAAAACGGAAAACAAAGAAACAGAGCCTGGCGCCGATGGTGGCGCCGATCCATCGGCGCCGAGATCGGCGCGGATCTCTGGTTTGTTTTCCCTGCACGAATTTTCTTCCAAAAGCCAAGGGTTTCTCATCTCTAAATTCCCCCAACTCAGTTCTAATTCTCCCAAATCGACATCATGGATAAAAACAACATTAAGAACCAATTACCAACAATTAAAACAATATCTAATCCATTAAATCCATCTAATGATTCACCACTTTTATCCTCAAAAACTCAAAACTCCATTAAAGTCCAAAACCTTGCTAGAATCAACTTCCACCATTGAATTGGTGAAGGATTCTCAAAGAAGGTAACAAAACCCATAATCTAACTCTAGAATACTCCATTAATACTTCTAACTAAACATCACCACAAAGAGAAAGAAGATGTAGAAGGAGAAATTATACCTTGAAGATGCTACCATCAATCCTTGAAGCCTTCCTTCTTCCACACCCCCACATTAGGGTTTTGGCTCTCAAACTCTCTTCTCCCCCTTTCTTCTATCGATCCACAGAACCAAACACAAAAGAAATGAAGAACATAGGGTTTCCTCTTATTTAACTCTCTCATTTCACCCTTGAGCACTAAAGTTTCAATCTTCTCACTTTGGCCACCAACTTTCAATGCTAACTAGAAAATCGGGTTATTACAACACTCCCCCCTTAAAAGAATTCCGTCCCCGGAATTCCTCATTGGAAAAGATGCGGGTGCCTTGCCCACATCAAAACCGACACTTCTCCAGAGTACAACCACATTCTGACTCAGTCAACCACCTCACTAAATTCGAAACCCGGAACCATGGGTGCATTCCCTTCAGTTCTTACGGTACCCTAACTCGTAGGCTACCGCTCCTACCCGATCGGCCTTTACAACATAAGATTAACTAAGACTTATCATGCATCTATACTTCCTTCAAGGAGGGACTCGGTTAAATCCTCCGCCACAACACGAGATTCATCTACCGGAGACAAACACACCTTAGACAGCTTGATACAAGACCAAACCTGTACGCCCCGACAACTCACTACCCAAAATTCCTTCATTGCAACACAAGCAATTCTAGGTTACTTCTCCCAACGAAACAATCGTCAGTGCAGAGTGATATTTCCCTTTCTTGGGCCACCTCAACCACAGTCCGTCGACTACAACACCACTCCCGACTTATACTTAACTAGGAGTAGGAACCTCTATACTCCTTCCTTGATGCGATCACTTATCCGAATTCCACTTATCCTGCAAGCACATCGATTTCTCACTACTTGCCACAAGCGTTCAGACACAAAATATAACTTCGATTACCCTCACTCAACCAAGAGGAGTAACCATGGTCACACCATACTATTCTCACTAGATTAATCACTGCACGACCAATTCGTTTATATATATCTCACAGAGTCACTAACTCAACTCATACACAATTTCCTTCCTCAATACTCTTCCCAATGGTTCGCACACTTATGAAAGACAATCCACACAACGCTGCACCTTTTGGCATTGCTGTCAAGTTTATTACTTCCAAATTTACTCACTTAATCCGACATACTAACTTCACCTCCCCACGTTGGCGTGGAGCACAGCCCACCAATCATTACTTGCCCCTCTCTCTCGACCTTTCCACATGCTGAAACCACTTTCCTATTACTCGCCTAACCAAACAGTTGCACCAAGATCCTAACTTAGGGCATTCAACCAAGTCGTCTCGAAACGACACCAGTGTTCGACGTCACTACACATTCTTGATCTCCAACCTTTACTTCCTCGAACAATCCTTTCACACATGAGGAACCACTCACATTCCTTAAGGATTTCGCATCTACTACACCCCATTTTGACTAACATCTCATCATCTTCTTCAAACTTCCAATGATCCCAGAAACATGCTTACTTAGCGACTCTTACAACTAGAAACACTTGGTTTCTATTTTGGGTAACCACCCACCACCACTCCGTCGTTCTATTCCTAACATACTCATACCACGATGTCAACTTACTCCCACGTGCTCCAACAATCTGGTTAACAAATCGAACACCTCATCTGAAACCCCCAAAAGGTTTCTATTCGATGTTTCCTCTCTCTCTAACATCACATCACTACGACACTAGCTGGCACACTTAGCTTGACAACTACGGTCACTACACATCCGAGCACTCTTGGCCCATAACATCACCCTGCAGACCAAATCTCTCATGATCATTCACACAACTCGAACTTGCCTTCACATCCTCCCGTATACACAATCGAGTCTATCTCGCTACTTAGTCCTTTCCCAACTTGTCGAACTATAACTCCCGAGTTCCCACATAACTCAAACATACTCACTACCTTATCGACACGCTCACGAGGAGCATTCTCCCCAACAATACCGAATCTAATCCAAAATCTCTCAACCAGGGCACTCCATCCGACCACTTGTTTCCATTCTAACTTAATACGCTAAAGATGCCTCAAAAGAATGTCTCGCTAAAATGAGTCCACTTTTAGACCTGTCGCACGAACTTAGCTTCCTCAACCCTTTAACCATGACATACATAATGATCTCTTTTTCTTATGCCTTACAGATAACAGTTCCTTAATTATAGTCCACCTTTCCAGTGTCTCCTGACATCTTCTCACCGCAAGCCTGTCTATACTTGATCTACCACACCGTCCTCATTTACTCTCGTGCCTACACAGAACGCCCATCACACACCGCTACAGCCCAAAAGAACGGTTTCTCCAAGATCATCCATCAGGACCTTTAGCCAAGTCCTCATAAAGTACTTAGCATCGAGAACTACCACGAGCTCCTAACTTTCCAACACAGTCGACCCACTCATTGCAAACAAGCCTTCACGATGCCATTACACACCCAAAAGATACTACTCCCTTCATGCTATGCACAACCCCTTTTCATTTGAAGTATAAACGCTTCCCGACCTTACCTATCCTGGGTCTAGACGAACCACATGTCCAGGTCAACTCTCCAAAGCACACCCGCTTCGATTACACTAATCATTTCGTTCTTAAATGGCTCATCAAACCCCATAAGAAATTACTTATGCAACCACGATCTATCACCTTTGAAACACTCACACAAGGTGGTCCAGCGTCATGCCGGATACACAACTTTCTCCGAACAACTCCTCACATCCTAGCACGAACACTCACAAGATAACCACACTATAGCTACTTCTCCAATACCAACCTCCTGACAACAATCCACCAGAACGGCCACTGATTCAACAACGGCAATCGACATGCAATTGTCCAGTCGCATCACGACAGTCAGGGATTCCCGAAGGGATCTATTTCTCCTAACTCCCCGAACAATTTCTCGTTCCTCGCCAACTCATCGCGATTTATTTATGCTGTGCTAGACACTTTACGCACAAGCGAATCATCAAAACCTCAATGGACATCACATCCACATTGGTGATCTTCCGTTCTCCTAATGCTCTCACTAGGTGTTCCTACACCATATCATTTACACGTTCTTGGACGACCTCCTTCGCTCGCCCGCAACGGGTTCATTCTCACGATTCAGTTTCTTGATAACGCCTCTAACTTAAGACCTGATAAACAGTCGCAAACCTCCATATCAATGGACTACATGTGAAGATTCCAATCCTCCTAGACCACCTAGGATTTCTAACAGAATCCACGTCGTCCAACTCATCATAACCAACTTATACCCCACTGCTCTCACTTGAGGAAACACAAGACCTTTCTTAGCGTAAAAAAAATTTAATTACCCAAACATCTTAGTACTCCGACTCAAAGCCGATAACATTACATCAAGTAACGTAACGCTACTTATTACCATTTCACCAACAGAAACACTCTAACCATTCAACTTTTTACCGCAGTTAAAACTATTCTCACATAGCCAAGCGATAGCTAGAACTATAATCATACCGACATTCCCAAATTCACTGCCTGAGACTCCCGATAATCACCCACTTCCTCTAACGGGAACACTAAGGTCATAATTCGACCACATCTTATCCAACTGAAAAATTTCCTCACCCAAAGCCTTTCTTCAACCTCGATCGTAATACCCTTCCCGACCTAGCGAGTTCATAGCCTTCATGCATGATGACACAACGATTGAAATCGTTTTGAACACTTTTTAAAAAAATACAGTAGACACAAAATCATAAAACAAGCTTGAGTATGTATGAACCAACACCACTCAAGACGATTAGTAAAAACACAACGATCGCAAGGATCGCTCACAGGCACTCTTACGATACTTCGTACCCTTGTCTATCCAACTCGATGCCGACACAACGGTCATCTCCAACGAAACCTTTTCCAATACGGCTAGAGAATTCAGAACGAAATCACTTACCCAAAGTGGGTCAGTTAACTCCAACACTCGCTTACATGAAAATAACGAGTCAGCACTCATTTTGTTTGTAAAACAAACCTCGCAATAAAATGTTTTCAATATTTTCGTAACGAAGATTCTCTCCACAAGAAAAACGTGAAATAATTCGTAAATCACTAAGTTCAAAGCTTTATCGTAAAATGAAAACAAGTTTGTCTTTTACTTTAAAGAAAACACGCTCGCACGCGTCAACTCATTTCCCCAAAACAAGAAAACATATCATGCACGCACATGCTTTTTAACATGAAAGAGTCTCGTATAATACTTTTAGCAGCAAAATGCATGGAATTCAATATGCAAAAGGAAGGCTATTCACTCTAACTAAGTCAATCGTTGCACTCACTTTAACTCTTCTCTGGTACCATACTACAACCAACAACCGCTTCCTTACTTATGCTACAACTTGTAGCACAAGTGCTTCATAACCCTCCTGACTGATCACTCTTACATGGTTTAACAATCGACCACTTAGCTCACCTTCCATTCTCATACATACCTCAAAACAACACTGATATCTTACAATCATTAACCTTGCCACTAAACCGTTTGACTAAGGAATCCAAGACTAGATTCCCTCACTCGATCTTGAATTGAAGGTTTTCAAGATGCCAACATACTTCTCACTTCCTATCCCAGAGAGTTTACCTCCAGACAGCTCGTCAACATTCTAGACCACACTCCTTCTAGAAGTTACAAACACCACATTACAAGGGGTCTCCCATGACACATCAACTCTTTGCTATCAAGCACAAGGTTAGAACCTTCTACATACTGCCACTCTCACCACCCATCCCGACATTAGCGATTGATTACACCTATGCACCTGTAAACCCATAATAGCATTGGCCAGATGCTACTTGAATTTACCTTACATGAGGGTTCTCACTACTATTGTCAAGATATCCTACGATCACGGTTATTCCTAATGGCTTCCTATATCTCAGTTGTGTCCCCCTCTACTCCACAGTTTAAGTTTAGGCCCATCCGGTCGCCTAAATCCCTTAAATTATGGCTCTGATACCATTTGTAACAACCCAGAAATTTAATAACATATAAGATTTAACATTTCAATCAAAAACGGTCCCAAAGTCTACAATACATCTAAGTTACTCTAAACTCGCAGCGGAAACTACCTTCACAACTGAGATACTACAAGAAGCTCGGCGGTACTCTACAAGTCTTCACTACCTCTCGCCCCTTTGCCACGACCCAACCTTCCAATATCATCAGATGAAACTCCATACACGGTTAATACCTGAAAATGGTTTTTATTTTTGAAAAGCGAGGGTTAGACCATAAGGTCTAGTGAATTCCCTCCTAAAAGCGTAACCACAAATTTTTTTTAGAAACACGTTTCCTTGCAAACAGTACTTAACAAGTTTGAGCTCAAACAAGGGTGTACACAGTGGTATGGACCAATAACACCTTACAAAGCCAGGCACGGCAACTCAACACCTTACAAAGCCAGGCACGGCAACTCGACACCTTACAAAGCCAGGCACGGCAACTCAACACCTAACAAAGCCAGGCACGGCAACTCGGGGGTCCTCCACTGTGCAACCCGACTCTACCACAAGCATAAACATTTAAAACATGCTTTAAAACTTACTCGAGGAATATCCTCCTTCCACATGTAAAATAACACTTTTCATGCATGAGAAAACATAAGATTCATGATGATCAAGTAACTCATTTCCAGTCATATCGATTCTTCGCAATTCATTTTAGAAGATAGAAATAAGGCATAAGGGAACTCACCTGATGCTCGGCTAAACGACTCACTACTTGGAGCTCACTTAAACACCAAACGATCACCTGAATTGGGGTTAACAAATGAGGTATTAGACTCCCCAATTATGCTCTAAAACATTCCCCATAATGTCCTAAGACAAACCCCTAAACCAAGCCTCGAACCCAAGCCCAAACGACCAACGAAGCAAAAACGGAAAACAAAGAAACAGAGCCTGGCGCCGATGGTGGCGCCGATCCATCGGTGCCGAGATCGGCGCGGATCTCTGGTTTGTTTTCCCTGCACGAATTTTCTTCCAAAAGCCAAGGGTTTCTCATCTCTAAATTCCCCCAACTCACTTCTAATTCTCCCAAATCGACATCATGGATAAAAACAACATTAAGAACCAATTACCAACAATTAAAACAATATCTAATCCATTAAATCCATCTAATGATTCACCACTTTTATCCTCAAAAACTCAAAACTCCATTAAAGTCCAAAACCTTGCTAGAATCAACTTCCACCATTGAATTGGTGAAGGATTCTCAAAGAAGGTAACAAAACCCATAATCTAACTCTAGAATACTCCATTAATACTTCTAACTAAACATCACCACAAAGAGAAAGAAGATGTAGAAGGAGAAATTATACCTTGAAGATGCTACCATCAATCCTTGAAGCCTTCCTTCTTCCACACCCCCACATTAGGGTTTTGGCTCTCAAACTCTCTTCTCCCCCTTTCTTCTATCGATCCACAGAACCAAACACAAAAGAAATGAAGAACATAGGGTTTCCTCTTATTTAACTCTCTCATTTCACCCTTGAGCACTAAAGTTTCAATCTTCTCACTTTGGCCACCAACTTTCAATGCTAACTAGAAAATCGGGTTATTACATTCAATAATGTCTGATGTGTTTTTAGCCTAATTTCACCGTTTCAAGTGATTTTTGAAACTTTTTGCTTGATTTCGAGAGATTTTTAAGGTTTCTTTATCGATTCCGAGTAAATTTTTTCTCTTTTTTTGGTTGATTTCAAGAGTTATTTTTCGATTTTTTGGTTGATTTCAAGAGTTTTTTTTTAGTTTTTTGGTTGATTACGAGGTAGGGTTGCATCTTCTTAAAGTTTCCAAAATAATACGGTAGCATCTTCCAAAACGACGGTTGCATGTTTCACGTACCTAAATTTTTTTACCCTTCGTCGGAGAAAAAAAAAACGATGGCACGTGCCACCGTAACCACTCACTTGGGTCCGCCAATGGCTCACACTAATGTCTTCGAAAGTGGGCTTCGTGTAAGACCGGTTGGGACTACGAGTAATCAACTTTTGTCCAAAAAAACATGTTAACATTTATCAATAAAATCGAGTTCATTTATGTTTAATCTACTAAAATAATAGTTGATAAATTTTTTGACCTAATTTATATAATTATATAGTCAAGATTCATGTTTGTTTATTGTGAATTAAAATCAAATAAAAGATAAGCTAAACAAGGCCAACAATATTTGTTTCATAATTATATAGTAAAATATCACTTTCAATCAAAATCCAACTAAATTTGTGTCATAGAAAAACACAGTGGTCACATTAATTATGATATGATACAATACATGATTCTCTACGTGCATTACAATAAGTCCTTTTAGGTTATGTTTGGCAAATTAGCTGATAAGTTAGCTATTGACTGATAAGCTAGCTGATAAATAAGTCATGTTTGGCAAAACTAGCTTATAAACATGTAAAATAACCAAAAAAGCATCTTCAATAAATTATCAATTACAATATTTAATTATATAATTAAAACAAATTTATAGTAATATAATACAACCAATTTAGTAAAAAAATTAAATAACATAACATGTTAATTAAAAGCATTTAAAATTTATTACTATATATATACTAGAGAAAAGTTCACTTTTGGTCCTTAACGTTTTTTTATTTCAACGGTTTTCGTTCCTAAAGTTCATTTTTACAAAAACACCCTCACGTTTGATAGCTCGCAACGATTTTCGTCCCTTGACCTAACGGCCATTAACTTTTTTATGTTAAGTCCAATTTAATGAAGGTATTTTAGTCATTTTACATGTTTTCTTAATTTTTTCTGTTTTTACAAAAATCATCAAACATTAGGGACCTTTAGGTAATTACTCATGTATATATACATATATATATATGTATGTATATACAAAAATCATCACACATTAGGGTATATACAGACGCAGGGACCAAATCGTTTGGTACCAAACCACCATCGATGTAACACCCGTAATTTTCGGATAGGTCCAATGTCGAATCAGTGTGGAACCGATCTTTAAGAAAAATATGAAAAATAATATTTTGGGTTAAATCCTAGATTTTATGGTCTTGTTGGATGGGGAATTCGAATACGAGTCCAACGGTTCTTTCCGGAGCAAAAACGGAGCTATAACGAAAAAGTTATGGCCAAAACAGTGTTTAAGAGGAAACCGGGCGGCAGTGCCCTGCGCGCATGGTGGCGCGTTTTCAGGCGCGCGGAGAGACGCGCAGACCTCTAGGTCAGCTTAAAACACGAACTTAATCCCTCAAACTTCATTTCTTCGTATCTCTCTCATTTTAACTCCGATTTTGGCGATTCAAGTTGCTACGGTTCCGATTTTGAGAGCTCTTCAAGGATCTAGAAAGAGTTTTGAAGTTCATAGGAAGATTCAAGGGTGTTTGGTGGTGGTAAGTCTCTCAAATCTCTTTCCTTTCTCTCCCAAATCGTTTTCCCTTTCTCCCTCACAAACCCTAACCGATTTTGGGGTTTTTCTTGGAGATTAATGCGTTCCTTATCCATTTTATTCTATTGATTTCATCTATAGATGCAAGAGCAAGTTTCATCCACAACATCACTAGAGATTTTTTGGGTTTTCTAGGTTTTCAACTAAACCTAAGTGGTGAGTTCATCCTCCTAGCTTCTATACTTTCATATGAGTTATAAATGTTCCATTGATGATCTCCTAGTGTTTTGTTTCTCCAATTTCGATTTGGATGATTTTGGAGAAGTTAGGTCAAATTGAGGTTTTGGGTATAAATGGAGATTTTGATGGTTGATGTTTAGAGAACAATTCTAAATAGTTAAATGTGGTTATTAATGGTTGGAAAATTATGGATTTAGGTTTTGAAGTTTTGGTTTAAGGATTCATGTGCATCAAAGGAGCATACGTTTGGAGAACTCTAGATTTAGCTTAAATCTAGCAAGGTGAGTTCAAGTTACTTTGCGAAAACTGTGTACATGCCAAAATGAGTATTTTACAAATATGTGTGTGTTTTACTTGAAAAGATATGTGGATGAGTTATTTGGATAATTTAACTCTTTTGAAGTGTTTATCTTCATAAATGTGTAAAATACCCATATTTGGGGCTTTTGGATATTGGGATGGTTAGAAATCATATTTTGTCTTTAAAAAGTTAATTGCTCAAAATGAGGTCTATTTGACGGTTTAATCATTTTAGTGTAATTGATTTTATAAACCATTTGGGAAATACCCGATTTAGTGTCAAAAGTTATTTTGAGAATTGTAAAGGTGTGAATCCTTTTGAGAAAACCCTTTTTGTGTAACCGTGTTGGGTTAATAACGGTTTTGTGGTACTTGTTTACCTAACTGATGTTTAAATGCACTTTATTGCACATTATTGATATTTACATGCTTGGGTGTTTTGGTCATTCCGGGTTGAGCATGTTTTGGTAGACTGTGTTGCATTGGATCCATAGGCAAGTGAGTCGGTCTTTTATTTGATGGTCTATCTCTTTGTGCACGAGGAGTGGGCTATGGGGACGCATGGTTTTATGCGTTTGGCCGTGGGGCCACTAGCGAGTATGCAATAAGGTCGCCTGTAAGTCCTTGAGGTGTAACTCTAAGGGGTATGCAATAAAGACAATCTATTTGGGGCTTGAGGTGTAACTCGTCTAGACTGGATATGCAATAAGGTCGCCTGTAAGTCCTTGAGATGTAACTCTACGGGGTATGCAATAAAGGCAATCTTGTAACGTCCCAAAAATTACAAGGAATTTAAATTTTCAAAAATAATGCATTTCACTATAATCAAACCACAAGTTAACAAATCTCATTACAATAAAAATAAACGTCGTTGATTTAAACCGTCAGACAAAGTTAAGCAGCGGAAAAGTTATATAAGTAAATCCCCATTTAATAAAAATTTAACTTAAACAGTCTTCGCCTTGCGCCCGTGTGTACCGTCATGCCCGACTGCTACTCGCACCTGAAATCATAAGATATTGGGAAGGGGTAAGCACGAAGCTTAGTGAATTCAAACCATAAATGGGATCGCAATTATATCAGCATCACCCTTAAACAGCTAGTTATCGCAACCAACTCATACCATGCAATCACGTCTTGCACCCAAATTTATATATACCAAATACACCTAATATCCCAGCACATATTTTTCTTGGAACATCCATCAAGAAAATATATCACGATTAATAATAAGTCTTATACTTCTTGGAACGACCATCAAGAAGATATAACCGCAACTCATTATACAAACACATATACTTCTTGGAACAACCATCAAGAAAATATATCACCATTAACAATAAGCCTTATACTCCTTGGAACGACCATCAAGAAGATATAATCGCAACTTATTATACAAACACATATACTTTTTGGAACAACCATCAAGAAAATATATCACCATTAACAATAAGCCTTATACTCATTGGAACGACCATCAAGAAGTACATCAATCACAGTTCAATATATATACACAATTATATATACCCCATAACACAATAATATCAACAAACAATTATAACTATCACACTCGAGCTATAGTAACACAAATATAATTCCCATCCTATTTAGTGAGAGAACTCACCTCAAAAGCAAAGCTTATGTCCTCAACAGCAACACGAACCGGCCAACACCAGCTCACCTTTGTCCACCTAAACAAGTGTTAACAAATGTCAAAGTGACGCCCCAACCCAAAGCCACGACTACTAAATTATAAAATACATTTTCCAGATTTTACTCTCAACACACATATCTGTTCGGGACCTGTTTAACCCCTTATAAACTGACAAATCTAGAAATATTTTTCCATAATCACAAAGTCCCATGTTTTAGGGTTCCAGGGACATATCACACGTGCTCTAACGATTTTTCTACAATTTACTATAGATTTTACAAAACCGACTTGCAGCACAGTGAAAAACAGGACCTTTCAGTACAAAACAGCAATTTGACACTAGCTATGGTCCGAACTGGTTTTTCCGTAAAACATATGAAACTTACTAGACTCAGCATGGGAGATTTTGGCACTGATTTCACCCCAATAAGATGTTCCTAGAAGAAGTTATGGCTTTCACAAAACAGTGGCAGAAACTGTGAATTTCACATGAAATGACAAATGTTGTTTATAAACCCATTAAGACATAGCTTAACCCAAACAGACCCGAACAGCCTACAAGCTTACTGGAAAGGGCTGTACTACGCTGGAAAACAACCGTGCACCACCCACTGCCGCCTCCGGCGGTGGTGGTGGTTGGTGGCGGCGACGGTGGTTACGGTAACACCCTCCGGCGGAACCTCCCAACATCCACCGAAACGACACACCCGCAACCTCACACCGCACACACCCGCGCCTGCACACACCTGCACCTACCCCTCTGCCGCCACCCCGGCGGCATGCAGCGGCGGCTCCACCGCCGGCAGCCGTGGCTGCGGCGGTGGTGGCGGCGGTTTACGGCAGAAAATTGGCAAACGACAACGACAAGAAGAAAACGAACCTACCTCGGTGCGACTCTTCCTTCTCCCCGCTTCCGGCAGCAAACGACGGCGTCACTCTCTCTTCTCCGGCGTCACTCTCTCTTCTCCGGCGGACTCTCTCTGTCTCTCTCTCTCTCTCTCGAACTCCCTCTCTACTCTCCGACAAGGTAGTGCCGGGGGCGCCGGTGGTGGCTGTGGGGGCTGCACAGCAGCGTCAATGAATTGAAAAACGACGAGAGGGGGGGGGGGGGGAAGGGAAGCTCAGCCGAGAGGGGAAAAAAACGTGAGGGAGAGAGAGACCTTAGGGTTTTCTTCCTCCTCACGAAACATAACCCACCAAAAAGAAATATGGATTCAGTTTGGACTTGCATGGGCCGATCATCACTACTTTGGCCCTTGAACAACATTGGTCCCTCAACTACATCCTTCTCGCAAACTAACCAATGTTTCGACATATTTAACGGTTAGGTCCAATCCATCTAACCCCGTTAACGGAAACCACATTAAATAAAACTAAAACAAAAGAATTAATAAAAAGAAATTACATACCGGGATACGGGCTTTACAAATCTATTTATGGCTTGAGGTTGTGATGTCTTTATGGCATGGGAACTAAGGTCGGGGCTTGAGGTGTAATCCAGTAACATCACGAGTGACTTAACTTTGTGTGCCCGTCACTTTCGATGGAATCGGGTCTCCCCCGTCACCGAAAGGTGTGGTTTTGGGTATATGTTTTTATCCATATTTTCGGTGACGTACTTTATTTATACGAACTGTATTCATGGTTATTGGCAGGGTTCTATGCTTCATACTTATTGGAGTTTTGTCCGCATTTATATTCATTGAGTTATTTAATGTCAAAATACGTTTTGAGTGAGTTGGAGTTGGAATTCATTTTAGAAAACGCTTTATACATTTTGGGAAACCTTTCTCCTAGATTTTGTGTACGTTGGAAAATGAGTCATTTATACCCGTTTGGGAAACCCTTTGGAAATAATAATCTTTGTCGCAAACTTTCAACGAAAGATTTATCTAAATCATGACTAAAACTACAACCTTCTGATTTATGATTTTTATGTAGTCATGATAAATTGCTTGAACTCACTAGGCGTAAGCCTAACCCTTTTTATTTGTCGGCATGTGCAACAGGCTCAGGTTGGGATAGCTCTAGCTACATTACGAAGTGGCGAGTGCCAGTAGTGTGCACGAGAGGTGAATTGTTTAGTGAAATCTTCCGCATGTGTTTGGGATTAGCAACTTATACTTGGATTAAGTAACACCCGATGTGGTTTTAGTTTTATAGTAAGATTTTGGACTATAAAATGTTGAGATTAATTATAGACTTTCATTTGAGGTATATCACCTAATGTATTATAGGAATAAATCCTATTGTCTCGGATGTAATATCAAAATTTTAATTAGTTGCTCGTTCCAAATTCGAGGGTGTTACAATCGACCATTGACTTCATCCACCCTCTGCCTTCTCCAGGGACGAATCACCGAGACACCACCTTCCCCTTCCTCTCTTCCTTCTCCAGGGACGAATCACCGAGACACCACCTTCCCCTTCCCCTCTTCCTTCTTCAGGGACGAATCACCGAGACACCAACGGCGATTTTGTAACACCCTCAATTTTGGAAAGAGCAACTAACTTCAATTTCAATCAAAATAACCAAAATAGGATAAAATCCTTTCTACAAACCATCCTTGAAAATACCTCCAAATTTAAACATCACGACTTCTACAATTAACAAATCAAGACGGGTGTTACCTAACACAATACAAGTTGCTAATCCCAAATAAATGTGGAAGACTTCACTAAGCAAGTCACTTTCCGTGCACTCTACTAGCACTCATCACTTCACAGTGTAGCTAAAGCTATTCCCAACCTGAACCTGTTGCACATGCCGACAAATAAAAAGGTTAGGCTAACGCGTAGTGAGTTCAAGAGTTTACAACATGATCAAATAATTTGTTAAACAAAAGGTTTCAACGTAAATCGTGATTTTCCGAAAAAAAGATTTTTGTAAAGTACACCAACACCCCTTTTTCCAAACGCACGCAAATTCCGTGACGAAAGCTTCCAATGAAAATCATTTCCCAGCAATGGACTCAAATCCAAAACTCACTCAAGATGTGAATAATTATTAAAACCTCAATATAACATTAATGCGAATAAAACTCCAATATTCGAAAACGTCCAACCAAGGAAGAGACATAAAACGCCACTCATAATCCATGAGAAGGACCATCCCTACGCGTATGAATCGATGCCAACACATGGATAAACAAAATACCCTATACAACACCCTTCGGTGACGGGGGAGACCCGATTCCATCGAATGTGGCGTAAGCACAAGATAAACCACAATTAATAAATATAAGTAATCTTCTTGGATGGGGAAAACATATGACATCAACCATACTAGGTCTTTAGTCAATCTTAGACATCAACCATACTAGGTCTTTAGTCCATCTTAGACGTCAACCATACTAGGTCTTTAGTCCATCTTAGACATCAACCATACTAGGTCTTTAGTCCATCTTAGACATCAACCATACTAGGTCTTTAGTCCAAACCACCAAGTTCAATCCTGTTGGATCTTTACCTTGGAAACCCACCATCCAAAACAAGCTTACTCGGCTTAAACATTTATACATGACCTCAAAATAACAACCAATGCATTTAAATCATGTAATTCTCAAATACAATGCAATTCATGCAAATCAAACCCCAAGCCCACGTCGAGCTTATCAAAATTGGGCGAATGCCCTCAAGACTCAACCGAGTCCAAAACCGAGCCATCTGCTCAAAAGATCTAATGATCGTTAATCAAATCAACTCATGCAAATGAAGTGCATTTAACCCACATCGTACAAACACATGCTCCGAGGCATGATAATCTCACAACCCCTTCATTGTCACTTTCCCAATGACGTCAAATCATATATGCATCTATATGTATGTGTGTATACGTATACGCAAATCTTTTATAACTCAACAATGCATATAACCCATTATAGTTCGTTAGTCCCAAGGGTGCTAAGAACACAAAGTCGTCAAACGGTCTTCATATATAGGACAAAACACTCAAGGGATGCACATACTAAAATAAAACGCAATTTAGGCACATACCACATCTACGGCTCCACCTCGAGCTACTAAAACCGACAAACACTCAAAAGACTCATTTGAGTATAAATTAAGCCATTAAAGGCAAAATAACCATTTAGCTAAATACGTGTGGTCCACACGTTTCGTAAACCAAAACATATTGTTACTCAAAATCTTTGCCTTTTAAATTCTCAATTGGCCTTCGGCCTAAAATAAAAGGTTTACCACTCTCAAAATATTCATACGGTCAAGATCGACCAAATCCCCAACTCACACGTTCACATTTTCAAAATGTATTTTGACCAAATAACCCTCTCTTATGCAATAAATTAACACACCATTTTCACTTGTGATTTATTTATCAACCTCTCAAAATCCCCAAATGTAGATGTTTCACAAGATTTGCAAAGTTCAACACTTTGATTAATCAAAACCCACTAAATAACTCAACAAGAGATAATTTCATATAAAGCACACAAATACTTTGGAATAAACATTTTGGCATGTACAACGTTTTCACAAATCAACTTGACCTCACCTTGCTAGATTAGGCTAAATCTAGATTTTCCCAAACATAAGCTCCTTTGATGCAACACGAATGCTTAAGCCAAATATTCCAAAAACCACTTAGGTTTTGATGAAAACCTAGAGAACCCCAAAAATCTCTAGTATTGTGGATGAAACTTGCTCTTGCATCAATAAATGAAACCACACCACCAAACACCCTTGAATCTTCCAATGAACTTCAAAACTAACACTTTATCCTTGAAAAGCTCTAAAAATCGAAACCATGGCACTTTGAATCGCCAAAAACGGAGGTGAAATGAGTGAGATATGAGGAAATGAAGTTTAGGGCTAAAATCTCGTATTTGTGCTCCAGGTACCCGACGGCTAAAGTGACGTGCGAGAGTGACACAAGTGTCACTTTCACTGGGCACTCTCGCCGTGGTCAAATAGCTCTCGGTACAAAACCGGCGAGAGTGACACGCGAGAGTGACACAAGTGTCACTTTCGCTGGTCACTTTAGCCGAGATTGTATCGAAAGTTGTTTTGGCCATAACTTCTTCGTTTTAGCTCCGTTTTCGCTCCGGAAAGGCCCGTTGGACTCGTATTTGAATTCTCCATCCAACAAAACTATAAAATGTAGGATTTAATCCAAAATCCTATTTTTCATATTTATCTTAAAAGTTCCAAAAATCGGGATGTTACAATCCTCCCAACCTTAGAATGATTTCGTCCTCGAAATCCAAATTCCTTACAACCCAGGGCTAACCAATTCAACGCCGACCACGTTCCAATAGCTTTTAACTGAAATCTAAATTTTTCCCACACAGACTGCTAAGACAAACCTCAAGCGAACTCTTACCAACAATACCCTCTCAGACACATTGTACTTATGTACGGGTGAACGCTCCAACCACTGGAGTAACTCCCAACCAGACGACTCCGGTCGTCTCCCAACCTTAGGTGTTCCGAACTCCCAAATAACCCACATCCACATGTTCTTAAATTTTCTCTCCAAACCAGCCCAAAGTTTAATAACTATCGAAATCAACCGAAACCTCTGAATCCCAACACTTCCGCTACTGAACTAGCATTTACTCTTAACGGCTTCCATTAACTCCAACACCGACGGTCATCACTGACCCATCAATTACACAACCCCCAAAGATATGTCCAATTATCAATCATCCAACCGTCAGATTCTCTTACCACACCAGGAGAGTCATCACGCTAAAACTATTTTCCACAATCGAACTTCTTAAGATCATCACAGCCGATACCACAATTTATAAGAATTGGTCACACCTTCCAGTTACACTACTGGTTATTGACCTCGAACCTTGAAAGTTGACACCTAGTCACACCACTAAACTCGATCCATTCCAGGGCTCCACACACGAAGTTCATCCTTCGAACATCCTCACAATCCTAAGGTCATCCCCCACGGTCTAAAGGGTCCTACACGATCTTTATATGAAACTGACAATCCCGCAACAAGGTTGCCGAAGTGAACGGTTACCACAAGCACTAACAGAAGACACCGCAAGTCCCACCCTTCAGTTATTCATACGAAATAATTCGGCCCCGCGAGTGACACCATACAACTCACGCTAATACATGCGTTAGAAACCCAATCTTTCACTGAAAGGTTCTACACGCCCTAACCCCTTAACTGGGGTTGCTCAACCTCACCAAGCCTAATGAGTTCAAGGTTTTAAGTAACAGACTCAACAAATATGCCAATAAAGTTTTCACTAGATTTTTCAACACAAAGATTTTTATATCAATATAACATACGCATAAAAATCTACTACTACATATCCGGTAGATGCGCAAACATGGATACACTCGTCCCACATATGAAAAATCCTTTTGAAACTATTTCATCCCAAACCAGGTTACTAACGAAACGCAAAAACGTATTCAACCACTTTTAAAATGAACCGCTAGGGTCCCATCACGGATTTACTTATGCCAAACACGCAAAGTAATTTCCGACATTAAAATAGTGTTCAACAGCTTGTTTGTATGAACTTCAAAAGAATGGTTTACACGACATCAATTTCCAAAATTCTCTTTTAACCATAAAGCGACATGAACTGTAATTCCTTAGCAACTTTGCATGTGTCAGTTTGTTCATAGAGAAACAATTCATATACACACCTTGGTTAAAACACGACATGATTTGGGTCATTTCCCAGTTTTTAAATCGAATAACAAGGTACTTTCATCACTTGGAAATATCGGTTTAAACATCGGAAAGGAATTTCACTTCAAAATTGTGCATGCCACTTTGTAACACTTTCTTAGTAGTTACTCTGAAATAGTATAGTACATACCAGACAGTCAATACTAAATTTCCAAGTAGAGATTCATTAAATCAAATTTTCAAAATTTCTCCTTCAGTCATATAATGACGAGGAAACAACATCTTTTGACCAGGCTTGCACACCTCAATGTGTTTTTTTTTCAAAACTTCGGAAAACAATACGTGCACATAATTTGATTGACACATAAAATGATTCAAATCAACTTCAAACCGTAAACCGCACAAGCGATGCGCATTAACACCCCAAAATAGTGGCTACAAAACTATTCATGTCAATAAATCAATATAGTGCATTTATGAGTAAGAACATCAAAAATGCCAGTAAACGAGAGTGCATAAAACAGAACATTAGAGATGTACTATCATGATGCTCCTATATGCATTACTCACGCCACATATAAATCATTTCGCACACTTATCAAGTTGTAACAAATATGCTACCACGATTCTCGAAGGAGAAGCCATGTGGCATTAAAACTCCAAAACCACTCCTTTTGATGCAATACGACATAAAGCACATTTTTCAACAAAATTCGCATGAGATGCAATACTCACTCAAACCTATATATTAACGCAGGCAATCATTCAAGTATGCACATGACAAAGTGTCACCCATGCACCGCAAAATGTCGTAAAACGAAACCCCGTCGTACTCCACAAAACTTCCATCAAACTCGATGGAACTCAACAACATCTAACCAAGTAAATGGTGTCAAAATTTTCGTTTTCAATAATCAAATCGCGTAAAACAATATGATCAAATCATCAAAATTCCAAAATCTCCTTTTATGAGATAAAACAACACCTCTTCGTCAAGACTCGCAAAATCCAAATTCCCATTAAAGGTCAACACCGAAAAAAGGGAAGGTAACTCTTCGTCCGAACCTTAACATATGTGGAGGAGATCCAATGTTAAAGTCGCAAGTCGCGGTTACTTATCCAAAACCATAAACGACATTAAAACATGGATATCATAGTATCCGAAAATAGTAGTGGACTGCCACAAAGAACAAAGTAAGTCCCGACCAGATTCACAACTGCCTGTCGTAAAATAACTTCATGCATGTTCCAAAATCATGGTTTAAAAATCTTGCATATATCAAACTTTTTCCAAGAGTTAGCAGTACCGTCCATACGACGATTCGAAACACAAGAAATAATCGATGCAATTTATTTTAAAAGCAAAATAAACTTCGTGCATGCATTTTGTCGGCACTCAACGCCCATGTCACATTCCTCCAATTACTCCGATCACACTATTGTCATCCGGATACTCACACATCTTAGCACAAAGTCAAAATTAACATCGACTAAACCCACATTTCTCCTCGAATCAAGGTCAATTCAATAAGCCTACGGTTCCAATCCGACCATCAATTTCGACCAGAACGGACCACTTAATGTAATCACCATGCTTACCGCTACTCCAAATGGCAAATTCTAAAATCGTCAACCTCTTCTAACGACTACTCGCTTAGAACTCCTTCACTACCCCAACGGTTATCACGCTAGAGTCGTTTAAGTACTCTCATGTAACTGGTAGGTTCACCATCACACTGGCCAGGTGCGATCCTGAACGTACCGTACATGACCATCCTTACTACTCTTGACGTGACTTCTCGTTTCTAGTGACCCCAACAACTTCCGAATATCCTATCTTAGAGTGCCTAATGGTGAAATCCCGCTCTCATTTACTTAAAACAACGCTAGTTTGAGTCTAGGTATCCAACAATCAACACCTAATTCTCTCAAACTAATGCTCTGATACCAACTTGTAACACCCTCAAATTTGGAAAGAGCAACTAACTTCAATTTCAATAAAAATAACCAAAATAGGATAAAATCCTTTCTACAAACCATCCTTGAAAATACCTCAAAATTTAAACATCACGACTTCTACAATTAACAACTCAAGACGGGTGTTACCTAACACAATACAAGTTGCTAATCCCAAATAAATGCGGAAGACTTCACTAAGCAAGTCACTTTTCGTGCACTCTACTAGCACTCATCACTTCACAGTGTAGCTAAAGTTATTCCCAACTTGAACCTGTTGCACATGCCGAAAAATAAAAAGGTTAGGCTAACGCCTAGTGAGTTCAAGAGTTTACATCATGATCAAATAATTTGTTAGACAAAAGGTTTCAACGTAAATCATGATTTTCCGAAAAAAAAGATTTTAGTAAAGTACACCAACACCCCTTTTTCCAAACGCACGCAATTTCCGTGACGAAAGCTTCCAATGAAAATCATTTCCCAGCAATGGACTTATATCCAAAACTCACTCAAGATGTGAATAATTATTAAAACCTAAATATAACATTAATGCGAATAAAACTCCAATATTCGAAAACGTCCAACCAAGGAAGAGACATAAAACGCCACTCATAATCCATGGGAAGGACCATCCCTACGCGTATGAATCGATGCCAACACATGGATAAACAAAATACCAAAAACAACACCCTTCGATGACGGGGAGACCCGATTCCATCGAATGTGGCGTAAAAACAAGATAAACCACAATTAATAAATACAAGTAAGCTTCTTGGATGGGGAAAACATATGACATCAACCATACTAGGTCTTTAGTCAATCTTAGACGTCAACCATACTAGGTCTTTAGTCCATCTTAGACGTCAACCATACTAGGTCTTTAGTCCATCTTAGACATCAACCATACTAGGTCTTTAGTCCATCTTAAACATCAACCATACTAGGTCTTTAGTCCATCTTAGACATCAACCATACTAGGTCTTTAGTCCATCTTAGACGTCAACCATACTAGGTCTTTAGTCTATCTTAGACGTCAACCATACTAGGTCTTTAGTCCATCTTAGACATCAACCATACTAGGTCTTTAGTCCATCTTAAACATCAACCATACTAGGTCTTTAGTCTATCTTAGACATCAACCATACTAGGTCTTTAGTCCATCTTAGACATCAACCATACTAGGTCTTTAGTCCAAACCACCAAGTTCAATCCTGCTGGATCTTTACCTTGGAAACCCACCATCCAAAACAAGCTTACTCGGCTTAAACATTTATACATGGCCTCAAAAGAACAACCAATGCATTTAAATCATGTAATTCTCAAATACAATGCAATTCATGCAAATCAAACCCCAAGCCCACGTCGAGCTTATCAAAATCGGGCGAATGCCCTCAAGACTCAACCGAGTCCAAAACCGAGCCATCTGCTCAAAATATCTAATGATCGTTAATCAAATCAACTCATGTAAATGAAATGCATTTAACCCACATCGTGCAAGCACATGCTCCGAGGCATGATAATCTCACAACCCCTTCATTGCCACTTTCCCAATGACGTCAAATCATATATACATCTATATGTATGTGTGTATACGTATACGCAAATCTTTTATAACTCAACAATGCATATAACCCATTATAGTTCGTTAGTCCCAAGGGTACTAAGAACACAAAGTCATCAAACGGTCTTCACATATAGGACAAAACACTCAAGGGATGCACATACTCAAATAAAACGCAATTTAGGCACATAACACATCTACGGCTCCACCTCGAGCTACTAAAACCGACAAACACTCAAAAGACTCATTTGAGTATAAATCAAGCCCTTAAAGGCAAAATAACCATTTAGCTAAATACGTGTGGTCCACACATTTCATAAACCAAAACACGTCGTTACTCAAAATCTTTGCCTTTTAAATTCTCAATTGGCCTTCGGCCCAAAATAAAAGGTTTACCACTCTCAAAATATTCATACGGTCAAGATCGACCAAATCCCCAACTCACACGTTCACATTTTCAAAATGTAACCCGTCATAGTTATTGCATAATCACAACAAACACTAAAAGTGTATTTTGACCAAATAACTCTCTCTTATGCAATAAATTAACACACCATTTTCACTTGTGATTTATTTATCAACCTCTCAAAATCCCCAAATGTGGATGTTTCACAAGATTTGCAAAGTTCAACACTTTTAATAATCAAAACCCATTAAATAACTCAACAAAATATAATTTCATATAAAGCACACAAATACTTTGAAATAAACATTTTGGCATGTACAACGTTTTCACAAATCAACTTGAACTCACCTTGCTAGATTAGGCTAAATCTAGATTTTCCCAAACGTAAGCTCCTTTGATGCAACACGAATGCTTAAGCCAAATCTTCCAAAAACCACTTAGGTTTTGATGAAAACCTAGAAAACCCCAAAAATCTCTAGTATTGTGGATGAAACTTGCTCTTGCATCAATAAATGAAACCACACCAACAAACACCCTTGAATCTTCCAATGAACTTCAAAACTAACACTTTATCCTTGAAAAGCTCTAAAAATTGAAACCGTGGCACTTTGAATCGCCAAAAACGGAGGTGAAATGACTGAGATATGAGGAAATGAAGTTTAGGGCTAAAAATCTCGTATTTATGCTCCAGGTACCCGGTGGCTAAAGTAACGTGCGAGAGTGACACAAGTGTCACTTTCGCTGGGCACTCTCGCCGTGGTCAAATAGCTCTCGGTACAAAACCGGCGAGAGTGATACGCGAGAGTGTCACAAGTGTCACTTTCGCTGGTCACTTTAGCCGAGATTGTACCGAAAGTTGTTTTGGCCATAACTTCTTCGTTTTAGCTCCGTTTTCGCTCCTGAAAGGCCCGTTGGACTCGTATTTGAATTCTCCATCCAACAAAACTATAAAATGTAGGATTTAATCCAAAATCCTATTTTTCATATTTATCTTAAAAGTTCCAAAAATCGAGATGTTACAATCCTCCCAATCTTTGGATTGGATTTGGATTTGGATTTTTGGTGTGATTTAGAGCTTGATTTTTGATGTTCTTGGTGTTCATTGTTTTGGAGAAGATGAATATGAAGATGAATATTTAAGTGAATTACATTTTCGGTCCTTGTGGCTTTAATGACTAAAAACAAGTAAAATGACTAAAATACCCCTCATTAAATTGGATTTAACAGAAATGTGAGGGTTTTTTTTTTGGCAAAAATGAACTTTAGGGACGAAAACCGTTGAAATCAACAAACGTTAAGGACCAAAAGTGAACTTTACTCTATATATTATAAATTTTGAATTTGTTAAAACAAGTTTAAAAAAAATATATTTATGAAAAAAAAAATCAAATAATAATTGAAAAGATAAATAGTAATTAATAATTAAAATATATTGATTGATATTAAAAATAAATAAAAATAATTTATATGATTAATAATAACTCTAAATAAATAAAAATTAATATTAATGTATAATTAAAATTTAATTTAATAATTTTCAGTTAATATTAATTAATAATTAATAATTAATAATTAAATTTAAAAAATTTAATATTTATTTATAATAATAGTATATATATAATAATTGATATTAATGAATTAATAATACTATTTATAATAATAGTATATATACAATAATAGGAGTAATATTGGAATATTCATAAAAAGCTACTGAAAAGCTACTCCAAATAGCGTTTCAAAAAGCTAGCTTAATCCAAACATGTACCCAGAAAAAAAAATTAGCTTATGGTCATCCAAACATGTATCCAGAAAAAAAAAACTAGTTTTTTTTTCCAAACAATGCCTTAGTGAGATTGTCGACATACATTTTATTCATTATGTCATATAGGTATATTTATGTATTGATTAATTAAGAAATTGGTGTCATAAATTGTAAGAGAACCTATAATGGATTCTTCAAAATCCAGACGTAAAATATCAAAATCTCTAAACAAATTATATTAATCTCCAATAGATTTTATATGTTAACTATTATATAATTAATTGTATTATTAAAATATTCAATACAAATCATAAAATATTATTTCTAACTCCTAACCATCTACTTCAAAAAAAACATTGATATAATGAATTAAAATCATTTTTTCTCTATAAATAATCATTTTAAGAGAAATTTATAGATTTTCATCTTCTCTCGTACTTTCTTCGTTTAGATTTTTTTTGAAATCAATTGATTGTTTTTATAAATCTTAATTTATAAAAATCTTTTAGAGATGCTCTAGGTCCCGAACTAATCACCGGACTAATCATCATGCCTTTCCAACATGTTAAATTTATACCCCTTTTAAAAAATATGAACTAAAATCAATACAATAGTTTATATAATGTTAATCGAATAAACAATTTGATACGAAAAGTTTTGTAACAAGTGAAATGTGGTAAGTAATTTACTCTAGTTTCTGTTTTGGCAACGTACTTTTAAAATACACATTTAAGGGTCTATGACAAAACTTTAAAACCAAAAAAGGGACTCACTTACATGCTACGCAGGTAACCGGTAATAGTTGCTAAGTTGTATTGTTATTTATTTTGTTTAATTAATTGGAGACATTATGTGGAAAACTAAAATCGGCCCTAAGAAAATCCCGCCTTCTCTTCAGTCGACGATTCGACGTTCTGCTTCTTCTTCATCTCGTCGTTTTCATTAGGGTTCTTGGATTCGATCAAAATCATTCATTCTAAAATGGATGAAAATGACGAACTATGCTAATGCAAATGAACTTCAATTAAGATATGATATTTATGTTATTTACATACGCACAATGTTGAAGTAAATGACTATTTCAATAACCCTAATGGATATGACGAGATGAAGAAGACGCAGAACGTTGAATCGACAATTGAAGAGAAGGCAGGATTTCCTTTGGGCCGATTTTTGTTTTCCACGTAATCTCTCCAATTAATTAAACAAATAAATAAAAATACAATTCAGCAACTATTACCGGTTACCTGGATAGCAGGTAAGTGAGTCCCTTTTTTGGTTGTAAAGTTTTGTTATAGACCCTTAAATGTGTATTTTAAAAGTATGTTCCCCAAAACAGAAAATAGAGTAAAGTACATTCCCTTTTTACGCAATTTGCCCTTTTAAAAAATATGAACTAAAATCAATACAATAGTTTATATAATGTTAATCGAATAAACAATTTGATACGAAAAGTTTTGTAACAAGTGAAATGTGGTAAGTGGTCATGAATTTATGAAATATGTATTTAGAATTGGAAACATTTAACTGATCGGATAACTATATACGTCTAATTCACATCTGATAACTTAATAATGATGATATGTATCAGATATAATTTAATAAAAAAATAAAAATTCGTGAATAAATGAGATGTGGTTCGGAGTAGGGTATGATTGCCAAATTTTGTAAGACATTTTAACATGTATGTGATTAATTATGTTTAGATTCATGAAAAAACCACTCATAAATATTTTTAATTAAAATGTGTCCCACAACCTTAATTTGGATGTATGATGGTTTTTATGTTGAGTTGTATTGTGATTTATAAATCATGTAATAAATACTAGATAAGTTCGAAAAAAAAACTTGCTTTTTTGTATAAAACCCCTTTTAGAAGCTTATTGAATAAGTCACTTTTAGGTTGATCACAGGTCACACCATGAGCACATATCACGTGTAGCATACCTCTATTCTTTATGCTTTTAAAGTTAGTTACATGCGTTACAAATTGAAAATATTGAAATGATTAGTTGTTGCCAAGGGGATTATGTAGACCTATGCATATATAAGCAAGACAATACAACTTGAGAAATGCCTAAAGTTTGAAACAAGAACGAAAATAAGGGAAAAACAATATCGTTGAACTAAGTGATTAGGATGCATTACAAATTCGTGACAAGTATTTGTGTCCCATATGATTCAGACAATTAAGTCATTGGTGCTCAACACGTAACCCCTTAAAATCAACTGGTTTAAGAGAGGTTGATCCAAATCTTGTTACATGAATTAGTTTGAAACTCTTGAACTACGGTATAAATGAGCTTCAATAAGCATAAATACATTAAAAGCCAACTTGTTCAAGAGTGACTGAACTTAGGTTCAGAGCTAAGATATAAAGTTTGGGGGAGCATCGTGTATAAATAAATTTAAATTTTGTTGGATTCCAAGAAACAAATAAAGATAATTTCCTTTAACAAACTAACAACCACGTTTGGCTTAGAAAATGTAGTGCTAATTGCCAAGGGCACAATACCAAAGCGGTCAACCGTTTACAAGTAACAAAAAGTAAAATAAAATGTTATTTAACATAAAGAATCGGGATAGTATGTGAAAGTTACTGTGTGGCTCTGCCACTGATGGAACCTAAAAAGGAATCAAAGCATGCTAATGAGCACAAATTTCGAACACTCACGGTGCGTTTGGTACGCAGACAGGACAAGGTGGGACAGAACAGAACAAAACAGTTGTTCCACGTTTGGTAAGACAGAACTGGACATAACAGAAGAGATAACATTGACCAATTTATCCTTCCTTACTAAATTTAAAGAATGAATAAAATATGAAATAGAAGGTTTATTTGATGTTCTAGAAGAGAATTAGATTTTATATTGGTAAAACATAAGTCTGTTCCACTTTGTTCCAGCTTGTTCCATGGGGTGGGGGTGGGGGTGGAACATGCATGTTCCAGTGTGTTCCACATAAAACTAAAGTCCTGCCAAACATGGGACAGTGAACCATGTTCTGTTCTGTCATGTCCAGTGTACCAAACGCACCCTCAAGGATACAATTAGTGAAATTATAATAACCCCTTAAAATGTGGAAACCTTGAGCAAAATTATCGAAGATTGTAGCTTCGTATGCTTATGAATGTCCAAACTTGAATAAATGCATTTGATATGAAACTAAACTGACTAGATCTTGCGTATTAGGATTGAAATGTTTGATTACTTTGTTTTTATGGTTTTCTTTGAGATGAAAAATGTATTAAACTGAGTATATTTGATAGCATTGTAAAATATATTGGATCTTATCACTAGAATATATATTTTACACAATATCGGTTAGAGCTGTTTATGGTGTAGTTCGGTGTGGTTTAGAGTCAGACCACAAGTTGCACAACAAATGCAGTTTAAATTTAGCTCAAACCGCAAACCACACCGTATATGCTTGAAACCATAAAAAACCGTACAGCGAAATGCGTTATGGCACGGTATGACCTAACACACTTCATTAGTCCAATAATAATAAGATCCCATCTTCAAATTAAAGTAGATAATGAATTCGAAAGTATAAGGCTCCACCAAACAATCCGATTACATCTAAAAAGTTAATTTGAAAATAAATTCGATGATTGACAAAATAATAAAAGAAAATAACTCAAATAAATAATCAGAAACATAAAACTTGAAAATTAATATATAACCAATAATTTATTAAATATTTTCATTTGATAAATGATCATTGTATACATACTACTTATTTAAAAAAGAGTAAATTACATTTTTGGTCCCTGAGGTTTTCACTTACTATCAATTTTAGTCCCTATTCTAAACTAATTACAGTTTTAGTCACTATGGTTGTCATTTTGTTTCAGATTTGGTCCCTATGGTTTCCATTTTGTTTCGGATTTGACCAATCTTGTTAATTCTGTTAAAAACTCAGTTAAAGTAAAGGGTATTTTAGTCTTTTAACCTTTTTTATTTTTTATTTGTTATTTTTGCTTTACAAGATTTTATTTCTTTTACAATATTTTAAATAAGTTACAATGTACAAATTCTTTGCGCATGTGCACAACATTTGATGCAAGTATCGTAACCCCTACCTCCCAATTATGTGAACCCATCAGCCGACACCAACCCCTCCAGTCATCTTCTCCGACAACCCCTTTCGGCTATCTTCCCCGACAACCCCCTCAAGTCATCTTCTCCAACAACCCTACTCTTCACATGCAAAACCCAAATCAAAACCCAACATCTAAATCAAAACCTAAAATAGAGCCCTGTATCAAAACTTAACTCAAAAACAAAATCAAAACTCACATCAAAAGCTAAATCAAACCCAAAATATAAATGAAAACTAAAACAAAAGCAGTGATGCACCCTAAAAACTCAGATTGAAACAAATCTAAAAACCCCAAAACGAAACCAAAACCCAATCGTAACCAAACACATACATGTTTGGTGGTCCTCCAGGTGAGTACCTTCATCTATGGCCAATACTCACCACTGCATATCTCTACTTGGTCTGTCCCATCTGCGTATTTTTATCACCACCAGTCCCACCCAAACGAGATCGGCAAATGCAGATCCAAATGAACAGATGAAGATGCAAAACCTAAATGAACAAAGGCACAGAGGGAGAGAGACGACGGAGAAATAGAAGAGACAAACGGGAGGGCTTGACGGTGCTGCTGAGATCTCTGGGAGACGGGAGGGGCAGAGAAATAGAAGATTTGGTTCTCGACGACGGAGAAATAGAAGAGAGATGAGGGGCATAGGAGATAAGAGTCTGAGAGATCGGTGGCCGACTGTGAAAGAAATCGCCGGATAAACGAGGATGGAGGTTGGAATCTGGAATCAATGCTTTCTTCTTGTTCGCCGGAGGAATGGGTGTTGACTTCTGATCAGTATGTGTGTGTATATACGCATATATAAAACGACACATTTATTTACTTTTTTATTAAAAACAAAGAAAATACTAAAAAGACCAAGATACCCTTGAAGTTAATGGATTTTTTTAATAAAGTTAGTCAAAGGGACCACAACTGAAATAGATTGGCAACCACAGTGACTAAAACTGTAATTAATTTAAAAGAAGGACTAGAGTTGATAGTGAGCGCAAACCATAGGGACCAAAACTGTAATTTACTCTTTAAAAAATATATGAACATATGCAGTACGGTCTAAACCGTTTGGCGGTACAAACCGCAAACCATAAGACCATCAGCATCCATCCCACACTAACCCACATTTTTTCACTGCCACATCAGCGCCACATCATTTTTCTCTTCCAACCCATTCTAAGCCACAAACCCCCACATCCATCACACACTACCATCCCATCTTTTATTTATTTTTATTTTTATTTTTGTTACCATTAATTTAAATAATTAATATTTTATAAGTAATTTGTAATAATATATAATATTATAATTTATAAATCAAACTAATATTTTAACCTTACATAATAAAAAAAAATACATAAATTTCAAATAAAAAATGATAACTACTCGTTGCCTTGGTTGTTGTGTCTTGGAAGCCGTGAAATGTGTTCGATTAAATCCGCCTGAAGGTTATGATGCGTTTCTCGGTTTCGGACTTCTAACATGTTAGCGTCATATTGTTGGTCGCTAATCTCTTCGTCGTCCTCCTCATCAACTTGATTAGCGTTTTCATCGAAACGACAAATCGCGTTACCTTCGTCTTCCAATATCATATTGTGTAATATGATGCACGCGTACATTACTTTTTGTATTTTATTCGGGTGCCACGATCTTGCTGGGTGTTGTATTATGTGCCAACGTTGTTTTAGCACACCAAAACAACGTTCTACATCCTTCCTTGCCGCTTCTTGCGCGGCTTTAAACCTTAATCGTCTTTGATCCGGATGGCATTTGAATGATTTCACAAAGGTAGCCCATTCGGGGTATATCCCATCTGCAAGATAGTAGCCGTGTTTGTATTGTACTCCGTTTACTTGAAACGGGCACTGCGGTGCTTTCCCGTTGTGTACATCGTTAAATAACGGCGACTGGTTTAGCACATTGAGGTCGTTGTTGGACCCGGCAACCCCGAAATATGCATGCCAAATCCAAAGATCCTGTGATGCCACTGCCTCTAGCATAATAGTCGGCCGACCATGATCACCTCTGACGTACTGCCCGCGCCATGCAGTTGTCCCAATCCCAATGCATACAATCTAAGCTTCCTAACATGCCGGGAAACCCGTGCCTAGTTTCATGTGCGGCGTATAAACGTTGAATATCATCATAAGAAGGTTTACGTAAGTATCGCTTACCGTAAAGATTGACGATACCTTTGCTGAACTTTTGTATGCATAAACGTGCAGTTGACTCCGCCATCTTCAAGTACTCATCAAAGCCGTCAGCGGATATCCCATACGCCATTTGCCGAATTGCCGAGGTACACTTTTGCAAAGGAGATAACCCTTTTTTGCCTCTAGCATCCCAGCCCTGTTGAAAATATTTATACTCCCGCTCAAGATCCTCCACTATTCGTAGGAATAGTCGTCTGCTCATGCGGAGCCGTCTCCTAAACAACTCGTCACTGTAATTACAGTTTTCCGCAAAATAATCTGCAACAAGTCGGTCGTGTGCAGCTTCACGATCTCTAACTTGATCCGGTCCCCTCCGTCTCCGTCTTGGAGGCGAACTTGGTTCTTCATCTTGATCGAAAAGCCTTTCTACAACATTGGTTATTAATCCACGAAAAATATCGTAATTCATTTGACGATACGCGGGTAGATTAATTTCCCCGTCCGACGATGACGAAGACGACTCATAAAATTCCGACGAGTTCACTGATGAAGAAGACATTTTGTTTTTGTAGTAGAGAAAAGTTTGAGAGATTGAGAGAAAATTTAGTGGTGTGAAAAAATAAGTGGGGAAGATGGGAGAGATTGAGAGTAAATTTGTTTGTGTGAAAAAATAAGTAGGTTAATATTAGTATTTATAGGATAGAAATAATTAAAAAAAATAAAAATCATACCCAACGTTCATATTTCAACGGATATATTTGAAAAAAGAAAAAAAAAATTGAAATCACCCAACCCGAGCTGGGTTGCCCAACCCGGGAGGGCTCCATCCCACGCCAACCCCAAGGGGTGCGATGGTGTTCAACTCCATCCCACACCAACCCGGGCGAACCCAAGCAATGGATGCGGGTGGTCTAATGTAAAATACAGTTTGATGAAAATGCAAATTGCGCCATGAGTCTTGAGTACGCGTCGCGGTGCAAACTGTTTGTGCAGTTTAGATCAATGGATTTTGATGTGTTTGTGAAATTGTGATGTATTGTTATATCCATGCAAGTATCAGCCTTAAAATACGAAAACCAGGCCAGTATATGTTACACCGGCTTGAAGCAAAACAAGCGTTTATTTCGTGGCATATTTATTGAAACGTTGATTACATTAAATTATAATATTAAAATACTTATCGAGGGGAATGTAGTTTCTTAAAACGGTATTCTAGGCAATAATTTACCCGTTAAGCACTTATCGAGTAAGAAGCCGTCGCCCGCACTTACCAAGTAAGAAGGTAAGCGCTTGCCAAGAAAGAATTTAGTAAATGGCCCCTTAATCTTGTAAAGATGTTACCAAAAAAAAATTGGATAGGGTTCCTGGGCCTTCGGCCCAGTACATCCTTGGCAAACACACCAACCGCGAAGTAATGCAGTCCTGAGATAATCCCCAGTGGCCACAAGTGCTGCGTGTGGGACTCGAACCCGGACAAGCGCTATGAACTCCCAGGCCCTTACCACCACGCCACAACCCTTATGTTAAAAGACGTTATCGGTGAATCTTAAAAAGTAACGCAAAAAATTATGCAACCATAACAAAAAGAACAAGCATCGTACACATAAACATAAAATAGAATAGCAAAAGTACTGATCTCCATCACAAAATTGTTTAAAGTCATTGTAGCAAAACCAGCAAGACATACAATAATAAGAGCAAAACTAGAAAATTAAGATTTGAGGTCATAACTTTATCAAGTCTTGAACTCAATGACATATTCGGGGTGAAATATAAGCTTACTCGTCTTCCTGGCTGCGCAACCTGGCTAACTTGTTGGTCACAACGACATCCAATTGTGCTGCACGTTCAACAATCTCCTTCCTTTTGCGGGTAGATACATTGTGGGCTATCTCCGCACAGTATGTCCTGAAAACGCATCAGATTTCCAAAACCGATTATTAGAGTTATGGAAAGGTTTGTGATTACACAATCGAAAACCAATATACCTGTTGTGCATCATGAGAACTTCCAACTCCTTAGCGTTGTGAACCACAAACTTCTTGAAACCATTAGGCAGATAGTGACGGGTCTTCTTGTCTGAACCGTATCCAATGTTGGGCATAAGAGTTACACCCTTGAACTTTCTCCTCACACGGGAATCAATACCCTTTGGTCTGCGCCAGTTTTCCTGCAATAAAACACTAAAAAGTCAGCATCCCAGTAAAAAACTGCTATATACGAGTGATATACATAGGAATGACATGATCAAATGGGCCTAAAATTCATAGCATGATAACAAAAAAAATGTGAGACATCGGGACAAAGGGAAAACATGAATAGCAAAATACCTTGACACATATCTTCCAGTCACTGTGGGGCCTCTTGAACTTCTTGACACGCTTCTTGACTATCTTCTTATCAAGCTTAGGAACCGCCATTACTTACCTGAAATCCGATACAAAAATATTGTCTAAATTCAAAGTATAATTGAACATGTAACCAATTTGTTGCAGAGTATAATCCTCCTTTGACAATAAAGTTATTGGACTAGTGAAATATGTACAAAAAGAAAGTACACCACAAAGATGCATCAATGTTCATTAACCTGCTTTAAATTAAAGACACTTGTTCATCCAATAAATTTATATCCAAACAATTAGACAGTAAAACTATATGGTTTTAGGCATGTGAACTAATCTTGTGCAATAAACAATAAGTAAATCATTAGTCCAAACTCTTGTTGCTTCTTAACAAATCCGTGAGATAGCTAACAAGTCTGCATACACCCCACTCCGCCCCACCCTCTGACCTCATCAAAGAGAGGTTGGTTTAATTTGGTTTCAATCATCAGATATTCAAAAATAATATTTAAAAGTAAAAGTAAAAAGCATTTCTTGTAGCAGCCAGCAAATAGCAAGCATATGTTCAAATTCATGTAAAATAGCACATTTTCAATAACATTTAAATGAACTAGTATTTATAAAAAAGACCAAATCTACAACAGAGCTTAAAACTACAAATGTTGACATGCTACATTGGACTTAGTTTCAAGTTATCGTCACTACCTTCATAGCATTCTAGTTTCCTCACCAATGGATTAGGAGTGAAAAGAAACCAAAACAGCTTGAAGCAGATTTCAACCGACAGTAAAGTAACACAGGAAAATGTTTCATCCGAGTATCATTAACCATAAAAAACAAACACAGCTCAATTATTGACAAATTAAACCAAACGAATTCAAGTTAGAACAAGATAACAGCGGGTGAAACTGCAGCAATGATCGCCATATTTTAAAAACCAGCAAGCATAAACTTTGAGCACAAAATCATACCCCAAACTCAGTGATCGTAGTAGATCAACAGACAACAATTAGAATAAAGGCTAAGGGAAAAGGAAAGATCTGAACCTGCTAACTGAGACGATAAGAGGCGGCGATAGAAACCTCCCTGCCGTGAAGAGCCGCGAGAGGAAATGTTACAACTCTAGGGTTTAGATATACGATTCCACCTGGGACGAGGGTTTGCACTTTCGTATAACCTTTCAATGGGCCTAGATATTGAGTTCGGCCCAACTGTATGATTTAGGAATTATGATTTTATGTTCATCCAATTTCCAACCCGAAACCCGACTCTCATCTTGTAAAGTATGAATTTTATTTTACAATTGTAAGGGCCGTTTACAAAACGCTTACACGGGTAAGTGTTTACCAAGTCATATTAGCTTATCGGATGAATATGACAAGGACCAAGAATCTTACCCGGTAAGAGCGAAAGGAAGGACCGAGAGTCTACCCGGTAAGTGAGTGCGACGACTCTTACCACGGTTAGCGCTTACCGGCTAAATTGTAGCATACGATGTCATTTTGGTGGACTAAAATCTTACCCGAAAAGTAGGTGATAGTGTTGAATTTTACCGATAAGCACCTACCCGGCTAAGTGATTAGATAAACGGCCCCTAAACTTTACTTTTTGTCATTAATGTTTGTAATTTTAAGGGATATATTCCTTAAACTTTAAAAACTCAGATTTAATCCCTTCCGTTTCGTTTGTCATTTTATATAGGTTTTGGTCCTCCTTCTAATGGTCGTTTATTTTATCTGTCAAATCCAATTAAATGAGATGTGTTTTAGTTTTTTTAACCATTAGTCTTTTAAGTCCATCACCACTCGGTTAAATGAGAGATGTTTAAGTTATCTTGAAAGATTTATAATAACTAAAATACTTCTAATTTAACAGAAAAAAATTAAAAGTTGTTAGAGGAGTGAACAAAGATCATTATAAAATGACAAAAACGAGAGTGATTAAATACGAGTTTTCAAAGTTTAGAACGATATCCGTTGAGATTGACAAGTGACAGAGACCAAAAGTGATGTTTACTCCATTTTTGGATTTATAAATTTTTTTTGTTGAATATTTTTGAATTTTTAATAAATCTTATTTTAATTTATTTATTTTGAAAAAACAAGATAATTAGATGATGAGAAACGTTTTAAGAGGTTCCTAAATATTTTTGAGAAGTTACTTAATTGTTTTTAACTTTAATTGAATAATTATTTGATTGACTTGTCTTAACCGTTGGTGTATAATATGTCTTTTAGACAATCAATCCTAATTCTTTGGTATTTATGTCTTTACCAGTCAAGAAATCATCAAGAAAATTGATTGAATAGTATTTTTTTCACAAAATAATTCACCTTTTAGTCATTGTTCTCCTACTCGTAACAAAAATATCACTACTTCACAAGTGTCTAGGTCACAACTTGTGGAGAGGCCAATTTTCCATAAATGCCACATGGCGAGGGGCGTTTGATTCATTTAAAGGAATCGGAATGGAAATGAAAATAGAAATGAGGGAGAATGGAAATAGAAATGAGCATTCCATTGATGTTGTTTGGTTAAACCAATATAATTAATAAAAAATTGTTTTATATTATATTTTTAATACAAATATGTGACGTCTGATGTTGAAAATAAAAAATATTTTTCATTCAACATTGAGAATGAAGGGACGCATGAGAAAAAATGACTGAGTGAGAATAAAATTTTCAATTCCCCCAATGTGGTCAGGATTGGAAATTAATGGGTTTTGGGATAATGAGCTCATTATATTATATCTAACCAAACAATAGTTTTTATTATCATTCTTATTTCTTACCCCACAATACCCCATTATCCCCAACCAAACACCCCTGAGATGGTATGAGTTGAGCCACCTCCACAAGTGGTATGAGACGAGCCAGCCACCTACACAATGGCACGACCACGACATAAGCTAACATGGTAAAAAAAAACTGCAAATAATCTAAGTTTTAACCTTTTACTTTTTGAGGTCATCCGTACCCCAGGTTCAAACCTTTTGAACTCTCTGCGCCACATCAGCGCCACATCAGCTTTCCACTTTGAACCCTCTTGAACCTTTTTGAACCCACAAATCCCGTACCCCAATCTTTTGAACCTCTTGAACCCACATGCCACCTCATCTAATTTTTTAATAAAAAATCATAACATTCATAAAAATAAAAATAAAATTACAAAATAAAAATAAAATTTCAAAATAAAATTAAAAATTACAAAATAAAATTAAAAATTACAAAATATTAAAAATCTACTCGTCGTCGTTGTTGGGAAGTCGGATACGCCAAATATGTTCGACCAAATCCGACCGAAGGTTATTATGAGTTTCTCGGTTTTTGACTTCTCGAACATTTGTCGCGCGTTGTGCCTCAATGATTTGTGTTTCATCCGCTACCACGGCGTTTCCATCGGCACAAATGGCATGGCCTTCGTCTTCGAGTATCATATTGTGTAATATGAGACAAGCGTACATAATATTCGCCAATTAATTCTTATGCCATCCGCGTGCCGGGTACTTAAGTATATGCCAACGTTGTTTAAGCACGCTAAAAGCTCGTTCAACATTTTTACGTGCCGATTCTTGTGCGGCCTTGAACTTTATTCGTTTAGCATCATGTGGGCACGTAAACGCTTTTGTTAGGACAACCTTAGGGGGGGTAAAGGTTGTATTTAAAAATATTTCACAAATAAAAATTCTCTTATCAAAATCAACAACAAATATTGCATGCACAACAAATATACAAATAAAATTGAGTGCACAACGGGAATATAAAGAGATAGGGGTAGAGAATATTGATACCGACACCGAGATTTAAAGTGGTTCACCACCAACTGGCTGGCTAGTCCACTTGCCGAGACATTTCTCGACACACTGATTCACTATAAGTGTTCTTTATGGTAGAACACAAACCTTGATACAATGATAATAAAATCTCTTGCTTTTGCTCGAGAACGTGAATCACTCACACTATTCAAATACTTACAAGAGAATATATCTCACAATATTAATCACTCTTGTATAAGTATAACACTTGGATCTTTGAGGGTTTGATCACTCAAAAAATATATTGAATAAGTGATGGGTGTAGCTGGTAGTTTCTCCAAGAGATAGATTTTTCAATTATGTATTGTGTTTCATGGAGTTGAGAAGCTGCATGTATATATACTTGGAGCAGCAACGGTCGAGAGGGTGCCGCGGTATACCGCCTATATGGGCGCGGTATACCGCCCAGAAAAAGCTGACATAAAGAAGTCAACCTGCAAAAGCAACCTGCAGCACTTGCAGCAGAGCCGCGGTATACCGCCATACACCACGCGGTATACCGCCTGAAAAAGGTGGCTGACAGCAGGAAGGTCAACCTGCAAGAACCTGCCATACGTAACAGAGCCGCGGTATACCGCCATACACCACGCGGTATACCGCCTGAAAAAGTAGCTCGGCGCCAGAGAGGAGTCACATCGATTGTTGAAAGACCATAGCTAAAAATAGTATCTGAATTCTTTTTGCATTATTCCAAAAGAGTCAACAATTATTCTTTTGGCTTAAAATTAAATAATACATTTCTAAATTAATTTAAATCAAAGATTTAGTTTAGTTTAAAAATAGTGTTGGGTTAGGTTTTTGAAATATCCAAGTGGTATATTATTTTAGGGTGTTTATTATTATGAGATATATGATGACGTAAACACCAGTCTTGGACTCTTCAGATAAAATCTTCATGTTGTCCAATTAACTGCACACTTGGATAAAATTGTTAGAAAAACAATAATACGGTGTGTTTGTAATCATCAAAATAAATATATAAAATATATAGAGATGTGGTACACTTGCACCAACAATCTCCCCCTTTTTGATGATGACAAACACAACCGCTAAACACGAGAGCATACTCGGTTTCTCTCCCCCTTTTGTCGAAGCAAAAAGGGTTAAGAAGGTCGCTTATGCTCCCCCTCAAAATATGCATATAATTGAGAGTAGCATTATCTCATGGGTTATACTCAAGCATGCCTAAACCAAGTCTTAATTTAAAGAACGATTTTTTGTTTAGGGCTTTAGTAAAAATATCGGCCAAATTGTCTTCGGAATCAACTTTTTCAAGCACGATGTGGCCTTTTTGAACATTATCTCGTAGAAAATGATGTCGCAACTCAATATGTTTGGTACGAGAATGTAAAACGGGATTTTTACTTAGGTTTATGGCACTTGAGTTATCACACATAATTGGAATTTTGGATTGACGTACCTCAAAGTCGGTAAGTGTGTGCTTCATCCATAGAACTTGAGCACACGCTCTCGCGACGGCTACATATTCCGCTTCGGTAGTGGATAAGGCTACGGAATGTTGTTTCTTGGAAAACCAAGACACAAGCGAGAGACCTATAAAGGCACATACTCCACTAGTGCTTTTTCGATCAACCATCGAGCCACCAAGATCGGAATCGGTGAAGCATGTTACTTCTAGCTCGGGTTGTTTTGGATACCATAGTCCAAGATTCGTAGTCCCTCTAAGATATCTAAAAATACGCTTGACGGCTTCATAGTGAGATTGTTTAGGCGAAGATTGAAAGCGAGCACATAAACACACACTATACATGATATCAGGTCTACTAGCAGTTAAATACAATAAGCTACCAATCATGCCACGATAAATCTTTTCATTAAAATCGGTTCCCTCTTCGTCACTAGATAATTTTAGATTGGTGGTCATCGGAGTTTCAACAGGTTTGACATTTTCAAAATTAAACTTTTTCAGCATGTCTTTACAGTATTTTGATTGACTTATAAAGGTACCATTTTCACTTTGTTTTATTTGCAATCCTAAGAAGAATTTTAATTCTCCCATCATGCTCATTTCAAATTCATTAGTCATTTTTGTAGCAAATTCATTACAAAGATTTTCATTTGTAGAACCAAAGATAATATCATCAACATACACTTGCACAACCACAATATCATTTTGAGCATATTTGACAAACAAAGTATTATCTATTTTACCCATAATATAACCACTTGTAATTAAAAAGGATTTTAATCTATCATACCACGCACGCGGAGCTTGCTTTAAACCATAAAGCGCCTTTTTTAATTTATAAACATGCGTCGGATTTTCAAAATTTTCAAAGCCGGGAGGTTGGGAAACATATACCTCCTCATTTATAAAACCATTTAGGAAAGCACTTTTGACATCCATTTGATATAATTTAAAATTTTTAGCATTCGCAAAAGCGAGAAGCATTCGAATAGACTCTAACCTTGCAACTGGTGCAAAGGTTTCATCATAATCGATACCTTCTTGTTGATTGTACCCCTTGGCAACTAAACGTGCCTTGTTTCGGGTGACTTCACCGTTTTCGTCTACCTTGTTACGAAAGACCCATCGTGTGCCAATAATGGTTTGACCGCTAGGGCAAGGAACTAAGTCCCACACATCATTCCTAGTAAACTGGTTTAACTCTTCTTGCATGGCCATTATCCAATCCTCATCACCTAAAGCTTCTTCTATGTTTTTAGGTTCTATGGCTGAGATAAAGGCGTGAAAGGCACAAAGGGTATGGATTTGTGATCTAGTCGTTCTTTGGTTTAGGTCACCTATGATTTGATCTACGGGATGGCCTCTAGATGTTCTAAGGTTAGGATCATCTACTCCTTGTGGAACATAACATGGAGGGGCATCACTAGATTCTACATTGTTTGTAAGAGATTGGGTTCCTAAGTCCAAGGTTCTAATATGTTGGGCTAATGCATCTCCTTCACAACCATTATCATTTACTAAGGGTGCACTAGGTTTAGGAGGACTTTCATCAAAGCTTACATTTAGGGATTCTTCTACAACCATGGTCTCTTTATTAAGGACTCTATAGGCTTTGCTATTCCAAGAATAACCAAGGAATACTCCCTCATAGGCTTTTGGGTCAAATTTGGTCAAATAAGATTTGGTATCTAAAATAAAACATTTACAACCAAATACCTTAAGATGGGCTAAGGAAGGCTTTCTACCACGTAGGATCTCATAAGGGGTCTTATTTAGGATACTCCTAATTAGCACACGATTGAGGACATAGGTCGCGGTAGCTACGGCATCACACCAAAACTTTTGGGGAACTTGATGTTCATTGAGCATTGTCCTACTCATTTCTTGTAGGGTTCTATTTTTCCTCTCCACAACCCCATTAGATTGAGGAGTGCGAGGAGCAGAAAAATTGTGCGTTATACCATATTTGTCGCAAAACGCACCAAATTGAGTTTCATTATCGAATTCGCGTCCATGGTCCGTACGAATCGAAACAATCGTGCAACCTTGTTGGTTTTGAATTCGTTTTCCCAAAATCTTAAATTTTTCAAAAGCTTCATTTTTATGTTTTAAAAACAAAGTCCACGTATATCGGGAAAAATCATCTACAATTACTAGAGTGTTATAATTTCCTCCAAAACTTTGAATGGCCATAGGGCCAAAAAGATCCATGTGTAAAAGTTCTAAAACTCTTTTAGTTGAAATCACATTTTTTGATTTATGAGAAACATGAGTTTGTTTGCCGACACGACATGCATCACAAAAATGATTATCAAATTTTAATTTTGGAAGGTTACTCACAAGCTCCTTATTTTTCAAATTTTGAATTAATCTAAGGTTAGCGTGACCTAAACGTCTATGCCACAAGGTCGAATTATCATATACGGAAGATAAACAAACATTTTTATTTACATCAGTTTTACAAACATAAAGATTTCCTTTTATAACCCCATTCAAAAGAACTTTACCATTTTTCAGAATTTTGCAAGAGTCTTCTTCAAAAACAACAATTATACCATTTTTGCACAGTTGACGAACACTTAGCAAGTTAAATTTCAAATTATCAACATGCGTAACATCTAAAAATGTAACATTGTTGCAAGAAATTGTACCTTTCCCAATTACCTTTCCTTTGGAGTTTCCTCCAAAAATTACTAGTCCACCATCACATGACTCATATGATGAAAAAAGATTATGGTTTCCGGTCATGTGACGTGTGCATCCACTATCAAGAATCCAATCCATATCAAGATTTATCTACAACATTTAAAGTACAACTTTTATGGTCCCCACATCTTATGGGTCCTTTGGAAGTTAGCATAGAAAACCACATATAATAATAAATATATTTTCACAAAAAATATACAGACAAGAAAATTATTTACTCAACCCTTTTCGGTAGCTCTACTTGGAAGCGACCAGGAAAGACGGTGAGGGTGGTAAGCGCGAAGGCACTTTAAAAACCGACCTCATTAGAATTCGAAGAATTCGCCTTTATCTTTCCTAGACACCGTATCCAAATAGGTGAGCCTATTCGGAGTTGATTCATAATTTTCAAACACAGAATATATATATATATATGTATATAATATATATATACAAAAAAAAAATAATTTAAAACCATAAACGCATGCCACCGGGATTATCAACACTAAAGGAGCCTTTAGGAATCCACTTTGGTACCATTTTAATTTTACGATCATATTTATCAAAGACGTAAAAAGGAGCATGCATATTCACACTATTTTTTGGTCTAGAAAATTTACTATTATACATGCATGCATAAGATTTCCTAGACTTATAATTCACATTATTTATGTTGGACATATATGAGGATTTTTGCACATACGGTTTTCTCATTTCAACATTTTTAGGTGGTTCACAATATCTTTTGATAGGCATACATAAGCACTTATCTTTACACGTATCGGAACCAACGCCTTTTCTACAATTAGTGCTATTTGACATATTTAACATTTTAAGCACTTTCTCATTGCTACTTTGAAAGGCATGTGCTAACAAATTATCTTTTTCATGTTTATCACATTTTTCTTTTAAACATGCATTTTCCTTTTTAAGCACATCACAATTAGCACATAAATCATTTTCAACTATTCTTTTCTCAAGGCATGCAATTTCTTTATTTAAAATGTCACAAGAATTGCAAACATATTTTTCACTTAATTTATTTTCTAAATTTATGATTTTTTCATTATCGCATGCAATTTTTTGTTTGCTATCATGAATTTCCTTTTTACTTAATAATAATTCTTCCTTTAATTTTGCGTTCTCATCTTTATAATTATTTGTAAGCATAACCATTTTTTGAAAGGCATCATTTAACATATCAAGATCATCATCATCATTACATTCATCATCGCTAGAGTAATTTGAGTAACACGAGTTTACCTCATCGTCGCTTTCCGCCATGAGACAAATGGCTTCATACTCATTTTCATCTTCACTTGCGCTCCACGCGCCTCCAACGAAGGCTTTCTCCTTCTTGATTTTAGGTTTATTTCTTTTTGGACACTCGTTGGCATAGTGATCCTTGTCTCCACATGAGTAGCAAAAGCCCTTCTTTTTCTTGGCTTCTTCATCATCACTTGATTCGCCATTTTTATTTATTTTGTCGTTCCGTTTATGGAACTTTCGGCTTCGGTTTTCTCCACCACGGCGATAATCTCCTTTTCTTTGAAACCTATCATTTCTTGAAAACTTTTTGTTAGCTAAAAATTTAGAAAAATTTCTTACCAACATGGCTACATCGTCAAGATGTTCGGGTTGATCCTTTGAGGAGCTAGCTTTCTCCTTCTTTTTCTTCTTCTCCTTCTCGTCACTTGAAGTTGAAGCTTTAAGCGCCAAAGATTTCTTTTTATCATGCTCCCGATCTTTGTTCCTTTTTAGTGCAATTTCATGCACTTTGAGATTTCCAATGAGATCATCTAATTTCATCATTGAGAGGTCACGGGAGTCTTCCAAGGATGTGATTTTCGGCATCCACTCCGGAGGAAGCGCTCGAAGAATTTTTCGCACGTAATCTTCGTTAGGATATGTTCTACCAAGACCTTTCAAGCTCACCATGATAAGGTTAAAACGTTTAAACATTGAGTCGATTGACTCATCTTTTAACATCTCAAACATTTCATAATCATGTACAAGAATATTTATTTTTGAGCTTTTGACTTGAGAATTTCCTCTATGAGTATTATTTAGATTTTCCCAAATATCGTGAGCAGTTTCACAAGAATAAACACGTTCAATCTCATCTTTAGTAAGTGCCGAAAAAAGAATATTTTTAGCTTCAAAATTTAAGCAAACCCAAGCATCCTCAGCGGCGGACCATTCCGCTACTGGTTTTTCACTAATTACTCCATCTTTGGTTTTGGTGGGTTTATAATCTCCATTTTTAATAATGTCCCAAATTTTTCGACTTTTGCCACGAACGTAGCATTCAAAAAGATTTGCCCAAAGACCAAAATTTTCGGTGTCAATTTGCGGAATCTTTGTAGAAATAATTCCCTCAGAGGTTGCCATTTAAAATACAAGAACAAGTTTTTAAAAAGCACAAATATTTTTAAAGAAACTTGCAACCCGCTCTGATACCAATTGTTAGGACAACCTTAGGGGGGGTAAAGGTTGTATTTAAAAATATTTCACAAATAAAAATTCTCTTATCAAAATCAACAACAAATATTGCATGCACAACAAATATACAAATAAAATTGAGTGCACAACGGGAATATAAAGAGATAGGGGTAGAGAATATTGATACCGACACCGAGATTTAAAGTGGTTCACCACCAACTGGCTGGCTAGTCCACTTGCCGAGACACTTCTCGACACACTGATTCACTATAAGTGTTCTTTATGGTAGAACACAAACCTTGATACAATGATAATAAAATCTCTTGCTTTTGCTCGAGAACGTGAATCACTCACACTATTCAAATACTTACAAGAGAATATATCTCACAATATTAATCACTCTTGTATAAGTATAACACTTGGATCTTTGAGGGTTTGATCACTCAAAAAATATATTGAATAAGTGATGGGTGTAGCTGGTAGTTTCTCCAAGAGATAGATTTTTCAATTATGTATTGTGTTTCATGGAGTTGAGAAGCTGCATGTATATATACTTGGAGCAGCAACGGTCGAGAGGGTGCCGCGGTATACCGCCTATATGGGCGCGGTATACCGCCCAGAAAAAGCTGACATAAAGAAGTCAACCTGCAAAAGCAACCTGCAGCACTTGCAGCAGAGCCGCGGTATACCGCCATACACCACGCGGTATACCGCCTGAAAAAGGTGGCTGACAGCAGGAAGGTCAACCTGCAAGAACCTGCCATACGTAACAGAGCCGCGGTATACCGCCATACACCACGCGGTATACCGCCTGAAAAAGTAGCTCGGCGCCAGAGAGGAGTCACATCGATTGTTGAAAGACCATAGCTAAAAATAGTATCTGAATTCTTTTTGCATTATTCCAAAAGAGTCAACAATTATTCTTTTGGCTTAAAATTAAATAATACATTTCTAAATTAATTTAAATCAAAGATTTAGTTTAGTTTAAAAATAGTGTTGGGTTAGGTTTTTGAAATATCCAAGTGGTATATTATTTTAGGGTGTTTATTATTATGAGATATATGATGACGTAAACACCAGTCTTGGACTCTTCAGATAAAATCTTCATGTTGTCCAATTAACTGCACACTTGGATAAAATTGTTAGAAAAACAATAATACGGTGTGTTTGTAATCATCAAAATAAATATATAAAATATATAGAGATGTGGTACACTTGCACCAACAGCTTTTACAAAAGTAGCCCATTCCGGGTATATCCCATCCGTTAGATAATATCCGTTCTTGTAGATGACTCCATTAACCTCAAAAGGACACTCGGGTGCTTTTCCGTCATAGACATCGTTGAGGATGGGCGACTGATTGAGAACATTGATGTTGTTGTTGGAACCGGCAACACCAAAGAATGCGTGCCAGAACCATAGATCTTGGGAGGCCACCGCTTCTAGCATGATTGTCGGATGTTCATGATCACCTCTCATGAATTGACCTCGCCATGCGTTCGGACAATTTGCCCACGACCAATGGAGAGCCGTTGCCAAACATAACCGTTGGAATAAAAAAAATGGAGAAAGCTTCGGGTATGAGCGGGGTGGGGAACCCGAAGGCCGAACCCGCTGGCCTAACCCGCTTGAACCCGCCCCTCCCGTACCCCTTACCCGCCTACCCGCCGAGCCACCTGACGTGAACCCGAGCCCGAGCCCGCTCGAGTACGGATGGCCTGAGAGGTTGGGACGTTGGGTTTCTACGGGTAATACGTAGGCTGTTAGGCCATTGACCTTTAGGTACCTTGCATTTATTTCAACCAACCAAACAACTTTTAGAAAAGAGAAAATTATTACAATCATGTTATGTCATCAATTATTTAATGTAATTTATTTGTTTCAACTTCATTTTGGTCGGAATCAATTAGTACCAAAGTTACCTTTGAAATTGAAACGAACAAAACCAAACCTATTAACTTTGATTCGCGAGATGTGCTAAGACCATGAGTACCGCTTCCTATCATACCCTCTGAACCCTGATGTCACCTTAGCGCCACATCAGTTTTTCTCTTTCCTACCCTCCTTACTCTAAAGTGGAGTACCGCTTCCTATCATACCCTCTGAACCCACCCTTTACCCGCGACCCACCCTTCCTATCATAAAAAAAAATTAGGCGGGTTCCCGAACCCACCCTTTACCCGCGACCCACCTACCCGCCCTACCCGTACCGTCTACCCGTGGTACCCGCGCCCTACCCGATGTGAACCCGCCGTGGTATCCGAAGGTGGTACGCACGACCTAACTGTAAACGTGTTTTAAATGACTTGAGACCTAGAATGACAGTGAGGTCAAGTATCAAGCTTTACGAGGCACGAGGAGGTTATATCATTTTTCAAAGTGTGATCTGTGACGGAAAATCTTTATATCTCTCACACACACACACATATATATATATATATACACGCTTGTTTTTCATTAGTATCCGACGAGTCGATAATAAATAATTTAAATCAAGTTATACACTTGAAATTAACAAGGTAAGAAAAATCAAATATTATTATATAAAACTGTATATTAATTAAACCAAATATCATTATATAAAAATGTACATTAATAGGCTATTATTATATATGAGAGACTTAGGGGCCGTTTAACTAATCACTTACCCGGGTAAGTGCTTACCGGTAAAATTTAACACTATCGCTTACTTCCCGGGTAAGATTTTAGTCCACCAAAATGGCGTCGTATGCAACAATTTAGCCGGTAAGCGCTAACCGTGGTAAGAGTCGTCGCACTCACTTACCGGGTAAGACTCTCGGTCCTTGCTTTCGACTCTCGGTCTTTGCTTCCGCTCTTACCGGATAAGATTCTTGGTCCTAGCCATATTCATCCGGTAAGCTATGTGACTTGGTAAACACTTACCCGGGTAAGCGTTTTGTAAACGACCCCTTAATATGTGCATGAGACATGAGTCTTGAACTATCTATCGGTACAAAACGTTTTTAAAACACTAGTGTCTAGTTGTATTTGCAAATCTTCTTGTGAGAGGGATGTCGCCATGCGAGACATTGTGGGACTTTTGGTTTGAGGTGAACAATTTGTTTATGTTGTATTATGTTTATTTTATATATTTTAACCAAAAATAATATCGTTTTTATCACTAGACATTATGTAATCACAAAATGTTATGTTGGTTTGACTGAGATAAATAATATCAATTAAAAAGTTGAATGGTATATTCCATGTCTTTTTTTCCTTTATATTTTATTCATACAAATGGTTCTCGAGTTAATAAGAGCATTTCCAATATATTATCAAAAATAAAAAAATGGAGATTTTGCTCAAAAAAATTCTCCAAAATCTTTCTTCAAAAGAGTGAGATAACAGAGAGTGTGTAAGATTCTCTGAAGAATTTCTCAAAAATAATTATAACGAGAGAGAAATATATTCACAACTAATATACATTGACATTAAATTTTTAGAGAATTGTTTTTTAATATATTCCCGCCACTAAGATAATTTGATAAAAAATAATTTATATCTTAAGAATATAATGAATGTTATAATCTTTAAAATGGATAATTTATTGTAGTTGAGTGTATTTTAGTTTTAGAGATTTTGAATTTTCGTTCTCTATTTTAGAAAAATATTATAGAATCTTTTGTAGATACTATGAGGGTGCGTTTGGTATCACGACATGGCATGACACGATAAGACATGACATGACATAATAATTGTCCAGCGTTTGATAAGACATAACTAAACTGGACAGAATATGACCGATTAAATAACCAATTTACCCTTAGTGAGTTGTTTAATGTTTTTTTTACCAAATAAAAAATCAAATTGAAAATTAACAAGTCATATTTAAACATACAAAAACATCAAACATTAATATTGATAAAATAACTCAAATTTATAAATCAAACAACGTAAGCAACTTTTTACCAACAAACAAGCCATAAAAACAAATGTTCAAATGTTTACAATTGTGTAGCAAAATACTTAAACACAAAAGTTTAATGTTCACGATTGTGTAGTAAGGGTGTGTTTGGTACATTGAACAAAACATGACAGAACAGAACATGGATCATTGTCCTACGTTTGGCAGAACTTTAATGTGGAACAGACAGAACAGAGTGGAACAAAGTGGAACAGGCTTGTTCCACCCCCACCCCATAGAACTAGGTGGAACAGACTTATGTTTTACCAATTTAACCTCAAAATAAAATCTAATTCTCTTTAAAACATCAAATACACATTTTATTGTATATTTTATTCATTCTTTATATTTTATTTATTGTATTTTATCTAATGTTATCTATTCTATTATGTCCAGTTCTGTCTACTAAGCGTTGAACAACTTTTATGTCATGTTCTGTCATGTTATTGGGTCATCAAAGATTTGAAGATGACCTCATGATCTCCTTACATACTTTGAAAAACATTTTTCATACTTAGAGAAATTTTGGATGGTTCTTTGTAATGGCTTGTACAAGATAGCAAATGTTTGGTGAAGTCAAAGATCAACCAAAGTCAAGATTGAAGATTCTCTCATTGTGGAAGTGAAAGATCTTTTCTCAACACATAATAGTCCACCGATTGTCTCCATGAAGATCGGTGAGATCCCAAACAGGAGATTTTCCCCTTATCTCCTTGCCATGAAGATCTTCATCATAAGAGGTAAAGTTGGCCATCTCACCGATTGTCCCCATGAAAATCGGTGGGATCCTCAAAGTTGGAGGATTCTCTCATGACATCACTCCTAAGAAGACTTCCACCTACCTTGTCCATGACAAGTCGGTGGGGTTCTCAAATAGGAGGATCCTCCCTTGTGTCCATGCTAAAAGGTTTTCTCTTCAATGATAGAATGTCTGGGTATGGAAGAAAAATGTTCTTTTGTTCTTTTCCCCATTCTTATATATTGTCACCATGAAACATTTCTAACATTATATGAAAAGACACATCAACTTTTTAGACCAATCTCTTGATGACAAGTGTCTTAAGCATTTAATGCTCATCACACTATATAAAGATGAAGACTTCTCCATGCAGAACAACACTTACAACTCTTGAAGTTTACTTTGTGCTCAAGACATTCTGCTCCTTTCTCTCTTTGAACTTTATATCTTTCAATCTTTGTGTTTTTGAAGTTGTTTAGTTTTCAGTATTACTTTGTGAAGATTGTTAGAATAGATTTTATCTGTTCTTTCCGTAACAATCTAATTATTCTATGTGTTCTATGTGTAATTCTTGATTTGAATATTTTCAATAAAAGAATTAATTAAAGTGAAAAAAATTGTGTGTTGTATTCAACCCCCCTTCTACAATACATGTTCCTGTTCTTGTAAGCCATCTGGGTAAGAATTAATTTCAGAGCAGAAAGTTTAATTTCAATAAACTTGATCTGCAATGACTGCTTCTTCTTCAAAAAATGAAGCTTTCTCTCAAAACATTTTTTCTGAAAACGGCTCTATAGCCAAACCTCCCAAGTTTAACCCCAACAACGTTTCTTTGTGGAAAAGCCGGATGATGCTTTTCATGGAAGGAGTGGATAGTATATATCCAACCATTCTCAGTGAGGGACCCATAGTCCCTAGAGTCTGGTCTCGCTATGAAACCAAGAAATCCGGTAAGAAAGTTGTTGACAAAGATGATTCTGATGATTCCTCTGATGAAGAAAAATCTGCTGCTAATGGTCGTTACATTCCTAAGAATCCTAAGAAATATACTGATGAAGAAAAACGTCTTGTGTCTCTTGATTCTAAAGTCAGAACTATCATTGCTCTCTCTCTCTTCCTGATGAAGTGTACCACTCTCTGGTAAATCTCTCTACTGCCAAAGAGATGTAGTTCACTCTGTGTGTTTTATACGAAGGTATAAATGAAGTTAAAAAGAGCAGAAAGATTGCTCTTATTAGAAAATATGAACTCTTTTTTTATGAGAAAGGAGAATCTCTCTCCAACTACTATAACCGCTTTAACAGTCTTCTTATTGACTTAAGGCTGTTAAGTAGAGTATATGACAATGAGGAAATCTTGTGCAAGTTTATGGACTGTCTTCCTGATTTTTGGGAAAACATATGTACTTGTATAAAGACAACCAAGGATCTTGATCATATGCCTCTCACTTCTCTTTATGGAACTCTTTTCAACTATGAGCAGACTAAGCTGCAAAGGAAGTCTGTCATCACAGATATAAAGGGCTCTTCCATAGCTTTCCTAAGTGACTCTTCCAAAAGAACTAAGTGTATTCCAAGAATCACCTACCCATCTGACTCTGACCATGATAGTCAAGAAGATCCCAATGACCATTCGGAGGCATATCTTAGTGATGTTGAGGATGAATGTGAGGAAACTTCAGTTGACAAATTATCTGATGAAATGGCCATGTTGGATGGGTATTCTAAATCCAGATCTCACCATCTTTCTGGAAAATCTAAGTTTGGTACTAAATCATCCTCTTCTCTCTCCAAACACTCTTCTTTGGACAAATCTAATGAGGAATGTTTTAACTGTGGTAAAAAGGGTCATTTTGCTTCTGAGTGTAGAAGTAAACAGCTTGAAAGACCCAGAACTGCTTCCTCAGGTCGATTCTCCTCAAAGTCGGGAAGATCCAAATTTGATTCCTAAAAGTTCAACCAGCCTCTCTCTTCTGCAAATTCTGACCGGACTGAAAGATACAAAGAAAAATACAAGAGAGAAAAGGAAAGAAATTAAAGACTTGTCAGAAGAGGAAAGGGTTTGCGTGCTAAAACTCATGATTTGGCAGATGAACCCACATCTGAACGCGAGAATGACACCTCAAATGTCTGTTTCATGGCCAAGATATGTGACATGGATGATCCAGAAGGCCACACCCTCTCAACTGCTATTGTATCAGCTAAGTGCTTCTCCTCCTCATCACAGGTGCATCCATTTCTATATCTTTCTGATGCTGAAAAGGTTGAAGCATTTGATTCTTTAACCATTGATCTTTTTTATGCTAAAACTTCTAAAATAAAGGCAAATGCTCAAATAAAATCTCTTTCCTCTCAACTTCAAACATGTCTCTCCCAACTTGATCAGTTTGACAAAGTTAAGGCTGAGCTTGAAGATCTAAAATCCATCAACTTTATTCTTGCCAAGGAGAAAAACAAAATATTTTAAACGTTTTCAAAAGGAGCAGGAAATTATGAGAAAATAGACCAGTTCTTCCAAAAATCTGGAAAAGATTTTCCAAGATCAGATTTCGTGTAATGACAAAACTGGTTTAGGCTTTCGAAAAAACGGAAACTGATCAATCTTCAAAATCTCATGCTTCCACCTCATGTGCTTCACCTACTTTTTGTGAAACTTCCAATTCTAATTCTATTGAGTCTATGTCCATGAATTCTGCCGATTCATCTGAAGATTTAAAATTTGGAATTTTTTAAAGGCAAAAGATCCAATTTCCTTTCCAAAGGAAAAGACTCAAGATTCCAATGATTCTTCCACACTTATCCATGACTTTCAAAAATTATTGACTTTAGATGATGCATCATCCTCTTCCAACTCAAACAAAATCTTTTCTAACTCTGAAAAAGGCAAGTCTCTGGGTGCCGATTCTTCCTTAAAAAGAAATCCTCCAAATTTTTCTAAAATTACCTATGTGACTTCTCCTACCGATTTTCTTCCTCGATATGTGAGCCTCAAAATGTCCAATTCAAAGGAAAAGATTTATGTCCTCCCAAATTTTGAAAAAGGAATTTTAGGTGTTGCACCCCAATTCTTTGTTACCTCAACAAAATCTTTGAAGATAACCAAAAGGGGCAAAAGTAAGGAAAAATATCAAGATTCTAAAAAGAACTTTCTTTATAGAAAATGTTATATCTGTGGTGATGTTTCTCATTTTGCCAAAGACTGTCCGAAAGAAATAATTGACCTGAGTGACACCAATTCTTTTCCTTCAACATCTAACCCAAAAGGACCCACTACCAAATGGGTACCTAGGAAATAAATTCTTTGTGATTGCAGATTTTGAGCTGGACAGATGGATCTATGTAGACAAATATAAAAGTGAGAAAATTGAAGAAATCATCAAGATCATTATGCAATCTGAAGTGTCAAAATGGTGAACTATTAGATCTCCTTGTATTGAAAAACCTTCCTATTGGCACACTCACTAGTGTCAACCTCTTCTCTACTGACACCTTACATCTCCCATCACTCTCTATATCACCTACACCCCATTTCCCACCATACCTCTCACCCTACCTTTTCTCATCCATCCCACCACATACATTATCCCAACCTCATTTCTTTATCATCTTACCATCCATCTTGCTCTCCCCCTTCTCTCACAACCTCTATCAACCAACTTCATCAGTTTCTTTCACTCATATTCCTCCATCTCAAAACATTTCTGATCAACATGATTCTCCACATACTGATCTACCTTAAAAAAATATTATGACCATCGGTGTGACTCCCACCGAAATCTCTCCTACACCCTTCTCCAATAAACCTCCATCGGTGAGATACTCCATCTCACCAAAACTCTCCCTCTCACCAGAACCAACTTTCTACGTGCCACCCTCTCAACCCATCCCTTCTTCCATCATATGTCATCCTTGGTCACCAACCCCAACTCTCCTTTTCCTAAAACCCACCTACTACAAACTCTTCTGCAGATGTCATCCCAAATCCTCAAACTCATCCTTTTTGGGTCGTCAAAAATTGGAAGATGGAATATCAATCTTTTCTTCATTTTGAAGATTTTCTCCATGATGTCAAAAACTTGGTACATGCGAAATATGTGTTTTAATCGCAGTGGGTTGCAAACTGTCCACAGTGGGAAGTGCAAGTGTACACTGTCCACTATGATCGTCACAACAAGTAATAGTTGGTTAAATACCAGAATCGAATCCACAGAGACTGGGCAATCAAAACAATACGGTTCTCATGAGCTCCTTTTACAGGTTTCAATAACAGAAGAAGCAATATTTTGGTTTGTTCGGCGAAATAGCTATTTTAACGACTTTACTAAAGATTTAAAATGAGGAATGTAGGTTAGATTTTCCCTAGATTTTATATTAAATACCTGATCCTAAAAAGTGATCCTTGTACTCGAGGTAGGCATTTTCGCTAGAAAAGCCCGGTTACAACATACTCACACCATTAGGTAAAAATCCCATACTCTTAGTATTTATTGTTTCGTCAATGGTAATATCAAAATGGACATTTTCAGGCCTCGATGGAATGTGTAGAGACAAATACTCTAAGTGTTTTAAATACACCAACTAGCTTGCCTACTACTCCACTGGGTTGAGATTAGCTCACTGTGCCGACCTCACTATCGCAAGTGTCATAAGAATTCTTTCGAATCCCCTAGCATCATTCAAGCTCGTGTCACTGCGTTCTACTTATTTCTAAGTCAAGAACTAGACTTTAGATCCTTGCAAGTGATCGGCTTGTTCGCATCCTTGGGTAATAAGCGAGAGTGAATGACCAAAACAATAAATATTCCAAGTATAAAGATTACTCAAGCATTTTTAATAAAATCCAGGTACTTCTCTTTCCTACATCCCAAGGGATGTTTAGCCTAACATTTCCGAAGTAAAGAAAATAAAAGATGAAGAGATGAACATAAATAAACTAAAAGTGACTTGTATTAAAAACTGCAGTGGGGAACGAAGGTACGTCACTGCCACTGATTACGAGAAACTAGCGATTACACTAAGGAAATTAAAATACTGAAAGTTAAAGATAACTACTGCAGTAAATGAGAGAACTGAAGCTATCACTAATGTAGTAGTAGAGATTTTTCTAAAATTAAGCATGTAATAAATGGCACCCAACACCTCCTTTATATACTAGGAGAAAAGGGTTGGGTATTACACAAAAATGGGTTATCTAATGTGTAAGGACTGAAGGATCATGACATAATTCAGCACATTTGGACAATTCTTTTACCCAATTGACCCTTCTCCTAGTCAACTTTAAAGTACCATGGGTGTACTTTTGATGCCATCTTCAAGAAAGATGCTTTGTACTTCTTTATAACAAACCTCTGCCAGCTGAACCTTCCATTCTCCAGCATATTTACATCTCAACTAAGAGTTTCTTTTCTTTTGTCTTCTTCTTCGGCTCGATAGTGGGGATCAGAGTGGGATCCGCAAGTCACTGCTGAAATTTCGTGAAAAAGCAACCAAAAACTACCAAATAATTTATTAAGAACTATGGTTCACTCTTTTTGCTCATTTTTGTGAAATGTACCAAGAATGGGGGGTTTGAGAAGTGAAATGGCTAAAATTGACGAAATAAAATAGAAAATAAAAGGAAATAATAACTCTAAAAATATAGTTATCACAACCTCAAACTTAAACCATTACTTGTCCCCAAGTAATAAAAATAAAGAAAATAAAATAATGCACTTGAGCTTCAGGGACTTACTGACTTCTCACTCTGAATGGGCGTTGATCTCCTTCCACAGATACTTCTTTTGGTTCCCAAATTAAAATTTCACTTTTGTACCTGACGAAATCTTTTCCTTGTTCACGTTTGATCAATAGGACTTTCTTGGGTTCGAAGGATTTGTGGCTTTGAATATTTTCCCAAGGGTTTTGGCAAACAATTCCAAATACGGACCGAAAATCTCGTTTTGAGATTTTTATTTCAAGAAGTGAGTGGTTTGTGTTTTGCATGGGTAAGTTCGTACACTTCAGGCTTTTTATTTGGGTATGGCTATTTTTTGTGAGAGTGGGTATTCTGATGGTCCAGAATAGGCACACCATCTTTTTCTGGGAGTGAACACTTTGATGGTCTAGAAAAGGCACACCATCAATCTTTTGTAGTGACACTCCGTTTTTCTTCTGTTTTTGTATATTTTTATTTGGGAGGGGGTATGGCTTACCCACCTTAAACTTATGACTTCACAGTGTCCCCATTGTGGAAAGACTGGAAGTCACTCTGGAAGTCCCCACCTCAAACTTAAGAGTGCACAGTGTCCCCACTGTGACTTGGAAATTGGTGCGAAGGAGGTGGTTGGGGGTACAGAAAGGTTGTGTTTGGATGTAAAAATGGCCTATATCATTTCAATGTGACAAGTTGAGATTCATACTTACAAAAGGGACCTTTTAAGTCGGAAGCCGAAAGTTGCACCTTGAAATGGAAACAGATCAAAAATCATTCAAACGAGAAGTAAGTTAGTACCCAAAAGCACCTACTAAAAGTAGTAGGGATCCATGCATCATAAACCAAAAGTAAGATAGCAAATTGTCAAGAGCCTAGCTATAGGAAAAATATCAAACAGACATAAAATAAAAATTATTTTTGGGAGCATCAAAAGTGGGAACCATAATCCCAACAAACCATTCAGCGGTTCGGAGTTCCTTGTGGTGAGCTTGCGGCGGAGCCTTCCTCGAAACCATCCTCACTTTCATTTGAGGGGAAAATACCTTCGGGAAATTCAGGTAGTTGTGCGTGCAACTCGGGATCAGCACCGTGTAACATTTGGTTGACAACCGCATCCGTATCCCTTGTATACATCCAGAACGACTCAGTGGCTCGGTTCATATGCTTCTGTTGGGCTTCCATCAGATTGACTTTATAAGTGAGAGCTGTTATTGCTTGCAGAACGACAGTCATGGGGTTACTTGAGCTTCCTGCAGTGGGCTGTCGGAGTGGGGTACTAGTGGATCTCACAATGGGATTGATAGGGTTAGTTTGTTAACCCTATTTTAGCCACTTTTTAGTAGGTTTTGAGTCTGTTTTATTTGCCCAAAGTCTGTAATTAAGTCCTTTTTAGTAGCTTTTTAGCATTTTCTGTGTTTTAGGTGTCAAGCATGATTTAATGGTATAATCTCTGTTTTTGGATCTTATTGGGCCTGTTTTGATTTCAGATTTTGGCTGGACACTACTACGGCAATGCTATAGGAGTTGAGCGCAAAAGGAATGCTGTAGGAGTGCCGCATGATCGAACAGCTGGGCCATTTTTGGGTATCTTATGGAAGAAGCCTCTTTTGATGACAAGGCTGGAGTTGACTTTTTGGAAGGGACATAAAGCTTAATGGGACATCAGTCTTAGTCTCCTTTTAGTTGCTTAATCCCCACTCTTCTCCCCTATATATAGAAGGCTTCTATGCTCTTGTAAAAAAGGCTACTTAGCTAAAAACACAAAAATCTCTCCAAGTGTTTTAGCTTTTGCTCTCTAGATTTATTTACCTCTTAATTTCTGTCTAGTTACCTCTTAATATTCAGATCTGTAGTCACGATTTCAGTAGTTTGTGGTCAAGCTTTCGGTTTCAAGTATTAATCTAAGTGGTTCGAAGTTAAGTTCTTGTGTTTTACTTTCCGATTTTCGCAAGTCTCCAAGTTCTCGATATTTTCTTAGTTACTTACTTAAAATCTCAAGGTTCGTGATTTTTAGTTTGGAGTCCTTCCCTCTAAAAACCGTAACCTTTGGTTGTTTAAGTTAGTGTTTCAAAGTTTTAACGGTTTCAAAGCAACAAGTAGTTTTGTGACGTAACTTGCACGACAAGTTTCCATAACTTGGCGAACAAGTTACCTTGATAGTTTAGTAATTCCGTTTCCTTGCATTCTTAGTTCTTATTATTGTTTTTATTTTCTTGTTGTTGAAATTCCTGTATTTAATTTCTGTCTTTCCATTTCTGTCATTTACATTTCTTGCAATTTAATTTCTGTTTTTCCATTTCTGTCATTTACATTTCTTGCAATTTCCTTTCAGTACTTTCCATTCATGTCATTTACATTTCTTATACCTTTCGAAAGAAGAAATCAAGCCATGAAGGGCTAATCGCCTGAGCTTGGGGTGTAAAGCAAAGTTTAGATGTAAAATATGTGTGAAAGTAAAGAGGTGTATTGAATATAACATTGTATCTAACTATTTATTTCAGGTGATTGATCTTACATTGAAGATTGCATTTAATTAATTGACAACTAATTTTATGTATGAAAATGCATTAACATTCAGTGTTAAGGTTAAGGTTAATTAACTGAAATAATAAAAGAAGACTATAAAGAGTTTTAGTGCCTGACAAGTACTATACTTTTACGGTGTAGGATGGTAACACTGTGTTGTGCTAGGATTCACAAAGTCTAACATAAATGATATTGTATCGATAGCACGTTGACCAGTGTGTACTCTTGGGAGGCCGTTTGAACCGATAGTTGGTGCTGTGGCAGTCCTATAGCACTTGTGCTAGAGGACTGGCTGGATGTTATAATACCTTTTTACTCAATCACTTGTTTTCATCTTTATAGAGCTTTGCACCTATGCTTCTTCTCTAGAATTGATTTTTAGCTGATAACTCAAACCAACCAATCAAACAATCTGTTTTCGAAATTGCCATCTGAAATTAGTTTTTAAAGACTGGACGTTTGAAAGGCTTTCACAAGATTTCCCTGTGGATCGATATCTGGTATTTTACCATTATTACTTGTTACGATACGATAGTAGTTCAAGGTGTATACTTGCACTGAGTCCTATTCTAAGTGAATCTCTAAGGTTGCATAAATCTTACAACAAGTTTTTGGCGCCGTTGCCGGAGAACACTTCGCTGAAAGATTTTCATTCCAAAGTAAAGTTTGTAAAAAATAATTTTTCTACCATCTTTGTTGCTTGTCACACGTCTCCATGTGTGTATAAGTAATATATCTTTAAGTATATCTTTCTGTGGATACGGATTCAATGGGACATTCGTTTGGGCCATATGAAACTGTTTTTTGTGACTACTGTGGTGGAAGTCATTTCCCATACAGTTGCTCTTCGACCCCCGAATCTCGTTATTTCATGGGAGATAGTAATTGGGATACCTCGCACTTCAATGGTTATACTCAATCATGGGTGGATCATCCTAATTTGTTTTTAAATGGTCAAGATCATGACACTTTCACATTACCAATACCTCCCTATCAAGATTGGAGCAACACTTATTCAAACACTTTTGACCAATCTTGGGAGGAACAAGTTGATTTTTCCGGGAATTTTGAAGGGGGTGATTTTAACAACTCACTTTTACCCCCTACGCCCCCTTTAGAACAAGTTGAAAATTTCGAATCTCTTGAAACGTTAATGAATGATTTCTTACAGAACATACAAGGATCTGTTATTAACATAACAACTTGTGTTGGGGAAATTATTAGTGAGCATAAAAGACAAAGCCAAATCCCTATACCAAGTGATATTGAAAAATCTGAGTGTATTGGTAAGGATGAGGGTGAGGCTAATACTTTGGAAATTCAAGAGATAAAGAGTTCCAAGGAAACACCTGAGCATTTGAGCAACCCCTCTTCACTTCAAAATAGTGAAGATGTGCAACAAAGTGCCAAGATTGTCATTAACCCATACTTTAAACCTGTGCAGAAAGAACATATTGTTGCAGATACCATAACATCCATACAACAGTTTTCTGTAGAGAATCTTCAAGTTGTTTTAAGAAGGGGACGTGATGATCAATCCAAGGACTTGGGAAACTTCATAAAATCTTGTTATGTTGTTGGTGAGGTGATGAATCGTTCTCCCATTTGTGCAATCGATGTCTTATGTCGTGATCAAGTAGTAAAACGAGTGGTGAGAATAGTATATAAGCACAAGTGGAAAGAGAAACACCAAGCTTGGAGATATCAAAAAGCAAGACTCTTGAAGAACCACCCACCATCTACAATCCAAAGAGGAAGGCAGACAGATGCTTCACCTACTCATCATGAGTAGGACATGTTCTATCATTTTTTTTATTTGCTGAATTATTTTCTTCCATTTATTTGTTGATTTGTGTGCATGTCTTAGTATGTTAAAGTCCTTTTAGGGTTGTTTGGACCTGTTCTGCCACTTTGGCAATGAACAAGTTTGAGGTGTGCACTTTGTTGCACACCAATTTCAATTTTAATTCCCTTTTTGCTGGTTTACTATTTTGAGTTCAAGTTTGAGGTGTGCATTCTTTTGCACACCAAGTCATTTCTGTGGGATTCTACCATTTGGCAGTTTATCTGTTTAACACGGGCGTTTGCTGTCTTTTAGCTTTTACTGTAGATCTTGCATGAATGATCAACAAGTCTTGACTTCACCTTGTTAATTGAGTCAATTCTTATGAGTCTTGTGTGTTCTTTTCCATGATCAGTACCTAAAAGTCTGATTGGTTTGGATAATTTGCTGAATTGAGTCCAGAAATTGTCTTTTGACAGTTTGTGTCTGAATCATTAAATCATGATAGTAGTGTTTGAGTCCTGTTTCTTCCCATTCTCATCTTTGCTTTTCTGTTTCAATTTGTTGGGTACTGATTTTATGAACTTGTTTCCCTCATAATATGTATGCATGTATCACAGTTTCATCACAAGTGTTTGTTTTTTTGCATGTTTAGTTGATCTTATAGCCACAGTAATCTTATGCTTTGTTCTTTAAGACTAAATTGCCATTATAACCTACCCAACAGTTTTCCAAACTGTTAAGTTGAGTCATCATGGGCAACTTCCCCATTAAAGCCATAATCAAATCCCAAACAGTACTTTGTCTGCTCTTATCTCCCTTGACAATGAGGACATTGTCCATTTCAAGTTTGAGGTGGGGTAAGATCTGCCTCACAAATCTTAAGGCAAACCTTACAGATCTTTCATGAGCAAAGTGCTCTTTTGTGCTTAAAAGAGTGTCAAAGACACCAAAATTCTAAAAGAGACAATGAGTCCACTTTATTCCTCAATATGAGATGAATGGCAGTAAAATTGTGCCATTGAGTGAACAAAGTGAGTGTGTGGAAAAAGGAAAAGCATTGAAATCAAAGAAAAAAGCCAAATGCATACCCAATTCCACTTATAGTATGCCTTGATGACTCTTGTTAACATAAGGAAAGCTTAGGTTGGTTATGATGGTGTATTTGCGTATTTAAAGGAAAATAAGCTTGGTTTATGAAGGGTTATTTGTTTCATGCAACTCATGTTTTAAACATCTTGTTCTGAAATTCTTTGTTTGTGTGCATTGTGTTTATGGTTGAACAAGTCCAATTTTTTTTAGGTATTTTTAGAAACTTGAGTCTTTATTTTGTCTATTTTTGTTGTTTGGGGACAAACAACGTTTTAAGTTTGAGGTTGTGATAGGGTTAGTTTGTTAACCCTATTATAGCCACTTTTTAGTAGGTTTTGAGTCTGTTTTATTTGCCCAAAGTCTGTAATTAAGTCCTTTTTAGTAGCTTTTTAGCATTTTCTGTGTTTTAGGTGTCAAGCATGATTTAATGGTATAATCTCCGTTTTTGGATCTTATTGGGCCTGTTTTGATTTCAGATTTTGGCTGGACACTACTACGGCAATGCTATAGGAGTTGAGCGCAAAAGGAATGCTGTAGGAGTGCCGCATGATCGAACAGCTGGGCCATTTTTGGGTATCTTATGGAAGAAGCCTCTTTTGATGACAAGGCTGGAGTTGACTTTTTGGAAGGGACATAAAGCTTAATGGGACATCAGTCTTAGTCTCCTTTTAGTTGCTTAATCCCCACTCTTCTCCCCTATATATAGAAGGCTTCTATGCTCTTGTAAAAAAGGCTACTTAGCTAAAAACACAAAAATCTCTCCAAGTGTTTTAGCTTTTGCTCTCTAGATTTATTTACCTCTTAATTTCTGTCTAGTTACCTCTTAATATTCAGATCTGTAGTCACGATTTCAGTAGTTTGTGGTCAAGCTTTCGGTTTCAAGTATTAATCTAAGTGGTTCGAAGTTAAGTTCTTGTGTTTTACTTTCCGATTTTCGCAAGTCTCCAAGTTCTCGATATTTTCTTAGTTACTTACTTAAAATCTCAAGGTTCGTGATTTTTAGTTTGGAGTCCTTCCCTCTAAAAACCGTAACCTTTGGTTGTTTAAGTTAGTGTTTCAAAGTTTTAACGGTTTCAAAGCAACAAGTAGTTTTGTGACGTAACTTGCACGACAAGTTTCCATAACTTGGCGAACAAGTTACCTTGGTAGTTTAGTAATTCCGTTTCCTTGCATTCTTAGTTCTTATTATTGTTTTTATTTTCTTGTTGTTGAAATTCCTGTATTTAATTTCTGTCTTTCCATTTCTGTCATTTACATTTCTTGCAATTTAATTTCTGTTTTTCCATTTCTGTCATTTACATTTCTTGCAATTTCCTTTCAGTACTTTCCATTCATGTCATTTACATTTCTTACACCTTTCGAAAGAAGAAATCAAGCCATGAAGGGCTAATCGCCTGAGCTTGGGGTGTAAAGCAAAGTTTAGATGTAAAATATGTGTGAAAGTAAAGAGGTGTATTGAATATAACATTGTATCTAACTATTTATTTCAGGTGATTGATCTTACATTGAAGATTGCATTTAATTAATTGACAACTAATTTTATGTATGAAAATGCATTAACATTCAGTGTTAAGGTTAAGGTTAATTAACTGAAATAATAAAAGAAGACTATAAAGAGTTTTAGTGCCTGACAAGTACTATACTTTTACGGTGTAGGATGGTAACACTGTGTTGTGCTAGGATTCACAAAGTCTAACATAAATGATATTGTATCGATAGCACGTTGACCAGTGTGTACTCTTGGGAGGCCGTTTGAACCGATAGTTGGTGCTGTGGCAGTCCTATAGCACTTGTGCTGGAGGACTGACTGGATGTTATAATACCTTTTTACTCAATCACTTGTTTTCATCTTTATAGAGCTTTGCACCTATGCTTCTTCTCTAGAATTGATTTTTAGCTGATAACTCAAACCAACCAATCAAACAATCTGTTTTCGAAATCGCCATCTGAAATTAGTTTTTAAAGACTGGACTTTTGAAAGACTTTCACAAGATTTCCCTGTGGATCGATATCTGGTATTTTACCATTATTACTTGTTACGAGACGATAGTAGTTCAAGGTGTATACTTGCACTGAGTCCTATTCTAAGTGAATCTCTAAGGTTGCATAAATCTTACAACAAGTTTTTGGCGCCGTTGTCGGGGAACACTTCGCTGAAAGATTTTCATTCCAAAGTAATGTTTGTAAAAAATGATTTTTCTACCATCTTTGTTGCTTGTCACACGTCTCCATGTGTGTATAAGTAATATATCTTTAAGTATATCTTTCTGTGGATACGGATTCAATGGGACATTCGTTTGGGCCATATGAAACTGTTTTTTGTGACTACTGTGGTGGAAGTCATTTCCCATACAGTTGCTCTTCGACCCCCGAATCTCGTTATTTCATGGGAGATAGTAATTGGGATACCTCGCACTTCAATGGTTATACTCAATCATGGGAGGATCATCCTAATTTGTTTTTAAATGGTCAATATCATGACACTTTCACATCACCAATACCTCCCTATCAAGATTGGAGCAACACTTATTCAAACACTTTTGACCAATCTTGGGAGGAACAAGTTGATTTTTACGGGAATTTTGAAGGGGGTGATTTTAACAACTCACTTTTACCCCCTACGCCCCCTTTAGAACAAGTTGAAAATTTCGAATCTCTTGAAACGTTAATGAATGATTTCTTACAGAACATACAAGGATCTGTTATTAACATAACAACTTGTGTTGGAGAAATTATTAGTGAGCATAAAAGACAAAGCCAAATCCCTATACCAAGTGATATTGAAAAATCTGAGTGTATTGGTAAGGATGAGGGTGAGGCTAATACTTTGGAAATTCAAGAGATAGAGAGTTCCAAGGAAACACCTGAGCATTTGAGCAACCCCTCTTCACTTCAAAATAGTGAAGATGTGCAACAAAGTGCCAAGATTGTCATTAACCCATACTTTAAACCTGTGCAGAAAGAACATATTGTTGCAGATACCATAACATCCATACAACAGTTTTCTGTAGAGAATCTTCAAGTTGTTTTAAGAAGGGGACGTGATGATCAATCCAAGGACTTGGGAAACTTCATAAAATCTTGTTATGTTGTTGGTGAGGTGATGAATCGTTCTCCCATTTGTGCAATCGATGTCTTATGTCGTGATCAAGTAGTAAAACGAGTGGTGAGAATAGTATATAAGCACAAGTGGAAAGAGAAACACCAAGCTTGGAGATATCAAAAAGCAAGACTCTTGAAGAACCACCCACCATCTCCAATCCAAAGAGGAAGGCAGACAGATGCTTCACCTACTCATCATGAGTAGGACATGTTCTATCATTTTTTTTTGATTTGCTGAATTATTTTCTTCCATTTATTTGTTGATTTGTGTGCATGTCTTAGTATGATAAAGTCCTTTTGGGGTTGTTTGGACCTGTTCTGCCACTTTGGCAATGAACAAGTTTGAGGTGTGCACTTTGTTGCACACCAATTTCAATTTTAATTCCCTTTTTGCTGGTTTACTATTTTGAGTTCAAGTTTGAGGTGTGCATTCTTTTGCACACCAAGTCATTTCCGTGGGATTCTACCATTTGGCAGTTTATCTGTTTAACACGGGCTTTTGCTGTCTTTTAGCTTTTACTGTAGATCTTGCATGAATGATCAACAAGTCTTGACTTCACCTTGTTAATTGAGTCAATTCTTATGAGTCTTGTGTGTTCTTTTCCATGATCAGTACCTAAAAGTCTGATTGGTTTGGATAATTTGCTGAATTGAGTCCAGAAATTGTCTTTTGACAGTTTGTGTCTGAATCATTAAATCATGATAGTAGTGTTTGAGTCCTGTTTCTTCCCATTCTCATCTTTGCTTTTCTGTTTCAATTTGTTGGGTACTGATTTTATGAACTTGTTTCCCTCATAATATGTATGCATGTATCACAGTTTCATCACAAGTGTTTGTTTTTTTGCATGTTTAGTTGATCTTATAGCCACAGTAATCTTATGCTTTGTTCTTTAAGACTAAATTGCCATTATAACCTACCCAACAGTTTTCCAAACTGTTAAGTTGAGTCATCATGGACAACTTCCCCATTAAAGCCATAATCAAATCCCAAACAGTACTTTGTCTGCTCTTATCTCCCTTGACAATGAGGACATTGTCCATTTCAAGTTTGAGGTGGGGTAAGATCCGCCTCACACATCTTAAGGCAAACCTTACAGATCTTTCATGAGCAAAGTGCTCTTTTGTGCTTAAAAGAGTGTCAAAGACACCAAAATTCTAAAAGAGACCAATGAGTCCACTTTATTCCTCAATATGAGATGAATGGAAGTAAAATGTGCCATTGAGTGAACAAAGTGAGTGTGTGGAAAAAGGCAAAGCATTGAAATCAAAGAAAAAAGCCAAATGCATACCCAATTCCACTTATAGTATGCCTTGATGACTCTTGTTAACATAAGGAAAGCTTAGGTTGGTTATGATGGTGTATTTGTGTATTTAAAGGAAAATAAGCTTGGTTTATGAAGGGTTATTTGTTTCATGCAACTCATGTTTTAAACATCTTGTTCTGAAATTCTTTGTTTGTGTGCATTGTGTTTATGGTTGAACAAGTCCAATTTTTTTTAGGTATTTTTAGAAACTTGAGTCTTTATTTTGTCTATTTTTGTTGTTTGGGGACAAACAACGTTTTAAGTTTGAGGTTGTGATAGGGTTAGTTTGTTAACCCTATTTTAGCCACTTTTTAGTAGGTTTTGAGTCAGTTTTATTTGCCCAAAGTCTGTAATTAAGTCCTTTTTAGTAGCTTTTTAGCATTTTCTGTGTTTTAGGTGTCAAGCATGATTTAATGGTATAATCTCTGTTTTTGGATCTTATTGGGCCTGTTTTGATTTCAGATTTTGGCTGGACACTACTACGGCAATGCTATAGGAGTTGAGCGCAAAAGGAATGCTGTAGGAGTGCCGCAGGATCGAACAGCTGGGCCGTTTTTAGGTATCTTATGGAAGAAGCCTCTTTTGATGACAAGGCTGGAGTTGACTTTTTGGAAGGGACATAAAGCTTAATGGGACATCAGTCTTAGTCTCCTTTTAGTTGCTTAATCCCCACTCTTCTCCCCTATATATAGAAGACTTCTATGCTCTTGTAAAAAAAGGCTACTTAGCTAAAAACACAAAAATCTCTCCAAGTGTTTTAGCTTTTGCTCTCTAGATTTATTTACCTCTTAGTTTCTGTCTAGTTACCTCTTAATATTCAGATCTGTAGTCACGATTTCAGTAGTTTGTGGTCAAGCTTTCGGTTTCAAGTATTAATCTAAGTGGTTCGAAGTTAAGTTCTTGTGTTTTACTTTCCGATTTTCGCAAGTCTCCAAGTTCTCGATATTTTCTTAGTTACTTACTTAAAATCTCAAGGTTCGTGATTTTTAGTTTGGAGTCCTTCCCTCTAAAAACCGTAACCTTTGGTTGTTTAAGTTAGTGTTTCAAAGTTTTAACGGTTTCAAAGCAACAAGTAGTTTTGTGACGTAACTTGCACGACAAGTTTCCATAACTTGGCGAACAAGTTACCTTGGTAGTTTAGTAATTCCGTTTCCTTGCATTCTTAGTTCTTATTATTGTTTTTATTTTCTTGTTGTTGAAATTCCTGTATTTAATTTCTGTCTTTCCATTTCTGTCATTTACATTTCTTGCAATTTAATTTCTGTTTTTCCATTTCTGTCATTTACATTTCTTGCAATTTCCTTTCAGTACTTTCCATTCATGTCATTTACATTTCTTACACCTTTCGAAAGAAGAAATCAAGCCATGAAGGGCTAATCGCCTGAGCTTGGGGTGTAAAGCAAAGTTTAGATGTAAAATATGTGTGAAAGTAAAGAGGTGTATTGAATATAACATTGTATCTAACTATTTATTTCAGGTGATTTATCTTACATTGAAGATTACATTTAATTAATTGACAACTAATTTTATGTATGAAAATGCATTAACATTCAGTGTTAAGGTTAAGGTTAATTAACTGAAATAATAAAAGAAGACTATAAAGAGTTTTATTGCCTGACAAGTACTATACTTTTACGGTGTAGGATGGTAACACTGTGTTGTGCTAGGATTCACAAAGTCTAACATAAATGATATTGTATCGATAGCACGTTGACCAGTGTGTACTCTTGGGAGGCCGTTTGAACCGATAGTTGGTGCTGTGGCAGTCCTATAGCACTTGTGCTGGAGGACTGGCTGGATGTTATAATACCTTTTTACTCAATCACTTGTTTTCATCTTTATAGAGCTTTGCACCTATGCTTCTTCTCTAGAATTGATTTTTAGCTGATAACTCAAACCAACCAATCAAACAATCTGTTTTCGAAATCGCCATCTGAAATTAGTTTTTAAAGACTGGACTTTTGAAAGGCTTTCACAAGATTTCCCTGTGGATCGATATCTGGTATTTTACCATTATTACTTGTTACGAGACGATAGTAGTTCAAGGTGTATACTTGCACTGAGTCCTATTCTAAGTGAATCTCTAAGGTTGCATAAATCTTACAACAAGTTTTTGGCGCCGTTGCCGGGGAACACTTCGCTGAAAGATTTTCATTCCAAAGTAAAGTTTGTAAAAAATGATTTTTCTACCATCTTTGTTGCTTGTCACACGTCTCCATGTGTGTATAAGTAATATATCTTTAAGTATATCTTTCTGTGGATACGGATTCAATGGGACATTCGTTTGGGCCATATGAAACTGTTTTTTGTGACTACTGTGGTGGAAGTCATTTCCCATACAGTTGCTCTTCGACCCCCGAATCTCGTTATTTCATGGGAGATAGTAATTGGGATACCTCGCACTTCAATGGTTATACTCAATCATGGGAGGATCATCCTAATTTGTTTTTAAATGGTCAAGATCATGACACTTTCACATCACCAATACCTCTCTATCAAGATTGGAGCAACACTTATTCAAACACTTTTGACCAATCTTGGGAGGAACAAGTTGATTTTTCCGGGAATTTTGAAGGGGGTGGTTTTAACAACTCACTTTTACCCCCTACGCCCCCTTTAGAACAAGTTGAAAATTTCGAATCTCTTGAAACGTTAATGAATGATTTCTTACAGAACATACAAGGATCTGTTATTAACATAACAACTTGTGTTGGAGAAATTATTAGTGAGCATAAAAGACAAAGCCAAATCCCTATACCAAGTGATATTGAAAAATCTGAGTGTATTGGTAAGGATGAGGGTGAGGCTAATACTTTGGAAATTCAAGAGATAGAGAGTTCCAAGGAAACACCTGAGCATTTGAGCAACCCCTCTTCACTTCAAAATAGTGAAGATGTGCAACAAAGTGCCAAGATTGTCATTAACCCATACTTTAAACCTGTGCAGAAAGAACATATTGTTGCAGATACCATAACATCCATACAACAGTTTTCTGTAGAGAATCTTCAAGTTGTTTTAAGAAGGGGACGTGATGATCAATCCAAGGACTTGGGAAACTTCATAAAATCTTGTTATGTTGTTGGTGAGGTGATGAATCGTTCTCCCATTTGTGCAATCGATGTCTTATGTCGTGATCAAGTAGTAAAACGAGTGGTGAGAATAGTATATAAGCACAAGTGGAAAGAGAAACACCAATATTGGGGATATCAAAAAGCAAGACTCTTGAAGAACCACCCACCATCTCCAATCCAAAGAGGAAGGCAGACAGATGCTTCACCTACTCATCATGAGTAGGACATGTTCTATCATTTTTTTTTGATTTGCTGAATTATTTTCTTCCATTTATTTGTTGATTTGTGTGCATGTCTTAGTATGTTAAAGTCCTTTTGGGGTTGTTTGGACTTGTTCTGCCACTTTGGCAATGAACAAGTTTGAGGTGTGCACTTTGTTGCACACCAATTTCAATTTTAATTCCCTTTTTGCTGGTTTACTATTTTGAGTTCAAGTTTGAGGTGTGCATTCTTTTGCACACCAAGTCATTTCTGTGGGATTCTACCATTTGGCAGTTTATCTGTTTAACACGGGCTTTTGCTGTCTTTTAGCTTTTACTGTAGATCTTGCATGAATGATCAACAAGTCTTGACTTCACCTTGTTAATTGAGTCAATTCTTATGAGTCTTGTGTGTTCTTTTCCATGATCAGTACCTAAAAGTCTGATTGGTTTGGATAATTTGCTGAATTGAGTCCAGAAATTGTCTTTTGACAGTTTGTGTCTGAATCATTAAATCATGATAGTAGTGTTTGAGTCCTGTTTCTTCCCATTCTCATCTTTGCTTTTCTGTTTCAATTTGTTGGGTACTGATTTTATGAACTTGTTTCCCTCATAATATGTATGCATGTATCACAGTTTCATCACAAGTGTTTGTTTTTTTGCATGTTTAGTTGATCTTATAGCCACAGTAATCTTATGCTTTGTTCTTTAAGACTAAATTGCCATTATAACCTACCCAACAGTTTTCCAAACTGTTAAGTTGAGTCATCATGGGCAACTTCCCCATTAAAGCCATAATCAAATCCCAAACAGTACTTTGTCTGCTCTTATCTCCCTTGACAATGAGGACATTGTCCATTTCAAGTTTGAGGTGGGGTAAGATCTGCCTCACAAATCTTAAGGCAAACCTTACAGATCTTTCATGAGCAAAGTGCTCTTTTGTGCTTAAAAGAGTGTCAAAGACACCAAAATTCTAAAAGAGACCAATGAGTCCACTTTATTCCTCAATATGAGATGAATGGCAGTAAAATTGTGCCATTGAGTGAACAAAGTGAGTGTGTGGAAAAAGGCAAAGCATTGAAATCAAAGAAAAAAGCCAAATGCATACCCAATTCCACTTATAGTATGCCTTGATGACTCTTGTTAACATAAGGAAAGCTTAGGTTGGTTATGATGGTGTATTTGTGTATTTAAAGGAAAATAAGCTTGGTTTATGAAGGGTTATTTGTTTCATGCAACTCGTGTTTTAAACATCTTGTTCTGAAATTCTTTGTTTGTGTGCATTGTGTTTATGGTTGAACAAGTCCAATTTTTTTTAGGTATTTTTAGAAACTTGAGTCTTTATTTTGTCTATTTTTGTTGTTTGGGGACAAACAACGTTTTAAGTTTGAGGTTGTGATAGGGTTAGTTTGTTAACCCTATTTTAGCCACTTTTTAGTAGGTTTTGAGTCAGTTTTATTTGCCCAAAGTCTGTAATTAAGTCCTTTTTAGTAGCTTTTTAGCATTTTCTGTGTTTTAGGTGTCAAGCATGATTTAATGGTATAATCTCTGTTTTTGGATCTTATTGGGCCTGTTTTAATTTCAGATTTTGGCTGGACACTACTACGGCAATGCTATAGGAGTTGAGCGCAAAAGGAATGCTGTAGGAGTGCCGCAGGATCGAACAGCTGGGCCATTTTTAGGTATTTTATGGAAGAAGCCTCTTTTGATGACAAGGCTGGAGTTGACTTTTTGGAAGGGACATAAAGCTTAATGGGACATCAGTCTTAGTCTCCTTTTAGTTGCTTAATCCCCACTCTTCTCCCCTATATATAGAAGGCTTCTATGCTCTTGTAAAAAAAGGCTACTTAGCTAAAAACACAAAAATCTCTCCAAGTGTTTTAGCTTTTGCTCTCTAGATTTATTTACCTCTTAATTTCTGTCTAGTTACCTCTTAATATTCAGATCTGTAGTCACGATTTCAGTAGTTTGTGGTCAAGCTTTCGGTTTCAAGTATTAATCTAAGTGGTTCGAAGTTAAGTTCTTGTGTTTTACTTTCCGATTTTCGCAAGTCTCCAAGTTCTCGATATTTTCTTAGTTACTTACTTAAAATCTCAAGGTTCGTGATTTTTAGTTTGGAGTCCTTCCCTCTAAAAACCGTAACCTTTGGTTGTTTAAGTTAGTGTTTCAAAGTTTTAACGGTTTCAAAGCAACAAGTAGTTTTGTGACGTAACTTGCACGACAAGTTTCCATAACTTGGCGAACAAGTTACCTTGGTAGTTTAGTAATTCCGCTTCCTTGCATTCTTAGTTCTTATTATTGTTTTTATTTTCTTGTTGTTGAAATTCCTGTATTTAATTTCTGTCTTTCCATTTCTGTCATTTACATTTCTTGCAATTTAATTTCTGTTTTTCCATTTCTGTCATTTACATTTCTTGCAATTTCCTTTCAGTACTTTCCATTCATGTCATTTACATTTCTTACACCTTTTGAAAGAAGAAATCAAGCCATGAAGGGCTAATCGCCTGAGCTTGGGGTGTAAAGCAAAGTTTAGATGTAAAATATGTGTGAAAGTAAAGAGGTGTATTGAATATAACATTGTATCTAACTATTTATTTCAGGTGATTGATCTTACATTGAAGATTGCATTTAATTAATTGACAACTAATTTTATGTATGAAAATGCATTAACATTCAGTGTTAAGGTTAAGGTTAATTAACTGAAATAATAAAAGAAGACTATAAAGAGTTTTATTGCCTGACAAGTACTATACTTTTACGGTGTAGGATGGTAACACTGTGTTGTGCTAGTATTCACAAAGTCTAACATAAATGATATTGTATCGATAGCACGTTGACCAGTGTGTACTCTTGGGAGGCCGTTTGAACCGATAGTTGGTGCTGTGGCAGTCCTATAGCACTTGTGCTGGAGGACTGACTGGATGTTATAATACCTTTTTACTCAATCACTTGTTTTCATCTTTATAGAGCTTTGCACCTATGCTTCTTCTCTAGAATTTATTTTTAGCTGATAACTCAAACCAACCAATCAAACAATCTGTTTTCGAAATCGCCATCTGAAATTAGTTTTTAAAGACTGGACTTTTGAAAGGCTTTCACAAGATTTCCGTGTGGATCGATATCTGGTATTTTACCATTATTACTTGTTACGAGACGATAGTAGTTCAAGGTGTATACTTGCACTGAGTCCTATTCTAAGTGAATCTCTAAGGTTGCATAAATCTTACAACAAGTTTTTGGCGCCGTTGTCGGGGAACACTTCGCTGAAAGATTTTCATTCCAAAGTAATGTTTGTAAAAAATGATTTTTCTACCATCTTTGTTGCTTGTCACACGTCTCCATGTGTGTATAAGTAATATATCTTTAAGTATATCTTTTTGTGGATACGGATTCAATGGGACATTCGTTTGGGCCATATGAAACTGTTTTTTGTGACTACTGTGGTGGAAGTCATTTCCCATACAGTTGCTCTTCGACCCCCGAATCTCGTTATTTCATGGGAGATAGTAATTGGGATACCTCGCACTTCAATGGTTATACTCAATCATGGGAGGATCATCCTAATTTGTTTTTAAATGGTCAAGATCATGACACTTTCACATCACCAATACCTCCCTATCAAGATTGGAGCAACACTTATTCAAACACTTTTGACCAATCTTGGGAGGAACAAGTTGATTTTTCCGGGAATTTTGAAGGGGGTGATTTTAACAACTCACTTTTACCCCCTACGCCCCCTTTAGAACAAGTTGAAAATTTCGAATCTCTTGAAACGTTAATGAATGATTTCTTACAGAACATACAAGGATCTGTTATTAACATAACAACTTGTGTTGGAGAAATTATTAGTGAGCATAAAAGACAAAGCCAAATCCCTATACCAAGTGATATTGAAAAATCTGAGTGTATTGGTAAGGATGAGGGTGAGGCTAATACTTTGGAAATTCAAGAGATAGAGAGTTCCAAGGAAACACCTGAGCATTTGAGCAACCCCTCTTCACTTCAAAATAGTTAAGATGTGCAACAAAGTGCCAAGATTGTCATTAACCCATACTTTAAACCTGTGCAGAATGAACATATTGTTGCAGATACCATAACATCCATACAACAGTTTTCTGTAGAGAATCTTCAAGTTGTTTTAAGAAGGGGACGTGATGATCAATCCAAGGACTTGGGAAACTTCATAAAATCTTGTTATGTTGTTGGTGAGGTGATGAATCGTTCTCCCATTTGTGCAATCGATGTCTTATGTCGTGATCAAGTAGTAAAACGAGTGGTGAGAATAGTATATAAGCACAAGTGGAAAGAGAAACACCAAGCTTGGAGATATCAAAAAGCAAGACTCTTGAAGAACCACCCACCATCTCCAATCCAAAGAGGAAGGCATACAGATGCTTCACCTACTCATCATGAGTAGGACATGTTCTATCATTTTTTTTTGATTTACTGAATTATTTTCTTCCATTTATTTGTTGATTTGTGTGCATGTCTTAGTATGTTAAAGTCCTTTTGGGGTTGTTTGGACCTGTTCTGCCACTTTGGCAATGAACAAGTTTGAGGTGTGCACTTTGTTGCACACCAATTTCAATTTTAATTCCCTTTTTGCTGGTTTACTATTTTGAGTTCAAGTTTGAGGTGTGCATTCTTTTGCACACCAAGTCATTTCTGTGGGATTCTACCATTTGGCAGTTTATCTGTTTAACACGGGCTTTTGCTGTCTTTTAGCTTTTACTGTAGATCTTGCATGAATGATCAACAAGTCTTGACTTCGCCTTGTTAATTGAGTCAATTCTTATGAGTCTTGTGTGTTCTTATTCCTTGATCAGTACCTAAAAGTCTGATTGGTTTGGATAATTTGCTGAATTGAGTCCAGAAATTGTCTTTTGACAGTTTGTGTCTGAATCATTAAATCATGATAGTAGTGTTTGAGTCCTGTTTCTTCCCATTCTCATCTTTGCTTTTCTGTTTCAATTTGTTGGGTACTGATTTTATGAACTTGTTTCCCTCATAATATGTATGCATGTATCACAGTTTCATCACAAGTGTTTGTTTTTTTGCATGTTTAGTTGATCTTATAGCCACAGTAATCTTATGCTTTGCTCTTTAAGACTAAATTGCCATTATAACCTACCCAACAGTTTTCCAAACTGTTAAGTTGAGTCATCATGGGCAACTTCCCCATTAAAGCCATAATCAAATCCCAAACAGTACTTTGTCTGCTCTTATCTCCCTTGACAATGAGGACATTGTCCATTTCAAGTTTGAGGTGGGGTAAGATCTGCCTCACAAATCTTAAGGCAAACCTTACAGATCTTTCATGAGCAAAGTGCTCTTTTGTGCTTAAAAGAGTGTCAAAGACACCAAAATTCTAAAAGAGACCAATGAGTCCACTTTATTCCTCAATATGAGATGAATGGCAGTAAAATTGTGCCATTGAGTGAACAAAGTGAGTGTGTGGAAAAAGGCAAAGCATTGAAATCAAAGAAAAAAGCCAAATGCATACCCAATTCCACTTATAGTATGCCTTGATGACTCTTGTTAACATAAGGAAAGCTTAGGTTGGTTATGATGGTGTATTTGTGTATTTAAAGGAAAATAAGCTTGGTTTATGAAGGGTTATTTGTTTCATGCAACTCGTGTTTTAAACATCTTGTTCTGAAATTCTTTGTTTGTGTGCATTGTGTTTATGGTTGAACAAGTCCAATTTTTTTTAGGTATTTTTAGAAACTTGAGTCTTTATTTTGTCTATTTTTGTTGTTTGGGGACAAACAACGTTTTAAGTTTGAGGTTGTGATAGGGTTAGTTTGTTAACCCTATTTTAGCCACTTTTTAGTAGGTTTTGAGTCTGTTTTATTTGCCCAAAGTCTGTAATTAAGTCCTTTTTAGTAGCTTTTTAGCATTTTCTGTGTTTTAGGTGTCAAGCATGATTTAATGGTATAATCTCTGTTTTTGGATCTTATTGGGCCTGTTTTGATTTCAGATTTTGGCTGGACACTACTACGGCAATGCTATAGGAGTTGAGCGCAAAAGGAATGCTGTAGGAGTGCCGCATGATCGAACAGCTGGGCCATTTTTGGGTATCTTATGGAAGAAGCCTCTTTTGATGACAAGGCTGGAGTTGACTTTTTGGAAGGGACATAAAGCTTAATGGGACATCAGTCTTAGTCTCCTTTTAGTTGCTTAATCCCCACTCTTCTCCCATATATATAGAAGGCTTCTATGCTCTTGTAAAAAAGGCTACTTAGCTAAAAACACAAAAATCTCTCCAAGTGTTTTAGCTTTTGCTCTCTAGATTTATTTACCTCTTAATTTCTGTCTAGTTACCTCTTAATATTCAGATATGTAGTCACGATTTCAGTAGTTTGGGGTCAAGCTTTCGGTTTCAAGTATTAATCTAAGTGGTTCGAAGTTAAGTTCTTGTGTTTTACTTTCCGATTTTCGCAAGTCTCCAAGTTCTCGATATTTTCTTAGTTACTTACTTAAAATCTCAAGGTTCGTGATTTTTAGTTTGGAGTCCTTCCCTCTAAAAACCGTAACCTTTGGTTGTTTAAGTTAGTGTTTCAAAGTTTTAACGGTTTCAAAGCAACAAGTAGTTTTGTGACGTAACTTGCATGACAAGTTTCCATAACTTGGCGAACAAGTTGCCTTGGTAGTTTAGTAATTCCGTTTCCTTGCATTCTTAGTTCTTATTATTGTTTTTATTTTCTTGTTGTTGAAATTCCTGTATTTAATTTCTGTCTTTCCATTTCTGTCATTTACATTTCTTGCAATTTAATTTCTGTTTTTCCATTTCTGTCATTTACATTTCTTGCAATTTCCTTTCAGTACTTTCCATTCATGTCATTTACATTTCTTACACCTTTCGAAAGAAGAAATCAAGCCATGAAGGGCTAATCGCCTGAGCTTGGGGTGTAAAGCAAAGTTTAGATGTAAAATATGTGTGAAAGTAAAGAGGTGTATTGAATATAACATTGTATCTAACTATTTATTTCAGGTGATTGATCTTACATTGAAGATTGCATTTAATTAATAGACAACTAATTTTATGTATGAAAATGCATTAACATTCAGTGTTAAGGTTAAGGTTAATTAACTGAAATAATAAAAGAAGACTATAAAGAGTTTTAGTGCCTGACAAGTACTATACTTTTACGGTGTAGGATGGTAACACTGTGTTGTGCTAGGATTCACAAAGTCTAACATAAATGATATTGTATCGATAGCACGTTGACCAGTGTGTACTCTTGGGAGGCCGTTTGAACTGATAGTTGGTGCTGTGGCAGTCCTATAGCACTTGTGCTGGAGGACTGGCTGGATGTTATAATACCTTTTTACTCAATCACTTGTTTTCATCTTTATAGAGCTTTGCACCTATGCTTCTTCTCTAGAATTGATTTTTAGCTGATAACTCAAACCAACCAATCAAACAATCTGTTTTCGAAATCGCCATCTGAAATTAGTTTTTAAAGACTGGACTTTTGAAAGGCTTTCACAAGATTTCCCTGTGGATCGATATCTGGTATTTTACCATTATTACTTGTTACGAGACGATAGTAGTTCAAGGTGTATACTTGCACTGAGTCCTATTCTAAGTGAATCTCTAAGGTTGCATAAATCTTACAACAAGTTTTTGGCGCCGTTGCCGGGGAACACTTCGCTGAAAGATTTTCATTCCAAAGTAAAGTTTGTAAAAAATGATTTTTCTACCATCTTTGTTGCTTGTCACACGTCTCCATGTGTGTATAAGTAATATATCTTTAAGTATATCTTTCTGTGGATACGGATTCAATGGGACATTCGTTTGGGCCATATGAAACTGTTTTTTGTGACTACTGTGGTGGAAGTCATTTCCCATACAGTTGCTCTTCGACCCCCGAATCTCGTTATTTCATGGGAGATAGTAATTGGGATACCTCGCACTTCAATGGTTATACTCAATCATGGGAGGATCATCCTAATTTGTTTTTAAATGGTCAAGATCATGACACTTTCACATCACCAATACCTCCCTATCAAGATTGTAGCAACACTTATTCAAACACTTTTGATCAATCTTGGGAGGTACAAGTTGATTTTTCCGGGAATTTTGAAGGGGGTGATTTTAACAACTCACTTTTACCCCCTACGCCCCCTTTAGAACAAGTTGAAAATTTCGAATCTCTTGAAACGTTAATGAATGATTTCTTACAGAACATACAAGGATCTGTTATTAACATAACAACTTGTGTTGGAGAAATTATTAGTGAGCATAAAAGACAAAGCCAAATCCCTATACCAAGTGATATTGAAAAATCTGAGTGTATTGGTAAGGATGAGGGTGAGGCTAATACTTTGGAAATTCAAGAGATAGAGAGTTCCAAGGAAACACCTGAGCATTTGAGCAACCCCTCTTCACTTCAAAATAGTGAAGATGTGCAACAAAGTGCCAAGATTGTCATTAACCCATACTTTAAACCTGTGCAGAAAGAACATATTGTTGCAGATACCATAACATCCATACAACAGTTTTCTGTAGAGAATCTTCAAGTTGTTTTAAGAAGGGGACGTGATGATCAATCCAAGGACTTGGGAAACTTCATAAAATCTTGTTATGTTGTTGGTGAGGTGATGAATCGTTCTCCCATTTGTGCAATCGATGTCTTATGTCGTGATCAAGTAGTAAAACGAGTGGTGAGAATAGTATATAAACACAAGTGGAAAGAGAAACACCAAGCTTGGAGATATCAAAAAGCAAGACTCTTGAAGAACCACCCACCATCTCCAATCCAAAGAGGAAGGCAGACAGATGCTTCACCTACTCATCATGAGTAGGACATGTTCTATCATTTTTTTTTATTTGCTGAATTATTTTCTTCCATTTATTTGTTGATTTGTGTGCATGTCTTAGTATGTTAAAGTCCTTTTGGGGTTGTTTGGACCTGTTCTGCCACTTTGGCAATGAACAAGTTTGAGGTGTGCACTTTGTTGCACACCAATTTCAATTTTAATTCCCTTTTTGTTGGTTTACTATTTTGAGTTCAAGTTTGAGGTGTGCATTCTTTTGCACACCAAGTCATTTCTGTGGGATTCTACCGTTTGGCAGTTTATCTGTTTAACACGGGCTTTTGCTGTCTTTTAGCTTTTACTATAGATCTTGCATGAATGATCAACAAGTCTTGACTTCACCTTGTTAATTGAGTCAATTCTTATGAGTCTTGTGTGTTCTTATTCCTTGATCAGTACCTAAAAGTCTGATTGGTTTGGATAATTTGCTGAATTGAGTCCAGAAATTGTCTTTTGACAGTTTGTGTCTGAATCATTAAATCATGATAGTAGTGTTTGAGTCCTGTTTCTTCCCATTCTCGTCTTTGCTTTTCTGTTTCAATTTGTTGGGTACTGATTTTATGAACTTGTTTCCCTCATAATATGTATGCATGTATCACAGTTTCATCACAAGTGTTTGTTTTTTTGCATGTTTAGTTGATCTTATAGCCACAGTAATCTTATGCTTTGCTCTTTAAGACTAAATTGCCATTATAACCTACCCAACAGTTTTCCAAACTGTTAAGTTGAGTCATCATGGGCAACTTCCCCATTAAAGCCATAATCAAATCCCAAACAGTACTTTGTCTGCTCTTATCTCCCTTGACAATGAGGACATTGTCCATTTCAAGTTTGAGGTGGGGTAAGATCTGCCTCACAAATCTTAAGGCAAACCTTACAGATCTTTCATGAGCAAAGTGCTCTTTTGTGCTTAAAAGAGTGTCAAAGACACCAAAATTCTAAAAGAGACCAATGAGTCCACTTTATTCCTCAATATGAGATGAATGGCAGTAAAATTGTGCCATTGAGTGAACAAAGTGAGTGTGTGGAAAAAGGCAAAGCATTGAAATCAAAGAAAAAAGCCAAATGCATACCCAATTCCACTTATAGTATGCCTTGATGACTCTTGTTAACATAAGGAAAGCTTAGGTTGGTTATGATGGTGTATTTGTGTATTTAAAGGAAAATAAGCTTGGTTTATGAAGGGTTATTTGTTTCATGCAACTCGTGTTTTAAACATCTTGTTCTGAAATTCTTTGTTTGTGTGCATTGTGTTTATGGTTGAACAAGTCCAATTTTTTTTAGGTATTTTTAGAAACTTGAGTCTTTATTTTGTCTATTTTTGTTGTTTGGGGACAAACAACGTTTTAAGTTTGAGGTTGTGATAGGGTTAGTTTGTTAACCCTATTTTAGCCACTTTTTAGTAGGTTTTGAGTCTGTTTTATTTGCCCAAAGTCTGTAATTAAGTCCTTTTTAGTAGCTTTTTAGCATTTTCTGTGTTTTAGGTGTCAAGCATGATTTAATGGTATAATCTCTGTTTTTGGATCTTATTGGGCCTGTTTTAATTTCAGATTTTGGCTGGACACTACTACGGCAATGCTATAGGAGTTGAGCGCAAAAGGAATGCTGTAGGAGTGCCGCAGGATCGAACAGCTGGGCCATTTTTAGGTATCTTATGGAAGAAGCCTCTTTTGATGACAAGGCTGGAGTTGACTTTTTGGAAGGGACATAAAGCTTAATGGGACATCAGTCTTAGTCTCCTTTTAGTTGCTTAATCCCCACTCTTCTCCCCTATATATAGAAGGCTTCTATGCTCTTGTAAAAAAAGGCTACTTAGCTAAAAACACAAAAATCTCTCCAAGTGTTTTAGCTTTTGCTCTCTAGATTTATTTACCTCTTAATTTCTGTCTAGTTACCTCTTAATATTCAGATCTGTAGTCACGATTTCAGTAGTTTGTGGTCAAGCTTTCGGTTTCAAGTATTAATCTAAGTGGTTCGAAGTTAAGTTCTTGTGTTTTACTTTCCGATTTTCGCAAGTCTCCAAGTTCTCGATATTTTCTTAGTTACTTACTTAAAATCTCAAGGTTCGTGATTTTTAGTTTGGAGTCCTTCCCTCTAAAAACCGTAACCTTTGGTTGTTTAAGTTAGTGTTTCAAAGTTTTAACGGTTTCAAAGCAACAAGTAGTTTTGTGACGTAACTTGCACGACAAGTTTCCATAACTTGGCGAACAAGTTACCTTGGTAGTTTAGTAATTCCGTTTCCTTGCATTCTTAGTTCTTATTATTGTTTTTATTTTCTTGTTGTTGAAATTCCTGTATTTAATTTCTGTCTTTCCATTTATGTCATTTACATTTCTTGCAATTTAATTTCTGTTTTTCCATTTCTGTCATTTACATTTCTTGCAATTTCCTTTCAGTACTTTCCATTCATGTCATTTACATTTCTTACACCTTTCGAAAGAAGAAATCAAGCCATGAAGGGCTAATCGCCTGAGCTTGGGGTGTAAAGCAAAGTTTAGATGTAAAATATGTGTGAAAGTAAAGAGGTGTATTGAATATAACATTGTATCTAACTATTTATTTCAGGTGATTGATCTTACATTGAAGATTGCATTTAATTAATTGACAACTAATTTTATGTATGAAAATGCATTAACATTCAGTGTTAAGGTTAAGGTTAATTAACTGAAATAATAAAAGAAGACTATAAAGAGTTTTAGTGCCTGACAAGTACTATACTTTTACGGTGTAGGATGGTAACACTGTGTTGTGCTAGGATTCACAAAGTCTAACATAAATGATATTGTATCGATAGCATGTTGACCAGTGTGTACTCTTGGGAGGCCGTTTGAACCGATAGTTGGTGCTGTGGCAGTCCTATAGCACTTGTGCTGGAGGACTGGCTGGATGTTATAATACCTTTTTACTCAATCACTTATTTTCATCTTTATAGAGCTTTGCACCCTATGCTTCTTCTCTAGAATTGATTTTTAGCTGATAACTCAAACCAACCAATCAAACAATCTGTTTTCGAAATCGCCATCTGAAATTAGTTTTTAAAGACTGGACTTTTGAAAGGCTTTCACAAGATTTCCCTGTGGATCGATATTTGGTATTTTACCTTTATTACTTGTTACGAGACGATAGTAGTTCAAGGTGTATACTTGCACTGAGTCCTATTCTAAGTGAATCTCTAAGGTTGCATAAATCTTACAACATGGATCATCATCAACAGGTTCATTGGGAGGCGTAGTGATTGCCCTCCCCATCTTCTTGATTGTGAGAACACTAATGTTATTCATGGATTCAAGCCACTTGTCATCTGTAGCAGACGGTACTCCAGGTTTGATTAGTAACGCAGTTATAAGACAAGGAAGACGGAGGATTACCTTCTTTCGAGTGCGAGCTTGGTAGATTGCGCCGTGCATTACAATTCCCAGATTGATCGGTTTATCCGCAAGGATGCAGTATAGTAGTGCGCACTTGTGCATCGAGAGGGTTGTATCGTGCGTCGTTGGGGACAAAGAGGCACGTAGAAACTGGAACCACACAGCGGCCTCGGTAGTGAGGGAGCTAGCGTGTAGGCCCCGTCTACTGCCATCTTTATCCCATGGCTTTCCCTCGATTGCCAATACCCTCAAAATAATATCTTCATCCGCCAGGGTCATTTCTTCAGAAAATTAGCAAATTGGCACACCTGTGGGGTCCTTATACCAAATACCTCATTGATAGCACTGGCATGATAATACACTTTTTGACCCCGGACAATCACAAATGGGTCTTTCGTTTGAGAAGCCTCGACATAGAACTCCCTAACCAACGAGGCATTGGCCCGACGATTAGCAGATGCCAATGTCGTCCAATCATGTTGTATAACCCTGTTTTTAACGAATGGGTTGGCCTCTACAAAGTCGGGGTCGAAACCCCTCTCTAAGTTCAACTTGTGCTTGGAAATGCAGTCGTAGTGGGCAGCGGCCTCTGGGGTCGTAAATTGCCTGGGCACCCCACTGGGGGCATGCTCAGTCCCCACTGTGGACTGATGTGGATTTGCAGATTGAGTTTGTTCATCCCCAGCATCATAATCAACAGATGATGAACTTAAAGAGGGTTCAAGACCCTTACCTTTTCCCGATAGTTGCTTCCTTGGTTTCTTTGCCGGTGTTTTCTGCGAAATGGTCACCCCAGATCTGGTGACCATTCCTTTCTTCCGTAATGCTCTTCTCATAGGGTCTTCCTCACTGTGGGCAACCTTCTTAAGTGCCTCCAAATCAATAGTATTTGTGACTTGGGGGTTTATATTGGTCTGAATCTGTAACATCCTAAATTTTCGTTATTAGTATTTTAATAAGAATTGGGATGTATTTATATTTGTTGTGACCTTGGGATTGTATGGGATTTTTATAATCCAATTTAGGGGTTAAAATGTAAGTAATGAAAGTATGGATGTACTTTTGGAATTTATGGAACTTGAGGGTGTGCTTTGCTATTAAGTACAAGTGTGTATGAATAAAGGGTTAAGGGAATGAGATATTATCTCATTCCCCTGTTGTGAGTCGGCAAGAAATCAGAGAAAGAAATAAAAGAGATAAAGAAGGAAAGCAAGGGTTTGTTCGTCAAATTGGTAAGGAATTGGTGATAGTTTTGATAAAATCTGTTGTGGTTTTATGTTTATAAACGAATCTGTATTTTGGGATTGAATTGCAGAATCATAAACAAAAAGATTGAAGTTCTTATTTGTGCAGAAGTCGGTTTCGCAGCATAAGGTGAGTTCATTCGATTCGTTGTACGAATCAGTGTTTTTAAGTTGTACTAACCTTAATATAGCTGTATAAATTGATTGAGGACTGAATAGGAATACATAGATTGAACTGATTTTACCAGTTAAGTTGATTTGTGGACTTATTGAAATAAACTGTACGTAGTCCCGGTAGTGAAGTCCCGGTAGTGGAAGTCCCGGTAGTGGAAGTCCCGGTAGTGGAAGTCCCGGTAGTGGCAAGTCCCGGTAGTGGCAGGTCCCGGTAGTTTGAAGTCCCGGTAGAGGCAAGTCCCGGTAGTGGCAGGTCCCGGTAGTTGGAAGTCCCGGTAGAGGCAAATCCCGGTACTTATAAGTTCCGGTGAAGTTCCGATACATGTGTTGAATATCGGGAGTTAGGGATACCGGGAGTTGGATAAAAACAGTCCGTTTACAGATGTTGGTAATAAATCTTGAAAATGAACTAAAGAATATAATAGTTAAGGTATCCAGAGACTTTGTATTATCTGTACTATTCTAGAAATTGGAAAGTATAGTTTCGTTAATCGTGGAAAGGTGCGATTTAAGAATTGATATATATACTTTATGTTGCTTGAACATGCGTACCCTTAAAGAGTAGTATGTTAAGTTTATAGACTGCGCTAGTGTGATACTAGGCAGGAATGTGTTAAATGTGATTTGCCCATACGGTTGTTATGAGAAATCTATGTGAGATAAATAATTCGCTTATACGATTGATATAAGGAATTTATTAGGTATAAATATGATATTCGCTTATACAATTGCTATGAGGAATTTATATTGATTAAATACCGGTATGAGTACAATTAGGTGATACGGATCCGTAGGCACTAAAATTTGGTAATCACATGGAATAGGCGTGTGGTATTACTTGTTTAATCGTTATTCCAGTGTGTGTGGGAAATCATGGAATAGGCGTGTGGTATTTCTCGTTTAATCGTTATTCCTGATTTCTAAGGAAGAGAGTGAGGTTGACATAAGTACTTGTAATCTCTTCTTCCTTACTGATAAATGGGCGTGTGTAATCGCAATTTATTGGTGGAGAGCATTGATCTAGAATCTTTGAAGATTCGTAGTGTGGCTCTGGGGTATGATATGCTGATAAAATTGTTGTCAGTCATAGTCATGGGAATGGATAAAATTGTATAATGAAATAGAGTTATACGTGCGGTAAGAAAAAGAGTAACCAGGTTTGTTATAACTTGTTTACATTGATTTTTGCAAATGTTATTATTGAAATGAATGTTCTCACTAGGCGTTGGCCTAATTGTTTCATATAATGTTTTCTTACCAGGTTCAGGCTCGGGCAAATAAAGGGTTGTGGGACGAGTGTTTTTGGAATAGCAGAAGTGGCATTTACCAAAAGGGAGATTTTGAAGGATAGCTTAGATAACTCAATTAATCTGATTATAGTGACATGATTAGATTGATAGGTTATTCGAAGTATCCTGTATTGTAATTACACTCTTGATGGTTAATTCCTTTGCTATCTATATAAGTTGTAGTTTTATTGTCATAACCTGTTGTAACTTGAGGTTTAAATTGGCCCGGATTTTGGGGCGTTACAGAATCTGCTCCTTGTTTACGAGTGTCGCATCCACCATCTATTTTCTTTGATTTTCCTCTTCTTTTCTTTTTCGGTTTTGTTCTTCTTTTCTCATCTTTTCCTCCTCAGCCTTTTTCTTCTCTTCTTCTGCCTGTTTCCTTTCTTCTTCAAGAAGTTTCTCTTTTTCAATCCTTTGCCTTTCCTCTTCTTCTCTTGCCAATCGTTCGGCTTCTTCTCGTTGTTTCCTCTCCTCCTCTTCTTTCCTTAACCTTTCCTCCTCTTGTCTTTTCAGCCTTTCTTCTTCTTCCTTGCGTCTTTGTTCAACCTCTTCCTTCCTTTTTCGAATGGCCGACATTCTTAGGTTATACTCTTCTTCCAATCTCCTTTCTTCTTCCTCAGCCTGCAATGCTTCCTCATCGAGATGGCTTTGACTGGTGTCCGAAACTTTTGATGAAGAAGCATCCTTTGAACCCTCATGCTTGGACGACCCGGCGTCTGGAACTTCGTGCGCTGTCGGATGTTCACCGGAGGACGGCGGTGGTTCGTTTACGTCGTCGGTGACAGTTTCCGGCGGGTTACCTTCGACGGTTCTGCGGCGTACCGCCGCACGGTTGAGTTCCTCCGGGTGGTGGGCTAATCTTTTGCTTCTTGCCATGGTTAGGGTTTTCTTGTAAGGGTTTCTTTGATTGGAGAAGAAAATTGTATAAGTGGTTTTGAATATTTGGAGAGATAGTGGTTTTTGAATTTGGTTTATGAGAAGGGTTTATTTCTTTGGCTAATACAATTGGAGGGAACGGTTGTTTTGGAAAGAGAATGAGAAAAATGATGGCTTTTCTTGGAAAATGGCGGATTAGGACAAGTGGCAGCAAAAGTAGACTGATGTGTAAGGAAAAGGTGATGTGTGTCAGCTCTTGGGCCCCCAAAACCGTCCCATCCTCTCGTCAGTTCGGCAGTGGGAAGCGCAGTGACTTGCGCGAAGTTACTGCGAAGCATTTCCTTGACTTTTCTTCAAAAAATGGAATTCTCTCCTACACACATGCAAAATAACTACCATGCAGAATTAAAAATACCAAAAATAACCAAAAGACAGCAAATAACTGAAATAAAATATTTACAAGTGGTCCCGATGTTTCTTAACCATAGTGGGGTGGAGAGTGGGGTATAATGTGAGCACTCTCACTCAGAAAATGCTTCACTCTCTGCCCATTGACTTTGAATGTTTGACCAGACTGTGGGGACTTCAACTCCACTGTTCCAAAGGGACTTACCTTGACAACGGTTGTAATAACCAGGTATGTTATTGGTTCATTTAAAAGTGTTACTTTAATTTAATAATATGGAGTTAGAAGTTACGGGGTAAGTTTTAATTGTAATATGGAAATATAGGGGGTTGTTTTGTCAAGTGAGTAAACCTTAGGGTGTGTATGGCTTTTTTGCCAAAGGCCACACCACCGCCTTATGCATATCACTAGGAGGTGTCCTCCATAGTTTAGCAAAAATATCCTAAGTGTTTGTGTGTGAGTGTGTGTTCGGTTTAGAGAGAGAGAGAGAGAGAGAGAAATCAAAGAAAGCAAAGAAGAGGAAGGATAGTTTAGATTCTGCTGGAATTGCTAAAAACATCTGAAGAAATCAAGGTAATAATTCTGTACAATCCATGCTTTTATGTGTTTTAGTTTCTAAAAGTTTTGCTAGGAGTTTAGAAGTGGGTTTTAATGATTTAGGGATGTTTTGGGAAATCTAAGCTTAAGGTTAGGTTATGTTCATAGTCTTAAACATATCTGCACCTTTACAGCAATATGCATAGCTTAAAAATACGATTTCTGGGTTTTTAGGATGAACAGTGAACTGAGACATTCAACCAAGTCGCAATGGTTGATTGCGATTTGGCTTTGAAGTCGCAATGGTCGGTTGCGACTTGGTTTGGAATCGCAGTAGTTGATTGCGATTTGGGTTTGGAATCGCAGTAGTTGATTGCGATTTGGGTTTGGAATCGCAGTAGTTGATTGCGATTTGGGTTTGGAATCGCAGTAGTTGATTGCGATTTGGGTTTGGAATCGCAATAGTGGGTTGCGATTTGGGGTGAAGTCGCAGTAGTTGATTGCGACTTAGCACTATGCATTGCGATTCTAATTTATTTTTAGTAGGTTGCGACTTGAGTCGAGGATTTTATAAGTTTAGTTTTAAAAAGAGATATTTGGTATTTTGCATGATTTCAGATTCTGTGAAGGATTGACGTACGTGATAATTAACTTGGAAAGACTTTTGGTGAAAAGCAAAACAGGTGAGTTTTACTTAAAATTATTTTACTGGAATACATATATGTATGTGGAATGTATATGTGGATATTCCGTGTTAATAATATAATGAGATATTATCTGTGTGATATTTTACACAAGTGCACATTAATCGGGTTCCGGTGTGCGGACCGATGGGTAGTCGGGTTCCGGTGTGCGGGCCGATGAGTAGCCGGGTTCCGGTGTGCGGACCGGTATTGTTTATTTATTAGTTGGCTTGCTACCAATTAATACGGCCAGATGTGGAGGAATAAGGTGGAATGAGATACACGAGTTTTGTATGGTATTGATATACGTGTATTATATGAATGTATATGAAAAGCTTTATATAAATGACTTCGAAATAAAGGTTTATTAAAATGACAGGGATTTCCTCACTAGACCATTAGGTCTAACCCTCATTTTCTGTTTTAAAAATTTTGTATTCCAGGTGATGGATCGGGAAAGAGCAGTAAATAGAACTTTTGACGAATAGCTTTTATGGAGACATCGGTTATGAAGTTATGGATGTTTTTTTGATCTTAAGACTTTGTGATTAGTTAGCATGTAACTTAAAAATGAAAAAGTTTGTACTGAATTTCTTACTATGTTTAGTCAGTTTTTGGGACCAAATGTGAAATGTGAAGTACTTTTGTTGAACATATGTTATGATATATATGATATATGTATATTTGGATTGTGGGTTGTTACAGATGGTATCAGAGCCCTAGTTTAAGGGATTTAGGTATTAGTATCTGTACCTAGACTTAAACTGCATGTGAAGTAGGATGTCCCTATTATTTTAGAATCTGGGGATGCTAAGTATAAGAGGTAGAAGGAACATCATGTAAGGTAATTTCAGATTACACCAGGCCAGTGTAATTATGATCTTACAGGTACATGTTTGAACTGGAATACCTTGTTATATGGGGTATGTGCTTATGTGTATATTAACTTTGTTTGAATCCACAGAATGGCGAGTGGCACTAGACAAAGGAATCAGAGAAGAGGAAGGAATTCGAGTGGAGAAAATCCACCAATAGGAACAGGGGGAAGAGGAGGAGATCGTGGTGGAGGCAGAACCGGAAGGGGAACTGGGGGCCGAACTGGAGGTAGAACACAACCGCATGGTACAGAGTTTGTTACACGGGATGATCTGACTGCTGAAATGGGGAGATTACAGGATAGCATACAGGCCATGTTCGAACATAATCGTCATAATGAAACTGATATACCAAATACAGAACATGAAGTTGAAATACCCCTCACATCTACTGTTTTACCGGTAAGGAAAAAGTGTGACTATAAAATGTTTCTTAGTTGCAAGCCCCCTACATACTCAGGAGATCGGGATCCGGTAAAAGCGATGAGATGGCTGAAGGAAGTAGAGGCTATCTTCAAGATGTGTAAATGTGCTGAAGAGGATAAAGTACTTTATGGAACTGCAATGTTAAAAGGTGATGCTCTGTATTGGTGGGAGGCTCATATAGAATCGAGATGATCGGATGTATATTCTACTTTTCCGTGGGAGGAATTCGTGTTAGCTTTCGCAACACACTTCTGTCCACAAGCTGCTGTCAGACAATTGGAAGAAGAATTTATGAATCTACAGCAAGGGGATTTGTCAGTTAGAGACTATACTGCTCGATTTTTAGAAAAATCTCGTTTTGCAGGATATTATGTTGCTACGGAGAAGATGAAAATGGAAAGATTTATCTATGGGTTAAATTCAGAAGTCCGAAGACTAGTGACTGCAACAGGGCCATATACTTTTACAGCTGCTGTGGATGCTGTAGAAAATGTAGAACGAGATAACAAAAGGGATGCCGGTGATAAGAGTTTGGGGAAAAGAAAATGGGAAGGACCACCACATGATCCAAAGAAGTCTAGATTTCAGAGATTTGATAATCGTCCATCTTTCCGACCAATGGAAAGACCTTGTCCGAAGTGTCACCGTATTCATCAAGGGAACTGTCAGTTTGAACCACGGGTTTGTTTTAGATGTGGGAAGACGGGGCACGTCATTAAAGATTTTCGATTAACACGGTTTTGCTTTTTGTGCAATTCTCCGGATCACCTCCAATCAGATTGTCCGAGAGGTAGAATACAGCAATGGGGTACATCAGGGAAACCAGCCTTTGTCAGACCAGTAGTTCCAAGAATAGAACCGCCGAGAACCAGGGGTCGTACATTTCAAATGACAGCTAAAGAGGCGGAGGAAACTCCGGATGTTGTTACAGGTACATTTTTCATAAACTCTACACGTGCTAAAGTGTTGTTTGACTCCGGTGCAAACCGATCTTTTGTGTCTCCTTCGTTTGCTGCTCACATGCATTTAGAGCCTAAAATGTTAGAACATGCCTTACTAGTAGATACTGCAAATGATAACCAAGTGGCAGTTAAAGAAGTTTTTGATCATTGCATGATAAATATAGAGGGATGTGGAGTACCGATACAACTATTTCCAATAGCTTTGATCGAATTTGATGTGGTAGTAGGAATGGATTGGTTATCTGAGAATCAGGCTAACATAGTTTGTGATAAGAAAATAATCAATGTCGTTTTACCTGATAAGAGATCACTAATGATTTATGGCGATCGTAAGGATCATCAATCCAATCTTATATCTATGATAAAAGCCCGTAGATGTGTTAGCAAGGGTTGCTCGAGTTATTTAGCCTATGTGATAGATAGTAGGCCTGAAAAGATTAAGCTGGAAGATATTTCCATCGTTAGTGAATATCCTGAGGTTTTTCCTGAAGACTTGAATAGTCTTCCTCCTGTTAGACAAGTAGAATTTGGTATTGACTTAATCCCTGGAGCCGCTCCTATCGCTCGTGCGCCGTACCGACTAGCACCTCCAGAGATGAAAGAAATGATGGCACAACTTCAAGATTTATCTGATAAGGGCTTCATCAGACCCAGCTCTTCGCCGTGGGGTGCACCAGTTCTATTTGTGAAAAAGAAGGATGGTTCAATGAGAATGTGTATTGACTATCGGGAACTGAATAAACGCACGATCAAGAACAAGTATCCACTTCCAAGAATTGATGATCTCTTCGATCAATTAGTTGGAGCTTGTTATTTCTCCAAGATTGATCTTAGATCTGGCTACCATCAATTAAAGGTTAAGGAAGAAGACGTTCTGAAGACTGCCTTTCGTACGAGGTATGGTCACTACGAATTCTTGGTGATGCCCTTCGGACTGACGAACGCTCCGGCCGCTTTTATGGATCTAATGAATCGGGTATGTAAGCCTTATCTCGATAAATTTGTCATTGTATTTATCGATGATATACTTATTTATTCCCGATCCAAAGAGGATCACGCACAACACCTTCGTTTGATTCTAGAGTTGTTAAAGAAAGAGAAGTTATATGCTAAATTTTCGAAGTGTGAATTCTGGCTACGAGAAGTTTAGTTTTTGGGTCATGTAGTTTCAGAAAAGGGTATACAAGTTGATCCAGCGAAAGTGGAAGCAATTGAAAAATGGGAACCGCCGAAGACGACAACCGAAGTACGTAGTTTTTAGGGTCTAGCTGGATACTATCGGAAATTTATAAAAGACTTTTCTAGAATCGCGACGCCATTGACTAAGCTGACTCGGAAGAATCTAAAGTTTGAATGGAAAGCAGAACAGGATGAGGCATTCAGAATATTGAAGGAGAAACTCTGCAGCGCGACGATATTAGCATTGCTAGAAGGTTCCGATGATTTTGTGGTCTACAGCGATGCTTCTAAACTAGGATTGGGATGTGTACTTATGCAACGTGGAAAGGTAATTGCCTATGCTTCTCGTCAATTAAAGGACCATGAAAGACAATATCCTACTCATGATATGGAGCTTGCAGCAGTTGTCTTCGCATTGAAGATTTGGAGACATTATCTTTATGGTTCTAAATGCCAAATTTTCACTGACCATAAGAGTCTCCAACATCTTTTCGATCAGAAGGAACTGAATATGAGGCAAAGAAGATGGTTGGAATTGGTAAATGATTATGATTGTGAAATCCTTTATCACCCCGGGAAGGCGAACGTGGTAGCAGATGCACTAAGTCGTCAAGAAAGAAGTGGAACAATAAAATCTATATCGCTACGTGCTGAACTCCTTCCTAATATCTTTGACGATTTACTAAAGTGCCAGATAGATGCTTATCAGGAAGAAAGTTTGAAATCAGAACGGTTAGTAGGAATAACAACATTGCTTGGGAAAGATGACCGTGGGTTATTGTGTATGGGAAACAGAATTTGGGTGCCTCGTTTGGGTGGATTACGTGATCGTGTACTACAAGAAGCCCATCAATCTCGATTTTCTATTCATCCAGGTACAAATAAGATGTATAGAGATCTGAAACAATTCTATTGGTGGCCGGGAATGAAAAGAAGTATTGCTAAGTATGTGGAAGATTGTACTACCTGCAAGAAAGTAAAGATCGAACATCAGAAGCCGTTTGGTCAGTTACAACGACTGGAAATACCGATGTGGAAATGGGAGCAGATTACTACTGATTTCATTACCAAGCTACCTAGAACTCCAAAGGGATTCGATTCTATTTGGGTGATTGTGGATAGATTGACGAAGTCTGCTCATTTCTTGCCGATAAAGAAAACTGATTCCTTGGAACGTTTAGCCAGATTGTACATTAATGAAATAGTAACTCGACATGGAGTTCCAATCTCGATTATTTCTGATCGAGATAGTCGTTTTACTTCCAGATTCTGGAGAAGCTTTCAAAAAGAAATGGGAACACAGATAAAGTTGAGCACAACATATCATCCTCAAACTGACGGGCATAGTGAAAGAACAATCCAGACATTAGAAGATATGCTTCGGGCTTGCATTGTTGATTTTGGGGGATCGTGGGATAAACACCTACCGTTGATCGAATTTGCCTACAACAACAGTTATCATTCCAGCATTCAAGCGGCACCGTTTGAAGTACTGTATGGCAGAAAATTCCGAACGCCTCTGTGTTGGAATGAAGTGGGGGAGAAACAATTAGCGGGGCCAGAAATAGTACAGTTAACAGCGGATAAGATTACTCAGATTCGGGACAGATTGAAAGTATCACAAGACAGACAGAAAAGCTATGCTGATCGACGCCGGAAACCGTTAGAGTTCCAAGTCGGGGAATTTGTGATGTTGAAAGTCTCGCCCTGGAAAGGAGTCATACGTTTTGGGAAGCAAGGTAAACTCAGTCCGCGGTATATTGGGCCATTTGAAATTACAGAAAGAATTGGTGAAGTAGCTTACAGGTTAGATCTTCCGTCGGAAATAAGCAGGATTCACAACGCATTTCACGTATCGAATTTTCGAAAATGTTTGGTTACCCCAGATCAGGCAGTCTCTCTACCAGATATTCAAGTTGACGAAAAGTTGAACTATGTGGAGGAACCGGAAGCTATAGTTGATCACAAAGTCAAAGTATTGAGGAACAAAGAGATCAGACAGGTAAAGGTTCAGTGGAAACATCATAGAGGTCAGGATGCGACGTGGGAATCAGAGTCAGAAATGAGAGCCAAATACCCTCATTTGTTCGCTTAACAGAATTCCGGGACGGAATTCTTTTAAGGGGGAGATGTTGTAATAACCAGGTATGTTATTGGTTTATTTAAAAGTGTTACTTTAATTTAATAATATGGAGTTAGAAGTTACGGGGTAAGTTTTAAATGTAATATGGAAATATAGGGGGTTGTTTTGTCAAGTGAGTAAACCTTAGGGTGTGTATGGCCTTTTTGCCAAAGACCACACCACCGCCTTATGCATATCACTAGGAGGTGTCCTCCATAGTTTATCAAAAATATCCTAAGTGTTTGTGTGTGAGTGTGTGTTCGGTTTAGAGAGAGAGAGAGGGAGAGAGAGAGAGAGAAATCGAAGAAAGCAAAGAAGAGGAAGGAGAGTTTAGATTCTGCTGGAATTGCTAAAAACATCTGAAGAAATCAAGGTAATAATTCTGTACAATCCATGCTTTTATGTGTTTTAGTTTCTAAAAGTTTTGCTAGGAGTTTAGAAGTGGGTTTTAATGATTTAGGGATGTTTTGGGAAATCTAAGCTTAAGGTTAGGTTATGTTCATAGTCTTAAACATATCTGCACCTTTACAGCAACATGCATAGCTTAAAAATACGATTTCTGGGTTTTTAGGATGAACAGTGAACTGAGACATTCAACCAAGTCGCAATGGTTGATTGCGATTTGGCTTTGAAGTCGCAATGGTCGGTTGCGACTTGGTTTGGAATCGCAGTAGTTGATTGCGATTTGGGTTTGGAATCGCAGTAGTTGATTGCGATTTGGGTTTGGAATCGCAGTAGTTGATTGCGATTTGGGTTTGGAATCGCAGTAGTTGATTGCGATTTGGGTTTGGAATCGCAATAGTGGGTTGCGATTTGGGGTGAAGTCGCAGTAGTTGATTGCGACTTAGCACTATGCATTGCGATTCTAATTTATTTTTAGTAGGTTGCGACTTGAGTCGAGATTTTATAAGTTTAGTTTTAAAAAGAGATATTTGGTATTTTGTATGATTTCAGATTCTGTGAAGGATTGACGTACGTGATAATTAACTTGGAAAGACTTTTGGTGAAAAGCAAAACATGTGAGTTTTACTTAAAATTATTTTACTGGAATACATATATGTATGTGGAATGTATATGTGGATATTCCGTGTTAATAATATAATGAGATATTATCTGTGTGATATTTTACACAAGTGCACATTAATCGGGTTCCGGTGTGCGGACCGATGGGTAGTCGGGTTCCGGTGTGCGGACCGATGAGTAGCCGGGTTCCGGTGTGCGGACCGGTATTGTTTATTTATTAGTTGGCTTGCTACCAATTAATACGGCCAGATGTGGAGGAATAAGGTGGAATGAGATACACGAGTTTTGTATGGTATTGATATACGTGTATTATATGAATGTATATGAAAAGCTTTATATAAATGACTTCGAAATAAAGGTTTATTAAAATGACAGGGATTTCCTCACTAGACCATTAGGTCTAACCCTCATTTTTTGTTTTAAAAATTTTGTATTCCAGGTGATGGATCGGGAAAGAGCAGTAAATAGAACTTTTGACGAATAGCTTTTATGGAGACATCAGTTATGAAGTTATGGATGTTTTTTTGATCTTAAGACTTTGTGATTAGTTAGCATGTAACTTAAAAATGAAAAAGTTTGTACTGAATTTCTTACTATGTTTAGTCAGTTTTTGGGACCAAATGTGAAATGTGAAGTACTTTTGTTGAACATATGTTATGATATATATGATATATGTATATTTGGATTGTGGGTTGTTACAACGGTGTATGGTCCCGTCCATCGTGATTTTAGCTTACCTGGAAAGAGTTTAAGACGGGAATTGAACAATAGTACCTGTTGTCCTTCCATGAACTCCCTATGGTTGATTCTTCGATCGTGCCACATCTTGGTCTTTTCTTTGTATAACTTTGCATTTTCATAGGAGTGATATCGCAACTCCTCTAGTTCATGCATTTGCAAACACCTCTTAATTCCCGCATCATCCTCACTCATGTTAAGCTCTTTAAGGGCCCAAAACGCCTTGTGCTCCAATTCAATCGGTAAATGGCAAGCTTTGCCAAAAACTAATTTAAATGGAGACATTCCCAAGGGAGTTTTATAGGCCGTTCGATAGGCCCAAAGAGCATCATCAAGTTTGGTTGACCAATCTTTTCGATGTGGTTTAACGACTTTCTCCAAAATACGTTTGATCTCACGGTTTGAAAGTTCGGCTAAACCGTTGGTTTGCGGGTGGTATGCGGTGGCTACTCTATGATGTATATCATACTTAGCAAGGACCGAGCTCATGACTTTGTTCACAAAATGGGTGCCTTCGTCACTAATCAATGGCCGTGGTGTTCCAAATCGAGTGAAAATGTTTTTATGCAAAAATTTCACCACTGTATTGGCATCATTGGAGTGACATGCAACGGCTTCCACCCATTTCGAAACATAGTCTACCGCAACCAAGATATAAAAATTATTGTTTGAATTTGGAAAGGGCCCCATGAAATCGATCCCCCAAACATCAAAAAGTTCTACCTCTAGAATGTTATTAAGAGGCATTTCGTTCCTTTGCGAAATGTTCCCGGTGCGTTGACATTGCACACAACTTTTCACAAATTCGTAAGAGTCCTTAAACACAGTGGGCCAAAAGAACCCACTTTGCAAGATTTTTGCAGCAGTGCGGTTTCCACCAAAGTGACCACCGTAGTGGGATGTGTGACAACCATGGAGTATCTGATGTTGCTCACTCCCGTGGACACAACGCCTCAATATTTGGTCCGCTCTTATCTTATATAAGAATGGGTCATCCCAAACATATTGTCGTGTATCATGTAAAAACTTTTTAAAGGGTTGTCCACTCATCCCGTGAGGCTTAAGTCCACTTGCTAAAAAGTTTGCAATGTCAGCATACCAAGGAACATTATTCTCATGATGTTGGGCTGATAACAATTGTTCGTCAGGAAAATTCTCTTTGACCGGAGTGGGATCTACAGTGGTCACTATCTTCTCGAGCCTGGACAAATGGTCAGCTACCTGATTGCTTGTTCCTTTTCTATCGACGATCTCAAGGTCGAATTCTTGCAGCAATAAAACCCATCGAATCAAACGTGGCTTGGAATCGGCCTTGTTGATCAAATACTTTATCGCTGCGTGATCAGTGTGTATGATGACCTTCGTCCCTATCAAGTATGACCTGAAACGATCAAAAGCAAACACCACCGCAAGTAATTCTTTTTCAGTAACAGTATAATTAATCTGAGCTTCAATCAATGTTTTACTTGCATAATAAATGGGGTGAAAAACTTTGTTCTTTCTTTGTCCGAGAACAGCCCCCACAACCCACTCGCTGGCGTCACACATCACTTCGAATGGGAGTGACCAGTCAGGAGTGGTCACTATGGGTGCTGTGACTAAGGCTTCCTTGATTGTTTCAAAAGCATGTCGGCATTCTTAGGTAAAAATAAAGTCTTTTTCATGTTGCAACAGGTTACACAGGGGTTTTGTTATTTTCGAAAAATCTTTAATGAACCTCCTATAAAAACCTGCGTGACCCAAAAAACTTCGAATACCTTTTACTGTTGTGGGTTCGGGAAGTTGTGCCACTACCTCAAGCTTGGCTTTGTCAACTTCCAACCCTCTTTTTGAGACAAGATGGCCTAGGACAATACCCTCTTGTACCATAAAATGGCATTTTTCCCAATTCAAAATAAGGTCGTGGGTCTCACATCTCACTAGGCTTTTCTCTAAATTTCCCAGGCAGTTGTCAAATGACGTCCCTATCACAGAAAAGTCATCCATAAAAACTTCTATGGTATCTTCAATCATATCGGTGAATATGACCATCATACAACGTTGGAAAGTGGCTGGGGCATTACACAATCCAAATGGCATCCTCCGGAATGCAAAAGTACCGTAGGGACAAGTAAAGGTGGTCTTTTCTTGGTCCTCGGGGGCGATATGGATTTGGTTGTATCCGGAGTATCCATCTAGAAAACAATAGAATTCTTTTCCCGCTAGCCTATCAAGCATTTGGTCGATGAAAGGTAAGGGAAAATGATCTTTCTTAGTGGCTAGGTTGAGTTGTCTATAGTCCATGCATATTCTCCACCCCGTGACAGTCCTAGTGGGAATGAGCTCGTTCTTTTCGTTCTTCACTACGGTCGTCCCTCCCTTTTTAGGGACACATTGGACGGGGCTCACCCAACTACTACTAGCAATGGGATAGATAATACCAGCGTCTAACCACTTCAAAACTTCTTTTTTAACTACCTCCTTCATGATGGGGTTCAACCTTCTTTGAGGTTGGACTTTTCCAGGGTGGTCACTCTCCAAGTTAATCTTATGTTGACATAAGGAGGGGCTAATACCTCGAATGTACGCTATGGTCCAACCAATTGCCTTCTTATGCTTCATTAACAAATCAATTAGAAGTTGTTCTTGTTTCTCACTAAGTTTGGAAGAGATAATAACGGGAAGTTTATTATCCTTAGCGAGATAAGCATATTTTAAGTGGGAAGGCAATGGTTTATGTAACATCCTAAATTTTCGTTATTAGTATTTTATTAAGAATTGGGTTGTATTAGTAATTGTTGTAACCTTGGGATTGTATGGAAGTTTTATAATCCAATTTAAGGTTGAAATTCAAAAGAATGAAAGTTTAGTGTACTTATTAGAATTAATGTAACTATGGGGTAAGTTATGTTACTTTGGAAATGTTTGTGTGAATAAGATACTGAGAATGAGAAATATCTCATTCTTGTTTGTGTTGAGTCGGCAAAAGAGAGAAGCATGAAGAAAAGAGAGAACGAACAAAGAAGCTTAGTTCTTCATTTTGGTAAGAGATTTGAAATGACTTCTAGTAGCAATCTGTTGTAGTTATGTGTTTATAAATGTATCTGTATTGTGAATAGGGTTGAAAATCATTTACAACAGATTTGGAGATTTACGATTTTGGCAGAGAAACAAGTTTTGCTACAAAAGGTGAGTTCATTCGATTCGTTGTATAAATCAGTGTTTTTAAGTTGTACTAACCTTAATATAGCTGTGTAAATTGATTGAGGACTGAATGGAATACATAGATTGAACTGATTTCACAAGTTAAGTCGATTTGTGGACTTGTTGAAATAAACTGTACGTAGTCCCGGTACTGAATTGTCCCGGTACTTGAATGTCCCGGTACTTGAATGTCCCAGAAGTGGTAAGTCCCGGTAGTGGTAAGGCCCGGTAGTGGTAAGTCCCGGTAGTTGGAAGTCCCGGTAGAGGCAAATCCCGGTACTTATGAGTTCCGGTGAAGTCCTGGTACATGTGTTGACTACCGGGAGTAAGGAATACCGGGAGTTGGATAAAAATAGTCAGTTTACAGATTTTGGTAACAGATCTTGAAAATGAACTAAAGAATATAATAGTTAAGGTATCCAGAGACCTTGTATTATCTGTACTATTCTAGAAATTGGAAAGTATAGTTTCATTAATCGTGGATAGGTGCGATTTAAAGAATTGACATTTACCTTATGTTGCTTGAACATACGTACCCTTGAAGAGTAGTATGTTAGGTTTATAGACTGCACTAGTGTGATACTAGGCAGGAATGTGTTAGATGTGATTTGCTCATACTGAATGATATGAGGAATCTGTACGATTTATATATATGATTTGCTCATACTGAATGATATGAGGAATCTATATGGTATAAAGGCGATTTGCTCATACTGAATGATATGAGAAATCTGTATTAAGCATTAACTTGCACGAGTAGAAATAAGTGTAATGGATCCATAGGCACTAAAGTGGGAAATCACATGGAATAGGCATGTGGTATAACTCGTTTAATCGTTATTCCTGTGTGTGTGGGAAATCACATGGAATAGGCGTGTGGTATAACTCGTTTAATCGTTATTCCAGTGTGTGTGGGAAATCACATGGAATAGGCGTGTGGTATAACTCGTTTAATCGTTATTCCAGTGTGTGTGGGAAATCATGGAATAGGCGTGTGGTATTAATCGTTATTCCTGATTTCTAAGGAAGAGAGTGAGGTTGACATAAGTGCTTGTGATCTCTGCTTCCTTACCGATAAATGGGCGTGTGTAATCGCGATTTATTGGTGGATAGCATTGATCTAGAATCTGTGAAGGTTCGTAGTGTGGCTCTGGGGTATGATATGATGACGAAATTATTGCCCGTCATATTCATGGAACTGGGTAAAAATCGTGTTAACAGAATAGAGTTATACGTATGGTAAGAAAAGGGGAACCAGGTTTGTTATAACTTGTTCACATTGATTTTACAAATGTTATCTTGGAAACGAATGTTCTCACTAGGCGTTGGCCTAATCGTTTCAATTGATGTTTTCTTACCAGGTACCAGCTCGGGGAGGTAAAGGGTTGTGGGACGAGCGTTTTGATATAGCAGGGGTGGATGAATTTAACAAAGAAGAGATTTTGATGGATTGATAGATAACTTGATTAATCTGGTTATAGTGGCATAATTAGATTGATAGGTTATTTGAAGGATCTTGTAATGTGAATATACTCTTGATGGTTAATCCACTGCCTGTTTTTATAAGGTGAAGTATTTATTGTCATAACCTGTTATAACTTGAGGTTTAAATTGGCTAAGATTTTGGGGTGTTTCAATATGGTATCAGAGCACTAGTTTAAGCGAACTAAGTATGCTGATAAGATACTTAGACTTAAGCTGTGATGGAGTAGGTTATGATATGTGAGATATGGGTAAAAGTGTTAAGACGGAATAGTCTTAGAGATTAACGAAAATACGTGAAATTAGTACTGTGACAATGGTAACGAGGATTCTCCTGTATAATATGTTCACAATTCCAATTAGCTACTGTTATTATGAATATATTTTTACACGAGCATGCTTATTTCTGAATTATTACAGTGACTAACGATCGATAAGGTACGTTTTGTATGTGTGTACGTGCATAACCATTTCTTATGGTTATCCCTTTATGTTTTAGTAGAATGATGGTGAATACACCACCAAGGTCCTTTGAAGGACAGATCAGTTTTGACTGGTGGTTGGAAGGATAACCTGGAATTGGCGGGACTCATGAAAGTCCGCCAAGGTAACCTTTAGTAGGTGGATTGATATGTGTGGAGATAGAGTATGAGATGATTGATCAAGATGGAAATGGTATGACATGGTGGAGTATGTGGATCGTGGAATGGCAGTATAGCAAATGTTATAAGGCCGAGAGGGCGACCACTGGTCGGAAGTAGAATGTCAATGATAAGTTACTTAAGTAAGACGATTGACCTCGTTTGAGTAAGTAGCCTTCAATTGCGAGGAAAGTTTTATGCCTGGTGTTTTAGTGTGTGTTACATGAGTTTTCATGATTTCAAACCAAATGCATAAATAACAGTTTTAGTCAAGGTTGAATTAGCATGTGCGAAAGTGTATTTAAAGAAAAAAAGGCAATCCCATTTACGTCGCACAGCGAAAATTTTGAAGTTTTACAAAGTATTTCTTACTTTACATGAAAAGTTGAATTGCAGCAAGAAAGCGTTGGTCAGCAAAACGTTTAATAACTAACAGGAGTATGGACCTATTAAACATCATATAAATAGGTGAGAGAACCGACTAGTTTATTTCGTGTCGGTCAAACTTTTTCGAACTGTTGTCGTACGAAGAGATTTTCATTTAGTATATTACCGCCGTAACAGCATTGTTTTGGTTGAGAAGGATTGAGTTTTCGGAAATTTAATATGCAAACGATTCTCGAGATCGTTGTGCAGTACTTTGGGTATGTGTGCCCAAGTTATTTCCCAGTAGGGTTATTTAAAATGAGAAAATGTGCGAAATGATTTTGTCATGCATAAAGGCTATGAACTCGCTAGGTCGTAAAGTATTACGTTATAAGCTAAGAAAGAACTCCAAGAGTGGAGAGGTGTTGGATAAACCTTGGGAGAAAGTTTGTAGTTTTGGTAATTGTGTTCAAATGAGAGATGAACAGTGTGAGAGTCGAAAGTGGACTTTAGTGTCGGTTGCATGAGAGTCTGTACCTTTGTTCGCTGACTAGGAATACAGTTGCCGAGGGACGGTTGTGTCCGGAGGAAGAATTAGGTTCAGTTAGGGACCTTAAAGTTAAGGAAGTGTCGACATGTCAAATATTGACTTTGAAGTCGATAGTTGTGTAAGGTGTATGAGACCTTTCGTCTGTCATTGGGTGCGGTCTGGGTGTGTCCCGCGTATGCCTGTGCGGACAGGAACAAAACCGTGAGCGGTACCGGTATGCTGTTATGCAGAGGGTATGCGCAAAGCAAATTTTATCGTGTACGACATAGTTAAAGACTTTGAGTAATTGACGAATAAATCACTAATGAAAGAAGTTTCAAGTTATTGTTGCACAAGCGAAAGATATGTAGTCAAAACACGCTTTTAATGTTTATTGTGGATGTGCAATATTTATGATATTTTACGTTTTAAAAATGTGAACATGTGGGTTGGGGGATTTTGGTAAATCCGACCATGTAAAGTTTTAAGAGTGGTAAACCTTTGTTTTGGGGCCGATGGCCAATTAAGGGATTAAAAAGGGTAAAGATTTTGGGTATCAATGTATTTTGGTTTACGTAATCGTGTGAGTGACACATGTTTAACCAAACGTTTATTTTGGCCTTAAAGGCTTGATTTATATTCAAATGAGTCTTTTAAATGTTTGTTAGTTTTAGTGACTCGAGATGGAGTCTCGGATGTGTTATATGCTTAACTGCTTTCTATTTGAACAAGTGTCGGTCTTAAGTGTAAAGACTGTTTGATAAATTGCGCGTTCTTAATACCTTTGGAACTAATGAACCTTGGCGAAGTATATACATTGTGGAGTATAAAAGAGTTGCATATACGCATATATATATATGCCTATATAAGTTGACTTCGTTGGGAAAGTAGCAATGATGGGGTCGTAGGATTATCATGCTTCGGAACGTGTGTTGCATAATGATCATTAGATCCTTTGAGTAGATGGCTCGGTATTGAACTCAGTTGAGTCTTAAGAGCATTGACCCGATTTGATAAGCTCGACGCAGGCTTGGGGTTGAAATTGCATGAATGATATTGTAATTGAAGTTTACTTGACGTAAATGCTTTGGTTATCCTTTTGGGGTCATGTATAAATGTTAAGTCTTGACTCAGAAGTTTAAAAGTTGAAGGACCACCTTGTGGGGATGGTAAGAACAGTGAAGGACTGTTGTTTTAGATAAGTGTTTTTACTTATGATGTGGAAGATTTATAAAAGATGAAGTACTAAAGACGAACCAAGGGAGTGTATAGAAAATGTTGATCTGTGAGGGATTGTACCATGTTTTTGTATTGGTTTGGAATCACAAGGAGCTAGTATGAACGTATAAATTCAAGTTAATTAGAAAATCGTGAGTGGTAGTTCAACTAAAGTTGGGGAGGAGGTATTTAGTGAAATAAACTCGGTTTTTGGACGAGGAAACAGGAATATAAATGTTTTTGTGTATGAGTCTATGAGAGACATGGTCTGTGGTTAATGTTATGGGTGGAGATTGTACGAACGAGTAGTGGCATGAATTGCCAAGATAGATATGTCAACTAGTATGTAATGTGAAGTCAGAAAGAGGGAGTGTCCGAATGGAAGTTTTCGGGGATTCCGGATGGAAAGTACTATTTGTCAATAAAGTTGATGGAGCATGTGGCTTGTAAGTTGGTGTGGTATGGTGAAGGAAAAATCGTTAAGGAATATAAGTTGCTCCTTATGTGTGAAAGAATTGTACGAGAAAAGATTAGTTGAAGATCTAAGAAAGGGTAGTAACTTCGAACGGTAATGTAGTTTCAAGATAACTTGGTTAAATATTTTAAGTTAAAAAAAAATCTTAGTGAAACTGTTTGTTTTGGTTCGTACTGAGAAAATACTATCGATATGTGGAAAGTTGGAAGAAAGAGACAAGTGATACTTGAAAGATAGTATTCCACGCTAACGTGGGGAAGCAATGATAGAAATCTTTGGACTTAAGAATGTAGTCATACTACGAGTTCAATAGAGTTATCACCTTTGATATACGACCCTTTAGTGTTTGGTTGAGACGTGTTTGTGTGGTGCGATAGTGATGTGAGAAGGTGATAACATTTTTGGGTCGAAGAAACGTGTAAGTCATGGATGCAATGATGGATTGCTGCAGTTTTTGAAGCATAATTGATGAGAAAAGTTGTTATGTGAAGGAGCGGGAATCATTTTTAGAAAAACCTTTTGATAAATTACAATCTAAGAGGGTGATTATAGGTATAATAATATTATATCTTTGAGTTGTTAGTATGACTTTAGAGTCGGAAGAAAGTATGTGAGATAGGTACTCTTCTTTGTTTACTTGATTTTGATTTCGGGGACGAAATCATTTTTAAGTTGGGGAGTATTGTAACATCCTAAATTTTCGTTATTAGTATTTTATTAAGAATTGGGTTGTATTAGTAATTGTTGTAACCTTGGGATTGTATGGAAGTTTTATAATCCAATTTAAGGTTGAAATTCAAAAGAATGAAAGTTTAGTGTACTTATTGGAATTAATGTAACTATGGGGTAAGTTATGTTACTTTGGAAATGTTTGTGTGAATAAGATACTGAGAATGAGAAATATCTCATTCTTGTTTGTGTTGAGTCGGCAAAAGAGAGAAGCAGGAAGAAAAGAGAGAAAGAAGAAAGAAGCTTGGTTCTTCATTTTGGTAAGAGATTTGAAATGATTTCTAGTAGCAATCTGTTGTAGTTATGTGTTTATAAATGTATCTGTATTGTGAATAGGGTTGAAAATCGTTTACAACAGATTTGGAGATTTACGATTTTGGCAGAGAAACAAGTTTTGCTACAAAAGGTGAGTTCATTCGATTCGTTGTATAAATCAGTGTTTTTAAGTTGTACTAACCTTAATATAGCTGTGTAAATTGATTGAGGACTGAATGGAATACATAGATTGAACTGATTTCACAAGTTAAGTCGATTTGTGGACTTGTTGAAATAAACTGTACGTAGTCCCGGTACTGAATTGTCCCGGTACTTGAATGTCCCAGAAGTGGTAAGTCCCGGTAGTGGTAAGGCCCGGTAGTGGTAAGTCCCGGTAGTTGGAAGTCCCGGTAGAGGCAAATCCCGGTACTTATGAGTTCCGGTGAAGTCCCGGTACATGTGTTGACTACCGGGAGTTGGGGGATACCGGGAGTAAGGAATACCGGGAGTTGGATAAAAATAGTCAGTTTACAGATTTTGGTAACAGATCTTGAAAATGAAGTAAAGAATATAATAGTTAAGGTATCCAGAGACCTTGTATTATCTGTACTATTCTAGAAATTGGAAAGTATAGTTTCATTAATCGTGGATAGGTGCGATTTAAAGAATTGACATTTACCTTATGTTGCTTGAACATACGTACCCTTGAAGAGTAGTATGTTAGGTTTATAGACTGCACTAGTGTGATACTAGGCAGGAATGTGTTAGATGTGATTTGCTCATACTGAATAATATGAGGAATCTGTACGATTTATATATATGATTTGCTCATACTGAATGATATGAGGAATCTATATGGTATAAAGGCGATTTGCTCATACTGAATGATATGAGAAATCTGTATTAAGCATTAACTTGCACGAGTAGAAATAAGTGTAATGGATCCATAGGCACTAAAGTGGGAAATCACATGGAATAGGCGTGTGGTTTAACTCATTTAATCGTTATTCCAGTGTGTGTGGGAAATCACATGGAATAGGCGTGTGGTATAACTCGTTTAATCGTTATTCCAGTGTGTGTGGGAAATCACATGGAATAGGCGTGTGGTATAACTCGTTTAATCGTTATTCTAGTGTGTGTGGGAAATCATGGAATAGGCGTGTGGTATTAATCGTTATTCCTGATTTCTAAGGAAGAGAGTGAGGTTGACATAAGTGCTTGTGATCTCTGCTTCTTTACCGATAAATGGGCGTGTGTAATCGCGATTTATTGGTGGAGAGCATTGATCTATAATCTGTGAAGGTTCGTAGTGTGGCTCTGGGGTATGATATGATGACGGAATTATTGTCAGTCATATTCATGGAACTGGGTAAAAATCGTGTTAACAGAATAGAGTTATACGTATGGTAAGAAAAGGGGAATCAGGTTTGTTATAACTTATTCACATTGATTTTACAAATGTTATCTTGGAAACGAATGTTCTCACTAGGCGTTGGCCTAATCGTTTCAATTGATGTTTTCTTACCAGGTACCAGCTCGGGGAGGTAAAGGGTTGTGGGACGAGCATTTTGATATAGCAGAGGTGGATGAATTTAACAAAGAAGAGATTTTGATGGATTGATAGATAACTTGATTAATCTGGTTATAGTGACATAATTAGATTGATAGGTTATTTGAAGGATCTTGTAATGTGAATATACTCTTGATGGTTAATCCACTGCCTGTTTTTATAAGTTGAAGTATTTATTGTCATAACCTGTTATAACTTGAGGTTTAAATTGGCTAAGATTTTGGGGTGTTTCAGTTTAAGCTCTAACTCGGGAGGTTGCTCTATTGAAGGGGGTTGAACATTTTTGTCCTTGAAGTCCAGAGGTTCAAAGGCTGCTACTACTTCATTACACTCATCCTCAAAAGTGTCCTCACTTTCTAAGTCGGAGTGCTCACTCTCACTCCCCACTGTGGGCACTGTTTCAAAACCGTGGGTTCCACAAATCGAACTCAAAGCAAAATAATCTTCGGTTTCTATGTACTTAAGGGATTTGAAGACATTGAAAGTTACCTCTTGGTCATTGACTCTCATAGTGAGTTCCCCTTTGTGCACATCAATCAACGTACGTCCGGTTGCAAGAAACAGACGCCCTAAGATGATTGGGATATCTTTATCGGCCTCATAATCTAGAACTAGAAAATCGGCGGGGAAGATAAATTTATCCACTTGGACCAAAACATCTTCTATTTTTCCCTTCGGGTAGGCAATGGACCGATCGGCTAGTTGTAATGTCACGGTTGTGGGTCTAGCCTCTCCAATACCTAACTTATTAAAAATGGACAATGGCATCAAGTTTATGCTAGCTCCTAAATCACAAAGTGCTTGACCTACTTCTTGTCCTCCTATTGTGCATGGAATGGTGAAACAACCCGAGTCTTTCAACTTAGGTGGAATCTTGCTAGTAAGGAGGGCACTACATTCCTTGGTCAACGCCACAGTTTCAAACTCACCCAACTTTCTCTTTTTGTTCAAAATATCCTTTAAAAATTTAACATAGCTTGGCATTTGCTCAAGAGCCTCTACCAAGGGTATGTTAATGTGAAGTTGTTTAAAAATGTCTAAGAATTTTTTAAACTGAACATCGACATTTTTAGTCTTCATCCTTTCAGGAAAAGGTACATTTTGTGGGTCAATTTGAGTTTGTTGTGGTGTTGGCTTTAGAACAGTAGGTTTTGGTATATGTCCAAAAGTGGGAAGCTCAGGGACATCGGTCCTCACTGTGGGAATGACAGTGACTTGAGGAGTGACCACTGTGGGGTTAGTGGGCATTTGAGGCGGATCATCAGATTCAAAAACGATATCTTTCAGATCCTTTCCACTCCTAAGTGTTATGGATTTGACGTGCTCTTTTCCTATCACCCTAGCATGTTCGGTGTCACTAGGTAACGTCCCTGGCGGTCTATTCTTAACTTCGACGGCTAGTTGTCCTACTTGGGTCTCTATGTTCCTAATGGCTGCTTGAGTTTGATTCATGAAACCTTTGAGAATTGATTCAAGTGATGGTTGAAACTCAGCGGGTTGAGTCGATCGTGGTTGGAACTTGGAACTGTTGTGAGGATTGTCCTTGGTGAAAGTTCTGTGAGTTCTGCCTACTGTGATGTGGGGATTTCCCACTGTGATGTTGCTGAAATCCAGGGGGGTTGTGTGGTCTTTGCTGGACATGACTCGCCCCGTGGGGTTGGAGTCCTGGATTACCAGCCCAAGAGAAATTTGGGTGATTCCTCCACCCTGGATTATAAGTCTGTGAATATGGGTTGTTCCTTGGGTTGGTTCCTATAACATTAACGGACTCGGGATTTGCTGGAAAATAATCAAAAACATGTTCTTCTCCACAGAGGGAACAGTTTTCAGGGAGATGTGTTGCGGATTTGACTTGGCCTCTATTTTGGTTCAAAACCAATTTGGTTAAGGCCACGAGTTGCGCATTCATGGTTTTGAGTGCCTCGGAGTCAATGGTGTTGGTCTTTGGTATTGTTGCTCTAGGATTGGACCACTCGGTATTGTTGTTGGACACTTTTTCTAAGATTTGATATCCTTCATTGTAGGTTTTACTCGTGAATGTTCCACCGGATGTTGCATCTAAGATGATTTTGGCCGCATTGGAAAGACCATTGTAAAAGGTCTCCAATTGGATGCAATGTGGGATGCCATGATGTGGGCACTTTAGAAGTAAATCTTTAAATCGTTCCCATGCATCCGAAACAGACTCATCTTCTTCTTGCCTAATCAAAATAATATCATTTCGAAACCTTACATTCCTTGTGGGAGGAAAGCATTTTTGCAAAAATTTATCAGCAAGTTCTTTCCAAGTGGTTATCGAATGAGGTGCATGCGAGTTCAGCCAAGTCTTTGCCTTATCCCTTAGTGAAAAAGGGAAAAGCCTTAGTCTTAATGCTTCATCACTCACACCTTGCAGTTGAAAGGAATCAGTCATTTCCAAAAAAGATTTTAAGTGCGAGTGTGGATCCTCAGATGGTGATCCTCCAAATTGACCCATGGCTTGAATCATTTGAAACATCACCGGTTTGAGTTCAAAATGCGTTGCAACAATATTGGGCCTCAAAATCCCGGAGCTTAAGTCACTAGCTCCGGAAGTAGCATAGTCTCGTATTTTTCGATCTTTTCTATCGGCAATCGTCACTGTGGTCTCCACTAATGGTGGTGGATTAACGGGTCTTTCACCTCCTACACCTGCCATGCTTGTAGTGGGTTCCACAGGGGGTTGTCGATTTGTGTTCTTGTTTTTACGTCTCCTTCGAAAAGTCTTTTCTATTTCAAGATCGATTGGCACCAAAGGTTCGTGTTGTAGCCGTGGCATGCAGCACGAACATCTTAGAAAAATGAGTTACTCGGGCTCGAACAAAAACTAATGTCTTGAGATTTAAAATCACGCCAGTCCCCGGCAACGGCGCCAAAAACTTGGTACGTGCGAAATATGTGTTTTAATCGCAGTGGGTTGCAAACTGTCCACAGTGGGAAGTGCAAGTGTACACTGTCCACTATGATCGTCACAGCAAGTAATAGTTGGTAAAATACCAGAATCGAATACACAGAGACTGGGCAATCAAGACAATACGGTTCTCATGAGCTCCTTTTACAGGTTTCAATAACAGAAGAAGCAATATTTTGGTTTGTTCGGCGAAATAGCTATTTTAACGACTTTACTAAAGATTTAAAATGAGGAATGTAGGTTAGATTTTCCCTAGATTTTATATTAAATACCTGATCCTAAAAAGTGATCCTTGTACTCGAGGTAGGCATTTTCGCTAGAAAAGCCCGGTTACAACATACTCACACCGTTAGGTAAAAATCCCATACTTTAAGTATTTATTGTTTCGTCAATGGTAATCTCAAAATGGACCTTTTCAGGCCTCGATGGAATGTGTAGACACAAATACTGTGTTTTAAATACACCAACTAGCTTGCCTACTATTCCAATGGGTTGAGATTAGCTCACTGTGCTGACCTCACTTTCGCAAGTGTCATAAGAATTCATTCGAATCCCCTAGCATCATTCAAACTCGTGTCACTGCGTTCTACTTATTTCTAAGTCAAGAACTAGACTTTAGATCCTTACAAGTGATCGGCTTGTTCGCATCCTTGGGTAATAAGCGAGAGTGAATGACCAAAACAATAAATATTCCAAGTATAAAGATTACTCAAGCATTTTTAATAAAATCCAGGTACTTCTCTTTCCTACATCCCAAGGGATGTTTAGCCTAACATTTCCGAAGTAAAGAAAATAAAAGATGAAGAGATGAACATAAATAAACTAAAAGTGATTTGTATTAAAAACTGCAGTGGGGAACGAAGGTACGTCACTGCCACTGATTACGAGAAACTAGCGATTACACTAAGGAAATTAAAATACTGAAAGTTAAAGATAACTACTGCAGCAAATGAGAGAACTGAAGCTATCACTAATGTAGTAGTAGAGATTTTCTAAAATTAAGCATGTAATAAATGGCACCTAACACCTCCTTTATATACTAGGAGAAAAGGGTTGGGTATTACACAAAAATGGGTTATCTAATGTGTAAGGACTGAAGGATCATGACAGAATTCAGCACCTTTGGACAATTCTTTTACCCAATTGACCCTTCTTCTAGTCAACTTTAAAGTACCATGGGTGTACTTTTGATGTCATCTTCAAGAAAGATGCTTTATACTTCTTTATAACAAACCTCTGCCAGCTGAACCTTCCATTCTCCAGCATATTTACATCCCAACTAAGAGTTTCTTTTCTTTTGTCTTCTTATTCGGCTCGATAGTGGGGAGCAGAGTGGGATCCGCAAGTCACTGCTGAAATTTCGTGAAAAAGCAACCAAAAACTACCAAATAATTTATTAAGAACTATGGTTCACTCCTTTTGCTCATTTTCGTGAAATGTACCAAGAATGGGGGTTTTGAGAAGTGAAATGGATAAAATTGACGAAATAAAATAGAAAATAAAAGGAAATAATAACTCTAAAAGTAGAGTTATCAATGCCTTAGAAGATTTCATCCACCCTCTTCTAAAGATGCCTTAGAAGGTTTCATCCATCCTCTTCTGAAGATGACTTAGAAGATTTCCTCCAACCTCTTCAAGAAATTCCACCGAATTTTTGTCCAACTCTTTCAAATTTTCGGTGGGTATAGAAGATTTTTTCTACTGAAAATCCTACCGAAATTCTCTCAAAAATTGGTGGGATTCCCTTAAAAATCGGTGGGTTTTCAAAAAAAAAATCCCACCGAAATTCTACCGAAATTGTCTCAAAATCGGTGGGATATCCTTAAAAATCAGTGGGATAGGTTAAAAAAAATAATCTTTTTCCCCACCGACCATACCACCGAAATGTCGGTGAGAGGCTCCAAAAATCGGTGGGTAGCAAGCAAAAATAAAATAAAAATAAAATAAAAATTTATTGCCGATGTTTCCAATTGTTTGTGGTGTTTCTTCTCCGTCGGACGCTAAGGGGGAGAAACCATCTGAGAGGGAGCAACTACCTGAAGGGAAGAAACTATCTGAGGGGGAGCATTATCAGCGTCCAACTCGATCAACACCTGTCCTCAGTACTCATAGTCAACATCCAACTCAAATTTTGGTCAAACATATGGGAACCGGCGAACCAACTAAGGGGGAGCAGATCTGTCTAGTAAATGTAACAAAAGGGGGAGGACAACCAAGACAAAGGAAGACGGGTGATGACTGCCGATAAGGAAGCTGAAGATGCTATGAAAGAAAGAAGATGCAAGATATAGGCAAAAGCATCCTGAGGCTATCTCACTCAAACTCAAACCTCCTTCAATGATTATCACCAAGATGGATCTGGGCATATCTGTTTCTCCTATGATGGAAGTACATTCTATTTCATTCATATTGTTTATTTTTTATTCTTTCATTCATTTCATTCATATGTAAATATCATATACTCACACAAAAAAATAAAACAAAATAAAAATGGACTGTGTGAAAAAGAACCCAAAAGAGTAAAACAGGGTCAACATGTATTATTCATTGTCTTACTCATGTTTTTCTAAGTATGGATGTCATCATCAAATAGGGGGAGATTGTTGGGTCATCAAAGATTTGAAGATGACCTCAAGATCTCCTTACATACTTTGAAAAACATTTTCCATACTTAGATAAATTTTTGATGGTTCTTTGTAATGGCTTGTACAAGATAGCAAATGTTTGGTGAAGTCAAAGATCAACCAAAGTCAAGATCGAAGATTCTCTCATTGTGGAAGTGAAAGATATTTTCTCAACACATACAAGTCATAGTCCACCATTTGTCTCCATGAAGATCGGTGAGATCCCAAACAGGAGATTTCCCCCTTATCTCCTTGCCATGAAGATCTTCATCATAAGAGGTAAAGTTGGCCATCTCACCGATTGTCCCCATGAAAATCGATGGGATCCTCAAAGTTGGAGGATTCTCTCATGACATCACTCCTAAGAAGACTTCCACCTACCTTGTCCATGACAAGTCGGTGGGATTCTCAAATAGGAGGATCCTCCCTTGTGTCCATGCTAAAAGGTTTTCTCTTCAATGATAGAATGTCTGGGTATGGAAGAAAAAGGTTCTTTTGTCATTTTTCCCATTCTTATATATTGTCACCATCAAACCTTTCTAGCATTATAGAAAAAGACATATCAACTTTTTAGAGGTCAACACTTACAAGCCAATCTCCTGATGACAAGTGTCTTAAGCATTTAATGTTCATCACACTATATAAAGATGAAGACTTCTCCATGCAGAACAACGCTTACAACTCTTGAAGTTTACTTTGTGCTCAAGACATTCTGCTCCTTTCTCTCTTTGAACTTTATAGCTTTCAATCTATGTGTTTTAGAAGTTGTTTAGTTTTCAGTATTACTTTGTGAAGATTGTTAGAATAGATTTTATCTGTTCTTTCCGTGTGTAATTCTTGATTTGAATATTTTCAATAAAAGAATTAATTAAAGTGAAAAAAATTGTGTATTGTATTCAACCCCCCCTTCTACAATACATGTTCATGTTCTTGTAAGCCATCTGGGACTAACACATGTCTTGTCCCGTCCTATCATGTTCTATTTTGTCTGCGTACCAAACGCACCTTTACCTAACCCCAAAACAAAAGTTCAATGTTTACCAACTAACATCACATTCCCTAACTTCTTTAGTATAGTCTTCACAAATGATGGCTTGAAAGTAGCATTCATGTCGTTCCAAATGCATGGTTGAATTGGGTTTTTTGCAAAATACATACTAATAGCAACATATGTCACTTAACTCGTCAAACATATTTTGCAAGGTTGGAGTACCAACAATTGATACCTGTTAGGATTGATGTAGGAATCAATTGATGAACAAGCAATAAGGATTAGAGAGGTGCGATATGGCGCTGAACGGCAGCAGTTTTCATATATTGAGAGAATGATTACAAGACTTGATTAACCTAAAACTGAAACGTAAGGAACCTATAAATACAACTAAGTTACAGGTAATTACAGAATAGACCTTGTATATTACATATTTACAATAATAACTCTAACACCCCCCTCAAACTCAAGGAGTTGAAGAATGAGCCAAATTGAGTTTGGAAACGAGATCTCGAAACCGCCCTGGAAGATGAGCTTTGGTGAAGATGTCTGTTGTCTGATCAATGGTGGAGATTGGAAATAGTTGAACCGTCTTGCGAACAACATGTTGACGAACAAAATGACAGTCAATCTCAATGTGTTTAGTACGCTCATGAAAGACGTCATTGTGAGCAATCTGAATGGAAGTGATGTTGTCACACCACCAAGGCGTCGGAGAAGTCTGAGGAGCACCCATATCAGATAGGAGCCATCGTAGCCATACAAGTTTCTGCGTAGTGTCAGCCAAGGCTCGATACTCAGCTTCAGTACTAGATCGAGCGGTCAAAGATTGTTTCTTGCTGCACCAAGAAATAAGAGAATCCCCAAGGAAGAAAAAATAGCCGGTGGTGGAGCGACGGTCTGTTATGTCTCCATCCCAGTCCGCATCTGAGAATCCACGAAGAGTTAACGATGAAGTGGGTGAAAAGTGAAGCCCATGAAACATTGTTCTTTTCAGATAGCGAAGAATACGGAGAACAACAACATAGTGATCTGAGCACGGAGCAGACATGAACTGACTGACTGTATGAACTGCATATGCAAGATCTGGCCGAATAACAGTCAAATAGACAAGGGATCCAACTAGCTGTCGATACAGTGTAGGGTCCCGCAGAGGGGTTCCGGCATTAGGAGCAAGATGTAGATTTTGCTCAAGGGGTGTGGATGCAACTTTGTTGTCAGTAATACCAGCTTTTGATAACAGGTCTGAAATATACTTGGCCTGACAGAGATAGATACCAGAAGCGTCTGATAGAACTTCAAGACCAAGGAAATAGTGTAGCTTACCAAGATCTTTCATCTCAAAACATGAGCTGAGGGAATGTTTGAGCTGGGTAATACCTGTAGAGTCACTGCCGGTGATGATCATGTCATCAACATACAATAAGAGTAGGATAGTACCTGCATCCGTAGTGCGAGTAAACAAACCAGAATCATAATTGCTCGGAGAGAATCCCAATGAGACAACAGTTGTGCTGAACTTTTCAAACCAAGCACGAGGAGCCTGTTTGAGGCCATAGAGGGCTTTTCGAAGCCTGCAAACATGACCTTGTTTGGAAGTTACTCCTGGAGGAGGTTTCATGTAGACTTCCTCTGAAAGATCACCATTTAAAAATGCATTCTTGACATTCATCTGGTAAAGTGGCCATCTTTTGGTGGCAGCTATGGCGAGTAGACTGCGAACCGAGGTTACACGAGCCACGGGGGCAAACGTTTCCTCATAGTCAATGCCATATTCTTGATTGAAGCCTTTTGCCACAAGACGTGTTTTGTAACGATCAATGGATCCGTCAGACTTTGTCTTGATTTTGAAGACCCATTTGGAACCAATAGGTGACTTACCCGGTGGAAGAGGTACAAACTCCCATGTATTTGCTTTGTCAAGGGCCTGAAGTTCCTCAGTCATAGCTTGCTGCCAGACAGGGTTAGAAGAAGCTTCCTTGTAGGAAGTGGGTTCATGGTTGGACAACAATGTAGCATAACAGTGATAATTACGAAGGTGAAAAGGAACTTGTCTTACCCGGTCTGAGCGTCGTACTCCATCTTGTGGTTGAGAAGAGCCAGGATCCATAGACTCAACAGATGGCTCAGAAGTAGTGCTTGGAGGTGGTGCAGATGATTGATTATGATCAGATGGCACAACTTGCACAGATGAAGGTGCAGATTGAGGTGAGACGAAAGGAGGTGGAACAAGTGGTGAGGAGATTATGGGATCTAATTGGAGTGAGTCCAATGAGATAGATGTATCTGTGAAGAAGGAAGTAGAGGGAGTGGGTGTGTCCTGAAATTTAGACATCGTTGAAAAGGGAAGATGTTCCCAGAATTTGACATGACGGGATATACGAAGCCTCTTAGAGACTGGATCCCAACAACGATAACCTTTGTGTTCAATTCCATAGCCAAGAAAGCAGCATAATCGAGAACGAGGTTCAAGTTTGGTGTGTTCATGAGGTTGCAACTGAACAAAGCAGGCACAACCCCATACTTTTAGGAGGTCATATGTAGGGGAGACCCCATGAAGCACTTCATAGGGAGACTTTTGATTGAGGATAGGAGTCGGGTGACGGTTGATGGTGTAGACAGTCATGAAGGCAGCTTCACCCCAAAAACGTTCTGGGCACTTGGTTGAGATTAACAGAGTACGGACAGTGTCAAGGATGTGACGGTGTTTGCGTTCTGCACGACCATTTTACGGAGAGGTGCCGGGACAGGAGTACTGAGAAAGAGTACCCTGAGATTGTAGAAAAGAGAGGAGAGAAGATTCTTTGTATTCCATAGCATTATCTGCTCGAAGAATCTTTATGGGCTTGGAAAACTGGGTTAGGATCATACGGGCGAAGGTAATATAAATTTGAGGTAGCTCTGAGCGGTATTTCCTGAGATATATCCATGTAAAACGAGTGTGATCATCGATAAAGATGACAAAATATCGAGCACCTCCCATGGATGGGTGCGGTGCTGGTCCCCACACATCAGAATGAATAAGATCAAAAGGAGAAGCAGATTTAAAGTCATTAATTTGAAAAGGTAAAACATGATGTTTGCCAAGTTGACAAGATAAACAAGAAACGTTTTCAGAAGAAGTGTGTCCTAACAATCCTGAACTAGCTAACACCTTTATTCTAGCTAATGATAAATGTCCTAGGCGTCCATGCCATAGTTCAAATGAAGGAGTACTGGAAACATAAGCAACAAAATTTGATGAACGTAAGGGAAGACGGAGGTAGACCACTTCAATCATCCGACCAACTTTACGGCCTACTCCAAGGATCTTCTTGGTCTTTGGATCCCGCACAACACAACCAGAAGGATGAAACAGAACAATTAGACCGGATTCCATAAGTTGAGTGATTGAAACCAGACTCAGAGATAAGTTAGGAATATGTAGCACATCAGGTAATTGAATATTGGGAGTAGATACAGTCCCACTGAAAGATACAGGTAAGCGAGTATCATCAGCAGTATGGACTGATGAGAACAATATGGAGGTTTGCTTAGAGACAAACCCGTCAGCTTTGGGTGTCATGTGATTACAACATCCAGAGTCAAAAAGCCAAGGGTTACCTGATACGGAGGTATTGTACTTAGAATTCATACCCATAGAACCTGTCATGAGTTGCTCCATAAGCTCTTGGTTGCGGCGCATGAGTTCCATAAGATCAGGCGATGCGTTATTGCTATGCGGTGCCTGAGCTGCCGGCATAGTGGTATCCCGCGTGATTGATCTAGCAACAGATTGAGTTTGGAGTTGTTGTCTCTGATTACCTGAGTTCCTTGGATGCTTTAGACAATCAGACCCATAGTGTCGTGGCTGTGTGATCCCACACCAACGATATTTGCGAACTAGGCAGTTGAGAAGCAGATGAGATGTAGAGTGACAGAACGTGCACTCACTATTGTTCCCCTTACCTACAGACTTTGACTAATCATTGTTATGCCACTTACCTTTTGGCTTTCCTGAGTGTGAAGTATAGAGCACATCGTCCGAAGGCAGAGGAAAGTGATGTTGATGGCGAGTTTTTTCACTCAGCAGCTCCGTGATGGCCTCTTCAAGAGTAGGCAAAGGATGCATGTGTAGTAGAGAGGCTCTAACGTTCTCAAAACGATCAGTGAGACCCATTAGAATAGTAATCAAATGTAGTTGGCTAAAATAGGCAGTGAACTTCCGAGCTGTGTCGTCAAAGATTTGAGGTGCACCCAAGCTCAAATGATCTCTTAGAGCTTGCATCTCAGAGATGTACGAGTTGATGGATTGATCAGGAAGTTGTCTTTTGTTCTGAAAGGTAGTCCATAACTTATATTGATGAGAGAGGCCTGTAGAAGTGTACCTTTTTGCAAGAAAATCCCACAGTCCTTTTGCTGTTGTATAGCCAAGAAATTGCTGATTGATCTCAGCAATTGTGGATGCGTTTATAAATCCCAAAATGCGAGCGTTCATGATATCCCAATCATTCATGCATTTTGCAAAATCAACCGCACTTTCACCTTCGTTTTGAACCGGGATTTGAGTAGCACCCGTGACATAAGTATGCAGACCATGAGACTTGAGAAGAATAGTCATATGATGATGCCACAGAACGTAGTTATTCCCATTGAGAATAACCGAGATAGGATTGGAGTGACTGGAATTGAGGGCCATCTGACTGATTAGAGAACTGAATGAGAGTTCCAGAATTGTGATCCGGAATTGAGAGATCCGGAGTTGAGTGCGAAATCAGTTCCGGAGTTGGGTGCGAAAAACTGTTCCGGTATTAAGAACCGGAGTTGAGAACTAGATTTGAGATGATCCGGAAATGAGAGAAGATCCGGAATTTGAACAATTCCGGAATTGAGAAAGGAAGATCCGGAGTTAAGTTAAAACAAGAACCGGAATTGGAGATTTCGGATGTGTGAACAGGTTCCGGAATTGAAGAGGCTGAAATATTGTAGCCTAGGTGTTCCGGAGTTTAGGTGTTTCGGAGTTTAGGTGTTTCGGAGTGTGAATACCGAAAGTGGAGTTCCGGAATGTGAATAAAAGCAGGTACCGGAGTTTGAAGTTCCGGAATGAGATGCAGAGTTGGAGTTCCGGAAGTAACGAAAACGGACAAAAAATTCGATGTTAGGATTGATGTAGGAATCAATTGATGAACAAGCAAGAAGGATTAGAGAGGTGCGATATGGCGCTGAACGGCAGCAGTTTTCATATATTGAGAGAATGATTACAAGACTTGATTAACCTAAAACTGAAACGTAAGGAACCTATAAATACAGCTAAGTTACAGGTAATTACTATTTAGACCTTGTACATTACATATTTACAATAATAACTCTAACAATACCAACTTACTCATTTCCTCCGATACCGTGTTCAACCATTTTTCAATCATCTTAGTTACATCCTCATCAACATTGAATTTTAACTTTTTTTTCATGTTGTCTCTTCTTCATGTGGAATGGATGATGCAGAAGCGGCATTAGAAGGATTAGACAAAGGCATGTTAAATTCTTCAGTCTCGACACCACCTTCGTTTTTTAGATTGACGTGTTCTATTGCATCCGTGACAGACTCCACCAACGATGCCATTGCTCGATATTTTCCAAATATCGTCTTCAGTCGCTAATATTGGTGAAATGACTTGTTGGCAATATAGTTTTCGCTTGGATGTTCCTACCAAAACGATTTCAGAAATATAAAGTAGGAACAAGGTTCAAGTCTATTGGTCTGTTAGGATGCCTCAACATTGGTCTCCCTTTTGGTCATCAATGTTAGGTTGTTGTTCAGTGTTCTTGTTTAGTGATGCAAGGTCAACCCTTATCTCATTTCTTGAGATACAAACACATCAAAGTCCGTTTATCTAAATTGCACAAACATATTGCAAATTAACACATGCTTAAACCTTTCACCCTACGATTTGTATTTTCATCCGGCTGTATTTTACGATGTGGTTTGCGGTTTTAGACTATCAAATGGCGGTTTAAACTGTACCACACATGTTTATATATTTTTTAAATAAATATTATATATACAATAATTATTTATCAAATACAATTATTTAATAAATTATTGGTTATATATTAATTTTCAAGTTTTATGTTTCAAATTATCTATTCAAGTTATTTTTTTATCAGTTTCTCTACAATATCAATCACCAACAAAGGACCAAAAATCATATAAAAAAGAGAGAAGTTCATAGAAGGTTTAGAAGTCATACGTCTGATTCACCACTTAATGCGAGAAGAGAACTATTTGTTGGGATTTGCTTGTCCCACATAGACCAAAGGAGAAAATCTAGATAGCTTTATATTAAGAGTTCCCTACCTCTTAATAAATTGGCTAACTAGTAAGTTGTGCCAAGGACATATTTAAAGTCAAAGATGAGCCTTGACTTGAACGAGAAATGGGTAAACAGTGCGTTACACGATTTTTTACGCAATCTCAGTTTTGCTGAAACAGGGACTTACGCGACTTACCACGCGGTTTACAAACCGCACAACAAGCCGCGCATCCCTCTGAAGGATTACACGAAACAGAGAGCCCCGCGGGTTGCCCCTCGGCTTACAAGCCGCGCACTAAACCGCGCGTGTCTCTGATTTCGTCAGTTTCGGTGGTTTGCAATTCTGATGTTTGAGAAACGTATAAATACCCACTCCTCTCATTTTTGGCAGTATCAACACACAGAAAAATACACATTCTCTCAATTCCTCTTCTTGTTCTTTGTAACAACCCAAAATCTTAGTGAGTCTAGGAGTTTGGTGGTCAAAGTATGAAAAAAAAAGTTAAGTTAAGGGGCCATTTCTGTAATTTGAGGAAGGTATAAATGTGCACAAAATTCTAGGACAGCCTCCATTTAGCAAATCAGTGTTTTTATATTGTTTGGGTGTGTGGTGGCGTGAAGCAAGGAAAGAAAGGGGAGAAGAAGAAGAAGAAAGCTATAGAGAGGAGAAATCAATCAGGTAATCTCTCTTGAATTCGCAATCTATGTGATGTAGTATTCCCTCTTCATTAGTTTGGATTCTACGATTTAAATCAGTGATTTAATGAGTTTTCAACCACAATTCCTAAAAAATGGGTTTCATGGGTTTTGTATTAATAAATCAATTTAAGGGGTTATAAATGGATTAAGTGGGTATTTGAGGTTGGTGGATGGACCCTTATAGTTGTCTAATCAAACTAATGGCTTAAATCGGAGTATAAATCGGTTTTAGAAATTCTAAGTTCGAACAACAGCGTTTTCCGGACACCAGTGTTTGATGGTGTCCGGATATGTTGCAGGTGTCCGGGTAAGTGCCTCATGAAGGTGTCCGGATAAGTGTGGAGTCCGGATAAGTGTGGTGTCCGGATAAGTGTGGAGTCCGGATAAGTGTGGCGTCCGGATAAGTGTGGCGTTCGGATAAGTGTGGCGTCCGGATAAGTGTGGCGTCCGGATAAGCATGGCGTCCGGATAAGTGTAGTGTCCGGATAAGTGCTGTGTCCGGGAAGGGATATCCGGACAGTAGGTCTGAACTATTTATCTGATGTGGATCTATTGCCTTAGGTGTTCGGTTGGGTTAGCTTGGCAGTATTTAAGAGGTGCGGTGTACGTCAATCAAGGCGAGTTCCCTAAACCTCTTTTACGACGCAAATGTTAAATGATTCTTTTACTGATTATGGTTTTAACGAGCATGAAATATTTATGAAATGATATGCATGGAAGGAAAAGGAATGTTTGATATGTTGAAATGATGCGCATGATTTATAAAGAGTCAAATGCTTTTATGAAACATATGTGCATGCTATGTGATGTCGGTCTGTACTGTGGGATCAATGAGCCTCGGGATCTAATGATGCCTTGGATATATTTGACGAGACGGTAGGTTGGAATTCGTTTCCTCCTAGGCGGGTATCGGGGAGTCTGCTTGGGCCCCGATCGCGAATGGTTAAGGGATCCATTACACAATGCAGTACCATATGTGATGATTTATGATGCATTTTAACGAAAGGATTTCATAATGTTTATACATGTTCTTTTACGGAGGGAATTCACTAGACCTTTTGGTCTAACCCTCGCTTTCAAAACTAAACCATTTTCAGGTAAGCATGTTAAGGGTTCTTCCAGTAAGAACTAGGAGGCGATAAGAAGTACCTGAAGCTTAGAGTAACTTCAAGTTTTGGCTATGATGACTATAGAATAGCTCTCGGCTGTGGATTTAGAGACTTCCGCTGTCAATTCTGTTTAGTATGAATTATTGATGATGTAAAGACAAGGTTTTATGTAATTCGAATGCTTATTTTTGGTTGGTTGCCTGCTATGAAATCTGGGACGTTACAAATGGTATCAGAGCCTTAGTTTAAGGGATTTAGGTGACCATTTGGGCCTAAACTTAAACTGTAAGATGAGGAACACAGCCGAGACATAGGATTGCCTCTAGGAACAATCACTATAAATGCGCTTAGGAATAAGGTGCCAAGGACAAACGTGTAAGGTAAGTTTGGGATTACACCTGGCCAGTGTAATTACGAACTTACAGGTACATGTGCGTGCTTACAATACCTTACTTATAGCAAATTTGTTGTGTCACGTCTAGTAAGGATTAACTATCGGATTCTTTCAGTTTAGCGCTATGGCTGGGAGAGCGTTGAGGAATAGGTCAGCAAGATCCCTGAGGGATAGACCGAACTCCATTGTTTGGGGAAGTGTCATGTAAGAGTCATTATGATGTGATGTATGTAGACATCGTAGAGAAGAAACGTTGTAAGGAATGTTATGAGTCGTCTAGAGGTAGCTCTTCGTGGATTCAGAGAGGATGAATGTTTGAGTTTGAGTAAGACTCCAGTTTTGGGAGAGTCCTAGTTTTGGAAACCATGGGATAGATCAGTTGGGAGGGTAAGATCGAATAGTGTCAAAACCTTGAAAGTATCAATGGAGCCCTGACTTTTTAGTCTAGCTTTTCAGTGGCAGGATAAATGGAAAAGGGTACTTATAGAGAATTGAAAGCATGTAGAAGTAGAAGGTGAGACAATCGATCAAAGCAAAAATAGTGTGACATGGTTGAGTAAGTGAGATGCGGAACGCATGTACATCAAGTTAATGCTTGATCGAGAGGGCGACCCTTGGTCGAAGGGAGAGTGTCACGGATAAGTTGCGTGGGTGAAGCGGTTGACCTTGCTAGGGTGAGTAGCCTTCAATTGCAAGAAGAGTTTCATGCATAGCTTTCTTAAATATAACATGAAAATTTTCACGATTTAAATTAAATGTGTAAATATCAATTTTGATCGAAAAGGAGTCAGAATGTGCAAACGTATGTTTAAAGAAAAGGTGATTTCATTCACATTGGACGATGAAATTTTGAGCCTAACGATTGCAAAGTATTTCACACTTTTCATGATGAGTTAAATCATTACAAAAGGTCGAGAAGACGTGTTCCAGCAAAACTTTTACAATCAAATGAATTTTAACCAATTGATATCATATAAAAGAGTGTGAGAACCGACTGGGTTACTTGGTGTCAGTAATTTATTTCGAAATTGTGTCGTATGAAAGGATTTTCATTCAACGTATTACTGTCGTGATAACATCGTTCGAAATTGAGTAAGATTAAGGTTCACGGAAAGATGTATGCAAACGACTCTCGAATCGTTGTGCAGGGCGTTGTAGTTATAAGAGTGATGGGGTCATGTGTACCCAAGTGCTTTCCAAACGTTCTTTATTTAAAATGATGAAATGTGCGAAAAGATTTATTTACTGTATTGTCATGCATGAAGGCTATGAACCCACTAGGTCGTAGAGTATTACGTCTTAAGCTAAGGAAGAACTCTGAGAGCGGAGAGGCGTTGGTCAAGTCAGGGGAGAACGTATGTAGCTTTGGTATATGTGTTTAAGAGGAGAGTTGGAACTTGGAAGAGTCGGGAATGGATTTAGTGGCAGGTGTATGAGGGTCTGTACCTTTGCTCGATGACTGAGAACACAGTTGCCGAGGGGCGATGGTGCCCAGAGGAAGGACTAGAAGTCATCAATGTTTTGGGTTTTTAGCAACTCTTTATGAGTAGTGCTGTGAGGCAGGAATGAAAGGTCCACGATGTGGGTCATGAGATTCGAAGGGAGCTTGTAATATTGATGTTACATGAGTAAGTTTCGAAATGGGGGCGACGGATTATAAAGTTAACTATGATGTGTAGGGAGGAATAGGTCCCGTAAGGAACGCATGTTAAAGGATAGGTTAAGGAAGTAGTTAAGAGTTGCCTTTTGTTGTTGAAGTCGGCAACGGTGTATGTTGGCCGAGGCCGAAGACTCGAACCAGATGAGTGTAAGTTGATAGAATATCTTGTAGAGGTGTTAAATTAGTAAGAGACTGTTGTTGTTGAGTAGGCGTTCTATTTACGAGGCGAGGAGGGTCCGTAGAAGGACAAAGTGTGTAACACAAGCGAAGTGAGTGTAGACTACACCAGTCTGTAAGAAAATGTGCCGTGTCTAAGAAAGGACTCGGGTCATAAAAGAGCTAGTTAGGATGTTCGTGTTTGAGCTAAGTGTGAACTCGTGAGTCATAGTTCAACAAGTTGGGAGAGAACTAAGTAGCGAGACAGACTCGATTGTAGTATACGGGAGAATATGAAGGAAAGTGTGAATTGTGTACGAATGACCATGAGAGACTTGGTCGGTAGTGTGTTAATAGGAGTGGTGAATGTACGAATGAATAGTAGCGTCAATTGCCAAGATATCTGTGTCAGTCGGTGATGTAGTAAGGCGATGTTAGAAAGATGAAGGATTAGAAGGAAGTCCTTTTGGGATTTCGGATAGAGTGTACGTTTTGCAATCCCAGTTGTTGAAGTATGTGGGTTGTAAGTAGGTGTGTATTTTGACTGTTATCGGAATGGAATGTCGGGGTAGAATTGGGTGATTGCCCATTTGTGAGACCAAGCTTTGTGGTTACGTATGTTGTTAAGTATATTCTTGAGGGCAGAAGTAAGTTTAAAGAAGATGATGGATAGATTAGTCAAGCTGTAGTATAGTAGAGGAGACATCGTTAAAGAATGAAAATTGTTCCTTATGCGTGAGGGAATGATCCTAGAATAAAATAGTTGGAAATTTTGGTTATGTTTAAGGAATGACGTGATGATGATTGTGGGTCGGAATAGTAGTATGATCGTTAGTTGATTTGAAATGTCATGATAGAGGTATAAGCCTTTGGTTGGTTGATATAAATTTTATAGATTTGTTAAGGAATGACGTTCATTTGTCATTACAGGATGTGTTACAATTTTTGGGGAAGTGTTATTGAGACTAACACACTGATTGTTAAAGAATTATTTAAGGTAAATCTAAGTAAGAAAGCCGGGATGACGGTATATATATCTGTCTGATTTTATGATCATAGTGGTTAGTCGGAAAAAAAATTGTGGAACCCGAGTTTCGGGGTGTTCTTGAATTAATAGATCCGTTTGTAATAGGGAATCCAAGGGGGTGGATTATTAGAGTGAATAGGGGACGTCACTAAGGAACACTTCGGGGTCATTGGAAGTTAAAGAGGATGAGGGTTGTGTTAGTCAGAATGTGGTGGGATTGATGTGAAATCCTTAAAGAATGTGAATTGTTGCTTATGTGTGAGAGAAATGTCTGAGAAGGTAAAAGTTGGAGATTAAAGAATGTGCAGTGACGTCGAACGCTGGTCTTGTTTCAAGACGGCTTGGTTGAATGCCTTAAGATAAGATTTTGGTGCAACTGTTTGGTTATGTAAGTAATGAGAAAGCGATAGCAACATGTGGAAAGGTCGGGAGAGAGGGGCAAGTAATGTGTGGTGAGCAGTGCTCCACGCTAACGTGGGGAAGGTGTAGATAGTATGTCAGAACAAGTGAGTAAATTGGAAGTAGTACACTTGACAGTATTGTGTAGATTGTCTTTGATAGTGTGCGAACCGTTGGAAAGAATATTGAGGAAGGAAATTGTGTAAGATTTTGTGCAGGGGAGAAGTGGATGAGACAACTAAATGAGTTAAGTTAGTGACCTTGTGAGAAATGTGTAAACGATTTGGTCGTATAGTGTTTAAGCTAGTGAGAATAGCATGGTGTGACCATGGTTATTCCTCCCAGTTGGGTGAGGGTAACCGGAGTTATGTTTTATGACCGAACGAACGTGGTAATCAGCGAGGATTTGATGTGTTTCAGGATAAGTTTAATTCTAGTAGGTGAACACTTCAACGTTAGGTTTGAAGGTTCCTACCCTGGGTTACGTACAAGGATGGAGTGATGAAGTGGTGAGGATGTAAGAAATGGTTGACTGAGTCAGATATAGCTTTGCTTTGGGAAGTGTCGGTTTTGATGTGGGCAAGATACTCGCATCTTTTCCAATGAGGAATTCCGGGGACATAATTCTTTTAAGGGGGGAGTGTTGTAACAACCCAAAATCTTAGTGAGTCTTGGAGTTTGGTGGTCAAAGTATGAAAAACTAAAGTTAAGTTAAGGGGCCATTTCTGTAATTTAAGGAAGGTATAAATGTGCACAAAATTCTAGGGCAGCCTCCATTTAGCAAATCAGTGTTTTTATATTGTTTGGGTGTGTGGTGGCGTGAAGCAAGGAAAGAAAGGGGAGAAGAAGAAGAAGAAAGCTATAGAGAGGAGAAATCAATCAGGTAATCCCTCTTGAATTCGCAATCTATGTGATGTAGTATTCCCTCTTCATTAGTTTGGATTCTACGATTTAAATCAGCGATTTAATGAGTTTTCAACCACAATTCCTAAAAAATGGGTTTCATGGGTTTTGTCTTAATGAATCAATTTAAGGGGTTATAAATGGATTAAGTGGGTATTTGAGGTTGGTGGATGGACCCTTATAGTTGTCTAATCAAACTAATGGCTTAAATCGGAGTATAAATCGGTTTTAGAAATTCTAAGTTCGAACAGCAGCGTTTTCCGGACACCAGTGTTTGATGGTGTCCGGATATGTTGCAGGTGTCCGGGTAAGTGCCTCGTGAAGGTGTCCGGATAAGTGTGGAGTCCGGATAAGTGTGGTGTCCGGATAAGTGTGGAGTCCGGATAAGTGTGGCGTCCGGATAAGTGTGGTGTCCGGATAAGTATGGCGTCCGGATAAGCATGGCGTCCGGATAAGCATGGCGTCCGGATAAGTGTGGCGTCCGGATAAGTGTAGTGTCCGGATAAGTGCTGTGTCCGGGAAGGGATATCCGGACAGTAGGTCTGAACTATTTATCTGATGTGGATCTATTGCCTTAGGTGTTCGGTTGGGTTAGCTTGGTAGTATTTAAGAGGTGCGGTGTACGTCAATCAAGGTGAGTTCCCTAAACCTCTTTTACGACGCAAATGTTAAATGATTCTTTTACTGATTATGGTTTTAACGAGCATGAAATATTTATGAAATGATATGCATGGAAGGAAAAGGAATGTTTGATATGTTGAAATGATGCGCATGATTTATAAAGAGTCAAATGCTTTTATGAAACGTATGTGCATGCTATGTGATGCCGGTCTGTACTGTGGGATCAATGAGCCTCGGGATCTAATGATCCCTTGGATATGTTTGACGAGACGGTAGGTTGGAATTCGTTTCTTCCTAGGCGGGTATCGGGGAGTCTGCTTGGGCCCCGATACGAGAGGGCGAAAGGGGAGTCTGCTTGGGCCCCGATCGCGAATGGTTAAGGGATCCATTACACAGTGCAGTACCATATGTGATGATTTATGATGCATTTTAACGAAAGGATTTCATAATGTTTATACATGTTCTTTTACGGAGGGAATTCACTAGACCTTTTGGTCTAACCCTCGCTTTCAAAACTAAACCATTTTCAGGTAAGCATGTTAAGGGTTCTTCCAGTAAGAACTAGGAGGCGATAAGAAGTACCTGAAGCTTAGAGTAACTTCAAGTTTTGGCTATGATGACTATAGAATAGCTCTCGGCTGTGGATTTAGAGACTTCCGCTGTCAATTCTGTTTAGTATGAATTATTGATGATGTAAAGACAAGGTTTTATGTAATTCGAATGCTTATTTTTGGTTGGTTGCCTGCTATGAAATCTGGGACGTTACATTCTTCATTGTTCTTCAAGATGGAAGCATAGTTTGATTCGTCGGGTTCGTGATTTCAATTCTTGAACGGGTTGTTGTATCCTCTAGATAGACGTCCAATCGATACCGTACGAGGGACGAATTTCTGTCTAATGACACTGCTTTGCAGGCCTCAATCCAAACATCGTTCTTCTTCAACTTCGCGATCAAGAAAGTTGAGTTAGTAATTTTATCTTAAACTTTTGATTATGTATTTCCGTTTATATGTAAATTTCGGATATATATATACATATCAATAATTCAGTATTTCTATTTGATTCTATATTGTGTGTTACGAATCTCAATTCGTGTATCTAAGTTCTAACACTATTAATTTATAAAGTTTTCATAAAAATGTATTGGAATGATAAAATTATAGAGCATTTTTGCGATATGATTAATTATGAAAATCTAAAAAAAAATATGTTGGAATTAAATATAATTTTAATTGGTTCTCTACTTTAAATAAATTATAGAGAGTTTATTATTGCCAACAACCATTTTTAGTGTCGTCATGCTATCATCACCGTGACATCACATTATCTTTTGGGCTTAAAAAGGATTCCGGTTCTAGCTTTTCTGACTTGACTGAGGGGTTGTTTGGCAGTTGTTGAATGGTTTAGTGCATAATGATTAAGTGGTCTGAATGATTAAGAGGCTTTTATGATATAGTGCAAAATGAAATATGATTGTTTGATAATTGTTTAGAATGAAATCAGAGTGCTGAATGGTTAAGTGAGGCCCAGTATGCTAAATCATTCAGAGGGTTTTTAAACCATTAAGAGGCAGACATTTTTTTTGCCAAACAGGATTTACCTTTTAGCGATTCAGATGCTGCCTCTTAATGGAACCATTAAGAGGTAAACAAACAGCTTTAAACATATTTCAAGGAATATTCCTGGTTTTGGTGTAAAAATAAGCTAGATATAAGTGTTTTTGTGGTCCGGTTTTAATGCAAAAGATTGGGTTGATCAACCTTTAAGACACGAAATCAAATTCTTTGAACCGGACCTAATGCTTTAACCTTTTTATACATTTTGATTCTAACACATAAAGAAAACCTATATGTTTATATTGTTTTTTAGTAAATCCTGAAAACCAATATTTAAAAATATTAAATAATTATTAACCCGAAAATTTTTGTACCGCAAAAATTATAATTACATAAATAAAAAAAGTAATGATGTGATAAGACGAGAAGTAGTTAAATTGTCATGATCAAAATATTTTTTTTCCTCGTCCTCTTCATATGGACGCATCATTGATTAATTGCCCCAATGTTTATGTACGATGTCAAAGGTAAGTTTTTTTTGCAGACTTGGACCTAAAAATTGCGGATATAGTGACATTTTGATAAAAGAAAATGAAAGATTAATGGCTAGAACACCAATTTAACGTTGTGTTCTCAAATCTTGAAAGAAAATAAAATAAAATAAATTGAAGGAAAAGAAAGATTACCTTTTTTTTTACCTCTGTTCTCAAAAAAGTTTTAAAAGTTCAAATTGAATAAGAGTATTAAAACTATAAATTCAAAATTTTACCTATTTTCGTTGATTAAAAAATATAATAAAATATAATATAATAAAATGATAATAAGAAATTAAGAAAAAATTGGTATATTTCACCTTTTCCATACCTCGTATGATAGGATTTATATAAACCCTAAACCGGATCTTTAAGCTCAAGAATGATTAGTTCTAGATCATGGAATAAACTTATACAAATCACAACATGAACAGCGGAATTAAACGACAGATTTGTATAGCTAACAAGGTTCATTAATTTAAACATACTGATTACATACTCACGCCCCAATTTGTTGACCTAAGTTATCAACAAACGAATACTTCTTCTCAAGTATTAGGATTAAGAACATTGTGGCTCATGCACACACATCTACACGTTTTTGTTTAAACGTGGGTTTCAAGAACATCTAATTCTATATCTCTAGGTTTCTTTATATACTAGAAACCTAGATAAACTAGAAACTAGATAAATACCAATCCTAGATAAACTAGGAATCCTAGATAAACTAGAATTTACAAGGATAACTATAAAATAAACATATTACAATTCGAACCCTTGTAAGTTGAAGTTTTGACACATCAAATCTATATGAAATATTCCTAACAATCTTCCCCTATTTGATGATGACAAAACTTAGCATCAAAATCTTCAAGTAGCTCTTCCCCTTTTTGACATAATCAAATCCAAAACTTATCAAACTTGAATCTTCCCCTTGAATGATCAACACTTCTTCTTCCCCTGAATTTATGCTAACCATCCTTGTGTCTTCGAGGTTATATCAATTACGTTGTAAAGAAAATCAACCATTATCTATTTGAAGTTGAAGTAAAAAACCAAAACTTGAGTCTTATATCCCGTAGAAACCAAGTGAACAACAACGTCATTCTCATGAATGAGGGGATCCCTGTCCTTCGACCAATCTTCTTCTCTAAGATTTCGTCAAATTGAAGTCACATTCTTCGAACAATTACGTTAATAATCTTCATAATATCACGGGTTATCTTTAACAGGTGAAGGATACCTTTAAAGATATGATAAGAACACAAACTCTAACTTTCACTTCTTCTTCTAACAAACTCTAATTAATCTTCCTTTTTGTAATCAACTGATGACGATCAAAGAGTAGTCATTTAAGCATTCTTCCTCTATCGTTCATCAAACCTTCATACCTTGTGTGTGTGAATTTTCTTGAAACAAACAAAAATCATCCTCCTTTTGTCGAGCATGATCCTAACAGGTGTGTGACATGTATTCTCCATTGCATCGCGGCTTTGATTTCATGGCTTTGAGGAATTCTGAGTGAAGAACAATTTTTATCAAGAAAAAAAAACTGCTGGATTTCGAGAATTTCTGGGAGCGTTCTGGACGTCGTACGGCCAATCCAACCAGACATAATGTTAAACAATGTGTTCCGAAGCTGCTGTCCAAAATTCGCGACGATCCGACGGTTCAATCTCCGGGAATGGGCGAAACGGCCGGCTGTGATTTTCCAGAAAATTTCTGCGAAAAATCTGATTTTTCTTTCTTTCGTTCGTCTTCTTTCGTCTCTTCAAATCTTCCATTAAACCTTGTTTTTCTTCCAGATCAGAGAGCACCATGTGCTCTGATACCACCTGATAGGATTTATATAAACCCTAAACCGGATCTTTAAGCTCAAGAATGATTAGTTCTAGATCATGGAATAAACTTATACAAATCACAACATGAACAGCGGAATTAAACGACAGATTTGTATAGCTAACAAGGTTCATTAATTTAAACATACTGATTACATACTCACGCCCCAATTTGTTGACCTAAGTTATCAACAAACGAATACTTCTTCTCAAGTATTAGGATTAAGAACATTGGGGCTCATGCACACACATCTACACGTTTTTGTTTAAACGTGGGTTTCAAGAACATCTAATTCTATATCTCTAGGTTTCTTTATATACTAGAAACCTAGATAAACTAGAAACTAGATAAATACCAATCCTAGATAAACTAGGAATCCTAGATAAACTAGAATTTACAAGGATAACTATAAAATAAACATATTACAATTCGAACCCTTGTAAGTTGAAGTTATGACACATCAAATCTATATGAAATATTCCTAACATCGTATTATGTGAGGATTAACGGCATTCATTTGGTTTGCTTAATTATTTGCTTTACTATAAAGTAAAAGAAATCATTATTGTTCAACTTAGTGGTCCGAGGAAATGTTTTGGTCTATTCTGTGTTTATGTATGTACATAAATGTTTTTAAAACGAAACTGTTTTAAAAATGGGAATTTGGATGAATTAAAGTAATAACAAAAAACAAAGTGATGATTATGAATGATGATGGGACTAAACTTTGGCATGGCTAAATTAAATGAGATTGGATCTAATAAAGACATCTAAAAGTGGAAGTCACTTTCATATTATTAGATGCAATGATACATTTTAATAAATTAACCCTTTGCAAATCTACCACTCATCAAATACCCCACATCAATCAAAGTGTTATACACATGTTTTCATGAATGTTAAAGAACACTATAATGGGACCAAGCTTGCACCTCATTCTTGTGTAGGTTGAGTTGGAGTGTGGAACACTCAAAAAGTGTTATGAGATCGGTTAAACACCTCATTCCGTAATCACATGTGATTTCAGTGTAAAATTGAGTTGGTTGTTTCTTATTTTGACCATGTCCTCATTTGATCATCTCTCTCTCTCTCAAAATAGTTGTTTAAAAGAGCATTAAAAGGGATTGTTTTGTTTCTATATGACATGCACCAAACGTTACATCATCATTACGTATGTGCCGAAGAACGGTGCGAATGATGTAAAACACAAGACGTGTGCATCAAAATCTAAAATAGCACATGACACGGGTCGTGATCTCGAAATCCTGTTTCATATATCGCATAATACAATAATAAAATACAACCAAATTTAATTTAATTAAACTAAAATAAAATATGATTATACAAAAATAATGTAAGCAATATATAGGAACAAGATAAACCAACTGCCAATGAAAGCCATACATCAATAAATACCCTGTGCCAATGGCTGTTGCTAGTTGTCATAAGGTTTAGTAGACTTACTTGCAGACTTCTTTTTCAAGATCACAATCCATGTAATAACCTCTAACAACAAAGCAATAACACCCAATGCAGATATCGCAATTATGTAGGCTGATTTCCATTTGCTTTCGGGCGATAATATATCTAGACCCTTGAACACGTTGAGGATGCCGAGAACTAGAATGGCGTACCCGATTCCGTGGTGGTAAATGTTCCAATAGAATCTGAATTTGTGCTCTTTGTTTGGTCTCAAGAATAATGCGAAAATCTAAAAGGAAGAGTAGATTAGGAAAAACGACTAGAAAACAAAGATCTACGTACATCTAACTTATTAATAAAGTGAATCAATTTGGTTTATTGTGGAGAGAGAAGTAGCACCATCATGTGGGATGTGGCCTATATATCTCTTTTGATGTCAAATGGGATTTCTATTTATAATAGTAGATATTCAATTTCAATGCATAAATAGCAATTCTTCCATTTTCATGAATGATGAAAAGAGAAGGCATAAAGATTGGCTTTTTAGGTCAAACTAATTTTCATGCCTAAAATTTCATATAAAATTCATACTCAAGTGAAAACATGTCGATAGCTACATCAGAACGATATAATATTCGCAACAGGTAACAATTTTTTCGATGCTAAAGTCACCAACATGATCAAATGGTGATTATCCAAAATACCATATAAATTATAAAAGATTTGGTTGGTGTTAGAAATGTGACAAAATATTTATGTAAAGGATGTTATTGGAAGTCAAGAAATTTGACCAAGAATGTCAAATTACCTTGACTGTTTTTTGATAAAATATTTAATAATATTTATACACGATAAAGATTCCCTTGCTTGCTATAATGAGGTTTTAATCTTTTATTTCCATATAGAATAGGGTTTTTTTTTTATGAATTAATCTTAAGAAAAAGTTTTGTTTAAGAGAATATTTGACTGGTTGGAAATTTTTTTACTAGACACAGTGGCGGATCCAAGATTTTTTCTACTGGGGTCACCTTCAAGGTAGTTTAATTGTCCGTAAAGTTGTCCGATGTATTTTTAGCCTAAATTCGACGTTTCGAGTGTTTTTTGGTTGATTTTAAAGAATTTTTAAGTTTTTTTGTCGATTTTAAGGATCTTTCTTGGTTATTTGGTCAATTTCGAGAGTTATTTTTGGTTGATTTCGGGACACTTTTATGGTTGATGGGGTCCCGGACATAAAATTACTGCGGAGACACCAAGCTAGAATGTAATAAAAAAATCTTCTTACCCTAAAAAAATTCCTTTTTTCCTTTTAATGGGGTCCCATCCCCCCTAAACCATGCATTGGATCCATCCCTGTTTCTACATAAAGCTTACTGTAATAAGCCACTCAGTATATTATTAAGTCATTATCAAACAATCATGTATAGCTAATCGAATAAATTGTCAATAAGGTTGCGGCGTAGTGGTCGGCAAGTAGCCTGCTGATGCTTTGGTGTATTGCCAGAGGTCACGGGTTCGACCCTAAGCTTGTGCTTGTGACATGGTGAAAGGGGATTAGTCTGGGTCGCTCCATTTGGAAACCTGGGATACCACGGACAAGGTGATTCTAGCCGGTTCCAAAAAAAAAGCTAATCGAATAAGTTATAAGACTCGTTAAGCTCGTTAAGCCGGCAGCATACGGGTCAAAAAATTTACCAGTGACATGGATATCGGAGGTGGGATGACTCTTTGTTAAATTACCTGGATTGTTGCAAGACAGAAGAGAGTAATCCCGATATTCCGGTGACCGGTGTACGTGACACCCTTCGACTCAGCTCCAAGCTTGAGTCCGGTTCCCCAGCCGGCAACACCAATTGCATAACCGGAGACTTGGCAGAAAGCATGAAGGTAAAACCATGTTGGATCTGCCGATGGAAAAGTTCGAAGGTATCTAGCGATGATCACTCCCATCGGAAACAGAATTCCCCAACTCACTGCATTCAATATCCCATGAATCTAAAACAAACACGAGTCACAATTCAGTTGATCAGTTGGCCGGAAAATCAAGAAAATCTATGTAAATTTCAAGAAAATCAGGAAAGTGGTTTAATTGCTTACATTTCTCTTTTTAGTTCCGGAATCACCACCAATCCCACCGCCAATATTCTGTCCACTTAACAAATCCAACCTCCCTTTTGCCGCCAAATTCGCCGGCTGAAAACCATGTTTCGCCGGAAACCCACCTGCCGCCACCGACGGCCCCACCTGCCAAACCTGATTCACAGTCGTCATCCCCTTTTCCGGCAACGCAACCGTCGCAAATATCCTCATCAACCCACCGGAATATTCCGCTCTCTTATCCTTTACATCAAACGCCAGCTTCCCTTCCACGATCGAACTATACGAGCTTATGTTGTAGGTTTTCACCACCATGGATCCATTAGATTCTTTAAAAGCGAGTAACGCCTGTGCTCCGGCCATCCCTTCGCCGGTGGGGTTTATGGCCCATGAGATCCAGCCGGCGGTGGTCTCCGGAGGTGCTAAAAAGGCGATGGAAAGGGTGTTTTTTGAAGCGTCAAGGGACCAGTGGAGGTAGGAATTGAGGTGAGGTAAGTCGTTACAGCGATTGTAGAGTTTGTTGTTGGTGAATTTCTGTGTGGTGCAGGTGAGTTGAGCGTCGGAAAAGTGTGTTGTTAAGATGGAGAAGAAGGTGAAGAAGAAGAAGAAGAAGAAGAAGAAAGACGCCATTGATGGAGAGAAAGAATTGAAGGTGGTATGTGAATCAATGTGAAGCAGGTGGTGTTTATGCACATGTGAATATATGTAGCAAGAGTCTCTACTACACGCCATCATGCATTTAACTGTTTGATTATTAAGGAAACAATTAATACAATCGTATCTTTTTTAAATTACAATTTAATATTCCCCGAAATTAAAGCTAAAAATTTCATAATTTCAATGGAAATACATTTTATTTTTATTTTTACAAAGATTTATAGAGTCTGTTTGCAGAGTTACCAGTTGTTTCTTGAAACCTATTTTACTAAGAAATGGAAGTACAAAGAAGGAACGTAATAAATTCCGTGTTTTTTTTAAAACTTGTTTGTAAGAGATAAATAAAAGAATATATAGGAAAAAATAGTGATGAGTTTTCTTTTCTATTTTTTCTTCTATATTTAGAAGAAAAATGAAGCAATTAAAACTCTATAAATAAATTATTCAAAATTACAAAAATAATCAAACCTTTCATTTTATAGATAAGAATTTAAAAAATGACGTTTTTCCTTCTTTTCTTTTTCTATTAAAAACTAGGTTTGAACCGTGTATTAGTATTACACGGGGTAATTTAAAAAAAATCATGTCAGAAAACTTATCAACTATTATGAAAGATTAATTTAAAGTGAATTGACGGGAAACATAACAATTGAACGGATGTTTTACCGAAGAAAAAAAACATACTTTCTATCAAAACCCAAAGTAATAAAACATGGTATAAGACAATTTGCTTTTCTTTTATGTTTTACAAAAGAAACAATTAAGTATAAGACAATTTGCTTTTCTATCAATTTTTTTTTCTCAAAAGAACCAACAACGCTCTTCTGCCCAAATCGAATTTATTGCTTTTCTTTTATGTTTTACAAAATTTGTCAATTGGTAGATGAAAAAAAATATGAAATAGAAATTGATAAATGCTTTTATACAAGCCTTTAAATTCAACTTTGAATTTGTTATCAAACCCTTGAATTTATCTTGTTCGTCGGCCTTATCAAAGATAAGTTAGCAGGATAGAAATTAGGGTTCCATAAGATTTTTTTTGAGTTAATATTATGATACAAAAGAATCCATGTGTTTTTAAAGTGATAATCCGAATCCTTAAACTTTGATTCTATATTTATTTAATTGGTTTAGTTTATGTTTTTATTTTAGTTATTTTAAACACGTTGACATTCATTTATTTAGTTATGAAGGCTTGTTGATTTCATTATTGATTTAATTTGAATGTGACCTAAAATTAGTCATTATCTATCGCATCGTTATTATTTTAATTGTTTTAGTTTTGTTTTGTTTTTTTAAAGCAAATTGCTTTAGTTGATTAATATGTTTTTATATGGTTTTTATTTTAGCATGTTATTATTGATAATATACATTGAATTGGATAACTTATTTTTTATTTATTTATTTAATTTAATTGTTTTAGCTTGTATTAAAATATGTAGTAATATAGATTTAGTTTTAGAAATTGTCATATCTACAATTCTACATCATATCCAATTGCTTTATCTTAGGGGGTGTTTGGGATTGCGTTTTGGATCTCCGTTTCTCCTTATTGCGTTTTCACGCCGGAGGGAGGTGTTTGGATTTGAAAAAAAAATTGCTTATCGCGTTCCAGGGATGAGAAACGGAGTTTTTTGAGAAGCAGATTGAGAGATGCTTTTCTGGGCCAGAGAAACGAGATAAGGAGAAACGGAGACGCAATCTCAAAACGCAATCCCAAACACCCCCTTAATTATAAGTTCCTACTTATAATTCTTATAATTAATTTTTGAAAGTTACACTTCCAACCCTCATAATTTTTGGTATTTTGCCAAAAGCTTCAAGAATAGCATAAAAATGTTATATTTTCAAATGCTTATCTTGATCATGAGTTCCTACTCATTAATTCCAATCTTATAAAGAATGTTTGGAAGTTACACTTCTAACCCCCCTTATATTTGGTATTTTACGTAAAGATCCATAAAAACTATTAAGATGTTAAAATTTTGAATTTGACTTTATGTCAAAACTAATATTTATTTGTCTAATGGCAAAATCTTCTAAAATACTATTAAAGTATTAAAACATTGAAATTGGCTTCACATGCCAAAACTCGTATTCATTTTGGCCTCTTGCCAAAACCTCTATAATTAACAATGTTATCTTCAAAATATTTAAATCGCAAGATATCTATTTGGATTTTGTCAAACGGGTGTAAATAACCCTAAGGTTTATAGGGACTTAAGAAATCCACGTGATTCCCCTACTACCTGGAGATCCAATAGATTGAGTGGTTTTTATTCGCATATTGAAGTATTATCAACAAAATGTAAGCATACAAAAATTCAATATTATTATGATAATGAAATTTCATGCATGACATAATAAGAAAATAATATGTTCTCCATTCTCTACGACATCTTTGAATCAAAAGTACTTGATTACCATAAGATAGGTTCGGAAAACACAAGAAAATACGCAAAAGTCATCGAACCATTTTGACCCTAAAGAAAAAAACTAGATGTTAAGATACAAGTAAATATTTTTAACTTTTGAGACGATAGATCAGTCACAACCTTCAGAGAGAATAACTAGAAACCCCCAAGAACCGTGGGTAGTCCCAAAAAGGAAATTCGGGAATATTCAGTACCATATACTTTTCAAACTAATCATACAGTGGAAATAAACCTACTTACTTGATTACAAGAAGGTAACTGATTTTGACAAAGAAATGTCATGTCTCAAAATGCATCTCAATCTTTGTGGCAAGGAACTCACACAAGATTATGCGAATCATAACATCTTTTCATCTTTCCTATAAATACTAATGAAAGAGTATAAGTAGCAATATAACCTTTAACAAACTCATTAACTTAATGCAAGTGGTTAAGAGTTGTAGCAATGTTTTTTTAACAACGCTAGACATACCCGGATAAAGAAAATTCTTGGGGTTAATAAGGCAAGCGTTGGAGGTGGAAAGAACTCCAAAGGATAGTGAGTTGAACATATTAATCCACACACATATGCTAAATATGTACCATATGGACAAGGTTGTGGAAATGATCAAATTAATGGAAAGAGTCGGGAACGAACTCCTAATAGAAAATGAAATAAATTAACTATGTCATATCTAAAATTGATTAAGTATAAGTTTATTTGAATACACTTTAACTATCAAATTAATCGCATTTGCGTATATACACCTGAGTTTATAACCATTAGAGATGTAAATGAACACATCAAGAACAAATGCAAAACTCTCAATGTTCTTCGTTCCATGTAGGAATGTATCGAGGAGAACTTGATTGTTTTTGTGACATATCATACAATCATAAGAAATAGATTGTTATTCAATTAATTAATAATTTTTAATTCCTCCAAACACTTAGACGATGGACTGTCACTTGTTGCTTAATCACTAAAGCACTATATTAATAGAAACCTTGTTAAGATATTCGTACCAATGGAAAATCATATTATAAGAATCGAAATGGGTATTTGTACATCAACTCTAATGATATGAAAGCAAAATATATTAGAGGAAATTAATGTATCGGATTAATGGATTATCTATGTTAGTAAATCATATTTTGTCACCAATAAAGAACTTTTGAAACAATGACACATATATGTTTCGGCATGACCACGTGGGACACCATGGTCATGACATAGTGATCTATGTATTGCAAAATACACTTAGATACATTCTCTTTCGAGTGAAAGATAAAACGAGGGAATTAACCAAACTGTAACTGTTGACTTCTACTGCACAAGAAGCAACACCACCATCATAACATGCCCTCTCTAATACCTAGAACTTTTATATACCCTGATCCTTAACCAAATCAGGAATGAGACCATCCTAAAGCTAAGGACATAGTATAAAAATATTTCATTCTTACAACGAATACAATGTGATATTTATGGACATAAACATCCAGAATGCGGGCCATTAAAGTACTTCATGGTTCTGGTTTTGACACGATGAACACGTGTCGTATTATAGTCCACATGAAATGTTGCACTCCTACATTAATTATACGTTTAAGGACTCACCACCCTGATTTTTCTCATCAAGTCTACATGACTTAGAATGCTGGAGAATTTACATCATAAGGATTTGATGATTATTGCATTTGTACCGCATGCGTATATATGAAATGGTCTCGTAGAATGATAAAAGTTGTCATCAAGAGAATTTATATGGTAACTAGGGCATTGGTTATGTGCACCAATTTATCCACATCTGCATAGGGTAATGCAATATTACATGCAACTTTACTTATTCGTGTTTAGACCCACAACCAACCAACCAAACTTATGCGTACCAGTTGGTAACTGGATATAAGCCTGATATTTTACATTTACGTATGTTTGGTTGTGTTGTATATGTGCCAATTACGCCCCCACAGCGTACCAAAATGGGTCTTAAAGACGAGTCATCAAATGTTGGATATGAACCCCCAACAATTATCCGCTAATTAGAACCCTTGACGAGTGATCCCTTTACCGCTAGATTTGCGGGTTGTCACTTTGATGAGACAACCTTCCTGTCGTTAGGGGGAGATAGGAAAAAGGATTTTCCATGGGAACGACAGGAAGTGTCATTGAATATTTCAATTGTGTCTCATTTTGATCCCCAAAAACTTCACAATGTAAAGTTGAAGTCAAACGAATCAGACTCGATACCTGATATGTTTAATATTATCTAGAGTGACAATATTACATATACAAGCTGCAAACATACTCGCAAGGTCAAAAGTCCCCAAACAAGGGCACAACGTCGCTGGAAGTACGTTGCAATCACACATGGTGGAGGTGTGGTTGAGGTCGTAGCTCCCAAAAGGAAATGGGGGAAGCTACTTGGTTCGATAGATACTCATCTAAAGGAAGAGAAGAGTAAGGCACAACCATATATCATCAATACATGAGATTATCTCTGATTAAATCTATGTCTATGAATCATTACTGGAGGACGCTCCGAAGTTATACTGATTCCAGAGATCAAAGAAATCTCAAATGAATATGAGTCGATGGACAGATCATAAATACTAAATGATGATATATTTGCATATATCATTGCTTATGAGATAAGAGCATCTCCAACCATACTCCATTTTTTCATTTTTGGAGTTTTTTGGCTGCCAACCACACGCCAAACGATATTTTTTTTGGCGTCCAAGAATTGAACACGCCAAATATGGTGTGTATTGTTCACACTCCAATTTTTAAGACCCCACCACTATTGTATTTTATATTAATATTTAATAATTTGTAATTGAATTAATTATTTATTTTTTCAGTTAATTCTTTAAATGTAATATTGATTAAAAAGTTGTATTCTTGTTATTAAATTTTAAATAAGAAAAAGAAGTTTAACATTTAATATATATATATATATATATATATGTAATTAAATTTGAAATACGACAAAGAAATTTAAAATTAAACTTGAACAATTTCTTGCTCAACATAAAAAGATCAAAGACAAAACCGCTCACTTTGAACTTCGAGATGCATTAATTGATCATTTGTGGGACGAGTATACTAACTCGGAGCATTAGTATTATTTAATTATGCTTTTTAATTTGTGTTATTTGAATTGATGTAATTATATTTAAATGTATTATCAATTAAAAAATTATCGTTTTTATTTTTATCGGTCTTCATTAAATAAATTAATTACTGATTATTTATTATTATATTTACAAATTATAATAATTATTATTAAAAATAGTTAATAGTAAATAAAATATGTATTTTAATGTGGGGTCCACAAATTTGGTGTTTTTTGGAGTATGGTTGGAGTTGAGGTTTTTTTTTTGGTGTTGGGCCCACCAAAATTGGTGTTTTTGGTGTTTTTTTTGGTGTGAAGGTTGGAGATGCTCTAATAGAGCACGATGTCATCGAACCATGCTCAGTTGAAGAATGTCAACAAAGAGCAAATTGGCCTAAATGAAAAGAAGCAATCCAGGATAATTATTTGACAAATGAACAGGTATTTGGTTCGGGACCAAGTGTAAAGCATGTAGGACATAGATAAATCATTTGTCAGGGAAGCGTAATGAGAATAATTAAGTCATAATATATAAGGCTCTCCTTTGGCGCAAGGTTTCTCACAACGCACTGGATTGACCACAATAAGACTTACTCTCTTGTGATGGACAACACTCTGCTAATTAAATTAGCCAAGTAGTTTCCGAAGGACTGGAAATTGCAGCTCGACGATGTAGTTACTACATATCTCTATGGGGATCTAAATTCAGAGATATATAAAAGTTCTTGATGGCATTATACCAATATCAAGTAACTCTAAACCATGAAATGCGTTTATAATAAAATTGAAACACTCACTTTATAGATTAAAGCAATCTATGCGGATGTGGTATACCCGCCTGAGTGAATACTTGATGGGAAACGATAAATAAGAACGATGAACTGTGCCCTTGCGTATTTATATAAGAAAACAAGTCCCATATTTTCATAGTACCTCTATATGTCGATGTTATGAACATAATAGACACTCTTGATGAAATAAGAGAAAACACAAGCTACTTGAAATCTGAATTTGAGATGAAAGATCGTGGGAAAACTTGGTTTTGTCTAGATACTTGAGCTACGACACCGAGTTTGTGGAATATTAATCCACCGATCCGCATATGTCTAGAAAATGATCAAGCAACCTAATATGGACAAAGCGCATCCGATTAGCACTCCCATGATCGGTCAAAGTGTTGGATATAAGGAAAGATCCATTTCGTCTAAAGAATGAGGACGAAGAGGTGTTAGGAGCTGGAATTCCATACCTAAGTACAATAGGCGCATTATTGTACTCAACATAATACATTTGACCGTATATTGTACTTCTCACTGAACTTGTCAGCTAGATTTAGCTCAGCGCCAACGCAACGTCATTGGAATGATTTCAAATTAATCTTTTGGCACCTTTGACATGGGCATATAATTTCCCTACGGAGATAAATGGATTGATAATGAAACTTCAATACCTACTTAGATTGTGAGCGGCAAAAGTATTGGCTCTTATTGTAACATCTCGAATTTTCATTATATTATATTTAATATGAATGGAGCATTCTTGTAATTCGAGTTAAGATTTGAGTCACTTTGTAAGTTTATAATTCATGTTGGGTTGAAAATGTGAGAGACCAAAGTGGGAGCTATTATTGATAATATGACATGAGAAGGTGTGTTTGGTTATTTTGGAAAATTGGAGGGTTACTTAAGAAAAGAGGTTAAACTGAATTGAGATATTATCTCAATCCAGTGTTTGAGTCGGCAAAAGAAGGCAGAAAGAAAAGAGAGAGAAAGAAGAGAGAAAAGAGAGAAAAAGGAAGAGAAAGAAGAGGAATCAAGTTGAAAACTTTGGTAAGAAATCAAAGTGTTTTTGTAAATTCGATTCCAGTAGCAAGATGATGTACATAAAACAATCTAATTTCATTTAGGTGTTGTTTTGATTTGGAATCAGATTGTGCAGAGAAGTGGGTTTTTACAAACAAAGGTGAGTTCATTCATTTTTGCTTAAAACCGTGTTTTCTGCCAAATTAAATGTTAAGACATGTGTATAAACTGTATTGGGACTGTATGGTTGTGTTTAAAACAAGCTGAATGGAACAAACATGGTTTTAGGATGAATTTTTAAGCTGCAGGTCGTAGTTTCCGGATAAAATGAAAGTATCCGGAAACCACTGTATGAAGGTTTCCGGACAAGGCAAAATTATCCGGTAAGTTGTTTATTTTGGTAGTTCCCGGATGAATTAGTTACCGGACAGTATCCGGATTAAATAGGTATCCGGTAAGAATTGTATCCGGAAAGTTTGTATATTCGGAAAGATTATGTATCCGGAAAGCTTATGTATCCGGAAAGTATGTGTAGCCGGAAAGTAGGTGTATCCGGTAAGTTCTGTATCCGGATACTTTCGAGTACCCGGTAACTTTTGATGTCCGGATATAGTTTCCGGATGTATTATTGGATTAAGTTGTTCTGACCCCCCCCCCCCCCCCCCCCCCCCCCCGCAAGGGCGTTGCCGCTTGACCCCATCCGCTAACCGGGTACCCGTGCTAAGTCTCCGAAGGGGGAACAATTGAGGATGATGATACGATAGGTTATCTAGTATTCTTATAGTTAAGAATATGATACGAGATGTGGCGTGATATGTTTGTTATGCATATACATTAGTAAAGTGTAAGGGATCCATAGGCACTGTTATGTATTATAACGAGGAATAGGCATAAAGTAATTTGTAATTCCCGTTGACCTAAAATGTGGAATAGGCATAAAGTAAATTGTAATTCCCATTTCGTATAGGTGTTATGAAAGGAGAAATAGGCATAAAGGAACTTGTAATTTCTATTTCATAGTGTGATGTGAATTGTGGGATAGGCATAAAGGAACTTGTAATTCCCTTTCACATGGAAATGGAGAATAGGCATAAGTAAGTTGTAATTCTCATTTCGTGTTATAGGAATCGAGGAATATGCATAAAGTAAATTGTAATTCCTGATTTCTATGGGAAGGCCAGAGATAGGCATAAAGTAAATTGTAGTCTCTACTTCCAGTCCAAGAAATAGGCATAAAGGAACTTGTAATTTCTTGGATAAGAGCATAATCTAGAATCTGTAATGATTCGTAGTAGACTCTTGATTTTGATAATGTGACTTACTGAATGTTAGTCATATTCATGAGTTCGGGTATGTTCCCGTCATTGAGATGAGCACGTGTACGGTAAGAATGGTGGAGAACAGGTTTGCTTATATGGTTGGATATTTTCAAGCTGTTAGTGTTTTAATTTGAATTTGGATGTTCTCACTAGGCGTAAGCCTAATTGTTCAAATTAAATGTTCTTACCAGGTACAGGCTCAGGGAAGTAAGTGGGATATGGGACGAGAGTTTTTGGAAGGAATCAACTTTTGAGATAAGCGGAGGAGTTATCTAACGCATTGAGGTCTTTTGATGGATTGTTTAGATAACCTAGTTAATCTGATGATAGTTGACATGATTCGATTATTAGGTTATTGGGAGAAGTCCATGTTTGTATATACGAAACCTCTTAGTTGATTCTCTTCTTATATAAAAGTTTGGATGTTGTTTTATCATAACTTGTTATAAATTGAGGTTCAAATTAGCCCTGATTTTTGGGGTGTTACACTTATAGAAAAACACCAAACAATGCCTTGGTATATATTTGCTGATATTAGGTATATGTTTGACTGATATAAAGGTTGTTCCCAAACTGGATAAGGAATTATCATATGGAACATGCCGATTGCTTGGAAGTAAACTAAGCAAACCCTTAATAGCTATCTTCTTATATTATCAGCAATCTTACTCTCCATGAGACTATTCAAGAGTGTATATGGTTAAGGACTATCATTACACATATAAGAGGAGCTAGTAATTTTGATTTTGATCACTATAAAACTTGCATGTATGGAAATAATGCATCATGTATCGAAGAAATGAAAGTAAGATATATCAAGGGTTATAACACAAAGCATACTTTGCTTAAGTTTTCATATAATCAGTTATCCTCAAGATTCAATTGAAATAAATAAGATGCGAGGAAAATGTGACATGTTTGTTTACCAAATCAATACATAAAACCATATTTGGGAAACATGTAGAAAATATTAAAATGGAAATGTTTTAAACCTCCTTTGATTAATGCAAGAATCAGGGGGAGTGGTAGACAAAAGGGGGAGTATACTATATATGTAATATTGGTATGTTGTGCTCTTTCCTTCAACCAAGGTTTTATTTTTCCCATTGGGTTTTGTTCCTTGGTGTAAGGTTTTAGTGAGGCAACGGTTTATATACCATCATGTTTTATTAACTCTCATGATTAATGTACGAATCTAAGAGAGAATTAGACTAAAGTAAAAGTCTATGTATTGGAAATAAGCTAGTGCGTTGTACTCTTTCCTTCGTCATATTTTTATTTTTTCCCACTGGGTTTTTATTTTGGTGTAAGGTTTTAACGAGGCAACAATTGTGCACCTTCACTCCTTTGACTCGGCACAAGGGGGAGTGCTGTAGGATAAATGTGCCATCGTCTAAAGGATATGACGATAGAGATAGATTAGAATTGAAATGTCTTGTAGTTATCTACTTGTAACTCATCCCTATATAAAGGGCTTATGATTAATGAGAATTACGATTCATTCTGTCCATTCTATTGTGTTCTATTCGCTTTTCTCTTCAACATATACTAAAATATTTGCATATTTATATTTTTGAAAAAGGTTCAAACTCATAATCCAAAAGTCAGTTGATAGGTGATATTTTTGTTTTTTCCAAGTAATTAAATCTCTTATGATAATTCTAAGGGTGTTTCGTTGACAGAATGAAATTTGACAGAATTGTAATTTGTCGAAGGAATTCGACTTTGAAGTAAAAATTGATATGAAATTGCAAAAAGAAAATCACGACAATTTAGTGATTATTTGTATCAAATCTCATACTTATTTCAACAAATCTCATACTAATCATAACACATTAATTCGTATATATTTATGATATTTAATAATATAATTAAATCCAAAAATATTCAATATTGGACTCATTTCAAAGGTATTGACGAAGCGATTACAATAATATAATTTGTAAAAAATAGAAATGTTTTTAATGCATTTTAGTTTATATACATTATTTATGTTAATATGATAAGAGTCTAAAATGAAAAATAAAAAAGTAAGGGATTAAAAGTAAACTACATACCTAATTATAAGGGTAGTAAATGTAATGTATAAATTAAAAAAATTGAATTAAGAAGAGATTTAAGGAGGAGTGAATATAGTGTGCTAATTGAACTTATAATGTAAACTGCGTCCAGATACATGTTTAGACGGGAAAATACTGAAGTCGGCTCACCAAAAGACGACACGTGGCATGCTAGTTACTTATCTATTATATGTATAGATGTGAAAATTTATTTTATTTCTTTTCTTTTCTTTTCTTTCTTTTACAAGAAAATAAACAATTTTTCCCCTATTCTCTCCTCTTCATAGCACAACGTAAAGAAAAGCTATTCTAAATGACTCATTTAAGGCTCTTACATGGTCAAGTAAATGAGATAGAAGACTCCTACATGGTCGGCGTTTACCTGGTAAAAGATGTTTACCACAATCCATTGGTCCAAATTGTTTCCAAATTTTTTCGGCAATGTAGTCACAAAGTTCACCACTGTGGCAACCAACACCTTTAAAGATACTGCATATACTTTGTTTCTAAACATGAGCCTTAGTCAACTTTGTGGTATTCATGGATTTGAAGAAGAAATTGACAAAGAAGATGAAGACAAAATGAAGGAAGAAGACGCCATGAGATGTTTATTTCTCTTAAAGCACTTTTTTCTCTCAAGCCTCTTTCAAGTCTCTCTCCTTCTTCACCTATAAATTGGAGGTTGGAGAACCATTTGGAAGACATCTTATATTTGAAGAGTTCAACAGATATTAGAGCTCAATATCTTCCTTTGAGTAAAGTAGTTGTAATTTATTTCTCGTCTTTCCGTTTTTGTACCAATGTGGCAGCATTCGTGGCCACAATGACGAGTTTAATTTATATGCAAGTTATTTTTAAGTGTTATTTATCATCTTATATGTCTTTTAATTTAAACATTAGTTAAACCCTCTTTGGGTGCGGGCGTAAGCCAAACCCGAGAGGTTAAAATGTAACAATTGGGTGTTACCACATTTTGCTAACTCCTCAGTTTGGTCATTCAACCTGAAGCTTTAACTCAACGTGGACAAGTCGATCACTTGTGTATGTTAATATTTGATATTTGATCCAGAGATAGACATATCCGAAATATGGCTTGAGTGATGTTTTAGTCCCAGATGGCTTACGAGAACAAGAACAGGTATTGTAGAAGGGGGGTTGAATACAATACACAATTTTTTCACTTTAATTAATTCTTTTATTGAAAATATTCAAATCAAGAATTACACATAGAACACATAGAACAATTAGATTGTTGCGGAAAGAACAGATAAAATCTATTCTAACAATCTTCACAAAGTAATACTGAAAACTAAACAACTTCTAAAACACAAAGATTGAAAGCTATAAAGTTCAAGGAGATAAACGAGTAGAATATCTTGAGCACAGAGTAATCTTCAAGAGTTTCAAGAGTTCTTCTGCATGGAGAGGTCTTCATCTTTATATAGTGCCAAGAGTATGTGATGCATGAGACACTTGTCACTTTGTCATTTGAAGGTCAGGTTTGACTCTCAAAAGTTGATGTGTCTTTTCCTATAATACTAGAAAGGTTTGATGGAAACAATATCTAAGAATGGGAAAAAGAACAAATGAACATTTTTCTTCCATACCCAGACATTCCTTCTGTGATGAGAAAACCTTTTAGCAAAGACACATGGGAGGATCCTCCTATTTGAGGATCCCACCGATTTGTCATGGACAAAATAGGTGGGAGTCTTTTTAGGAATGATGTTATGAGGGGATCCTCCAATTTTGAGGATCCCACCGATTTTCATGGGGACAATCGGTGGGATGGCCAAACATACCTCTTATGATGAAGATCTTCTTGGCAAGGAGATAAGGGATGATTCTCCTGTTTGATGATCTCACCGATTTTCATGGTGACAATCGGTGAGACAGCTTAGTTTGGGTTGAGAAGTCCATCTTCAATCCGCATTGGATTCTTGATTTTGGTTGATCTTTGACTTCACCGAACTTTGACAGTATGACTAAGCTATTACAAAGAACCATCTAAAATTTCTCTAAGTATAAAAGATGTTTTTCAAAGTGTGTAAGGAGATCAGGTCATCTTCAAATCTTTGATGACCCAACAATCTCCCCCTATTTGATGATGACATCCATACTTAGAAAAACATGAGTAAGACAATGAATAATACATGTTGACCCTGTTTTACTCTTTTGGGTTCTTTTTCACACAGACCATTTTTTTGTGTGTGTGTGTGTGTGTGTATATATGATATTTACAGATGAATGTAATGAATGAAAGAATAAAGAATAAACAAATAGAATGTACTTCCATCATAGAAGAAACAGATATGCCCAGATCCAACTTGGTGATAATCTTTGAAGGAGGTTTGAGTTTGAGTGAGATGGCCTCAGGATGCCTTTGCCCATATCTTGCATCTGCTTTCTTTCTCATAGCATCTTCAGCTTCCTTATCGGCAGTCATCACCCTTCTTCCTTTGTCTTGGTTGTCCTCCCCCTTAGTCACATTTGTTAGACAAATCTGCTCCCCCTTGGTTGGTTCGCCGGTTCCATATGTTTGACCAAAATTTGAGTTGGATGTTGAATAGGAGTACTGAGAGTTAGTGTTGATCGAGTTGGACGCTGATAATGCTCCCCCTTAGTTAGTTTCTTCCCTTCAGGTAGTTGCTCCCCCTCAGATGGTTACTCCCCCTCAGATGGTTTCTGTAACATCCTGAAATTTCAGTAATAGTGTTTTAATGAGAATTGGGATGTATTTGTATTTTGGTGTAACCTTGAATTATATAGAAGTTTTATAATTCAATAAGGTTAAAATACAAAGAACTAAGGTTTGGTGTCAATTGTGGAAATAATGAATCTTGGAGGTGTGGTTGGTCATTTTGGAAAGTGGATATGAATAAAATAGCTGAAAAATCAGATATTTTATCTCATTTTGTGGTTGGGTCGGTTTAGGAGGCTGAAAGAAAGAGAGAAAAGAGAAAAAGAAGGAAAGCAAGGGTTTGTTCATCAAATTGGTAAGGGATTTGTTGATGTTTTCAGTTGTGATTATTGTATGTGTTAAATTATGAACGAAATTATGTTTTGGATTTGATTTACATATCAGTAACATCAGATTTGAAGCATCAGATGGAGGATTAAAGTGGGTTTTGCAAACCTAAGGTGAGTTCATTTGTACTTTGCTTAAATCAGTGTTCTTATGTTAAATTGAACCGTGAAATAGCTGTATAAAGTGATTATGAACTGTATGGTTGTACTGGGAATGAGCTGAATCGAACAGACAAGAAGTTAGATTGAATTTTAGACTGCAGACCCGACTTTTCCGGATGAATGGTCGTATCCGGAAAACCCCAATGATGAATGTTTCCGGACGCAGGAAGTATCCGGGTAGGTTTTATGTATTACAAGAATCTGGATGAAGTAAGTACCGGATGGTATCCGGATGACTATAGAGTCCGGATGTTGTCCAGATTTGAATATTATCCGGAAAAGTAGGAATTTACCGGAAAGGATGTGTTGTCCGGGTGTTGGGATTGTCCGGGGAAATTATGGTATCCGGAAAATGGAAACGTCCGGATAAGATGGGTTATCCGGAAACTTTGGGTTGTCCGGACACTTTGTGCAGACTGGGCAATTTTCAGTTCTGTTAATTGTGAATCATTGTGATTTAGTGATTGAGACATAATTAGTTTAGCATGAACATACGTACATTCGAAGGGTAGTATGTTAGGCTTGATGACTGTGCCAGTTTGATACTAGGCAGGTGTTTGGTATAGGTAAAGGAGATTGGCTCATACTGTATGCTATGAGGGAGGAATCTAGGAGGTATAAATATGATTTGCTCATACTTATTGTTATGAGGAATCTATATTAAATAAATACCGGTACGAGTGCAAGTAGTGTAATGGATCCATAGGCACTGAAGTTTGGTAATCACATGGAATAGGCGTGTGGTATTACTCGTTTAATCGTTATTCCAGTGTGTGTGGGAAATCATGGAATAGGCGTGTGGTATTAATCGTTATTCCTGATTTCTAAGGAAGAGAGTGAGATTGACATAAGTGCTTGTGATCTCTGCTTCCTTACCGATAAATGGGCGTGTGTAATCGCGATTTATTGGTGGAGAGCATTGATCTAGAATCTGAGAAGATTCGTAGTGTGGCTCTGGGGTATGAAATGCTGATAAATGGGCGTGTGTAATCGCGATTTATTGGTGGAGAGCATTGATCTAGAATCTTTGAAGATTCGTAGTGTGGCTCTGGGGTATGATATGCTGATGGATTTGTTGTCAGTCATAGTCATGGCCTCATGGGAATATATGAAATTGTGTAATGGAATAGAGTTATACGTACGGTAAGAAAAGGAGTAACCAGGTTTGTTATAACATGTGTACATTGATTTTTGCAAATGTTATTATTGAAACGAATGTTCTCACTAGGCGTTGGCCTAATCGTTTCATATGATGTTTTCTTACCAGGTGCAGGCTCAGGCAAATAAAGGGTTGTAGGACGAGTGTTTTTGGAATAGCAGAAGTGGCAATTAACAAAGAAGAGATTTTTGAAGGATAGCTTAGATAAAGCAATTAATCTGATTATAGTGTCATGATTAGATTAATAGGTTGTTCGAAGTATCCTGTATTGTAAATACACTATTGATGGTTAATTCATTTGCTATCTATATAAGTTGTAATTTTATTGTCATAACCTGTTGTAACTTGAGGTTTAAATTGGCCCGGATTTTGGGGCGTTACAATATGGTATCAGAGCAATAGTTTAAGCGAACTAAGTATGCTGAGGAGATACTTAGACTTAAGCTATGATGAATTAAGTTACGATATGTGAGAAAGGGGTAGAAGTACTAAGACGGGATAGTCAGTGTCAAAAGAAATACGTGAATTTAGTACTGTAGCAATGGCAACGAGAATTCTCATGTAAAGTATGTTCGCAATTTCAATTAGCTATTGTTATTATGAATATGAGTTACACGAGCATACTTGTTTCTAAATTGTCACAGTGACTAATGATCGGTAAAGTACGTTTTGCATGTCTATACTCATATAACCATTTCTTATGGTTATCCCTTTATGTTTTAGTAGAATGATGGTGAATACGCCACCAAGGTCCTTTGAAGGACAGATCAAATTTGATTGGAGGTTGGAAGGATAACCTGGAATTGGCGGGACTCATGAAAGTCCGCCAAGGCAACCTTTAGTAGGTGGATTGATATGTGTGGAGATAGAGTATGAGATGATTGATCAAGATGGAAATGGTATGACATGGTGGAGTATGTGGATAGTGGAATGCCAGTATAGCAAATGTTATAAGGCCAAGAGGGCGACCACTGGTCGGAAGTAGAATGTCAATGATAAGTTACGTAAGTAAGACGATTGACCTCGTTTGAGTAAGTAGCCTTCAATTGCGAGGAAAGTTTTATGCCTGGTGTTTTAGTGTGTGTTACATGAGTTTTCTTGATTTCAAACCAAATGCATAAATAACAGTTTTAGTCAAGGTTGAATTAGCATGTGCGAAAGTGTATTTAAAGAAAAAGGCAATCCCATTTACGTCGCACAGCGAAATTTTTGAAGTTTTTACAAAGTATTTCTTACTTTACATGAAAATTTGAATTGCAGCAAGAAAGCGTTGGTCAGCAAAACGTTTAATAACTAACAAGAGTATGGACCTATTAAACATCATATAAATAAGTGAGAGAACCGACTAGTTTATTTCGTGTCGGTCAAACTTTTTCGAACTGTTGTCATACGAAGAGATTTTCAGTTAGTATATTACCGTCGTAATAACACTGTTTTGGTTGAGAAGGATTGAGTTTTCGGAAATTTAATATGCAAACGATTCTCGAGATCGTTGTGCAGTAATTTGGGGTATGTGTGCCCAAGTTATTTCCCAGTAGGGTTATTTAAAATGAGAAAATGTGCGAAATGATTTTTGTCATGCATAAAGGCTATGAACTCGCTAAGTCGTAGAGTATTACGTTATAAGCTAAGAAAGAACTCCAAGAGTGGAGAGGTGTTGGATAAACCTTGGGAGAAAGTTTGTAGTTTTGGTAATTGTGTTCAAATGAGAGATGAACAGTGTGAGAGTCGAAAGTGGACTTTAGTGTCGGTTGCATGAGAGTCTGTACCCTTGTTCGCTGACTAGGAATACAGTTGCCGAGGGACGGTTGTGTCCGGAGGAAGAATTAGGTTCAGTTAGGGACCTTAAAGTTAAGGAAGTGTCGACATGTCAAATATTGACTTTGAAGTCGATAGTTGTGTAAGGTGTATGAGACCTTTCGTCCGTCGTTGGGTGCGGTCTGGGTGCGTCCCGCGTATGCCTGTGCGAACAGGAACAAAACCGTGAGCGGTACCGGTATGCTGTTATGCAGAGGGTATGCGCAAAGCAAATTTTATCGTGTACGACATAGTTAAAGATTTTGAGTAATTGACGAATAAATTACTAATGAAAGAAGTTTCGAGTTATTGTTGCGCAAGCGAAAGATATGTAGTCAAAACACGCTTTTAATGTTTATTGTGGATGTGCAATATTTATGATGTTTTACGTTTTAAAAATGTGAACATGTGGGTTGGGGGATTTTGGTAAATCCGACCATGTAAAGTTTTAAGAGTGGTAAACCTTTGTTTTGGGGCCGATGGCCAATTAAGGGATTAAAAAGGGTAAAGATTTTGGGTATCAATGTATTTTGGTTTACGTAATCGTGTGAGTGACACATGTTTAACCAAACGTTTATTTTGGCCTTAAAGGCTTGATTTATATTCAAATGAGTCTTTTAAATGTTTGTTAGTTTTAGTGACTCGAGATGGAGCCTCGGATGTGTTATATGCTTAACTGTTTTCTATTTGAACAAGTGTCGGTCTTAAGTGTAAAGACTGTTTGATAAATTGCGTTAACTTAATACCTTTGAAACTAATGAACCTTGGCGAAGTAGATACATTGTGGAGTATAAAAGAGTTGCTTATACGCATATATATATATACCTATATAAGTTGACTTCGTTGGGAAAGTAGCAATGATGGGGTCATAGGATTATCATGCCTCGGAGCGTGTGTTGCATGATGTGAGTTAGATGTATTTAATTGTATGAGTAGATATTGATAAATAATCATTGGATTCTTTGAGCGGATGGCTCGGTTTTAGACTCGGTTGAGTATTGGGAGCATTCGCCTGGTTTAAATAAGCTCGACGTAGGCTTGGGGTTGGAATTATATGAATTATATTATAATTAAAGTTTACATGAGATGAATACATTGGTTATTTCGGAGATCAGGTATGAATATTAAGCCTGGAATCAGAAGATTAAAAGTTAAAGGACCACCGTGTAGGGGTGTTAGGATAGTGAAGGGCTGTTGTTTTAGATAAGTGTTTGCTTACGGTGTGGATGGTTTATAAAGGATGAAGTATTAGACACGAACGAAGCGAGTGTATAGACTATGCCGATCCGTGAGAGATTGTGCCCTGTCTATGTATTGGTTTGGAATCACGAAGAGCCAGCAGGAAACAAGTAAGTTGAAATTAATTAGAAACCGCGAGTTGTGGTTCAACTAAAGTTGGGGAGGATTATAATAGTGAAATAGACTAAATTAATCATGCGGGAGAACATGATTGTACGTTTGAATTGTGTACAAATGACCATGAGAGACCCGGTCTGCTGTGTGATGTTATGGGTGGAGAATGTACGAGCGAGTAGTGACATCAAGTGCTAAGATAAGTGTGTCAACTAGTATGTAGTTGTAAGATGGTGTAGTGATATGGCTAATATCGGAATAGAATGGCAGAAAAGTAGTGGGTGTTTATCTAAAGCAATGTTGATTGTGTGAGTCGCTAGGTAAGTAAGTTTATGTTCTTGAATCATTGGAAGTTAACGAAGATGATGGATATGTTAGTCAAAATGTGATGTAAAAGATGCAAAATCCTTAAGGAATATAAGTTGCTCCTTATGTGTGAAAGAATTGTACGAGAAAAGATTAGTTGAAGATCTAAGAATGGGTAGTAACTTCGAACGGTATGTTGTTTCAAGATAACTAGGTTGATTTCCTTAAGTTAGAATTTTGGTACAACTGTTTGGTTAGGTATAGTAATGAGAAAATGTTATCAGTATGTGGAAAAGTTGGGAGAAAGAGACAAGTAATGTTTGGAGGGTAGTACTCCATGCTAACGTGGGAAGAAATGATAAAAAGATCGGACCTAAGAATGTAGTTACTACAGGTTCAATGGAATTATTACCCTTATTATACAACACTTTAGTATTTGGTTGCAATATGGTCGCATAGTGCAATAATGGTGTGAGGAAATGGTAGCACTGTGTACTAAAGAAACGTGTGAGTCATGGATATAACAAAGGTTTGTCGTATTTATCGGAGTATTCAAAGTGGTGAGTATACTCAATTTAAGGTGAGTATAGATTTTCAAGCAGTAGATAGTAATTTTATTTTGAAACCAGAGATCGAGTTACGGTTAATGTCAGTATGGTAGACCAAGAAATAGTCGGGTAAAGATTTGATGATGAACAGTGACTCTAAGGAGGTTTGCAAATCCAAGTTGGGGAGCGGATACTAATGAAAGAGGTAAGGTTCAGAAAATATGAAAAAATGAATTCTTGTTCTTTCTGGACTTTTAATTGTGATTAAGTATGTAAGACTTAAAAGGAAGAGATGTATAAAATATTTCATGTTGATATGATGTGATTTCTTTTACTAAAGTAAGAGTGAATGAGAAGAATTGTTGTGTGGAAGAACCAGAGGCAAATTTGGAAAGATCGGTTAGAAAGCTACGTATTGGCAAGGAAGTAGCTATGTTGAAAGTAAAGTGGAAACACCATTAAGGTGCTAATGTGACTTTAGAGTCGGAAGAGAATATGAAAGAGAGACATCCCCATTTGTTTACCTGATCTTGATTTCGGGGACGAAATCATTTTCAAGTTGGGGAGTATTGTAACATCCTGAAATTTCAGTAATAGTGTTTTAATGAGAATTGGGATGTATTTGTATTTTGGTGTAACCTTGAATTATATAGAAGTTTTATAATTCAATAAGGTTAAAATACAAAGAACTAAGGTTTGGTGTCAATTGTGGAAATAATGAATCTTGGAGGTGTGGTTGGTCATTTTGGAAAGTGGGTATGAATAAAATAGCTGAAAAATCAGATATTTTATCTCATTTTGTGGTTGGGTCGGTTTAGGAGGCTGAAAGAAAGAGAGAAAAGAGAAAAAGAAGGAAAGCAAGGGTTTGTTCATCAAATTGGTAAGGGATTTGTTGATGTTTTCAGTTGTGATTATTGTATGTGTTAGATTATGAACGAAATTATGTTTTGGATTTGATTTACATATCAGTAACATCAGATTTGAAGCATCAGATGGAGGATTAAAGTGGGTTTTGCAAACCTAAGGTGAGTTCATTTGTACTTTGCTTAAATCAGTGTTCTTATGTTAAATTGAACCGTGAAATAGCTGTATAAAGTGATTATGAACTGTATGGTTGTACTGGGAATGAGCTGAATCGAACAGACAAGAAGTTAGATTGAATTTTAGACTGTAGACCCGACTTTTCCGGATGAATCGTCGTATCCGGAAAACCCCAATGATGAATGTTTTCGGACGCATGAAGTATCCGGGTAGGTTTTATGTATTACAAGAATCCGGATAAAGTAAGTACCGGATGGTATCCGGATGACTATAGAGTCCGGATGTTGTCCGGATTTGAATATTATCCGGAAAAGTAGGAATTTACCGGAAAGGATGTGTTGTCCGGGTGTTGGGATTGTCCGGGGAAATTATGGTATCCGGAAAATGGAAACGTCCGGATAACATGGGTTATCCGGAAACTTTGGGTTGTCCGGACACTTTGTGCAGACTGGGCAATTTTCAGTTCTGTTAAATGTGAATCGTTGTGATTTAGTGATTGAGACATAATTAGTTTAGCATGAACATACGTACATTCGAAGGGTAGTATGTTAGGCTTGATGACTGTGCCAGTTTGATACTAGGCAGGTATTTGGTATAGGTAAAGGAGATTGGCTCATACTGTATGCTATGAGGGAGGAATCTAGGAGGTAGGTAAACGAGTGCAAGTAGTGTAATGGATCCATAGGCACTGAAGTTTGGTAATCACATGGAATAGGCGTGTGGTATTACTCGTTTAATCGTTATTCCAGTGTGTGTGGGAAATCATGGAATATGCGTGTGGTATTAATCGTTATTCCTGATTTCTAAGGAAGAGAGTGAGATTGACATAAGTGCTTGTGATCTCTGCTTCCTTACCGATAAATGGGCGTGTGTAATCGCGATTTATTGGTGGAGAGCATTGATCTAGAATCTGAGAAGATTCGTAGTGTGGCTCTGGGGTATGAAATGCTGATAAATGGGCGTGTGTAATCGCGATTTATTGGTGGAGAGCATTAATCTAGAATCTTTGAAGATTCGTAGTGTGGCTCTGGGGTATGATATGCTGATGGATTTGTTGTCAGTCATAGTCATGGCCTCATGGGAATAGATGAAATTGTGTAATGGAATAGAGTTATACGTACGGTAAGAAAAGAAGTAACCAGGTTTGTTATAACATGTGTACATTGATTTTTGCAAATGTTATTATTGAAACGAATGTTCTCACTAGGCGTTGGCCTAATCGTTTCATATGATGTTTTCTTACCAGGTGCAGGCTCAGGCAAATAAAGGGTTGTGGGACGAGTGTTTTTGGAATAGCATAAGTGGCAATTAACAAAGAAGAGATTTTTGAAGGATAGCTTAGATAACGCAATTAATCTGATTATAGTGTCATGATTAGATTAATAGGTTGTTCGAAGTATCTTGTATTGTAAATACACTCTTGATGGTTAATTCATTTGCTATCTATATAAGTTGTAATTTTATTGTCATAACCTGTTGTAACTTGAGGTTTAAATTGGCCCGGATTTTGGGGCGTTACAGTTTCTCCCCCTTAGCGTCCGACGGAGAAGAAACACCACGAACAATTGGAAACATCGGCAATTTTTTTTACTACCCTACCGAATTTGGAGGACCACCCACCGAAATTTCGGTGGTGTGGTCGGTAGAGAGATCGGTGAGGAGAGAAATAAATAATTTTTTTTATCTATCCCATCGATTTTGGAGAGCCTCCCACCGAAATTTTGGCAATTGTTTGGCCAAAATCGATGGTATGGTCGTTGGGGGGTCGGTGGGATTAATTTTTTGAAATTTTTTTTTGCTTCCCACCGAAATTTTATCATACCCACCGAAAATTTGCAAGAGTTGGACAAAAATTCGGTGGAATCCTTGGAGAGTTTGGAGAAAATCTTCTAAGGCATCTTTAGGAGAGTCTGAAAGAAACCTTCTAAGGCATCCTCAGAAGAGGGTGGATGAAATATTCTAAGACATCTTCAGAAAATCTTCAAAGTGAAGGAAAGATTTGAATTTCATCTTCCAACTTTGATGACCCAAGAAAGATTAAGTTCGAAGGATTTTAAGAGGGGAGGTTTTGAGGAGGAATGTTTTTTAGGAGAGGGGAGGAATATTTGGAGGAGAGGAATTTGGGATAACATCTTCAGGAGAGTATGTAGTAGATGGGTTTTGAAGAGAAGAAAAGTTGGTGAAGTAGGAGGATCACCATTATGAGAGAGAATATCTTTAGAAGATGACACATAAGAAGTTGGTTCTGGTGAGAGGAAGGGTTTTGGTGAGATGGAGTGTCTCACAGATGGAGGTTTATTGGAGAAGGGTGTAGGAGAGATTTCGGTGGGAGTCTTCATAGATTGGATCGGTGGGAGTCTCACCGATGGTCATATTTTTTTTTTGGATCAGTAGGTGGAGAATCATGCTGATCAGAAATGTTTTGAGATGGAGGAACATGAGTGAAGGAAACTGATGAAGTTGGTTGATATATGTTGTAAGAGAGGGGAGAGAGAGTTGGGTGGTAAGATGGATGGTAAGATGAAAAAGAAATGAGGTTGGGGTAATATATGTGGTGGGATGGATGAGAAAAGATGGGGTGATAGGTCCACCGATGAAAGCAAGTCGGTGAGAGTGGGGGTTGGTGAGAGAAGAGGTTGACAATAGTGAGTGTGCCAATAGGAAGTATTTTCAATACAGGAAGAGATCCATAAGTTCACCATTTGACACTTCAGATTTCTTGATGAACTTGATGATTTCTTTAGTTTTGTCACTTTTATACTGGTCCACATAGATCCATCTATTTAGCTCAGAACCTGCAATAACAAAGAATTTATTTCCTAGGTACCCATTTGGTGGTGGGTCCTTTTGGATTAGATGATGAAGGAAAAGAATTGGTGTTACTCAGGTCAATTCTTTCTTTCGGACAGTCTTTGGCAAAATGAGAAGTATTACCATAGATATAGCATTTTCTATGAGTAAGAGCCTTTTTAGAAACTTGACATTTTTCCTTACTTTTGCTCTTTTTGGTTATCTTCAAAGACTTTGATGAGGTGATAAAGAGTTGGGGTGCAGGACCTAAGATTCCTTTTTCAGAATTTTAGAGGAAAGAAATCTTATCTTTTGAATTGGAAATTTTGATGTTCACAGATCGGGGAACAAAATCGGTGGAGGAAGTCACAAAAATATTTTTGGAAAATTTTTGAGGATTTCTTTTTAAGAAAGAATCAGCACCCAGAGACTTGCCTTTTTCAGAGTTAGAAAATATTTTGTCTGAGTTGGAAGAGGAGGATGCATTATCTAAAGTCAAGAATTTTTGAAAGTCATGGATAGGTTTGGAAGAGTCATTGGAATCTTGAGCCTTTTCCTTTGGAAAGGAAATGGGGTCTTTTGCCTTTAAGAACATTCCAAATTTTAAAGCTTCAGATGAATCGGCAGAATTCATGGACACAAACCCAATAGAATTAGAATTGGAAGTTTCACAAAAAGTAGGTGAAGCACATGAGGCGGGAGCTTGAGATTTTGTAGATTGATCAATTTCCATATTTTCAAAGCCTAAACCAGTTTTGTCATCACAAGAAATTTGATCTTGAAAAATCTTTTCCAGATTTTTGGAAGAACTGGTCCATTTTCTCATAATTTCTTGCTCCCTTTGAAAACGTTTAAATATTTTGTTTTTCTCCTTGGCAAGAATAAAGTTGATGGATTTTAAATCTTCAAGCTCAGCCTTAACTTTGTCAAAGTTTTCCAGTTGAGAGTGACATAATAGAAGTTGAGAGGAAAGAGATTTTTTTAGCATTTGCCTTTTTCTTAGCAGTTTTAGCATCAAAAAGATCAATGGTTAAAGAATCAAAACCTTCAATCTTTTCAGCATCAGAAAGAGATAGAAATGGATGTACCTGTGATGAGGAGGAGAGGCACTTAGCTGATATAAGAGCAGTTGAAGGAGTGTGATCTTCTGGATCATCCATGTCATTTATCTTGGCCATGAAGCAGACATTTGAAGTGTCATTCTCGCTTTCAGATGTGGGTTCAATTGCCAAATCATGAGTTTTAGCCGGTAGACCCTTTCCTCTTCTGACAAGTCTTTCATTTCTTTCCTTTTCTCTCTTGTATTTTTCCTTGTATCTTTCAGCCCGGTCAGGATTTTCATAGGAGAGAGGTTGGCTGAATTTTTGGGAATCATATTTGGATCTTCTCGATTTTGAGGAAAATCGGCCTGAGGAAGCAGTTCTGGGTCTTTCAAGGTGTTTACTTCTGCACTCAGAAGCAAAATGACCCTTTTTACCACAGTTAAAACATTCCTCATTAGATTTGTCCAAAGAAGAGTGTTTGGAGAGAGAAGAGGAGGATTTTCTACTAAACTTAGATTTTCCAGAAGAGAGGTGAGATTTGGATTTAGAATACCCATCCAACATGGTCATTTCATATGATAGTTTGTCAATTGAGGTTTCCTCACATTCATCCTCGGCATCACTAAGATATGCCTCCGAATGGTCATTGGGATCTTCTTGACTATCATGGTTAGAGTCAGATGGGTAGGTGATTCTTGGAATATACTTAGTTCTTTTGGAAGAGTCACTTAGGAGAGCTAGAGGAGAGCTCTTTATATCTGTGATGACAAACTTCCTTTGCAGTTTAGTCTGCTCATAGTTGAAGAGAGTTCCATAAAGAACAGTGAGAGGCATATGATCAAGATCCTTGGTTATCTTTATACAAGTACAGATATTTTCCCAAAAATCAGGAAGACAGTCCATAAACTTGCACAGGACTTCCTTATTGTCATACACTCTAACTAACAGCTTTAAGTCATTAAGAAGACTGTTAAAGCGGTTATAGTAGTTGGAGAGAGATTCTCCTTTCTCATAGGAAAAGAGTTCATATTTTCTAACAAGAGCAATCTTTCTGCTCTTTTTAACTTCATTTGTACCTTCGTACAAAACACACAGAGTGGACCACATCTATTTGGCAGTACAGAGATTTACCAGAGAGTGGTACACTTCATAAGGAAGAGAGAGAGCAATGATAGTTCTGACTTTAGAATCAAGAGACACAAGACGTTTTTCCTCATCAGTATATTTCTTGGGATTCTTAAGAATGTAACAACCAGTAGCAGCAGATTTTTCTTCATCAGAGGAATCATCAGAATCATCTTTGTCAACAACTTTCTTACCGGATTTTTTGGTTTCATAGCGAGACCAGACTCTAGGGACTATGGGTCCCTCATTGAGAATGGTTGGATATCTACTATCCACTCCTTCCATGAAAAGCATCATCCGGCTTTTCCACAAAGAGAAGTTGTTGGGGTTAAACTTAGGAGGTTTGGCTATAGAGCCATTTTCAGAAAAAAGTATTTTGAGAGAAAGCTTCATTGTTGGAGGAAGAAGCAGCCATTGCAGATCAAGTTTATTGAAATCAAACTTTCTGCTCTGATACCACTTGTTAGTCCCAGATGGCTTACAAAAACAAGAACAAGTATTGTAGAAGGGGGGGGGGGGGGTTGAATACAATACACAATTTTTTCACTTTAATTAATTCTTTTATTGAAAATATTCAAATCAAGAATTACACATAGAACACATAGAACAATTAGATTGTTGCAGAAAGAACAGATAAAATCTATTCTAACAATCTTCACAAAGTAATACTGAAAACTAAACAACTTCTAAAACACAAAGATTGAAAGCTATAAAGTTCAATGAGAGAAAGGAGTAGAATATCTTGAGCACAAAATAATCTTCAAGTCTTTCAAGAGTTTCAAGAGTTCTTCTGCATGGAGAGGTCTTCATCTTTATATAGTGCCAAGAGTATGTGATGCATGAGACACTTGTCACTTTGTCATTTGAAGGTCAGGTTTGACTCTCAAAAGTTGATGTGTCTTTTCCTATAATACTAGAAAGGTTTGATGGAGACAATATCTAAGAATGGGAAAAAGGACAAATGAACCTTTTTCTTCCATACCCAAACATTCCTTCTTTGATGAGAAAACCTTTTAGCAAAGACACATGGGAGGATCCTCCTATTTGAGGATCCCACCGATTTGTCATGGACAAAATAGGTGGGAGTCTTTTTAGGAAGGATGTTATGAGGGGATCCTCCAATTTTGAGGATCCCACCGATTTTCATGGGGACAATCGGTGGGATGGCCAAACATACCTCTTATGATGAAGATCTTCTTGGCAAGAAGATAAGGGAAGATTCTCCTGTTTGATGATCTCACCGATTTTCATGGTGACAATCGGTGAGACAGCTTAGTTTGGGTTGAGAAGTCCATCTTCAATCCGCATTGGTAGATTTACTTCTTCTTGATTTCGGCTGATCTTTGACTTCACTGAACTTTGACAGTATGACTAAGCTATTACAAAAAACCATCTAAAATTTATCTAAGTATAAAAGATGTTTTTCAAAGTGTGTAAGGAGATCAGGTCATCTTCAAATCTTTGATGACCCAACATGATGCAATAAGGTTTGAAAAAATCATCAATAATGACATAGATATGGGTTTTTGCGTAACTATACTAAGGTTCAGATGTTAGTCGAGTTAGTTTGTCATAGAGATATGTGCATCTCTCTATACTAGCGAAACTAAGATATTTGAGAGATACTTAGTAAGGTTGGTGTTAGCTCCAATATTCATAATATTAGAAGTATTAAAAAATAGGCTAAGTATAGAAGACTTCGACAGAAGCTCTGCCGAATGATCACAGAAGTTCTACGGAGTGTCACCAAAGCTCTGCCGAAGTAAACAAAAAGATCAATCAAGAAACGCCAAGACCAAAGAACGAACTACAGAAGTACTGCTCACAGAGGACCGAGCCGCAGAACCTCTGTCACCCTTGACAGAGCCTCTGCGGTTTATACTAAAGACTTAGAAAATTTACAAATATCTTTCTACTGTTCCAGGATCCGTTCATCCACTTGTTCCAGGCGTGCCCTGATATAAAGACCCAACCAAAATTAACATGCAAAACACCAATTTCATAACATCCCAAAAATCACGGTCTCAAAATTTCATTACAAATATTCAATAGGTTTGCGGAAACAACCTACACAACTGAGAAAAACTAATAACTAGAGTGTCACTACGCTTCTTGACTCTTCTTGCTAAGCTCAGCCTATTTGCCCGAGCTCCTGGAAACCTGCTTACCTGAAAAGGTTTTAATTTGAAAATGTGAGGGTTAGACCATGAGGTCTAGTGAGTCCCTCCTAACAGTTATCAAAGCATTTAAGAAAAACAGTTTATCTTTTCAGCTTTAAACATTCATTTTCAACACGTCAAAATCATATACGGACTGAAGTCCGCCTCCTCGTAATCTGACACCCTGAAGCCACCCGAAGGTGACAACGAGTCAGCCCCATGCTGCCTTGCGGAGCCTCGCTCCTGGCATATAGGGACCTCCCTTCCCGCACGAGAGCTGGCGGAACGACTCTCCCGTCTTTGCCAGTTTACGTCTCCTTGATGTATGCATTCATTCTACATAAAACTTTAAACATCTTTCACGCAAATAAAGCATAATAATACAGCATGGCAATTCTCATCATTCAAACACATTTTGAAAACACTTTAAAAGCCACACATTTTAGTTTAGAAAACTCACCTGAAGCTCTTACTTCTCGTTCCTAAACAGTTCCAAACTTCCAAATCGGCTTCCTTGAATTAAACGGGCATAAAACAACAACTCAGCAAAAGTATCCGGACAACACAGGTTTTCCGGACAGTCCTACTTTTCCGGACGCTAAAGAGTCCGGACACCCCAAACTAGCCGGACGACAACTTAGTCCGGGCAACACCTTTATCCGGATAACTACTATTCTCCGGACGATACCCCTTTCCGGGTACTGAACTTACCGGACAAAACTCCTACCCGGATAACCCGACCTATCCGGACAACTCCCTCGTCCGGGGACCTTCTTCCCAACAAGGAGTCCGGACACCCAAGAAGGTTTCCGGACGTCCATGAAGGTTTCCGGACGGCTGTCTGGGTCCTTTTTAAGGCTGAAATCTACTGGTTAGCTCGATTCTCTCGAAGTAAAGATTAACAATAGCAACAACATCACTAAACATTACAATTACTGAGTTCTTAGCAATCGAAACACACTATAAGATCCGATTTCTCTCATTTAAGTTTCAAACTCCACTTTTCAACAAAAACCCTCAAACAACTAAATCATCAGCAAGAATTAAGGATTAAGGATAAGGAGGAGAGGTTACCTGCTACGATTCTTGCAGAGAACAAAATCCAAATCCTATTCTTTCTTCTGATTCCAAGTCTTGATGATCTTTCTCTTTAAAACCCAAAACCTTCAAAAGTCCTCCTCTTTTCTCTCAAGATGATCAGCCGACATTTACTAACCAAATAAGTGAAATGGGAATGTTCCTAGGGTTTTGAGCCCTTTTATACTCCATCCCAAAAATACCAACTAGCCCCTCAACTTTCACTTATTAACAAAACTTGACGAAAAGCGTAAAACTTTCCAATTTGGTCTGGGTCGTTACAACACTCCCCCCTCAAAAGAATTTCGTCCCCGGAATTCCATTTTCGAAAAGGTGAGGATACCTAGACTTCATATCCGATTCTACCTCCCACGTAGCTTCTCGTCCCTTGTGGTATCTCCAATGAACTTTCACTAAACGGACTTCCTTATTCCTCGTCCTTCGCACTTTACTGTCTACAATCTCGATTGGCTCTTCCTCGAATGTCAACTTCTCGTCGACGCTTATATCCTCCAAAGGAATGGCCACATCAGCCTCGGCCAAGCATTTCTTCAGATTTGACACGTGGAAAGTCGGATGGACTCGCTCTAGTTCTTCTGGTAACTTTAACTTGTAGGCCACGGGGCCTACTCTTTCTACTATCGCGAACGGTCCGACATACCTCGGTCTCAACTTCCCTTTCTTTCCAAAACGAATCACGCCTTTCCAAGGTGACACCTTGAGCATCACTTTGTCCCCCACTTGGAACTCAATCGGCTTCCTTCGCCTATCGGCATACTTTTTCTGTCGATCTTGGGCAACTTTCATTCTTTCCCGAATGATTTATATCTTTTCTGACGTCAGCTGCACAATTTCTGGGCCCGCCAACTGTCTTTCCCCCACTTCATTCCAGCATAACGGCGTACGGCATTTTCGCCCGTACAACGCCTCAAATGGTGCCGCTTGAATACTTGTGTGATAGCTGTTGTTGTAAGAGAACTCTACCAACGGCAAGTACGTCTCCCACGATCCTTTGAAATCAATTATACAAGCTCTCAACATATCCTCCAGCGTTTGGATAGTCCTTTCGCTCTGACCATCCGTCCGCGGATGATACGCCGTGCTCAACTTCACTTGAGACCCCAACTCACGCTGAAGGATCCTCCAAAACTTTGATGTGAAACGACTATCCCGGTCAGACACTATGGACTTTGGCACTCCATGCCTAGACACAATCTCGGTGATGTACAACCGTGCCAACTTTTCCAACGAATCCGACTCCCTCATAGGCAAGAAATGAGCCGACTTGGTGAGAATATCCACTATCACCCAGATCGTATCATTGCCCTTAGGGGTTTTCGGCAATTTCGTGACAAAATCCATCGTGATGTTGTCCCACTTCCACACTGGTATCACCGTGGACTGCAACTCACCATACGGTCGCTGATGTTCTGCCTTAACCTTCAAGCAAGTCACACACCGCTCCACGAAATGAGCGATATCCTTCTTCATCCCCGGCCACCAGTAGAACTGTCTCAAGTCTCGATACATCTTATTCGTTCCCGGGTGCATGGAAAGCCGCGACTTATGTGCTTCTTCACAAATGCTTACCCTTAAGTCCCCCAGCTTGGGAACCCACACCCGACCATTCATACACCTCAACCCACCACCGCTGACTTCGAACAGTGATGTAACTCCAATGACTCTTTCGCTCTTCACATTCTCTTCTAATAACGCTTCCTCTTGAAATTTCTTAATTTCCCCAAGGATGTTCGAGGTTGCCTCGACTCTGAAAGCCACGACGTTGGTCTGTTCTCCGCCCCCTTTTCGACTCAACGCGTCCGCCACCACATTGGCTTTACCCGGGTGGTAAAGGACCTCGCAATCGTAATCGTTCAACAGTTCCATCCACCTCCCCTGTCTCATGTTCAGCTCTTTCTGATCAAACAGATGCTTCAGGCTCTTGTGGTCGGTGTAAATCTGACACTTCACTCCATAGAGGTAATGTCGCCAGATTTTCAACGCAAAGACAACGGCCGCTAACTCCATGTCATGGGTGGGATAATTCCTTTCGTGATCTTTCAATTGACGCGAAGCGTAGGCAATCACCTTCCCATTCTGCATCAACATGCATCCCAACCCGAGCTTAGAAGCGTCGCTGTATACTACAAACCCTTCCGATCCATTCGGTAACGATAGGATTGGAGCACTGCACAAACTTTCCTTCAATTTCTCAAACGCGGCCTTCTGAGCTTCCTCCCATACGAACTTGGCGTTCTTCCTTGTCAACAAGGTCAATGGCGAAGCTATTCGAGAAAAGTCTTGAATAAACTTACGGTAGTACCCGGCTAGACCGAGGAAACTTCTCACCTCTGAAGGATTTCTAGGCGCCTCCCAGTCTTTGATGGCTTCAATCTTAGCAGGATCTACCTTGATTCCATCCGCAGATACTACGTGCCCCAGAAACTGAACTTCTCTGAGCCAGAACTCACATTTCGAAAACTTTGCATACAACTTTTCGCGCTTTAGCAACTCCAACGTTGTTCGAAGGTGACGCTCGTGATCCTCCCGCGTACGAGAATAGATTAAGATATCGTCAATAAAGACGATCACGCACTTATCCAACAACGAGTTACACACCCGGTTCATCAGATCCATGAATACTGCGGGCGCGTTAGTCAACCCGAAGGGCATGACTAGGAACTCGTAATGCCCGTATCTCGTACGGAACGCCGTCTTCGGTACGTCTTCTTCTCTCACCTTCAACTGATGATAACCCGACCTCAAGTCTATCTTTGAGAAGTAACTCGTGCCTTGCAGTTGGTCGAAGAGATCATCGATCCTCGGGAGCGGGTACTTGTTCTTCACGGTTACTTTATTAAGCTCGCGATAATCTATGCACATTCGCATCGATCCATCCTTCTTCTTAACGAAAAGTACAGGTGCTCCCCAAGGTGATGAACTCGGACGTATGAAACCTTTGTCAAGTAACTCCTGTAATTGGGTCATCATCTCCTTCATCTCCGCTGGTGCTAACCGATAGGGCGCACGAGCGATCGGTGCCGCCCCCGGCACAAGGTCAATTCTGAACTCCACTTGGAGGTAGGCTCGTCAAGTCATCGGGAAACACCTCAGGGTACTCATTCACTACGGGCACATCCCCCACGCTTTTCTTCTCTTTCTTGGCATCTAGTACATACGCTAGATACCCCGCACAACCCTTCCCCAAACATCGCCTAGCTTTCATCAACGAAATTAGACACGACTTCCTACTTCGTTGATCCCCGTATATTACCACCTCTCCCTTGTCGGCTAGAGGTATACGGATCAGCTTCTTATTACACACAATGCTCGCATCATTCCCCGCAAGCCAGTCCATTCCCAGGACTACATCAAACTCCCCCATTCCCATAGGATAAAGTTCCAATGGAAAAGAGTGACCATCTATGTCTATATTGCAACCCTCATAGACATCCCTTACCCAGACTCGACAATCACCCGCTATATCTACTTCAAACCCAAAGTTTAACCTCTTGGTTTCACCCGCAATCTTTGAGCAAAAACGGGCGACACAAAAGAACGGTTTGCCCCCGTATCAAACATCACCTTAGCAAATATCGAGTCTATAGGAAAGGTACCTGTCACTACATCCGGCGCGTTCTCCGCCTCTTCAGCTGTCATGTGGAATGCCCTCGCTCTAGCACGAGCCGGCTCCACCTTCCTCTCATTACCTTTACCTCCATTGCTGCCACCTTCACCCCCTGCCTGACCCTTCTTTAGTTGCGGACAATCCCATTTAACATGACCCGACACCCCCGCAATGAAAACAAGATCTCTGCCCACGACACTCTCGGGACAAATGCCCCGTCTTCCCACAGTTATAGCATCCCCCTTTATCAGCCAAACATTCACCCCGGTGCACTCGGTTACATTTACTACAAGGCTTTTCTGCTGACCGGAAACCTGTCCGTGGTTCAACTCTGTTCGTGCTCGGCCTTTTACTGTCTCGGGTCGGTCCTTCCCACTTGCGCTTATCCCCAGCTCTCTCATTCATCTGCCTGATCTTATCTTTCTCTATCAATTCTGCCTTGTCAACTGCTGCCTGAAACGTAGTTGGTTCCTTTGCCTGCACCAACTCTCTAATATTGCTTTTCAACCCATAGATGTACCGCTCAATCCGTCTCTCTTCAGTCGGTACGTATAACTCAGCAAATCTGGACTTCTCGATAAATTTCGGCGTATACTCCTGAACTGTCATTGACCCCTGCTCCAAACTCAAAAACTCTTCCTCTAACTTCTTAACTGCCGCCAGAGGGCAGTATTGAGCCTTGAACCTTTTCACAAATGTCTCCCATGACATGCTCCTTGCCACTTCTGACCCCTTTCCCCCAGTTTCAACATCCCACCAGAAGATCGCTTCTGCCTTCAGCACTGACCTCGCAAACATAACTTTATCTTCCTCTGCGCATTTACTTGTATCAAAGACCAGCTCCATCTCCCGAACCCACTGAATAGCCTTAACGGGATCACGCTCCCCATTGTAGGTCGGTGGTTTGCATGAGTTGAAAGCCTTAAATGTGCACCCCTTCGCTGTCTTTGGTTCATCGACGAACGGAGTGATCATCGAGTTGGTGCCCATCCCAGTTCGCAGTTCGCTACCTTCCACTGTCTTCTTCCCAGTACTACTTTTGCTCGGATCTCCAGATGCCGTCTTGTTCTGATTTTCTAAAACTGCCTTAAGAGTCTCCTGTATTTTCCCCATCTCGGACGTGAACTTCTCCTCGGTTATAAAAGCCTGCGCGGTCTCGGGTTTACGCCCTTTCTTAGCTTTGGTCTTTGTCACAGGCGCGGAACTTTCCTGTTCAGAGATAACCTGCACTTCGGGTTCTGCCATACTCTTAGTCGTACGCTTGACGGTTGCCTTCTTCTTCTTACCCTTTTCCTTGGCGGTTACTGCCCCCGCCTCAGTCACAGTTCTCCTTGACAAGGCTCCCCTCCGGCCACCCCGGCCTCTACCCCTTCCTCGCGAAGCAGTCGCTCTTGGGGAATTCACTGGTCCATCCTCGGCCAGATCCTCCACCCTTACCGTCTCCGCCCGAGGGGTGGTACTTTTGGTACGCGCGTCTTCCGCCACCGGGTTCGACCTACTTCTCAAGGATCTTGTAGACATTCTGATGTAGCAGCAAAACAACGGAAAGTTTACTTACTAACAAAGGCCTAACAACGCATAGAAGACTCCCTAGCGCCACGACACAGGATATCAAGGTAGTTTAAGCACATACATGTACCTGTAAGTTCACAGTTACACTGGCCAGATGTAACTCCAAACTTACCTTACATGACCGTCCTCAATACCCTATCAATCCTACCTTAAAATAGTGCTCTCCTAACGCATTCCTGTTTTCTCAGTTGTGATTCTACTTCTCACAGTTTAAGTCTAGGCCCCTTTCGGTCACCTAAATCCCTTAAACTACGGCTCTGATACCAACTATAAAGACCCAACCAAAATTAACATGCAAAACACCAATTTCATAACATCCCAAAAATCACGGTCTCAAAATTTCATTACAAATATTCAATAGGTTTGCGGAAACAACCTACACAACTGAGAAAAACTAATAACTAGAGTGTCACTACGCTTCTTGACTCTTCTTGCTAAGCTCAGCCTATTTGCCCGAGCTCCTGGAAACCTGCTTACCTGAAAAGGTTTTAATTTGAAAATGCGAGGGTTAGACCATGAGGTCTAGTGAGTCCCTCCTAACAGTTATCAAAGCGTTTAAGAAAAACAGTTTATCTTTTCAGCTTTAAACATTCATTTTCAACACGTCAAAATCATATACGGACTGAAGTCCGCCTCCTCGTAATCTGACACCCTGAAGCCACCCGAAGGTGACAACGAGTCAGCCTCATGCTGCCTTGCGGAGCCTCGCTCCTGGCATATAGGGACCTCCCTTCCCGCACGAGAGCTGGCGGAACGACTCTCCCGTCTTTGCCAGTTTACGTCTCCTTGATGTATGCATACATTCTACATAAAACTTTAAACATCTTTCACGCAAATAAAGCATAATAATACAGCATGGCAATTCTCATCATTCAAACACGTTTTGAAAACACTTTAAAAGCCACACATTTTAGTTTAGAAAACTCACCTGAAGCTCTTACTTCTCGTTCCTAAACAGTTCCAAACTTCCAAATCGGCTTCCCTGAATTAAACGGGCATAAAACAACAACTCAGCAAAAGTATCCGGACAACACAGGTTTTCCGGACAGTCCTACTTTTCCGGACGCTAAAGAGTCCGGACACCCCAAACTAGCCGGACGACAACTTAGTCCGGGCAACACCTTTATCCGGATAACTACTATTCTCCGGACGATACCCCTTTCCGGGTACTGAACTTACCGGACAAAACTCCTACCCGGATAACCCGACCTATCCGGACAACTCCCTCGTCCGGGGATTTTCTTCCCAACAAGGAGTCCGGACACCCAAGAAGGTTTCCGGACGTCCATGAAGGTTTCCGGACGGCTGCCTGGGTCCTTTTTAAGGCTGAAATCTACTGGTTAGCTCGATTCTCTCGAAGTAAAGATTAACAATAGCAACAACATCACTAAACATTACAATTACTGAGTTCTTAGCAATCGAAACACACTATAAGATCCGATTTCTCTCATTTAAGTTTCAAACTCCACTTTTCAACAAAAACCCTCAAACAACTAAATCATCAGCAAGAATTAAGGATTAAGGATAAGGAGGAGAGGTTACCTGCTACGATTCTTGCAGAGAACAAAATCCAAATCCTATTCTTTCTTCTGATTCCAAGTCTTGATGATCTTTCTCTTTAAAACCCAAAACCTTCAAAAGTCCTCCTCTTTTCTCTCAAGATGATCAGCCGACATTTACTAACCAAATAAGTGAAATGGGAATGTTCCTAGGGTTTTGAGCCCTTTTATACTCCATCCCAAAAATACCAACTAGCCCCTCAACTTTCACTTATTAACAAAACTTGACGAAAAACGTAAAACTTTCCAATTTGGTCTGGGTCGTTACACCTGACATCAACTACACGTGTCAAACTCTGATTGGGCTCTGTCAAAATAGAACATATGCATTAAATGAACATCGTGCCAAGCTACTATTCACCCAATCCTGTCTACTGTAGATCAGTCCTTATTGTCTAAAGTATGTCCCCTTTAGAAGTAGTATAAATAGAAGACTCATGTTGAGTTCTTCTATTAAGCTTAACATCACGAAAATACTCATATATCTTTAAGCTTAAGCATAACACACACACCATTAACTGCATATTTCTTGTCAATCCTTTGAAGTTCTTGGTTTTCTTAATATATATCAAATACAATAATCTTTGAGATATTCATCTATTCTTTAAACACTGATTATTTGATATTGTGTGTTGTTTCTATATAAACATATCTGTTAGTTCTTCAAATATGCTTCCGCAACACATCTTATGTGAACTAATAGATTAGATAATCTTTGTTAATCAAATACGGGAACCAACAATTGGTATCAGAGCGAAGCTTGATTTTTTAATCAAGCGATCCTCGTTTAACAAGATTATTGGTAGAAACGTGGTCTGATTTTAACCTGTTATTCATTCCTTCAAACAGATTTTGTTTTTCATCCATTTTCGATTTATTCGATATTTGGTAAAACTAGAAACGGTTTCTTTCGTTAAAACTCCATTAAAGTGCACTATTGTCGGTGATTGAATCATTATTCATTTGTCTCTAGATTTCTCAAGTAACAATGTCTAGAATAAAATTATGTGGTGATGCTGATTCTCATTATTATTCGAAACTAAGTACAAATTTTCGCAAGATAATTCCTACTCTTGAGAAAGAACTAGATGAAAGGAACAAGAGCATTCTTAGTGATTCAGATAAAATTGCTAAGCTTGAAGAATCAGGTAAACTTCTAAACTGTGAAAATCTTAAACTAAAAAGGAAATTATCTGAGTCAGAAAAGCTTTGTGAAAAGGAGAAAAAGAAGTTTAAGGAAGTTAAGACAATTTTTGAAGAAGAGAAGAAAAGACTTGAACTCAAATGTTTAAAATTTTCTAGTTTGATTTCTGATTTTGAGAAACTTGTGATCTGTGAGAGAGAGAAATTTGAAAAAGAGAGAACCATTTTTGAAACAAAATCTATGGTGTTTTCTTGCAAAATTTCAGAGTTACAGAAAACTCTTGAAAAGGAGGAGAAAGAGCATGATTTTAATAGAAAAGAGTCTGAAAAGGTGAAGGTTGAAGGATTTCAAACAAAGTGTTTAAAAGATGTTTTTGAACAAGAAAGAAAGGTTTTTAAAGCTGAAATGTCCAAATTGACAAAAAGACTATCTGTTTTGTCAGCCAAGATTACGTTGGAGAAAGTGTATAAATCAGATCTTCTAAAGAAGTTTGATTTGAGTCTTAAAGAAAAGAACAATTTAGCTAAAAGGCTCAAGGAATTTGACTTTGAAGACTCAAATTATTCACTTAAAACAACTTCAAGTTCAAGTTCAATAAAAAGAAAAAGTTTTTCAAAAGGGTTCATTAAGCCAAATATATTTTCAAAAATTCAGACCTCCACTTCTAAATTTTTCCATGATCATAAGCTAGACAACATAGTTAATCAAGCTCTTAGAAGGGTGAAAATGGTTTTGATAGTGAAAGGCTCTACACTTGTTCAAAATACTCAAAAGCTATTCATTTATGGTGTACATAACAAGTTCAACAAAGCATGTAATGAAAATTCTAACAAAAAAGGACCCATGTGGATATGGGTACCTAAAACTCTCTGTTTGTCTTGCAGAAGCAGTATGTGCTAATCTGGTATCTAGACTCCGGATGGTCGAGGCACATAACTGGCAATAGAGGTCTTCTGTCCACGTACAAAGAAAAACTCGATGGTGGACCTATGACCTTTGGAGACAAGAAGAGGTACATTAAAGACGATGGAGTCATAAACAAATATCTTGAAATGAGTGACATGAATTAACATCTGACGATACTCACAGAATCTCTGACACACTTGACTTATGTTCTATACTTCACATTTTTAAAACCAAGCATAAGTCAAGGGGGAGCAGAAGGAGAACTACTTGATCTACAGAGGTTGATTAGATCAAGGGGGAGCAATAGGAAACCTTGCTTAATCTACAGAGATTTATAGGTCAAGGGGGAGCCAAGGAAGAGATGACATCAACAAAAGAAAAGAACTTTGCCGGACAAAGAAGAACAAAAAGGTTGGTATCTCGTACAAATTCTTTTTGAAAATAATTTTCTAGGACACAAATTTCTAAATATGTTCTAGAAACATTATTAAAAACATTCCAAATAAAATTTGATCAAAAAGAATATTGAGCTTTCCATTATTAGAAATTTAAGGTCATAGAGCCTCTGCTGAGTCCAACAGAGGTTCTGCAGGCAAAAGCTCTATGACCATAAATCAATAATCTTGGAAACTCTGTCGATTACCTTAGGTGTCATTTTCAAAGAGAATCATCGCGTACAAATGCACTGCAACAGAAGTCATTGGTTACAGAGTTCTTCCCACAATAAAGAACTTCTGTAGACCATCACATGTCAAACTTTTTGCTGCACAAAACTTTTTTTTTTCAAAAACAGTGTACTAGGACACCAACTTCCAAATATGTCCTAAAAACAACTCTTAAAACAATTAAAAACTTGGATGATCAAAAAGTTTAATAGATTTTTAGTTATGAGAAATTTCTTCTCATAGAGCTTCTGCTAGCTCTGACAGAGCTCCAAAACCTCTGTGAAAGCAATTTCTTCGCTAAAAATCTATCGATCCTCTCCAATGCTTTTTCAAACGTTTTTTTTAAAGGTACAACCTACAGAGGAAAGAAAAACAAGGTTTTCAAATCACATAACTTCTGTAAATCACAGAGCCTCTGTCAGTTTTTACTTTGGGCATTTCTGCAACAGTAACGGCTATTTTACTGCGAGTGAAAAATATATGGAGGAAAAGAATCACACGCGCCAAGCATTAATGGGCCTCGCACGACGTCAAGTCATGCTCTGACACCGCTGACGTGTCACATTTTCATTGGACGTACACGACACACGTTCTCCTGAAAAGTTGAACCAGCCGTAGTCACTCAAGTGCGGACCCCAAATATTATTCACCTCCAAATATTAACCCTTTCAGATTCTAACCGTTACTCCTCAGTATAAAATCCAAAGTACCTCTCCTCACAAAAACTTTACGAACTTACTTTCTTCTCCGGCGAACCTGCAACTATTCTCAAAACTTCATCTGTTCCTAATTGCAAAAATGGCTTCCAGTTCACATGCTGCACAAACCTCTCCGGCGAAAACCCTTGAACACTCTCCAGTGGTATCTGAACACTCCCAACATCCTAACATCGTCAGCAACCAAGAACAGGACAACTCCGACGACGAAGCAAACTTTATCCCAACAACCCATCTCCAAGATTTTATTGCTCATGAACATTTCGAGCAAACTCTTCCTTTAAAATCCAATAACTATTATTTAGTACCATCGGAAACTGCTTTTGGAGAAGCACATGCCATTCTTCTCCACATTCTTCAAAACCATTTTCTCTACCCTCTTCTATCCAAAACCCCCACCAAAATCCCAGTTAGGTATTTGAATCAGTTCTGGCAGAGTTGCAGATACGATTCAAATGACAGACAGATCAAAGGCTACATATCTACACCTGATAAATCCGAGCATATTGAACTCAAGTTCAACAGAACAATGTTCTCACTTGAGTTCAATCTTCCAACAAGAGGTCTTCTAGGTATAAAGCAGTTTGCAGAGGAACCAACAGATGAGGAGATCTGCAGATTTTTGGAAATGTTAGGGTACAACACAACCCTAAGAAAAAGAAACGATTTCCGCAGAGGCAGACTACCACCTCTGTGGAATACCCTCTTCTCAATCTTAAACAGATGCCTCACTGGAAAGATAGGCAGCCCTGACCAGAGTTCACATCAAATTCTATCCATCATGTATGGGGTATATTATGATCTTCCTCTTGATTATGCCACCATAATGATGCAAGAAATGGTTAACACCATTGATAGAAAGATTGCCACGATTAAGACAAAAGAGAGTACACCGAATTATCTACCACCTCTGCAATACCAACGACTTCTCGGAGTTTTACTCGAACCTCTGCTACTTATGCAACAATGGCCAATAGAGGGACCAACCACCAAACTCTTTACCATGTCAAAGAACACCCCAACAGAACATCTAGATGGTTACCCTCACTGCAGACCTCTGTCAAATTACCTTCTGGGATATGTCAAAAATAAAGAGATGAAGTTAGAATATATACGCGTCCACATGACTCCAGAACCAAGTCCTGTGACATCCCCGCGTCAGGGAGCCCCATTAGATTTAGATGTAGTGGAAAGGATGACAGAAGAAGAGTGGGAAGTAGCGTTTAAGAAACATAAGCAAATACAAGAGAGGTTCCACAAACAGAGAGAATCCATTATCCCTTCAACTAAGAGAAAAACCTCTGCAACCACACCCCAAAAGAAGAGCAAGAAAAGGAAACCCACAGAGGAAACTTCAACCTCTGTAGCTCAACCATCTCCACCCCCTGCAACAGAAACAGGATCCTCTGCACCTCCCTCCCCTCCAAAACAAAAGAAATGAAAAACCAAATCCACAGAGGAGGGAGCCCCTAAGCCAAAAAGGAGGAAGTCAAAGAAGAAGAAACCACATCTCCTCTGCAGTCCATTACAGAGGGAGTCGAACAGGAAGAGGAAGACCAAACTATACCTCTGCAACCTCCCTCCCCAATAAACTATGCAGATCAACAGGGAGACTTTAATGCCTTCCTCATCCAAACCGAAATAGCTCACACCTTAGATCCATCAGGATGGACCGCAGAACCGTTGTCTCATGAATCGAGAGAGACACCCCAACTACACGATAGCCTCAAACTTGTATGAACATGATCAAACTCCTCAGAACATTCAATGTCAAACTCCAGAGGTTCTGCACAATCCTTTCCTCCATCCAGAGCTTAACACTCAGGAACCAACCCCTACACGCACAGAAGAAGATGTTAGGGTAGAAACCACAGAGGTTAGGGTAGAAACCACAGAGGGTCCTACAGAAAAAGATGTCGCGGAAGAAAAATGCACAAATCTCCAACCCCCTCCCAGTGCAACCTACATATCTAACAACGCCGGTCTAGCGGCAGAAGGCGTTATTGAAAAAGAGCCGCACAGCTCGACCCCAACCCAAACCGACCAGCCAGAGGTTACTCTTTCAACCTCTGTGCCACCTATACCTAGGGAAACCATTCCAGGGGAGTCCTCTCTAAAGGATTTACCCGTAGTTCGTGGTCATTCGCCCGAGACCACAATCGCACTCCTAACAGAGGCATATGTTGCCTCTGCCACGCACACAACAATAGGGTCCAACCTCCTTTCAGAGAGGAGTAGAGAGCACAGAAATGAAGAGACTCTAGACAAGTCTCCGAGTCAACAGAAGGACATTCCAATACCCACCTCTGGAGTGGATTTGGACACTTACCTTCACAGAACTTCTGTAGAGGTTGGAACACAAGTTTCTCCTCAAGGATCAGAAGGAAATCCTTCCACCCTCAACGTAAAAACAGGGGTGAACGAAGGTGTCCCAGGAACAGGGACTCACTCTGGGGATAGATGTGTTCCTCCAGAGGTTACCACTGACTCTCATGTGACAAAGGATGAGTTCCAAACGTTTGTAACCTCTGTGAATCAAAAACTACAGGAGTTGCAAAGCTCATTTTCTATTTTTACAGAGACTACTTCAGGAGCCATTACAAGTCTAAACACCAAAATGGACACCTTGTCCACAGAGGTACAACAAGCTCTCTCCCAGATGAAGTCTGCTGCCGAATCTTCTGTCACAACCTCTGCCAGAATACATGCTGCCGAATTCGAAGGAAGTGCAACCTCTGCATTCAAAAACTCCATCAAGATTTATCTTGAAAAGATGAGGCAACAAGCTGCAAAGAATCCCGAAAATACTTGCAGGGCAGAAAGTTCTAAAGAAAGGAGGTAGGATGACCCTAATGATGATGATACATCAGGTCATCCTGAGGGGGAGAACCAAACTGAGAAAACAACAGAGGCTACACCTGCATAAACTACGACAACCGCAGAGCCTGAAACTCAAGATCCCCCAACCCAAAGTCAAGGAAACCAACAGAGGCCCACAGAGGAAACACCAGCCTCTGTGGAAACCACCTCTGTCTTTGGAAAAGATGCCCCTACTCAAGAAAAGATCCAGATCTTATCATCTTCCTCCTCAGAAGAACTTTCCATTCCTCCACCAAAACCAATATCCCAAGCCAAAACATACCCAAGAAGAAAATCCATTGCCCACAAACCAAAAAGACCAAAACGCTCTGCTACTTATGTTCTAAAAAGAATGGAATTTGTATCTACTTTCAGAAAAGCAAGACGTTTTGATATCCATCCACAAACCACAACCGAGCTCACAAAAGAACCGTCTACAGAACCCAAATCCCCAATCAAACCAACAGAACCATCACCACCAAAGTCCTCAGAAACTGAAGTGTCAAAAACTACAGAGGCAATCTCCATCATACTCACAGAAACCTCTACACCCAAACCAACAGAGGACTAAACCCCCAAACCAACAGAAGCAATCCCAGAAAATCCAAAACAGGCAACAGGTTCTGAGCCTCCCCAAGCCAAAGATAAAGGAAAGGGTATCATGACAAAAGAACCAAAGAAGAAAAAGCCAATGCCTCAGACAACAGAGAAGTTGATGAAGAGCTCATTCGATGCCTTTGTCACTCCTAAACCTGAAGAAGACTGAGCATTCAATTTAGATCCTCTGTCAAAAATTCCGATCCTTGATCCAAAAGCAAAGGTAACAAAGGGTAGAATTGCAGAGATAAAACGAGAAATGGATGCTCTGCGAAGACCAATACCTCCACCGAGTACACGACATGCAGAAATGGTTGAGGTGGTGTATAGGTATCTTTACAGACAGCATAATCAGAACAATCCTCTGCCTCACATCGAAGATCCTCAACTCAGAGCTGACCTTGATAACACCTTCACCAGAACAAAGCCAAAAGCAAGAGCAGAAGTCTTCTCAGAGTCCAAAATTGAAAAGGTAATTTACTGCAAATTCTCTCAAACAAGAACCTTTCCAAAGATAAGGTACAACATCTACAAAGTCAAAAGGGAGTACAAGTCCGAAAATCAATTTTCAGATGCCGATATAAGGAACTTGAACCCCTACGATCTGCCAGATCTTCTACTTTGGACGAAAGAAAACTTCGACACCAATGCTAACAGAAGGGCCTATCAAGTATTCAGGAAAGCGATGAGGGAAAAGCTTCTGCTATATAGCATGATAGACTTTCAACTGGGAAGAGATCTTGAAGTAAAAAACCTAAGCCTAAGACCACCAGAGGATTACTGCCCACCTTCTGCCGTGCCCAACTCAATCATAAAAACACCAAGGTACGGGTTAGTGTATAAGGATCCTGCTGGTCAATTAAGACTTTTTATGGAAATGGACTGTCAGAAGTATGCAACCAGTACTCTGAACAAGTTCAGATCAATCCTAGAAGAGAACAGAGATACTGAGCTTATGGATCGAGAATCAGCAGACAGAATGATCGGAGAAATCAATGCTACAATTGGCTTAAGAGAACTATGCATCAAATTCTATCACGAGCTCAGAGAAGTGGGATTCGACAACAGAAGTTTCAACGACTCACAAATGCAAATGTCTGAGTCTCATCTACATACCTCTGTAAACTTTAAAATGCCTCTGGCATAATTCCAAAATGAAAAGAAATGAAATGAATCTTTGAGGTATTGTTTAACCTCTGTCTATTTACTTAGCCTAATCAAGCATAATTCAAAATTTTCATTTTTCAATACTTAGGGGGAGATTGTTAGCTCCAATATTCATAATATTAGAAGTATTGAAAAATAGGCTAAGTATAGAAGACTTCGACAGAAGCTCTGCCGAATGATCACAGAAGTTCTACGGAGTGTCACCAAAGCTCTGCCGAAGTAAACAAAAAGATCAATCAAGAAACGCCAAGACCAAAGAACGAACTACAGAAGTACTACTCATAGAGGACCGAGCCGCAGAACCTCTGTCACCCTTGACAGAGCCTCTGCGGTTTATACTAAAGACTTAGAAGATTTACAAATATCTTTCTACTGTTCCAGGATCCGTTCATCCACTTGTTCCAGGCGTGCCCTGACATCAACTACATGTGTCAAACTCTGATTGGGCTCGGTCAAAATGGAACATACGCATTAAATGAACATCGTACCAAGCTACTATTCACCCAATCCTGTCTACTGTAGATCAGTCCTTATTGTCTAAAGTATGTCCCCTTTAGAAGTAGTATAAATAGAAGACTCATGTTGAGTTCTTCTATTAAGCTTAACATCACGAAAATACTCATATATCTTTAAGCTTAAGCATAACACACACACACCATTAACTGCATATTTCTTGTCAATCCTTTGAAATTCTTGGTGTTCTTAATATATATCAAATACAGTAATCTTTGAGATATTCATCTGTTCTTCAAACACTGATTATTTGATATTGTGTGTTGTTTCTATATAAACATATATGTTAGTTCTTCAAATACGCTTCCGCAACGTATCTTATGTGAACTAATAGATTAGATAATCTTTGTTAATCAAATACGGGAACCAACAGTTGGCAAACCGAAAGTTAGCATTTGTGGATACTTTATGACAAAACTGTAACCACAACCTAATATAAAAATGGTATCAAATAAAATTTTTAAATTAAATTATAAACAACTCATTAAAGGTAAATATATCATTTTACTTGTCCTGTCGTTATTCGCTCTTGTTTTACCAAACGATGAATAACTATTTTTTTCATGTTCTATTACGTATTATCTGGATTAGCCCGTTACAGATAGAAACAATTGATCCAACAAATTCAAATTACGAAAATTGAGGTAGCGTTTGGTACGCAGACATGATTGGACGGGACTGGACATGACAGGACGGGACATGACTGGACTGGATTGGACAAGACAAATGTTTGCCTCGTTTTTGGTACGACTAAGACTGGATAGGACAAGAGTAGACAATTTTCTCTAAAAGTTGTTTGATGATTTTATATATCATATAATAGTTATAAATGACACAAATAAAGTATATATTTAAATAACTTAATTAAAAGCAATGTTAGGGGGTGTTTATCTAGGACTTAATGAGCTTAATGAGTAAAATGGCTTATTCGCGCAGCCAAAATAAAGTGTTTACTTGAGGCTTATTGGGACAGAACTTAGCTTATTCGCACAGCTTGAAACCACCTGTTGTCCCCATTAAGATGGCCACTTTACACTCTTGCCCCTGATATGTTCACTCGCCTTTCCTCTCAAAAACAAAAACAAATAGTGCAATCTCATCATCTCCTTTCCTCCAAGTCCAACACTGTTAAGACCATGCGCATCGGGAGGGGTGGGTTGGCTGGGGTTGAGATGGAACACCATCGCACCCCTTGGGGTTGGATGGGGATGGACTCCTCCCGGGTTGGGCAACCCGGCTTGGGTTGAGGTATTTTGGAATTTTTTTTTTTGAAATATATCCGTTAAATATATGAACGTTGGGGTATTTTTTTTATTTTTTTATTTTTTTATTTTTTATTTTTTATTTATATCCTATAAATACTAATACTTCCAACTTATTTTTTCACACTTCATTCTACTCTCAATCTCTCTACAAATTTACTCTCAATCTCTCCCATCTTCCCCACTTCATTCTACTCTCTCAATATTATTTCTTTCTTCAAAAAAATCATAATGGATAAAGAAACACAAGGGTTCACAACACCACGACGAGGTTCCAAATCGCGAGGCACGAGCTCGCAACCGTCCCCGACGGAAAATATTTTCAATCTTACACCACCACCATCAACCTACCATGGAAGCATACAACAATACCCTATGTATTCACCCAACACCCTCCCGGTTGGGTTCCAACAATTTCATTCGGGTGGATTCCAACAATTTAATTCGGGTGAATTCCAACAATTTAATCAAGACGGCTTTCAACCATTTATGCAAGGTGGCTTTCCACAATATAATCAAGGTGGGCAATTCGAACAACTACTACAACAAGAAACATATTCGGAGGACGTTGAAGTCGATGAAACGGTTCCCGAAACCCCACCCGATGTGGTTCCCGAAACACAACTCGATGCGGAAACCACGACACAACGGAAAAAGAAATTTGCAAATAGAACGAAAGCGGTTTCGTGGACTTCCGAAGAAGAGGTTTTGTTGGCAAATGCATGGCTTCACGTCTCCGAAGATAGCATCGTTGGAAACGCACAAAAATTGGGTATATATATTTATTAATGTATTTATCTTTATTATATATACGTATTCATATATATATATATATATTTATTAATGTGTTTATCTTTATTATATATACGTATTCATATATATATTTATTAATGTGATTATCTTTATTATATATATTTATTAATGTGTTTATCTTTATTATATATACGTATTCATATATATATATATATATATATATTTATTTTTGTAGGAGAATTTTGGAGAAAAATACTCAATTATTTCAACTCAAGTCGCCAACATCAACGCAATAAAGACCAAGTACAATCCAAATGGGGTGACATGAACAAAAAAATGATGAAGTTTAACGGGATCTACAATAATCTAAGATCCCAATATAAATCCGGATGGGGTGACGCGGACTTCATGGAGAGGGCACACACGATGTATCGGGCAGATAATAACGAAAAGCCTTTCTCCCACGAGACGGCTTGGAGAATTGTGAAAGACCAACCTAAGTGGAAGATCGTACATTCCATGGACGATAACCCGAGGCCCTCAAAACGGAGCAAGTCCACGTCGGATTCAAACCCAAACACGACGTCTTCTGACGCACGTGTTCGGTTCAACCTCAATGAAGAAAGCCATGAGGAGGAGGATGTCTTCGTACAAGAACCGACACGACCGACGGGGAGAGATAAAGGTAAACGTGCCGCGTCATCCTCCACAAAGACGGCGGAAAAGGACGAGACATAGAAGAATCTTATGGCGTATGTCGAGAATATAAACGTTGCAAATAAAAAAATACTAACCGTGGAGGAGGAAATGTTGAAAACCGCGAGGGACAAAGCCGAGGCGACAAAGACAAAAGCGGAAGCGGCAAAGACAAAAGCGGAAGCTTTGAAACAAAGAGAAATGCGGAAAGATCTCGAGTTTTACATCAGACCACATGATCATCTCACGGGTAGCGCGTTAAATGCGGTTTTAGCCCACAAAGAGTTGCTTCGACAACTATATGGTTGGTGAAATTTGTAGTTTTTTAATTTGAAATTATGTATTTTTTTATGTTTTTAATTTGGCTATGTAAGGTTAAAATTGTAGTTTCAATTTATGAAATATTTTATTAATTGTTTTATCTTATATTAAATTATAAATTATTTATAAAATTTAAATTATTTAAATTAATATACTTGTAACAAAAATAAAAATAAAAATAAATAAAAGATGGGATGGTGGTGTGGGATGAATGTGGGGGTTTGTGGGTTAGAATGGGTTGAAAGGGAAAAATGATGTGGCGCTGATGTGGCAGTGAAAAAGTGTGGGTTAGATGGGGTTGGATGCTGATAGTCTAAAAAAAACAACTTTGACTTTCCTCCTCTCATTCTACATCTTCTTTCGAATCAAAAGTAAACTACTCCATCTCCTTTCCTCCTCTCCATTCTACTGCTGTCTACATCTCCTTCCTCCCAACATAATCGATTACAAAATACCAGAATATAGATCGTCTTCTTCGGTGTTTCTTTTAGGGCTTGCAGGTTATCGATTTGCATGCGCTTTTTAATTTCTTTGGTGGACTTCTTGATTTTCAAGTTCGATTTCCATGGGGTTTTCAATTTGTGTTCGATTTCTATGGATTGTTCAGGGTTTTTAAGTTCGATTTTCATGTATTTTTAAATTTGTGTCCGATTTCCAAGTATTTGTTAATGTAAGTTCGATTTTTTAGTATCTGATAGATGATCGATTTCCATGGTTCTTCTGTTTTGAGTTTTTAGGATTCTTTTGTATTGAGTATTTTTAGGAACCAAGCTGTTGTTTTTTAGGGCTCTTCAGTGTTTTGAGTTTCTTTAGGGTTCTTGTGTTCGTATGAAACTAGTTCAATGAAAACTCAAATACAAATTTAGCATCGTGATGTTCAATGAATACTTACTGAAAAGAGAAATTGGTGTGTAGGTGAAATTAAACGTTGGTTTTTGAAATCTATAGCTAATAATTTGTGTGATGGTAATAGTTGTATAAAGACCATGGTAGTGGACAGAGGTATTGCAAATATATCCCAATTCTAAGAATTTTTTGATTTTTGAGTGCGAATTCATGTGTTGATATTTGGATTATACCAATGAATATATGTTTTAAAAGTAAACAACAATTTATATTTAGGGGTACATCCGTCATTTATGTTATTCAGACCGTTGATTCAGATAAAAAAGTAAACAACACCACAAATTTATCCGGACAGACATATTTATTTATGAACACAAATTTATCCATACAGGACTTAATGAAAAATTAGGTAAACAGCCCCTTAGTTATTTACACAATTTCCATACAGATAAATACATACAAAAATAATAGTACGAAATTTGAATGAAGAATCTAAAACAATTGACGGTGTTCGAAAAAAATCCGATTCATGCAAAGAAAATATAATATTTGATTCAGTTTATGAATTAGCGGAGACATGGTTGCAACGACATATAATGATAAAGGTGATGGGTGGCGGTGATCGATGGAGGTGTAGGTGGTCGTCAATGATAATGATGGTGGGGGTGGACAATGGTAAATGATGTTGTTGTATTGGAGGAAAAGGTGGAGGTGGCCGATGGTGCTTGGCGATGTCCGTCAGTGGTGGCAGCGGCAATGGGTGGTGGTGATCGGTCGAAGTGGAGCTCGCGAGGGCCGGTGGTTGTGGAGGAGGATTATATATCAAATGGGGGTAGATCAGTAATTTTTTAGTTTTTGTCTCATTTTTGTCCCATGTTGTTCAACCTATTTTGGTGGAACAAAAAAAGACTCTTTTTTGTCCCATCTTGTCCTACTCTGTCCAGTTCTTGTTCCTGTCCTACTTTGTGCCAAACGTGAGACAATGAACTTTTGTCTCGTCCCATGTCACGCAAAACGTGGGACAGTGAGTTTTATCCTAAAGTAACAATTGGTGTTTTAGTAAAGCCCATGGACTTAGGGGCTGTTTGTTTACCTCTTAAAAGTTCCATTAAGAGACAACCTCTGAATCATTCAGAGGTGAATCTTGTTTGGCAAATTTTTTTTTGCCTCTTAATGGTTCCAAAACCCTCTTAATGATTTAACATCTTGAACCACCCTTAACTATTAAGCACCCAAATTTCATTATAAACAAATACCAAACAATCATATTTTATTTTACAGTGTATCACAAAAACCTTTTAATCATTGTGCACTAAATCATTAGCAATTGCAAACAACCCCTTAATTTACGATAATAACGATCGGAAAAATAATTAAAAGAACAATATTTTAATAACCTTTTTACCAAGAAAACGGTAAAAGTTTTGCAGATTTTGTGGCAGCGTACGGAATTCGTCACGATCACTCCGATCCGCATATGCCTTTCTCTCGATAACATTCCCGAATCTTGTCGAAGTACAGACGCAACTGCAGGAAAATCTATACTATGCTCGTAGCTATTGATAAATTCGTCTCCGGCGAATCAAGCTAGGGTTTCGATGCCGCTTTAACTTGTGACTGTTTATTGGAATGGAGGCTCTCCAACAAAGAGTAGAATCATGGATCAGAGACCAAAGAACAAAGCTCTTGAAGGTCACTTGGCCACAACAATGGCCGGTTGCTATGAAATGGCCTTGGATCAAAGGGAGAGAACAGAGGAAACGAATGCACGAAGAGTATCAGCGTCGGAAAAAGCAACTTCACAATCTTTGTATCGCCGTTAAGGCTGATTCGCTTTCGGATTTGCAGGATATTCTTTGCTGTATGGTGCTTTCCGAGTGTGTTTATAAGGTCTGTATGTTTATTTTGTATTATCGTGATTGTCTTGCCTACAGGAGATTGTGATTTTTGAGCAATTGAATTTGTTTAAGCGTTTGTGCATTCGGCATGCTTATTTTAAATCATGAAGAGTTTTGTGTTGGTTATGTTTTACAGTCAAATTTAATACAATGATATGAACAAAAGGAAAAACAGCAGTTATGGAAAGGTCTGTTAATAGGATATTTCTTCTTTGTTTGCTTCACCACACATTGTGTGAGGTAAGGAAACCGCCAACCGGTGGACGAGTCTGCGTCATGGGATACTGTGGTGGCTTGGGGGTAGTTTGTGGGCATTGCTTGGCTGCGGATGCTAAGAATATCGAGTAAGTCGCACAATGTGAAATTTTGGGCGTTGTACAACTTTGGAAATCTATCTTAGTAGCTGAATTGCTAGGAAACAGGACAGGTTCCTGACTCAAGTACGGCATAATAATTTGAATGCCTTGACAAATCTTCCCTCCAATATTTATCATCATTGTGAACATTGTACAAAATCCAAGGCTATGAACTCTAACATGTTCTATCTATCCCCCTGGCTGCTTTTGTTTGAAACTGGAATCATTGTGGACTCTTGAATTGATGATAGAGAGATTAAGATGTACCTTAATAACACTTGATCTTGTCATGATAGAGACCTGATGCTGAATTGGTTCAAGCTGTGAATAAATTTAAAGCGGACTTTGATGGTCAAGTTGTTTCTTTGGAGCGCATTCAGCCATCTTCAGATCATGTTCCTCATAGGTGGGTTATTTTGTAATAGAAGTCTTTAATTGCTGTGATGCGTATCAAATCTTATGTTGCGGGATTGTTTGTACAGGTATCTATTAGCAGAAACTGGAGACACATTATTTGCTTCCTTCATTGGAACCAAGCAATACAAGTATGTGTCCAACAACTTAACATAACATTATGTTGCTCTTATGACTCGTCTCTAGGAACAATGTTTTTTATTGTGCTGGAATAATTAACAGGGATATGATGGCTGATGCAAATATACTTCAAGGTGCCATATTCCATGATGATGCCATAGAAGATACTGACGAAATGTCAACAGTTGATGGCCAAAAGAAAATTCCAGACGATGTTCCGAAGACCCTTGGAGCAAAGCCTCAGCAAGGAGCGACTTCAACTAAACCTGCTGCTCATCGGGTAAAGTTGCTGCCTCTGTTTCATTTAGACATAATTCTTATAACATAACACATTGTAGCATGAACTTGCGAGAATGAAGATAACATTTTAATTGATTCTACAGGGTTTCATGTCTCGTGCTAAAGGGATTCCTGCTTTGGAACTATACAAGCTGGCTCAGAAAAAGAAACGAAAACTTGTTCTCTGTGGACATTCACTTGGTGGAGCAGTAAGTTTGGCTGTCCACCGACTTGGTTAGTGAGTTCTTGGTTCTTTGTTTCTTCAAATATGAACATTCTTCCTTTATTTTCCAGGTTGCTGTTCTATCTACCCTTGCAATCTTGAGGGTGATTGCAGCTGCTTCTTCATCAAAAGAACATGAAAAAGTTCACGTGAAGTGTATCACCTTTTCCCAGCCTCCTGTTGGAAATGCCGCCTTGAGAGAGTAGGTCTTATGCCATATTCAACATGTTTAAGTTTCACAATGTTATGTCATATACTCACTGACATACATGCATATATTCTTTCAGTTATGTTGGTGAGAAAGGGTGGCAGCAATACTTTAAAACTTACTGCATTCCTGAGGATCTTGTTCCCCGAATATTATCCCCAGCATACTTTCATCACTACAATGCACATCCTTATCCACCTCCAATTGACGCTAAGAAGTCAAGTTTATCAATGTCAAAACAAGACATAATATCGGAGAAACAAAAGGCAAAAGTTAAGGAGAATGAAAGAGAACAGTTAGTTCTGGGTTTGGGACCTGTACATAACTCCTTTTGGAGACTTTCCAAGCTTGTTCCTATAGATGCTGTCAGAAGACAACTTAATAAATACACTGGCAATAAATTTGGTTCTTCTGTGAATTCTGCTGCTGATTCCAATTTAACATCTTCAATTGAAGACACAGAAGATGCTCCCCAGTCCCTTGAGATTGAAGAAGATTCTGATGGCATATCTCTCAAACCATTTCCGAGGGTGGATAAAGGGGATCCAGGTGAAACAATAAATGGCAACTTGTCTGGAAAAAGTAAATCATCTGACAAACGTAAGGTGTGGCATAGAGTGCCTGCCTTACCTTCATATGTCCCATTTGGACAGGTAAGCTCTATACATAACTGCAACAACAATCAAGAAAGCCTTTTTCTAACCCCAAGCTATATATTGCTACCTAGTACGAGCTTCCAAATACACTGTATATCTCCGTGTACAATTTTTAATGAGAGTGCTGTCTTCGTAATCATTTTCCTAACATTTCTGAATTTAAGTTTACATTTTATAATTATTGGTTGTACAATTGTACTTGTGTTTTAGGCTTTTAGCTCTTAAATTTGAGGAATGAACCACGCAATATTTCTAAGTTTGCATTTATGTTCATGATGATGATTTTGTCGATTCCTTTCTTGTCTCAAGTTCTTGTTTTCTGAAGCTTTTTTTTTTCAAAATTTCCAAGCTATTTTGGCAAACTTTTTTTTTTCACACTTTTCGTAACTCGGGGGTATTCACGGAAACAGCTGCTTTACTTTTTGGGATAAAGGACAAATCTGCATACACCACACCCCTTGACCCCACCTCCGAATGGGATATATTGGGGTTTTTTGGTTGGGTTTGGTTTATGATGATATTGTTGCTCCGTGGGTAAATTTTGTTAATCACATCTCTTGGAATAATGATAATCAGATGATTTTTGTAATAACTATTTGATCTAATGAAGATACGTGTCTTTCTCATAGCTTTATCTTTTGGGGAATTCATCTGTGGAGTCTCTATCTGGTGCCGAGTACTCAAAGTTGACATCGGTAAGAGTTATATTCTCTTATTTATACTTCACTAACAGTTGCTACCCTGTTAATTTCCTTGGTCTCTGTCTCATGTAGACAATCTCAAATCCTTTTGGCTTTTAGGCTGGGTATAATTTGTATCACCAGATATCCTTGAATTTCTCATTCTGTTTGCTTTGTTTTGGCAAAGACATATTCAGGTTAAGTCCGTAATTGCTGAACTGAGGGAACGACTTCAGTCGCATTCCATGAGATCATATAGGTCCAGATTCCAAAGGTAACATCTTCTTTATAATGAACCCATCTCTTTCTACACTATTTGAGTTGGCAGTTATCGTATATCATCTTGGGGGAGCAAGACATGCAATCATCTTCTTGTTTTCAGCACTCCATTCAAAAGAGTACACTTTAAAACCTGCAAGAAACTCGAAGATTGGACAATTTTAGACATGATCAAATAAAAACTAACAAAATGGCTCTTTATCCGATCTTTTATAATGGAGGTAATGCAAGATCAGAAAAAACTAAATATTGGACACTTTTCCTGGTATAATTTAAAATTAAAAGTGAGGGGCCGTCTACCAACACAAATTGGGTAAGCGCTAACCGAGTAAGAGTGCGGTCTGGGTAAGCGCTAACCGATTAGAAGTGCAATCTGGGTAAGTGCTGACTGAAAATGGTTGTTTACAAAGTGCCTGCTTAAGCGCTAATTGAAGCACGGGTCAAAGCAACATCTTCCTTACCGCCACCGGGTCAGCATATTTGTGGATCAGAGTGTGTTGGTAAACAACATCCCTTCTTACCGGGTAAGTACCTCTTACCTGGTAAGAGGCGGTCAACAGGTAGTAAACAGCCCTGACTCTTTCTTTTGAATGGTATCATATAACTTAAAGGAAAATAAAGTTGCTTATTACATCTTGGTTGAATCTTTATACACGTTCTCATCCTTCTTTGAGTATTTCTTTTCTTTCCAGTTCCATATGTCTACAGTGACGTGGTTTTGTACTTGGAAGACTCTGGAGCATTCTATAATAACTAATAAGTAGCTCTTGTTGAAGTTGCTAACATATGAGCTTTATGGGTTTGATCAATCCTTCATTTCTTTTAGGATTTACAACGATTGCATGAGAGATAGCTCTTCATCCTTCTTGGGAATGGATCAACAACAACAATTTCCCCAATTGCAAAAATGGCTTGGTATTTCACTTGCTAATACCGTTGAGCTTGGACATATTGTGGAGTCTCCTATTATATGCACAGCTACTTCTGTTGTTCCACTTGGATGGAATGGTGTTCCTGGTGAAAAGAACGTTGAGCCTATGAAAGTAGATATTACTGGTATTGGTTTGCATCTCTGTACGCTAGTTCAAGCCCGAGTGAATGGTAACTGGTACTGTTCTTTTTCAGTTCTTAATGCATATTCCATACATGCATTATTTGGGTTGGGTTCCGGTGAGAAGTTGAGGTTAACGTGAGAATTGTGAGAAGTGGTTATCAACCGTTGGATGAGAAATGGACGCACACTAGGATGAGATGCACCGAGATGCACCGAGATGCACCAAATCAATTCCCTTCTAAGGCATAATTCATGGGAGGGTATTTGATTAAAAGTGATCAACGGTTCAGATCCACTTCTCACGCTTCTCACGTTAACCTCAACTTCTCACACGATCCTCCGCCTGCTTTATTTATGGAAGGGGATGAATGATATTGATCCATATGCATTTAAAATGTTGGCAAAGGTCATATGCATGTGTGTTTTGTTTTGACACTAAGGGCCTGTTTGTTAGCAGCTTAATGAGCTTAATGGGACTCGCATCTTATTATTCAGTCAACTATAAATGACTGTTTGGTAGTGGCTTAATGATATAGAAAGTGACTTCCCTTGTATTGTTTATTTTGAACAGGTGCTCAACAACTGTCGAAGCATTCCCTTCCGGGCCGACTAACCATTTGGATCATGGAGTCGAGTCAGACATACAAAAGATTCGAGTTTTGGTCGGGAGACCTTTGAGGCGACCTCCAAAGCATCAAATAACCACAGATTCATTAATCTCAGCATTTCCTTCGATGGATTTAAACCCTGTTGATCAAAGTAGGTCACAGAATCTGCAAGCGTTCAATTTGGGGAAATTTATATGCCCTGAAGGTCTAAGCGATTTTTGTATATTTTGTACAACTGATTTCTCTACCATCTCAAAAGAGGTTCATGTTCGGACCCGTAGGGTCCGATTGGTCGGCCTTGAGGTATTTATGTCCAAAATTCTATCCTCATCTTTTTGAATATGTTTTTTCTCCTCTTCCCATTAACAAGGCCCGAGTTGCGTCTTGTGCAGGGTGCTGGTAAAACATCTCTATTAAAGGCAATCCTAGACGAAGGGAGGGTAAATGTTTCAACAAATGTTGAGAATTTTCCTATGGATGTTGATGTTCAAGAAGGCACTGCAGGTGGTCTATGCTTTACAGACTCGGCAGGAGTAAATTTGCAGGTCCTTATCTACACTATGTTATAAAACAGGGTTGGGTTCCGGTGAGAAGTAGTGGTTAATGTGAGAAGCGTGAGAGGTGGTTATCAACCGTTGGATGAGAAATGGATGCACATTACGATAAGATGCAACGAGGACATTTGATTAAAAGTGATCAACGGTTCAGATGCACTTCTCACACTTCTCACGCTTCTCATCGTTAACTCAACTTCTCACACGAACTTTTGCCTTATGAAGCATTTGGTTCAAGGTCTTAAAAACAACTTTTAAGCATCATGTACTACTATTTAATGCTAAATTACTTAATTCTCAACCTTACAAGTAAATGATGCTTGGGTACAACTTTTTAAAACTGCATGTTTGAATTCATAACTAATTGATAAACATAACTAAATACATGATAAACATCACATTTTAAATAAAGAATCTAAAGTATAATCAGGATAATCATTGAATTTTAACAGAATACTTGATTATCTTTATTTATTAAAAAAATATTATTTAAACCTAAAACAAATTACATCATTATTAAACCTAAACTTAATTAAAATAAAAAAATAAATTAAACAAATTAAAAAAAATATCGCTTTATCAAAGCCATACAAAACCGTATTATAAAATCGATAAAAAACAATAAAATAAAATAAAATATAAAAAATTAAAATCGAGATATATATCGCACTGCATTGCGCGAGTACGCTTCTAGTATTTTAATAAAGGTCTTTTTAATCTTTATTATACGTAGATCTTTGTTCAAGGTGCTTTTGGTACGCGGGACAGGACGAGATAGGACAGTACAAAAACTTGTCCTATGTTTGGCGCGACATTAGACTAGGACAGCACATGATCTGGATGGGACAAACATGCATTTTTTTCTATTCCACCAAAATAGTTGGAACAAATCAGGAAAAATAGACAAGATTGGTAAATTACTAAATTACCCATGTCAATTAAAACTCTAAAACCTTCCACGATTCTTTCACCCGCCTACCTTACTTTTACTCCTCCAGTCCCGTCTGTGTACCAAATGCACCCTAGGTGAAACAGAGCTGCTCATGACGTTCGAGTGCTTACTGGGTATGCTTTATGTTTCTTGATCTCTTATGTGATTTATATATCTGACGCAGGATCTGAATAAGGAGGCCGCTCGCTTTAAAAACGAACTATGGATGGGGGTTCGTGATCTCGGTACAAAAACCGATCTAATCGTTCTAGTGCATAATCTGTCACATAAAATACCATGGTATACGCAGTCAAATGCATCAACTCGCCAACCAGCCCTCTCGTTTTTGCTGGATGAAGCTAAAGCACTCGGAATCCCTTGGGTCCTCGCTATAACAAATAAATTTTCGGTGAGTGCTCACCAGCAAAAGCCGGCAGTGGAAGCTGTTCTTAAGGCATATCAAGCAACTCCAAGCACAACCGAAGTTATTAATTCATGCCCATATGTAATGCCCAGTGCCGCCGTTACTCATACATCTGTGGGTGAAGGTAGTACAGATAATGATGCGAACATGGGTCCTCATAAATTGATTGCAGCTCCCATTAATTTGCTTAGACGATCCTTCCAAAAGAAAAGTATGATTCTTCCAGTAGAGGGTGTAGGTGCTCTTTGTCAGCTTGTCCATCATGTTCTTCGCAATCACGAGGAAGTAGCTTTGCAGGTAAAATTTACAACTTTTGATGTCATAAACTCATAATAACTACATAGAAAAAGGGTTGCGGTTGCACCATGCTTTCCGATTCTACCCTTCATTATGAGATGTAGAAATTCATTACTCTCTCTATTATTAAGGTAAAGTTTTCATTTACTTGGCCTTTATTTTGGGATGGAGAGAGTACTACGTAGAAAAATGATGGCACCATGCCAAGGGTAGAATAGAAAAATGAGCACTACTTAATTTTTATGCATTAATTAAGGGTTGATTTGGAAATTTAGTTATCTATTTTTGAAATTGGGGACTTATAGAATAATCCCTTGGCAATTTATGACTGTAAGACATCAACCCTGATTAAACCTCAGTGGCCACAATTGTTGTGTATGCCTGGATTCGAACCCTGGGCAGATGGGATATTCCACCACATCCCCAAGGCGTTAACTAGTACGCCACAACCTCTGTGATTTTGGGGACTTATTTTGGGACAAATATAAATAGAAATGTGGACACTTATTTTGGGACAAAGGAGGGAGTAGTAGTTTTGGTGGGTGTTGGGGAAAAAAGGTATGTTTGAAAGTGAAGGCATTGTTTGTGTTTGTTTTGGAAGGAACTTGCAAAGGACAGACTAATGGTGGAATTAGCAAAAGAGAGAGAATCAGCAGTTGATGCGAGCCAAGATGCGATGGCGAAGGCGAACTCCATGACAGCTGCAGCGGTGGGTGCTTCGGTTGGGGCTGGGGTTGGTCTAGTTATGGCCATTGTTATGGGGGCAGCTTCTGCACTGAGGAAACCTTGACATATGTGGGTTTCTCATAAGATGAATGAAGATAGATATATTATCTTGGTTAGATTTGGGGTTTTTAGTAGTGGATGTTAATTTGTAGATTGTATTGCTGTAGGATGTAGAGGTCACATGCCATTTTTTCATTTGATTGCTAGTCCATAATTATGTCAAAACTGAGAACACTTTTATATAGCAAGACAATTCTTTCTCCATCAAATCTAAAGGTAATCTTTGTGAAAAAAGGGGGCTTAAATGTCCATCTGGGTGTGTTTGATCCAAGGGATAGAATGGGACAAAACGTTTGGTGCAACATTTTGGGCCTCGTCACATCTTATTCACTCAGCTATATATGATTATTTGGTAGTAGCTTAATAATATAGAAGGTGACTTACTCATTAAACTTCTAGGGGGAGCTTTATGCATAAAACCAAGTTTGTACCATAGTTTGTATGTGAAATAAAAATGAATGTTGTAATGCTACAGAAAAACATGAGATTGAAAGAAACAAGTGTTTTATATGATTTGGGAACTCAAACAGTACACCATTTGGTACCCTTAAAAACAGCCAAAAGAAAGAAAAATAAAAGAGGTCATGGGTGCAAAAACACTCAACGGGAACAACATGAAGTACGGGTTGTGGAGCCGTTGATGAGGGTGACACGGTTAGAAGACAATTCCGCCTTGTAGGAATCAGAGTTTAGAACCTTCCTTTTAAAATTGTCGTAAATGGCACGAATAACAATCTGAAAAGCCGTTTTGACATTTGTGGAATCAAGCGCGGATGTCTCGATGAAAAAGAGCCCTTCCTCTTCTGCAAGTCGTTTACCCTCTTCAACGCTTACGTCCCTAATATTCTCCAAATCACTCTTGTTCCCTACCAGCATTCTTGCCATTGTTGTATCGCAATGTGCTGCAAGACTTCAATGTTAGTTAACACCCTTTAAACACAATCCACCACCAAAGGCTCATTAAAATTAACAATTCAAAATAACTATAAATCAAGAAAGGATAAACCAAACCAAACCAAACCAAACCAACCCAACCCCGTAAATCCCAGTTAGAGGACTCCTATATCAATTCTTTAATCTCCTTTCTCAATTAAGAGGGGTCATGGAACAGGATTAAAATCCCGATCGATGCAAGGATTTGGGGAGGGTAAGATGTAATTGACCTTATCTCTTCTCCGAGGAGTGGAGATGCTGTTTCCGTGGAGAGCAAAAGTGTTAGAATATAAGATTTTATCAAATTACAACATTAGAAAGATCAAAAACTTATCTAATCTGGCTATGGAGTTTATTCTCTTTTGTAGATAAGAAAATACTAGTTCACTATAAATGGTTCAGATCAATCAGTCTGCACTAGATCAGCAAGATGTCCATTGAATTTATAATTAAATTATTGGCAAATTCTTCACGAAAACCTTAGCACGAGATGTTAGCAAAACCCTAATAACGATATATAATGAACGCGAAGAAGAATTTATCTGAATCTAAGAACATACTCAGCGCCGATCAAATTGACCATAAAAACTGAACAAATTAACAACATAAATTCGGGAAAACTTACTATTGAGTTCATCAAGCCACCGCTTAATACTGTCAAAAGTAGTACGACGACTGATGTCGTAAACAATGAGTGCACCCACGGCGCCTCGGTAGTAGGCGGAGGTGACGGCACGAAAGCGCTCTTGACCGGCGGTATCCCAGACTTGTGCTTTAACCTCCTTGCCGTCGATTTCGACCACCTGTGTCTGAAATTCGACACCAATTGTGGCCTTGGAGTGCAGATCAAACTCGTCTCTAGCGAACCGAGACAAGAGATTAGATTTGCCGACGGCAGAGTCACCTATCACCACGATTTTGAAAAGGTACTCTTCTCCTCCTACTCCTACTCCTTCCTCCATTTTTTATTTTTGTCGGAATTCGAGAGAGAGAGAGTTTGTGTGTGTGAAGTTATGACTTTATGACAATGGCGTTGACGATGGTGGAAATTTATAGTTGGGGAGTGAGGTTAGCATAGAGGGATGCGTGATTTACGGATTTTATTAAAAAAGAAAATTTGATTTATATTTGATGTTTTTTTTAAGTAAAAAGAGCCAATATCATTTAATTGCAAGAAGGGTTACAAATAACGTTGAGAGGAGCTAACAGGAAATCCGGTGTTTGAAACACTGAATTATGAAAACTGATAGTTTGAGCTCTCCTAGCAAGAACGTGCGCCGCAATATTAGCTTGTCGCTTGACAAAACGGATCGAGAAAGCGTCGTTTTGGAGAAGGGACGTTCGGCAACGGGAAATGATATCTCCAAACTCCGACTCATCACGATGTAGGCTGGAAATGGCATCGACAATGTCAGGATCGAATCTTAACAAGATAATTAATACTTAGAATTCAGAATTAAAGAATCTGCGGAATAGAACTTTAATTCTCACAATCAATGAACAGAATATCAGAAAACACACAATTTTTTTTATTCACTGTTTCGACTCACAATATTACAACCAAACCTCAATCTTGATGAACAAACTCAATCAAGACGACTTCTACTTCTCTAGAAATAGGGTTCTTAAACCTTGAGGTTAATTCTCTCTAAAACACAATCGAATTCCTTTTCACATGTGTATTCTAATAGCTATCTATTGAAGTCTATTTATACAAAAATAATTACAAGATAACTATCAAAAGTAACTTGATCTTCTAAATCTTCGTTAAACATATCTTGATCAATTCCTTCTTTGTCTCCAAAAGTATCGCATACCAAACTTAACAAACTCAGCAGTATTAACCTTCATTCTTCATAAGCAGTACTAACAATCTCCAGCAGTACTAACAGATATTCGATATGCACCAGCAGTACTAACCTTGACTTGCAGTAGTAACTTTGACAAGCAGTACTAACCTCACATAAGCAGTATTAATAATGTTCCAGCAGTATTAATATCTCAGCAGTACTAACCTTGAACTAGCAGTAGTATCTTTGTTCTGGCAGCACTAACATTGATCTGGCAGTACTAACTTGATCTGGCAGTAGTAATGTTGTTCTGGCAGTACTAACCATACTTAGCATATCTTCAGTTCCCAACAATCTCCCCCTAACTTGACTTTTCAGGATGAGAAGTTAAGTTCTTCAGATGATGCTTCCAAAACCTAATCATCAACGCATAAATTTGGATCCAATCCCAGACTTTGATTGAGAATCCTTTTTACAAGGTATCTTGCCATCTTAGAGTCTTTGTCACTCACCAACTTAGCATGCAGCATTCCATTCAACTTTTTCATGCTGTGCTTGTATACAACATCCACCAAATAATATTCATGAAATGTATTGTCAAGAGAGATGACATACACTCCACAATTCTCAATGAGCATCCAGTTGGTAATGACTTGAAAATTCCTTGCCATCAAATACTGAACTGCTTCTGGTTTGAACATTAAGCACAAGTATTCAAGAACCATCTTGGTGATAGACATACCTTGCTCTGTCAGCATGTTTCCATATAGCCTCATTCCCACCTTGAACATCTCTTCCAAGTCAGATCTAGAGCATGTTCTGATAAGTTTTCCCCAAGTAGGACAAACTTCAAACTTTCCATCTGCCCTTTTGATTCTGATCAACTCCTTTCTTCCATCTTTCAATGTGTCCCAGAAGATGATCTCAGGAGGCATGGAAGACAATGGTGTAGTCTTGATTGGATTAGTATCAACCACAGTTATATACACATCACATTGAGCATTTGATTGTGATTGTACATTGCTTGGTTGACCTGATGAAGTTGCCACTTCTTCTTCAGCAACTTTTGGATCAGATTTCTCTTTCACTGCTTCCTCCTGGGCTTCTTCTACAGTTGGATCCACCCTTGGCTTCTTTATATCTTTCTTCTTTGAGGCTATTGACTTTGTTCTTGGCCTCTTTGTTCTTTTGAAAGATTTAACAGCTTCAGGAGTGGTTTCAGCTGTTTCTTCTTTGTGGCTCTCAGCAGCACTAACAGTTTCTGCAGCATTATCTGTTTCTTTGTGGCTCTCAGCCTTTTGTTTTTCAGCAGCATTATCTGTTTCTACTTCTTTTGCAACCTCAGCAGCAGTAACCGTTTCTGCTGCTGGTTCTGTTTCTGCTTCCTTTGTAAGATCAGCAGCAGTAACGGTGGTTTCTGCTGCTGTTTCTGTTTCTGCTTTCTTTGTAATATCTGCAGTCTCCTCAGTCTCCCCCTCAACCTTATACTCATACTCCCCCTCAATGTTTGCATCCTCCATGTTTAGATCAGAGTCTAACTCCCCCTTTTTGGAAGCAACATTGGTAGGGTTTCTTCTCCTAAGGACAAACTGAGCTTTCTTCTTTCTGTGCATCAACTTAGTGATCATCTTCCTTTGCTTCTCAAGCTGTGAGTTTTGATAGAGGACCACTTTCTTGAGTTCATCAATTTCCTTTTTCTGATCCATGACCTCAATGTTGATATTTGCAATAGTTTCCATCAATTCCTCGTACGTATATCTATCCTCACCCTGTTTAGGAGTTTTTACCTCCCTTAAAGGATCATTGGAAGTTTTAGCAGGTGTCTCTTGCCTAGCAAAAGCACTACCTACCCCCTTGGTTTCTTGGCACCTGGGACCTCTGGATGATTTCTCACCCTGAGTTGCCGTGAGGAAGGGCTTAGTTATTTTACCACTGGCCTTCTCTTTGCTAGCAGAAGTAGTGGCAGCCTTGCGACTCACATGCTCAACCTTCTCCTTAGTGAGCACCTTCTTGGGGTTGGGAGACACCCCTGTGGTTTCCCTTTCGATATTCTCCATTGGAGAATGCTCCAACAGAGGGCTTAAAGGCTTCGGGCTCTTAGGAGATACAGCAAGGGAAGGAACCTTGTGTACCTTTCTTCTTTCAAACTTTTTGGTTATTATGGGAGTGGGTCGTACAAGAATGGACTGAGGGATTTCTTTTGTGATGGAAGGTTGGGATTGGTCATCAGCGGGTGTGTCTAATGAGGGCCTTGACCCTGATGCCATACCTTCAAATGTGTGGGACACAACCATCATTGTAGAGAACAATGGTGTGTCAACTCCTTCCGAGTCCCTAGGAAGTCTTTTCATATTTGAAAAAACCTTCCCTTTAGGGGATTTTGGCACATATACCTCATCAAATTGAGGCATATCCGTCAATTCCTTGGTAATTACTTCCTGAACAAACCTTGGATACATATAGAAACGCTTTTTGGATTCCAGGTTTGCCAGAAGATCATTGAAAATCATTTGAGAAAAATTAAACTTCCTGTTAGTGGCTAAGCAGACTAGAGCATAAGCAATAGTACTGCTGAACTCACTCCATCCAGTAGTTTTCCTTGAAATACAATGCATTAAGGTATGAACAAAGAATCTCCATTGAGTAAAAAACTTTGACTTGTAGAATTTAAAAACTCCAATGGGACCTTCATACCCCATTCTTTGTAAAGTTGAGAAGAGTTCTTCATTGGGAATAGAAGATATACCTGAGGCATCATCTAGTCGAAGAGTGATGCGAATGAGTTCTTCTGAAACTTTCAAGGGTTTGTCACATACCCTTGTTTGAATGACTTTATGCCCATCTTCGGATTCTACGGTGGCATTGGCCCATAATTGCGTCTGATGCTCGATGTATATTGTCGGATTCACCGTTAGGGCATACGAAATATGAGTGGACTTGAGAAAATCCACAATTTCATGAAATCCTTCGGCCTGCTTCGGCTTCTGAAGCATTGCAATCTCATTATGCTCGTCGACAAACTCCATAATCGTTGTTCTTCCTGAGGATTTGGATAGAAAACACAAAGATTCTAGGGAGAAAAGGGTTAGAGCGAGAGAGAGAAGTTGAATGCGAAGAGACGTTATGAGATTTGGCGGGCTAAAAGAGTATTTATAGCAGTAGTAGCCCTAATTTTCTATAAAGGCAGTATTAACGACTTAGCAGTATTAACGACTGAGCAGTATTAACTGCAAGGCAGTATTAACTACACAGCAGTATTAACTACACCAGCAGTATTAACTACTTAAGCAGTATTAACAACAGAGCAGTATTAACTACTAAGCAGTATTAACTACTAAGCAGTATTAACGATTGAGCAGTATTAACTGCAAGGCAGTATTAACGACACAACAGTATTAACTACACAAGCAGTATTAACTACTTAAGCAGTATTAACAAAAGAGCAGTATTAACTACTAAGCAGTATTAACTGCAAACTGGCAGTAGTAACTCTGCACTGGCAGTAGTAACTCTGCACTGGCAGTAGTAACTCTGCACTGGCAGTAGTAACTCTGCACTGGCAGTAGTAACTCTGCACTGGCAGTAGTAACTCTGCACTAGCAGTAGTAACTATACTTGCACTTTGCAGCACTTGTCAAATCCTCAAATGTCATCTTACCTTCTGACATCACCTTTACTTTTACCACTTATCTTACCTCCTGCAGGATTATTTCCAAAAGCAACATGTCCTCCATTAATTCTTTTGAAATTCTGGAGGCAGGCCATGTTACCTGTCATGTGCCTGGAGCAACCACTATCAACATGCCAGATGCTCTTCCCCTTGAGATGTTGGTTGCCCTGCACCTAAGATAAATCAATTAGTTTTTATTGGGAACCCAAGCCGAAGTGGTCTTGGGTCTCCCTTGCTCATCAAAGTACTTGCATTGAGTTTTGATGAGGTTTTTAAACTTAGGTACTGCAGAATTGGAGTACTTTGTCAATATAATTGGTCTAGCAGCACAAACACTAGAAGCAGTATTAACTTTAGAAGAAGTACTAACAGAGTTAGCAGCACTAACAGAGTTAGCAGTACTAACAGAGTTAGCAGCACTAACTGAGTTAGCAGCACTAACAGAGTTAGCAGTACTAACAGAGTTAGCAGCACTAACAGAGTTAGCAGCACCAACTGAGTTAGCAGCCCCAACTGAGTTAACAGCACTAACTGATTTAGCAGTACTAACACTGCTAGCAGCAGTATTGGCAGTAGTATTGCTTCTAGCAGCACTAACCTTGTTAGCAGTATTGCTTCTAGCAGCACTATCCTTTTCAGCAGTTCTATCTGAGGTATTAGTGCTTTTGGAGACCCACATATTGACACATTCCTTTTCAGTCTTTTTCCTCATGTGGCTTTTGGATTTAGCTTGTTTCTTAGCCACATGGTTCCTTGCAGGCTTCCTATAACCATTGGATTTATGAAAAGGTCTTTGAAAATTTATCCTTTGGTTAATAGGATTGAAATAACAGTGTTTGGCTAGGTGATTCAATCTGCCACAGATAAAACATGGTTTTGGTCTGTTAATCCTTTGCAGATTAACTCCTTGCTTTTGTGCCCACTGGTTATTCCAAGTTCTTTGATTTCCCCTCTTTTTATCATGTCTTTGGGGCTTATTCTCTTGAGATTTCTTGCAAGAACAATGTTCACAAGTTTTAGAGTTCACAACAGTGGTCTGTGTATAATGAACTCCCTTTTCCTTGTCAGTCCTTTTCATCTCATTGTTCTTAACACATGGACTTTCACATTCCTCATCAGATCCTTCTTTTTCAGTCTTCTCCTCAACAACTACTTTATCTAATGGATCTACTTCAGTGGCTCCTTTAGGTAAGTCCTTCCTATCCTTGGTTTCTAATAAGTCTGACTTAGGAGGGATGTAGTTGTTGTTATAGGGTGGGGGTGTGGCATTGTACCCTATTCCTGGTTTCAACTTACTATGGATTTGAGAGTTGATTATGTTGTCCATGACTTTGGAGGCACAAGTAAACTTTTCTACATCAAGTTTAACTTTCTCAAGCTCTCCTTTTAGTTTCTCACACTCTTCCCTAGACTCTTTCAGTTGGAACTCCAGACCACCCTTTTCCCACTTCCAGTAGTTTGTATCATATGAGTGTTGAAGTTCATTGGCTTGAAAAGCCTTAATTTGTTCTTCAAACCTCTCAACAATCAATACATAATCTCTTATGTCCTTTTCTAATCTCTTAAGGTCATCACACTTTCCTTGATTGTGATCTCTATACCTTTTAACAGTGTCTATACAAGCTTGAGAACATAGATTAGATTTTACCTCCGTAGGAATATCTGAAACTTCTGCCATGAGTGCATGATTCTGGATTGCCTCTTCTGCTTGATCACTCCAATCAAAAGTACTGTTTGATTCAATAAAATTGTCCATAATAATTGTCGAATTCTAAGAAACACAAGCTCTGATACCACTTGTCAGGATCGAATCTTAACAAGATAATTAATACTTAGAATTCAGAATTAAAGAATCTGCGGAATAAAACTTTAATTCTCACAATCAATGAACAGAATATCAGAAAACACACAAATTTTTTTTTATTCACTGTTTCGACTCACAATATTACAACCAAACCTCAATCTTGATGAACAAACTCAATCAAGACGACTTCTACTTCTCTAGAAATAGGGTTCTTAAACCTTGAGGTTAATTCTCTCTAAAACACAATCGAATTCCTTTTCACATGTGTATTCTAATAGCTATCTATTGAAGTCTATTTATACAAAAATAATTACAAGATAACTATCAAAAGTAACTTGATCTTCTAAATCTTCGTTAAACATATCTTAATCAATTCCTTCTTTGTCTCCAAAAGTATCGCATACCAAACTTAACAAACTCAGCAGTATTAACCTTCATTCTTCATAAGCAGTACTAACAATCTCCAGCAGTATTAAGTCACGAGCAATACTAACAGATATTCGATATGCACCAGCAGTACTAACCTTGACTTGCAGTAGTAACTTTGACAAGCAGTACTAACCTCACATAAGCAGTATTAATAATGTTCCAGCAGTATTAATATCTCAGCAGTACTAACCTTGAACTAGCAGTAGTATCTTTGTTCTGGCAGCACTAACATTGATCTGGCAGTACTAACTTGATCTGGCAGTAGTAATGTTGTTCTGGCAGTACTAACCATACTTAGCATATCTTCAGTTCCCAACAGACAACCTGCTTGGTGTCAGTCTCAAAGATAACGTGGCGAAAGCCGAGACTGTAAGTCCATACAATAGCGTCAGCAAGAGCAAGAGCTTCGCATTCCTTGACCAGCGGAATTCCGGGTCTAAGCACCGAACGAGCAGCAATGAAAGTCCCAAGGTCGTCTCTGAGGATGGATGCAAAACCCGAAAGGTGGTTTTCCTTGAAGACAACAGCATCGATATTGCACTTGACGACACCCACCGGTGGTCTATGCCATAGAGGGCAGTGTTCATCTGAAGTGGACGTTGCATGGCGCGTTCTCATGGCATTGGCCGTCTGCCACCCTTTAAGAGTATCACTTGCACATTTTAAGAATTTCCTGGTAGGTCTCACGTAAAAGTTCCAAAGGGCTTCATTCCTATGATACCAAGTGCTCCACCATAGCATCATCACAGTATTTAGAGGGTGGCCGGGACAATCGTTTATAATGTCGAAAAAGAAACTGGAGAAGTTATCAGCACAACTCGCCTTGGAGTCGATAAGCTCCCAAAGGTTTGCTTCGACCCATACTTTTTTGGAGACCGGGCAGTCGATAAACAAGTGCCATGAATTCTCCGGATTGACTCCGCAGAGGACACAAAGGCAAGGCGTATCCACCCCGCGGCTCCGAAGGTTTTCGCGGTGCGGAAGTACATCCCTACCCAGTTTCCACACAAAGTTTCTAACTTTATGTGGAATGTTGGCCGTCCACACGTTGCCCCATTTTTTGTCATCGGAGTGGGTGGAGAAGGTATTTCTGAGCATTCTATAGCCACTTTTCACAGAATACACTCCATTGGAGTTCCAGTGCCAAATCAGTTTGTCAGTTCCGTACCGAACTCGAGGAGGCAGGTTCAAGATTTCAGATCGGTCGCGGAGATTGAAAAAAAGTGAGATACGGTCCTGTTGGTGCAAGTGTACCCAGCTTTAAATATTGTGATATATTTTTGGTACACATAAAATCACATCTCTATATTTATTTTGATGATTACAAAACACACCGCATTTTTTGTTATCTAATATTTTATCTGAGTGTGCAGATATTTAAATGATCTCAAATCATTTTATCTGAAGAATCCAAGACTGAAGAGTTTCGTCATTTTATTTTAAAATGACAAACACCCTAAAATAATATACCACTTGGAAATTTATAAAACCCAAAACTGATTTTAAATTAAAGATATTTAAATTTTATTTAAAACTAAAGTTTTATTTAAGTTTATTAAAATAATCTTTAAAGGTTTTGTCAAACTCAAAAAAAATCAGACTTCATATCCATGCTTTTTTTTAAACTAAAGCTATTTAGTTTTATTAATATTTTTTATGAAAAGTGCTTTTGGAAGTGTGTTTGACAGCTCAAGATCAGAACATATCTCATTGTTGCTATTCAAGCATTTATGGAGAAGAAGCGCTGTGCACTTCTTATTGGCTGTAGTCTTTTTCTTGTCAGGCCTCTGCAAGTGAACCTTTCTACTGTCAGATGTAGTAGGAAGTTGGCATTGCAAGTTCAAGTATAAATACACCTCTCCTGGTAGCATTCAAGATACACCAAACCAGCAATTAATTTCTCCCTCAGCATTTGATCACTACTCTGCTGTTTTCTTCTCTCAATCAGTTATAATTTATAAAAATATTTTTGAGCAAGAATTCTTGAGTTGATAGCAGATTAAAATCTCTCGATTAGTTGAATCAGCAAAACAACTCAAGTGATCAAACTCTCTCTAAAAATCCAAGTGATTAATATTTTACAAGAGTGATTGTCATATTAAAATTATACCCTCTTGTAAGTGTTTGATTAGAGTGAGTGATCCATATAATTCTCTCAACTGAGTAGAGATATTCGTGATTGTATTATTGTATTAAGGTTTGTGTTTCTACCGTAAAGAACACGTTTCGTATTGAATCTCCGAGAAGTGTTATTTTCTCGAGGTGGACTAGCCAACTTTGTGTTTGGTGAACCACTTTAAAAATATCGTTGTCAAGTATTCTCTTTCCCTTATCTCTTTACATTTCCGCTGTGCATTTAAATTATATCTGTTTATATAATTGTTGTATACTTATTTATTTATACTCTGCTTTATTTATTCTGTATTTATTTGTAAAAAGAATTTTTTGAAAGTAAAAGATTTAAAATACAACCTTACCCCCCCCCCCCCCCTTAGGTTGTCTAACATTTGGTATCAGAGCAGGTCTTTCAAAAAATTTCTGCATAAATTTCTTTTATCCCTTTAAATGGCTCAACAAACTAATATTGTGTTTTCAAAACCTCCCTTGATAGATACTGAAAAGTTTGGCATTTGGGCCGAGCTATTTGAATGTCACGTGCGTGGCAAAAATCAAAAGATTTGGAATATTATAGAAAAAGGGAATTTTAAACCCACCATTGTGAAAGATGATGTTTATATTGATAAACCTATAGATGAATGGACTACTTCTGATGAAACTCATTTTTGTTTAAACTTTGAAGCTAAAAATATATTATATGCTGCTTTAACAACTGATGAAATTGAAAGAGTATATACATATAAAACTGCAAATCAAATATGGGAAAGTTTAAATAATACTCATCGTGGAAACACGGAGGTTAAATCTAGTAAAGTGAATATTTTAGTTCACGATTATGAACTGTTCGAAATGAAACAAGATGAGTCAATTGACTCAATGTTTAAAAGATTTAACCTTATTGTGACTACTTTGAAAGGTTTGGATCGCACTTATCCTAACGAGGACTATATAAGGAAAATCCTACGAGCCCTTCCTTCGGAGTGGATGCAAAAGATAACATCTTTAGAAGACTCCCGTGACCTTTCCATAATGAAGATAGATGACTTGATCGGTAATCTTAAAGTGCATGAAATTGCACTCAAAAGAAACAAAGATCGGGAGCAAGTCAAAAAGAAGTCGATCGCTCTTAATGCCTCAACTCCGAATGTCAAGAAGAAGAAGGAGGAAGCTAGCACCTCAAAAGATCCATCCGAAACTCTCAATGAAGTTGCCATGTTGGTAAGAAACTTTTCCAAGTTTTTTAATAATAATAAATTTTCTAACAATGGCAGATTTCAAAGAAACGGTAACTACCGTCGTGGTGGTGAAAACCGAAGTCGTAAGTTCCATAAACGAGACGAAAAAGTAAAGAAAAATGACGACTCAAGTGGTGACGATAAAGCTAAGCCAAAGAGAGGTTTTTGTTACTCATGTGGCGACAAAGATCATTACGCCAATGAATGTCCTAAAAAGAACAAATTTCAAAATAAGAAGGAGAAAGCCTTCATTGGAGGCGCGTGGAGTGAAAGCGAAGAAGAAGACGAATATCAAGCTATTTGTCTTATGGCCGAAAGCGACGATGAGGTAAAATCTTCTTACTCAGATTATGATAGTGATAATGAAAATAATCTTGAAGAATTATATGAATCATTTCACAAAATGGCTGCTCTTGCAAATCGTTACCAAGACGAAAATTCTAGATTAAAAGAAACGATATCTGCATGTAATAAGAAAATTAATGATGGCAAACAAAAATCTGAAAATGATATGAATATAATTGCTAAATTAGAAACTAAATTAGGAGAAAAAGATTTTTGTAAATCTTGTGATGCTCTAAACAAAGAAATTGCATGCTTAAATAAAAAGTCACATGAAAATATTATTTGTACAAAATGTGATATTCTTGAGAATGAGATTGCATGTTTAAAAGGAAAATGTGATTCATATGAAAAAGATAACATGTTAGCTAAAGCCTTTGAAAGTAGTAATAAAAAAGTTCTTAACATGCTTAATATGCCTAACCGTATAAAATGTAGAAAAGGTATTGGTTCCGATACGTGCAAAGATAAATGTTCTTGTAAACCCATCAAAAGATTTTATGAATCACCTAAAGTTAATACAAGAAATCAATATGTGCAAAAACCTCCGTATGTGCGTAAAATGAATAATGTAAATTATAATACGAGAAAACCGTATGCTCGCATGTACCATGATAAATATTCTAAACCTAATAATAATGCGAATATAAATACTTGTTTTTATGTGTATGATAAATATAATCGCAAAATTAAAATGGTAAATAAATGGATTCCAAAAGGAATGTTTAGTAATGATAATCCCGGTGGTATGCGTTTATGGTTTTAAATGTGTTATGTATATATGTTATATATATATATAGTTTAAATATAATTTGTTGTATATATTATATATATAAGTAATATATATTGCTATGTACTGTTTGTTTATATATATATACGTACTACATATATATATATTTTGTGTGTTTAATATATTATATATATATTTTGTTTGACTTGATATGTGTTATATATATATATTAATATTGTTTGATGTATTATATATATATATTAATATTGTGTAATGTATTATATATATATATTCTGTTTGACTTTATATATATGTTTTTTTTATTAAAACTAATTGTCAAGGACCCACGAGAAATGGGGACCATAAAAATTACATCTTTATTATTGTAGATAAACCTTGATATGGACTGGATACTCGATAGTGGTTGCACACGTCACATGACCGGAAACAATAATCTCTTTTCATCATATAAGTCATGTGATGGTGGACAGGTAATTTTTGGAGGAAACTCCAAAGGAAATATAATTGGGAGAGGTACAGTCTCTTGCAATAATGTTAAATTTCTTGATGTGAATCATGTTGATAATTTACATTTTAATTTGTTAAGTGTTCGCCAATTGTGTAAAAATGGTATAACTGTTGTCTTCGAAGAAGACTCGTGCAAAATCTTGAAAAATGGCCAAGTTCTTTTGACTGGTTCTGTGAAAGGAAATTTATATATTTGCAAAACTGTTGTATCTGAAAATGTATGCTTATCTTCTTTTAATGATGTTTCTACTTTATGGCATAGGCGTTTAGGTCACGCTAATCTAAGATTAATTCAAAATTTAAAAAATAAGGAGCTTGTGAGTGACCTGCCAAAATTAAAGTTTGATAATCATTTTTGTGACGCTTGTCGTGTCGGTAAACAACATCACGTTTCTCATAAATCAAAAATTGTTATTTCTACTCAAAGAGTTTTAGAACTTTTACATATGGATCTTTTTGGCCCGATGGCTATTCAAAGTTTTGGAGGAAATTTTTATACTTTGGTTATTGTGGATGATTATTCCCGTTATACTTGGACTTTATTTTTGAGACATAAAAATGAGGCTTTTGAAAAGTTTAAAATTTTGGGAAAACGAATTCAAAACCAACAAGGTTGTACGATTGTTTCCATACGTACGGACCATGGACGAGAATTCGATAATGATGTACAATTTGGTGCCTTTTGTGATAAACATGGTATAACTCATAACTTTTCTGCTCCTCGAACACCTCAGTCAAACGGGGTTGTTGAAAGGAAAAATCGAACGTTGCAAGAAATGAGTAGAACTATGCTAAACGAACATCAAGTTCCCCAAAAGTTTTGGTGTGATGCCGTTGCTACCGCGACCTATGTGCTTAACCGTGTCCTAATTAGAGGTATCCTAAATAAGACACCCTATGAACTTTACCGAGGTAGAAAACCTTCCCTAGCTCACCTAAAAGTTTTTGGTTGTAAATGTTTCATTTTAAACACCAAATCCTACCTAACCAAATTTGACCCCAAAGCCTATGAGGGAGTGTTCCTAGGTTACTCTTGGAATAGCAAAGCCTATAGAATCCTAAATAAGGAAACCATGGTAGTGGAAGAATCCCTTAATGTTAGTTTTGACGAGAGTCCTCCCAAACCGAGTGCACCCTTAGCAAATGACAATGTTTGTGAAGGAGATGTCTTAGCCCAACAACTTAGTACCTTGGATTTAGGTACCCAACCTTCCACAAATAATATTGAAACTAGTGATGCCCCTCCTTGTTTTATTCCACAAGGTGTAGATGATCCTAATCTTAGAACCGCTCGAGGCCATCCCGTAGATCAAATTATAGGTGACCTAAACCAAAGGACAACTAGATCACAAATCCATACCCATTGTGCTTTCCATGCCTTTATCTCAACCATAGAACCTAAAACCATAGATGAAGCTTTAGGTGATGAGGATTGGATTATGGCCATGCAAGAAGAGTTAAACCAATTTTCTAGGAATGATGTGTGGGACTTAGTGCCTAGCCCTAGTAGTCAAACCATTATTGGCACAAGATGGGTCTTCCGAAATAAGGTAGACGAGAACGGTGGAGTCACACGAAACAAGGCACGTTTAGTTGCCAAGGGGTACAGTCAACAAGAAGGTATAGATTATGACGAAACCTTTGCACCGGTTGCAAGGTTGGAGTCTATTCGAATGCTTCTCGCTTTTGCAAATGCTAAAGATTTTAAGTTATTTCAAATGGATGTTAAAAGTGCTTTCTTAAATGGTATTATAAATGAGGAGGTATACGTTTCTCAACCTCCCGGTTTTGAAAGTTTTGAAAACCCGACACATGTTTATAAATTAAAAAAGGCGCTTTATGGTTTAAAGCAGGCTCCGCGTGCTTGGTATGATAGATTAAAAACCTTTTTAATTTCTAGTGGTTATATTATGGGTAAAATTGATAATACTTTATTTGTGAAATATGTTCAAAATGATATTGTGGTTGTGCAAGTATATGTTGATGATATTATTTTTGGTTCCACTAATGAAAAATTGTGTAATGAATTTTCTGCGAAAATGACTAGCGAATTTGAAATGAGCATGATGGGAGAATTAAAATTCTTCTTAGGATTGCAAATAAAACAATGTGAAACTGGTATTTTTATTAGTCAATCTAAATATTGTAAAGATATGTTGAAAAAGTTTAACTTTGAAAATGTCAAACCCGTTGAAACTCCAATGACCACAAATTTGCAATTATCTCGTGACGAGGAGGGAAACGATTTTAATGAAAAGATTTATCGTGGTATGATTGGTAGCTTGTTATATTTAACTGCTAGTAGACCTGATATTATGTTTAGTGTATGTTTATGTGCTCGCTTTCAATCTTCACCTAAACAAACTCACTATGAAGCTGTCAAGCGTATTTTTCGATATTTACGAGGTACTACTAATCTTGGCTTATGGTACGCAAAGAAACCCGAGTTAGAAGTAACGTGTTTCGCCGATTCCGATCTTGGTGGATCTATTGTTGACCGAAAGAGTACTAGTGGGGTATGTGCCTTTATAGGTCTCTCACTTGTGTCTTGGTTCTCTAAGAAACAACAATCCGTAGCGTTGTCTACTACCGAAGCGGAATATGTAGCCGCCGCAAGAGCGTGTGCTCAAGTTCTTTGGATGAAACACACTCTTACCGACTTTGAGGTACATCTAACCAAAATTCCAATTATGTGTGATAACTCAAGTGCCATAAATCTAAGTAAAAATCCTGTTTTACATTCTCGTACCAAACATATTGAATTGAGACATCACTTTTTACGAGATAATGTTCAAAAAGGCAAAATCGTGCTTGAAAAGGTTGATTCGGAAGATAATTTGGCCGATATTTTCACAAAAGCCCTTAACAAAAAAGCGTTCTTTAAATTAAGGCTTGGTTTAGGCATGCTTGAGTATAACCCTTGATAAATACTAACTCTCAAATATTTCATCTTTTGAGGGGGAGCATCTTTCGAGGGGGAGCATAAGCGATTTTCTTAAACCCTTTTTGCTTCGACAAAAGGGGGAGAGAAACCGAGTATGCTCTCGTGTTTAGCGTTGTGTTTGTCATCATCAAAAAGGGGGAGATTGTTGGTGCAAGTGTACCCAGCTTTAAATATTGTGATATATTTTTGGTACACATAAAATCACATCTCTATATTTATTTTGATGATTACAAAACACACCGCATTTTTTGTTATCTAATATTTTATCTGAGTGTGCAGATATTTAAATGATCTCAAATCATTTTATCTGAAGAATCCAAGACTGAAGAGTTTCGTCATTTTATTTTAAAATGACAAACACCCTAAAATAATATACCACTTGGAAATTTATAAAACCCAAAACTGATTTTAAATTAAAGATATTTAAATTTTATTTAAAACTAAAGTTTTATTTAAGTTTATTAAAATAATCTTTAAAGGTTTTGTCAAACTCAAAAAAAATCAGACTTCATATCCATGCTTTTTTTTAAACTAAAGCTATTTAGTTTTATTAATATTTTTTATGAAAAGTGCTTTTGGAAGTGTGTTTGACAGCTCAAGATCAGAACATATCTCATTGTTGCTATTCAAGCATTTATGGAGAAGAAGCGCTGTGCACTTCTTATTGGCTGTAGTCTTTTTCTTGTCAGGCCTCTGCAAGTGAACCTTTCTACTGTCAGATGTAGTAGGAAGTTGGCATTGCAAGTTCAAGTATAAATACACCTCTCCTGGTAGCATTCAAGATACACCAAACCAGCAATTAATTTCTCCCTCAGCATTTGATCACTACTCTGCTGTTTTCTTCTCTCAATCAGTTATAATTTATAAAAATATTTTTGAGCAAGAATTCTTGAGTTGATAGCAGATTAAAATCTCTCGATTAGTTGAATCAGCAAAACAACTCAAGTGATCAAACTCTCTCTAAAAATCCAAGTGATTAATATTTTACAAGAGTGATTGTCATATTAAAATTATACCCTCTTGTAAGTGTTTGATTAGAGTGAGTGATCCATATAATTCTCTCAACTGAGTAGAGATATTCGTGATTGTATTATTGTATTAAGGTTTGTGTTTCTACCGTAAAGAACACGTTTCGTATTGGATCTCCGAGAAGTGTTATTTTCTCGAGGTGGACTAGCCAACTTTGTGTTTGGTGAACCACTTTAAAAATATCGTTGTCAAGTATTCTCTTTCCCTTATCTCTTTACATTTCCGCTGTGCATTTAAATTATATCTGTTTATATAATTGTTGTATACTTATTTATTTATACTCTGCTTTATTTATTCTGTATTTATTTGTAAAAAGAATTTTTTGAAAGTAAAAGATTTAAAATACAACCTTACCCCCCCCCCTTAGGTTGTCTAACAGGTCCATATCCCAATCAAGAGAGTTCGGTAGAAGAAGGTCGCAAACCCGCAAGTCTCCCGTGTTAGGTACCATCGGACTTTCCACTTTAAAATTACGATCATCCCGAAGCCAAGGGTCATACCAAACGTGAATCGAGGAACCCTCACCCACTTACCAGCGGTACCCATCTTTTAGCAAGCTATGGGAACTCCAAATACTCCGCCATATGAAGCTTGGGGCGTGCCCCAACTTGGCTTCAAAAAAGACCCCCTTCGGGTAATATTTGGCTTTGAAGACACGGCTAACCAAAGTATTTGGGTTGGAAAGAAGTCTCCAACCTTGTTTTCCCAACAGTGCTAAATTAAAGGTGCCAAAGTCCCGAAACCCGAGACCTCCGGAGCACAAAGGGGAGCAAAGCTTGTCCCACGTGAGCCAATTTATACTCCGGGAATTGTCCTTTTTTGAGCTCCACCAAAAAGAATTAAGAAGACGTTGAATGTCGCCAATCAAGGAACTAGGAAGCATGAAAACACTCATGACGTAAACGGGAATGGCTTGAGTCGCGACTTTTATGAGAGTGAGACGTCCCGCATTTGAGAGTGGTTTCTGGCGCCATTTAGAGAGTCTACTCCATATTTTGTCTTTAATATGTCTAAAGATAGCTCGTTTGTTTCTTCCATACACGAAGGGGAGCCCCAAGTATTTCCCCGTGTTTAGGGGTTTAGAGACCCCTACGACATACTGGATCGCCTCTTTGAAATCCGGGGCAAGGTTATTGCTGCACATTATACCCGACTTCTCGAATTTTGTCACAAGGCCGGACGCTCTTTCAAACGTGGCAAGGATCTGCTTTAGTACCTTGCATTCATCGAGATTGGCTTTGCAAAAGAGTAGAGCATCATCGGCGAAAAGAAGGTGGGATATGGCTGGCGCATTTCTAGAGACGCGACAGCCGTGGAGGAGTCCCTTTGAGGTAGCATCGTCGATAAGATTAGAGAGACCCTCCATGCAAAGTATGAACAGGTACGGGGAAAGCGGGTCACCTTGACGGAGGCCACGTTTTGGAATGATCGGTCCCGAGATCGTTTCATTCATCCTCACAAAGTACCGTACCGAGGTTACACACAACATGACCATATCAATCCATGGGACCGAGAAACCTATTTTCGTTAAAATGGCCCGGATGTAATTCCAATTGAGACGATCATAGGCCTTGCTAATATCGATCTTCAAAGCCACCTCACCATATTTTTTCTGCGTGTTTCTTTTCATGCTATGAAGGTGTTCGAAAGCAAGAAGGACATTGTCCGAGATAAGGCGTCCTTTAATGAAAGCCGATTGATTCTCCGAGATGATGTTTGGAAGGACTTTTTTTAGACGATTCGCAAGCACTTTCGTAATAATTTTTAGGATAACATTACAAAGAGCTATAGGCCGAAGGTCCCTCATCGAGTTCGGATCCTCACACTTAGGAATCAAAGTTATGATCAAGTCATTAACACCCATAGGGAAACTAAGATCGCGCAGCCAAGTAACGCCCGACGTGAAGATCGCGTCCCCGATGGTAGGCCAAAAGTGCTGAAAAAAGCGAGGGTTAAATCCATCGGGCCCCGGGGCTTTGTCGGGGTGCATCTGAAAAAGAGCAACTCTAAACTCCTCTTTAGTAAACGGAGTCAATAACGCAAAATTGTCCGAGGCGGAAACACGCTCACAGACCGTGTCAACAACCCCCGAAGGAGAACCAAGGCTGGTGGAATAAAGGGTCTTGAAATAATCCGACGCTAGAGATCGTAACCCCGTGTCATCCGTGATCCAAGTGCCATCGTTGTTCTTTAGCCGACGAATAAAATTTCGTTTACGTCTTCCATTGGCGTAAGAATGGAAGAGCTTGGTATTTGAGTCGCCATCCTTGAGCCAGAAAAGTTTTGCCTGTTGTTTCCAATGTTCCTCCTCCTTAACAAGAAGAGAAAGCATCTTATGCTTGGTGTCTTCAAACTCTTTAGCATTCATGAGAGAAGCATGTTCCCGAAGGTAAGAGAGCTTTTGGCGGCATGCCTTAATCTCTTCCCGCTGAACCGAGTGAAGGTTGCGTCTCCACTTGTGAAGTCTACTGGCCAGCGACAGCAGCCTATCCGGGAGATTACAACTTGGAGCTTCATTCCATCCCTCCAAAACCGTATCATCTAATGAGGTTTCGTGGAACCATTTGTTTTCGAACCGAAAGGTTTTTGAGGATGGTAATGGGTGGGTATTACATCTTCGGTATACAAAAGGATCGGGGAGTGATCGAAAGTCGGGCTTATCAAGTTTTCAACCCATGCATTTGGGAAAATATCCTTCCAAGAACAGGTGCCTACCGCTCGGTCTAGGCGTTCCCAAACCTCATTCGGTTTTCCTTTGTGGCGGCACCAAGTGAAAGGGAAGCCCTTCGTGGGAAGATCAAAAAGATTGCAGTCGTTAAGAGCATCTCTAAACCCCCGGATGCACCATTCGGGATGTTCAAGTAAACCCCGTTTATCTTGTTGGGAAGAGAGATTATTAAAATCTCCCATAACAATCCAAGGTTTGTTTGATCGGGTAGAAAGAAGGACGCCTACCTCTTTCCGAAAACCCGTAGAAACCCGTGGCTCACCAATTCCCATTAATGTTATCGTTAATTTCTAAATCAATGAAGTTTTGCGTGTACGACAAAAGAGAACATTGGATTTTACTATTCCAAAAAGCGTAAATTCCGCCACTGCGGCCGTTACAACTTACAGCAATACAATAATCAAAACCCAAGCTAACTTTCAAAGCGTCTATCTTAGTTTGCGCAACAAGCGTTTCAAAAAGGAAAATAACATCTAGCCGGAAAGCTCTCACAATCTCCTTAAGCACCGGAACTGCACTCGGGTTGCCAAGGCCCCGACAGTTCCAAGACATAAGTTTCATTGATCCAGGTAGGCCCGCAACACGGGTCCCGCCTCTGGTTCTTTTGGTTTGAGAGGTACAACGTCATCTGAGCTGCCTTCATTTTTATCGGGGAAACCAATACACTCGTTTGTGTCCGCCCTTTGTTTCTTCCCATTTACTTTTTTTGCCTTGTCCTTGATCGAGATCCTTTTCCGGTTCTGGGAGTGAGGGTCCATCTGCTGGGTATTTTGGTTGCCAGATTCGTAAGGGAGGAAGGGGCTGTCTTCGTTTGTTTTTTGAGGTAGGGCACTGTGCTGATTGGTGTCATGCATCTCCATCATATGCATGGGAGTGGGACGTGGGTTTGCATGGGGGTTAGGAGGGATAAAGGTTTTGGATGTGTTATTAGGGGACCCACTAAAGATAGTGGATATGTTATGGGGTGGTGGGTGGTTGTCACTGACTTTAGGATTAGAGGGGTATGGGTTTTCCAAGGTAAAGGTAGTGTCACCTTTTGGTGGTACAATAGGGGTACTCAAAGTAGGGGAAAATTCAGGAAAAGTAGCAAGGTTGGTGTGGTTTTCTAACACATCATTGTGATGGGTCAAATCAGTAGTACCCTTATCCCATTTGTTTATGGTCAACGTTTCTAGCAAATCAGTATTAGAAGAGGAAGTTTCCAAGGAAGGCTTTTTGGAGATAGGCTTTATCAATAGGGGTGTAGGGGAATGAATACCCTTTCTGGCATGCACACCCTTACCAAAGTAAAAAGTTATTTTACTTTTGTCATGGGAAAGGGATGGACTTACTTTTGATGGAGACGTGGCCGGAGTTTTGGAAGGGTCACCGGACTTTTGATCGGTGATGAAGTCCTCACGTTTTGTAGCATTCTTAGGCTCATGGTCATGGCTTGACAAAACATCCACCTTCCATTCCTTTTTGGCAAAAAAAGGTGCGAAACAATCTCCTACAACATTTCCCGAAAGCCATGGACCATATAACTGCATGAGTTTCCTTTCTGGATCATCCGGGTCACGAATGGCAATGGCTTTGTTTCGACAGTCCTGTAACTCATGGCCCCAAATTCCGCATTTGTAGCATATGACCGGGAGTCTTTCAAACTTGAATTGGAGCCATGTTTTCCTTCCTTCAAATGTAATGAATAGACCGACACATGGTCTTTTATCAACAGGCAGGTTAACCCGAACTCTCATCCTAGCACGAATCATGTCAAGGTTTGATCTTGTCCACTTGATCTCGGCAGTTGGGTCCGCCATTTTTACCCACGCGGATAGGTTTTTTTCGGTAAACAACCTTAAAGGGATGTTATTTATGGAAAGGATGAGGGGGATGGTGTCCAAACATGCCTCTTTCCAGTTACCAGAAGAGGGCCACGGGGTTCCAATAAGAAACCCACCCGTAAAACACCACGACATATGGTTGAGAACCCATTCTTGGCCAGATGGAGACGCAAAAGAGAAACCAAAAAAGAAACTGGTAGCATCATCTCCAAGGAATCGAACGTGCCAAGCACCTATGAACTTCCACATGCGGGTAAAGATAGTTTTTAGGAAAGCAGAAGTACACCCTTTTCTAGCGAACACCCGGGTGACCATGTATGTCGCAGCAAAAGCGTCTAGCTGGAGTTCTTCTACGGGTTGAGCCACACAAGTATCGGTGGTATCTTCAATCTCTGGGTTTGGGTGGAGTTGTGAAACATGAAGTTTATTCAGTTTGAATAATTCCATATATTCAGTCTGAATAATTCTATATACTCAGTCCGAATAAATATAGATATTATTCATCCCAAATGTTGTATTATTCACTCTGAATATAACACATATACACGATTTCACGTAAAAAACGGTTAAAACGAAAAAAAACTATATCATGATGGATGTCATATCGAAGAGCACGAAATTCTTGTTTTTTTGATGTAATTTGTTTGATTAAAATGTTAGTAATTTTTGAGATAATTTATTTTAAAATTTAAGGGGGTAAAAGTTTTTTAATTAAAAAAGAAAATAAAAAGTCAACAAAGGAGGCGCTGATTCTAATCTTGACGAAAATACCCCTAAAGCTGAATTTTAGGAATGGCTTAAATATGGCTGCGATCAATGGACGAGATTTGTCTTCACGTTTACAACTGAATTTGAATTTTTAGATAAACTTTCCTCTCTCTCTCTCTCTCTCTATATATATATATATAGAGAGAGAGAGAGAGAGAGAGAGGCTCCGTAAAATGCAAACCTTGCATTTGTTGCACACCTTACAAACCACAGTCTGCATATGTGCAGAACCAGTCTGCACATGTGCATATGCATACGTGCAAGAATATACATATAATGAACATACATTCATATGGGATAATGCATATATGCAGACTGGTTCTGCACATATGCAGACTGTGGTTTGTAAGTGGTGCAACAAATACATAGTTTGTATTTGATTTGTACCCTATATATATATTATAGCGTAATATTTTTATGTTTCCTTATTACAAAATTTTACTTTTAAATTATTTTTTACTAGAGAATTGTATTTTATAGAAATGTACATGCAAATTAATATTTTTTTATTACTTATTAACCGGTCATTCTCTTAGGGTGCGTTTGGTACGCAGACAGGACATGACGGGACGGGATAGAACAGGACAGGACAGTTGTTCAGTGTTTGGTAAGACATAAATAGGACTGGACAGAACATAACATGACCGGTTAAATGACCAAGTTACCCTTAGTGATTTGTTTAGTGTTTTTTTTACCAAATAATGACCATGAAATCAAATCAGTAACCAAAATCATGGAATCAAAATTAATACATTGAATCAAATCAGTAGCCAAAATCATGGAATCAAAATTTATACATGGAATCAAAACCAGTAACCAAAATCATGGAATCAAAATTTATACATGGAATCAAAATCAATAACCAAAACAGTAACCAAAATTTATACACAAGCAGTAATCAAAATCAAAAGCAGTAATCAAAATCAGTAATCAAAATTTATAAACAAGCATCGAACGTTTTTCTTCTTCTTCCTCCAGACCATCGACTGTCCTCCATCAGATCCACGATTGCTCACCGGATTCAAGTAAACTTATATAAATTAATCTGAGTTTTTTAAACAAAAGAGTTTTAAAAATTAAACTACACAAACATTCAACAAATCACAGAAATCTCACCAAAGTACCCAGAAATCGCAGGAAGAAGCAGAAGAAATCGGTACCTGTGGAGGGTTGAAATCGATGTTCCTGTGGAGAAGAATGTAACGACCCGAAATCCTAGTGAGTCTTGGAGTTTGGTGGTCAAAATATAAGAAACGAAAGTTAAGTTAAGGGGCCATTTCTGTCATTTGATGAAGGTATATAAATGCACAAACTTTTAGGGCAGCCTCCATTCCCTAAAATCAGTATTGTTGGTGTGAGGTTGGCGATTAAGAGAGAAAAGGGAGAAGAATGAGGTTTTTGGGAAGAAATCAAGAGGGTGAAGAATCATAGAGGAATCAAAGAAGGAATCAGTAAGGTAACCCTTATTCCTCGTTTACTCTTGTGTTCGATCTCTACTGGTTTTGGATTCTTGGGATTTGTTGTAGTGATTCTTCGAGTTTTCACCTCTTTTCCTTCTAAATGGGTTTTAAGGGTTTTTGTCATGTTAAACCGATTTAGAAGTTTATTATGGTTTAAGTGGGTGTTTGGGGTTGGTGGATGAACCCTTATAGTTGTCTAATCAAACTAATGGCTTAAATCGGAGTTTAAATCGGTTTTAGAATTTCTAAATTCGAACAACAGCGTTTTCCGGACACCAGCGTTTGAAGGTGTCCGGATATGTTGCATATGTCCGGGTAAGTGCCTCGTGAAGGTGTCCGGGTAGTGTTGCTCGGATAAGTGGTGTGTCCGGATAAGTGGTGTGTCCGGATAAGTGTAGTGTCCGGAAAAGTGTAGTGTCCGGATAAGTATAGTGTCCGGAAAAGTGTAGCGTCCGGATAAGTATAGTATCCGGAAAAGGGTGTCCGGACAGTGGGGCTGAGCTATTTACCTGATGTGGATCTTTTGCCTTAGGTGTTCGGTGGGTGTAGCTTGAAGGTGTTTAGGAAGTGCATTGTACGACAATCCAGGTGAGTTCCCTAAACCTCTTTTACGACGTAAATGTTAAATGATTCTTTTACTGATTATGGTTTCAACAAGCATGAAATATTTATGAAATGATATGCATGGAAGGAAAATGAATGTTTGATATGTTGAAATGATGCGCATGATTTATAAAGAGTCAAATGCTTTTATGAAACGTATGTGCATGCTATGTGATGTCGGTCTATACTGTGGGATCAATGAGCCTCGGGATCTGATGATCCCTTGGATATGTTTGACGAGACGGTAGGTTGGAATTCGTTTCCTCCTAGGCGGGTATCGGGGAGTCTGCTTGGGCCCCGATACGAGAGGGCGAAAGGGGAGTCTGCTTGGGCCCCGATCGCGATTGGTTAAGGGATCCATTACACAGTGCAGTACCATATGTGATGATTTATGATGCATTTTAACGAAAGGATTTCATATTGTTTATACATGTTCTTTTACGGAGGGAATTCACTAGACCTTTTGGTCTAACCCTCGCTTTTCAAAACTAAACCATTTTCAGGTAAGCGTTCCGCAAGTTCCTCGTGGAGGAAATAGGAGGGGCATGGCATTCTTGGAGATTAGGGCGACTCCAAGACTTAGACTACTGACTTAGATAGAGCTCGGCTGTGGATTTTTTGTAGACTTCAACTTTCATTTTGATTAAGCTCGTTATTGATGTATTGAACAAGTTAAACTTTTGTAATGTAAAACGCTCAGTTCTATGATTTAATGCCTAGTAAGTTTTTGGGACGTTACAAAGAAGCAAACACGATGAACATGTGGAAAAAATGAAGAAGAAGCAGAAATATGAGGAAAAAAACGAAGAATAAGAAGAAGAAGAAGAATCGATGTACATACCTGAGATGGAGGGAGGTGCACGATGGAGGCGATGGGAAGAAGAAATCGTCAAATTAGGTTAAAAAAATGAAACGTCCAAAAAGCAGGACAAATTTAAACCTTAAAAATCCACAAAGTTAACCATAATTTTATCCATCTTTTATACATAAATGGAGAATTAGTAATAAGGATTCACATACACAAATTGAACTTATCAAAACAACTTGCTAATATAATCCTAAACATTAAGATCAGATTATACTAGTTGTTTAGACCATTCACCAAAACATCATCGTATATGCTAACTTCTCCATTCATCACCAAAAGTTGAGTATCAGAAATCACTCGTCACTCATCCCGCTATTACTTCCCCGAGCTCGTACCTGGTAAGAAAATTTAATTTGAAACGATTAGGCTTACGCCTAGTGAGAACATCCATTTTCAAATTAAAACTTTATAGGTTTTGGAAACCAATGTAAACAAAGCGTATAAACAAACCTAGTTTGCCATCATTCTTACCCTACATATAAACATCTTGCGATGACGGGAACATACTCGATTCCATGAATATGACTAACACTCAGTAAGTCATATCATCACGTTCGAGAGCCTACTACGAATCATCACAGATTCTATATCATTGCTCATGTCAAAAAAATTACAATTTACTTTATGCCTATTTCTTGAAGTGGAAGTAGAGATTACAATTTACTTTATGCCTATCTCTTACCTTTCCATAGAAATCAAAAATTACGATTAACTCTCGCCTATTCCTAGATTTCTCATCACAATACGAAATGGGAATTACAATTTACTTTATGCATATTCCTCATTTCTCATCGCTATACGAAATAGAATTACAATTTACTTTATGCCTATTCTTCATTTCAGGTCAACGGGAATTACAATTTACTTTATGCCTATTCCACGTTTCAATTAATGCCTAGCATACGTGCATATTTACTCGAACACACAAAACATTTCATATCCTATTCTAAAAGTTAAGAATCCCAAATAATCTTCCATGCCCTTATTCTCAATTGTCCCTCTTCGGCGACTTAGCACGGGGGTTCCGCTACCCGGTTAGCGGATGGGGTCAAGGGGCAACGCCCTTGCGGGATCTAGGGTCTGGGGTCTATGTATAAAATTTTTAGAAAAGCTTAACCAGATAACACATCCAGAAACTATATCCGGAAAAATCCCTTATCCAGAACTATTCGAAAAACTCATCCGGAAAAGTATTTCGGACTCAAAGTCCGGAACCATCCGGTAAACGGATCCGGTATTCTATCCGGACACCATCCGGAATCCGGTACCAATCTGGTACTCATTTCGAAATCTGGTACAATTCAAAACATTCCTGGAATCCGGTATCAACCCGGAATTCGATACCAAATCCGGTACCATCCAGAATCCGGTACCATTCATCTTCCAGACTTCACTCATTTTACCCAGTTCCTTTATATTTCATTCAATACTCTAAAATTCAATTTGTATTCATTCATACAGATACCATTAATTTAACAAAACCTATCCAGTTCAACTTATCAATTCTATTAAGACAAAATTAAAGGATGAACTCACCTTAGCAAACAGGATTCAAATACTCTTTTGCAAAGCCCTTGGATCCAGTACTCCAATATCAAACTCGATTCTCACTAATTCAAAATCGATTAAGCTTCAAATTTGATTTCTCTCTACTTCTTCTTTTAGACCGACTTCAACACAGCATCAATTGAGATAACTCTCAATTAGCCGACCCTTACTTTATATACAAACACAACTTTCAAATAATGACCATTTTAACCTCCAAGTTTCAAGTTCCACACTTAACTTAAACTTTGGTCAATTACAATTTCAACCTTTCCGTTTTAAATAATATTCCATTATTATAAAAACATTCTTCCCATAATTAATGATACATTACTATAGAAATTTCGAGATGTTACAAAAAAAGAGTATATTTATCCTAAAAGACCTTGTTCTATCCAAAAATCGGGAGTGGTGGTGTAACATCCTGATTTTTGTAAAGTATTATGATGGGTTTTATTGATAAATGGAGGTATAATTATTTGATAGATTAATTTTAGAGTTTATCCCCGAATAAGTTACGTTAATTGTTTTACGGAGTTATAAGTTAAGGGGTAAACTTTAATTTTAATTTATAAGTTGGAGGGTGGAATTTGTCATTTGACTAAAGTTGAGGGGGACTGTTTGGTTAAATGGTAAAACCACTTACCCTTCCACCGCCTCTTTGATGGATAAGGAAACAAATGTGAAACACTTTTGTTTACTTTTCATTTGATAAATTGTGTGTGCGTGTGTGTTTCGTTCGGCAAGAGGAAAGAGAGAAAGAATAGAAAGAATAGAGAGAAAGAAGAGAAGGAAGAATCAAGTTCTTGTTATCAAGATTTGATTTCCAGAATCAGTGTTAGCTGTTTGGAGTTTTTGAAGATTGATTGTGCAGAGAAATGGGTTTTATCTCCATAAGGTGAGTTCATTCTACTTTTCTTCTGTAAACTGTTTTAAGCATGAAATTAATGTTTGGAATATGTTAGAAAACTCATTTACAAAGTACTGGTATGTTTGGTTTGGAAGAAATGGGTGTAAATCGATATATGGTTAGAAATTTTAGGGAACAGATCGAAGTTTCCGGACAGATTTGAATGTGTCCGGTAATTCCTCCTTGTTGGTGTCCGGAATATGAAGTATCCGGAAACCCTGTGTTAAAGTATCCAGATGAAATTAGATACCGGATGATATCCGGATTTATTTGGTTTCCGGATGTCATCCGGATTGAATATGTTTCCGGTAAGTATCCGGATAGTGCTAGTATCCGGTAAATAATGATGTCCAGAAAGAGTTGTTTATCCGGTAAGTTATGGGTATCCGGAAAGTTGTGTTATCCGGATAGTTTGAGGTGTCTGGAAACTCTTGTTGTCCGGTCACTTTTGAGTACCCAGTAACTTTAGGTTTTGTTAACATCTGAACAGGGTATAATTGGAGAACTGAAAGTAACTTGAACACATCTATTATTGGATGGTAGTGCGTTAGGCTTAAAGGTTGCTTTAGTTTGTTACTAAGTAGGTGTGTAGTATGTTATGTAAATGTGATTTGCTCATACTGAATGCTATGAGGAATCTATGTTATATAAATGTGATTTGCTTATACTGAATGATATGAGGAATCTAGGTTATATAAAGGTGATTTGCCATACTGAATGCTGTGAGGCATCTATGTTATATAAATGTGAATTGCTTATAATGAATGTTATGAGAAATCCATATTAAGCAATAACCTGCACGAGTACAAATAAGTGTAATGGATCCATAGGCACTAGTGTTTTGTAATCACGTGGAATAGGCGTGATGCTAATCGTAATTCCCGTGATTTGGATAAATGGGACAATTATTCCCATTGTAGTAGCTAGAATAGACATCAGGTCATCGGGGGCAACTTAGTACGGTCTAATGGGAGCCGGATACTAGCCATTGACCACATGGTGTAAATTCTAGTGAATGAGTGTACCTTGAATCATCGGGGCCCCGGTTATGAATCGCGATTTATTGATCCCATTGGGGGGCCATTGATTCTAAGGTGATGAGAAACGTGGAATAGACCAGGCTCGTAATGGTAATTCCCGTTGGCCTATAATGTGGATTGTTAATCCCATTTCGGGAGGCGATAACCTATAATGTGGAATAGGCATAAAGTAATTTGTAATTCCCATTTCAAGAGATGATTATTAACGTGGATTATTCCCGTTGGCCTGAAATGTGGAATAGGCATAAAGTAATTTGTAATTCCCATTTCGTAAAGGCGTTGTGAAATGAGGAATAGGCATAAAGTAATTTGTAATTCTCATTTCATAGTATGACGTGAAACGTGGAATAGGCATAAATTAATTTGTAATTCCCGTTTACGTGGAAATGGAGAATAGGCATAAAGTAAATTGTAATTCTCATTTCGTAGTATAGAAATCGAGGAATAGGCATAAAGTAAATTGTAATTCCTGATTTCTATGGGAAGGTCAGAGATAGGCATAAAGTAAATTGTAATCTCTACTTTCAGTCCAAGAAATAGGCATAAAGTAACTTGTAATTTCTTGGATAAGAGCAATGATCTAGAATCTGCAATGATTCGTAGTAGGCTCTTGATTGTGATAATATGACTTTCTGAATGTAAGTCATATCCACGGGATCGATTGAATAGGCAAAGTAAAATTGCTATTCATGTTAAATGATTGAATAGGCAAAGTAGAATTGTTATTCATGTTGGAATGATTGAATAGGCAAAGTAGAATTTCTATTCACGTTGAATGATGGAATATGCAATGTATAGTTGCTATTCGTAATTGAGATGTAGAAATATGAATTAGATAAAGTGTAAGTGTTGTTTTCACTTACTTTCTGTGGATTAGAAATAGACAATATAAATGCTATTTTTGCTTCCATTCCAAGAAAAGGTATGAGGATTGAATGTAAGTCCTTAGACTTGATCGATAAGCTAGAATCCATAATGATTCTTAGTAAGCTCTCGGATATGATGATATGACTTCCCGATTGTTATGTTCCCGTCCTTATGAGTCGAGTACGAGTACGGTAAGATTGGTGGCAAACCAGGTTTGTTGTTATGCTTGAATATCTGAGTTTTCAAGTTGTTAATGTTTTAAATTTGAATTTGGATGTTCTCACTAGGCGTAAGCCTAATTGTTCAAATTCAACTTTCTTACCAGGTACGAGTTCAAGGAAGTATTGGGTTGTGGGACGAGTGCTTTTGGTATTCAACCTTTGATGATAAGCGGAGAAGTTAGACGATGCGAGGAGGCTATGGATGATATTTTATTATACCTTGTTAAATTTTAAGGTTCAAAATGGCCCTGATTTTAGGGTGTTACAGGTGGACACCCGTGTCCCACTCTTGTTCCATTTAGTTCCAGCTAGTCCCATATATGAACTCACCAAACGTGGTACAAACATGTTTTGTCCTGTCCTGTCCCATCCTGTCCAGCGTACCAAACGCACTCTTATTGGGCTTATAATGTTCTTGTTAGTTGTCATGCACCAAACAAGAATTAAGAGGGCGTTTGATTCATTTTAACGAAGAAGAATGAAAATGAAAATAAGGATGTATGAGAATGAGAATAGGATTGAGCATTTCATTGATGCTGTTTGGTTAAACTAATATAATTAATAAAAAATGTTTTATATAAATTTTTTAATACAAACATGTGATGTCCAACGTGAAAATAAAAAAAAATTCATTCAAAAATCGAGAAATGAAGAGACGAATGAGAAAAAATGACTAAGCGAGAATAAAGTTTCCATTTCCCCCAATTTGATCAGGAATGGAAATTAATGAGTTCAGGGTAATGGATCAATTATATTATTTCAAACCAAACAATGTAAACAAAATAAAAAAGAATTCTCGAACTAAACCTTAAAATCAAGCAAAATTCAAGCAATACCACAATGATGAAATTAAAAAAAAAAAAAAAAAAAAAAAAAACGTGTCCATCAACTGTTTCTTTTTAACAGAATTAGAACAAGATTAACCACTTTAGTACAATACGAACGGAATCACGTTACTCAAATCCATTATTATTTCATTTTAAATAATAGGAACTCATCCATAACTTCCTACAAAACACGAGAACTAAGGTCATCTTCAATGAGTCATACTATATTTTATACCAAATTTTAAATATAGTGTAAAAAGTAGTGTAAATTTTAAATTTTCTCCAATGGATAACACTATTTTTTGAAAGTGATGTAAAAAGTAGTGTAAATGAATAGTGTTACACCAAATATAGTATAATAATATTCATTACACTAAATTTAGTGTGAAAAATAGAGACCCCATTGGAGATGTGAATAGTGTCATTTACACCAAATTTAGTGTTTAGTGTAAGATTTAATAGATATTTGTAATTCATGGATACCCAACAACCAACCGTTGCTTGATATTTTTCCCTTTTACAAGAACGATATCTGATATTATTTGATTGGTAGTGGTAGATCAAGAATTTTTGCCAAACAAGTGCACCTTAAAATGAATTAAAGACTCAAAAAATCATCTGTTTTAAGATGCTTTTTTTGATTTTAATGGTTTTCTTAAGTTTTTTGATTGGTATTAAAAACTTATTTCGATCTTTTAGTTGATATTCTATGTATTTTGTAATATCTCTCAAAGTCCATGAATATTTTTTTATACTCCAAAAAATATTTTACTTGCTTTAGGTGCAAAGGACTTGCTTGGACCTTAATAAATCCGCCCCTATTGATAAGATTTATACAATCTAAACAAAAGTCGTGTATATTCAATATTCAATCTTTTTTTTTGAAATATTTCAATATTTACGATCCACCATAAAATATTGATAACATGTAACCAAATTAACCACAAGAGTTGTGGCGTACTAATTAAGTCCCTGATGGATGTGGTGAAATATCCCATATGTCCAGGGTTCTAATCAAGATATACACAACAATTGTGATCACTGAGGTTTAATCAGAATTTACATTTATAATTTGCCAAGGAATTAGTCTATACATAAGACTCGATTCCCCATTAAAAAAAACATGTAATCAAATTAAACTTGAAAGTTGAAACGTCTTATTTCCACCACCTTATATCTTTTACAAATGAAATTTCAAAAACAATTAATTTCTTTTCTATTGTAAGCAAAAAAATAATTTAAAATATAATAAATTTATGTACTCCATATTTTACGGTGGTAGACGGCCACCCCCTCTGATTCTGATTCTGATTCCTCCCTCCATTATCGTCCTTTCTGATTCACATTCTCGCCGGAATTTGTGGCAAGACGAGGGTGTAGTCACCGGCGATCTGGATTTACGATCAACCTTCTGCCATGGCTTTTGAGCTCCTCTCAGATCTCACGCCATATTACTCGTATGTAGATCATCTTCTAGTTCATCTAACGAACAACCTTCACGAATTTTACACATTTTTTATAGATCTGTTTGATTTTATGATGAAGATCTTACTTTTTAAAATGCCATCCGATATCGAAATCCCTAAATTGAATTGAATTTTGATGTAATTTGGGAGAATTTGATTTGTTGATCCGTCAACATCACTACCAACTGGTTCTATAGCTATAAAAGCAACAAAAATGAGTTTCATTAGCTACGGCTATGAAGAGCCATCATATCAGTCAATCGATACATCAAATCTCCTCGGTTTTGCTAACATAAAAAATAAAAAATCATCGATTGGATGTATTGCGGTTGAATTCATGCAAATTCCTTGTTTACGTGATGGAGTTTTGTTTGTTTTCTTTACAGAATCTTTATCTCAAACAAGACTTGTTCAATGAAAAATTTAAGTAGGAATTTAGGAATCCTGGATGTTTTGATTTGCTACAAACCTTGCAATTTGATTTTGATTTGATTTTCTAACTTTGGAATAAAATTACTTTTCACTTTATTATAACCCAAACAATTCACACTTTGTGTCGTTTTCGGTTTTACTATTCAATTAACAGTCGTTAGGCCATCAGTACCCCATTCCTCCATCTTTCAAAGATTCCATCTCCACATCAGCGTCACATCAGCTTTTCTCAATCCCTCACTTAATCCCTAAGGCCATCCGTACCCGGTGCGGGATGGGCAGCGGGATGGCTTCGGGGTCATGCGGGGTGGGCTACGGGGCGAGCGGGAAGGGATGGAATCCGGGGATGGGATCCCGATCCATCCCGAAGGGTTTTTAAAAAAAAAATTTAATTAAATTTTTAAAAATAATGCCGTTCAACGGCTCTTTTACTAAAAAAAATTATTTTTCTCAATTTAATCCCACTATATATTTAACCCTCAACCTCTTATTTCTCACACCTCTCAACCTCTTATTTCTCACACCTCTCAACCTCTTATTTTTCACACCTCTCAAATTCTCTCAACCTCTAATTTCTCACACCTCTCAAACTCTCTCAAACACTCTTCCATTCTCTATATTTTAAACAATATGGATTCGCCACAACCCGGTTCACCAACCGCATCATCATCATCCGTAGACACCGACGAGTTGTTGAATCTACAAAGGGAAATTTTTCAACATACTGCACAATCGCTGTATGGTAGCACCGCCTCATCGTCAACAAGAGAGAGGGCCGCAAACATTGAAAGAGGTCGAGTAACTGCAAACGAGCGGCTTATGCGGGACTACTTTGGCGTCAACCCGATTTATACACCGGATATGTTTAGGCGGCGGTTTAGGATGAGCAGACAACTATTCGAACGAATAGTTGAAGATTTAGAAGTAGGGTATCCGTATTTTAGACTTCGGTTTGACGGGTTAGGCAAACAAGGTTTTTCTCCGATACAAAAGTGTACTTCCGCTATTCGGCAATTGGCGTATGGAGTAGCTGCTGACGCACTTGACGAGTACATCCGTATGGGAGAGAAAACGTCACGAGATTGTCTGTACAAATTCTGCACAGGTATTATTGAACTGTATGGTCAAAAATATTTACGCAAGCCTACTTTTATTGATATTCAGAAGTTGTACGCCGCGCATGAAGCTAAACACAGATTTCCCGGCATGCTCGGCAGCATAGACTGTACTCATTGGGCGTGGGCAAATTGTCCGAATGCATGGCGAGGTCAATTCATGAGAGGTGATCATGAGCACCCGACAATCATGCTAGAAGCAGTGGCCTCTCATGATCTATGGATCTGGCACGCATACTTTGGTGTTGCCGGTTCCAACAACGACATCAATGTTCTCAATCAGTCGCCCATCTTCAACGATGTATATGATGGAAAAGCACCCGAGTGTCCTTTTGAGGTGAATGGAGCCACCTACAAGCACGGATATTATCTAACGGATGAGATATATCCGGAATGGGCTACTTTCGTAAAATCATTTACGTGCCCACAAGACCTTAAACGACAAAAGTTCAAGTCCGCGCAAGAATCCGCACGTAAAGATGTTGAACGAGCTTTTGGCGTGCTTAAACAACGTTGGCATATACTTCATAACCCGGCACGCGGATGGGAACCGGAAATATTGAGAAACATTATGTACGCTTGTGTCATATTACACAATAAGATACTCGAAGACGAAAACCATGCTATTTGTGGTGACGTGGAAAACGACTTTTTCACGAATGATATCGAAAGCCAAATCAGTGAGACACAACGCGCGACAAATGTTCAAGAAGTCATAAACCGGGACACTCATAATAACCTTCGGTCGGATTTGGTCGAACATATTTGGCGTATCCAAGTTCCCAACAATGACGACGAGTAGATTTTTAAATTTATTTTGTAATTTTTATTTTTAATGAATGATATGAATTTTAATTTTTATTATTTATCTTATTTTTATTTATTAAAAAATATATAAATATTTTTATTTTGTTAAATAATTAAATGTATAAATAAAAGAATTAAAATAAATGAGGTGGCAAAAGGGTTTGAGGGAATGGGGTACGGGTGTTTAGGGATCGTTAGGGATCGAGTGAGGGATGGAAGAAAAGCTGATGTGGCGCTGATGTGGAGTGGAATATTTGAAAGATTCCCTCCATGGGGTACTGATGGCTTAGGCCATCAGTACCCCATGGAAGAATCTTTCAAATATTCCAGCTCCACATCAGCGCCACATCAGCTTTTCTCTCATCCCTCACTCAATCCCTAACAATCCCTAAACACCCTTACCCCATTCCCTAACCCACTCCCTCTCATTTCTCACCTGGGACCCACCTCTCCTCCTCACATTTTCTTCGGGATGAAACGGGATGGGGAACCCGCATCCCATCCCGCACCGCTGATCCCGCTGAACCCGTATCCCATCCCCGCTGAACCCGCATCCCATCCCGAGCTCATCCCGAGCCGGGTACGGATGGCCTAAACATCCTTACCCCATTCCCTCAAACCCTTTTGCCACCTCATTTATTTTAATTCTTTTATTTATACATTTAATTATTTAACAAAATAAAAATATTTATATATTTTTTAATAAATAAAAATAAGATAAATAATAAAAATAAAAATTCATACAATTCATTAAAAATAAAAATTACAAAATACAAAACACTACAAATTATGAAATTTTTGAATTTGCTCTTTTCTCGCTAAAGTAACCCTCAAAGCGTTTCCCGTAAGGTGATCATGCGGGGTAATGAAAAACTCGAAGTCTTTCTCAAATCGGTTTGATCGTTCGATTTCGAGTTCTTGTTCCAACCTATGTCGTTCGAGTTTTAAGCGTTCGATTTCGAGATCGAGTTTTTTCATTTTGTATTCCATTGTATCATCAATCTTGTCGTTGAATGTCGTCAACAACTGAGTAACACTTTCGTCCGTATTCGTCCCGGACGTATTACTCGTTGATGTTTTTTTTGCCTTGTTTCTCCCGATGGGTCGTTGAATTTGCTCGTCATCGTCATCATCGGAAGGTTGGGTACGTTTTGAACCCCGCGATGAAGTTGTCGTCATCGTTGGAACGGCTCCCCATTTTGGACATTTTTTTAGGACGTCCCAAGCTTGTTCGTGAGTGAAAGCAACTTTATGGCGTGCTAGATACCGTTCGTGTGCCGTTCGGGATATATCGGCCTCACTCATCCCGCTTGATCTATTATTGAGCAAGTTGTTGTAGATGCCGCCAAACCAATTAATTCTTTTATTGAGGTCGTTGAACTTGCTATTGAGTTGATGGGTTGATCTATAACCTGGTTCACGACCCAAGCGAGTAAAGAACACATGCCCGATTCGGGCCCAAAAACTTCCTACATTTATGTAAAATTAAGTATAAGAATAATAATAATAATAATAATAATAATAATAACAATAAAAATAATTACCACCGCTTTGTGCGTTACCGATAACGGGGTCCTCCGAAACGTCAACCCACGCCGACACTAACGCGAGTTCCTCGGCTTTACTCCACGTTTGTTTGGCGGCTTTCGTTGGTCTCAGATTTGATGGTTCCGGGTTAGATTGTTGTGTCGGGATAGATTGTGGTGTGTTCGGGGTAGAAGGTTGGGTTTCCGGAACAATGTCGTCGTCGAGATTGATTGCGGGTGAAGGAAGATTGTAGTTGGCCGGAGTAAAACCTTGTTCAATCAAACCGGGACGTGTAAATTGGTAAGGAAATTGTTGGGGAAATTGTTGGGGAAATTGTGGCGGATTTTGTTGCGACCATTGTGGCGGAATTTGTTGCGACCATTGCGGACGATAACCTTGTTGTGTAAACGCTTGGAAACCAAGCTCTTGATCTTCTTGCGATTGTGGTGTATTCGGTCGGTTACGACGGGATGTAGGTGTTCTGTTTGGATTCATGATGAGAGAGGTGTGAAAAATAAGAGGTTGAGAGAATTTGAGAGAGTTTGAGAGGTGTGAAAAATAAGAGGTTGAGAGAATTTTAGAGAGTTTGAGAGGTGTGAGAAATAAGAGGTTGAGAGAATTTTAGAGAGTTTGAGAGGTGTGAGAAATATGAGGTTGAGGGTTAAATATATAGTGAGATTAAATTGAGAATTTTTTTTTACAAAGAGCCGTTCAACGGCATGATTTTTAAAAATTAAATTAAATAATTTTTTTTAAAAACCCTTCGGGATGAAACGGGATGGGAAACCCGGATTCCATCCCTTCCCGCCGAACCCGCTTGAGCCGTAGCCCATCCCGAGCCGGGTACTGATGGCCTTAGTTGATCTTAGTACATATTTACGTAAGGGGAAGATTAGACAAGAATTCTAACTATTTAAGAAGAACATACGAAAACAATCAACTTACGTGCAAAATAACATGTAATTTTACATTAATAGTAATAAAAAAAGTGTGCATGCGACTTTGGCCAAGTCTTTAGAGCGCAGAGCAAAGTGGCTTGAATCACATGTGATTTTGTACGTGATATATTGATGTTAGTGTAAAAATAACTATTATTCGACCGTTTTCTCTCCTAAATAATTATTCATTATCGTTTGAACCAAATTCTCTGGCCAAAGTTGACCGTTAAGGAATTAAATCATCTTGGGATAAAAAGGGGGTAACGTAATTGTGAGTAGTGATTTGCTGAATTTGATGTTCTAGTTACTTTAATAAAATTAGATGAGAAACATAAAATAATATTGATTGCTTTCATATCATATTTTCATTACATCACATATTTCTAGCATATATTTCTTGAGATGACTTGCACATATGGATCCGGATGATGCTAAACCACATTGAAAATCATATATTCTTCAAACATTCTTTCAAATACAGTTAAAAAGGATAAATGTGTCGTCTCATTAATTAAACCTTAGCATTTTCCATCTGTTCCTCAAGATTCCAAATGACCGCTCCAAATAGAGAAATATACACTAAGAACATTAATTAGTTGGAAGCACATGTTTAGTGAAAAATATATCTTTTTCGGTCAGGATTTCCTTTATATAATACGGTCAAATATTTCCGTATATGAGAAAGATGTAACAAATTAATTCAAGTGGTTGGTGGTTAACATATAAAACATGATGGAATGTCAACTTAGTCACACCTTTTACCCTTATGATAAGGTGGCTTAGGCAAAAAGATGTATCAACTACATAAAGGAAAGACCCGTGTCAATTTTAATGTAAGTTAATTATAATTCCTTGCATATAATTAACAATTTCATGTTGTGATTCACTAATTTTCATCAGAGACATATGTCCACTAAATATATATATTAAGAAACATATGTACAACGTTGCTACATTCATTAATACATTGGGTTCAATATTTTAACAACCTACTACCACTTATATTATAACAAACATTGGGTTCAATAGTTCTAGTCTTATTATATATATATATATATATATATATATATATATCTTGCCATATAAGTTTACGTACGATATATAGAAATATTAAAACACAAAAACCCGGAGGCAAACATAGATTTTTTTAACTGTTTTTGTGTTTTAATATTTCTATATATCGTACGTAATCAGTTATAAATGCCTCCAAAGAAAATCTAACTTTCTTGTTAGTTGAAATGATGTTACCAACCAGGTTTGCAATTGCAAGCATGGGTGGTGAATTGAATGAGATGCTAAGGAAATAAACTAGTTTGTTGGAGTGCATTTGAGAATGACAAGTAAGAAAAGAGAATACTTTTTGGTTATTTCAAGATATTTATAGATTACAATTGAAAATTAAATGTATTATGTCAAACATAATGTTTTACAGATTTTTTAAATGTTTTACAACTCTATAAATTTGGTCGAGTTATACATAAACTAACCCGAAAACCCATAATTGAAAATAAGATTAACAATTTCGATAAGTTTAATACAATAAGCTAACTTGGCAAACCAATTTAGGGAGTGTTTGGTTGGTTTTCAATTAAGTTTTTTTTTTTTTTTTTGAAGCAGATATCTCAAAGAATAAAGTTAAGTTGTGTATATATAACGTTGTCTGTGTAGATTAATCTGTCTGTATAGATTGTAAAGGTTTTTGTTTCGCTAAATGCAAAAGTCAGTGTTCTTTTATTAGAAGGGCAAATTTAAAGAACAAAAACTTGATTTTCTATAGGGAAATTAATTAAAATACCCCAAATTTGAAAGTGACTTACCAAAATACCCTAAAAAATTATTTTCTTACCAAAATGCCCCTTTTTTCCGCGGAGGGAGCCCTCTATAGCGGGCAGGGACTGAAAGTGTAAATTTTTGCAAGATTATTTACACTTTCAGTCCCCATAGCGGGCCATCGCGGGCCGCGTTTGAGCCATCGCGGGCCTCGATCGCGGGGGCCAGGGACTGAAAGTGTAAATATTTCTTGCAAAAATTTACAAAATTGGTCCCTGCCCTCGATCGCGGGATCTTATCGCGGAAAAAGGGGCATTTTGGTAAGAAAATAATTTTTTAGGGTATTTTGGTAAGTCAACTTCAAACTTGAGGTATTTTAATTAATTTCCCTTTTCTATATTATATAAAATCTTTTAAATAAATGATTTTCTAAATAATTAGGTTGATAAGGCCATCCGTATCCCATGCGGGCTCGGGTAGGGCGGGCTCGAGCGGGTAGTGGTAGGGGGGCGGGCTTCCTCTGCGGGTATGGGAGGCGGGTTCCAAAACCCGATAAACCCGAGACTTATTTGTTTGTTTTTTAATTTTTTTTTTAAAATTTGAAAATAAATAAACTCCAACGGCTATAACGCCTATATTTATATTTTTTTATATTTTTTTTTTCAATTTAATCACACTATATATATTAATCCAAACCTCTTATTTTTTCACACCAAAATCTCTCAAGTTCTCTCAAAATCTTTCAAATTCTCTCAAACTCTCTCAAATTTCATCATGATTCCAAACAAAACACCTACATCCCGTCGTAACCGACCGGATACACCGCAACCGCAAGAAGACCCGGAGTTTGGTTTCCAAGCGTTTACACAACAAGGTTATCATCCGCAATTTCCGCTACAATTTCCGCAACAAGGTTATGAATGATATGAATTTTTATTTTTATTATTTATTTTATTTTTATTTATTAAAAAATATATAAATATTTTTATTTTGTTAAATAATTAAATGTATAAATAAAAGAATTAAAAAAAATGAGGTGGCAAGAGGGCTTGAGGGCTCCTGCTACGCCATTTTAGGGCTTGAGGGTTTGAAGAGAGATTAGAAGAAAAGCTGATGTGACGCTGATGTGGCGCTTGAGGGCTTGAGGGTTGCACTACGGATGACATAAGACCAATTTCATTTTCTTAAGGGGGGAAAAGAGAGCATGTTTTTAACACGAAAGAGTGGAACATGTGAGACTGGCAATAGCAAAAAAGAAAAGTGACAGAGCAATCACGAGATAGTCACAGGCAAACGACACAAACCTACAAACTTAAGGTATCTTTTCTTAGTAAAAAGCACATTGCTCCATACAAAAAAAGCAAAAGTGTTTCCTTTTTTCTCATTTTAACTCTCTTTTTTTCTATTTCTTATAAAATAAATTTTGAAGAAACTTGTACTAAAAAATAAAATTGGAAAAAATATTTAAAATAAAGACGACATTTTCCAGTACACCAAAATAAAATTGTAATATTTATAAATCATAGTAAATAAAAGTTACTAATATTAAATTTGACCGGAATAGTTTCTTCTAAATTTTTTATATAAATAATTTAGAAAACCATATAATTATTGGGCAAAAAGGTTGATAATTTGATACCGACAACCCTGACCGGCCCCATACCTGACCCTGTCTACTCGGGCATCCGTATGATGGAGCATTTTGAGGCTCAATCGACGGTTGTGGCTAACGGGGAGGCCTGGGCTCGAACCTGTGACCTGTTAGTCCTATAATTTAGAAAACCATATAATTATGCTTTTACAACTTTATTTAATATAAATGGTTTAATTTAAAAACAACAATATGTGATTAATATAATACGTGATATTAATATATCTTTTTATTCAAAATTTTTAATAAAATTATGAGTAATTTTAATCTGAAATTAATAGATTTTTTAGTGCGAAAAGATGGTGTTTAAAGGATAATTGATTATATTTCAAAAAAAAAAAGGATAATTGATTTTGGTTAAAAGGAATGCATTATTAGTGGACTATTCAAACTATTGAGCCACTCTCCTTCACCCTTTTGCTTTCTCTCTTTTTCCCCTGCTTTTCCCCCCAAGAGAAAAACCACTTTTAGAATCTGATTCTGCCACCATTTTCTAACACTGCTTATATATATACACACGTACATATATATATATATATATATATATATACATATACATATACATATACATATTTTGGTGAATTTAAACGACAACATTAACTATTTAAAAAAATACGAGAACAATCATTAATATTAAAAATCATACATGACTCATGCGACTTTGTCTCACAGCCAATATCGTCCGCATCCAAATTTTTGTCGTTAATGTAAAATCACATGTGATTAATGATTTGTCATTCTCGTGTCTTTTTAAATAGTTATCGTTTTCGTTTGAACCTTCCCTCTCTCTCTCTATATATATAGGGTTGGATTTGTGTGTGAAGTTGAGTTTCGTGTGAGTAGTAGTTATCAGTCGTTGAATGATAAATAAATGTGATGTGATGTATCGAGATACACCAAATCAATTCAATTCTATGCTGAATTTTATGAAAGAACATTTGATTAAAAATAATCATCAGTTCAAATCTTTCTTAAGTTAACCTCAACTTCTAACACAATCATTTGGGTAATATATATATATATATATATATATATATATATATATATATAGACTTTAGATCATGTGAGATCAACCTATTTTCGTGAGATCGTGAGACCAAAAAATTAATACTAAACTTTCACAGCAAAACACTGTGAATGTACTGTGATGGTAAACCTTCACAGTGTTTTTGCTGTAAAGGTTTGTTGTTTTTCTTACCTTCACAATGAATCATTATGAAGGTTTAGTGTTAATTTCTTGGTCTCACGGTCTCACGAAAACAGGTTGGTCTCATGTGAACCCAACTCTCTCTCTCTCTATATTTTTTTTTAATTTTTTTTTTGACAAATTTATGCAACAAATGCAGCCTAAATTTTCTCTCTCCATTGAAAGTATTTTATTGCTACGTTATTTAATTACAAAATCCAACTGGGTCCTCACCCTTTTTATAGATCACTCTCTGAAAGTTCTCAGATTCTGGAAGAACAAATGGGCAGAGCAGCTCGGTGGTTGAAGGCCTTGTTCGGTACCAGAAAACCAAAAGATTCCGGTCACCGTCAAAATAGCAACAATCCCTCATGCGTCGGCCGTTCACGAACAGATCCCACCATTTCTCCTCCAACCTACAACACCCACTCCGATGAGGAATTACAGAACAGACATGCAATTGCAGTTGCTGCTGCCACTGCCGCCGCCGCTGACGCTGCCGTTGCAGCCGCACAAGCAGCCGTCGCCGTCGTTAAACTCACTAGTCTGGGCGTTTCCGGCGGTGGTGGTCGGGAAACTTCAGCCGCCATCAAAATTCAATCGCAGTTTCGTGGATACTTGGTAAACACAACCTTAATTTCGTTATTACCCATCATGTCAAAATTTAGTCCCAAGAAATATGCTACGCTTAGTTATTTTAATCCAATTATGTTTAGTGATCGGAGACATGAACACCGTACGAATTTTGTACGGTGTCCATATTCTCCGGTTGTCTCTTTCTGTTTTTTTTAATGTTAAATTACGGAATTGGGTCTTTGTGTAATGAATGAAAATGAAACAGTCAAGAAAAGCATTGAGGGCATTAAAGGGATTGGTGAAGCTTCAAGCATTGGTTCGAGGATATCTAGTCAGAAAACAAGCAGCTGCTACCTTGCGCAGCATGGAGGCTTTGGTGCGTGCGCAGTCTAGCATTTTTGCGCACAAGCTTTATGCCATGAACAAGCTTCAAGATTCAAAAGTAACCATCTAATTCAAAACCTTTCTACAAGTACAAACATGTTTATTGTGACATTTGGTATGTGTTATCATTGTAAATTACTAAACTACCCATGTCAAAATTATAACTTTTAAAACCGTCCCACACTTTTTTAGACTGCCTACATTACTGTCATCCATCCGATAGGTCATGTTCAGTTTAAGTCTGTATACCAAACGCACCCTTTAGTCGTCTGCCTACATTACTCTCATCCATCCTGTCATGTTCAGTTAAGTCTGCATACCAAACGCACCCTGAAGTCTATATCCACTTCTCTAAGACCATTTCCAATGAGGTCACTAAATCTTACACTAAACACTAAATTTGGTGTAAATGACTCTATTCACATCTCCAATGTGGTCTCTATTTTCCACACTAAAGTTAGTGTAATGAATAGTATTACACTATATTTGGTGTAACACTATTCATTTACACTATTTTTTACATCACTTTTAAAAAATAGTGTTACCCATTCGAGAAGATTTACTGTTAACACTAAAATTTACACTACTTTTGAAATTTGGTGTAAAATATAGTGTGACCCATTGGAAACTGAATTTATTGGTAACTACTAAACTTTAAACTTTTCCACAAATTTTTCATCTGCCTATATTACTCTAGTCCATCTAGTAATGTCTGGTTACTGTCTATACAACAAACGCACCCTAAAGTTTGTCTACATCTTACGCTTCTCATACCATACTCCACGTAGAGTTCATTGGTTTGGTTTGATTTTATGGTTTATAAGTTTTAATTAATTTAATTTTGTTAAAGAATTATTGAAGAATATTTTGAATTCAATTGGTTATTTATTGCAGGAGAGATTTGAAGAAACAAGGAGTGACTACACATCTATTATTCATAGCAGAAGGCTTTCAGCTTCTTTTGAACCTTCAGTGAATGAAGAAAGCCCAAAAATTGTGGAGATGGACCCAGGAAGGCCCAAATTGAGATCAAGAAGGACCGACACATGGGCTTGGACACCTGGCTATAATATTGATAACCCGTATGCCCAAACCCTCTCTTCGCCTCACCGCCACCGGTCCCCAGCTCGTTTGCCCATGCCCAGCTCTCAAAACCACGAGTTCGAGTGGGCCCTACATGTGGGCTCTAATCGATTTCGGCCAGTCTCTCCTTCCAAGAGCATTTGTACGGATGGGTCATCGAGTAACCGCAGCTACATGGCGAACACCAAGTCATTCAATGCTAAGTTAAGATCTCAAAGTGCACCAAAACAAAGGCCTGAGTTCGGAGTTTGGCACAAGAAGAAGGTGCCACTTAATGAGATGATGGAATCAAGAAATAGTGTAAGTTGTGGGGTGAAAATGCAAAGGTCAAGCTCACAAGCACAAGAAGCCACTAGTTTCAAGAATGCAATTATGGGTAGGATTGGTGGGTCTTCAGAGATTCAATGGTGATTAAAGAAGTTTGAAAGATTTAGTTTTGATGGTATTTGGATTCTTTTAATTGCAAATTGTGCATAAGAATCATAACCAAGATCAAATATTGTGATTTCAAGATTTGGGTTGGGGCTTGTTAAAGAATATTTATGATATGAGTAGTTTATTGTTGAACCACATAATAATAGATTAGTTACTAATATTATGGCTAATTTGGATCAATATCAAAGGATGTTTTACTTTAAGCTATGTTTTTTCCTTGTTGTTTGTTAAAATTTGCGATTTTCGTTTCCGTGGTTTGTAATTTATTGTTATTTTCGTATTTATAAATTATAATTTAATGTTGTTTCGGTCCTTGTGGGTTACAAATTTTTTACTGTTTTGGTCCCTTATACTTAAATGAAGGAATTAGTCCAGGGACAAAAATAACAATAAATTACAAATATTATGAATAAAAACCGCAATTTCAGGCGAAAATGGAGATTATTAGCAATCACCGGCATGACAATCTTAATTTAGGGGCTGTTTGTTTGTCTCTTAATGATGCTATTAAGAGCTACTTGATAACGCCACTTTTTGGCGTTATTTTCGGTTCTCAAACCAATGAGATTGGCTTGTATTCAAGTAAAAAGGCGTGTATTTTACGGTTTATCTAGTGGAATGTGCAGGTATTCTAAAAGGCGGTAATCCTCGAGAAAAGAAGCTAAAAAGAGTCCAAAAGAGAGCCAAAACGAAGCCCACCGGAAACCCGACATCCTAGCCCAAAACCGCGGCGCACTGTTCCCAAACCGCGGTGTGCAGTTTTCCCAAACCGCGGCGCGCGGTTTGCAAACCGGGGCACAAACCGCGGCACGCAGAAATAAAAGTCGTTTTTTGTAGATTTTAGGTCATTATTCGCGCAACTTTTCGAGGACGGCCAGAGCAGTTTAGGGGGCGATTTCTGGAGATTTTTCGGGGTCTTTGGAGGCACGATAGAGGTTCAAACGAGGAGCGATTCATCACGCGAAGTAGATACGAGCACGATAGAAGGGAGTCATCACATTCATCACGATTTCATCTTTTTCGTTTATCATGTTTACATACTCGTTTTCATCCTTTTCTATTGTGTTTGAATCCACCACCGGCATGAACTAACCTGTTCATGTTGGGGGTTGGAATGATTTTGGTTTGTAAGCATGTGAATAATTGACTTGACACTTTATCAGTTTTTCCTCATTAATGAAGCATGTGATTTTGTGTTTAATGCTTTTGAGAGTCTAGCTAGCTTTCAATTGTTTTGTTATTTTCAGTTGAGTTCGAGAGAATTAACTGTTAAATAGAACTAGGAATTGCATGCCTAAAACGATAAATCGGTGATAGAGATATATCGAGTAAGTCTTAGTCCCAATTGAACCGTTAGTTGGAAATAAAACCTAGCCGTTCAACATAAATCTTGTGCTTAATGTATTTTGAAATCCATAGGTTGAGATCGAAAGATAAAACCTGTCCTTTTTGAAATAAAACCCGTGTTGCTCAAAAGAGAACAACGGTGATCTTAAAAGATTTGGGAATCATTAGATGGATTAACTGGTAATTGTTTCGAGTCAAGTGTTTGCATGTGTAAAACCTTAGGATTTCCAACCCTCAACTATTTTCTCTATTGAATTTTCCTCAAGCTGTCTATTGTTCCGTTTGCGATTTCTTTAGTTATTGCACTTAATTAGTTTATAAACCAACCATCTCTCAATATCGACAGTTCAGTTAATAGAGCTTATAGTAATTGTGATACTTAGTTCCTAGTTCCCGTGGATTCGATACTCGTACTTACCGTACGTTATTACTTGATTTCGACACCGTACACTTGCGGTTAGATTTAGGAGGGGTGATACCCGCCCTATCAAGTTTTTGGCGCCATTGCCGGGGAACTAGTTGCAACTAATAGCACTACCATCTATAAGCATTATTAGATTGGACATTTTTTTTATTTCATACCTTTAATTTCTGAATTGCTAAGTCTGTTCGTTTTCTTCTCAGGTACTCATGGGCGACGAAGCGAGACGCCCTATGTGGTCGTTCGCCGATCCGAACGTGGCGGTGGCAAGCATAGGAATTCAAGCACCAACCACCGCTGCGAATTACTTCGAAATCAAGCCGAGTACCATCGTAATGGTACAACAGAATCAGTTCGGGGGAGCACCAACTGAAGACCCCCACGCGCATCTACGAGCCTTCGAACGGATATGCAACACGTTCAAGATCAACGGGATGGAAGAGAACGCGATTAAGCTAAGACTCTTCAGTTTTTCCCTAAAGGGTAGAGCTGAAATCTGGATAGAGGGCCTTCCATCAGATCTCATCACCACTTGGGCACAACTGAAGGCAGCGTTCCTCCAGAAATTCTTCCCACCGGGAAGAACCGCGCAATTGATGGCCGACATCACGCACTTCGCGCAATGGGACCAAGAGACGTTATATGAAGCTTGGGAGCGCTATAAGGGCATGTTGAAGAAGTGTCCACATCACGGTCTTCATGGGTGGGTCATAATCCAAACGTTCTTTGGAGGCCTTCGCCCGCAATTCAAGAATGATATTACGGCTGCAGCGGGGGGAGCACTCATGAACAAGACCTATGAAGAAGCGGTCGAGCTGATCGAGAACCTTGCCGAACATAGCTACTCCACTCCACGATCGTCCATCGCACGAGTAGCGAATGTTCAAGAGTCAGATGAACTTAAAGAGATAAAAGCTCAACTAGCTTTTATCACGGACCGTATGAAGGGAATCAATCTAGGGGAACCTGAACAGGTTCAATTTATGCAAAACCGCAACCATCAGCCGCGAAACGACCCTTTCTCCAACACTTATAACGAGGGGTGGAAAAAGCATCCCAATCTTTCATGGAATCAGTCGGGTCAACAACCAGGTAATTTCTCTAACTCGTTAAACTCTTCCAATACTAATATTGCTTACCGTCCTTCAGGTTTTAACCAAAGGAGCGAGGGACCATCCGGGGAGAAGAAACCGGGATTGGAAGATATGCTCATGAAGTTCATGACAAAAATGGACAGCACGGTCGGAGAGCTGGCAAACACGGTGAACACGGTAAAAGCCACAACTGATCAGAATACGGCTGCAATCAAGATTCTCGAGAGGCAAGTGGGGCAGATTTCCGAGGCCCTACAAACCCGACCATCCGGTAGTTTCCCGAGTATGGCTGAAAAGAGGAATCAAGAACATTGCAATGCCATCTATCTGAGAGATGGCAAGGAGCTGAATGAGGAGCCAGCAAAGGAAGCCGAGAATGATGTGGAGATCATTGATATGGATGCATTAGAGGCTGACGAGGAGCGTAAGAGGGAAGAGAAAGAGATCGAGAGCAAAGTAAAGGAGCAAGAGCCACCACCGGTCAAGCCGGAAATTCCGATAGTGCCTTATCCGAGCAGATTGAAAGCAAACAAGGATGATGTTCATTTTTCTAAATTTCTTGATGTTTTTAAAAAGTTAACTATTAACATCCCTTTTGCAGATGCATTGGCACAAATGCCTTCATACATGAGGTTCATGAAGGAAATTTTATCCAAAAAGAGGGCAATCGATCATCAGGCCACCGTTGCACTCACTGAAGAGTGCAGCGCGATTTTCCAGAATAAGCTGCCCCAGAAGCTTAAAGATCCAGGGAGTTTCTCTATCCCTATTCAAATTGGGGATCTTTCTTTTAATAAAGTTTTATGTGATTTAGGGGCGAGTATCAATTTAATGCCTCTGTCTATTTTCAGGAAACTTGGATTGGGCGAGGTGAGTCCCACATTCATGACACTTAAGCTGGCTGATCGATCGATAAGGTACCCGTATGGAGTGGTCGAGGACGTGCTCATCAAAGTAGGTAAGTTCTATTTTCTCGTCGACTTCGTAGTCATAGATATAGACGAAGACGAAGAGGTTCCGTTAATTCTGGGGAGATCCTTCCTGGCTACGAGCCGAGCTTTGATTGACATGGAAGAAGGCGAGATAACCTTCCGAGTCGGCGGCCAAAGCGAAATCTTCAAGATGTTCGAGAAGGTAAGAGTTGGAAGAGATGAAGGATCTGAAGCTGGTCATGGAGGGCCAAAAGTAAGAGAATCCGCGAAGAATCGCAGGTGTGGGCGATCCAACTCCGCGGATACTGAGCCAAGCTGAAACCACATAGTCGTGCCACGACTTTAAATGCGGCGCTGGGTGGGAGGCAACACACCAAGGTTTGTTTTCCTTTATTATTTGCTTATTTTGAGTGTGTTTCTTATTCCCGAAAAACCATAAAAAATCGAAAAATCGAAAAAAGCGAAAAACAAACAGGGACATACGCGACTTGACACGCGGTTTGCAAACCGCGCAGCAAGCCGCGGGGCACTCTGTTGGTTTTCTGAGACAGAGAGTTACGCGGTTTGCCACGCGACTTGCAAGTCGCGGGCTAAACCGCGGGAGTCCCCTGTTGGCTCTCGTTCGTTTTTCGTGCAAATTTTTATTCCTTTCTTGCTTTGTGTGTTTCATATTCCTGCATTCTGTCTTTTGCTTTGATATCTTTTGTTTTGCATGCTCTCTCCATCTTCTCTAAGTGCTCGAATCTGTCGAAAAAATCCTCCTTCGTCCGGGCAAACAGGTACGCTCTCAACTTTGTCTGTTTAACGAGTGGTGTACGATGTATGGTCTTTATTAGTTAAGCGAGATGCCACAAACCTAAGTTTCACTTAGGTTTGGGGTGCCTCAATTTTTATCATCTACACACTCAACTTTTTTTTACCCTGTGCAAACCTCGGTTTTACCGAGGTTTGGGTTGGCTTTTATTGGCAAACCTAGGCCACGGCCTAGGTTTGGGGTGCCCATTTTAGAAATTTTGGGTTTTCTTTTGCTTGCTATGTAATGCCTTACCCGTCCTTTTGATAACTGTAATAATTGCACAATGATTCGAGTCGCATCACCTACGACTTTACTTGCACATTGGGGACAATGTGTGGGTAAGGTTTGGGGTTGCCCAATCGGGCCCAAGTTATGCACGTAGAATTCCTACACTTCTGAGTGTCGAGATCAAAGTAGCTAAAAATTTTGTTTTGAATGATTGAGACCGACCATTGTGGGAAGAATCTTGTGATAGTGACGTGACCGTTAGGGAAGGACCAGGAAAGGATATGACTAGGGACATTAGTGGAGACCACCCGATAGTGAGCTTTGAGCCTTAAAAGACGTTTTTCTTTGCGAGGGATTCATACACGAAATTCTTATACACTTTTTCGAATTCCTTGTCGTGAATGTAGAATGATCTCGCTACATTGTTGTATTGAGTAGCAAAGACGAACATCGGGATATTAGGTAAGGGTATAGTAGACCAAATCGTGTGGACCTTAAGACATGATTCCAGGCATTATGTGTTTGTTTTAACCTGTTTTAGCTATCATTTCCCTTTTTACCCTTTTATGTGTATCTCTAGCCCCTTTGCAGCCAAACACTCACCTTTTCGTTTCTAAACCCATCATTACACCCTCAGCCATGATCCTTAGCCAACCCTATCCGAAAGTGTGTCAATCGGAAGCAGTAATGAACTTAGAGAGATAGAGCGGAAAAGAAAGAAATCAGACCAGTCAAGAAAGAGAAAAGAGGGCCAATGTTGCCCCAATCAATAAAGAGGACCAATGAAGTCCCAAAAAAAACAAAAAGTAAATAAATACCGTTAGTTAGATAGTCTCTAGTAGAGCTACATAATAAGTGAGTCAAAGCGATTCCAATAGTGACGAAAAAGGACCAACTGAGCAAATGTGAAGCAACGAGAAGTTCGGAATTGCCAATGATTGACACGCCGAGGATTTTTTGATCCTTTATACCCTTCGTCTCTTAACCTTAACCTTAGCCCCGTTACAACCCGTGTAAAGACCTGGATGATCTTTTGAGAGATGTGATTACGGTATACGACCACCCTCATCGATATTCCCTGTCTTGCTACTTGACTCCTTCTGAGATCAAATTTTTGGACAATTGTGCGTCTTTCCTTAGAGTTGTCATGTAATAATTTGAGTATTCTTGTACATAACCTCCTTAAACATGACAACACGAGCGATAACCTAGGTTCGAGTGCAAAGAGAGTATCCCGTGAGGTAGGGTCGAGGCGAAATGTTTTCCCTAGTATGTTTGGACCTAGTCTAACCCGAACGTAATCGGAACAGTCACGAGTTCAACTCCCAATGGAAGGTCATAGGTCAAACAAAATAAGGATGAGGCGAGAGTGAGATAGATATTCACGGGTATGGGAAATCACCGATGCATCACTTGGTACCGATTGGGAATTGTGCAGTTATTCTTATTTCACAGATATATGCTTTTATATGTTTTTATCGCTAATTTGCTTGGGGACAAGCAACACTCGGTTTGGGGTTGTTGATAACGCCACTTTTTGGCGTTATTTTCGGTTCTCAAACCAATGAGATTGGCTTGTGTTCAAGTAAAAAGGCGTGTATTTTACGGTTTATCGAGTGGAATGTGCAGGTATTCTAAAAGGCGGTAATCCTCGAGAAAAGAAGCTAAAAAGAGTCCAAAAGAGAGCCAAAACGAAGCCCACCGGAAACCCGACATCCTAGCCCAAAACCGCGGCGCACTGTTCCCAAACCGCGGCGTGCAGTTTTCCCAAACCGCGGCACACACTGTTCCACGCCGCCGCGCGGTTTGCAAACCGCGGCACAAACCGCGGCACGCAGAAATAAAAGTCGTTTTTTGTAGATTTTAGGTCATTATTCGCGCAACTTTTCGAGGACGGCCAGAGCAGTTTAGGGGGCGATTTCTGGAGATTTTTCGGGGTCTTTGGAGGCACGATAGAGGTTCAAACGAGGAGCGATTCATCACGCGAAGTAGATACGAGCACGATAGAAGGGAGTCATCACATTCATCACGATTTCATCTTTTTCGTTTATCATGTTTACATACTCGTTTTCACCCTTTTCTATTGTGTTTGAATCCACCACCGGCATGAACTAACCTGTTCATGTTGGGGGTTGGAATGATTTTGGTTTGTAAGCATGTGAATAATTGACTTGACACTTTATCAGTTTTTCCTCATTAATGAAGCATGTGATTTTGTGTTTAATGCTTTTGAGAGTCTAGCTAGCTTTCAATTGTTTTGTTATTTTCAGTTGAGTTTGAGAGAATTAACTGTTAAATAGAACTAGGAATTGCATGCCTAAAACGATAAATCGGTGATAGAGATATATCGAGTAAGTCTTAGTCCCAATTGAACCGTTAGTTGGAAATAAAACCTAGCCGTTCAACATAAATCTTGTGCTTAATGTATTTTGAAATCCATAGGTTGAGATCGAAAGATAAAACCTGTCCTTTTTGAAATAAAACCCGTGTTGCTCAAAAGAGAACAACGGTGATCTTAAAAGATTTGGGAATCATTAGATGGATTAACTGGTAATTGTTTCGAGTCAAGTGTTTGCATGTGTAAAACCTTAGGATTTCCAACCCTCAACTATTTTCTCTATTGAATTTTCCTCAAGCTGTCTATTGTTCCGTTTGCGATTTCTTTAGTTATTGCACTTAATTAGTTTATAAACCAACCATCTCTCAATATCGACAGTTCAGTTAATAGAGCTTATAGTAATTGTGATACTTAGTTCCTAGTTCCCATGGATTCGATACTCGTACTTACCGTACGTTATTACTTGATTTCGACACCGTACACTTGCGGTTAGATTTAGGAGGGGTGATAACCGCCCTATCACTACTCTCTTAATTTAATGTCTGACATCTCTCTCTCTCCTTCCTCGCCTCCCGCTGCTATGTTGCTAAAGAAAACCCTAGACTATGAAAATCAAACCCATCAAAATTTTCTAATTCAAAATCATACATATAAAAGTGTTCTACAAAATCTCAACTCAGGATTGCAATTTCTGAATCTATAACTCCTAAAATTCCTCCTACCAAGTAAAAACCACAAGAGAAAATGATGGAGGGAAATGGTAGATTGGAAACTGGTGCTAACGCCTTAACGGAGAAAAAACAATCAAGGCCACAAAAAGAAAATGATGAAAAGATATGAAATCAAATTAGTAGCAAAAATGGTTTGTATTTGGGTATTTTGATTTTAATATATTATTGTTTATCATTGATTGAATAAATTTATCATTAATTTTTCTTGTTTGGTTGATCAATTTCATTTGAAACTTTAAGAAAAATATGGATTTATTGAAAAACAACAAAATAACTTACTAGGTTAAAATGGTAATTTTATGCGTGCATTCAGAATACTTACCAAACAACTTATTGTCCTTCGACACTAAATCATACAGAGCCTCTTAATCATTCTAACCACTTAATCATTTTGTACCAAATCATTAGTAATTGCCAAACAACCCCTTACTCTTTACTTTTAGAGCTAATTACTGTTTTGGTCCCTGTGGTTTGTCAAGAAATACGAAATTGGTCCCTAAACTTCATTTATTACTGTTTTGATCCCTGTGGTATGCACTTTGTTATGAAATTGGTCCCTCATAAGGACCATTTTCGTAACTTTCTGCATAAGAATTTATTACGGTTTTGGTCCCTCATAAGGACCAATTTCGTAACAAAATGCATACCACAGGGACCAAAACAGTAATAAATGAAGTTTAGGGACTAATTTTGTATTTTTTGACAAACCACAGGGACCAAAACAGTAATTAACTCTTACTTTTACTATTACCAAAAAGAAAAATCTCTCTTTCTGTTTCACCAATCATATAAAGTCATACAATTAATTTATTGAGTAAATTATGGTTTTGGTCCCTGTGGTTTGTCTAAAAATACGGAATTGGTCCCTAAACTTCATTTATTACAGTTTTGGTCCCTATGGTATGCACTTTGTTACGAAATTGGTCCCTCATAAGGACCATTTTCGTAAATTTTTGCATAAGAATTTATTACGGTTTTGGTCCATCATAAGGACCAATTTCGTAACAAAGTGCATACCACAGGGACCAAAACTGTAATAAATGAAGTTTAGGGACCAATTCCGTATTTTTTGACAAACCACAGGGACCAAAACCCTAATTAACTCTAATTTATTTGATACAAATTTGTTATTCTCAATATATTGATATGTATTTATGTTATTGATGGACATTAACTTTATATGAAAAATTAGAGTGAATTGCATTTTTGGTCCCTATGGTTATAGTATTTCTTTGAAAGAGGGACCTAAACTTCAATATCTCAAGAAGTGGTCCCTCAGTTTCCAATTTTGCTCCAAAATTAGGACCCCAACACTAACTTCGTCTAAATGCTCCGTTAGTGCCAGGGGTAGTTTCGTCCATCCCCTTTCACGTGACCTACACCACCGCCGGCGACCACCTTCGTCCGCTTGCACAGCGCCCTCTATCTAGTTCTCTCCCATTCTCGTTCCTTCCCTCTCTCTCGCTACTTTGCCCTAGTCGACACCTGCACTCACACACACACCCACGACCATGCCCTAATCAACTTCAGCCACCATCGTCGGCGACCTGCACAGCGCCACCAGCGGCGCCCTAATCTCTCTCTCTCTCTGTCGCTATTTCACACAGACCTGCACTCACGCCCCACCACTTTCGATTTCACAATCGATTGATTGCAACAGCCTATCCCATCGATTTCAGACCTGCACATCTCCAGTTGATTCCGAGAAGAAATTGGGGGGATTCAAGCAAAATCGACCCGTGGATTTGGTGATTGCGCATGTGATTTTAGAAATTAATTTGAGTCATAAACTGAATGATTGCATTTTTGGAAGCTTTCTTAATTGAAGAGTATTATTTACAGCTATGCATTTCAGCATTTGCCTTTGAAGCTTTGAAGCTTGGTTGGACTACTTTCTTTCACTTCACTCCCTCACAAATCTCCAAGTTTTCGTTTATTAATTAATCAATTAATTAATTCTTTAATAAAACCCACCACCACCACCATCATCATCAATTCATCATCATCGTCGTCGACGTCCCAGTTCAATTCAAGCACAAAGATTTAGATACTTGGAACTCAAGTGGGTGAGTTGAAAGAAAAGAGAAGATCACAGAGTTCAAAGCATAAAGTCGATTCCTTTTCCGTAAGATTTATCCACAAATTTCCATTGTTTCTTTCACTTTTCTCTCTATCTTTCATATTCGTAAGCACACACACACACACGCACACCAAGTGTTTGATATATATTTGCATCTAGTTTGGATCATTCTGGTGCGAGTAATTCGGGTAAAACTTGAGTCAATGGTGTATGGGCGAAACTACCCCTGGCACTAACGGAGCATTTAGACGGAGTTAGTGTTGGGGTCCTGATTTTGGAGCAAATACCAAAACTGAGGGGCCACTTCTTGAGATACTGAAGTTTAGGTCCCTCTTTCAAAGAAATCAGATAACCACAGGGACCAAAAATGCAATTCACTCTGAAAAATTATGACAACATTTTTTATGGATTTTTATTCACACTTATAGAAAGTTAAAAATATTTGGTTAAATGAATTTAAACAAGTTTTCAATTAAAACATATTTTTGTAAATCTTTTATCAACCATATAATTTTTAAATGACTTGTCCTCTGCTTAAAACAAATTGCTTTCCTGAAATCTTGAAAAAACATTAGTGATATTAATCTGTAAAGATTGCGAGTTTAAATCCCTTCTTGGATGGAAATTTGCAAATAACGTTGTAATTTTTTATGAAACGAGACAAGTATAATATATATATATATATATATATATACCCAATAAAAAGAACCTAAATTGGTCCAAATGAAAAGATTACAATCCTCAAGTAGATATATTGAGAAGAAAAAGGACCCTTTAGTGGGTAGCCACAATTTGTACCAAAGACTAAAACCATTGAACTTAATTAGCCATTAAAGAACCCAATTTTCCTAGTGTGGAAAATATAGAACCCTTGTTGTTCTTGGCTATGGTGGCTTTTGGACTCAAACTTTGACTTTGAACACCTCCATAACTGCTTCTCATGGATCTTCTTGATCTACAAGAATACTTGGTCCCTTTCTTTGCAAGATCTTCAATGCTTTTCACACTTGTTAGTGATGCAAATGATTCAGATTTCCCTTGGTAAAACTTTGATATACCCCTTCTGCAAAAGATAATAGTACAAAATGGTTAGAACTTGTTGTACCATGTGCACCAAGGGTTGTACCATGTCTTTGGACCATAAAGATTGATCTTTCTTGATACCCAATTTATAGAACTAAAAAAAAGATCGATCTTTTCTTGATACCTAATTCATAAAACTCAAAAAGATCGATCTTCTCATGATACCCAATTCATAAAATTGAAAAAAATCGATCTTTTCTTGATATCCAAGTCATAAAACTCAAACAAGATCGATTTTTTCTTGATACCCAAGTCATAATATTCAAAAAAGATTGGAGTTACTCACTTGATAGGTAATTCTGCCATGAGCTCGGATAGTTCGAACAAAGGACCATATGATGACGATGAAGAAGACGAAGATGCATCTTCTGTCGTTTCCGATGAAGAAGACGACTCATCTAAATCCGATTCATTAATGTCGTACCTGCAAACATCATCTTTAGTTTCCATTAAAACCCATTGAACTCGATTTTTATCATCCTCCTTTAATCCCATTTCTTGACATATTTGCCCTTTCTCAACCTCGCCCATCTTAAGTGCCATATGATCAAATCTTGATAAGAAAGAAATAAATTTTCAAGAAAGAGTGTGAAGCATGGGAATGATCTTGGAAATGGCATGAGTTTGAGGGAACATATATTAAAGATATATATATATATATATATATATATACACACACATATATATATAAAGGATATTTGGTGTAGATAAGGAATAAACTTCTTTATGGACATGACTTTTATCACTATTAAAACAAACCCATAACAATATACAATCTTTTTAGCATAAAGTACAAGTTAGTATAAATTATTTTAGATAGACACATATACACATATGAAAATTAAATTATAAAGTAAACAACCCCCGTCAAAAATAACACTTTTCATCCCTGAGTTTCGAAATTACAAGACTGCCATCATAATTTGTAGAAACATTTTGGTTTGATTCCTTCCTTCAACGTCTGTTAAAAAATCCGTTAAATAAGAGATATTTTTGGAAATTTTATCAATTTCTTGTCTTCTATCTAAACAAAATCGATTTTTTTATTTTTGTGCTTGTGGTTTTTTATTGGATAAAAGACAAAAGAATCGATAAAATGACGAAAATGTACTTCTTTTAACATAAATTTTTAATGATCGTTTGATGAAGAAGGCAAATCCGAACATTTTATATAGTTCATGATGGTTATTTTGTAATTTTAAATTGGAAGGGCAAAAGGAGTTATTTTTTACAAACTACATAGACCAAATTTGTAGTTTACTCTAAATTATATATCAGAGTATTAAATTGAATTAATATAAAATAATTAAAAAAAGGCCAAAAGGACATTGGCGGGGTCCATGTTGGTTTTGGTTTCATCCTACCCATCATTCCCTTCTTGTATGGTTCAAAAAAATTCACTAAGAACTAGGAACAGGATAAGAAGACATCCATATCCATATCTAGTCATCAATCAAACCTTCCACTTTGGTGCCTTTCAAATGCACCCCTTTTTGACCCCACATATTACCCTTTTTTTTCTTCTGGGAAATTGACTCAAATAGCCAAAGAGACAAAGAGTGTTGACAAAATAGCCAAAAACTCTCACTGTTTACAAAAATAGCCAAATGGTCCTCACTCGCAATTGCGGACCTGGTCCGCACTTGCAATTGCGGATGCGGAGCGGTGGAGGACCGGATGAAAGGTTGACACGTGTATCCCATCTCCACTTGGCTCGAGGGGATATAGCTCAGTTGGTAGAGCTCCGCTCTTGCAATTGGGTCGTTGCGATTACGGGTTGGATGAACGTAGAGGAGGTAGGATGGGCAGTTGGTCAGATCTAATATGGATTCTTTTTCTTCTTTGTATCATAATTCAATCAACTGAGCTTATTCTAAGTTGTAACTTCAATCAAATAAGAATAGTTTCTTTTGTTGGTAGACTATTCCAGTAAGATGGAATCGAGAAGCAGTTAACCAAGTGCGGTCCGCACCGGGTCGGGTCGAATCGAGTGCGGACCAACCCGTTTCAGTGTCTTTTTTTGTCTCGTAGTGATCCCATTGCGGTCCGCGCTCACCGGGTCGGGTCAAAGTGCGGACCCTTTGGCTATTTTGGTAAATCGGAAGAGATTTTGGCTATTTTGTGAAGATGGTTTTTGGCTTTAGCTATTTGAGTCAATTTCCTTCTTTTTTCAAATCTCAATTGCATCATCCAAGTATATATATATAGGGGTGGTATCGGGTACAAACCAACTAGTTTGTACAAACTCAATCTACCTTCATGAATTTGCAATTTTTTTAATTTGGCTTCATGAATATATAATTTGAAGGATACTCTTTAGACTTTATATGTTAAATTGTTTTTTATTAGATATTTTATCATGAATTGAAGTTAAAAGTTAATAATGTATCTGACATGATTGTAAAACATCAGAGTATTAATTTATATTATATTATAAAGTATTTAGATTTTGTTTTTAAGAACTTTCAGTTTTTTTTCAAAGATATAAATATAAAAAGCGTTACGTATAAACTAATAAAGTATATGATTTTTTCAAACCCGAAACTTTGGAAAAATAGTCTCTCAATCTTTAATATAGAAAAAATAAAGGAGAGTGTTAGAAAAAATCTCGAATTAAAAAAAATAATAAAAATTATATATCATACATGTTGAAGATGCTATAAAAAAATATAAAATATATATAAATTAAATACACGATAAACACCGATCTCTAATTTTATATTGGTTTCATCATTTATGTGCCAAAATATTTTTAAAAAATTTAAGAGTAAATTACAGAAATGGTCCCTCGACTATGCCTCGATTTCAGTGTTGATCCCTCCAAAACTGAAACTACACTTACAGTCCCTAAAACACAGTTTCAGATCCCAAAGTGGTCCCTCTCACTAACGCCGTCCATTTTTTTCCCGTTAGAGCTCACACGTGAGTGGAGGTGGTTGGTGATGGTGGTGGTGGGTGGAGGTTTGGGATGAAGGGGTGGTGATGGTGGTGGTGGGTGGAGGTTTGGGATGAAGGTGGTTGGTGATGGTGGTGGTGGGTGGAGGTTTGGGATGAAGGTGAGGATAAAGATGAAAGGGTAGAATGACCAAAATGCCCCTCACGTGAGGGGCACATGTGAGCTCTAACAGAAAAAAATGGACGACGTCAGTGAGAGGAGCCACTTTGGGATCCGAAACTGTGTTTTAGGGACTGTAAGTAGTGATGGCCAAAAACCGGGTTAGGGTCGGGTCGGGCCGAGACAAAAACCGGGTTCAAACAGTAACACCCAAAACCGGGTCGGGCCGGGCCGGGTTAACCCCGAAAATCCCTAACCCGTTTGCTGTTAGGAAAAACCGGTTTTATAAAAACCGGGCCGAGCCGGGCCCAAAACCGGTTCTGAGATCGGGCCGGCGTATTTTCGTATTTTTTTAAAAAAAAATTATTTGTATAATAATTAATTACTAAACTTTAAAAAGTAAAAAATTGGATTGGATCACTAAAATACACTTTAAAAATACGTTTTATTTATAATATATATCACTAAAATACACTTTTACGTTTTATAATTTATATATAATTTTAAGTTACAAACTTACAATACATAAATTCTAATAACCCGAAGGTCCTGCTCCCGAACTCCCACCTAGGGGTGTTCAAAAAAACCGTTGGACCGCTCAAACCGGTCGAACCAAGTCAAACCGGACCGTTTTTGGCGGTTTGAGCGGCTTGACGGTCCGGTTTGGTTTGAAAATTTGTCAAACCGGGCGGTCCGGTCCGGTCTGCGGTTTGAAGGTTTTTTTGGGCGGTTTGGACCAAACCGACCGCCATATATATATATATATATAATTGTTTTAATTTTTAATTTTTTATATATATTATTTAGAGATTTAGACATTTTCTTAAGGCCCAATTTTCTCATACACCCAAACCCAAATATTTCGAAAGCCCTAGTCATCTTCAACATCCAAAATCTAATAATATATTTAATTGTTAAACAGTTGAACCAATTCGGTGTAACAAATGTTAAGAATACGCAAAATTACAAATGACATAAAATTCAAAATACCAAGTTACCAACACACACATATATATATATATAACAACAATAATAATAATATCCCATTTTCTTTAGCTTTGAGAAGATTTAGGGGAAACATTATTAGTAGACTTTTTAGCAAGTTTAATGGAGATGTCTATTAACTTATGTACTTAAGAATATATGTTTATGTTTTAAAGCCCATAAAGGCCCAAACCGTCTAAACCGGTCGGACCAAATCGCCTAAACCGCGGTCCGGTTTGACCGATCTGGGTACTTGATGTCAAACCGCTCGGTTTGAGAATTTACCAAACCGCCACTTTTGGTTTAGTTTGTGGTTTGAGGGGTTAAGCCGCCCAAACCGGACCGCGAACACCCCTACTCCCACCCCCACCACCCCATCCCCATGGATTGTAATTGTATGGATTGTATGGAGCGTAGTATGGATTCTGATCTGGATTGTAGTCTTCAAGAGAATTGTACTTTTGCAGTCGTGCAATAGTCGTGCGATCATCAAGGCGGTCGGTGTCTGATTCTTCTTCGTCATCGTTGTAATGTGAGACGTCACCGACACTACTAGCATCAGAATTTTCGATTACGGTTCCCGGCGTACTTAGTTCTTCATCCGCTTCGTTTTCGACTAAGTTATCTTCCACACCGTCTAGATCATTCTCCAGGTTTGTTTGATGTTGAATTCGGTCTTCTCCATCCAAGTAATCCTTCAAACATATGCAGCACTCTACCGATTGCGGGGTTAATCTTGTCCGATGCTCCGATATGATCCTGACACTAAGAGAAAAAGCAGACTCCGAAGCTACGGTACTAGCTTGGATTGTTAGTATATCAAGGACAATAGTCGCCATAATCGGGAAACTCGGTTGTTTATTTTTCCACCATTCTAATAAATCTAGTGATTCAACATCTTCAACGATTGTGGAGGATGCCGTTATAAAATTAGTACGTATGTATTGATTGAATTCACCCAAATTATCCCCATCATATCTAAATTTTTTAGTAGATTCCATGGCAACCGATTGCATTAAAGTTGACATTAAGTCGGATCGGTTTCGGCCACGGCTACTAGAACCCAGTAAAAACATTTGAGTTGTAGGGGTTTGTTGGCTTCCTCCCCCATAATTAAGTCTATAAATCTCAAATAATTGATGAAATCATTATTAAATTGGTTTATGCGGTTCCTTGAAAAATAATTATTTGTAGACGAATCCAAACCAAACGAGAAACATATTGATTGTATTAAAACTTCGACACCCGTAACATTTAAATACGGGTTTAATGCCGCGGCACAAAGAAAAGTGAAGGGGATCTCTTTAAAATATTTTACCAATTTTGCTTTCATTGGTGCTAGCACGTCGTGAAAGTTGTAATCCGCTTCGTATTGAGCAATTTTACTTGCCAAAATATATATTTGATTTAAAAGTAAAGGGCTCGTTGGATAATAAATACCGGATAAGATATTTGTTGCAGTTTTGAAATCGACCAAAATATCGTGAAAGCCATAAATCATTTGCCAATCATCATCAGTTATCGTGTTTTCCGGGTAATGAACGTTATAAAATGCTTGAAGATATTGTTTTTGTCTTATTAAATTATCCATCATTTTCCAAGTCGAATTCCATCGAACCGCATATCGTGTGCCGGTCCCAAATCTTTAAAACCGACATCTTGGCAATATTGTCTATATGCGTTTTGCATTTTTTTTACCTTTTGTGAAAATTCGGCGTAACATAAGCCTAAACTTAGTTAAAGGCTCATTAAGGCGACCTAAGCCGTCTTGAACGGCTAAGTTTATTATGTGTGCGCAACAACGTGTATGAAATAATTTTCCCTCTAAAATAGGGGATAAAACCAAACCTAATTTTTCTACGCATGTCGTATTATTACTAGCATTATCAAACGAAATACTAATAACTTTATTTTTTAAATTATAATATTGAAGACATCTCATAATTATAGAAAAAACTGACGGTCACCCAAATGTGGCGAACCAAAGTGCTCAAACGTGATTACATGTTTGCATAATTGCCACGATCCCGGCACAATCCAATGTGCCGTTATGCATATATAAGATTGTGGCAATCCGAACGGTGCGCTCCATACATCACAAGTTAAAGAAACTTTGTTGGGTAAGTTTAAAAAGCCGTATTCCAAAGTTTTAAAGCATCACGCCGAAGAGTTTGACGACTTACCAACCCTTGTAGTGTGGTTGGAACCCTTGTTTGATCATGTTCGTAATGTGACGATTGTCGAAATGTCCGAACGGCAACCCCACTTGAATGATACATTTCATTTGCAATTGTCGGGCGATATCCTCATTATACGACCATACTTGATCGGAATTGTCAAGTATGGGTTGACTTGGATCGTCACCCGATTTCAACCTCTTGCATCTCTCCTCGAAGTGGCGCTTTAACGTGGTATTTGAGGCGGCTTGAAGGAAATCTCCACACCGTTTGCATTGCGCTTTTTTTGTACCGTCGGAAAACATCACCAAGTTGAAATGCTCCCAAACCGGTGCTTTTCGTCCATGCTCGGCAACAACGGTGTAATTTTGTTCGGCCATTTTTTTTAGAGTAGAGACTAGAGAACTAGAGATTTTATAGTAGAATTTGCGAGAAACGAATATAGCGAGAGCCGAGAAATGAGAATTGTATGCGTTTTTTTGCGTTTTTTACGTTTTGTAAGTTGGTGATATGATCCATAACACCCCCTAGTATTTATATGGGTTGGAGGGTGAAAAAACACCAAAAAACGGCTAAAATCCGGTCCAAACTATATAACCGTTATATAACGGCTATTTTTTTTGAAAAAATCGGTTTCGGGACGGGTCGGGCCGTGAACCGGTTTCGGGTCGGGCCGGAGAAAAGGCCAAAAACCCAATCCGGTCCTGGCTATCGAGCTGGAAACCGGTTTTTGACCGGGTCGAGTTCAGGTTGCCCGATCGGGTCGGGTCGGGTCGGGCCTAAATGGCCATCACTAACTGTAAGTGTAGTTTCAGCTTTGGAAGGATCAGCACTGAAATCGAGGCATAGTCGAGGGATGATTTCTTTAATTTACTCAAAATTTAATTAAACAATTTTAAATTATGTTGATAGAGAATTAACAACAATATGAACCACAAAATAAAATAATATAATTTGGTTAATAGGACTTGGTTTTTATGTGGATGTGAATTCATATGGTTTTAGTTGCCTTGTCACCATAATCCTTTATCATGTTTTGACTTTGATTTACGTTTTTGTTCTTTTTATTGTATTTTGAAAATAAAATATAATTTCAAATAAAAAAAGATGCCACATATCATCGTTTTACATATTTTCTACAATAATTAAATTAAAATATTTAGTGTCTAATTTTTTTAAATATTGACTAAACAACTATAGTTATTGTTCATTATTGATTGAAAGTATATGATGATTGAGATACTAGACTAAATAAAGTAGTGGTGGTAGATAGTTCAAAGGCAATGAAGGTGTAAACTAAACCAAAAATTGACAATTTTACTATTAAGAATATGTTATGTATTTATCATATGTTGTGCATTATCTATCAGCAATTGTTTTTAACATAGTGGTAAGCGTTTGGATCCTAATATGTATTCATTATTTTTTGAAAGGCAACATTTATTAAGCAAACAAAATATAGGCAACATTTAACGTATAGTCAAATACCTTCATTTTCATTTTCATTTTCAATTCCAATCCAATTATATTCCAATTCCCTTCATATACTTTATTTCATCCAAAAGCATTATGCAACCCCTTTACGTTCTTAATTGAGCCAACGATAAAGTTATCATGTAAATTTATTTGGGGACTATTATTGCAATTTCAAATGTTCAAAAACATAAATTATAAAATGTGTATAGTTAAGGGAGTATTTTTATGAATTGAAATTTTGATGTGAAATGGGACGGATGGAAATATGGAATAGGATAAGAAGGTTGACCACTGACTAGGTTTCATCTTATTTTGACCAACGTTTTTTAATTAAATTAAATTATGGGAAAGAACTATGGCATTTTGAATTATTAAAGTATCTAAACTATTTTTTTTAACGAAAAAAACATTAAACTTTCTCATTTTAAATGATTAAATTTTTAAACTATTATTTTGAATGGAAAAATCATTAAAACTTCTCGCTTTAAATGAAAAAAACTATTAAACTTTCTTATTTTGAATTATTTAGTGTTTGATCATTTTTTTAATAAATAAATCATTGAACTTTCGAAATTGGTTACGTGCATCATCTTTTTTTAACAAAAGAAAAAACTACATGTAACCGACTAGAATTTTTTTAAAGTAAAATAAAATCTAAATCGGTTTTACCGTTCCCAAACCCTACGTCCTTCAAACTCTTCGCAAACAACGATATCGCTCCCCGTCGTCCTATAGTTGTCCTTTCTCCATCTCATCTATCAAGATGTTGACCCCAGTGTTTGTGTGGGTTTGAATGACGTAGGGTTTGGGAACGGTAAATTTGTTTTAGCTTTTTTTTACTTTAAAACATTTGTAGTCGGTTATAGGCAATTTTTAAAAGTTCGGTGACTTATATTTTTAAGAAAAATGTTCAGGGACTTCATCATTCAAACTGAAAAAGTTTAATGGCCTGAAAACAAAGAGAAGATATGTACAAACGAGATATGCAACAACAAGAAGGAAAAATAGTTTTTCATTCCAAAAAATAGTTTAGAGACTTAATCATTTAAAATGAGAAAGTTTAATGGGTTTTTTGTTCAAAAAATTACTTTAGAGGCTTAATCATGCAAAATGGGATAGTTCCTTGGGTTTTTCTGAACTTTTCCCTAAATATTAATAAATTTGTTTATGGTGAGACCAATAAAAGATCGAAACTTTACAGTAGAATGTTGTTAAAGTATAAAAAATTGAAAAGATAAAATTATTTCATCAAACATTATACAATATTAAAAATAAAATAAAAGCTATTTCAAGGTAATTTGGTTACTAAAGAAGACGTATAACCCAAAAAACTCTATGTAGGTTGACACAAGCTGTCATTGAGCTCGGGCTCCTTCCTAAACCTCCGGTGTCCTTCCGGTCTGTCCTTTCCGTCAACCGACCCCCGTGGCTGGTTTTTCAGGTCCCCCCCACTTCTCTCGATGGCTTCCCCGAACAGTTCGTTACCAGATGAGGTCGAGGATCTCACCAAACTAGCCACCAACCTCCATGTCTCCTCCGGCGATGCTAACACGACCGTTGTCGACGACGCTACTGAAAGTATTTTAGCCCAGTCGGTCGAGGAACTCAAGCTAGATGCTTTCATCGAAACCTCGATGGTGGCGCGAGTGCTCTCCAAAAGAGGTTGTTCATGCTCTTTCTTGAAAAATATCTTCAATCGCATGTGGAAATTTAAGGAGAGCTGGAACATTAAACACCTCGGTGATGATGAGAAAAGTTCGTTCTTCGGCCTCTCCTTCAAGTCTGCAAAGGACCAAGAATGGGTTCTTCATCGCTTACCTTGGATTTTCAACGGTGGTTTCCTTCTCGGTTCTCCATGGCCGGAGTCCGGTAACTGGAAAGATGCAAAACTGGACTCCATCCCCCTCATGCTCTCCATCAACAATATTCCTCTCCGGCTCTACACTCGTAACAACCTCACCGCATGGGTTAAGGCAGCGGACCCAAAGGCCGAACTGAAGTGGAAAGGAAACAACCTAGACATGATTCGTGCATATACGGTCACGAGAGTTAACGTCCCGGTCGACTCTCGCCCTTGTGTGGGAATCTTTATCGACCACGATGGAAGGAAGAAATGGCTCCAATTCAAGTTCGAAAGGCTTCCCCTAATCTGTTACCGTTGCGGTCTATGGGGACACGAAAACGTTGGATGCACAAACAAACCGGTGGTGATACGAGATCCAGATGACCCAGACCGAAAACTTTGGCAATTGTATGGCCCATGGCTCTCGGGAAACAATGTAGGGGACTGTTTTACCCCTTTTTTTGCAAACAAGGAAGGGCAAATAATCGACCTGGAAGTGACAAAAAACGCCAACAACTTGGACGACAAATTGGAGGAGAGCAGTTCTGACAACCTCTCCGGCGTCAATCTCCGATCATCTCGAGCCTTAGAGACACATGCTACCGTTGGGAAAGAAGACAATCTCTCTCCTCACCTAGGGAGGGGGTCACATCCAAAAGAGGTATGCCTTACTACTCCTAGCCAACCTGAAAACCCTAATGCCAAAAAGCCTAGTCTGGAAGTTTCTAAAAGTATGCAAACCCCCTCTTACCCAACATACATCCTGACAAACACCAATTTTCCAGCTGAAAAGACTTTACCCTCTTGTACCACTGTTGACCTTACTACTCCTATGACACATGAAGACAAAACTACTACCCATACACACTCTCTCCTAATACCTAAACCCCAAGCAAACATCCCCATCAATAGTGACAACCCTACCCACGTGCCTGGTACTATCCGCGCCCCACATGCCCCTAGCTACCAAGAGCCCTCAACACTCTCTCTCTTCCACCACCCCCACGTTTAGCCTACCCACGGCTTGCATGCTTCCCACCATGCAAGACCCCCCATGCAACCTATACCAGCCTTCTGCCAATATGGTTACCAACAATCATGAGTCCCCAAAAAAACGCAGTGAAGAGTTCCCGAGCCGCAAACGAATCTCCATCAAGGATAAAGCGAGATCGACGAATGTCAAAAAAGTCAAGACCGAGATGAAGCCAAAGAATGAAACGCCAGAGGTTACGATAATCCCCCCCATCGCTGCAACAACGCTCCCCAAGGAACCAGAGGCGGGTCCGCTCCCACGGGCCTGCCTAGAAAAATGAAAATCATGGCGTGGAACTGCCGGGGTCTGGGCAACCCGCGTGCAGTTCCGGTCTTGAGGGACCTGCTTCGCTGTCACCGCCCCGACGTTATTTATCTTTTCGAAACTCTTGTTGCTCAATCTAGAATCGAGATTATCAAGGCTAGGCTGGGATTTGAAAACTATTTTGTTGTTGATTGTAATGGCCGCAGTGGCGGTATCTGTGTTTTATGGAATGGCAACTCAAATGTTTCGCTCTTGTCTTATTCGCAAAACTTTATAGATTTACACATTAACGACTTCAACCATGGGGCATGGAGAATTACCGGGTTCTACGGGTTCCCCGAGCGGGGAAGACGGAGAGACTCGTGGAACCTTCTCCGTACTTTGGCCACCCACTCCATCATCCCGTGGGTGGTTATCGGAGACTTTAATGACCTCACTTCCCAAAGCGAAAAAAAGGGCCTCCTTATTCACCCGGACTGGTGCATAAATGGTTTTCGGGAAGCACTCTCGGATTGCAACCTCTTTAACGTCCCCATGCACGGCTTTCCCTTTACGTGGAGCAGACACAAGGGCAAACATAATGAAATTTGGGAACGCCTTGACCGGGCGGTGGGATCACCATCCTGGTTTAACTCCTTCCCGGATGCTTGGGTAGAGAACCTGGTAAGCCCCATTTCGGACCACTCCCCTATTCTCCTCCACACTCATGGCGAAACCTTTCCGAGATTTAAGGGGTCCGGGCTCTTTCGGTTCGAGAACAAATGGTTTCACGAGACTGACCTGGACCCTCTTGTCACAAACACTTGGAATCTCGAGACCGCGCGGGACCTTCCAAACCGCCTCTCTTCGGTTGCTAGTAAACTACGAAAATGGGGATGTGACTTACATGCCTACCACTTGCAGGAGATCTCACTCTGTCGTCAAAAACTCGCCGCCCTCCGCGGCTGTAACTCTCCCGATGACGCTCTTGAGTTTGACGCTACTAGTAAAAGACTAATTTCTTTTTTAGTCAAGGAAGAGGATCATTGGAGGCAACGTGCGAAAGTGTTTTGGCTAAAAGAGGGAGATTTGAACACAAAATTTTTCCACAACTACGCAAATGGGAGGAGGAAAAAAAACCATATTCAACGGCTCCAAAATGAGGATGGACAGTGGGTTGCGGACCCAGAGGGGCTGTGTTCCTTAATCACCACGTACTTCACTAATCTTTACTCGGTTAGCAACGGGGCGGCAAACATCGTCACAGACAAGGTGAGAACGGTTATCTCGGTTAGCGACAACGCACTCCTAGACGCCCCGTTCTACAAAGAGGAATTTAAAGAAGCCCTCTTCCAAATGCATCCGGATAAAGCGCCGGGTCCTGACGGTTTCAACCCCCGTTTCTTCCAACACTATTGGCACTTGATCGGCGACACCATTTTCGCGACGGCAGTCTCGTGGCTTCGCAATCGAGAACTCCCGGAAGGCATTAACGACGCCATCATTACTCTCATCCCAAAGTGTGATCACCCGACCAATATGAAGGATCTCCGCCCCATCGCCCTCTGCAACGTCATCCTCAAAATCCTAACCAAAGTCCTTGCCAATCGCCTTAAAAGAATTCTTCCAAAAGTGGTATCGGAAAATCAATCGGCTTTTATAAAAGGCCGACTCATTACCGATAACATTCTCCTCGCCTTCGAGCTTCTCCATAGTATGAAAAGAAACACCCGGAAAAAGAGTGGGGATGTCGCGCTAAAAATTGATATCAGCAAAGCCTATGATAGGCTCGATTGGAACTACATTCAGTGCATTCTCACAAAAATGGGTTTCTCCGAGTCTTGGGTAGACATGATCATGTTATGCATCACGTCGGTTCGATACTTCGTTCGTGTAAACAACGCCATCACGGGTCCTATTTACCCCAAACGGGGTCTCCATCAAGGGGACCCGCTCTCCCCGTACATCTTCATTCTATGCATGGAAGGTCTCTCAAGTCTCTTAGAAGAGGCCACCACGTCGAAACGCATCCAAGGCTGCCGAATTTCTAGACGGGCTCCGGCCGTCTCGCACCTTCTCTTTGCGGACGATGCCATCCTTTTTTGCAAAGCCACCATAGAAGAATGCTCGACTCTAAACTCGATCCTCCATAACTTTGAGCAGGGAACCGGGTTAGCTGTCAACTTGGCTAAATCAGGGATCATGTTTAGTGGCAACACCGACCCGATCACTAAAAATAGAGTTTCGAACATCTTCGGGGTGACAAGCCCCATTAACACTGGAAAGTACTTGGGACTCCCTTCCGTCATCGGTCGGAATAAAAAGGCCATCTTTCGGCACATTAAAGACAAGATTTGGCAACGACTTTCAAATTGGCGCAAGAAACCGATCTCTAACGCGGGAAAGATTACTCTTATTAAGGCGGCGGCTCAAGCGATCCCGGTTTTCTTCATGAGCGTGTTCTTGATCCCAGCTACCCTCATCAAGGAAATTCACCGTCTTCTCAACTCCTTTTGGTGGAGCTCAAAAAATGATGGATCCCGATCTATAAACTGGATTGCGTGGGAAAAGCTTTGTACACCCCAATGGCTTGGGGGGCTGGGGTTCCGTGATTTTTCGACCTTCAATCTCGCTCTTTTGGGGAAGCAAGGGTGGAGACTCCTCTCACATCCGAACACTTTGGTTAGCCGCGTCTTCAAGGCCAAATATTTTCCGAATGGAACTTTTTTCGATGCTAAATTGGGTTTCAACCCAAGTTATGTTTGGAGAAGCATATGGAGCGCCCAGAAAGCTCTTAAGAAGGGTTTTAGATGGAAGATTGGAAATGGGGAAGCTATCTCCGTTTGGAAGGACCCATGGCTTCGCGACGAGAAATTTTTTTGGGTAGAGAGTGCCCCAAATTCCGAAAATGACGATCTTCGAGTGTGTCACCTTATATCTAACAGCTCAAATGCTTGGGACCAAGATCGTCTGGCTCGCTCCTTCTCTAACCGAGATAGACAAGAAATCCTCAAAATCACGCCAAGGTTGCATGGGGGAGAAGACCGATTGATTTGGCACTATAACAATGATGGCTTTTATACGGTAAAAAGCGGTTACAACTTCTTGAGAAATAGCGTCCAAGGATCCCCACACCCCTATGTTAAACTACCGTGGAACCATGTTTGGAAGGCCAGAATCCCTTACAAAATCCGATGTTTCGCATGGAAGCTTGGCAATGACGTCCTCCCGCACCGGGTCAACCTTCAAAATCGTGGCATCAATGCTTCTTGCATGTGTGCCCTCTGTGGCGCCAACCCAGAAAATAACTGGCATCTCTTCATCGGGTGTCCGGTCGCTGTTAAGGTCTGGAAAGTGGCAAATTTATGGGATAGGATAGACCCAATAGCCACCGATGCGGAGAACTTCGTATCCTGGCTAACGGTGTGTTTAAATGACAGCAACGATGTTTTTAGAAACAGAATCCTCATGGTTTGCTGGAGCATATGGAAACTTCGTAATGATGCATGGATTAAAGGATCGGTCAATCTTCCGAGCGGGGCAGCTCGCATGGCGGAAAATATGCACCGGGACTGGGTATCGGCAAACCTCTCGGAACCTACCAACAGCAGCCCTGGTCCTACTGACTGCGAGAATTGGCACCCACCCCCGCTAGGCACCGTAAAATGCAATATCGACGCAGCGACTTTTGCCTCCTCAAATCAATGGGGTATGGGGGCTATCCTTCGGGACCATTACGGGACCGCTTTAGGGTACTTCTCAACCATTGATATGGGTTCTCCGTCGGTCAAGGAATGCGAGGCTTGGGCCCTTAGACACGCGATAGAATGGACGAGGAGTCTAGACCAACATCGGGTGATTTTTGAATCGGACGCGAAGATGGTCGTTGACGCCATTAACACCGATGGGGAGAACATTTCGGAATTCGGGTCTATAATTAACTACTGTAGATCCCTCCTGTCCCAGTTTACTGAAGCTAAGGTTGTTTTCGTCAGAAGACAAGCAAATGTTGCGGCTCACACCATCGCTAGAAACGCCCGAAGCTTACCCAGTCGCATTACTCTTTTCAACTTTCATAGTATCGCTACGAATCTTGTAACCCCTCCTTGTAATCTTATTCATTAATGGATGTGCTGTTTGTTCAAAAAAAATAAAAAAAATAAAAAAAATAAAAAAAATAAAAAAAAATAAAAGCTATTTCATCAAACATTATACAATATAGTGTTATTAGAAATTCAGGTGATGTTTGTTTGAGTCTGAATGGTACCATTCAGATCCCACATTTGAATCGGTCAAAGGTTATGACTTTTGGTAAATTTAACATGCTCTAAATCATTCCATAACACTCTGAAATCTGAATGACTCACGCATATATCAGAACAATTTTATATCATTCAAACTGTAATGTTATTAGAGTAACCGTCTCCAATAAGATAATATGAACAATTTTCAATATTAAAAATGTCAATCAAGTATTTCAATATTCTAAACTATAATGTTATTAGAATTTTAAATATGTTTTTAAGTTTGAACCCATCTCTCTCTCTCTCTCTCTTTATATATATATATATATATATATTTTCTCTTCTTCCAAATCTAGAGATTTCTCCATTAAATTATATAAAAATTAGATATTTTATACTTGATAGTCATATATATACCTGTCAACTTTTTTAACCTGATTTGCAAATTTCAATCATGTATATTCAAATGTAAGTGTATTCATACATATTTTACTATACTATAAAATATTTACAACCAATTTATATATTTAAATTTTATAAAACAAACTCAAAACCAGCCGAAAAACACGTTAAAATGCAAGAAAAAACTGATAACCAACGAGACTCTCGCTCTCTAGAAACCATTCAAATTCATAAAATAAAATCAAAAAAAGACAGAATAGACATAACAACTTTGTATTTCTTTCAAGATCATCCTTTTTAACCCATTTAATAGGTGTACAAGATCCTGCAATCTGTTGAAGGTTATCAGAAAGAAAACAATCTTAGTCCGTTACCCATCATTCTTTGCCGGTAATTATGATATTGGTCTATTTACCCCCATAAACTTTCTTACTTTTACTTTATATGCTAAATATAATCTTTATATATATATATATATATAAATTTCTTTGTTGTTAGTGACTGGAATGGGAGCAAGCGAGGTCACGTTTACAAGTTCCTTAGGTCACAGGGATTCGTATCCTCATATGATACTGCTCATCAGTACACTGATGCCGATGCACATAAGGTCAATTTCAATCACTTGTTCATTTATCTACAAATGTGCAAATTCACTTGTTTCTTATGGTCGTTGAATGATCTAGATTTCCCTCTTTATGCAGTGGGTTAACAATAGAAATCATCGAGGAAACATATGTGGTGTAGATTTCATATGGCTGCTTAATCCTAATAAGTATAGGAAAGTACTGAAAACAAGCTGGAGTGATGCATTGTTTGGATTATTTAAGGTATGCAGCCTTTTGTTTGAGGTTTTTTCGTCTTAATTTTGGTTTCTTATTAGTATTTAGTTGCATTTATGTTGGTGATTTTAGTGAAATCATCGGTCATTTTGTGTAATTGGATTCACAAAGAAAATAATGGGGTTGATAGCTAAGCTATAACACGAGTTAGGAGGTGTGAAGTGCACACTCGTGTAAGCTAACTAGAACCCGAGATTGTTGGACGGTTAAAATTGGGAAGTTACAATGTGTTTTCATGAGCTGGGCGTCGGGGCCAGTGCTGGCGCCAAGATTGGCGCCAAGCACTGGAATGTTGCACGCGCCGATTGTGGCGCCAGTTGGCTGGCGCCAAGACTGGCGCCAAGCTCTGGAATGTTTACCCGCGCCAGTTGTGGCGCCAGTTGATTGGCGCGGAGACTGGCGCCGAGTGTCTGATGCCTCTTTCAATTTGTAACCGACGTCCTTAACTACTCAATCAATCTCATTAATTGAGATGATTATTTCCTGACTCAATACATCGTAGGTTACGTTTCTAAAGTGTATATATATGGATCGAGTTCTGCCTTAATCGACACACTGAAATATCAGAGATTATCCTCGAGAGAATTTCGTGATACCCAGGAAGAATAGGGTCGAAATATCTCTTACGGAAAACGAGCTCTACGCTATCTCTGGTTATATCCAAGTTATACTAATCGTCTCACCATTCTCTCATCTCCTCCACGATAAACACAAATCCCCCAACAATCGTAAGAGATATTTATCATCGTGAAGAGAGATGGCGGGTGATCAAACCGTGAGAGACATGACTTCCAAGTTCACAAAACTTGAGAAGTTTGAAGGCGTGGATTTCCGTAGATGGCAAAAGAAGATGCATTTCTTGCTGACAACTTTGAAGGTCGTGTATGTTCTAAGCACCCCGATACCGGAGCTGATAGAGAATGAGACGTTGGAGGTTACCCGGCGTCACGGCAAGTGGGAGAATGACGACTACATCTGTCGTGGCCACATCTTGAACGGTATGTGTGACTCCCTCTTTGTAACACCCTAAAATCGGGGCTATTTTGAACCTCAAATTATAATACGTTATGATACAAGAAACTTCAACTTATATAAATATAGCAAAGAAATTAACCATCAAGAGTATATTTACAATACAGGATCCTTCAAATAACCTATCAATCTAATCATATCACTATAATCAGATTAACTAAGTTATCTAAGTAATCCATCAAAATCTCTTCTTGTTAATTGACACCTCTGCTATTCCAAAAACGCTCGTCCCACAACCCTTTACTTTCCCGAGCTGGTACCTAGTAAGAAAACATCATCTGAAACGATTAGGCCAACGCCTAGTGAGAACATTCGTTTCCACAATAATATTTGCAAAATCAATGTAAACAAGTTATATCAAACCTGATTACCCTTTTCTTACCATACGTGTAATTCTAATCCGTTAACACGATTTTCATCCAATCCCATTAATATGACTGACACACATTCCATCATCATATCATGCCTCAGAGCCTCACTACGAATCTTCAATGATTCTAGATTAATGCTCTTATCCAATAAATCGCAATTACACATGCCCATTTATCGGAAAGGAAGTAGAGACTACAAGCACTTATGTCAATCCCATTTTCTTCCTTAGAAATTGGGAATAACGATTATTACCACACGCCTATTCCACAATTTCCACACACACACTGGAATAACGATTATTACCACACGCCTATTCCAGGTGATTACCAAACACTAGTGCCTATGGATCCATTACACTTACCAAACACCTGCCTAGTATCAAACTAGCACAGTCATCAAGCCCATCATACTACCCTTCGATCGTACGTATGTTCAAGCTAAACTAATTATGTCTTAATCACTAAATCACAACAATTCATGATTAACAGAACTAATAATAATCCAGTTGCACAAAGTGTCCGGACAACAAAATGTTTCCGGATAACCTAACTTATCCGGACATTTCCATTTTCCGGATACCATAATTTCCCCGGACAATCCCACAATCCGGACAACCCATCCTTTCCGGTAAATTCCTACTTTTCCGGACATATTTCAAATCCGGACAACATCCGGACTCTATAGTCATCCGGATACCATCCGGTAACTAATTTCATCCGGATTCTTGCAATAAAATAAAACTTACCCGGATACTTCCTGCGTCCGGAAACATTCATCATCGAGGTTTTCCGGATACGACGATTCATCCGGAAAAGTCGGTTCTGCAGCCTAAATTTCAATCTATTTTCATGTTTGTTCGATTCAGCATAATCCAAACCATACCATACAGTTCATAACCAATTTATACAGCTACTTCAAGGTTTAATTTAACATGAGAACACTGATTTAAGCAAAGAACAAATGAACTCACCTTATATTTGCAAATACTCACTTCCTGCACAAATCTACTACTTCAAATCTGTTGTAAACGATTATGTAAATCAACCCAATACACAGATTCATTTATAATCATATAACCACAACAGATTTAATCAAAAACCTTGACTGATTTACATACCAAAATGATGAACAAACCCTTGCTTTTCTTTCTTTTCTCCTTTTCCCTTCTTTCTCTCTATTTCTTCTTTCTCTCTTGACCGACCCAAAGACCAAAATCAGATAATATCTGATTTTCAGATATTTTATCCAAACAAACTTTCCAAAATGACCAAAAGCACCCTCAAGTTTCATTATTTCCAAAAGTAACATCTTACTTACATCTCTTGTATTTTAATCATAATGAATTATAAAACTTCCATATATTTCAAGGTTTACACAAAAATACAAATACATCCCAATTCTTATTAAAATAATATTATTGAAAATTAGGATGTTACAATACTCCCCAACTTGAAAATGATTTCGTCCTCAAAATCAAGATCAGGTAAACAGATGGGGATACCTACTCTTCATATTCTCTTCCGACTCTAAAGTCACATTAGTACCTCGATGGTGTTTCCACTGTACTTTCAACATAGCTACTTCCTTACCATTACGCAGCCTTCTAACCAATCTTTCCAAAATTACCTCCGGTTCTTCCACACATCGACTCTTTTCATCCACCCTGACATCAGTAAGTGGAATCACATCTTCCTCTTCGGCTAAACACTTTCGAAGATAACAAACATGGAAAGTATTGTGGATTCCTTCTAATTCAGGTGGAAGATCCAACTGATATGCTTGCAACCCAACTCTTTTGGTTATAGTGAAAGGTCCTAGAAAACGAGGAATTAGCTTCCCACGTTTACCAAACCTTATCACTCCCTTCCAAGGGGATACCTTAAGCATCACGCGCTCCCCAACTTGGAATTCTTTCGGTCTCCTTTTCGGATCAGCATAACTCTTTTGTCGATCCTGAGCTGCTTTCATATGCTGCCGAATTTCTTTCACCTGATCGGCTGTTTGTTGTACTAATTCTGGACCAACAAACTGTTTCTCTCCGGCTTCTAACCAATATACCGGAGTTCTACATTTACGACCATACAGAGCTTCGAAAGGTGCTATTCCAATACTGGAATGGTAACTATTGTTATACGCAAATTCTCCTAACGGTAGATGCGTATCCCAATTGCCTCAAAATTCTAATACACAACACCTGAGCATATCTTCCAAAGTTTGAATGGTTCTTTCACTTTGCCCATCAGTTTGCGGATGATAAGCAGTGCTCAGATTTACCTTTGTACCTAATTCTTCTTGAAGTGACTGCCAAAATCTCGAGGTAAACCGACTATCACGATCTGACACTATCGACACCGGTATACCATGCCTTGACACTACTTCATCAATATACAGTTTTGCTAATTTCTCAATTGGTGACGCTTCTTTCATAGCTAGAAAATGAGCACTCTTAGTTAAACGAACCACAATCACCCAAATAGTGTCGTTACCCTTCTGTGTCTTTGGTAACTTCGTCACGAAATCCATAGTAATTTTCTCCCACTTCCATTTTGGAATCTCCAAAGATTGGAAACTTCCATAAGGCTTCTGATGTTCAGCTTTCACTAAAGAACATGTTGTACACTTTTCCACTATTCGCGCCACATCTACCTTCATAGCTGGCCACCAATAGTGTAACTTCAAATCTCTATACATCTTAGTACTTCCAGGATGTATAGAATACTTAGATCTATGAGCATCTTCTAGAATCAACTCTCAATTTCCTCCAATCTTTGGTACCCAAACACGGCCTTGAAACAACTTAATTCCACGATTATCTTTAGTTAGCTGAAGATGTTGCTTGCTCATCACTTCTTCTTTCAGATTTTCTTCTTGTAATGCCTCCGCTTGTGCCTCTTTTGTCCTTTCAATCAGACTGGACGTTACATCAATACTAGCATTGGTCGTCTTCAAACACCCACTATACTCTTTTCTACTTAAAGCATCGGCTACGACATTGGTTTTACCAGGATGGTAATGCAATTCACAATCATAATCCTTAAGTAACTCTAACCAGCGTCGTTGTCTCATATTCAACTCTTTCTGATCAAAGACATGTTTCAAGCTCTTGTGATCAGTATAAAGAGTACACTTCGTCCCATACAAATAATGCCTCCACAGTTTCAAAGCAAAAACAACCGCTGCCAATTCCAAATCATGCGTTGGATAGTTCTTCTCATGCTCCTTAAGTTGTCTTGACGCATAAGCAATTATCTTGCCTCGTTGCATCAATACACATCCCAAGCCCATCTTGGAAGCATCACTGTAAACAACAAAATCTTCTGTTCCTTCTGGTAAGGCAAGAATAGGAGCTTCACATAACTTTCGACGTAAAGTTTTGAAAGCCGATTCTTGTTTCTCCGTCCAGACAAACTTCACATTCTTTCTAGTCAATAAAGTCAAAGCAGAAGCAATCTTTGAGAAGTCTTTAATAAATCTCCGATAATAACCCGCGAGGCCTAAGAAACTTCTTATTTCAGACGCACTTCTTGGTGTCTCCCAATTCATCATAGCTTCTATCTTTGCTGGGTCTACCTTAACTCCTTCTGAAGTGATCACATGCCCTAGAAATTGTACCTCTTTTAACCAGAATTCACATTTTGAGAACTTCGCGTACAACTTCTCTCTTCTTAATACTTCTAAAACTTCACGTAGATGATGTTCGTGGTCTTCTTCAGTCTTTGAATAGACTAGTCTGTCATCAATGAATACAATGACAAACTTGTCCAAAAATGGTCGACATACTCTATTCATCAAATCCATGAATATAGCTGGAGCATTTTTCAAACCAAATGGCATTACAAGAAATTCATAATGCCCATACCATGTTCTAAAAGTTGTCTTAGGAATATCTTCATTCCTCACTTGAACTTGGTGATATCCTGACCTTAAATCAATCTTAGAAAAACATCCCGCACCTTGGAGTTGATCGAACAGGTCATCAATCCGCAGAAGCGGATACTTGTTCTTAATAGTCACCTTATTCAACTCACGATAATCTATACACATTCTCATAGTACCATCTTTCTTCTTAACAAACAACACCGGAGCTCCCCACGGCGAAGAACTCGGTCTAACGAAACCTTTATCCAATAATTCTTGAAGTTGAGTCATCATCTCTTTCATTTCGGCCGGCGCTAGACGATAAGGTGCTCGCGCAGTTGGTGCCGATCCAGGGACAAGGTCAATACGAAATTCTACCTGCCGTTCAGCTGGTAGACCAGGAAGATCATCGGGAAATACGTCTAGAAAATCACGTACCACTCTGATATCTTCCACTCGCTTCTTTTCTGACTTTACATCTAAAACATAAGCTAGATAGGATGAACATCCTTTCATTAAACATTTACGTGCTTTCGCAACAGAAATTAACGAAACTTCCCCTTTTCGCTTTTCCCCAAAGATGAGTACATCATCCTTATCAGCCATTGGAATCTTGATTAATTTCTTTGCACAAAATATTTCTGCCAGGTTGACTGTCAGCCAGTCCATACCCACAACCACATCAAATCCTCCAATTTCCATCAACAACAAGTTGATCGGAAATTTCGTCTCTTCTATCGTAATAAAACAATCATCAAGTCTTTCGCGAACCAAGATTTGACCCCCATTAGCTACCTCAACTACTAAGGCATCTCCCAAGGTAGTAATAGGCATAGCTAACTTGTGAAAGAATGACTTGGACACAAATGACAAATTTGCACCACAGTCGAACAAAATGCGCGCAGGACAAGAATTAACAAGGAAAGTACCCGAGACGACATCTTTCGATTCTTTAGCTTCATCAGCGGTCATCTGAAACGCCCGACCCGTTGGCTTTGGGATATTTGATTTCTTACTTTCATCTCCACTCTTTTTCAACCTTGGGCAATCCCGGCGGAAGTGACCTGGTTGCTTACACTCGTAGCATGTAATTCCTTGTACCGGACAATTATTCATCATATGCCCACTTTTACCACACTTGAAACATTCCAAAGCTGTCACCCGACACGGCCCAAAATGTTTGCTTTTACATTTAGAACACCAGCTTGGTTCCCTGCGAGAGTCATAACGAATATTCTTGCCAAACAACTTGGTTTTCTGAGAAGATTCCGAACGACCTTCCCATTTTCTCTTTTCCCCCACATGTGCTTTCTCCTCTTTGTCTTTGGCGTACATGCCTTCTATTACTTTCGCTTCTTCGATTGTCTCCCTTAAAGTAGTAGCTTTCGAACTTCGGACCCTCGTCATCATATCCCCCGGTAAACCCTTCAAATAAGCTTTAACTTTATCTTTTTCATTTGGAGCCACATGCCCCACCAGGTTCAGCTTCTCCATGAAGGATTCTGTATACTTTCTCACAGTCATATTGCCTTTCTTGAGGTTCCTGAACTCTTCCTCGATTCGATCCATTTCAGTTTCGTTACAGTACTCCTCCAGAATCTTTGCTTTGAACTGATCCCAAGTCATAGCATTCAAAACAGAAGCTGACACAGAAGCTGATAGCACATTCCACCAAGATAACGCGTTACCGCGTAACATCTGTGATCCAAATCTAACTTTAGACTTTTCATCATAACACTCACAAGCTCGAAAAGCTTGTTCAATTTCCCTTAGCCAATTCATGCAAGCTATTGGACTATCTTCTCCTTTGAATTCCGGTGGTTTACAGCTCAAGAAGGTTTTGTAGGAGCAGTTTCTTTCAACCCTTCTTTCAGTCTCCGGCCCTAGGTTGCCAGTTGGATTTATCACACTAGTATCAACTCTTGTCCGTCTTGGTTCCGTACTTCGATCATTAAACAATTTCATGAACATTTCTGCTCTGATACCATATTGTAACACCCTAAAATCGGGGCTATTTTGAACCTCAAATTATAATACGTTATGATACAAGAAACTTCAACTTATATAAATATAGCAAAGAAATTAACCATCAAGAGTATATTTACAATACAGGATCCTTCAAATAACCTATCAATCTAATCAGATTAACTAAGTTATCTAAGCAATCCATCAAAATATCTTCTTGTTAATTGACACCTCTGCTATTCCAAAAACGCTCGTCCCACAACCCTTTACTTTCCCGAGCTGGTACCTAGTAAGAAAACATCATCTGAAACGATTAGGCCAACGCCTAGTGAGAACATTCGTTTCCACAATAATATTTGCAAAATCAATGTAAACAAGTTATATCAAACCTGATTACCCTTTTCTTACCATACGTGTAACTCTAATCCGTTAACACGATTTTCATCCAATCCCATTAATATGACTGACACACATTCCATCATCATATCATGCCTCAGAGCCTCACTACGAATCTTCAATGATTCTAGATTAATGCTCTTATCCAATAAATCGCAATTACACATGATCATTTATCGGAAAGGAAGTAGAGACTACAAGCACTTATGTCAATCCCATTTTCTTCCTTAGAAATTGGGAATAACGATTATTACCACACGCCTATTCCACAATTTCCACACACACACTGGAATAACGATTATTACCACACGCCTATTCCAGGTGATTACCAAACACTAGTGCCTATGGATCCATTACACTTACCAAACACCTGCCTAGTATCAAACTAGCACAGTCATCAAGCCCATCATACTACCCTTCGATCGTACGTATGTTCAAGCTAAACTAATTATGTCTTAATCACTAAATCACAACAATTCATGATTAACAGAACTAATAATAATCCAGTTGCACAAAGTGTCCGGACAACAAAATGTTTCCGGATAACCTAACTTATCCGGACATTTCCATTTTCCGGATACCATAATTTCCCCGGACAATCCCACAATCCGGACAACCCATCCTTTCCGGTAAATTCCTACTTTTCCGGACATATTTCAAATCCGGACAACATCCGGACTCTATAGTCATCCGGATACCATCCGGTAACTAATTTCATCCGGATTCTTGCAATAAAATAAAACTTACCCGGATACTTCCTGCGTCCGGAAACATTCATCATCGAGGTTTTCCGGATACGACGATTCATCCGGAAAAGTCGGTTCTGCAGCCTAAATTTCAATCTATTTTCATGTTTGTTCGATTCAGCATAATCCAAACCATACCATACAGTTCATAACCAATTTATACAGCTACTTCAAGGTTTAATTTAACATGAGAACACTGATTTAAGCAAAGAACAAATGAACTCACCTTATATTTGCAAATATTCACTTCCTGCACAAATCTACTACTTCAAATCTGTTGTAAACGATTCTGTAAATCAACCCAATACACAGATTCATTTATAATCATATAACCACAACAGATTTAATCAAAAACCTTGACTGATTTACATACCAAAATGATGAACAAACCCTTGCTTTTCTTTCTTTTCTCCTTTCCCTTCTTTCTCTCTATTTCTTCTTTCTCTCTTGACCGACCCAAAGACCAAAATCAGATAATATCTGATTTTCAGATATTTTATCCAAACAAACTTTCCAAAATGACCAAAAGCACCCTCAAGTTTCATTATTTCCAAAAGTAACATCTTACTTACATCTCTTGTATTTTAATCCTAATGAATTATAAAACTTCTATATATTTCAAGGTTTACACAAAAATACAAATACATTCCAATTCTTATTAAAATAATATTATTGAAAATTAGGATGTTACACTCTTCGATATCTATCAAAATGTGGAATCCTCCAAAGAGCTATGGGACTCTCTTGAGTCAAAATATATGGCCGAGGATGCTTCTAGTAAGAAGTTCCTCGTTAGTAATTTTAACAATTACAAAATGGTGGACTCAAGGTCGGTGATGGAGCAATACAATGAGCTCCTTCGCATTCTAGGCCAATATGCTCAACACAATATGAAGATGGACGAATCCATCTCCGTGTCGAGCATAATTGATAAACTGCCTCCCTCTTGGAAAGACTTTAAACACATGTTGAAACACAAGAAGGAAGAGTTGTCTGTTGTGCAACTCGATAGTCACTTGCGCATAGAGGAATCTCTTCGGGCGCAAGAGGCTGAGAAACCTAAAGTAAAGGAGGTTTCTGCACCTTCGGTGAACATGGTGGAAGAGGGAAAGATTAAAAAATTCAAAGGAAAACGGAAGTTCAACGAAGCCAAGAAAGGGCCCAATAAAAAGGTTACTTTAACCTATTAGACCTGTGGGATGACCGGCCATCTCAAGCGGGATTGTCGGGTTGTCAAGAATAAGGGTGGAGCAAGCACGAGTGGAAGTGGGCAAGGATCCAATGATCAAAACCCACGGCAAGGTCAGTTTCTTGACTTTGGTTTTAATTCAAATTTGGATTATGTGCCACTGATATCCGAATCATTTTATGTGCAGGATGATGATGTTGCTTGGTGGATCGACTCGGGTGCTACAAGTCATGTGTGCAAAGATCACCGTTGGTTCACTTCTTTGGAACCGGTTGAAGACAGATCAATGCTTCGCATGGGGAACGAGTCGATGGCTCCCATTCTTGGAAGAGGCTTAGTTAGGCTAGAATTTAGTTCTGGCAAAGTAGTTGAACTTTTTAATGTTTTGTTTGTACCGCGAATTCGAAAGAATTTGGTTTTCGGTAGTATTTTGAATAAGTTAAGGGTATAGGCAAGTTTATGAGTCGGACAAGTTTATCTTGTTAAAGGGTGGCTCTTTTGTAGGATTTGGTTATTTGCTTAATAATATGTTTATGCTGAATTTGAATAAAATGAATGTTGTTTCAAATTCTGTTTTTATTGCAAATAGCGTTTGTGTTGATTCTAATCTATGGCGTGCTAGACTTGGTCACGTTAATTTTAAACGTATGGTTGAAATGTCAAAAGACGGTCTTATTCCGGCTTTTGATATTAAGACTGATAAGTGTAAAACTTGCATGTTAACAAAGATCACTAGACAACCTTTTTCTAACGTGAAAAGGGACTCGTCGGTGCTTGATTTAATTCATAGTGATCTTTGTGATTTGCATTCAACTCCGTCTTTTGGTAATAAAAAGTATGTTGTCACTTTTATTGACGACGCTTCACGTTTTTGCTATGTTTATTTGTTACATTTAAAAGATGAAGCGTTGGTTAAATTTAAAGTTTTTAAAACGGAGGTTGAATTGCAAATGAATGGCTTAATAAAGTGTTTACGTACCGATCGTGGTGGGGAGTTTTACGACCCTATGTTTTTCCAATCCGTAGGAATCATTCATGAGACTACGGTGCCTTATACACCACAGCAAAATGGTGTGGCGGAACGGAAAAATAGAGTTCTCAAATAAATGGTGAACTCTATGTTATCCTACTCGGGTTTGAGTGATGGATTTTGGGGTGAAGCCATGTTAACGGCTTGTTATTTGCTGAATCGAGTTCCCAATAAAAGGAACAAGATTACCCCATATGAACTTTGGTTCAAGAAAAGGCCGAACTTGAGTTATATTCGAGTTTGGGGCTGTCGAGCGGTCGTTCGACTACCCGAACCCAAAAGGAAGACTTTGGGTGAGAAAGGCATTGACTGCATATTTGTTGGATATGCCGAGCATTCCAAGGCTTATAGGTTCTATGTTATTGAACCTAATGATTCTATAGCGATTCACACCGTTATAGAATCGAGAGATGTAATTTTTGATGAGACTAGATTCTCTTCAATGCCAAAGCCAAAGGACACAGATCCTAGTACTAGTGAAACTAGTGAGGTTGAAGAACAAGCAATTGTTCCAACCGAATCTCCGATGCTTCGAAGGAGCAAAAGAGGAAGGATTGAAAAATCCTTTGGTCCCGATTTCCAAGTGTACTTGGTAGAGGGATCAAGAGATGAGATTGGATCCCAATTCCTTTACTGTTATAGTGTTGAGGAGGATCCAAAATCATTTGATGAGGCTATGAAGTCTCAAGATATTGCTTTCTGGAAAGAAGCAATACATGATGAAATGGACTCCAACATGGGGAATAATACTTGGGTATTATCGGACTTGCCACCGGGTTGTAAACCTTTGGGTTGCAAGTGGATCTTCAAAAGGAAGATGAAAGCGGATGGGTCAATCGACAAGTTCAAGGCTCGATTAGTGATCCAAGGCTTTTGGCAACGGGAAGGCATCGATTATTTTGATACATATGCCCCGGTTGCAAGAATCTCCACTATTAGATTGTTGATAGCCTTAGCCGCTATTCACAATTTGGTGATTCACCAAATGGATGTCAAAACGGCATTCTTGAATGGTGACTTGGAGGAGGAAGTTTACATGAAACAACCGGAAGGTTTTGTTATGCCCGGAATGGAGCATAAGGTGTGTAAACTTGTAAAATCATTGTATGGGCTGAAACAAGCACCCAAACAATGGCATCAGAAATTTGATGAGGTTATCTTGTCCAACGGTTTTATGATAAACCAAGCGGACAAGTGTGTATATAGCAAATTTGATTCATCCGGTAACGGTGTAATCATTTGCTTATATGTTGACGACATGTTGATCTTTGGCACCGACCAAAATCAAGTTGGGAAACCCAAAGAATTTTTGTCGTTGAGTTTCTCCATGAAAGATATGGGAGAGGCGGAAGTGATCCTTGGTATTAGGATCAAGCGTGAGAACAAAGGGATTGCCATTACGCAATCTCACTACATTGAGAAAGTATTAAAGAAATTTAATTGCTTTGATTGTTCTCCGGTGAGTACTCCATGGGATCCGAGTGTGAAGCTTATGCCCAATTCGGGAGAAGCGGTGTCACAACTCGAGTACTCAAAGGCTATAGGATGCTTGATGTATGCCATGACAAGCACTAGGCCGGATATCGCATTTGCCATAGGAAAGTTGAGTAGATATACTAGTAATCCTAGTATTCATCATTGGCAAGCGATAAGACGAGTATTCAAATACTTAAAGAAAACCATTGATTATGGTTTGTCATATGTCGGGTTTCCTTCGGTTTTGGAGGGATATTCGGATGCAAGTTGGATTACCAATTTGGAAGATCACTCTTCCACGAGTGGTTGGATGTACTTGCTTGGGGGGAGGTGCCATCTCTTGGGCTTCCAAGAAGCAAACTTGCATCACGAGTTCGACTATGGAGTCGGAATTTGTAGCGTTAGCCACTGCCGGTAAAGAGGCGGAATGGCTAAGGAATTTGGTCCATGAAATTCCATTATGGCCGAAACCAATATCACCCATTTCTATCTGTTGTGATAGTGAGGCTAATTTGGCTAAAGCTTATAGCCAAGTGTATAATGGCAAGTCTAGACACTTAGGTGTTAGACATAGCATGATTCGTGAGCTAATCACGAATGGGGTGATTTCAGTCGAGTTTGTTCGGTCGCAACAAAATCTAGCGGACCACTTGACGAAGGGGTTAGCTAGGGACTTGGTTCACAAGTCGGTGATAGGGATGGGCTTAAAGTCCATCTAAATCTCTAACGGTGAGATACCCAATTCCCTTCTAATACAACGTTAGAAGTTGAATTCAATGGGGAAGCTCACTCTAAGAGATTGGAGCACAAGACGGTCATCCCAAGGTGTGTGCTCGGTACTGCAAGTGAAGGAGGTAATTGTTCTTTTGTAAAAATGCATGTGCAGGTGCATGAGGAAAAGAACTACCTATATGAGTGGGAAGTGTGGCCGCTTCAAGAAGCTTGGACTTGGCTTTGATGCACTCATGAATGGATAAGGACACATGGCCTGTATAGTGTCAAGTTTATGCTTTAGAAATTTTAAATTCATGTGTATGTTATTTTCTGGTACTCAAGTGGGTTGACGGGTTCAATCCTTAGGACACCCGGATTCTCGAGTATTTGAAATGTGTAATGTACTAAGATGGAAATTCAATTTTTTAGATATTTTCATTTATGCATGAGTTTGTTTACCTGTATTGTACTTTTATTTGTGAATCAAGGATTGCACTAAAATGGGGGAGGAATGTTGGTGATTTTAGTGAAATCATCGGTCATTTTGTGTAATTGGATTCACAAAGGAAATAATGGGGTTGATAGCTAAGTTATAACACGAGTTAGGAAGTGTGGAGTTCACACTCGTGTAAGCTAACTAGAACCCGGGATTGTTGGACGGTTAAAATTGGGAAGTTACAATGTGTTTTCATGAGCTGGGCGTCGGGGCCAGTGCTGGCGCCAAGACTGGCGCCAAGAACTGGAATGTTGCCCGCGCCGATTGTGGCGCCAAGACTGGCGCCAAGCTCTGGAATGTTTACCCGCGCCAGTTGTGGCGCCAGTTGACTGGCGCGGAGACTGGCGCCAAGTGTCTGATGCCTCTTTCAATTTGTAACCGACGTCCTTAACTACTCAATCAATCTCATTAATTGAGATGATTATTTCCTGACTCAATACATTGTAGGTTACGTTTCTAAAGTGTATATATATGGATCGATTTCTGCCTTAATCGACACACTGAAATATCAGAGATTATCCTCGAGAGAATTTCGTGATACCCAGGCAGAATAGGGTCGAAATATCTCTTACGGAAAGCGAGCTCTACGCGATCTCTGGTTATATCCAAGTTATACTAATCGTCTCACCATTCTCTCATCTCCTCCACGATAAACACAAATCCCCCAACAATTTAACCTATGGGTATGAAAGAAAGTTAGTAACTGTTAGATTTGGGGATTCAGTATGGCTCATCGCTTTCTGATGCTGGCTGCCAGTGTTATTAAGCAGTGAGTTATCTCTAACCTTTCTTATGCTTAATTTGAAGATGGATAATATTCGTTATTATTCAAGGTTGTTCATCATGTATACTATATAAAATAGAAGTTCTCATGTTCTAAAAATATTTAATGTTATGCACATGTTATACCGGACAAATTGCTTACAAATTACTTGTATGCACATGTGCATGAATGGTTACCACAGTGTTCCTCAGTTTTTCATTAAAACATTATTCATCTCTAACCAAGACTTTTTAATTTCAGTATCATGTGCGACGAGCTTCACTCATTGAAGATGCATTTGCATTTCTTAAGGCTGACAATGATGGTGATTATATTACTTACTCGGGTTTTTGTGACGCATTGTGCCAGGCATTTACATTACCCTATAGAATTGTACAAAGTACATCACTTCCATCGCAAATGTCAACTATTTGTGTCGCTTTTATGTAGCTCAGTTTTATCGGTCACCCAAATGGCCTCAGTAAAGAGGAGACAAAAGACCTCTGGGTTCAAGCCGACATCGATGGCAATGGCGTTCTTGATTATAAAGAATTCTAGGTACTAAAATTGCTTTCTTTAAACTTGTTATTCACATGTGAATGCAAGGGATTATGCATTCACATGTGAATAACAAGTAATTAATGCATATGTATAGATACATATTTGTATATATATATATATAGGGGAGAGATCATTTGAAAACCTCCCTTAAATTGCAAACATTACAAACCATCCTCAACCAATCAGATTTTTTCTTGCCTCTTTTTATTTAAATAATTATAAGGGGTAGTGTAGTCTTTTTGTTTCATCCGATTAATTATGGAAACTGCATATGATGTTAATTATTTTTTATAATAAAACTGGATTTGCTAAAGATTCCTATAATTTTGGAAACTAATTAAGATCATCATTATCTTTTCGGTTATTGTAATCGAAATTTTTGCAAATATTTTTATGAAACAAAAGCATTTGCTACATCATGATGAGGGTGATTTGCAGAAAAAACCTTCATGCACAGGTATTTGGTTCCGATGTTAAATAACCATTTTCGTAATTTTATGCTTCTGTTCTTGCTTGTGTTGAAATTCCGATGTGAACTAACTGTTTGTATGCTTCTGTTGCTTCTCGTTTGTATGGGTGATTTGTCAATTTTTTTGCAGAACTTAAAGTTCTTTTTAATGGGTTGATGATGATAAAATTAAGATATTTAGTATATAAATATTGCGTTTGTATGCTTCTGTTGCTTCTCCTTTTGTATGGAATTATTTGTGGAATTTTTGGAGAAATTAAAGTGCTTTTAATGGGATGATGGTGAAAAAAACTAAGATATTTACTATATAAATATTGCGTTTGTATGCTTCTGTTGCTTCTCCTTTTGTATGGGATGATTTGTGGAATTTTTGCAGAAGTTAAAGTGCTTTTTAATGGGATGATGATGAAAAAATTAAAACACTATTCATTAAAACATGTTTCATCACACATATCATTTTCATCGAAACGGGTTTCATCAAAACAGGTTTCATCAAATCAAACCAGGTTCATCAAAACCGGTTGTGTCATCAGGTTTCACCAAATCAATTTACATCAAAACAAATTTCATCAAATTAAATCAGGTTCATCAGGTTTTAACACATCAGGTTGATCATCATACCAGTTTTATCATAAAGTTGAAACAAAAAAAACACCAAGCCATATACAAACCCTAATCTTCGTATATGTCAAGTGCCTTAGGACTTGCTGTTCTTAACTTTGATTCATGTTCCGTTTTTAGGTCTAAAAAGCACCTGCTGAATTAAATAGAAGTGGAGAGATTTTAGGCTCCTGAAATGGTGGACACGATCACACGATATATTGTTTCTTCATTTTAACAAACTTTCCATCATTAAATCAGATGACAAAAGTACCAATTTACCCTTTACTGAATTTCTGGTTAATTAAAATAATTATTTTAATTTCATTATTACCAAAATTAGGCCAATTTAATCTAAGCCATTGATTATACTAATCTATGGTGATAAGGTGGGTTTCATTGTTTGCAAATTAATAGTGGTTTGCATTTGAAACCACCTCTATATATATATATATATATATATATATATATATATATATATATATATATATATATATATATATATATATGTATATATATATGTATGTATTGGGTTATGGGTGTATTGAATTAAAATTGGCCTTTAACAAAGCAACAACGGATATGGAAACCTATGAAGTATGATCAAACAGAAGACACTATCAAGATCCAAGAAGATAGTGAATGGCACACAACTAACGATAGGGTACAACGTGAAGAATGCGGTACTTTATCCATCTGAAGCGGAAAAAGGAACGTGACCGGATGATTACTCGCTCTCTGATCATGCCCGCCTAACCGTTGCATTTTCACCCGTCAAGATGCCATGCTCTCGCCTTGTTTCTTGATTGTTTACTCACGGATGGATACTTGTTTGAGAGAGAAACAAAGAACGAATGGTTGAGTGGGTAAAAGTACCAACGGAGCTGTTAATGGTAAAGTTTGTCAGATTTGTGTTCAGAGGTGACCTGAACCTGTCTTTGAAGGTATGGTAAATAATCTCGGAGAAATATGGGCGCCTGAGGCCTCAACGTTTGAGAAGTGGTATATCCGTATATGCTTACAGAATTTGCAGAAGTTCGAATGAAATTTTGGAACATGTATTATTGATTAATGGATTTGACTGGAATTCTCTCATATATATAAATATTACATATACATTTTGGTAAGCAATTTTTAGGAATATATTATGTATTTTAAATGGGTATCCGCATTTACGTTGTATTTTCCTTTTTTATGTTTAAATTTAGAAAAATTATAAAAGGATACATTTTGTCAAAAGAAAGATTATTTAAAATATAGACATATAACTAATGTCTAATGATTAATTATTTAAACATTTTATAAAAAATGTAAAATAAACTAATTGTGTCCCGCCGCATCGCGCGGGCATATTGACTAGTACTATAAAATATTTACAACCAATTTATATATTTAAATTTTATAAAACAAACTCAAAACCAGCCGAAAAACACGTTAAAATGCAAGAAAAAACTGATAACCAACGAGACTCTCGCTCTCTAGAAACCATTCAAATTCATAAAATAAAATCAAAAAAAGACGTAACAACTTGGTATTTCTTTCAAGATCATCCTTTTTAACCCATCGTGAATCGCTTTTGCTTTCTTCATTCCAAAAGCAAAGCAACCCATCTTTACGATGATCCAAAAACAAAAACAAAAACCCAATGATTCATAATTTCATATTATTCAAAACAAAAACAAAAACCCAATGATTCATAATTTCATATTATTCAAAACAAAAACAAAAACAAAAACCCAATGATTCATAATTTCATATTATTCAAAACAACGGGCCCAAAAATGGAGAACAAATTACATTACACAACAACAAACAAACAAACAAACAAAGACACTATCATCGTATGAGACCTGAATCATACAAAACAATCCATTCCAACTGATGCTTGTTAACCCAATTCATAAACAATAAAATATTCAATCAAAGACGTAGTTACGTACCAAATTAGAAACCCTGATCGAGGAGATAATCGCCGAGCCTTTCAACAATCATGTTGCACTGCCCTGGACTCATTGGCTCTTCATAGATACCAATTATCAAACACATTGCCGTCTTCTTTATCGTAACACCTCCAGATCCCTATATATAAATAAAAACACCCAATTATATATATATATATATATATATAAACTCTTCAAGTTCCAACATAAGATAATAATGTCTTTAAATAACCACCTTCTTCCCTCGAATCACGACTCCTGCCTCGCCTTGAATCACCATATACTTACTCCCACCAAGGAATAACCCAGTTGGAGCAAGTGACCCAGGTTCATTGAAGTCGTTCATGATACCGCTTATTTCCTCTGCCTTCACCTGCGGTAGTAGTCAGCCAACAAAAATGGATGTTGGTTCAGCTCAAATGCGGAAATAACCATAAAGTTGTAACTTGAGAGTTATGACTAATGATGTTAAATATCTACAATAACTAATATCTTTGATTCTTTTCTCCCCATGACCATTAAGGACAATCTAAACCTGTAACAGGCTGGCAAGGATACATACAAGTGCATGGTGGCATGAATACTGGGATCCAGGAATACTAAAAACCATTGGAGTGAAATGGGTATTTAAGACCAAGAAATGAGAATGGAGCAAGTGGATAAATTTAAAGCAAGGCTTGTAGCAAACTAATCCATCACTACCCTAGGTTCATTTCGACATATAAGTTTTTGATTTCTAGTATGTCGCTCCCTATTCTTGATTTAAGTTTCTTCCTTTTTCTAAATTTGATTTGAGGTTTCTGCCTTTTCCAACTTGCTAATGTGCCTATCTTGGTTTCCAGTTGTTGTTTTCCTTATGTTTGTGGTTTGATTTGTTGCTTATTGTTTACAAAATTACCAAGATTGATGATGTCTTGCAACTGTTCGATGAAATGCCACAAACGCAACCTCTGTTATATTCTTGTTAGTTTAATTTAAAATACTAAAGAGTTGGTTACGTAGTTTGATTCTTGATCTTAAAAGTACTTATGTTAGTTGTTATCTCTATGTGTAGGTGGCATTTATGTCTTAGTGATGGTAATTGCAATTTATAAATACACGATGGTTAATACGAAATCTCTAAAAGAATGGAGGAAAGAATGTGATAAGCGTACATGTTTTGCTAGTTTCTCTACACTATATAGTATATATATATATGTTTCCACTAGAGAAAATAAAGCATGTATAGTTGATTTAGGTGCCAGCAATCGCATTGCTTTAATTATTATATTTAATGAGTATATAGCATTGTCAATTTCTATTCATCTCATGGTTTCTCTGCCTAATAAGTTCTCTATCAAATTGGTTTCATAAACAATAAATTGTCTATCAGGTGGCCCATGGTGATTGTGGTGGTTTCTCTCATTTGAAAACTAACAATTCACCAATAAATCATTGGTCCTTAAAAGATAGTCTGAAGAAATATCATGTTTTGTGTTTTTTTTTACGTTGGCGGCATTTTTTAGGCTTTCCGCCCAGGACATAAAAACCTCAAGTCTGACTCTGGTGTTCAGTCTCTCTACCTCCGGTGGATGCCAAAGTGTATGGACCCATGTGTAGGATACTTGAAATTCTTGGTCATAAAAAAGTCAAGTTCACTGAACAGCTCCTTGAATAAACTTTCAGGAATCTGGTTATGCATGGTAGCCATAGGAGTAAGCTCATCAGTATCAGATTTCAATTTTTTTTTTTGTGATTTAAGGAACAATGGAGTTTTTAATTTGAAGTGCTGTGGGCCCATGGATCAGGAGCAGATATTATGACAAGCCTTTGAAGCTCGAAGTGTTCGCAAAGATAAGAGAGCAGCAAGGAGACTGTTCAGGCCCAGAGATAAACTGACTGCAAATTGCTTATCAGTCTAAGAGACTAGGTCCATTTTTATCTGATGAGACTGGGTCCATTTTTAGCTTATTTAGTTTAGATTTTATACTACGTCTTTGGGATTGTAGACGTGGTAGCTTCTTTTGAATTCCAGTTCCAGTTTATTGCATTGTTGGTTTGTAGGTTGAGAGTACAACATCATGCATGTCCCCAAATTATAGTTAATCCTTCTGCCATCAGCCTTTCACAGGTTAACATTTTCCTAACACTACACAGTTTCCGCTGTTTCAAGCAAAAATAACAACAATTCGATCGTTCACCATCCTGTGATTCGAAAGTTGCATCTATTAACAGTCTCAGTGTCAATTTGTTAGAACCTGGAAATAATTAGATTAAAACAAGCAGACAATCGTAAATTTCACACCCTCTCCTAAGACCAAACAGCATCATAAAGTTGAAAACCTAGAAATTAATAACTCAAAACGATTGAAACCACATCATCAAGCTCTATGCCAAATCAAACCACATATAAGACAAGGATTTCGCTGGATAAAATCAGAAATCTGAGTTGAGACAGTAGCGATTTGGATCGGATCCAAAGCAAAACAAAACAAATCAAATCAACCAACCGAAAAACAATAGGTGAATGGAAGATATATGAATTGAACCTGCGGGAAGTTGGAGGATTGGGCCCAGATGCTACCATCGTGGCCGATAATCGCGGCGGCAGTGAGGTGGTTGCCTTCGATCTCGCACATCAAGTGATCATCGACATAAGTTTGCCACGACATCGTGTTACTCCGATTATCTCTAGATTTGAAAGTGTTTATTCATTCACAATAGTGGGTGGAACGAGACAAATAGAGAGTCTAGAAACGTCGAAAATATGCCTTCATTCAAAATTTGGTAAAATTATATATAATTTTCTTTTATTGATAAAATTCGTTTGAGTAAACTACAAATTAGGTCCTTATGGTTTTTCTAAAGTAACACTTTTGGTCCAGTAGTTTTGAAATTACAAGATGACTATCATAGTTTGTATAAACTAGTAATGTACCCGCGCGATGCGGCGGGATACAAAAATTTGTTGTAAACCGGGAAACGTTTTTTAACAAAACATTGTTTACATGAGAAGGCAAGTCGTCAACCACGGGGCATCATCAAGATTATTAACACCTAATCTCACCTCAAGTTGTCTCAAAACTACAAGTTAAAGAATCCAAAAAACGACAACGAAAAATATTTCACCACTTCAATGCTAAGTAGAGATTCAAGCTTCTACGGCCTTCAACAAGAGATTAAATGCCACTGAATAGAGGCTTCTCCATTTGGATCAACTTTCTTTTGCCAAATATACTTTTGATGGCAAATGTCAATCGTTATGTATTTCAATAATGCTCATTTATTAGAAGAAAATTGTGCTAAAATATACATTTTAATGGCAAATATTCGATAAATAACCCATATATTTAATATTATTTTGTGGTAATTTTTTGCACTCCAAAACCCAACTAATATAATTGCAGTAGAAAAAGAGGATTTGACATAAAAAAATTCCTTCCAGCTACACTTTTTCAAACATTACAAAAGATGCGAGAGATCATTTTCTAGACTTAAATGCTACTCCGTTCAAAACCGAAATCGAACTCGAAACAACAATCATGTTTAATTTTTTGTTGAATTTTGGATGCTTCCATACCAAAATTGGCCAATTTTCGACAGAAGTCTATATCTTCCTCTTGGAGGTTCTGTAAGGGAAACCCTAATAGTATTACCAAGACGATGTTGTATAGCACACAACTTTAAGCAAGTATAAGACAAAATGCATAAACATGACACATAAATAGAGGAGATAAGTAAGATTATTTAAACAATGTACATGGCTTTTCAACTGTTAATTAATGTGATTTCTAAAGCTCATTCATATTGGTAAAAATTATGTAGCATTAAAAGTATGACCTGAAGAAGTGTCCCAATGCCAATTGCAGATTTCATACATCCATCCTCACCCCTAAACATACATTTCCCATGATCACTTAGTTAATTGCTTTCATTGAAAATACAAAATTATGGTAGTTGAACTTCCTACAGATTCTAGCAAACTAAAATACATGTTCAACATGTGAAAATCAAAATTTGCATGGCATAAGTACGAAAAGTGTAGATGTTCTTCATTCCGAAAGGGGATCAACCTTGAACAAGAGCGCTATATTGACATCAGTTTCCAGTATCCTTAGCCCTCGATAACTGCAAGGGAGGCAAAACTCTGGTAAAGGGGTATCTTAGCAGATCAACCGAACTTGACACAAATCCTACAAAAAAATAACCACTAAGCTTAAAATGGTGATGCACCTACGAAACCAAATCAAATAGAAACGGGAATTAATTCAAATAATGTGCGTTAGAGGACTTTGCCACATACGTATTACATCCTTTAAACAAACTACTACTATCGGTCGATTTTGCTCTCAATACTCTACTTAAATAACATTATCCCCATCAAAGATACAAAAGGTCTCCTCTAATTCACTTTTATAACAACATGATCATGTTCTCACATTCAAATGAATTTGAAGTTAACATAAATAAGGTTTGAATAAAAACCAAATGCAATAGCTAATCCAAATTTCAGGTTACTTCTCTTAAAATTCTTTCTTGCAAAAACTCCACGAAACACAATTGCTTGACACAATCACATGCATATAATAACAACACAGAAAGTGATACGTGGATTCCTTGAACATGCTCAACTCTCGATCATCCACGTCTCCATATCTCCATTTTATATGAACCACTCTCTCAAGTCAAATGAAAAAGATTATATGAAAGCAAACAAAGGGATATCCATGAGTTAATTAATGGAGTCAGGCGAGGAAGATAATCCATACCACCCCAACCTAACAGGCTAACAACAATTGTCATGATCTCATATACACAAATTTCTCAATAAAACCAAGAGCATACATGCAATCTTTATACCACTAAGATGAGCAAACATCCCTCCACATACATATTTAGAAGTCTAACGGTTCAACTCGTCAACTAATATAACACTAAAATTTCTCTTGGGTATTTTAAACTACATAACTAATATATATATATATATATATATATATAGAGAGAGAGAGAGAGACTTGAGATCATGTGAGACCAAGCTATTTCCGTGAGACCCGTGAGACCAAGCTATTTCCTTGAGACCCGTGAGACCACAAAAATAACACTAACGCTGTGTTCTCGAAACCCATTTTACGAAGGAAAGGAAAGGAAAGGAAAGGAAAGGAAAGGGAGGAAAAATGGAGGAAAGTAAAAAAACTCGTGTTCTCGAAACTTTTTTAGGAGAGAAAGGAAAGGAAACGGAAGGAAAATAATGATAAGTTTCCTTCCAAAACTTTCCTCCCAAATGTGGGAGGAAAGGGAAGGGAAAGAAGGGAAAGCAATTAAAAACATTTAAAAAAATTTACTAAAAATATTAAAATTACAAAACTACCCTATTTTTCCTTATAAAAGATATATTTTTAAGGGTATTTTAGTAAAAATGGCGTCTTTCCTTTCTTTTATCTCCTATTCAAGAACACGAAAAAATATTTTCTTTCATTTCCTTTCCTTCATTTTCCTTCGCTTTCGAGAACACAAATAAAAAAATTATTTTCCCTTCTTTTCTTTTCTCTCCTAGTTAGAGAACACAGCGTAAACCTTCACAACAAAAGACTGTGAAGGTATTGTGAAAGTAAACCTTCACAGTGTTTTTGTTGTGAAGGTAAACCTTCACAGTGTTTTTATTGTGAAGGTTTGTTGTTTTTCATACCTTCACAATGAATTGCTGTGAAGGTTTAGTGTTATTTTGTGGTCTCACGAAAACATGTTGCTCTCACGTGAACCCAACCCTATATATATATATATATATATATATATATATATATATATATATATATATATATATATATATATATATATATATATGTATGTGTGTGTGTGTGTGATCATATATATTGCAAAGATCAGTGCATGCAGCCTTTCACGGTTTTGTGTTTGTCCTTTCACAAGCAGATGGGATCAACAATTAGGAACGAACTTTCATACATGAAGAGATTGAAGTTGAATGAAGAAACGGAGAAATTGGCAAGAGCTGTGATGGGGAAGATGACAATTGAACAGTTATCTGATATAAATTTGTTGGTTCTTGTTTTATAAGCCTAATTAAAGCTTATAATTAAAGGTTTGAATCAGATTTTGAGGTATTTGGAATTGAATTCCATTAATTTTCAACCATTTATTCTCATAAAAATTTCATTCTCTTTATGTTTATTTGTTTTGATTTATTTCTTTGTTCCTCAACAACTTAGAAGCTCAACCTATGCATGTGTACCTTCTGGTTTCATCTACTTGTAAGCTATGAATGAAGAAAGGAATGTGGAACTCCATATTGAAGAAGCTCAAGTTATAAACAAAAAGATTAGAAGTTAAATAACACATAGTTCCTGGTTTTGGTTGTAAAATTCTTGTTAGTGCTGCTGCTTTGGTTTTTATAACCCCAAACAACAGGTTCATAGTTGGTTGTTTTGTGTTTGCACATTCTTTTCTTATCTATTATGGCAGTGGTCAAATTCCTCAATCTTTTCAATTGGTGTTTTTTTCACGTATCAGTCTTATGGCTTTTATTTTCCTAATTGTTCTTTTCAATTGGTGCTTTTTCTTCTTGATCAATCCTATGGCTTTTATTTTTCTAATTCTTATTTTCAATTGGTGCCTTTTCTTCTCAGATCAGTCATATGGGTTCTATTTTTCTAATTGAATGGAGGTTCTCAAGTGTCAAGCACCTCTCTTTCTTGTTATCAACAAACAACAATCCAACTGCCACTCTGCAGACATGTATTCATCTTTTAAAACCAGATCAACTAAGCCTAAAGTCTTGATAAAGTCTAGTGCTTAACATTATAATCCACAATTCTTTAAACATAAAAGACAACATAAACCCATATATATACTTAAATAGCCAACAACAAGATTGAGTTGGAAATAACAAATTTCAATCGGAGTTACCGTCACATGGACGCCAACGAATGTTGCCGGATTCTGGTAAAAGATCTTGACCGTTGAATTCAAACTTAACATATCCGTCATTACCCTATTGCATCCATCCTAGATTGGACATTAAAGTTGTCAAACACCATGCTCTGCATAAAAAGAACAGAATCCACATCAAAACAAGTTCTAAATTCAAATAATGAGGAAAAAGCTGCTACTATTGACAGAAAGTAACCAGTCAAATGTTACACGAGTTACATAGTTAAAACAACTGAGTTGACTCAGATTTTTATATTCAATTTAATTCTTGAATCTATAAAACTCCCAACTCTTATACATAAACACAATTGTATAATTGTACAAAGCATTAGCAAACCTTTGTGAATCAAGAAAAAATTGGTCAAAGAACCAGGAAGTCGAATATCACATTCACATCCACTTCCTACAGTTTGCAGCTGCAAAGAATTTACAAACAAGCTTCAAGATCAACATAAAAAATGTAACATTGAAACATACTCAAAGAAGGTAGACTCACTGCAGTAGGAGATTTAAGATCAAGAGTCACCCTGCCGTGCTTACTTGTGTCGAAAGAATTAAAAAGGTTCCTGCACGTTATAAGACAAAATGCAACAATGATACTTGTTCGCGAAATATAGCTAACAATTTCCGTTCTGGATGTTAATGTCGATGTTCTAGATGTAATAACAAGTTCTAAGAGTTCAAGGGCAAATGATCTGCTTACCGAGCAGATTGTACAGACTGAGATCATCCAGCCGAAATCTTCCGTCCTTTTGTTTATCAAAGCTCTGTAGATCATAAAAAACAAGAATATTATTCTGATATCATATTTGTAGAGCAAACATAGATTCCTCAGTCATGGATAAAGTTAATAATATAAATCAGCAACCATGTTCTCAAAAGCAATCATGAGATAGTATATAACATGATCAGATGATGAACATTATATACATGATTTGTACCTAACAAACCGTGTAAAATGTTGGAGAATCCAGAGAGATGTCGATGAGAGTGAACCATCTCATACAAACTTTCAAAAAACGACTTATGAGATACAAATGCATGAGGAATCAGAGGCATGAGAGGAGCAACGTCATGAAAGGAGGTGTGGTTTGAAGGGCAGTCTTGAAAAACCTGGTGCATCAACCGGTGACTAATTGATTGATCGTTTCTAGAAATTGAAGGGTTACTCATTACCAAAGTCTCTCATTGGATTTTTATCGAACACTTGGTGTTTTTCAGAAAACATTGAAGCATTACACAAAAATCAAACACATGTAGTGTAATCAAAGAAAATTAACACAAAAAATTATATATTGTTGAGGAACCAAAACCAGTAAAGAGAAACCATGGGGAGAAACCAAATCCAGTAAATCAAAAGAAGAAATCAAAACCGTGGAGAGAAATCGAAGGCAGAAATCAAAACCATGGAGACAATAAATTGACAATGTACTGTGGTGTTTCAACTGTTGTATCCGAATTTCCTGATTCTTTGATTTGAGTTTGAACGATTCATCTAACAAAATTCCAATTTTAGGTCCTTCACTATTTGTAACCTAAACGTCAGATTGTTAGTAAAATCAAGAACAAAACGCAAAATTGGCTCTACATCAACGAAAACGCAAACCGTAATTGCAAACATTAGGGTTAGGAAGCAAAATGGAGGAGATGTATGCTGCGATTCTGTGTGTGTAGGGAGACGAGGACGTGGGGAGATGTATGCTGCGATTCTGTAGCCACCATCATAACAAATCGAAATGAAGATCCAGATAACAAATTGAAAATCGATTTTGGTAGCCATAGAATGCCGAGTGAAATTAATCTATAGGAGAAGGAAGCTAGATCGTGGGTTGCAGAAAATGGGGGAGAAGAAGAACTGGTTTAGAAATTAACCGAGTTTAGAAAAACCGTTTTTTAGAAAGGTAAAGTCACTATGCTATAAAAATTGTACAACAGGCTAAAACAACTGTACGTTTAGAAAGTGAAATTGTTGAAAAACAGTTTTCTTATTCTTTTTATAAAGGAGAATAGATATCCAAGTTTTATCCTTTCTTCTAATGGCCGTTACAAATTTTCGTTAAATAATAGGCATTTTTGTTTTTTTATCGATCTTTTGTCTTTTACTCAATCAAAAACCACAAAAACCGAAATCATAAAGTCAATTTTGATAGAGTAAAAGACAAAACAAATCCGAACATGACTCTCATTTAATGGAATTTTTTACCAACCGCTAAATAAAGGACCGAGCTCGGCAGTTTTTACCAACCACAATGACTATCTTGTAATTTTTAAACTATAAGGACGAAAATTATTATTTCCGACAAAGCACGTGGACTAATTTTGTAGTTTACTCTATTCTTTTAATATTGAATAAAAAAATATTGCATTTCTAATGACTTCATCTTAATTTAAAATAAAATAAAATTATTCATTTTACCCACTAACGTTCAAAACTTCTAGTCGTCATTTAACCATAGTTACATAACATCATGGCGGAACACTATCGCATCATGCCATCACCCGTTGTATGTCGTTGAATCCAAGCATCACGTCACCTGTAGTCTACCATGAGTCCATGACATCACGATATACTCGTTGTACAGTGTTTGTATTTATTAATTTTTATGTATTCTTTTTATTTAATGAGCAAGATTTATCAAACCGTACCAAAACTTTGTCTTGGCTTTTATTTAATGTAATGAGCATTTTTCAGTCAAGTAGTGTAATAAACGTTTATTTCTTTTTAATTTGTACTAACTTTACGAGAAGGCTTTTAACCTATCTGATAGCGGTTGATTATGATATGATATTTTTTCATGTAACAAAAAATTACAATATATTTGATAACTTGTCGTGCGCAGTATTAATAGTTACAAATTTGTAAGTTGTCGGTCAAAGTGGGTATAAAATTGATCTTTTATTTATTTATTAAACTATAATTGGGATAAAAAAAGTCATTTGTCACAATAAACTAGAACTATGACACTTTAGTTGTATTGTGATGCATTTAGCCATTTTTAATGACTAATGGTTTAGTTACTTATGAAATATAATGCTTTTATATTTCTATTTCAGATATATAGATCACACTTAACCATTTAATATGGGGGCACGATACAAGTTGTTGTAGTGGCAATGACGGTGGAGGTAGAAGCGGTGGTAGTTGGTGGACGACGGTGATTGTGGAGGACTTGAAGATGGTGGTCGTGACGGCGGCTATCAATGGTGGGGTAGGTAGTTGTGGCAGACGTGTTGAAGGTAGAGGTGGGTGGTGAGTGGTGGGTGGTGCTAGTGGTAGCAGATGGTGGTGGTGGTGGTTATGGTGGAGGCGGTCGATGGTGGTTGTGGAGGTGATGTATGAGGTTGTATTAGTATAGGTGGTTGATATTGGTTGTAAAGGTGGTGTGATGAGGCTGTAGCGGTTGTGGCTTTCTGTGGCCGTTAGTAGTGGCAAAAAAAAAAACATTTTTTGTCCCACCTTCTCTCTGTTCATTATTGCACAAACGATGGGATAGTAAGTTTTTGTTATGTCTCATGTCATGCCAAATGTAACAACCCAAAAACACATAGCATAAAATATAAGTCAAAAGCCCATAAGGGTCCCAATTACATCACATTACTTGATAACATTCTCAAAGCTTAAGGTTCCCAAACGATTACAACCGAGATGTTTAAACTAACAAAAGCTGGATTATGACGGTCTCTAATCTCAATTCACCGCCTTAAGCCTTCTCTTTTCCTTTGGACGATGCACCTAAGCGATCCTTACCTGAAAATGGTTTTAAGTTTTGAAAGCGAGGGTTAGACCATAAGGTCTAGTGAATTCCCTCCTAAAAGCGTAACCACAAAACATTTTACGAAACACGTTTTCTTGCAAACAATACTTGACACGTCTGAGCTCAAACAAGGGTATACACAGTGGCATGGACCAATAACACCTTACAAAGCCAGGCACAGCAACTCAACACCTTACAAAGCCAGGCACGGCAACTCGACACCTTACAAAGCCAGGCATGGCAACTCAACACCTAACAAAGCCAGGCACGGCAACTCGGGGGTCCTCCACTGTGCAACCCGACTCTACCACACGCATAAACATTTAAAACATGCATTAAAACTTACTTGAGGAATATCCTCCTTCCACGTGTGAAATAACACTTTTCATGCATGCGAAAACATAAGATTCATGATGAACAAGTAAACTCATTTTCAGTCATATCAATTCTTCGCAATTCAGTTTAAAAGATAGAAGTAATGCATAAGGGAACTCACCTGATGCTCGGCTAAACAACACACTACTCGAAGCTCACTAAATCTCCAAACGATCACCTGAATTGGGTTAACAAATGAGGTATTAGACTCCCCAATTATGTTCTACAACATTCCCCATAATGTCCTAAGACAATCCCCTAAACCAAGCCTCGAACCCAAGCCCAAACGACCAACGAAGCAAAAACGGAAAAACAAGAAACAGAGCCTGGCGCCGATTGGTTGGCGCCGATCCATCGGCGCCGGTCCATCGGCGCCGGTCCATCGGCGCGGACCTCTGGACTGAATTTCCCTGCACGTAAATTCTTTCCAAAACTCAAAGATTTCTCAACCCCAACTTCCCCAAATCAGTTCTAGCTCTCCCAAAACAATATTTCAGTCACAAAACCCAAAATGGATGAACAAAACTTATAAACCTCCATTGGAAAGGTGAACCATCACCAAGAGTTCTCAATCTCCTCAAGGGATTCATCAAACTCACCTTTCCAATTGGCTTTGTCTAAAAACACTTAAAGAAGAAGAGATTGAAATTAGAAACATACATCTAAGCCCCATTTTAGACACAATACTAAGAGATGAAGATAAAGGTATACCTTGGTAGCAAATTCCTTCAATCCCTCACTGAACCACCTTCTCCAAACCTTCCATTGTGGATTTCTTGAGCTCCTTCTCCCTTCTTGAACTCTCCAGCCGACATATGAGAACCAAATAGGGTTTTTGGAGAGTTTTATCTTATCAAACTTCTCTCTCTCACACTCCAGCCACATAACTTTCAGGTTTTTACAAAAGAGCCCCAGAATTCTTATTTCTGCACTAAATGCCACAAGAGATGAAATATGGGATGTTACATCACCTCCCCCTTAACAGGATTCCGTCCCCGGAATCTCATCATTGAAAAGGTGCGGGTACCTTGCCCTCATAACGATCTCGGGTTCCCATGGAGCCTCAAAATTTCTTAGGAAGACACAACTACATCTCTACCAAACTAACTTCTTCGTCTGTCCAATTCTCAACCATCCGGCCTCAAATGCTCACACTGACTGCGAAGCTACACCCAAACTTCTTCCCAACCAACATTCCCCAAACATGGGTTAAGACATACCGAAAGCACTCCAGATTATCACCGAGTGCCTCTAAACAAATCAATAATTCCTAGTTCTTTCGAAAACTGCCACTACTCCATTACAATGCAGTCCAATTCAATCTCCTATTGAAACACACCACTCCAAGCCATGGGAATATTTTCCCATCCAACTGTTCTCCCGTCTTGAGATTGACAATGCTCAAACCTTCTAATCCAATCATCTTAGTTCTATTCACCTATCCATCCACTCCTGATCAGCATCGACAACGTACAGTATTCCTTGACATCGCCCCTAGGCCAACCACTACACTCTCGGGTCTGCAGCACGCCCAGCCACACACTTGTAATCTCTTCGTTCAAACATACCACTCATCCAAAATACTCTCTTTAATAGAATACGACTCTACTCGAGTTAACACCGCAATAACCCGAATTTCTAAACGGAGGCTTATCACTCCTTTCGTCGACATTACACACTACCACTCTCATAACGTTACCGCATTCTCACCACCACATAACATTCATCAGAGGAAGAACGCCCTCCTACCAAAATAGCGTTCGCCTGGCACAATTGCGTTTCCTCAAAATCACCTATCACACGTGCTTAATAGTTACAAATCAACGATCCAAACTCCCAACAATCGCTAAACCATAATTCCATTCTATACACAATTATGTCCTTCGCTCAAATCCACCGAATGGTTCCACTAACTAGGAACTGCCCCCAACGTTCACTTGCCCTCCCACACAGAGGAGTGACCAAGCTCATTCTAACTATCTCCCCTAATCGGACACTGATCAACACTCTCGTGTGAAACATTCTCCTCGACGATATCGCATCTAAACCCACGGTCTCTCAACTAGAGCACCACATTCGACCACCTGTTCCCATCCTAACTTGATACATTAAAGATCCCTCAAAAGAATGACTCACCCACAAGCACCGACTTTTAGACCGGTCGCATGAACTTAGCTTTCTCAACTCATTAACCAAGACATAAACAACAATCCCTTATCTTATGCCTTAAAAAGAACAGTTCTTCAACTATAGTCCGCCCAATCAACGTCTCATGACATCTTCTCACCGCGAGTCTGTCTATACTTGATCTTTCATACTGCCAACATCTTCTCTCATGCTTACACAAACTTTCCATCGCACACCGCTACAGCCTAACAGAACAACTTCTCCATACTTATCAGTCAAGACCTTTAGCCAAGTTCTCATGAGGTCCTTAACACCAAGAACTACCAAGAGTTCCTAACTCTCCAACACCGTCGACCCGCTCATTCTAATTCATTACATCCACGAAATACTCCAACGCTCTTGCCTAAACTTCACGACGAAGCACTACAACTTAACGGGTACATTATCCTGCTCGACAATCAAGTGAAGCATGAAAACTCACCCAAAATCCAATGGGATCGAAAAGGACAAGGGTTCTCCTGTCATCTCGTTACCAATCGCAACTTAATCTCTTGATCTCAACCTAGTGTTAACGTATACCGCCCGCAAAACCACACACTTAAACCAGGCATACTCATTACCTTTGACTATTCTAACATTACGGCAAATCAACATTACATCGATGACCTACACATTCCTTTGATTCCAAGTGCTACCACTTCCTCACGCTACTATCGCACCACACGACTACATTGCAAACAGGCTATCATGATTCCTTTACACACACAAAGTGTAACGCCCCAAAATTTCAAGAAAATTTAAAAAAAATTTAAACACGCATATTTAATAATAAGTCTCCATTTATTAAACCCAAAATAATAATTGCAATCACGAGCGTTATTAAAACATAAGTCAACAGCGGAAATTAAATTGTTTATTCAATAACGGGAAAATGTTTAATAAGCAAGTCCTTCGACCCATCCGTCATGCGCGTCAGTGTGTGCCAGTCATGCCTTCGTACCACTTGTACCTGCAGCCACTGTAAATTGGGAGGGGTAAGCACGAAGCTTAGTGAATTCAAACACAACAATTAACAATGGTTATCTCATATTACCCCTAAAGCAAAGAGGATCACACCACCACATCCAAGTCTACGAACAAATCATAAGCAAGTATAATAACCACCACATAACAAAATTCCCGGGCGGATGTCGGGTCTACGGCCCCGCCGCACGTTTCCGCCTACTGCGGGAAACACCCGTTTTACGCCTACTGCGTGTGACATCCTTTTTACGCCTACTGCGTAAACGCCCCTTTTACGCCTACTGCGTAAAACACCTCCGTCCCCGTCGGGACTCGGCCCCGCCGAATAATGTAGCACATAATGTTAACTAAACGTCCCACTATCTAGCCCCCAACAATCCCGCATATAATTTTCACACACGTGCTACAGTAATAATAAACAACTATTAATTAATTGTAGTGAGAGAACTCACCTCGGGTGCGCGCCTAGCTAAAAATAGTAAGTAGCTCCACACAACGACGATCACTTTCCGGCACCTAAACGTACGATAAAATACGTCAAAACGAGACCCGGACCCCACGACGCGACACACCCCAAAACTGTCGCTAAAAACTAACTTTCGGTCCCACCGGACAGGTCTGTTCGGGACCTGATTCGACTACCATAAACCCAGAAAATTTCCAGGTTTATCATACGGTTGGATAGTGCTCTGAAATACCTTTTCAAGGACATACTATTCGCCTCCTAACGATTTTTCTACAAATAATTACGAATTACTAAAGATCGCCTACCGAAACTGTCCGTTTTCGGACCAGTTCACACAAACAGCCCCGAACAGCCTAGTTCCGGGCCAAATTAGACTTTCGGCGAAACACGAAAAACGTTCCTAACTCAAATTAGGAAAAACGGGCACAGGTTTCAGGTTAAAACGATCTACGAGCAACAAGTTATGAATTTAGCAAGCTCATGACAGATTTAAGAAAATATCACATGAAATGACGAATCTCCAAACTTGCGGCCCCTATTTCTCCTAGCTCGAGGCCGAACCGGCTTTCCGTCAAAACACGGGAAACGTGCCCGGTCTCGAGCTCTAAACGTGGACACCAAGCTCGGCCCAAACGGAGTTGCGACGGAAAAACTACAGCCGTCACAAAAACAGGGCTGCACTACTAATTTTTATAAATAGACGATTTAACGACGATAAAAACAAATATTAACGAAACGACCGATCGATTGGACGACGATTACACATACTCTACACTGAAAAAATTTAATCCGACATCACCACCTTCCATCCACGGCCCTCCGGCGACGGTGGTCGCCGGCGGCTGTCGACGGCGGTTCATAACAAAAGACGATACGAAACGAAATATGGATAAACGTAAAATTACGTAACGAATCGCGCAAGGGAAAAGAACGCATACAACCGAACACAGCAGCCCTCCCGCCACCGTACGCTCTCCGGCAGCGGCTCCCGGCGGTGGCGCGTGGCGCACGGCGGCAGCGCGCTGCGCACGGCGGCCACACCGCCGGGGCCCCCGATTCGACGAGAAAACAACTACAACAAGAGGAGGGGGTTTCGAGGGTTACCTTTTGACGAAAAATACGACACTACCGGCGGTTCCCGACGCTCTCCGGTTAACTCCGGCGACTCCTCCGATCAACTCTCTCCTCTCGCGATCTCGTCTCTCTCTCTCTCTTGCTCCTTTCTCCGGCGGTGACGAACACGACAGGGGGGGGGGCTGCTTCACGGTGGCGGAAAAGAGAAGGGTAGGGTTTCAATTTTTTTGTTTGTTACGATTGAAAGGAAGGAGAGGGGAATTAGGGTTAGTGATTTGATTAGCAAGAAAGGAAATACCAAGAAGTTAAGAGGTTTGAGAGGCTCTCGGTCCATGCTTTGCATGGGCCGTTCCTCTATCCCACTTTCACCAAAAAAACATAAAAGGCCCCTTAACAACCCAAAAGTTACACAACTCGAAACAAACCCGAGAAGCTCGCGAATTGGTTATTTGACACCGAATCGCAAACAAGACCAATCAACGAGGACGATTTACAATATTTAATTTTTTTTTTTTTTTTTGAATAAATAAAAGCATATAACCAAAAATGGACATACCGGGACACGGGCTTTACAACTCTCCCCCGCTTGGATTAGACTTCGTCCCCGAAGTCCACGCCTGCAAACAGCTCCGGGTAGTTCTCCCGCATTTCGGCTTCTGGTTCCCACGTCCATTCTGAACCCTTCCGGTGTTTCCACTGGACCTTAACCAATCCAACCACCTTGTTGCGCGAAGTCCTCGTCCTCCTGTCGAGGATGGCAATCGGTTTCTCTACATAGTTGAGTCTCTCGTCAATCTGAATGTCCTCGAGAGGGATGACTGCCGACTCGTCCATCACACACTTCCGCAATTGAGAAACGTGGAAGGTGTTATGGATCAGACTCAACTCCTCCGGTAGCTCCAAACGGTAAGCCACCTTCCCCACACGCGCGATGACCTTGTATGGCCCGATGTAGCGAGGGCCCAGCTTTCCCCGCTTACGAAAACGAATTACCCCCTTCCAGGGTGACACCTTCAAAAGAACATAGTCTCCGACTTGAAATTCCAAGTCCGATCGTCTCTTATCAGCGTAACCCTTCTGCCGGCTCTGAGCAGTGACTAATCGGTCTCGAACCATCTGAATCATCTCTGTCGTCTTTAATACAACGTCGGTGCTCCCCAATACTCGGTGACCAACCTCGCCCCAGCAAATGGGCGTCCGGCACTTCCTGCCATACAACACCTCGTACGGCGCTCTACCAATACTGGCATGGTAGCTGTTATTATAAGAGAACTCAGCTAGCGGAAGATACTGATCCCAACTACCCCCGAAATCAATAACACATGCTCGCAGCATGTCCTCGAGTGTCTGAATAGTACGCTCACTCTGCCCGTCCGTCTGAGGATGAAATGCTGTACTGAAGTGCAACCGCGTACCCATCTCATTCTGAAACTTCTCCCAAAACCGGGAGGTGAAACGAGTATCCCGATCCGAGACAATCGAGACTGGCACCCCGTGTCGAGTTACAATCTCTCGAATGAACACCTCCGCGAGCTTATCTGCCGAAAAGCTCTCTTTAATTGCCAAGAAGTGAGCGCTCTTAGTCAGACGATCCACGATCACCCAAATAGTATCATTCCCTCGCTGAGTTTTGGGAAGCTTAGTGATGAAATCCATCGTGATTTGCTCCCACTTCCACACCGGAATCTCTAACGGCTGCAATTTGCCGTGCGGCCGCTGATGCTCCGCCTTGACCTTCCGACAGGTCAAGCATGCTTCCACACTCTTAGCTACATCCTGCTTCATACCGGGCCACCAGTAGCCTTCCCGCAAGTCTCTATACATCTTGGTAGCTCCGGGATGAATCGAAAACTTGGACTTATGTGCCTCGTCCAACAGTGTCTGGCGGTTCCCACCGGTGTACGGGACCCAAACTCTGCCATAACGGGTCATTAGTCCCCGACTATCCCGTACCAAATTCGGAATTTCTCCCGAAACTCTCTCCCGTTTAGCATTTTCCTCTAACACGGCCACCTCTTGAGCGATACCTATCGACTCCAAAAGTGGTGCAACTACCGTCAACCGCTGACAAAATCCCTTCAGCGATCCCCCGACCGGATGCCGGCTAAGTGCGTCCGCGACTACATTCGCTTTACCTGGGTGGTAAAGTATCTCGCAGTCGTAATCCTTGACCACATCAAGCCACCTTCGCTGACGCATATTAAGATTTTGCTGGTCCATCAGATATTTAAGACTCTTGTGGTCAGTGTAGATCGTACACTTGACACCATAAAGATAGTGTCTCCAAATCTTCAGAGCAAAAACCACTGCTCCCAACTCCAAGTCATGAGTCGGGTAGTTCGCTTCGTGAGGCTTCAGCTGCCTCGAAGCGTAAGCTATGACCTTGCCGCGTTGCATAAGCACGGCACCCAACCCCTGATATGAAGCATCACAATAAACCACCAAATCCTCCATACCCTCGGGCAAAGTTAACACAGGAGCCTCACATAAACGCCTGCGTAGCTCCTCAAACGCCTTCTGTTGCTCTTCACCCCAACTGAAAGCTGCAGTTTTCTTCGTCAGTTTCGTCATAGGCAAGGCGATTTTGGAGAAATCTTGGATAAATCTCCGATAATACCCTGCTAAACCGAGAAAACTTCGCACCTCGGTAGGAGTTTTCGGCACCTCCCACCGCATAACTGCCGAAATCTTGGCTGGATCGACCATGATACCATTCTGATTCACGACATGTCCTAAGAATTGGACCTCTCGTAACCAGAATTCACACTTGGAGAACTTAGCATAAAGCTTCTCCCGTCTCAAAACTTCTAACACTTCCCGCAAATGCACCTCGTGCTCTTCCTTCGTCTTGGAATATACAAGAATGTCGTCGATGAACACAATCACCGAACGATCCAACATCGGGCTACACACCCTGTTCATGAGGTCCATGAACGCTGCTGGTGCATTGGTGAGCCCGAAAGGCATCACCACGAACTCGTAATGGCCGTAACGCGTGCGAAAAGCCGTCTTCTCCGTATCTTCGCTACGCACCCGCATCTGATGGTACCCGGATCTCAAGTCAATCTTAGAGAACCACGAGGCTCCCTGCAACTGATCAAACAAATCATCAATCCTTGGCAAAGGATAACGATTCTTCACCGTAAGCTTATTCAGCTCCCGGTAGTCAATGCACATCCGCTGAGATCCATCTTTCTTTTTCACGAACAAGATCGGAGCTCCCCACGGTGAACAACTCGGTTTGATGCACTCCTTCTCCAGAAGCTCCTGCAGCTGCTCATAAAGCTCCTTCATTTCCGGTGGAGCCAAGCGATAAGGTGCCTTGGCCACCGGAGCAGCACCTGGAATCAGGTCGATTCGAAACTCCACCTGTCGCGCGGGAGGTATCCCTGGCAACTCATCGGGGAATACATCGGCGAATTCCCTCACGACTGGCACATCCTCGGCACTAATCTTCGTCTCATCGACACGCGTATCCACCACATACGCCAAGAACCCCTGCCCCCTATGCTGAAGGTATCTCCGAGCCCTCGCCGCAGAACAAATAGCCGTAACCCGACTAGGCGAGTCTCCCTGAATCAACAGTTCTCCCCCGCTTGGGGTTCGAACCCGTACTTGTTTGCGACGGCAAACAATCTCTGCATCGAACGCGTCCATCCAATCCATGCCCACTATCACGCAAAGCTCTCGCATCGCTATAGGGATCAAATCGATAGGAAACCTCACACCCGAGATTTCCAACGTGCATCCCCGATACACGTCCGTAACCGTCAAGGTCCTATCATCGGCGACCTCGACCAATAAAGGACATCCTAGACGTCCCACCACTCGACCCAACCTCTCGCTAAAAGTGCGAGACACGAATGAATGAGTAGCCCCGCTATCAAACATTACCACCGCAGGTACAGAATTGACTAGAAACGTACCTAATATATAAAGAATAACAATACATAAACACAGGGCATGAAAAGGAAAGACAAAAGAAAAGAGTGATGAAACATACCTGTCACCACCTTAGGCGTCGCCTGCGCCTCCTCCACCTTCAGCTGGTGGACTCTCCCTCGGGCCACCTCCGTCCCGGGCTGACCCGTACGGCCGTCGGTGATGCGCAGCGGGGCATTCGCAGGAGCCCTCTGTGCACCACCCCCATCAGTTGCCCTAGCATTCGGGCAGTTGGCCTTCACATGGCCAGCCTGTTTACAGCCGAAACATAACATCAGTGGCGACCTACAATCTCTACTGAGATGGCCAGGCTGCCCACACTTGTAACATGCATCAGATCTTCTACCACTCACATCCCGGGCCTTAGAACCGCTACTCTTCGTGTGCCCACGAGAATCAACAAACTTCGATTTCTTTGGCACTGCAGAGGTAGGCGTCACTGCCTGTGCCGCCTTCCTCTTCTTTGCTTGGGTCTCCAACTCTAACTCTCTTCTCCGCGCTGCATCCATCATAGCCGACAGCGAAGGATGTTGCACTGCGCTCACAATTTCCCGGATCTCGGTCCGAAGCATGTCTTTGTACCTCGCCATCTTCATTTCTTCTGAGGCCGCATATTGGGGACAGAATAGCGCCATTTCGGTAAACTTCTTGTTCATCTCCTTTATGGTCTCCGTAGTCTGGTTCAGCTCCAAGAACTCCTTCGCTATTCTTTCCATCTCTATCGGCGGCACGTACTCAGCACGGAAACGAGCAACGAACTCGTCCCAAGTAAGAGTGGTACGCTCGGCCAGAGTCAATGCCGTGGCGCACCAGTCTTTCGCTCCCTCGCGAAGTAGATTCACTGCAAATCGAACCTTCAAGTTATCCGGACAACCGCTTGTCAGAAAAGCGCACTCCATGTCGGATATCCAGCGCATGCTAACGATAGGGTTAGAGTCACCCTTGAATTCTGGTGGAGAGCAGGCAGAAAGATCCCGATACTGGAAGTCTCGGGCACGGGGCTGTCCCCCAACAGGTGGCGGCATCGCTGCAAACCGCTCCTCCACTAGAGTCACCAGTTGATCCTGAATTGCGGTGATAATCTCGGGAATTACATCCCCAACAGCTCGTGCAACCTCACTTACAATCATCTCTTGGATCCGCTCCTCAGTGATCCCGGCTTCAGCCCTCGGCTCAGCCTCACCGCGTCTCCTAGTGTTGACCATTCTATAAGAAGGAGAAATTCAAAGAGTTATTATCAGCTAATAACTCACACTATCAACACATACGCTCAACTCCTTGAATTCCTCGCGACTTTCCCGACCCGAGTACTGATCCTGTGCTTCCGGTAGTAGGAGCTCTACTACTACCTTCCACACCTATCATTACCCGTTTCGTGTCCCATCCCGAGGGTCCAAGTAGTCTCGCCGCAACTCAACACATATGCCCGCACCGGCATATGCACTCACCCTTCCTAGCTCCCTAGGAATTATATTCCACCCACTACCCTCGCTACTATAAAAACCCTGTTAATCATAATGAGTGGCCGCGCAAATACCCAATCATATGCAGTGCAAGACAAATAGACTTTCGAATACTAGATTCTATCCTAGAACGGTTGGACTCAAACAAGAGCTGCGCAATAGAACTAAATCGAATATTCTAAGGCTATTAGCCTCTTACCGCATACGATTTAAAGGGCACCTACTTAGAAACCTACTATAATTAGCAAGAAAATCATAATAGCAAGTAATCCAACGTATCGCATAGTGTCAACCTCAGGCAATCTAGCATGCATGCCCTATGATCTAGAAAGCGATAAAATGAGAAAACACTAAGCATTGTACCTTTCCCTTGGCTCCGGCTGACTGTACACACTGCGCCCTCGATCACCGTTCCTCGAACGGGTTTTCATCTTTTCCTCTTTATTTCCAAAAGGTTTAAAAAGAAAATTTTTAACAAAAAAAAATTTTTCCCAGCCGCAACTTGAGACCAAACACACCGAGGTGCGTTTGATTCACTCAAGCCGTGCTCTGATACCAAGTTGTAACGCCCCAAAATTTCAAGAAAATTTAAAAAAAATTTAAACACGCATATTTAATAATAAGTCTCCATTTATTAAACCCAAAATAATAATTGCAATCACGAGCGTTATTAAAACATAAGTCAACAGCGGAAATTAAATTGTTTATTCAATAACGGGAAAATGTTTAATAAGCAAGTCCTTCGACCCATCCGTCATGCGCGTCAGTGTGTGCCAGTCATGCCTTCGTACCACTTGTACCTGCAGCCACTGTAAATTGGGAGGGGTAAGCACGAAGCTTAGTGAATTCAAACACAACAATTAACAATGGTTATCTCATATTACCCCTAAAGCAAAGAGGATCACACCACCACATCCAAGTCTACGAACAAATCATAAGCAAGTATAATAACCACCACATAACAAAATTCCCGGGCGGATGTCGGGTCTACGGCCCCGCCGCACGTTTCCGCCTACTGCGGGAAACACCCGTTTTACGCCTACTGCGTGTGACATCCTTTTTACGCCTACTGCGTAAACGCCCCTTTTACGCCTACTGCGTAAAACACCTCCGTCCCCGTCGGGACTCGGCCCCGCCGAATAATGTAGCACATAATGTTAACTAAACGTCCCACTATCTAGCCCCCAACAATCCCGCATATAATTTTCACACACGTGCTACAGTAATAATAAACAACTATTAATTAATTGTAGTGAGAGAACTCACCTCGGGTGCGCGCCTAGCTAAAAATAGTAAGTAGCTCCACACAACGACGATCACTTTCCGGCACCTAAACGTACGATAAAATACGTCAAAACGAGACCCGGACCCCACGACGCGACACACCCCAAAACTGTCGCTAAAAACTAACTTTCGGTCCCACCGGACAGGTCTGTTCGGGACCTGATTCGACTACCATAAACCCAGAAAATTTCCAGGTTTATCATACGGTTGGATAGTGCTCTGAAATACCTTTTCAAGGACATACTATTCGCCTCCTAACGATTTTTCTACAAATAATTACGAATTACTAAAGATCGCCTACCGAAACTGTCCGTTTTCGGACCAGTTCACACAAACAGCCCCGAACAGCCTAGTTCCGGGCCAAATTAGACTTTCGGCGAAACACGAAAAACGTTCCTAACTCAAATTAGGAAAAACGGGCACAGGTTTCAGGTTAAAACGATCTACGAGCAACAAGTTATGAATTTAGCAAGCTCATGACAGATTTAAGAAAATATCACATGAAATGACGAATCTCCAAACTTGCGGCCCCTATTTCTCCTAGCTCGAGGCCGAACCGGATTTCCGTCAAAACACGGGAAACGTGCCTGGTCTCGAGCTCTAAACGTGGACACCAAGCTCGGCCCAAACGGAGTTGCGACGGAAAAACTACAGCCGTCACAAAAACAGGGCTGCACTACTAATTTTTATAAATAGACGATTTAACGACGATAAAAACAAATATTAACGAAACGACCGATCGATTGGACGACGATTACACATACTCTACACTGAAAAAATTTAATCCGACATCACCACCTTCCATCCACGGCCCTCCGGCGACGGTGGTCGCCGGCGGCTGTCGACGGCGGTTCATAACAAAAGACGATACGAAACGAAATATGGATAAACGTAAAATTACGTAACGAATCGCGCAAGGGAAAAGAACGCATACAACCGAACACAGCAGCCCTCCCCGCCACCGTACGCTCTCCGGCAGCGGCTCCCGGCGGTGGCGCGTGGCGCACGGCGGCAGCGCGCTGCGCACGGCGGCCACACCGCCGGGGCCCCCGATTCGACGAGAAAACAACTACAACAAGAGGAGGGGGTTTCGAGGGTTACCTTTTGACGAAAAATACGACACTACCGGCGGTTCCCGACGCTCTCCGGTTAACTCCGGCGACTCCTCCGATCAACTCTCTCCTCTCGCGATCTCGTCTCTCTCTCTCTTGCTCCTTTCTCCGGCGGTGACGAACACGACAGGGGGGGGGGGGGGCTGCTTCACGGTGGCGGAAAAGAGAAGGGTAGGGTTTCAATTTTTTTGTTTGTTACGATTGAAAGGAAGGAGAGGGGAATTAGGGTTAGTGATTTGATTAGCAAGAAAGGAAATACCAAGAAGTTAAGAGGTTTGAGAGGCTCTCGGTCCATGCTTTGCATGGGCCGATCCTCTATCCCACTTTCACCAAAAAAACATAAAAGGCCCCTTAACAACCCAAAAGTTACACAACTCGAAACAAACCCGAGAAGCTCGCGAATTGGTTATTTGACACCGAATCGCAAACGAGACCAATCAACGAGGACGATTTACAATATTTAAATTTTTTTTTTTTTTGAATAAATAAAAGCATATAACCAAAAATGGACATACCGGGACACGGGCTTTACACAAAGGATACTACTTCCTTCACGCCACCCATAACACAATTCCATTTGGAGTGAATCGCTTCCCCGACTTTGTCTTTCTCGGGTCTAGACTAACCACATGACAAGATCATCTAATCAAAGCACACTCGCTTCGATTACACTAACCAACTCGTTCTTATTTGGCTTATCAAGCACCAGAGAAATTCACTTATGCTACCAAAATCTTTCACTCCTAAAACACTCACACCAGAAAACTCAACACGACAACATACTATAGTTACTTCTCCAATATCAGCCTCCTGACAACTATCCGACAGAACGGTCATTGATTTCAACATCGACAATCGACTTGCAATTGTCCAGATACCTTACGACAGACAAGGATTCCCGAAGGAATCTACTTCTCCTAACTGCTTGAACAGATTCGCGTTCCTCGTTAGCTCCTCACAATCTATCTCTGCTGTGCTCGACACCTTACACCTAAGCCAATCATTCAAAACCTCAAAGGACATCCCAACCACACCGGTGATCTTCCGTTCTCCCAATGCCTTCACTAGGTATTCCTATTCCATACCATTTACACAATTCAGCGACCTCATCCACCCACACCCAACGGGTTCACTCTCACGTTTCAATCTCCTGACAAAACCTCCACATTAATGGACTACGTGATGATTTCATTCTTTCCTGACCATCTAGGATTCCTAACATGACCCACTTCGTCCTACGCCTTATAATCCAACTTATACCCCACCGTTCTCCCTCGCGGGACTAAACACAAGATCTTTCTTAGCAAGATCTAATTATCAAACCATCTCAGTACTCCAACTTGAAACCGAAAACATTACATTAGGTAACGTAACGCTGCGGATTACTATTCCACCAACAGAAACACTTTGGCCATTTCAACTTTACCGCGATTAAAACTATTCTCCCATATCCCGACAATAGTTCAAACTACACTCATACCAACATTCCAGATTCACTGCCCAAGACTCCAGGTATTCACCCACTTACTCTAACGGAACACCATGGTCATAACTTGACCACATCTCATACAACTAGCGATTTAACTCCCAAGGCCCTTTCCTTGGCTTAAATCGTAACATCCTCCCCCCCGACCTAGCGAGTTCATAGCCTTCATGCATAATGACACAACGATTGAAATCATTTTGCGCACTTTTAAGAAACACGATAGATGCAAAAGTATAAAGCGAGTTTGAGTATGTATGAAACAACATTACCCAAGATGAATAGTAAAACACAACGATCGCAAAGATCACTCACAGGCACTCTTACGATAATTCGTAACCCTGTCCATCCAAATCGGTGCTGACACTACGATTGTCTCCAATGAAACCCTTTCGTGTATGGCCGGAAAATTTTCGAACGAAATTACTTACCCAAAGTGGGTCTGTCAACTCCAACACTCGTTTACATGAAAATAACGAGTCAGTACTCATTTTGTTTGTAAAACAAACCGTGCAATAATAATGTTTTTAAGATTTTCGTAACGAAGATTCTCTCCACAAGAAAAACGTGAAATAATTCGTAAATCACTAAGTTCGAAGCTTTATCGTATACTGAAAACAAGTTTGTCTTTTACTTTAAAGAAAACACGCTCGTACGCGTCACTCATTTCCCAAAACAAGAAAACATATCATACACGTACATGCTTTTTAACACGAAGGAATCTCGTATAATACGTTTAACAACAAAAATGCATGAAATTTAATATGCGAAGGAAGGCTATTCACCCTAACTAAGTCAACCGTTGTACTCACTTTAACTCTTCACTGGTACCATACTATAACCAACGACCGCTTCCTTACTTATGTTACAACTTGAAGTACAAGTGTTTCACAGCCCACTTGATCGACCACTCTTACATGCATACCACAAAACAACACTGATCTTTTTCAATCATTAACCTTGCCACTAAACCGCTTGACTAAGGAATCCAAGACTAGGTTCCCTAACTTGATCTTGAATTAAAGGTTTCAAGATGTCCGCATAACTCTCACTCCTAACCCAACTGACCGACACAACGATCCTAAGGGTGAGGACCCACTAGCACTAGGAGTTGCCCTCCCCATACAACCATTCATTCATTTGGATCCTAAACAAAATTTTACTTCCAGACAACATAATAACATTCCAGACAACACTTCCTCTAGAAGTTGCAAACATTCCACCACAAGGGATCTCTTTCATGACTCATCAACTCTTTGCTATCAAACACAAGGTTAGAACCTTCTACATACTGCCACACTCACCACTCATCCCAACAATAGTGATTGATTACACCCATGCACCTGTAGATCCATAATAGCATTGGCCAGATGCTACTTGAATTTACCTTACACGAGAGTTCTCACTACCATTGTTAAGATATCCCATGATTAAGGTCTTTCCTAATGGCTTCCTATATCTCGGTTGTGTCCCTACTCCAAAGTTTAAGTCTAGGCTCATTCGGTCACCTAAATCCCTTAAACTATGGCTCTGATACCATTTGTAACAACCCAAAAACACATAGCATAAAATATAAGTCAAAAGCCCATAAGGGTCCCAATTACATCACATTACTTGATAACATTCTCAAAGCTTAAGGTTCCCAAACGATTACAACCGAGATGTTTAAACTAACAAAAGCTGGATTATGACGGTCTCTAATCTCAATTCACCGCCTTAAGCCTTCTCTTTTCCTTTGGACGATGCACCTAAGCGATCCTTACCTGAAAATGGTTTTAAGTTTTGAAAGCGAGGGTTAGACCATAAGGTCTAGTGAATTCCCTCCTAAAAGCGTAACCACAAAACATTTTACGAAACACGTTTTCTTGCAAACAATACTTGACACGTCTGAGCTCAAACAAGGGTATACACAGTGGCATGGACCAATAACACCTTACAAAGCCAGGCACAACAACTCAACACCTTACAAAGCCAGGCACGGCAACTCGACACCTTACAAAGCCAGGCACGGCAACTCAACACCTAACAAAGCCAGGCACGGCAACTCGGGGGTCCTCCACTGTGCAACCCGACTCTACCACACGCATAAACATTTAAAACATGCATTAAAACTTACTTGAGGAATATCCTCCTTCCACGTGTGAAATAACACTTTTCATGCATGCGAAAACATAAGATTCATGATGAACAAGTAAACTCATTTTCAGTCATATCAATTCTTTGCAATTCAGTTTAAAAGATAGAAGTAATGCATAAGGGAACTCACCTGATGCTCGGCTAAACAACACACTACTCGAAGCTCACTAAATCTCCAAACGATCACCTGAATTGGGTTAACAAATGAGGTATTAGACTCCCCAATTATGTTCTACAACATTCCCCATAATGTCCTAAGACAATCCCCTAAACCAAGCCTCGAACCCAAGCCCAAACGACCAACGAAGCAAAAACGGAAAAACAAGAAACAGAGCCTGGCGCCGATTGGTTGGCGCCGATCCATCGGCGCCGGTCCATCGGCGCGGACCTCTGGACTGAATTTCCCTGCACGTAAATTCTTTCCAAAACTCAAAGATTTCTCAACCCCAACTTCCCCAAATCAGTTCTAGCTCTCCCAAAACAATATTTCAGTCACAAAACCCAAAATGGATGAACAAAACTTATAAACCTCCATTGGAAAGGTGAACCATCACCAAGAGTTCTCAATCTCCTCAAGGGATTCATCAAACTCACCTTTCCAATTGGCTTTGTCTAAAAACACTTAAAGAAGAAGAGATTGAAATTAGAAACATACATCTAAGCCCTATTTTAGACACAATACTAAGAGATGAAGATAAAGGTATACCTTGGTAGCAAATTCCTTCAATCCCTCACTGAACCACCTTCTCCAAACCTTCCATTGTGGATTTCTTGAGCTCCTTCTCCCTTCTTGAACTCTCCAGCCGACATATGAGAACCAAATAGGGTTTTTTGGAGAGTTTTATCTTATCAAACTTCTCTCTCTCACACTCCAGCCACATAACTTTCAGGTTTTTACAAAAGAGCCCCAGAATTCTTATTTCTGCACTAAATGCCACAAGAGATGAAATATGGGATGTTACACCAAACATAAGACAGTGAGTTCTACACTGTATTGTCCCATCTTGCCCAATATACCAAACACAACCTTAAGGGGGCGTTTGGTTCGCAGAATGTTTTTGGATGAAATGGAATCTGTCAAAGAATTTGACTTTGGAGGAATTGGAATGGAATGTTGTCAGGTTTGACCAGCTGTTTGGTTGACAAAATTGGAATGAAATCTGTTAAAGGAATTGGAATATGTCTGTTTGGTTCACAGAATGCACCTTTGGAATTGGAATGAAATTTGAGTAAATGTCCAAAATACCCTTTTGTTGATTTTAATTTTTTTAAACAAAAAAATGCTTTTACCCAGTTTCTATATATAATTAAAAGAAAATATTATATATATATATATATATATATATATATATATATATATATATTTACATATAATAATATAAATTTAAATTTACACTAATAATATTAATATCAATACCAATCAGACTATGGTTCCCCCAATTCCAAAAATCAGATACACGCCTAGGGTTCTTCACTTCTTCTTCTTCAACAAGCCTAGGGTTCTCGAGTTCTTCACTTCTTCTTCTTCAACACGCCTCCACGAGACCACGACCTCCGGCGGCCGGCGCTCTAATCCACCGTCTCCACAACCTCCGGCAGCCGCCCCCCTCCACAACCTCCGGCGGCCGGCGCTCTAATTTCTCCATGGTTGCTACTGCTTCGATTTGTTTTCTGTATGTTGCTACTGCTTCGATTTCTACTGGTTCGATTTCTGTCTAGGTTAGATGTTGCTGGGTTGTTTGATTTGGCAAGGGGTATTTTTGGAATACAAAAAAGAACAAATTCCATTCCATTGAAATCTCAACAATATGTGATGGAATGTCAAATACATAAAAATTGGAATTCAATGGAAAGTTTTAAGATTCCATGCTACAAAAGATTGAACCAAACACTTGAATGGAATCTGGTCAATGGAATGTCACATTCCAATTCCACCAGATTCCATCACTTTCCAGTGAATCAAACGCCCCCTAAGGGTTTTTTAAGTTTGTTGTATCTAATGTGTTAAAAATGTCACCATTACATGAATCATAATTTATAACAAATCAAATACTTCTTTTTATCATAAGTATCAATTAGTGGAAATCAAAAACTAATATAACATTTCATTAGGTGCATAAAGTAGTTAAAAATATGTGTCTGTATCATAGTGTTGATATGACATATATCTTAATGTTTATGTTTGGATAAAGTTTATATGCTCTTATTTCATATGCTAGGTAAATGATCATGCATCTTTTATATTAATTGGTTTGACTTTTAACAATCATAAATAACTATTTAACAAAGAAAAAACAAATAATTTGATGAATTTTGTACTTAGATGTGGTATATAATGTAAATTAGGATTATTACATTCATACATTTTCAAACAAGATGAAATCGAATAGAGAGCAAAGGTGCCTCTCGTTTGAAAGAAGAAAAAGGAAACAAAATTTTCAAAGAAAGATGATGACAACTTTCAGTTCTTGGGATATTCAAGGGATAGCAACTATTTAGAAAGAAAATTGTGTTTTTTATGTTTGAGAAACATGTGTTTTTTTTGTTCGGGTTCGAGGAATACCAACGGGTAACGGTGCATCTTTTTCTTAACGGGTTCCCCAACGGAGATCGGGGAAACCGCGGGGACCCGATGGAGATCCCAACAGGGATCGGTACGGTTACAGGGATGGGGATGTTTATCGGTTTCGGGGACGGAGACCCTAAAACCCGCCCCGAAACCGGCCCGTTGACATTCCTAATAGTTAACGTTTGTAACTTGAGGTATATACGACGTCCTATACATATGAAGCTAATTTAAAGCAAAGACCCCACAAGTCCCTAGAAAATTATAGAGGTAACAAATAGTCGAGTCAAACCCATGATTTTTATAACGGGTCGGGTAGGGTAGTGTTGACCCGCCAACATGTTTATGGCTTCTTTCTTTGAAATATACAAGTAATTAATAGATTTAAGATGACTAGGATATTCAGGAATTTTGTTTTCTAAGAGGGTAGAGGTTCAAACCTTATCAAAAGTAGATATACTTTAAAAAAATGATTACACCTATAGGGTTTAGAGTTTAAGGTTTAAACACACTTTGTGCGACTTAGGGCATCCACAATGGTAAATCAATTTCAATGACTTGATCAAAAAAAAATATTAAAAAACTAGTGGATCCCACCTTTTTGTCCCTTTCTCTCTCTTTGCCTTTCACAACAATTCTTCAAACAACTTGAGGTTTCTCAAGCGTTTGAGAAGTAAAGTCATGTTCAAGTCATGTTACAAATACCATTGGAGATGCTCTTACGACTTATTTAACCCATTTCTTAGTTCAACTTCAAAATCAAATAAAATCGACGAATTTATAAAAATAAATTATATATATATATGTATATATATATAATCAATATGATCATAGGGTTGGGTCCCGGTGAAAAGTTGAGGTTAACTGTAAAGCCCGTATCCCAATATGTATTTTCTTTTTATTAATTCTTTTCTCTTAAGTTTTATTTAACGTGGTTTCCGTTAACGGGGTTAGACGAATTGGACCTAATAGTTAATTATGTCAAATCGTTGGTTAGAGTGCGAGATGGAATTAGTTGAGGGATCAAATTGTTAAAGGGCCAAAACAATGTACATTTCGGCCCATGCACAACCCAAAACCGATTTCATGTTTCATTTTGAGGGTGTTGGTTTCGTGGCTTGGCAAGGAAGAAAAGAGGAAAGAAAAGGAGAAGGAAAAACCCTACGGCCCCTCCCTCCCCTTCTCTGGTGAGTTCGGCCGAGAGAGAGTAGAGAGAAACAAGAAAAAGTGAGAGAGCTCCATTTTTCGTATTTGTAAACCTAGCTGCAGAAAATTTCTGTTTCCCGGAGATTGAACGGTCGGATCGTCGTGATTTTTGGTGAGCAGCTTCACGACATCTTCTTCAACATTCTGGACGGTGGGATCGTGGTTTTGAGGTCCGGAGGTCATGGTTTCGTGGGGTTCTGCACAGCAGTAACCTTGTGGTGATTTCTCTCCATTCTTGCTCTATTTTGGTTCCATACATCTTGATGTGCTTATTTCCAAGTGTATGATGGTTTTGTATGCCTTTAGTATAATCTAGAGAAGACTTTGTATTGCGCTAATATTGGTGGTAGTGGATTTGAAGCGGCTCTAGTAGTCCCGTGGTTTTTACTCTCGATTTTGAGGGGTTTTCCACGCTAAAATTTTGGGGTCTCATTGTGGTTGTTGATTGTATGTTTTGGGGTTGTTTTTACTTGCATTTAGAATACCCTATTTGTTTGCATCCTCAAAGGTTCATTCGGGTCTGTTTGGGTTAAGCTATGACTTAATGGATTTATAATCAATATTTGTCATTTCATGTGAATTACACAGTTTCTGCCACTGTTTTTGGGAAAGCCATAACTTTTTATAGGAACGTCGTATTGGGATGAAATCAGTGCCAAAAGCTCCCATTCTGAGTCTAGTAAGTTTCATATGTTTTACGGAAAAACCAGTTCGGACCATAGCTAGTGTCAAATTGTTGTTTTGTACTGAAAGGTCCTGTTTTTTCACTGTTCTGCAAGTCGGTTTTGTAAAATCCATAGTAAATTGTAGAAAAATCGTTAGAGCACGTGCGATATGTCCCTGGAACCCTAAGACATGGGACTTTGTGATTATGGAATAATATTTCTGGGTTTATCAGTTTATAAGGGGTTAAACAGGTCCCGAACAGACCTGTGTTTTTAGAGTAAAAGCTGGAATTTGTATCTTGTAATCTAGTAGTTGTGAATTTGGGCTAGGACTTCGTGGTGACGTTTGATATCGCTTATTTAGGTGGAAAAAGGTGAGCTGGTGTTGGCCGGTTCGTGTTGCTGCTGAGGACATAAGCTTTGCTTTTGAGGTGAGTTCTCTCACTAAATAGGATGAGAATTATATTTGTGTTACTATAGCTCGAGTGTGATAGTTATGATTGTTAGCTGATAATTATTGTGTTATAGGGTATATATAATTGTGTATATATATTGAACTGTGATTGATGTACTTCTTGATGGTTGTTCCAAGAAGTATAAGGTTTATTGTTAATGGTGATATATTTTCTTGATGGTTGTTCCAAGAAGTATATGTGTTTGTATAATGAGTTGTGATTATATCTTCTTGATGGTCGTTCCAAGAAGTATAAGGTTTATTGTTAATGGTGATATATTTTCTTGATGGTTGTTCCAAGAAGTATATGTGTTTGTATAATGAGTTGTGATTATATCTTCTTGATGGTCGTTCCAAGAAGTATATGGCTTATTATTAATTATGATATATTTTCTTGATGGATGTTCCAAGAAATATATGTGCTGTTTTATTTGGTATATATATATATATATATAAATTTGGGTGCAAGACGTGATTGCATGGCATGAGTTGGTTGCGATAACTAGCTGTTTAAGGGTGATGCTGATATAATTGCGATACTATTTATGGTTTGAATTCACTAAGCCTTGTGCTTACCCTTTCCTATTTTAATGTGGTTTCAGGTGCTTGTGGCTCCAAGGCGCGCGTGACGGGTACACACTGGCGCGCGTGAAGAGTTTTCATAATCATGAGATTAGAGTTATTATTAAATAATTTATTTTCCGTTGTTTATTATTACTGAGATTATTTATTATTGAATTGCAAACGAAACGATGTTGGATATTTAATAAGGTTTTATTTATTAAAATGCCTATTTTTAAAGTTAAAATTTATTGAAATTTTTGGGACGTTACAACTTGGTATCAGAGCACAGCTTGAGTGAATCAAACACATCTCGGTGTGTTTGATCTCAAGTTGCGGCTATGAAATTGTTCTCTTAATATTTTTGGAAAATAAAAGAAAGGAAAACCCGTTTGAGAAACGGTGATCGAGGGCGCAGTGTGTACAGTCAGCCGGAGCCAAAGGGGAAAGGTACAGTACTTAGTGTATTTATTGCTTTCTAGATCATAGGGTATGCATGCTAGATTGCCTATGTTGTTTACACTGTACTGTATGATGATTGCTTGCTAGTAGGAATCAATGCTAGTTATAGTAGGTTGTTAAGTGAAGGCCCTATAGGTTGTATGCAGTAAGAATCATATAGCCTTAGAATATTTGATTTAGTTCTATTGCGCAGCTCTTGTTTGAGTCCAACCGTTCTAGGATAGAATCTTGTATTCGAATGTCTATTTGATTCACGCTGCATGCGACTGGGTATTCGCGAGGCAACTCGTTATGGCTAATAGGGATTCCGTGGTAGCAAGGGTAGTGGGATGAGATGAAATTCCTAGTGAGCTGGGAAGAGTGTTTATATATGAGTATGTATGCTAGATTGCTTGGTGCTTATTACACTGTACTGCATGTTTGTTGCTTGCTAATAGGAGTTTAAGCTAGCCTTGATAGGTTGCTAAGTGAATGCACTATAGGTTGTATGCGGTAGGAACCGAATAGCCTTAGGATGTCGGATTTAGTTCTATTGCGCAGCTCTTGTTTGAGTCCAACCGTTGTAGGATAGAATCTTATATTCGAATGTCTATCTGGTTTTACACTGTGTGCGACTGTGCATTCGCGAGGCGACTCGTCATGACTAGTGGGGATTTCGTCATAGCAAGGGTGGTGGAATTGGGTGGAATTCCTTGGGAGCTAGGAATAGTGTGTACATATGCCGGCGCGGGCATATGTGTATAGTTTTTCGGCAAGGAACTACTTGGACACATCGGATGGAACTCGGAACGAGTGATGATAGGTGTGGAAGGTAGTAGTAGAGCTCCTACTATCGGAAACACAGGATCAATGCTCGAGTCGGGGAAAGTCACGAGGAATCCAAGGAGTTGAGCGTGAGCGTTGTTAGTGTGAGTTATTGGGTGCTAATAACTCGTTGTAATGTCTACCCAGAATAGTCATCACAAGGAGGAACAACTATAGTAAAACTGCCAGTGCAAGTGTGTACTTTAATTGCTTGATGTGATGATCGTTGGGGGGTAGTGAAGAATGTTCTAATCTAGTAGTCGTTGGAATAAAAGGACGATTCTAGTATTAATCTCTTGGAGTGACATTAAGGACGATATTTGTTTTAGGTAGACCATTTCGGGTCAAGATGGATGTTTGTGCTAGAATCATAGGCTTATTGAGCCGACATAGATTTGAGGATTATTTGACGTAATTTTCCAACTTGCCCTAAAAGGTTTAAATGTCCGGATGACGTTAGTGGACCGGAGAGATTTGGAGGAGTAGGAGTCGAGGCGTAGAATGCCGACTAAGTCATGCACAAAGTTTGATTTTGAAATAGATTGCATTAACAAATTCTTGTATTTCAAATCCTTTTATGGATGGTGTTTTGGAATGTTGGGAAATGTTCAGCACACACACAAGATTTTGAATTATGGTTTTGAAAGTGCATGAAATTGTTTTATCACGGTAGTTGCAAACTTTGTTTGAATTTGCTTTATTTTACTATTTCCCCACGGTTCTTGCGGGCAAGATGATATCCGTGTTTTATGGTGTTTTAAATGTTGGGCAAGTGACTACGGCTTGTGACTTTAACATTGGAACTCCTCCACATATGTTAGAGTTGAGGCGGAAAGTTACATTCCACGATGTCTGTATAAAGCTATTTGAGTGATTTGGTTAAAATAAGTTTTGTTTTACGGCATGTTGAGTCGTGTGGGTTTAATTTCACGAGGTGCATATCTTATTTGTTTATGTGACCATTTGGGGAAATCTTGGAAATCAATTTAAAGAACCCCACCTTTTGAGATTTTATGAGGTTTTAGTTGATATTTTCAAATGATGGAAACGGATTGGTTTTTATCTTTAAGTTTGAAACTTACACGAGACAGTTGTGTTTTAACAAAAATATATTTGTAAATCGTTTCATCGTTTTGTATGACTAGCCGACGCGCGTAAGATTTGTTGGTGAACCCTGTGCCACGACATTTTATGTTGAAAAAGAGGAATTTTGGGGTCAAATGTCGTGGAACTGATTTTGAAATTTTGTGCACACTTTTGTCGCACTCGGTGTAAGGTCGAGCGGTTACTTTGAGTACATGTCATGAGTCAATCCATACTAGAACCGTGACGGTCCATTTTTTTTAAAGAAATTATTCATTACGCTTTGTGTTTTGTAAGTAAACTGAACAGAAATGGAATGATTTTCAACATGATTTTTCTGTGTGAGATGAGCGTGTCCATTTTTGCGTAACTACCGACTTGGTAATAGTAGTTTTATTGCATACGGTCTTTTTGAAATGAAAAATCTTGACGTTGAAAAAATTTTGTAAACGATTTTGTAAACCATTTGGGAAATGCGCTTTTAAGTGTTATGTGTCATTTTGAGAATTTTAAGCGTGCGAGTCCTTTTGGAAAAACTCTTTTGTTTAACCCGTGTTGAGTTTGGGACTAATGTTGATTTTAGAGTATTGTTTGCTTAAACTTTATTTAAACGCGTTTTTGACCGACTTATGGGTCTAGAAAGCGTGGAGCATTTTGCTCGGTTTTGACTTTGAGATAGTCATGGGTCAATTGCACGGTTTTATTGACTCGATGTGGAGTCTTGTTGATGGGTTGTTTTGTTGCACAGTTTTGCATTTATTGCACGTTGAATATTTTCATGTTTGGGTGAGTAAGTCATTCCGAGATAGGCATGTTGTTGGTAGACTGTTTTGCATTAGATCCTTAGACACGTTAGTCAGTCGTTAGTAATGGCCGGTTGGGTATCTCGGGGTGGGACCCCGGTATTCATGTGTTATGACCTTGACTTTCCAGTAGACACTAGGAGGATATAGTCTTGAGCACTTACCTGGGAGGTAGTTACGATGTGCTGGGCCTTGAGGCGTTACCTGGGAGGTAGACGTCAAGGTGTATCCTCGATACGGTGTAACCTGGCTTCGTAGAACGAGTGTGGAAAATACGTCGACGGTGGAAAGTTAGGTATTCCACGCGTGTTGGTACTGTAGGTCGAATGGTATCGGTTAAGGGAATGATGCCCTTTGTAATTAAGAGAATAAATGCGCAGTAACCTTTTTGAGGTAAGTGGTATATTTAGGTGTCGACTTTTGGGCTTGAGGCCAAACACCTTTAGTGTAATCGGAGAATTGTAGCCGATTTTAAGGTAATTATGGTGATAGTAGTAGTAACCCTGAAATGCTCACTTGTGATGAATGGTTATGGTGGAATGACTTTCGTGTGTGTTTATAAATTTACTGGTTTGATGATTCGTGTGAAATAAATTTTGGGAGCCTATAGAACTCGTGGAAGTAATCGGCAGTAATGGTAGGAATGATCGGATTCGAGTATCCTGTAGGGTATGTAGGGTATATTGGTGAGTACCTTTAGAATGGTTAGAGCTTGAAAGTTGAATCGGGATGTATGGAACATCTAAGGTTGGGAGGCAACCGAAGTCGTTTGGCTAGGAATGAATCCAGTTGTTGGAGTGTTCTTTCGGTCATAATTTCAGTGTCCTTGAAGGAGTTTTGGTAGTAAGAAAAGTATTCGAGAAATTCTAGACGGGGTGAGAAATTTAGATTCTAGTTGAGGAAAGTCCAGTGGCAGCACCAAAGGGGTTCGAGTGGACGTGGGAACCCGGAGCGAAGATGCGCAATAACTATTCCGAGTTATTCGCTAGCCTAGACTTCGAGGACGAAGTCTAATCCAAGTGGGGGAGAGTTGTAAAGCCCGTATCCCAATATGTATTTTCTTTTTATTAATTCTTTTCTCTTAAGTTTTATTTAACGTGGTTTCCGTTAACGGGGTTAGACGAATTGGACCTAATAGTTAATTATGTCAAATCGTTGGTTAGAGTGCGAGATGGAATTAGTTGAGGGATCAAATTGTTAAAGGGCCAAAACAATGTACATTTCGGCCCATGCACAACCCAAAACCGATTTCATGTTTCATTTTGAGGGTGTTGGTTTCGTGGCTTGGCAAGGAAGAAAAGAGGAAAGAAAAGGAGAAGGAAAAACCCTACGGCCCCTCCCTCCCCTTCTCTGGTGAGTTCGGCTGAGAGAGAGTAGCAACAAAAGAGAGAGTAGAGAGAAACAAGAAAAAGTGAGAGAGCTTCATTTTTCGTATTTGTAAACCTAGCTGCAGAAAACTTCTGTTTCCCGGAGATTGAACGGTCGGATCGTCGTGATTTTTGGTGAGCAGCTTCATGACATCTTCTTCAACATTCTGGACGGTGGGATCGTGGTTTTGAGGTCCGGAGGTCATGGTTTCGTGGGGTTCTGCACAGCAGTAACCTTGTGGTGATTTCTCACCATTCTTGCTCTATTTTGGTTCCATACATCTTGATGTGCTTATTTCCAAGTGTATGATGGTTTTGTATGCCTTTAGTATAATCTAGAGAAGACTTTGTATTGCGCTAATATTGGTGGTAGTGGATTTGAAGAGGCTCTAGTAGTCCCGTGGTTTTTACTCTCGATTTTGAGGGGTTTTCCACGCTAAAATTATGGGGTCTCATTGTGGTTGTTGATTGTATGTTTTGGGGTTGTTTTTACTTGCATTTAGAATACCCTATTTGTTTGCATCCTCAAAGGTTCATTCGGGTCTGTTTGGGTTAAGCTATGACTTAATGGATTTATAATAAATATTTGTCATTTCATGTGAATTACACAGTTTCTGCCACTGTTTTTGGGAAAGCCATAACTTTTTATAGGAACGTCGTATTGGGGTGAAATCAGTGCCAAAAGCTCCCATTCTGAGTCTAGTAAGTTTCATATGTTTTACGGAAAAACCAGTTCGGACCATAGCTAGTGTCAAATTGTTGTTTTGTACTGAAAGGTCCTGTTTTTTCACTGTTCTGCAAGTCGGTTTTGTAAAATCCATAGTAAATTGTAGAAAAATCGTTAGAGCACGTGCGATATGTCCCTGGAACCCTAAGACATGGGACTTTGTGATTATGGAATAATATATCTGGGTTTATCAGTTTATAAGGGGTTAAACAGGTCCCGAACAAACCTGTGTTTTTAGAGTAAAAGCTGGAATTTGTATCTTGTAATCTAGTAGTTGTGAATTTGGGCTAGGACTTCGTGGTGACGTTTGATATCGCTTATTTAGGTGGAAAAAGGTGAGATGGTGTTGGCCGGTTCGTATTGCTGCTGAGGACATAAGCTTTGCTTTTGAGGTGAGTTCTCTCACTAAATAGGATGGGAATTATATTTGTGTTACTATAGCTCGAGTGTGATAGTTATGATTGTTAGCTGATAATTATTGTGTTATAGGGTATATATAATTGTGTATATATATTGAACTGTGATTGATGTACTTCTTGATGGTTGTTCCAAGAAGTATATGTGTAGTATAATGAGTTGCGATGATATCTTCTTGATGGTCGTTCCAAGAAGTATAAGGTTTATTGTTAATGGTGATATATTTTCTTGATGGGTGTTCCAAGAAGTATATGTGTTTGTATAATGAGTTGCGATTATATCTTCTTGATGGTCGTTCCAAGAAGTATAAGGTTTATTGTTAATAGTGATATATTTTCTTGATGGTTGTTCCAAGAAGTATATGTGTTTGTATAATGAGTTGTGATTATATCTTCTTGATGGTCGTTCCAAGAAGTATAAGGTTTATTGTTAATGGTGATATATTTTCTTGATGGTTGTTCCAAGAAGTATATGCGTTTGTATAATGAGTTGTGATTATATCTTCTTGATGGTCGTTCCAAGAAGTATAGGGCTTATTATTAATTATGATATATTTTCTTGATGGATGTTCCAAGAAATATATGTGCTGGTTTATTTGGTATATATATATATATAAATTTGGGTGCAAGACGTGATTGCATGGCATGAGTTGGTTGCGATAACTAGCTGTTTAAGGGTGATGCTGATATAATTGCAATCCTATTTATGGTTTGAATTCACTAAGCCTTGTGCTTACCCTTTCCTATTTTAATGTGGTTTCAGGTGCTTGTGGCTCCAAGGCGCGCGTGACGGGTACACACTGGCGCGCGTGAAGAGTTTTCATAATCATGAGATTAGAGTTATTATTAAATAATTTATTTTTCGCTGTTTATTATTACTGAGATTATTTATTATTGAATTGCAAACGAAACGGTGTTGGATATTTAATAAGGTTTTATTTATTAAAATGCCTATTTTTAAAGTCAAAATTTATTGAAATTTTTGGGACGTTACATTAACGTGGAAAATAGTTATCAATCGTTGGATGAGAAATGTATACACTTTAGAATAAAATGCACCAAGATTTACCGGATTAATTCTCTTTTAAGCCGCAATTAATGGGAGGACATTTGACTAAAAGTGATCAACGATTCAGATTTATTTCTCACGTTAACCTCAACTTCTCACATAATCATTCGTCTAATCATAACTCCCTAAAAACATTAAATATTACAATTTTGTAATGTAAGGCTCGCTTATCACAATAAATTAGTTAATTGATTATTGATTAAATTTTATGTGATTGACGATTTATACGGTTTAAATTCCTAATTTGGTGTTACACTTGACACTTTAATGCTGGCGCATACACAATGCCAGATAGACACCAGCCAGGGCCAATTTCGGTAGTTGCATCTTCAATCTATTTATAAAATATATATCTATACTATCTTATAAAACATTTAGGATGAAAGTCTTAAAGTCTTAAATACAACTTAAAATGCACAAGATACTACTTCTTTATACACAAAGTCTTAAAGTCTTAAAAATTTAATTTTAATTTTAAAAACTAACCATTTAATTATCCCCTACTATTTTGTTTCAAAATTCAAATGGGTTTCGTAATAGCTGGCGATTCTTCTGCTCCTGCTTCCCCCATCTAAAAAACGATTGATGCCCTCCAAAGCCTCTCTCCAGGAAAACAATCGTATCTTGCCCTTTTCGTCGTCGCCCTGCCTCTGTTGGCGTCTGCCTCTCCGTCACCACCCCTACGTGAATCTCCTCTTCTAATTGATTTGAATCAGGTAAGTAATCTTAGGGTTTATTATGGATTTTGAACTTTGATTTTGTATACTTTTTCTATTAAGAGGTTCAATCCTCAAGTATATGCTCGCCTGGTTTTAGATTAAGCTTTTTTGTTCCTGACTATTTGTTTGAACCTACGTGCTTACCTGGTTTCATATTTCTACGGGTACCTTGTTCGATCCTGGTCTTGAGTCTTTTTCCCTCTTCTAATTTTGTTTCTTATGCTCCTATTTTCCCTCCCTTAGGTTTATGTAAGATTGTATATGTTTCTTTTTGTATTGACAGGTTTTGGATTCCATTTCCGTATACAACTCGAAATTGATAGCAACAAACCATTTTCGGATGTGGCTTTTCCCGCTTTCCATCAGGTGTTAGCTTTTCTAACCATCTACTTTTTGATTCTGTTATTTCACCATTGTCTTGGACCAACCTAATATTATCTGGTTTTGTTTCACGTGCATGTGAAATACATTTTAAGGTTGGTCATGCTTGGAATCACTCTTGGTGTAGCTCTAAGTGTTGTTTCCCCCTATTAGCTAATCACTCTTTTCAGGTAAGCCTCCCACCCACTTTAAATTTCGTATCAATTATCATTAAAGATTCAACTTTTATTTATGGGTTTATTACAAGAATTAATACCCAATAAATATTTTTATGGTACCACTATTTTTCATTTGGGAATATTCTTGCAGTTGGATTCCATACTTCAAGTCTGTTAATTTGGTTTTATGTTTCATAATGAATACTTATCTGAGTTCTTTATGATTTGTAAATTGTTGATGCTTTTAGATTCCTATGGAGTTCTATGGGTTGTAGATAGATCATTGTTGTTAGTTGATCTTAGCTTATTGACTGTTTTATCCGAAAGCTTGTTTGTTTTCCTTCTTAATGAACCACTTATTGGTTTTCTTTTTTTATCCATTCAACTATTCTCCACTTATTCATTCAGTTTTGCTGGAAAGTACTGACAAGTTTTTTTTCTTCTTCTAATGATTCATTGTTAATAGGGACATATAAGAACTTTCTTTAAAGCTATTCAAATGTGGAAGGAAGAGACAATTATGAAGGTGAAAATCATTTTATTCACTTAGCATCTATATATAAAAGATAAAAATATTTTAACTAATGATTACCTTTTTTTCTGTTGATATTATGACAAAAGAAATGGAAAGGCCACAAGAGTCATTTGTCAATTTTCGAGGGGAATGTGAGTCTCACTGATATCACATGAATCGTTTTAGTTCTATAGTGCAAAATTTCGAACTTGGATTGTTTCGATAACTTGTGTTCTTCGTTTGTATGTTTTTCGTTCTTAGTGTTGATTGACACAGAACCACCGATTTAGTAAGAGGAGAAAATACCAATGGTGATCATCGTCTATTTTAATTCTTTGCTTTTTCAATCAAGTCATTTTCTTAATGTCTGAATATTTTTCTACGAGAATTGCAGCAAAATTTTCAGTTGAAGACAAGAGAAAAGATGGGTAGGCAATTCCAGTGGTCTACTACACTTGGTTTGTCGTATTTACGACTACATTTTGTTTACCTTCCTTGTGTGATTTACAGAATTTACGACTATGCTTGGTGTACGTGAATGTAATTTCTAGCATCTTAAGTTGATCTATTTGGTGAGTTCACATCTATTTCTCCTTCTGTATTTTTCTTGATCTCCAAATAGTTGTGCAAATATTGTGCTTATAATCCTCATCAAGGAATGTACAACCATCATTCTAATATTCGTTGCTTCCGTGGAGTCTTAAAAAGTTATGGTCTAACCGGCAACCCCAACCGCCTCTGTTTGATCATATGTTTTGGGAGTTGAGAGTGTTATTAATTAATAATTATTGAATTCCAACTTGAGATGATCACTCAGGAGTGTTAATTAATTATGAACTTCGTAGGATCCAAAACAAATTGTTTATATTAGAGCCTCATGGACATGCAGGTTCCTTTAATTCTGCAGATTTTTGATCGTAGGTTTGACAAATTCTTTTCAGTTTCAATTAATGCTCAATGATGCTTCAATTTGCTTTAACCACACTAAAGAGATGGGTTAGAACATAGATGGATTTCATCCAAAAGTTTTGGTTTGCTTTTTGTATCTGTTATATTATTGATACTTTAAAGTGGAAGTTGTTTTACTTATGAATCAAATCCACTTAGGGTTCAATCTATAGAGTTTCTCATGTGGAAAACTTTGGCCTTTATATGAGAGCAAATTTTATTTTATTCTTGTATTTATGAGTTTTGAGATGTTGGCGCTGGTGATGATAGTTTTTAAGGCTTGTTTCGTAGTGGCTGCCTAATATCTTTCGTCATTCACCGGGCTTGAGAGATTATGTTTTTTTTATCCTTCCTTGGATGCTTGAGGCACTGATTCGTATAATTAAACATTTCTTTTCTTTTTATTATTTTTATTATAAACACACAAACACACACACACGCACATATATATATATATATATATATATATATATATATATATATATATATATATATATATATATATATATATATATATAAACACACACCCTCCAAACAAACCCACTTAATAAACACACACACACACACACTCACTCGTTAGATAAGTGTTTCAATTCCATAAGCCAAGATTCAAGTTCCTAATTGTTAGACAAGTACCAACCATTAAATTTAGATCGGTACTTTTGTGGTTATTTTATATCTTAAACACAGGCTAAAAAATTTCTTAAACTCCAGCCTTCAAACTCTCATTTTTCATGTTATAGCATAAGTTTTTATGTTATGAATACTTTATCTTTTCTGCTTTGACTTGAATTTTACATAGATTATACTCGTTAGCTTTTCGTTAGAGCAATAGTTTCTGCGCTACGGACTTTGTTGCATGTGAGTATACATACTATTTCCCCTACATTTGAACTACTCGTTGTCCTTATTAAGGATGGCAAGAAGATTAGATTCATGGATGCAAAGGGTATGTATGGCTAGTGTATTAGAAAAATGACCTAAAACGTTTTCTAAATTAATCAAATTAGTGGTATGTTTATTTTCTTCCCAAAGCAACGTTGCTTGGTTTCAGCCTTAAAAACAAGGATGAACCCATAACAACAAAATTAATATGGATATGGTGTTGGAATACGAGATCCATGCACTCAATGGAAAATAAATGCATTCCTCCAAGAATCCCTACGAAATGGAGTAGGATAGGTGTTTCAAAAAAATTACTAGAACAAACATCAACCCTTTGATGTCGTATCTGAATCTAAGCCAACAAACACAGCTCGTTGCCTCCACGGTATTCATGCAAATGTTCTCAATCCAATTGACGTCCAAAGCTAAAGGAAATCAACTTTCTTTCTGAATGCTAGATACAATATCTAACGAGTGTGTGTGTGTGTGTTTATTAAGTGGGTTTGTTTGGAGGGTGTGTTTATATATATATATATATATATATATATATATATATATATGTGTGTGTGTGTGTGTGTGTGTGTGTGTGCGTGTGTGTGTTTATTAAGTGGGCTTGTTTGGAGGGTGTGTTTATATATATATGTGTGTGTGTGTGTGTGTGTGTGTGTGTGTGTGTGTGTGTGTGTTTGTGTGTTTATATATATAGGGGTGGTATTTTTTGCAAACCACTGCATTTGTGAAAACTATGCAACCTAACTATATACCATAAGATTAAATCGCCAATGGCTAGGATTCATCCAATGACATAAATTGTAATTACTTTACTTTTTGTAATTATTTTACTAAACAAAAGCCCCTTGTAAGGGCATATTTGTCAAAAAATAAAGTGTCTCCCATATCCCACAAAATCAGGAGAAATCATAAAAGCTTCTTCCATAAGCTTCCGTTTACCAAATCAGGAGAGAGAGAGAGAGAAAGCATCCATGGTTGCAAGAAGAAGATGGAAGAAATCGGCGGCACCACCACCACCACCGTTGTCCACCACAAGCACCACCGCCGCTGTCCAACACCACCACCACCACCGCCGGCGGCAATAGGCACCACCACCGTCGCTGTCCACCACAAACACCACCGCCGCCGCCGCTGTCAATGGGTTTAGATTTTTCTGGGTTGTTTGTCTTCATGATTTTGGGTTTATATTTTTCTGGGTTGTATTCATGCTTGTATTCATGATTCTGGGTTTAGATTTTTCTGGGTTGTTTGTCTTCATGATTTTGGGTTTAGATTTTTCTGGGTTGTATTCATGCTTGTATTCATGATTCTTGGTTTAGATTTTTCTGGGTTGTTTGTCTTCATGATTTTGGGTTAGTTTTTCTTCATGATTTTCTGGGTTAGTTTGTATTCATGATTCTGGGTTCATGAATTTATATGGTTTCATGTTTCTGGCTTCATAGGTTTATATGGATTCATGATTTCTGGTTGATGATTTTAAGGATTCATGATTTCTGAGTTTTTTGGATATTTCGTTTGTCGACCAGAAAAAAGAATTGTAGGAAACGTTAGGATCTGCAGGAAATGTTATGATATAGAAGAAAAAGGATATGAAGAAAAATGGGAGGGATTACGATAATTAAATGGTTTATTAACTAAATCCCTATAATCAAGTAAATTGTCATTATTAATAGGATACACTAAATAAATAAATAAAAAACGAAATTATAAATTGACTATAATGCCCCTGCCGAATTGTTAAATAAGTGAATTAATTTTAATTAGTTTCTTAAAAATGATTGGTTGTAAGGTGGTTTCTAGAGTTTCTAACAATGTACTGGTTTCTAAAAGAAACCTCCCATATATATATATATATATATATATATATATATATATATATATATATATATATATATATATATATATATATATATATATAGCCTTAGGTTCAATAGAGAAGTGCAAATATTTAGAGAAATAGAGAAGTAAAAAAACACGGGACCGTTCATATATGAACATTCATATATAAACAGTCATATATGAACGTTCATATGAACGTTCAGATATGAACGTTCATATATGACTGTTTATATATGAACGTTCATATATGAACGGTCCCGTGTTTTTTTACTTCTCTATTTCTCTAAATATTTGCAATTCTCTATTGAACATTTCCCTATATATATATATATATATATATGTGTGTGTGTGTGTGTGTGTGTGTGTGTGTGTGTGTATTAAGTATGTTTAAGTGGGTTTGTGTGTGTTTATTAAGTGGGTTTAGGGTTTAGGGAGTGAGTTGGGGAAGAAGAAGATAGGAGAGAGAAAGAGAGTGGGGGTGGGGTGGGGTGGGGTGGGTTTGAGTAAACGTCCACATTTGGTCCCTGTGAAGTAAAAAGACGGATTTACCCTCATGCTTAAGTCACATGGTTGCCTCTAACGTCTGACATTGGACGGACGTTTGTCAGAGGGACCAAATCCGGACCAAATAGCAAACTCCAGTGGCTAAAGTGTAATTTTTAAATTGTAGGGACCAAATGTGTTATAAACACCAAACCACAGGGACCAAAAGTGTAGTTTACTCTATAAATAAAAAAGCAAAGGTTATCACTACACGACAAAACGAATATTTGAAAATAGGTATGTATCTACAAACCCATATCGCCAAAACTGATACGATAATTACATTGTTTAAAGCAAAAAAGAAAATATAAAATAAAGTTTACAATTTTTTTTTATGTTAGCCAAATGTGAAGTCATGAGGATCGACTAGAAAAATCTTCAGTGGTCTTGTATGACTCGAACTAGTGATCTTTTTGGAGAATTCTTAAAGAGTAAAAACCCAACTCTTAGGGGTCGTTTACCAAACACTTACCCGGTAAGCGCTTACTGGTAAAATTCAACACTATCATTTCTTTACCGGGTAAGATTTTAGTCCACCAAAACGACATTGTATGCAACAATTTATCCGGTAAGTGTTAACCGTGGTAAGAGTCGTCGGCTCGTCGCCCTCACTTACCGAGTAAGACTCTTTGTCCTTGTCTCGCTCTTATCGGGTAAGATTCTAGGTCATTAACATGTGCTTCCAGTAAGGTAATATGACTTGTAAGCGCTTATCCGGGTAAACATTTGATAAACGGACTCTTATTTGTCAACTGATCTAACCCACAAGGTTTAAAATTATTGTAAAACTTTTGTTTTTGAAAAATATGAATTGAAAAAAACGAATTAAAAAAAAACGAAATAAAACTGTTGTTAAATGAGACTAGTTTTTTTATGATTTATTTTTAGTTTGAAAGCTGTGGTTTTCTTAGTTTTGCTTTCAATTTACTAATTTAAATCATACTTAAAAAGAAATATAATTAAGACAGTTACAAAATATGTTTTCTAGATATGTGTTTTTTATTTCATTAGTTAAAAGCAAATAATTATATAATCATTTTGTTTGGGTAGTAAATAAATAAATAATTCCATATTTATTATTATAAATCAGTTTTTTTGTGAAAACTATTGTTTTAATTATTAAATTAAAATCCTAATAATTATATTTAGAAGAGATGAGATAAGGAAAGTTAGTTGCTTGCTCATAAAACAAAGCATGATGATATGTTTGAGTGAAGTAAGAACAGATGGGCATGGGCTGCCTTGTGTTTGTGTTGCCTACTTTCTGACAATTGTGGGCTCCATACATTGTCTATTTCCTAATTTGCCAGGTCAGCCCTCCCACAATGCTGACATGGATTTTAAAAAAAAAATAATAATAATAATAAATCTCAATCAGATAATTATTTTGATAACTATGATCTTTGATTTATTTGCTTCACTGGCATACAACATTCATGATGTAACACCCCAAGTTTAGGATTGAACTTTGAATAAGGAGAAATGCAAGGACTAAACTTGTTAAAGTTTGATTATAAAAGAATGGACTGAAATATAAATCGCTTAAAGAACGTGGATTAAATTAGAAATCGAAGGGATTTACGTTCAAAGCATGGGAAAATGTGGTGGCAACGGTTCCATGGGGAAGTTAATGTTGGGTATTTAGCTTACAATGTTGTCCCACATAGGAAATGACTTGAAACTTATATGGATTTATATGACCATACCCATAAGAGTTATCAAAATGGAGAAAGATCCAAGTAAAGGAATTTTCTTGGGTTTGAGTGAGAGAATAACATATATTTAATGGTCAAAGATTGTAATCGACTTTTATTTATGTATAGTATTATGTTTAGGAGTGATATCGGTATAAACTTCATTATGACATAAAATAAAGTTTTCATGGTGAGCATATGTTTAGTAACTTGAGTTATGAAATTCGATTATAAAAGTACAAGCTCTAACCTCAAAAGAGTTTATGAATACAATTCAGGTTTTACAGTTCATAATTCATTATAATTTATGCCATTTATTTTGTATGATACGTGTTACAGTTTTCTCACGTTTGAAAGAAAAAGGTTGCAGATTTTTTACATGTATAGTTAAAACAATTACGAAATTTTATATTTCCTTCGATGAATATTTTACGCTAGCTATTTGAGAATTATATTTAAAATCGAGATATATCGTGCTGCATTACGCGAGTTATCTTACCATTTTACCAAATGAGCTATACGCCATAGGCATCAAACACGTCTATTGGTTATTTTCTTAGAATTTTGATAACGAGAAGTTAACCTTTTCAACACTCGTAATAGGAATTTGTAGGTTATTTTAAACAACAAAGAATTAATTATTTTAATCACTTCAAACAATATTTTTCAACCCACTCGATTTAATAGAAAATTGTAGAATCTTGATTGATGAAAAAACATCTTAGTATAATAATAAAATAACCAACAAAATCTCCAGGTTAATCTCATGAAGAATTTATTTAATTGTTATATAATATTAAATGAAAACCAATCAATATCTCCAACAAATCAACAATAATTGCAACATTAGAATAAAACCACGCCAAATGTTTTTTAAATCCTTTCTTCAATTTAAGTACTTTTACTTTATAAAATATCATTTCTTTTTTAAGTTTATATCTCATAAAAATTTCATTATTACTAAAAGTTTTTCGTTGTTAACGTAAAAAAAACGTAGATGATTTATGGACAAAATTTGTATAACAATCATTTCAATAATCTTTGATTGCTAGTGGATTGTTAACAAGAAGACGAATACTTTATGTGTGTGTTTGGTATGCAGAACATGGCGGAATAGGACATGACAGAACAGGTTTGTCCCACGTTTGGCGTGACTATATGTGGGACACGCTAGAACTAGGTGGAACAAGCATAGGACACACTTATCCCACTCCATCCCCTGGAACTAGGGATGCTCAAATTTCCGACCAACCCGAGGCAAAAAAACGAACCGCACGAACCCGATGTAGCATCGATAGTTTTTTTTGAGTAAACCGCATGTATTGGGTTGATAACGGGTTAGGCCCAAAAAATTCCGGCCCAACCCGCCAACCCGTGAGAAAATCGCAACTCTATTAGGTTTTTCATATAGCCGCCTCCTGCCTCTCCTCTCTCGTTTTCATTTTCTTCCAAAATTACATTTCACCTCTGAGCTTTACAAATTGCGATCGATAGAAGGTTGTTGAACGCTCATCTTCTTGATAAATCGAAGTTGTTGGTTCATCTTCTTCGTGGCTTGCGACTGAATCAAAGCTGTTGGCTCATCTTCTTCGTGAATCTTCGACTTAGTTGTTGGTAAGTTACTAAGTTCATATTCTTCTTGAATCTTCTTCTTGAATCGACTTTCGTGAATCTTCTTCGTTAATTTTTTTTGTTAATCGATTAGGAGAAATTGGTTTCCATGTATATATGAACCTTGAGGGTGCGTTTGGTTCGCAGAATGTTTTTTGATGGAATGGAATCTGTCAAAGGAATTTGACTTTGAAGAAATTGGAATGGAATGTTATCAGGTTTGACCACTTGTTTGGTTGACATACATTGGAATGGAATCTGCTAAAGAAATTGGATTTTGTCTGTTTGGTTTACATAATGTAGCTTTGGAATTGGAATTAAATATTAGTTAATGACCAAAATACCCTTTTTGAAAATTTGAACCATCGGTGATGGTCGGCGGTGGTGGATCAGAACGGTGGTGGTCGACGGTGGTTCAGGTCGGTGGTGGTTGGCGGCAGTTCAGGTCGGTGGTGGTCAGTGGCGGTTCAGGTCGGTGGTGGTCGGCGGCGGTTCAAGACGGTGGTGGTCGGCGGCGGCTTAGAACGGTGGTGGTCAGTGGTGGTTCAGGTCGGTGGTGGTCTACGGTGGTTCATGTCGGTGGTGGTAGGCGGCGGTTTAGGTCGGTGGTGGTCGACGGCGACTTAGAACGGTGGTGGTCAGCGATGGTTCAGGTCAGTGGTGGTCAGCGATGGCTGAGATCGGTGGCGGTCGACGGTGGCTCACAACGGTGGTGGTCGGCGGTGGTTCATAACGGTGGTGGTCGTCGATGGTTCAGAACGGTGGTGGTCGGAGTAGGAAAGATGGGGATAGTTTTGTCTTTTTGAGAAAATTGGGTGGAATGGAATTGAATTCCTTCTCATTTGTGATGGAATGACCAAATCCATGAATGGTGGAATGTGTGGAATTCAATTCCATTCCATAGGTAACCAAACGCCTGGACGAAATTTGGTCAATGGAATTGATCATTCCAATTCCTTTCAATTTCGTCGGAATCATGCGAACCAAACGCACATTAAGAGTTATTTACTTACAACTTAATAAGCCTACTCAGTTATACCTTATTTCTTTAAGACATAATCGTTAAGTCATTAAATTAAATAGGCTATAAACAAGTTAATAACCTAAATACCCAAAAATAATCCAACGGTCTCTTTTAAGTCTCTCAAAACTCATTTAGTCCTATTTTCTCAAATAAATTTATCCGAACAAATAACTAAATTCATACAAATTATAATGCAAACAACCCTAATGGCCTAATTCAACATATGGGTTGTGATTGGGTTGGGCAATCCATTTTCCCCCCACTTTGTAAGAGCCCATGTAGCTGATTTGAATGAGAAGCTGATCTCTGAAACGAGCTCAAGCAGGGGCGATTGGCGAAACTAAAGAAGTCAAAGAACAAAGGGTATCGGATTAAGGTATTTCAACCGATCAACTCTATTTTATGTATAATTAAACTTTGCTGTTTGGATGCGAGTTTCGAACCAAATCCTAGGTCAAAACTTCTACTTACTGTAAAAATGTTTGGATGCGAATGCGATTTTCGATTCTGTTTGGTAGAATAGGGTCTAGGAGACTAGGAATTGATGATACAGTTGTGTTTTTTTTTGCCAATGGATGAGTGCCACTGTCAATTTGATTGCAGAAATGAATATTGTGCTAAGTATATGCTTATCCTAGTTAGGAAGAAATAAAGAAATATAATCCTCAAATAAATGGTGTCTGCTGGTGTGCATGATTCATTTGCATAATGAGTTTTAGGACAATCTAAAAACAAAAATAGAATATGGGGATGAAAAGACATAATCAATAAAGAAAGAACCATATAATTGGATGCTTAAAGTTTTTTCATATATTAGTACAAAAAAGGTGTGAGGTTTTCTTCTTCTTCATATATTAGAATCTTTGCATTCGATTATATGAAATGTAAATTTGGCATGCATAGAAGATGTAGTTCGTTGGGTTGAACTTCTTTTCATGTTTTTTCAGCATGTTTCAATGATATCACACTTTTGGTTGTGATTATGCAAACTTGCCATGGCATCTTTAGCTTGTTTTCTTACTTTCAGCTATGATGCTAGTGGGCATATTTCATTTTTGCACTCATCATATGACAGTTACACAGTCTTGATTGAATGCATACCTGATTGATATGTATTTTTTTTCCTCTTTAACATATATTTCAAAACTTGAACCATTTGTATAAAAAGTAGTTATGGCTCTCGGATTATGATGCCTGTGTTCCAAATGGTACATGGTAAAGAAATTTGAACTCAATAAATCACTTGTGTTGGGCAAAATGCGGTAGATTTTATTAGCTCCAATAGTTTTCTTGATATCAAAATTTCTCAAGTGGTAGTTCAAACAAGGAAGAAACGATCTAACTACAGCAAATTGGCTTTCTATTCCAACAACTAACCTGTTTTTGTCTGATTCGAGTCAAGCTGGATACTTGACTCTTTTATCAAATATGCATGCTGCCAATAAGGATTGGGATATTGTAGCGAAACTTAGAACAATGATTAAAAGAAATAAGTTGGTTAAGCTACATGGTCAAAGTGCAATTGAGGTTAAGAGTGAGGTTCACAGTTTCAAAGCAAATGACCGGATGCACCCTCATATTCATGGGTTGCTTAGGTCATTGGAAATGGTTATGAGGGAAGAGGGTTATGTTCGTGATAGGGTTGATGATTCTTTCTAAGTTGTATATAGTTTCTGAAGTGTGCTTAATGCAAAAAAATGAAGATTCTGCCTTTTGTATCCGCTCGAGCTAAGGGCACCAACACTTGGCTGCTTTGTCTTCAGAAAAGTCATGGTATGAGTTGCACATTTATCCTTTTTTTTAATATCGTTGTATATGCATTTAGGCTTTTGAATCAACAGTTCATATATGAACCTAATTTTTATTAAGAACTGGGGACTGCCCACGACGCGACATATATTCTTCAGGAATATGGAACTGCTATTCATCATGAACGGATGAATAACACTTTTATGTTTATCATGACTGTGTTATTCACGATGAATGTGAAGAGGGACACGTGACACCATGTGGCAGTTCTTGGAATGGAACTTCCCTTTATTATATATATATATAGAGAGAGAGAGGGAGCTTCAAATGAAACCAGTAAAAAAGATGAAACCAATGAAACCCGATCTCAGCCGTCCTTTTTCTTGATCAACGGTTGAGGGATTTTTGAATTTAAAAAATAGGGAAAGGGTATTTTGGGAATAGTTTTTAGGTATTTAATTTTGGAATATATTTAATTGATTTGAATTTATCTAATTATGGTTATTATCTCAATCTCTCTCTCTCACAAAATTCCGGCCCTCTCTCCCTCTCTCTCTCTCTCACAAAATTCCGGCCACCATGTGGGCGGCGTACCACTTTGTGGATCCAGCGGAGGGTCTCTTACCCGATAAGTGCTTACTAGTAATATGTTGCATACGATGTCATTCTAATGGTCTAAAATCTTACCTCGTTAAGTGCTTACCGGATAAATTGTTGCATACAATGTCATTTTAATAAACTCAAATCTTATCCGGTAAGTATTTACCGAATAAATTGTTGCATGTCGTTTTAATGGACAAAAATCTACCCGACAAGTTTAAATGCCAACTCTTATCTATAAACATTAGAGCATCCACAATCATGGACCTCTTTAGAGGTTTATGTTTTAGCCACATCAATTTTCTCTCTCTTGTACATTTTATAAACCTTTCACTCCCAATCATGGACCGGTCGATAGTTTATATAATAAAAATTTATAATAATAAAATTTACTATTACAATTACAAAACAATAATTAAAATATATTTATAATAATTAAAAGACAATAATTCTATTTAGACAATTATAATACAAACTAGTTTATTTTATGGTTAATATACATTAAGAACACCAAATTAATTTGTATTATTTTCATGTAAGTGGAAGGCTGCATTTAACATTATTGATTCAATGTAATGGATAGAAAAAAAATAATAGATAACTCAGATGTCTTCATTATTTAATGTTAAGTAAATCAAATGCTTCATTATTTAATATTAAATAAATCAAATGGCTTCCTTATCAAATGGCAAGGAGACCGCTCCATCTACATAGAGCGGTTTGCGAAGTCAGCATATTCTCAATGGGGTTGCTTTTTAAAGAAGTGGTTCTTTAAAGATGAGGCGGCTCCATAAACCTCCCATTGCATATGCTCTTACGTAAACAATCCCTTAACTAAAATTGTAAAATAATGTACCTAAACTCCGAAAGTTTTATTCCAACCAACTTTAAGGTTATTTGATTCGTAGAATGATTTTTGAATGAATGAAATCTGTCAAAAAAAAAAATTGGAATTGAGAATCAATTAGAATAAACTTTTATCATTGTTTGACCAAGTGTTTTGAATAAAAATTTTCAACCACAAACATTAAATTGGTAAATGCCCTTTAACCCAGCCAACCATACCACATTACCACTTGATCCTCGTTCCTCAGCACCCGAACTCGAACTGTCCCAAACTCACACTGAAATCAAAACCCTAATTTTCAAAATTCAACCTATTCAACCCAAAGCTCTCTCTCTCTCTCTCTCTCTCTCTCTCTCTCTCTCTCTGCCGCCGTGCACGACGACTCTCAGACCCATATATCGCACGATTTTGTGGTGTCGGCTCACAAGTTGATACCTAATAAACACCACTCGCCAATGTTGGTTCGAGCCTAAGGCGAATCCAAACCTTTTGTTAACGTCAAGTAAACTTTCCAGGATTGAGTATATAAAGGTACGATTTTTGACTCGATTTATGCTAGGGCCTAGGAGTATGATTCTGGTGCTATTAAGAGCAATATACAACCCTACGGTTTCAATTCCAACCAAACAAAGTGTTTTATTTAATCTCTTTACTCGAAAATGATAAGATTTTTTGAGTTTTTTGTTCAAATTAGTTACTTTGCAACGCCACCAAGTTGTAGGCACTTTTGATGAACGTGAAGTTGCCACTGTTGAGGCTCTGGTTGTCGCATGGCAGCAAGATTGTTGGGGTCCATATGATAGACATTTAGACAATGAAGTCAATTTTATGCAGAGGCGGACCTAGAAATTTTTTGAGGTTGGTTTCTTGTCCTTGCACAGAAGGAACCAATGTTTTTAAAACATAAGAGTATATAAAAACACCAAAATTTAAGCTAAACACTACGAAATTTCACAAAAGTGGGACTCGAACTTGGGTTTTTTTTAACAAAGTGAGCAACATTTACCGACTCTGCCATTAAAGACTTGTGCCTGGATTTTAGGGGGTGTTTGGGATTGCTTATTTAAAACAACTTATGCTTATTTTTAAAATTTGCTTATTAACTTATGTAATGATAAAAAGGAGTTGGGGGTAAATATGTAATTTGAACAAATAAGTTATAAGCACTTTCAAATAAGTGAATAACTTATAAAAACAACTTATTTGTAGTGGGGAAAAGTTATAAGCACTTTTTTTTTTCAATCCAAACACTCAAAATAGCTTATTTGTGGTGAGGAAAAGCAATAAGCAAATAAGTCAAAAAAATAAGCAATCCCAAACACCTTTAAAAAACTATAGGGTGGCACACAACAAACCAATTTGGATGTATCTGATTTTGTTGATTTAATTGATTTTTGTTGCAAAAACAATTTGATAGACTCCTGATTTGTTTTTACTTTTTAGTTGTTGGTTATTTGAAAACCATTGATATGTTGTTGAAATATTGATTTTATAGGAGAACTGAGTCTCTAACGAGACAATTTGTTAATATTTTTCACAATAGAGCACTTAAGAGAACTGAGTCTCTAACGAGACAAGATCAACCTATTGCCGTTTCCTTGAACTAGGTTTGTTACCAACATGTTGTTTTATTACAAATTGGTTTAATTGTTTGTTCTTCTAGTAATCTGGTTCATTATGAATCAGTGGAATTAATATGTAATGTGTTCATTTGCTTTAAGTTTAAACGAAATAGAAAAAATATATAAATAGTAGTATCATGTCTCGGTTTAACCAAAATAGTAAAAAAATTAACCGAAAACTGATAATTCTATTAACCAAGCCGGTTAAGCGGAGACATCTTCATGTCAAACATCTTCGTGTCTTTCTTCCAATTTATGAGCAATGAAACAAAAACATCACCTTCACTTCTTAACGCTTGTAGATTTCATGTTTTGCAGATCCGTGAATTAGAAAATGTCCAAAAAGATTTCATCTAAAACTTCCAAACCAGTGCTACAGAGCCCTGCTGTAGCGACTTGGGACATGCCTAAAAAGAATTCGTCTAAAACTTCCAAACCAGTGCTACAGATCCCTGCTATAGCGACATGGGACATGCCTAAAAAGAGCTCATCTAAAAAGAGTTCATCTAAAGCAGTGCCACAGAGTTCAGGTGCAGCAAAGGAGAAATCATCCTCTACCCCAAAAACATTTGGACATGAAATTGAGGAAATCTTCTCAAAGAAAAGAAAGAAACCCGAGCATGAGAAGAGCAGAAAAGTGGCAGAAGGTGTTGTTGGAAAAGCAGACAAATTGGATGAAAAATTGGGTAAAGATTCAAAAAAGGAGACTGTTAGAAAGAAAAGGAGTAAATCTGGAGGGTCTAATGTGGACGTGTTTGAAAAAGAACAAGCGGTTAGACCCAAGAGGAAAACTGCAGACGGTTTAGTCATCTATTCAGAAGAGGATTTGGGGATTGGTAGGGCGGATGCTGGAGGTACCCGCCTCTGTCCTTTTGATTGTGATTGTTGTTTCTGATATTGTATCAACTTATCATCATGATGCTTTTTATGTGCTCGTAGCTTTAAACACAGTTTTGACTTGTATAATTTCATTGCTTCTTCACTTGTCTTAGTTTTTGCTTCTAAGGCAGATACTTCATTTTTGTTTCTAGTTTTAGAATTTACATTCTTATTTAAGAATTCAGTATACAGAATACAATGGTTCTAAGGTCATATGTTACATTTTTCAGTCTATGTCAGTTACACCGTTGTGCATCAAACGCACAAAACAACTATTGATTCCTTAACCAGCCAGCTTTCGAGAGGCTGCTTCCTATCTTTCACCCACCTTCTCCCTAACTACTAACCGACTGCAACCTGTGCAACTGTGTTCCTTTGCTATCCAAGTTTTACTAAAATACCCCTGCTGTACAAAACCCTCTCCCAGTCTATAACATTTTCTTACTTTTTGTATGTGTTGCTTTCCAAAAGTTATCATATATGCTTGTCTTGTCTCAAATTTCTTATTTATTTCTTCAAACTTTTTGGGGCAAACTTTCTCCTTTTCACACTTTTTTCGCAAGTCGGGAGGGTTTTCATGGAAACAGTCAGACAGTCGCCCTTCAGGTCATCAGGTGGGAATGGATACACCGGTTAGGTTTGGTTGTTGGGTATGTTAATTGTAAATGCTACCAACCAAACCATGCATTCAGAATCTAATCTGTTCAACCAATGTGGGTGGGTGGATAGGTATAAAGTTGGTGCTTGTTTGGTTGAATTTGATGCTTTGACATATGCCTGGGATGTGATATTGACCCTTAAAGAATGTTATTTGTCTTGATGTTGCTTGTTGGATAAGTTGAATAAGTTTGTTCTTAAATGTGTTAAAATAAGTTGTTTTTTGGGAAGTGTAATAACCGAGACCAAAATGGAAGAGTTTTTAAGCCTTGTGGTCAATTTAATAAAACTGGAAGTTGAAGGGCTGAATTGCAAATTTAGGATAGGGTATAAAAACCCAAAGATTGGCACAAAACCCTAGGGGAGCCTTTCATTCTTGTTGCTTGCGGCTGAGTATTGAGAGGAAGGAGAAAAAGGAAGTTTGGAGTTCATTGCAATTAAAGAGGAAGATCATCAATCTTTGAAGTTAGAAGAAGGGGTGATGTTGGGATTCGTTTTCTGCAAGCAATCTTTTCAGGTTTTTCCCAATCCCAAATTCGTATCTGGTTGTTTGTTTTGATTGTTGAGTTTTTAGAGAGTTTTCTTAAAAGTGGTAAAAGATACCTTGAGGGAGGGATTTAAACACTCTAATCATGTCTGAGTAGCAAGGAATAGTAAGAAATGGACTTAGCATGTTTATTAAGTCATTCATCGCCTTGTAGTTTCGTTTGTGAGTCGATTAGCAAGGTTTCAGCCTCTAAAATCGTAGCAGCGCTTTGTCCGGTAACTTCAGATGATGAAGGTTACCGGAAGGGTGTCCGGTAAGCTCTTAGTGTTTAAGGTTACCGGGAGTTTGTCCGGAAGGTGTATTTGTCCGGTAAGCTTCTGGTATCCGGTAAGTATGAAGTATCCGGAGTGATCCGGATAGCAGAAGTCGTCCGGAAAGGGTAGTCATCCGGATAATAGTGGTTGTCCGGAAAGTTAGTTTGTGTCCGGTAAGTTGGGTGTCCGGAAGGTAGAGTTTTCCGGATAGATTGTTGATCAGCTTATGTTGTGTCCTTTTATTCAGGAAAGTCAATTGGGAGTCTGGAACTGATTAGAAACGAGAAGTAAGAGCATCAGGTGAGTTTTTCTAACTAAAATGCGTGACTTTTAACGTGTTTTCTAAAGTATGTACATGATGAGAAATGCCATGTTTTATTCTTATGCTTTTAACTGCATGAAAGTTTATTGAAAGTTTTATATGAGATGTATGCATACATTGTGTCAGACGTAAATTAGCTAAGACGGGAGAGTAGACCCGCCAGTGCTCATGCGGGAGAGTAGACCCTTTATGCCATGGAAGGGAGTATCCAATAAGGCAGTGTGAGACTGACTCGTTGTCACTTTCGGGTGACTTCAAGGTGCCATTTACGAGTGCGGATTTATCCGTGAGAGAGTTTTACGAAGAGATATGTGAAAGTTGTTTTATATATGAAAGTTTTATATGCGAAAGTTATAAACTGTTTTTTTTAAATGCTTTTGAGAACTGTCAGGAGGGACTCACTAGACCTCATGGTCTAACCCTCGCATTTTTTTTCCAAACTAAACATTTTCAGGTAAGCAAGCGGTAGGAGGCTCTACTAAGTGAATAGAGCTGATCAGGAGTACGGTTGAGGACTAGAACAATGCAGCACACTAGATTATAGATTTTTATTCTCAGTTGTGTGATAGGTTGTTTCCGCCAACCTAAATTTTAAGACCTATGTAAGAAATTTTGGGATCCGTTCTTGGGATGTTTCTTTTAATATGAATTGCATGCTTTCTTTTGAGTTGGGTTGTTACAGGAAGACTTGTGGTCATGCTTTCCTTCTCCTGTTGCTGTTCAGATCTCTTCCTCTTGTAGGTTTTGCCGCCGAATCCTTCATCCATTCCAGGCATCTGAAATCAATCGTGCACGCCATGGATGATGTAGTAGAAGATAGATGCGCCCCTTTGTAAAACCCTAAAACCTAAGTTTAATCAGGGACGGGGAAGGTATTTATATCCTTCATCGTAGTTACAATAATGGTCCCTGTACTATTCTCCAACGTTCAAAGTTCATCCTATGTTAAATATAAAACTCTAAACTACGATTTTCGTCCTTGTGGTTTAATGTTTATATAACGATTTTCGTCCCTGGTCACTAAAAAGGAAAGGAAAAGTAAAGAAATGAAAAAAAAATCATGTTCTCGAACATAACGTAAGGGCGTTTCGTTGAAGGCATCGAGGGAAGGTAAGAAATGAGAATGACAATGCATAATTAGGTTTGATTTGATATAATATAGTAGGTCATACCAGACCGAATTAAAGGAAATGAAAATTATACTCATATTATCCTGACTCCTGCATTAACATTTTTCATTTTCTTTCTCACTCAAACCAAACACCTTGAACAATTTTTTTCTCCCACCTACCTCCCTCTCGTGCATCCACTCCAATTTACTCATGTTCAGTTCCAATCTCGTCCGCATACCAAACGTATCTTTATAAACATGTTTAGTTATGGTACATTTGCTACAAGAATCATGACACTTAGAGATGGAAATTTATATATTATAAAGTTTACCTGACTACTTCTATGTTTTCAAGTTACCATTTTCATTGTTTCTCTGATTTTTTTTAAATATACCTCAATGCTTACGGTTTTTTCCAAAATACTTGTCACTTAGCATTTGAAACACATACAAGTTGTTTACAAACCAACTTACGAACAAATTACAAAAACAATAACTTTTTCAGCTATCCTTATTTTTTCTTCCTCCTTCATAAGTTGTCTCTTAAATAATTCGTATGTGTTTTATAACAGTTTCGTAAGTGAAAATTTTCAAATGTTAAGATATGAAGTCAAATAATAACATGCATTTTGAATTTTTTAAGAAAAGACTAAAATGTACTTAAAAAATAAAAAATGAGAATAAATTTTCATTCCTTTCAATTTAACATAAAAATAAAAATTTAGGCTTCTAAAGAATGCCCCCATCATATTATATAAAGCTAAACAGTTTTCTTATATTATCGATCCCATTAATTTATCTCATTTAACTTGGGTCTACCAAAACATACATATGTAATCACTCCCGAGAACAAGGGTGAAATATAAAATATAAGAGAAATTAATTAGAGGGGAAATAAAGGGGGCATATGAAGGTAAAACAATTTACTTTTCTTTTTAAGGGTGTAACATTAAGGCTATGTTTGGCAAACTAGTTGATAAGCTAGCTGTTGACTGATAAGCTAGCTGTTGACTGATAAGCTAGCTGATGAAAAAGTGACGTTTGATAAAAGTAGCTTATAAACATGTAAAATGACCAAAAATGACATCTTCAAATAATTATCAATTACAAATTTAATTATGTAATTAAAACAAATTTATCACAATATAATATGTTAATTAATACAACCAATGTAATAAAGAAAAAATAAAAAATATAATATGTTAATTAAAAGAAATTTAAAACTTATTAGGCCATCCGCAGCGCATAACTAAAAGCCCTCAACGCCACATCAGCGCCACATCAGCTTTTCTCCTAACCCTCTCCTTACCCTAAAATGGTTTACCGGGTACCCGATGCTATTATGGAACCCGCAACCCACCCCACCCTCACCCTCCTCTCACATACACCCTCGGGTTCAGCGGGTTTTCAAGCCCGGAAGCCAAGCCCGCAGCTCCCCGCACCACTACCCGAAGGAGCCCTCTATACCCGAAGGTGAACCCGCAGCCAAGCCCGAAGGCGCTGCGGATGGCCTTATTACATATATACTATAAATTTTTGAATTTGTTAAAACAAGTTTAAAATATATATATATATATATATATATATATATATTAACTTATGATTTTAAATAACCGTTACATACAATATGAAAATAATCAAATAATAATTAAAAATTAATATTAATTGATAATTAAAATATATACATTAATATTAAAAAATAAATAAATATAATTTATATGATTAACAATAATTCTAAATAATTAAAATTTAATATCAATGTATAATTAAAATTTAATTTAATAATTTTCAGTTAATATTAATTAATTAATTATAATTAAATTTAAAAAATTAATATTTATTAATAATAATAGTTAGTATATAATAATAAGGGGCAATATTGGAATATTCATAAAAAGCTACTGAAACGCTACTCCAAGTAGCGTTTCAAAAGCTAGCTTATGATCATTCAAACATGTACAAAAAAAAACTAACTTATAAGCTAGTTTTTTTTTTTGCCAAACAATGCCTAAAGGGGTGTTGTTGGGGGTATTGATGGAAAAGGAATGAAAATGATAATGAAAACTACTGTTTGGTTTGATATAATGTAATAGATCCATTATCCCAAACCCATTAATTTCCATTCCTGACTAAATTGAGGGAAATGGAAATTTTAATTACCACTCAGTCATTTTTTCTCATGCGTCCATTCATTTCTCAATGTTTAATGAAAAATATTTTTTATTTTTATGTTGAACGTTACATATTTGTATTAAAAATATTATATAAATTTTTTTTTTATTAATTATATTGGTTAACCAAACATCATCAATTGAATATTTATTGCTATTCTCATTCTCCTGCATTCCCATTTTCATTTTCATTCTCATTTCTTAAAATGAACCAAACGCCCCCTAAAACATAATTTTTCTTATTTTTTTATGCTACAATAAGCATAGAAACTGAAAATTTCCTTCATAAAGTAATAAATAAACTCATAAATTAATAAAATAACATAATAAACAATATGATAAATTAATTAACAAAATAAAATTCTAAATGGGTGAGGTCTACGATGCTTATGTAGGCATTACAAGTATACTTACAATTTTTTAACGAAATCGTAAGAGTTGTCTACTTGTCTATGTGACAATGATTTATAAACATGGAAGCCAATAAAAAATGTTGTAAGAGTCCCTTCTCCCACTTGCACCATAAGATTATTGTTTTCTTGTTATGCCTCTTAACGGGTAAGATTTTTCCCGATAAATGCTTACCCAATAAGGCGCATAGTATGATTTACCACTCTGCCTTTAAATTAAAAAAACCCATAGCATCCATTGGTAAAAGAGACCTATTTGTCACAAGATCATGCGACTTATAAAACAAGAAAGCAAGCTACAAGGCAAGTGAGAATTTGTGCAAACAAGCAGTAACATGAAACAAATTGGAAAAAAAGGTATTGAGCTAAATTTAGATGGTTATAGAATAATAATCCATTTTATCAAAATCAGGAAGCCATTACAGAGTTGTGAAGAAATCTACACAACTATGCATAAAATTGCATACACAGCCCTCCATGGAGTCATGTCATGTGACTGACTAATGATTTTAGGCTGGTGACCGTTTTAACTCTACGAAAAGAAACAGCACAGATCTTAATCATTCAAAAACAAAACTTAGCTTCCATTTGGTGGCGAACCATTCGTGTAGACTAGGTCTACTAGATCGTCCTCAAAGAAAGCCGAATGGAGAGCCCTCACGCATTTTTCTGATTCGCTGTCGTTAACTATCAACGAAATATTCACCTGCATCAGTCAAGACGGATAAAATACACAATTTTTCAATATCCCATGCCTGTCGACTTTAAACAATTGCAATCATTGTAAGGGTTGGGGGTAATAGGAGTTGGGGGTGAAATGGAAATCATTAACGGTGTCACGTTTGATGTAATGGAATGAGCCATTACCAGATACAGGGTAATGAAACATTCCCAAACAAACTGGTACGAATGAAACTCATTCTCATTTCCATTCCCCTGCTTCATTCCATTACTGAACCAAACCCGGTATATCCCACTCGGAGGTGGGGTCTGGGAGGGGTGAGATGTATGAATGCAAAAAACGCCCCTAAACCTCATCAGAAGGATGGAATACCTTAGATGCTCCTTGAGATATCATTTGAACGTTGACTCCATTTGTATGAAGAACATGAAACACCTAGAGTACGAATCAAAAAGACCAAACACAAGAAAAAATCACAAACAAAAACAAAAATGCAAGATGGCAAACATCAATTGTAAATCATGTTTGAGGCTGCAACAATACCTTCTCCAATATAAGTGAGGACCTCTGAACATTTCCAATCAGCGAAATAATTGATCGGTGTTGTAGAAGGTTCACTTTAGCAATTTTTTCAAGTTCTTCCACTACATTATCAAGTTCCTGCTTGACAAAATACACACACCATTAAATGCTGCTACTTGGGGCACTTGTACACCATCAAACTGAGAATGATATCATATGCTTGCCTGCTGAATCAACTCCCTGCTCCAAAGCTTTGAAGGATCCAATGTTAAAGAAATGCTAACTTCACTAGTAGCTACAACGTCCACCGAAATACCCAAATCCTCAAAAGTGAAGAACACCTGAACCATGTGCCAATTACAAATTAGAATCGACATCAGCCCACTCAAAGAATGACCAATAACTGTATTGTCCTTACCTTGGCTAGGAATCCAAATTGACCAAGCATGCAAGTGCTAACAATATCTAACATGGTCACATTACGTTTCAAAACAATGCTAGTCAGTATTGCCTGAAATTGAGATTGGTAGACGTTTAGGCTTTCAGAATTTTGATTATAGTTTCAAGATCATGATTGAGTATTTTGCTACTGACCTTTGACATATCTCTTGATTTAGTAATAAGGGTACCTGGAGCGTTAGGGTTGTAAGAATTTTTAACCCTAACGGGAATATCACCTTCTCTTGCAGGCCTCATAGACTGTGGATGCAGGACCTACAGAAGGAGCAAAATGAGAGAATAAGAACTAAAATGAAGAGCAAAGTCTCCATATTTTTCTGAAACTGACCATCTTATTATATTGAAAGAAATATTGCAAATGAAGATAACAACAGCCACATCATCTATAAGAACTTTTAATGCCACGACAAATTTAAACAGAAATAAAGAATAAATACCTGAGCGCCAAAATATGCAAGTTCAGCAGCCTCATCAAAAGTTAAATATGGCACAGGTTCTGCACCTGGATATATGTTAGGGTCACAAGTCAAAACACCATCCACATCTTTCCACACCTGTAGCAATGGAAAAAGATAATAAATTAGAACTTCTGCTGAAACCATACTAAACTTCAAAAGACGTGCTATAGAAGCTCGACATGGTTTTTTACGCAACTTCTAGGGGACGAATATAAAGTAAAGTGACATAATGAATGAGCTTTTGTCAACAGCCAAATAAGAATACTCTGTGCAGGCAACCTCATAGATATTAATATTTTCGTTTCCATGTGAACACGTAACAAATTGCACTTGCATTTGATTTTTTTCAGATCTTCACCAACCTGAATTTCTCGCAAACCCAATCCTTTACCGATGGTTGTGGCAGTCAAATCACTACCACCTCTGCCCAAAGTAGTTACTGCACAAGTTCTCCAGCCCTACAATTGATACATGGATTTAAATTAGTCATTTCTAGAAACTTCAAGTTCGTTATTCATGTGAGGGAATCGTACAAAAAAAATTTAGAGGATGCAAAAAGTAAAAGACCTTCCCAAGGAAGCCAGTAACAATAGGGATTGCAGGATCAGTAATCCAATCACCATGTAGTCTCTTTGCTACAGCTGGATAAGTTGCTTCCAGAATATCCGCATTGGTAAAGTCATCCGTTGTTATAAAACCAATATCAAATGCATCATACTGTAAAAAGAAATAAAAACAAAAGCAAGGCGTCAGCAGAGAATAATACATGAAATAACGGTCATATCTGTTTCATAATTTCAAGCATCAAGAATTTCTGTTCATTTGTGCAAAATCAGCTCAATTCCAAAGCAAGAAATGTCAGAAGTGACAATGGCAGTGAATTCATAAATACTCGATGCCAAAATTTCTTTCACTCCAAGAGAATTCAACATCAAACATCCTCTCCTTAGACACGACAACAAAATGGTGTTATGAGAAACATCAAAACTTTCTTGAGGTTGGTAGAGCTGCTCATTTTAAAGCTAAATTTCCAGTTCAATTATGGGGGCATAATTTCTCATCTGCTAAAAGCTACCTCCATTATTAAACAAACTAAAAGCTTTGTTATTCACTTCAAACCCCTTATCCGTGCTATAATGTCTCCTACATAGACAGATGAGAACTATTTATCGTCTGTGTTTTGTCGTTTCCAGCTTGCACATTTGATCATAGAGCTATAATGTGTGCACTGTTTTAATATCCCCATTCTAAAAAAGGCTGTGTCAGTTGATTTACAAAAAATCTCTTTGAAAATAGACATGTAATCTTTCATGAAGCTGTTTTTCCCTCGTGACAGTATTTATGGATAATGTTTGTTAGGCGTACTGTGTTTACTTATTCAAAGATAATAAAAAAGAGACGAGAACAGAAGTATTTGCTAACTTGCTATAGGCCTATAGCTTTTGAGGAATTAAATCCAGTCAAATCAAATTTGAGGCTGATAACATGCCATCACTGAGTAGCAAAAATTTCAGTCATTGACTTTATTCAAGTAATAAAGAAACAACATACTTGGCGGGCTTTGACACCAATTTTGTTCAAGTACACTGCAAATATTCTTGTGGACATGCACTCTCCAAATGAAACTATGTAGTCCCTTGCACGTGGAGTCAACTCCTTCAGTACAGCAATCCCGTTCAGAAGTCACTCTAATTTGTCTAGGTGGTCTGCAAAAAATCTCTCAAGACATGAAACCACATTGCCATATGAAGCAGAAGAAACAAACATCAGCCCAAATGGGCAAAGCATAAGGCAGGAGCATTAAAGTCGAAATCAGGACAAGTTTTAGTGACCTCGTTAATAAATAATAGTAACAAGAACGGAGCAGAAATCTTTTTTTATCATAATTTCCGATAATTGGAGACCTACCTTTAATGAGTGATCTGTCTAATCCAAGCTCATCCACTGTCCTGAGTATATACACCAATGCCTGATCAGCATAAACTAATGTCTATTATCTTTAAAAGTGAATGATCCAGATTTTCACCTGTAGTGCAGTTCTTTCACAAAGCTCAGTTCATCGATTTCAGACACATTAGAAACACAGTTTGTAGCCTTTTCTCCAGCCTATATGACACAACACAGATTTAACTTTAAAACCTCTTGAAGGAACAGCTAAAATATAAATTTAAGAAATTGGTGGTTGCACAAACCACTATAAGCTTGTTGGTGGTCTTGCCCATAGCAGAGAGGACAATCACAGGATTCTCTTTTGGAAAGCTGAGGATGAGCTCAGCCACTTCTTTCATCCTGTCTGCTGAAGCTACTGATGATCCACCAAACTTCATCACACATGATAGTTGGTTGGTTGATCCTTCGGAACCTTGACTTCTGGGTTCACTTTGAACCAGAACATCATTGTTTCTCCCATCACAAACAACCCTTAGACCTCTTCCCCTGCTTGTAGCTGGAACCCTCAAAGCTCCACACAATTCAGTGAGTGGATCAAAATTAAACCGCTGCTGTAAGCACAAAGATTGGGAGTGCACAACTCTCTTTGAAAAACAATAAGGAGTCTTAATTCCACACAAGTGTGTAGCTGTTGCCATTGAAACAGCTAGATTGTTTATGGGTAACAACCCACCAAATAAACAGGGGCGGGGTACTTGAGCGGTTTTAACAAGCTGAGAGAGCTAAATAATCTAGCTCTCCCTGCTAAAACGAAATTTTTAATGATCTGATACGATCTGATAATGAGCTTCGCTTATGAAACAGTTGCAGAAGTCTATAAAGGACCTGCAAGTATAAGGATATATATATATATATGTTAAATTAGCAGAAATGGAAAGCAATTTAACACCAAACCGAACAACCAGGCCTACACCTTTCACCAATATGAACAATCATAAAGAAAAACACGTAAAAAGCATGCACGCAGGAAATGAAATGCTGCGATTACTGTAAGCATAACGAATCCTGAATTAAAAATGCAAATGAAAAATTCGTATTTGCTTCAGATCGGCAGTGTAAAATGTTAGATTTAAGCTCTTTTTAGCATGTTTATACACCAAATTAAACCGATGAATCATGAACTTGGATAGCGTACCTGAGAGAGATGGATTGCGGGTTGAGTTTAGGGATTAATGATTTGGGGGTATTACTATTGGAGAAAGTAGTGAAGGGAATCAAATGGACCCCTGTGTCATGTTATTTGACGAAAAACGCCATGCTCAATTGGCTTGGCAGCTTCGTTGCATTTATTATCGCCCACCAAATAACATGTTGATTATTGACTAAACTATACAATAATGTTTTCTAACAATACACTTTAGTCAAATAATCCGTTTTTAAATGTATGCAAGTCAATTTTATTTTTATTTTGAAAATTCATTTTTTTATAATTGGTTTAAAGTTTATAAAATGCCGATTCTAATATTCAATGTTGATGTTTAGTGCCTATGAAATTTGACATGTTTTTTTTTAAATTATGTGGAGTCAAAATCAGTAGTATTGATTTCAAATAAAGAAATCGAAATCAAAGAAAGGTGAAGAAATCAGAGGCGAAATCGGTGGTATCGATGAAGAACCCTTGCGATTGAGAAGTGAAGAAATCGTACCTGAGAAGAACCCTCGTGAAGAACTTGTACGATCGAGGACGGGGTGATGAAGAACTCGTGCAATAGAGAATGGAGCCGATGTGTTTAGATTAGGTTTAGTATTTGACTATTTTGATGAGGGTAAAATTATAATTTTTTATCCCATGTTGTTCCACTTATTTTGGTATCAAACCTTATAGTTGTTTCATGGCAGGTTTAAAAAATTGGTTTTCTACTAAAAACTATTTGAATAATTCATTTTTATATTAATCATGTATAATTGATCAAATAAGTTATGCCAACAAACACACTCGTCCTTAACCAAATTACTTTATTCTTAATCGGCATTTATTCATTTCCATATTCCTCATCTTCTTAAAAATAATTTAAACTTGAGAAATTAATTAAAATACGGTAAGAGATGTTTCATTTCTTTTACAATCAACAACATAAGTACATAACAATCATATATTTATCACAATAAAAGCCCCAAATCTGTTGGCAACTCTCACTCACTGCACATAACAATCATATATATATATATATATATATATATTATGCTCTCCATAAATTGAATTTATAGAAACAGCACAAGAACCACAGGATCTCCAAAATCAAAATTTGGTATTTCCAACAAATTAATCTTTCAAAGTTAAACCAAATAAACACATGTTGACAAATAACATATCTCAAGCCACGTGTTTCTTTCTCTTCTTTGCTTTCTTCTCTTGAGAATGTTCAGAGACTGAGTCGGCCGGCTCTTGACCACGGCCAACCGAGTCCAGAGTAGACCTGCTGCTGGCCTTTGAATCCTTGGACCGCGCCTTCTCTTCAGTCAGAGAACTTTTACGACCACTGCTATGACTATGATGTCTTGACCTCGTACTCTTCGTGGGAGTTGCAAAATGATTAGCAGAATTTGTCAATGAAGTTGCATAAGATGACATTTCATATAGCTGTTTTAGTTTCTTGGTATCGTCTTTCGGGACTTCACTAGGCTCCAGAAAATGAACAAAGGAAACTCGCCTTGTAATCTTACCAACTGTCAACAATGCAACACAATCCGAATATAAATAAGTTATATTATATTTGCAAATATTGAATAAGATCCTAATATAAATTAGTTATTATATTTGCAAATATTGAATAAGATCCTAATATAAATTAGTCATTATATTCGCAAGTAGTGCTGAAAAGCATAGATTTCCCTATTTTACTAGGGCACATCATCTATTTGTGAAACTGTGACCAAATGAATGTTACCAAATTTGCTTGTTCTAGTACTACAATCTTTCTTTGCATCCAACAAAAAAAGGCACTATTAGATGACAAATCCGACATGAATGTATGATGCATGGATGCCTTGTACTTCGTAGGCAATCCCAGATGAATAAAAATCACTTGTTCCAAAATCCCATGTCCCCTCCCTCCCCCACCGATCAAAATAAAACAAATCATTACGTTGGTTGGTGGAACAGGGAGCGGGGAATGGGATTTGGGGACGAGTGATTTTTATTCATCCCAAATGCCCATCAATTTCTTTATACAAGACAGAACAACTCACTCATCTGTAGCTACATGGACATGGCTCTGTAGAGGTGAATGGGGCTGGTCAGTCCGTGTTACATGTGTGTGCCATCAACTATTTCAAACTCTTATTGGTGAGAAATTGTAACTTGTGGCAACTATGTCCATCTATGCAAAGAATATACACTTACAATTATATAAGAATTTTGATCGTCTAACAAAGGGTTAGATTCCGGTAAAAAGTTGAGGTTAACGTGAGAAGCGTGAGAAGTGGTTATGAACCATTGGATGAGAAATGAACGCACATTTGGATGAGATGCACCGGATCAATTCCATTCTAAGCCGCAATTCATGGTAGGGCATTTGATTATGAGTGATCAACGGTTCAGATCCATTTCTCACGTTAACCTCAACTTCTCACACGATCCTTCGCCTCCAACAAATACCAAGCCATTAGCAATTGCCTTACATTGATCTTAAAATTATAGAATGAAACTATAGTTTCCGTACTCGCTGTGTTTTGTGAAAGTCAAAAGTTGTCCTTCCTTCCACTAAAAGTAATTATCATTTGCATTCTTGAAAGCACGAGTGGGTTAAGAATTTTAACATTCATTATATATTATCTTCTTCAGTTGAGGAAAATAAAGGTTAATATCAGAGTAAAGTAACCTACCACTAGACTATTTGAGTAAGCAACACTTTTGCCATTTATGTCTATAAATCTAAGTTTCAACCATAAGACAAATTTTTAGGTGCAGAAAACAGTCCAAGTTAACATTGTATAAAAAACCCGATAAAGTTTCCACATGACCATTTTTTAAGAAGTAAAGAGGTAATTTTTCATCTTCTTCCTTCTATCTTTATCCTCTTCCTTTCCTCTTCATTATCTACAAAATCATTCCATCTTTTTGTCTTGTAAATTGTAATCGTTTATAAATCACGTGACAAGAAATTTAGTATACCCAAGTTAATTGTAAATCCCCCTCCGAAATTTTGAGGAAGAAGCAGTATTTCAAGCTTAGTGTAAAATCCTCTCTAAAAGTTTTATGAACACCCATTATTCATTATCCCTAAAATTCTTTCTGTTGATATTCATTTCTTTCATCTTCTTCATTTGTAGAAGATTATATATAAAACCCTAATTGGGATGTCTTCAGTTTGGGTTTAACTTGATATTGGTTTCAATCATGTTTGGGTTTTCAATTTTATGTGTTTGCTTTGGTTTGTTTAGTTCTAATTTTTGTAACTTTTGGTCTATATTAAAGTTGAAGAAGATAAAAATGACATAGGTAATGATGTAACATTATATTTTTACCCTTTTCGATAATGCCATTAAGTTGGACTGTTTTGTGCTTGAAAAACTGGATTTTCCTAATATGAAGGGAAAAGGTGCTACTTATCAGACAGTCCAGTGAAACCTAGTATAAAGCACACTAAAAAATCTACATAGCAAGTTGAGAAGGTACCAAGTTTATTTTTATATTTAATTGAAATCGTGTTGCATTTGACTTGCAAAAGATGAACATATTCCTATGCTTCAACCTGAAGAAACCACGTCAATTTTTGACAGGGTGGAAAATCTAGAGTTAAGTAAACATTACGAATGCATACCAATTTTTGAAACTGCTGCAGCAGATAGAAAGACTGTGGCTTTTGGTTCCTGCGTTGCAAGGCTCACAACATCATATGATTTTCCTGCCAAGATAAAAAATATGGACAATAAAGAGAGGCTCTGCAGAATCAATAGAGCATTGGTACGTCCAACAGTTGGAAAGTTTCCTTCAATATGGCATTTAACTCTTGACCTATAGTTATTCAATCACCCAGCTAGTGTTGAATTTGGCCACGACTTTCTTTTTCCCAAATTACTTAGGTCACTTAAGGAGAATAATAGGCTTCCACCACAACCCTGGGTGAATACTTTTACCTACACTTGATGATGAAGATGAAAACTAGGATTCGTTTCAACAATATGCACTACGAATAAGATGATAATATTTTTTGTAATTTGATGTGGCTTTTAAATTCGAATACTTCTTATCATTAGCCTGCTTTATGCCAAAAAATGGACAATGTGCCTGAACAGCAGAGAATGTGTATAAGTTTGTGTGGTTGTGAAGCAGCTTATGCCATACAAGTAGGCAATGCCCGTTAAAATTAACTTCTCCTGCACCAAATTCAAAAATATGTAGCCAATAGACCAAATTTAATACTTCCGTAATTCGGAGACTGAAATAGATTCAGGTTGATGGTTAAGTTGCCATTTGAATTAGGTTTGCTCCAACTACACATGCATAAACATTCTTTCATGGCATGTAGATTTGGTGTACGATACACAAACGAAGGTATAAGAGAGCGAGAGAAATTTAAGAAAACTTAAGCCTATGCTCACCAGATGAACCTTCAACGGTGCCTAATCGCCCATCATGATGATGAAGGAACGAGATCTGTTGCCCGTGGAAATCAGGAATCTGCAATACCAACCAATAACCGATTTGCTCAAAAAACTACAGAAATCTTATGGCTGAATAGGACTTATAGAATAGCCTGCTGACAAAAAATTATGTTTGCGCTTTGGAAGTCACTTCCTATGAATTAAATAACAAAGCAAGGTAACTTCTAAATTCTGAAATAAAAGGAAGACATCGTACTTGATCTTTAGGCCATTGTATGAGCCACAGCTCAGTAGAATCTGTAGAATTTGGTTCAATTAGAGGAGCTCTTGCATCCTCCTGAAATTCTGGTGGTAGCTTGAATCCCGACTGCTTAGCATCTTCCATTACACTTGTGCTTCTGACAATACAAAATGCAGTAACATGATACAAAATCGAGCAATAACAGATTTATGTGAAACCGAGCAGTATGTGAAACCGAGCAGTAACATGATACAAAAATCAGTAACACTGATGTTGCGATGGAAGAAATCGAGCACACTAATGTTGCGATGGAAGAAATCGAGCAGTAACATGATACAAAAATCGATCAATAACATGATGCAAGAAATCGAAATGGCAGAAAATGGGAGTTGCGATGGAAGAATAACGTGAAGAAATCGAAAGAGGATAAGAAATCTACCTTGCCTTCGTCGATTGCACACTGACCCAATTCGATTTTGCCTTCGTGATTGCACACTGGATGTTCGTCGATGGCAGGGAAGCCTATGGCGGGGCGGCTTCTTCAATCGTGTAGTGTAGAAATGAAACGTATCCAGGGTTTTTATGAATAAATTGGGGGTATTATTGTCATTTTCATAAATATAGATGGAATGGATTTCAATTCCACAACTTTTATTAAGGAATGATGAATTCTTTGGTTGGATGGAATTCAGGAAATCAATTCCATTCTATTGCAAACCAAACAGCATAATGGAATTTGGTCAATGAAATTGACCATTCCAATTCCACCCAATTCCGTCGGAATCCGCCCAACCAAACGCACCCTGAGGATTTTATGTAGCTCGATTTGGTGTTGAAGTTTGTTCATATTCGTGAATCTCGCTCGATTTGGTGCTGAAATTACTTAGTATTGCTATCAATTTGGTGCTGAAATTTTAAGTTCCGTCATTTTGGTGCTGAAATTTGCTGTAATTTTAAGTGCTGATTTGGTGCTGAATCTCGATTTGGTGCTGAATCTCGATTTGGTGCTGAAATTACTTAGTATTGCTGTCAATTTGGTGCTGAAATTTTAAGTTCTGTCATTTTGGTGCTGAAATTTGCTGTAATTTTAAGTGCTGTAATTTTATGAAATTTCAAGTGCTGTAATTTGGTGCTGAAATTTTAAGTGCTGTAATTTTATGAAATTTCAAGTGCTGAAATTTGGTGCTGAAATTTTAAGTGCTGTCATTTTGATCGATTTAGTGTTGTCATTAGACAACTTTCTATTTCTGTTTGGTTTTACCAAATTATAGGCAACTTTCTGTTTTTGTTTGGTTCTACCAATACCATACATGTAGGTTGTTTCTGTTTCTGTATTGGTACTGATTCTTGTTATTTTCATTTGTAAATAGAAATCTCAATGGATGCTACCCCGATTGATGTTGACAAAGAGATCAAACAAGAAGAACCAAGCACAGATAAAAAATGATCAGGTAGAGTGTCTGTTGGATTCACTTTTCAAAAGTAGACGGTAAAAATCAAAATGATCTTAGATGTGCTTGCAACTATTGCAATAAGAGTTTCAACCCGACCAACTCAACCCAACCCTAACGGTTTGGGTTGGGTTGGGTTGCACTTTTGATTGGGTTGGGTTGGGTTGATATTTTTCAAACCGCAATGGTTGGGTTGGGTTGTTAAAGTGTCGTCAAACCGGCCAACCCAACCCGTGAGCACCCCTACCTGGAACTAAGTAGAACAACAATATGTGGATTAATACACCCTTTGAAAAAAATCAAAACCTAAAACACGTCTCGCATCATCCAACGCCTCCAAGCATCGATCGTCTTCTTCTTGACTTTTCCAGAGGTAAATCGAAGGCTAAACCATCCTCTATTTGATCGATCGACCTTTGATTTCTCTGTTTTGGCTCTCAATTTCTCACCCGTTTTGTACACGATTTATCCATGGGTGGTTCTCGACTTCTTTGGCCTGCGATTTCTCGTTAGTTTCTTCCATTATTTGTGATTCTCGGTTCCATCTGTGATTTTTTTGGTTTTTGATTTCTCGATTTGGACCTGCGACCTGCCATTTGTGATTTTTTTGGTTATTGATTTCTTGATTTGGAACTGATTTTGGAATTTATCATTTGGACCTAATAATGGAATCTATAATTTCTGATTTCTCGATTTGGAATTGATAATCTATGATTTTGGTCCAATTCATGGTTTTTTGTTTGTGATTTTTTTTTACTACAATACATGATTTTTTTGTATATGATTCTCTGTGATTTTAGTCCAATTCATGATTTTTTTTGTTTGTGATTCTCTGTGATTTTTGGTCTAATTCATGATTTTTTGTTTGTGATTCTCTGTGATTTTTCTTGCTGCAATACATAATTTTTTCTCTATGATTTTGGTCCAACTCATGGTCATTAATCGGTAAAAAAACACTAAGCAAATCACTATGGGTAAATTGGTCATTTAATCGGTCATGTTCTGTCATGTCTCGTCCCGTCATGTCGTGTCTTGTCTGCGTACCAAACGCACCATATATTTTAGGATAACATTATTAAATAATAGAGTTTCATATTTTTGTTTCAAAAAGGAAGTAAAACTAAAATTTTAGTTTTCGGTAAAATGGTTTACTCAGATTTTTTTTTTTAATTAAGAGAAATGTCTAATATCGATTTTATTATAACTGAATTAACCAGAATAAATGGTTATTTTCAAATAAAGGACAAAAAATGTAATCTCCTTTTGTGTTGCATACAAAATAATAATAATAATATATCTATAATATTAACATAATGTTATAATTCCTCCGTCATAAAATAATGAGTAAACTATACTTTTGGTCCATGTGGTTTAGTGATTATAACACATTTGGTTCTTACAGTTTAAAATTTACACTTTAGCCACTAAAATTTTCTATTTGGTTTGGATTTGGTCCCTCGTCGTCAAGTCCGTTATAAACCTTAGTTAAGTGAGGGGGTATTTTCGCCAATGTTGAATCAGTGTATTTGGAATACCAATTTGTGGATGAAATGAGAGATTGGTTGTCATCAATGTTGGTTGTTTCATCCATAAATAGATGTAAAATGCAATCCATAATTCACACCGATTCCATACTTCTTTCTTGTTTTCTTTCTTCAATATTTTGTTTTTGAGATACTACTGAAAAAATGAGTTCATCTGTTGCAAAAGCTAAGTTATATTTATGTTTCGATGGTGAATGGGTGCAAGATAACAATGAGTGGAAATTTGCTTATAAATCTAAGCATGGTGTAAAAGTGTCAGTAAACTATACTTATCAGAAGTTTGTTGCATACGCCATGCAAAAATGTGCAATCAACCCTTCTGCTGTTTGTAAGTTAGCGTTTAATAATGGTGATGGGTCATTTGTCGAGTTATCCAACGATGGGGATATCTCTGGTTTTCTGCACTTTGTAGCCGATTCAGAAAGGCCGCCATTTCTTTTTGTGTATGTCGAATCCGACGAAGACGATGACGAAGGTGACGACGACGGTGACGACGACGCTGATGACGAAGACCTCCAAATAGAGCAGCTTGATTCTCAAATTCAGCCGTCCCACGGCCCAACAGTTCATTTGGATCATGCATATGGTCTTAACGACTGTATTCTTGATTATGTTCCGGAGACGCAACCACAAGAAGGACGTTGTGCTGGAGTTGCTGATGACGAAACCTATGTTTTCAAAACGGGTAATGCTGATATAGACCGATCAGATACAGATAGTAATGTTCACGAAGAATATACCCCTAGTAGAAAATCATGTAGTCAGATAAATGACTTTTTTGATATGCCCCCTATTCTTCCAGACCAGAATACCCATACACAAACCTACGAACCTACACCTTATAATATCAGTGAAAGGTTAAGAGTAGGTCAGATATTTGATTCGAAGGATCACTTGGCAAGTCAGGTCGGACTTAAGTTCTTGGAAGAGGGTTTCGAAAGTCACACGCCGATATTTGACAAAAGCAGATACATAGTTGAATGTGGGAGAGAAAACTGTGAGTGGAGGATGTACGCGATTTCCGCGGGTCCCAAAGGAGGGGCGTTAGTTATTAGAAGTTTGCACGACGTATGCTGTCGACATTTGGAGATGAACGCCAAAACCAAGGACAAACGTATTACCACCTACAAGGAAGTCTACTGGGCGGCATGCAGAGCATATACGGATCGGGAGTTTAACCGGAACATGAATCTGCTACGATTTAGTGCCAAGGAAGCAGCCAAAGTCATGGACGAAGCTGGACCGGAGAGGTGGCCCGTGGCCCATTTTCCTGGACAACGGTGTGACATTCTGACCTCCAATAGTGCAGAGTCGGTGAATGCACTATCCCGTTTTGCGCGTAGATGTCCGATTGTTAATCTTATGGACTACTTTCGGACCTTTCAACAAGAGTGGTACCAACTTCGACGTCGAAAAGGAGCTGAGATGCAAAATGCACTCACACCAACGGCGGAGGAGATAGTTCAGAACAAGGCGCGCCGCGCGGCGACATGGACGGTAAGAGAAATCGGGTATGGGAGGTACAAGGTTCAGGATGACCATCTTCACGCGACTGTGGATATGACCAACCACACTTGTGCGTGTCGCGAATGGGAAAAATCTGGGTTACCGTGCTGCCATGCCATCGCCGCGGCAAGATATATGGGTCGTAGAGATTGCAGCGACTTGGCTGTACCTTTCTTCACGTCCGAATATTACCGGAGAACATATGTGGAGGTAATAAACCCAGTTGGACCCCCTGAAGCATGGGTGTATCCACCCGAACCCCTTCCGCCATGCTATCCACCGTTAAACACTAAGAACAGAGCCGGGAGACCGAGCAAGAACGACCGACGTCCATCACGTGGTGAAGGTTCGATACAGCGAGGATGTACTCGGTGCCAATGCGTAGGACATACTCGTGGAGAGTGTCCGAATCCCGCCCCTTCAACATGGCCGAGTAGACGTTCAGTCAGCCAAGTAAGTAACACGCAGGGCCCATCATATGATACCGTTGATCTGAACGTTGATTTCCCTTGATTGGGACGATAAATATTGTATGTTTAGTGCGCTTGTTTATATATAACATGATTTTATCTACTTTATCAGCCCGTTGTAATTTATCAAACATAGTTTATGTACGTTGATATATATTAAAATATATAAATCAAAAAATATTAAAATATACAAATATACAAATCATAATGGTAGTAGTCTAAATGGAGAGAATAGTAATGGTTATATAGAGACGATTATAATGATATATATTAAAATATATAAATAAATAAAATCAATATTGGGCTTATTTCGAACGTATCGAAAAGACGATTATAATGGTGTAACTTGTTAAAATTAAAACGTATTTTTTTAACGTATTTTAGTTAATAAACGATTATATGTGTTAAATGTAAAATTAAAATTATGAAAGTAAAAGGTATAAAGTAAAGTAAGTAAAAAAGTATAGGGGTTGAAAGTGTAAATTGCAAATCAAAACAATCAAAATCATTCAATAGCGTGAGAAGATTTTTCAAAAGTGGTCCCTGTCCACATTTGCCTATAAATAACCCACGCTAGATTAGTCATAAAACACATATACGAGAACATATTATTCGTTAACGTATTCTTACATGGCATCCCCAAACCTTTATGTTTGGTGCTTTAGGCGTTTATCTGAATCGCTTTCAGACACTGGCAAAGAGTTATATGGTTAGTGTTCATGTTTCATTGAGTTTTTTGCTTGTTTCTACGAACTAACTATATTAATTAATGTTCATCAACAGATGCATATCCACAGTTGTTTACCATGAAAGTCCACCATGGTGGGTACTTCACGGAACCACCCAAAAGACATTATTTTTGTGGTCTAGAAATTTATGTTGACATGTTAGATGTGGAGGATCTTTCTATGCAACTGCTTGAACAGATCATGGAAGAGCTGGAATATGAAGAACCAAAATATAATAGGTTGTATTTTAAGAGGCCGAATGCAGACTTCTTGACTGGACTGGTAGAATTGAGTACCGACGAAGATGTAGCCAACATACGCCGGTATGTTGACGGCCATACTGTGATTGAAGTGTACATCGAGAAAGTGGAGCTTAACACTTTGAGACTCGTCTCGCCGGAGTATGTAAGAAGTAGACCCGGGTTGTCAAAAACCAAACCATCGTCTAGCCGTAGCCTCAAATTTGGATAAATTTGTACTGTATTTACTAGTATGTGTTTGCTATGAAATAATTTTCTATAACATTTATGAGTTGTATTTTTCACATGAACCACTTTTCAGACAAATTTCTGACTACTTAAAAACTACTTTTCAGAAAAATTAAAAACCTTTATTCATGAGCAACAAAGTACAAAACAAAAAAAAATACAAAACAACAACAGAGTAAAAAAATACAAAACAACTAAAACAACCACCACCTAGTCAAAAATTGCTTTAGTTTCATCAATCCAAGCTTGCTTCTCGTTTACCTTCGTTTGAAGAATTGCGAAGTCTTGCAGAATATGGTGAATTGCTTCTTGTTCTCGACGAATACGAGCCTCCCTAGCTTTTATATCCCCTTTCATTCTTTTGATCTTCTTATCTTCCTCTTCGATCCTTCTCAAGTGGACTTCCTTCCTGGCCATCATTTGATTCCACTCTTGTGTTAGTTCCTCTATCTCCTTTTCCCTTTTTGCTATGGTGATCTTGATTTTAGGTGGCATTTTTTCAGCAGTAGACTTAGGGTTTGATGACGATGCCATTTGTGGATGAAATGAGCAAATCAAGAGAGAAAGCAACTTAAACAAAGAAAGCAAGAGATAAATCAAGAAAGAGCAAGAAATGAGTGTGAATTATGGATTGCATATCACTCATATTTATGGATGAAATCTCAAACAAACCAGTGAATTTTAACCACAAATTGGTCTTCAAAGTACAATAATTGTGGAAAAAAACAGAAACAAACAGTAAAAGCATGCAAGATTCATTCAAGTATAGGGGCCAAAAGTGAAAATTGTGTGCCCATCGCGGGCTTCCTCCGCGGGGAGGGACCAAAAGTGTCACCGCGACCATAGTTGAGGGGGCTTCGCGGGACACTTTGGCCAAACGCGGTGCCACGTACGCCCTAGCCTGCGAACGCGGGGCCCACCGCGGAATTTTGTGGTATTTTGGTAAACTGAGCGAGTTTGTGGTATTTTAGTAAGTTAAAGTCAAATTTGTGGTATTTTAATTAATTTCCCTCTGTTTTAATATGGAAAAATGCGATTTAGAGATTAGTGCAGATTAATTATGAGATTAAGATTTAAGAATGATAATTAAAAAATAGACAAGGGGCCACTCAAATAGCTGTCAAATACCCGACATTTATTCATGAAATATAGATGTTTCCGAAGTTATAAACACTCCCCAATCTCATCAACACCGTATTCGTCGATCTCATTCTTCCAATTTCCAATGGATCCATGTCCATTTGTTCGTTTGATCGTTGAGTCATTATCACTCAAACTACCACTCACCACCAAACCCGTCGCCTCCTCCGCCGGCATCCACTCCTCCGCCACCCCCTGCTTCTGCAAACTCCGAATCAAAAACTTCCCGCCGCAAACCGCCCTCATCCCACTCTCCTCTGAACCGGATTCCACCACCTCCGCCATCAACTTCCACCTAGACCCACCAGCCCTCCGCCGTATCCAAGGCAAACCGATGCTCTTAACCGTCTCAGTCTACACCGGCGGGATGGGGCGCAGTTGCGGGTTTAACGGCGGAAAGGTGTTGGGTCGGGTTGCGGTGGTTGTTAACATCGATGGGTCGGTTACTAGACCCATTGTGTTTCAGAACGGTTGGATGAAGCTCGGGAATGACGCCGATAAACCGGCGGCGAGTTTGCATTTGAAGGTTCGTACCGAACCGGATCCACGGTTTTTGTTTCAGTTTGGTGGTGAACCGGAGTGTAGTCCGGTTGTTTTTCAAATCCAGGGGAACATCCGGCAGCCGGTTTTCAGTTGCAAGTTTAGCGCCGACCGGAACTCAAGATCGCGGTTAGTAGACTTCTCCATGAATGATTAAGTTTACCCAAAACTTTAATTTAGTTGTATCTTAGCTGTATTTTCCCTTAATAATTGATTGTTCTACATTGCTTCCCCTTTAAGATTAAAAGAGTCTCTTCAATGTCTCTATGCATGTTCCATTCTTTGTATACTAGGTTAGTTAAGTGATAATCATTAGTTAAGTGACAATCATTAAAAAGTATTAAACCATGATAATAAATTTTAATGTATTGTATTTTTTTAAATGATGGTTTTTCATTTAAGTATAGAATCTAAATTATTGTTTCATATATATATATATCCATGATCATTTATAAACTTAATAGAGTTACAAACTAGTTTTTGTGCAATATATTACATATAAAACAATACATGCGAATGTTTATACGGTGTTGTTTCATACGTGAAACATTCAAGATTGTTTTATATTTGGAAAAAAGTTTCACAATTTCACACATATTATCTTACTGAAACACCATATAAAAACCGATTTATAGGTTTATATGAATAATTGGGTTCCTAGGAGAAGTGATAATTAATTTATTTATATATATATATATATATATATATTTGTTGGTGTTGGCTAATAAAAGATACCCCAACTGTCAAAGACAACCACCAGCTTGATTCTTCTCCATGTGCTTTGGATTTTGGTGTCACTTCAATGCTCTTTGGTTTATTAACTTAACTACCATCTCTTAACTATTCTTGTTTGACTTTGTTGCATTCTACCATTTGACTTTGACGAACCTTATTAATCGTTCAAATTAATGTTATAATTATTTTTATTTTATGTATATTCAACTTCATCTCCATGGTAGTATAAAGTAATGGTTTGTAAATAATACTGATGTGTTTCTTATTCTGTTGATTTTCAGTTCTCTTCCATCAGATTTTACCATGAACAATATAAACAGAGGATGGATGACAACGTTTTCTGGTGGAAAAGAAAAAACCGGGAGGGAGCGAAAAGGGTGGATGATTGTGGTCCATGATCTCTCCGGCTCGTCCATTGCTGCCGCCTCCATGATCACTCCCTTTGTCCCTTCTCAAGGCTCTGATCGTGTTTCACGGTCAAACCCAGGGGCTTGGCTCATCCTTCGGCCCCATGGTGCTTCAATCAGTAATTGGAAGCCATGGGGGCGACTTGAAGCTTGGCGTGAAAGGGGGCCCGTGGATGGATTAGGTTATAAATTTGAACTTGTTACCAACACCGGTATGACAAGTGGGATTCCCATTTCAGAAGGCACGATGAATATAAAAAAAGGAGGCAAGTTTTGCATCGATGAGACATTAAAAGATTCGAGAGCAAGTCCATTGTCGAACATCAAAGGGTTTGTTATGAGTTCGAGCGTTGAAGGCGAAGGGAAAACGAGTAAGCCTATGGTGCAAGTGGGAGTGCAACACGTGACATGTATGGCTGATGCTGCTCTTTTTATCGCGCTTTCAGCTGCAATCGATCTCAGTATGGATGCATGTAAGCTTTTTTCTCGTAAACTGAGGAAAGAGTTTCTACAAGACGAACAAGATTTTCTCTCGTAAAAAAAATTAATTTCTTCTTTTTATTTTGAAACAAAAAATTCTTTTTTTTACCTCAAAAGTTAATCTTATGCAATGATAACCAATTAAATTAGTAAATTAAGTTTGGATTGAGCATGCCAATTCTTTATCTCATGCTTTAAAAAGTTTGTTGAGGGTTTGAATTCTTTCTTTAATTTAATGTCAATTTGGATCGGGACAATGATTGCAACATAACATCAAGATTTGAGGATAATGCTGTATAGATAAAGGATTTTATTTTTTTTTAATTATGTATACTTTGTGATTGATATTGAACATGTAATACAATGTTACATTGGATTAGATTATTTCTTGCAATAAGTTGTTCGTTTTTAGAACAGTAGGTTAGGATAAATGCCGAGTTTGAATAGGGTCATAAAGTTATTTATGGAGTAAACCTGCCTTTTGAGCGCTTTCATATCAGAGGCCATCAATTCATCAAAGTTGACGAAACCCTAAAAAATACAATTCAACTTAAAAACCACAAAAGAAACCACCAAACTTTTAACTTGATGTCATCTTTTGAAATTCAATCCTTATACCTTTGGATTCAATCTTAAATTTAAAAATTCTCACATGAAAGTAATAAAATTTTCAAGAACTTTTATCTGGAAAATTACAAACTTGTTTAAAATGTAAACTTCTAAATTTAAAATAACGAAAGCTGGTATTGTATAACGTATACAACATGAGTCAAAACCCATTTAAAATGACAATCACTCCCCACCCTATGCCCACCTTTGCCACCACTATTTCCCTTCCCCTACGCTCCACCCTCCCCCATCCACACCACCACCCCAATTAGTTTTCCCTCTTGTACTGTTAATACTGTCACCCTTCGCTTCCCCTGCGCCCCAACTCCCGTCCCCATGCATACCACCATATCCCCCTTCCAAAATCACCACTATTGCCCCTTCCTTCCCCACCATCCGCTTTGCGCCACCACTCCCATACTTAGGGACAGCTCTGAGGGTAGGGGTGGTTATATGTGAAAGTTTAAACTTTTAGGGGTTTAAGTGTAATTTTTTAGAAATGTGAAACCGAAAGTTTTTATGGATGAAACCATAAACATCAAAACTTTTTTAGGTTTTACATGAAAAATAAGAAATAAAAACTACCCCTTCCCTTGTTTGAATATGGTGGTTGGTGATAAGTTACGCTTTTGATATTTCAAAGAACTTTAGTGTTTTTTGTAACAGCTCGAATTTCCATTATATTATATTTAATATGAAGAGGGTCGAAATGTAATTTAGTCTAAGATTAGGATTATTTGTGAATGTAAAACTTCAGGGTAGGTTTTGTCAACGGGTGAAAGTTGCTTTGGCTCACTCAACAGCTTAGGCTAGTGGTGGGGGGGCTGAGATTGAAGACATGACTTGTTATGTATTTGGGCAAAGTCATCCACCCCCTTTGCCAATTGAGCTACACGCTAGAGGCAATATATCTTTGTTATATTAATTAATTAAACACACGACAAACTTTGTAGGTTAATTTGTTTATATTTGAGGTTAACTCTTTTGACTTTATGGCTAAATTGTTTATATTTGATGTTAATATGTTGTATCTCGATCTGATCATGTAGAATCACGAATTGAAAAACTATGCACGGACAATCATTTAGTTTTAAAGTTGTGATAGATAATTTAATGAAAAAACTAGTGTATCGATTATTTTGATGACTTAAATGTTTAATTTAGATATAATTGACCCCAAATTGTAAAAAACACAGTCTGTGTAACAATTTCATAATTAGCTTTGTAACTTTTTTATTTACGATAATTATTTTGTGATATCATTGTTAAAAAATCATGAATCAACTCTCCTTCGAGTGCGATCTCCTCCCCTTACATACCATCGTTGCCGAGTGTAACAACCCGGTTTTCAAATTAACCTCAATAACATGAAACCATTCACATATTCAGGAAATCAACTAAAACTACGATCCAAGAATAATGGAATAAAACAATCTTCCCAGAATCGTCTAAATTAACGATGGAATAAAACTAAATAACCCGGCAATGCTAACGAACCGATTGAGAAAACCTTCATCTATATAATTATCATTTACCCTCTCTCCAGGCTAGCAATCCCAATATAGAATTCACCTGAAATGCATATTTTTGAAAACAAAATGAGGGTTAGACCAAACGGTCTAGTGAGATAATCCTTGTCATTTCAAGACCGTTATAAGATCAATTTATATAAAACCATGTATTAAAACAGTTTATATAAAACATTTGATTAATAATCAATCGTTGGCACTCGGGCACAACTCAACAATACACTATGTTGGCCTTCAAGCACAACATATCACAATACACTACGTTGGCCTTCAAGCACAACATCTCACAATATTGATGGCGTTCTAGCACAGCGCGGTAGTGTTGTTGGCGTTCTAGCACAGCGCGATAAGTGTTGTTGGCGTTCTAGCACAGCGCGATAGTGCAATACCGTAACATAACCATTTATAACAAAATCTCACATACTATTATCGTTCATTTCATAAAATTAACCAATTAATAATATATGCATTTCAGATCGAAAATGGTTAAAAGAAAACTCACCTTAATGCAATGTAATTTATTTTCACTCACATCCGATCACCCCACAAATATCGGACTTCATAGTCATCCCATAGAATCTCAATAAAATGATAAAAATCAAATCCAAGCTTCAAACCATCGTCTTCTTTTTGTTCCGTAGTTTTCTCTCAATAAACCCACACACATACTTTGAGAAATGTTTTGCGAACTTAAAGGATGATAAGGATGTGATATCCTTATATAGTTCTAAAAGTTGCATTGGTAAAACCTCAATTTTCATCCTTTGCTAAACTAAACCCCCTTAACATATAAACAATAATTAAAACTTATCCCTCAACTTATAAAACATAATTATAAAACACCCCTTAGTCTTATAATTAAACATAATGTCTCTGTAATGAAATATACTCGGGTTATCACAATATCTCCTCCTTAAAGGAATTCCGTCCCGGAATTCAATTAGACAACTAACGAGGGAACTACTTAACAAAATCGATTTTAAAATCTTATAACACATTGTTTACGGAACTCCAAACGACTTTCACACAACCAACCACTTTAATTCTCAAAATATAACTTATGTTCCACCTAGAATAATCTTTCAAATCAAAACACAAACTATAACGGATTATCACGCTGCGCTGCGCAACTCTGACAAACTCACAAACCACCGAATTTCTTTAATAATCTCTAACTCGACCATTTAACCATGAAATTAAAATTACCTTATTTTCCATCTTTAACTTACTCAATACCCCAAACTCGGAGATTTAAGACACACGACAAACATGAATCCCCGATTAAAACATAACAACCACCTAATCCATATCTTAACACGAATCCATCTTTGCATTCTTACCTAGATTCAAAACTAAAAATCTCTTTGTATGAACAAACATATTATTCTCAATAACACAAAAAAAATCAGGAATTAAATTCCACCAAAATAACTTGAAGAAACCAACACGCAAAGCCGATTCAAAACCTAAAACCAATATAATCAAAATTTCAACCAAATCAACCTATAATTCACGAATCACTCAATCATCACAATTTAAAATCTCACAAAATCAACACTGCAACTTTAATAAAATACTGACCACCAACACATCAATGCTAATCACGTCATCTTATTTACATGCATCATCCACACCTTTAATACCATTTTACATACATAAGCAAAAATATACTTTTCACAATTTCACTATTCACATAATTCACCAATCAAATCCGATCTAACTCTAAAATAAATCGGAACTTTCCATTGAATAAACCAATAACCCACATTTTTTTTTCCAAATTAACTTGGAGATTCGCTTATTCATAAAAAGAAACAACCCACGCCCACACGACACTAACCCAAATAACTTAACATTGATCACTATAATCATTCCGAACATTTGCCTTACTACTATTAATTTAAACCCAACGCCTCATTCTAGACTTTTACCAATCCTTGTCGAACCTATAAACATATACTTTCAATATAGGACTTGCTTACAAATGCACGTTTTATATCAATAATCAATCACCCAAATTAATTTACCAAATACCTTAATTAAAACTTCCACCCAAAACTTTTTCTCATACTTTCTCAAGAAGCTATATACTTGATAAAAGACATATTTAAACATAACACCACATTTTCTATGTCATCCGGAAATTTCTTACTTTCATTATAACCCCTTATTCCAAAACCAACTTCACGTATACCGACGATCACTCATCATTACTTAATCAAACTTTTTCACCAAGATTAAACTCCAAAACCACATTTAAAATAAAATAATATCACAACTTAATTAAATATTTCACTTATCCCTAGAGCATCACGACTATAACTTATACCGAAACCCATCCAATAATATCAACACAAATTCATTCCTTACGTCAAACCCAATGCCACATTAATTTCTTACACTTCTAACTTAACATAAAAATGTCAAATACAAAGTCTTAGATATTTAATTTACTTAAAACACTCCACAAGGGAAGATCATTAATGTCGGTCTCACTTCACGTGACTGACAAAATTTCCATCTAACCACATTATTAATAACATAAGGCCATTTCACGTTTTAAAATTCCAAATTCAGGGAAGTACTAGGTAAAACACCCAACTCCCTTAAACCACTTTTCTCAAAATTCACAACCATCAAATTTATCATATTACTGATAAAATCATCAAATGTCATCCCTCAGCTTAAGTCTAGGCTATCAGCAACCTAGTTCATTTAAACTAAGGCTATGATACCATCTGTAACAACCCGGTTTCCAAATTAACCTCAATTTTCATCATTTCCTAACTAAACCCCCTTAACATATAAACAATAATTAAAACTTATCCCTCAACTTATAAAACATAATTATAAAACACCCCTTAGTCTTATAATTAAACATAATGTCTCTGTAATGAAATATACTCGGGTTATCACACCGAGTGCCGACAATGATGTACTCTTGTCGATCTACCTCCTCCCCTTATTGATGTTTTTATTGTATATAAACATTATTTCATGTTTTTTGTCTTCATTTCTTATATAAATACAAACAACACGTTATTTGGTAGTTCTTTTTCTTCTTTTAGATTTTTCATATTATTTAAATCGTACTTAAATTTTGAAACCAAATAAAAAACCATAAGAATTGAGAAAAAGAAAAAAGGCCATTCATCTACATAAGTTTAGCAACATAGATCAAAAACAAAATTCATATTCGCAAGCTTATTAAAACCATGTCGCATCACGAGTCTATTAAGAAGATAGAAAGCATAAAGGTGAGCGTTTTAAATGTTAATAAACTCATAAGTTATGCCACGAGGTACAAGCATTTTTCCCATTTAGGCCATGACGATCATCCAAGGTGTGCCCGTTTGTGTCAGCCATATATTTAGGGATACTTAGATAGTTAGATTCCACGTCTTACATCCAGGATGCGGGAGTGGTCTTCGGTTAGACTAGTGATGATGGTATATCCCTTTAGTTGTTGCTTCATGATCATTTCAATATTTTTTGGTCAAAATAAATAGGTCTAAAAAGAAAATTATTGGGCTAAAAGGTTTGTTTACATGTAAAAAGTTGAATAAGTGGTAAAAAAACAAAATACCATTTTCTTTTGACATATTACTTTTTTGTATGAAAAAAATTATTTTAATCCTAGCAATTTAACTTATAGTAATGAAAATAAGCTATTAAGTTATTTACCTTAATCCTAGCAATTTAACATATAGTAATGAAGCATAAAAATAGAAGAATTGCCCATAAAACTGTAGAAAAAACCATCATCTTTGAGAGAGAAACAAATCGATTGGTGTTGGGATGAAACATATTGATTATTGCTGAGTAACATATTGACTGGTGCCCTCCTTGATTTTGTTTTGGTTGCATATCACATTTGAGCAAAACTAAAAAAAGTATGAGTTTGTTCATTGGCATTGGAGACAACGAATTCAACCATTTTAGAAAATCTGCACAACTGAAAGCAGTCCAAATAGGGATGAAAACCACGAGCTCACAACAAAAATCAAAATAGGGACGAGAACCCAGAAGAACGCACCACAATGACGAAATCAAAACCAAAATCTAGAGGGGAGATCGGCATACTTGAAGATTCACGATTTAGGTCGAGATTCATTACCCAATCGACTGGTTTGCTATCAACTTGGGGTCAAGATGTTTGAGAGAACTAGAGGCGAGGTATAAGCGATAAGACTCATAAGAGGTATTAAGAGATTAAGTTGCCACTTTTTATCCAGATGAATTTAAGGGATAAGAGACTTTCATGAAAAACAAATGGTCTTAATTCTAAAACATCTTACCAAATCAAACACAAATGATTGTAACAACCGAGTCTAAATAAAGCATACAAAGCGCTTATATTTAAATAATTACAAAACTGGGTCCATGAAATTTCATTACATCTGTCTCAAAACATAGGTTGGCGGAAACAACCTATACACAACTGAAAATATACTAGTTTCTATAAGTGCCAAAGGCACTGTCTCTACCTGCATCTGTACTCTATCCTGCTCTTGCTCACTCGCTAGAGCCTCTTACTATCTACTTACCTGAAAATGTTTAGTTTGGAAAATGCGAGGGTTAGACCACGAGGTCTAGTGAGCTCCCTCATGACAGTTCTCAAAATCATTTCAAAAAGTTCATAACTTTCAAATATCTTTGCATAAACTTTCACATAACATTTCGTAAAACTATCACATAACTTTACATAAATTTTCACGGATAAATCCGCTCCCGTAAATGGCACCCTAAAGTCACTCGAAAGTGACAACGAGTCAGTCTCACGTTGCCTTACTGGATACTCCCTTCCATGGCATAAACGGAACCTCCCCCAGCATGAGCACTGGCGGGTCTACCTCCCGACTTAGCCAATTTACGTCTACCACAATGTATGCATACATCTCATGTAAAACTTTAATTAAACTTTCATGCAGTTAAAAGCATAGGAATAAAACATGGCATTTCTCATCATGTACTTACTTTAGAAAATACGTTAAAAGTCACGTATTTTAGTTAGAAAACTCACCTGGTGCGTTTAACATCTTGTTTTACTTTGCTTCTGACTTACAATCGGGTTACCTAAGAAATGGATGAAATATAAACTGCCCAGACCCTAATACTAACTTTCCGGACACTATCCGGACTCAACTTATCGGATACATATCTTACCGGTCAATCACTACTTTCCGGACAACTTACCAGGTAACTTGACTTACCGGATGATCCTACTTAACGGGTAACCCAACTTACCGGGTAGCTCTTCTTACCGGATACTCTACTTACCAGGTACTCTACTTACCGGGTATTCTACTTACCGGATCTCACACTTACCGGAACTATCACTTACCGGATACACCATCCGGTAACCTGCATCTGGGCTACTTACCGGACGACGCCTGTAATGCCGTTTTGGGATCGAAATCCGCTAATCAAACTCTTAACCAACGAAAATGCGATACAAACAGATTAATAAGCATACTTAGACCCTTCCTTACTAACTCTTTGTTGTTAAAACACAATGATGATTGTCTAATCTCCCATTAGAGCTTCATCCTCAACTTTTAGCTAAAACCCTCAACAAACCAACAATAGCTGAACATTAAAATAGAAATTTTAGTTTGGGATTACCTGATAGAATCACTGAAGAATCAGACTCCCAATCCACTTCTCTTTCAAATTGCTGATTGATGGTGTTTTTCCTTCTTCAATTGCTATGGAACCCAATCTCCCCCTTTTCTCTTCTCTTTCTCTCTAGCCGACACCCACACACACAAGGAACAACTCTAGGGTTTTGTGCCCTTTTTGTGGGTTTCAAATATTACAATCTGGCCTGCACTTTCAACTTTACAACTTCTCCCACAAAACTTTAATCTTTTCAATTTAGATATTGGTTATTACAATGATGATTAAGGAAAAACTTAAAAAACAAACAGACCTTTCATGCTTTAGTTTTAAGATTGGAAAAATGCTTGACTTCATATATTTTTCTTGATAATATTTATAAAACATTATTTTCAAAAACAGATTTAATTATGGGTTCAAAACTGGCGAGAAAACCATGGGTCCAAACTCCAAAGACATAGGCCCATTACTTGGCCCAAACAGTAATAATAAAAATACGATGAAATAGGCCCAAATGAGCTGCCAGCCCCCGATTTATATTGTTCGCTCCCAACCCTCACCCTAAAAAGCCATCTGCTTCCCTCGCACTAGACCCAGCCGAAGAGACGACCAGAGACAGCTAAAGAATCCTAAATTCAACATGGGTAAGCAATGAGTTACAATTTTGTCTATCACATTACTGATTTCTTGTAGTTTTCATGCTTAGTTGATTTCAGTTTAACGTTTAATAGATTACTTAATTTCGTTATTGATTGGAATCTGTTCACAGGAAAGGTTCACGGATCGTTGGCACGTGCCGGTAAAGTGAGGGGTCAAACCCCTAAGGTTGCGAAGCAAGACAAGAAGAAGCAGCCCCGCGGACGTGCTCACAAGCGCATACAATACAACCGCCGCTTCGTCACCGCCGGTAAGTTGCTGCCACACTTTTCCAGTTCATAATTATTGATAAATAACAGACTTAACACAATCGAATGTATACTATTTGCTGTGGATTGATTTTTGCGTTTGTGGAATTTTATTAGGAACTAAACATATTTTTTTAAACCACAAGGTCTGTGGCGTACTAGTTAAGGCCTTGGGGATGTGGCTCAGAAACCCATTTACCCGTGTTCGAATCCAGGCGTTGGCAACTTGTGGCTACTTAGAAATTATCTCAGGGATGCTTAGCAGTCAATCAGTATTAGGGATTAGTCTAGGCAAAGCCTAGGATACCCTTTAAAAAAACATCTATTTTTCATATATACAACACCATTTATAGTCCATGTGTTAGGGATTAGTCTAGGCAAAGCTTAGGATACCCTTTAAAAAGCGTCTATTTTTATTAATACAACACCATTTATAGCAATGCGGCATGGATTTTGTTGATGTTTTATACCAATTTGTGAACGGATTGGGACTTGCTAATTTTTTTATTGATGTAGTGACTTGAAAATCCTTATAGATTACTTTGGTCTGTAGCATAATAACATAAAGAGATTGACAATATCAGTAAACTAATAAACTACCAATGTCAAATTAAAACCCTTAAACCATCCGGGAATCGTTCCGCCTATTTCAGTCTTGCCCGTCCAGTCATGTCCTGTCTAGTCCCGCATACCAAAAAGCAACTGAAAACTTTTATTGTATAGAAGTTAATATAATACTTAAATAAAACCTTAAGAACTAAAATACAAATCTTACATAAATACAAGGAATAGAAAGGAAAATAATAGTAAGCTTCTTTCCAAAACTTTCCTCTCAAATGTCGGAGGAAATGAAATGAAAGAAATTAAAAACATTTAAAAAATACTAAGATTGTTAAAATCTCAAAACTACCCAGTTTTTCTTTATAATAGGTATATATTTTAAGGGTATAATTGTAAAAATTACATCTTTCCTTTCCTTTCTCTCCTGTTCAAGATCTTGGAACTATTTTTTTCTTTCTTTCCTTCTATTTTTTTTTCTTTCGAGAACACAAATTAAAAAAGTTATTTTCATTTCCTTTCTGTTCCCTCCGTTTCTTTTTTTTTTCTCTCTTCAGATTAGAGAACACATCGTTACTGTTTAATCAAAATGTACAACGATTAGGGAGAATAGTAATAATATTTGAAGAGCAGTTGTATCAATTCTCATCGGACTTGGTTTTCCTCACATGATTAATATTGATCAAAATTCAAAGTACTCTTTAAGGGGGTTAGTTGCATCGCCAGAAGCAGGAGGTTCTATGATATGGTGCAGGTTAATGTGTGTTGCTAAATGAGAACCCTCTTTTGGAAATGTAAAAGCAGTGTGGATGCTGTGATATGTGGTGAGGGTGAAGGTTTTTTTTTCTTTTGGGGGGGGGGGTGTATTTAGCAAATAGCAATAGAAGAGCTTCATTTCGAATAACCCCATGTTAAATGATTGATTTTTTTTTGTGTTGATGTTTGAAACTACTACTTTAACTATCTTTAACTTGCATGCTTTAGTTTTTATTACTTGCTTTGCTAAATTGAGTCATTAGGTGATAATAAATACATAACAGGTCCTGGGTTCGATCCCAGCCCCCCCACTAGCCTCAACCGCTGAGTGAGCTAAAAAATGGCCCTCACATTGGTGTCCTTGGAGGCAGGTTCCGTGTGGGGCCGGTTAAAGTTGCCGGAAATCAACTTTTTGCTCAAATATTATTCATCTTTATGTGGCACATGCTTAATTATTTGTGTATGTGATTATTAAGCTAGTTTCAGCTACTCTTTTTTTGACAATTACTTGTCTAAGTATTTATATTTTATGATTTGAGCTAGTTTTGTGAAAAGAATATGGCTAAGGTTTTGTTGATATTTGATTCTGCAGTTGTTGGGTTTGGAAAGAAGAGAGGGCCAAACTCATCAGAGAAGTAAGCTGCCCAGTTTTGAATCAAAGATGTTTGGAGACTGTTATTATGTTTGATTAAAAGTCTTGTTTAGGTTTTTTGGTGTTGCAATTTTGGATGAAACCCTATCAAGTATCATCCATAAATTGATGTTTGGTGATTTATGATATTAAAAGTTTGTTATGATTTTACTTGTTTAATCAAAGGTGTATGATTGCATTTTGCAAGTGTCTATGCTTAGTGTTGCAGAGGTCCTATACACATTAAAATACTTTTTTTTTAATTTTGAGTAAGTTTTAAAAAACTATTGCAGAGATTTTATATTTTCTTTATTTTGGATAAAACTATTAAAGATTCTGTATGGTGTATTTTGCAAGTGGTTTCATGTTGTTGTTTTATATTCTTTTTATATATATATATATATATATATATATATTATCAACATCATGCCAGTTATTGAATCAAAAAAATTTACACATGTTTTTTCAGTTGAAAACTCATTTAAAATCATTCAATTAAAATGTCATGTCATTGCTACAACCAACTTCTGTTTCTAAATAGCAACTACGTAATTATATATCTTTTAGTTATTATATATTTTAAAGTCATTTTTTCCATCTTAGAAAAAGCTGGAAAGTTTGGAAAAAAATAAGTTGAAATTTTATCTTTAGGTAGCGGTTTGTAATCACATCCATCACATATCAATTACAATATTTAATTATATAATTAAAATAAATTTATAAAAACAATATAATATGTTAATCAATATAACCAATGTAATAAAAAAAAATATAACATGTTAATTAAAAGAATTTAAAATTTATTATTACATACATATATACTATAAATTTTGAAAATATATATTTTCAACTTATGATTTTAAATAACCGTTACATATAATATGAAAAAAAGTTAATCAAATGAGTATTAAAAAAGATAACAGTAATTGATAATTAAAATATATTGATTAATATTAAAAAATATATAAAAATAATTTATATGATCAATAATATCTCTAAACAAATAAAAATTAATAATTTTCAGTTAATATTAGTTAAATTTAAAAAACTAATATTTATTTATAATAATAGTTAATTAATAATAATGAAGGCAATATTGGAATATTCACAAAAAGTTACTCCAAATTACGTTTCAAAAGGCTAGCTTATGGTCATCCAAACATGTACCAGAAAAAAACTAGCTTATAAGCTAGTTTTTTTTGCCAAACGATGCCCAAATCTTAGTTAATCATCAATTGTATCTAGGTTTTTCTCGTAACTACGGGCATCCGAGCCAACTTACTTACACCAACTAATCACCTGGGCGTTCACAATCGGTCTGAAGTCATCCCAGGTGAATCTACGTGGCCGCAAAGGCTTTGGTGGCGCTTGAATTCGAACCTACGGAATATGAGATTTCGACTACACCCCCTGAGTATTAATTAGTGTGTCACAACACAAATGGCTTTGTATCTGGTCTTCATATGTAACCAATCATGAAAAATCACCGAAGCCATCTCAAGACATTGATCAGTTCCTTCCATCAATCCTTACCACCGTCTTCAATCATTATAGCTCCATTTTCTCGAAACTCATTCATCAGCTTGGTTTGTTTTGTTTTGTTTGCTTTCAACACATAGGGTTTGCTTTCATTAGGTTGATGTTGTGTCAAGGTGCATACATAGCCCAGGTGCACCGGCTATCGCTCAATCGACTTATCACAATATGAACAAAATTAGTGCCTTAAAGGTGCTTTAAATTGACATGTGTTAAGTGTTCCTTTGAATTAACAAAAAGTCAAAAAGTGATTGTACTTTTACTCGTAATCTAATCACGTGTTGTATCATAGGTGACAAGTTCAAATCTTTTTCCTCTTTTATACTTTTGTTTGTAATAACAACGTAAATGAGTAAAAAAAAAACCAATTACATATCATTTTTAATAAAATCATAGTTTTTACAGTTAATATTCATCTAAATTCATATTATATCAGCTATTTTGTGCCCGAAATAAAACTTTGGATCCGTCTGGTTTTAGACTTGGTTAGTGAAATGGTTTGGCTTCTTTTGATGGGATGGGAACAACAAAAACAAAAGTAATTACCTTTTCGATCAAAATTATAATTACTCTTTCAATTATAAAACATACACATCATCTCCTTGTCGAAAAGACAACCACCACTGACTATGAAACGGTCTTGATTAGCTAAAGATTTCTATAACGATTTTACAATTTCTTGTATTTGTTACATGAAAGGGGCCGTTAACACAACTTTTCAATATCATCGGTTCATTTTTCAACAACGCATCGTGTCATTTTAGACTACTAGAAAAAGTCCAGATACATTGAATGAATGATCTCACTTTCCTTCCTTTTCAGTAATTGAATTCAATGAGCCGATTTAAATAGTTTTGTAGTCACTATTGATTTCATTTTTGTTGCTAAATTCAAACTATAATAACTAATTCGACATTTTTTTTAATTAACATAATGCATCGGTGAAGCAAAAAATGATTTAGCATTATTTTCGATGTCTTAATCCCACCATAACCCACATATTCACACAAAGTTAAAGTTAAAAAAGAGTGTTTGAATTTTACATCACAACCCTATCTCATCAATTAAAAATTCAACTCATAACTATGTTAATTATTATAAGAATGATAATAATTACTTTGAAAAGATTCACATGTGATGTACTTTTATATATATATATATATATATATATATATATATCATATGGATGTGACATAGCCTACCCTATTACCCTTGGGATCAACTTCCTTGTATGAATTTTTTTACAACAAAGTAGCGAAATCTGGTTTGATGATGATTTGATTTTTGATCATTTCAAATATAACATTAAAAAAGTATGGATTTTCGAAAACTCATTCTTATCTACCTTTTCACATACTTCACGAAAATGACAACAAAAATAAAAAAATCGACAAGCTTTCAACTATTCATTTTTGTTGCGCTAAGAATATTTTCATCGTATCGCTCTTTTAAGTAAGACATCAAAAACGAGATTTAAAATATACCAATCTCTTTTCTTATAAAACAGATATCACCCAATTAAGTTGTACCGCCATTAAAAATCGTAAGTGTAACAATGTATCTAACCCCATTGCATATTTCATTACAAATTTCAAACTTGTTGATGATAATATTTTCTAAACACATTAAATGAGAATATTAATACATAATTATCATCATATTTTAAGGGAATTTAATTAAAATATCCAAAGTTTGCCTTTGACTTACAAAAATACCCATTTTTTTCAACTTTTTCCAAAATACCAAATTTTCCGGGATAGGGTATAAAATGAAAATGTTGATCCCGCTATTTTCATTTTATACCCTATCAGGACATATCGCGGGAAAAATGAGTATTTTTGCAAAAGTTGAAAAAATTGGTATTTTGGTAAGTCAAAGTGAAACTTTGGGTATTTTAATTAATTTTCCATATTTTAAAGGTAATGGTTTTTGTAAAATTGTTATTGAAAAACATTTACATCAAAATTAATATATAAAATCAATAAGCATGTACACATATTTATTGGTGACACATAGAAAAAAAGACAGATTTAAGATAAAAAAGATATTTATTCCACAAAAAAGACACACAATACAACATAGAAACAGTTGGTTCAATGGATTTTGCCAAAATAACATCACTACAATAAAAGGTTAGTTGTTGAGATGGATATTATATTATATTGGGGAATTACATTTAATTTAGAAATTCATTTCATTTTTTTTAATTAGATAATAAAATTAATCCCTCCCTCGGACTCGTTTCATTGACCAAAATACCCTTACACTTGACCTTCTTCTTCTTCTTCTTCTTCTTCTTCTATGTACAAGACTAAGGGAGCAGGGAGAGAACAAAATGGCTGCTTTTGGTCCCAAATCACATATTAATTATTATAATCACTTCACAAGCTCCGATATCCACCCCACATCCGGGTTCGGACCTTCTCCCGGACTATCCACTCCATTCTCCTTGCTCAGTTTCTCAAACATTTTTGCCCTCAAAACTCTCCCGGATTCCACCCTTTCCATCACCGGTTCTTCTTCGGCTTCTTCCCAGATCTCTGAAAACCCCACACCTCCACGGGTCACGGGTCGGGTCGGGGTCGACGGCAGGCTGTAGAAACCCGAACTGGGAGAAGCAAGGCTCCGACCCATCTGCAGGTTCCATGTGGTCGCCATGGTTGGGGATTTGTTAAGCTGCAAACGCCGGAGAGATGATAACATATCGCTCACCGACACCGAACCCAGCGACCGGCTGAGAGAACTGTCCAGGGGAGACATCGGCGGCGACTCCGACGGTGGTGTGGAGGTCTCCGACGGGGAAGAGAAGAACGCCGGGAGGCTTTTCATTGACGCCCCGTCGTAAGAATCGGTATGTGGACTCACCACACGTAGTTGCTCCGGTGTGTGAGCGAAGAAACACACACGCCGGCGGCAACCTACGCCGTCCTTACACGGCTGGGTACGGTAGCGATGTGGGTGGAGCCAGCACTCGAAAACGCCGTGAGCAAACTCACAGCCGTCTCCTTTCTTACAGTTCCCTTTACGGAACTCCGGACACGCGGTGCCGGAGTAACTGTACTTCCGGGGATCACGCCGGCGAGCCTTCTCTCCGGGATGGGCGTACGGACAGTCAGTCCAATCGTGAGACCGGCCACGAGCACACTTGCGGATCTTAAACTCATACATGCGAAAACTATCACACGCATACGCCTCCGATGTGATATCGAAATCCGTACAGCCCGAACCTGACCCGTCTCCGTCGAGATCTTCTTCGAGATAACGGCGGAGTGCGGCGTCGTTGCGGAGGAAATAAGCGTAGTCTTCCATGGAGGTGAGGCTGTTGATGGCATTGGGACTGCGAGGAGAAAAAGGTGAAATTCCGGCGACCGGATCATCCATTATCGTCCATGGCGGTACATGCACCATCATACCATGCAGTTTTCCATCTCCGACCATTTCTTGTTGAGATGATGTTGATCTCTTCTAAGTTTATGGTTATGGTGAAAGATGGGAGTTGCAGGTTTTGTGGGTTTCCACTTCTCCATATATAAACAATCACTGGGAGATAGTGGTTATGGTGGGGGGTGGGGGTAGGGGTGGGGGTGTTCTTAACCATGGTTAATAATTGATAAAGCATAACTACTAAATTTTCACTCACTTTTTGTTTACATAAATAAATTCTCATTTACAATATATAAAAAAATCAGTTAAAAAAAGAGTAAATTACATTTTTAGTCCTGTGGTTTGTTGATTTTTTTTATTTTCGTCCTTATAATTTTGAAATGTGATTTTCATCCCTATAGTTTATAATTCATCACCTTTTTCATCCTTATGATTTAAATTTTATTGTTGTTTTCATCCCTATGGTTTACAATTCATTTCTATATTAGTTCTTCACATATAAAAGTAGTGTTTTGACCTTAGGGACGAAAACATAAATGAATTGCAAACCATAAGGATGAAAACCGAAATTTCAAAACCACAAGAACTAAAACATAATTAAATATTAAAAAAATATCAAACTACTATTTTGTAAGTTTTAATCAATATTTATATAATAGTCATTTTATATTTATAAATTTGTCTCAACCATTTATTTCACACTTTTATTAAACTGTCATTACATCCACAATATTACCATAAAAAAAATTAAATTACATACATGGGTCCGCATTGTGGATGTGGGGTCCGCAATAGTGGATCTAGGCATGAAATTCTTTTTAAAGAAAAATTAACTAGATTCGTTTTTTTTTTGTCTTTTAGCTAGGTCCGTAAGTTACGAACCTGTTTATTACAGATGTAGTGACATTTAGGTAAAAGTGAGAAAAATGTGTAAGATGGTTGTTTGATTTAATTTCCCTTATATATGCTATAAAAAAATCAAGATTTGTTTTAGAGTAAACTTCACTTTTGGTCTCGAATATTTGTCAATTCCTTTGGATATCGTTCTTAAACCTTGAAAATTCATATTTGGTCACTCACGTTTATCATTTTGTAATGATTTTTTATCCCTCTTTTTAACGGTTGTTAACTTTTTTAGAGTAAATTACGGATTTGATCCTTAAGGATAAGGTATGTTAAAAATTACGAATTTGGTCATTAACTTCATTTATTACAAAAGAACCCTCCACGTATGCAGTTTGTTATGGATTTGGTCGTTCATGCTAACGAACATCCATTTTGTCCGTTAAATTCAAGGGCATTATTGTCTTTTTATTTTTCTACCATTTAAACATTTTTAATTAATTTTTATCTTGAATGTTCATCTTCATCACCAAGAAGCATCAACAAAACCCTAAATCTAGATGTAACAACTCAGTCAAAAATAAGCATACAAAACATATAATAAAGCATTTCCAAAACTGGGACCCAAAAGTTCATTACATTTGTCTCAAAAATTAGGTTGGCGGAAACAACCTATACACAACTGAGAATGAACTAGCTACTAAAAGTATGAGTGACACTGTCTCTACCTGCATTTGTACTCTATCTTGCCCTTCCTCTCTCACCAGAGCCTCTTACTAACTGCTTACCTGAAAAGGTTTAGTTTGGAAAATGCGAGGGTTAGACCATGAGGTCTAGTGAGCTCCCTCCTGACTGTTCTCAAAATCATTTCAAAACAGTTTATAACTTTCAAATATCTTTGCATAAACTTTCACATAACTTTTCATAAAACTATCACATAGCTTTACATAAACTTTCACGGATAAATCCGCTCTCGTAAACGGCACCCTGAAGTCACCCGGAGGTGCCAACGAGTCAGTCTCACACTGCCTTACTAGATACTCCCTTCCATGGCATAAACGGGTCACCTTCCCGGCATGAGCACTGGCGGGTCTACCTCCCGTCTTAGCCAGATTACGTCTAACATAATGCATGCATACATTTCACATAAATCTTTAAACAAACTTTCATGCAATTAAAAGCATATAAATAGAGCATTGCATTTCTCATCATGTATCTACTTTAGAAAACACGTTGTAAAGTCACGTATTTTAGTTAGAAAACTCACTTGTGCGTTTAGGACCTTTTCTTACTTTGCTTCTGACTTTCAACCGGTTTACCTGAGAAATGTATGAAACACAACTGCTCAGATCCTAAAACCAACTATCTGGACACCATCCGGTAACCTGTACACTTACCTGAACTACTACTTACCGGATCTTTCAACTTACCGGAACTACTACTTACCGGGTCATTCAACTTACCGGAACTACTACTTACCGGATCATACTTACCGGGACACACACACCCTAACCGGTCAAATTAAACTTACCGGGTAAACTACACTTACCGATTAGCCATCTGGGAACCATTTCACCCGGACACTACAGGGTTCCATCCGGGTTCCCTCCCGGTAACATTCAACGCAGGGCGACTTACCGGGTACTGCGGCTGTGACGACTTTGGGATCAAAATCCGCTAATCGCCCTCCTTAACCTCATCGACAATAGTAACAATTTAGACTATTAATCATATTGAGGTCTTTTTCTTGAAACTCTTTGCATAAAACTCAAGAATAATTCCCTAATCTCTCTTTAGGGTTTCATTCTCAACTTTGCTAAATTTCCTCATTCAAACAATAATCTAGCTGAATCATAAAGACAAGGATTGGAGTTTGGGATTACCTTGCTAGAATCACTTGTAGAAATTTCCACTCCAAGGCTTCTTCCTCTTCCAATTTGTAACTTGATGATGTTGCAATCTTTCTCTTCCTCCAACTAGAAATTGAAGAACCCTTTATTCCTTCTTGCTATCTTTTTCTCTCTATCTATTTGCTCAGACGTCACCCACCACCAAATGATTGCAAAACTAGGGTTTTGTGCCAAATCATTGGGTTCTTATACCCTATCCTTTATTAACAATTTAGTCCCTCAACCTTCAGCTTTATTAATTTATCCACAAGACTTTAAACTCTTCCAATTTGGTCTTGGTTATTACAACACTCCCCCCTCAAAAGAATTCCTTCCCCGGAATTCCATTCTCGAAAAGGTGAGGGTAACTGGACCTCATGTCCGCTTCCACTTCCCAAGTTGCCTCTCGTCCCTTATGATACCTCTATCGGACCTTTACTAGTCGGACCTCTTTGTTCCTCGTTTTGCAAACCTTACTGCTCACGATTTCTATCGGTTCCTCTACGTAAGTCAACCTCTCATCTATACTGATGTCCCCCAAAGGAACAGCCACACCGGCTTCTGACAAGCACCTCTTAAGTCCGAGACATGAAATGTCGGATGAACACCCTTTAATTCCTCTGGACAGTCTTACTTGTATACCATTGCTCCAACTCGCTCGATAATGGCGAAAGTCAACTCCTTACCATCTGTAATTCTTGCTAGGTCGCCATCATTTCAGCTTCCATCATCTGTTCCCCATAACAGAGGCGTGTATCACACTATGAATTCCTCCAAAAATTTCATCGAGTACCTCAAGGTCGCGCACTATCTATTCACTTTCATAACTTCGACAGATCCACAGACGTAGTCCACCTTACCTTTCTCTCATACTTCAAGGTTCAAAGTCTTATGTTTTTCAATCCAACCAACTCAGTTCTACTTGGCCACCCCAAACCGTTCTGATGGAAACATAACTGTACACCATACTTTGGAACCGGCCTCGGCGAGTCACCACTTTGCTATGTCGTTTCATCTTGTACTATTTACTTGCAACCTCTCCGAATACTATACTCGCTTAAATACCACTAGAAAATCCAAGGCCGACCGCCCCTCCATTTGCTCGGTTCCGTCCCCACATCGGGACTCACGGTCTTAAAACACGTCTACTTACGGTCTCTCCCACCTCTTTACTTCCTTAAAAGAAGGAATTTTGGCGGAAATTCCCCGCCACAATAACAAAAATCTCAGACCAGAAATAATCACTCACTTGACAACTTGGCACAAGGCCACCCTTGCACATCCCGCCGAACTCACACGTGAGAGTTCCCTTCTCGGTTACATGTAATTCCAGATTACTTCTTCCAACCGGCATACATCTATGCAGATCATACTCCCTTCCCGAATCACATCGGCTACAGCTCGACAACTAATTCGTACGTCCTCACCACTTCATCACTTCACACTTAACGTGACTAATAGTAGGAAACCTCCAAAATTCTTTATTGGAGTGTTCACCTATCCGAATTGCATTTATCCTGAAGGCACATCAATTTCTCACTGCTTGCCACAAGCGTCCAGTCATATAACATAACTTCGATTACCCTCACTCAACTAAGAGGAGTAACCATGGTCACACCCTACTGTTCTCAATAGCTTACACTGAACGATCAGTTCGTTTAGATGTTTCTCACAACATCACCAACTCAACTCATTTAACTGCCCTTTTCCCCCTCTTTCCCGCATAAAGACATGCACAAATCCTCTTCCTCTATACTCTTTCCAGGAGTTCGAACACTTACTGATGTCAATCTACACACACTATTCCACCTTTTCGGTGTTACTGCCAAGCTTACTGCTTCTAACCTACTCACTTAGTCCGACATACTATCTTCGTCTCCCCACGTTAGCGTGGAGCACTGCCCTCCAAACATTACTTGCCCCTCTCTTCCGACCTTTCCACATGTTGATAACACTTTCTCATTACTATACATAACCAAACAGTTGCACCAAAAATTCTAACTTAAAGCATTCAACCAAGTCCTCTTGAAACGACACCAGTGTTCGAAGTTACTACACATTCTTTGATCTCCAACTATTACTTTCTCGGATAATTCTTTCACATATAAGAAACAATTCACATTCCTTAAAGATTTTGCATCTCCTACACCACATTTTTTACTAACCCATACATCATCTTCTTTAAACTTCCAAACATTCAAAGGATATACTTACTTAGTGACCCACACAATAAAAAACACTTGGTTTCTTATTTGGGTAACCACCTACTACCACTCTACCATTTGGTTCCAAGAATAGCCATAACACAACGCCAACTTACAAACCACGTGTCTCAACAATCTGATTAACAAATTGTACACCTCATCTGAAATCCCCCGAAAAGGCTTCCATCTGATGCTTCCTCTTTCTAACATCACATTACTATAACACTGGCTGACACATTTACCTTGGCAATTAATGCCACTACTCAACCGTACATTCTCCCCCATCTCATCACACTGCAGACCAGGTCTCTCATGGTCATTCGCACACAATTCAAACTTGTCTTTATATTCTCCCGCAGAAATAACCGAGTCTATCTTGCTACTTTCTCTTTTCCAAACTCCACGACTCACAAGTTCCCAATTAACTCAAACATATTCGTTACTTGCTAGTTTCTTGCGATCCTAGACCATTCCATAGACAGGGCGCTTTCTCTCACAGATCGATATAATCTACACACTCACTTCGTTCGTTCTAAGTACCTCATCCTTTTACGAACCGACCAATTCTCGTAAGTAGAACGCTTATCCAAAACAACAGTCTCTCATCATCTTAACACTCCTACAAGGTGTTCCCTCAACTTTCAATCTTCTGGTTCAAGTCCTTGGCCTCAGCCACCTTACATAGCTGCCGACTTCAACATCAATAGTCAACCTGTTGATACTTTCTTAACCTATTCTTTAACATGGGTTCCTTACTGAACCCAATCCTTCCAACATATCATAATCAACTTCATTTTCCGACGCCCTCATTTCAAAACTTACTCATGTAACATCAATATTACAAGATCACCTTAAGACTCCTACTCGACGTCGAGGACATTTCATTTCTGCCTCACCACACTACTCATAACGAGTTGCTAATACCAATACCTTGATGACTTCTAGTCCTTCCCCTGGACACAACCGTCCCTTGGCAACTGTATTTTCAGTCACCGAATCAAGGGTACAGACCCTCATACAACCGACACTAAAGTCCACTTCTGACTCTTCCACTGTCCACCTCTCCTCTTTAACACAAATACTAAAACTACAAACATCTTCCCCTGATTTGTCCAACACCTTTCCACTCTTGGAGTTCTTCCTTAGCTTAAAATGTAATACTCTACGACCTAGTGAGTTCATAGCCTTCATGCATGACAACGCGATAAATAAATCATTTCGCACATTTTCTCATTTTAAAGAACAACACATGGAAACAACTTGGGTACACATGACCCCAACATTCTCATAACTCCAATGCACCGCACAACGATCTCGAGAATCGTTCGCATGCACCCTTTTTGTAAAACTCAATCTTACTCTACCAAAACGACGTGGTTACGACAGTAACATATGGAATGAAAATCTTCCATACGACAAAATTCTGAAATAAATTACCGACACGAAATAAACCAGTCGGCTCTCACACCCATTTATATGACTTCAACATGTCAATACTCATTTTGGTTATAAAAGTTTTGCTGGCAAACATTTTCTTGACTTTTTACAACAATTTAACTTATCATGAAAAGTGTGAATTATTTTGCAATTGCTAAGCTCAAAATTTCATTGTGCGACGTAAATTAAATTGTCTTTTTCTTTAAATACACGTTTGCACAGGCTGACTCAATCCCGACCAAAATTGCTATTTTACGCATTTGCTTTTAATCACGAAAACCCATGTAACACACACAAGAACGCAATGCATGAAACTCTACTCACAAATGAAGGCTACTCACTCAAACAAGGTCAACGGTTCTACTCACGCAACTAATCATTGACACTCTACCTTCGACCAAAGGTCGCCCTCTCGGCCTTGCAATAACTTTTTGTTGTACATGCGTTCCACGACCCACTTACTCAATCATTTCATACTATTTTCCTTTTGATCAATTATCTCACATTCTACCTCTACACGCTTTTAATCCACTACTGATATCTCCCTTCATTGATCCTGCCACTGAAAAGATCGACTAAAATTCAGGGCTCTACTCCTCCCCTCGCTCTTGGATTGACGCTTCTAAGATCTTGAAACTGTTCTTCCTTACCATCACAACTGATCTACCCCACGATCTCTAGAACTGGGACTTTCCAAAACCAGGAGTCTTACTCAAAAGTAATCACTCATCCTCTTCGAACCCACGTAGATCTACTTCTAGACGGCTCATAACAATCCACACAACATTTCTTCTCTACGATGTATACATACATCACATCATGAATGATCTCTCACGATACTTCCCCAATAATGGGTCTCAATCTACCCCTCAGGGACCTTGCTGACTTTCTAGATTACTGGGATACGACATATAAGCTAGCTTAAGACTACAACTTCGGAATAATAAGGCAGATTAAGCACATACATGTACATGTAAGTTCGCAATTACACTGGCCAGGTGTAATCCCAAACTTACCTTATATGACTGTCCTCGGTACCCTATTAGTCCTATCTCTACAATAGTGTCCTCCTAACGCATTTTCCTAATTCTCAGTTGTGATTTCTACTACCAAAGTTTAAGTTTAGGCTCGTTTGGTCACCTAAATCCCTTAAACTGCGGCTGTGATACCAATTGTAACAACCCAGTCTAAAATAAACATACAAAACATATAATAAAGCATTTCCACAACTGGGTCCCAAAATTTCATTACATCTGTCTCAAAAATTAGGTTGGCAGAAACAACCTATACACAACTGAGAATGAACTAGCTACTAAAAGTATGAGTGTCACTGTCTCTACCTGCATCTGTAGTCTATCTTGCCCTTGCTCTCTCACCAGAGCCTCTTACTAACTGCTTACCTGAAAAGGTTTAGTTTGGAAAATGCGAGGGTTAGACCATGAGGTCTAGTGAGCTCCCTCCTGACAGTTCTCAAAATCATTTCAAAACAGTTTATAACTTTCAAATATCTTTGCATAAACTTTCACATAACTTTTCATAAAACTATCACATAGATTTACATAAACTTTCACGGATAAATACGCTCTCGTAAACGGCACCCTGAAGTCACCCGAAGGTGCCAACGAGTCAGTCTCACACTGCCTTACTGGATACTCCCTTCCATGGCATAAACGGGTCACCTTCCCGGCATGAGCACTGGCGGGTCTACCTCCCGTCTTAGCCAGATTACGTCTAACACAATGTATGCATACATTTCACATAAATCTTTAAACAAACTTTCATGCAATTAAAAGCATATAAATAAAGCATGGCATTTCTCATCATGTATCTACTTTAGAAAACACGTTGTAAAGTCACGTATTTTAGTTAGAAAACTCACCTGGTGCGTTTAGGACCTTTTCTTACTTTGCTTCTGACTTTCAACCGGTTTACCTGAGAAATGTATGAAACACAACTGCTCAGATCCTAAAACCAACTATCCATACACCATCCTGTAACCTGTACACTTACCGGGTCATTCAACTTACCGGAACTACTACTTACCGGATCATACTTACCGGGACACACACACACATACCGGTCAAATTAAACTTACCGGGTAAACTACACTTATCGATTAGCCATCCGGGAACCATTTCACCCGGACACTACAGGGTACCATCCGGGTTCCCTCCCGGTAACATTCAACGCATGGCGACTTACCGGGTACTGCGGCTGTGACTTTGGGATCAAAACCCGCTAATCGCCCTCCTTAACCTCATCGACAACAGTAACAATTTAGACTATTAATCATATTGAGGTCTTTTTCTTGAAACTCTTTGCATAAAACTCAAGAATAATTCCCTAATCTCTCTTTAGGGTTTCATTCTCAACTTTGCTAAATTTCCTCAATCAAACAATAATCTAGCTGAATCATAAAGACAAGGATTGGAGTTTGGGATTACCTTGCTAGAATCACTTGTAGAAATTTCCACTCCAAGGCTTCTTCGTTTTCCAATTTGTAACTTGATGATGTTGCAATCTTTCTCTTCCTCCAACTAGAAATTGAAGAACCCTTTCTTCCTTCTTGCTCTCTTTTTCTCTCTATCTCTTTGCTCAGCCGTCACCCACCACCAAATGATTGCAAAACTAGGGTTTTGTGCCAAATCATTGGGTTCTTATACCCTATCCTTTATTAACAATTTAGTCCCTCAACTTTCAGCTTTATTAATTTATCCACAAGACTTTAAACTCTTCCAATTTGGTCTTGGTTATTACACTAGAACCACAAATTAACACTAAATCAAAAATCTATATAAATCATAAATCTAAATCTTAAACAATAAATCAAAACCTAGTCTAAACAAACCATCGATGCAACCTGTACAAAACCAAAACACTGAAAATTTATCGATGCAAACCAAACTTGTAAAAGTCAAAGTCTGTAAATCGTTTGCAGACAAGCTCGGAGTTCAACCTAGAGACGAACCAGTAACCAGATTCACGGACGAATTAGGAACCAGATTCAGAGGCTTGATTTCAGATTCAAAACCACAGGCATATGGGTTTCATTTGCTTCAAGGTTTATACATGAGTTTGAGTTTACAATTTTGGTCCTTCTTGTTTAGGAAAATTGTAAAATAAACAAAAAATGTCAAAAGACTAATTTACCCTGACACTTAACAAAGAAACTGAACGACCGTTTGCGTGAGGTACCAAATCCATAAAAAGCGGCATACGTGGAAGGTTCTTTTGTAATAAATGAAGTTAAAGGAACAAATCCATAATTTTTGACACACCTTTGGGACTAAATGTGTACTTTTTTTTAATTAAGTCTTAACTAAATGAGGAGTATTTTAGCTATTTAAAATATTTTTCTATTAAATCTATCACCATCCATTAATAAAGGATATTTTAGTTATTAAAAATGTATAAAACAAGCAAAATACTATTTATTTAATTGGATTTAATGGAAAAGTTTAAAAGCAATTAGGAGCATGGATACAAATAATTGTAAAATGATAAACATGAAGGACCAAATAAGAGTTTTTGATCTCAAGAACAATATCTATTGTTACTGATAAACGTTGAGGACGAAAAGTAAAGTTTACTCTTTATTTTTTAATTTTTATTTGGGTAATAATAACGTCGACATAATTTTTAATGAAAATTAAGGATGTGATAATGTAGTAAATATTAATTTAAATGATACATGGGACGCGTTAACTTTGTCACCAAGGTAGCGGTTAAAATAATGAGATATGGTAAAGTGACATGAGTAAGGGGCGTAGGATGTATGCCACGTATGTACGTGTAGGCACGTGGAAGTCTAGGAGTGGACCTTGAGGAAACTAGGTGACCTGGAGATGGTAATTGGTTAAATAGACTTATAATTGACCCCCATAGAGTTCCAAGGGCGGTGGAGCGTTAAATACACATTGAGGAGGGACCTCGTCGACATTTTACCCCGTCCCAAAATAAATATGATCCATCATAAAACCGACTCATAGCTTTCGAAATATGCAATTATTATAATTTTTAATTAATCAAAGTACAACTTTACCTTTAACAATCGAGAGAGAAAATTTTTCGATCACATATAAAGGTAGAATGAAAAAGTGAAAATTTACTTTTGAAGGTGGACATTTATTTTGGGACAAACAAAAATAATAATGTAGATATTTATTTTAGAACAGAAAAAATAAAAATAAAAGGAAAACTAAAAAATAAAAATCTTTTTAAATAAGAGCATATTTTATTTTGGTTCTTGTAATAACTACTTTTTGTTAAAGAATAATTGCCACATAACATACAACTCTGTAAGTTAATAACTTAAATAAAAAGTTTATAATAGTAGCTTTTTTATGTTCTCATACTGTTATGTTAGATAATTACAAAGTTAATTAAATATATACAAGACAAATAAAATGTCATTTCAAATCAAGTTCAAGATAAGAACCAATTTTTTATATAAAACTGATCAGATATGAGATTTTATAAGAACTATCTTTTATATTTTTTTTATGTATTGGATCTTGAAATGAAATAATCATAAAAAAACAATCATTTAATTTGTAATGTGTGACATGTTTGATCATTTATCCTAACCTCGTTTAAACTAGAGTAAATTACATATTTGGTCCCTGTGGTATAGTGGTTTTAACACTCTGAGTCTCTAAAATAAAATAATTATGGATTGCATCCTCGTGGTTTACACTTTATATCGTGTTGAGTCCCTAATCTCTAACTCCGTTAAAATTTCCTATTAAACAGGTTAAGTACAAGGGTACTTTAGTCATTTAATATTTATTTTTTATTTTTTATTAAGAAATCAAGAATATCATCAAAGGTGTATGAACATCAAGAACATGAAGATATGAACCTAAGAATATGAAGAAATCAAGAACACATCCTACACAGATTTATTCCAACAAACTTGTAAAATCAAAACCTCATCCATAAAATTAGAATTCTAAATTAAGTTTGGATACCTAAAATCAAAATTGATAGAACTTTAAGTCAACATGGTTCATCTAGTCTCTTGGTTTCTTGGTGTTCATGAAGATCAAGGTTGTTTATGATTTTTGTGATGATAATCAGTAGGGACTAGGGATGATGATAATCAATAGCGGGAAAGAGGGAGATGAGGAGGGACCCATGGCATTATGTTATTGGTGTTTGTTTTAATTTTTAATATAAAAATGAGGAAAATAAATAAAATGACAAAACTACCCATCACGTGCCTTGCACATGATCACTTAATGGAGAGATTTCAAACGGAGTTAGAAGTTAGGGACTCAACACGTTATAAAGTGTAAACCACGAGGATGCAATCAATAATTATTTTATTTTAGGGACTTAGAGTGTTAAAACCACTATACCACATGGACCAAATATGTAATTTACTCTTTAAACTATTATGTTGAATGAGATACATTTCTATCTTTCCCAATTTTCTTTACAAAAAAAGGTTAAATTAAATAGGAAATAAAAAGTATGTAATATAACAATTTTGCTATTTTTTTGAGCGATTCTAAATTATCCCACTTTATTACTATATATATATATAATATGGGGATAAATGGTCTTTATTTTTTTCAAAACTGGTTCACTTAGTAAAACATATTTTAGGACATCTTCAACCAGTCGAGTCGGTAGAAATGGGTTTATCGGACATCTTGTTTAAAACAACCGACATTTTTGTGGTATGTGAAGGAGACCACCAAATATGGTGGGGGGTTGTTCATGGGCACCATTTTCTTTATTTTTAGTATGTGGTTGGAGGTAAAATGAATTTTAGTGTTTATGGACCCACATTTGAGTATTTTTAATGGTGTCGATTGGAAATAGCCTTATAAATAGATTTGTTTCATTGGTTGCGATCTTATAAATAGTGTTGTGCATATGTTCAAACATCTTGATCGTATAGAGAGGATGATGGAGCAAGGGTGATACGGTGGCACGTGCCACCTATACCCATTACTAGGTCCGCCCATGTGATGGAGGTTTCAGAGTTTTCTTTTTAATGGATGGTTTAGTCATCATAGTTTCCAAAAACAAAAATATCATTATAAGAAAAAGAGATGTTTAGGTGGCGTTTGGTTCGCAGAATGTGATAGAATATGATGGAATTGGAATGTTGAATTCCATTGACCAGATTCCATTCTCTTGTTTGGTTTAGTCTTTTTGATGGATGAAATCTTTGAATTCCATTAAATTCCATGGATAAATGAATTCAACATTCCATCACATTAACTTGGGATTTCGATGGAATTGAATCTTGTATTTTCATAATTCCAAATATACCTTTTAACACAAATATAATTTAATTTAATTTAGTATTTTAATTTATTTATTTTTTATTTAATTTAATATTTTGAGGTATATTTTATTTATTTTATTTGAAATATTTAATATTTTATTTATTCATTTACTTATTTACTTTAATTATTTTATTTTGTTTATTCATTTTATTTATTATTTAGTTTAATTATTTTATAGAATATTTATTTTATTATTTTATTTTTTCAAAGTAGTTTTATAAAAATTAAAATTTTCAAAAAAAACATTTTGGTCATTTATCAATATTTCATTTCAATTCCAAAGTTTCATTCTATGAACCTAACAGACATAGTGCAATTTCTTTATAGATTTCATTCTAATGTCTGTCAACCAAACAGCTGGTCAACCCTGATAACATTCCATTCCAATTCCTTCAAAGTCAAATTCTTTTGACAGATTCCATTCCATCTAGGGGTGCTCACGGGTTGGGTTGATCGGGTTGAAGGCATTTCGACACATCAACCCAGTGTTGGCGGTTTGAAAAAATTTCAACCCAACCCAACCCGATCGGGTTGGTCGGGTTGTGTTTAAACAAGGTAAAATCAAATTTAGAAACATAAAAATAAAGGAAACATGTCTTTAAAATACAACCGATAATTCACACAATATATAGATACTACATATAAAAATGTCTAAACAAAATATGATCAAATAACTTGACGTCTCCAATTTGGATATTTCTTAAATCTTAAATATATCACCATCAACTGTTTTTCTCAATTTGCATATATATGTTAGCATTTACTATATATATATATATATATACATATAGTGGGATAATAAATTGTAAACCTCTAAATGTGTGTAAACTTTGTAAACTTTGAATTTCATAGGTTTTCTTGATGATTTTGTTTCATTAAATTGTTTATTTTGATGAAAGTGTTTCATATCATTCATTTCTCGATGAAATTATTTCATATATTTGTGTTTTTTATGTAAAAACGAATAAGTTTCATCAAACTAAGAAAATATATAAACCGTTTCATAGGAATGAAAAAAATATATATGAAAATACATAAAAAACACAAATATATGAAACAATTTCATCAAGAAATGAATGATATGAAACAACTTCATCAAAATAAACAATTTCATTACTAAACCCTATGAAATTCAAAGTTTACACGATTTTTTTTTACAAAATAGTGGACATCTCTCTCTCTCTATATATATATATATACACACACACACATGTGTGTGTGAAGGAGTTATATAGAGATGAATAAGAGATTGAATATATATATATATATATATCAGGTTCATCGGGTTGGATTGGGTTGGGTTCAAATTCTCCTAACCCGATATCAACCCAATACATACGGTTTGAGGATTTTACAACTCGATTAGACATCGGGTTGCTTCGGATTGAGTTATTTCACGTCGGATTGGGTTGGGTTGATCGGATTGATCGGGTTTTTGAGCACCCCTAATTCCATCCAAAAACAATATGCAAACCAAAGGCCACCTTAGGGTACACAACTTTGTTAATTAATGAATGTTAATATATATAATATATTAAAAAGTAAGAATAAAAACAAGTGTCGATATCTCTTTTACAAATACCAATATTTCTTGATAATTAAGTGTTACAAATATTGATTTTGGAAGAACACGTGTTGTTGATTCCTTTCTAATTGTAGATATTTCTATGTATAAAATAGCATAGGTGTAAAGATAAATGACTATATTATATTAACTACTCCATAAATAGAAATAATACACCATGATTTAAGATATATATATATATGGGAAATTAATTAAAATACCCAAAGTCAAACCAACTGTTATTAAAATACCCTAAAAATTTTCAATTTTGTAAAAATACCCAAAATACCCGCGATGGGGTCCCGCGATCGCGGGATACGCTGACGTGGCACGTATTTTGGGCACAAATGCCCCGCGAAGCCCCTAAACTTTGGCCGCGATGCACTTTTGGTCCCTGCCCGCGATGGGCCAAAATTTACAGTTTTGGTCCCTGAAATTTTCAACTTTTGGTCCATGAAAATTTACACTTTCAGCCCCTATACTTAGACGAATCTTGATGCTTTTACTGTTTTTTTCCACAATTATTGCAATTTAAAGACCGATTTGTGGTTGAAATTCAATTGCATGTTTCAATCAATGTTAAATCAATGTTTTTGGAATATCAGTTTGTGGATGAAATGAGAGATTGGTTTTCTGATATGTTGGTTGTTTCATTCATAAATAGACGTAAAATTCAAGCCATAATTCTCACACAACGATTTCATTGTTGCAATATTTCTTTCTGCAATATTTTGTGTTTGAGATACTACTGAAAAAATGAGTTCATCTGTTGCAAAAGCTAAGCTATATTTCTGTTTTGATGGTGAATGGGTGCAAGATAACAATGAGTGGAATTTTGCTTATAAATCTAAGCATGGTGTAAAAGTGTCAGTAAACTATACTTATCAGAAGTTTGTTGCATACGCCATGCAAAAATGTGGAATCAACTCTTCTGATATTTGCAAGTTAGTGTTTAAAAATGGCGATGGGTCATTTGTGGATTTATCCAACGATGGGGATATCTCTACTTTTCTGCACCTTGCAGTCGATTCAGAAAGACCCCCATTACTCTTTGTGTATCCCGGCGTATCCGACGGTGACGACGACGGTGACGACGAGGGTGACGACGTCATATGTTTACACATTATAAACTATAACATTTACACATTATAAACTATAACATTTTAACCTATGTTTTTGCAAATCCGCACATTTCTGGAAAATCTACGCCGTGTCCTGATAATAGACGCAACCCATTTAAAGGGCCGTTACTTGGGTATGATGTTCCTGGCGGTTGCCATGGACGGGGATAACTCCATCGTTCCAGTAGCTTTCGGCGTAGGCAAGTCCGAAACCGGGGACGAGTGGACTTGGTTTCTGTCCATGTTGAGACAAGCTATCGAAGACCCGCAAGGTTGGTGTTTATGTCTGACAGGGCTCCTTCCATAAGCGCCGCAATATCTGCCATGTACCCAAACGCCCCTCACGCCATATGCTGTCGACATTTGGAGATGAACGCCAAATCCAAGGACAAACGTATTACCACCTACAAGGATGTCTATTGGGCGGCATGCAGAGCATATACGGATCGGGAGTTTAACAAGTACATGAATATGCTACGATACAGTGTCAAGGAAGCAGCCAAAGTCTTTGACGATGCTGGACCGGAGAGGTGGTCCGCGGCCCATTTTCCTGGACAACGGTATGACATTCTGACCTCGAATAGTGCAGAGTCTGTGAATGCACTCTCCCGTTTTGCACGTAGATGTCCGATTGTTAATCTTATGGACTACTTTCGGGCCTTTCAACAAGAGTGGTACCAAATTCGACGCCTAAAAGGAGCTAAGATACAAAATGCACTCACACCAACGACAGAGAATATCGTTCAGTACAGGGCGCGTCGTGCGGCGACATGGCCGGTAAGAGCAATCGGGTATGGGAAGTACGAGGTGCATGATGACTATATTAACGCGATTGTGAATATGGAAGACCACCTTTGTTCGTGTCGCGAATGGGATAAATCTGGGTTACCGTGCGGCCATGCCATCGCTGCAGCAACATATATGGGTCGTACAGATTGCAGCGACTTGGCTGTACCTTTCTTCACGTCCGAATATTACCGGAAAACATATGTGGAGGTAATAAACCCAGCTGGACCCCCTGCAGTATGGGTGTATCCACCCGACCCGCTTCCACCATGCTATCCACCTTTAATGGATAAGAACAGGGCCGGGAGACCGAGAAAGAACGACCGACGTCCATCACGTGGTGAAAGTTCGATACAACGAAGATGTACTCGGCGCCAATGCGTAGGACACACTCGTGGAGAGTGTCCAAATCCCGCCCCTTCAACCGTGCCAAGGAGACATTCTGTCAGTCACACCCCGGGCCCGTCACAGCTTGATACTGTTGATCTAAACACTGATTTGTAAATGATATATTTACACACATACATATGCTTCTAAATGAACATTGATAACACGGCTAGTTTGTAAATGATATATTTGGCGAATGATGATTCATGTGTGTTTAAAGTTATACATTAAAATTCATAACCTTATAGTTAATTATTTAATTTATGGTACATCTCTTATTTTTTTTCAATTTTGTTTTACACTCCTATCGCATTAACATAATAATCATATATTAACTAATTCATTAAATCGTTTTAAATTATTATTATTTGAATGTGTTTATAGATATCGTGAATGGCAATAGGAGAAGGTAGAATTGTTTATAAATGGGGTTTTGACAAGTTGGTATCACTGGACTCATTTAAAAATTGTGAAAATGGGTATTTGGCGAATGATGATTCATGTGTGTTTAAAACACTTCAGCTCCAAACACACATGAATCATCATTCGTCAAATACCCATTTTCACAATTCTTAAATGAGTCCAGTGATACCAACTTGTCAAAACCCCATTTCATATTATATATATACACACACATACATATGCTTCTAAATGAACATTGATAACACAGCTAGTTTGTATTCCATCCAACAAGCTCTTCATCTTCAATCTTTCTGACCCTTCTTCAACAGCTTCTGCTTTTGCAACCACGTATGGCCATTGTGTACCACAACCCGCACACACTTTAGCAAATGAGTTGAGGTTGTCATATATTCTACAAGAGAAGTAGGCCCACGAATGAGGTAACCTCTGACTTGACCTTGCATGATGTATCCAACCTAACCGTGGTTCAGCGGCTTAAAAACTACTTTTCAGAGAAATTAACAACAACAAAAAATACAAAACAACAACACAGTAAAAAAAATACAAATAACAACACAGTAAAAAAATACAAAAAAAAAAAAATATAACCACCACCTACTTAAAAATTGATTTAGTTTCATCAATCCAAGCTTGCTTCTCGTTTACCTTCGCTTGAATAATTGCGAAGTCTTGCAGAATATGGTGAATTGCTTCTTGTTCTCGACGAACACGAGCCTCCCGAGCTTTTATATCCCCTTTCATCCTTTTGATCTCCCTGTCTTCCTCTTCGATCTTTCTCAAATGGACTGCCTTCCTGTCCATAATTTTTTTCCACTCTTCTGTTAGTTCATCTATCTCCTTTTCCTTTTTTGCTATGGCGACCTCGATTTGAGGTGGCATTTTTTCAGGAGTAGACTTAGGGTTTGATGACGATGCCATTTGTGGATGAAATGAGAGAAGAGAGAAATCAATTCAAAGAAAGAAAGCAAGAGAGAAATCAAGAAAGAAAGCAAGAGGAAGTGTGAATTGTGAATTGCATACTACTGATATTTATGGATGAAATCTCAAACATGCAAATGAATTTCAACCACAAATCGGTCTTCAAAGTACAATAATTGTGGAAAAAAAACAGTAAAAGCATGCAAGATTCGTCTAAGTACATGGGCTGAAAGTGTAAATTTTCAGGGACCAAAAGTATAAATTTTGGCCCATCGCGGGCTGCGATCGCGGGCAGGGACCAAAAGTGCACCGCGGCCAAAGTTGAGGGGCTTCGCGGGGCATTTGGGGCCAAAATACGTGCCACGTCAGCCCTAGCCCGCGATCGCGGGATCCATCGCGGGTATTTTGGGTATTTTTGCAAAATGAATTTTTTTTGGTATTTTGGTAACAGTTGGTCAAACTTTGGGTATTTTAATTAATTTCCCTATATATATATATATATATATAGAGAGAGAGAGAGACTTGAGATCATGTGAGACCAAACTATTTCTGTGAGACCCGTGAGACCACAAAAATAACATTAAACCTTCACAGCAAATGACTGTGGAGGTAAACCTTCACAGTGTTTTTGTTATGCAGGTTCGTTGTTTTTCATACTTTCACAATAAATCGCTGTGAAGGATTAGTGTTATTTTGTGGTCTCACGAAAACATGTTGGTCTCACGTGAACCCAACCCTATATATATATATGGTCAGGTTCAGAGGATACCTCAAAAAAACAAAAAACTAAATAACACCCTGGTAACAAATGCATACTGCACTTGTGTATATAAAAAAACAATTAAATTACATGTATGCACAAGTTTTCCTTTAAACCTCCCTCTATATATATGTACAATGCGTTGTGTTTTTATCATTTTTGAGCTCTTATAAAAACAAGGTTAATATTTTTATAAATAATTATTAAACAATTAAGAACGATAAAGAGGCAATATTACGTTAATAATTAATATTTAAAATTGTTATACAGATTATAAGAAAAAAAATCAATGTATAATAACTCTTAAACTATAATGTTTGGAAGAGTATACATAAGTATCGATCATTCCATATAATCTCGATTTTGGAAAACTAAACTTTAATTGATATTTAGGATTAGAAACGAATAGAAAATTTAGGTAAACATGCTTGATTAAATATACAATGTCTAAATAGTAAAATATCAATATATATATTAAAAGAGAAAACCACAAAAGATGATGTGACATCCTAAGAATTGAGAATTCCTCATTTCTTGAATTGTGGTTGAGTTTCATCATCCCACATTGGTGGAAAGATGGAAGTTTTGAACTTGGAAGTGGCTATAAGAAAGGAGGAGTGGATACTTTTGTGTCAACTCATGTGGTTGGCTCATTTAGCTTACCCTACATTTGCATCATCCCACATTGATGAGAAGATGCAAGTTCTAAAGTATGAAGTGTGTATAAGAAAAGAAGGAGGTGAATGTTTTTGTGTCAACTCATGTGGTTGGCTCAATTTAGTCTACCTTATTTTTGCAAAACAAACTTTATGTATATAACAAATATATTAAAAGAGAAAACCACAAAAGATGATGTGGCATTCTAAGAATTGAGAATTCCTCATTTCTTGAATTGTGGTTGAGTTTCATCATCCCACATTGGTGGAAAGATGGAAGTTTTGAACTTGGAAGTGACTATAAGAAAGGAGGAGTGGATACTTTTGTGTCAACTCATGTGGTTGGCTCATTTAGCTTACCCTACATTTGCATCATCCCACATTGATGAGAAGATGCAAGTTCTAAAGTATGAAGTGTGTATAAGAAAGAAGGGGGTGAATGTTTTTGTGTCAACTCATGTGGTTGGCTCAATTTAGTCTACCTTATTTTTGCAAAACAAACTTTATGTATATAACAAATAATTAAAATAATATTTTTGTGATAACTAATAAAGTTTCATTTTACACTACCCCAATAAATTAATATGTATATATATATATATATATATATCAATATATATAGAGTGAATTGCATTTTTGGTCCCTGTGGTTATAGTATTTCTTTGAAAGAGGGACCTAAACTTCAATATCTCAAGAAGTGGTCCCTCAGTTTCCAATTTTGCTCCAAATCCAGTCCCTGGTCACTAACCCCATCTATTTGGTCCGTTAGTGCCAGGGGTATTTTCGTCCAACCTTGTTTTATCCTTCCTTTTGCACTATTTTTTGTTTTTTTTCATATTTTTGTTAAAACCATAAACTTACAGGGACCTGTTACGTAATATATATATATATATATATATATATACACACATAAACTTACAGGGACCTGTTAAGAACTTCGCCGTCGGTGATGTTGCCGGACGGTGGTGGTGGCCGGAATGCTGCCGGAGATGTTGGTTCCCAGATGGGTTTCAATTCAAAACTCATATAATTCCTCTTAATTCTTTTTAAACGAATTGACCATATATCTATGCATTACTTCCTAGGATCTATGATATTCCGGCGAAAAACGATTTTCCGGCGACATTTTTTCAGAATCCGGCAAACTCACGATTTTCCGGCGTCGACTTTCAATACCTCAAAACACTCGATTTATTGCTATTTTTCGAATTTAAAAACAAACTGATCTGTGGTGCTTTTCAACAAGCAAATCTCAACAAACAACAAGATCGATCGTCATCGTTTACAAAAAAAATGTCGAAGAACACAAAGGTGTCGATCTCATATCTGTTTTCAAAACCTTGACGATTTGTTGCAGGAATAGAAATCTGGAATTTGTAATCTGATGAAGAACACAAAACAAAGTGATTTTGTGGGCATGGTTCATTACTACTTAGCTTATCCTATTCATATATATATATATATATATATATATATTACATTTTAGAGTTGGAGTTACACATACACACACACAGTACACACACGTGTATATATATATATATATATATATATATATATATATATATATATATATATATATATATATATATATATATATATTTATAAACATAATTACATAACAGGTCCCTAAATTTATATGGTCTTTACAAAAATAAGAGAAAACAAGGAAAATTGTAAAAAGAGAGACAAAACCATAATGGACGAAATTACCCCTGACTTTAACGCTGATTTTAGATGGAGTTAGTGACCAGGTCCTCCTTTCAGAGCAAATACCAAAACTGAGGGACCACTTCTTGAGATACTGAAGTTTAGGTCCCTCTTTCAAAGAAATCAGATAACCACAAGGACCAAAAATGCAATTCACTCATATATATATTTAAGGAACAACCACAAAGAGTGACTTGGCACCATGAAGTTTGAGTATTCCTCAAATCTTGAAATATGGTTGAGTTTCATCATCCCACATTGGTAGGAAGATTATTATTTGGAAGAAAGTAGTGAGGATATATAAAAGGATGATGAAAGGTTTTGAAATCGATAACCATGGTTAGAATAATAATATACCAAATGGTAAAATCAATATATCAATATATATATTAAAAGAGAAAACCACAAAAGATGATGTGTCATCCTAAGAATTGAGAATTCCTCATTTTTGAATTGTGGTTGAGTTTCATCATCCCACATTGGTGGATAGATGGAAGTTTTGAACTTGGAAGTGGCTATAAGAAAGGAGGAGTGGATACTTTTGTGTTAACTCATGTGGTTGGCTCATTTAGCTTACCCTACATTTGCATCATCCCACATTGATGAGAAGATGCAAGTTCTAAAGTATGAAGTGTGTATAAGAAAGAAGGGGTGAATGTTTTTGTGTCAACTCATGTGGTTGGCTCAATTTAGTCTACCTTATTTTTGCAAAACAAACTTTATGTATATAACAAATAATTAAAATAATATTTTTGTGATAACTAATAAAGTTTCATTTTACACTACCCCAATAAATTAATATGTATATATATATATATATCTCAATATATATATTTAAGGAACAACCACAAAGAGTGACTTGGCACCATGAAGTTTGAGTATTCCTCAAATCTTGAAATATGGTTGAGTTTCATCATCCCACATTGGTAGGAAGATTATTATTTGGAAGAAAGTAGTGAGGATATATAAAAGGATGATGAAAGGTTTTGAAACCGATAACCATGGTTAGAATCATAATATACCAAATGGTAAAAATATAGTGCAAAATTAAAATATAAACCAATGTTGGTGAATTGGGACCATGAGGTTTGAGTATTTCTCAAATCTTTTAATAAGGTTAAGGTTTATCATTTTCCTTTGTTGGTAATATAATAGTTTGAAAGAAAATTATGGTATAAAACTAGAGATGTAAGGTTTTGAAATCTATTACCATTGTTGGAGTCAAAGCCAATATAAAAGAATGACATAAGATTTTGAAATCTATAACCATGATTGGAATCATAACCTTAAAAGAACAACCACAAAGAGTGACTTGGAACCATGGATTTGAGTAATCCTCAAATATAGAAATGTGGTTGAGTTTCATCATCCCACATTGGTGAAGAAATGAAAGTTTTGAAGTAGCAAATGGCTATAAGAAATGAAGGGTGAATGTTTTTTGTGTCAATTAACGTGGTTGGCTCAATTTGGCTTACCCTACTTTTGCATCATCCTAATTGGTTACAAGATGCAAGTTTTGAAGCATGAAGTGTGTATAAGAAATAATGGGTGATTGTTTTTGTGTCTACTCAATACTCATGTGGTTGGTTCAATTTAGTCTACCTTATTTTTGCAAAAAAATGTATATATATATATAACAAATAATTAAAATAATATTTTTGTGATAACTAATAAAGTTCACTCATTTTACATTATCCCAATCAATTATGTAACACCCCGAATTTCCATGATCAAAGTTATGTTATAATTTGATATGGAAGGATTCAAAGTGTAATTGACCAAAGTTTAAGCTATTTGTGAATATTGAAACTTTGGGGGTTGGTTTTGTTATTTGTTGATAGTTTTGGATATTTAAAGGGAGAGGCGGTTGAATTGAGATTTTTATCTCAATTGCTGATTTTTTAAGTCGGTTTCCAGAGAAAATCGAGAGAGAAAGAGAAAGAGAAGTCTGGATTTGATTAGGTACTGTTCGATGGTGTGAAAGATTGGATTTATGAATCGATTGAGCTTGGCAGACTCTGAGTACGAACTCTCAATCAGGTGAGTTCATTCATATTAAAAAATATGTTTTTACATATCAAAAGTGATTTGCTAAATTGGAATTTGTTTTATTGAACCTATGTACATGTTAAAAGGATTGGTACATGTGATTTAAAGAACATAGTAGGAAGTGTAAGTAATCAGACTGGAAATCGCACGAAGTCCGAAAGATGACTTTTCCGGTACTTTCGGATTTGGGTATCGAATTCCGGATTTAGGTATCGGATTCCGGATTTGGGTATCGGATTCCGGAAGATTTTGAAATTCATAACAATGATTGTAATCATAACCATGATTGGAATCATAACCAAACAAATGTAAAGAAAAATAGTGCAAAATTTAAAGTGAACCAAGGATGATGACTTGGAACTATAAGATTTTTTTGTTTCTTAAATCTTAAAGTAAGGTTGAGTTTTATCATCCTACATTGGTGAGAATATGATAGTTTGGAAGAAGATGATAAGCATTAAAAAAGAGATAGAAAGTTTGAAATCTATAACCATGGTTGGAATCAAAGCCTACCAAATGGTAAATATTATAGTGTAAATGGTGAATACTAAGTGCCAAATTTGGTGAGAAACGTGAGAAGTGGTTATCAACCGTTGGATGAGAAATAGACGAACATTAGGATGAGATGCAGCAAGATAAGACGCACCGGATAAATTCTCTTTTAAGCCACAATTCATGGGAGAGTATTTGATTAAAAATGATCAACGGTTTAAAAGTACTTCTCACACTTCTCACCAAAAATGACACTTCTCACATGATCTAATGCACACACACACACACACACACACACACACACACACACACACACACACACACACACACACATATATATATATATATATTGATGACTTACGTTTCATTTTAACTCAATTGATTATCTTTACAATAGATTATCATTACCGCGCAACGCGCGGGCCTAACACTAGTTAAAACTAAAAGTACAATGTTGTAATGGAACTGGCGATGCTATTATACGATAATTTTAAAAATACATTGTTATAATAAGAAATGTTATGTCAGCGGCATGGTACAGGTGGATAGCCTACGTGGACAGTGTGATGGCATGGAAACCTGATATAATAGATAAATTTAAATCAAAAGGTTATGCAATCTTTTAATAGGTAGATTTTTTAAAGTACAATGCACATATAAAAAATAATTTAAAAATACATTGTTGTAATTAAAAAAATGAAAGTACATTACTATTGTATATATATTATTTATATATGTATGTAGGCCAAGAATCGTATGAGAAGTTGAGTTAATGGTGGGAAGTAGATATGATAAGTTGATCTCTTTTAATCTCAAGTCCTTCCATGAAGTGTGGTTTAGCAGGGATGAATCCGACGAATCTCATCCTAATATGCTTCATTTCTCACCCAACAGTTGATAATCACTTCTCACGATTCTCATCGGAACCCAACCCTATGTATGCGATTATATATTGTATGAAGAAAAGTTTGATGTTTGTACCGGGAAAAACCTTGTAAATCCATTTTACCTATGTTTTTGCTTGGTTTTTTAGTGACAAATACTTGTACAAGTAAAATGAAAAAGATAAATCGTGTTTAAATTTTAATTGTTACTATTTGTTTTTAAAAAAATATATTTCTTTTCTTTTGTAAAAAACGTTTTATTTTAAAATGACGTTTTTGTAACAAAAAAAAAGGGAAATTAATTAAAATACCCTAAGTTTGACCATCTTTTACTGAAATACCCAAAATCTCTCCCATTTTGCAAAAATGCCCTAAAAATCCGCGATGGAGCCCGCGATCGCGGGCTCCAGGCCACGTGTCACCAATGTTTACCCACTTTGCCCGCGTTGGTCCCTCAAGAATGCTCGCGGTCCAGCTTTCCCCCCTCAAGAATGCCCGCGTGTGCAGTTTTGGTCCCTGCCCGCGTTTGACTCATTGACCCCCGCGATCGCGGGCTACACGTGTCACCAAAGTTTGCCCACTTTGCCCGCGTTGGTCCCTCAAGAATACCCGCGGTACAGCTTCCCCCCCTCAAGAATTTCCGCGTGTGCATTTTTGGTCCCTGCCCGCGATTGACTTTCTTTGACCTCCCGCGATCGCGGGCTCCTGTGCCACGCGTCGGCACAGGGTTAACCCTAAAAAAATTTTGAAGCCTCAAACCCTAATTTTTATAACATCGGCCGCACTATATAAGGGGTGGGGGGACCAAAAACCGTCCACTCTCATTATTTTATAACTCTCTCAATTTTTAATCAAACTCTCTCAATTTTCTCCCACTCTCTCAATTTTGTCGTGTGGAATACGCGTTCGGGTTTTGTGAAGATGTCTCGTATTACCTCTTTGGTATGTTTTCCTTATGTTATTTGTTATTTTTTGTATGTTATTTTAAGTTAAGATATATGATTTGTAGGTTGTTATCGTGTTTATAACTTATGTTTGAATATGTTCTATGTTTAACATGATATGTATGGTTTTATGTTTGAATGTGATATTTGTATGTTATAATGTGTATGTTGTTATAGTGTGTTTTTTCATATAAAAATTGTTAAGAGTGTTTTTTTTATAAAAAAATTGTTAAGAGTGTGTTTTTATAAAAAAATTGTTAACAATGTGTTTTTTTTTATATAAACACACTCTTAACAATTTTTTTATAAAAACACACCCTTAACAATTTTTTATAAAAACAGTTTTTTTATAAAAAATGTTTAATAGTGTGTTTTTATAAAAAATTGTTATAGTTTTATGGTTTTTATAATGTGTTTTTTTATAAAAAAATTGTTAATTTTTTTTTTATAAAAACAGTTTTTATAAAAAAAATGTTAAAAATGTGTTTTTTTATAAAAAATTGTTAAGAGTGTGTTTTTATAAAAAATTGTTATAGTTTTATGGTTTTATGTTTGAATGTGATATTTGTATGTTATAATGTGTATGTTGTTATAGTGTGTTTTTTCATATAAAAATTGTTAAGAGTTTTTTTATAAAAAAATTGTTAAGAGTGTGTTTTTATAAAAAAAATTGTTAACAATGTTTTTTTTTTATAAAAACACACTCTTAACAATTTTTTTTTTATAAAAACACACCCTTAACAATTTTTTATAAAAACACACTCTTAACAATTTTTTTATAAAAAAACATGTTTTTATAAAAAATTGTTAAATATGTGTTTTTTATAAAAAAATGTTAAGAATGACAACTTAGGTCCCTACGGTTTTAAGAATGACAACTTAGGTCCCTAAACTTTTAAGAATGCCAATTAGGTCCTAAACTTTTAAGAATGACAACTAGGGTCCCTAAACCGCACTTTATCTCTATATAACAATATGATACGTTGAAATAAAATAAACCGCACTTTATCTATATATAACACTATTATACGTTGAAATAAAATAAATCGCACTTTATCTATATATAACACTATTATACGTTGAAATAAAATACAACCGCACTTTATCTTTATATAACACTATTATACGTTGAAATAAAATACAACCGCACTTTATCTATATATAACAATATGATACGTTGAAATAAAATAAACCGCACTTTATCTATATATAACACTATTATACGTTGAAATAAAATAAACCGCACTTTATCTATGTATAACACTATTATACGTTGAAATAAAATAAACCACACTTTATCTATGTATAACACTATTATACGTTGAAATAAAATACAACCGCACTTTATCTTTATATAACACTATTATACGTTGAAATAAAATACAACCGCACTTTATCTATATATAACACTATTATACGTTGAAATAAAATAAACCGCACTTTATCTATATATAACACTATTATACGTTGAAATAAAATAAACCGCACTTTATCTATATATAACACTATTATACGTTGAAATAAAATAAACCGCACTTTATCTATATATAACACTATTATACGTTGAAATAAAATACAACCGCACTTTATCTATATATAACACTATTATACGTTGAAATAAAATAAACCGCAACATCTATATAAAATAAAATAAATTGCAGCATCTATATATAACACTAACTATAACATCTGTGAATGACTATGTAGAAGGATTTGTTTAACATCGACTTGACGGTAAGGTGCAAAGTTTCATACATCGAGGAATTAGGAGCGCTGTTTAGGGGATTAGGTGATCGTACATATACCCTTGAGACCATCTATAGAGGGACACCGTTCGGGCCATGGATGGATGTGTCTTACTCTGGTGGCGACCCTACGCTAGTACACATGTTTCTACAGTTGGAGGTCGAGGACGCCAACGCTGAGCCGGAGGAGATGCATTTTGATTTCTTCGGCTCTCAATTGCATTTTGGGCGTCGGGAGTTCTGTCTAATTACAGGACTACGTTTTGGAGAGGCTCCCCCCTTCCTCCCTTAGAAGACTGCTCCTTCGTTCCTAGGGTTTTCGGCATTTCAGCATCTCGTTTGAAGCTGAAGGCAGCCCGGGAAAAGATGAAAGAGGGCCTTAGTGCCCTAACCGACGACGATGCTGTCCGTGTATGCTTGGTGGTGATCGTGGATATGGGCTTCCTGGGCCGTGAGTATAGCCAGCATGCTTCATCGACGGTCCTTAGGGCCGTCGAGGACCTTGAGCTGTTTAACAGCTACCCGTGGGGTAGCCATATCTGGACACATTGCTACTCTAATCTGCACCGAGCCATAGGCAGACGCGCCGATCGACATGCAAAGATGAATCTTTGTGGTTTTACATACGCCTTCAAGGTTAGATACGTAGTATAACAATTGTTAATAATACATACAAACTGTTTGGCTTTTCTTTTTACGTACTTGCTCTTCTTGTCTAATTCCAGATATGGATCTTGGAGATGTTTCCCGCATCAATCCGATATTTCGTCAAGCGCGACGATCGAGTACTTAGGGGAACCCGTTGGGACAAGCGTGTTACCCTAAGTAGGTCGCTTTGGATTGAGTTCTTCAAAGCGTCTAGAAATGTAAGTTCTTTTACTATGTTTACAATTTGCATACGTTAGTCCCGCTTATTAATTTCTTTTATGTTTTATCATATATTTAGCAGCCACTCTTGCCCGCCGATCGCCTTGTGCCTAATGTCGACGAGATGGGCACAGATTGGTACAGAGACAGCGTGGCCTTTATTGACGCAGAGGCGGAAAGGGCTCGACGTCCCCCTACTTCCGAAGATGAGGAAGACGACGACATGCCCCCTTCCGGTGGATACCAGTCGCCCCGTTCCTCCTCCTACCAGGCGCCCCCTTCCTCCTCCTACAATCCATATCAGGCGGCCCCTTCCTACGAGCCACAGCGTGGCTCACATGAAGTCCTGTGGGACTACGTCCACGGGCCGCTAGAGACACGTGTACACTATCTGGAGGAAGTCTACAGACAGTTTAGCGCTGTCAATGTTAGTGTTTAACTTAATTTGTTGGCCATGTTTATTTAGTTTGTATATTAATATTACGTTCTAAATTTGTTTTAGCTGTCGAGTACGACACCGATCCCCGCACCGTTCGGACAGGGGGCACAGGCGACGTTTGCAACCACATCCCATCCGTCATTCCCTGAAAATGTAAGTGACATTGAGTAACCATTATAGTTATATGTTTGTTCCTAAGTTTGTAACTCTTATAATGATCAATGTCACGCAGGCCGGGATGTCGGGGGCCGGGATGTCCCAAACGCCGTTCGCCACCACATCCTATTGTACTATCCCGGAGAGTGTAAGTGACACTGAGTAACCATTATAGTTATATGTTTGTTCCTAATTTTGTAACTATTTTAATGATCAATGTCACGCAGGCCGGGATGTCGGGGGCATACACCTCGCAGATGCCGCCGCCGTTCGCCACCACATCATATTCGACTATCCCGGAGAGTGTTAGTGACACTGAGTAACCATTATAGTTATATATCGATAATCCTAATTTTGTAACTATTTTAATGATCAATGTCACGCAGGCCGGGATGTCGGGGGCACAGCACATGCCGTCGTTCGCCACCACATCAATCACAAACATCTTTGGCGGTTCGGCCGATGACTATTACAGGCCGGAAATGCATACTGTAAGTTATTTTGGTAGTTTTGGTTTAATTGTGAACATTTCCTAAATTGTACTTAAAACATTGAGTAACGTAATTTTCAGACGGGGTCTCCTATTATCCAGGATCACTTCTCGGAGCACTTCTCGGAGCCTGACGATGACTCGATGGATGTTGTAGATCCACCACCACAGGTGACCCCGCTCCCTCAAAAGCGGTCGCGATCAATTTCACAATGGTTTCGTCACCCGTTTGGCCAACAAGGATCTACGACACCACCGGCCGCTAAAAAACAAGCAAAGAAAGCGGGGGGAAAGAAGGGAGGAAAGAAAAAGGGAAAGGTCCCTTCACCGGAGCCTCAACCGGCATCGGAAATATTGAGGATGTGTCGGACTGGTCACCTATCCCCCATGATATTCGTCCCTTACTTGAGCCTGGAAATCACCCCCCGCTTTTCCAAGTATTGCTGGCGGATGACCCTTTGGAGTCTGAGTTACAGGATGTGGTTAGTATGAAGTTTAACTATAGTCATATAATCAAATATGTTTATATTACATGTCTAACCATCTATTTTTTATGTATAGCACATCGATTGTTGGGTCTCGCTGTTGCAAAGACATCGTGGAACAGACACCAGGTGGACCATAATGTATAGTATTTTCTTTGCCTACCTGGTGCTCCCCCATCAAGGTCCCGCCTCCGTGGCCAACTCATGCAACGGCGTGGAAGGGGTTTCTTGGGCTCTCCTCGATGTGGTATGTAAATCGTTTTACTCTTATTTTATTTAAGTTGTTTTGTTGCTAACTAAGTTGTCTAATATTGTAATATTTCAGGTGTACATCCCAATATGCATTCATCCCAAACATTGGCTGCTTGGAGTGTTTGAGCTTGACGCTATGACCATGACCATATATGACAGCGATAGTGCCAATCTCTTCAGAGACCAATTGGAAGACCAAATGAGAAGGTTTAAAGATGTGTTATTTGACTTCTTTTGTCGGGTCAAGGACACGAGGCGTCGCGATAGGTCAGAGCTCTTTCGCCATAAGTTCGCCAAGAATACACCCCAGCAGGCCGGGATGAATGCGGATTGCGGTGTTTGGGTATGTCGTAATGCCAACATCTTGATAAATAACGATGTGGTATTTGTACACCCTGACCAGACCGAGGCCGAGGCCAAGGCATTTCGCATACATATGGCGGAGTCCATTTATGCCCATTGTCAAATAAATCAAAGTTAGGTTGTTTATGTAACATTAAATAATTGTTATTTTTAGTATTAACTTATTTTGTTAAAGTATTGTGATTGACTTACTGTTTACTTCATTTGGTTTTTGCTAATTTCATCCATTTACTCAACTTTGAGTATCGATATCTCTTTCACACATACTCTATTTTGGACGCATTATATATCATTTCGAAGATCTCATATAGAAGAACATAAACCTACTAAAAGTTAGTTATATATAACACATATATATAAATTTAAATGCGTCCAAAGTTTAGTAAAACCCATATTTCCAACACCTAGTAAGTAGGTTTATGAAACTTGCGATAATCCTAATACATAGATTATTGGATGAACAAGCATTTATTTCTTGATTATTGGGGTATTGGTTCTTGTTGTCTGGAAGTGATTCATATGATGCAAGAATTGGTATCATGTAATGTAGAACAATATCTATATTATAGAAACTTGCATTTGATAGTACCATATAAATCTGATCTAAATTCTCATTAATTAGCTATGTTTGACTACTTACAGACTAATTTTCTGCCTAATGAAAGACCTTTATTCAAGAGCAGACGAATATTGCAGTTACTTTTTCAGTGGAATCATGCAGGCAACTTTTTCAGACGAAATCTATAAACACATTCAAATAATAATAATTTAAAACGATTTAATGAATTAGTTAATATATGATTATTATGTTAATGCGATAGGAGTGTAAAAAAAAATTGAAAAAAAAATAAGAGATGTACCATAAATTAAATAATTAACTATAAGAGTATGAATTTTAAATATAAAAAATATTTTTTTTATGTAGTGTATAACTGTATATGATATATATTAAAATATATAAATCCAAAAAAATTCAAGATTGGGCTCATTTCGAACATATCGAAGAGACGATTATAATGGTGTAATTTGTTAAAATTAAAACGTATTTTTTTAACGTATTTTAGTTAATAAACGATTATATGTGTTAAATGTAAAATTAAAATAATGAAAGTAAAAGGTATAAAGTAAATTTAGTAAATAAGTATAGGGGTTGAAAGTGTAACATTTCATTTTAAATTCGTAAAAAATGGACGAAATGGGTGAACAGTGCCAAAATATCAAAATTTTCATAAATGGTCCCTTGCAATTGAAAATGTTAGACAACCTAGGGGGGGGGGGAAGGTTGTATTTAAAATCTTTTACTTTCAAAAATTCTTTTACAAATAAATACAGTACAGAAACAGTATAAATAAATCAGAGTATACAAATAATAAATATACAACAATTATATAAACAAATATAATTAAAATGCACAGCGGAATAAATAAAGAGATAAAGGTTAGAGATACTTGACACGGAGATTTACTGATTTACCACCAACTGTGATAAACCAGCAGCCGAGACACTTCTCGACACGATCCAATAAATGTATTCTTTACGGTAGAACACAAACCAAATACAAAGGAATTTGTAATAGTTTCTCAAGCCTCTGCTATGAGATAAACAGGATCACACACCCGTTATTCAAATACTTACAAGAGGAGTATAACTCACAATGGGTAATCACTCTTGTATAATAATCACTTGGATATTTTATAAAAAAGGTTTTATAAAATATATATATATGTTAAATAAGTGAGAGAGATCAGATGAGTAAGTTGTTGTGTTGGTGTTTTTTTTTTGTGTGGTCTACTCTTTCTTCACCATCAGCATGCAAATATATAGCATGAAGCTTCCAACGGATATGTGCATCCGCGGTATACCGCCAAATGCACGCGGTATACCGTGCAGTAATAGTACACTGACACTCCAACGGCTCTCATGCAAAGTTGACTGGAATACGTACGTGGCGGTATACCGGCTAGGACTCGCGGTATACCGGCTAGTAAAAGTAGCTTCAACCAATCAGAGATGCACACCGAGCCTGCCGCGGTATACCGGCTGTACCGCCGCGGTATACCGGCGTCAGAAAAGGACAGCTTCCAGGACGCAACCAATCTTGCTGGATCTTCTCAAAAAAACCTTATTTAATTAAAATCAATTATGGTTTTTAGAAATATCCAAGTGGTATATTATTTTAGGGTGTTTATCATTATAAATTATAACCACTAATGACAACGTAAAACTTCCGTCTTGAACTCTTCAGATAAAATCTTCGTGTTCTTCAAGAACTGTACACTTGGATTAGATTGTTAGATAAACAATAATACGGTGTGTTTGTAATCATCAAAATAAATATATATAAATATATAGAGATGTGGTACACTTGCACCAACAATCTCCCCCTTTTTGATGATGACAAACACAGCCGCTAAGCATGAGCATATGCGGTTTCTCTCCCCCGTTTGTCGAAACAAAAAGGGTCAAGAAAGACGGTATGCTTCCCCTCGAGAGATGCTCCCCCTCAAAATATGCATATAATTGAGGTAGCATAAACTCATGGGTAAAGATAATAAAACGCTCCCCCTCAAATTAATAACGATATTAAATTGATGATTTTATAAAATTTGAGGGATAAAATAAGCATAATAAATGACATGAAACAAAATAACCAAAAAGAAACACTTGCACCAAAAAGGATCTTAAGGCTTCGATTTTCGGTTAATTTTATGTGAAAAAAAAAATCACCACGTATTATGACCTCGTCAGGTAACAACGTATTATAACCTCGTCAGGAAACACGTATTATATCCTCGTCAGGAAACACGTATTGTAACCTCGGCAGGTAACCACGTATTATAACCTCGGCAGGTAACCACGTATTATAACCTCGGCAGATAACCACGTATTATAACCTCGGCAGGTAACCACGTATTATAACCTCGGCAGGTATCACGTATTATAACCTCGGCAGGTATCACGTATTATTTCCTCGTCAGGAATCACGTATTATTTCCTCGTCAGGAAACACCTACAAAAGGTAAAGAAAATTTTCGTGGTACCCTTTTCATATGGGTCCTTTTAACAGTTAGTATAAAACATAAACTGCAAAAATAAATAAAGAACATGTTGTCGACATAAAATAAAATACGACAACATATAAAACCATAAAAATGGTTTAAAACCATAAACGCATCCCACCGGGATTGTCAACATTAAACATTCCTTTCGGAATCCATTTTCTAACCATTTTAATTTTGCGATTGTATTTATCATACACATAAAATGAAGCATTTATATTCGCATTATTTTTAGGTCTAGAAAAATTACCATTATACATACGAGCATGCGGTTTCCTTCCATAATTCACATTTTTTATTTTTGACATATATGGAGGTTTTCTCGTATCAACTTTAGGAGATGCAAAAAATCTTTTAATGGGTTTACACGAACATTTATCAACACATGTATCGGAACCAATGCCTTTACGACAATTTATACGATTAGGCATATTTAGCATTTTAAGCACTTTATCATTGCTACTATTAAAAGCATTTGCTAATAAGTCATTTTTCTCATGCGATTTACATTTAGCATTTAAACATGCAATTTCATTTTCAAGAATCTCGCATTTTGCACATATAATATCTTCATGTGTCTTTTTATTTAAGCATGCAATTTTATCATTTAAAATAACACAAGATTTACAAATATCTTTTTCACTTAATTTATTTTCTAATTTAGTGATAACATCTAAATCATGAGCAGATTTTTGTTTACCGTCATCTATTTCCTTTTTATATACAGATACGGTTTCTTTTAAATTAGAAATTTCATCTTTATATTTATTTGCGAGAGCAGCCATATCATGAAATGATTTATATAATTCGTCAAGATTATTTTCATCGTCACTATAATAATTATCACTATAATTACTATCACAATTATTTTTAAAAGGACATGATGAAGATACCTCATTATCATGGTCGGCCATGAGACACGTTTCTTCATTTCTTTGATCTCGGGTTTCGTCTCTCTTTTCTTTTGAGTTTCCACCATAGGTGATGTTCAAGTTCTCCCAAATATCACGAGCAGTTTCAAAGAGATAAACACGCTCAATATCATCGTTAGTAAGAACCGAAAAGAGAAAATTTTTGGCTTCATAATTTAAACAACAATTATCCTTATCTTCTTCGGACCATTCCGAGCTAGGTTTTTCAACAACTTTGTTGTTTTGAAATTTTGTGGGTTTGAAATTTCCTTTAATAATAATATCCCAAATATTTTGATTTATCCCACGAACATAACGTTCAAAAGAATTTGCCCAAAGATCAAAATTTTCGAAATCAATAAGAAGAGATTTAGAAAACCAAGCATTTTGTTGAGCCATAACAAAAACGGATTTTAAAAAATTAAATAGACGATTTTTGAAAGCCCTGCTCTGATACCAATTGTTAGACAACCTAGGGGGGGGGGAAGGTTGTATTTAAAATCTTTTACTTTCAAAAATTCTTTTACAAATAAATACAGTACAGAAACAGTATAAATAAATCAGAGTATACAAATAATAAATATACAACAATTATATAAACAGATATAATTAAAATGCACAGCGGAATAAATAAAGAGATAAAGGTTAGAGATACTTGACACGGAGATTTACTGATTTACCACCAACTGTGATAAACCAGCAGCCGAGACACTTCTCGACACGATCCAATAAATGTATTCTTTACGGTAGAACACAAACCAAATACAAAGGAATTTGTAATAGTTTCTCAAGCCTCTGCTATGAGATAAACAGGATCACACACCCGTTATTCAAATACTTACAAGAGGAGTATAACTCACAATGGGTAATCACTCTTGTATAATAATCACTTGGATATTTTATAAAAAAGGTTTTATAAAATATATATATATGTTAAATAAGTGAGAGAGATCAGATGAGTAAGTTGTTGTGTTGGTGTTTGTTTTTTTTGTGTGGTCTACTCTTTCTTCACCATCAGCATGCAAATATATAGCATGAAGCTTCCAACGGATATGTGCATCCGCGGTATACCGCCAAATGCACGCGGTATACCGTGCAGTAATAGTACACTGACACTCCAACGGCTCTCATGCAAAGTTGACTGGAATACGTACGTGGCGGTATACCGGCTAGGACTCGCGGTATACCGGCTAGTAAAAGTAGCTTCAACCAATCAGAGATGCACACCGAGCCTGCCGCGGTATACCGGCTGTATCGCCGCGGTATACCGGCGTCAGAAAAGGACAGCTTCCAGGACGCAACCAATCTTGCTGGATCTTCTCAAAAAAACCTTATTTAATTAAAATCAATTATGGTTTTTAGAAATATCCAAGTGGTATATTATTTTAGGGTGTTTATCATTATAAATTATAACCACTAATGACAACGTAAAACTTCCGTCTTGAACTCTTCAGATAAAATCTTCGTGTTCTTCAAGAACTGTACACTTGGATTAGATTGTTAGATAAACAATAATACGGTGTGTTTGTAATCATCAAAATAAATATATATAAATATATAGAGATGTGGTACACTTGCACCAACAGAAAAGTCACAAAATAACCCCATCGCGGGATTCAATTTTTCAAAAATGGTCCCTGCAAGTTTAAAAAAGTGTCAGAAAAGGTCCCTGGCCCGCGATCGCGGGCTCCCATCGCGGATTTTTGGGGTATTTTTGCAAAGTGGGAAAGATTTTGGATATTTCAGTAAAAGATGGTTTGACTTAGGGTATTTTAATTAATTTCCCTAAAAAAACTAGAATGGAAAGATTTGTGTTTTTGTGAATAATATAATAAAAAAAGAAAAAAAAAGGAAAGCATGTGAGATGTGTGAATAATGGATGTGCCAGGTGTCCAGATGATACTGTAAATGGGGGTGATCCCCTAATTGAGGGGTGTTGGGAGACACGTGTAGGTAAGCCCATTTTTGGACAATAAAGAAGGCCATGTGATGCTAGAATTCTAGATTTTTTTACTACAAAAAGACAAACAACCCCCTCTTTTGGGGAACACCCCATCCATTTGTGAGCTGCTTCCACTTTTCTAGCTATTTACTTTCCTTATTTAACAAATAATAATCCCATCTTATTATTCCATTTCATTTCATTTCATTTTTAAATTAAATAACTTATTTTAAAATAAAACACTAGCCTTTTTATTTTGTAAAATCAAGATTTTATATTTAAAAAATTGAGGAGTTGATTTAAGATGAGATATCTAAAATATTTATAAAAAAATTGTATTTAATAAAAGATATATATATATATATATAGTGACGTGAATGTTCGGTTTTCTGAAAGATATACATATTCGATGACTTGACTGTTTGTAACTTCAAACTCAAGCATGAGGTGTATTACTCGTCGATTCATCATTATTTAGTATTTGCAAATTCGGTTCCATATATTTTAATTGGTGTATTAAAAATATTTTTAACAATTAAACAATATTAACCTGTTTTTGATGTTTGAGATGTCAATAATTTTACTGTCATCAATTTTATTTTACGTGTAATAATTAGGGGCTGTTTGTTTACCTCTTAATGGTTCCATTAAGAGACAACATCTGAATCGCTAAGAGGTAAATCCCGTTTGGCAAAAAAATGTATGTCTCTTAATGGTTCTAAAACCCTCTGAATGATTTAGCATCTTGGACTTCTCTTAACCATTCATCACACTGATTTCATTCTAAACAATTACCAAACAACCGTATTTCATTTTGCACTATATCATAAAAGCCTCTTATTCATTCTGACCACTTAATCATTCTGCACTAAACCATTCAGCAACTGCCAAACGGCCCCTTACTATTGATCGATTAAGTAACAAGTACGGACAGACACGATTTTTTTTCAAGCATCGACACAATTTGATTATAAAAAAATATAGGGATATTTTTCGCAAATCATCATTGTTCTGTTGGTTAGTTCTTTGTTTTCAATATGTGAGGTCATATCTTCAAGTCTGTTTATTGCAACTAATTTTTCATAAACATAATAAGCTTGAAAATCAATGCTAAAAACTAAAAAAATGACGCTAACATGATTCAACTCGGGCTCGGGGTAGACAAAAAAGCTCTTGCAAACCAACTCTATAAAGGAAGACTTGTGTTGTCAATGAAGTTTCAGAATACGCATTGTGACACACAACAAATTGATATGATGACACTTTTCACAATCCTATAATTTTTTATACTACGATTGAAGAACGAAACGATGGCACGTGCCACCACAAAAAAAAACCCTGGATCCATCCCTAGTAACAAGGCTAACATAAGATGAATAAAAAGGTGCAAAGTATACACTTGTAAAATGTCTTTCGTGAGCTTAAATTGTGATAAGGTGGTCAAGGGGTCATGCCCCTTTGCAAGGTCCAAGGGCATGTTACTTAGAAAATTTAAGTTTGGAGAAGTTGTTAATAAAAAAATTCAAAGTTGTACTAGTCCTAAAAACTAATAAAAAATTAACTAAGTATATATGAATCAAAAGTATTTGGACTCAGAGTTCTTAAGCCTTCTTGGTTGGATGTCTAAGGGTGCGTTTGGTTCGCAGGATTCCGACAGAATTGGAAGAAATTGGAATGATCAATTCCATTGACCAAATTCCGCCTAGGCGTTTGGTTACCCATGGAATGGAATTAAATTCCACACATTCCGCCATTCATGGATTTGGTCATTCCATCACAAATGAGAAAGAATTCAATTCCATTCCACCAATTTTTCTCAAAAGACAAAACTATCCCCACCTTTCATACTCCGACCACCACCGCTAACCACCATTGTTCTGAACCACCGATAACCGCCACCATTGTGAGCCACCGTCAACCGCCACCGATCTCAGCCACCGCCGACCACCACCGACCTGAACCGCCGCCGACCACCAACGACATGAACTGTCGTCGACCACCACCGTTCTGAGCCGCTGCCCACCACCACCGACCCGATCCGTCGCCGACCACCGCCGACCACCACCGACCTGAACCACGACCACCACCGAAGCCGACCACCACCGTTGTGAACCATCGCCAACCGCCACCGTTCTCAGCCACCGCCGACCGCCACAGTTCTCAGCCACCGTCGACCGCCACCGACCTGAACCTTCGCCGACCACCACCGTTGTGAACCACCATCGACCGCCACCGTTCTTAGCCACCGCCGACAGCCACAGATCTCAGCCACCGCCGACCACCACCGACCTGAACACCGCCGACCTGAGCCGCCGCCGCCGACCACCACCAACCTGAACCACCGCCGACCACCACCGTTCTGAATCACTGTAGGCCACCACCGTTCTGATCCACCGTCGTCGACCATCACCGTTCTGATCCACCGCCGCCGACCATCACCCATGGTTCAAATTTTCAAAAAGGGTATTTTGGTCATTAACTAATATTTAAATCTAATTCCAAAGCTACATTATGTGAACCAAACAGACAAAATCTAATTCCTTTAACAGATTCCATTCCAATGTATGTCAACCAAACAGGTGGTCAAACTTGATAACATTCCATTCCAATTCCTTCAAAGTCAAATTCCTTTGACAGATTCCATTCAATCAGAAAACATTCTGCGAACCAAACGCACCCTAAGTCTTCTGTTTAGAACTTTTGAGCATTGGGATCAGAGTTTTTGAAATCTATCTTGGTTATTCTGAACTCTTGTTTTGCTTCTGAATTTGGTGCCTTTACCTCATAATTTTTGATTAGTTGTAACTTGTAACTGATGTTTAATCTTATTCGTTACCGGTCATTATAATTGTCATTGTTACATATTAAGTGCCTAACTACTTGTAACCGTCTTTCTATCATATAAATATGTATGTAAGCTTTTGAATTTGGGTGTATATAAAGACTCGATCTTACAACATTTGAGATTATAGTTTTCATTTGGATTATCCTTATGGGTGAGCAATACCGGGTACCCGGTCAATTTTTATGGAACCGGAACCAGTTCTGTTGGTTAGTTCTTTGTTTTCAATATGTGAAGTCATAACTTCACGAGTTCACGACACTTCACGTCAACACCTAACAAATACCTTGTATGTATGTAGAAACATATTGTTGATTGTAACACCCTCAAATTTGGAACGAGCAACTAACTTTAAAATTCAATAGAATAACCAAATTAGATATAATCACTTCTACAATTCATTCCTTAAAATACCTCGGAATTTAAAACATTATAAGTCCACGATAAAATAACTTAATCGGGTGCTACATAACACAACACAAGTTGCTAGTCCAAACGATTGCGGAAGACTTCACTAATTAAGTCACCTCTCGTGCTCTCTACTAGCACTCGCCACTTCACAATGTAGCTAGAGCTACCCCAACCTGAGCCTGTTGCACATGTCGACAAATAAAAAGGGTTAGGCTTACGCCTAGTGAGTTCAAGCATTTTATCATGACTAAATAAAATCATAAATCGGAAGTTAGTAGCTTTAGTCATGATTCAAATAAATCTTTAATGAAAGTTTGCAACAAGATTAACATTTCCAAAAGGGTTTCCCAAGCGGGCATAAATGACTCATTTTCCAACGCACTCAAATTCCATGGAAACCATTCCCGAAAAAGTGTAAAGCGTTTTCCAAAATGAGATACGAATCCCAACCCACTCAAATACGTGAATAAATCTAGTTTTAGGCAAAACCTTCAAATACGGTTGACAATACATACTCAACCCGTAAAGCATGGAAACCATCCATTTAAATATGATCTTTCATTGGAAACATAATACGAAGCAAAACTCACGCAAACGTAAAATGTATTAAAATCCAAATACCATAAAATAAAACTCCAGCAGTTAAAACATCCAATAAGAATGTAACATAAATCCGTCCATCAATCATGGAAAACAATCCATATGCATGTATTATAACCTCAACAATGTGAATAGATAAAATACCCGAAATCAACACCCTTTGGTGACGGGGAGACCCGATCTCATCGAATGTGGCAAACACATAAATTAAACCACGATTAAATAAATACAAGTAAGCTTCTTGGATGTGGAAAAACAGATGAATCAACCATACTAGGTCTTTAGTCAATCATCAGCATCAATCATACTAGATCTTTAGCCCATCTTAGACATCAACCAAAACTAGGTCTTTAGTCCATATCCGGCATCAACCAAAACTAGGTCTTTAGCCCCTCTTGGACATTAACCATACTAGGTCTTTAGTCCAAGCCCTCAAGTTCAACCATACTAGGTCTTTACCTTGGAAACCCACCATCCAAAACAAGCTTACTCGACTTAAATATAAATACATGACCCCAAAAGAATAACTAATGCGTTCAAATCATGTAATCCTCAAATATGATGCAACTCACGCAATGCAAACCCCAAGCCCACGTCGAGCTTATTAAAACCGGGCGAATGCCATCAAGACTCAATCGAGTCCAAAACCGAGCCCTCTGCTCAAAGATCTAATGATCATTTATCAACGTCAAATCATGCAAATGAAATGCAATTAAGCATATAACACATCCCAGACTCCACCCCGAGCATGTAAATATCAACAACGTGCAATACCATGCAACACGGTGCAATAAAAGCAACCTGTAAATAAGACTCCACATCGAGCCATTTAAACCGGACAAATGTCCCAAGACTATCTCAAAGTCAAAACCGAGCAAAGTGCTCCAAGCTTGCTAGACCCATAATGTCGGTCATCATCGTATAAAACGCGTTTAAATATCGATTAAGAAAACATGTATCCCAAAATCATCATTAACCTCAAAACTCAACACGGGTTAAACAAAAGGGTTTTCTCAAAGGACTCACACCCTTAATATTCTCAAAATGACTCATAACACTAAAAGTGCATTTTCTCAAATGGTTTATTAAAATCATTTACACTAACATGATTAAACCATCAAACAAACCTCATTTTGAGCAATTAATCTTTTAAAGACAATTTATGGTTTCTAACCATCCAAATATTCAAAAGCCCCAAATACGGGTGTTTTACACATTTATGAAGATAAACACTTCAAAAGAGTTAAACCATTCAAATAATTCAACCTCGTAAAACACACATATTTGTAAAATACTCATTTTGGCATGTACAACGTTTTAGCAAAGTAACTTGAACTCACCTTGCTAGATTAGGCTAATCTAGATTTTTCCCAAACGTAAGCTCCTTTGAAGAAGTCCGAACCTTCAAGTCCAAATCTTCCAAAAACCTAAATTCATAAATTCCTACCATGAATATTCATATTCAACCACTTTAAAACCATTCCCCAAACATCTCATATTGAAATCTCCATTTTGACCAAAACCCCAATATTAACCTAATTTCTCCAAAATCATCCAAACCGAAATTGGAGAAACAAAACGCTAGGAGATCATCAATGGAACATTTATAACTCATAAGAAAGTATAGAAGCTAGGAGGATGAACTCACCACTTAGGTTTTGATGAAAACCTAGAAAACCCCAAAAATCTCTAAGATGTTGTGGATGAAGCTTGCTCTTGAATCTATAGATGAAATCAATAGCATAAAATGGGTAAGGAATGCATCAATCTCCAACAGAAACCCCAAAATCGGTTAGGGTTTAGTGAGGGAGAAAGGGAAAACGATTTGGGAGAGAAAGAAAAGAGATTCGAGAGACTTACCACCACCAAACACCCTTGAATCTTCCAATGATCTTTCAAAATCTTTCTAGATCCTGAAAGAGCTCTCAAAATCGGAACCATAGGAACTTGAATCACCAAAATCGGAGTTGAAATGAGAGAGATATGAAGAAATGAAGTTTGGGGGTGAAATTCGCGTTTTAAGCGGATCAGGGGCTCGCGGGCGCTAGCAAATGGGAGCGCGGGCGCGAGCAGAGCTTCTGCCAAGTTTTGGGTAATTGTTCGCGGGCGCGAGAAAATGGGAGCGCAGGCGCGAGCAGTTCATTCGGTTTCTTCTTAAACACTGTTTTGGCCATAACTTCTTCGTTATAGCTCCGTTTTCGCCCCGGAAAAAACCGTTGGACTCGTATTCTAATTCCTCATCCAACAAGACCATAAAATTTAGGATTTAAACAAAAATTCTATTTTTCATATTTTTCTTAAAAGACCGGTTCCACACCGATTCGAAATTGTACTTATCCGAAAATTACGGGTGTTACATTGATGCCCTCAGCGGGGCCGGGTACCCGGTCCTCGAACCGGTCCCGTCGTATACCCAGCGGGTAACGGTTCCAAAAAAATGATACCAATACAAAATACATGATACCCAAACTAATAAGCTGAATTACCGTATTAGAAAAAGGAACATACACAATCCAAATGATTATACAGTTTGCATACGGTCAACATCCGTCGTCATCTAACATGGAATGGATATATATTACGATTAGGGCTGTAAACGAACCGTTCGGTGAGAAGTTCGTTTATTTAATAAATGAACGAACATGAACACGTTTTTTTGTTCGTTTAGTTAAATGAACGAACATGAACAATGGTCTCGTTCGTTCATTTATGTTCGTGAACGTTCGTTCATTTATGTTCGTGAACGTTCGTTCATTTATGTTCGTTAATGTTCATTCGCTTACGTTCGTTTATGTTCATTTATGTTCGTTTATGCATGTTTATACATATAAACATATTTATATAATATGAAATTAATGTGTAAAATCATCAAGTAAGTTGATCTTTTAGAATTTATTTTTTATACCTCCTAAGTTAACCTGGTTTTTCATTTTGTTACGGTATTTTTTACGAACAAAATGATGAGTACGGTGGTTGGCTTTTGTTCATTTGGGTTCGTTTGTTTATGTTCATTTAAGTTCGTTCGTTTATGTTCGTTTAACTCTTAATGAACGAACATAAACGAACACGAACAAACAAAAATTATTAACAAACGAACATGAACACAAAAAATCTCATTCGGTTGTTCGGTTAAGTTAAACGAACGAACATGAACAAGCCTCCATTCATGTTCGTTCGATTCGTTTACCGCCCTAATTACGATGTTGATTACTTATGGCTCGTTTACCAAATGTTTAATTTCCGTTTTTTTTTTCTAATAAGAAGTTTTTTAAGTTGCATTTTTGAATAATGTTAAACCAAATGTGTTTGTTGTCGTTTACTGATTTTTATGTCAGAAACAACAGATTTATATATAGTTTTTAAGTAATGATACCATTTCATTATAAGAAATAAAACTGAATATTTTATACTAAATTATCATCATCATGTTGCTTGGTTTCTTACATTTGGTATGTGGTCCTATGTTAAAAAACCAAAAGTCACGATAAATATGAAAATATAAAGTTAAAAACTAAGGGCCTGTTTACTAGCTGTTGACCGGGCATACTCGGTCAGCAAATCTGACTCGGTCAGCAGTCAGAGCGTTTACCAAATCCTGGATCTGACCGAGAATCTGACCGAACACTGACCGAACCCGCTCCTAAAAGATGCTGACCCGGGTCAGTTTTAGGTTTTCCAGATGATGCCCCTGCGATTAGGTCAAAAGTTTCCTCACGCCGCTCTCCTCCTCCCTCTCCCTCATCGCTCCTCTTCCATCGTCCTCCACGCCGTCGGCGGCGCTCCATGTTATTTAAAAGGCAACTCGCCGGAAAAACCAGTCGCATAACGGTCGAATGCGGTTGTGAGAGAAGGAGGCGATGTAGGGTTTAGAAAACCCTTTGGCCGGCGGTGACAAACAAACAGAAGGGAAAAAAAAAGCGGCGGTTGGCAATTAATGAATAGGGTTTCAAAAACACTTTTTACCCTTTCTTTTCTTTAAACCCAGCAGCCACACGTGATGTGAGCATTTTTTTCAAAACCTTTTTTTTTCTTCATTATATGTATTTAAGGAGTATTACATATGTTAAGAAACAAAAATATGATTGGTCATAAAACATATATAAAAAAAGAGTATACTGTTGGTAAGCTATTATTTAAAGTCTGAAGTTTGTATTTCTCTTCCATTAAATGATTTATAATAGAAATAATTATAATTAATTTAGCATATAATCACATAAGGGTTAAAATGGTAATTTTTTTGTTGATAAGCACTTACCAAAAGACACTTGGTAAACACTCTTACCTGAACAACACTTACCAGGGACAGCACTCTTATCCGGAAAGAGTTGTTAACGGCCCCTAAGAAAAAAAAATGGGGTTTCAACCTGTATTTAGAAGAAGAGAAAAGACCATGCAAACCAACTTAGTTAAAATAAATGTACTGTTATTGTAGTTTTCAAGATATATACGATTGTGCATAGCAAAATAATTTGGTGACACCTTTCACACATTTAAAAACATTTCGACTACGACGGACTAACAAGAGTGGTTTGTGTCGTCGTTTGATCATGTGGTTGACTTTTTTTTACCAATCTAAACTTATATTGTTGTCTCATTTTAACCGATCCTCTGAATTAATTATTTTTTCATTGAAACTTTATAAGTCAAAGAAATCAGGTATTACTTCAATTATTACAAATAATAATAAAAAACAAAATAATCGCTTTCAAGCTAGATATATTTTTTCTAAAGATTTAAGATTCAATAATTTTGCTTTAATGATGGTAATTTTGATGGGTTTTTGAATTATTAAATTAATTATGCTGTGAAGGGAAATCTGAGCCGTGCCGTACAGGCGGCTGGTACGAGAAGCACCATCCACGTAAACCCCACTCATAGGCACGTGATAACGTTGTCCTCGGCTTTTCTCCACGGTTCACGTGTCCCATGCTTTTTTATCAGTTTGGTCCCACACCTTCCACGTGGCAATCCGTCCTTTGTCGTTATCGTTAGATATTCCCTTATCTTTCTGACTCTGTACATGAATGTACAACTCCTAATGCCGAAATTACAACTTCTAAATCTTATCCAAATTGACAAAGCCAAAAGGCAAAAGAAAAAGAATAGGACTTGGATATATGAGTTTTTATGCTTACAGTTTAATATATCAAGAACATGCTCTATTTTTTTTTAATAATTTATAAATTTTTCTATATAGGGTGGGTTTCTTCCGGTCAAAAGTTGAGGTTTACATGAGAAGCGTGAGAAGTGGTTATCAACAGTTGGATGAGAATTTATTATGATGAGATGCACCGAGATAAAATGCACCGAGATGCACCTGATCAATTTCTTTCTAAACCGCAATTCATGGGAGGACATTTGATTAAAAGTGATCAACAGTTCAGATACACTTCTCACGTTAACCTCAACTTCTCACACGATCATTCGCCTATATATATATATATATATATATATATATATCTTTTTCATGTATAAAAAAACCCATTTTTTTTCATCTTCAATCATTCTTTTCCTTTGTTTCCATCCTCTCTCAACTCTCTTATAAAAACTATAGCAACAGACAAACCACTAGATCTGTTGTATGATGTAAACGATTAACCTGGGTAAGATAATTCAAAATATGAAGTCAAACCAAAATACGTTGTGTTTTGTTGCCAAGATCTGCTGTGAATGTGATGATCCAACAACGAAAATGGCTTTGGACTATATTATATATATAAGACTCGATCAACACTATTCAATCCATTTTTCCTCTATGAGCAAATTAATTAACGGCCTGTTTGTTAGCAGCTTAATGGGATATATAGCTTATTCATTCAGCTATATATATATGACTGTTTGGTAGTGGCTTAATGATATAAAAAGTGACTTATTTATTAAGTTTTTAGGATGGAGCTTTATGCAGAAAACCAAGTTTTGTCCAAACCAGTCTCTTCCAGTTAAAAAACATGGTCCTTCCATCTATGAAAACACCCTCCCAAACAAAAACATTTCCAATCTATACAGACAGATTAATCCATACAGACATACAGGACTTAATGAAAAACCAACCAAACAGCTCCTAAGTCTGTAATGAGAGGTAACTTTGTGGCACCCAACAGATAGTCAATTAGTTTATGGCCAATTTAAGTACTATTTTCATAATACTGTTTGACAGTATATGATTGATTACTAAAACTACAGTGAATTTCTGGTTGCATTTGTTTGTATGTGTACTCTCACTATCAATGGGGCAATTTTGTTACTATATATCCCTTTTATAAGAAAGCTTGTTTAATTTTATTTGTGGTTTTTTCTATGCGGAAAATATATAAAGTTGTGATAACCGACGACACCCCGAGACCAATCCAGTTTGAAGTGAATCAACGCCAACAACCACTTTAAACTAAAACTACAAGCCCCTATGAAGCTTAATCAAACACTATCGAACGTCATCTTTAATCTAAGGGGCCGTTTACAGAACGCTTACCCGGGTAAGTGCTTACCAAGTCACATTAGGATACCGGATGAATATGGCAAAGACTAAAAATTTTACCCGGTAAGAGTGGAAGCAAGGACCAAGAGTCTTACCCAGTAAGTGAGTGCGACGGCCGGTTAGCGCTTACCGGCTAAATTGTTGCATACGATGCCATTTTGGTGGACTAAAATCTTACCCGGGAAGTAAGTGATAGTGTTGAATTTTACCGGTAAACACTTACCCGGGTAAGTGATTAAGTAAACGGACCCTAAGTCTAATACTTATATTGAGCTCCGTATTGGGAAGGCTTTAAAGAAGAAAATGAAACATATTTTTCTAATAATGTTAAATGCCGAAGTATATATTTGAAATATAATGGTACATTAAGAATGGAAACTCATACATTTCTTCTTGCATCGACCTAAACAGTTAAAACTTTTTTTCATAATAAGTCGTCGATGACCATGGCACGAATTTACTTTTAAAAATAAAAACTTTTAGGTATGGTTTTAAATATTTCAGAAATTTCACCCCCACGAATATGACTCCTCATATCCTACCAAAAAGAGTAAGGTCTTTATTTTTGTTTGATACAAAAACTTTTAGGTATGGTTGTATTATAAACATGGGTTGGGTTCTTGTGACAAGTTGAGGTGCTTATTGAGAAGTGTAAGAAATGGTTATTAACCGTTTACTGAGAAATAGATACACATTAGAACGAGATGCACCAAGATAATTAAGATGTACTAGATCAATTGCTTTTAAGGCGCAATTCATGGGAGAACATTTGATTATAAGTGATCAACGGTTTAGATTCATTTCTCACGTTTCTCATGTTAACCTCAACTTCTCACACGATCATTTGCCTATAAGTTGACGTATATAATTAATAAAGATAATAAATATTAATACAAAGTCATAAATTTTTATGCGAGAGAATGTAAAATTGGGTTTTTATTCAATTGATAATTGATCAATGTTATATGTTCTTTGTCTATTGTGTATTTAATTTGATGAATGGACTATATTAAAAGTCGAAAGACCGGGTGAGAAAGTAAGAAAAGATCTGGATGCTTGATCACTTTTAATCTCACCTCACCCCATGAATCGCGTTTGAAAGAGAATTGATCTAGTGCATCTCAATGCATCTCACCCTAATGTAGTAATGTGCATTCAATGGTGAAGATTTCTTCTTACCATTTCACCATAACTTTCATTCTTATCGGAAATTAACTCTACGTAACACTCTTAAACTTAGAAAAACAACTAATTTAAATTTTCAATAATACATCGAATAAATTATAAAATTTGAAAACACTTCCAATTGAATTCTATATTTTTCCTCAATAAATAACTACCAGTCTTATTTAATGGCTAAATAAAGGCCGGGTGTTACTAAAACCATTAATAATTGCTATCTCAAAATTTGCAAAAGACATCACCCAATAGTTACATTTTTCTCGTGCGTCTAACTAGCACTCAACTCTTCGTAGTGTCGCTAGTACCATTTCCCCACCAAGGATCTGATGCACATGCCGACAAATAAAAAGGGTTAGGCTTAACGCCTAGTGAGTTCAAGAGTTTTCACCAATTATATAAAACAGTAAGCTGAAAGAATGTTATTTAAATCACAATTTTCTAAAATGTCCCAAAACTCACCATTTTCGTGAGGAAACCCCCAATAAAAAAACATTTCTTCAAATATAAATTCGCAACCTAAAGCTCACCCAAAATGTGAATAATGATTAATGTACAAATACTCAAATTCGAATAAAACTTTACTATCCAAACTACCAATGAGTAAGACTCTAGCCCCAAAATTATATCTTATGGAGAACACTCCATACTCAAAACGTCACCGAAAAACATAGATAAAATTAAATACCCTAAACAACACATTTCGGTGACGGGAGAAGTCCCGATTTTCATGGTTAGTGGCGGAACACAAAAGTATGTCACATTCCAAGTTATAGAGCTCATCATACTAAGACCTATGACCACGAGCTCGTCGACTCGTACTAGGATGTGAATGAGGGCACCCGAGGATCCTAATCATACTCATTTACGAGGATTACATTTACGACCCATGACTAGTATTCAACGTACCAAGTTGCCTCCGAGGACCTAATGTCTCAACTAGTTACAAATGGGAAGTAATCATCCATAAAAACTGACTCATAAATTACATCACATGGACAATGGCAGATGTTTGACTCCAAGAGCCCGCACCATAAGGTCCTCGATGACCCCATGACTAGTGATGGAAACGGGGCGAATAATAGGCGGGGAATGCACCCCCCGACCACGACCCCCTTTTATGCGCCCCATCCCCGACCCCGCCTAATCACCGACGGGTTTCGGGGGGGGGGGGGGGGGATCCCCGACGGGTACGGGAACCTGTTTGGGTTCCGTTTAGGAAAAAGAGATTAATTAAATTATTTTTAATGAAAAAGGGAGTTTTTAAATTTTAAAACAAATAAATAAACCTCAAGTTTCAAAAACATATAATGATATAACCAACCACGTGTAATCATACTTCATGACAAATTTTAAGGTATATAATTATTAAGCAACAAAAAAAACGAATGAAATTATATACAAAAATATATATCGGGTATTATTAGGGGCGGGTAATACCATCCACAACCCCAAACCCGAACCCGCTTCGGGTATGAAATACAATACGCATCCCCGCCCCGTTAGGGGCCGGTACCCGCGGGTACGTGACCCGACGGGTAAATTTTCCATCACTACCCATGATAATCCTGGTCCTAACATGGGAACAACCGTCCTATTTAAAATAATAAATACTGACTCCCATGCTTATGGATCAATTACTTTACGGTCTACAACATTACATGACTCCAATTAAATGACCTAAGCACTCAAATCATGTAATTATGAAATGATACACAATAAACAATCATACTTAAAGCTCCACAATTGGCTATTAAAACCGGACACATGTCCCCAAGACTCATCTTAGTTAAATTGAGCCCCAAAAGCTCAATAATTTAACTGACCATACAAAAAAAGTCAATATAAACGATAAATCACATTTACCCAACGGTTATGCAAACACAACGACCGAGTGTGAAACTCGAATACCTACCGTGGTTTGGAACAACTCATTTTTCAAATGAAATTATGTCGTTTATATTTCCAAAAGGTTTATAAAATCAAACACACTAAAAGCGCATTTACGTCAAATGACCTCCATTTATACATTAAATCATCAAAGACGCATACAAACATGATTTATTTATCAAAACGTTTAAAAATCCCACATACAGGGGTTTCACAAGATTTATAAAATCAAATAACCAAAATAGACAAAACTCATCACATAAACCCACGTTTGATATTTATCAAGTAAAACACATAAATACTTCAAAATAGATATTTTTGGTATAAACTAAGATTTCACAAAAGCAATTTGAACTCACCTTGCTAGATTTAGGCTAAATCTAGGTTTTTACCCCAAACTTTAAGTTTTGTTGGGGAAAACTTGAATCTTCAAGAAATACTTTCCAACTCTTAGATCCAACACTTGCAAAGTGTTTCATTCTTCTTCAAAGATCCAAAATCAAAGGTAAAGTGGAAAGAAGAGAAGAGAAAATGAAGAACACGTCAAACCCTAGCTTAAAATCGTGAGAGATTAGGAGCTTACCCCTACAAAATATTCTTTGATGTTCAAATAAACTTCAATTCTCATGATTAATCCTTGAAGAGCTCTAAAAATGATACCATAGCAAAAAGAATCGTCAAAATCGGAGCTACGATGAGAGATATATGACCAAATGACGACAGAGACTCAAAATCGGATTTTATGCCTGCACCCCGACCGCGATTGTGACGTGTCACAGTCGCATGGCAAGGTCGCCCAAAATGAACCGAAAGTCAATTTACCCTTTGCCTACCTTGACATGCCATAGTGCCACTGGCACAATCGCGGGAACTATAGTCTAGCTCGTATCGCGAGTTTTTCGACCGTTTTCTCGACCATTTTCTTGGACGTTTCCCGACCTTTTTTTCGGCCGTTCCTCGACCGTTTCCCCCAGTTTATTTGATGTTATTATGCCAATTATAGTGCCATTGTCATAATTCAATGGCACATTCGTTGGAACGACCAAACACTCGGTAACGCCGGCGCTAATGTGACAATCTCACAACTGCATGGCACTATAACCGAGATTACCACACTTTCAGTACCATTGGTGCTATTGTGACAGATGTCAGAACCACATGACACTATAGTCATACTCCATATTTGGTTCTTTCTATACCGATTCATCCAATTCAACACCTTTCTTCAATTGGGATAAAAATCAAGATGTTACAATTAAAAGAGATTTCACCCTCGAAATCTAATTCCCACACAAAACATTTCAATATTACACAACACTTATTGGATTCCCTCGGTTTCCAGAAGTAGCTCAGTCTTTTCTTGCAACAGTAAAACCTTGACAACAGAAATCCCCTGAACTTCGATGTCATGCAATTCTATTTCCCACACAACACTCAAACTGTGTAAGAAACATGGATTTGTCCAAAAACATCACACAACACGAATCACAAGTCCGATAATTGTCTTGTCATCTACCCATCCCAAATGGGTAACATTCTAATCATATAAGTATCAAGTAACATCATTTCTACAAAACGGCCATTTCCCTTGTAATACCCCGGATAAGTTCGTTAGTGAAATTCTAGTTCCGTTAAATTTATTTAACTCTATAATTGATGTTTAGGGTAAGTTTGGGTAAATTTATAAGTTTAGGGGTGTTTTGGTCATTAGTGGATAGTTCAAGCCTTAATTGTAAAATTAGTTTTGATATTATCACCTTGAGTATCCAGATATTTTCAGAATTAGAAATCAGTGTGTGTGTGTGTGTGTGTGTTTTGGGAAGAAAAGAAGAAGAAGAAGAAATAAGGCTAGGGGTTCACTTGGTTTGCTTGAAAGTGCTATTGAGGTATGTTTCCTTTACAATTTATGTTTGTAATTGCTAGTAGATAGTTCCTATCGGAGTAGAATCACCGATTTCATAACTGGTATTAAAATCTGTCGATTCTGGGTTAAAAATAGGCAAACTGACAGAGGTTTCCGGACACAATATGTAACATCCTAAATTTTGTTATTAGTATTTTATTAAGAATTGGGTTATATTTGTAATTGTTATAACCTTGGGATTGTATGGAAGTCTTATAATCCAATTTAAGGTTGAAATTCAAAGAATGAAAGTTTAGTGTACTTATTGGAATTAATGTAACTATGGGGTAAGTTATGTCACTTTGAGAATGTTTGTGTGGATAAAATACCGAGAATGAGAAATATCTCATTCTTGTTTGTGTTGAGTCGGCAAAAGAGAGAAGCAGGAAAGAAAATAGAGAAATAAGAAAGAAGCTTGGTCCCTCATTTTGGTAAGAGATTTGAAATGATTTCTAGTAGCAATCTGTTATAGTTTTGTGTTTATAAACGTATCTGTATTGTGAATAGGGTTGAAAATCGTTTACAACAGATTTGGAGATTTACGATTTTGGCAGAGAAACAAGTTTTGCTGCAAGAGGTGAGTTCATTCGATTCGTTGTATAAATCAGTGTTTTTAAGTTATACTAACCTTAATATAGCTGTATGAAGTGATTGAGAATTGATTAGAATGAATAGGCTGAATTGATTTTATGTTTAAAATCGATTTGTGGACTTATCGAAACGAACAGTACGTAGTCCCGGTACTTGAATGTCCCGGTACTTGAATGTCCCGGTACAGGTAAGTCCCGGTACTAGAGTGTCCCGGTAAAATAGAGTCCTGGTACTTACGAGTTCCGGTGAAGTCCCGATACTGTTGGCTACCGGGAGATGGGGATACCGGGAGAGGGGATACCGGGAGTGGGGAATACCGGGAGTTGGATAAAAGAGTCAGTTTGCAGACTTTGTAATAGATCCTGGATATGAACTTAAGAATGTAATAGTTAAGGTATCCAGAGACTTTGTAATATCTGTACTATTCTAGGAATTGGAAAGTATAGTTTCGTAAATCGTGGAAAGGTAAGATTTAGGAATTGACATATATCGTATGTCACTTGAACATATGTACTTTTAAATAGTAATATGTTAGGTATATAGCCTGCGTTAGTATGATGCTAGGCAGGAAGGGGTTAAGTGTAATGGATCCATAGGCACTAAAAGTTTGGTAATCACATGGAATAGGCGTGTGGTATTACTCGTTTAATCGTTATTCCAGTGTGTGTTGGAAATCATGGAATAGGCGTGTGGTATTAATCGTTATTCCTGATTTCTAAGGAAGAGAGTGAGGTTGACATAAGTACTTGTAATCTCTGCTTCCTTACTGATAAATGGGCGTGTGTAATCGCGATTTGTTGGTGGAGAGCATTGATCTAGAATCTTTGAAGATTTATAGTGTGGCTTTGGGGTATGATATGCTGATGGATTTGTTGTCAGTCATAGTGATGGGAATGGATAAAATTGTGTAATGGAATAGAGTTATACGTGTGGTAAGAAAAGGAGTAACCAGGTTTGTTATAACTTGTTTACATTGATTTTGAAAATGTTATTATTGAAATGAATGTTCTCACTAGGCGTTGGCCTAATCGTTTCATATAATGTTTTCTTACCAGGTTCAGGCTCGGGCAAATAAAGGGTTGTGGGACGAGTGTTTTTGGAATAGCAGAAGTGGCATTTACCAAAGAGGAGATTTTTGAAGGATAGCTTAGATAACATCAATTAATCTGATTGTAGTGACATGATTAGATTGATAGGTTGTTCGAAGTATCCTGTATTGTAAATACACTCTTGATGGTTAATTTCTTGCTATCTATATAAGTTGTAGTTCTATTGTCATAACCTGTTGTAACTTGAGGTTTAAATTGGCCCGGATTTTGGGGCGTTACACAATATAAATGTGTCCGGTAGATTCTTTTGGTGGTGTCCGGTAGTCTTGTTGATAGTGTCCGGTAGTTTCTCTTAGTAGTGTCCGGTAGTTTTCATGCTAGTGTCCGGACTATTCAAGTACCCGGTAAGTATCTCTTTTCTACGGTTTCCGGATAAATTAGATACCGGATGGCATCCGGATTACTTTGGTGTCCGGATGATGTCCGGATTGTATATGCTGTCCGGGAAGTTGGGTTGTCCGGATTGGTCTTGTTGTCCGGAAAGTTCATGTTGTCCGGATAGTTCTTGGTATCCGGAAACATTGGCTGTTTGGTCACTTTTGAGGATAAGAGTTAGATAGATTTATCTAGAGTTCTTAGCCTGTTAGTAAGTCTTATGAGTTCATTTGGTGAAGAGATATTTGTATGTAAGTTATTTCAGATTCTGAGAATTTTGGGTAAAAGATCGGATAGCTCGGAGAAAAACTTGGAAGGGTTTTTATAAGCAATCAGGTGAGTTTTTACTTCAAACTGTTTTCAAACTGGAATATATATATATATATATATATATATATGAGATGAATATGTGGTAGGAATGTGACGACGTGTTTATAAATAAAGTATGATATATTGAAGTGTATATTATATTTATTTATATGAGCATTACACTACACGAGAGCACGTTGGCCGGGCTTAGGACCGACAGAGTTTTGGCTGTACGGAGGAACAACGGTGTTGGCTGTAATTTTAGTACAGCGGAGTAAATTGATTAGTTGGCTCGCAACCAACTAATATGGCCAGGGAAATGAGGAAAGGTACACAGTGCACGAGTCTTGCTTGGTATTTAAATATTTGTTGTATAATTGTGTTTTACAAAAAGATTACTAAACTGACAGGGATTATCTCACTAGACCGTTTGGTCTAACCCTCATTTTGTTTTCAAAAATATGTATTCCAGGTCGAGGAACTTTTAATAGCAAAGGGAAGGATAAAGTGTAGGATGCGGTTTATAGCTGACGAAGATTAGGAAATGCTTATGTTTTGTATTGTATAGTTTTGAGAATATGGGACCGTACGTGAATTATTATGTATCTTTTGTTATGAATGTAACGACGTTCATTAGTGCTCCACCCGCGGCAACAGTGATATCATTTTTGAACTGCGGGTGAAGGCCACTAAAGAAAGTCTGAATGATGACCCAATCTTGTAACCCATGGTGAGGACATTTATTGATCATGTCCTTAAAGCGCTCCCAAGCCTCATACAACGTTTCTTGATCCCATTGTGCGAAATGGGTGATCTCGGCCATTAGTTGGGCGGTCCGACTCGGGGGAAAGAACTTTTGAAGGAATGCAGCCTTCAATTGTGCCCATGTGGTGACCGAATCTGGCTGGATGCTCTCGGTCCATGCTTCGGCTCGGCCTTTGAGGGAGAATCCAAATAATCGCAGCTTGATGGCATCTTCGTTCATGCCATTGATCTTGAAAGTGTTGCAAACCCGCTCAAATGCACGAAGGTGTGCATGAGGGTCTTCTGTCGGTGTCCCTCCATACTGGTTTTGCTGCACCATCACGATGGTGCTCGGCTTCAGCTCGAAGTAGTTTGCCCCAGTAGCGGGCGCTTGAATGCCTATTCGGGCCGCCGCCACATTCGGATCGGCGAACGACCTCATAGGACGTCTCGCAGGAGGTGGTGGTTGGTTGTTGCGAGGCGGATCATTACGTGGAGGTCTCTCGTCGTCAGACATTTCGACTTCTCGCTTTCGCTTCTTTACGTAGCCGACGAGCGGTTCTTTCTATTTCCGGATCGATTGGCTCGATTCCTTTCCCTCGGGTTTCATTTGGCATAAACCACTAGCACCTGAAGAGAAAATAACAAGCTTAGCAATCCAGAAATTCAAAGTGATGAAATAAAATACGAAATAAATAAATAAAATAAAAATGTCCAATCTAATAGCGCGTATAGCTGGTAGTGCTATTAGTTGCAACTAGTTCCCCGGCAACGGCGCCAAAAACTTGACACGGGGTTTTGACACCCCGCGAAATCTAACCGCAAGAGTACGGTGTCGAATCAAGTAATAACGTACGGAAGTACGAGTATCGAACCAAAGGAACTAGGAACTAAATATCACAATTACTATAAGAACTATTAATTGGACTGTCGAAATTGGAGGATTGGTTTTATAACTAAATAATTGCAGAAAATAAAATCAAACAAACACCAGACAACTAGTAAGCAGTTTTGGAATTCAGATGGAGAAACAGTTGAGGGTTGGATATCCTTAGGTTTCACATATGAATATCAGACTAATGACAAATACCAGTTAATTCCGTTAATGACTACTCAACCTTGATCTAACCATTGCTCTCTCTCTCAAGTAACAACAGTTATATGTGTAACAACATGATGCTTTCTCAAGCTACCATGAAGTTTATTTCGAAAACAAATACAAGATTAATCTCTCGATCTCACCTTATATAGTTCAAAACACATTAAGCGTAGATTATTATGAGACTAAAGTTTACTCGGTATATCTCTATCCTTTCTTACTTTAGACATGTAATTCCTAATTCTAGATCTCAATTGATTCTCTCGAACATAATTGACAACAATAAAACAATTGCAAGTTAGCTACGCTCACAAAGGCATTAAGAACAAAATCACATGCATTCATTAAATCGGAAAACTGATAAAAATCATTTGTCATCCATCATATGTTCAATCCTAATTCAATCCAACCCCCAACATCTTAAAGTTAGTTCATGATGTTGGGGGATTCATACACAAAAGAAAGAGAAACAAAAGTGAAAGTGAACATGGTAACGTGATCGTGGTGAATGTGTAAGTTGAGTTGATGAACTCCCTTTCCCCGTGTTGAAATCTCCTTTGCGTCTTGAACGATCCTTCGATTGATTCTCGATCTTCGCTCCAAATGGTGTCACGTGGCTCTGAAAATCGCCCCCGAACTGCTCCCAATCGTCTGCCGTAAGTTGGATACCGAAAAAGTGACCTAAATCCCGACTTATAAAACTGATTTTCGACAAACAGAGAGATACGCAACCTTCCACGCAACTTGCAAGTCACGTGGAAAGTCGCGCGGGTTTCAGATGCTGCTCTGGGTTGTTTCTGGTTCGCGGGTCGGGTCCTGGTTCGGTCGCGGGTCTTGGGCTTGGCTTTTGGGCTTCCGTTAGGCTTCGTTTTGACTCGTTTTGGGCTCTTTTTCGCTTCTATTTCCGAGGAATGCCGCCTTTTATATAACCTGCGTAAATCACTCAATAAACCGTAAAATACCCGCCTTTTTACTTGAGTACAAGCCAATCTCGTTGGTTTGAGAACCGAAAATAACGCCAAAAGTGGCGTTATCAGCCAGTGTAATCATGAACTTACAAGTACATGTTTGAATTGGAACATCTTATTTTATTGGGGTATGTGCTTATGTGTATATTAACCTTGTTGAAACCTACAGAATGGCAAGTGGTACTCGACGTACAAATAGAGAGGGAGAAGGAAATCCTAATCGAACGAATCCAACAGTCGGGACAAGGGGAAGAGGGGGAGAACGAGGCAGGGGCAGAACTGGAGGCAGAGTTCAGTCGCGAGGTAATGAATTTGTTACAAGAAACGACTTGACGACTGAAATGGGAAGACTGCAAGCAAATATACAAGCTATGTTCGATCGAACTCGTCACACTGAGACTGAAATACCAGATCCTGGTCTGGAAGACGAGATGCCCATTACACCTACTGTCATACCGGTGCCAAGGAAGTGTGATTACAAGATGTTCTTAAGCTGCAAACCTTCAACCTACTCAGGGGAAAGGGATCCAGTGAAGGCGATGAGATGGCTAAAAGAAATAGAAGCTATCTTCAAGACTAGCAAATGTGCCAATGAAGATAGGGTGTTATACGGAACTGCGATGTTGAAGGCCGATGCGCTGTACTGGTGGGAAGCTCTTATTACTTCAAGGGGACCGGACGTGTATTCTACTTTTTCCTGGGAAGAATTTGCTAGCGCTTTTAAAAGGCAGTTATGTCCTCAAGCTGTCGTAAGACAATTAGAAGAAGAATTCATGAATTTGCAACAGGGTAAGCTATCAGTTCGGGATTACACTGCGTGCTTTCTAGAGAAGTCCCATTTTACAGAATACTATGTGGCTACCGAAGCACTCAAAATGGAAAGGTTTATTTTTGGATTAAATTCGGAAATCAGAGGTCTAGTGATTGCAAAGGGACCGAAAACCTTCTCAGCTGCTGTAGATGCCGCCGAGAATGTAGAAAGAGATCAAGGGAGGGATGCTGGTGATAGAAATTTTAGGAAAAGAAAATTGGAAGAAATGACGTACGATTTGGAGGAGTACGAATCCCCGAGGTTTGATGGTCATTCACTTTTCAGACCAGTTGAAAGACCATGTCCAAGATGCAACCGTGTTCATCAAGGAAACTGTTATGTGGATTACCGAAATTGTTACAGGTGTGGAAAGACTGGCCACATTGCTAAAGACTGTCGGGTAACTCGATTATGTTTTTCTTGCAACTCCCTGATCATATTCAGTCAGATTGTCCACAACGGAAAGCACAGCAGGGTAGTATGACAGTGTAACCAACATGTGTTAGGTCAGGAGGGATACAAAGGTCTGAAGTACCGAAAGCAAAGGGTCGAGCCTTCCAAATGACAGCACAAGAAGCAGAGGAAATTCCGGATGAGGTTACAGGTAACATTTCTAACAAACTCTATACGTGCTAAAGTGTTATCTGACTTCGGTGCAAAATGATCATTGATATTTATGTTCTTTTGTTGCTTATCTTTGTTAGAGATATAGATGGGTGTGGGGTGTCTATTCAGTTAGTTTCTATGGCTTTGAGTGAGTTCGAAGTAGTAGTGATAAGTATTCATACCTTTTTTGCCTAACCGAATTCCGGGACGAAATTCTTTTAAGGGGGAGATGATGTAATACCCCGGATAAGTTCGTTAGTGAAATTCTAGTTCCGTTAAATTTATTTAACTCTATAATTGATGTTTAGGGTAAGTTTGGGTAAATTTATAAGTTTAGGGGTGTTTTGGTCATTAGTGGATAGTTCAAGCCTTAATTGTAAAATTAGTTTTGATATTATCACCTTGAGTATCCAGATATTTTCAGAATTAGAAATCAGTGAGAGTGTGTGTGTGTGTGTGTTTTGGGAAGAAAAGAAGAAGAAGAAGAAATAAGGCTAGGGATTCACTTGGTTTGCTTGAAAGTGCTATTGAGGTATTTTCTTTTACAATTTATGTTTGTAATTGCTAGTAGAGAGTTCCTATCGGAGTAGAATCACCGATTTCATAACTGGTATTAAAATCTGTCGATTCTGGGTTAAAAATAGGCAAACCGACAGAGGTTTCCGGACACAATATGAATGTGTCCGGTAGTTTCTTTTGGTGGTGTCCGGTAGTCTTGTTTTTAGTGTCCGGTAGTTTCTCTTAGTAGTGTCCGATAGTTTTCATGCTAGTGTCCGGACGATTCAAGTACCCGGTAAGTATCTCTTTTCTAAGGTTTCCGGATAAATTAGATACCGGATGGCATCCGGATTACTTTGGTGTCCGGATGATGTCCGGATTGTATATGCTGTCCGGGAAGTTGGGTTGTCCGGATTGGTCTTGTTGTCCGGAAAGTTCATGTTGTCCGGATAGTTCTTGGTATCCGGAAACATTGGCTGTTTGGTCACTTTTGAGGATAAGAGTTAGATAGATTTATCTAGAGTTCTTAGCCTGTTAGTAAGTCTTATGAGTTCATTTGGTGAAGAGATATTTGTATGTAAATTATTTCAGATTCTGAGAATTTTGGGTAAAAAATCGGATAGCTCGGAGAAAAGCTTGGAAGGGTTTTTATAAGCAACCAGGTGAGTTTTTACTTCAAACTGTTTTCAAACTGGAATATATATATATATATATATGAGATGAATATGTGGTAGGAATGTGACGACGTGTTTATAAATAAAGTATGATATATTGAAGTGTATATTATATTTATTTATATGAGCATTACACTACACGAGAGCACGTTGGCCGAGCTTAGGACCGGCAGAGTTTTGGCTGTACGGAGGGACAGCGGTGTTAGCTGTAATTTTAGTACAGCAAAGTAAATTGATTAGTTGGCTCGCAACCAACTAATATGGCCAGGGAAATGAGGAAAGGTACACAGTGCACGAGTCTTGCTTGGTATTTAAATACTTGTTGTATAATTGTGTTTTACAAAAGGATTACTAAACTGACAGAGATTATCTCACTAGACCGTTTGGTCTAACCCTCATTTTGTTTTCAAAAATATGTATTCCAGGTCGAGGAACTTTTAATAGCAAAGGGAAGGATAAAATGTAGGATGCGGTTGATAGCTGACGAAGATTAGGAAATGCTTATGTTTTGTATTGTATAGTTTTGATACTATGGGACCGTACGTTAATTATTATGTATCTTTTGTTATGAATGTAACGATGTTATGTATAACATGTTAATTGATGTATATTATGTATGTTTTGGGATACCGGGTCGTTACACTTTCCAAGGATGTGTCTCTAACCAATTTCAACCTTAACTGATATTCGATAATCACCTCACAAAGCTGTTATGTTAATTTTCATGACGACCCTCACATCCAATATCCAATTCGATACGTAACACTTTATATCATAATGAACATTTAACTTTGTTAAAATAGTTTCTAACCGCATGATTTCGGTTGTCTTCCAACCTTAGATGACCCATACTACCTTACAGTATCCCACGACTTCAACTATCTAATTCCAACTCTACTTCCCCAAATAAATTCACTCTTATATTTCCTAACAACCCCTATCAAAATCGTGATACTCTCCTTCTTTGCATTAGACATCTTGATGTCTTTTGCAATAGCTTATCTGACTACAACTAGACACACTCCCTTCGAATTAGAGTACTCACTGTCACGTCGATAATTTAACCTCGGCGAGTCAAATCATCAACAATAGATTTTCACTTAAGGTCTTCCTCGACATTCTTTCCACTTAAGTTTTTGACGACTTTTCAAACATGTCAACGTTTATAACTGTTATAATTATTGTGACCCACTAGAAAAATCAATACAACTGTATGATTGACACCGAACTATTTAAGTTGTCCAAGTCAGTCTTTTTTTAATACTTTTATAGTTACTGTATATATAGACGAAAAATCGTATGAGAAGTTGAGGTTATCGTTAGAAGCCTGGGAAGTGGATCTGAACCGTTGATCATTTTAATCAAAATATTCTCCCATAAATTGCGGCTTTGAAGGGAATTAATCCAGTGCATCTCGATGCAACTTATCTCGGTGTATCTCATCTTAATGTGCACCTATTTCTAATTCAACGGTTGATAACCACTTTTCACGGTAACCTCAACTTCTCACAGGAACCCAACCATAAAAAAGTTATAAACTATGTAAGCAAACCTACACCACACGATTAAACAATCAACGGTTGGAGATAAGGCGGTTACCTTTTAAAAAATTAAAAATAAAAACACTCCTTAATTAAAAAGAAGCATGACCTACGGTCTAGATTGCTTTATAAAGTTTACAACCCTTGTAAGGTTTACAAAAGAACATCCCTATTTCATTATATATCTATATATATCCATATATATATATATATATTTGTAGGGGTGAGTTTAAATGAAAACTCATTTTCAATTGTGAACATGAGGACAAGTCACAACCATTGATCAAGATCTGGAAAACTAATCAATGGTTAAAACTTAATTAAACCAATTGAGAAGTGATTAGGGGCAAATCTGGAAATTTGAATCAACGCCTACCATGTTTGACTTTTTATATTAAAAAACTTTTACCCCCTTAAAGTTTAAAATAATTTATCTTAAAAATTACTAATATTTTAATCAAACAAATTACATCAAAAAAACGAGAATTTCGTGCTCTTCGATATGACATCCATCTCGATATAGTTTTTTCTTCATTTTAACCGTTTTTACGTGAAATGCTATGTATGTGTTATATTCGGTATGAATATGTATGCACGTTTCCTGGTGTGCATATTCAGTATGAATAACAAAGAGGAACGTTCATTCACTATTCATGACGAACAACACAGTATTCAAAATGAATAATACAACATTCAGGATGAATAATACACGAATTCATGATTCATGTATTATTAAACATGAATCGTGTATTATTCATCCTAAATAACACATTATTCACCCTGAATAACACATTATAATATTCACCCTGAATAATGTGTTATTCACCCTGAATAACACATTATTCATGTTTAATAATATATGAATGACCCGTGGAGGTTGAACACATGACACACTCTCTTTGTTTTCCGATTCACAACCGAAATTTGGTTTTATTCTTTATGAATATGTATGCACATCTTCAGGTGTCCACATTCAATATGAATAACAAAGGTGAACGTTCATTCACTATTCATGATGAATAATACAATATTTAGGATGAATAATACATGAATTCATGAATCGTGTATTATTCACCCTGAAATGATGTATTATTCATAATGAATGATACATTATTCATGAAGAAGAATAATGAGTGACTCGTGAAGGTGTGGAGACGTGACGCACTCTCTTTTGTTCATCGGTTTACAATTGAAACTCGATAGGTTCCCGATTCATCTCGATAGGTGTTGGGTTATGGTAATGAAGAACACGATACCTTAGGACGTTGAAGAAAGTGTTGTAGAAGGTGATGTCGAGTTACGGACTTATGGTGTCGAGATGTTGTACGCACTTAAACATATATAAATATTCATACCGAATATAACACGTATATGACATTCCACGTAAAAACGGTTAAAACAACAAAAAAAACTATATCGAAATGGATGTCATATCGAAGAGCACGAAATTCTCGTTTTTTTGATGTAATTTGTTTGATTAAAATGTTAGTAATTTTTAAGTTAATTTATTTTAAACTTTAAGGGGGATAAAAAAATTTAATTAAAAAAGAAAATAAAAAGTCAAACATTGTAGGCGTGAGTTTTAATTATCTTCCATTTTTACCCCTAATCACCTTAATTAATAATTTCAATTAAAAACTCTATTTAATATGAGTCATTTGATCAATATAGATGAAAGGGCCAAGATCCGTCCTCATGTTCACAATTGAAAATGAGTTTTTATTTGAATTTCCTCTATATTTATATATTATAAAATCAGTTATAATTATTATAAAAGGAGAACACCAAATTTGTGATAGGGATCTTTCCCTACATCTCCTCTTCATCCTACATACCCCTTGAATCCGACCATATTTGCTTATCATTTAATTCGCATCTACCTATCTTTGACTACATAACCCCTTGTCCCTATTGTATCTACAGTAAATGAATTAGAAAACAATAATGGATTTTTTTAAGTTAAGAACAAGGGAAATTAATTAAAATGCCACAAGTTTGACCCTTTGTTACCAAAATGCCACAAGCTAACCCGCCACTCGTCGGCCCAGGGTTTACCCTAAAAATTAATTGAAGACCAAACCCTAATTCCCTTTCCTTTTCTTCGGCCGCACTATATAGGGGGGGGGGACCAAAACCGTCCCACTCTCATTATTTTATAACTCTCAAATTTTTTAATATCAACTCTCTCTCAATTTTCTCCCACTCTCTCAATTTTGTCGTGTGGAACACGTGTTCGAGTTTTGTGAAGATGTCTCGTATTACCTCTATGGTATGTTTTCCTTATGTTTTTTGTTATTTTTTGTATGTTATTTTAAGTTAAGATATATGATTTGTATGTTGTTAAAGTGTTTATAACTTTAGTTATGTTTGAATATGTTCTATGTTTAACATTTTTAAGATATATGATATGTATGGTTTTATGTTTGAATGTGATATTTGTATGTTATAATGTGTATGTTGTTATAGGAGTATTTTTATAAAAAAAATGTTAAGAGTGTTTTTTTATAAAAAAAATTGTTAAGAGTGTTTTTATAAAAAAATTGTTAAGAATGTGTTTTTTTTATAAAAAAATTGTTAACAATGTGTTTTTATAAAAAAATTTGTTAAGAGTGTGTTTTTATAAAAATAATTATTAAGAGTGTGTTTTTATAAAAATAATTATTAAGAGTGTGTTTTTATAAAAAAATGTTAAGAATGTGTTTTTTATAAAAAAAATTGTTAAGAGTGTGTTTTTATAAAAAAATTGTTAAGAATGTATTTTTTATAAAAAAATTGTTAAGAGTGTGTTTTTATAAAAAATTGTTAAAAATGTGTTTTTTATAAAAAATTGTTAAGAGTGTGTTTTTATAAAAATAATTCTTAAAAGTGTGTTTTTATAAAAAAATTGTTAAGAATGTATTTTTATAAAAAAAAATTGTTAAGAATGTGTTTTTATAAAAAAATTGTTAAGAGATTGTTTTTATAAAAATAATTCTAAAGAGTGTTTTTATAAAAAAATGTTAAGAATGTGTTTTTTTATAAAAAAATGTTAAGAATGTGTTTTTTTATAAAAAAATGTTAAGAGTGTGTTTTTATAAAAATAATTCTTAAAAGTGTGTTTTTATAAAAAAATTGTTAAGAATTTATTTTTATAAAAAAAAACTTGTTAAGAATGTTTTTTATAAAAAAATTGTTAAGAGATTGTTTTTATAAAAATAATTCTAAAGAGTGTGTTTTTATAAAAAAATGTTAAGAATGTGTTTTTTTATAAAAAATTGTTAAGAGTGTGTTTTTTTATAAAAAATTGTTAAGAGTGTTTTTATAAAAAAATTGTTAAGAATTTATAAATTTTTTTTTTGTTAAGAATGTTTTTTATAAAAAAAATTGTTAAGATATTGTTTTTATAAAAGTAATTGTAAAGAGTGTTTTTATAAAAAAATGTTAAGAATGTGTTTTTTTATAATTTTTTTTAAGAGTGTTTTTATAAAAAATTTGTTAAGAATGTTTTTTATAAAAAAAATGTTAAGAATGACAACTTAGGTCCCTACAGTTTAAGAATGACAACTTAGGTCCCTAAACTTTTAAGAATGACAATTTAGGTCCCTAAACTTTTAAGAATGCCAATTAGGTCCCTAAACTTTTAAGAATGACAACTTAGGTCCCTACAGTTTTAAGAATGACAACTTAGGTCCCTAAACTTTTAAGAATGACAATTTAGGTCCCTAAACTTTTAAGAATGCCAATTAGGTCCCTAAACTTTTAAGAATGACAACTAGGGTCCCTAAACCGCAACATCTATATATAACACTATGATACGTTGAAATAAAATAAACTGCAACATCTATATATAACAATATTATACGTTGAAATAAAATAAACCGCAACATCTATATATAACAATATGATACGTTGAAATAAAATAAACCGCAACATCTATATATAACACTATGATAAGTTGAAATAAAATAAATCGCAACATTTATATATAACACTATTATACGTTGAAATAAAATAAACCGCACTTTATCTATTTATACGTTGAAATAAAATAAACCGTAACATCTATATATAACAATATGATACGTTGAAATAAAATAAACCGCAACATCTATATATAACACTATGATACGTTGAAATAAATAAAATCGCAACATCTATATATAACACTATGTAGAGGGATTTCTTTAACATCGACTTGACGCTAAAGTGCAAAGTTGCCTACATCGAGGAGTTAGGAGCGCGCTTTAGGAGATTAGGTGATCGCGCGGATACCCTTGAGGCCATCTTTAGAGGGACACCGTTCGGGCCATGGATGGATGTGTCTTACTCTGCTGGCGACCCTACGCTAGTACACATGTTTCTACAGTTGGAGGTCGAGGACGCCAACGCTGAGCCGGAGGAGATGCATTTTGATTTCTTCGGCGATCGATTGTATTTTGGGCGTCGTGAGTTCTGTCTAATTACAGGACTATGTTTTGGAGAGACTCCCCCCTTCCTCCCTTAGCAGACTGCTCCTTCGTTCCTAGGGTTTGGGGCATTTCAGCATCTCGTTTGAAGCTGAAGGCAGCCCGGGACATGATGAAAGAGGGCCTTAGTGCCCTAGACGACGATGCTGTCCGTGTATGCTTGGTGGTGATCGTGGATATGGGCTTCATGGGCCGTGAGTATAGCCAGTATGCTTCCTCGACGGTCCTTAGGGCCGTCGAGGACCTTGAGTTGTTTAACAGCTACCCGTGGGGTAGCCATATCTGGACACATTGCTACTCAATCTTGCACCGAGCCATAACCAGACGCGACTCCGATCAACATGGAAAGATGAACCTTTGTGGTTTTACATACGCCTTCAAGGTTAGATACGTAGTATAACAATTGTTAATAATACATACAAACTGTTTGGCTTTTCTTTTTACGTACTTGCTCTTCTTGTCTAATTCCAGATATGGATCTTGGAGATGTTTCCCGCATCAATCCGATATTTCGTCAAGCGCGACGACCGAGTAATTAGGGGAACCCGTTGGGACAAGCGTGTTACCCTAAGTAGGTCGCTTTGGGTTCAGTTCTTCAATGAATCTAGAAATGTAAGTTCTTTTACTATGATTACAATTTGCATACGTTAGTCCCGCTAATTAATTTTTTTTAATGTTTTATCATATATTTAGCTGCCACTCTTGCCTTTCGCTTGCCTTGAGCCTACTGCCGACGAGATGGACACGAATTGGTATAGAGACAGCGTGGCCTTTATTGACGCAGAGGCGGCAAGGGCTCGACGTCCCTCTCCTTCCATATCTCACGAAGATGAGGAAGACGACGACAGGCCCCCTTCCGGTGGATATCAGCAGCCCCCTTCCTCCTCCTATCCACGGCCCCTTCCTCCTCCTACCAGCCGCCCCCTTACGATCCATATCAGGCGGCCCCTTCCTACGGGCCACATCGTGGCTGTCATGAGTACCTGTGGGACTACGTCCACGGGCCGCTAGAGTCACGTGTAGAGTTTATGGAGGGAGTCTACAGACAGTGTAGCGCTGTCCATGTTAGTGTTTAACTTAATTTGTTGGCCACGTTTATTTAGTTTGTATATTAATATTACGTTCTAAATTTGTTTTAGCTGTCGAGTACGACACCGATCCCCGCTCCGTTCGGACAGGGGGCACATGCGACGTTTGCCACCACATCCTATCCGTCATTCCCTGAAAATGTAAGTGACATTGAGTAACCATTATAGTTATATGTTTGTTCCTAAGTTTGTAACACTTATAATGATCAATGTCACGCAGGCCGGGATGTCGGGGGCATACACCTCCCAAACGACGTTCGCCACCACATCCTATTCTACTATCCCGGAGAGTGTAAGTGACACTGAGTAACCATTATAGTTATATGTTTGTTCCTAAGTTTGTAACTCTTATAATGATCAATGTCACGCAGGCCGGGATGTCGGGGGCATACACCTCCCAAACGACGTTCGCCACCACATCCTATTCTACTATCCCGGAGAGTGTAAGTGACACTGAGTAACCATTATAGTTATATGTTTGTTCCTAATTTTGTAACTCTTATAATGATCAATGTCACGCAGGCCGGGATGTCGGGGGCATACACCTCAGCATTCACGGACATCTTTGGCGGTTCGGCCAGAGAGTATTACAGGCCGGAAATGTCGGGGTCGACGTTAGTCACACAACCACCTTCCATGCATACTGTAAGTTATTTTGGTAGTTTTGGTTTAATTGTGAACATTTCCTAAATTGTACTTAAAACATCTAATAACTTAATTTTCAGACGATGGGGTCTCCTATTCTCGAGGAGCACTTCTCGGAGCCGGAAGATGACCCGATGGATGTTGTAGATCCACAGGTGACCCCGCTCCCTCAAAAGTGGCAGCATAAACTTTCAAAATGGTTGAGTTACCCGTTTAGACAACAAGAATCTACGACACCACTGCCCCCTAAAAAGCAAGCAAAGATTGCGGGGGGAAACAAGGGAGGAAAGAAGGCGGAAAAGAGAAAGGGAAAGGTGGCTTCACCGGAGCGTCTACCGGCATCCGATATATTGAGGATGTGCAAGACTGGTCACCTCCCCCCCATGATATTCGTCCCTTACTTGAGCCTGGAAATCACCCCCCGTTTTTTCCAAGTATTGCTGGCGGATGACCCTTTGGAGTCTGAGTTACAGGATGTGGTTAGTATGAAGTTTAACTATAGTCATATAATCAAATATATTTATATTACATGTCTAACCATCTATTTTTTATGTATAGCACATGGATTGTTGGGTCTTGCTGCTCCAAAAATCTCGTGGAACAGACACGAGGTGGACCATGATGTACAATATTTTCTTTCCCTACCTATTGCTCCCCCATCAAGGTCCCGCCTCTGTGGCCAACTCATGCAATGGCGTGGAAGGGGTTTCTTGGGCTCTCCTCGATGTGGTATGTAAATCGTTTTACTCTTATTTTATTTAAGCTGTTTTGTTGCTAACTAAGTTGTCTAATATTGTAATATTTCAGGTGTACATCCCAATATGCATTCATCCCAAACATTGGCTGCTTGGAGTGTTTGAGCTTGACGCTATGACCATAACCATATATGACAGCGACAGTGCCAGTCTCTTCAGAGACCAATTGGAAGACCAGATGAGAAGGTTTAAAGCTGTGCTATTTGATTTCTTTTGTCCGGTCAAGGACACGAGGCGTCGCGATAGGTCAGAGCTCTTTCGCCATAAGTTCGCCAAGAATACACCCCAGCAGGCCGGGATGAATGCGGATTGCGGTGTCTGGGTATGCCGTAATGCCAGCATGTTGATAAATAACGATGTGGTATTTGTACACCCTGACCACACCGTGGCCGAGGCCAATGCATTTCGCATACATATGGCGGAGTCCATTTATGCACATTATCAAATAAAGCAAAGTTAGGTTGTTTATGTAACATTAAATAATTGTTATTTTTAGTATTAACTTGTTTTGTTAAAGTATTGTGATTGACTTAGTGTTTACTTCATTTGGTTTTTGCTAATTTCATCCAATTACTCAACTTTGAGTATCGATATCTCTTTCACACATACTCCATTTTGGACGCATTATATATCGTTTCGAAGCTCTCATATAGGAGAACATAAACCTACTAAGAGTTAGTTATATATAACATATATATATATATTTAAATGTGTCCAAAGTTTTGTAAAACCCATATTTTTACTAAAATTTTCCAACACCTAGTAAGTAGGTTTATGAAACTTGCGATAATCCTAATACAGAGATTATTGGATGAACAGATATTTATTTCTTGATTCACATGTGCATTAATCCTTAGACTACTTAAAGACTAATTTTCATGCTACTGAGTGAACTCAATGAACCGGCGAAGGGGGTTTTTGTTAAATGGAAGTCTTATTCTCGAAGCCGAGTTTTCTTTGGTTGGAATGCTTAAAAATATCATTCCGGCCATTTGGTGTCTTCCTTCTGATGCAAAATTGGTATTATGTAATGTAGAACAGTATCTATATTATAGAAACTTGCATTTGACAGTACCATATAAATCTGATCTAAATTCTCATTAATTAGCTATGTTTGACTACTTAAAGACTAATTTTCTGCCTAATGAAAGACCTTTATTCAAGAGCAGACGAATATTGCAATTACTTTTTCAGTCGAATCTTACAGGCTCTTTTCAAACGAATCTTGTAGTGAACTATTCAGACGAATCATGCAGTGAACTATTCAGACGAACCATGGCTGGAGGTTCAAGATCAAGGGGGAACAGGTCGGCGAATGTGGCTGGAACTTCACGTTCGGGAGCCTACCAACCACTGAACGATGGAGGTCGCCGGAGTACCTGGAAGGTACCAGAAACAGAGGAGGAGTGGACAAACTGTGGGCGAACTGCGGCCGATTTTCCATTCACGCCTGAGGAGGAAGCAGACTGGGAGATGGCATCCGACAATTACTACTTCGATAATGGCATGAGAACCCCACCAATGTATGATTTTATGCCGACGGGTCTTCGACAAAGTCAACGAATTACTCCCGCAGTGCAAAAAGCCATTGATGAGGCGAACGCCGGTATCGAAAAGGTAAAGGGTATGTGGAACCATAACAGGGGGATTCAGCAAGGGAAAATGGAGTATCTAGCGGAGAAGAAACGAGAACTGGCCATGACTAGGGCTCACGTTCGGCAGCTGCAACGAGAGATTAAGGAAGCTGAAGAGGAACTAGAAGAACTCGAATCAGACTACATAGGAATGGAGGACGTGATCAAGGAAAAGGTTAACTTGATCACAGGACGCCTTCCAGTAATAGATTTCTTTGTTTACATGCACTGTATCCGTTTCGGTTGGGAAGATGATTTGCAATAATTTTTATATGATGTTGTTAATTATTTTCCTTGTTAAATAACTTAAGTGAATTTCTATATTAAAAACATTAAAATGGAAAGGAAACAATACATTAAAAACCACATAAAATGATAACCTAAAAACTATAGGGACCATTAATGTTTTTTTAAATTTGCAACAAACTTCAGGGACCAAATTGTAAATTCGAAAAGTAGCGGGTTAGCCCGCGATCGCGGGGGCCCAACGCGGGCAGGGACCAAAACTGCCAACACGGGCATTCTTGAGGGGGGAAAGCTGGGCCACAGGCATTCTTGAGGGACCAACGCGGGCAAAGTGGGCAAAGTTTGGTGACACGTGGGCCTGGGGCCCGCGATCGCGGGGCCCACCGCGATTTTTTGTGGCATTTCGGTAAGATGAGAGAGATTTGTGGCATTTTAATTAATTTCCCTAAGAACAATACACTCCGTTCAGTGCTGGATTCGAAATTTTTGTTTCTTGAGGGCACTTTTAATGTAGATTAAAGTTCGGCAAAATCGCACGATGTGTTCTTAGCCTAATTCCATAGTTTCAATAGTATTTTGAAGTTTTTGGATTGATTTCAAAATATTTTAAGTTTTTTTTGTTGATTTCCGATAGACTTTTTCTGTTTTTTAGTTAATTTTGAGTGATCTTTTTGTTTTTTTCGGTTGATTTTTTAAGGTATTTTCTTTTATTTTTTAGTCGGTGAGGACACAAGCAGAAAAACACTTGGAAGAACTTTGCTAAAATATTAAAAAATTAATTTTAAGCTTAAAAAATGTTATTTTTTCATTTGGCCCCCTCCATTTTCATGCTGGATCCGCCCATGAATGAGTTGTAAAGATATCCGGTCGATCTTTGCATAACATAAGCATAAAAAAAATATTTATTCGAACAAAATCCTTTACCAATACAATATTGGAATATTGTTTTTCGAATCTTACATAATTCTTTTTCATTTTATAATATTTTATGCTAGTCTTGTATAAAACAATGAAGTTAGGTAAAAAAAATTGTCTTTATAGTATTTTTTTTCACCAATATAATAATGATTATGTCTAAATCATATTATAAGATAAGATATTGCAATAAATATTGTTAATTAATTTGTAACAATGACATAAAATGAAAAATAAAGCTAAATTTTTTGCCAAATGCGGTGGTGTGATTAGTGACTAATGGGATATTGACAAATATAGACAAATTAATGTTAAGGAGGTGGGATAAAGACATGGCTTAAATGAAAATTGGTTTTAGTTGGTAGTGTGGAGACATGATGACCCCACCATTTCATATTTGTGGCTATTATTCCTTTATCTACTTTTGACTAACTTGTGGTTCAAAAATTTTCTATTTATATATATATATATATATATATATATATATATATATAGAGAGAGAGAGAGAGAGAGAGAATGATTCAATTGAGAAGTCTAAATATTTTGAGAAATAGAGAAGTGATCATATCCATTGGATTAAATAATCCACGGTCAAGAAATTCGCGTTACACCTGATTAATGCGCGCGTCCACATTAATTAATAAACGACGCTCAAGGGTATTTAGGGTAGTTTCGTAAAAAATACGCGGGACAGGTTCATATATGAATTTGTGTGATTCATATATGAACCTTTGTGTTCATATATGAACCTTTGTAATTCACATATAAAATATTTTTAACTAATTCATATATGAACCTTTGTGATTCATATATGAATCAGTTAATTTGTTCATATGAGAATTAGTTAAAAAAATTCATATATAAATCATTAAGGTTCATATATGAATTAGTTAAAAAAAGTTTATATGTAAATTACAAAGGTTCATATATGAATACAAAGATTCATATATGAATCAGTTAATTGGTTCAACTGATTCATATATGAACCTACAATTAATTAGTTTCATATATGAAACACAAAGGTTCATATATGAATCACAAGATTCATATATGAATTAGTTATAAAGAGTTCATATGTGAATTACAAAGGTTCATATATGAACGTATAGTTCATATGTGAATCACACAGATTCATATATGAACTCAGCCCGTGTTTTTTGTAAACGGGATGACTAATTACCAAAATACCCTTCCGTGTTCAAAATCAGCGCATTTAATCGAAGAGTCACGATCACTTCTCTATTTCTCAAAATATTTAGACTTCTCAAATGAACCTAACACTATATATATATATATATATAGAGAGAGAGAGAGAGAGAGTGGTTCAAAGAAAAACCTCAAAAATGGAAAACTAAGGAACACCCTAGTAGCCTTCCATCTGAACGGTATGCATTTGTGCATACAGGTAAATTAAGTTGTTGTTTTTTTGTTTTTATGCACTTGTGCATTATGCATATGCACGTGTGCATGTTACAAACTACTTATATGCACAATTGCATACCGTTCAGATGAAGGGCTACCAGAGTGTTCCTTAGTTTTCAGTTTATTTGAAGTTTTCCCTTGAACCCGACCCTATAAATATATTAGTTGTGTATTTGTACATACTATATAGGACGACTGAAAATGTAATACAAATAAATTATGTTTGTAAAGAACACTAAGGGGCCATTTGGTAGATGTTTATCTCGTCATTTTACCGTATCGAATGAACATGGCATGATTTGAAAATCTTACTAGGTAAGAGCGAAACAAGGATCGGTAGTTATACCTGCTAAGTGCTTATCGGATAAAAATGTCATATGATACCGTTTTAATTGACTAAAATTTTACCTGATAAATTAAATGAAAGTGTCTAGCATTAAGGATGAATATTGGGTAACCGACCTTAAAATCTCAATATAGAATGTTTAATCATCATTGAGGAAGAGATGAAGAGTACAAGTTTTTTTAAGGCTCACGCATCTGAACGAAAAGATTAATATAAATAATGAATAACAAAAGAAAAATAAGAATTAAGAAAGGTTAAAACTTAATAATGTTTAAAGATTTTATATGGTTAGGAGGTGATAATATATAGAGTTAATTACCTGTTTGGTCCCTGTGGTTTACTTTTTTCACCTACATAAGTCCCAAAATCAAAATAAGGCGGCGTTTGTTTTTTAAGTGGTGCTGAAGTCTGAACACTGATTTCACTTCTGATTTTTAAGTGATGGCGCTGAAATCTGAATAAAAAAGACTGTTTGTTTTTGTAAGCTGTAATCTGAAAACATCTGAATACGTACTATTGTCCATTTTATCTCTAAAAATGTGATACTGTTGAATTAAATTAAAATATACTACTAAAATCAGTCTTCGTAACAATTGAAATACGTTGTATTGTGTTTTTTTCCTCGTTTTTTATATATTGCCTGAGTTTTTCCGCTAAAAAAAACAATTGAAATACGTTAATTGATTCAAATACTCAAGTATAATCTTTTGTTAAACATCAAACTAGTGTTACTTTGAAAAGAAATAACCCAAATATAGAAAACAATTATTTACATTACCATTGTTCTATTGCAAGCATAACCAAAGATCCAACAACAATCACCATTTATACCAACAAAATTAATGTGACAGTTGAGCAAATGAAAGGACAAATACAATTTGGATCAAAACTGTTTTTTGTTGGTACATTTGGATACAAATTTACCAACTATATATATATATATAGTTTCACATGTAACATATAATATATATACACACATACGAGAAGATTTTCATCACCGAGACTCGACGCCCTAACAACGCCTTTTCTTCTCCGTTATTCTATCCCCAACGATGACCCTGCATCACCGGGACTTCGACGCCCCTCACCAAATCTTCAACACCTCTGCATCACCGAGAACGAAACCCATCTCTGTCGACTTTCTCAGCTCATTTTCTCCCCTCATATCTCTCGACTTCAAGGCACTGCATAACGAAGAACACATACAAAATGCTTAAAACACACACAATGCTTCAAGGAGCTGCACAATTTCAACACATATTACATATACACATGGTTCAAGTATCAAAGATAATAAATTGGGCTAACATTTCAATACAAGATTACAAGAACGTTATTTAATATCCACATCGTCTAAGCAATCTTTCTTTTTTTTGAACGGCAATATGGATTTTATTAAATTAAACCAAACCAATTACATCCCAATTACACCAATACCACCAGCAGTAGGATGCCCCACGAAACCCAGCAGAAAACAAAAACAAGTGCAGTACCTATCAGAAACCAAACAAAGGTAGACAAGAAAACAGTTTGCGAGCAGCAAACTTTAATAAGCCATCTGAATGGGGTCAGCCCCCTTTGACAATCCTACACTGATCCATCCAACTGTAGAGCGGATCTGCACGAAATTAACCAGCGCTGCACCAGTCCGATCGAAGGTTCCAAATTCTACTCACATCCCGTATGGTCTCGACAGCCATTCGATCAACCGATCTTCCAGATCTTCTCCAAATCCTAAATTGAACCTTATCGCAAAGATGACCATAACCATCTTGCAACATGGCTGCAAACACAGAACCCCAAGCGCCAGCACCAACGCTCAAAATTCTCGAAGGATCATCGTTTGTTTTACCCAATAATTTCCGAAACCCGTCTACTTTTTCTTCAAGGAACCATTACTTGTTCGTCGATTCTTCGATTTCTGTTCCAATCATCTTTTCCTTACAATCGAAAACCACAAGTTCTGAACATATAGAAACAGACCCATAGTAACAAGATCAACATGAACAAAAAACAATAGCATAGAAACCATTTCAAGGCAGCCCTTTTTGCAGCAACATTATATGATTAAGTTCCCATAAAAACATAAAATTGATACCTTGAAAGTGGTGGTTATTTCGATTTCAAACAGCAGCAACAACAAGGGAAACGAGGGAGATACATGGGTCTGATCGATTGAGGACGAAAACGAGGGAGATACAGGGGTCTAATAGATTGAGGATGAATACGAGGGAAAACAATGGAATAAAGGGATGATACCTGATCGATTGAAGAATGAACGAGATACTGTAGATATCACACAACAAGAACAGCAGCAACAACAAGCTACAACAGCAACGATGGAAGGGAGAGATGATACTTGATGGATCGATTCGAAAAACCTTGATGGAGGAGATGGAGCCGATAATGGAGGAGGCGAGATATGAAGATGGAGCGTACCTCTAAGCGAATTAGAGGTTAGGTTTCCTCTTTTTGTTTCAGATGAAATTTAGAGATTTAACCCTCTAAAAATAAAAAGTAAACAAACACCCAGAAGTTGAGAATGTCTAACCGATTAAGAGAAAAGGGGTAAATAAGTGCTGAAACCATGAAAACAAACAGGGCCTAAGTATGCGAATGGGACTTCTGGTATGCATTTTTGCTATTTTTTAGTTCCTCCCTCTAACAAACTCAGTTAACCTAGTTAACTCAAAAGGGTATTTTGGTCATTTCTCACTATTTTGTCTTTTTCTCACTTCATCTTCCCAAACACACACACACACACACACACACACATTCTCTCCCTCTCTCTCTCTCTCTTTGACCCACACCTACAACTTATATATGTATATATATACACATACATACATGATACATATACAAAACACATACACAGATATACATATAATCCGGATCTTGTTGATATCAGTTTGACGAATCCCTCTCTGCTTCCCTCACACTGTCTCCTCCTCCTCCTTTCTCCCTCCCTCCATTGCCTCCGTCTCTCCCCATCCGTTCTTCTTCTAAACACAAACCCACTATCTGCATAAAAACAAACACACAACCCCACTACCTCCTCGTGTCTAGAATTTAATCTACAGAAAAGGAACAATGGTTAAAACTTAATTTTTATTCAGAAAGCATAAAATTCAATTTCCTTTGAATAAAGGTGAAGAAGCTTTCAGAGGAACTTGGCCATATGCTACTGACATCAATGGCTTCTTCCAACTCTCTCTCCCTCTCTCTCTCTCTCTACTTCTCCATATTCATCATTGTTGGAACTTAGTTGAGATGTGAGAAAACTAGTCCCACATAGGAGCCAAGGCAAAATCTACACCACTTAATAAACTCAAACTTGAGAGCATTAATTGCTTGGCTTGGAGTGTGGTGTTCTTGGTGGGCTCTCTTTGACTTGAATATACATATTTAATGTCAAAGATTGGGCCTTGGGCCTTGGGCCTCTTGGGGTCTCGATGGGGTCGAGAATCTACGATTGAAGAACGAGTGTGGTATGCTTGCAGGATCTGGCGCGGATTACGGCGCGACCCGAGCCGCGGGAAGAGTCGCGCGGGACTCTGAAAAACGTGGAACCAGTGATTGGCGCGCAGTACGGCGCGACCGAAACTGTGCCACAAGGCGCGCGGGCTTCCGATGGGTTCGATGGGCAGTGCACCGCGCACATCTCCGCGCGAGGTTACTAGCGCCACAAGTCGCGCGGCTGCCCTGGCAGTTTATGTCGGTTGGTTGCAACAACGTATAAATACCTGCATATTCCCTTCGTTTTTCACAAGTTTTTTAGACGATTTTCTCTCATATTTCTGGGTTTCTCTCCTTCTCGTTCTTCGCCAAACATGATGATGGTTCGATAGATTCAAGTTACAAACTTGAATTTGATTGTTGTATCCTCTAGACAACGCCCGTACCACCGGCGAAATTTTGTCTTAGGACACTGCGTAATTGCATGCCTCAATCGATTCCGATATCTTCAAAGAATCTTCGTATCAAGTAAGATTTAATTGTTGTTCATAGTTTGTTGTTTGTCTATGATGTAAAAACAAAGTTTTATACAAGAAATTCTTTTCTTCCTTTCAATTTTCTGTCCAATTGTATACATAATACATATATATGATTGATTACTCCTAACAATCTAAGACAAATTTTTTGTTAAGGAGCGATGGATCAATCATTGATGAAAAGTCATGTGGAGAAACCCGAGAAATTCAAGGGTTCAGACTTCCGACGATGGCAACAAAAGATGTTGTTCTATTTGACAACTCTTCGCGTTGCCAACGTACTCACTGAGGAAGAGCCACCGGCAAATCTTCCGGTAGGGGCGGACGGGGCGGCACCGTCACAAATACAAGTGTCCGCTCATGAACGATCGGTCGAGACATGGAGAACAAACGAGTATAATTGCAGAAATTATATATTTAATGCTCTCGACTATTCCCTCTACGACATCTATTCCACTTGCACAACGGCAAGGGAAATTTGGGAATCTTTGGATGCCAAGTACAAAACTGAAGTGGCATGTTCCAAGAGATTCGCAGTGGGAAAGTTCTTGCACTACCGGATGATTGACTCGAAGCCCGTGGTAAAACAAGTAGAAGAATTGCAAATTCTTGTCCACGAACTCGATGTTGAAGGTATGGGGCTGAATATAAATTTTGTGATCGGTGCTATCATTGATAAACTTCCTCCGTCGTGGAAGAACTTCAAGTTATACTTGAAGCATCTTACGGAGGAAATTACGTTTGAACAACTGCTCCTCAAAATTCGTGTTGAGGAGGACAACCGACTCAATGACAAAGCCGATGCCATTCAAATCGAACCACATGCCAACATGATTGAAGGTAGTTCATCCAAGTCGAATTTCCCGAAATTCAAGGGAAAGGGAATTGCACCCAAGAGGCCTTTCAACACCGGAAAAGGCCCCTTGGCCCCACAAAAGAAACAATTCAAGAGGATGACATGTTGTTGGGTATGTGGCAAGCCGGGACACCGAGCCAAAGATTGTCGATTCAAGCGTAATCATGGTGGTGCCGGAGGAAGTGGTGGTGGAGGAAATGGGGCATCTTCAAGTCATGCCAATCTCACCCACTCCCCGAACGAATTCGTTGGTGTAATCGAAGCCCACATGGTTACAAACATGATGGATTGGTGGATCGACACCGGGGCTACTCGGCACATTTGCAATTCGGAAAGCTTGTTTGCGTCCTACCAAAAAGTGAGTGATGGGGAGCCGATGTTCATGGGGAACGCATCGACTGCAAGGATAGAAGGAAGGGGGAAGGTCAACTTGAAATTGACTTCTGGTAAAGATCTTGTGTTAAATGATGTTGTACATGTACCTAGCATTACCAAAAACTTGATTTCTGCCCGTGTTCTAAGTAAGAAAGGGTTCAAAATTGTAATAGAATCTGATAAGGTTGTCATCACCAAGGGTGGTGTGTACGTTGGGAAGGGCTACCTCCACGAGGGGCTCTTCAAGTTAAGCGTTGTAAATAGCTTTGATGCCGCCAATGTGAATAATAATAAGGCAGGCCCTAGCGGTGCTAGTTCTATGTACATGATTGTTCCTTCTAATCTTTGGCATTCGAGATTAGGACATGTCAACTTTAGATCAATTCAAAGAATGATCAAACTTGACATGATTCCTAAATGTTCCTTTGATAAATTGACTAAGTGTGAAGTTTGTGTAGAAGCTAAATTCACAAACCATCCACACAAGTCTGTTGAAAAATCAAATGAAGTACTTGGGTTGATTCACACTGACTTATGTGATTTCAAGGCAACACCTTCACGAGGAGGTAAAAACTATTACATTACATTCATTGATGATTGCAGTAAGTATTGCTATGTGTATCTAATCCATACAAAGGATGAGGCCTTAAACATGTTTAAGACTTATAAGGCCGAAGTCGAGAATCAACTCGACAAGAAAATCAAAATTCTAAGGTCGGATCGGGGAGGAGAATACGAATCCCATGACTTTGCAGAATTTTGTGCTACACATGGCATTGTTCATCAAACTACCGCTCCATACACTCCTCAACAAAACGGAGTGGCCGAGAGGAAGAACCGAACATTGAAGAATATGATAAATTGAATGTTGATCACGTCCGGAGCTCCATACCATTTATGGGGTGAGGTGTGTCTTACTGCAAATATGATCCTAAATCGGATCCCCCATAAGAAGAGTGATAAACCCCCTTATCAATTGTGGAAAAGGAGATTACCATCCTATAAAAGGATGAAAGTGTGGGGTTGCCTTGCCAAGGTTCAAGTCCCTTTACCGAAAAGGACAAAACTTGGACCTAAAACCGTTGATTGTGTATATATTGGACCAACTCTTAATAGTGCTGCTTATCGATTCTTAGTATATAAATCTTGTGTGAATGACATAAGCAATAACACTATCATAGAATCTGCGGAAGCAGAATTCTTTGAGACTATCTTTCCTTACAAAGAAAAAGAGGATCAAACCTCTAATTCAAGGAAAAGGCTGCATGATGACACACACACTTCAATTGAAACAAATGAAAGTAATCAACTACGTGAAGGTGAAACCTCTAAGGTTCAAGAAGAATTGGAACCAAGGAGAAGCAAACGTGGTAGAGTAGCCAAAGACTTTGGACCTGATTTTATGACCTTTAATGTTGAAGGAGAACCTCTATCTTATAAGGCCACCATGGAATCATCCGAGGCACCTTATTGGGAAGAGGCAATCCAAAGTGAGATAGACTCCATAGTACAAAACAATACATGGAGATTGGTTGACCTACCTCCGGGTCATAAAGTAATAGGTCACAAATGGATATTCAAGAGGAAGTTGAGACCCGATGGCACTATAGAGAAATACAAAGCTCGACTAGTTGCCAAAGGATATCGACAAAAGGAAGGTCAAGACTTCTTTGATACCTACTCTCCGGTCACAAGAATAACATCTATACGAACGTTGATGGCCATAGCAGCGATTCACAATTTGGAAATACACCAAATGGATGTGAAAACTGCTTTCTTGAATGGAGAGTTAGACGAAGAAATATATATGCAACAACCGGAAGGGTTTGTTGTCAAAGGTCAAGAAAACAAAGTCTGTAAGTTGATCAAGTCCCTTTATGGACTTAAGCAAGCGCCAAAGCAATGGCATGAAAAGTTTGATAACACGTTGATATCAAATGGGTTTCAAATAAATGAGTGTGATAAGTGTGTCTATGTGAAGCAATACAAAAATGCATATGTCATTATATGCTTATATGTAGATGATATGCTCATCTTTGGATCGAACTTGGATGTAATCAATCAAACCAAGAAGATGTTGCACTCCTCGTTTGATATGAAGGATTTGGGAGTAGCAGATGTGATCCTTGGTATAAAGATTCAAGGGAATCCAAATGGTTACATTCTCACCCAATCTCACTATGTTGAGAACGTACTTCGAAAGTTCAATCACTATGATGATAAACCGGTGGTGACTCCATTTGATCCTTCTAGTCAATTGAAGAAGAATCAAGGAGATAGTGTGGCTCAATTGGAATATACACAAGTTCTTGGAAGCTTGATGTATATCATGAATTGCACACGACCGGATATAGCATATAGTGTGAGTAGACTAAGTCGGTATTTACATAATCCCGGAAAGGATCATTGGTATGCACTAGTGAGAGTGCTTAGATATTTGAAGTATACAATGAATTACGGGTTACACTATATGTAATAACCAGGTATTTTATTTTGTTAATTGACCAGTAGTATTTTAGTATTTTAGAATTTAGAAGTTTATTTATATAAGTTTTATTTTAGTTAGTTATGGAAAAATAAGTTAAGGGTTTGTTTGGTATTTTTACCAAACTCCACACCACCGCCTTATTGCCTCACTAGGAGGAGGTGTCCTCCTAATTGAGTATCTAAACAAATATCCCAAGGTGTGTGTGTTTACCTTCGGCTAGGTGAAAAGAGAGAAAAAGAGAGTGAAATCGAAGAAGAAGAAGAAGAAGAAAGAATCTGATCTCCATAGCTGGGATTTTAGTGTTTATGCAGTAAACTGTTCAGGTGATCATCTGATTCCTTTCCCTTTTATATATTTAAGTTTTTAGAAGTTTATATTTGGGTTTTAAGTAATTTTAGAAAGGTATTTGGGTCTTTGGTTATGTTTAGAATGTCAATAAGAGTCTAAAAATCATTTCTGGGTAAATATTGGACTGAAAGTCGTTTTTGGCTGAGCTTAATTAAAAAGATGATGAACAGTAATTTTGCAGGTTTTCGCAACAGTAGGTTGCGAGAAGTAGGGTTTTCGCAACAGTAGGTTGCGAGAAGTAAGGTTTTCGCAACAGTGGGTTGCGAAAAGTGAGGAATTCGCAAGTTGTGGGTTGCGAAAAGTGTTAAAATTCAGATTTATTAATGAGGTGTATTCTTGTTAATTAACTATTTCAGATAGTAAAATTCAAAGATAAAAGTGGGACTTGTTGAAGAGATTTTTGGAGAACTTGGAAAAGCATTCAGGTGAGTTTTATTTTAAAAACATTTTTTTCAACTGGAATACATATATATGTGATTTATATATATATACATGAAATGGATATGTATGGGTTGAGAATGTGATACATAATGTGATTATGTGTTTTTATTGAAATGTTTATATACATGATGGTATACTGTAATTATATGAGTATTCTGCGAGAATACGGGGCCGGGATCCGAGGTGCGGACCGGTGTGTTGCCGGGTTCCGGTAAGCGGACAGGCGTGTTTACTGTAGATGTTGTACAGCAGAGTGAATTGACTAGTTGGCTTGCAACCACTAGTTTGGCCAATTGTGGAGGAATAAGGGGGAATGAGTGGATACGAATCGCAAGTCTTGGTTGGTATTTAATTACGTGTGATATATGTGTGTTTGTATAAAAAGGTTTTATTTAATTGGATTCATGGCAAGTTTCAACTGACAGGGATTTTCTCACTGGACCATTAGGTCTAACCCTCATTTTTCTGTTTTAAAAATATGTATTCCATGTGGTGGATCGGGTAAGGGCAAGTGAAAAGTTTATGCCGTGGATATCTCTTGTGAAGACTTTTGTGTTGATGACATAACTATGTTTTGAACCCATGACTTTGTTATTAATCAACATGTATTGTATTCCGCGAAAAATTTGTACTCGTTTATTTTTATGTTACCTAGACTTTGGGACCGAGCGTGTTATATATAATGTATATTTTGATAATATTATGGCATGAAAATATGTTATTTGTATATTTGGAAATCGGGGACGTTACACTATACGAAATACCCTCCCGTTCTAGAAGGGTATTGTGATGCCAATTGGATCTCTAACCATTCGGAGAGTAAGTCCACAAGTGGATATGTGTTTACACTTGGTGGAGCATCGGTCTCATGGAAGTCATCCAAACAAACGGTGAATACAAGATCAACTCTAGAAGCAGAATTTGTAGCTTTAGATAAAGCCGCTGAAGAAGCCGAATGGCTAAAGAGCTTCCTAGAAGGTATTCCGTTGTGGCCAAAACCCGTGACTGCCATTTGTATCCATTGTGACAGTATGGCTGCTCTCACAAGAGCAAAGAATCAAATATATAATGGCAAGTCTCGACATATAAGACGACGCCACAATACAATAAAGGACTTGCTGAAAAATGGAATTATTTCCATAGACTACGTAAAGTCAAAGGAAAATATCGTTGATCCTTTGACAAAAGGCCTAAGTAGAGAGCAAGTGTCCTTTTCATCGAGGGGAATGGGCTTAAAGCCAATACAATGACTTTCCTTGGCGGAAACCTAACCTAGCAAAATTGGAGATCCCATGGTCTAGGTTCAATAGGAAAACTAGTTGAAGAACACTCAAGAGACGCTTATACACAGGTATGCCTACTCCTATGATGACTTTTATGTGTATATTTCCGTTGACGATTAAGGGTTGAATTTTATATTCTTAATAATGCTGATAGCTTTTTAGTGGAATACAACAGAATATTCTTGATCGGCATTACCTATGTGAGACTGATGTGTGGTCGCATCTTTGAAGACGGAGACGGCTACGTCTTCTAAAACTCTCATGAAGAAAGGATATATTCACGACCGAAATGAACACAACGGTAAGAATCAAATTATGTATAGATATAATATGTGTGATGCCTATTGTCTCGGTTTACTACAAAAAGTGGCTAGTTCAAGACTTTAGTTCACTATCCACGAAGTAGATCCGATAGGCATTCACTAGGAAAGGTTCAAGTCCAAAAGACACCGTTTTCCGATGCATATTATAACTAGCTTGGTGATAGAAACATAAGTTCCATAATGTTGCTTATTTTCTATTCAAATGTGGGATATTATTTGGGTTTGAATAGAAAATGTGGGGTATTGTTGGAACTTAGTTGAGATGTGAGAAAACTAGTCCCACATAGGAGCCAAGGCAAAATCTACACCACTTAATAAACTCAAACTTGAGAGCATTAAATGAATCATTTAATTGCTTGGCTTGGATTGTGGTGTTCTTGGTGGGCTCTCTTTGACTTGAATATACATATTTAATGTCAAAGATTGGGCCTTGGGCCTTGGGGTCGAGAATCTACGATTGAAGAACGAGTGTGGTATGCTTGCAGGATCTGACGCGGATTACGGCGCGACCCGAGCCGTGGGAAGAGTCGCGCGGGACTCTGAAAAACGTTGAACCAATGATTGGCGCGCACTACGGCGCGACCGAAACTGCGCCACAAGGCGCGCGGGCTTCCTATGGGTTCGATGGGCAGTGCACCACACACATCTCCGCGCGAGGTTACTAGCGCCACAAGTCGCACGGCTGCCTTGGCAGTTTATGTCGGTTGGTTGCAGCAACGTATAAATACCTGCATATTCCCTTCGTTTTTCACAAGTTTTTTAGACGATTTTCTCTCATATTTCTGGGTTTCTCTCCTTCTCGTTCTTCGCCAAACATGATGATGGTTCGATAGATTCAAGTTACAAACTTGAATTTGATTGTTGTATCCTCTAGACAACGCCCGTACCACCGGCGAAATTTTGTCTTAGGACACTGCGTAATTGCAGACCTCAATCGATTCCGATATCTTCAAAGAATCTTCGTATCAAGTAAGATTTAATTGTTGTTCATAGTTTGTTGTTTGTCTATGATGTAAAAACAAAGTTTTATACAAGAAATTCTTTTCTTCCTTTCAATTTTCTGTCCAATTGTATACATAATACATATATATGATTGATTACTCCTAACAATCATATTCTCTCTTCTTATTCACTCCATTGAATCCTGTAAAAGGGTTGTGGGTCAAAACAATTACATGAACCCATAGACCCATTAGAGAAACCCATTGACCCACCAACTGCACCATCTTTCGCCCCATCGTCCTGATTTCACTCTCCCCTTCGATTTCCCCCTCCCCACCGTTTTTTAAACCCACAACCCTTCCTTCCTCATCGATTGCTCTTCTCCACAGCAACTCCTCCCCTCGCCATCGAAACCCTATTGATTTCGCTATCAGCAACCCTATTGTCGAAGATGGTGCTGGGCGCCGACGGTAGATGTGGAAGGCCGACGGGGAGAAGGACCGTCCCTATGTTTACACACATATATATAGAGTTGGGTTCAAACGAAAATGATACCTATTTAAAAGAATAAGAGAATAATTATAGGCCAATGATTTCATAAAATAATACCGTAAATAAAACTTTCTAAAAAATCGACTAAAAGGGCATATGTGTCATTTGGTGTATATATATTATATATGGAAACTCATTTATTTCTATATAGATTATGTAATAAATTTAATTAAGGTATTTATTCATGATTTTTTTATAATTTTGTAATTTAAGCATGATTAATTATTTAATTATTACTGCTTATAACATTAAAATAAGAATGAATTAGTTTTCATTTTAAATATTTATTTTTATTTAAGAATTTTTTACGAATCGTCAAAAATCACAAGTGATACTCACAATTAATTTATTGTGAATCACATGTGATATCCACAATAAATTTTAAATCACATGTGATTAGGAAAACTTTTTGGAAAAAGGTTAATTTCATTGTGAATCACTTGTGATTTTGATGTAAAATTATGAATTACGTTTTGAAGCACTGGTGATCTTATACATTTTAAATGTGTTTTGTTGCACATCGTATATATTATGTTTTCATTAATTTTCTTTTTCAATGATTAATTTGAATTATTGTTTTACAAATTTTAAATCCGGAAAATATTTTGAAAAAAATAAATAATTCATTGTGGATCACATATGATTTTTTAAAATATTGCTTTAAATAAAAAAATGAAATCTTTAAATGAAATTTAAATACGCTTATTTTAAAACAAATAAATATAAGATATTTTATTAAATAAAATTTTAAATCATATTAAACTCATAAATATGGTAACAATGGAATCTTAATCAAATACCTAAAATAGCTTTTAGAGTAAATTACACGATTGGTCCTTGTGGTTTACATAAATTTGCACTGTACATCCCTAAATCAAAATAATTATGGAAAATGTCCCTGTGGTTTACATTTTCACACACCTTTAGTCCCTTAACCCTAACACCGTTAAAAAAATCTGTTAAAAACATTAATTGAGACGGTATTTTAGTCATTTTACGTTTTTCATAGTTTAATTAGAAAATCAAAGGGACCAATCGTGTTAGGGTTAGGGTTAAAATTATTTAATTTTAATCCTGCCTCCATCTGTAGCCTCCTTCCCCCACACCATCAGTTTCCAAAGAGATAAAGCTGATTTTCGAGAGAAATCGGAGAAGCTAGCGGGGATGAAAGTGGAGGCGGCAATGGCGCAAGCGAAAGCGGTGATGGCTAGTGAGAAAGAGGCTGGAAAGATGAAGAAAGAGATTGACGAAATGAAAAGCCGCAACGGAGGCGGCGTTGAAGCGGAGGGAGATGGCGGATGCCGCCAGGAAAGCGGTGGAGGGAGAGCTTCGAAGGTGGCGGGAGAGGAAGCAGAAGGAGGCAGAAGCGGCGTCGTTGATTCTTCAAGAAGCGCAGATGCAGACGCCGTTATCGTTACCGTCAACTCCGGTGCACAAGCAGCAGATTCTGGCATAGATACCGAAACAGAAGACGAAAAAAATGTTGGTTAGCAATCCGAGCGGCATCTTTCAGAGGAAGAAATCGCAGGTGGATGGTGGTGGGTCGTCTCCGTCGTTTTTGTCGAATCACAGCCGCCTACTTCATATCACTGTATTTACCTGTTAGAATTGGAGATTCGATTGATAGAGAGACACACGAGATGGTTGAATCGGCCGTTTTCATATAATGAGAGAGTGTTTACAAGTGAAGTGTCTAACCTAATAATGAAACCCTAAGAGACTATTTATACAAAGTAAGTTACACATAATTACAGAAAAGACCCTGAACTATACATATTGACATTAATACTCTAACATCCCCCCTCAAACTCAAGTAGGGGAAGAATGAGCCAAATTGAGTTTAGAAACAAGAGCCCGAAAACGTCCTGGAAGATGAGCTTTGGTGAAGATATCGGCAGTCTGATCAATAGTTGAGATTGGAAAAAGTTTAACCGTTTTGCGAAGAACATGTTGACGAGTGAAATGACAGTCAATCTCGATGTGCTTTGTACGCTCATGAAAGACATCATTGTGAGCAATCTGAATAGCACTAGTGTTGTCACACCACAATGGTGTTGGGGAAAATTGATGAGCACCCATATCAGATAGTAGCCAGCGTAGCCATACGAGTTCTTGAGTGGTGTCAGCTAAGGCTCGATATTCCGCTTCAGTGCTGGAGCGAGCTGTCAGTGATTGTTTCTTGCCGCGCCAGGAGATAAGAGAGTCCCCAAGAAAGAAACAATAGCCGGTAGTTGAACGACGATCGGTTATGTCACCATCCCAGTCAGCATCTGTGAAGGCACGAAGCTGTAAGGATGAAGTGGAAGAGAAGTGAAGTCCATGGAACATTGTCCCTTTGAGGTACCGAAGTATACGAAGAACAACGGCATAGTGGTCTGAGCACGGGGCAACCATGAATTGGCTAACTATATGAACTGCATAGGCAAGATCTGGTCTAGTAACAGTCAGGTAGACCAGAGATCCAACTAGTTGACGGTACCGTGTGGGGTCTTTCAGCGGGGTTCCGGCATTCGGAGCAAGGTGCAGATTTTGCTCAATGGGTGTAGATGCAACTTTGTTGTCCGTGATCCCAGTTTTGGACAACAGATCTGAAATATACTTGGCTTGACAGAGATAGATGCCGGAGGAGTCTGATAGAACTTCAAGTCCAAGAAAGTAGTGTAGTTTGCCAAGGTCTTTCATCTCAAAACATGAGCTGAGAGATTGTTTGAGATGATTGATACTTGTAGTGTCACTGCCGGTGATGATCATGTCATCAACATACAACAGAAGGAAGATAGTACCTGCAGCAGTAGTCCGAGTAAACAGGCCAAAATCATAGTTACTTGGAGAAAAACCCAATGAGATGACAGTGTTGCTAAACTTTTCGAACCAAGCACGAGGAGCTTGTTTGAGGCCATAGAGGGCTTTTCGAAGTCGACATACATGTCCCTGACGGGAGGTGTAACACCTGGAAAATCCTTGTAAGTAATAATAGTCGTAATATTTCTTTATATTTTGACTTCTTAGATTATAATTGATTTCCTAAGTAATTTCCGTGATTGTTACTTGTTAATTGAGAACTTCCGATAGAAATCTGTAAGTCTATTCCTTAAGGAAATTAACGAAAAATAGATTATAAGTTAAATATTAGATTTTATGGTTTAGTTGGTTGGGTAATTTGAATACGAGTCCAACGGTACTTTCCGGGGTAAAAACGGAGTTCTAACGAAGAAGTTACGGCTAAATCAGTGGAAATTGAGAAGACTAGCAAACAGAGGCTGGCGCCGATGGTGGCGCCGATGCATAGGCGCGGGGATCGGCGCCGAGCACCTGACGTGCTAAAAGGGGATTAAACCCACCTCTTGGTCCTTAGTCATTATCTTTTCATTTTAGAACTCTCAAAATCAGAACTCCTGCTCTTTACTTCTCAGACGATTTTCATCTAAGCTTAAGGGCTTTTACATCTTAATCCTTCTTATTGGAGTGATAAAGTTCAAATCTTCAAGTTACGGTTGTTTCAATTGAAGATTAGAGGTGAGTAACTTGTATCTAATTAATTGTATTATACCTTATTATCATTCTTTATCTTGATTTTGTTAATGTTAATGAGAAATCTTGGTTAATAAGCTCTTAATGGTTAAGAGGGAAACAAGAAGAGTTCAAGTAAGTTATGGTGGATTAATTGTGTTCTATTATTTAGAATGCCATGATAAATGTTAGTGTTAAAGGTTTGGGTTTGATTATACATCATTGGTATGTTATTATGTTGATGGCTTAATTTATGTCTTAATGAAGTAATGATGGCTTCATGGTCAATATGGACCTATTACTGAATTGTAAATGTGGATGTTTATTATTGATATTATATGGAATATGATTTATTACATATGGATGTATATGAACTACATGGAAGTAGTATTGATCATGTTAAATGGTTGGACCATTGTTATGTGTTAAGTATGCTTTGAATATTATTTGGATTAATATATTTGGTATTCACATAATTGGAGGAGCACCTAGTAGGCATTGGAGGATATATTCTTACACACCGTGGGGTAAGTGTAATTGATTCATACTTTCGGATATCGTGGGGTTTTTCGTTATGTTATGCCTTGTGACAATACTGTGGGGTACCGATCAAGGTATATCTTCCATTATGATGTAACTGGGTAGCAATATGGGCCTTCTCCATGGAATCCAATTTGTGAATGTATCGAATTGTTATTCCTACATGCTATGATTATGCTCTATGTGCTATGTGTAAACCTCACTTAGGCTTTAAAAGCCTAACACTTGTTATGTGTTTTATGTGTTACAGATATTAGTGGTTCCGGACACAAGAAGGTTTAGACCGGGGTGTGAGCATGGGATCATTGTTGGAGAGCTAAAGATTAGAAGATTTATGATAGCACTTTCCGACACCTTTTGAAATCTGATTCCTATAGTAGAGATTAGATAAGCTAGTGGTCCATTAGTAATTATAATTATCTAAGTCTTTGTATTAATGGTTATGTAATGATAATTATGTATACCTTTACTTTAGAAATGCGTACCACTCTTCCGTTTTATGGAAGTTTTTGTTGACCCCTGTTTTGGGGTGTTACAAGTTGGTATCAGAGCTCTAGTTTAAGTGAACTAGGTATGACTATAGTATGTCTAGACTTAAGCTGAAAATAATAAGATTGAATACTGTTGAATGGGTAGATAACATAGGATGGGAGAGTGTTAGGAATTGTGGAAATACATTTGTTGAAAATTATAATGATGGTAAAAAGAATACTTGTATATTACATGTTCATAATTTCATCTAGCTAATGTTATTATGAATATGTTGTTATGTAAGTATACTTGATCTCTATTATTATGGTAATTGATAAGTGTATTAGTACACAAAATTAGTCTAATTCTTACCTTATTCTCGCATGCTTGACAGACTGAATGGTAAATACTCGAAGTCAAGTGCAGCGACCACCTGATGGTCAGTCAGCATCTGAATCTACTGCTGACCAACCTGAAAATCAACCAACAACTATACATTCTCCGAGACCGCGTAATTTAGGCGGAGGAACATAAATTATACCAAGACTCAAAATTGGTACCTCGAACCCAGTAATGGAAGAAGACGCTCTTGAAACTCGGTTAAGGAATAGTATGCTCCGAGCCATGGAATCTGCTATGACTCAACAACAGGAACGATTTATGAAGATGTTAGATGATAGAGATAACAACATTCGACAACGCGAGACGATTGCAGAAAATGCTTTGAATGGGCAAGGTAATTTGGAAAATATTTTAAATGCGGAAACAGATACGAGTATTCGGGAAGGAAGAAAGGAAAGGAGATGCACATACAAGACGTTTTTGGGATGTAAACCTCCAGAGTTTGTAGGAACTACTGATGCCACCAAATGTATGAACTGGATTCGAGAAGTTGAGATGTCTTTTGAAGCAAGCGAATGTGAAGACTCTCAAAAGGTTAAATTTGCATCTCATCTCCTTAAGGGTGAAGCTCTTACGTGGTGGAATCTTACACGTTCATCAATCGCACCTGCACTTTTGGCCAAATTCACGTGGGCAGCTTTCAAAAAGAAAATTCTTGAAAAGTATTGCAGTGAGCGGGCACTAGACAAGATTGAGGATGAGTTCCGTGGGATGAAGAAAGGAGATATGTCAGTTATGGAATACTCAAGATTGTTTCTGGAGAAGTTAAATCTGGTGGAACACTTAGCTCCTGACGAGAAAACAAAGATAAAGACGTATCAAAGGGGATTACCGGCTAGTATGAAAACTGCTTTGAGAAATGCTAAGGTTTCAACCATACAAGAAGCAATTGAAGAATCTTTGCGGATAGAAGATGATTTGGTTCAAGGAAAGTTGGAGAGTGGACCCATAAGTGAGAAAAGGAAATGGGAACCGCCCAAGAGTCCGAGTGAAATACGAAGCTTCTTGGGATTGGCGGGATACTACCGAAGGTTTATTCAAGACTTCTCAAAGATCGCATCTCCTTTGACAGCTTTGACTCGGAAGAATGTGAATTTTATTTGGACCGAAACTCAAGAAGAGGCTTTCCGTACCCTTCAAAAGAAACTGTGTGAAGCACCTGGTTTAGCTTTGCCTGAAGGATCAGAAGATTTTGTGGTTTACAGTGATGCATCTAAAATGGGTTTGGGTTGTGTTTTAATGCAACGAGGAAAAGTAATAGCCTATGCTTCGAGACAACTCAAGGTGCACGAAAAGAATTACCCCACTCATGACTTAGAATTGGCCGCAGTAGTTTTTGCATTAAAGTTGTGGCGACACTATCTTTATGGTACCAAATGCACATTGTATACTGATCATAAAAGTTTGAAGTACGTCTTCGACCAAAAGGAGTTGAACATGAGACAACGAAGGTGGTTGGAATTACTCAAGGTTTATGATTGTGAACTGCTTTATCATCCAGGTAAAGCTAATATCTTTGCTGATGCTTTGAGCCGAAAAGAGCGTGGTAGGGGTCTACGAGCAGATTTTGCTAAAATAGACATTGTATCAAGTTTGATTGACCGCATAAGACTCGCGCAAGTGGAAGCATTGAAAGAAGAAAATCTTAAAGATGAAGTGATGGTGAAGCAGAAACAGTTGCTAACTGAAGATAGCCGTGGGGTTAAACTGTTCAATGGGCGAGTATGGATACCAAAGATCGGCGAGAATAGAAAGTTACTTATGGATGAAGTTCATAAATCCAAGTACTCTATTCATCCCGGGAGCACCAAAATGTATAGAGATCTAAAGTTGCAATATTGGTGGCCGGTTATGAAGTTGGATGTGGCGCAGTATGTAAGTGAATGCACAACTTGTTCTCAAGTAAAAGCTCAACATCAATTACCTTATGGTAAATTGCAGCCTTTGGAAATACCCGAGTGGAAATGGGAAAAGATCACAATGGACTTCGTAACAAAATTACCTAGAACTTTGAAAGGTAATAATACAATATGGGTAATTGTGGATCGATTGACGAAAAGTGCGCATTTCTTGGCAATGCGAGAAACCTCATCAATGGACTCGTTGGTAAAACTTTACATTGATGAAGTGGTTTCACGACATGGTGTGCCTGTATCCATAGTTTCTTATAGGGACAGTCGGTTCACGTCACGATTTTGGCAAGCACTACAAGAAGAACTTGGTACTAGATTGAATTTGAGCACGGCTTATCACCCGCAGAGGGATGGTCAAAGTGAAAGGACCATTCAAACACTAGAAGATATGTTGAGGGCTTGTGTAATCGAATTTGGTGGAAATTGGGACGTGCATCTACCGTTAATAGAGTTTGCTTACAACAATAGTTACCATTCTAGCTTGAAGGCAGCACCTTTTGAAGCACTCTATGGGAGAAAGTGTAGGACTCCGGCTTGTTGGTTGGAAGCGGGAGAGAAACAGTTTGCTGGACCGGAAATTGTTCAAGAAACGGCGGACAAGGTCAAGATTATTAGAGAACGATTGAAAGCGGCCCAAGATCGACAAGTGAGTTATGCAAACAAGAAAAGGAAACCAATTGAATTCCAAGTGGGAGAGCGAGTAATGTTAAAGGTATCTCCGTGGAAAGGGTTAATCCGATTTGGGAAAAGGGGAAAGTTGAGTCCTCGTTTCCTAGGCCCGTTTACTATTTTGGAACGTGTGGGTTTGCAAGCTTACAAGTTAGACTTACCTCCAGAGATGAACGAAATCCATCCGACTTTTCACGTTTGTTATTTGCGTAAGTGTTTTGGTCATGAAGAAAATGTGATACCTTTATCAGAAATTAGAGTGGAGAACAAGCATTGTATAGAAGAACCCGAAGCTATTTTGGAACGTTCGACTAAAGGAACTCGACGCAAAGAAATCAATATGGTCAAAGTGCAATGGAAACATCACCGTGGAGCTAATATCACATGGGAGCCGGAAGAGAATATGAAGCGACGATATCCACATTTGTTTTTTTAATCTAAGATTTCGAGGACGAAATCTATTTCAAGTGGGGGAGAATTGTAACACCCGGAAAATCCTTGTAAGTAATAATAGTCCTAATATTTCTTTATATTTTGACTTCTTAGATTATAATTGATTTCCTAAGTAATTTCCGTGATTGTTACTTGTTAATTGAGAACTTCCGATAGAAATCTGTAAGTTTATTCCTTAAGGAAATTAACGAAAAATAGATTATAAGTTAAATATTAGATTTTATGGATTAGTTGGTTGGGTAATTTGAATACGAGTCCAACGGTACTTTCCGGGGTAAAAACGGAGTTCTAACGAAGAAGTTACGGCTAAATCAGTGGAAATTGAGAAGACTAGCAAACAGAGGCTGGCGCCGATGGTGGCGCCGATGCATAGGCGCGGGGATCGGCGCCGAGCACCTGACGTGCTAAAAGGGGATTAAACCCACCTCTTGGTCCTTAGTCATTATCTTTTCATTTTAGAACTCTCAAAATCAGAACTCCTGCTCTTTACTTCTCAGACGATTTTCATCTAAGCTTTAGGGCTTTTACATCTTCATCCTTCTTATTGGAGTGATAAAGTTCAAATCTTCAAGTTATGGTTGTTTCAATTGAAGATTAGAGGTGAGTAACTTGTATCTAATTAATTGTATTATACCTTATTATCATTCTTTATCTTGATTTTGTTACTGTTAATGAGAAATCTTGGTTAATAAGCTCTTAATGGTTAAGAGGGAAACAAGAAGAGTTCAAGTAAGTTATGGTGGATTAATTGTGTTCTATTATTTAGAATGCCATGATAAATGTTAGTGTTAAAGGTTTGGTTTTGATTATACATCATTGGTATGTTATTATGTTGATGGCTTAATTTATGTCTTAATGAAGTAATGATGGCTTAATGGTTAATATGGACCTATTATTGAATTGTAAATGTGGATGTTTATTATTGATATTATATGGAATATGATTTATTACATATGGATGTATATGAACTACATGGAAGTAGTATTGATCATGTTAAATGGTTGGACCATTGTTATGTGTTAAGTATGCTTTGAATATTATTTGGATTAATATATTTGGTATTCACATAATTGGAGGAGCACCTAGTAGGCATTGGAGGATATATTCTTACACACCGTGGGGTAAGTGTAATTGATTCATACCTTCGGATACCGTGGGGTTTTCCGTTGTGTTATGCCTTGTGACAATACCGTGGGGTACCGATCAAGGTATATCTTCCATTATGATGTAACTGGGTAGCAATATGGGCCTTCTCCATGGAATCCAATTTGTGAATGTATCGAATTGTTATTCCTACATGCTATGATTATGCTCTATGTGCTATGTGTAAACCTCACTTAGGCTTTAAAAGCCTAACACTTGTTATGTGTTTTATGTGTTACAGATATTAGTGGTTCCGGACACAAGAAGGTTTAGACCGGGGTGTGAGCATGGGATCATTGTTGGAGAGCTAAAGATTAGAAGATTTATGATAGCACTTTCCGACACCTTTTGAAATCTGATTCCTATAGTAGAGATTAGATAAGCTAGTGGTCCATTAGTAATTATAATTATCTAAGTCTTTGTATTAATGGTTATGTAATGATAATTATGTATACCTTTACTTTAGAAATGCGTACCACTCTTCCGTTTTATGGAAGTTTTTGTTGACCCCTGTTTTGGGGTGTTACAAGTTGGTATCAGAGCTCTAGTTTAAGTGAACTAGGTATGACTATAGTATGTCTAGACTTAAGCTGAAAATAATAAGATTGAATACTGTTGAATGGGTAGATAACATAGGATGGGAGAGTGTTAGGAATTGTGGAAATACATTTGTTGAAAATTATAATGATGGTAAAAAGAATACTTGTATATTACATGTTCATAATTTCATCTAGCTAATGTTATTATGAATATGTTGTTATGTAAGTATACTTGATCTCTATTATTATGGTAATTGATAAGTGTATTAGTACACAAAATTAGTCTAATTCTTACCTTATTCTCGCATGCTTGACAGACTGAATGGTAAATACTCGAAGTCAAGTGCAGCGACCACCTGATGGTCAGTCATCATCTGAATCTACTGCTGACCAACCTGAAAATCAACCAACAGCTAGACATTCTCCGAGACCGCGTAATTTAGGCGGAGGAACAGAAATTATACCAAGACTCAACATTGGTACCTCGAACCCAGTAATGGAAGAAGACGCTCTTGAAACTCGGTTGAGGAATAGTATGCTCCGAGCCATGGAATCTGCTATGACTCAACAACAGGAACGATTTATGAAGATGTTAGATGATAGAGATAACAACATTCGACAACGCGAGACGATTGCAGAAAATGCTTTGAATGGGCAAGGTAATTTGGAAAATATTTTAAATGCGGAAACAGATACGAGTATTCGGGAAGGAAGAAAGGAAAGGAGATGCACATACAAGACGTTTTTGGGATGTAAACCTCCAGAGTTTGCAGGAACTACTGATGCCACCAAATGTATGAACTGGATTCGAGAAGTTGAGATGTCTTTTGAAGCAAGCGAATGTGAAGACTCTCAAAAGGTTAAATTTGCATCTCATCTCCTTAAGGGTGAAGCTCTTACGTGGTGGAATCTTACACGTTCATCAATCGCACCTGCACTTTTGGCCAAATTCACGTGGGCAGCTTTCAAAAAGAAAATTCTTGAAAAGTATTGCAGTGAGCGGGCACTAGACAAGATTGAGGATGAGTTCCGTGGGATGAAGAAAGGAGATATGTCAGTTATGGAATACTCAAGATTGTTTCTGGAGAAGTTAAATCTGGTGGAACACTTAGCTCCTAACGAGAAAACAAAGATAAAGACGTATAAAAGGGGATTACCGGCTAGTATGAAAACTGCTTTGAGAAATGCTAAGGTTTCAACCATACAAGAAGCAATTGAAGAATCTTTGCGGATAGAAGATGATTTGGTTCAAGGAAAGTTGGAGAGTGGACCCATAAGTGAGAAAAGGAAATGGGAACCGCCCAAGAGTCCGAGTGAAATACGAAGCTTCTTGGGATTGGCGGGATACTACCGAAGGTTTATTCAAGACTTCTCAAAGATCGCATCTCCTTTGACAGCTTTGACTCGGAAGAATGTGAATTTTATTTGGACCGAAACTCAAGAAGAGGCTTTCCGTACCCTTCAAAAGAAACTGTGTGAAGCACCTGTTTTAGCTTTGCCTGAAGGATCAGAAGATTTTGTGGTTTACAGTGATGCATCTAAAATGGGTTTGGGTTGTGTTTTAATGCAACGAGGAAAAGTAATAGCCTGTGCTTCGAGACAACTCAAGGTGCACGAAAAGAATTACCCCACTCATGACTTAGAATTGGCCGCAATAGTTTTTGCATTAAAGTTGTGGCGACACTATCTTTATGGTACCAAATGCACATTGTATACTGATCATAAAAGTTTGAAGTACGTCTTCGACCAAAAGGAGTTGAACATGAGACAACGAAGGTGGTTGGAATTACTCAAGGTTTATGATTGTGAACTGCTTTATCATCCAGGTAAAGCTAATGTCGTTGCTGATGCTTTGAGCCGAAAAGAGCGTGGTAGGGGTCTACGAGCAGATTTTGCTAAAATAGACATTGTATCAAGTTTGATTGACCGCATAAGACTCGCGCAAGTGGAAGCATTGAAAGAAGAAAATCTTAAAGATGAAGTGATGGTGAAGTAGAAACAGTTGCTAACTGAAGATAGCCGTGGGGTTAAACTGTTCAATGGGCGAGTATGGATACCAAAGATCGGCGAGAATAGAAAGTTACTTATGGATGAAGTTCATAAATCCAAGTACTCTATTCATCCTGGGAGCACCAAAATGTATAGAGATCTAAAGTTGCAATATTGGTGGCCGGTTATGAAGTTGGATGTGGCGCAGTATGTAAGTGAATGCACAACTTGTTCTCAAGTAAAAGCTCAACATCAATTACCTTATGGTAAATTGCAGCCTTTGGAAATACCCGAGTGGAAATGGGAAAAGATCACAATGGACTTCGTAACAAAATTACCTAGAACTTTGAAATGTAATAATACAATATGGGTAATTGTGGATCGATTGACGAAAAGTGCGCATTTCTTGGCAATGCGAGAAACCTCATCAATGGACTCGTTGGTAAAACTTTACATTGATGAAGTGGTTTCACGACATGGTGTGCCTGTATCCATAGTCTTATAGGGACAGTCGGTTCACGTCACGATTTTGGCAAGCACTACAAGAAGAACTTGGTACTAGATTGAATTTGAGCACGGCTTATCACCCGCAGAGGGATGGTCAAAGTGAAAGGACCATTCAAACACTAGAAGATATGTTGAGGGCTTGTGTAATCGAATTTGGTGGAAATTGGGACGTGCATCTACCGTTAATAGAGTTTGCTTACAACAATAGTTACCATTCTAGCTTGAAGGCAGCACCTTTTGAAGCACTCTATGGGAGAAAGTGTAGGACTCCGGCTTGTTGGTTGGAAGCGGGAGAGAAACAGTTTGCTGGACCGGAAATTGTTCAAGAAACGGCGGACAAGGTCAAGATTATTAGAGAACGATTGAAAGCGGCCCAAGATCGACAAGTGAGTTATGCAAACAAGAAAAGGAAACCAATTGAATTCCAAGTGGGAGAGCGAGTAATGTTAAAGGTATCTCCGTGGAAAGGGTTAATCCGATTTGGGAAAAGGGGAAAGTTGAGTCCTCGTTTCCTAGGCCCGTTTACTATTTTGGAACGTGTGGGTTTGCAAGCTTACAAGTTAGACTTACCTCCAGAGATGAACGGAATCCATCCGACTTTTCACGTTTGTTATTTGCGTAAGTGTTTTGGTCATGAAGAAAATGTGATACCTTTATCAGAAATTAGAGTGGAGAACAAGCATTGTATAGAAGAACCCGAAGCTATTTTGGAATGTTCGACTAAAGGAACTCGACGCAAAGAAATCAATATGGTCAAAGTGCAATGGAAACATCACCGTGGAGCTAATATCACATGGGAGCCGAAAGAGAATATGAAGCGACGATATCCACATTTGTTTTTTTAATCTAAGATTTCGAGGACGAAATCTATTTCAAGTGGGGGAGAATTGTAACACCCGGAAAATCCTTGTAAGTAATAATAGTCCTAATATTTCTTTATATTTTGACTTCTTAGATTATAATTGATTTCCTAAGTAATTTCCGTGATTGTTACTTGTTAATTGAGAACTTCCGATAGAAATTTGTAAGTTTATTCCTTAAGGAAATTAACGAAAAATAGATTATAAGTTAAATATTAGATTTTATGGATTAGTTGGTTGGGTAATTTGAATACGAGTCCAACGGTACTTTCCGGGGTAAAAACGGAGTTCTAACGAAGAAGTTACGGCTAAATCAGTGGAAATTGAGAAGACTAGCAAACAGAGGCTGGCGCCGATGGTGGCGCCGATGCATAGGCGCGGGGATCGGCGCCGAGCACCTGACGTGCTAAAAGGGGATTAAACCCACCTCTTGGTCCTTAGTCATTATCTTTTCATTTTGGAACTCTCAAAATCAGAACTCCTGCTCTTTACTTCTCAGACGATTTTCATCTAAGCTTTAGGGCTTTTACATCTTCATCCTTCTTATTGGAGTGATAAAGTTCAAATCTTCAAGTTATGGTTGTTTCAATTGAAGATTAGAGGTGAGTAACTTGTATCTAATTAATTGTATTATACCTTATTATCATTCTTTATCTTGATTTTGTTACTGTTAATGAGAAATCTTGGTTAATAAGCTCTTAATGGTTAAGAGGGAAACAAGAAGAGTTCAAGTAAGTTATGGTGGATTAATTGTGTTCTATTATTTAGAATGCCATGATAAATGTTAGTGTTAAAGGTTTGGGTTTGATTATACATCATTGGTATGTTATTATGTTGATGGCTTAATTTATGTCTTAATGAAGTAATGATGGCTTAATGGTCAATATGGACCTATTATTGAATTGTAAATGTGGATGTTTATTATTGATATTATATGGAATATGATTTATTACATATGGATGTATATGAACTACATGGAAGTAGTATTGATCATGTTAAATGGTTGGACCATTGTTATGTGTTAAGTATGCTTTGAATATTATTTGGATTAATATATTTGGTATTCACATAATTGGAGAAGCACGTAGTAGGCATTGGAGGATATATTCTTACACACCGTGGGGTAAGTGTAATTGATTCATACCTTCGGATACCGTGGGGTTTTCCGTTGTGTTATGCCTTGTGACAATACCGTGGGGTACCGATCAAGGTATATCTTCCATTATGATGTAACTGGGTAGCAATATGGGCCTTCTCCATGGAATCCAATTTGTGAATGTATCGAATTGTTATTCCTACATGCTATGATTATGCTCTATGTGCTATGTGTAAACCTCACTTAGGCTTTAAAAGCCTAACACTTGTTATGTGTTTTATGTGTTACAGATATTAGTGGTTCCGGACACAAGAAGGTTTAGACCGGGGTGTGAGCATGGGATCATTGTTGGAGAGCTAAAGATTAGAAGATTTATGATAGCACTTTCCAACACCTTTTGAAATCTGATTCCTATAGTAGAGATTAGATAAGCTAGTGGTCCATTAGTAATTATAATTATCTAAATCTTTGTATTAATGGTTATGTAATGATAATTATGTATACCTTTACTTTAGAAATGCATACCACTCTTCCGTTTTATGGAAGTTTTTGTTGATCCCTGTTTTGGGGTGTTACAGGAGGTCACACCTGGAGGGAGTCTCATGTAGACTTCCTTTTCGAGATCGCCATTCAGAAAGGCATTCTTGACATCCATATGATAGAGTGTCCACTTCTTGGTGGCAGCTATGGCGAGAAGGCTACGAACTGATGTGACCCGAGCCACATGAGCAAACGTTTCCTCGTAGTCAATGCCATATTCTTGATTGAAGCCTTTTGCCACAAGTCGTGCTTTGTATCGATCAATGGATCCAGGTTTTGATTTTGAAGACCCATTTGCAACCAATGGGTGACTTTCTCGGTGGGAGAGGAACAAACTCCCATGTATTGGCTTTGTCAAGTGCCTGAAGTTCCTCTGTCATAGCTTGCTTCCAAACAGGGTTAGACTCGGCTTCCTTGAAGGAAGTTGGTTCATGGGTGGACAGTAAAGTGGCATAACAATGATAATCACGAAGGTGAGAAAGAACTTGTCTTACCCGAGCGGAGCGTCGTGCTTCATCTTGTGGTTGAGAGGAGCGAGGATCCATAGATTCAGCATATGGCTCAGAAGTAGTACTTGGAGTTGGTGCAGATGATTGATCGTGATCAGATGGCACATGTGGGTCAGGTGAAGGTTCAGATGGAACAAATAAAGGTTCCGGTTGAGAAGAAGCGGAAGGAGGTGGAACAGATGGTACAGAATAAGACTCAGATGGAGGTGAGTTGGAAGGAGGTGGGACAGATGGTGAGGTCAGCATGGAATCTAATTGGAGGGAGTCCAAAGAGATAGAGTTATCAGTGAAGAAGGAAGTGGAAGGATTGGGTATGTCTTGAAATTTGGACATTGTTGAGAAGGGAAGATGTTCCCAGAATGTGACATGACGGGATATACGTAGTCTCTTAGAGACTGGATCCCAACAACGATAACCTTTGTGTTCAATACCATAGCCAATAGAGCAGCATAATCAAGAACGAGGTTCAAGTTTGGTGTGTTCATGAGGTTGCAACTGAACAAAGCAGGCACAACCCCATACTTTTAGGAGGTCATATGCAGGGGAGACCCCATGAAGCACTTCATAGGGAGACTTTTGATTGAGGATAGGAGTCGGGTGATGGTTGATGGTGTAGACAGCCGTGAAGGCAGCTTCGCCCCAAAAACGTTCTGGACACTTGGCTGAGATTAATAGAGTACGAACAGTATCGAGGATGTGGCGATGTTTACGTTCAGCACGTCCATTTTGTGGAGAGGTGCCTGGACAGGAGTACTGAGAAAGAGTACCCTGAGATCGAAGGAAAGAGAGGAGAGAAGATTCTTTGTATTCCATAGCATTATCTGCTCGAAGAATCTTTATAGGCTTGGAAAACTGGGTCAGGATCATACGGGCGAAGGTGATGTAGATTTGAGGTAGTTCGGAGCGATGTTTCATGAGATATATCCATGTAAAACGTGTGTGATCATCGATAAAGATAACGAAGTATCGATAACCACCCATGGATGGATGTGGTGTTGGTCCCCAAACATCAGAGTGAATGAGGTCAAAAGGGGAAGCAGAATTAAATTCATTTAGTTGAAAAGGTAAGGCATGATGTTTGCCAAGTTGACAGGATAAGCAAGAAACGTTTTCAGAAGAGGTGTTGCCTAACAGTCCTGAACTAGCTAACAGTTTTACCTAGCTAGAGATAGATGTCCTAGGCGTTTATGCCATAATTCAAAGGAAGGGGTACTGGAAACAGAGGCAACATGATTTGAGGATTGTAAGGGGAGACGGAGGTAGGCCACTTCAACCATCCGACCAACTTTACGGCCTACTCCAAGGATCTGCTTGGTCTTTGGATCCTGCACAACACAACCAGTAGGATGAAACAAAACAATTAGGCCGGATTCCATAAGTTGAGTGATAGAAATCAGACTCAGAGATAAGTTTGGAATATGTAGCACATCAGGTAATTGAAGGTTGGTGGTAGATACAGTTCCACTGAAAGATACGGGTAAACGAGTGGCATCCGCAGTGCGGACTGATGAGTACATGCTGGAGGTTTGCTTTGAGATAAACCCGTCAGCCTTAGGTGTCATGTGGTTACAACAACCAGAGTCAAATAGCCAAGGATTGCCTGGTGTTGAGATATTGCACTGAGAATTCATACCCATAGAACCTGTCATGAGTTGCTCTATTTGGTCTTGGTTTTGTCGCAGGAGTGCCACAGAGTCAGGTGAAGAGTTGGTGTTATGCATAGGTGATGAGTTGGTGTTATGCATAGGTGATGAGTTGGTGTTATGCATGCCCATAGAACCTGTCATGAGTAGGGGTGAGCAATACCGGGTACCCGCCCTTTTTTCACGGAACCGGAACCGGAACCGGCGGTTCCTAGAAAAAAAGAACAGGAACCGGAACCGGAACCGTTCCCATCGGTTCTCTGTTTTTTGGAACCGGTTCCGGAACCGCTGGGAACCGGTTCCGGTTCCGGGTACCCGCTGACAATTTTTTTTTTATTTTTTTTAACATTTTTACAATAAAACCTAATTTTAAAACACTTGCAAAATAGAAAAAAAACAACCTAAACTTAAACTTAAAGTACCAACAACATAGTTTTCATACAACAAACGATTAAAACTAAAAACTAATCCGATAAAAATAATTATTACATAACCAAATTAGAAATTCTTAAGTCTCGATACGACATCAACAAAAGTACAAAACGAATAAAAACGCTTCATGTCTTCACGGCACTTCACGACTTCATGGCATTTCACGTCAACACCTAACAAATAAAACACTTGGATCAAAGTCAAAACAAATAAAATACCTAACTAAACCAATAGTCCAATACCATGCCATTTTATAAATTGTCACTACTATAAATAAAAGTTAGAAAATTACCTCAAAAAGAAATTAGTTGATGCTAAGTGCTAACAAATGTCTCATCAAGATCAATACGACCAATTTCTGAAATTAACAAATAAAAAACACAAATTAGAATGTTAAATATGAAATTAACAAATAAAAATATATATGAAAAAAGACAATAAATAAGTAATTTACCTTCCTCGTATTTTTGCACATCCTCCAAATATTGTTCCATGTCCAAACATATTGATGATCCTCTCAACCAATCTTGAGCACATATCAAAGCTTCCACCGTCTTCGGACCCAAACTACTCCGAAACTCATCTACCACCCGACCGGATGTACTAAAAGCAGACTCACTAGCAACTGTAGAAACCGGAATTGCTAGAATGTCTTTTTCCATTGATCCCAATACCTTATATGTAGTACACTTTTCACTCCACCACCTCAAAATTTCAAACTTCTCAACATCCATTTTTTCAGGTGGAGCCTCAAGATATTCTTCCAACTCAGATTTCTCAATAACATCCTCAACATCATTTTCATAAAACTCATCATAGATTTTTCTCATCTGTTTATTCTTCACCGTCCCAACAAAATTTTGGTCACCATCATCATTCACAAAGAAAATAGAAGAATCATCCTTTGATGATGAAGAAACATTAGCATAATGGTCATATAATTTTTTCAAAACATCATATACTTGACCATATATATCACTCACTTTATCGGAGTCCGAAGGAAAGATCTTTCTTAATGAAAACTTCACAAACCTCATCTTATAACGTGGATCAAGAGCCACTGCAACTAAAACCATCACATTTGTTCTACCAAAACCTCCATAATATTTGTCAAACTTTTTTCTCATTTCATCACCCATACGCATAATACTAGGTTCATCATGCTCTCTCCACTCTAACAAAGAAGCAAGGACACCCAAGATCTCATGAAAATGCATATTAGCTGTAACATATAAAGTGCCGGAAATCCTTTTTGTGGCCTCATAAAATTGTTTTAAACAAAGTGATAACGCTTTGGCATTTTCCCAATCTTGTTGGGATGGAAATCCATCTTTGAGTTCTTTTACAAAATCAGGATCTTCTTGTTTCATTCTTTTAAAAGCTTTCTCAAATTTAAGAGCCAAATCTAACATAATGTAAGTGGAGTTCCACCGTGTTGGCACATCTAAACAAACAGAACCCTTACACGGAATTTTAGACTTTAAAGCACACTCATCAAACAACTTAGCTCTTGCCGGAGAGCTTCTCACATATCTAACCGCACCCCGAATACTATTGATGGAATCCTTAACCATATTCAAGCCATCTTTAACAATCAAGTTTAAAATATGAGCAGCACATCTCATATGAAAAAACTCACCTCCTAAAACAAGTTTTTCACTAAGATTATCTTTCAAATGCACAACGGCCACATCATTAGAACTTGCATTATCTACAGTAAGACAAGACAACTTATCTTCTATACCCCATTGAAGAACACATGATTCCACAACTTTTCCAATTTCCTTTCCTTTATGACTATCCATTAACCGGAAACTCAAAATCCTTTTATGCAATCTCCAATTATCATCAATAAAGTGTGCAGTCAAACAAAGATAATTATAATTTTGCACAGAAGTCCAACAATCAGTTGTGAGAGCAATTCTAGAGTTCAAACTTTTGAAAGTATTTCTTAGTATCTCCCTTTCACTAAGGATTCAATTGTGATGAAGAAGCATTAACTCATTATATGTCTATATATACACATTACACACACACACCATAATATCACATCATTGATATATTTTTATTTAAAAATATTACTGTAAATAGTTATGATTAAAAGATACTATAGTTTATCTTTTTCTAAATTAATATACTTGCTTCACTTGTAAGTTAAGACATAATTGAGTGTTGCTTCTACATATGTACATCATATATACACATACAGTGAAGACTGAAGAGTTCAAATGTAAACACTTATCAGTTATCACAAATTCACAATAACTACATTAATTCACATAATAAACATATGTTGAAGCTAGTAGAGTTAGCCCTTGAATGTACCGATATAGCCCCTGATAAAAGACCTAAAATTACTCAAATCTTGATCAGATTAGAAGAAATCCACCACCCCCAACCAAACATAGAGGTTAACTAATTAATAATTATACTCCAGAACCAAGTTCTTTTGATCGACGTCTTTTGATCGACGTCTTTTGATGGTACTAGCAAGTCGCAACATTTAAGAGACAAAGAAATATAACATAAAAAACGTAGTTGCGTACTGCGAGAATCTACGGCGGACGGCGGACGGTGGCCGGCGACTGAGCAGATAGAGGTGACTACTGCGAGAGTCTGCGGCAGACGGCTGACGGTGGCCGGTGGCCGGCGGCTGAGCAGATAGAGGTGACTAGGTCTAGGTGTGTGCGGCTATGGAGTCGTGATTCGTGAACTCGTGAATACTGAATAGAAAGGGTGAGTAGGTGTGTGCGGCTGTGTATGACTGAAATGGTGAAAGTGAAACCCTAAAAGGTAATGTTGTTACTTTATTTATTTTATTTTATAGATTCAATATTTATATATAAATATGTAATACTAATATGTAATAGATATTTTCTATTAAAATACACCGGGTACCCAGCGGGACCGGGTACCCGGTCCCGGAACCGGTCCCGGAACCGGTCCCGGCGGGTACCCAGCGGGTAGCGGTTCTAAAAAAATGAGAACCAGAACCGGAACCAGTCACATCGGTTCCGTTATTTTAGGAACCAGAACCAGTCACATCGGTTCCGGTTCCGGAACCGGCAGTTCCGGAGCGGTTCCGGTTCCAAAGGCGGGTACCCAGTTCCGCTGCTCACCCCTAGTCATGAGTCGCTTTATTTGATCTTGGTTTTGGCGCAGGAGTGCCATGAGGTCAGGTGCTGAGTTGTTGTTATGCAGTGCCTGAATTGGCGGTGTAGAGGAGTCTGGAGTGATTGATGCAGCAAAGGACTGAGTACGCAGTTGCCTTAGATTACCGGAGTGTCGTTGATTACCTGAGTTCCTTGGATGTTTTAGACAGTCAGACCCATAGTGTCGTGGCTGTGTGATCCCACACCATTGACATTTTCTAATTGGGCAGTTGAGAAGAAGATGAGAAGTAGAGTGACAAAACGTGCAGTCCCTGTATTGAGATTGGCTATTGAGAGCCATCTGACGTAATAGAAAACTGATTTAGAACAGGAACTGAAGACTGGAAGGAAAACCCGGAGTGTAAGAAACTGATCGTGAGGTACCGAAACTGTGTGTTCCGGAATTGAAAATCGAAAAGAGGAGTTTCTGAGTTGTGATAACTGAAAGTGTCGCAAGTGAGGGTTGCGATTAGAGACTGATATCGCAAGTGAAGGTTGCGATTTGGGGTGAAGTCGCAAGTGAAGGTTGCGACTTGAGGTGAAGTCCCAAGTAAGGGTTACGACTTGAGGTGAAGTCGCAAGTGAAGGTTGCGACTTGAGGTGAAGTCGCAAGTAAGGGTTGCGACTTAAGGTGAAGTCGCAAGTAAGGGTTGCGATTTGAGGTGAAGTCGCAAGTGAAGGTTGCGACTTGAGGTGAAGTCGCAACTGAGGGTTGCGATTTGGTACTGTTCACAAGAGTGAAGGTTGCGACAATGATGAGTGTGTGAAGGTTGCGACAACTATGAGTGTGTGGATTGCGACAAATATGAACGTATGATGTTCTTGAGTCGGATTTTCAAAACAGGTCGGTTTAGGCTGAAATTTGGTACGAAGGTTCGTGATGATATTCTGAACAACTTTAATACTTGGATATTCGTCAAAAAATACAGCAGAAAAAGGATTTCCGAGGCAAAAAACGACTGCAGCAAAAAGGAAAAAATAAAATCGATAATGCAGATCTGAAAAATGGTTGAGGATGCTTACCTAGAGCTCTGATACCATGTTAGAATTGGAGAGTCAATTGATAGAGAGACACACGAGATGGCTGAATCGGCCGTTTTCATATAATGAGAGAGTGTTTACAAGTGAAGTGTCTAACCTAATAATGAAACCCTAAGAGACTATTTATACAAAGTAAGTTACACATAATTACAGAAAAGACCCTGAACTATACATATTGACATTAATACTCTAACATTACCATTTGAACCATCCATACAAATCGATAGGTGAGATGGTTTATCGCTATATCCTGCTTCAATCTCACACGGGACCGCCAATTGCAAACGGATTCTAAATGAACTGAGATCTTGTTCTTGAAGTTTTCATTCACAATGAAGCAACAAATTTGGGTTTTTAGAATAGGTAGATTTTTCTAATCCAAAAAATGCTACAGTTCTCCATCTCCATTTACTTGTTTCAGATTTTTCAAGTAGGTTTTTTTTTGTTTAGATTTAGGATTTTTAATTTATAGATTCGTATTACAATGTTTCTGAATAAATTCATACAAATTTGTTATTGTGTTGAGGATTTGGAAAGATCAACAGGGACGTTGGGAATGGAGTTTTTAGGCTTAGGTTATGTGTAATGGGTTGAACGACGAGGAAGGTGATGCCTTCGTCGTGAAGTCATGGTGGGAGTGGATGAGGTATAGAAGGAGATGGTGATGTTGGATAAGTACTTGGATGAAGAACAATGGGTTTTTGTTTTAAAAGAAATTCCTAAATAAAAAGATAAGTTTTTAATAGAAAGTTAAAAGGTAATAAATTACTAAAATGCCCTCTCAAATAATCTAGTTAACAGATTTTTTTAACGGTGTTAGGGTTTAGAGACCAAAAATGTGTGAAAATGTAAACCACAAGGACTTTTTTCATAATTATTTTGATTTAAGGACGCACAGTGCAATTTTGTGTAAACCACAAGGACCAATCATGTAATTTACCCTAGCTTTTTATGTAACAAAATTACTTATATACCTTTATTTATTTATTTTTAGAATTAATTATTTAAGGTATCATTTAATAAAATGATCGACTTAGAATTATTCTCTTATTCTTTTAAATAGATATCATTCTCGTTTGATCCTCCCTCCATATATATATATATATATATATATATAATATTTGTATATATAATATATTAAAATATAATATTAATATATTTTATTTTTTTATTTTTATTACGAAAAAGACAAAATAGTAAGAAAATGACCAAAATACCCTTTTGAGTTAACGGGGTTAACTGATTTTGTTAGAGGGAGGAAACAAAAAATAGCGAAAATGCGTATCAGAGGTCCCATTCGCGTACTTATTTTGATTTTGGGACTACGATGGGTGAAAAGTGTAAACCAAATGGACCAAACAGGTAATTAACTCGAATATATATATTTTAATAAAATATATTAAAAGGTAGCTATGTGTATGCTATGTGTAAACCACATGCAGACCGACTCCCATCTGGAGGGTAGGCTACAAGTAATTCGTTGGGTGCTTTCGTTATTCTGTATTTCCAAGAAGACATTTCGATGGATTGAGGGTGATGCAGGGGTTGTTGGTTATCGTATCCCTTCTGGACGAAGACACTTGCAGGTATACCATTCATACTCTCGATGAAGATACTGGGGTTTCTTTGATTATGCTCTGTTTTCCCCTCTCACAATATATATATATATATATATATATATATATATATTATACCTCATTTCTCCTGGTGGTTATGTTTATTGCTGCTTTGTCTACAGATGTGAAATTTTTGATCAGTATTTGTGTGGAGGATTTCAAGTATCTTTGAGAGAGTTGACAGTGAGAAGAGAATCACTCTCAAAGAAGAATTATAAAAGCATCTGCGTATGAGATCAAGATCGGGCTTGGGTTTTGCTTTTATGGTGGTTTCGAAATCTGGATTCAATGTAAAAACTTCATCTTTGAACCAAAATCAATCCAACAAGAAGATTCAATGGTAAAGCCAAGTGATGGCAACTAAGCAACTTTATCATCCATCTTCTAGATTTGTGGGACTCCCAGATGAAAGAACAGTTGAGGTTTTGGGTTTGCTGGAGGCGTCCATGTGAAAGATAGCTTGAGATTGAGGGAAGAAGATGATCGTTTTCGGGTTTAAAATAATAAAATATCTAAAATGGATAAAGATATGGGAAATAAAAATTTAAATATTTGTAGGTTGTCATCAATAAAACAATTACACATTTATCCTTTTATTTTTATATAATAAATTAAATCAACGACCGGACTAGAATGGATCTCACGGATCTTATTTTAAGGAGTTCTCAAATGATTAAATCTCATAAATCTTATTTTAGAGAGTTCTCATTGGGATTTTCTATCCCTACCCCTGCCACATTCGTATACCCCATTTCCCTCGCATTGCATTTTTTTTTATTAATTTCAAATTTACATTTCATCATCTTATACTTATATAATTAATTTACTTTATACCTTTTAGTTTTTTATTTATCATTTTACATTTTTATTATATTAACACATATAATTGTATATTAACTAAAATACGTTAAAAAAATACTTTTTAATTTTAATAAGTTACACCATTATAATCGTCTTGTCATACCTTCGAAATGAGCCCAGTATTGAATATTTTTTATTTAATTATATTACCATATGTCATACGTTTACGTTATTTTTTGATTTAATTATATTATTATTCGTTGATACCTTCTTATTTTTTGATTTAATTGTATTATTTCGAAATGAGCCCAATATTAACTAAAATACGTTAAGAAAATACTTTTTAACAACTTTCAAAGTTTTAAATAGTGGACTCTTATTAGTTTATTCTTACCTCTAACCACTTTCACCACTTTCAAATCCTCAAATCATGAACTCCTCAAAAAAGGTCATTCTTTAAACATATTTATAAAAAAAAACTTTGATAGTTTTCTCAAAACCAATTAAAATAATTTAGAACATTAAAGTTGAAATATTTATAATATAATATAGACACATATATAAATCGTTCGGCGGGAAGTTCGTTTATGTTCGTTTATTTAATAAATGAACGAACATGAACACATTTTTTGTTCGTTTAGTTAAATGAACGAATATAAACAATGGTCTCGTTCGTTCATTTATGTTCGTTAATGTTCGTTCGTTTATGTTCGTTTATGTCTGCTTATAATAAACATATTAATATAATATGAAATTAATGTGTAAACTCATCAAGTAAATTGATCTTTTAGAATTTATTTTTTATACCTCCTAAGTTAACCCGGTTTTTCATTTTGTTAAGGTAATTTCGTTCGTTTATGTTCATTTAAGTTCGTTCGTTTAACTCTTAATGAACGAACATAAACGAACACGAACAAAAAAAATTCTTAACAAACGAACATGAACACAAAAAATCTCGTTCGCCGTTCGTGTTCGTTCGGTTAAGTTAAACGAACGAACAAGAACCAACCCGGCCAACCCAACCTAACTGAGGCAAAAAACTCAATCCAAGCCAACCTGATGTATAATCGATACTATTTTTCACCAACCCGCATATATTGGGTTGACAACGGGTTAACCCCAAGCCAAACCGACCCAACCCGCCAACCCGTGATGTCGCATTTATAAACAAAAAGACTTTTTAATTTAAACAAATTACGTCATTATAATCGTCTCGTCGATACCTTCGAAATGAGCCTAATAAAATAATACAACAATTTTATTTTCATGCTAAAAAATATTAAGATTTCGTTATAAATATTTATGTAATATATATGATATATAATAAAATAATTAAATCAAAAAATATTCAATCTTGGGCTCATTTCGAACGTATCGAAGAGACGATTATAATGGTGTAATTTGTTAAAATTAAAACGTATTTTTTTAACGTATTTTAGCTAATATACGATTTTATGTGTTAATATAATAAAGGTATAAAATAAAAATTATAAAAATAAAAGATATAAAGTAAATTTATTTAATTAGTATAGGGGGTAAAATGTAAATATTAAAATTATATTATGTTTGTGAGAGGGATCGATGAGGGACAAAATTGGCAAGGGGGGTCTGAATCGTGCAGGGGATAGGAATAGTATCACCCTTCTCAAATGGTTAAGTCTTGTGTGTGTGTATATATATATATATAGATATATATGATATTAGGTTTTGTAATTATACACATATATATTGATTAAAAGTTTAATATATTAACATGTTTATTATATTATAATATTAAAGATGATTTTTACTAGGCATGGGAATAAGGCGGGACCTCAAATCCCCATCCTCGTCCCTGATCTCAATCTCGATCTCATAGATTCCACTGTTTAAGAGGCTGCTAGAAACAAGGAAGTCTTCTTCGTCCATCTCATCCGCCAAATCGTTTAGCGCCCTCAACTTCCCATTCACTACCCATTCACTACCTCGTGCCCCTTTTCACCTTTCATTGACTCTATGTAATCCGAGTTTATTTTAGCTATTGATTCTCTTATTTCACCCATCAGAATTGGTAAGTCAGGTTGGCTCTTAGGAAAACGAATCCCAACGGTTGGGGTAATAAGGTTTCCAATGGACCCCTTGGGTAAAGGAGGTGAAGCCCTTTTCCTGATATTCACCGATGAGATCAAGGCATGGGGTCTCTGAGGACTGAATGGTCTAGTGGTGGATGTCGCTTTGGCAGCAGCCTCCCAAATTAGGGCTGTGGTGGCCTCCATGCGAGTTGGACCACGTGAGGGATGTAATATGGATGAGCTGGTGCATGCAACCGGTTGGGCCTTGAGGATAGCCAAAGCCGTAGAATCAAAAAAGAATCTTTTTGTAGTAAGTGATGATTTTGTGGTCATTAACTTGGAAGGCAACGAATACTTTAAGGAAGGGTTGTTAGGGAAGATCTCAGAGGCCACAAAAGTGGGTGAAATTGTCTCCGGTGAACCTCTTACAGCAGCGGCCCATGCTTTCATAAACATGAAATAGGTATAGCCGTCAAAGATCTTGTGAGCCAAGCTCGTGCAAAGGCCAATCCCACCACAATTGAAAATGTTCACCTGACATACATACATACATATAAAAAACATATGTACGTACATGGTATTAACATGCATGATGATGATACGTTAAACTTACTTGAACACCAGCAATATAATTTCCTATTGAAGATTGCAAGGTGCTAAAGTTGTCGGGAATCAACTCTCTTACTTTTTGATCATCTGGATGACGCAGAAAATCTTCAAGAGTCTGGTTGACTCGAGCCTCCACAAAATAGACTCTTTTGTCGTTACATTCGATGTGCAACTTATCTTTAACTTCTCCAGCTACAGGATAGAATCCAGTTAGGATCTCAGATAAACCTTCCTTGAGACGTTTTGATCTTTTTGCAAGATCAGCAGCTGTAGCAATCCACCATGACTTGGTCAAGCGATGATAAGTTGTAGGTTCTTAGATGACGGGGAGTCGGAAAAGCTGGTTTGATTGTTTCTCTTGAGATTATTTCAAGATCTACGATCTTGTTATTATTGTACTTTTCATGGTTGTTGCCTACGAGCTAGAGTACCGTAAGAACTGAAGGAAATGCACCCAAGGTTCCATGTTTCGAGTTTAATGAGGTGGTTGGCTGAGTCAGATATAGCTTTACTTTGGGAGGTGTCGGTTTTGATGTGGGCAAGATACCCGCATCTTTTCCAATGAGGAATTCCAGGGACGGAATTCTTTTAAGGGGGGAGTGTTGTAACAACCCATTTCTGTCAAGTGTATAGTTTAGTGGTCAAATTTTATGAAATGAAAGTTTTATTAGAGGGGCTGTTTTCGTAAATGTTGGGAACTATATATGACCAAATCCCTAGGGCTGTTAACCATTTTTGTATTGTTGGCGGCTGAGCACTGAAAGAAGAGAAATAGCGAAAGGAAGGATTGGATTGCGATTCTTGGGGAAGAGACTTTAATTGGTGAGCAATCTTTCATTCCTTGTTTATTGCTGCTTAATGAAATAGATAGATAAGTTAAATTCCAGTCTAGAATTCATGTTTGTAGTTGGGTTATTGTATAAGAGCACTGTAGGGAAATTATTTTACGAATGGGTTGATAATCCAAAGAATCAATCGATTAGGAAGTTATCTGATTAAGGAATTTATGGAATAAATTGGGTAAGAATGTCGAGATAAAACCTCATATATTGGACCGAATAGGAAGAATGGGTGTTGGAAGCCATTGGAGCTTGTCTTCTGCTCGTAGTCGCAAACTGGGAGTCGGTGGTACCGGGAGTCATGGGGTACCGGGAGTCGGTGGTACCGGGAGTCACGAGGTACCGGGAGTCATGGCTATCGAGACTAGATGCGGTCCCGGGCTTAAACTCTGTAACGTCCCAAAATTTCAAGGAAATTTAAAATTTTAATTAAACGTTTTATATATAAAAACTCATTAAATAATCCCAACATATTAATTGCAAAATCATAAATGTCGTTCAAGTAGTCAGAAACCAGCGGAAACAATGTTCAATAAATGAAACCAATATCAGCCAGCTCATCCCGCGCGCCAGTGTGTACCCGTCACGCCTTAGAGCCACTCGTACCTGAAACCACAGTTTATTGGGAAAGGGTAAGCACGAAGCTTAGTGAATTCAAACACATGCGCAGGTAGGAATTATATACACATCACCCCTACCCGCACATAAGCAACAACATCACAGATACATAAAACGAGTAAACATCTACAGGTAATTATGTATCCAACCACCTCAGTACCATCGAGGACTCGGTCCCACCGAATTGTAATGTAACCAACACCTCAGTACCATCGAGGCCTCGGTCCCACCGAATTATAATGTAACCAACACCTCAGTACCATCGAGGCCTCGGTCCCACCGAATTGTAATGTAACCAACACCTCAGTACCATCGAGGCCTCGGTCCCACCGAATTGTAAGGTAACACATTTATACCAAGCATTCAAACCAATCAAATATTACACACCACAACAACTAGTTCACACCACAAAGACAGTAGTACATGCAAACTATTATGACATGCATACAACCCCTAACTACACAGTGAGAGAACTCACCTCGAATGCGCGCCCAGCTTAATAACACATTTCAAGCTTCACAATTACGGTCACTTCCCAGCACCTAAATGCATGTTAAAACGTGTCAATACGAGACCCGGACTCTATGACACGACACACGCTTAAACCGTCACTAAAACTAAATTCCGCTCTCCCAAAACAGGTCTGTTCGGGACCTGTTTCGACCCCTTTAAACCCAGAAAATTCCCAATATTATTTCAAGACCAGAAAGTACTCTGAGTTAGGGTTCCAAGGACATATTATACGCCTCCTAACGATTTTTCTACAATTTACTACGGATTTTACAAAAACAGTTTCCAGAACAGCGAAATTCAGCACCTTTCAGTATAAAACGACAATTTGACCCATGCTACGTCCCGAACTGGGTTTTGCACAAAACACAGAAAAGTTTCTAGACTAAAAAAGGGAACTTTTGACACCGGTTTCACCCCAAACCGAGTTACGAACAGAAAGTTATGGTTTTCGCAAAATCAAGGCAGATTCCAGAAATTTTCACATGAAATGACGAAACACCGAACTTGCGACCATTTTTTCGCCCAGCTAGAGACCGAACCAGTTTTCCGCTAAAACACGGAAAACGTGCCCGACCCCGAGCTTGAACCGTGGGCGCCAGTTTCGGCTCAATCGAAGTTACGACGGAAAAGTTATGATCAAACGAAAACTAGACAGCACACTTAGAATTTACATAAAATCACGATTTATAAAAACGGTATAAACGATTCGGGTTTGCAACTCGGGTTCACCCGATCAGGGTTTTAGGTATCGAGGCTGGACAAGACCATGCACCACCCACTGCCTCCTCCGGCAGTGGTGGTCGGCGGCGGCGGCTCTCCGGCGAGGGCCACGAACGCGCACCCACACACCACCCTTTACCACTCTCGTGTACCACCAACACTCCCTCTCTCTCGGCCATCCTAACGCACACCTACGCACCCACCACTCCAGCCGTCTACGCACGGCCGCCACAGCGGCGGCGCGCGGCGGTGGTTGTTCCACCGGAAAAACGAAAAGGAAACGAAACGAACGAAAAACGACTTACCTTGCGACGTACCTGTCTTCTTCCTCTTTCCGACCAACTTGCCGGCGATCACCTTCTTCCTCCTCCCTCCTCGTCGCCGGCAGCACCCTCCGCCTCTCTCTCGGTTTCTATTTCTCTCTCTCTACCTCTCGGTTTCTATTCTTCTTTCTCTCGCTCTCGCTTCTCGTTGCTCTCATGGCCGCACGTCACACAACAAAAAGAAAACCAAAGTAAAGGGTGTCTAGGGTTGTTTGTTACACAAGAAAGAAAAACTAGAGGGAGGGTCGGTTCCTATTTGGGCCGACCCTATAAACTTTGTAATTCAAAAATACCCTTTTTAGCCCCTAGACTTTTATAGTTAAGTCAATTTTACCACTTTAATTTAGGATTTAACAATTGACCAATCATCCCCACAAAATAAACGTTTTAGGTCCTTGACACCTAACCCCGTTAAATAAATTTGCTAAATCAACTTTATAAATAATTAAATAAAATGTATAACGGGACACGGGCTTTACAACTCTCCCCCACTTGGATTAGACTTCGTCCTCGAAGTCTATGCCCGCGAATAGCTCTAGATAGTTATCCCTCATCTCAACCTCAGGTTCCCATGTCCACTCGGAACCCTTTCGGTGCTTCCACTGAACCTTCACTAACTGGAATATAATTTCTCACACCGTCTAAGAATCTCCCGAATACTTCCTTGCTAACAACACTCCTTCAAGAACACTGAAAACGCGATTGGAAAAACACTCCAACAATTGGAATCATCCCTAGTTAAACGACTTCGGTTGTCTCCCAACCTTAGATGATTCATATCTCCCGATTAAATTTTCAAGCTCTAACCATTCTAAAGATGCTCACCAATATACCCTACAGGATCCTCGAATCCGATCATCCCTACCATTAATTGTCGATTAATTTCCACGAATTCTAACAGACGTCCAAGATTTACATTAAATTACATTAATAAAACATCGAACCCCCGCCGAGCATCGGTCCAACCGATTACAATACAAACATCGGCCACCCGCCGAACATCGGTCCAACCGATAACAAACATCGGCCACCCGCCGAACATCGGTCCAACCGATAACAAACATCGGCCACCCGCCGAACATCGGTCCAACCGATAACAATGAATCACATAATCGTGGTATTATCCTAGACACTAACACAAGTAGATATCCCCTACAATCAAGTCAGTTAACACACACGTAGGTCATTCCCTTAACCGATACTACCCGGCCTACATTACCAACACGCGTGGAATATCTACCTTCCACCGTCGACGTACCATCCACACCTGCTCTACGAAGTCAAGTCACACCGTATCGAGGATACACCTTGTCGTCTACCTCCCAGGTAACGCCTCAAGACCCAGTACACCGGAACTACCTCCCAGGTAAGTGTCCACATCTATATCCTCCTAGTACCAACTGGAAAGTCTAGATTAAAACACATGAATACCGGGGTCCCACCCCGAGATGCCCAACCGACCATTTCCAACGACTGACTAACGTGTCTAAGGATCCAAAGCAAACAGCCTACCAACAACATGCCTATTCCGGATTGACTCACTCACCCAAACATGCAAACACTCAACGTGCAAAGAATGTCAAACGGTGCGACAAAAACAACTCATCAACTAGACTCCACATCGAGCCATTAACACCGGGCAATAGGCCCATGACTAACTCCAAGTCAAAACCGAGCAAAATGCTCCACGCTTGCTAGACCCATAGGTCGGAAAATGCGTTTAAACAAAGTTTAAGCAAGCAATACTCTGAAATCAACCTTAGTCCCAGTCTCAACACGGGTTAAACAAAAGAGTTTTCCAAAAGGACTCACACCCTTAAAAATTTCTCGAAATGACACATGACGCTTAAAAGCACATTTCCCTAAATGGTTTACAAAATCATTTACAAAATATTTTCAACATCAGGATTTTCATCTCAAAAAGATCGTATATAATAAAACTACTATTACCAGATCGATAGTTACGCAAAACTGGACACGCTCGTCCCATATAGGAAAATCATGTTGAAAATCGTCCCATTGCAGTTCAGTTTACTCACACAAAAGCAAAACGTAAGAAATAAAAATGAACCGCCTCGATCCCAGTATGGATTGACTCATGACATGCACTTAAGGTAACCGCTTGACCTTAAACAGGGTCCGACAAAGGTGTGCACATAATTCAAAATAAGTTTCACGACATTTGATTCAAAAATTCCTCTTTTTAATCATAAATGACGTGGCACAGGGTTCGCCACAAATTTTTCGCGCGTCAGCTAGTCACACAAAACGATGACACGGTTTACAAATATATCTTTGTTAAAACACAATTGTCTCGTGTAAGTTGCAAACTTGAAGACAGAAACCAGTCCGCTTCTAATAATTGGAAATATCGACTAAAAACCTCGTAAAAACTCAAACTGGGGGCAGGCATGCAAGCTTGTAACACTTCCTCAAGTTTCGTACTTGGGACATATAATGTCAAAACATTATAGTTTAAAAAAAAGTATTTATCGAAAATGCTCAAAATACTCGTTTCCTCCAAAGCAAAAGTTTTTAATTTCCCAAAAAAAAAATGAACGGTAATTCTAAATTAACCGAATGTCAAAAATCTACGCATTTATATTTCCAAAATATAACACATTGTAATCGTATGCATGATGTTTACAACATTAAAACACTCCTTGGATCAAATGGTCTTTCATTTTGACAAAAAGGAACTAAAGCATTTTCATGCACGACTCGTTCATCAAAATGCCGAGAACAAAGGTTACCCCAGTATGCATACCCCTAAGTCGATAAATCGCATTTTCATGGAAATGTCAATAAAACCTTTAGCTGACTAAAAAGCGCACTACACAACTCCTTATGAAATGTTACCAAAATTCCTCCATGCACCACTTATGTCACGCATGAATCAATCCACACACTGAACTATTTGCAATAAAACACTTAGTAATACAAACTCTCGAACGAAAAGTTAAGCGACACTAAAATTCCAAACTCATTTTAGACAAATCACTAAAATAGCCTTTAAACAGACATCGTGGAATGTAACTTTCCGTCTCGACTCTAACACATGTGGAGGAGTTCCAATGTTAGAGTCTCAAGCCGTAGTCACTTACCCAACATCTTAACCACCACAAAACACGGATATTATCGTACCCGAAAGAACCGTTGGAAAATAATCAAATGAAACAATCTTTTACAAAGTTTTCAAAACTATAATTCGAAATCTTGTGTGTGTGCTAAACATTTCCCAAAGTTTCAAAACACATTCCATATAAGGATTGGAAACACAAGGATTAGTTAATGCAATCCTATTTTCAAAATAAACTCTGTGCACGACTTAGTCGACGTTCAACGTCTCGACTCATGCTCCTCTCTACCTTTCCAATCCACTATCGTCCTCCGGACATTTAAGCCTCTTAGGGCAAGATGGAAAATTACGTCAAATAATCCTTACGATTTTTTCCTCAAATCAAAATCGGCTCTATAAGCCTATGACTCTAGCACAATCTTCCATCTTGGTTCGAAATGATCTGCTTACAACAAATATCATCCTTATCGTCACTCCAAGTGACTAATACTATAATCGTCTTTCTATTCCAACGACTGGCAGTTTAGAGCCTTCGACACTACCCCAACGATCATCCCATCAAAGCAAGTCAAGTACACACATGTACCAGTGGATCTACTATATTTGTCTCTCCTCGTGACGGCTATTCAGGGTAGATAATACAACGCGTTATTAGCACATAACAACGCACACTAACAACACTCGCGCCCAACTCCTTGGATTCCTCGTGACTTCCCCGACTCGAGCATTGATCCTGTGCTTCCGGTAGTAGGAGCTCTACTACTACCTTCCACACCTATCATCACTCGTTCCGAGTCCCATCCCAAGGATCCAAGTAGTTTCTCGCCGAAACTATACACATAATACAATTAATCCACACATGCCAGTTCGAGAACATATCCTAAACAGGCAAACTCATACAACTACTGTATATATAATAAACCATCGGTCACCCCGATCATGCAACAACAATTAAATATATAATTAACCATATGCCTGCACCAGCATATATATACATCCACCCTTCCCAGCTCCCTAGGAATTTCCTCTTATCCCACTACCCTTGCTACTACCGAATCCCTTACTAATTATGACGAGTGACCTTGCGAATACCCGATTATATGCAGTGCGAAATAAATAGACAGCCGAATACAAGACTCTATCCTAGAACGGTTGGACTCAAACAAGAGCTGCGCAATAGAACTAAATCGAATATTCTAAGGCTATAAATCTCTTACTGCATACAACCTAGAGGGCATCCACTTAGTAACCTATCATAATTCGCATAAATTCCTAATAGCAAGCAGTTCAACATACCGCATAGTGTCAACAACAGGCAATCTAGCATGCATACTCTATGATCTAGAAAGCAATGAAACACTAAGTACTGTACCTTTCCCCTTTGGCTCCGGCTGACTGTACACACTGCGCCTCCAATCACCGTTCTCAACGGAATTTTCCTTCCTTTTATTTTCTAAAAACGCTTTTAAAGGAATCTTATAGCCGCAAACTTGAGATCAAACACACCGAGGTGTGTGTGATTCACTCAAGCTGTGCTCTGATACCAAGTTGTAACGTCCCAAAATTTCAAGGAAATTTAAAATTTTAATTAAACGTTTTATATATAAAAACTCATTAAATAATCCCAACATATTAATTGCAAAATCATAAATGTCGTTCAAGTAGTCAGAAACCAGCGGAAACAATGTTCAATAAATGAAACCAACATCAGCCAGCTCATCCCGCGCGCCAGTGTGTACCCGTCACGCCTTAGAGCCACTCGTACCTGAAACCACAGTTTATTGGGAAAGGGTAAGCACGAAGCTTAGTGAATTCAAACACATGCGCAGGTAGGAATTATATACACATCACCCCTACCCGCACATAAGCAACAACATCACAGATACATAAAACGAGTAAACATCTACAGGTAATTATGTATCCAACCACCTCAGTACCATCGAGGACTCGGTCCCACCGAATTGTAATGTAACCAACACCTCAGTACCATCGAGGTCTCGGTCCCACCGAATTATAATGTAACCAACACCTCAGTACCATCGAGGCATCGGTCCCACCGAATTGTAATGTAACCAACACCTCAGTACCATCGAGGCCTCGGTCCCACCGAATTGTAAGGTAACACATTTATACCAAGCATTCAAACCAATCAAATATTACACACCACAACAACTAGTTCACACCACAAAGACAGTAGTACATGCAAACTATTATGACATGCATACAACCCCTAACTACACAGTGAGAGAACTCACCTCGAATGCGCGCCCAGCTTAATAACACATTTCAAGCTTCACAATTACGGTCACTTCCCAGCACCTAAATGCATGTTAAAACGTGTCAATACGAGACCCGGACTCTATGACACGACACACGCTTAAACCGTCACTAAAACTAAATTCCGCTCTCCCAAAACAGGTCTGTTCGGGACCTGTTTCGACCCCTTTAAACCCAGAAAATTCCCAATATTATTTCAAGACCAGAAAGTACTCTGAGTTAGGGTTCCAAGGACATATTATACGCCTCCTAACGATTTTTCTACAATTTACTACGGATTTTACAAAAACAGTTTCCAGAACAGCGAAATTCAGCACCTTTCAGTATAAAACGACAATTTGACCCATGCTACGTCCCGAACTGGGTTTTGCACAAAACACAGAAAAGTTTCTAGACTAAAAAAGGGAACTTTTGACACCGGTTTCACCCCAAACCGAGTTACGAACAGAAAGTTATGGTTTTCGCAAAATCAAGGCAGATTCCAGAAATTTTCACATGAAATGACGAAACACCGAACTTGCGACCATTTTTTCGCCCAGCTAGAGACCGAACCAGTTTTCCGCTAAAACACGGAAAACGTGCCCGACCCCGAGCTTGAACCGTGGGCGCCAGTTTCGGCTCAATCGAAGTTACGACGGAAAAGTTATGATCAAACGAAAACTAGACAGCACACTTAGAATTTACATAAAATCACGATTTATAAAAACGGTATAAACGATTCGGGTTTGCAACTCGGGTTCACCCGATCAGGGTTTTAGGTATCGAGGCTGGACAAGACCATGCACCACCCACTGCCTCCTCCGGCAGTGGTGGTCGGCGGCGGCGGCTCTCCGGCGAGGGCCACGAACGCGCACCCACACACCACCCTTTACCACTCTCGTGTACCACCAACACTCCCTCTCTCTCGGCCATCCTAACGCACACCTACGCACCCACCACTCCAGCCGTCTACGCACGGCCGCCACAGCGGCGGCGCGCGGCGGTGGTTGTTCCACCGGAAAAACGAAAAGGAAACGAAACGAACGAAAAACGACTTACCTTGCGACGTACCTGTCTTCTTCCTCTTTTCCGACCAACTTGCCGGCGATCACCTTCTTCCTCCTCCCTCCTCGTCGCCGGCAGCACCCTCCGCCTCTCTCTCGGTTTCTATTTCTCTCTCTCTACCTCTCGGTTTCTATTCTTCTTTCTCTCGCTCTCGCTTCTCGTTGCTCTCATGGCCGCACGTCACACAACAAAAAGAAAACCAAAGTAAAGGGTGTCTAGGGTTGTTTGTTACACAAGAAAGAAAAACTAGAGGGAGGGTCGGTTCCTATTTGGGCCGACCCTATAAACTTTGTAATTCAAAAATACCCTTTTTAGCCCCTAGACTTTTATAGTTAAGTCAATTTTACCACTTTAATTTAGGATTTAACAATTGACCAATCATCCCCACAAAATAAACGTTTTAGGTCCTTGACACCTAACCCCGTTAAATAAATTTGCTAAATCAACTTTATAAATAATTAAATAAAATGTATAACGGGACACGGGCTTTACAAACTCGGTGGTGGGCCACATAGTTTAGTGGGCCGACACCTTGAGTTGGACCCAACGACTTTGGGTCCCTGTTGGGCTAAGATATGAGTAAACGTTGAACTTAGCAAGTTTTAGAGGAGACCCGTTAAGAAGCAAAGAATAGGATCGAAATTGAGTGCATCTAATTAAATTCTAAATTTAATTACTAGGTGTGCGGTCGGATCGAGGCAAGAGGTTAGGAAGAGAATTTGCTATCAGGTGAGTTCCCTAAACCCTTTTTATAACGCAAAGTGATAAATGTTTTAACTGATTATGGTTCTTATTGAGCATGAAACGTTTACGAACCGATTTACATGTTTCCCACGAATGCACTTATTTTATTAAAAGGAATGTTTAGCATGATTTATGAAGAATACATTTTACATGTTTGCATGAACGTAAGCGTACACTATGTGGAGTCGGTCTGCACTGTGGGATCAGAGAGAGGTTCTCGGGGTCTTAGGACTCTTGGTTATGTATGATAGACCGGTGGGTTGGAATCCGTTTCCCTCCTATTCGGTAGAGGGGAGTCTGTGGGGATTCCAAAGCGGCGAGAAGGGAGTCTGTTGGGGCCCTGATCGCAATATGTTTATGTGATCCATTACACAGTGCAGTACCATGTTTGATGATATTTATGGTCATTGATAAATGTTTTCCAAATGTTTTTATATGCTATTTTCGGAGGGAATTCACTAGACCTTTTGGTCTAACCCTCGCTTTCAAAACTAGACCATTTTCAGGTAAGCGTGTAGCGAGTTCTTCTAAGTAGAACTAGAGACGGCATGGATGTGATGGAGCTCGTGAGGCTCCCAGTTTTAGTTCATGATATGTCTAGATAGTGCTCGGCTGTGGCTTAGAAAGACTTCCGTTGTTTATGATTAATGTTAACGTTAAAGTTTTTGTTATGTATGTTTTAGCATTGATGTAAGGACATGCACATTTATATCATTTATATTGTTAATCTCATGACTTTGACTTTTACGGAAAGTGGGACGTTACAAAATGGTATCAGAGCCTTAGTTTAAGGGATTTAGGTGACCATTCGGGCCTAAACTTAAACTGTAAGATGAGGAACACAGCCGAGGCATAGGATTGCCTCTAGGAACGATCACTATAAATGCGTTTAGGAATAAGGTGCCAAGGACAAACGTGTAAGGTAAGTTTGAGATTACACCTGGCCAGTGTAATTACGAACTTACAGGTACATGTGCGTGCTTACAATACCTTACTTATAGCAAATTTGTTGTGTCACGTCTAGCAAGGATTAACTATCGGTTTCTTTCAGTTTAGTGCTATGGTTGGGAGAACGTTGAGGAATAGGTCAGCAAGATCCCTGAGGGATAGACCGAGCTCCATTGCTTGGGGAAGTGTCGTGTAAGAGTCATTATGATGTGATGTATGTAGACATCGTAGAGAAGAAACGTTGTAAAGAATGTTATGAGTCGTCTAGAGGTAGCTCTTCATGGATTCGGAGAGGATGAATGTTTGAGTTTGAGTAAGACTCCAGTTTCGGGAGAGTCCTAGTTATGGAAATCATGGGATAGACCGGTTGGGATGGTAAGATAGAACAGTGTCAAAACCTTGAAAGTATCAATGGAGCCCTGACTTTTAGTCGAGCTTTTCATTGGCAGGACAAATGGAATGAGATACTTATAGTGAATTGAAAGCATGTAGAAGTAGAAAGTGAGGTAGTCGATCAAAGCGAAAATAGTGTGAAATGGCTGAGTAAGTGAGATGTGGAACGCATGTACATCAAGTTAGTGCTAGACCGAGAGGGCGACCCTTGGTCGTAAGTGGAGTATCAAGGATAAGCTGCGTGAGTAAAGCGGTTGACCTGGTTGAGTGAGTAGCCTTCTATTGCAAATAGAGTCTCATGCATGGCGTTCTTTTATGTAACATGAAATTTTCACGATTTAAAATAAAAATGTAAATGTCAACTTTGAACAAAATGAGTCAGCTTGTACGAGTGCACGTTTAAAGAAAAAGCGATTTCAGTACGTCGCACATGGAAATTTTGAGGTTAACGATTTGCAAAGTATTCCACACTTTTAATGATAAGTTAATTTATTACAAAAATGGTCATGAAAATGGTTACCTGCAATTCACTTATAACCAAAATGTTTATTGGCCTTTTGATATCATACAATTGAGTGTGAGGACCGACTGGTTTATTTTGTGTCGGTAATTCTTTCAGGATTGTCTCATACGAAAAGATTTTCATGCAATATATTACTCTCGTAATAACATTATTCGGATTGAGCAAGATTGAGGTTCACGGGAAGATGCATGCCAACGATTCTCGAATCGTTGTGCAGGGTTTTGAAGTTAGAAGAGTGATGGGGTCACGGGTACCCGAGTTGTTTCTAAATGTTGTTTATTTAAAATGATAAAATGTGTAAAAGGATTTATTTACTGTATTGTCATGCATGAAGGCTATGAACCCACTAGGTCGTAGAGTATTACGTCTTAAGCTAAGGAAGAACTCCGAGAGCGGAGAGGCGTTGGTCAAGTCAAGGGAGAACGTATGTAGTTTTGGTATATGTGTTTAAGGGGAGAGTTGGACCTTGGAAGAGTCGGGAATGGAGTTTAGTGTCAAGTGTATGAGGGTCTGTACCTTTGCTCGGTGACTGAGAACACAGTTGCCGAGGGGCGATGGTGTCCGGAGGAAGGACTAGGAGTCATCAAGGTATTGGTTTTAGCAACTCTTTATGAGTAGTGTTGTGAGGCAGGAATGAAAGGTCCACGGTGTGGGCCATGAGTTTCGAAGGGAGCTTGTAATATTGATGTTACATGAGTAAGTTTCGAAATAGGGGCGACGGATTATAAAGTTAACTATGATGTGTAGGGAGGAATAGGTCCCGTAAGGAACTCATGTTAAAGGATAGGTTAAGGAAGTAGTTAAGAGTTGTCTTTTGTTGTTGAAGTCGGCAACGGTGTATGTTGGCCGAGGCCGAAGACTCAAACCAGATGAGTGTAAGTTGATAGAATATCTTGTAGAGGTGTTAAATTAGTAAGAGAACATTGTTGTTCAATAGGCGTTCTATTTACGAGGTGAGGAGGGTCCGTAGAAGGACAAGGTGTGTAACACAAGCGGAGTGAGTGTAGACTATACCAGTCAGTAAGAAAATGTGTCGTGCCTAAGAAAGGACTCGGATCATAAAGAGCTAGCTAGGATGTTTGTATTTGAGCTAAGTGTGAACTCGTGAGTCATAGTTCAACAAGTTGGGAGAGAACTAAGTAGCGAGGCGGACTCGATTGTAGTATACGGGAGAATATGAAGGAAAGGGTGAATTGTGTACGAATGACCATGAGAGACTTGGTCGGTAGTGTGATGATGGGAGTGGTGGATGTACGAACGAATAGTAGCTTCAATTGCCATGATATCTGTGTCAGTCGGTGATGTAGTAAGGCGATGTTAGAAAGATGAAGGATTAGAAGGAAGTCCTTTTGGGATTTCGGGTAGAGTGTACGTTTTGCAATCCCAGTTATTGAAGTACGTGGTTTGTAAGTTGGTGTTTATTTTGACTGTTATCGGAATGGAATGTCGGGGCTGAATTGGGTGATTGCCCAGCTGTGAGACCAAGCTTTATGGTTATGTATGTTGTTAAGTATATTCTTGAAGGCAGAGTAAGTTTAAAGAAGATGATGAATAGATTAGTCAAGCTGTAGTATAGTAGATGAGAAATCGTTAAAGAATGGAAATTGTTCCTTATGCATGAGGGAATGACCCTAGAAAGGAAATAGTTGGAAATTTTGGTTATGTTTAAGGAATGACATGATGATGATTGTGGGTCGGAGTGGTAGTATGATCATTAGTTGATTTGAAATGTCATGATAGAGGTATAAGCCTTTGGTTGGTTGATTAAAATTTTATAGATTTGTTAAGTAATGACGTTCATTTGTTATTACAGGATGTGTTACAAATTCTTGGGGAAGTGTTATTGAGACTAACACACTGATCGTTAAAGAATTATTTAAGGTAAATCTAGGTAAGAAAGTCGGGATGACGGTATATATACATTTGTCTGATTTTATGATCATGGTGGCTAATCGAAAGAATTGTAGAACCCGAGTTTTCGGGGTGTTCCTGAGTTAATAAATTCGTTTGTACTAGGGAATCCAAGGGGGTGGATTATTAGAGTGAATAGGGGACGTTACTAAGAAACACACTTTGGGGTCATTGGAAGTTTAAAGAGGATGAGGGTTGTGTTAGTCAAAATGTGGTGGGATAGATGTGAAATCCTTAAAGAAGGTGATTTGTTGCTTATGTGTGAAAGAAATGTCTGAGAAGGTAAAAAAAATGGAGATTAAAGAATGTGTAGTGACGTCGAACACTGGTCTTGTTTCAAGACGGCTTGGTTGAATGCCTTAAGATAAGATCTTGGTGCAACTGTTTGGTTATGTAAGTAATGAGAAAGCGATATCAACAAGTGGAAAGGTCGGGAGAGAGGGGCAAGTAATGTTTGGTGAGCAGTGCTCCACGCTAACGTGGGGAAGGTGTAGATAGTATGTCGGAACAAGTGAGTAAATTGGAAGTAGTAAACTTTACAGTATTGCCGAAAGGTACAGTATTTGTGTAGATTGTCATTGATAAGTGTGCGAACCGTTGGAAAGAATATTGAGGAAGGAAATTGTGTATGTTTTGTGCAGGGAGGAAGTGGATGAGACAACTAAATGAATTAAGTTAGTGACTTTGTGAGAAATGTTTAAACGATTTGGTCGTGCAGTGTTTAAGCTAGTGAGAATAGTATGGTGTGACCATGGTTGTTCCTCCCAGTTGGGTGAGGGTAACCGGAGTTATGTTTTATGACCGAACGAACGTGGTAATCAGCGAGGATTTGATGTGTTTCAGGATAAGTTTAATTCGAGTAGGTGAACACTCCAACGTTAGGTTTAAAGGTTCCTACCCTGGGTTACGTACAAGGATGGAGTGATGAAGTGGTGAGGATGTAAGAAATGGTTGACGAACTGTGGTCGAGATGGTCCGAGAAAGGGAAATGTTATCCGCATAGTCGATTGTTGATTAGGAGAAGTAATCTAGGATTGCTTGTATTTCGATGAAGGAACTCTGGGTTGTGAGTTGTCGGGACGTTCAGGTTTGGATTTGTGTCAAGCGGTCAAGTGTATGTTTGTCTCTTAGTAAACGAATCTCGTGTTGTGGCAGAGGATTTAGCCAAGTTCCTCTTTAAAGGAAGTGTTGATGCATGAGAAGCCTTTGTAAATCTTTTGTAGTCAAGATCGACCGAGTAGGAACAGTAGCCTACGAGCTAGAGTACCGTAAGAACTGAAGGAAATGCACCCAAGGTTCCATGTTTCGAGTTTAATGAGGTGGTTGGCTGAGTCAGATATAGCTTTACTTTGGGAAGTGTCGGTTTTGATGTGGGCAAGATACCCGCATCTTTTCCAATGAGGAATTCCGGGGACGGAATTCTTTTAAGGGGGGAGTGTTGTAACAACCCGTTTCTGTCAAGTGTATAGTTTAGTGGTCAAATTTTATGAAATGAAAGTTTTATTAGAGGGGCTGTTTTCGTAAATGTTGGGAACTATATATGACCATATCCCTAGGGTTGTTAACCATTTTTGTATTGTTGGCGGCTGAGCACTGAAAGAAGAGAAATAGCGAAAGGAAGGATTGGACTGCGATTCTTGGGGAAGAGACTTTAATTGGTGAGCAATCTTTCATTCCTTGTTTATTGATGCTTAATGAAATAGATAGATAAGTTAAATTCCAGTCTAGAATTCATGTTTGTAGTTGGGTTATTGTATAAGAGCACTGTAGGGAAATTATTTTACGAATGGGTTGATAATCCAAAGAATCAATCGATTAGGAAGTTATCTGATTAAGGAATTTATGGAATAAATTGGGTAAGAATGTTGAGATAAAACCTCATATATTGGACCGAATAGGAAGAATGGGTGTTGGAAGCCATTGGAGCTTGTCATCTGCTCGTAGTCGCAAACCGGGAGTCAGTGGTACCGGGAGTCGGTGGTACCGGGAGTCATGGGGTACCGGGAGTCGGTGGTACCGGGAGTCGGTGGTACCGGGAGTCACGGGGTACCGGGAGTCATGGCTATCGGGACCAGATGCGGTCCCGGGCTTAAACTCGGTGGTGGGCCACATAGTTTAGTGGGCCGACACCTTGAGTTGGACCGAACGACTTTGGGTCCCTGTTGGGCTAAGATATGAGTAAACGTTGAACTTAGCAAGTTTTAGAGGAGACCCGTTAAGAAGCAAAGAATAGGATCGAAATTGAGTGCATCTAATTAAATTCTAAATTTAATTACTAGGTGTGCGGTCGGATCGAGGCAAGAGGTTAGGAAGAGAATTTGCTATCAGGTGAGTTCCCTAAACCCTTTTTATAACGTAAAGTGATAAATGTTTTAACTGCCTGTGGTTCTTATTGAGCATGAAACGTTTACGAACCAATTTACATGTTTCCCACGAATGCACTTATTTTATTAAAAGGAATGTTTAGCATGATTTATGAAGAATACATTTTACATGTTTGCATGAACGTAAGCGTACACTATGTGGAGTCGGTCTGCACTGTGGGATCAGAGAGAGGTTCTCGGGGTCTTAGGACTCTTGGTTATGTATGATAGACCGGTGGGTTGGAATCCGTTTCCCTCCTATTCGGTAGAGGGGAGTCCGTGGGGATTCCAAAGCGGCGAGAAGGGAGTCTGCTGGGGCCCTGATCGCAATATGTTTATGTGATCCATTACACAGTGCAGTACCATGTTTGATGATATTTATGGTCATTGATAAATGTTTTCCAAATGTTTTTATATGCTATTTTCGGAGGGAATTCACTAGACCTTTTGGTCTAACCCTCGCTTTCAAAACTAAACCATTTTCAGGTAAGCGTGTAGCGAGTTCTTCTAAGTAGAACTAGAGACGGCATGGAGGTGATGGAGCTCGTGAGGCTCCCAGTTTTAGTTCATGATATGTCTAGATAGTGCTCGGCTGTGGCTTAGAAAGACTTCCGCTGTTTATGATTAATGTTAACGTTAAAGTTTTTGTTATGTATGTTTTAGCATTGATGTAAGGACAAGCACATTTATATCATTTATATTGTTAATCTCATGACTTTGACTTTTACGGAAAGTGGGACGTTACAGATCTTCCCTAAAAATGGAAATCTCCGATCTTCCATTCGAAATGGGAATTACAAATCAAAATCTGCCTATTCCACATTTCACATCCTTCCCACCTCAGAATCAATGGTCCCAATGGGATTAATATTTCGCGATACACAACCGGGACCCCCGATGATTCAAGGTACACTCAATCACTAAAAATTACATCCCTTTGGTCAATGGCTAGTAATCGGTTCCCATTATACCGTACTAAGGTGCCCCCGATGATCGGATGCCTATTTTTAGCAATCACAACATAATACATAAGTATTATACTCTTACTATCGTATGTGCATAACATACCATATATTTATCCCAAAACATATTCTTAAGTTCATATCCAAGATCTATTACCAAAATCTGTAAGTTGACTCTTTTTATCCAACTCCCGGTATCCCCAACTCCCGGTATCCCCAACTCCCGGTACTTTCAAGGTTTTGCGTACTGTCCGTTCAACAAATCCTCAAATCGATTTAAAACATAAAATCAGTTCAATCTACTCATCAATTAAGTTCTACTAACATGTTAAGACACACATAATACACATCTATTTCAACATTAATTGTTGAATTTTAAAGAGAGTTGAATAAACTCACCTGTATGAAATCTGAACACAGTGCAGTTCTTCAAACTCCAAATTAAGCTTCCCAGAACAGTTCTAAACAAATAATTATGTTCAGATACTAATCAACAGAAGAAATCATAATACTAATTATCAAATCCTTACCACAATTTCTCAAAATCAGATTTTTCTTTCTTCTGTTCTTATTCTCGTTCTCTCTTTCTCTGTCTGATTTTCTAAAAGTGACCGACTTATTCTTGATACCTCAGTATTAAGAAACTCAACTTTCCAACAATAACCATTTAACCCCTCAAGTTAAATTTCACATTTAACTTTACACTTTAACCAAATTACAAACTTAACCCCAAAGTTCGTAATTATAATTTACAAAATAATACAACGGAAATTCGAGGTGTTACAATACTCCCCAACTTGAAAAGGATTTCGTCCCCGAAATCAAAGCTAATCAAACAAATGGGGATATCTATTCCTCATGTCTTCCTCCGTTTCTAACGTCACGTTAGCACCTCGATGGTGTTTCCATTGCACTTTTAACATAGACACTTCTTTACCACTTCGCAACTTCTTAACCGACTTTTCCAAGATTGCATCCGGTTCTTCAACACATCGGCTTCCTTCATCCACCCTAACATCAGTAAGGGGAATCACATCTTGTTCTTCGGCTAAGCATTTCCGAAGATAACACACATGAAATGTATTATGGATCCCTTCCAACTCAGGTGGAAGATCCAATTGATACGCTTGTAGACCAACTCTTTTGGTGATAGCGAAAGGTCCTAAAAAACAAGGACTCAGTTTCCCACGCTTTCCAAACCGAATCACACCTTTCCATGGGGATACTTTAAGCATTACACGATCCCCAACTTGAAATTCCTTTGGCCTTCTTTTCGGATCAGCATAGCTTTTCTGTCTATCTTGAGCCGCTTTCATATGTTGCCGAATTTCCTTCACTTTGTCCGCGGTTTGTTGCACAAGTTCCGGACCAGCAAACTGTTTCTCTCCGGTTCTAACCAGCACACCGGAGTTCTGCATTTCCTACCATATAATGCCTCGAAAGGTGCTCTTCCAATACTGGAATGGTAACTGTTGTTATAAGCAAACTATACCAATGGCAAATGCGAATCCCAGTTACCCCCAAAATCTAGCACACACGATCTAAGCATATCTTCCAAAGTCTGTATTGTTCTTTCACTTTGGCCATCAGTTTGTGGGTGATAAGCAGTACTTAGATTAACCCTCGTACCCAATTCCTCTTGAAGTGACTGCCAAAACCTGGAAGTAAACCGACTGTCACGATCAGACACAATAGACACCGGTATACCGTGTCGTGACACTATTTCATCAATGTATAGCTTTGTTAACTTATCTATTGGTGATGCTTCTTTCATAGCTAAGAAATGAGCACTCTTCGTCAAACGATCGACGATTACCCAAATGGTATCGTTACCTCTTTGCGTCTTTGGTAACTTTGTCACAAAATCCATAGTAATCTTATCCCATTTCCACTCCGGAATTTCCAAAGATTGAAAACTTCCGTATGGTCTTTGGTGTTCTGCTTTTACTAACGAACAAGTTCCGCATTTCTCTACTATACGTGCCACATCCACTTTCATAGCTGGCCACCAATACTGTAACTTCAAATCTCTATACATCTTAGTACTCCCCGGATGTATAGAATACTTAGATCTATGCGCATCTTCCAAAATCAACTCCCGATTTACACCTATCTTTGGTACCCAAACACGGCCTTGGAATAACTTAATCCCTCGGCTATCTTCAGTCAGCTGAAGATGTTGCTTGCTCATTATTTCTTCTTTCAAGTTGTTCTCTAACAAAGCTTCCACTTGAGCGGCTTTTATTCTTTCAATCAGACTTGACATTACATCAATTCTGGCGTTTGTCGTTTTCAAACACCCACTATACTCTTTTCTGCTCAAGGCATCGGCTACAACATTTGCTTTACCCGGGTGGTAATGCAATTCACAATCGTAGTCTTTCAACAATTCAATCCATCGCCTTTGCCTCATATTCAGCTCCTTCTGATAAAAAACATGCTGCAAACTCTTGTGATCAGTGAAGAGTGTACACTTCGTTCCATAGAGATAATGACGCCACAACTTTAAAGCAAACACAATTGCTGCTAACTCCAAATCGTGGGTAGGATAGTTCTTTTCATGCTCTTTCAGCTGCCTTGATGCATAGGCAATCACCTTGCCTCGTTGCATCAATACACATCCTAAACCCATCTTTGATGCGTCACTATAAACTACCAAATCTTCAGTCCCTTCTGGCAGTGCAAGAATAGGAGCTTCACACAACTTCTGCCGTAAGGTTCTGAAAGCTGTCTCTTGCTTTTCGGTCCAAACAAACTTCACATTCTTACGAGTCAACATAGTCAAAGTAGAAGCAATCTTTGAGAAGTCTTTAATAAATCTCCGGTAATAACTTGCTAAACCCAAGAAACTTCTTATTTCCGACGCACTTTTCGGAGTCTCCCAATTCATCATTGCTTCTATCTTAGCTGGATCTACTTTCACACCTTCCGAAGAAATCACATGCCCGAGAAATTGTACCTCTTTCAACCAAAATTCACATTTAGAGAATTTTGCATACAATTTCTCTTTTCGTAACACTTCTAAAACTTCCCGAAGATGGCGTTCATGGTCGTTCTCATTCTTCGAATAAACAAGTATGTCATCAATGAAAACAATAACAGACTTGTCTAGAAACGGTCGACATACGCTATTCATCAGATCCATGAATATAGCTGGAGCATTAGTTAACCCAAATGGCATCACGAGAAATTCATAATGCCCGTATCTAGTTCTAAACGTCGTATTTGGAACATCCTCATCTCTTACCCGTACTTGGTGATACCCTGACCTTAGATCAATTTTGGAAAAGCATCCTGCTCCATGGAGTTGATCAAACAAATCATCTATCCGTGGAAGCGGATACTTATTCTTTATCGTCACCTTATTTAGCTCCCGATAATCTATGCACATTCTCATAGTGCCATCTTTCTTCTTGACAAACAATACCGGAGCTCCCCAAGGCGAAGAACTCGGTATAACAAAACCTTTATCTAAAAGCTCTTGCAGTTGAGACATCATTTCTGTCATTTCAGCTGGCGCAAGACGATAAGGTGCACGAGCTATCGGTGCTGCTCCAGGAATAAGATCGATGCGAAATTCTACTTGTCTTTCAGCTGGTAGACCTGGAAGATCATCCGGAAATTCACGCACCACCTTGATATCTTGCACTTGTTTCTTTTCTAACTTCATATCTATAACATAAGCTAGATAGGACCAACATCCCTTCACTAAACATTTACGCGCCTTTGCCACTGAAATCAACGGAATATTTCCCTTCTGCTTTTCTCAAAAAATAAACACATCATCTTTATCAACCATCGGAATTCGAATCAGCTTCTTTGCACACATTATTTCTGCCTGGTTATTGCTCAACCAGTCCATTCCAACAATAATATCGAATCCCCCAATTTCCATTAACAACAAGTCAATCGGAAATGTTGTTCCCTCTATCAAAATTTTACAATCAACGAGTCTTTCACTAACTAAAGACTGAACTCCATTAGCTATCTCTACTACTAAGGTCTCTTCTAAAGTAGTGACAGACATAGCTAGCTTACGATAGAACAACTTGGATACAAAAGAATAATCCGCCCCACAATCAAATAATACATGTGCAGGAATGGAATTTATAAAGAAATTACCCAAGACAACATCTTTGGATCCTTTCACTTCCTCGGCAGTCATTTGAAATGCACGGCCAGTTGGTTTAGGAATAACCAACTTCTTTCCCTGATCCCCTTCTTTCTTCAACTTCGGACAGTCTCTCCGAAAATGACCCGGTTTTCTACATTCAAAACATACTGATCCCGGCATTGGACAGTTCACCGCTATATGCCCCGCCTTCCCACACTTGAAACATTAATTTCCAACCACCCGACACTGACCAAAATGTTTGCTTTTACATTTCGAACACCAGCTTGGTTCCCGGCGAGATTCGTAACGAATATTCTTGCCAAACAATTTGGTTTTCTGAGAAGATTCCGAACGACCTTCCCACTTTCTCTTTTCTCCCACATGCGCTTTCTCTTCTTTATCTTTGGCGTACATCTCTTCTATTACTTTCGCTTCTTCGATTGTTTCCCTTAAAGTAGCAGCTTTCGAACTTCGGACCCTGGTCATCATATCCGCCGGCAAACCCTTCAAATAAGCTTTAATTTTGTCTATCTCAGCTGGAGCCACATGCCCCACCAGATTTAGTTTCTCCATGAAGGATTCGGTATACTTTCTCACAGTCATATTGCCTTTCTTGAGGTTTCTGAACTCTTCCTCGATTCGGTCCATTTCGGTTTCATTGCAATATTCCTCCAGAATCTTTGCCTTAAACATTTTCCAAGTCATGGCATTCAGAACTGTAGTTGACACAGAAGTTGACAGCACATTCCACCAAGATAATGCGTTACCGCGTAACATTTGTGACCCAAATCTAACTTTCGACTTTTCATCATTACACTCACAAGCCCGAAAGGCTTGTTCTATTTCTCTTAGCCAGTTCATACAGGCTACAGGACTATCTTCTCCTTTGAATTCAGGCAGCTTACAGCTCAAAAACGTTTTATAGGAGCAATTCCTATCAACCCTTCTTTCCACCTCTGGACCTGTGTTACCAGTTGGGTTTATCACACTGGTATCAATCCCTGTTCGCCTCGGTTCCGCACTCCGATCAATAAACATTTTCATAAACATCTCTGTTTGTCTTCCCATAGTGGTGTTCATCATTTCAGCTTGCCTTTCCATTGATGCATTCATCAATCTGGTTACATTGTCCATTATACGACCTTCCATACTCGAATCCGATGGTGTGTGATCGGCAGTACTGGTACCCCCTCTATGTACCCGATTCCGCACTCCTCCTAAGGAAAGAAAATCTGGTGGCGTCTCATGAACTCCGCCTACTCCAGATGGTCTTTCTCCCGGCTCATCAAGCCAAGTCCTATTCATAGAAGAATTTGGAGACCTCGGAGGTGTATTCACCATTGTTCTGATTGAGCACAAAAGAATACTCATCAGTAATGATTTCTACACAACTAAACATACAATACGTACTTTACCGCTAATCAGTCACTGTAACAATTTGAAACAAGTATGCTTGTATAATAATATATTCATAATAACAGTAGCTAATTGGAATTGTGAACATATCATACATGAGAATCCTTATTACCATCGTTATAGTACTAACTTCGCGTATTTCCGTCGACTCTAAGACTACCCAGTCTTAGTACTTCTACCCATATCTCACAGATCATAACTTAATTCATCACAGCTTAAGTCTAGGTATCTCAAAATCATACCTAGTTCGCTTAAACTACTGCTCTGATACCATATTGTAACACCCTAAAAACAGGGCTAATTTAAACCTTAAAATTTCACAAGTTAAGATCAAATAACGCCAAACTTATATAACAAGAGGATCAACAGTAAGGTTTTTATATACAACAGACATCTACTCAAATAACCTATTAATCTAATCATTACATCATAATCAGATTAACTAGGTTATCTAATCATCTGTCCCAAAATAACAAAAGAATAACTAGATCCTCTGTCATCTCCAAGTTTGAGTCCTTCAAAATTTTCTCATCTCACATCCAGCTTACTTCCTGGAGCTTGTACCTGGTAAGAAAATTCAACTTGAAACATTAGGCTTTCGCCTAGTGAGAATATTCAAATCAAATTAAAAATTAACAATTAAAATCTCAACAGATGAATCAAACCTGTTCTCGCCCATCTTACCGTACAACAACTCTTTTCAACACTGGGAATCTACCCCACTCCCATACTTATGACTAATTCATCTAGCCATAATAATACTACTAAGAGTTTACCATAAATCCTCCCAGATTTAGAGTCAATACTCTTATCCAAGAAATTACAAGTCAAAACCTGCCTATTTCTTAATCCGGAAGTAGAGATTACAAATTACTTTATGCCTATCTCAAATATTCCTTTCACCACTGGAAAATCTCCGATCTTCCCTAAAAATGGAAATCTCCGATCTTCCATTCGAAATGGGAATTACAAATCAAAATCTGCCTATTCCACATTTAACATCCTTCCCACCTCAGAATCAATGGTCCCAATGGGATTAATATTTCGCGATACACAACCGGGACCCCCTATGATTCAAGGTACACTCAATCACTAAAAATTACATCCCTTTGGTCAATGGCTAGTAATCGGTTCCTATTATACCGTACTAAGGTGCCCCCGATGACCGGATGCCTATTTTTAGCAATCACAACATAATACATAAGTATTATACTCTTACTATCGTATGTGCATAACATACCATATATTTATCCCAAAACATATTCTTAAGTTCATATCCAAGATCTATTACCAAAATCTGTAAGCTGACTCTTTTTATCCAACTCCTGGTATCCCCAACTCCCGGTATCCCCAACTCCCGGTATCCCCAACTCCCGGTACTTTCAAGGTTTTGCGTACTGTCCGTTCAACAAATCCTCAAATCGATTTAAAACATAAAATCAGTTCAATCTACTCATCAATTAAGTTCTACTAACATGTTAAGACACACATAATACACATCTATTTCAACATTAATTGCTGAATTTTAAAGAGAGTTGAATAAACTCACCTGTATGAAATCTGAACACAGTGCAGTTCTTCAAACTCCAAATTAAGCTTCCCAGAACAGTTCTAAACAAATAATTATGTTCAGATACTAATCAACAGAAGAAATCATAATACTAATTATCAAATCCTTACCACAATTTCTCAAAATCAGATTTTTCTTTCTTCTGTTCTTATTCTCGTTCTCTCTTTCTCTGTCTGATTTTCTAAAAGTGACCGACTTATTCTTGATACCTCAGTATTAAGAAACTCAACTATCCAACAATAACCATTTAACCCCTCAAGTTAAATTTCACATTTAACTTTACACTTTAACCAAATTACATACTTAACCCCAAAGTTCGTAATTATAATTTACAAAATAATACAACGGAAATTCGAGGTGTTACAAAAGGTCAAAATAATACTTCTAAATATAAAAGATATTGAACCTAATTATGTATAAATAATATAATTAATAATAAACATATATAATGTATTTAATATTTGGGGACGGGGCGGGGCGGGGCGAAGACCACGTTACCCGGCCCTGTCTCCATCCCCGATTTTTAACTTTCAGAGATCTTCGTTCCCCGGTTTTGCAGGGGATCCCCGTACCCATCGGGGCGGGTACACCGGGTTCCCCCATGGCGATACAGATTAACAACCTATAAGGATACATATGTTCTAGATAATTAACTACAAAAGAATGAACCAAGAATACTTACTTGTTTATTGTGATTGTCGAAAACCACAATGATGAATCAAACCTTTGATCTCGCTTCTTGGATGTCAAGGACCAATAGTATGAATCCCTCTAGTGGCTCACACTTAAGAACACCAAATGCCAACAATCAAGAAGAGGCTTAAACCCTAAACCCTTATTAGGGTTTACGATTTGGGAGAGAGAGAGAGAGGGGAGGTCGAAGACCACCAGAGAGATCAAAAAACCAACCAGGGTTTGACCCCTAGCAGTTTATTTATAACCCCTCTTCTGCTTCTCGACTAAATTATCTCTATTTTACAACTAGCCCCCTTGAACCGATAAGCTTGTTAAAACTATTTTAACCAATTATCATTTAGTCCTTGTACTTTATATAATTAATTAAATTAATTATATTGTAGCTTATAATTAATTTATCATCAAATGACAAATTAATAAACTAATTGCTTTAACTCCCTTTCATTCTTCTGATTGTTTATTTGGGTATTAAGGGCAACCCAAAAGGACCCTGCTATTATTAGAAATATTACCAATAGTTAATGACTCTGGACACTATATCCAACAGTCTCCCACTTGGACAAGTTATTAACTCTATTTGGTTCAACACTTTCAAATAATCAGCAGAGAGCAAGCCATCCAATACAGCTGTCGAACTCTGATAAAGATTCGGTCCTAAAATAAGTGATTTAATGTTCCTTTGTTCTACAAGATATCATATGAACCTGAGACATGGATAAATGTCTATCTCATGGATCAATATTATGTTTCCCGATTTCCGATATGTGTTGAATTCATCAGACTACTCAATTGAACACATCAATTCCAGCCAGGGTTTGGCCAAACACTTAATGTCAACACCAAATCATCGAGGGGCCCATGGATATCGCTTCTCTTGTTTAGGCAGAAGGAACAAATAAACTTTGACTACACAGTTCATTTCTACTCATCATATTATACATGGACATACCCTGTATAGCTGCCAGTTACGGTCAGCGTTGGAGCACACCAAAGCATAACAGAATCCTAGAGCAAAACTCTATGTATCTCCGTTTGAAGAACATAAAATATTATCATCTCAAAATTACTCTGACTTAATCCATGAAGTAAACTTTTGAGTGCGGGTTGTTCCAATACCCAAATCACCATTAAGTACTCATGAGTGTTAGTTGCATTCTCTATGCTTCTAGCACTCCATGACAGTCTTGAATCACTACTTACTTCTAGGAGTATGACTGACTGTGGAGGTTTAAGTAAATTAATACTCAAGAAGTTGGTTCTAAACATGCAAAACGAAACACGATAATAAATTAAATGTAAATGGACGCAATCCAGCATATATTATAATCTCCATATAATAATCTCCAAATCAAATACAATTTATTACGTTTTTAATACATCAAACTAACAACTAAAACATTCAAGGTATATTGATAATTCTAACACCTATGGCTTCAGTATGATACTCATGTTTGGGTCGAGTTAATGCTTTCGTGAAAGGATCCGCCAGATTCTCTTCAGTCGGCACTCTACTCACCACGATCTGGTTTTCTGCAACCTTGTGTCGCACAAAGTGATACTTCCTCTCTATGTGCTTTGACTTCCCATGGTCTTTACGTTCTTTAGTCAATGCGACTGCACCTTCGTTATCACAGAAGATTTCAATGGGTTCACTGATGCTTGGTACAACGCCCAGATCACCTATGAAATTCTTCAACCATGCAGCCTCTTTCGCTGATTCACTAGCTGCGATATATTCTGATTCACACGTGGAGTCAGCCACGGTGTCCTGTTTGGAACTTTTCCAAGTCACGGCCCCACCATTCAACAAGAACACCCATCCTGACTGCGAGCGGGAATCATCCCGATCTGTCTGGAAACTCGCATCAGTATAACCTGTTACTCGTAATTCATCTTTTCCACCATAGACTAAGAACACATCTTTAGTCCTCCGAAGATACTTAAGAATGTTCTTTACAGCCGTCCAATGACTTTCGCCTGGGTTCCCTTGATATCTACTCACCATGCTTAAAGCAAATGAGACATCAGGTCTAGTACATGTCATGGCATACATGATCGATCCTATAGCAGATGCATATGGAATTCGACTCATTATGTCCAGTTCTTTACTAGTGATGGGACATTGATCTTTACTCAATCTTATGCCATATTGCATGGGCAAATACCCTTTCTTGGATTCACTCATATTGAATTTCTTCAATATCTTATCCAAGTATGTACTTTGGCTAAGTCCAATTAAACTCTTGGTTCTATCTCGATAAATTCTTATTACAAGTATGTATGCTGCATTTCCCAAATCTTTCATAGCGAAACATTTCCCGAGCCAGACCTTTACATCTTGCAACATCGGAATATCGTTTCCTATGAGTAGTATGTCATCAACATACAAGACTAGAAATACAACATTACTCCCACTAGCCTTAACATATAGGCAGGACTCATCTTCGCTTCGAGAAAATCCAAACTCCTTAACCTTTTCATGAAAACAAAGATTCTAGCTACGAGACGCTTGTTTAAGTCCATAAATGGATCTTTCAAGCTTACACACCTTATCTGGATACTCGGTATGTACAAAACCTTCAGGTTGTGCCATATACACATCCTCGTCAAGTTTCCCATTGCGGAAAGCGGTTTTTACATCCATTTGCCATACTTCATTGGCATGAAATGCAGCTATGGCAAGCAATATCCTGATAGACTTAATCTTTGCCACTGGTGAGAAGGTTTCATCATGATCAATCCCTTGAGTTTGAGTGTAACCTTTCGCAACCAGTCTAGCCTTGAATGTGTGCACATTCCCATCCATGTCGGTCTTCTTTTTGAAGATCTATTTACACCCAACTGTCTTGCGACCTGGTGTATGATCAACCAATTTCCAAACTTGGTTATCGTACATAGATTGAATCTCGCTCTCCATGGCTTCTTTCCACTTGGCAGTCTCAGGGCCTGTCATCGCTTCCTTGTAGTTGGATGGCTCATCCGCACTATCAAATGTTTTATCATTGACTAGTGTATCTCCTTCCTTTGTAATATGAAAACCATAATAAAACTCAGGAGGTCGATTAACTCTACTAACTCTACTAGTTCTGCGAAGAGGTGGTGGAGGTATGTTAGTTTCCTCAACAGGTGGTTCAACCTCATGTTGAGGGCTAGTGTCAACTATAGGTTCATCATTGTTTGTTTCTTGAATTTCTTCAAGATCAATATTAATCCCACTATCCTCTTTGGAAATGAGCTCCCTTTCTTGGAAGACTCTCCTTCTAGCTACAAACACTTTGTTCTCAGAAGGTTTGTAAAATATATATCCAAAGGATTTGTAGGGATAACCAATGAACCGACACTTCTCTGCTCTAGGTTCTAGCTTGTCGTTAGTTTCGCGCTGAACGAAGACTTCACAACCCCAGACCTTTATATGTGCTAATGAGGGACGAGTCCCAGTCCACATTTTAGAGGGTGTCTTTGCAACCTTCTTAGTTGGAACGAGGTTTAAGATATGAGCTGCAGTTTCTAAGGCATAGCCCCAGAACGATATTGGAAGTGTAGCACGACTCATCATGGACCGAACCATATCAAGTAGCGTTCGATTTCTTCTATCAGCAACACCATTGAGTTGTGGTGTTTTGGGAGGAGATAATTGCGAAACTATTCCACAATCCCTTAGATAGTCGTAGAATTCATGACTCAAGTATTCTCCACCCCTGTCGGACCGGAGCATCTTGATCTTCTTGCCCAGTTGGTTTTCTACTTCGTTTTTGAATCCTTTGAACACTTCAAAGGTGTCTGATTTATTTTTCATCAAATAGATAAATCCATATCTACTGAAATCGTCAGTAAAGGTAACAAAGTATCTCTCACCGTTTCTCGTGGAAGATCTGAACGGTCCACATACATCTGTGTGGATTAAGTCCAACAGATCCTTACCCCTTTCCATTTTTTCTTTGAAAGGTGCTTTTGTCATCTTGCCTAGTAAGCAAGATTCGCATTCTTCATCCGACTTTAAGCCAAATGGTTCCAAGATCCCGTCCGATTGGAGCTTGGCGATGCGTTTCTTGTTTATGTGGCCAAGATGATGATGCCATAACGACGATTTATCCAATTCACTATTGGAGGAACCAACATTTAGAGTTAAGTTATTATTATTTCTACCAAGACAAATCACACTTTCATACACACCATTACAAGGAGAGGCTTTAAAATAAAAACAACCATGTTTATAAACCAAAATGCAACCATTATTATTATCAAATTGAAATTCAAAACCATCCTTGTACAATGCATGAAAAGAAATAATGTTTCGAGCCATTTCCGGCGAGTAGCAACAATCTAATAACTTTATTGAAAAACCACTACTAAGCACGAGCTAAAAATCTCCAATCTTGGTAACAGCGACAGTCATCCTGTTTCCCATGATCAGATTTAGCTCCCCATGATTCATCGTCTTACTTCCCTTTAGTCCCTGGAAATTAGAGCAAATGTGAGTACTACATCCCGTATCAAGGACCCAAGAGTTAGAAATCGAAGTACTATGGAGTTCAATTGTAAAAATACCTGAGGTGCCACTGTTTGGGTAAAAAATAACACCCTCGACCGACTTGGGAAATCCCCTCGACATGACCTATGGACATTGATTACCCCCGACCGACAAGGATAATACCCATTATTATCATATCCCCGACATACGTTAAATAGCCACGATAATTGACATATTGGATCAATAGTCATATTACATCGTCACGTATCGCACTTCGCACATCACTAGTCTTATGTCGCCAGTTATGCGTCGCCAGTTACGACTCGTCGGTCTTACGTCGATAGTCTCCTGTCATCGGTGTTAAATCGCTCTGGTCCTACGACAACGTCGTCCTGACATCCTGGTCCTACGACCAAATGGTCTTATATTTTGGCGATAGTCATATGTTCCATAAGACCGACATCCGAGACTTAAGACGGTCGTACGATTATACTAACCGTTAACAGTCAAACATCTGTTTCTTTTGTTTATTAATGCAGGTCTTGACCACGAACAGAAAATACTCGTTATGAACCATATCTTATATTAAGATAAGGTCCCGACAAAGACCCAGAAAACATCCGTCGTCCCTCCCGAAAGGTAAGTCGAGAGTTCATCGCGACACTCGACTTCGACGTCGCCAGCTCCGCACGACCGTCGCATAAAGACCATGCGACCTCAACCAAGCTAACACATAATATAACTGTTATGTTTGTTAAAGTGTGTAATGCAGGAGTCAACGTCTTTAATGGACAACGACCAGTAACGGACGAGTCATCAAGAGCATTAATGACCCGACAGTGGTTACGAAAACCGTTCATCAATGACATTAAAACTCCCCAGCGGTTACAAGACCAAACATTAAAGCATATTTAAAGCCACGAAGACTATAAATATGAAGATCACAGCTTCACTTTGGGACATCGATCATCTAGCAACAAACATCCGAAGCAGAACTCGAGAAACACATACTGAAAGTTATCATCTAGCATCAAATTCCAGAAAACTATAGCAAGCTCAAGAACAACAGAAGTAAAACACTTTCTCTCGAAGTATCGCTCTCGACGCACGACAACAACCCTCGACTAGCAGTTCACACTTTGTTTCGTACACGACAAACACCTGTTTTTACGTTCAAACACTTGTACTTTACATTTCGAAGCATTTTCTTCATTTGTATTGTAATCTATGTACGATCGACACCAGTACCGAAGGACATCGCCCCTGATTGGCGACCATAGTGCAGCGACGACATTCACTGTCGTTCGCAGGTTTTTTCCTCATTGAGGTTTTTCCTGCGTCATCAAATCCCTTGTCTCATTTATTTTTACCTTTGTCGCACATTTCGTTGAGAGGTTCCTTTCTTTAGTTGATTAAGTCCACATCGACCTTAAGTTGTCCCTTTGGTGCGATTTTTGGCATTAACAGTTTGGCGCCATCCGTGGGACCTCATCTAGAGAAAATCCTCGACGAACGTGCGCCTTACTAACGGTTTTTTGGAAGTTTCCTCTGTTCTCTGTTGCTGGAAAATGACAGATAAGAAAAAATGTTCGGTAGATGTATCGCATGTATCGCATCATCCGAAGGACTCGGGGGCTCGGAACGCCCGTTACAAAATGGGAAACACCATATTTCGATTTCAAAAGTCCTTGGAAAAAAGGTGCTTCTCGACTCCAAGTTACGGTAACTGTGACATCCCGCTTGGATGGAATATGGTATAACAACCCTGTATATATATATACTCCAAGTATATTTTCCTCGATCAATTATTTTAATCTAACATATAAATGTTGATTTAAGTATCAAAGGATCATTGGTCAAACCAACGACCACCCCCGATTTTACATTGCAGGCTCGCAAGATTATATAAATACAGGTCTTACGATTTACATCGTAAGAAACGAAAGTCTCTACGGCTTAAAACGCAGATCCTACGATATATACTCGTCTATAAAAGACGTCTCCCATTTTTTATCTTATGATCGCCAGCCGTGACAAAACAAAATTCTCGGTCGCCAATAAAAGCGACTCGCATGTCGAAATCTCATGATCGCTAGTCATTACATATGTCGTCAATAAAGACAACTTGTACATTGAATCTCGCAATCACCAGTCATGATTCCAAAGGACCAGAATACTCAAACCGACACTTTAGCAAACCTTGCGTGTGCTTTGGTCGAACCAATACTCGACAGCATTCCAATGACCCATCTGGCGACGTCATCCATCGAAAATGGCGATGTCATCCAGATGGAAGACCAAGAAGATAATTGGTCGAGCGACATCCGAAATTGTCTGCGACAAAGGATCCCAGTTCGTAATCAACAGGGCTCGATAGTTCTGTGAAGACCGCGGCATCAAGATGTCGACCTCAACACCCAAGGGCAAGCGGTCAAGCGACACTTCAGCAGGAACATCAAAGTTAAAGTCTTTCAAGAAGGCGACTACGTTCGCCGTCGAGTGTTCCAAAGCACTCAAAAGCTCAATGCAGGTAAGCTTTCCACCAAATGGGAAGATCCTTGTCATATCTCAAAAGTTATGGATAAAAAGGCCTATCGGCTTCTAACCCTCGGCAATCAAGATATCCCACGTAGTGGGAATGACAATGCACCTGAAAAGGTATTTCCCCTAAGCCTTTTTTCCTGCTTTCACATAATTTTTATCCATCATAGCGACTACTGACTTAAGCATCGGAGGGTCGTTGGCTAGCCAACGACCAACCTCTGACATTGTTTTACCGCAGGATCGCACGACATTAGTTGCTAAAGTCTATTATATGACTTTAGTCTCGCAGGATCGAACGATCTATAAGTCTATCGTACGATCTTAACCTCGCAAGGTCGCACGACATAAGTAATCAGGACTTGATCATTCCATCACAGGAACACATGATTCAAAGTTCATCGTATGATCAAATCACACGATCATAAGGTCTAGCGACCCCACAATCTAAGTTCTTCAACTTAGAAAAACTTCATGAATGAATGATGTAATCGCATGCGCTTATGTTTGCTTATACGATTCAGGAATATAAAAGTCTTATGACTTACATTCTAGTCGTTGTATTACAATGGATGCCCAAGTCGCACGGCTTCTTGTTCATTTTTGTACTTAATGAATTTTTACAGTCGACATTACATATGTCCATGACATGTACGAATCAGGTTCAATAGAAAGGTAAACTTTTTACCGACTATCGCTAAAGCAAAACTTACAACTAGCTAAAAATGCTAGACACAACGTATCATAGGTCTCTAGCGACCGTATCGGCTGTAAACGCCAGATCAAAGGTCTTTAACGACCAAATCGGCTCGAGCGCCAGAACATATGTCTCTAAACGACCGTATCGGCTGTGAACGCCAGACCACAGGACCACATCGACCGAGAACACCAACCCGACGACATGGACCCCTGTCTCCTCGATAGGAAAGCGTTCCCTGAAAGATGGGAGAAAATATTTCCTCAGATGAGGAAACAACGTCGTCCCGTCTAGGACACCAACAACGTCGTCCCGTCTAGGACACCATCGGCCGATGACCCGTCCCCCTTGTCGGCAGACACTGGGGACAACACCTTAGACACTGGCTTCGTCACTGTCGCCGAAAGCGCCGAACTTGCCGGTGTCACGTCCATCGCACCAGAACGGCTGGATGACGCCCTTGCCTCTTTAGGCGTAACAACTCTCGACGAAACGTCAGCCCGCGAAGACGGTTCCTTCAGGACTACCGTCCTTGTCTTCTTCAAGATTCCCGACCCAACTGTCGGGGCATTCTTTCTCCTTTCCCGGCCTCGTAGGGCAAGCGCAACTTGTGTCGCCTTCTTTGGCTGACCAAGTCAGTTTTCCTCTGATGATCTTAGCGAAAATAACACGTCTTCGTAGCAACGCATTTTACTTTAGTGCGAGATCTGAAATTCCACTGCTTTGAAATTCAGATCTCGGGGGGCTAACTGTTTGGGTAAAAAATCACACCCTCGACCGACTTGGGAAATCCCCTCGACATGACCTATGGACATTGATTACCCCCGACCAACAAGGATAATACCCATTATTATCATATCCCCGACATACGTTAAATAGCCACGATAATTGACATATTGGATCAATAGTCATATTACATCGTCACGTATCGCACTTCTCACATCACTAGTCTTATGTCGCCAGTTACGACTCGTCGGTCTTACGTCGATAGTCTCCTGTCATCGGTGTTAAATCGCTCTGGTCCTACGACAACGTCGTCCTGATATCCTGGTCCTACGACCAAATGGTCTTATATTTTGGCGATAGTCATATGTTCCATAAGACCGACATCCGAGACTTAAGACGGTCGTACGATTATACTAACCGTTAACAGTCAAACATCTGTTTCTTTTGTTTATTAATGCAGGTCTTGACCACGAACAGAAAATACTCGTTATGAACCATATCTTATATTAAGATAAGGTCCCGACAAAGACCCAGAAAACATCCGTCGTCCCTCCCGAAAGGTAAGTCGAGAGTTCATCGCGACACTCGACTTCGACATCGCCAGCTCCGCACGACCGTCGCATAAAGACCATGCGACCTCAACCAAGCTAACACATAATATAACTGTTATGTTTGTTAAAGTGTTTAATGCAGGAGTCAACGTCATTAATGGACAACGACCAGTAACGGACGAGTCATCAAGAGCATTAATGACCCGACAGTGGTTACAAAAACCGTTCATCAATGACATTAAAACTCCCCAGCGGTTACAAGACCAAACATTAAAGCATATTTAAAGCCACGAAGACTATAAATATGAAGATCACAACTTCACTTTGGGACATCGATCATCTAGCAACAAACATCCGAAGCAGAACTCGAGAAACACATACTGAAAGTTATCATCTAGCATCAAATTCCAGAAAACTATAGCAAGCTCAAGAACAACAGAAGTAAAACACTTTCTCTCGAAGTATCGCTCTCGACGCACGACAACAGCCCTCGACTAGCAGTTCACACTTTGTTTCGTACACGACAAACACTTGTTTTTACGTTCAAACACTTGTACTTTACATTTCGAAGCATTTTCTTCATTTGTATTGTAATCTCTATACGATCGACACCAGTACCGAAGGACATCGCCCCTGATTGGCGACCATAGTGCAGCGACGACATTCACTGTCGTCCGCAGGTTTTTTCCTCGTTGAGGTTTTTCCTGCGTCATCAAATCCCTTGTCTCGTTTATTTTTACCTTCGTCGCACGTTTCGTTGAGAGGTTCCTTTCTTTAGTTGATTAAGTCCACATCGACCTTAAGTTGTCCCTTTGGTGCGATTTTTGGCATTAACAGCCACACCCTTTGACCTTGTTCATTTTCAAGTCCTCCAGATATTTTGGGCAGCTTCTCTTCCAATGGCCCCTTTCTTGACAGTAAAAGTATATGGCCTCTTTAGGGTCACTTATGGGCGGTATGTCAGAAGAATCAGTTTTTCTCTTAAGGCCTTTGTTGCGAGGAACAACTTTAGCTTTTCCCTTCCCTTTGGGATGAGAAACTTTCTTCTTCTTACAGCCACCTTCCCTAATGGCCAGGGCGGGAGCAGTTGAGTGAGCACTTTGGGTCTTACCCATACTTGCTTCAGCAGATCTCAACATGCCATGGAGCTCCATCAAGGTCTTGTCCATATTGTTCATATTGAAGTTCACTATGAACTGTTTATATGCCCCACTAAGAGAGTTTAGCACCATGTCAATGGCAAGCTTTCTTGGGAAATTGACACCTAGATTGCCTAACCTGTCAATGTACGCTTTCATCTTTTGCACATGCGCACATAGAGGGGCACCGTCATGCTGCTTACATTCCACAAGCGATTTTATGACTTGGAACCTTTCTTGCCTCGCTTGCTCCTGAAACATTTCACGAAGCTGCTCATTTAGTTCAAACGCACCCATGTTCTCGAAACTCTTTTGAAGTTCCGGGGACATGGACGCCAACATGAGACACACGACTTTTGTGGATTCCGCGAATTGCTTGTTATATTCAGTTACTGCTTCAGGGCTTGCATCATCATTAAGTATAGGAAGATCCTCGTCGAGCAAATATTCTTTGTCTTCGTACCTCAAGGCAATTCTCAAGGCACGAATCCAATCCAAGTAGTTTGACCCAGTCAGCTTATCTTTACTTATGATAGAGAGTAACGTAAGGTTGGAGGAGGAATATTTTCAGCCATCTGTAGATATAGTTTTTTTAGTTAGTTTGATATTTAACCCTTAAAAAATAATTATCCAAAAATATTTAACAAGGCTAGGATCCATATTTTACTCTATGATGCGAAAAGGGATGCCGTAATCACATCACAAGGTTATTTAGGTAAACAAATGCTATTTGTTAATTTCATTCACTATGAAACTCCTAGGTCTTTTGAGATTCACTGACTTATGTCAATGGCATGTTAATCTTGATTATGCTTATCTTCTATTTGTGACTGGGATGTCGAGGATCACAAACTAGATGGTGAATCGACCATGCAAAAAACACATGGACCCCTCGGCTCAAGTACGCTTGAGAATCACGAGCGCCACATCATTTTCGACTATAGTTTCACATTAACGTGCCGGCAAACCGCACACGCTCCGTTAACAAACTATAAGAATATGTGTGTTCTTCTCATGGGTAGCATAAGACTTTCACATTTCTTAGTATATCTAAAACGGAAATTTTGTTTTATACTTCATAGTTAATACTTTTAACTTGTCACATTGACCTATCAAACCTTTTCGGTAATTCCACTAGTCCACACAAGAGGCGGTGAGTATGGAAACGCAGGGCGTTTTAAAAACCATTGACTCATTCGGCAACCATATTATAGGTAACCTCCTTAAACCCCCTTAGAGTGGTTATAGTGAGTACGTCTTGTCTCGGTTTGACTATCAATGTATAATTTAATTTTATATATATAATTAAGATCTAATATATATATATATAAATTGAATGGAATTTTAAACAATTTAAAATTAGATTATCTAATTAATTCTAATTAACCATGTGAGGACACATTTAATACTTAATATAATCGTTTCCATAATTAATTCCAATTAAACATGTAAAGACACATGCTAATAATTAATGCAAACATTTGACATACAATTTATATTCACTATATAAATAATGTTAATATTTATCTTACAATATTATTCAAACTTTAAATGTATCTATATAAGGTAAGAGAATATGTAAGATTATCTATTCAATATTTGCCAAAACTCAATATTTTGTGTTTTTTAGGCAAGTTAGGAAACTAGCCAAAAACAATTAGGGTATAACATTGCATAAAAAAACGACTACCCTATACCCTTTAGGGATTTCGATAAAACTTAATCGCTAATAATACAAAACTTTTTATGCAAGTAAAAAATTTTAGTTTCCAAAAAAATTAGGTTTTGAGGTTATGACCATGAAACCCTAACTTAGGGATTAAGCAATCCAATGGCCGCAAAAATTGAAATCGATTTTGTAACCTCAAACACTAAATTTCGAAAACCCTAAACAAACATAAACAGTTTTGCAAATCAAATTGAAACTACTTTTGAGCTAATATCTAAGAACTAAGGCTCTGATACCACTGAAAGGATACATATTTAAAAAATCATCTATGGCAATACAGATTAACAACCTATAAGGATACATATGTTCTAGATAATTAACTACAAAAGAATGAACCAAGAATACTTACTTGTTTATTGTGATTGTCGAAAACCACAATGATGAATCAAACCTTTGATCTCGCTTCTTGGATTTCAAGGACCAATAGTATGAATCCCTCTAGTGGCTCACACTTAAGAACATCAAATGCCAACAATCAAGAAGAGGCTTAAACCCTAAACCCTTATTATGGTTTACGATTTAGGAGAGAGAGAGGGGAGGTCGACGGCCACCAGAGAGAGATCAAAAAACCAACCAGGGTTTGACCCCTAGCAGTTTATTTATAACCCCTCTTCTGCTTCTCGACTAAGTTATCTCTATTTTACAACTAGCCCCCTTGAACCGATAAGCTTGTTAAAACTATTTTAACCAATTATCATTTAGTCCTTGTACTTTATATAATTAATCTAATTAATTATATTGTAGCTTATAATTAATTTATCATCAAATGACAAATTAATAAACTAATTGCTTTAACTCACTTTCATTCTTCTGATTGTTTATTTGGGTCTTAAGGGCAACCCAAAAGGACCATGCTATTATTAGAAATATTACCAATGGTTAATGACTCTGGACACTATATTCAACAATATTATAATATTAAAGATGCTTTTTACTAGGCATGGGAATAGGGCGGGACCTCAAATCCCCATCCCCGTCCCTGATCTCAATCTCCATCCCCGTACTTGTTCCCATCCGGGGACGGTGATGGGGATCCCCAACGAGGAATCGTGGATTTTTTCTCCGTTAATATAGGATGTCTAAGACCTTCCGTAGCGGTCTCGGGCTCGGGCTCAGGTAGGGAGCGGGCTTGGGAGGGTTCCAGCCCCGGGTTCCCCAACCCGATTCATCCCGCTGGTTTGTTTTTTTTTAATTTTGTTTTTTAAAATTTTTGAAAATCAACGGCTATGCAACGGCTTTATCTTATTTTTATTTTAATTTTTTAATTTTTTTTTCAATTTAATCACACTATATATAATCCTAAAACCCATTTTATTTTTCACACAAAACAACTCTCTCATTCTCTCATTCTCTTCCATTCTCTATATTTTAAACAATATGGATTCGCCACAACCCGGTTCACCGACCGCATCATCATCCGTAAACACCGACGAGTTCCATAGACACCGACGAGTTGTTGCATCTACATAGGGAAATTTTTGTAGGCTTGGTTCGAGAGACTGCACAATTAATTTATGGTAGCACCGCCTCATCGTCAAGAAGAGAGAGGGTCGCGAACATAGAAAGAGGTCGAGTAGCTGCAAACGAGCGGCTTATGCGGGACTACTTTAGCAACAACTCGGTTTATACACCGGATATGGTCGGACATATTTGGCGTATCCAAGTTCCCAACAATGACGACGAGTAGATTATTTATTTTGTAATTTTTATTTTTAATGAATGATATGAATTTTTATTTTTATTATTTATCTTATTTTTATTTATTAAAAAATATATAAATATTTTTATTTTGTTAAATAATTAAATGTATAAATAAAAGAATTAAAAAAAATGAGGTGGCAAGAGGGTTTGAGGGTTCCGCTACGCCACTTTAGGGTAAGGAGAGGGTAAGGAGAAAAGCTGATGTGGCGCTGAGGTGGCTTGAGGACTTGAGGGTTCCAATACGGATGGCCTAATATCAAATATGTTAAATACCACACTTGATCGATAATGGTTCATGTTTAAATCTCACATATGTGAACAAAGTCGCAACATCATACATAATTGTTTGATTAACTCAAAAAAATGTATATAAGAAGAAAGGTCAAAATAATATATCTAAATATAAAAGATATTGAACCTAATTATGTATAAATAATATAATTAATAATAAACATATATAATGTATTTAATATTTGGGGACGGGGCGGGGCGGGGCGGAGACCACGTTACCCGGCCCTGTCTCCATCCCTGATTTTTAACTTTCAGAGATCTCCGTTCCCCGGTTTTGCAGGGGATCCCCGTACCCATCGGGGCAGGTACACCGGGTTCCCCCATGGGGCGGGTCTCATTCTTATGTCTAATTTTAGTTTTTTAAGTGTATGGGTGGAATTGAATTTTTTTAGTGTTTAATGAATCCACTATTTTTAATGTTACTTTTCTAGTGGTTGGGTTGAAGATGTCTTTGAACGAAACATATATGGAAATCATAATTGTATACACGATATTGTATAGATAATATATATATATATATATATATATATATACATGCATTTAAAAGTTAAAATATCTAGATATAAAAAGGATTTGAAAATATATTATTATATAAGGATAATAATGTGATAAAAATATAAACTACTCTCAAGTTGAAGATATTATTTGCAATAATAATATTGAACGCTTTATATTTTTTCTTTAAAGATCTTATATATATCAACACCATGCACACCTGTCCTCGCCTAACCTAATCCAACTAAAAAATTATCTTAGAAAACACACAAAATCAAAAAGTAAACTGAATAATTTCAAAGTCGGGTCGGGTCCAACAAAATCTTGAAATTACAAGACATTAAACGTTAAAAAAATAAAAGCAAAGTCTGTATATTTGGGAAAATAACTTTGAATACGATGTTTATTGATGTGATTAAACCCCTTTGATATTAATAACTTGATTAATTAATTACTGCCGTTAAATTGATATTATTTCTGAGGCCATCCGTACCCCAGCGGCTTGGGGGTGCGGGTAAGGCCACCTGGCCAGTGGGTTCGGCGGGTACCGGGTACGGGGGCAGCGGCTTGGGGGTGCGGGCTCGGCATGCGGGTTCCCCACCCCGCTGCTACCCGAAGAGTTTATCAAAAAAAAAATTTTTTAATTCTAACGGTAACATATTCAACGGCTATTTTGCAATTAATTTTTTTTTTCAATTTAAACACTATAAATTAACCTCAAATCTCATCCATTTTTCACACCAAAATTTAAACACTCACTTCAATCCTTAAATATTTTCTTTCATTTCTTTCAATCCGATATAAACTTTATGGATTTGCCACCCGGTTCATCGTCCGGTTCTTCATCATCCATTGACACCGACGAGGAATTCGGTCAACTATTTGATCGTTATGCAGATTTGTTGCAAGAAGCTGTAAATAGACAGTATGGTAGCACCGCCTCATCGTCAAGAAGACCGAGGTCCGGGAACATAGAAAGAGGTCGGGTAGATGCTAACGACCGGCTTTTGCGGGACTACTTTGGCGAAAACCCGGTGTATAATCCGGATTTGTTTAGACGGCGGTTTAGGATGACCAGGCAACTATTCGAACGGATAGTTCAAGATTTATCGGGAGTGTATCCGTATTTTATACAACGGATTGACGGACTACGCAAACAAGGTTTGTCTCCGATACAAAAGTGTGTATCCGCTGTTCGACAATTGGCGTATGGAGTAGCTTCCGACGCACTTGACGAGTACTTGAGGATGGGAGAGAAAACGTCACGAGATTGTCTGCACACTTTCTGCACAGGTATTGTTGAACTCTATGGTGACAAATATTTACGCAAGCCTACTTACGATGATATTCAGAAGTTGTACCACGCGCATGAAGCTAAACACGGATTTCCCGGCATGCTCGGCAGCATAGACTGTACTCATTGGTCGTGGGCAAATTGTCCGAACGCATGGCGAGGTCAATTCATGACAGGTATTGTTGAACTCTATGCCATTTGTGCCGATGGAAACGCCGTGGTAGCGGATGAAACACAAATCACTGAGGCACAACGCGCGACAAATGTTCGAGAAGTCAAAAACCGAGAGACTCATAATAACCTTCGGTCGGATTTGGTCGAATATATTTGGCGTATCCGACTTCCCAACAACGACGACGAGTAGATTTTTATTATTTTGTAATTTTGAATTTTATTTTGTAATTTTTAATTTTATTTTGTAATTTTATTTTTATTTTTATGAATGTTATGATTTTTTATTAAAAAATTAGATGAGGTGGCATGTGGGTTCAAGAGGTTCAAAAGGTTGGGGTACGGGATTTGTGGGTTTAAAAAGGTTCAAGAGGGTTCAAAGTGGAAAGCTGATGTGGCGCTGATGTGGCGCAGAGGGTTCAAGAGGTTGTGAACCTGGGGTACGGATGACCTGAGAGAACTTGATGTTTTGAGCATCATTAGACCCAATGTGAATGTCTCACCAACTTAAATCAAATCAAATCAAAGACCGACATTAATAGTCATACATTTGTGATAATTATAAAAATTTATTAAATCAATCATAATGTAGAATAATGTCAAAAAGGTCTTCAAATCAACAAGTCAAATATCCAATTACATCCCAAAGATATGCAGCGGGTAAACACCTCCACGTCTGTGAATTATAAAATAAACCAAGTCCGGAAAAGTCTAAGCAAAGAACTACTCCATCTGGCCTAAAATAAGTGGTAGCTAAATATCGTATATCCAAAATATGGGCACAATAATTCCACAATGAATGCACAAGTATATACCGACAATGGGATCGCTACAAGTAATAAAGTGGTAAATATACCGAGATCGTATCCACAGGGATTGGACTTTAAAGTTTCGAGTCCTAAATCGAGAATACACCGATTTTAATGAGAGAAGAATAAAATATTTTGAGCGAGTTTGGTGCTTTTTAATAATAATAAAATCTAAACAAATAACTAAAATGGGTATGGGTGTAAGTTTCCTTGAGATTTTTGTAGTAACAAGATGGTTAGTTGCTTTGTAGCACGAAAAGTCATAAAAAGCCCGATCTCTCGAAATGATGCGATTTATAAACCGGTCCTACAAAGTTTCCATAAAGTGTCCATTGTTACCGACTCCCGATCTTGCCGATTTAATTAAGTTTGACTCTAAACGTCAAGTTCTACCAATATGGAGATTTACACCCAAATCTCTTTGTGATATAAATCTCGACCGGCGTTTGAACCTTAGTAAATCATACAAAACCCGCCTCTCGACGTGGTTATCAAATACTCTCTCAAATCTTTGTGCATCACTTAAGCCGTATTTCGAATCCGCCCCTCTCGAGGTCTAAGATCTAATATTAACACATCAAAGTGATTGGCTTATCCGCGTTGAGTTTAAGTCTCGACTCAAGTGACCAATCTCGAGAGTTAGTAACAAATGGCCACACCCAAGTGTTGCCTACTAGTCTCAAGTTTGTTCACACCCACACCCAAGGGTGCTTAGCTAATAATTAAAAAGAAAGACATAATAAGATGAAGAGAATACATAAAAAAGTACTTGCATAAATTTAAAGACGTGCCACAGTGGGATCACCGTGGGTAGAAATTACAACTACATATCTTCAAGTCTTTAAGAAACAAGAAGAAGAACTAACTACTGGAAAGCAAGTAAAAATGGCTGAGAATTGATGTTCTTCAAGTGATCCAAGCCCATTCTTTTATAGCTCCAAGAGTGTGTAATACCCAATGGACAAAGTTTCACTTTATCCAAAGGGTAATGCCCAATACCACCTTCCATTGCCCCTAGTTTACTGAGATTTCCCGGATCTTACATTCTTTGGAATGCCAGCTCTTAGATGCTTTCTTTTGTCCAGATAATCGCAATATCCGCTGGTCCATAGCAAAATCCGTTCGTGCCCACAGTGGGCAGTCCTATGCCCACAGTGGGCAAAATCGTTGCACAATATTAAACTCAAAAATTGAGGCAAATAACCATAAAACATCCTCAACAACTTCAAATAAAAATAAATTAATAAAAGAAAAAAGACGAACACATAAACAAAAGAAAACACAACTAAATGGAAGAAAAACTCGCACAAATGACGTGTAAATAACGATCAAAATGAGAGTTATCAATAAGCGTTCACAATGAAAAATGCACACTGTTTTAAAAATGTGTAATTATTACACAAAACTCACCTATTGTCCAAGCCTAAACCACACACTTGTAGGCTAAAAATCCTCAAATCGAACACCTAAATTACACGACATAGGATGGTGTTAAACCATCTAAATCCTCCAAAACCATCTAATACCATCTCAAATACAATCCCGCAATCGGTGCCTCGAACCTAGTCCAAAACGAGGAATGAAGCAAAAACCGAAATACACAAGGCAGTAGGTTCGGCGACCTTCATGTGACCAAACCCGCATGGGGGTTGCATTCCCCATTGTTTTTTGCCTGCACGAATTTTCGAGCAAAAAACCTCAGTCTCTCTTGCCCAATCTTTCCCAAATCAATTTTAAGCCCAAATTTGAGGGAATCAATGATATAAACCATTTTAACCGTAAAACCCAACCTCAAAACATCATTTAATCCATCAAAATCCTTCCATGGATGGAAGTTTTATTCACCAAAATCTTAAAATGGAAACCTTGAAGAAAATCATTGGGAAAACCATCAACAATCGATTTAAACACTATCCAAATGAGGGACATGATACCTCTTCTATCAGACGCGTTTTAAAACTTTAAGTCTAGGCGTGGACAAAGCAGACAATATCTGTTACTGTTGGTATGGGATGTTACACCAAAGAGAATTTGACATCTCTCTCCTCTATTTTCTCTCCATTATTGTACATCTTTCCTATCATCTCCCACCACTCCATTTTCGTTTCTTTCCCCCGACTCCATTCCTATGAGGATTTTGGGATTCATGGATTGCGACAAAGTAAGTGAAAACAATGACGGTGTTCACAAAGTGCAATCATAACGTGATATTGTTTTTAGTTGCGTATCATTTGTTCATAAAGTGAAGATAGATATTGTTCAAAATGTAAATTATGAGGATTTCAAGTTTCTTAGATTGTGACAAACTAAGTGAAACACTGATGACGTTCACAAAGTGTAATGCCAACACCTAAGCACGACATGATGCTATTTTTAGTTTCGTAGAATTTGTTAACAAAGTGTGTTCAAATATTGTTCACAATACGATATTACAACTTTCACTAAGCTACAAAGATTTTTTTTTACAAACAGAAGAATATCAGTGAAAATGGAAACATTCTCATATTTTCTTTGGATGTCCAGTTCTTCAACTACATTGTATGATGATAATCCAACATCAAACTTGTCGGAATTAGCAAAAATCAACATTCGTCTACATCAGGAGAGAACCGAAGAACTATCCAAACCGTTAGATTACGATGAGCCGATGCTCAAACGAATATGGTTAAAATGTGGCTATAACCACTTTTTAAAAATAAATATATAAATATAAGTATATAAAAGGTACACTACAATTTTGGTCCTTTGAGTAAAGAGAAAACAGATAATATAAAAAAGATATGGGTTTATAGAATATTGCCATTGTTATTATCAACTTTACCTAGAAGATATATTTTTTAAATTAATCCACCACAATATTATTTTTATATTCTTGTGTCGCTATCAAAAATATGTTTTTAACTTGTTGTGATATATGGAACATGGGTTATTTTTTTTACTCGATTTGCAATATGAATCATCATATTTTTTTTTTTTGGTCTTTCATCCATTATAACTTGGAATACAAATGTAAGAGAGTCGGGTTAAAATATTTATTTCTCACGTTTAATGGCATATACAATATATATATATACTAGAATTCTACTCGCGCAATGCAGCACGATATATCTCGATTTTAATGTTCTAATTTATTTTAATATGTGGTTTTGAGAAAACGGTCATGTTTTTTTATAAATTTGTTATAGAATGACGTTTTTAAAGAGTTCATGATTTGAGAATTTGAAAGTGGTTAGAGATAAGGATTAATTAATAAGAGTCCACAATTTAAGGATTTGAAGGTTGTTAGAGATAAGTATTAATCAAGTAATTAACATTAAAAGCGGTACATAAAGCTTCATTAGTTGTTTTTAAGAGATTTTAAGTAATTAACATTAAATAGCGGTACACGAAGCTTTAGTAATTAACATTAAATACAAACTGGTCAAAAGATACAGTTCAGTTCAAACTGGTGAAAATGAGACCTTAAGGTCTCATTTTCATCCAAAGACACAACAAAAACAGTACACGTGAAAAAAGGGCCAAAAATGTAAATTTTTTGGCCTACCGCGGGCCCATCGCTGACATCCACCGCAGGCAGGGACCAAACTTGTCACCGTGGCCATAGTTGGAGGGCTCCGCGGGACATTTTGGCCAAACATGGGTGCCACGTGGGCACAAGCTCGCGATCGCGGGACCCACCGCGGAAAATTAGGGTATTTTGGTAAAGTGGTCGAGATTTAGGGTATTTTGGTAAGCCAGGATCAAACTTAGGGTATTTTAATTAAATTCCCTTTACACAACTAGACAATATTCCATTAGCACTTATAAAATATCACATTGATTTTATACATGTTTAATAAAAATGTTATTTTTTGTTATTATCTTTACAACTATACTATATTATTTTTACGTATTAAATATTGTTTATTGATGCATTTACTTAAAATTCAAGAACACAAGTAAATAACTCATGTGTACAATTTTGAAAGATGCGTGATTGATTCATAGCTAACGGGTAACATAGTCAAATACACAATAAAAATCTTATTTTAAGTATAAAAAATCTAAAATATAATGAGGATAATTATTGAATTCTAACGGAATGCTTATTTATTATTTATAAAATAATATTACCTTACTAAACTTAAATTTTATTAAAATAAAAATAAAATTAAACGAATTTATAAAAAAAATTACCGTTTTCTTAAAACCACATAAAAATGTATTATAAAATCGACAAAGATAAAAAATAAAACGAAACATTAAAAATTAAGATGTATCACACTGAATTGTGTGAGTACACTTCTAGTTTAAATATAAAGTGTCGCATAATTATTTTTATTATTCACCAAAGAAATAAATACTTTTGTTTTATAATTTTAAAATAAATAAGACTAAAATACTTGTTTTAGTTCTTATATGGGATATTTTTTTTCTTAGTTGATTTGACAAATATGTGGCAATTGCAAATTTATTTAGGGGAGTGCTAATGGCACCCAAAAAGAGGGTGTTGAATGCAATTATTTTCGCACCAATCATTTTTTGATTGGTGTTGAATGTAATTATTTACGCATCAATTATTTTTTGATTTAAATATATATATATATAATATATATATATATATTATTTATTTGTTTTATATATATATATATATATATATTTATTAGAAATATAAAAATATATATATTGTTATTCTTTTTGTTTATATATATATATTACTTATATATATATTGTTATTTTTTTGTTATATATATATTAAAAATATATATATATAGTTATTCTTTTTTTGTACATTTTACGTTCTTATCTATATTTATCTAATATACTCCATTATAACCGTTCATCAAAACCTTCAAAATGAGCACAAATGTTGGTTTGAAGACCCCACTATCGAACGAATAATTTTTAAGTTTTTTGACCAATTAACCATATTGACATTTTTTCAGGTGTTCTTGCTTATCTGAATGACACATGGTTGAAACCATATAAAGAAATGTTTGTATCTGTTTGGACTGACAAATTTCTCCACTTTAAAAATCAGACAAGTAACAGAGTGGAGAGTCAACATTCCAAGTTGAAAACTTACTTGGATTCAGCGCAATCAAGTCTACCGACATTTATGAGCAAGATCAATCAAATCATTCAGTCACAAGATACAAAAAGTAAAGCAAGTATTGAAGTGAGCAAAAGTGTCACGAAACATCGTCATCGCATATCACACTTCCAACAATTGTGTGGTTTCGTTTCACATTATGCATTAGACATAATATTCCAAGAGTATGAGCGAGCTCAATCATATGGCTTATTTTCTGAAAATTGTAGTTGTCTAACTTGATGGAAGAGTTAGATACACACAAGACAGAATACTGGAACGTTTTTGGAGGTCAATATTGGAATATTGTTTACAACACTTTAAACTTCTTTCAATATGATGGAGGTGCACCAGTTGAACACTGGATGACAATGCCTGAAATAGGTGTCTTGATTGCTTCAAAGTATAATGTGATATTACACGTTATAAATATGGTAGGCTGTGTGACGTACTTGCCGCTTAGGTCCACTCCGCCAGCGTGGTATCAACATGTTGTTTTTACAACTGGGTACGTTAATGGTAACCATTATGTGAAATTAGATATGGCAGAAGGATACCCGTTCCCTACTATAACTCAACATTTTTTCCACTACAGTTATCAATGTGCTGCAGGATGGCTACCCCGTATTCAGATCGAATACAGAAGTACCAGCGACTTTTACGTGTTAATTGTACTACGGATAATGTTATTTTAGAATAATCGAATGTAATATAGATTATTTTATGTTCTATTTATATGTTAAATCGCAATGTTTATGTTTTATTTTTATAATTATATAATTATAAAAAACTAGTAATATAAATATTTTTAAATATTTATTTATTTTTAAATAAAATCAAAAAGTAAAAGAAAAAATATATAATACAAATATATAAAAATATATAATACAAATAAATAAATAAAATAGAAAAACAAAAGACAAAAAAAAGACAAAAAACAAAAAAAATCATGAATATTAATCATTGGGGTAATCATAGGTGCAAATAGCCAAATTTGGGGTGCCATTAGCCTCCCCTTTATTGCTATCGTAATTCTTTATTACGTTGAAAAATGTTAAATCAAAATCAATCAATGTCATGTATCTTGTAAAAACAATAAACTTTTGTTACACTGATTGAAAAATGAAAATAACGTTTAAATTATGGGCAGTGCTAAAGGCACCCCAAAAGTGAGGTGTTGAATACAATTATTTCCGATCCAATCATTTTCGTATATATATATATATATATATAGATTATATATATTATTGCAATCATTATACTATTATATATATTATTTGACATATATATATATATATTGTTATTTATTTATTTTATATATATATATATTAGAAATATAGAAATATATATATATATATATATATATATATATATATATTGTTATTCTTTTTGTTTCTTTTATATATATATATATATATATATATATATATATATATATATATATATATTACTTTTATATATATATATATTAGAAATATAGAAATATATATATATAGTTATTCTTTTTTGTTTTATATATATATATATATATATATATATATATATATATTTATATTTCTTTTTTTTATAAATTATACCATTGTATTCGTCTCGTCAATACCTTCGAAATGAGCCCAATATGATTAAATCAAAAAATATTCAATATTTGGCTCATTTCAAAGGTATTGACGAGACGAATACAATGATATATAATTTGTAATAAAAAATGTATTTTTAATATATTTTAGTTTATATACGATTATTTATGTTAATATGATAAGAGTATAATGTGATATTACACGTTATAAATATGGCAGGCGGTGGGACGTACTTGCCGCTTAGGTCCACTCCCCCAGCGTGGTATCAACATGTTGCTTTTACAATTGGGTACGTTAATGGTAACCATTATGTGAAATTAGATAACATCATAGCAGTTGTATAGTCTTAATAAGTATTGACGTATCTAGTTTTAGTTGAGGGAGAGTGGTACAAGCAACAACACAGGTGGTTTAAAAAAACTTAGGTTATATTTTTGAAACATTCATTATACACCGGATACGTACTCGCATGCGATGCGACACAAAACATCTCGAATATAAAGCTAAGAACTCGAAAAAATAATCTTGTTCCATGTTTAATTTTATTCTCCATCACACAGTGCGAAGAATAACCATAATAGATTTTTTTTCAAGGAGTATAGATAGATAAATAAAGATAAGGGTGTAAAATGTGCAAGTTTAAAAAAATATTGACGCATCATTCTTGAACAATATCGATACGTATTTATGATATTTTATAATATTATTACATTAAAAAAATATGCAATAATGAACTTATTTTGAAAATACTAACGAGAGGATTATAATGGTATATATTGTGAATAAAAAAGAAATGCATTTTATGATGTATTTTAGTTAATTTACTATTGTGTATTTTTAATATGATAAGGGCGTAAAATGATTTTTTTTAAAGAATTATAAAACAAACTAATTTGTATATATTCATGATATTTAATAATATGATTAAATTTAAAAATATATTGGACTTATTTCGAAGGAATTGACGAAACGATTACAATAATATAATTTATATAAAAAATGTATTTTAATTCATATACGATTGTTTATATTAATATGATAAAAGTCTAAAACGAAGAATAGAAAAATAAGAGATTAAAAGTAACTAATTATAAGAGGGAGGGAGTGTGGAGTGAGAGTGAGTGTGTTTTAGAGGTTGTACGGTATTCTATTATCCTAAAATTTCAAAAAAAAACCGTTTTAGAATTTTAATAAGATGGTATAAAGATATTATTAGTTGTTAGTATAACTATTTTCACACAATGTTTAATGCTAGGCCGGAAAGCCCAATAGAGATGTTATTATAGAAACTAGAAGATGGATAAACGGTTGGGCTACATTAGATGGGCTGTTAAATCGAACGGATGTCATATAGTTTAATTGGATTAGCATAAGATGCATAGATGTAGGATAATTAGTTTAATTGGATAAGTCTTAAAACAAACAGTTATAGGTTAATTTGCAACCTATCTAAATCTTACAACTTTTGCAATCCCTCCTATATATATATATATATATATGAACTTCTATTTGGAATTGTGAAAAATAAGATTATTGATAGATGATCGAGGCCGTAACTAAGAAGCTTCTCGTGTTTTCCATTGTTGTCAGTCAAGATATCGACTTGCAAACGCAACCATGGCTAAAGGTATGTTTTATTTCGTTAATGTTGGCTTACACGTTTCTGTATCTATCTATATATGTATTTACGTCTGAGGATCCTCGGAAAAATTAAAGACTAATGATGGGCATACGAAATTAACGGCGACATAATCATGTACTTTTTATTTGTAATAAGCGATCAATATTCAAAACCACGGGGAAGGATCGAACCATGGGAACGTTGAATTATCTTATGAACCGAATATATTGTTTTCAACATGTCCCCATCGTAAAAGAATTTCTTATAATCAAAGAAAATATTACGTTTATGTATATTTGATTTATATTTATGATGATAATACGTAACTTAAATTAATTCGTATAAATACCGCCCTTTTTTTAAAAGTTGTGATTATAGGAGATGATTACGATCGTTTTTGGCCTTCTTTTTTCCTTCGTATATAATTTGGAAAATATATTTTAAAGCAATACTTTATATTTAAAATTCTATCATCCACATCCAAGCTTCGAATTGGCCTGTGCCCGTTGTTATATTCAAAATACATATATTAAATTATGATGATAAGATTTTGTGTTTTTCGAAAGTTGTCATCGAATCAATCTAGATCAATTCTAGCAAAAAGAAAACAAGAAGAAATAATGATAAGTTTTTCAAAGTCGAAACACTGTCAAATAAACTATTTTATGTTTTTCATATATATATATTAATATAGGGTCAGTTTCAGGGGAAAACCTAAAAAAAAAACGAAAAACTGAAGAACACCCTAGTAGTCTTTCATTTGGACGGTATGCACTTGTGCATACAAGTAATTTGGAACATGCACATGTACATATGCACAATTGCACTTGTGCATAAAACCTAAAAAAATAACATAATTTACCTGTATGTACAAGTGCATACCGTCCAGATGAAGGGCCACCAGGGTGTTTCTTCAGTTTTTCGGTTTTTTGAGGTTTTCCTCTGAACCTCTCTCTATTAATATATACAACAATTTTTGTTTAAGAGTATTTAAATAGATATATTCATCAATTTAGAAAAAACAATATCTTTATATATATAAAAGAAGAATCCATGGTTGATGAGGTGGCATCATGAGAATCAAGTATTCATCAAATAGTGAATTGTGGTTGATTTTTCATTGTCCCACATTGGTGACAAAACTGAAAAGTTGGAAGTGTGGGTGGCTATATAAATAATAGGATGTGGCTTGAAGGTTCATACAAAATTTGATCCATTTTTTGGTTAAATAGTTATTTTTTATTTACATAACAAAACATTTCATGTAATAGTTAAGCATTTCATGTAATCTTATCTTATCTTATCTTATATATATATAAAAGGATAATCGATGGTTGATGAGGTGGCATCATGAGAATCAAGTATTCATCAAATAGTGAATTGTGGTTGATTCTTCATTGTCCCACATTGGGGACAAAAGTGAAAAGTTGGAAGTGTGGGTGCTATATAAAGGATATGATATGGCTTGAAGGTTCATCCAAAATTTGATCCATTTTTGGGTTAAATAGTTATTTTTTATTTACTTGACAAAACATTTAATGTAATAGTTAAACATTTCATATCCTTAAAGGAAAACCCAAGAGTAATGAGGTGGCATCATGAGAATCAAATACATGGTTGATGAGGTGGCATCATGAGAATCAAGTATTCATCAAATGGTGAATTGTGGTTGATTCACCAAAATCAGATCAACGGTAAGCAAGCACACCCATGCACCTGTAAATTCATAATGACATTGGCCAGATGTGATTTGAATTTACCTTACATGAGGGTCCTCACTACCATCGTCCTAAATTCTCATTGGTTAAGGTATTCCCTAAAGGCTTCCTATATCTCAGTTGTGTCTTCCTACTCCACAGTTTAAGTTTAGGCCCATCCGGTCACCTAAATCCCTTAAATTAGGGCTCTGATACCAACTGTAACAACCCACACCAAACTATCATGCCCAAAAGCTATATTTTTAAATTAAAACGCCAAAAATGTCTCAATGTAATACATTAACAAATTACAAACTGGGTTTGCGGAAATAACCCTAACTACAGCTGAGATCGTAACTACAAGGTAAAAAGGAAGGCTCTCTAATCCTTCTATATGCAACTTCCGTCTCACGCCTGGCCAACTTCTAAGCAAGCTTTCGACTACCTGCTTACCTGAAAGGTTTTAGTTTTTTAAAAGCGAGGGTTAGACCATGAGGTCTAGTGAGTTCCCTCAAAAGCCACGCCACAATAATTGTAACGACCCAAAAGTACAATAGAACAAACATAGCATTTAAGCATAAATTTACAAAACTGGGTCCCAAAATTTTCGTCACAACATACATAAACTAAGGTTGGCGGAAACAACCTATACACAACTGAGAAACTACTACTACAAGTGGCACCGACATTGTCTCTAACTGCATCAGTACTCTATCCTACGCTTGCCCACTTACCTGAGCCTCCTACTCAAAGCTTACCTGAAAAGGTTTTATTATGGAAATGCGAGGGTTAGACCATGAGGTCTAGTGAGTCCCTCCTGACAGTTCTCAAAATCATTTAAAACAGTTTATCTTTTCAACATAAATCTTTCATATATAAACTTTCAATAATAAACTTTCGCATAGCTGATTTCAAAATATTGCACATAAAACTTCCGTATAACTTTTCATAAAAATTTCTCATAAAACTTCCACGGATAAATCCGCTCCTCGTAATCTGACACCCTGAAGCCACCCTAAGGTGACGACGAGTCAGTCTCATGCTGCCTTATTTTGGGGCCACTTCCCCTGGCATAAAGGGTCTCCACTCCCGCACGAGCACTGGCGGGTCTCCACTCCCGTCTTGGCCAGTTTACGTCTATCACAACGTATGCATACATTCTACATAAAACTTTAAACAATTTTCATGCAATTAAAGCATAATAATAAAGCATGGCAATTCTCAACATTCAAAACACATTTTGAAAACACTTTAAGAGCCACACATTTTAGTTTAGAAAACTCATCTGGCTTGCTTGCTCCAAAGCTCCTCACTTACACTTCCGATCTCTAAGTGGAACACCTAATATATAGGAATGTATATCAATATCTAATAATTTATATTCGAACTTGCCCCGAACTTAACCCAAACTTATCTAAGTTGGTAACTTCCACTTCTAGTCCACAAATCATTATTAATGGTCTTTGCTTATTTATCCAATTTGAAACGCTATACCGGATCCATTAATTTACCCGATTCTAGGTTTCCCCCGACATAAAATTATAACTCTAGATTCTAAATATCAAAGCCGGATCATAATAATAATAATATGACCAAATTAAATAAATAGACTATCGATTACGTACTATGCCCCTTTAAATAATTATAGACTTTAATAATAAATTAAGCCCCAATACAATAACTAAGCCCAAAAGGACTTAATAATTCATGTGGCCCAAAACTCAATTCGGCCCAACTTAAATTACGGGTCAACTTTCGGGTCATACCGACTTCCAGTACACACAAGCTTTAGGCTCCAATTAAAATAATTATTCCGACCCTTTTCTTAAAATTACACTCCGGCCCAATTGTTAACTTACCGGGACTCAACAAAATGTTACCGGAACCTCAAACAATTTCCAACACTACCGGAATTTCATTTTCTTTAAAATACCATATCGTTTGCAAACAAGTCCGGGTATTTCGACAAAAACTCCATTTCTTCGTTTTTAACTTATTCTAAAAGATTAACCAATACTATTTCTTCCGAAATCACGAATCCACAAACATTTGGTTAACTTGACATTATGAATTAGAAAAACTCTATTAATACTTTTACTTGCTTTCTCCGATTACGTAACCGAGCACAATTAGAACTTAACCAATCTAACATTACTTGCTAAAGAGAAAACGCAAGGGAATGGTTTCTTACCCGCGAAAAACTTCACGAAACGGAAAGTTACTGTCCAGCCATACCGCCGCCGCCGACCACCGCCGGCAGCCGACTGTCGGCGCTCACCGGCCGCCCCTCCGGTCATCTTCTCCGGCGCCGGCGAACCCAGCCACCACCACCCTCTCTCGTCGTCTCTCTCTCTCTCTCGCAGCTCTATATCTCTCTCGCTGCTCTCTCTCTCTCTCACACGATCTCTCTCTCCCTCTCGCTGCTCTCTCTCTCTCTCTTTCTCTCTCGCAGTCTCTCTCTCTGTCGTCTATCCCTCTCCTTCTCGCTGCTCTCTCTCTCCCTCGCAGCTCTCTCTCTCGCAGCCTCTATCTCTCTCAGCTTCTCCCTCGTCTTTCTCTCGACATCTCTCTCTCCCTCGAAGTCTCTTTCCCTCACAGCTCTCTCTCTTGCTCTCACTGCCTCTATCTTTGTCGCTACTCTCTCTCTCCCGTAGCTCCCTCTCTCTCGTTCTTCATGGCGCCCCCACAGCACACACACACATCAACCACCAAAACCCTAGGATTTGATTTCTTTTCTCTTTTCCTCCTGCAGTGCACGACAATGTGGGGAATTAATTTCCCATTTTCCCTTTTTTTACCTCCTAAAATTCACCAAATACACTTATAGCCCCTAACTTTCATTTAAACCCGTCTACTTGTTTTAGGTTATTACAATAATACAGTTTATGGAAAAACTTTCAGTAAGAAATGATTGTACAAAACTTGATAGGAACACATATAATGATCAACACACTATGACGAGCTAATGGTACACGCTATGGTCACACACACCGTGACAACATAAAAAGGGGCACACACCGCCCATATATGAAACACATTCATATCTCACACCATATGGGACACACCCCCATCTCACACAAGGCCATAGCTCGTCCACACGAAAGTAGTTTAGGTCCACACGATTAAATCACACTTTTCATTCATGAGCAAATGATAATATGAACTCTTACCATTAATTATGCATAAGGATTCATATATCAAACCATATGGGACACACCCCCATTTCACACCAGAGCCAGAGCATGGTCCCACACATTTAAATCACACATATTGTCACACACTTACTATTCGCTTTGAAATAAAAGCAGTTTGTATCCACACAATTAAATCACACTTTCCATGCAAGGTTAAAAGAATAGTACGAGCATTTACCAATGTAAACATGCATAAAGTTCCACATTTAAAAAGGGATTAAGATCAGAATACTCACTTGTGGTCCCGCTTAATCCTCTTACTAGATTGATTCTCCCTTCAACTGCACCTATAAGGATACACACTACCACGGTAAGTCACTTGATGGAATTACACACTCACACAGATTGCCCCTCGGACTATCAGTCTGCACTACTATGTCATACCACACTTTCCGAACACTGTATCCGGATAGTCAAAACTATCCGGACAACCAGAGCTATCCGGACAACCACAAAGGTTTCTGGTTAACTACCGGAAACTGCTGCCAAAATCTACCCGGACACATCTCTCATTCGGACACCACCAATCGTCCGGACACTACCCTGACTTGAGGGTTTCCGGACGCTACGAGGAAACTCAAAAACGCAGGGAAGGATTATGTCTCTTATCCTAATTCCCTCAACACCTCCAGATTAGCAATATGGGTCGATAAATACCCATTTCCCAAACTACAACACCTCTTAAACAGATTTAATTAGGAATCACACTAAACCCACAAAATCCATGTTTCTTCTCCAAATACTCATAAAACACACACACTAACTTGAAGAGGGATAGGGTTGATTTACCTGGATGATTGCTGGTTCAAGAGTCCTTCCCAAAACTCAGCTGAAATCGTCACTTTTCTTCCTCAAATGCCAAAACCCTTTCCTTGCTCCTTCTCCCAGCCACACACACAACACACACTAGACAAATGTTTAATGAGCAATTAGGGTTTTCCTTATTCTTTATATACTTTCCTCAAAAACACAAAACTTTCAATTCTTCCCACTTGGACCACATAACTTTCTTAAACTTCGAATTTCATCCAGATTTCCAATTATTGAACAAATTAAAATCTTGGTTATTACATCCCACATTGGTGACAAAAGTGAAAAGTTGGAATTGTGGGTGGCTATATAAATGATAGAATATGGCTTGAAGGTTCATACAAAATTTGATCCATTTTTGGGTTAAATAGTTATTTTTTATTTACATGACAAAATATTTCATGTAATAGTTAAACATTTCATGTAATAGTTAAGCATTTCATGTAATAGTTAAACATTTCATATCCTTAAATCTTTATATCTTTATATATATAAAAAGAAAACCCAAGAGTAATAAGGTGTCATCATGAGAATAAAGTATTCATCAAATGGTGAAATTGTGGTTGATTCTCATTGTCCCACATTGGTGTCAAAAGTGAAATGTTGGAAATGTGAGTGGCTATATAAAGGATAAGATATAGCTTGAAGTTTCATACAAAATTTGATTCATTTTTTGGGTTAAATATTATTTTTTATTTACATGACAAAACATTTCGTGTAATAGTTAAACATTTTCATGTAATAGTTAAACATTTCATATCCTTAAAGGAAAACCCAAGAGTAATGAGGTAGCATCATGAAAATCAAGTATTCATCAAATGGTGAATTGTGGTTAATTTTTCATTGTCCCACATTGGTGACAAAAGTGAAATCTTTATATATATATATATAGGCAAATTATCCATTGCAAACCAGTTAGTTTGTGCAAACTGTGCAAACTCATATCCACCAATCACGTAACTTCTTTTTTTTATCCATAAGGGTATTTTAGGGCCTTTAGCATATTTTTTCATCTCCACCAATCACGTAACTTATTTTTTTATATCCATAACTTCTTTTTTATCCATAAGGGTATTTAGTATAACTACATTCTTAGGTCCGGCCTTTTTATCATTTCTTCCCACGTTAGCATGGAGTACTACCCTCCAAAATTACTTGTCTATTTCTCCCAACTTTTCCACATACCGATAGCATTTCTCATTACTATACATAACCAAACAGTTGTACCAAAATTCTAACTTACGGCATTCAACTAAGTTATCTTGAAACGACATACCGTCCAAAGTTACTACACATTCTTTAATCTGCAACTAATACTTTCTCGGACAATTCTTTAACACATAAGAAGCAACTCGTATTCCTTAAGGATTTTGCATCTTTTACATCACATTTTGACTAACATATCCATCATCTTCGTTAAATTCCAATGATTCAAAAATATAAACTTACTTAGCGACTCACACAACCAAAATCACTTTGGATAAACACCCACTATCTTTCCACCATTATATTCTGATATTAGCCATATCACTACACCATCTTACAAACCACATACTCCAACAATTTTATTGACAAAATAGTACTCTTTATCTGGAATCCCCGAAAAGACTTCCATCGGATGCTTCCTCTTTCTAACTTCACATTACATACTAGTTGACACACTTATCTTGGCACTTGATGCCGCTACTCGTTCGTACATTCTCCACCCATAACATCTCACAGCAGACCAGGTCTCTCATGATCCTTTGTACACAACTCAAACGTACATTCATGTTCTCCCGCATGATTAATTGAGTCTATTTCACTATTATAATCCTCCCCAACTTTAGTTGGACCACAACTCACGGTTTCTAATTAAATTCAACTTACTCGTTTCCTGCTAGCTCTTCGTGATTCCAAACCAATACATAGACATGGCACAATCCCTCACATATCGGCATAGTCTATACACTCGCTTCGTTCGTGCCTAATACTTCATCCTTTATAAACCATACACACTGTAAGAAAACGCTTATCTAAAACAACAACCCTTCACTATCCTAACACCCCTATACAGTGGTCCTTTAACTTTTAATCTTCTGATTCAAGACTTAACATTCATACATGACCTCAAAATAACCCATGTATTCACATCATGTAAACTTCACTTATAATATAATTCATGTAATTCTAACCCCAAGCCCACGTCGAGCTTATTTAAACCGGGTGAATGCTCTCAATACTCAACCGAGTCCAAAACCGAGCCATCTGCTCAAAGGATCTAATGATTATTTATCAACATCTACTCATGCAATTAAATACATCTAACTCACATCATGCAACACACACTCCGAGGCGTGATAATCTCACAACCCCTTCATTGCTACCTTCCCAATGAAGTCAAATCATATTTGTATCTATATGTACACGTATAAGCAACTCTTTTATACTCAACAATGTATATCACTCACCAAGGTTCATTAGTCCCAAAGGTACTAAGAATACAAGATCATCAAACGGTCCTCACACATAAGACCAATACTTAAAACGACACTCATTTAAATAAAGTGCAATTAAGCACATAACACATCATAAATATTGTACAACCACAATAACTCTAAAAGCGTATTTTGACCACATAGCTTTCTCTTATGCAATAAATTAATCAAAATTTCTTTCACTCGCGATTTATTCGTCAATCACTCAAATTCCCCCAAAAGTGGGTGTTTCACAAAATATATACCATTCTGTAACATCCCCAGTCCACCGTACACGATATTTTCCGCTTTGCGCATACCCTCTGCATAACAGCATGCCGGTACCGCTCACGGTTTTGTTCCTGCCCGCACACGCATACGCGGGACGCACCCAGACCGCACCTTGTGACAGGCAAAAAGCCTCATACACCTTACACAACTGCCGACTTCAAAGTCAATAGTCGACCTATCAATACTTCCTTAACCTATTCTTTAACAAGGGTCCCTAACTGAACCTAATCCTTTCAACATATCATAATCTAATTCACATCTCATTGTCTTCATCTCCAATTTAATCGTGCAACGTTAATATCTCAAGATCACCATAAATTCTTATTTGACATCGAGGATGTTTCCTTTCTGTCACATCACACTACTCATAGCGAGTTGCTAATTCCATCACCTTGATGACTTCTAGTCCTTCCTCTGGACACAATCGTCCCTCGGCAACTGAATTTCTAGTCATCGAACAAATGGTACAGACCCTCCTACATCCGACACTAAAGTCCACTTTCGACTCTCCCACTGTTCACCTTTTGTCTTGAACACAAATTCCAAAACTACAAACATTCTCCCATGATTTATCCAACACCTCTTCACTCTCGGAGTTCTTTCTCAGCTTATAGTGTAATACTCTATGACCGAGTGAGTTCATAGCCTTCATGCATGACAACGTGATAAATGAATAATTTCGCACATTTTCTCATTTTAAAGAACAATCACAAGGAACAACTTGGGTACAAATGACCCCAACATTCTCATAACTCCAATGTACTGCACAACGATCTCGAGAATCGTTTGCATACAACTTTCCGTAAAACTTAATCTTTCTTAACCAAACGATATTATTACGATAGTAATATATATTAAATGAAAATCTTTTCATACTACAAAAGTTTGAAAGAAATTACCGACACGAAGTAAGCTAGTCGGTTCTCACATTCGTTTATATGATATCATCAAGTTAATACTCGCGTTGGTTATAAAAGTTTTGCTGGCCAACACTTTCTTGACCTTTTTGCTACAATTCAACTTTTCATGTAAAATACGAAGTATTTTGCAAATTGCTAAACTCAAAATTTCATTGTGCGCCGTAAATGGAATTGCCTTTTTCTTTAAATACACACTTGCACATGCCGACTCAATCTCGACTAAAATTGTTGTTTAAACATTTGTTTTGAAATCATAACAACTCATGTAACACACACTAGGACACCATATATAAAACTCTATTCGCAAATGAAGGCTACTCACTCAAACAAGGTCAATCGTTTTACTCACGCGACTTATCATTGACACTCTACTTCCGACCAGTGGTCGCCCTCTCGACTTTGTAACACTTACTATACATACATTCCATGGCCCACTTACTCAACCATTTCACATTCTATCTCTACACATTTCAATTCACCTATTAAAGTTTGCCTCGGCGGACTTTCATGAGTCCCGCCAGTTCAAGGTTGTTCTTCCAACCCTCAATCATTACTGGTCTGTCCTCCAAAGAATTTGAAGGACCTTGGTGGCGTTTTCACCCTCGTTCCGCTATAACACAAAGGGATAACCATAAGAAATGGTTATACAAATATAGACATACGAAACGTACTTTACCGATCATTAGTCACTGTAACAATTTAGAAACAAGTATACTTGTGTAACAATACATTCATAATAACAGTAGCTAATTGGAATTGTGAACATATCGTACAGGAGGATCCTCGTTACCATCGTTACAGTACTAATTTCACGTATTTCCGTTAACTCTTAAGACTATCTCGTCTTATTGTTTCTACCCATTTCTCACGAATCATAACTTAATTCATCACAGCTTAAGTCTAAGTATCTCCTCAGCATACTTAGTTCGCTTAAACTATTGCTCTGATACCATATTGTAACACCCTAAAATCAGGGCTAATTTAAACCTCAAATTTCAACAAGTTATGATATAATAACCTTCAAACTTTCATATTGGAAGTGCATTAACCATAAGGAGTATATCTACAAATACAGAATCCTTCAAATAACCTATTAATCTAATCATGTCACTATAATCAGATTAACCAAATTATCTAAGCAATCCCTCAAAATCTCCTTCTGTTAATTGACTTCTCTGCTATTCCAAAACGCTCGTCCCACAACCCTTTACTTTCCCGCGCTAGTACCTGGTAAGAAAACATTATATTGAAACGATTAGGGCAACGCCTAGTGAGAACATTCGTTTCCACAATAATATATGCAAAATCAATGTAAACAAGTTATAACAAACATGATTTCCCTTTTTCTTACCACACGTGTAACTCTATTCCGTTAACACGATTTTTACCCAATTCCATGAATATGCCTGACACACATTCCATCATCATATCATGTCTCAAATCTACACCACGAATCTGCACTGATTCTAGAGTAATGCTTTTATTCCGGAAATCGCAATATACACATGCCCAGTTCCGTACACATCTATTCCAGAAACCACTAGTGCCTATGGATCCATTACACTTAACTATCGTATATGCATAATAACATATCACACCACCATTATGTCATATTCTTAACTCTAAGAATAATAAATAACTTATCGTATTTTCATCTTCAAATGTTCCCCCTTCGGCGACTTAGCACGGGGATTCCGCTACCCGGTTAGCGGATGGGGTCAAGGGGCAACCGAGCCTGAAATATACATACACATTGATGACCTCTACATAATTATATGTATACAAGACTCACTACCACAGTTGACACCCTTAACAATCCATCGGACACCCCCGAATCGCAACCGAGCTAGAAATCGAACAACCGACATCAAAAACAATACTTGGAGTTGTTATATGTCCAAACTAACATGTTCAAAGTGTTCAAATGCTATCTTACACTCAAAACGAGTACCCATACGCCTATATTACGCTCTAAAACGACACCGGTACGCAAGAAACAAAAATCGGAAAATGCTGAAACAGTGCTGTGCGCGGATGTTGGTGCGGCTCCATACGCGCCGAGAGACGCGCAGACCACTGTTGGGCAGAAAACAGCCCCTGCTCCAACCCTTTAACACCCCAACTCAATCCCCACTTAATTAGGTTCATTCTATGGAAGTTTTAGCATCAAAATGAGGTTTTTAACATAGAATAACATGAAGGAATCCATGTAGCAACTCTATACACATATCCACTCAATCCAATTTAAGATTTGTAACACCAAAATAGGATGAACTCACCTTAAGTTGTAAAACCCACTTTGCTGCACAAATCCAATCCCAATCTGCTGTAAACGATTTTGAAAACCTATTCACAACATAGATTCGTTTACAACTCTATAACTACAACAATATTCATCAAAACACATGATAAATTCCTTACCAATTTGAAGACAAATCTAGCTTTCTTCTTCTTCTCTTCTTTCTCACTTTTCTCTCTTTCTCTGGATTTTTCTAAACCGACCCAAACAAAAGAATGAGATATTTGTCTATCTCATCTCTTTTATCTATACACACTTTCATTTAATTACCAACCACACCTCCAAGTTCCAATATTTCCAAAATAGCACCAAACTCTAATCACTTGCATTTTAACCCTATTGAATTATAAACTTACTATATAATTCAAGGTTTTAACCAAAATACACATAGATCCCAATCCTCATTAAAACAATATTATTGAAAATTCAGGATGTTACAACTACATTCGACTACTGTCTTCCACTTGCTTCTCAAACATAAAACATGTTTCCAAGGAACGACTCACTAGAAGGTGCACACTCTTGACCAATCACACAAGCTAGCTCCCCTCAACGCTTAAACCAATCACATACACACAAATCTTCTTTCTCATACTCCCACTAGAAGTTCATGCACCCGATTGTGACGTTCTGATAACGTTGCTTCCCACGTTATGTGCCACTTGTCACACTTTCTACTTCGCGCTTACTCACTTATTCCAATCTACCGTCCCAATTACCTTAGGCTAGTATGGAACATTTCTCATCCAACATTGACCACTACATAGACACAATTTTAACGGTTACTATGCCTAACCAGCCGTTCCACCACCTCTCATACGAGAAATTCAACCAAGTTAATCCGAAATCACATTCAATGCTCGAAGCGACTACACACTTCTCGTTTCTCAAACGATACTAACCCACTCCTTTGCATTTCCTTAACATACAAGGATTAGCTCACATTCCCAAAGATTTCGTATCTACTACAAAACATCATAACTAACCGGTCCAAGAGCACACAATTTCCTTCTTAGCTAGCCACTAACTGCCACCCCACTCTTTTATTCTCGGGTAACAATACCTCATGCCACTTAGACATCCATGCATCACCACACAAAATTTTGCCACATTTAAACAACTTATAAACAAATCCGAGCAAGGATCTCCACTTACGCTCACCCCATATCAACACTAATCCATCACTTAACCTCACAGCCAAACATTATCACCATGTCTCACCTGCTTACTAATTATAAGTTACAGCCATATTATTCACACAACCCCGCACACTAGAAGTTCAATTCTCACGATCATTTGTGCACACGCTAGGCTATGCTTTCTCCACGCCAAACACGCCATATTTTGAAGGAGTTTGCGAAAGCATTAAACAATAATTAGTTTTTGCAATTCAACATCCACACACAAATAACTGGAATTTCTACCTGGTCAATCTAGGACACACACCCGCCCTTGCAATCACACAATAATAAGTACGCATGCACAATTATCAAATAGGTATCGCCAAGCTTTGATTTAGACAACTCACAACTTTGCCTTTCTCCAAACTAGGTGAACCACAAAATATGACCGTCTACTCCACTCGACTGAGTCTTTACCCCTAACTGACTCTTTGGAATACACTCGAGACACGCTCAAAAATCAAACGATAGAACGCTCCCTTGCTAACCAACATAGTCCACGTGTCTCACATGAGTTGTGCTAACTACTTCATTTGCCAACGACATATCAATCACATAGGGAGAATTACCTATCCAATTATCAATTTCCCCACCTTCGGATACTCCCAAAAAGGCGGTCCACCCTTTTGACAGATTCACACCTTCCCAACTGACCTCTTATCTCAACGCACACACCTGACTAAATAATCACACCAGGGTTAACCTTTCAATTTCAAATCTCCCGACAATGACTCCACACCCGACGTTGACTTCAACATCAATACCGGACAATTAGTCTAAATACAAGTTCTCCTCAACTCCGGCTACGCGTCGATACTGTTTCATCTACGTACCACAACGCTACCCTTCGAAGTATTTTGCCTGCTTCGAAATCACCCGGGACACTTCCCCCGCCGTCAGCTACACGTCAACTCACCAAACAAAAGAAAAGACCACCATCACACAAGCATAACTAAAGTCAAAGACTGAGACTAAAGTTAGACGACACCCTCTCTAAACGGTAACTCTAGGGCCACAAACGACCATCGACGTCTCAACCGCATTTCCCACCCTCGGAACTTTGCACATTATTAAGTGCAATATCTTTTACCACTTAGCGAGCTCATAGCCTCCATGCATGACAACACAATGATTTAAATCGTTTTACATACTCGAATAATCCACAAAACAAGGTTTGATATGCAAGACACGACACCCCCAAAAAGAACAACCACACACACTGATCTCAAGGATCGCTCACACGCTACCCATGACATCTCGCAACCTGGTCCATTTACTGAAAGTGTACACATTGACTCTCTTTGTGCAAAATTTTAAAATACAGCAAAATCGTCCACGCTGGGATGGTCAACCGACTCACACACTCGTCGATATGTCAAAAACGTGTTCACATCGTTTTCACCCATAAAACCACACGATCAAATTCTGTTATGATTTATACAACAAAGTTTAACTCACTCATAAAGAAGTGAAATAATTCATTATTTCTCCAAATTCGAAATTTATCACACTACGTAAATAAATTTATCTTTTCCTTCAAGCACACACTTGCACATGCCAACTCATTTTCAAAATCAGAAGTTTACAAGGCACGCGCACACACTCACACATTCTGACCTGAAGGATTTACGCAACTTGTTTTGAAAACACAATGCATGACTCGCTTTACATTGAAGGCTATTTGCTCGAGCAAGGTCAACCGTTTGCAGTTACAGCACATCAACGCCGACACCCTACTCCAACCAAACCATTAGGTTCCTTACATTTAAAACAACCTTCGATACTGGTACTTCCCCACACACTTGGATGCTCCAACCTCACAGTTACCACCTGACCACTAATTTGTAAAATATACGGCTTCACTTAGACCCCAAATAGGTTTACTAATTCTAGTATTACCAATCCATACATCTAACATCTCTCAACCACCCTTGTCACTCTTCCACTAACTAGAGAGTAAGAAAGCACATCTCTATCATCCGATCCTCGAGCTGAAACTCTCAAGATCTCAATTCACCGACATCGGGAACTCCCAGAATAAAGACTCATCAGAGATTAGGAGCTCACCTCAAATCAATTATTTTCCTTAAGAACCCTAAAGGTTCTACTTCACACGGACACTCACACCGAACATTCAAACAATGCTTCTTCTAGATAGTATCATCAATCACACCAAGAATGATCTGCACAACACACTAAACTGTTGCCATAATGACAAGGTTATACTTTACACACTAATCACCACACTCCACACACTACTGTTATTCTCCACACTCAATCCACCACACTCCACACACTACCAAAATCAGATCAACGGTAAGCAAGCACACCCATGCACCTGTAATTCATAATGACATTGGCCAGATGTGATTTGAATTTACCTTACATGAGGGTCCTCACTACCATCGTCCTAAATTCTCATTGGTTAAGGTATTCCCTAAAGGCTTCCTATATCTCAGTTGTGTCTTCCTACTCCACAGTTTAAGTTTAGGCCCATCCGGTCACCTAAATCCCTTAAACTAGGGCTCTGATACCAACTGTAACAACCCACACCAAACTATCATGCCCAAAAGCTATATCTTTAAATTAAAACGCCAAAAATGGCTCAATGTAATACATTAACAAATTACAAACTGTGTTTGCGGAAATAACCCTAACTACAGCCGAGATCGTAACTACAAGGTAAAAAGGAAGGCTCTCTAATCCTTCTATATGCAACTTTCGTCTCACGCCTGGCCAACTTCTAAGCAAGCTTTCGACTACCTGCTTACCCGAAAGGTTTTAGTTTTTTAAAAGCGAGGGTTAGACCATGAGGTCTAGTGAGTTCCCTCAAAAGCCACGCCACAATAATACAGTTTATGGAAAAACTTTCAGTAAGAAATGATTGTACAAAACTTGATAGGAACACATATAATGATCAGCACACTATGACGAGCTAATGGTACACGCTATGGTCACACACACCGTGACAACGTAAAAAAGGCACACACCGCCCATATATGAAACACATTCATATCTCACACCATATGGGACACACCCCCATCTCACACAAGGTCATAGCTCGTCCACACGAAAGTAGTTTAGGTCCACACGATTAAATCACACTTTTCATTCATGAGCAAATGATAATATGAACTCTTACCATTAATTATGCATAAGGATTCATATATCAAACCATATGGGACACACCCCCATTTCACACCAGAGCCAGAGCATGGTCCCACACATTTAAATCACACATATTGTCACACACTTACTATTCGCTTTGAAATAAAAGCAGTTTGTATCCACACAATTAAATCACACTTTTCATGCAAGGTTAAAAGAATAGTACGAGCATTTACCAATGTAAACATGCATAAAGTTCCACATTTAAAAAGGGATTAAGATCAGAATACTCACTTGTCGTCCCGCTTAGTCCTCTTACTAGAATGATTCTCCCTTCAACTGCACCTATAAGGATACACACTACCACGGTAAGTCACTTGATGGAATTACACACTCACACAGATTGCCCCTCGGACTATCAGTCTGCACTACTATGTCATACCACACTTTTCGGACACTGTATCCGGATAGTCAAAACTATCCGGATAACCAGAGCTATCCGGACAACCACAAAGGTTTCTGGTTAACTACCGGAAACTGCTGCCAAAATCTACCCGGACACATCTCTCATCCGGACACCACCAATCGTCCGGACACTACCCTGACTTGAGGGTTTCCGGACGCTACGAGGAAACTCAAAAACGCAGGGAAGGATTATGTCTCTTATCCTAATTCCCTCAACACCTCCAGATTAGCAATATGGGTCGATAAATACCCATTTCCCAAACTACAACACCTCTTAAACAGATTTAATTAGGAATCACACTAAACCCACAAAATCCATGTTTCTTCTCCAAATACTCATATAACACACACACTAACTTGAAGAGGGATAGGGTTGATTTACCTGGATGATTGCTGGTTCAAGAGTCCTTCCCAAAACTCAGCTGAAATCGTCACTTTTCTTCCTCAAATGCCAAAACCCTTTCCTTGCTCCTTCTCCCAACCACACACACAACACACACTAGACAAATGTTTAATGAGCAATTAGGGTTTTCCTTATTCTTTATATACTTTCCTCAAAAACACAAAACTTTCAATTCTTCCCACTTGGACCACATAACTTTCTTAAACTTCGAATTTCATCCAGATTTCCAATTATTGAACAAATTAAAATCTTGGTTATTACATCCCACATTGGTGACAAAAGTGAAAAGTTGGAATTGTGGGTGGCTATATAAATGATAGAATATGGCTTGAAGGTTCATACAAAATTTGATCCATTTTTGGGTTAAATAGTTATTTTTTATTTACATGACAAAATATTTCATGTAATAGTTAAGCATTTCATGTAATAGTTAAACATTTCATATCCTTAAATCTTTATATCTTTATTTTTATCTTTATATATATAAAAAGAAAACCCAAGAGTAATAAGGTGTCATCATGAGAATAAAGTATTCATCAAATGGTGAAATTGTGGTTGATTCTCATTGTCCCACATTGGTGTCAAAAGTGAAATGTTGGAAATGTGAGTGGCTATATAAAGGATAAGATATAGCTTGAAGTTTCATACAAAATTTGATCCATTTTTTGGGTTAAATAGTTATTTTTTATTTACATGACAAAACATTTCGTGTAATAGTTAAACATTTTCATGTAATAGTTAAACATTTCATGTAATAGTTAAACATTTCATATCCTTAAAGGAAAACCCAAGAGTAATGAGGTAGCATCATGAAAATCAAGTATTCATCAAATGGTGAATTGTGGTTAATTTTTCATTGTCCCACATTGGTGACAAAAGTGAAATCTTTATATATATATATAGGCAAATTATCCATTGCAAACCAGTTAGTTTGTGCAAACTGTGCAAACTCATATCCACAAATCATGTAACTTCTTTTTTTTATCCATAAGGGTATTTTAGGGCCTTTAGCATATTTTATCATCTCCACCAATCACGTAACTTATTTTTTTATATCCATAACTTCTTTTTTTATATCCATAAGGGTATTTTAGGGCTCCACCGGAAAAAGATTCATGAAGCCAAAATATAGATTCATGAAGCCAAATTATACAAATTTTGCAGATTCATGAAGGTAGATATGAGTTTGCACGGGTTTGCACAAACTGACTGGTTTGCAATAGATACCTCCCATATATATATATAAAAAAGGAGAATTCATTGTTGATGAGATGGCATCATGAGAATCAAGTATTCATCAAATAGTAAATTGTGGTTGATTTTTCATTGTCCCACATTGGGGACAAAAGTGAAAAGTTGGAAGTGTGAGTGATATATAAAGGATATGATATGGCTTGAAGGTTCATAAAAAATTTGATTCATTTTTTGGTTAAATAGTTATTTTTGATTAACTTGACAAAACATTTCCTGTAAGAGTTAAACATTTCATATCCTTGATGAAAAACCCAAGAGTAATGAGGTGGCATCATGAGAATCAAGTATTCATCAAATGGTGAATTGTGGTTGATTCTTCATTGTCCCACATTGGTGACAAAAGTGAAAAATTGAAAGTGTGAGTGGCTATATAAAGGATAAGATATGGCTTGATGGTTCATACAAAATTTGATCCATTTTTGGGTTAAATAGTTATTTTTTATTTACATGACAAAACATTTCATATATATATAAAGGAGTGGCTATATAAAGGATTCTCCTGTTATATATATATATATATATATATATATATATATATATATATATATATATATATATATATATATATAACAGGAGAATCCATGGTTGATGAGGTGACATCATGAGAATCAAGTATTCATTAAATGGTGAATTATGGTTGATTTTTCATTGTCCCATATTGGTGACAAAAGTGAAAAGTTGAAAGTGTGGGTGACTATATAAACGATAAGATATGGCTTGAAGGTTCATACAAAATTTGATCTATTTTTGGGTTAAGTAGTTATTTTTTTATTTACATGACAAAACATTTTATGTAATCTTTATATTTATATATATAAAAGGAGAATCCATGGTTGATGAGGTGGCATCATGAGAATCAAGTATTCATCAAATGGTGAATTATGGTTGATTCTTCATTGTCCCACATTGGTGACAAAAGTGAAAAGTTGAAAGTGTGGGTGGCTATATAAAGGATAGGATATGGCTTGAAGGTTCATACAAAATTTGATCAATTTTTGGGTTAAATAGTTATTTTTTATTTACATGACAAAACATTTCATGTAATAATTTTTCTACATATAAAAGAAGAAGAATTTCATGTAATAATCTTTATCTTTATCTTTATATATATAAAAGAAGAATCCATGGTTGATGAGGTGGCATCATGAGAATCAAGTATTCATCAAATGCTGAATTGTGGTTGATTCTTCATTGTCCCACATTGGTTACAAAAGTGAAAAGTTGAAAGTGTGGGTGTCTATATAAAGGATAGAATATGGCTTGAAGGTTCATACAAAATTTGATCCATTTTTAGGTTAAATAGTTATTTTTTATTTACATAACAAAACAATATGTTTGGTGTGTCGTTTGAGTTCTAAACAATATAACAACAAAATTATTACCATTGTGGTTGATTCTTCATTGCCCCACATTGGTGACAAAAGTGAAAAGTTAGAAGTGTGAGTGGTTGTATAAATGATAGGATATGGCTTGAAGGTTCATACAAAATTTGATCCATTTTTGGGTTAAATTGTTATTTTTTATTTACATGACAAAACAATATGTTTGGTGTGTCATTTGAGTTCTAAACAATATAACAACAAAATTATTACCAATAAATCTCAATTTATTCGTAACAACAAATGATAATCAGTAGATAAAAATGAACCACTTATGGAATTGAATTTTTCGTTTTAAATCGTATCTCATTAGTATTAACCGATGAATTACTTTTTATCTTAATGCGATCAAGTATTTCCTTAAAATATTACTCGCTACCGCGCAAAGCGCGGAGCGCACACTAGTTATAATAAAAAGATAAATATCACCAATCATTACAAAATATTTATGATATCAATTATAATTCATGAGTTTTATTGTCTTCACATAACACACTTTGCACATGTTAAAGCAAACATCGCATGGAGTAACATCAGTAGAATGAATTTAATGCTAAGAACTATTGATTTTTATTTACAAATTAATCTAAAACTATAATCAAAACCCGATAACAAAATATCCTTTAAAAAAATAAACATATAGGATTGCGTTTCGGTGAGAAGTGTTAAATTTGATGAGAAGCGTGAGAAGTGGTTATCAACCGTTGGATGAGAAATGAACGAACATAGGATGAGATACACCAAGATGCATTGGATCAATTCTCTTTTAAGCCGTAATTCATGAGAGGGTATTTGATTAAAAATGATCAACGGTTTAAAAATACTTCTCACACTTCTCACCAAAAATGACAATCTTCACATGATCTCATGCCTATACACACGCATATACATATATATATATATATGATACAAATCAAATACATACCATATATTTTGTGCACCCTTTTACAAACCAATGTCCATATGTAAATAATGTGCATAATCTTAGACGCATATATATATAAACTCATGAAATTATAATAATCCTAGGAACCTAAAATACTGCTTCATTATTTATTTGAATCACACCAAGCATGTGTCATTCTTTGCCTATGAATTATATATGGAAATTCAATTATTTCTATAGGGGTTATTTATTAGGGAAATTAATTAAAATACCCTAAGTCAAACCAAGTGTTACCAAAATGCCCTAAATCTCTCCCAGTTTGCAAAAATACCCTTTTTTCCGCGATGGGAGCCCGTGATCGCGGGCCAGGGACCATTTCTGACACTTTTTTAAACTTGCAGGGACCATTTTTGAAAAATGGAATCCCGCGATCGCGGGCTCATCCCGCGATGGGATATTTTTGTGACTTTTCAATTGCAATGGACCATTTTTGAAGATTTGACCCGCGTTTGACACTGTTCACCCCGCTTTCGTCCAATTTTACGAATTTAAAATGAATTGTTACACTTTCAACCCCTATACTTATTTACTAAATTTATTTTATAATTTTTACTTTCATTATTTTAATTTTACATTTAACACATATAATCGTTTATTAACTAAAATACGTTAAAAAAATACGTTTTAATTTTAACAAATTACACCATTATAATCGTCTCTTCGATACGTTCGAAATGAGCACAATCTTGAATATTTTTGGATTTATATATTTTAATATATATCATATACAGTTATACACTACATAAAAAAATATTTTTTATATTTAAAATTCATACCCTTATAGTTAATTATTTAATTTATGGTACATCTCTTATTTTTTTTTCAATTTTTTTTACACTCCTATCGCATTAACATAATAATCATATATTAACTAATTCATTAAATCGTTTTAAATTATTATTATTTGAATGAGATATCGTGAATGGCAATAGGAGAAGGTTTCACGAGAAGAATATGAAATGGGGTTTTGACAAGTTGGTATCACTGGACTCATTTAAGAATTGTGAAAATGTGTATTTGACGAATGATGATTCATGTGTGTTTGGAGCTGAAGTATTTGCAGTTACAGAATATGCACAAAATGATCGATGTATTTCCAGCGTAACTTAGATTAAAATTATCTCCTTCAGTTCAGTCCCGTCCCGTCCCATCTAGTTCAGTCCCGTCCAGTTCCGTCTCGTCCCATCTAATATGCGTACCAAACGCTACCTAAGAGTATCGTAAATTAAATAATTAACTATAAAGGTATAAATTGTAAATATTAAAAATATTTTAATGTAGTGTATAACTGTATATGATATATATTAAAATATATAAATCAAAAAAATTCAAGATTGGGCTCATTTCGAACGTATCGAAGAGACGATTATAATGGTGTAACTTGTTAAAATTAAAACGTATTTTTTTAACGTATTTTTGTTGATAAACGATTATATGTGTTAAATGTAAAATTAAATTATGAAAGTAAAAGGTATAAAGTAAAGTTAGTAAATAAGTATAGGGGTAAAGTTTAACATTTCAATTCGAAATTGTGATTTTGATTTTTGTTTCACTTTCAACCCCTATACTTATTTACTAAATTTACTTTATACCTTTTACTTTCATAATTTAATTTTACATTTAACACATATAATCGTTTATTAACTAAAATACGTTAAAAAATACATTTTAATTTTAACAAATTACACCATTATAATCGTCTCTTCGATACGTTCGAAATGAGTCCAATCTTGAATTTTTTTGGATTTATATATTTTAATATATACAGTTATACACTACATCAAAATATTTTTAATATTTACAATTTATACATTTATAGTTAATTATTTAATTTACGATACTCTTAGGTAGCGTTTGGTACACATACTAGATGGGACGGGACGGAACTGGACGGGACTGAACTAGATGGAACGGGACGGGACGGGACTGAAGGAAATAATTTTAATCTAAGTTACGCTGGAAATACATCGATCATTTTGTGCATACTCTGTAACTGCAAATACTTCAGCTCCAAACACACATGAATCATCATTCGTCAAATACCCATTTTCACAATTCTTAAATTAGTCCAGTGATACCAACTTGTCAAAACCCCATTTCATATTCTTCTCGTGAAACCTTCTCCTATTGCCATTCACGATATCTATAAACACATTCAAATAATAATAATTTAAAACGATTTAATGAATTAGTTAATATATGATTATTATGTTAATGCGATAGGAGTGTAAAACAAAATTGAAAAAAAAAATAAGAGATGTACCATAAATTAAATAATTAACTATAAGGGTATGAATTTTAAATATAAAAAATATTTTTTTATGTAGTGTATAACTGTATATGATATATATTAAAATATATAAATCCAAAAAAATTCAAGATTGGGCTCATTTCGAACGTATCGAAGAGACGATTATAATGGTGTAATTTGTTAAAATTAAAACGTATTTTTTTAACGTATTTTAGTTAATAAACGATTATATGTGTTAAATGTAAAATTAAAATAATGAAAGTAAAAGGTATAAAGTAAATTTAGTAAATAAGTATAGGGGTTGAAAGTGTAACATTCCAAATCAAATTCATCAAATTGGACGAACGCGGGTCAACGCGGGCTCATTGCGGTCAAATTTTTCATAAATGGTCCCTGGAATTTTTCAAAAATGGCCCCTTGCAATTGAAAAGTCACAAAAATAATCCCATCGCGGGATTCCTTCGCGATCGCGGGATTGAATTTTTCAAAAATGGTCCCTGCAAGTTTAAAAAAGTGTCAGAAATGGTCCCTGGCCCGCGATCGCGGGCTCCCATCGCGGAAAAAGGGGTATTTTTGCAAAGTGAGAGAGATTTGTGGTATTTTGATAACACTTGGTCAAACTTAGGGTATTTTAATTAATTTCCCTATTTATTACATATAATTAAGAAGATTTCCTATTTACAATTTTAATGATTTAAGCATATTATAATTTTATTTTATTTTATTACCTTTAGAATAAGCATGATTTAGTTTTTCTTAATATTTATTTTTTATTGAAGTAATTTATTGAAGATTGTTTTTATAATTTTCTCAAAAATTACATGATATTCACAATTCTTCGAAGTTTTTTTTATCAAAAATTTGCTAATTTCATCAAAATATCAGATGCCATGTTGATCAGAGTAAATTTAAGTGAAAAAATGTAAGTTATCCACGACATCACATTTGATATTTGTAAATTATAAATTATTTTTTGAACCACATGTGATCTTATACACATAAAACATGTTTTGCTACAAATCACATGTAATTCTGTTTCGATTATTTCTTTTTACTTTTTAAATTACACCTGAGTAGAATCTTTTTAGATAAAATAGTTAACTAATTATGTGGATAGGGAAATTAATTAAAATACCCTAAGTTTGACCAAGTGTTATCAAAATACCACAAATCTCTCCCACTTTGCAAAAATAACCCTTTTTCCGCGATGGGAGCCCGTGATTGCGGGCCAGGGACCATTTCTGACACTTTTTTAAACTTGCAGGGACCATTTTTGAAAAATGGAATCCCGCGATCGCGGGCTAATCCCGCGATGGTATGTTTTTTGTGACTTTTCAATTGCAAGGGACCATTTTTGAAAATTTTCAGGGACCATTTTTGAAAATTTGAACCGCGTTTGACCATTTTTTACCACTGTTCACCCGCGTTTCGCCAAATTTAATGAATTTAAAATGAAATGTTACACTTTCAACCCCTATACTTATTTACTAAATTTACTTTATACCTTTTAGTTTCATTATTTTAATTTTACATTTAACACATATAATCGTTTATTAACTAAAATACGTTAAAAAATACGTTTTAATTTCAACAAATTACACCATTATAATCGTCTCTTCGATACGTTCGAAATGAGTCCAATCTTGAATTTTTTTGGAATTATATATTTTAATATATATCATATACAGTTATACACTACATAAAAAAATATTTTTTATATTTAAAATTCATACCTTTATAGTTAATTATTTAATTTATGGTACATCTCTTATTTTTTTTCAATTTTGTTTTACACTCCTATCGCATTAACATAATAATCATATATTAACTAATTCATTAAATCGTTTTAAATTATTATTATTTGAATGTGTTTATAGATATCGTGAATGGCAATAGGAGAAGGTTCTACGAGAAGAATATTAAATGGGGTTTTGACAAGTTGGTATTACTGGACTCATTTAAGAATTGTGAAAATGAGTATTTGGCGAATGATGATTCATGTGTGTTTGGAGCTGAAGTATTTGCAGTTACAGAGTATGCACAAAATGATCGATGTATTTCCAACGTAACTTAGATTAAAATTATCTCCTTCAGTTCAGTCCCGTCCCGTCTCATCCAGTTCAGTCCCGTCCAGTTCCGTCCCGTCCCATCTAGTATGTGTACCAAACGCTACCTAAAAGTACCGTAAATTAAATAATTAACTATAAAGGTATAAATTGTAAATATTAAAAATATTTTGATGTAGTGTATATGATATATATTAAAATATATAAATCAAAAAAATTCAAGATTTGGCTCATTTCGAACGTATCGAAGAGACGATTATAATGGTGTAACTTGTTAAAATTAAAACGTATTTTTTTAACGTATTTTAGTTAATAAACGATTATATGTGTTAAATGTAAAATTAAAATAATGAAACTAAAAGGTATAAAGTAAATTTAGTAAATAAGTATAGGGGTTGAAAGTTTAACATTTCAATTCAAAATTGTGATTTTGATTTGATATGTACTCTTTCAACCCCTATACTTATTTACTAACTTTACTTTATATCTTTTACTTTCATAATTTAATTTTACATTTAACACATATAATCGTTTATCAACAAAAATAAGTTTTAATTTTAACAAGTTACACCATTATAATCGTCTCTTCGATACGTTCGAAATGAGCCCAATCTTGAATTTTTTTGATTTATATATTTTAATATATATCATATACAGTTATACACTACATCAAAATATTTTTAATATTTACAATTTATATCTTTATAGTTAATTATTTAATTTACGGTACTCTTAGGTAGCGTTTGGTACGCATACTAGATGGGACGGGACGGAACTGGACGGGACTGAACTGGATGGGACGGGATGGGACTGAACTGAAGGAGATAATTTTAATCTAAGTTACGTTGGAAATACATCGATCATTTTGTGCATACTCTGTAACTGCAAATACTTCAGCTCCAAACACACATGAATCATCATTCGCCAAATACCCATTTTCACAATTCTTAAATGAGTCCAGTGATACCAACTTGTCAAAACCCCATTTAATATTCTTCTCGTGAAACCTTCTCATATTGCCATTCACGATATCTATAAACACATTCAAATAATAATAATTTAAAACGATTTAATGAATTAGTTAATATATGATTATTATGTTAATGCGATAGGAGTGTAAAAAAAATTGAAAAAAAAATAAGAGATGTACCATAAATTAAATAATTAACTATAAGGGTATGAATTTTAAATATAAAAAATATTTTTTATGTAGTGTATAACTGTATATGATATATATTAAAATATATAGATCCAAAAAAATTCAAGATTGGGCTCATTTCGAACGTATCGAAAAGACGATTATAATGGTGTAATTTGTTAAAATTAAAACGTATTTTTTTAACGTATTTTAGTTAATAAACGATTATATGTGTTAAATGTAAAATTAAAATAATGAAACTAAAAGGTATAAAGTAAATTTAGTAAATAAGTATAGGGGTTGAAAGTGTAACATTTCATTTTAAATTCATTAAATTTGACGAAACGCGGGTGAACATTGGTCAAAAATGTCAAATCGCGGTTCTAATTTTCAAAAATGGTCCCTTGCAATTGAAAAGTCACAAAAAACATACCATCGCGGGATTAGCCCGATCGCGGGATTCCATTTTTCAAAAATGGTCCCTGCAAGTTTAAAAAAGTGTCAGAAATGGTCCCTGGCCCGCGATCGCGGACTCCCATCGCGGAAAAAAAAGGTATTTTTGCAAAGTGGGAGAGATTTGTGGCATTTTGGTAACACGGAGTTTGACTTAGGGTATTTTAATTAATTTCCCTTATGGATATCATGTCATTCTCACGAAAATTGTAAAATTTTAAAATAAAAATCTTAAATAGAAAATAAATTCTTTAAATAAAAGTTAAATTGCCCTTATTTTAAATACCTTAAATAAATTACATTAAATTCACAAAAATGGTAAAAGAAAAAAACTCAAATAAATGTCTTAATCAACTCTAATATAAATAAATGGATATGTATTCTGTTTTGAAATTTTTTATTTAAAATGTTATAAATAAATGAGTAAATTACATAAATCGTCCCTGTGGTTTGACCTCCATTACGATGGAGGTCCCTAAACCCTAAATTTCATGGAGAGGGTCCCTTAGGTTTTATTTTGTTACGATGGTTGTCCCTAAGGCTCATTGCCGTTAAAAATCTCCCGTTAAGCTACACACGTGCCCCTCACGTGAGGGGCATTTTTGTCTTTTCACTTTTCCCTCCATTTAAATTGTCCCTCTCTCCTCACGTACTTCTCCCCACCTGACTTCATCTTCTTCGCATCTCTCCTCATTTTCTTCTCCCGATGATTTTCTGTGTTTGTGGATCACCTGCAACCATTCGCACGTCATGGACATCAACAAATCCAGGTCGCAGGTTTTATTGTTGTACTGAAAGGGTAAGATTATTTGGGAGAGTATTTCTGTATTGACCTAATTCTTACAGGGACCAAATTCTCTACTGACAATTTCTCTAACAGGGACCAAATTGTGGATTCATTGATTGGGTTGATCCATCACTGTGTACAAGATGTATGGATGTTATTCCAGGATTATTGAGGTCAAAGAATGAAGTTGAAAAATCCAACAAAGAACTTGAAGAAAACAACAGAGAACTTGAAGCATCCATGAAAGGCTATAAGAAAAAAGTTCTTATATTGAAGACTTTGTTGTTTCTCAGTTGGATGTACTTTGTATTCATCTATTAGATTAGTTTTCTTTGTTTATCTTAAATTCTGAAGTAAAATGTAATGATCTGTTTATGGCTCTGTTTATGGCAATGAAATTTATGTTTCTGTGGCAATGAAATTGTGCATTACTAAAAGTCAGTACTCAGTACCATAGAAGATTGGTTTACAAATTTAGAAGCAAATATAACCATATGCATGTAACAACCCAGTCTAAAGAAAGCATACATAGCATTAATATTAAACAATTACAAAACTGGGTCCATAAAATTTCATTACATCTGACTAAATAACTTAGGTTGGCGGAAACAACCTATACACAACCGAGAATGACTACCACTAAAAGTATGAGTGGCACTATCCGCATCTGCATCTTTACTCTATCCTGCGCTTGCTCACTTACCGGAGCCTCCTACTATCTGTTTACCTGAAAAGGTTTTAATTGAAAATGAGAGGGTTAGACCATGAGGCATAGTGAGTCCCTCTTTACAGTTCCCAAAACATTTAAAACAGTTTATAATTTTTAATATAATCCCTTCACAAATCTGTTCATATAAAATCATTCACGGAATAGGTCCGCTCCATAAAACATTCACGGAATAGGTCCGCCCCATAAAAACATTCACGGAATAGGTCCGCCCCATAAAACATTCACGGACAAGTCTGCCTCGTAAATCGATACCCTGAAGTCACCCTAGGGTGACAACGAGTCAGTCTCATGCTGCCTTACATGGGGCCACACTACCCCTGGCATAAAGGGTCTACTCTCCCGCATGAACATTGGCGGGTCTACTCTCCCGTCTTGGCCAGTTTACGTCTAAAACAATGTATGCATACATCTCACATAAAACTTTAAACAAACTTTCATGCAGTCAAAAGCATATAATAAAGCATGACATTTCTCATCATGTACTTACTTTGGAAAAACACGTTGTAAGGTCACGTATTTTAGTTAGAAAACTCACCTGGTATGCTTACTTCCTTTCCTACTCCGTTCTGTACTTCCAAACGATCTACCTGAGTTAAAGGATAAAACATATAAGCTGACTAACCAAACTGTCCGGATACGACTTACCGGACACCACTACTTTCCGGGCGTTTCTACTTATCGGACACCACAACTGTCCGAACACTTCTACTTTCCGGACGACGAAACATTCCGGATACACTACTTTCCGGGTAACTCTAATGTCCGGATGACTCTACTTTCCGGATGACACCACATCCGGATACCTTCTACTTACCGTGCCATACAGCTTTCCGGACGCTCACCCGGACACCTTCCTAAACTGAAGGTTTCCGGACGAAACGCTGGACGATTTTAAGGATCGAAATCTTGCTAAACGTTCTATAAACAGAAAGATACTGCGATAAGTAGCCACTCAAACGTTCTTTAACCATTTCTCCACAAACTTTACTAATTAAACGCGATTAAAGGTGTTTAAATCTTCTATAAGAGCCTTAACATTAACTTTAGCATGATAAACCTTCCAATGACCCAACAATCATTAAAACAACTTAAGTAGGGTTGTAGATTCGAAATTACCTGGTAGTTTCCTTGCAGAAATCGAATCCCCAACACACCCTTTCTTCTGATTTGCTACTTGGAAACCTTCTTCTTCCCTTGATCTTGAACTCCAAAGAAAACTCTCTCTTTCTCTCTTTCTCAAATTCTCAGCCGCCAACAGAGAAATGGAAGGACTCCCTTAGGGTTTTGTGCCAATTATTGGTTCATTAAACCCTATTTCTTATTTACAATTATCCCCCTCCACTTCCATTTATTAAGTTTCTGCCACAAGACTTGAACCTTTTTCATTCGGTCACGGTTACTACAACACTCCCCCCTCAAAAGAATTTTGTCCTCGGAATTCCATTCTCAAAAAGATGAGGGTATCTGGACTTCATATCCGATTCTTCTTCCCACGTTGCCTATCGTCCTTTACGATACTTCCACTGAACTTTTACTAGCCGAATTTCTCTATTCTGGATTTCCGGACCTTGCCGTTCACAATCTCTATTGGTTCTTCTTCATACGACAGTCTCTCATCGATGCTAACACTTCCTAATGGAATGGCTACCTCGGTCTCGGCCAAACATCTCTTCAGATTTGACACATGAAATATTGGATGAACTCCTCTTACTTCTTCCGGCAAGTCTAACTTGTATGCCGCTGCTCTAACTTGCTGACTAAAGACAAAGGTCAACTTCTTGTCGCCTGTAATTCTTGCAAGGTCGACATCACTACAGCTTCCCTCATCTGATCCCCATAACAGAGGCGCACATCACACTACGAATTCCTCCAAAATTTCGTCTAGTACCTCAAGATCGCGCACTATCTAATCAACTTTCATAACTCCGACGGAACCACAGACGTAGTCCACTTTACCTATCTCTCAACTCTCAAGGTTCCACAGTCTTATGCTTTCAATCCAACCACTCAGTTCTACTCGGCTGCCCCAAATCGTTCAGATGGGAAACATAACCGCACTCCATACATGAAACCGCCCTCGACGAGTCATCACTTGCTAAAACGTGCCATCTTGCATTATTTACTTGTACTCTCTTCGTTCACTATACTCGCTTAAAACTACCTGATAAATCCAAGGCCAACCTTGTACATCCCGACAAGCTCACACCCATGAGCCTCTCCTTGGTATACCTGAAATTTCTAGATTACTTCTTCCAACCGACATTCGTCTATGCAGATCATACTCCTTTCCCGAATCACATTGGCTACAACTCGTCAACTAATTCGTACGTTCTCACCACTTCATCATTTCACACTTAACGTGTCTAATAGTAGGAAACCTCTATAATTCCTAATTTGAGTACTCACCTATCCGAATTGAACTTATCCTGAAGGCTCATCAATTTCTCACTGCTTGCCACAAGCGTCCAGTCATATAACATAACTTCGGTTACTCCCACTCAACTATGAGGGGTAACCACGATCACACCCTACTGTTCTCAATAGCTTACACTGAACGATCAGTTCGCTTGAACGTTTCTCACAAAGTCACTAACTTAACTCATTCAGTCGTCTTACCCACTCCTTTCCTGTACAAAATCATACACAATTTCCTTCCTCAATATTCTTTCCAAAAGTTCGCACACTTACCAAGGACAGTCTACACCACACTGCACCTATCGGCATTACTATCAAGTTTACTACTTACGATTTACTTTCTTAATCCGACATACTGTCTTCACCTCTCCACGTTAGCGTGGAGCACTGCCCACCATCCTTACTCGCCCCTCTCTTCCGATAATTCCCAAGCTGCCAATGCTTTCTCACCACTATACATAACCAAACAGTTGCACTAACATTCTAACTTAGGGCTTTCGACCAAATCACCTCGAACTGACACCAGAGTTCGACGTCACTATACATTCTTTAAACTCCAACTTTTACTTTCTCAGACAATTCGTTCCCACATAAGTAACAGCTCACATTCTTTAAGGATTTCACATCTAATCCACCACATTCTGACTAATACACTCATCATTTTCTTTAAACTTCCAATTATCCCAAAATATGCTTACTTAGCGACTCTTATAGCTTAAAGACACTTGGTTTCTCCTTTGGGTATCTACCCACCACCACTCCGTGATGCTATCCCGAACATAATCATATGACAACGTCAATTCACATCCTACGTGTTCCAACAACCTGGTTAACAACTCGAACACCCCATCCGAAACCTCCAAAAAGGCTTCTATCTGAAGTTTCCTCTTTCTCTAATCTCGCATCACTACGACGCTAGCTGGCACTTTTAACTTGGCAATTATTGCCACTACATAACTGTACCTTACTCACTCATAACATCACACTGCAGACCAGAACTCTCATGGCCAATCATACACAACTCAAACTTATCTTCAAGACCTTACGCAAAATAACCGAGTCTATCTCGCTACATTGCCTCTCTCCCAGATCTAGTTGAACCACAACACCCGGGTTTCTGATTATTCCTAACATACTCGCTTCTTGCTAGCTCTTTTCTAATACCAAACCATTACTTCGGCAGGGCACATTTCCTCACAGATCGACATAATCTATACCCTCACTTCGTTGGTGCTAAATACTTCATTCTTAACGAACTATCCACCTTGTAAGTAAAACGCTTATCTAAAACAGCAGTCTTTCACTAACTTAATACCCCTACAAGGTGGTCCTTCAACTTTCAACCTTCTGTTTCAAGTCTTCGGCCTCATACACTTTACACAACTGCCGACCTCAACGTCAAGAGTTGAACTGTTGATACTTTCTTAACTTACTCTTCAACAAGGGTCCCTTATTGAACCTAATCCTTCCAACATATCCTAATTAAATTCACACCCCGCCGTACTCATTTCAAACTCACTCGCACATCGTCAGTATCACAAGATCTCTTTACAACCCTTACTCGACGTCGAGGATATTTCATTCCTACTTCACCACCCTACTCATACTGAGTTGCTAATACCAACACCCTGATGACTTCTAGTCCTTCCCCTGAACACAACCGTCCCTTGGCAACTGTATTTCCAGTCACCGCACAAGGGTACAGACCCTCATACAACCGACACTAAAGTCCACTTCCGACTCTTCTACTGCTCACCTTTCCTCTAGAACACAAATATCAAAGCTACAAACGTTCTCCCCTAATTTGTCCAACACCTCTCCACTCTAGGAGTTCTTCCTTACTTAAAATGTACTACTCTACGACCTATTGAGTTCATAGCCTTCATGCCTGACAACGCGATAAATGAATCATTTCACATTTTTGATCATTTTAAAGAAACCACACTTGAAAACAACTTAGGTACATACGACCCCAACATTCTCATAACTCCAATGCCCTGCACAGCGATCTTGAGGGTCGTTTGCATGCAACCTTTCCGTAAAACTTAATCTTACTCAACCAAAAATGTGTTGTTACGACATAAATAAATATTGGATGAAAAATCTTTCCATACGACAAAATTTTGAAAGCAATTACCGACACGAAGTAAACCAGACGGTCCTCACACTCATTTATATAACTTCAACATGTCAAAACTCATTTTAGTTATAAAAGTTGTGCATTCAAACGTTTTCTTGACTTATCATGAAAAGAGTGGAATATTTTGCAAATCGTAAACCTCAAGACTTCATTGTACGATGTAAATGGATTTGTATTTTTTTTTAAACATACGCTTGCACACGCCGACTCATATCCGATCAAATTTGATACTTACACATTGACTTTACTTATGAAAAATCTCATGTACACATATACGAACTCAATGCATGAAACTCTACATGCAATTGAAGGCTACTCACTCAAACAAGGTCAATCGTTTTACTCACGCAACTTATCGTTGACACTCTACTTTCGACCAGAGGTCGCCCTCTCGGCCTTGCAACGACTTGCTTGTAATAACCAGGTATTTTATTTAATTTAAAATATAAGAATTTTATAAGTTTATATGGGTATTTTAAGGAATGAGAAGTTAAGGGGTAAGTTTTAATTTTAATAGAAGTTAGGGGTATATTTTGATAGGTGGAACAAGTTTAAGGTTTATTTGGTAATAAGGTGGCACCTCCTCCTTGCCTTAACCGACCCTTGAGTAAACAATTAGGAGATGAAGTCTCCTTCTTAGCAAAATATCCCAAATATCCTAGTGTGTGTGTGTGTTTTTCGTGAAAAGAGAGAGAAGAGAGAGAAGAAGGAAAACTAAAGAAGAAGAAGGAAAGCTATAGGTTTTCTGCTGGAATTGTTTATAACAAGCTGAAGTAATCCAGGTAAACAATCCATACCTTTTGTGTTTTAATTCCTCATAGTGTTCTTAAATTTTCTAGTTTAAGTTCTTGGTGGGTTTTGTTAAAAAGGGGATGTTTTGGGAAATCTGAGCTTAAGGTTAGGTTATGTTTATAGTCTTAATCATAACTGCATCTTTATAGCAACATGTATAGAATAAAACTGTAAAAATCTGGGTTTTAGGATGAAACAGTAGGCTGCGACATTCATCGGAGTCGCAATGGTTGGTTGCGACTTGGGTATGAAGTCGCAATGGTCGTTTGCGACTTGGCTTGGAATCGCAGTAGTTGATTGCGATTCGGATTTGGGATCGCAATAGTAGGTTGCGACTCCAGGGTGGAATCGCAGTGGTGGATTGCGACTTAGGGTGAAGTCGCAATAGTGGGTTGCGATTTCGGGGGTGAAGTCGCAGTAAGAGGTTGCGACTTTGTACTGTTCATCACGGTTGCGATTTGTACTGTTCATTGCGATTTCATGTCTTTTTGGGTTGCGACTTGGGTTGAGGATTTCGTGAGTTTAGTGTTAAGAGAAATATTTGGTATTTTGTGATTTCAGATTCGGTGAAGGGGCGACTTACGTGAATTACCTTGAAAGAGTTTTTGTAATAACGCACGAGGTGAGTTTTTATTTGAAATGTTTTCAAATGGAATACATATATGTGATTTAATGTAATATGGTGCATATAGTGTTTATAGGAATATTACATTGTATGAGTACTAGTTGGCCGGGCTTAGGACCGGTGAAACTTGGCTGTACAAAGGGACAGTGGTGTTGGCTGTATTTAGTACAGCGGTGTAAATTAATTAATTGGCTTGCTACCAATTAATATGGCCAAGGAAAAGAAAAGAGATAGAGATGGAAAGATACATGATGCATGAGTCATATTTGGTATTCTTACGTGAATTATGTGCAAATGTTTTCTTTTACTAACGGGGATTTTTCTCACTAGACCTCAAGGTCTAACCCTCATTTTTGTTTTAAAATATGTATTCCAGGTCATGGAGCAAACAAGAGACAATGATAGGATTTATCATGTTAGCTTTTGTGGATGTTGAATGATTATGAAGATTTCAGTTATAATTAGTAGTTGTTATGTATTTTACTTTATTCGAAAAAGTTTGTACTTAAAGACTTAATTGTAGAATTTAAGGGACCATATTTGGATTATGATATGTTATTTTGTGGTGAATTATATGAAACTTGTATGTTGGGATTAAGGAATGTTACAAATGGTATCAGAGCCTTAGTTTAAGAGATTTAGGTATTAGTATCTGTACCTAGACTTAAACTGCATGCGAAGTAGGAGGTCCTTGTTATTTTAGAACCTTGGGATGATAAATATAAAAAGGTAGAAGGAACCTCATGTAAGGTAATTTCAGATTACACCTGGCCAGTGTAATTATGATCTTACAGGTACATGTTGGAACCAGAATACTTTATTATATGGGGTATGTGCTTATGTGTATATTAACCTTGTTGGAATCAACAGAATGGCAAGTGGAACGAGACGAACAAACCGAGAAGGGGAAGGGAATCCGAATAGATCTAATCCAACAGCCGGTGGAAGGGGAAGAGGGGGAGAAAGAGGTAGAGGTAGGTCAGGGGGCAGAGTACAGGGGCGAGGCACAGAGTTTGTTACGATAGACGACCTAGCGAATGAAATGGGAAGACTTCAGGCAAATATACAAGCTATGTTTAACCAGACTCACCATTCGGAAACAGAAATACCAGACCCTACCCTTGAAAACGAAGTGCCTATCGCACCTATTGTCACATCAGCACCCAGAAAGTGTGATTATAAAATGTTTTTAAGCTGTAAACCACCCAATTATGGAGGGGACAGAGATCCAGTAAAAGCAATGCGATGGCTGAAGGAGGTTGAAGCTGTATTTAAGACCAGTAAATGCGCGGAAGAAGATAAAGTGTTATATGGAACAGCAATGTTGAAAGCAGATGCCTTGTATTGGTGGGAAGCCCTTATTGACTCTGAAGGACCTGATGTGTATTCAACTTTTACTTGGGGCGAATTCTCGAGAGCATTTAAGGAACAGTTTTGCCCGCAAGCCGCAGTTAGACAGTTGGAAGAGGAATTCCTGAGCCTACAACAAGGAAATTTATCGGTAAGAGACTACACTGCCCGTTTCTTGGAAAAGCCGCGTTTCGGAGAATATTATGTTGCCACAGAAAAGATGAAGATGGAAAGGTATGTATTCGGATTGAATTCGGAGATTAGAAAGTTGGTAACTGCAGCGAGACCTAATACTTTTTCAGAAGCAGTCAATGCTGCGGAAAATGTGGAGCGAGACAATAAGAGGGATGTTGGGGATAAGAGTGCGGGAAAGAGAAAATGGGAAGGACCACCACACGATGTGAAGAAGTCTGGATTTCAGCGATTTGATAGTCGTCCACCTTTTAGAGCAGCTGAAAGACCTTGCCTAAAGTGCCACCGTCTTCACCAAGGAAGCTGTCAGGTAGATCCTAGAAACTGTTATAAGTGCGGGAAGTTTGGGCACATTGCTAAAGATTGTAGGGTGGTTAGATTTTGTTATTCATGCAATTCGCCAGATCATCTTCAATCAGATTGTCCACTGGGAAGAATACCATCGGGTGGCACGTCAACAAGAGCATCGGGTGTTAGACCAGCAGTACCGAGGTCAGAGCCAGCAAGAGCAAGAGGCCGTTCATTTCAGATGACAGCAAAGGAAGCGGAGGAAACTCCGGACGTAGTTACAGGTACATTCTTAATAAATTCCACACGTGCTAAGGTGTTATTTGATTCTGGTGCAAACCGATCGTTTGTGTCTCCTTCATTTGCTGCTTACATGCGTTTAAAGCCGAAAGTGTTAGATCATGCTTTATTGGTAGATACGGCAAATGAAAATCAAGTATCAGTTAAAGAAGTATTTGATAGTTGCGTGATAGATATAGAAGGGTGCGGAGTACCGATTCGGTTATTTCCAATAGCCCTGGTAGAGTTTGATGTGGTAGTGGGAATGGACTGGTTAGCCGAGAACCAAGCTAATATAAATTGTGATAAGAAGTTAATAAACGTTGTGTTACCTGAAAAAGGGCCGGTAGTGATTTATGGCGATCGTAGGAATTATCAGTATAATCTTATTAACATGATAAAAGCCCGTAAGTGTGTTAGTAAAGGTTGTCAGGGTTACTTAGCTTATGTAATAGATACTAAGCTAGAGAAGAGTAAGTTGGAAGACATTTCAATTGTTAGTGATTTTCCAGAAGTATTTCCTGAAGACTTGAACAGTCTTCCGCCCGTTAGACAGGTAGAGTTCGGTATAGATCTAATTCCTGGAGCCACCCCTGTAGCCCGTGCACCGTATCGTTTGGCGCCTCCAGAAATGAAAGAAATTATGGCACAACTGCAAGATCTATCCGTTAAGGGTTTCATTAGACCAAGTTCTTCACCGTGAGGAGCACCAGTCTTATTTGTGAAAAAGAAGGATGGTTCGATGAGAATGTGTATCGACTACAGAGAATTGAATAAGCGCACGATCAAAAACAAGTATCCTCTACCTAGAATTGATGACCTCTTCGATCAATTAGTTGGAGCATGTTGTTTCTCCAAGATTGATTTAAGATCCGATTATCATCAGTTGAAGGTCAAAGAAGAAGACGTGTTGAAAACTGCTTTTCGCACCAGGTACGGTCACTATGAGTTTCTAGTAATGCCATTTGGATTGACAAACGCTCCAGCCGCCTTTATGGATTTAATGAATCGGGTATGTAAGCAATATCTTGATAAATTCGTCATTGTATTTATCGATGATATACTTATTTATTCCCGATCCAAAGAGGATCATGCACGACATCTTCGTTTGATTTTGGAATTATTGAAGAAAGAAAAGTTGTATGCGAAATTTTCAAAGTGTGAATTCTGGTTGCGGGAAGTTCAGTTTTTGGGGCATATAGTTTCTGAAAAGGGTATACAAGTCGATCCGATGAAAGTGGAAGCAGTTGAAAAATGGGAACCACCAAAGACAGCAACAGAAGTACGAAGTTTTCTGGGTTTGGCCGGCTACTACCGAAAGTTTATAAAAGATTTCTCTCGTATTGCCACACCGTTGACGAAGCTGACTCGGAAGAATCTGAAGTTCGAATGGAAGGCAGAACAGGACGAGGCATTCAGGATATTAAAGGAGAAACTCTGCAGCGCGCCGATTTTAGCATTGCCAGAAGGTTCGGATGATTTTGTGGTCTACAGTGATGCTTCTAAGTTAGGTTTGGGATGTGTACTCATGCAACGTGGAAAAGTAATTGCCTATGCTTCTCGTCAATTAAAGGATCATGAAAGGCAATATCCTACTCACGATATGGAACTGGCAGCAGTTGTTTTCGCTTTGAAGATTTGGAGGCATTATCTTTATGGTTCCAAGTGTCAAATTTTTACGGACCATAAGAGTCTCCAACATCTTTTTGATCAGAAGGAACTGAACATGAGGCAAAGAAGGTGGCTAGAGTTAGTGAACGATTATGATTGTGAAATCCTTTATCATCCAGGAAAAGCGAATGTGGTGGCAGATGCACTAAGTCGACAAGAAAGAAGTGCAACGATAAAGGCGATATCTTTAAGAGCTGAACTTCTTCCAAACATTTTTGACGAATTACTGAAGTGCCAAGTAGATGCTTATCAAGAAGAAAGTTTAAAATCTGAACGGTTGGTTGGGATATCAGCATTACTTGGGAAAGATAACCGTGGGTAGTTGTGTTTGGGGAATAGGATTTGGGTACCTCGTTTGGGTGGATTACGTGATCGTGTACTACAAGAAGCTCATCAATCTCGATTCTCCATCCATCCAGGTACAAATAAAATGTATAGAGATTTGAAACAATTCTATTGGTGGCCGGGGATGAAAAGAAGTATTGCTAAGCATGTGGAAGACTGCATTACCTGCAAGAAAGTAAAGATTGAGCATCCGAAACCGTTTGGTCAGTTACAACGCTTAGATATTCCAGTGTGGAAATGGGATCAGATCACAACTGATTTCATTACCAAGTTACCAAGAACTTCAAAGGGATTCGATTCTATTTGGGTGATTGTGGATAGGTTGACGAAGTCTGCTCATTTCTTGCCGATAAAAGAAACCGATTCTTTGGAACGTTTGGCCAAACTGTACATTAATGAAATAGTAACTCGACATGGAGTACCAATTTCGATTATTTCTGATCGAGATAGTCGTTTTACTTCTAGATTCTGGAGAAGCTTTCAAAAAGAGATGGGAACACAAATCAAGTTGAGTACAGCATATCATCCACAGACTGATGGACAAAGCGAAAGAACAATTCAGACGTTAGAAGATATGCTTCGGGCTTGTATAGTTGATTTTGGAGGATCATGGGATAAACATTTGCCTTTGATAGAGTTCGCTTACAACAACAGTTATCATTCTAGTATTCAGGCGGCTCCGTTTGAAGTATTGTATGGTAGGAAGTGCCGAACGCCTTTGTGTTGGAATGAAGTGGGGGAAAAGCAGTTAGCAGGGCCAGAAATAGTACAGTTAACAGCAGATAAGATTACTCAGATCCGGGATAGATTGAAAACGGCACAAGACAGACAGAAAAGTTATGCAGATCGACGCCGGAAACCGTTAGAATTTCAGGTTGGGGAATTTGTGATGTTAAAAGTTTCACCTTGGAAAGGAGTCATACGTTTTGGGAAGCAAGGTAAACTCAGTCCGCGATATATTGGGCCATTTGAAATTACAGAAAGAATTGGTGAAGTAGCATACATATTGGATCTTCCGTTGGAATTGAGCAGAATTCACAACGCGTTTCATGTGTCGAATTTTCGAAAATGTTTAGTCACGCCGGACCAGGCAGTATCTCTACCGGATATACAAGTGGATGAAAAGTTGAACTATGTGGAGGAACCGGAAGCGATAGTTGATCACAAGGTTAAAGTATTGAGGAATAAGGAGATCAGGCAGGTAAAGGTTCAATGGAAACATCATAGGGGTCAGGATGCGACATGGGAATCAGAGTCGGAGATGAGAGCCAAATACCCTCATCTGTTCACTTGACTGAATTCCGGGACGGAATTCTTTTAAGGGGGAGATGTTGTAATAACCAGGTATTTTATTTAATTTAAAATATAAGAATTTTATAAGTTTATATGGGTATTTTAAGGAATGAGAAGTTAAGGGGTAAGTTTTAATTTTAATAGAAGTTAGGGGTATATTTTGATAGGTGGAACAAGTTTAAGGTTTATTTGGTAATAAGGTGACACCTCCTCCTTGCCTTAACCGACCCTTGAGTAAACAATTAGGAGATGAAGTCTCCTTCTTAGCAAAATATCCCAAATATCCTAGTGTGTGTGTGTGTGTTTTTCGTGAAAAGAGAGAGAAGAGAGAGAAGAAGGAAAACTAAAGAAGAAGAAGGAAAGCTATAGGTTTTCTGCTGGAATTGTTTATAACAAGCTGAAGTAATCCATGTAAACAATCCATACCTTTTGTGTTTTAATTCCTCATAGTGTTCTTAAATTTTCTAGTTTAAGTTCTTGGTGGGTTTTGTTAAAAAGGGGATGTTTTGGGAAATCTAAGCTTAAGGTTAGGTTATGTTTATAGTCTTAATCATAACTGCATCTTTATAGCAACATGTATAGAATAAAACTGTAAAAATCTGGGTTTTAGGATGAAACAGTAGGCTGCGACATTCATCGGAGTCGCAATGGTTGGTTGCGACTTGGGTATGAAGTCGCAATGGTCGTTTGCCACTTGGCTTGGAATCGCAGTAGTTGATTTCGATTCGGGTTTGGGATCGCAATAGTAGGTTGAGACTCCAGGGTGGAATCGCAGTGGTGGATTGCGACTTAGGGTGAAGTCGCAATAGTGGGTTGCGATTTCGGGGGTGAAGTCGCAGTAAGAGGTTGCGACTTTGTACTGTTCATCACGGTTGCGATTTGTAGTGTTCATTGCGATTTCATGTCTTTTTGGGTTGCGACTTGGGTTGAGGATTTCGTGAGTTTAGTGTTAAGAGAAATATTTGGTATTTTGTGATTTCAGATTCGGTGAAGGGGCGACTTACGTGAATTACCTTGAAAGAGTTTTTGTAATAACGCACGAGGTAAGTTTTTATTTGAAATGTTTTCAAATGGAATACATATATGTGATGTAATGTAATATGGTGCATATAGTGTTTATAGGAATATTACATTGTATGAGTACTAGTTGGCCGGGCTTAGGACCGGTGAAAGTTGGTTGTACAAAGGGACAGTGGTGTTGGCTGTATTTAGTACAGCGGTGTAAATTAATTAATTGGCTTGCTACCAATTAATATGGCCAAGGAAAAGAAAAGAGATAGAGATGGAAAGATACATGATGCATGAGTCATATTTGGTATTCTTACGTGAATTATGTGCAAATGTTTTCTTTTACTAACGGGGATTTTTCTCACTAGACCTCAAGGTTTAACCCTCATTTTTGTTTTAAAATATGTATTCCAGGTCATGGAGCAAACAAGAGACAATGATAGGATTTATCATGTTAGCTTTTGTGGATGTTGAATGATTATGAAGATTTCAGTTATAATTAGTAGTTGTTATGTATTTTACTTTATTCGAAAAAGTTTGTACTTAAAGACTTAATTGTAGAATTTAAGGGACCATATTTGGATTATGATATGTTATTTTGTGGTGAATTATATGAAACTTGTATGTTGGGATTAAGGGACGTTACATTGCTATACATACATTCAACGGTCCACTTACTCAACCATTCATACTAATTCATTTTGATCAACTATCTCACTTTCCACTTCTACAGGGTTTCATTTCACTATAGGTATCTTATTTCATTTATCCTGCTAATGGAAAACTCGTCCAAGAAGCCAGGGCTCCATTGATACCTTCAAGGTTTTTACATTGTCTTTCCTTACCAACCAAACTGATCTATCCCCCGATTTCTAGAACCGAGACACTCTAGAAACATGAGTCTTATACAACATTTCTTCTCTACGATGTATACGTACATCACATCACCATGACTTCTCATGAAACTTCCCCAACAAGGGGTCTCAGTCTACCCCTCAGGGATCTTGCTGACATTCTAAAGTACTGGAGCACGACATAAACACTAGCTTCTGACTACCACTTCGGAATAATAGGGCAGGTTAAGCACATACATGTACCTGTAAGTTCGCAAATACACTGGCCAGGTAAAATCTCAAACTTACCTTACATGACAGTCCTCAGTACCCTATTAGTCCTATCTCTATAATAGTGTCCTCCTAACGCATTTCATGTATCTACAATAGTGCCCCCCTAACGCATTTCCTGATTTTCAGTTGTGATTTCTACTCCCAAGTTTAAGTTTAGGCCCATCCGGTCACCTAAATCCCTTAAACTATGGCTCTGATACCAATTGTAACGACCCAGTCTAAAGAAAGCATACATAGCATTAATATTAAACAATTACAAAACTGGGTCCATAAAATTTCATTACATCTGAATAAATAACTTAGGTTGGCGGAAACAACCTATACACAACCGAGAATGACTACCACTACAAGTATGAGTGGCACTATCCGCATCTGCATCTTTACTCTATCATGCGTTTGCTCACTTACCGGAGCCTCCTACTATCTGTTTACCTGAAAAGGTTTTAATTGAAAATGCGAGGGTTAGACCATGAGGCCTAGTGAGTCCCTCTTTACAGTTCCCAAAACATTTAAAACAGTTTATAATTTTTAATATAATCCCTTCACAAATCTGTTCATATAAAATCATTCACGGAATAGGTCCGCTCCATAAAACATTCACGGAATAGGTCCGCCCCATAAAAACATTCACGGAATAGGTCCGCCCCATAAAACATTCACGGACAAGTCCGCCTCGTATATCGACACCCTGAAGTCACCCTAGGGTGACAACGAGTCAGTCTCATGCTTCCTTACATGGGGCCATACTACCCCTGGCATAAAGGGTCTACTCTCCCGCATGAGCACTGGCGGGTCTACTCTCCCGTCTTGGCCAGTTTACGTCTAAAACAATGTATGCATACATCTCACATAAAACTTTAAACAAACTTTCATGCAGTCAAAAGCATATAATAAAGCATGGCATTTCTCATCATGTACTTACTTTGGAAAAACACATTGTAAGGTCACGTATTTTAGTTAGAAAACTCACCTGGTATGCTTACTTCCTTTCCTACTCCGTTATGTACTTCCAAACGATCAACCTGAGTTAAAGGATAAAACATATAAGCTGACTAACCAAACTGTCCGGATACGACTTACCGGACACCACTACTTTCCGAGCGTTTCTACTTACCGGACACCACAACTGTCCGAACACTTCTACTTTCCGGACGACGAAACATTCCGGATACACTACTTTCCGGGTAACTCTAATGTCCGGATGACTCTACTTTCCGGATGACACCACATCCGGATACCTTCTACTTACCGTGCCATACAGCTTTCCGGACGCTCACCCGGACACCTTCCTAAACTGAAGGTTTCCGGACGAAACGCTGGACGATTTTAAGGATCGAAATCTTGCTAAACGTTCTATAAACAGAAAGATATTGCGATAAGTAGCCACTCAAACGTTCTTTAACCATTTCTCCACAAACTTTACTAATTAAACGCGATTAAAGGTGTTTAAATCTTCTATAAGAGCCTTAACATTAACTTTAGCAAGATAAACCTTCCAATGACCAAACAATCATTAAAACAACTTAAGTAGGGTTGTAGATTCGAAATTACCTGGTAGTTTCCTTGCAGAAATCGAATCCCCAACACACTCTTTCTTTTGATTTGCTACTTGGAAACCTTCTTCTTCCCTTGATCTTGAACTCCAAAGAAAACTCTCTCTTTCTCTCCTTCTCAAATTCTCAGCCGCCAACAGAGAAATGGAAGGATTCCCTTAGGGTTTTGTGCCAATTATTGGTTCATTAAACCCTATTTCTTATTTACAATTATCCCCCTCCACTTCCATTTATTAAGTTTCTGCCACAAGACTTGAACCTTTTTCATTCGGTCACGGTTACTACAATGCATAACCATAAAAGAGTAAGTTACAAAGACTAAGTGGTATAACCATAAAAGCCAGTACCATATTTAACTATTACAACTTGTTCATCTAGCCAAACAAAAACATAAGTTAACAACCCAACAAGTTCATAATTTTCAAAAAGACAACCATTATATCCAACAAAAAAGACAACCATTTCTTCTTGAATTATATCCAACTAAATCATTTCCCCTTGCAGGATCTTGAATTATGACCTTTCTTCTTGCATTTTGCACAGGTGACTGTCTTACCAATCCTCCTTAACTTTTGTTGTGTTCCCTTCATAGAAGCTTCAGACACCTCCCCAACACTTATCTTCCTTTTTTTCTTGGGCCTCCCCACTTGGGTGTGATGTTTTGGTGCAGTTATTGTAGTTGGACAATCAGATTTAGGCCACAGCTTTCTTCCATTGATAGGAAATATCTTGAAAGAATACATGGCATTCCATGTATGTAGATAGTACAGAGGGTGCACCCAATTCTCTAATATGCCACCATCTAACCCATTTGCTGACATGTTCCAAATGGTTGCAACACCATGTTTACAAGGTATCCCAGTCAATTCCCACCTTCTGCATGAACAGTTTCTAAGACTGACATCTACAATACATTGGCCTGCCCATGGACCACTAACCTGATATTTATCCCCACCATTCCACTGGACCTGGTACTTGGTTGCTTATGTCTTAATATCATTCAGCATCTTAGTTGTTGTTGGTGTTAAAGGACCATCACACTTTTGGATCAACTTTTGAACATTGACAATTCTTTTCATTAGATATTGCCTTATGTACTCCAATGCAGTAATAATTGGCTTATCTCTCCCACCCACCAACTGTTTATTGAACACTTCACATATATTGTTCAATAAGACATCACTATGGCATCTTCCTGCAATATTATCAACCATCAACAACAATATAGAGTAAATAAGAATGTGGCTTTTGTTCAACCAAGGTAAGTATATAAGAATGAATACCTGTGAAGTGTGATCTTGACCAATGTTTTGGATGGATTTTGTTCAACCAGGCATGTGCATCTACATTAAAAGCCTTCAATTCTTCCATGGCAGTGTTAAACTCTTGAACTGTACAAGATGTGGCACATTTCCACAGATGGTCTTTGTAAACCTTGCCCTTCCATGTTTGTTTCATGTTATCATGTATGTGTCTCAAACAATGCATGTGCTCAGCACTAGGGAACACCTTTGCTAATGCAGGAATGATGCCCTGTATGTTCAAAAATAATTGGAATTAGCATATAAAACTAGTTATTAGATTAAAATAACATATAAAACAAGTCAAGGCATACCTTTTGTCTATCAGTTACAAAAGTGAAATTGGAATTAGCCGCCAAATCTAGATCATCACCAAGACATTCTAAGAACCAAGTCCAGGATGATATTGTTTCAGCCTCAACAATAGCATATGCTAGTGGGTATGTACCATTATTTGAATCAATGCCAACAGCAGTCAAGATTTGACCTAGAAAAGGTCCTTTAAGGAAAGCCCCATCAAGACCAAGCACCTCCCTTAAACCTGCTGCAAAACCTCTTTTCAAAGCTCCTAAACACACATAAATTCTTTTGAACTGTCGTGTATCATTGTTGGTGATGGCTTCAGTCTCCACATCCAACTTGACAGTGGTATCTGGATTTGTTCTCTGTAGCTCACATATGTAATCCCTTAAAACAGTATATTGTTCTGTGTAGCCCCCCATAAGTTTTTTCATTGCAATCTGTTTTGCCCTAAAGGATTTCATGTGGGAAATGTTATTTTCATACCTCTGCTCCAGGGTTACTTGCAAACTCTTAATTGGGATTTATGGGTTTGCCATTAAAGTTTCTTCAATCTGCTTGGATAGGAAAGTAGCAGTACAAGCTCTTACTTCTCTAGTCTGGAGACACTTATAGGTGTCAACATAGGTTTTGACCATCCATGAGTTGTCATGTTTGCCTTTAGAAATGTGCAACACCCATGGACATTTTGCATCTAACTTGGACCCTTTAATGTTACTTGGCCCATCTACCTGTTGTTTACCTTTGTTTGGCCCAAATGTACGTTTTTTAACTTTGCTTGGCCCACCAAGCTCTGGTATAGATCCCCAACAAACAGCCCTTATTCTAGACAAATCATTTTTCACTACTACTATTTGTCTTCTACTCTCAATTGCATGGGTGTCAATCATTTTCTTTATTGCTTCTTTGGTACCAAATACCTGCCCAACATAGAAATGGATACCACTGTCACTACATGCCTTTGATCCCCTATCAGCTCTTAGTTTTTTCAAATAAGTAACCCTTTTCTCCATATCAGATTCATCATCACTGTCATAATCCTCCATGTCCATATCCACCACATTATGCTGCATACATCCAACATTCTCATCAAAATCCCCCATTTCAACTTCAACATCATCGTTACCATTGTCATCTTCAAGATTATCCTCATCTACTTCATGCTCTTCATGCTCTTGGTTTACCTCATCTACTTCATGCTCTTCATGCTCTTGGTTTACCTCATCTACTTCATGCTCTTAGTTTACCTCATGAAATAAGTCAGTATAGTCAAATAAGTCATCAAATTCATCAACTGCACCATCCCCATGTTCATTAATCCCACCACCCCCTGTTCATTAATCTCACCATCCCCCTGTTCATTAATCCCACCATCCACATGTTCATTAACTACACTATCCACATGTTCATTAACACCAGAAACACCCTCTGTATTTACTCCAGTGTTTGCCTCTTCTGGTACAATCCAATCAAGCAATAATCTTTTCTTACAAGTTGAAGCTTGTCCTTTTACTAATTTTTTCTTACACCTATTTTAACTCTGGACTACCTTCTTCTGATGGAACTTCCTCAATTACCACTTTACTCATCCCAGGTGATGATAAAAAACTTTCCACTCTTGTCCTAAAAAACTCAGTATAAACCTCAATTAGTTTGCATTTAGGAGCATACCTTAACAAGTTCAACACATCCATATCATTGCCTAATGCTCTGAGGCCATAATCTAGGTCTGAATCAGGAATTTTGAAGTGGTAAAAGATAGGTACATCATCATCTTTGTACCCGATTTCTTGCATCATAGCATTCAGTTCATATACTGAAAATTCATCAGTATCTACTAAATCAACCACCTGAAAGTTTTGAGCCTCCGATTTTGTGAGTGAATGAGGTCTGGTTCGTGGTGAGTGAGGAAGACGATGATGACGTTTGAGGTCGTAATGGGAATGGGAGTGGCGAAAGGACAATTTAAATGGAGAGAAAGGTGAAAAGACAAAAATGCCCCTCACGTGAGGGGCACGTGTGTAGCTTAACGGGAGATTTTTAACGGCATGTAGCATTAGGGACAACCATCGTAACAAAATAAAACCTAAGGGACCCTCTCCATGAAATTTAGAGTTTAGGGACCTCCATTAAACCACAGGGACGATTTATGTAATTTACTCTAAATAAATTGTGTGATTTGTATTTATTTTCCCAGTTAGTTATCATATGAACCCGAATCCCTCTATTCACATATGTTAAAATGACATAAAAGCAACGTTATGAATGGTGTTGATGACGTGTCAAGAGGATAGACGTTGGATGAGGTCAAATATATGGAAAGGAGACAGCTAAGAGTAAAAAGTCAAAGCATCGTCGGCAATGACTCACTACCTCGTCGATTCAGCCTCATCTACTAAATTGGCCGTTAGTACACGCAGGAATCTAGTCATCCTACCTACACCCGCATCCACTCTATCTTTCCCCACCGTCTATACCACCTCCCACCGATGTCCCACTTCCTTACACCCACGCGCCATGCCTGAGAGTGGGCAGTACAAACAATTATACTGTAGGGAAATTAATTAAAATACCCTAAGTTTGACCGACTGTTACCAAAGTACCCCAAAAAATTATTTTCTTACCGAAATGCCCTCTTTTTCCGCGATAGGATCCCGCGATCGCGGTCAGGGACCAATTGTGAAAAATTTTGCAAGAAATATTTACACTTTCAGTCCCTGGCCCCGCAATCGCGGCCCGCGATGGCCCGCTATGGGGACTGAAAGTGTAAATAATCTTGCAAAATTTTACACTTTCAGTCCCTGCCCGCGATCGCAGGATTTTATCGCGGAAAAAGAGGGCATTTCGGTAAGAAAATAATTTTTTGGGTACTTTGGTAACAGTTGGTTTGACTTAGGGTATTTTAATTAATTTCCCTATACTGTATCTATCTATAAATTAGCCCACCGCTTCTTTTATAGATGGAAACAGTTTGGTATAAATATCTATTATTTCAGTTGAGGACTCTAAACTTTTCCAAATAGCAAGGAAGGACCTCTCTTCAAACACTATAAAGATCAACCCTCCATATTCAAATATTTCATCATCAATTCAACACCAATTTGCCTTCTATTTCTCATTCATCTTTTTTCAATATGACCGTTTCGTTCGAACAACCAGCCCCGCCCCGTAAGTTTCCCCTATTATTTATTGTATTTTCCATGCATGCTTCTATTCTATCATATTCATTCATATATATATATATATATCACAGAAACTGATTTTGTTGGGCCATAAACCTTTGGTTAACATGTTGTTTCTTGTTTGCGCATAGATTCCCAAGTGGTGGAAACCAAGAACCAATGTGAATTGGTATTGGATGGAGGGTTTATGGTGCCTAATAATACTGGTGGTTTTGATGCACCAGATATCAATGCTTTTGGTCACACATTCAGGTTTTTTTTTGAAACATTAATTACTCTCAAATAACTTAATTGTTTTTGTTTAATTTCTCTTAAGACATGAATGGAAGGAACTTAACATGAGGGTTTTTCTAACAGAGATTATGATGTTGAGAGCGAACGACAGAAACAAGTCCAAGAGTTCTACAAGATGAACCATATTAACCAAACATATGACTTTGTAAGCATCATGGTTTCTTAGTTTCTTTTTTGTTCTTTTGTGTAGTGTGAAATTAATTATGTTGATCGAGGTTCTTAATTAGAGGCCGGGTGTATGGAAAATAAGACAAGGTTGGAATCATTAATGCAGGTGAAGAGGATGAGAGAAGAGTATAAGAAATTGGATAAGGTGGAGATGAGCATCTGGGAATGTTGTGAACTATTGAATGAAGTTGTTGATGATAGTGATCCTGATTTGGACGAACCCCAAATCGAGCATTTGTTACAAACAGCTGAAGCCATTAGGAAAGACTATCCAAATGAAGATTGGCTGCACTTGACCGCCCTCATTCATGGTATATATGCATGCCCATCCCATATATATATATATATATATATATACATATTCATGATGGATCATGTTTTTTATGATAAATCTTTTTTATGGGTTGTAGACCTTGGGAAAGTTCTTCTCCTTCCAAGATTTGGAGAGCTTCCACAATGGGCTGTTGTGGGTGATACACATCCTCTTGGTTGTGCTTTCGACGAATCAATTGTTCACCACAAGGTATATTCTTTTAACTACCAATTAATAATCAATTTATATCCTAACACATGAAACCTATGTCTTTTGTTTTTGTTTTACTAACAAAATTAAGGGTTAATGTTTTTATGATGCAGTATTTCAAGGAAAACACGGATAGTAACAATCCTGCTTATCAAACTAAGAACGGAATCTATCCCCAAGGATGTGGACTAGACAATGTGATGATCTCATGGGGTCATGATGACTACATGTACTTGGTATGTTAATTATCGAATAAAATTTTAAACAAAAAACATACCTGTTGTTATTTTTGGCCGTCAATCAGTTGTGGGTATGTAGCCTTCAATGTAGGTCCCTAAAGGCACACAAGAAAGATGATGACAATCAATAAGTTCCATATAAACTAAACATTCTAAATTTGCAGGTGGCCAAGGAAAATGGGACCACTCTGCCTCAAGCAGGATTATTTATTATTCGTTACCATTCTTTCTATCGTAAGCTGCTACAACCTTAATTTACACAAAACAATAAAATAAAGTTTGTAGATTTCGATATTGAATCTTACCGTTATGAATTTTTGCTTCCAATTGTGCCAGCATTGCATCGGGCTGGAGCCTATAAGCATTTGATGAATGAGGAGGATGTTGAGAACTTGAAATGGCTTCAAATCTTCAAGTAAAGCCTGCTAACTTGTTTATAGTTGAGGGAATATAAGCATAATTGTATGAAAAACGTTTAATTCAACATTTATGTTTGGTTGCAGCAAGTATGACCTTTACAGTAAAAGCAAAGTCCGTGTTGATGTCGAAAAGGTCAAACCCTACTATCTATCCCTCATTGAAAAGGTGAGGAACCATTTGATGAGTTATCCTCCTGCAAAGAATTTCGTAAGGATCTTAATGTAACTATATTTTAACTGAATTTTCTCTCTATTTTTTTCAGTATTTCCCAGAAAATCTGAGATGGTGAAAGTTTGAACAAGATTTGAGGTGATTGAGAGAAAAATCAGGGTCTATTGTTGGATTATTGATGCAATTTATATCTAGAGTTTCGTTCTCTAGTGATGCTATGAGTTGATTAACGGGTTGAAAAGGGCGTTCATACTTTTTCGTTTCTTGCAACCCAGATGCTTTACAATACCATGAAAATTGTTCAGTCGAATTTATTGATTTTTTTTAATCATCTCGCACGATCTCTTATCTCAATGTGTCATAACTTGAAGATTTATTATGCAAAGCTCATATTTCCGTATGTATGTATGTATGTATTGTTGTAACCAAGTGATAACACACGTAAACTCACCGTGGATGTGATAATATTATTCAATCAATCAAGCTGCCATTTATAGGCTTACAAACAAAACAGACTCAACTAACAGACTGCTAGAAAACAGGAAACAAAACAAGACTAGACCCAATACTTATTCAAAACTTAAACAGGCTCGAGGACTTGGTCATATGACCGTTACTTGAAAAACGCACGTGTGCAAGCTTCAATATCCTCCCCTAAACTGAACTAGAGCTAATTCAGTTTACTTCCTTCAAACCCAATGATGCTCGCAACCTGCAAAAATCTTCTAACTTGATTGGCTTCGTCATTATATCAGCTAGCTGGTTCTTAGTGTTGCAGAATGCCAACTTCAATTCCTCTTGATTAACCAAATCCCTTAAGAAATGGTACCTTACATCAATGTGTTTTGTTCTCCTGTGCATAACCGGATTCTCTGATAGCTTTATAGTTGATGTGTTATCACACATAACTTCAATTGCACCTTCTTGTTTCTCACCCAAATCTTCAAGTAGACCTTTGAGCCATTTGCAATGACATGCACAGTTGGTTGCTACTACATACTCTGCTTCAGTAGATGAGAGTGTGACAATTTCTTGTTTCCTTGAACTCCAACTTATAGCAGCCCCACTGTACAAACATATGTAGCCAGAAGTACACTTTCTATCTTCCACATCCCTTGCATAATCACTGTCAGTGAAGACTTTTAGTTTTTCACTTGACTCCCTTCCATAAAATATCCCATAAGTAGCTGTTCCCTTCAAGTATTTTAACACCCTTTTTGCTGCATCCAGGCCTTGGTTTTGACATGAATCTGGCTAATAAACATACTACATAAGTTAAGTCTGGCCTTGTAACAGTAACATACATAAGACTTCCTATCAACTTCTTGTATTCTGTTGGGTCAATCTCCTCCCCTCCTCCTTCCTTAGTGAGAACGGCACCAGGCACAATTGGATTATCTACTGGATGACTCTCTTGCATTCAAAACCTTTCAATAATTTCCTTAGTATACTTCTTTTGGCAAATATGAATCCCATCCTCAGATTGCTTTACCTCCACACCTAGAAAGTATTTCATCATGCCAAGATCTGTCATCTCAAATTCCTTTTGCATAGACCTTTTAAAACCTTCACAGATCATAGCATTTGTTCCTGCATATATGAGATCATCAACATAGAGACTTACCACAAGAGTATTATTCCATACCCTTTTGATAAACAAAGTATGATCAAACCGACTTTGTTTGAATCTTTCCCTCTTGAAATACTTCTCTATTCGATTGAACCAGGCTCTGGGCCTGCTTCAACCCATATAAAGCTCTCTTCAACTTGTACACCTTTGCTTCTTCTCCCTGTTTGATAAACCCAGGGGGCTGTTCAACATACACGGTCTCTTTGAGCTCACCGTTTAAGAAGGCACTCTTAACATCAAGTTGAAACACCCTCCAATTTCTTTGAGCAGAGATAGCTATAATGGTTCGAATAGTGTCCCACCTAGCCACTGGTGCAAACACTTCTTCATAGTCCACTCCCTTTTGTTGTGCATAGCCTTTAACCACAAGTCTTGCCTTATACTTGTCTACATTCCCTTCTTCATTCAGCTTGGTTTTGTATACCCATTTCACACCAATAGGTACAGTTTCAGCAGGCATATTTACTAATTCCCATGTTTCATTTCTCTCTATTGAATCTATTTCATCTTTCATGGCTTTCATCCACTTAGCTTCTTGTCTTGCTTCTTCAAAGGTAGTAGGATCTCCTTGTGCTGTATACATGGCAAACCCATCTTCATCTTCTGATAACTCCTTACCAGTTCTATAATCTTGCATCCAAACCGGTTGTCTATCTATTTCTAGTAGAGGATTTAGCTGCATTACCTGTGACTGCAATATTTCTTTGATCTGCAATGCTTGCTTGTGGGTCTTCATCATGAATGAGGGTATCACTTTCTTGAGCCTGTTCTTGAACTGGTGGTTCGATATTTCCATTCTCATCTTCTTCATTATCTGCAACTGCAACTTGATGACCAGGTTCTTCTTCTACTATCAACTCTTCCTCCCTTGCAGTTTCTTTACCCCAATTCCATTTTTGATCCTCTTCAAATATGACGTCTTTGCTAATGATGATCTTCTTTAGAATTGGATCATAGAGCCTGTAGGCCTTAGAGCCAATGCTAATGCCAAACAACACACACTTCTGGCTTCTTGCATCTAACTTGGTTCTGACTTGAGAGGGAATATGGACATGACCAATACATCCAAACACCCGGAAGTAATCAACATTTGGTTTCTCTCCAGTCCATAATTCTTCAGGAACCTTCTTGTCTAGAGCTCTAGACACACATCTGTTCATAATGTGACAAGCCCAGATAGTTGCTTCCGGCCAGAAGCATTTGGGCACCTGTTTTTCTACTAACAAGCATCTCACCATATTCATTAGTGTTCTATTTCGTCTCTCAGCCACCCCATTTTGTTGTGGGGTGTTAGCTGTTAACTGTCTCTTGATTCCATTTACTTCACAAAATTCAGTAAACTGATGTGAAGTAAACTCTCCCCCTCTATCACTTCTCAACATTTTTATTTTAGAACCCACTTCAGTTTCAACCATTGCTTTAAATTTCTTAAAGTGCTCAAAACTTTCCCCTTTATTTCCCAGCAAGTAAACCCATGTCTTGCGTGTGAAATCATCAATAAAAACAAGTACATTCCTTTTGCCACTTTGAGACGTTGGTGTAATTGGCCCACAAAGATCTGTGTGCACAAGCTCTAACCTTTAAGTGGATCTCCAAATTGCTTTCCTTGGAATTGCTATTCTGCTTTGTTTCCCTATATTGCAAGTCTCACATACCAACGTTTTCCCACAAACTTGAGGTATTCCCTTCACCATATTATGATACTGCATAGTTCTAATAGCCTTGTGATTCACATGACCAAATCTTTTGTGCCAGATGTGGGTGGTGTTGTCATCTGTTGCTTGCAAGCAATGACTGGTAACATCCTTTTGATACCCATACACTATGAACATTCTGTTTTTGGCCATTGTTGACTTCATGATCAGACCTCTTGTTGGATGATGAACATAGCATGTTCCATCTTCAAACACCACCTTTACTTTCTTTTCTTGGAGCTGACCCACACTAAGCAGGTTTGAGGTTAACTGAGGAACATAGTAAACATTTGTAAAGACTTGAGTGATGCCACCTATTTCAAATCGAACATCTCCCAAGCCTTCTACCTCCAGTCTCAACCCATTGCCTAACTTCACGGTGTTTTTGATAGTTTCATCCAGCTTAGTAAACCAGTTTTTCATACCTGTCATGTGATTTGAGCATGCAGAATCTAAGAACCAATACCCCTTGTTTACAACGACATCGTCCTTCATGTGAGCCATAAGAACCAGTTCCTCATCCTCATCAAATTCTGCATAATTTACCCCCTTGTCTTCTCGAGGACATTCAAATTGAAAGTGTCCCATCTGATGACACTTGTAACATTCTATTGTTGACTTGTCAAAGTTGCCACGTCCTCTGCCTCGTCCACGTCCTCTACCTCTCACCGATCCTCCTCGACTACCTCTACCAAAACCACGACCATAGATCTGATCTTCAACCTTTAGTGCATGATCTTCTACTTCCTTCTTGACTAGCTTCTGCTCATGCACCAGTAACGATCTTTGTAGCTCATCAATAGTGAATGTATCCATATCTTGGGATTCTTCAATTGAACATACCACAAAATTGAAGTTTGGTGCAAGTGTTCTCAAGATCTTTTCTACCACCTTAACCTCAGTCATTTCTTCACCATTATTCATCATTTCATTTGACACAGTCATGACTCTACCAAAGTACTCCACAATGGTTTCGCCAATCTTCATCTCTAAGGTCTCAAAATCTCTTCTTAACCGCTGCAACTGAGCCTTCTTTACTCGCGCATTCCCCTTGTATTTCACCTTCATTGCTTCCCACAACTGCTTTGCTGTATTTTTCTGCGAAATGGTCTTGAGAATATTCTTATCGATTGAATAGAACAAATAGTTCAGAGCCTTCAAATCGATAATCTTCATGTCAGCCAATTCCTTTCTTCTAGCGTTTGAGATCTGATCTCCGACATTAGGCTCAACATAGCCAGTTTCAATTGCCGGCCAGAATTCTTTAGATCGAAGCAAGTTCTCCATGACCATACTCCAATGATCATAATCCCCATCGAATTTGGGAATAACACAACCTTGCGACGAATTTCCTTCAGTCATCTTGTTGCTTTCTTCTCGAATGGATCACACAATTCGCTCTGATACCACTTGTTGTAACCAAGTGATAACACACGTAAACTCACCGTGGATGTGATAATATTATTCAATCAATCAAGCTGCCATTTATAGGCTTACAAACAAAACAGACTCAACTAACAGACTGCTAGAAAACAGGAAACAAAACAGGACTAGACCCAATACTTATTCAAAACTTAAACAGACTCGAGGACTTGGTCATATGACCGTTACATGAAAAACGCACGTGTGCAAGCTTCAATATGTATCCCGTGATCTTTATATATAAAACTGAACAACGAATCAGATTGGTAACTATATATAAGAGGTTCTTAAATCATACAGTATTGAAACATTTGTAATATTTGTTTTTATGCATATAACAAGCAATGCGAAACACTCAACTGAGAACATAACGAATTACCAAAATCAACAGCTTCCTCAAAATTGAAGATACTGATAAGCTCTATTTAAATAAAGGAATTCAAGAGGCTTATTGATCTTACCTCTAAAAGCGATGCCTGTTTGAGGTAATTTGGCAAACAGGCTGGAGCTTCTTCCTATTCACATCAGAAAAACAAACAAATTCATATCATCTACCAGCAGGTGGTTGTTGTGATGATTTTTAAACAGTTTTGAGGCATTTCAAAAAACACAATATGTTTCCTGCAATTATTTTAAGAAACTAACAAAAACCCATGAATCCATGATCGAGTTTTTGTTGTACATGCACGTTTTCAGCATAAACACACACTACCCACATACTGTCTTTATTCAAGAAACAATTGATAGCTATTTACAGAAAACACATATGATGTGTAATATTTAAAGGGTGTTTGCAAATAACTATCTAGAATGAGGCATAAAAAGGTCTGCACCTTCAAAGTCGCCATAGAACATAGATGCACTCGATGCTGACCATCATGAGGATCACCAGGAGTACCGATTACCAATACGGCAACACCAGCTACAACCCACCACTTCCAAGCCTTCAGAGGCATTTCATCGAACACCTTGCGATGAGAATGGACAGGATTCGAATCATGATCAAACTAGCAGTTGAACAACTACTATCCATTTGAGGTCATGAATTTGATCAACAGCTGCCAAACAGAAGGAGAAAATCCGGTTATTGTTCCTCAAGAAAATGACCTCTTTCCTGCGTCAACAGCCCTTGGGGATTTGACCTGGAATCCAGTTCCAACTTGAGATGAGAATCAATATCATTGAACCAAGCTTTTGACATTGAGGGTGATTTTGAATTGGCGCTCATAGTTTTGTTATGACTTCCAAATTCCAAGCTATCACATGTAATCCAATTGAAACCTTGGGGATGGGCGTGTTAACCAGCAGAGTCGAGTAATAGGTTATTCGAGCCGAGCTCGAAAAAATAATATTTTTCAAAGTCGGACTCGAGCTCGAGCTCGAATATTTTTTCAAAGTTCAAGCTCGAGCTCGATACTCGTTTATGAGCTAGAATTCGAGATCGATTAACTCGTTTATGTAATCAAGATCGATAATTTTTATATTTTGATTATATAATTTGTAAACATATAAATATGTCAAGCTCGAAAAAGTGTATGTTCGAATGGCTCGGACGAGTCGAGTCGAACATTGGTGTTATGGAGCTTGACTCGTTAACTTAAAGGAGCTTTATTTTGTGTTCGAGATCGACTCAAGCTCGATAACTATTAGGCTCGAGCTCGAGATAAACGAGCTCGAACTCGAGTAGCTCGTTAAAAGCTTTCTTTGGGCCATTTTTTCAATGACAGTATGAGTCGAGCCCTCCCAATTTAACTTCATATGAAAAAAAAAATGTGTGGATTTATGGAAGATTGGTCTTGGTAACTTAAATATTTTTTTTTATTTTCAAACAAAACAGCACGAATGGGGTGTCAATTTTGTAATATGACAAATCAACTAACTCATTACCAACCGTACCAATAAAATTGGTTGATACTACCTTACCAACTTCACAAACTTGGTTGGTACGTGGTATTGAAAATCGTCTATCACGTTAATACCGTACCATACTGACATATATATATATATATATATATATATATATATATATATATATTATTTTGATTATTTGTTAAATAAAAGTCAATGAAATGAAATATATTTGATTATTAATGCATTATTTATGCATTTGATGATGAGATGAACCGATTGTTCTTTAAGAAGATTTACTTGTTTAGTAAATTAACATTTTATTATTTTATAATTTACAGTAAAAGACTAAAAGTTTTACTCCGCTCTCAACTCAAAGAGCTAAACTCAGACATTTTATTGTTTTACAACTAAAAGTTTTATAAACATGATGTTTTGAACAACATGTTTGTAAACTTTTGAGATGTTGATACAAAACCGTATCATGTACCAACCGAAAAAAGTTAGTTGGTACCAATTAGAGTTGGTTGATACACGGTGTAAATTTTTGCGTACCAATTATAATTGATTGATAAACGGTATTGAGAAAAAAAACATGGTACCGTACCATGTTCATCCCTACGAAATGTTTGTCAGATAAATCTGATTTGAAACTCAAGTGTTTTTTCTTTCCTTTTCTTTTACTTTTAACCAGTTGTGAGTTCAAATATAAATATTGACATTACCACATATACGTCTTTTAGTTTATTCGTAGTTGCTTTCACTTGCAAGATGATCAACCTCTTAAAAAAGATGTAAACATGGTGACATTTGAATCAACTTATTTTAGATGGTTCAGTGAGATTCAATTAATTTTTTAGATTTTAGGAAATTGAAATCTATCGATCAGGAAAGGATTTACATTAAGTAATAGTACAAAAATTGGGTGAAACCAACGTACTCGAACGGTTATAAAATCCTAAGTTGTTTAGTTACAACTTAATGGTCTAGACGGCTTAATCGTTAAGCCATTAAGTCAAAATAGCTAAATGAAATAAACCTAGACAACTCACATGTCCCATTAAACCATCTCAAACAAATTAATACCACAAATGCCCCAAATTTAATCAACTCTCTCTTTTTGTCCCCCTCAAACCCAACAGTCTTCCATCCCTCATGCATCCAAAATAACAACTTAACTAAATCAAGGATCAATCAGGGAAAAGAAGTAAAAAGCATGTGATTTGATAAATTTTTAAAGAGTAAACCAACCCAATAACCTTATACTTAACATGATAATAGGTTATATAGGTTCAATTTCCTGTGCTTATTTTAGTTAATACATTCTTTCCATGCCTACACAACCACTTCAAAAAGAATTTTGATGGCATTATTTTAAATACCATAATAAACCAGTAAATCCGAAGGCGTAGAGAGGCTATTTCTGTAAAATACCTGGGTTTGCAAAACGATAAATAAAAGAAACACTCAAAATGTAAAACAATACACCAATCTAATAACCTCTTGTTCAAATAAAAAGAAACACTCCTCATAGTTTAAAAGGCAAAGGAAAAAAAAGAGTTTGTTTCGTTACAAAGATTGTATGGAAGACTTGCTAAGATGCTTTGTCCATGAGTTGTATGGGTGCCAATATATTGGCCTTGCTTGTTTCAACAATACACCCATTCATCACCATCTCCTCTAGCATAAAATGAGCTTTCTCCAAGTGAAACATTATGTCCAACTCACACTTCAAAAACCAAAATTTCTAACCATCAGAATCCACAAATACGTAATCCAAGAAAAGCAGTTGTGTATGCACGAAAGAGGACGTACCACGTTGCCAAAATGTCGGTCCATGGTTTCGACCAAGAGATGTATGAATTCCAAGATCGCAAGCTCGTTCTGCCCGAAAACAAATATATGAAAATTGTTAGTTGATACAGAAACAAGAAATGCAAAATCAAGAAATTCAATTTATATAGTGGGCTCGTTTGATTTGGTATAAAGCAACCAGATGGTAAAAAGATGGCAGAACTTACTTCTTCATTGTCGACTCCAACCAGAAAGAACAATGAAGCATACCGTCTATACACAATTTTGTAGGTCCGATGCTCCACAAATGAACACTGTTATCAAGCAAGTGTAACAGAGATGTCGTCAATTTGCTATTGGAAAGATAATGAAAGTAATACTGCAATATTACCAGAAAGGTCAGGGAAGTAGATTAGTTTCAAGAGAAAGCTCCAACTTTCGTTACTTAGGGTGTGTTTGGTACTAGGGACAAAACAAAACAGAACAAAATTTGTTAGACTATTGACAGGACAAGAGACACAGAACTGACACTAAAATAGGTGGAACAAAAATCAAGAAGTTGGGACGAGATTTGTAAACTACTAAACCACCCATGTCAAATTTAAACCTTAAAACCTTCCACAATTCTTTCACCCACCTCCCTCACTCTAGCCTATCTAGTCCTGTCCTCTCCAGTTCCGTCCACGTACCAAACGAACCCTTGTTGTTTAAAAAAGCAGCATAATGGACATAGAGAAGAAAGAAAACGTCATGAGGGGGTAATGCAAAATAAGTAGTCACGAAGCTAGGACAACCCATAAAGCAAGCTCACCTTTAGTAAAACAAGCTCTTAGAAATCTCTAGATCATTGATAGGAAATGAACACAGGGATTACTCAAGGCCAAGGGTTTTACTATATTGATTGAAAGGAAAATTACACGAAAATTGAAGGAAATCGGAGAGATGAACCAAAATGGCTATCTCTACCGCCCAAGCTCTCTAGCCGAAAGGAAATACAAAATAGGTAGGAAAAATGCATACCACATCTTCTAACAGAATGTTTATTTATAACTAACCCTTCTCTCCTCATGTCATGCATATTTAATTGATTGGCTATCCAGCGTACACCTATCCTTCTTTGCTCTTCCTTCTTACGTATACTTTCGAAGGCTTGGGTTGTGGATTAGATGGGCCCTCTAGTTCAGTGGGCTGATCATTGGACCGTTGCTATCAGTCATAGAGAAACTATAGTAGAAGTCCTTTTTTTTCTTTTTGGGAAGGGTGTCCTAGGCTATGCCTAGACTAATCCCTTGGCAAATTATGACTGTAAGACATCGGCCGTGATTAAACCTCAATGGCCACAATTGTTGTGTACGCCTGGATTAGAACCCTAGGCAGATGGGATATTCCACCACATCCCCCAGGGTCTTAAGCAGTACGCCACAACTCTTGTGGTTAACTATAGTAGAATTTATTACAAGTAAACGAGTAATGAGGCATTGAGGGATGCTAAGATTCTAATATTCTATAATCAATACACCTCCATAATGAAGCAATAAACCAAATCAAACCAAACAAAGCCGGTATATCCCACTTGAAAGTATGTAGACCAACATTTACCCCTAAAGGTAGAGAACTCATGCCCGTGAAGAGCCCGACTTGTCCAAAAGTGTGAGTGAAAAGGAAAGAACCGAGACTACTAAATCTATGAGGCAAAGGGATCTAACTTGGGCAGCGTGCTTGGGATTGTTTGGGTAAAGTGTAACACCCCGATTTCGGAGGGAATCGATCTTTTAAGATAAATATGAAAAATAGGATTTTGGGTTAAATCCTAGATTTTATGGTCTTGTTGGATGAGGAATTCGAATACGAGTCCAACGGTTCTTTCCGGAGCTAAAACGAAGAAGTTATGGCCAAAACAGTGTTTAAGAGGAAACCGGGCGACCAGTGCCCGGCGCGCTTTGTGGCGCTAGTTCACTAGCGCGGAGCACTGGATCAGCTTAAAACACGAAATTCACACCGCAAACTTCATTTCTTCATATCTCTCTCATTTCACCTCCGTTTGTGGCGATTCAAAGTGCCATGGTTTCGGTTTTTAGAGCTTTTCAAGGATAAAGTGTTAGTTTTGAAGTTCATTGGAAGATTCAAGGGTGTTTGGTGGTGGTAAGTCTCTCATTTCTCACACTCAAATCTCTTCTCTTCTCTCCAAATCGTTTCCCCTCTTTCCCTCACAAACCCTAACTGATTTTGTGGCTTTTTCTTGGAGATTAATGTGTTCTTTATCCACTTTATGCTAGTGATTTCATTTATCGATGCAAGAGCAAGTTTTATCCACAACACTAGAGATTTTTGGGGTTTTCTAGGTTTTCATCAAAACCTAAGTGGTGAGTTCATCCTCCTAGCTTCTATACTTTCGTATGAGTTATAAATGTTCCATTGATGATCTCTTAGTGTTTTGTTTCTCCAATTTCGGTTTGGATGATTTTGGGGAAGTTAGGTTAATATTGGGGTTTTGGTCAAAATGGAGATTTCAATATAAGATGTTTGGGGAATGGTTTTAAAGTGGTTGAATATGAATATTCATGGTTGGAAGTTATGAATTTAGGTTTTTGGAGGTTTTGGCTTGAGGATGCAAACTTCTTCAAAGGAGCATACGTTTGGGAAAATTCTAGATTTAGCCTAAATCTAGCAAGGTGAGTTCAAGTTACTTTGTGAAAACTTTGTACATGCCAAAATGATATTTTCCAAGTAATTATGTGTTTTACATGAAAATTATCAATGTTGAGTTATTTGATGGGTTTTAACCTTTGAAGTATTTATGGTTGTAAATATGGTAAAACACTTACATTTGGAATTTTGGGGAAATGTGATGAATAAATCATACGTAAAAATAAGTTGTTGATTTATGTGATAAATGGAGTCTATTTGTTATGAAAATGCATTTTGTGGATTTTGGAAATATGCATATAGCACATCATGAGATGTTTTGAAAATGTAAAGGTGTGAATCCTTTGGAAAGGAGGGTTTTCCCGATCCAAGGTTTTGTTATGGGTTTTCATGGATTTGAAGTATTTACTGGCAAACTGTGTGTGTTGTTATATTTAATGTCATCTTATGACTTTCATGAACTATCTTTTGAGTTAGTTGAGCTTGTGGCTCGGTATTGGATTTTATCAAGTTTTGGGGACATTTGTCCAGTTTTGATAGCTCAAAGTTGAGTTTTGATCATAATTTATGTTATTGGGGAATTGCATGTTTTGAATGCATTTGTTTATTCATTTGGGGTCGTGTAATATGTAGACCTTGTTAGCCATGGATCCATAGGCATTTGAGTTTCCCCTTAGTCTCGCGGGCAAGAGGTCGGGATTGATTGAGCTCAGTTTACGAGACGTTAGTTTCTTTTGTAGCACGGAATAGGCATCGGGTTCCATGATAAGTAAGGCGTGGGCCTATATGGTCGGGCGTCGTCTCATGGACAGTAAAGTGTAATTCCATATGTGCTTAGCACGGGATAGGCATCGGGATCCATGATAAGTAAGGCGTGGACCTATAAGGTCGGGCGTCGTCTCATGGGCAGTAAGGTGTAATCCATAATGTGTTGTTGTGGATTTGGAGTGACCCAATGTATAGACCTGGAGTGGTTGAAGTTGGGGGCTCCCTAGTCTCGCGGGCAATAGATCTGGAGTGATTGAGCTCAGTTTACGAGAGTAATCCACGTGGGTATTTTTATTGCATAGTAAGTGACCCACTTTAGTGTTCCGTCACGTGCGATGTATACGAGTCTCCCTCGTCACCGAAAGGTGTTGTTTTGGGTATTTGTTGCTACTCATGTTTTCGGTGACGTGTTATATTTATATGGATTGTTTTTCCATGGTATGTAAGTTGTGGTTTATATCTCATCGTGTGTGATGTTTTGGGTAATTGTGTTTATCCATATTTTCGGTAACGTATCATATTTATGAGATTTGCATTTCCACGTTATATGAGTTGTAGATTATGTTTCATCCATGTTTTGGGATGTTTTGGGATAATTGCAAATAATTATAGGTTTAATCGTTTTGAGTGTCAAATGCTATTTCACCTTTTCGTTGACTTTGTGAATAAGTCTATTTTGAGAAATCATGTTATAATAAAGATTTTAACATGGGAATTGTGTGAGTTGGAAAAATGGGTGATTTGTATTTGAAGTAAACTCTTTTGAAGTCATGACTAAAAACTACACTCCTCTTGATTTATGAATTTATATAGTCATGACAAAATGCTTGAACTCACTAGACGTTAGCCTAACCCTTTTTATTTGTCGGCATGTGCAACAGGCTCAGGTTGGGAATAGCTTTAGCTACACTGCGAAGTGGCGAGTGCTAGTAGAATGCACGAGAGATGCTTTTTGATTAAGTGAATCTTTCGCATTTAATTGGGACTAGCAACTTGTGTTGTATTAAGGGGGTGTTTGGGAGTGTGTTTGAAAACTGCTTATTGACTTTTCAAGAAGTCAATAAGTTAAAATGAGTGTTTGGCAAACTCAAAAGCACTTTTAAATCTCATTTTCCAAAACCTTGCAAACGTGATTTTCCAAAAGTCAGGAATTCTTGACTTTTGGATTTGAAAACAGCTTATTGAGTTCAAAATTACAAAAATAACCTCCTTTTTTATTATATTTTTTTATATAATAAATTTTATTATATTATATATTTGTAAAAAAATATTTTTTGTCTAAAAATAACTTTTTTGTTAAAAAAAATATTTTTTTTGTCTAAAAATAGAGATGTCCTTTTTGGTCATTTTACATGTATAAGCTAAGCCAAACACTTTTTAAAAAATAACTTTTTGACTTATTGACTTTTTCTACCACAAAAGCTAATCCAAACACTTTTTTAAAAACTCCTTTTCCAAAAGCAATAAGTCAATAAGCACTTTTAGCCAAAAGCACTTTTGGACTAAAAAAGCACTCCCAAACATCCCCTAAGTAACGCCCGTATTAAGTTTTAGTTGTAGAATCGAAATGTCTAAATTCTGAGGTATTTTCAGGAATGAATTGTAGAGGTGATTTTATCTCCTTTTGATTATTTTATTGAAATTAAAGTTAGTTGCTCGTTCCAAATTTGAGGGTGTTACATAAAGAAGCTGCTCATGATGATGAAGGGTTGTCAAAAGGTTACAAAGACTTCCTAATACGATTAGATGATAGACTTGAATCTTTTTTTGAGTGTATTATATTTACATACTGCAAATACTCGAGCACACTCGGTTTGAACATTTACCTCTTAGGAGGCTAGGATTTACCAGTAAACCAGATACCGTTAGGCCAATGACCCTTGATAGACTTGGATCTTCTTGCGGCTGATTAGCATCCAAAGGCCAAAGAGACACATTTTCATGTGATCAAGTCTATAATGCATCCTAACATGTTCATGTGATCAAGTCTATAATGCATCCTAACATGTCAGCGATCCTATTTCAGATTGATTGTAATTGGGTACCCGATAAGGGGTAGTAGATGCACTCTAAGGGGGCGTTTGGTTCGCAGAATGTTTTTGGATGGAATGGAATCTGTCAAAGTAATTTGACTTTGGAGGAATTGGAATGGAATGTTGTCAGCTTTGACCAGCTGTTTGGTTGACAGAATTGGAATGGAATCTATTAAAGAAATTGGAATTTGTCTGTTTGGTTCACAGAATGTAGCTTTGGAATTGAAATAAAATTTGAGTAAATGACCAAAATACCCTTTTGTTGATTTTAATTTATGATATTTTTTTTAATTTATCATACTCCCTATTATTATTACAATATATATATATATATAATAAGCTAACCTAAAACACCCTGTGAATGTAAAACTGTTCCTTCCCCTTCTCCCTTTCCTCTCTCACGTCGCCGCCATCATCTACCGCCGGTCGCCGGCGTTTCCACTCCCCACCAAACCGCCGCTTCTGCAGCCGGCGACCTCTTCCTCTCGATTTCCTTCTTCTGCCGCGCCGACAACCACGCCAGACTCCGGCGTTCCCTTCTCCCTCTTCTTTCTCGTTTGAACCAAACATAACCGCCGGCGCCGCTGCTTCTTCTCTCTCGTCCGGCCACCATCGAGAACCACCATCTCGATTCTCCATCTCCGCCTCCCTCTCTCTCACCTGAACAGCAACCACCGCCATCTACTCCCAAACCCAAAATCGTTGTCACCGTCGTCGGCAACCTTCGCCGGCGACCCATCGCCGTGAGCAGCCAGCACCATCGCACGCCACCACTTCCACCACGACAGCCGTTCATCTCCATTTCTCAACTCCATCGCTGATAATAGATAAATTAGGGGTAAGGGTAGTTTTGGAAATAACAAAATTTGAACATTCCATTCCTTGAAATACCATGGTTAAGGGAAGGAATGAAATATGGCTTCAAATTGGAATTGAATGGAATTTTTAAGATTCCATTTCCTCAAAAGATTGAACCAAACGTCGGAATGGAATCTGGTCAACGGAATTGACCATTCCAATTCCACCAATTCCACCAGAATCCGTCCAACCAAACAGCCCCTAAGACTCTTAACATAAGTTATTGAAGAAGTCGAAAGCCTATAGTTCTAAAATACTCCAGTCACTCAACAAACAGATCCAATTTCGCGCATAGATCTATTTTCATCTAACTAAAATCTAAGACCTACAATTGAACAATTGATTGATTGAATATGATGCATATATCCTGTCTGAGCTAATAAATGATAAATCAACAGAGATTTCCAAATAATTTTGCAAACACAGGGAGATATTAGAATAGAGAATGAAAACCTGTTGTTCGTTACGAGCGAGGCACTTGCGAACAATTTCACCCTCAAGAGCTCGTCGTTCTTCTAGGGTTAGGTATTCGTAGTATTGGGCAAGACGGGTCTGGCCTTGTTTGTTCACCATCAGCACGAATCGGATCCCCATTCTCAATCTTTCCGATCAGATCAAATCAAATCTTCTCGGCGTTCATCTATGGGAAGCGATCCCTTGTTTTTGCTGTAAATCTGTGCCTAGTTATATTAGGGGGGTTTTCGCTTTCATTCGATATATCAGGGGTGAGTATCGAACTATCGATTAATAGGAAGAACGAATTCGAAGAAATAAATAAAGAAAGATTCCTCTTCCAAAAAAAAAAGATTAATCGGCAAAAGGAAATAAACTAAAATCATTTAAAATTTTACTAAAACTATAAAATTATCTAATATTTTATTATAAATAATATATTTTAAAAAAGAGTAAATTACGGATTTGGTCCCCGTGGTTTGGTGGTTTTTATGGATTTCATCCCTAAGCTTCAATAATTACAGAAATGGTACCAATAGTATGCACTTACGCTTTTTTTTTGTCCCTAAACTTCAATACCCCTGACGTCCGTCTACTAGATCTGTTAGGTTCTACGTCCTTTTTTAGAAGACACATAAAAAGATTAGATTATTTTTTTTCTTTTATTTTTCTTTCTTCTTCTTCCTTTTTGAGAATACATATAAAAAAATTAATTCTCTTTCATTTTTTTTTCCTTCCTCTTTTTCCCATCTATTTCTTTTCTTTTCCTCTCCAATTTAGAGAAGACAAAATAAGTGTTATATATATATATATATATATAAATCTATACTATAGAAATAAAACAAAATGTCTTTTAAACCTATAAAAAATATGAGAAAATAATTATTATGATAAAATCTATTACTTGTGGGTTTTACGGTGTGTTCTCTAAACCTTTTTATTAAAGGAAAGGAAATAGAAGCAAAGTAAAATAAATTGTGTGTTCTTGAAATTTTGTAAGAGGAAAAAGAAAGGAAAATAAAGTAAAATAGTGATGAGTTTCCCGACTTTCCTCCCAAACGTAGAACGAAAGGGAATGCAATGAAAAGAATTATAACTATTTATTACAATAATAGAACTACACAATCTTTTATTTTAAATAATATGTTTTTTAAAGAGTATAATAGTAAAAACGACATATTTCATTTCCTTTCTATCATGTTTAAATAAACATGAAAAAATTATTTTCTTTTATTTCTTCACATTTGAGAACACAAATAGAAAAGTCCTTTTCCCTCTGAACTTTTTTTCTTTTCAGCACAACGTTATAATTAAAAAAAGTTATGGTGCGAAAAAACAGTCGGCTTCCACCTCATGAGTCGCCTACAACGACTGCTTTCACCCTAAGTAACTCAAACGCAATACACTTGGTATTCCCTTTTGTTAGTTGGGTATCTTTTGGTGTGTGTTGCAAAAATGATAACACGACTTTTTATAACTTATCCTTTTGGACATGACTTTTGTATGCACATGTGTATAAGCGATTGTTTGATTGGTTTTTCATTAAGTCTTGTATGAATAAAGTTGTTCATGTCAATGAATCTCCTATATAGATTGGAAAAGTTTTTGTTTGGTAGGATTTTTTATAGATGGAAGAAACGTGTTTTTTCAATTTGGAGAGGCAGGTTTGGAAGTTTTTTGGTTTTTTGGATAAAATTATCCTTAGAAGTTTACTAAATAAACTACTTTCTATATCATTAAGTCACTACTAAACAATCATGTATAATTGAGCGAATAAGTAACAATTCTCCTTAGACACATTAAATTGTTAACAAACATGTCCAAAGCTATGCTTTGAATTGGGTGGTGGAGAAGGTATATAATGTCGATGCATCTACAAAAAATATGGTATATTTCTTTAGTTTTATTGTGTACGAATTTATTCATTCAAAAAAGTTATAAAGGGTTGATCATTTAAAATATACAAATTTGTTTTTTTTTTTTGGTAAAAACAATATCTTTATACATATAATATAAAATTGAAGTATTGAACACAAAATAAATTCGATCATTTAAGAAAATACTACTTTTTTAACTTAAAATTACATGTTTACCCTTTTGTTTTGAAGTCAAAGGATCCACAAAGAAAAGTTCCAAAAACCAAACAGGGAAGATACGAAGCAGGTTCCTTCCCTTATTATGAAGGGATTACAAGAAAAACACTTCTGATCATCAAAATCAGCAATGGACGTCCTTTTTATCCAAACCTTAACTATAATTACCATTATCATTATATATATACTTGACTTATTACTTATTTCAATTCTTCGCAACACGGCCATCAGCAAACGATTGTTTCCTTGTTCACCAAACCGTTTTCCGTCACTTGATCATCTAGCAATTGGGTCGGTGGCGCTTCCTCCATGATCGACTCGATGATATCTTTTGTACTCAAAAAGCTTGGCTGGTTCGTGGAAGATAACATCCGAGCCCACATTCTATCCGTTATCACAACCTTGTTTTGCTTCTCGGTGATCCTCTGCATGCAAACAAAACAAATAAATAAATAAACCCATGCCCACGTCATATTATCTTCCTTTTTTTGGATCATGTTTCAGGGGTATAATTGTAATTTGAACTTACAGAAAACGGTATGTAACACTCTCTGCCATGGACAGGGCCAACTATGAAGCCAGTGTATCCAGCCATGGCTCCATGAACAGCACTTTGAGCCAGAAGAGTACTGTACACGTTATCTGATGCATTGCTTGGAACAGCTCGAATCATGTACGTAGGATCTGAAAAAACATACCAACCATCGTTCTTTCTTAAATATACCTTTTCTTGATTTAATCATTGAATCAGAAAGGTTAAAATGTCGGATATACCCTTCATTACCTATGTATTTAAGGTTGATCTCCATTTCTGTTTGTTTCTTGAAATGACCCTGTTTATAAGAATCACAGATGTTAAATGTCGGATATACCCTTCATATGAAGTTTGTATCTTTGTTTTTACTTGTGTTTCTTACCTTGATTTTTTGGGATAACCACCAGCCAACGTCATCCAAAACCTTGTTCCCGGAGGGATCCGTGTTGCTGTTAGTTCGTAAGCTCTCGGCAACAAGATCCTGACCCGCACCTTCTGCTACCACGATTACCATATGCCCGTTTTCTTTTATTCTTTTCTCAATGTATTCAAAAAGACCCCCTGGTCCTTCCAGATAGAAAGGTGACTCAGGAATCAAACAACAATCAACATCTCGGCTTGCAAGAGTCGCATACATCGCAATAAACCCTGAACGAATATTTCAAAATTCAAATGAAAATCCTAGTAATAGCCAAATATATAAAGTGACGGAATATCGTTAAAAAAACTTACCACTATTACGTCCCATTAGCTTAACAAGCCCGATACAGTTCTCATTACTCTCTGCCTCGACATGTGCTGCGTTAATAGCACGTTGAGCCTCCTCAACAGCAGTATCAAAGCCAAATGATTTATCAATAACCTGAAAAACAACATCAAAGTGACAAGTTTAAATTATCAAAGCTAATTGTAATAAGCAACAATCCGGCATCAAATCAAGTACCGGAATGTCATTATCGATGGTTTTTGGGATCCCGACAACTGCAACTTTAAGACCCCGCCTTCTAACTTCCTACACAAATACAAGATGTTTAGTGTTTACATTTATCTTCATTAAAAGAAGTTATTATGTTTCAATCTTGACAATCATATGAAAGGACCTCATAGATAGCAGACGCCCCTTTTTGTGTTCCATCTCCTCCAATTATATACACCTAATATACACAAAGCCATCAAGGTTATAGATATATAATAATACTCGAATAGTAAAGCTTACTCCTTTTTTTACCAGAAGATGAATGGCTTTTTATTTATTTATCTAACCTGATTTATTCCCCGATCTTCAATACAATTGACTATCTTTTTGTTATCATAGCCACCTCGTGATGTCCCGATTATAGTGCCACCACGTTTATGAATACCATTAGCCACTTTTGGTGTTAAAGTTATTGTATTTCGAGAGTAGAATCCCCTGTATCCTCCCTGCATAACATACCATATAAGATCATACCGACGATTTTGTTCATATAAAGGAAACCAATGGATATAAAATTTTGACTTACTTGAATCCCTACGATTCTAGTAACACCATACATATCATGTAAACTACCAACTATTTCTCTAATCACAGTGTTGAGACCGGGGCATAGACCTCCACATGTCACAATGCAAGCATGAACCTCATCTGGCTTAAAGTACACCTGAAGAAACAAGAGGACAACATCATTTAATGTGTAACATAGACACCTTATATATTAGAGATAATCTTGAACACGTTGATATCATCATGCACAAAACGCATGTCCATGACTCCATGGTATGTGAAAGAGTTTTACCTTTTGGCGAGGTCCAGCACGTCGAAAATGTGTGCCTCTAGGACTATTGACATGAACAACAACCTAAGGAAAAGGAAAAAGGATGACATAAGAACATATTATTAGGATTGGTAATCAAACAAAAAAGTAATCGCTGGAAAGAAAACATATTAATCACGATATTCACGACAAGCTACATTAAACGGATCATTAAATTTTGCTAATCATTACAGGGAAAGTGGGAACCAACTCCTTTTTTAGGAAATTTAGACTGTCAAATCAAGAATCAATTCACATAAGACCATACCTCACATACTAAAACATTCAAGAATCAAAAAGTCAAAGGTAAAATAGCAAATTGCTGACCTGCTGAGCAACGGTATCGTCCATATCGACAAAATACTGCCTGAGAAAGCACAAGAACAAGTTTTTTGAGAATCAGCGCTAAGCCACATTTAACTTTAAAAAAGACGGAAAGAATACTCTTAAATGTGCTATGATTATCAACTTACTTAACAGCAGCATATGCAGGATTATCTTGCAGTGGATTAGGGTACGTCTGCAACAAATCATACACATAAATATCAATAAGATATACATAAATATACATCTAAGGCACAAATCTTCTTCTCATTAGTACGATTAGATTCAAGTCTCCAGACTCAAATCTAATGATGCTTACCAAACCAAGAGATTAGTAATCATTAATTGTATAGACCAATAATCAAATACAAACCCAATAATGTTACAAACCCATGCAAACCAATCCAAGACATTTAATTAGACTGATTTCAAGTTATGATTCATACTGCTTCATACGTATGAAGCGTGTATGAGCCTATGAGGGTGTATGTGTGTGTGTCATATATAAACGTAATTTTGTGCTTTTTTCCACAAGCAAAACAGTTTTGACATTCACATATGAAACAACACTGCAAAGTCCGGTTTGTAAGTTTGTAACATTTATTGGTTTTGTAGTTGATCTGCCCTCTAATTGTATATGTGTGTGTGTGTGTGTGTTTATATTTGTTAAAATGCAACAAAAAAATTGAAGTATGCCTAACTGTATCCGTGGTACTTCTACTTTTGTTGCATGCTTGACAACCATTAATATCGTAACTAGGGACATATTTAGGTGCTTGTTTTTGCAGTTTAACAAGTATATTACCCATGAATCTAGCCATCAACTACAAACTCGTCTTATGGTCAAGAATAAATTAATGAAAAAAACTATATAATAATCAGAAGAATAACAAAGAAAAACAATAATTAATTGACTACTCTTCTCATCAGTCATCACATAGAACATGATTAACATTAGAATAAACTGAAGAAAAAATATTTAATCATGGAAAGGAATCAAAATTCCCAAAAGCAATCTGAAACAGTTGCAATAAATTTAATGAAATCTGATGATGAACATAATACAAAATCGTGTCTGTGTGTGTGTGTGTGTGTGTTTGACAAGAGAAAGAGATGTGGAACATACTGGAAGATCGGGGATATAATCAGTCAAATGGGGAACATCTTCTAGAACGTATCCATGGTCGCCGGTAACAACCTTCGGTTCAGATAACACAGTAGCCTTCGGTGGACCCATAATCGAGCTCCGAGGCGAAAAATTACTCTTAGCTTTTCTCCTGTTAGGGTTATCCGACTTCCGATTCTTATTATTATCACTGCTTGACTTCAAAGCTTTGATTGACGAACTGTTACAAACAGAATGCATTGAACCACAAACCTTATAATTTAGCTATCCAAGAACATAAAATCGCACACAGCATCTCTATATATGATTCGAAGTGAGAATTGACCAGAAAACCAAAAGAAAAGAAAAAAGATGGAACACCAGATTAGACTAAACTAAGTTTGATCTTTCTCAAATCATTGAAGTTTGACTTTGAATCAATTTCTTGTATGTGTTCTGGATGCAGAGAAACATCCGGCCGGCGTCTGCGTTGACCGGCAAAGAAAACTTATGAAGAATCGGAGATTCTGTGAACGGTTTATAGAAATTCTGGGTGAAGCCCAAATAACAGAGAATGAACTTAACAATGGCAGTTGAGGACCTCAAGTATTCGCGGATGTCAATTTTGGGATAAATTGCTAAAAAGTCCTTCACTTAAAATATTATTCTTTTTAGCATCTTAACTTTTTTTTATTCTATATTGACCACGAATTAACTTTTTTACTTTGCAAGTCAATCGATTTTTCTTTTTATGCTAATGTCTAACAACTTCTTTAAAATCTATATGATATGATTAAATAAAAGTATTTGTTAATATTTTGGAAAATTGATCATTTGTTTATTTAAATAATTATGTTATTGTAATTATTGATGGTTTAAAAAAACAACTATAAATCTATGAGCTCTTGGGTACTTTTTTCAAAATATTTGGCTTCATTTATGAGGACTTAAAAGTTAAAGGGCTTGTAAGTGAATAAAACATAAGTTCAGGGTCTTTAGGGTAAGAAAGATACATAGAAATAATCGAAGGTGAGACAAGGAAACATATATCTATAACTATAAACACAAATCCATGTGCTCAAGTTTCAAATTTGATGCATATCATTATTTTTTTAATGTATTTTTTAATTGATTATTATTTAATAAATAGAGTTTTGATATTTTAGGATTTGATTGTTAAATATGGAAAAAAATACGGAGTTTCAGATGAATGTCGTGTATATATGGTTTTGTTTAAATGGGTCTTTTAACATTAACGTTTTTAATTTGATTAACAAATAGATAGTAATATATGGTAACATCACTAATTCATATATAATTTGATTATTGTATTTTAAAATGATTGCTAAAATTATTATATTTTCAAACTTTATATAAGAAAAACGAAAAAAACAACTCCTAAAGCATGAAAAGTCTATAAAATGGTTTTCATAAATTATAGTAATTATTTTAATTAAATAAGATTAAAATTAAATTACTGTAAATAAATTAGAAAAAAAATACCTTGTTCTTTATAAAAAAAAGAAAATTTGAAGTAAACTATTTATCACAATTCATTACTAGTGATCAATGTCTTGGAGAGTTGGATCTTTAAAAGATAGGATCTCCTTTAATTACTATTTCTTTTGTGGTGCAAAAATTTTGGAATCTTCTGGCGATTATACAGTATATTCCACTTTATTTTTATTCCTTTTATTTTCTACTGTTGCATGCCACTTTTTATTCATACATCATATCAAACTAAAAGTTTACAGCATAATGTACAGTGATATATCTCGATTTTAATGTTTTATTTTATTTTTTATCGTTGTCGGTTTTATAAAATGGTTTTGTTGGTTTTTTAGAAAACGATAATGTTTTTTTTTTGTTTAAAGAATGACGTTTTTAAGAAATTCATGATTTGAGAATTTGAAAGAGGTTACAGATAAAGATTAATTAATAATTAATGAGGATTAAATAATGATTCTTTTTTAGAAGTTATGAGGATTTGAAGGCGGTTAAAGATAAGAATTGATTAATTCATGATTTGAGAATTTAAAGGAGGTTAGAGATAAGGATTAGTTAAGTAATTAGCATTAAAAGTGGTACATAAAGCTTTATTAGCGGTTTTCAAGAGATTTTAAGTAATTGTCATTAAATAGCAGTACATAAAGCTTTATAAGTTGTTTTTAAGAGTTTTTTTAAATGTTTTATAATATAGTATGGATATAGATTATAGATCATTAAGTAAATGTCTTGTATAATATTGAGCCTAAAATGTATAAAAATTTAAGAGAAAATTACATACTTTGTTCTTGTGATTTATCTCTACTATGTTATAAAGTATTTGATTCAAATTTTTAAGTATTATATACTATTAGAAGTCTACTCGTGCAATGCAACACGATATATCTCGATTTTAATGTTCTAATTTATTTTAATGTGTGGTTTTGAGAAACGATCATTTTTTTTTATAAATTTATTTAAATAATGACGCTTTTTAAGTAGTTCATGATTTGAGGATTTGAAAGTGGTTAGAGATAAGGATTAATTAATAAGAGTCCACGGTTTAAGGATTTGAAGGTTGTTAGAGATAGATATTAATCAAGTAATTAACATTAAAAGCGGTACATAAAGTTTCATTAGTTATTTTAAAGATATTTTATATAATTAGCATTAAATAGCGATATATAAAGCTTTAGGGGTTGTTTTTAAGAGTTTTTTCATAAATGTTTTATAATATAGTATAGACTATTTAATGCTAAATTACTTAATTTTCAACGTTAGGCCATCAGTACCCCATGGGGGGAATCTTTCAAAGATTCCACTCCACATCAGCGCCACATCAGCTTTTCTTCCATCCCTCACTCCATCCCTCACGATCCTTAAACACCCGTACCCCATTCCCTCAAACCCTTTTGCCACCTCATTTATTTTAATTCTTTTATTTATACATTTAATTATTTAACAAAATAAAAATATTTATATATTTTTTAATAAATAAAAATAAGATAAATAATAAAAATAAAAATTCATATCATTCATTAAAAAATTAAAAATTACAAAATAAATTTAAAAATCTACTCGTCGTCATTGTTGGGAACTTGGATACGCCAAATATGTTCGACCAAATCCGACCGAAGGTTATTATGAGTGTCCCGGTTTATGACTTCTCGAACATTTGCCGCGCGTTGTGTCTCACTGATTTGGCTTTCGATATCATTCGTGAAAAAGTCGTTTTCCACATCACCACAAATAGCATGGTTTTCGGTGTCTACGGATGATGATGATGCGGTTGGTGAACCGGGTTGTGGCGAATCCATATTGTTTAATATATAGAAGTTGAGAAAATTTGAGAGAGTTTGAGAGGTGTGAGAAATAAGAGGTTGAGAGAATAAGAGGTTGAGAGGTGTGAGAAATAAGAGGTTGAGGGTTAAATATATAGTGGGATTAAATTGAGAATTTTTTTTTAATAATAGAGCCGTTCAACGGTTATATATTTTTAAAAATTTAATTAATTTTTTTTTTTAAAAACCTTCGGGATGATCCGGGATCCCATCCCCGGATTCATCCCCGCCCCGCTCATCCCGCTCTCGCCGTAGCCCACTCCGCTTGACCCCGCAGCCCATCCCGCCCTCCATCCCGCTGGGCTACGGATGGCCTTACAAGTAAATGATGCATGAGTACATGGGAAAAGTCTAAAAAACTCAATGGACTGCAGTGTTTGTGCTGATTAAGTCATTTGATAATTTTTTAGAACAAATAAGTTCTTAGACATTTCAAGACATGTTAAATAAATTTCCGAACTTTTGTAAACTTGTTAAATACATTCTTATTACTAAAATGGTAACATGCAACTTACATAGTAGGTAAAACTGCAAAAAAAGAAAAAAAAAGATGTCGCCTACTTTATCCGCCTACAAATTAAACAAACCAAATTCGTTTTTGACACTTTTCAAAGCCTCTTGCTAAAAGTCGAAGTTTACGTATAATTTTTTTTTTCCTGTGTAAAAATTGCTTTTGGCAATAAAAAGAAAAAATAGAAAGCATCTTTTTAGAAAGAAAAAAATTACACTCTGCCTCCTTCTAATATGTTATTTTTATATCTTTTTTTCCTTTACCCATTTAATATACTAACACACATGATCGTATATTAAGAATCAAACATACAAATTTCTTCATGCATCATTGAAGGACCTCAAAGTTCCTAAACTAATTTGAATCCTACTATACCATTATCTCAAGATCCTTCTTCTCAAAATGGTGATCTACCTGCCTTATCAAACACCATCACTGATCAACAAATTGCCATTCCCAATGATCCAATTCTTCCTGATCCTATACCTTCCAATCCATCTCAACCCGATCCTGAATCCATCACTCCTAACGATATGTCGTCCTCTTCTCAGCCACAATCAACACTTCCTCCTGCTATTCCACCTACTACTAGGTGGACAAGAGATCACCCAAGTTGATCAAATCATCGATGATCAAATAAGTAGGATAATTTATATATTTTTTCTTTTGGTGTATGTTTTAAGACAAAAAAAACTTTTAAGTTACCTATCTTAATATAATTATTGTAGATGATATAAATCTATACTATATTATAAAGCATTTGAAAAAAAAAATTTAAAAACAAGTTGTTATGCATCAGATAGATACTGTTTACTGTTGCACATTACTTAAAATTCAAGATTACAAATAATGATGATGAGTTCAAAATTTTAAAGTTTAATGTTTGAATTTATAACTATTTGATAAACATAATCAAATAGAAGATAAACATTTCATATTTTTTTTAAATACAATGAAAATAATCATTGAATTTTAATAAAATACTTAATTTTTTTAAAAAAAATATTATATTAATAAATCTAGATTAAAAATTAAATAAAAAACTTTATAGAAAATTATCCCTGTCTTAATAGTTAATACCACACAAATGAAACACTAAAATAAAGATCAATTTTAATAAGGTAGCAAGGCCCACGGGCAACTTGTTTGAGGTCAGAACACACGGGGATAACTAGAAGGTTCTATAATTATTGTTTCCTCATTTAAACCAACTACCCTCATCTTTTAAAAAATTACACAAGTATCCTCTAATCCCCTTCATCCTTGAAATCTCACAATGTTTTTAATGGTCGGTCGAGATAAGATAAGACAGAATAAAACATAGTAATGATCTTTATTTTATGTTTTATACGACTTTTATATAGAACAAAGTTAGATAGACAATTAGAATGAATGATCCAACTCGTCCTCGGAAGAAGGTGAAACAAACATATATTTTATCAATATCTCGTTTAAAACATCATATACACCTCTATCTTTACATGTTATTCAGTTTTTAAAATTGATTTTATTGTAAGCTACATAAACTTTTTATTTTGACGTCATTTTAATCGTCTTGACGAAAAGTTTTTAATAATATATTTTGTTATAGAAATATTTATTTTATTATAATTTAATAAGTTACACAAATTATCAGAATATATAAAAGATATGAATGATTCATTAGAGGTAAATTAGTCATTTTTATGTTTGTTTTACTAAACACTGAACAACTGTTCAATCGTGTCCTGTTACGTCCGGTCCTAATTATCTGGACACCAAACGCACCATTATATATCATAAGGTCTACCTATAAAGGGAAATTTATTAAAATAGCCAATTTCGTCAACCAAATTCACCTTTAGAGATTTTTCAAAGTGTTTTTTCAATAGGCAAAGTTTACATAAAATCCTTACACATAATGTTTTTCTATGCAAGGATTGTTTTTTGCCAAAAGAAAAAGAAAAACGAAACTTCACGCATAAAATAATTTCACCATAAAACTTTACTTAATGTGTAAAGTCAAAAATAATTTGCATCCTTATAACTATTTATTTAATTTAGTTTAAAGAGTGAATTGTGGATTTGGTCCCTGTGCTTTGATGGTTTTTGTGACTAAAGTCCCTATACTATGTTTATTGTGGATTTGGTTCTTGTGGTATTCAGTTTTTCTTGGTCATGGTTCCTCGACTAACGTTTTAGTTAACTTCGTTAAGTTAAGGACCATTTTAGTCATTTTTTCTAAATTTTGTCTTTCTACTATAAAAAAAGTAAAACAATATTTTTACACACACACAAATATATACATATATAACTATAGACACACAAATATATATATATATATATATAATTATACACAAATATATGTATATATATACATAACGATATATAACAATTTAATTTTATCATTTTATTGTAATGGTGGAAAAAGATATGGTTTTATTGTTATAATGTAATTAAAATTTCGATTTAAACAAATCAAATCATAAAATTGTATCTTATTTTATTTAGAGCGAACAAATAAGATATTGTTTTATGATTTGATTTATTTAAATTAAAACATTAATTTATATATATATATATATATATATATATATATTTGTGTGTCTATGGTTATATATGTATATATTTGTGTGTGTATAAAAATATTGTGTTATTTTTTTTATAGTAGAAAGACAAAATTTAGAAAAAATGGCTAAAATGATCCTTAACTTAACGAAGTTAACGAAAACGTTAGTCGAGGGACCATGGCCAAGAAAAACTGAATACCACAAGGACCAAATCCACAATAAACATAGTATAGGGACTTTAGTCACAAAAACCATCAAAGCACATGGACCAAATCCACAATTCACTCTAGTTTAAATATCTTACTTTTCATTTTACATATTTATTATATTAACACATATAATCATATATTAATCAAAATACATAAAAAAATATCCTAGGTTTTCGGACTATATTGATGATTTTCTTCGTGTATCATTTCTTGATGAGGAACTGGAGAAGTTGTATTCAACAGATTTGTCCCCTCGTACAACTAGTCGAAGTGGGGAAAGCAGAACTGGCATTTATAGGAGGATTTTGTCAGTTCTCAGGAATGGCATAGTTATCGGCAGTAAGACGTTTGAATTTCTTGCCTTCTCATCAAGTCAGTTAAGGGAAAATTCCGCATGGATGTTTGCTTCAAGTAATAAACTTACTGCTGCTGATACAAGGGAGTGGATGGGCGATTTTAGTAGTATAAAAAACGTTGTCAAATATGCTGCTCGACTTGGTCAATCTTTTGGTTCATCAAAGGATAGTCTAAGTGTTGCACGGTCTGAAGTTGAAAAAATTCCCGATATAGAAGTTGTTAGATGGAATTGGAAAAATATCTTTTGGTTCATCAAAGGAGAGTCCAAATATGTTTTTTCGGATGGAATTGGGAAAATATCTGCTGAATTTGCTAACAGTGTTTCCATTAAATGTGGCTATGATTTTACCCCATCCGCCTTTCAAATTCGTTATGGTGGGTACAAGGGTGTCGTGGCTATAGATCCAAATCCAACCTCATCAAAGAAATTGTCATTGAGAACGAGCATGTGCAAGTTTGACTCAGAAAACACGAAGTTGGATGTTCTTGCAATAAGCAAGTATCAGCCTTGCTATAGGGATCCCTAATAAAAAATTGGAGATTTTTTTTTTCACAAACCAAAATAATATACTAATAATAACTATTAAACTAATAATTAAATAACCAACAGCAGAAAATAAGCATGAGAATTGGGATATAACTATATAAGAGACAACAAAAAAACCAATGTATTTCAATCACACTATAAGATAACAACAAAAAAGTTTTTATTTAGAACTAAAACCATCGGGAGGGAAAGGCCTTCGATCACTTATGAGTTCTACCTTCTAGGTTTTGTCGGCCCACAAATCGACAACCTTGTTGACTTCTTTCCACTTTGACAAATTATAAACTAATGAGCCGTTTACCAAACACTTACCCGGATAAGCGTTTATCAGTAAATTTAACACTATCGTCTTTTTATCGGGTAAGATTTTAGTCCACCAAATCGGTTTCGTATGCAACAATTCACCCGGTAAGCGCTAACCGTGATAAGAATCGTTTTACACACCTATCGGGTAAGACTTTCGGTCCTTGCATTCGTTCTTATCGGGTAAGATTTTTAGTTCTTGCCATATTGATATTAGTACGATAGTTAATGTGACTTGGTAAACACTTATCCGAATAAGCGTTTAGTAAACGGCCCCCTAAATCTAGTTAGAAAACCATTTAGGATAAATAATAAATAATTTAATTTAGTAAATTAATATATAAGGCCATGAGTACCCGTACCCTTTGAACCCTTTGAACCCACTTGCCACCTCAGCGCAACATCAGCTTTTCTCTTTTACTCAATCCTTATCCAAAAGTGGAGTACCAGTACCCAATGAACCCACTTGCCACCTCATCCTTTTTAATTCTTTTATTTATACATTTAATTATTTAACAAAATAAAAATATTTATATATTTTTTAATAAATAAAAATAAGATAAATAATAAAAATAAAAATTCATATCATTCATTAAAAAATTAAAAATTATAAAATATTAAAAATCTACTCGTCGTCATTGTTGGGAACTTGGATACGCCAAATATGTTCGACCAAATCCGACCGAAGGTTATTATGAGTGTCCCGGTTTTTGACTTCTCGAACATTTTCCGCGTGTTGTTCCTCACTGATTTGTGTTTCGATATCATCCGTGAAAAGGTCGTTTTCATCGCCACCACAAATGGCTTGGTCTTCGTCTTCGAGTATCATATTGTGTAATATGACACAAGCGTACATAATGTTTCCCAATCTTGTCGGATGCCATCCGTGTGCCGGGTTATGAAGTATATGTCAACGTTGTTTAAGCACGCCAAAAGCTCGTTCAACATCTTTACGTGTCGATTCTTGCGCGGACTTGAACTTTTGTCGTTTAAGGTCATGTGGGCACGTAAATGATTTTACGAAAGTAGCCCATTTCGGATATATCCCATCCGCTAGATAATATCTGTGGTTGTAGGTGACTTCATTCACCTCAAAAGGGCACTCGGGTGCTTTTCCACCATATAGATCGTTGAAGATGGGCGACTGATTGAGAACATTGATGTCGTTGTTGGAACCGGCAACACCAAAGTATGCGTGCCAGATCCATAGATCATGGGAGGCCACTGCTTCTAGCATGATTGTCGGGTGCTCATGATCACCTCTCATGAATTGACCTCGCCATGCTACCGGACAATTTTCCCACGCCCAATGAGTACAGTCTATGCTGTCGAGCATGCCGGGAAATCCGTGTTTAGCTTCATGCGCGGTGTACAACTTCTGAATATCAACATAAGTAGGCTTGCGTAAATATTTTGTACCATAGAGTTCAATAATACCTGTGCAGAATTTGTGCAGACAATCTCGTGACGTTTTGTCTCCCATCCTCAAGTACTCGTCAAGTGAGTCGGCAGCTACTCCATACGACAATTGCCGAATAGCGGAAGTACACTTTTGTATCGGAGAAAAACCTTGTTTGTTGATGGCGTCCACCCGAAGTGTAAAATACGGATACTCTACTTCTAAATCTTCAACTATTCATTCGAATAGTTGCCTGCTCATTCTGAACCGCCGTCTAAACATATCCGGTGTATAAACCGGGTTGTTGTCAAAGTAGTCCCGCAAAAGCCGCTCGTTTGCAGCTACCCGGCCTCTTTCTATGTTCCCGGCCCTCGGTTCTCTTCTTGACGATGAGGCGGTGCTACCATAAATTAAATTTGCAGTTTCTCGAACCAACCCTACAAAAATTTCCCTAGAATGATTCAAGTACTCGTCGGTGTCTATGGATGATGATGATGCGGTCGATGAAGCGGGTTGTGGCGAATCCATATTGTCTAAAATTGAAGAAATAAATGGAAGAAAATATAGAGAATGGAAGAAAATATAGAGAATGGAAGAAAGTATAGAGTTGTTTGGTGTGAAAAAATGAAGACGATAGAAGTTAATATATATAGTGTGTATAATTTGAAAAAAAAATTTAATTAATAATATAGCCGTTGGTAAACGGTATTATTTAAAAAATATAAAAAAAAATAAAAAAATTAATTAAACCACAACGGGTTCATCGGGTTCACGAAACCGATACCCCGAACCCTCACCCTTACCCGCTCCCCCCGTACCCGTACCCGCTTAACCCTCACCCTTACCCGAGAGCGGGTACGCTACCGCTACGCATGGCCTAATGGGTGTGAGACAAGATGGGGAGTGCAGTATTCGCCATTGGCCTTATCCCCGATTTGAGGCAAACGGGGATCCCCGTCCTCGGGACCCGATTTAGCGAGAAATCCCCATCCATGTCCGAAACGGGCGGACCAGGTTCCCAGACGGGACGGAGCCTATTTTCATGCATAAATTACACCACTATAAATCAGCTCGTCAATATGTTCAAAACGAGTCAAATATTTAATATTTTTAGATTTAATCATATATTATTAAATATCATAAATACGTATGAATTATTTTTTAATACTTACATTTTCTATTCTTATGGTTATTAAATGTAAGTATTAAAAATAATTGGTACGTATTTATGATATTTAGTGATACAAGATCAAATCAAAAAATATGTAATATTAATCTCATTTTGAATGTATTGACGAGACAGTTACAATGATGTAACACACATATTTTTATGTGTTAATATAAAAAATGTGTAAAGTAAAAAATTAAAATGTAGATATAAAGTAAATTAAATAACTAACTATTATGATGCAAAATGTAAATTGTTTCTAAAACTATATGATGAGAAAATCAATTTTATGTGTAAAAAAAACTTTAAAAATGACTAGAAATGAATTTAATTGATAGAATTAACTATTTTAATAATTTTCCCACCTATATATTGGTTCGGTTTTCAAGTTCTAAGAATTTATTGAGTTGGTTTGAACTTTTTGAGTAAACTACAAATTTGGTCCTTGTGGTTTGTCTATGATAACAACTTTTTGTTCATCCAGTTTCGAAATTATAAGATAGATGTCGTGGATTGTAAATGCGTTAGAATTTGGTCAATCCTCTGTCGTTAAAGATTTTCGTTTAAATGATAGACATTTTCGTCATTTTATTGGTTTTTTGGTTGTTTACTGATAGGCGGGTTTACACCCTCCCTAATCTAACTGCAAGTGTACGGGTCGAATCAAGTAATAGTACGGTAAGTACGAGTATCGAACCAAGAGAACTAGGAAGTAAGTATCACAATGACTACAATTGCTATTAACTGAACGATCGGAATTTTGATTTGTGGTTTAGAACTTGTTTAAAACTAAATAAAACTAAAGTCGATTAACGAAAGATTTGGAAAGGGCTTTGATAGAGAAAAGGTTGAGGGTTGGATTTCCTATGGTTATACTATCGATGAACGAACCCGAACGATGATTACCGATTATTTTTATGAATCCTAGTTTTGAAATTCACCGTTATTCTTTCTCAAGCAATAACGGATTTTATCTTAAACTCACTAGTTTTATCTCTCGATCTCCACCGGTGATTTTAAAACACATTAGATTAAACTTTACAAAGCAAAAAGGTGATTCGACTATCTCTACCCGAATCTCCTTTCCGACACCTGATTACCTGATCTAGTTATTAATTAATTCTCTCGAACTTAATCAAAAACCATGAAAATCAATTGAAGGTGATCAAGCTACAATTGGGTATGAAAAACTGAAATCAAATGCTTCATAGATCAAATCGAATAAAAATCCTTCGGTTACACGTCATCCATAATAAAAACCATAGTTATTCCAACCCCCAACATCTAAATATTAGTTCATGTTGGGGGTGGACAAAAACGCAAGAAAAGGGTAAAAAATAATGTGTGAAAACATTGTGATCATGAACGTGAACAATGTACTGATGAAATCCATTCTCTCGGCTTTAATCCGCTTCGCGTGGTGAACTCCTCTTCAATCGGCTCTCTATCGTGGCTCAAAAGTAGTGAAAATACCTCTGAAAATCGCCCCTCCGTAGCCTCCCGTCGCATGTGTGAGAATGATGACCTAATTTTCGGAAAACGTCAAAAGTATAACTGGAACAGAGGGTTACGCGACCTGGCTCGCGGCCTCAGGCCGCGCGTGTTTTTTGAATGGCTCGGGCAGGTCGGGGTCATGGCATGGATCTGGACTTTGGGCTTGGATCTTGGGCTTCCGTTGGGCTTCGTTTCTGGCCTTTTTCCGCTTCTTTTCTCGACGATCGTCTTCTTTCGGATTACCTGCGCATTTCATTGGGAAAACCATAAAATTCGGTCTTTTTGCTTCAAAACAAGCCACTCTCAGTGGTTTGTGGCCCGGAAATAACGCCGAAAAGTGGCGTTATCAACAACCCCAAACCTAGTGTTGCTTGTCCTCAAGCAAATTAGCGATAAAAGAGAATAAAAGCATACATCAATGAAACGATAACTGCAAAACTCCCAGTCGGTAACATGTAATGTACTAGTGATTTCCCCTACCCGTGAATGCTTATCTCACCCCCGCCTAATCCTTATCCTGTTTGATCTATGACCTTCCATTGTGAGTTGAACTCGTGACTGCTCCGATTACACTAAGGTCGTACTAGGTCCAATCATGCTAGGGAAAACATGATTTTACTAGTTTGAAAGTTTATATGTGATGTATGCATACATTGTGATAGACGTAAATTGGCTAAGTCGGGGGGTGGTGTAATAACCGAGATCTTATTTGTAAGATTAAAGTTTTGTGAGGAATATTGTAAAGTTGCAAGTTCAGGGGGGCCAAATTGTAAAGTTTGGGAGAGAGTATAAAAACTCCCAAAATGGGCTCAAAACCCTAGAAATCATATCATTGTTGGCGGCTAGAGTGGGAGCAGAGAAAAGAACTTGGTTCCAATAGCAATTGAGGAGAAGGCATCATCAATCTTCAAATTTTGAAGAGGAAGTGGGATTGAAATCTATTTCTACAAAGAATCATATCAGGTAATCACTTCTCTCAAACCTTAGATTAGATTTGTTGCTAGGTTTGGGTTTATTTGTGAGTTTTGCTTAAAAGTTGGAAAGGACGCTTTAAAGGGATTAATTAATCATCATAAGCGGATTAATAGAGTTAGGATAATCATTTTGTTGTGAAAGGGATTTAATAATCGATTGAAATGGATTAACCCCCGACCCTAATGTTAATCAGTATCGCATCGCCATTACGAGAGCCCGGTTTTTTAGTCCGGAAGTTAAGATCCGGTATTTGTCCGAAATGTGTTCAGTCCGGAACCAAATGGATCCGAAATTTACAAGGGATCCGAAAATGTGTAAATTGGGCCGAAGACCCGAAATTTAATTCAATGATCCGGAAGTTTTGTTAATTGGGCCGTAAATTCGGAATTTAATTAAAGGATCCGGAGTTTTGTTAATTTGGCCGTAGATCTGGGATATAATTAAATGATCCGGAAATTTTGTTTTGGGTCCTGGAGTGGGTCGAACCCGGATTGAGGCCAAGTAGTAGGAAGTAGAGCCTGGAACACTGAGTTCGGATTCCAGGGTTGGTTGAGAGACAAGTTAGGTAGAAAACTGTACATGGTGGTTTACGGCTAACCCAAGACTCACTTTTCCTATCCTTTTAACATAACAGGTGTTCCCCCTAAAGTCTGAAGTTTTCGCGAGAAGAAATTGTTAAGGCGCCATGTGAGTTTTCTAACTAAAATAAGTGTTTTTGAACATGTTTTCAGAAGTAAGTAAAGGAGTAGAAATGCCATGTTATTTGCATGATTTTTACTTGTTTGAAAGTTTTTATGAGATGTATGCATACATTGAAATAGACGTAAATTGGCTAAGTCGGGGGGTAGGCCCGCCAGTGCTCATGCCGGGGGGGAGGTTCCGTTTATGCCATGGGAAGAGTGACCCAGCAAGGCAGCGTGAGACTGACTTGTTGTCATTTTCGAGTGACTTCAGGGTGCCATTTACGGGAAGTTTTATGTAAAGCTGCTTGATATTTATAAACTGTTTTAAATGCTTTGAGAACTGTAAATGGAGGGGACTCACTAGTCCTCATGGTCTAACCCTCACATTTTCCAACTAAACATTTTCAGGTAAGCAGGTAGTAGAAAGCACTGTTAAGAGAAAAGAGCAGACGTAAAGTTCGGAGACTACTAGAGACAGTGCCACACTCTTACATTAGAATTTAGTTTCAAAATTTTAAGAAAGAAAAAATGTCATTTTCAACAAATTATATACATCAATATCGTAGTTTACTCAACTTTTTATGTATTTTATACTCAATTATAAATATTTACAATAAAACCCCAATAATTCTAATTTCAAGCCATGCCAAACTTCTCAATATCAAACCATGTGATCAATAGCAGAGTGTCAATGTTTATAGACGGGTAACGATTTATTTTTAACATAAGTATTAACTATAGAAATTAAAAGGAAGAGGCCAATCATAATTGCCGGTCATTTTTTGACTTCACAAATACATGTAACGTTTTAAATATTATATCTATTTATAATTTGAAATAAACCAAAATCGAACATATCCAATAAATTCCACACAAATTAATGTTTCCATTAATGGAGTAGAAAACCGCATGATAATTGAGAAAGGGGTTTTTCATGCATTAGCTGGGTTAGAGCTAGGCATGGCAAATGGGCCCGACCCGGTCCACCCGTCCTGACCGGGGCCGGGGATTCCCCATTTAAGAAAACCGGGGACGGGGCCGGGACCGGGAATGGGGGTCCCTGACCCGCCCCGGACCCGGTATATATATATATATTAAAAAAAATTATATATTTTATTAGTTATTAAGGGTTTAGGGGGGTTGACCGGGGTCGGGGGAAGGTATCACAAACCGGGGCGGGGTCGGGGGCGGGGGAGGGTATTACAAACCGGGGTCGGGGCCGGGGATGGGGGTCCCCGCCCCGTTGCCATGCCTAGTTAGAGCATCTCCAACAACTTCCCTAAATTTTTTTCAAAATGGGAAAGTAAAAGTCAAAATCCCCCCAAAAAATTGTTTTCATCTTCAACAGATTCCCCATTTTAGGGATTTCTAGTTTTGGGGTATTCTCCAAATATGGAGAAAATTTTAAGGAATCTCCAACTTTCTCCAAAATGGGAAAGGGTTTGGGAAAGCTATTGGAGATGAGTTTAAGACCAAAATCCTCATATTCCTCATTTTTTTCAAAATAGAGAAACTGTTGGAGATGCTCTTATTTTATCCTCCTCACATGTTTATTGATTATTTAAATCAATTGAATATTTCTTTTGCCACCAATAATTTAATTTAATTTAATTATAGAAGATGCATGATTGTCACACATGTAAGTAGATGTCATACGGGTTGATTATGATACGTAATATAAACGTTTTTTGTTGGTCAATGTAACGAATCGAATTAATTCTTGAATATATTTCTTTTTGCCGCTCTCCTTTTAATTTTATAAGAGCATCTCCAACATCCATTATATTATTAAAATATAATTAAATTTATCATCCCAATACATTTTAAAAAAGAATTTATATAAAATAATGATAACAACTCAATCTTATTGGTGAAAATAAATAAAAAAATATTTTCTCTCTTCATCTAGTAAGTTTTAGATAATTCTCTAAACTTTGAGCTTTCTCTAGTTTTATCTATTTTAGAGAACAATATAAAAAAGTTGTTGGAGCAATATAGATAACAAAAATGCAATTTTGTCTATCTTAAATAAGCCGTGAAGATGCTCTAAATAGTTAAAATGAATTCAGATATATTATATGATTACCCAATTGTTCAACCTACATAAAAGATTTCATTTTTTTTCTTGTAAATTTTATTCGTTGTTGATACTTGATACATAAAAGATAGATTACATACATAAAAGATAGATTACTAATTTGTGGACTTTCGAAGATTGTGACGTCATCTCTACATTCTATTAATAGTCATATCTTATTTTAAAAACAATATGAGTACATTTGATTATTTTGAAAAAAATCAATAACTACTTTAAAACTAACAAATAACAACTAATAAAAATAAACTCGATTATTTATAGAGTAAAATAGATTTTTCATCCCTGTGATTTGATAAAATTGTTCCATGTATGCACTTTTAAAATTAAAGTAGAACATTGATGGAGTTATGAGTCGGTTACTAACTGGTTACTGATAAGTGTTTGTCAGCTCGATATCAGATAAACATGATAAGAGTCAAGAATCTTACCCAACAAGAGCGATGGTGATGATCGAAGTCTTACCAGTAAGTGAGAGCGACGACTTTTATCCGGAGAACGCTTATCGAATAAAAGTGTTACTTATGATGTCGTCTTAATGGAGTAAAATCTTACCTTTAAGCTAAATGAAAGTGTTAACTATTATAAGTAAGCGCTTACTAAATAAAGATTGAGTAGAAGTCCCTTAGTAAGTGTTAGAATTGTAGAGTCGATTGATAGATTGAGAGACACACTTGAGATGGCTGAATCGGCCGGTTTTCATATAATGAGAGAGAGTTACAAATGAAGTGTCTAACCTAATAATGAACCCTAAGCTATCTATTTATACCAAGGTAAGATACACATAATTACAGAAAGGACCCTGAACTATACATATTGACAATAATACTCTAACACCCCCCCTAAAACTCAAGTAAGGGAAGAATGAATCAAGTTGAGTTTGGAAACCAGATCCCGAAAGCGTCCTGGAAGATGAGCTTTGGTGAAGATATCTGCGGTCTGATCAATGGTTGAGATTGGAAGAAGTTTCACTGTTTTGCGTAGAACATGTTGACGAGTGAAATGACAGTCAATCTCTCTGTGCTTTGTACGCTCATGAAAGACGTCATTGTGTGCAATCTGAATAGCACTATTGTTGTCACACCACAATGGTGTTGGGGAAAATTGGTGAGCACCCATATCAGATAGTAGCCAGCGTAGCCATATGTAACACCCCAAAACAGGGGTTAACAAAAACTTCCATAAAACGGAAGAGTGGTACACATAACCAAAGTGAAAGTGTACATAATCATCATTACAAACCAATAATACAAATACTTAGTTAATGTATAACTACTAATAGTCTACTTGCTTGATTGCTCACTACTATGGCAATCCAATACAAAAAGGATGTCGGGAAGTTCTAATATCAATCTTGAGTATTCCATAATTGACATGTCTCCTTTCTTCAAGCCACGGAACTCATCTTCAATCTTATCTAGTGCCCGCTCACTGCAATATTTTTCAAGAATTTTCTTTTTGAAAGCTGTCCATATGAACTTGGCCAACAATGCCGGTGTGGTTGATGAACGTGTAAGATTCCACCATGTAAGAGCTTCACCCTTAAGGAGATGAGATGCAAATTTAACCTTCTGAGAGTCTTCACATTCGCTTGCTTCAAAAGACATCTCAACTTCTCGAATCCAATTCATACATTTAGTGGGATCAGTAGTTCCTGCAAACTCCGGAGGTCTACATCCCAAAAACGTCTTGTATGTACATCTCCGTTCCTTTCTTCCTTCCCGAATAGTCGTATCTGTTTCCGTATTCAAAGTATTTTCCAAATTACCTTGCCCATTCAAAGCATTTTCTGCCATTGTCTCGCGTTGTCGAATGCTATTATCTCTGTCATCCAACATCTTCATAATTCGCTCCTGCTGTTGAGTCATAGCAGATTCCATGGCTCGGAGCATACTATTCCTCAATCGAGCTTCAAGAGCGTCTTCTTCCGTTACTGGGTTCGATGTACCAATGTTAGGTCTCACTACATTTTCTGCTCCTCCACCTAAATTACGCGGTCTCGGAGAATGTCTAGTGGTTGCTTGGTTTTCAGGTTGGTCAGCAGTAGATTCAGATGCTGACTGACCATCACGCGTTTGCTGCACATGACTTCGAGTATTTACCATTTCAGTCTGACAAGCACACGAGAATGAGGTAAGAATCAGACTACTTTTGTGTACTAATACACTTATCAATTACCATAATAATAGAGATCAAGTACACTTACATAACAACATATTCATAATAGCATTAGCTAGATGAAATTATGAATATGTAATATACAAGTATTCTTTTTACCATCATTATAATTTTTGACCAAGTTATTTTCACAATTCCTAACACTCTCCCATCCTATGATATCTACCCATTCAACAGTATTTCAATCTTATTGTTCTCAGCTTAAGTCTAGGCATACTATAGTCATACCTAGTTCACTTAAACTAGAGCTCTGATACCAACTTGTAACACCCCAAAACAGGGGTTAACAAAAACTTCCATAAAACGGAAGAGTGGTACACATAACCAAAGTGAAAGTGTACATAATCATCATTACAAACCAATAATACAAATACTTAGTTAATGTATAACTACTAATAGTCTACTTGCTTGATTGCTCACTACTATGGCAATCCAATACAAAAAGGATGTCGGGAAGTTCTAATATCAATCTTCCAATTCTTTAACCTTCCAACATCAGTCCCATGCTCACACCCCGTACTAAACCTTCTTGTGTCCGGAACCACTAATATCTGTACACATAAAACACATAGCAAGTGTTAGGCTTTTAAAGCCTGAGTGAGGTTTACACATAGCACATAGAGCATAATCATAGCATGTAGGAATAACAATTCGATACATTCACAAATTGGATTCCATGGAGAAGGTCCATATCGCTACCCAGTTACATCATAATCGAAGATATACCTTGATCGGTACCCCACGGTATTGTCACAAGGCATAACACAACGAAAAACCCCACGGTATCCGAGGGTATGAATCAATTACACTTACCCCACGGTGTGTAAGAATATATATCCTCCAATGCCTACTAGGTGCTCCTCCAATTATGTGAATACCAAATATGTTAATCCAAATAAGATTCAAAGCATATTAAACACTTAACAATGGTCCAACCATTTGGCATAATCAACCCTACTTCCATGTAGTTCACATACATCCACATGTATTAAATCACATTCTATATGATTTCAATAATAACTCACCATGTTTACAATTCAAGAATAAATCCATTTTGACCATTAAGCCATCAATCCATCATTAAGACATCTATTAAGCCATTATCATAATCACATACCAAGGATGTAAAATCAAACCCAAACCTTTACATACTAACATATCTCATGACATACTAAGTAAATAACACAAATTATCCACCTTTACTTACTTGTATTCTTCTTGTTTCCTCTTAACCATTAAGAGCATATAAGTCAAGATTTCACATTACAATACCAAAATCAAGATAAGGAATGATAGATAATTATAATACAATCAATTAGGTACAAATTACTCACCTTAAATCTTCAATTGGTATAACCTTACTTGAACACTTGAACCCTAATACTCCAAATCAAGGTGAATTGCAGATACCAAGCCCTAATTGAAGTTTAATTGAATAAGATTCATGTAACACTTACTTGGATTGGATTAAGATTAAAAGATGTAGTTTTATCTTATGTTTAGATGGAGAATCGCTTGCAAGGTGAAGAGCAGAGCAAATTTTCAGTTTTGAGAGTTCTAAGTGATAAATGAGATGACTAAGGACTAAGGGGTGGGTTTAACCCCCTTTTGGCACGTCAGGTGTTTGGCGCCGATCACCCGCGCCGATGCATCGGCGCCATACCATCGGCGCCGGCTTCTGTTTGCCAAACCTCCCAACTTCCACTAATTTGGCCGTAACTTCTTCGTTAGAACCCCGTTTTTACCCCGGAAAGTACCGTTGGCCTCGTATTCAAATTACCCATCCAACTAATCCATAAAATATAATATTCCACTTTATCATCTATTTTTCATTAATTTTTCTTGAGGAATAAACTTACTGATTTCTATCGGGAATTATCAAATAACAAGTAACAATCACGGAAATTACTTAAGAAATTACTTATAATCTAAAAGTCAAAATATAAATAAATATTAGGACTACTATTACTTACAAGGATTTTCCGGGTGTTACAATTCTCCCCCACTTGAAATAGATTTCGTCCTCGAAATCTTAGATTTAAGAAAACAAATGTGGATATTTGTTCTTCACAGTTACCTTTTTTTTCAGCTCTCTATAATCTATACACATACGCATTGAACCATCTTTCTTCTTTTCCATCTTAGCATTAATCACATATGTCAAGAATGCCTTACAGCCCTTTTAATACACATTTTCGCGCTTTCAACATAGTCATAAACGCCATTTCTCCCTTCCTCCGATCCCCATATATAACAATAGGGTTTCCGTAAGAAGATGGTATACGAATTAGCTTCTTAGCACACACAATTTCCGCTTGAATTTCTGCTAACCAATCCATCCCAACCACTACATCAAAATCCTCAATCAAAATTGACATTAAATCTATTGGAAAATTCTTCCCTTCTATCTCTAGCGGACATCTTCGTAAAATATCTCTTACCACAACATTTTCACCATAGCTATTTCTACTAACAAAGCTTCATCTAACTGACTAACAGGCAAATTCAACTTTTGAACAATGATAATGACACGAATGAATAACTTGCACCAAAATCAAATAAAACACGCGCATGTACGGAGTTTAGAAAAAAAAATACCCGACACCACATCCTTTGAACTCCTAGCCTCGTCAGTCGACATTTGAAATGCCCTTCCCGTTGCCTTCGGTGGTTCTGACTTGGGTTTCCCAGATCCGCCTGTCTTCAACCTTGGGCAATCTCTCTTCACGTGACCCGGCTCACGGAACTCATCTTCAATCTTATCTAGTGCCCTCTCACTGCAATATTTTTCAAGAATTTTTTTTTTGAAAGCTGCCCATGTGAACTTGGCCAACAATGTCGGTGTGGTTGATGAACGTGTAAGATTCCACCATGTAAGAGCTTCACCCTTAAGGAGATGAGATGCAAATTTAACCTTCTGAGAGTCTTCACATTCGCTTGCTTCAAAAGACATCTCAACTTCTCGAATCCAATTCATACATTTAGTGGGATCAGTAGTTCCTGCAAACTCCGGAGGTCTACATCCCAAAAACGTCTTGTATGTACATCTCCGTTCCTTTCTTCCTTCCCGAATAGTCGTATCTGTTTCCGTATTCAAAGTATTTTCCAAATTACCTTGCCCATTCAAAGCATTTTCTGCCATTGTCTCGCGTTGTCGAATGCTATTATCTCTGTCATCCAACATCTTCATAATTCGCTCCTGCTGTTGAGTCGTAGCAGATTCCATGGCTCGGAGCATACTATTCCTCAATCGAGCTTCAAGAGCGTCTTCTTCCGTTACTGGGTTCGATGTACCAATGTTAGGTCTCACTACATTTTCTGCTCCTCCACCTAAATTACGCGGTCTCGGAGAATGTCTAGTGGTTGCTTGGTTTTCAGGTTGGTCAGCAGTAGATTCAGATGCTGACTGACCATCACGCGGTTGCTGCACATGACTTCGAGTATTTACCATTTCAGTCTGACAAGCACACGAGAATGAGGTAAGAATCAGACTACTTTTGTGTACTAATACACTTATCAATTACCATAATAATAGAGATCAAGTACACTTACATAACAACATATTCATAATAGCATTAGCTAGATGAAATTATGAATATGTAATATACAAGTATTCTTTTTACCATCATTATAATTTTTGACCAAGTTATTTTCACAATTCCTAACACTCTCCCATCCTATGATATCTACCCATTCAACAGTATTTCAATCTTATTGTTCTCAGCTTAAGTCTAGGCATACTATAGTCATACCTAGTTCACTTAAACTAGAGCTCTGATACCAACTTGTAACACCCCAAAACAGGGGTTAACAAAAACTTCCATAAAACGGAAGAGTGGTACACATAACCAAAGTGAAAGTGTACATAATCATCATTACAAACCAATAATACAAATACTTAGTTAATGTATAACTACTAATAGTCTACTTGCTTGATTGCTCACTACTATGGCAATCCAATACAAAAAGGATGTCGGGAAGTTCTAATATCAATCTTCCAATTCTTTAACCTTCCAACATCAGTCCCATGCTCACACCCCGTACTAAACCTTCTTGTGTCCGGAACCACTAATATCTGTACACATAAAACACATAGCAAGTGTTAGGCTTTTAAAGCCTGAGTGAGGTTTACACATAGCACATAGAGCATAATCATAGCATGTAGGAATAACAATTCGATACATTCACAAATTGGATTCCATGGAGAAGGTCCATATCGCTACCCAGTTACATCATAATCGAAGATATACCTTGATCGGTACCCCACGGTATTGTCACAAGGCATAACACAACGAAAAACCCCACGGTATCCGAGGGTATGAATCAATTACACTTACCCCACGGTGTGTAAGAATATATATCCTCCAATGCCTACTAGGTGCTCCTCCAATTATGTGAATACCAAATATGTTAATCCAAATAAGATTCAAAGCATATTAAACACTTAACAATGGTCCAACCATTTGGCATAATCAACCCTACTTCCATGTAGTTCACATACATCCACATGTATTAAATCACATTCTATATGATTTCAATAATAACTCACCATGTTTACAATTCAAGAATAAATCCATTTTGACCATTAAGCCATCAATCCATCATTAAGACATCTATTAAGCCATTATCATAATCACATACCAAGGATGTAAAATCAAACCCAAACCTTTACATACTAACATATCTCATGACATACTAAGTAAATAACACAAATTATCCACCTTTACTTACTTGTATTCTTCTTGTTTCCTCTTAACCATTAAGAGCATATAAGTCAAGATTTCACATTACAATACCAAAATCAAGATAAGGAATGATAGATAATTATAATACAATCAATTAGGTACAAATTACTCACCTTAAATCTTCAATTGGTATAACCTTACTTGAACACTTGAACCCTAATACTCCAAATCAAGGTGAATTGCAGATACCAAGCCCTAATTGAAGTTTAATTGAATAAGATTCATGTAACACTTACTTGGATTGGATTAAGATTAAAAGATGTAGTTTTATCTTAGGTTTAGATGGAGAATCGCTTGCAAGGTGAAGAGCAGAGCAAATTTTCAGTTTTGAGAGTTCTAAGTGATAAATGAGATGACTAAGGACTAAGGGGTGGGTTTAACCCCCTTTTGGCACGTCAGGTGTTTGGCGCCGATCACCCGCGCCGATGCATCGGCGCCGGCTTCTGTTTGCCAAACCTCCCAACTTCCACTAATTTGGCCGTAACTTCTTCGTTAGAACCCCGTTTTTACCCCGGAAAGTACCGTTGGCCTCGTATTCAAATTACCCATCCAACTAATCCATAAAATCTAATATTCCACTTTATCATCTATTTTTCATTAATTTTTCTTAAGGAATAAACTTACTGATTCCTATCGGGAATTATCAAATAACAAGTAACAATCACGGAAATTACTTAAGAAATTACTTATAATCTAAAAGTCAAAATATAAATAAATATTAGGACTACTATTACTTACAAGGATTTTCCGGGTGTTACAATTCTCCCCCACTTGAAATAGATTTCGTCCTCGAAATCTTAGATTTAAGAAAACAAATGTGGATATTTGTTCTTCACAGTTACCTTTTTTTTCAGCTCTCTATAATCTATACACATACGCATTGAACCATCTTTCTTCTTTTCCATCTTAGCATTAATCACATATGTCAAGAATGCCTTACAACCCTTTTAATACACATTTTCGCGCTTTCAACATAGTCATAAACGCCATTTCTCCCTTCCTCCGATCCCCATATATAACAATAGGGTTTCCGTAAGAAGATGGTATACGAATTAGTTTCTTAGCACACACAATTTCCGCTTGAATTTCTGCTAACCAATCCATCCCAACCACTACATCAAAATCCTCAATCAAAATTGACATTAAATCTATTGGAAAATTCTTCCCTTCTATCTCTAGCGGACATCTTCGTAAAATATCTCTTACCACAACATTTTCACCATAGCTATTTCTACTAACAAAGCTTCATATAACTGACTAACAGGCAAATTCAACTTTTGAACAATGATAATGACACGAATGAATAACTTGCACCAAAATCAAATAAAACACGCGCAGGTACGGAGTTTAGAAAAAAAAATACCCGACACCACATCCTTTGAACTCCTAGCCTCGTCAGTCGACATTTGAAATGCCCTTCCCGTTGCCTTCGGTGGTTCTGACTTGGGTTTCCCAGATCCGCTTGTCTTCAACCTTGGGCAATCTCTCTTCACGTGACCCGGCTCACGGAACTCATCTTCAATCTTATCTAGTGCCCGCTCACTGCAATATTTTTCAAGAATTTTCTTTTTGAAAGCTGCCCATGTGAACTTGGCCAACAATGCCGGTGTGGTTGATGAACGTGTAAGATTCCACCATGTAAGAGCTTCACCCTTAAGGAGATGAGATGCAAATTTAACCTTCTGAGAGTCTTCACATTCGCTTGCTTCAAAAGACATCTCAACTTCTCGAATCCAATTCATACATTTAGTGGGATCAGTAGTTCCTGCAAACTCCGGAGGTCTACATCCCAAAAACGTCTTGTATGTACATCTCCGTTCCTTTCTTCCTTCCCGAATAGTCGTATCTGTTTCCGTATTCAAAGTATTTTCCAAATTACCTTGCCCATTCAAAGCATTTTCTGCCATTGTCTCGCGTTGTCGAATGCTATTATCTCTGTCATCCAACATCTTCATAATTCGCTCCTGCTGTTGAGTCATAGCAGATTCCATGGCTCGGAGCATACTATTCCTCAATCGAGCTTCAAGAGCGTCTTCTTCCGTTACTGGGTTCGATGTACCAATGTTAGGTCTCACTACATTTTCTGCTCCTCCACCTAAATTACGCGGTCTCGGAGAATGTCTAGTGGTTGCTTGGTTTTCAGGTTGGTCAGCAGTAGATTCAGATGCTGACTGACCATCACGCGTTTGCTGCACATGACTTCGAGTATTTACCATTTCAGTCTGACAAGCACACGAGAATGAGGTAAGAATCAGACTACTTTTGTGTACTAATACACTTATCAATTACCATAATAATAGAGATCAAGTACACTTACATAACAACATATTCATAATAGCATTAGCTAGATGAAATTATGAATATGTAATATACAAGTATTCTTTTTACCATCATTATAATTTTTGACCAAGTTATTTTCACAATTCCTAACACTCTCCCATCCTATGATATCTACCCATTCAACAGTATTTCAATCTTATTGTTCTCAGCTTAAGTCTAGGCATACTATAGTCATACCTAGTTCACTTAAACTAGAGCTCTGATACCAACTTGTAACACCCCAAAACAGGGGTTAACAAAAACTTCCATAAAACGGAAGAGTGGTACACATAACCAAAGTGAAAGTGTACATAATCATCATTACAAACCAATAATACAAATACTTAGTTAATGTATAACTACTAATAGTCTACTTGCTTGATTGCTCACTACTATGGCAATCCAATACAAAAAGGATGTCGGGAAGTTCTAATATCAATCTTCCAATTCTTTAACCTTCCAACATCAGTCCCATGCTCACACCCCGTACTAAACCTTCTTGTGTCCGGAACCACTAATATCTGTACACATAATACACATAGCAAGTGTTAGGCTTTTAAAGCCTGAGTGAGGTTTACACATAGCACATAGAGCATAATCATAGCATGTAGGAATAACAATTCGATACATTCACAAATTGGATTCCATGGAGAAGGTCCATATCGCTACCCAGTTACATCATAATCGAAGATATACCTTGATCGGTACCCCACGGTATTGTCACAAGGCATAACACAACGAAAAACCCCACGGTATCCGAGGGTATGAATCAATTACACTTACCCCACGGTGTGTAAGAATATATATCCTCCAATGCCTACTAGGTGCTCCTCCAATTATGTGAATACCAAATATGTTAATCCAAATAAGATTCAAAGCATATTAAACACTTAACAATGGTCCAACCATTTGGCATAATCAACCCTTTTCCATGTAGTTCACATACATCCACATGTATTAAATCACATTCTATATGATTTCAATAATAACTCACCATGTTTACAATTCAAGAATAAATCCATTTTGACCATTAAGCCATCAATCCATCATTAAGACATCTATTAAGCCATTATCATAATCACATACCAAGGATATAAAATCAAACCCAAACCTTTACATACTAACATATCTCATGACATACTAAGTAAATAACACAAATTATCCACCTTTACTTACTTGTATTCTTCTTGTTTCCTCTTAACCATTAAGAGCATATAAGTCAAGATTTCACATTACAATACCAAAATCAAGATAAGGAATGATAGATAATTATAATACAATCAATTAGGTACAAATTACTCACCTTAAATCTTCAATTGGTATAACCTTACTTGAACACTTGAACCCTAATACGCCAAATCAAGGTGAATTGCAGATACCAAGCCCTAATTGAAGTTTAATTGAATAAGATTCATGTAACACTTACTTGGATTGGATTAAGATTAAAAGATGTAGTTTTACCTTAGGTTTAGATGGAGAATCGCTTGCAAGGTGAAGAGCAGAGCAAATTTTCAGTTTTGAGAGTTCTAAGTGATAAATGAGATGACTAAGGACTAAGGGGTGGGGTTAACCCCCTTTTGGCACGTCAGGTGTTTGGCGCCGATCACCCGCGCCGATGCATCGGCGCCATACCATCGGCGACGGCTTCTGTTTGCCAAACCTCCCAACTTCCACTAATTTGGCCGTAACTTCTTCGTTAGAACCCCGTTTTTACCCCGGAAAGTACCGTTGGCCTCGTATTCAAATTACCCATCCAACTAATCCATAAAATCTAATATTCCACTTTATCATCTATTTTTCATTAATTTTTCTTAAGGAATAAACTTACTGATTCTTATCGGGAATTATCAAATAACAAGTAACAATCACGGAAATTACTTAAGAAATTACTTATAATCTAAAAGTCAAAATATAAATAAATATTAGGACTACTATTACTTACAAGGATTTTCCGGGTGTTACACCATATGAGTTCTTGAGTGGTGTCAGCTAAGGCTCGATATTCCTCTTCAGTGTTGGACCGAGCTGTCAGCGATTGTTTCTTGCTACGCCAGGAGATAAGAGAGTCACCAAGGAAGAAACAATATCCGGTTGTTGAACGAAGATCGGTTATGTCACCATCCCAGTCAGCATCTAAGAAGGCACGAAGAGTTAAGGATGATGTGGATGAGAAGTGAAGCCCATGAAACATTGTCCCTTTGAGGTACCGAAGTATACGAAGAGCAACGACATAGTGATCTGAGCATGGAGCAGCCATGAACTGGCTAACTATATGGACGACATAGGCAAGATCGGGTCGAGTAACTGTCAGGTAGACCAGAGATCCAACTAGTTGACGGTACCGTGTAGGATCTTTCAGCAGTGTTCCGGCATTCGAAGCAAGGTGCAGATTTTGCTCAATGGGTGTAGATGCAACTTTGTTGTTCGTAATCCCAGCTTTGGACAACAGATCTGAAATGTACTTGGCTTGACAGAGATATATACCGGAAGAGTCTGACAGAACTTCAAGGCCAAGAAAGTAGTGTAGTTTGCCAAGATTATTCATCTCAAAACATGAGTTGAGAGACTTTTTGAGATGGATGATACCTGTAGAGTCACTGCCAGTAATGATCATATCATCAACGTACAACAGAAGTAAGATAGTACCTGCAGCAGTAGTTCGAGTAAACAATCCTGAATCATAATTACTCGGAGAAAACCCCAATGAGATGACAGTATTGCTGAATTTTTCAAACCAAACACGAGGAGCTTGTTTGAGGCCATAGAGGGCTTTTCGAAGTCGACATACATGACCTTTTCGAGAGGTCACACCTGGAGGGAGTCTCATGTAGACTTCCTCTTCGAGATCTCCATTTAGAAAGGCATTCTTGACATCCATCTGGTAAAGTGGCCATCGTTTGGTGGCTGCTATGGCGAGAAGACTACGAACTGATGTGACACGAGCCACAGGAGCAAACGTTTCCTCATAGTCAATGCCATATTCTTGATTGAAGCCTTTTGCCATAAGACGTGCTTTGTATCGGTCAATGGATCCATCAGACTTGATTTTGATTTTGAAGACCCATTTGCATCCAATGGGTAACTTTCCCAGTGGGAGAGGAACAAACTCCCATGTATTAGCTTTGTCAAGTGCCTGAAGTTCCTCTGTCATAGCTTGCTTCCAAACAGGGTTAGAGGCGGCTTCCTTGAAGGAAGTTGGTTCATGGGTGGACAGTAAAGTGGCATAACAATGATAATCACGAAGGTGAGAAGGAACTTGCCTTACCCGATCGGAGCGTCGTGCTTCATCTTGTGGTTGAGAAGAGCTAGGATCCATAGACTCAGCAAATGACTCAGAAGTAGTACTTGGAGTTGGTGCAGATGATTGATCGTGATCAGATGGGGCCGGTGAAGGTTCAGATGGGACAGAAGAAGGTTTCGGTTGAGAAGAGGCGGAAGGAAGTGGAACAGATGGTGAGGAGAGTATGGGATCTAATTGGAGTGAGTCCAATGAGATAGATGTGTTTGTGAAGAAAGAAGTAGATGGAGTGGGTGTGTCCTGAAATTTTGACACTGTAGAGAAGGGAAGATGTTCCCAGAAGGTGACATGACGGGATATACGAAGTCTCTTAGAGACTGGATCCCAATAACGATAACCTTTATGTTCAATGCCATAGCCAAGGAAGCAGCATCGAGAATGAGGTTCGAGTTTGGTGTGCTCATGAGATTGCAGCTGAACAAAGCAGGCACAACCCCACACTTTGAGGAGTTCATATGCAGGAGAGACGCTATAGAGTACTTCATACGGAGACTTTTGATTGAGAATGGGAGTTGGGTGTCGGTTGATGGTGTAGACAGCTGTGAAGGCTGCTTCACCCTAAAAGCGTTCTGGACGCTTGGCTGGTATTAATAGAGTGCAGGCAGTGTCAAGAATGTGACGGTGTTTACGTTCGGCACGACCATTTTGTGGAGAAGTGCCAGGACAGGAGTACTGAGAAAGAGTACCCTGAGATTGAAGAAAAGAGAGGAGAGGCGATTCTTTGTATTCCATAGCATTATCTGCTCGAATAACCTTTATAAGCTTGGAGAACTGGGTTAGAATCATACGAGCGAAGGTGATATAAATTTTAGGTAGCTCTGAGCGGTTTTTCATGAGATAAATCCATGTAAAACGTGTGTGATCATCGATAAAAATGACAAAATAACGAGCACCTCCCATAGACGGGTGTGGGGCTGGTCCCCATACATCAGAATGAATAAGATCGAACGGATAAGCAGATTTAAAGTCATTAATTTGAAAAGGTAAAGCATGATGTTTGCCAAGTTGACAAGATAGACAAGAAACATTTTCAGAGGAAGTGTTTCCTAACAGTCCTGAACTAGCTAATACTTTTATTCTAGCTAAGGATAAATGGCCTACGCGCGCATGCCATAGTTCAAACGAAGGAGTACTGTAAACTGAAGCAGCAAGATTTGATGAAGGTAAGGGAAGGCGGAGATAGACCACTTCAACCATCCGACCAACTTTACGGCCTACTCCAAGAATCTGCTTGGTCTTTGGATCCTGCACAACACAACCAGATGGGTGAAATAAAACGATTAGATCGGCTTCCATAAGCTGAGTGATTGAAATCAGACTCAGAGATAAGTTAGGTATATGTAGCACATCAAGTAATTGAATATTGGGGGTAGATACAGTCCCACTGAAGGATACCGGTAAACGAGTATCATCAGCAATACGGACGGATGAAAACATGTTGGAAGTTTGTTTAGAGACAAACCCATCAGCCTTAGGTGTCATGTGATTACAACATCCAGAGTCAAATAGCCAAGGGTTACCTGATGTAGTGGCATTGCATTGAGAATTCATACCCATAGAACCTGTCATGAGTTGCTCCATGAGCTCTTGATTTCGGCGCATGAGTTCCATGAGGTCAGGCGTTGAGTGGTTGTTATGCTGTGTCGGAGCTACTGGCGATGGGGAATCTTGAGTGATGGAGCCAGCAACTGATTGAACTCAGGACTGCGGCCTTTGGTTACTGAAGTTCTTTGGATGTTTTGGGCAATCAGACCCATAGTGACGTGGGTGTACGATCACACACCAGCGACATTTCCGAACTGGACAGTTGAGGAGAAGATGAGAAGTAGAATGACAGAATGTGCATTCACTATTGTTCCCCCTGCCCGCAGATTTAGACTGATCATTGTTGCCCCATTTACCTTTTGGTTTCCCTGAGTTGGGAGTGTAGAGCACGGTATCTGACGGTAGTGGAAAACGCTGTTGAAGACGAGTTTCTTCACTTAGCAGTTCAGTGATCGCTTCTTCAAGAGTAGGTAATGGATGCCGATGTAGAAGCGAGGCTCGAACGTTCTCAAAGCGATCAGTGAGACCCATGAGAATAGTAACCAAATGCAATTGGCTAAAGTAAGCAGTAAACTTACGAGCAGTTTCATCAAAGACTTGAGGTGCACCCAGGTTCAGATGATCTCTAAGAGCTTGCATCTCAGAGATGTATGAGTTGATAGACTGATCAGGCAGTTGCCTTTTGTTCTGGAAGGTAGTCCACAATTGCTATTGATGAGATAAGCTTGTAGAAGTGTACCTGTTTGCAAGAAAATCCCATAGTCCTTTTGCTGTGGTATAGCCAAGGAATTGTTGATTGATCTCAGTAGTGGTAGAAGCGTTTATGAACCCGAGGATGCGAGCATTTGCGATGTCCCAATCATTCATACGTTTTGCAAAGTCGACTGCAGTTTCCTTTTCTTCTTGAACAGGAATGGTAGACGTACCAGTGACATAGGTATAGAGTCCATGAGACTTGAGGAGAATGGACATGTGGTGATGCCACAGGACGTAGTTGTTCCCATTGAGAACGACGGAGATGGGATTGGAGTGACTGGAGTTGTGAGCAATTTGAACTGATTTAGATAAAGTAGGTTTGTCGCAGCACACTCTTGTTGCAGCCAACCGATATCGCAACACACTAGTGTCGCAGTCAAGGTCTTTGTCGCAATAGGGAAGGTTGTCACAATAGATTATTGCGATAAGTTACAATTTCAAAAGTTGTCGCAAGTAAGGGTTGCGATATCAAGACTTGTCGCAGGTAAGGGTTGCGATATCAAAGGTTGTCGCAGGTAAGGGTTGCAATATCAAAGGTTGTCGCAGGTAAGGGTTGCGAGATCAAAGGTTGTCGCAGGTAAGGGTTGCGACATCAAAGGTTGTCGCAGGTAAGGGTTGCGATATCAAAGGTTGTCGCAAGTAACAGTTGCGATACTTAAGAAGGTCTGAGGGTTGCGATAGTTATGAGGTTCAAGATGTTCTTGAGTCGAGTTTTTAAAACAGATCGGTTTTGGTTGAAAATTGGTACGAAGGTTCGTGACAATATTCTGGGCAACTTTAAAACTTGGTGTTTTGTCAAAAAACCAACAGAGAATGGTTTTTCGGAGCAAAATAGAGTGCAGCAAAATAAAGAGGATAATAATGAAAAGCAGATCTGGAAGATATGGTAGGATACTTACCTACAACTCTGATACCATGTTAGAATTGTAGAGTCGATTGATAGATTGAGAGACACACTTGAGATGGCTGAATCGGCCGATTTTCATATAATGAGAGAGAGTTACAAATGAAGTGTCTAACCTAATAATGAACCCTAAGCTATCTATTTATACCAAGGTAAGATACACATAATTACAGAAAGGACCATGAACTATACATATTGACAATAATACTCTAACAGTAAGAACAAAAACAACAACAAATTGCAAATCACATTATCACAATGACAAAATCTATAATTTAAAAAGTATAAGGATGAAATTTGCAATTTCTAACAAACCACATGGGCGGCAATCATAATTTACTCTAGTTTATAGGGATTACAATAATTGCACTAAGAAATGGTTTGAACTTTGAACCTTTCTTCCAAAAACTTTGGATACGTTATCGACTTATCGGTTACCTACTTACCTTTCCTTGTATGAAAGTATTTCCCCAACGTTCTATTTAAAACAACAAATAACTTTTTTTTCTTTCAATAATTAAATGACAATGACGACTTTATGTTCCATTTAATAACTATATTATCTTATTAGTTTAATCACATACTAGTGTTGGGCCCGTGCATTGCACGATGGCGATAATTTATTTTTATAGATAATGAGCTGAATTAAAATAAAACGTAATTCATCAATATATATGTATATATAAAAAATAAACCAAATCGTCATCATTGATTACTATTTTATTTTGCACTATAATATTTACCTTTTAGTTGGTTTTGATTTCAACCATGGTTATAGATAACCATTCATCCCTCTTTTTTAGACCCATCATTTTTCTTCCAAATTATCATATTACTGCTAATGTGGGATAATTAAACATAACCTTATTTCAAGATTGAGGAACACTCAAACCTCATTGTTTGAAGTCATCATCTTTTATTTCTCTTTTAAATTTGTGCCACACTTTTTACTATTTGGTTGATTTTGATTCCTACCATGTTTATAAATTTCAAAACCTTTCATTCCTCCATTTTATATTCATCATCTTCTTCCAAACTATCATATTCCCACTAGCGTGGGATGATAAAAATCAACCTTATTTCTAGATTTGAGGGATACTCAAATCTCATGTTGTGAAATCATCATTATTGGTTTTCCTCTAATCTCGCACTCTGATTTTTACTATTTAGTTGTATTTTATTTCAACCAAAGTTATAGATTTCACAACCTTTCATCCATCTTTTTATACCCATAATTTTCTTCCAAACTATCATATTACCACCAATTTGAGATGATGAAACTTAACCTTATTTTAAGATTTGAGGATTACTCAAACCTCATGGTCCCAAGTAATCATCATTGGTTTTTCTTTAATTTTTTACTATTATTTTTACTATTTGGTTGGTTTTGATTACAACCATTGTTATCGATTTCAAGCCAATCATCCCCCTTTTAATACCTATCATCTTTTTCAAACTAATATATCACCACCAATGTGGGATGACGAAACTAAATCTTATTTCAAAATTTAAGCAATACTCAAACCTAATGGTCCAATGTCATCATCCTTGGTTTCTCTTTTAACTTTGCCTAATAAATTTTACCATTTGGTTAGTTTTGATCCAACCAAAGTTATATATATTGATGTTGATACTGAATGGTATTGATATATTGATTAATTGGATATTGTAAAATGAGTCAACTTTATTTGTTCTATAAATAGAGATTTTTTTTTGCCAAAAAATGGTAGGCTAAATCGAGTCAACCGTAAGAGTTGACACAAAAACATTCATCCCTCATCACTTATACCCACTTCATACTTTAAAACTTGCATCTTCATACCAATGTCGGATGATGCAAATGTAAGGTAAGCTAAATTGAGCTAACCACAGAAACACGAAAACATACATCTTCTTTTTCTTATAGTCATTCCTACATCAAAACTTTTAACTTTCACCAATGTGGGATGATGGAACTCAACCACACAAAAACATCCATCCCTCCTTTTTTTATACTCATCTCATACTTTAAACTTGCATCTTCTCACCAATGTGGGATGATACAAAAATAGAGTAAGCTAAATTAAGTCAACCACATAAATTGACACAAAAGCATCCATCCCTCATTTCTTATAGTCACTTCCTACTTGAAAATTAAGTCAACCCATGAGTTTTCACAAAGACTTTCTCTCCTCCTAACAAATAACCACATCATTCTTTCATTCTATCATCTCCTAACCAATGTGGGATAACCAAAATGCACCAAATTGCAAGACTTGATGAATACTCAAATGTCATTGTGCCACCTCATTCTTGGTGGTTTTTGTTTTAATATATATATTGATTATATAAATAAAAGGGATAGTGAAAAACAACCAACCCAAAACTTGAGATGGTTAGCCAAAATTAGCCAACCACATGAGCACATATAGAGGGTCAACTAAAATAAGCTAACCCATGAGTTTTCACAAAGACTTTCTCTCCTCCTAATAAATAACCACATCATTTTTTCATTCTATCATCTCCTAACCAATGTGGGATAACCAAAATGCACCAAATTGCAAGATTTGATGAATACTCAAATGTCATTGTACCACCTCATTCTTGGTGGTTTTTGTTTTAATATATATATTATTGATTGATTATATAAATAAAAGGGATAGTGAAAAGCAACCAACCCAATACTTGAGATGGTTAGCCAACATAGCCAACCACATGAGCACATATAGAGGGTCAACTAAAATAAGCTAACCCATGAGTTTTTACAAAGACTTTCTCTCCTCCTAATAAATAACCACATCATTCTTTCATTCTATCATCTCTTAACCAATGTGGGATAACCAAAATGCACCAAATTGCAAGATTTGATGAATACTCAAATGTCATGGTGTCACCTCATTCTTGGTGGTTTTTGTTTTAATATATATATATTGATTTTAATTAAAATATATATCTAGACATCTCTCTCTCTCTCTCTCTATATATATATATATATATAAAGATTCAAACGAAAACACCTTTATTTTACGAAAACACAAGAACATTTTTTTTTGGAAGGGTATCCGAGGACATTGCCCCGACTAATCCCGGCAAGGTGAGACAATTGCCCCAGCTGCTAAAGCGTGCAACCCTGAGTTTATCCCCAGTGGCCACAAGTTGGAAGCGTCTGGATTCGAACTTGGGGTAGATGGGTTACTAGCCACATCCCCCACAAGCCTTAACCAGTACGCCACAAGCCTTGTGGTTAAACATATTTTTATAATAGCAATCACACGTGATACTGTAGTTTATCACATATGATAAACATATGATACTAAATCGAAGATGCGGACGGCGTTCGTCGCAACCTAAGTTGCGGGCCAAGTCGCCAACACACCATTAGACCCCCCTCACGTGTATCATCAGATGTGATAAGAGTATTATCAATGTAATACTGTAAGTCATCACATGTGATGCATATGTGATATTTATAACCAATGATGCAAATGGCCTTCAATACGAATTTGGGTCATGGGCAAAGTGGTGCATAACTAATGGGTGCCCTCACGTGTATTATCACATGTAATAAGAGTTTTTTTCGCATTTTCATAAAATGAAGATGTTATCGTTTGAACCTCCATCTATATATATATATATATATATATATATTTCGTTAGAATAATTGATTCAATAGATGTGATTATACAAAATGTTACAAATTTATTTTTAAATTAAAAAAATTATCAACCCCTATTTCCCAAGTTAAAAAAAAAGACAAAATAAGATCAAAACTCAAGTGAAATAAATTAACAAAAAACCAATCATATTTTCGTTAATTTTGACATCTACATCATATACCTTTTTATCCATTTATAAGATAAATTAAAACAAAATATAGAGTAAATTGCAATTTTGGTCCATGTGGTATGTTGTTTTTCTCACCTTTGATCTCCATAAAATTTTTATTGCAAGAAAAACCCCGTGCTATACAAAAGTGCTCGATTTTGGTCCATAAGACTAACACCCGTTAATTGCGGCTGTTAAATACCCCCATGTGTCTTGCACATGTGGGTATATATGTCCTTTTACAAATACAGACCACAGAGACCAAAATTGCAATTTATCTTTTTGTTATTATACTATTTAGAGTAAATTACGAATTTCGTCCTTGTGGTTTATTGAATATTACCATTTTCGTCCCTATGGTTTCAAAATTACTTTTTTCATCACTATGGTTTATAACTTGTTGCCATTTTGATCCTTAAGACTAATATTGTTAAAAACCAATAGTTAGCTTAAGGTTATTTTAGTCATTTTACTACTTTTTCTATTTTTATTTATTTAAATACAATTTTTGTTGGTTTTCTTTTTGAAAACTCCACCCACAACAATATAAACCCCCTCCCTCTCCAATCACCTTTCTTATTTTTTTGTTTTTTAATTGTTTAAACATAACATTTAATTAAATTATTAATGATATACTAAAACATTCAAAAACAAAAAACAAAAAAACTAATACTTAAATAAACAACAGTTTTAAATTCTTATTTGGTAAAAAAAAAACAGTTTTAAATTCTTATTATTTTGAAATAATCAAATTTCTTCGATATAAGTCGTTTTTTACTTTTTTATATTTTTATAGTTTCTAAAGTTTTACGAATTTAATTTATGTCATAACAACATTCAAGTGTAACCCGTTAAATAACTCACATAAAAGTATATCAATATTTTCTCTTTTATTGAAGCGATGACAATTAGTTTTTAAAATATTTTTCTATGTGAAAGTGTTACAATAATGTATAAAATGTTATTAGGCGTCTTTTAGACACTTTTAAAATAAATTAACCAATTAACCTTTTTTATATAACACTTTTGAAAAATGTCATATTGAACACATAACTACAAAAAAACTGGACATCAGTGACGAATAATTAGCGAGGGAAAAAACCCCTCACTAATTAGTGAGGGATTAGCGAGGGATTGACCATTAACCCAATCCCTCGCTAATCCGTCGCTAATTAGCGAGGGATTGACCATCTTTTTATAGGACATTGGTTTTGTAAGTCGTTTTTTCAATAGTATCATATAAAAAAAATATGACGTTCTATTTAAAACGCGTTTTAGATATTTGTTATTTTGTTACAATGTTCAAATGGATTATATAAAATGATCGTAACACTTTTAAATATGACAAATAATTGTTTGGTAATTTTTGGCACATGCAAACATTTTTTTGACATTTAATTGAACACTATTTTATTCTAGTAAAAGTATATATTTTAAGGTCTTGATTAATTTGGTTTTCTTTAATAACATTATGAATATCAAATAAAAAAGAACAAAATAACATTTTTTCACATCGTTTCTAATGACGACATACAAAAAAGAAAAAAAAACTCTTATGCAAGGGCACTTAACGGCTTGCATTTGATCAACGTCAATTGCAAAAACTGAACCCATTAAAATTTGAAACTATCATAACCAAAAAAAAATTGCATGGAAGATATTTTTTTGTTTTATCACAGATAATAAAAAATGTAATTTATTTATCTGTTAAAGTTTTATTAAAAGAATATTATGGATGTTTGATTATAATATTTTTCTTAAAAATTCTATTTAACGGTTTGTACTTAAATGTTGTTATGATATAAATCAAACCCGTGAAAATATTGAAATTATAAAATATAAAAAACAGTTATATTAAAGATATTTAATTATTTTAATATAACAAGAACCAAAAACTATAGTTTATTTGTGTACTAATTTTTTTTATTAAAAGATAGTTTGAATGTTTTAGTACGTAATTAATAGTTTTAATTAAATGTTATGTTTTAAAAAAGTTGAAAACTAAAAAAAATAAGATGGTAATTGGAGAAAGGGGTGGAGTTCATTAAAAAGGAAAAGGACAAAAATGGTATTTAAATAAATGAACATAGAAAAGGAAACTAAAATGACTAAAATAACCTTAAGTTAACAATTGATTTTTAATAAAGTTAGTCTTAAGGATCAAAATAGCAACAAATTAAAAACCATGAGGATGAAAAACGTAATTTTGAAACCATAGGGATGAAAATGGCAATATCCAACAAACCACCGGGACGAAATTCGTAATTTAAAAATAACATATTTGGTAAAATGACAAAATTTTAATTAAGTAATAATTATGAATACGTGTCGCCAATGTTCTAAAAGGCTCGCCGCAACAACCGTCATGACACGTCGTGGCTTAAGGCTTGTGTCTCACGCCACGCGATGCATGTGGCGCGCCATGGCCTATGGTCTTTTGTAACGCGATATTCGATATTTCTTTACGTTTTAATGTCTTATTTTATAATTTTTAATATATAACATAATTTAACTTGTTTATTATCATTGAACGTCGAATAATAGTACAAAACATATATTTTTATATATAATATTATATATGATATAGAAATTTGCCGTCATAAGTCACGCCTTTATAAACGGCGTGGCCTCGCCGGGGCTCTTAAGGCTTAAGGTTTGGCATCGCCGCCACGTCACGCCTCGCGCTATTTAAAACCTTGCGTGTCGCCAACCAAAACTAATAAATTTGTTACTCTAAAATAATTAATTAATAATTTGTTTACTCTAAATTAACTATTAATTGATTAATAATTTGTTTACTCTCAAGTAATATTAATTAATTAATTGCAAATTTATTCTAAAATAATTATATTTTTGTTTTTATTAATTTTCACTTTTAATATAAAATAAATTATTCAATAAAAATATTATAAAAACATGAAGTTTTTTATAAGAATTCAATTATAAATATTTGAGAAAGATGTTCAATAATAAAAACATAAAAATGGGTTGGAGATCCCTTGTATAATATTTTTATTATATAATTAATGTTGTGATCTGAAAAATAGAAAATTTGTTGAAATTAAATTTTGGATCATTTTAGAGTAAACAAATTATTAATTAACTATTTAAGAGTAAAAAGTTTATTAGTTTTAGTTGACAAAACGTAAATAAATTATTACTTAATTAAAATTTTGTCATTTTTTAAATATGTCATTTTTAAATCATATGATATTTATTTATTAATTATATAATACAATTATTACATTTTAAATAAATAGTAGAGTAAACTGCAATTTTGGCCCCTAAAACTAACACCCGTTAATTGCAGTTGTTAAATGCCCCCCATGTGCCTTGCACATGAGGGCATATATGTCATTTTACAAAGACTACACCACAAGGACCAAAATTGCAATTTACTTTTTTGTTATTGTACTATTTATTTAAAATATAATAATTATATTATATAATTAATAAATAAATATCATATGATTTAAAAATAACATATTTAATAAATGATAAAATTTAATTAAGTAATAATTTCTTTACGTTTTGTCAACTTAAACTAGTAATTTTTTTACTCTTAAATAATTAATTCATAATTTGTTTACTCTAAAATAATCCAAAATTTAATTTCAACATATTTTTTATTTTTCAGATTACAACATTAATTATATAATAAAATATTATATAATGGATCTCCAAACCATTTTTGTGTGTTTATTATTGACCATCTTTCTCAAATATTTATAATTGAATTCTTATCAAAAACTTCATGCTCTTATAATATTTTTATTGAATAGTTTATTTTATATTAAAAGTGAAATTTAATAAAAACAAAAATTTAAATTATTTTAGAATAAATTTGCAATTAATTAGTTAATATTAACAAATTATTAGTCAAATAATTGTTATTTTAGAGTAAACAAATTATTAATTAATTAACTTAGAGTAACAAATTTATTAGTTTTGGTTGGCGGCACGTAAACAATTACTACTTGATTAAAGTTTTATCATTTTACTAAATATGTTATTTTTATATCATGTTATATTTATTTGTTAATTATATAATATAATTATTATATTTTAAATAGTATAATAACAAAAAGGTAAATTGCAATTTTGATCCCTGTGGTCTGTATTTGTAAAAGGACATATATACCCTAATGTGCAAGGCACATGGGGGCATTTAACAGCTGCAATTAACGGGTGTTAGTCTTAGGGACCAAAACCGAGCACTTTTGCATACCACTAGGTCTTTCTTGCAATAAAAATTTCCTGGAGACCAAATGTGAGAAAATCAACATACCACAGGGACCAAAATTGCAGTTTACTCTAAATAGTAAAATAACAAAAAAGTAAATTACAATTTTGGTCCCTATGGTATGGTCTTTGTAAAATGACATATATCATATATGCCTTCATATGCAAGCAAGGCACATGGGGGGCATTTAACAACTTCAGATAACGGGTGTGAGTCTTAGGGACCAAAACTGAGCATTTTTGCATACCACAACGTTTTTCGTGCAATAAAAATTTTCTAGGGACCAAAGATGAGAAAAACAACATACCACAGGGACCAAAATTGCAATTTACTCCAAAATATATAAACATAATCCTCAATTTCGGAAAAACAATGATAGTTTTTTGAGTAAACTCTACTTTTGGTCCTTAAGGTATGTCGATTTTTTTTTAAACAGGGACATATGGTTTTATAATTAGACTTTTCGTCCTCAGGGTTTTGATTTTGCTTTGAAACAGGACCTGGTCACTAACTCCGTTAAAAATCTCCGTTAGAGTCATGGGTATTTTTGTCCTTTCACCATTTTGTCCCATTTTTTCACTAATTTTTTTTGTTTAAAAGGTTGAAGTGTAGTGACCTGTTATGTATTTAACTATTATATATATATATTCATGAAGCCAAAATATATATTCATGAAGCCAAATTATAAAAATTGCAGATTCATGAAGGTAGATTGAGTTTGTACGTGTTTGTACAATCCATTTGGTTTGTATTTGATACCAGCCTATATATATATATATATATATATATATATATATATATATATATATACATCACACAGAGGGGACGAAACCCCACCCCACCCTCTCCTCTCTTTTTTCCGGCACTACCTTTCATCGTCGGTAAAAACAAAGACAAAAAGTAGCTTTGATTCCTTGTTGGTAAATACACAAAGAAAACATGTTTTTTATTATTATTTATCGATGATGCATTTTGATGGTTTCTTAATAGCGAGTCTTCTCTTGTTCTTATGTTTAAGGATTTTTTATTTAAAGTTTCTTGAAATAAAGATTAAATCTTGTTTTATTGGTAAAGGTGAAGCAGTTGGTGTTGCGAAGCAGAAGAACATGGCAAAAGCCGTCGTGCAACCAAAATCAATCTTCTTGATCTTGTTTTATAGAAACCAATGACAGTGAATATTGATAACAACAAAGTGGTGGTACACAAGAAGAAAGAATATTTCTTTAAGAATATTGATAACCACCGGTGCCACATAATGCAACCATAATCGAGATCAGTCCCGATTCCACTAAAGAATTAAAGAAACCCGAATCATCTTCTTCAAGAAACAACAAACGACAATTTCTCTCACTTCGACATTAACAACCCGAAGCAAGGCCGTCTATGGCCTTAACTACAAACCAAAACGAGTGGAATACGACAAATACATACAAATTCTACAAACTCGTAGAGGTATATAAATGAGACATCGTATCTAACAAACGATTCTGATCGATTGGGTGATCAAAGTTCATAACAATTCGAGCGAACAATCAACATTGTGGACAAATTACTGGCGTCTGAAATGTGGCTGTTTTACACAGTGATGGTAGAGAAAGGAGAGAGAGAGAGGAAAATGGAAATGGAGGGTGGGTGGGAGACGGAGATGGAGGCGCAGGGAAGCCGGAGATGGCATCGGAATGTTATCGGTGGTTTGGCCATGTGTTTTCGTGGAGTTTGGCCGGAGCTTGGGAACCTCCACGTGTTTCTGTGTATACACAATACACTTGAATATATACATATATATATATATATAGATATACATATATATTCAAGTTAATTACAATTTGGTCCTGTAATTTGATGTTTTTTACAAAAAAAAACAAAAAAACAAAAAAAGTGCTTAAAGAGGACAAAAACATGGTTGAACGAAAATACCCTTAGCTCTAACGGAGTTAGTGGTTAGGTCCTTGTTTCAGAGCAAAATCAGAACCATGAGGACGAAAAGTTTAATTATGAAACCATAGGTCTCTGTTTTAAAGAAATCGACATACCTTAAGGACCAAAAGTAAAGTTACTCTAGTTTTTTATATAACTTATTTTGTTGGCCTTTCAAAAAAAAAACCTTGTTGAAAGTTTATTTCAAGACATACTTTGACTTTAGTAAGCAAATATTACTATTACATCATCTCAATTTAACAATTTAAATAAAAAAAATTATTATATATGTTTTAAGTTTGTTCTGGATTTTTTTTCCGTATAATATATTATTTCCTTTTGAAAAAGCAATCTTCGACTTTTCTTGGCGGCGTGGGAATTGGGGGTGAAGGCATGGGCTGCTGCACCGTGTATTTAATCAGACATGGAGATTGGAGAATAACATGATGTATAATTTTTTCTAATGATTTGATTGTAAAATTTCATATTTATTCTTTAAAAGAGTACTTATAAAGTAATGAATATTTCAACATATATAAAAGATATATGGTTCAAGTCTAGCTGATCTGAAACTCCAACACATCCCTCTAGTATAGATAGTCTTAGGGGCCGTTTATCAAATGTTTACCCGAATAAACGCTTACCAGTCAAATTTAACACTATCAATTACTTATCGGGTAAGATTCAATCCGCCAAATGGTAATTTTTTGTAAAAAATAAAAATTTCAAAAGGGGGGGGGGGGAACAAGTAACCAAATGGTAATTTTTGTAAAAAATAAAAATATTTAAGCTAGGTAAAAAAAAATTGAGTGTTTGAATGGGGTCCTATCCCCTTTAACAAGCTACGTCCGCCACTGTATGTGGTACTTCTTTTTATATTTTGTATTTTTAGCTTAAAAAACAATTTATATATTTATAATTGTTGAAATGTCTGTATTCAATTTGGACCAATTAAGTTCAAACTGATAACTACTAATTTTTTGTTGATAAAAATAATCAAATACATGACAAAGATATAGAGTTGTAAGAACACACTTGCTCTCATTGTGGCACAACCTTACATACACAAACGCACAAAAATGCATGCCCCGTACGTATACTAGCATGCATCATGCGCATATGTATAATAACACACACATATTAACTGTAATAAGGCCATCCGTACCCGGCTCGGGATGCCTTCGGGCTCAGCGGGAATGGGCTACGGCCCTTGCGGGGATGGCGGGGCGGGATGGATTCCGGGTTCGGGATCCCGATTCATCCCGAAGAGTTATTAAAAAAAAATATTTTTAATTTAATTTTTAAAAATAATGCCGTTGAACGGCTCTTTGTAAACAAAAATAAATAAATTTTTTTCTCAATTTAATCCCACTATATATTTAACCCTCAACCTCTTATTTCTCACACCTCTCAAACTCTCTAAAATTCTCTCAACCTCTTATTTTTCACACATCTCAAACTCTCTCAAACACTCTTCCATTCTCTATATTTTAAACAATATGGATTCGCCACAACCCGGTTCACCAACCGCATCATCATCATCCGTAGACACCGACGAGTTGTTGAATCTACAAAGGGAAATTTTTTGACAGACTGCACAATCGCTGTATGGTAGCACCGCCTCATCGTCAACAAGAGAGAGGGCCGCAAACATTGAAAGAGGTCGAGTAACTGCAAACGAGCGGCTTATGCGGGACTACTTTGGTGTCAACCCGATTTATACACCGGATATGTTTAGGCGACGGTTCAGGATGAGCATACAACTATTCGAACGAATAGTTGAAGATTTAGAAGTAGGGTATCGGTATTTTAGACTTCGGTTTGACGGGTTAGGCAAACAAGGTTTTTCTCCGATACAAAAGTGTATTTCCGCTATTCGGCAATTGGCGTATGAAGTAACTGCTGACGCACTTGACGAGTACATCCGTATGGGAGAGAAAACGTCACGAGATTGTCTGTACAAATTCTGCACAGGTATTATTGAACTGTATGGTCAAAAATATTTACGCAAGCCTACTTTTATTGATATTCAGAAGTTGTACGCCGCGCATGAAGCTAAACACGGATTTCCCGGCATGCTCGGCAGCATAGACTGTACTCATTGGGCGTGGGCAAATTGTCCGAATGCATGGTGAGGTCAATTCATGAGAGGTGATCATGAGCACCCGACAATCATGCTAGAAGCAGTGGCCTCTCAAGATCTATGGATCTGGCACGCATACTTTAGTGTTGCCGGTTCCAACAACGACATCAATGTTCTCAATCAGTAAGCCATCTTCAACGATGTATACGATGGAAAAGCACCCGAGTGCCCTTTTGAGGTGAATGGAGCCACCTACAAGCACGGATATTATCTAACAGATGGGATATATCCGGAATGGGCTACTTTCGTAAAATCATTTACGTGCCCACAAGACCTTAAACGACAAAAGTTCAAGTCCGCGCAAGAATCCGCACGTAAAGATGTTGAACGAGCTTTTGGCGTGCTTAAAGCACGTTGGCATATACTTCATAACCCGACACGCGGATGGGAACTCTCAAGATTGGCAAACATTATGTACGCTTGTGTCATATTACACAATATGATACTCGAAGACGAAAACCATGCCATTTGTGGTGACGTGGAAAACGACTTTTTCACGGATGATATCGAAAGCCAAATCAGTGAGACACAACGCGCGGCAAATGTTCGAGAAGTCATAAACCGGGACACTCATAATAACCTTCGGTCGGATTTGGTCGAACATATTTGGCGTATCCAAGTTCCCAACAATGACGACGAGTAGATTTTTAAATTTATTTTGTAATTTTTATTTTTAATGAATGATATGAATTTTAATTTTAATTATTTATCTTATTTATATTTATTAAAAAATCTATAAATATTTTTATTTTGTTAAATAATTAAATGTATAAATAAAAGAATTAAAATAAATGAGGTGGCAAAAGGGTTTGAGGGAATGAGGTAAGGGTGTTTAGGGATTGAGTGAGGGTTATGAGAAAAGCTGATGTGGAGCTTGAATCTTTGAAAGATAGAGGGATGGGGTACTGATGGCCTAACTAGACATATACTAATTGGAAAAAGATAACACATATGCCCCATTTTCACAAATAAGAAAACGGAACCCAAATGGCCATGCGGCTTCACCCCAACTTTACTAGATGGTCCTAAAGTAACTGGTTTTGTTCTCGTACCTTATCTTACTCCATAAACGTGTAATCGCACAACCATAACTGATCCCCCTCTGGCTTCACCTTTTTTAATTGTTATATATAAGGCATTTTCATATGAGAACCGTAAATAAATTAAGAAGTAGAGAACTAGTTTTATAGTGTGTATTCATTGATAAGTATACAATATATTAACTTCATCAAACTATGTATACTAGTAGTGAGTATATTCGTCAATGAATTTCTACTATATATTCACTACTATTTGCATTCCATCAGTGACTATACTCAACAACGAATATACACTAAAACTTCAGTTCCTCTGGTTATATATATGGATGGGTTCTATTTATACTAGCCACTTTTCATGAAATCACGAGACATAGTGTGAAAGTTCGAACACACATTATAAGGGTATCGTGTGTGCTTTTCATGAATGTTTGGTGCATTTTTTCTTGTGCGTATTCAATGTGCTTTTCAGTGAATGCTTGTTTTTCTTCTTCTTCTTCTTCTTCTTCTTCTTCATGTGAAGGCATAGTATTTTGCTCTCCAATGGCTCTAAATTGGTCTAACGAGTCTTACAAAGGTTGACTTGTCTAACATGATCCCAAGTCATAACATGCATCAATCTATATATAATACATGAACTTTCAGACCATCATTTGGACTTGACTCACTCATCTATCTTCGGTTATAATTCTAAGTTATTTGAAATACACTGTATCTTTCAATTTATTTAGCTTGACCGATTACAATATTATAGTGTTGGCAGTGGAGCAATAGGAAATGATCCATAATAAATAGTTGATGTTACTTTAACTTTTGTAATATAATATATTATAACAAGTCTCTTTATTTTTCTCTTTCAGAATTCTTCTATTTCAATCGAACCAGAGCCATACACAAAAAGACATAGAGTGAATTAAGACAACAATGACATTAGCTACGAGTAAATGTTCAATAATTAAATTTTGAAAGTGTATGCATAATCATATCTATAGTCTATAGATGTATGTTGAGGCAAAATCAGAAAAAGAATAGTTTGAACCCCAACCCCTCGATATCATATGGTAGTGTCCCATGGTCCCTATAATCAACTTGGTCATTTAATCATTCTAGAATATATTCCCTCCCTCATTTGATTGGTTTTTTTACAGGTCTCAAACCCATGTCAAACTTTGGATTTGGATCAGGACCGGTTACGTCGGGACCGATTATGAAATCACTATTTGGAACATTAACCGATTTAGTACCGGCCCGACCCAGGACCGATGTTTGACCATCTCTACTCATATTCTTAATTAAAAAACATGCGCAATGAAGTTCAAAAACACGGTTCGGGATTATTCATAACACTGTATAAATAACTGTGTGTTTTCAGTTTTCTTAATCATGACATTTTACCATACTTTACTTATTTAAAAAAACATGGTATATGTAATTTGGGTTGTTTGATAAAATTCAACATCTCATTTGATGGAAACCCTAATTTGTTAAGGGTTGTTTGACAGTTGCTAAATGATTAAGTGGTCACAATGATAAAAAGAACTCTTATGATATAGTGAAAAATGAATTATGGCTGTTTGATAATTGTTCAAAATAAAATTAAAGGACTGAATGGTTAAGAGAGACCCATGATACAAAATGTTTTAGAACTATTAAAAGACATTTTTTTTTGCCAAACAAGAGTCATCTTAATGGATGAATTTATTTATTTGTTATCACAAAATTATTGCTATTGAATTACAAACTATAGTCCGGACTCCGGACCTTATTTATTGGGCCAGGTTGATAAACTAGGGCCTATAAACTTCTCAGCCCAAGCCCAGATCTCACACGTACCGTGAGAACGGTTCTCACACGTGTTAACACCAATCCGCCATCGGCTCTCGCTTCTCAAACCCCAAATTCGCCCCACAAACATTGTCTCCAGTCTCGCTTCTGCAGCTCCCTTCTAGAGAGAGAAACGAAGAACGCCATTTTCTTCGATTCTTCATAAGTTATTGATTAATCGTTATGTATCGCGCCGCTTCTTCGAGAATCAGAAGCCTCAAGGTCAGCAATACTCTATAAATCCATGGATTGGAAGAAAAAGAGCTTGTATTTGAAGCGATCATATGACCTATTGATTTGAATTTATGCTTTTTTTATTTTTTAATCATGTTGCTAGCTACATGTTAGGGTTCGTCGATCTGGACTTACCTGTTACCTTGTTTGTTTAGTTTGACTATTTTTGTGTTTGTATTCATAGTAAATCTAGTGGCAGGGAAAACATAAGGATGAAAAATAAAATATCGTATGTTAAATAACAGAGAAAGATAAATCTTTATTGCGCTAAAATGTGTGTTTAACCGGAATTCTCCACATGTAAATGAAGAATGTACGAGGGAAAAGCCATTAAAAGGTAAATCAAATACTGAGATTTGTGAAACATGATAAATAAATGTATGTTGTGTTGAAAGGCATAAACTTCTTTAAATCAAACACCGAGATTTGTGAAATATGAGAAAATAAATGTATATTGTGTTAAATATGAACTTAAAAAAACTGGTTTGGCTAGGGGGGAGACTCTCTCTTGGTCGAATGTCTGAAGTGTATATTATAATCTTGTCCTAGTCATATGTGCCCCAGTCGATAGGGGAATGACATGCGATGCAATCTTAATGAGGTTCTTGAATGTAGATAGTTTCTTGTATGCTTGTCGTGGTTTTGTGAATGGTGGTAGAGACGAATTTATCATCACTTGCCATATCATATCTACCGAAGAAATTCAACGTGGTAAAAGATATTCTAGTAATACAGTAAAAACGTCTTTCTGTTTGTTCGTTTGTTGCACATGAACCATCATATCACGATCTTTTGTCATGCTAACACACAAAATAATAGATCACAGCTAAACTTGCAATTCCATTTTGGTTGAGGGATATGAGAAGATCTTAAATAAATTGCAAGTGACTAGGAGTCCTTTTAAAACATGTATTCAACTTTATCGATGCATAATCTTGTGTGGTTGTTTAAAATGATTCTAGAGTATCAGAACAGAAATTGCACGTCCTAATAAAAGGAAATGAAAATTTAATATAAGCGTGTATTATTGTACCCATGAGAATGGACAGGAGACTAACTCTGGGGGTCTTCAACTAAAAGGACAACTTGTTATATTTCATATATTTAGCTGAAGTTATCTATTCAATCATCACAATCGTTACAGGTTATTGATGCTATTGTTAATGGTTCACAAATGTGACAAATTTCTATGTGATGGAGGGACACACAAAAGCATGTTTTACTGCATTCTTTAGTACACCTTTCCCTTAAGATACGAAAGGCTACTGAATGGTTATAGTCACTATTATCAATTTATCATTGAACCTTTTATTCCCCAAAATATGTCGTGGCCAATTTTTATATAAATATAGTTTCTGTTATTTGTTACTCTGCTTTCCAATTAGAAGAACTTGTGCTGATTCTGAGATTTTCAATAGGGCCATGTGGGCAACAGGACACTAACCAGGTTCGCAAGTTCCAGTGCGGTTGCGGCCAAATCATCTTCAGGGGGCCTCTTTAGCTGGTTTACAGGAGGAAGTTCTTCGAGCCTCCCTCCCCTGGACTTTCCACTTAAGGACATTGAACTTCCATCTTCTTTACCTGACCACGTTGAAACCGGGAAGACCAAGATAACAACTCTCCCAAATGGAGTCAGAATCGCCTCCGAAACTTCAGCGGTAAGGGAGCATTTACTTATATATATTTGCAAGGCATGTATTCTTGTTTCTTTTTGTTACATAATCATAATTGTTTGCATTATTTGGACAGAATCCGGCAGCTTCCATTGGGTTGTATGTGAATTCTGGTTCAATGTATGAAACACCAGTCTCGTTTGGGGCTACACACCTTCTAGAACGCATGGCCTTCAAAAGCACTACTAACCGAAGCCACTTGCGTGTTGTGAGGGAAGTAGAGGCTATTGGTGGAAATGTGACGGCATCTGCTTCCAGGGAGCAAATGGGTTACACCTATGATGCCCTAAAGACTTATGTTCCTCAAATGGTAGAGCTACTTGTTGACTCCGTAAGGAATCAGGCTTTCTTGGATTGGGAGATCACTGAGCAGGTATTCTCATATTTTTCTTTATTTCTTGTGGCTCTTTTGGGGTTTTTGTATATTTGCTGAAATTGATATTATATTGTTTTGCAGATCCAGAAAGTGAAAGCCGAGATCGGTGAATATGCCAACAATCCCGAGACCTTGCTGTTAGAGGCAATTCACTCAGCTGGATATTCTGGTGCATTAGCCAATGCTCTTCTTGCCTCAGAAGGCTCACTTAATAGATTAAACAGTAACGTATTGGAAGAATTTGTAGCTGTGAGTCTTGGACCATAAATTAAGTTGATATGTGTTATTTTTTGTTATTTCTTTTTGTATCTAAAGCTGGTTATGTTTGCAAATTATAGGCAAACTATACTGCTCCTCGGATAGTTCTTGCTGCATCGGGTGTTGAACATGAGGAACTGCTGAAATATGCGGAACCTCTTCTCTCTGATTTACCAGGTGGTGCTCATGTTGAGGAGCCAAAGTCGGTCTATGTCGGAGGTGATCATCGTGTTATGGCTGATACAGGGGTATGTGTTGTAAACTGTTCCTCATAATAAAATAAATTCCCTACTTATATTTGTCTATGTCCTAATGAATTTACCAAATCGTCCTTGGTGAAATAGAGAACCAGTTTTGCTCTTGCATTTGAACTTCCTGGTGGCTGGCTTAAGGAGAAGGATGCCATGACTTTGACGGTTCTTCAGGTATCTTGTTTTAACATTGATTATCGCTTAATAATATTTCTTAATTGGGTCCCAAATGATTCTCTGTACTCCCTTCTCCTTCCTGTTTTTCTTGTTATTGCAACTGATAATAAGCCTTATTTATTTGCAGATGCTAATGGGAGGAGGTGGATCTTTTTCAGCTGGGGGTCCTGGAAAAGGGATGTACTCACGGCTTTGTAAGTTACTAGACATAGCCAAGCTCTTGATTGGCTACCTTTTGGTGATTTGAGATATTTGGTTTTGCACAATATACAAGTTTTCATTTAATGATGGTTGAGTATAATTTGTCGAAATCATGTGTGCTTCAATTTCTGCTGCTTATTATTGATTCTGATTATTGGTGTGAGCAGATCTTCGAGTCTTGAATGAGTACCCGGATATCCATTCATTTTCAGCTTTCAACTCAATCTATAACCACACTGCAATCTTCGGAATCCAAGCTACCACCGTAAGATATCTACAAGTGTTCAAATATTGATTCTATGTGTTAATCTAACATGTTCATTTTGCTACAGAGTTCCGATTTTGCATCAAAAGCCATTGATGTAGCAGCTAAAGAGCTTATTGCTGTTGCCACTAATGGTGAAGGTGTGCTTTTTGACATACCCTTTTTCTAATCTTTCTATGTTTTATGCTAAATTTCCCACACTTTGGTATCTTGTGGATGGCTGTTATCTGAAGGTCGGATCTGTTTTTCAGTCAACCAGGTACAGCTGGATCGTGCCAAACAGTCAACCAAGTCTGCCATTCTAATGAACTTGGAATCAAGAGTATGTTACTACTACTCGTCTTGCAGTTGATCATTAGCCAACTAAATTAGTGGCATAAACGATTATGTTTAATGTGCTTATGATTTGTCGCAGATGGTTGCTTCAGAAGATATAGGTAGACAGATATTGACATACGGAGAGAGGTAACACTTTCATACCCGTTAATCCATTCAAAACATGTTTTCAACTCAGCAGCTCAACTGTTAATTAATTTTAAAAGCTACGTTTTGTACCTCTATATTTGAAATATGTTTGTTTACTTGGGCATTTGTGAACAGGAAACCGGTGGAGTTTTTCTTGAAAGCGGTAGATGAAGTATCAGCCAAAGACATTGCTTCCATTGCACAGAAGCTTCTTTTGTCTCCGCTCACGATGGCTTCTCATGGAGATGGTATGTTTTTTTGTTCTTTTTTCCGTTTTTCATAAATTATTTTTGACCTCTTGGACTTGGTACTTATAATTCTAGTATTCTTTTTTATGGCAGTTGCAAGCGTACCAACCTACGACTCGGTTAGCAGCAAATTCCATTAATTGTTAAGGTTGGTTTTAATTATTATTGTTATTTTTAGATACAAAAGAATAATTAATGGCATTGCAACCCATCATTTTTGAGATCATGTATTTCCCTGTCTGTAATTTTTGGTTGGTGTTAAGTTGGGTGTTTGTGCAATGAAACTATGTTTCACTTTGTAAGTGAAGTACAAGAGCATTTCCTTTGGTTGTACCATTGCTACAAAAAGCTGCTTCAATTCAAAAGATTTATTGTGTTTGTTTGATTTGCCACTAAAGATGAAAACCTTGAAGCCACTAATAACCTTTCATAGGATGGAATATGCATCATGAATAACACTTTTATATACTACGAATATAGACGTGTTAATTCGTCATGAATCACGCACAATCATGATGAATATTAGGCTTTTCAGTTGCACAAGTTAACGCTGAAGCACAAATCGCTTATTGATACAAGAGTTTTCACTGACTACAAACACGGGAAACCAATATAGACACAAGGCGGTACCCATTAGATACGATAAGATGCAAAGAAGGCATCCATGCAATGAAGTCTTTGCTTCATTCTTCCATCCTCAATCCTCAAAGCTCTAACAAGCAGGTGTCTCTGTTAGTTTCAAACTCATGGGAGCTGTCGTGACTCCAGAAACTTTCAGAGATGCAAAGAGGCAAGAGAGTTTTGCTATCATCGGCCTGCTTCTTGGAATCAGCGCCATTTGTGACGATGATGGGCTGTGGTACCCCTCCAAATCCGCTTTTGTTATCAGCACAGCGTCCCCTGAACCTGACCGACTGCTTGACGCTGCTAATCGCCACTGCTTGTATTCTTGAACTGCCTGCACACATAAATATATTACATTTCACCATTCTCTAAGCATCTTACCAACTTATTGCAGCACATTTACAGAGGACCCACAATTGTTTGGTACTATAAAGTTAAGTACTTTATGAGTCTAGGGTTGCATTTTTTAAAATTTGTTGAGACGGGGGCTAACCTTCCACTGAGATGGAGCCAAGAGCACTCTAGGCCGCCTTGATCGAACATATTCCAATGCCGAAGCAGGAGTCATGTGCTTGTATTCAACCTGCAAAAAGGTTAGGGGCAACTCATCCATACAAATTCACAAGTGAATATGCTGCCATTGTTCTGTTCTAACACATCTTTGCAGGCTACAATGGCCTTTGTACAAATTGTTTAAAAAAAGTTATGGACATAAAGAACGGAGGGCTACCAAATAACAAAGCACGATCGTTGTACTCCTTCCTCTCCCAGCTTTGCAGTGCACATATGTAGTCCTACCACGGCTCGCATTCTCTGTAACCCAAAATGCACACACGTTATGAAGTCAGTCAAAGAGAATCGTTAAAGAGTGGTTGCAATGCGATAAATGATTTACTCACTGTGAATGAAATTTACAGCTCGATCAATGTCCACAAACGAAGGAGCAAATAGGTAATCCCTTGTAGGAATAACGAGATGGTCTATGGCATGAGCCTACAACGTTGTACAAAAGCGAGATAAATGAATAAAAAGAAGAAAAGGAACATTAACTACAACAACTAGCATTTATTTAGGCGCCGAGACTGGTTTAACCAAGGTAACGTGTGGTATGAAGACATGATAAGAGATCAGGATCATTTCTTGAAGGCAGCATCATTAAACACCATTGCGTACTGATCTTAAGCAATGAGATATCACTTGGGTACAGAAATTTACGTGCTTTCAGAATGAAATCAAGGTGGTACATCAATTTCTACTCATTTCCATAATTCGTTCAAGAAATAAAACCCGGCATAACAAACATAGAATGACAAGAATCAGCTGGCGTGTTTACTTCGGGTTCCCATTTCAAACAAGCGAAAGTTTTCTGCCGTACCAAGATTCTAATTCCCCAATTGTGACTAGAGACATCTAGAATTAGATATTAGAATACAGTTGACAGAAGGAAACACAAGCAATGAGACTTACACGATATAAGGACGTGGGAACCAGAGTTTCGTAAGGCTCGTTGAGAGTGATGACACCGCCAACATCAAGCTGCTTTAACCGAGGGACGTCTTTCGGAAACGGAACAGCACCCAACAGAAGAAACTGGTTAAAAAGAAAACACCAAACACATTTAGAGCAAACCAACACCATTGATAACAAACAAAAACAGTTGTACTCCAAGCCATTCCATTTGATTTGTGGGATTAGTCGATGGCCGTAAGCTGTCTGTCTCAGATAACCATAAATAATTACTACTACAAGTTAAGTTAAGTTAAGTTAAGTTAAGTTTCCCAATTGGACAACAGTTAGAAGGTCAACCACTCTTTGACTTGACCAATAGCTTACACAAGGTAAAGTTCATTTGAACCATTCAATTTCATCAATCTGAATCTTTTTTAGTTTGGATTAATATGAACACATGTTGTTATTGATAAATAATATATTGAATCAAGCAGAGTATGTAGCATATACCTACCTGATCAACTTGATCCCACCATCTGAACTCAGATTGAATCTTGTTACGGAAAACATTATACAAAAGCGTCGGGTAAAACAGGATTCGAGCCCCTGCTCCAACTAAGGCTCTCTTTGCATCAACCGCAACAATTTGGCGTCGGGAATCATACACATCGGAAGAATCATCTAAATCCTCGATCTTCATGTCACCGATCGCAACCAAACTTCGAACAAAATCAAAACCCTAACGCCTTCGGAACCAATCAAGTTGGGTTCGAGTAAAAAGCGAGACGTAATTGCAGTGTTTCAAAAGACAAATTGAAACATGTTTGGTTTGAGATTGATGAGAAAGAGTGAATTGAGGTAGAAATTGGAAAGGGTATATACTAAAATAGGGAAGATAGGATCGATTCAAAGTGACAAAAAGAGGGAATTTGTTGTTAGGAATATTTAGAGAGAGAGAGAGAGAGAGATTAGGAGAAAGGGGGAAATCTGATCGAATGGTGTTCGAGGTATCAAATACGGAAGGAAAACGAAGGTCCGTGTATGGGTTTAATTACCAAATTACCCATTTCTTCAAGGGGACATGAATACATGATGTGACCTTGACGTAATCTTTATTTTTATACTACTTTTCTTTTACAACTGTTTTATCAATTTTGTTTATTTATTAAAATATGATTAATTTCGCTTTGAAAACAATAAAATAATAACAATTGGTTTAAACTGTTGTAGGATAAATGTGCCATCGTCTAAAGGATATGACGATAGAGATAGATTAGAACTGAAATATCTCGTAGTTATCTACTTGTAACTCATCCCTATATAAAGGGCTTATGATTAATGAGAATTACAGATTTCCTTTCTCTTATATTGTTGTTCTGTTTCATTTATTCTTCAACACGTTATCAGCACATACGCTCTAGGAATATCATCAAATCCAACATCAAACCTAAATCGTTGTTTTTGTTACGAGATGATGTCGTGTACGCTATAGTCTCGTCAATTAAATCAGGTATGTTTTCAGTTTTTTCACATTTTATATCTTAAGGAATTTTGATAACTTGAAACATTAAAATTATATTGTTGCATATATGTAGTTTGAAAAAAAAAACTTAATTGATATTACAATTTTAATCCACTTAAATTTTTTTTTTTACGGTGAATCACGACTAAAAAGTAGAAGCTGATGAAAATTGATCTGTCCATTTTAAAATTTTGATTTCTTTTTATATGTTCATGCTTGTAATCTGTTTTTTTATGATGGCTTTATTATTATCATAGTATGTTATCTTTTTTCTTTAAATTATTTATATAATAGTTAATTCTTTATATATTAAATACTATATATAATTTTATTTATATAATTTTATTATTAAGATGTAAGTTAAGATATTAATCAAATAAAAAGTAATTATAGTCATTAATTATTATGGTATGTTCAATATTAATTATAATTATTCATTGGAATGTAAATGTCATTTATCTTGGGTCAATACATATTTACTCACTTCAATCTACTGATATAATTAATTATGGTTTATTAATATTATGCGAATTGATTTATTTGGTTGATTTTATATATTTATTATTAGAATATAATTAAATCATTTAAGCTTTGTTATTTATAAAATTGGAATGGAATAATAGTGCTGTAATTTAGATTGGATAACAATATTCGAATGTTTTAACCCTAAGCTATTAGTTATAATTCTTATAATAATTTTTGCAATAATCAGTTATTATTTATTTTGGATAATTGTTTCTTAGTTTTGTTTATATAAGTTAATTCGTATTAAACTGGTTATTTATTCCGGCATGTTTAATTCGTTTACAACATTAATATAATTATGTCAATGTTATTTACTTATTTGATACCCTAATTTGATTTAGATTATTTAAATCGGACTAATATATTGTTCTTGGATATGATAACTGATTAATTCAAATGTTTATTTAGTTTATTAAATTAGTTTTATCATATAATATTTAAATGCTTATCTTATATAAATGTTTATCTTATATAAGTATTATTATTATTCAATTGTTTATCTTAACTTATAATTGCACTAATTCAAATGTTTATCTTGATTATGAGTTCATACTCATTAATTTCAATCTCATTAATAATTTTGGAAATTACACTTTCAGCCCCCATATATTTGGTCTTTGACCAAAAGCTCCCAAAATACTATTAAGATGTTAAATTTTTGAATGACTTTATATCAAAACTAATAGTTATTTGTTTAATGGCAAAACCTTTTAAAATGCTATTAATGTAGGGGGCTGCTATCCCTACCCGGGGGTAGGGATAGAAAAACCCTTAATGTATTAAACATTGAAATTGGTTTCATATGCCAAACTCACATTCATTTTGGTCTCATGCCAAAAGCTCTATAATTAACAATTTTATCTTTAAATAAATCGCAATATATCGATTGGATTTTGTCAAACGGGTGTAAATAGCCCTAAGGTTCGTTAGGGACTTAAGAAATCCATGTGATTCTCCTACTACCTGGAGATCCAATAGATTGAGTGGTTTCTCTTCCCAAATTGATGAAGTATTATCAACAAAATGTAAACATACAAAAATCCAATACTATTATGATAATGAAATTTCATGCATAACATAATTAGTATAAACCATAATTCACTATTTTAGAAAATAATATGTTCTCCATTCTCTACAACATCTTTGAATCAAAAGTACTTGATTACCATAAGATAGGTTCGGAAAAACACAAGAAAATACACAAAAGTCATCGAACCATTTTGACCCTAAAGAAAAAAACACTAGATGTTAAGATTCAAGTAAATATTTTAAAACTTTTGAGACGATAGATCAATCACAACCTTCAGAGAGAATAACTAGAAACCCCCAAGAACCGTGGGTAGTCCCAAAAAGAAAATTCGGGAATATTCAGTACCATATACTTCTCAAACTAATCATACAGTGGAAAGAAACCTACTTACTTGATTACAATAAGGTAACTGATTTTGACAAAGAAATGTCATGTCTCAAAATGCATCTCAATCTTTGTGGCAAGGAACTCACAAAAGATTATGCGAATCATAACATCTTTTCATCTTTCATATATCACCAATCATACTAATGAAACAGTATAAGCTACAATATAACCTTTAACAAACTCACTAACATAATGCAAGTGGTTAAGAGTTGTAGCAATGTTTTTTTAACAACGCTAGACATACCCGGATAAAGAAAATTCTTGGGGTTAATAAGGCAAGCGTTGGAGGTGAAAAGAACTCCAAAGGATAGTGAGTTGAACATATTAATCCACACACATATGCTAAATATGTACCATATGGACAAGGTTGTGGAAAGGGTCAAATTCATGGCAAGAGTCGGGAACGAACTCCTAATAGAAAATGGAACAAGTTATAAATGAAATATGTCATATCTAAGATTGGTTAAGTATAAGTTTATTTGAATCTACTTTAACTATCAAATTAATTGCATTTGCGTATATATACAACTGAGTTTATAACCATTAGAGATGTAAATGAACACATCAAGAACAAATGCAAAACTCTCAATGTTCTTCGTTCCATGTAGGAATGTATCGAGGAGAACTTGATTGTTTTTGTGACATATCATACAATCATAAGAAATAGATTGTTTTCTTTTTAATTCCCCTAAACACTTAGACGATGGACTGTCACTTGTTGCTAGAGCACTATATCAATATGAACCTTGTTAAAATATTCGTACCAATCATATTATAATAATGGAAATGGGTATATGTACATCAACTCTAATGATATGAAAGCAACGTATATTAGAGAATTTAATGTATCAATTTAATGGATTATCTATGTCATTAAATCATATTTTGTCACCAATAAAGAACTTTGGGATAATGACACATATATGTTTCGGCATGACCACGTGGGACACCATGGTCATGACATAGTGATCTATGTATTGGAAAATACACATTGGCACATTCTCTTTCGAGTGAAAGATAAAACGAGGGAATTAACCAAATTGTAACTGTTGACTTCTACTGCACAAGAAGCAACACCACCATCATAATATGCCCTCTCCAATACCTTGAACTTTTGTATACCTTGATTCTTAGCCAAGACAGGAATGAGACCATCCTAAAGCTAAGGACATAATATAAAAATATTTCATTCTTACAACGAATACAAGGTGATATTTATGGACATAAACATCCAGAATGCGGACCATTAAAGTACTTATGGTTCTGGTTTTGACATGATGAACACGTGTCGTATTATGGTCCACATGAAATGTTGCACTCCTAGCACTAGTTATACGTTTAAGGACTAACCACCCTGATTTTCTCATCAAGTCTGCATGAGTTAGAATGCTGGAGAATTTACATCATAAGGATTTGATGATTATTGCATATGTATAGAGGTTAATGTAGAGTTTCATATACCCCTTGTGTATATATAAAACGGTCTCGTAGAATGATAAAAGTTGACCATCAAAAGAATATAGATGGTAGCTAGGGCATTGATTATGCGCACCAATTTATCCAAATCTACATGGGGTTATGCAATATTACATGCAACTTTACTTATTCGTTTTTAGACCCACAACCAACCAACTAACCTTATGCGTACCAGTTGGTAACTGGATATAAGCCTGATATTTAACATTTACACATGTTTGGTTGTGTAGTATATGTGCCAATTGCGCCCCCACAGCGCACCAAAATGGGTCCTTTAAAACGATTAAGTATATATGTTGGATATGAATCTCCAACAATTATCCGCTATTTAGAACCTTTGACGGGTGATCCTAATATCGCATGATTTGCGGATAGTCACTCTGATGACAGTCTTCTTGTCGTTAGGGGGAGATAGGGAAAAGTATTTTCCAAGGGAACGACAGGAACTGTCATGGAATGTTCCCACTTTAGTCCCCAAACTTCACAACGGAAAGTTGAAGTCAAACGAATCAGACTCGATACCTGATACGTTAAATACTATTTCAAAAGTGACAAGATCACACATACGAGCTGCTAATATACCCGCAAGGTTAAAAGTCCCCAACAGGGGCACAACGCCGTTGGAAAGTGCGTTGCAATCACACATAGTGGAGGTGTGGTTGAGGTCGTAGCTACCAAATGGAAGTGGTGGAAGTTACCCGGTTCGATGAATACTATTCTAAAGGAAGAGAATAGTGAGGCACATCCATTTATCATCAATACATAAAACTCTCATGAGATTATCTCTAATTATGTCCATGAATCATCACTGGAGGACGCTCCGAAGTTAATATTGATTCTAGAGATAAATAAAATCTTAAATGAACTATGAGAGTACATATGAGTCAATGGACAGATCATATATATTCATTGATGATCTATTCACATTTACTATTGCTCATAAGACGATAGAGCACGACGACATTGAACCACGCTCGGTTGAATAATATCAACAAAGCATATTGACCTAAAGAACAATCCAGAAAGAATTATATTCTTTGACAAAGAATCGGGTATTTGGTTCGGTAGTGCTAACCCGCCAAGTGTAAAGCCCGTAGGACATAACCGAGTCTTTGTCAGATAGCGTAACGAGAATAATAAAGTCCTAATGTATAATGCTCTCCTTTGGCGCAAGGTTTCTCACAACGCACTGGATTGACCACAATAAGACTTACTCTCTCGTGATGGAGAACGTTCTGCTATTAATTAGCCAAGTAGTTTCCGAAGGACTGGAAATTGCAGCTCAACGATGTAGTTACTACATATCTCTATGGGGATCTAAATTCAGAGATATAAAAGTGCTTGATGGCATTATACCAATATCAAGTAACTCTAAACCATGAAATGCGTTTACAATAAAATTGAAACACTCACTTTATAGATTAAAGCAATCTATGCGGATGTGGTATACCCGCCTAAGTGAATACTTGATTGGGAAATGATAAATAAGAACGATGAACTGTGCCCTTGTGTATTTATATAAGAAAACAAGTCCCAGATTTTCATAGTAGCTCTATATGTCGATGTTATGAACATAATAGACACTCTTGATGAAATAAGAGAAAACACAAGCTACTTGAAATCTGAATTTGAGATGAAAGATCGTGGGAAAACTTGGTTTTATCTATATACTTGAGCTACGACACCGAGTTTGTGGAATATTAATCCACCGATCCGCATATGTCTAGAAAATGATCAGGCGACCTAATATGGACAAAGCGCATCCGATTAGCACTCCCATGATCGGTCAAAGTGTTGGATATAAGGAAAGATCCATTCCGTCTAAAGGATGAGGACGAAGAGGTGTTAGGAGCTGGAATTCCATACCTAAGTACAATAGGCGCATTATTGTACTCAACATAATACACTTGACCGTATATTGTACTTCTCACTAAAATTGTCAACTAGATTTAGCTCAGCGCCAACGCAACGTCATTGGAATGATTTCAAATCAATCTTTTGGCACCATTGACGTGGGCTTATAATTTCCCTACGGATAAAAATGGATTGATAATGTAACTTCAATACCTACTTAGATTGTGAGCAGCAAAAGTACTGGCTCTTACAGAAAAACACCAAACAATGCCTTGGTATATATTTGCTAATATTAAGTATATGTTTGACTCATATAAAGGGTGTTCCCAAACTGGATAAGGAATTATCATATGAAACATGTCGATTGTTTGGAAGTAAACTAAGCAAACCCTTAATAGCTATCTTCTTATATTATCAACAATCTTACTCTCCATGAGACTATTCAAGAGTGTATATGGTTAAGGACTATCATTACACATATAAGAGGAGCTAGTAATTTTGAGTTTAACCACTATACAACTTGCAGGTATGGAAATAGTGCATCATGTATTGAAGAAATGAAAGTAAGATATATCAAGGGTTATAACACAAAACATATTTTGCTTAAGTTTTCATATAATCAATTATCCTCAAGATTCAAGTGAATTGAATAAGATGCGAGGAAAATGTGACATGTTTGTTTACCAAATCAATACGTAAAACCATATTTGGGAAACATGTAGAAAGTATTAAAACGGAAATGTTTTAAACCTCCTTTGATTAATGCACGAATCAGGGGGAGTGGTAGACAAAAGGGGGAGTCTACTATATATGTAATATTGGTATGTTGTGCTCTTTCCTTCAACCAAGGTTTTATTTTTCCCATTGGGTTTTTGTTCCTTGGTGTAAGGTTTTAGTGAGGCAACGATTTATATACCATCATGTTTTCCTAACTCTCATGATTAATGTACAAATCTAAGAGAAAATTAGACTAAAGTAAAAGTCTATGTATTGGAAATAAGCTAGTGCGTTGTACTCTTTCCTTCGTCATATTTTTATTTTTTCCCACTGGGTTTTTATTTTGGCGTAAGGTTTTAACGAGGCAACAATTGTACACCTTCACTCCTTTGACTTGGCACAAGGGGGAGTGTTGTAGGATAAATGTGTCATCGTCTAAAGGATATGACGATAGAGATAGAGATAGATTAGAACTGAAATATCTCGTAGTTATCTACTTGTAACTCATCCCTATATAAAGGGCTTATGATTAATGAGAATTACAGATTTCCTTTCTCTTATATTGTTGTTCTGTTTCATTTATTCTTCAACATAAACAATATTTCCATAGTATATTTGTCGAAGGAATACCTTTAATGTAGGTTCAAAACCAGTAAATTTGTCCGATGAATTCAGACGAATTTCACGGTTTCAAAAAAAGGTTCAAAACCATAATAATACAATTTATTAGGGTTGTATATAATGATTTAAAAAATATGACGGTCAAATTTTCAAAACAAGATACGTAGGTTTAAATAAAAAAATGTTTTTATTTAATAATAATAATAAGTAGAATAAAATAAAAAGAAATGGTGGTCTTGTACGTGTATTCTACTCAAATGTCGCTTTCCTTGGCCTTTTATATCTTATCCTTTCATCACGTTTTTTTGACTTATCCAACCAAAATTAATAAATTATTAATTAGTCTTTATTATTAAAACAAATAGGTTACTAAATAAAAAATAAAAACCCCCTTTAGTTTTTGATTAAATATGACTATAGCTCAATGAATCTAATCACTTAAAGACAAACAGATATTTATTATCTCGTTAGATATGTAAAACGTTAAAAGGATAATTAATCATAGGTTGTCGAAGAAAATATCATACTTGAAAAATGAAGTCGACCGGAATGCAAATATCGTTTCGGAAGCATGCAGCACTACTATATATATATATATAAAGTGCCTTCATGAACAATACTTGTGGCACCAAAATAATTGAAACTTAAATTAAGATAATAAATAGATGGATGGATGGATGGATGGATACTCTATCAAGTAGTAATTGTTTGTAATCAATAAAATATCAGACATTTTTATGTAACTCATATTCCATAAAATATGTTTTAATTTATCAAATGTTTTGCTTATTATTATTATTATATTTGGATGAGAAATTGATTATCGGCAAACCCAACCGCTTTCACATGTCTCCAATAAAACCATTGTAAGAGGCATTTTTGGCGAACATGGGGTAGGGGTGGAGATCCAACACGAAACTTGTCTCGTATTTAGCTAAAGTCGTTTTGCCCTTAAGATATACACCAACGATTTTCTACTTACTATATTACAAAGCTCCAAAATCCTTTTTTTTTTTTTTTTAAATATGTTGAATTTTATAATTTTAACTGTTTTTTAAAACCATTGTTGAGAAAATTTCAAATATAAAAAAATGAATATATTCGTACTCTTAAACAATAAATGTGAAAAGAACCCTTGCGAATTTGTGACAGAACCTGCTCTTAAATTCCACTTTTTTAAAATTAAAAAAATAAAAGCATTTCTATAAATTACACACCCAAATAGCCTTGGAAATTAAATTTTGAGGTTTCTTTTTTTTAATAATATCGGCTGAAGTAAAAAAAGCAAACTTTGAGATGCTCTGATGAGTACCCCCATCTACCCACATATACTATAGTGTGGGAGCTGAGGCAGCTCCCACTCAAGTGCTAGCATGGAGAATAGCTTGCACCCCTTTTTGCTAATAATGCTTATTATGAAAAGTCCATCGATCATATTTTAGATATTTGATTATTAATTAATGATAATAATTGTAATCATTACCCTTGTAGCATAGGTCAAAGTTGATAACAGTGGAAACCTAAAAAGTAAAAACCTATGGGAGATTCAAACACACTCATTTAATTCTATACCAACCCATTTATCTTTTTCTATTAACTTCTGTGTGAACACACACACCCAACTTCAAGAACAACCCCATTAAGATCTTCCACCACCATCTCCATTTCTAAACAACCAAAGAAATGGAGGAAAAATGCAAGCTTTTTTTGCTTTCTTTACTGTTTCTAGTGGCGGTACACGACGGCCGTGGCGGGGTGAACACCGGTTACGTATCAACTCGATCATCGTCTTCTTCGAGTCTCGACAATGCTTACATTGCCCTCCAAGCATGGAAGTCAGCCATGAAAGATGACCCGAATGGGATCTTGAACTCATGGGTCGGGTCAAATGTGTGTGATTATAAAGGAGTATTCTGTGCACAAGACTCATCTGGAACAGTAGTTGCAGGGATAGATCTCAACCATGGGGGTCTTGAGGGTATTCTTGTCAAAGAACTTTCCCTCCTCAAAGACATGTCTCTCCTCCATCTCAATAGTAATAGGTTCTCAGGCACAATCCCAGATAGCTTAAAAGACCTTTTTGCCCTTTCTGAACTTGACCTCAGTAATAACCATTTATCTGGACCTTTCCCTACCACCATCCTCCAACTCCCAAATCTTGTCTATTTAGACCTCAGATTCAATCTTTTTTCAGGACCCATTCCAGATATTCTATTCTCCAAGAATCTTGATGCAATTCTACTCAACAACAACGAATTCCAAGGCCGAATCCCACAAAGTTTAGGCAATTCCCCTGCTTCAGTCATCAATCTAGCCAACAACAAGCTAACAGGTGACATCCCAATTAGCTTTGGGTATTCTAGTTCAGGATTGAAGGAGATTCTGTTCTTGAACAACAATTTAACCGGTTGCATACCGCAAGGAATCGGATTGTGGTCGGATTTACAAGTGTTTGATGCAAGTTTCAACTCATTGATGGGTCATTTGCCTGATTCTGTTTCTTGTTTGGAAGACATTGAAGTCTTGAATGTGGCACACAACAAGTTATCTGGTGAGTTGCCAGATTTGGTTTGTGGGTTGAAGTCTTTGATGAATTTGAGTGTTGCATACAATTTCTTTTCTGGGTTTAGCCAAGAATGTGCAAAGTTGTATGGTAGGAATGTGGGTTTTGATTTTGCATTGAATTGTATTCCAGGGAGGCAAATGCAGAGGCCTGAGCCAGAGTGTTCTATGATTCCTGGTGGTAGTTTGAGTTGTCTTAGAATCCCAAATATGAGGTCTATTTCTTGTGGGACATTGCTTACAACTCTGAATTCATCAACCCCATGAGAAACAAGTTATATAAAATGCTGTGTTGGATTGGAGAACATGTGGCATATTAGTTGATGAATTAATGTGTTTATGTTGAGAATTCACAAAGTGAGATTGATAAGTTTTGGGTGATTATGGTTGCAGTTCATTGATAATTTAAAGGGATTGTAGATGAACAAAGTTATTACAAATAATGTCTTTGTATTTTGTATGGTGAGAGCGAAGTTTCATAGCCCACAGTGCGTCGTGTGTCCCTTTTGAAGATAAATATTTATAATAAATGATGCATTCATGATAAATGTGTTAAGTGACGGATCTAAGATTTTTGTCTGGGGCACCTTCAAGGTATATTAAAGGCCCACATAGTCAACCGACGTGTGTTTAGCCTAATTCCACCTTTTCGAGGCATTTTTAAAAATGGTTAGTTTTTAAGTTTTTTTGTCGATTTCAAGAGAGTTCTTCGGTTTTTTTGGTTACTTTCGAAATGGTGTTTTTTAGTTTTTTTTTTGTTGATTTTCAGGTATTTTTTTTATTGGTAGGGGCACAGACAGAAGTTTACTGAGGGGACAAAAAGTAGGAAGTAAAAAAAAATTGTTTTTAACCTTTAAAAATAGAGAAAATATTTTTTTTTCATGGGGTCTTTCCCCCACTATCTCCAATGTAGATCCACCATTGAATGTGTTACAACATTCATGATGAATAACACGTTTATATTCCTGATAAATATGACATGTGTCGCACTGTAGACGGTCCCCCGGCTCCTAATTAACTAGTGTTATATCCGTCCGTTGGTCGGATACACGACATGCCTTTAATCTAGAATCATACATCTTTAAGCACGCAAAAAGTCAATTCTGACTTCCAAATACAAAACCAAATCTCGAACAAATCTAAATTGTGACCGATAAGAAGCACCAATCTGGAAAAAAAATCTGGTAAGTTGTAGATGATAAAATAACAGGACAGTAACATAGATCATGTTGGGCATCCAAACCAACAACAAATTTACAGAAACTAAGGGGTCGTGTACCCAATACTTGCCCGGTAAGAGTCGACACTTTAAAGTTAACTTACCAGGTAATATTTTAGTCCATTAAAACGGTGTCGTATGCAACAATTTATCCGGTAAGCGCTTATCGGGTAAGATTCGTTACTCTCGCTTACCGAGTAAGACTTTCGGTCCTTGTCATCATTCTTACCGGGTAAGCGCTTACCGGTAAAATTCGATACTATCACTTACTTACCGGGTAAGATTTTAGTTCAAAAAACGGCATTGTATGCAACAGTTACCCGGTAAACGCTAACCGTGGTAAGATTCGTCGCCCCCTCACTTACCGGGTAAGAGTCCTAGTCCTTACCATATTCATACGGTAAGATAATGCGACTTGATAAACACTTACCCGGTAAGCGTTCGGTTTGAGTTTATGGTTTTTATGTCTTCTAAAGATGTTCCTTCATAGCAACACCATTATACTATGGTAATGTAAACGATATTTTAGTAGTGATTAATCAAATTCAACTCATGCAGGAGTAACATTTTACTATTGATTAATGCAATTAAACTCACCATTTAACTAAGAATTAATGCAATCAAACACATGGACCAGTATCAACTTAATTAACAATTCTTTTCCTGCTTCAAATTGGTGTACATGTCATTTGAATTTCAATAACCAACTTACTATCATGCAATTCGACCGAACTATAAAATGTGAAATTGGCATTGTAAAATAGTAATTAGAAATATGTTCAATGCAATTACAATGAAACTAATTGGGTTCATTGAACATGCTAACCATTCATCACATCTACAATATCTTATCCACCTGCTCATCGTCCCATCATATAAAACTAATTGAGAATATCCGTTTTCCTTGAGTTTTATTGATAATTCGTTCATATTATCGCAAACCTCCTCTATTTTTGGATGTGATCTGCCTCCTGCATGAAAAGTGTGAAGGTTTTGATCAACTTCAATCCAACCTTTTCCTGCATCTTTTCCTGGTTCATTACTATTTTGTCCAATACAATTACAATGTCCAATAAAAAGCAGGAATGAGGTTTGTCCAAAATCCACAAGAGCATCTTGGTTCATTAGTGTTTTGTCCAATGCAATTACGATGAAACTGATTTGGGTTCATTTAACATGATGCAATTAATAGATTCTGTCCAATGCAGTTACGATGAAACTTACTGTGTTCGTGGCTCATGTTATCCATCCATTGAAAATTTTCATAGTTATCTTGTTTCATTCCTAATCTACATACTAAAGCTTCAATTAAACTACCTGGGTTCATTATTCTCCCACATCACCTTTCATTAGTCCAACATAATCCAATTTAATTACGTGTTCAATGAAACTTGCAGGAGACAGTGAAGATTTATTTGCTTGTAATACTAATGACTCCTAGTATCCTAACATTTCATCATATAATTGGCGAGCATATCCAATCCTATTAACATGAAGCCCAAACCTCATTCTTCATTACTGTAACAATTTCATTATTTGGTTTATCTCCTTTTGTATTCATTGCCGATTGCACCCAAAAGTGTATGCTTATCTCGAGTAATACTAATGAATCCTAGCCACAACAAAAGTTATCATTGAAATCACATTTTTGAAATTAAAACCTACAATACATTAATCACAATCTGAGATTAGAGGGTGTTCACAGGAAGTATAAGCAACAGAGAATGAAAACAAAAAATATGATATAGAAAATAATAAACCTACTTGAAGAAGATGACGATATTATGCACCAATATATGTCTACAAAATAATTTAAGCCAAGAATTATAAGTTGCATATGAATCTTGAGCAGCCATAAACCTGAGTAAGAATCAAGTTTTAGTGGCGACTACATTGTATGAAATCAACCTTTCATATCTGAGAGACAAAGAAGCACAAAATAACGAAAGCTATGTGTTTTATTTGTTATTTGCCCTCCAACCTAATCTTAACTTCAAGCCAACTCTACTAATTGAATGCAGAATTTAACTTGCATGCTTTTATATTGGTAGAACATAAAAACGTGTTCACAAATTAGACCATTTGAAACAATCAAAACAGAAACAAACCAGATAAGTGTGAACCTGAATGAAGATCAAACCTTGGAAAGAGAGACCTACTAAACCACATGTTTATCTTCATTCTTTTAGGGTTGATATAACAAAGAAAGTGAAGAAAAACACAACCTATAGATTGGTATAAGGAGGAGATATGAAATTAAAAAAAAAAAACTTACCTGGAGAGATGAAGAATGGATGGGGAGACTTGTATAGATCGGTAAGAGGAGGACAAATGATCACAAAATGAGCAAAGAGAGGGACAAATTGAAAGAGGATCGAACCTGTAGATTAGAAGGGCGTGGTCCTTGAAAAATCAAAACCCATATCGGGTCACAACAGAGGCATATCCTGCAAACACCTGAGAAAAATCAATTCAAGAACCTGAGATTGGTTAATACACCAACTTAAACAAAGAGAGAATCAAGATTGAATTACTGGATAGTTAAATAAGCTCATACCTTAAATGCAAGATTGAATCCTATAGCAAAGTCGATATCTTCTCAATTAATTGCAGCCTCCAAGTTCGACAGAAATCGTGGAAGAAATTTGGGTACAACAATCGACATTTATAGGGCTCCATGAGAGTTGGTGGGAGAGAAATCCGCTGAAATCGTGGTTGCAGGAGTTGATTTGGGGAGAATGTAAAGAGAGGAGGAAGGAGGGGGAAATCAGGGATGAATTACTAAAGCCTAAATTGAGTTTAAACGGTCCAGATTGAAAATTGGGATTAGTTTAAATGGCCTAGATTAACCCAAAAGTGGTTAGACTAACTGTAATAGAACCTGCCCTTATATGGATATATAAATAATTAACTTTTTACTAGAAAAAGTCTAATCTAGTTGGTTCGTTTGTATAGGATTGGTTTACACCAACATTTCACTGAACTACGAGTAGAAATTTTGCTTTTTTTTTCCCTGTATTTGTATTGCTTTTCACTCTTATCATTTCTATTTGTATCACCATTGTTTACTTTATAGTGAAGAACTTTCTCTCTGTTTTTCATTATGTCCTTCACATACAAAGAACTTTTTGGATTGGGTTTCAAACTCAATTTTAGTAAAACCAAATTACCATATTCTCAAGCATGGAGCAAACAGAAGTATGGGGTTGAAAGAGGAACCGATCAAGCTTTCTCGTGCTAGTTTTAGCAGGGCTTTGAAGATTTTTTAGGCTAGACTTACCTAGCCTTGAAAAATAGTTATTCAAGTCCAAGACAGGCTCAGGCTTTAGCTTTTTTGTGCATCATTAGTGTAGAGATTATGTCTGCATGCATATTATATACTACCGATCCACCCCAGATGGGTTATATTGGTTATGTTTTGTTCGATTTCTTCTTCAAAATATGCATAGGTTTAGACCAAAAAAAGTTTGTGTTTACAACCATGAAGATACATGTAACCTCATTTGACTTTTAGCTCTTTTCAAGATCCATTTCAATACAATTTTCAGCCCAATCAGTTAAAACATAATTTCTTTCAAGACAAAGCCAACCATCTTAATCCATCAAATAGAAAACATCAAAGGTTATATTAAAAGGATAATGTAAACACTAGAATCCGAATAAAGATACCAAGGATAAGAAACTAAACTCTGCCAGGTATTTCAAAAAGGTTGGATTTTGATAAATCATTCTTCATCGTCGATGATCTTTGTGCCAAGCCCCTTCAGCCCTTCAGCTGGGATCTCCGCAACAGTCACAAGCGAGTAGAGTTCTTCCTTGGCATCTTCATCATCGTTCCTCTTGCGGGCAATGCGAACTCTGACCCTCCTTGGAACACTTCTGATTCCTCGGCTCCAAACGTACTTGTTGAGCTTCACGTCCACTCTCACATCTGTGGTACCCATGGTCTTCTGTGCAAATTTCCTGATCTCCTTAATGGCCTTGGGAGCCTTCTTCTTGAATGTGCTGTTGAAATGAACACAGATAACAACTTTAACAACATTTTATGTATCAGGAATTTGAAGCCAAAATTTCCCAAGAACAAATGGACTTTGCATTACTAAACCTACAAAAGTTCCATTTGCAGAACATCACAAAATAACTACGCATATCATCCATAATAAACCTACCACTGGTTTAGTAACAATTATCAAAACCCAAAACAAAAAAACTTTTCAGTTTCTAAAGATCAACAATGGACTTAGAGAAGCTGAATGATTTAGTCCTATTGGAAAGTTTGATTTCGCTAAACATGGAATGACTTTCTTAGATGGTTACATAAAATTCTTCAACTTTCAACTTTAGAAGACTTCCTCATGCCTTCCAATTCAAAAAAATTAGGTTCAAGTGTTCAATTTGTTTAACCATCTTCTCCATTCTATATTTTGCTAGCAACTCATTTCCACTTGTATCAAGTAGAACAACAATCAAATCCCTAGTTCCTCCAAAAACTTGCAAATGGACACAAAAGTGAAACCCTTATATGGCCCAAAGCAATAACAATTGCATTGAGAGCATACGACTGGTAATAATCAATCACTCATATATGGAATGATAACAATTCGATCAATAACCTAGATAAACACAATTGGATCCAATATAAAATGATGTTGTTATTGATCAAAAATAAACTTTTGCAGATAAAGTTTGCAACACAGATTAGCATCGAGAAATCAAGTGAAATAATCTAGATAATGAACAGTATGTACCATCCATGAAGGCGCTTGTGAAGGTTGATGGTATACTCCCTAGTCACCACCTCTTCTTTCCTTCCTTTGGTTTTCTCCACCATTTTTACTCTTGTACCTAAACCTTATCTACACAAACAAGCAATGAAACAAAACAACAAAATCAGTGGAACTTCCATTACAAAAGCATCGTTAATTCTTCAACAACGTAACAAAAGAAAGATCTCCGTTGGGGAAGGAACCTGAGATTTGGAAGTTGGAGCAGAGAAGATGAAACCAGAGGCGCATAAACGATGAGATGGGAGGCAATAAAAACCCCAATCGTGAGACGTTAGGGTTTGCTTATTTTTGTGGGCTTAAACCAGAAGCTATTGGGCCCATAAAAAGGCCAACGGAGTAATAAATAAGAAGAAAATATTATAACGCCAGCGGCCTATTAATGCACGTCTTTTGTAAACCAAATGGAGTAAGCCCAATAAAGGTCGGATCAGAAGAAATACATTTTCTCTCTAGTGTATGCCTATGGTATGGATTATGGACATATAAATTTTAAGAACCTTGTATGTGATAATGTGAATGAGTGGATCAATCATTTATAGTTAAAAACTTATAATAAATGTAAAAAAGATATTAGAATGTTATTGTGTTAGATAACACAAACAATCCCATATTTGTCTTATGGTTGTTTGGATGTTTTCTATTAAAATGTATGAATTAAGTTAAACAATTGTTTTTATTTTATTTTATTAAGATCATGTTTTCTGTATGATATGTAATTAGAGGATTACAAACACGCCTAACAGGATTATGATCATCCTTTTTTCCAATAAGAATTTAATTTGTATTAGAGTTATTAGGTTTATAATGGTTGGCTTTACATGTAATAAATAACAAGTATATGTATTGTACTCCACGTCATAAGCGGTAGACTTTCCCATTTAAAAAGAGGGTTACTGAGAGCATATGAACTTTGATATTGATCCAATACAATGACACATAAACTTAAGATCATCCAGTGTTCATCTTCCGACCCGCTCTCCGTTATGCCCCCAAGGAACCCATTGAACACTTGTTTCGTAAAAAATAATATGTATATATATCGGGGTCAGGTTAGAGACGTGCAATATCGTCCCTAACCCTGACAGAAACCCCGTCCTTACAGGTTAACTTTCCATCTCTAGCTTCGATGCTTTAAAGATGCCCAAATGTATGGGACCTGGACACCTGGTGACTGGTTAAGGCCAAACAGGTGAGATTGAGATTGGATAAGACCAAGTTATGGCTACCGGGCTGACGATTTTGCCTATCTGAACCATGTTTGAGCAATTCAACATGTTACAAAGTGTGAAACATTCAGACTACATTGGTTTTGTAGTGATGACAATGAATATACTTTACAAAGATCAAATGAACCAAAACAGCACATAAGTAGCTTCAAGGTTCTAGATTTGAATATCTCCAAGCACAACGGAATAAGTTGGGAGGAAATACGACAATACATGTATCTCCCCTAGAAGGCGCCTGGTATATCGTCATGTATTTTGTATCTATCATCTAGAAACAAATAACCTATTTCCGTTCAAAATTTCTAGGTTCTTGCAAGTACTCGAACACAGACTCTATGATTTTGATGAACTGCGTGAATATCTCCAAACGCAGAAACCCACAATTATCAGACCAGCTAATCCAGCTTGAACCTGCAAAAAAATTGATTAGTTTGTCATAAATGGAGTCACAATTCGACTGATTTTCGAGGTCAGACATGGAATTTTCTATGTTTCAAGTCGCTTAATTCTTAACCCAATATTTTTCAATTTGTAGCATTTCTAGAAAGTTCTGTGTACCATTAATGAAAATTCTGGATGGATTCAGACGAGTAATAACCATAGAATATCTTCTTCAATGTAACCTACGTTCTTCATTTTCAGCAGATGAATAAAACAGAGTAGACACATAATTCAGTAACATTTAATAACTGACCTTTGGATCAGTCATGATGGACTTTATCAATCTAAAACGAGAAGCCTGAGGCATCAGAATTACGACTGTGTACTGTCTTTTGCAAGGGAAAGGTATAATCCTCTGCAGGGCTAACTGAGCTGTCACTGGTGTTAAGCTTTTCCTAACATCTGAGCGACTGTCGTCTTGAACCTGAATAAAAAAAATCACCAAGTATTACTGGAAAGAAACTTACTATTTTTAACTTCTGTAACTAACAGATCTTTACTCAAAGTCATGACAGGTAAGTTTCTTTTTTTATATACTCCACAAGCATCAGTTTCAACCTTAAATTCCAATTATTGAAGTCATAAGCAAAACCATTAAGACCAACCAATCAAGTTTCATAAATGAGAACCTTTTTTAGCAAGCAACAAAATTGTGGAGCATTTCAACTAGATGCATGTTTATTCCACACATAGCTAAACAAGGAGGATTTTTTTGAAGCTCAAAGCAAGTATGCGACATGAAAAAAATGGTGTGAACACAGAAACTAACCGCAAAAGAAGTACCAACATCCCCAGAATAGATCCTAGATTGGTAGCTGTGCAATATCCGATCAAGCCACCAGTAATTCTCCTGAACAACCACATTTATTAGCACTGAATAGATTTGAGGCATATATTCAGTTCACGGAGAAAGAAAAAAGTAGTTCTCTGGGAGACAAGCAAAACTTGTAGAATCCATGACCGCTTAGGTTTAAAACAAATAACCAAGTTCATCATATTCCATTTTCCTTTGATTTGCTTTTGAGAGGTAACCAAAACAGACCAGATGATCCACTCCCAAAGGCAGTGGCCTGTTTCACTTTTAAGATGAAACTTAAAAGACTTTTTATTTAAAAAATGACTACAGATTTTCCTACAGATGAAAGAAGGCATTGTTTGTGGTTTCTGTTCTTGAGTTCAATGAAGATATCAGATTTAGTCCATAAAGTATTAAGTCAGATAAATCTGGTTGACCAAAGAACAGTTCATATCTTTTTTTTTTCTTCTGGAATGGAAGTGGTGTCAGTAACGAACACCATTTGAATGGAATCACCTGTAATCCGTTTTCATGGGCTCGCTGTTCAATCTCAAGTACTGTTGAAATATCTGCATCTGAAGGTCCTTCCTCCTGAAGACGCAATATCTCATCTAAAGCAAGATCAACCTGCAGGAAAAGTTTCAGGATGAGGGGAAAAAGTTGACAACCAATTTTAAGAGCAGAGAAGTCAACGAACATACCAGTGCTAGAGCTACACCTGGATCGCAAGAGAAGTTTACACTAATATCACCACGAGCATTACCAACTCGTGAAGGTTTGTTGCCACCAAGAAATACAGAAACACCAGCAGAGTAGATCTGGTGGGCAGACAGCATTAGGGCACAATTAAGTTGGGACTGACTTATAGCCAATAAAGTTTAAACATAGAACATAAAAACAAACCTGTCCATGCTTGAAGCGGAGAACCTGAATTATTTTAGCTTCCAAGAGCTTGCTCAAAAACCCAATGAAGTGAATGTCCTCCATCTATCATAGCAAATTTATAATAGTCAACAAGAAAAGTCATAAGTTCTCGAGTGTAGATCTTATTGCAGGATCAACAAGGCACACACCATTTTTTCATTCTTTAACTCGACAGGGAAGCATAGCTGAACAGAACACTGTGCTTCCACCATGGGGCTCCGAACAACTTCTCTACAAGCAACACCATGTATTAAATGAACATTTTGTTGTTATAAATTTTATGAGCATGAAGAAAACAGTTCACTTTAGACTAGTTCAGCTACGATAAAAACATGTACAAACCTAATTATGGTCGTGGGGAAAGTAAATGGCAAGCCTTTGAGGTCATCACGGTTGTATTGTAAAATTGGTTCAGATGGTTTTGGAATTCCACCCTGCATACGAAGTTCAGTACAAATTTCACATGGTCACATTTCCAAGTTCCAAGTCAAAGTTAAAATCACTGTTGTAAAAGGCTCGCCACGACAGCCGCCATGGCGCGCCGTGGCTTAAGGTTTGTGTCTCACGCCACGTTATGCATGTGGCACGCCATGCCTAATGTGCGGTCTTTTATAACGCAATATTTGATTTTTCTTTACGTTTTTAATGTCTTATTTGCTAGTTTTTAATATATAACCTAATTTAACTTGGTTATTGTCATTGACTCATCGATTAATAGTACATAACATATGTTTTTATATATGATATAGAGATTTTCCGCCATAAGTCACGCCTTGATAAACGCCATGGCACGCCGTGGCTCCTAAGGCTTAAGGCTTGACCTCGCCGCCACGCCACGCCTCACGCCATTTAGAACCTTGGTTAAAATAAGAAAGCAATTCAACTCACCAAATATTGTAATATCAAGGGCCTTGCAACAGCAGGATCAATATTCCCAACGATCACCACAGTGAACGTTGATGGGTCCTTGAAACATTTGTTGTAATATTCACAGGCTTTAAATGGATCAACTTTTCGGAGGTCGCTGATTCTTGTTGGCTGTGGGAAAAGAAATGACCATTAGATGTACTTGGCAAACCAAAATATTAATAACGATTAGGCTTACCCTGAAGAAGTAGGAATTCCCATAATTAAGCTCCCTCACACGGTTTGCAAAGACAGTATATGGGTCTCTTTCCTGAGCATTAATAGACTCTTCAGACATTTGCATCACAATCTTGATGTCCTCTTCCCCTGGTACTACGACTGTTACAAAAAGTTGATAGACCAGCTAGCAAGAAACATAAAGAAGAATTAACAGAAAGATTAAATATATTAGCCAAAAATGTATGTGCTCGGAATATTAGCCAAAAATGTTATGATGTTTAGAATATTAGCCAAAATTGTTTGAGACCTGGCAATGATGACAAAAAATAATATATTAATATCCAAGGAGAGTAAGGGATTAGCAGCATGGATGATTATTAGAACAAACCTGCAAGGCAGTTTCCAAGTCCGTAGGTGAACAGTCACCATAGAAAGTTCTCATATATGCTCCAAGCTTTGTACCAATTTCAGCTCTCTTACCAGCAAGCATATCCAGCAGCACTGACGGTCTAAAACCAAATACACCAATTTCTCCGGAAACAGTGGAACCCATTGAACATGAGATGTAATCACTTTCTGGAAGTTCAGATAAACCCCCATATGCATAGCCTGTGAACAAAACCTGTTCAAGCAGACATATGAATCACATATTTTGATATTCCATGTCATATTTGTAAAATAAATGAAAAAGGTGTACATAGCAATGTAGACCAAATAGCGTTAGAAGAATAGCCAGTTATGTTTTAAGAGTTAAATACAACTGCAAGTGTCATTCCATGGACGAAGTAAGCACAACAAACATGTTGCAACTCTGACCAATACATGTCACTTTAAGTGACAATGAATAGCATTCAGCCATAAATATCCATACCTAGAAGCCTTAAGTACATGACTATGTCCCCGCGTGTTGCCTCGGTGGTAGGATGGTGGGCATCCATAAAGGAGGTCCCAGGTTCAAACCCGGGCACCACCATGTACTACTGACTCAGTGATTTACCTCCCCGTAATGGCCGTGATTTACCTCCAGGTGGTGGCGTCTACCCTCTTAAATACATGACTCTATTTAACTCTAGAAATATTGATAGCCATCACAAATTTTCATAGCTAGGATAAAGTCAATCTCAGTATACAAGTAGTAGGGTTGGGTTCCGGTGAGAAGTTGAAGTTAATGTGAGAAGTGTGAGCGGTGGTTATCAACCGTTGGATGAGAAATGGACGCACATTAGGATGAGATGCACCGAGATAAATGCACCGTGATGCACCGGATTAATTCCCTTCTATGGAGCAATTCATGGGAGAGCATTTGATTAAAAGTGATCAACGGTTCAGATCCACTTCTCACACTTCTCACGTTAACCTCAACTTCTCACACGATCCTTCGCCACAACCACAAGTAATATTTGTAAAGAATAAGCTAGTTGCAACATTAAGAAAAACAAGTTGTAAAACCACAAACTGTATGATTACATTAATTTCTCCATATTTTTACTACATCTACTAGTTCCAGCTTCAACATCATCCCTTGACATAAATACCGATTAGCGCAATTTTGGGAATTTTGGAGAAATAAGAAAGAAGCTAACCTGACATTTTAAAAAATCCCTCCTACCCCTGAGTGGTTTCATCCAACTCAAATGTGAAATCCATGATAGGTATCAGAAGACCATAATAACACGAATGAGTCACCACATCATGCAGGGTTAGGGGGCCTACAGTACATTTATACCCACACTTCTAATGTTGGAGCATAACAGTGGAATCTCCCTGTGCTCTCCCACTCAAGTTCCTATCTTCATTGTCAACACAATAGATATCCTTGTATCTATCCAGTCAATGTGAAATTATGGAAGTTAATCCCACCAACGCAGATACTCCCTTAATTCCTTGCCACCCCCTTCCTGAACCAAGCAGAGCATGGTCCAACCACCAAAAGGCATCATTGATCTGGCTGACTAACCGATCCAAAATAAATCATTTACTACATGACACTAATGCTTACAGTTATACCATGCTGAGACGTAATCATGTAGAGTTTATTACAACTGTAAGCACTTATATCATGCCTATATTTATTATGTAGAAAGCATGTCACCTTTTATGCTCCAAGTAAAAGTTCTAATAAAATCCACTCACTCACCATCTCCATCAATAAGTTCCCCATGTCCTTGCTCCTACTGGTAAGCTTTCAGCTTCTTGTAGTAATTAGAACATAAAAGACAATAATAATGGTAACGTGACTCCCACTTTCACATCCTAATACTGCACAAATGTGCAGATAAGAAGTTTTATAACCAATGTTAGGAGCATGAAAACAAACCTGGTCTTCGAGGAAGTCTGTGCACTTATAGCAGACACGGATTCCATTTGACAGAATCAGCTCAGTGACTCCAATATTGGAATATTCAGACTCCTGCACTACAGTCCTGCAATAAATAAATAAATAAATAAATAAAGATGACAGGCATTAAGTTACCATAGAATGTCAATACAGAGAGACAAAGAGAAACTAGAACCACGTGCACTACAATGCAACTTGCAAAATATGACAAGAAGCATCATGCAAGAATATACAATGTAGCTGTATTAAGGCTCAGATGCAAGAGTATATTGTAGTCAAAGCATCTCAAGTATATGGATTTTACTGTTTACACGAGATCAGGTGAGAGATTAGTGTGTACGTATTTTCCAAAGTCTAATGGCAAAGGATATTGCAATTTCAGATGTGTTGTGAATCAGAAAGGGAACACAAGAGAATCGATGAATAGAAGCATTGAGCAACTCTTTTGCAGCTCTGAGGCTCAATAAGAGAGATTCCAGTTACCCCTTCATCTCTTTAAATCCTGCAAATGCCACATATCACCAAGGAGGTGAACAAAGTTTGTTCAAGGTCAGGGTTAGCTCCTTAGCAAGACTGTAGCTGTGGCAAGTATTATTAAAGTTCATTTTCACTTCAAATAAATATTTAGCCATCACAAGGTTATGACTATTTTTATCCTCTGAAATATGAAGATGACAGTTGTTAATGGACTCTAACATTTCTAGGTAGGCCTAGCTTTGAATGAATTTATATGATTTCAGGACCAGACGTGGCAAGTTTAGCTTAAAACTACATATTGTGACCTAAAATGATATACAGCAAGACAAAAGGGAACACTCTGATATTGATACATTTTAATGAGTGCTTATATCTTAACATAAAAAACCATATCTTCATGAGAACACATCAAGAACCTACTGCAAACAGAGACTCCAAATTATTATTATTTCATTATATACAGGAAAAAATCCCAAGCTATTTGTACTGTCTATCATACTGCATCAAGGGAAAAACTAAACAAAGGAACGTACCAGCTTTAATAAATATGCATTGAAGTATACGTAGCATCAATTGGTACAAAAGGATCGAGATGGAATGATGTCCCTTTGTGATAATTGCAGAAAAACAATTGTGTAGTATAATCTTCCCAAAGGGACATTAGTATGGATACAATAACTTGCAGAAATGATGTCAGATGATACAGTTGCATGATGATGAAATTTACCCAGGGTTTGGCTTTGAAGTAACAATCTCTTCTGGGATGTGTTCTTCATCCCAAGGGGAAATATTTCCGTCTTCCTCAAATGAATTTATCTTTAACACAGCAGCTTTGAGATCGTCCACTGTAGCAACAGCTCGAGGTTCAATTGCCTTTATTACGCAACTACGTGTAGTGCGAAAATTCTCTGAATACTTGGATACCTCAGATGCAGATATGTCTACCACGTCAAAAAGTAAAGTCATGATTTGTAGTTAAGCACTACAACTTTATAGCACATATACTCAAGACTAGAACTAGAAATTAATGATATTAACTTACGAGGTAAAATAGTTTTCTGAAGTTGTGCCTCGTACTCAATTCCAACAACTGGTTCATTACGAAGGAAATGCTAAAAGTAGAACACCAAAAAATTAGACAATGTAAAGGACCTAATCAAATTATGAAGATAATGATACAAAGGCACTGCTTGTATACATGCAGATATTCCTCGCGCAAACTGGTTGACTGCACTTGATCGCGCTCCAAATATGCAGATTCAATTTCAGACATCATCAATGCTCGTGCAACCAAGGTTTCTCTCTCAGAAAACCCATGTAGCCGAACCCTAGCAATCTGAAAGAAAATATCAGTGAATGGAAAAGAATCACACTCGATGATAAAGATGGTAATTGAACCTCTGTGAGCATCGATTCCAAGGCATTAAGAATTCCCTTTTCTTTACAAGATGAGGTCATTATATAGGCCTTAATTGGCTGTACAACCACATCTGCAGCAACAGAGCATGAAAAGTAAGGTGGATCCTTCTTGCGTGATATTTTAAAGAATCTCTGGTTCATGGCATGGTAAAACATGGCTTCTACAAGTAAATTCCTGTAATCCTTTACAGTCCTCAGCTCATCCACTGGTGACTTGTAGCTGATCATGACTGCTGACTGTAACAACAAAAAATTATATTACGAAAAATGTGCATGGGCCATAAATACAGCAACAAACATAATCTATTAGTTCTATACAGAATTATTACATTGGAAACTGTAGAACACTAACCCCAGCAGCTTCAGATTCCACAAAACAAGATATACGAGGCTCCTCGTGAGATGGGACTAGAAATCTAGGTATCTCCAGGTAATCAGTCGTTGAAACTTTACTACCAAAATGGGTCTTTATTAATTCAACAACGCTCTGCCAAAGAAAAAGGGAGAAAAAGATGAACTGTTAATAACACATGGCTCTAATTGAAAGGGATTGCCAACAAAAATGGCTTTTAGTTTGTCATTTACGATAGGCAAGTACTTATAATTCCAACCTTTGTATCAGAAAAGTCTCCAACAGCAATAACAGCCATATTCTGCAATTGGTACCATTTTGTGTAGAATCGCTTCACAATCTCAGGAGAAACTGTCCGGATCACCTTCTCCAGTCCAATTGGTAAGCGTTCAGCATACTACAATTAACAATTAAAATTTAAAAAGGAACAGTTTGAGAAAATGAACCAAAAACGGCAGTTAAACCAAGAAAAATATACATGTGACTATGACCAATCATTACCATTTATTTAAGCATTACTAGAACTCTCATCAGTAACCAACATGTTTAAGAACTAAGTTAATTCTGAAAGAGATGGCAGAAAAACATTCTTGATCTCTCTCCCTAAATATGTGTGTGTACCGGCAAGTTCAAGTGTGTTTGTGCACATGAGAAACTGTTGATGAAAGTGCTTCAGTGCCTACCACAGTGAGGTTTGTCCAGCGGTCGAAGAAAAAACAAAAATAAAATACTAATGTTGTGAAAAAAGATTTAGATCAGAGTGCATGCAATAATAAAATTATAATATGAAAAATTCATTAACTACCATGTATTAATGCATGTTACAGAGAAGCTTCTTTACACACACACACACACACAAACAAACTATGAACGCAGATGCATGAGATGATGAGGGAAGAGGAGCGACCACAAGGAATGATTGGAGATTCCTTTTCAATTGATATCACAGACCTTTGAACCCTCCATCATCAAAAGCCAATGTGCATCCTGCATCCTGCCATTGGCATTTCTGTTTGCTCTATACTCTTCCATAACAGCGCCTCTTTCCTTATCCAAATCCTCTGCTGATACTCTAATCTGCACGCATAAAGAATATGGAAAACTGGAAGTAGAGAACAATGATCAACATCACCAATATTTGTTCTTACCTCTGAACTAAATTCTGCCAAGACCGAAATGGCTTGAGATAAAAGCTCAGGCTTGTCAATGGGAACAAACAACTCGTAAACGGTTTCATCTGCTGATGTAACTGCATTCTGACAAGCACCAAACTCCGCTCCAATGCTTTCAAGAAATTTGACAATATCATGATTGGTGTACTTCTTAGTGGCACTGAAAGCAAGATGCTCAACTATGTGAGCAACTCCCCGCTCTTCTTCTTCTTCCAGAACTGAGCTGTCATGTATTGAGATACTCAGCTAATCAAATCTAAGAAGAAAGATGCAGAGGATCTAAATAAACTCATGATTGATACAGAAAAACTTGTGCCAACAGCTAACATTTATCCAAAGATTCGATTAACCCAAGTCTCCAAAATACCAGAAACTCGCACCTTATTTGTCCATGACTTGCACGTTATAAAAATAAGTTGTAGGTCCTTTTTTAAAAATATAAGTAAAAATAGGGAATATACTTTTAATCATGGAATCTTCCGACAAACCAATCAGCAAAACCTTATTCACTGTTGTCTCTGCAGAACAGCTAAGGCAGATTTGCAGAATAAAAACCAAAAGAAACTAAACGAACCCAGTAAATCCGGCTCGAAAGTAGAGTCAGGGAGGGATGAGATGTAAGCAGACCTGACCTGACCTCTACCTCAAAGAGTAGGGCATCACTGTCCGTGACAACTCATCACAAAGTAAATTGTCAAACTGCATCATGTGATTTCTAAAGCAATCCATGTTGCATTTCTTGAATTTGCATAAAGGGCATGAACTGTTAAGTGCTAGAAGCATAGAGAATTTAGGCTGTAAATATATGCCGAGATGATAAGGAAATTAGAACGTTTTTTTAGCAATCTTTTTGAGTCATAAGTGACAAGTGCATGTGATTTGCATCTTTTCCCTGATTTGATGCCCTGTAAAATTTCCAGACTTATGACCAATTTAATTGACAGCTACGTGCAACAACTAGCAGAACTAATCAGCTAACTGTCATTATCATCACTTTTCCAGCCGATGCATTAAATTATAAAATAGCATCTTTGATTTGGCCAAAAAATTGTATCACCGCATCAAAATTCAAGTGCAACTAGTACAATATCAAGCATTACAAGTACTATCAACAACAATTAAAGACATTGGGGATAGTAGAACAAAACCTTACACTGAATGATCTACCAGATAAAACCAACAACAAAAAGCTGTAGACAGAGCTACTCACGTTAGCAACAACCATATAAATCCAAACACATCTTTTAGATGACAAAAGACAAAAAAATCAGTAATTATAAATTAGGTTACAAAACATGATTAAAAGGAACACATGCAATTAAGTTACAAGTGTTCCAACAAATGTATGACCAAATACTACTAATACAACAAGAAATTCAATCGGCAAAACGGCAACATTATGCTGAAAACCTTACAAATTCTACAGTAAAATGCTTGACACAAGAGCAATTAACAACAAAGGGCTTAAATCATTCAAAAACGAAACAATCACTATAAAAAAATACAAACACAAATTACAATTAAAATTAAGCTATAAATCAGTAGATTTTAGGCTGATGAAAACAAATATTCAGGCGATTAGTATGAGAAATGTGTTACCCGACATTCACGGCGAGTGCCAGCGCAGCTCTCATTTTAGGCTTTGAATTCAATCGAACGTAATAACGGAGTCCGTTGTCGAGATTACCGTAGTCCGCTCCGTACGGAACATCCGACAAAACTTCGTCGTAATTCAAGTCTACCATTTTGAGTGACCTAAATCTGTGCTTCTTCGCAATCTCCGATGACGTCTCCGCCGGTAACAAATCCATCTCTACTTTCTCTCTCGCTCACACACACGAAAATACAGTTCAAAGCCGCGCACAATTTCCCTCTGGCGGTGAGAACTGAAAACGGAGAGAAGATTCGCGACAACGTCTTTGTCTAACACGGAGTCAGTCAAGTTTTCCCACGTGGAAGCCTGGTTCCTTTTATGGTAAAGGTCAAACAAGTAATGTAATATCATATGTCAAATCGTTTACACGTGTCGGTTGCTTAGGCCATTAATTCCCCTTCACATCGCCACATCAGCTTTTCTTCCATCCCTCACTCCATCTCTCACGATCCCTAAACATCCGTACCTCATTCCCTCAAACCCCTTTGCCACCTCATTTATTTTAATTCTTTTATTTATACATTTAATTATTTAACAAAATAAAAATATTTATATATTTTTTAATAAATAAAAATAAGATAAATAATAAAAATTAAAATTCATATCATTCATTAAAAATAAAAATTACAAAATATCATTCATACCAATTATGAAATTTTTGGAGTTGCTTTTTTCTCGCTAAAGTAGCCCTCAAAGCGTTTCCCGTAAGGTGATCATGCGGGCTTATGAAAAACTCGAAGTCTTTCTCAAATCGGTTTGAGCGTTCGATTTCGATTTCGAGATCGAGTTTTTTCATTTTGTATTCCATTGTATCATCAATCTTGTTGTTGAACGTCGTCAACAACTGAGTAACACTTTCGTCCGTATTCGCCCCGGACGTATTACTCGTTGATGATTTTTTTGCCTTGTTTCTCCCGATGGGTCGTTGAATTTGCTCGTCATCGTCATCATCGGAAGGTTGGGTACGTTTTGAACCCCGCGATGAAGTTGTCGTCATCGTTGGAACGGCTCCCCATTTCGGACATTTTTTTAGGACGTCCCAAACTTGTTCGTGAGTGAAAGCAACTTTATGGCGTGCTACATACCGTTCGTGTGCCGTTCGGGATATATCGGCCTCACTCATCCCGCTTGATCTATTATTGAGCAAGTTGTTGTAGATGCCGCCAAACGAATTAACTCTTTTATTGAGGTCGTTGAACTTGCTATTGAGTTGATGGGTTGATCTATAACCTGGTTCACGACCCATGCGAGTAAAGAACACATCCTCGATTCGGGCCCAAAAATTTCCTACATTTATGTAAAATTAAGTATAAGAATAATAATAATAATAATAATAATAATAATAATAATAACAATAAAAATAATTACTACCGCTTTGTGCGTTACCGACCACGGGGTCCTCCGAAACGTCAACCCACGCCGACACCAACGCGAGTTCCTCGGCTCTTGTCCACGTTTGTTTGGCGGCTTTCTTTGGTCTCGGATTTGATGGTTCCGGGTTAGATTGTTGTGTCGGGATATATTGTGGTGAGTTCGGGGTAGAAGGTTGGGTTTCCGGAACAATGTCGTCGTCGAGATTGAAGTTGGCCGGAGTAAAACCTTGTTCAATCAACCCGGGACGTGTAAATTGGTAAGGAATTTGTTGGTGAAATTGTTGGGGAAATTGTTGCGGATATTGTGGCGGATTTTGTTGCGACCATTGTGGCGGAATTTGTTGCGAGAATTGCGGATGATAACCTTGTTGTGTAAACGCTTGGAAACCAAGCTGTTGATCTTCTTGCGATTGTGGTGTATTCGGTCGGTTACGACGGGATGTAGGTGTTCTGTTTGAATTCATGATGAGAGAGGTGTGAAAAATAAGAGGTTGAGAGAATTTGAGAGAGTTTGAGAGGTGTGAGATTGAGAGAATTTGATAGTGTGAAAAATAAGAGGTTGAGAGGTGTGAGAAATAAGAGGTTGAGGGTTAAATATATAGTGGGATTAAATTGAGAATTTTTTTTTTTTTTTGAAAGAGCCGTTCAACGGATATATTTTTTTAAAAATTTAATTAAAAAAAAAATTTTAAAACCTTCGGGATGGATCGGGATCCCATCCCGCCAACCCCGCCCGGGCCGTAGCCCATCCCGCATCGACCCCGCCCATCCCGCATCCCATCCCGAGCTCATCCCGAGCCGGGTACGGATGGCCTTATCGGGTTTAAATAAGCAAATTTTAATTTTAATCGGAAATTTTAATCGAATTTAAGAGCAAAGAATGTAGAAATTTATGATAAATAAACAACCTCTTCAATAATTAAATTTTAGTTATTTAAACATTTTTAATACTTATATTATAATTTTCCCATAATAGAGTATAAAAAGTTAAATTTTTAAAATAAATTTTTTTTTACAATTACTCTATTAAATATATTAAATTAAAGTAGCAAATAACCGAAACAAATCAAGATGTGACCATTTTACGTGCTATTTCCGGACAATTGGAGTGTGTGCTAATGAGCTAATCTTTTTGTATTTCAACAAATATGTTGATTGTTTACCAAATGAAATATCAAGTATAATTACATGAAACATTCATCTACAAGCAATGACATGTTCTATATTTTCAACCATTTTCAAGTTTTCCAACCAAACAATTTGGAGACGAACTATGTTAATCGAAAAAAACCCTAATCTATGTTGGTTAATTAAACAAGCAACCCTAAGCGAGAAGAACCTTAATCGAGAATAGAAAACCAATTTGAAGAAGAAGAAAAGGCGAGAAGTAAAAAAGTAGAACTTGTTCGATTTAAAGATTAAAACGAGAAGTAAAACGGTAGAACTTGTTCGATTTGAAGAAATAATGACTGGAATAATCAATTTGAATATGGAGAATGTAACATCCCAAAATTTCTCGTGAGCAAAACTAAACTCCTTATCCTTATTTTCTTATGGAATACTAAGACTTTTGTTCCTTATGTCTAAAGTAATTCGTTGTGCGCTTTTAACCATGTGAACTTGTACGTAATCACATTTGACATTCGGGTTAGCCATGCATGGGACTTTATATGAGTGTGTGTGTGTGTGTGTGTGCATGAACATCTCACGTAGGGTGGCGGAGGCGTTTCTATCTCGAAAACATCGACGGAACAGCAGGGTGCATGTCGGGGGCGACTATGCCCGACGACTATGCCGTGGCATAGTCGCGAGGGTCAAAGTCGCGGCCATGGGAGGTTTGGGACGAAACAAACAGAATGTGGGACAAGGGCAGCGACAATGCCCTGGGCAAAGTCGTTGGGGCAAATTCGCGAACATGGCCCGAAGTGCAGCAAGAAAGCGGGATATTATGCTTTTGTTCCATTTGATTCTGTCATTTTTTCCAGCTGGTTCGACCTCCCCTTCTCTTTGGTGATTTCAGCTCCAAACACTCTCTCTCTCTCTCTCTCTCTCTCTCTCTCTCCTCACTTATGAAAGCTAGGGTTTCAAATCTACCATTCCACCAACTTGGGTTGTAATTTGTAACACCCTAAAAATCAGGTCTAATTTAAACCTCAATTTATAACAAGATTTAAACATAAAACTTCCAAACTTTATACATAAGCAGAGAATTTAACTATGAGGGTCATATTTACAAATATCGAATTCTTTAAATAACCTATTAATCTAATCATGTCACTATAATCAGATTAACTAGGTTATCTAAGAAATCCATCAAAAAGCCTCAATATTCATTAACTTCTCCACTATTCCAAAAGTTCTCGTCCCACATCCATTTATTTCCCGGAGCTAGTACCTGGTAAGAAAATATATTTTGAAACAATTAGACTAACGCCTAGTGAGAACATTCGGTTTTAAAATAATACTTTTAAAATCAATGTAAACAAGTATAACAAACCTGGTTTACCATCTTTCTTACCAATTTGTAAAAACATCTTACGATGACGGGATCAAACCCGATTCCATGAATATGACCGACACCAAGTCAGTCATGATATCATGTTCAAGAGCCCACTACGAATCTCCACGGATTCTAGATTAATGCTCATATCCAAGAAATCACAATTACACATGTCAATTTCTTGGAAAGAAAGTAGGGATTGCAATTACACATGTCAATCTCTTTCCTTCCTTAGAAATGGGAATTACGATTAGTCCACGCCTATTCCTCATTTCATCTAAACGGGAATTACGATTAATCCACGCCTATTCCACGTTTATCATACACACTGGAATTACGATTAATCCACGCCTATTCCACGTTTATCATACACACTGGAATTACGATTAGTCCACGCCTATTCCATGTGTTCATAAAAACTAGTGCCTATGGATCTATTACACTTGTTTATACTCGTGCAGGTTATTGCTTAATATAAATCATTTTCAAATAATGTTAATGAAATTAAGCAAAACCATCAATTTAAGATAACCGATTTTACTTCATAAAACCATCCTTCCAAAATCCATCCAAAACATTTCATTATAAAACTACACCTTACCATAATTTAAAAACATTATAAAAGGGTAAGGTAAGAATGAACTCACCTGATAGCAGTAGCGTCACTCTTACTTTACTTTTTGTAAGGAATTCTGTCACCAAACTTCACAAAGTCTGAAATACCCAACTACATATGGTATTTATATTAATCTACTAAATAGGACTCTTACAAGACTAAGAATCCTAAATAACCCAACATTCTCGTCACTTATCGCAACCCACTAATTGCGATAACACTTGTCGCAACCTACTACTTGCGACACAGTACTTGTCGCAACCCACTGTTGCGATATCCCCTACTTATCGCAACCAACTGTTGCGACATGCATCTTATCGCAACCAACTGTTGCGATACAATCACTCTTGTCTCAACCCAAAGTTGCGACATTCAATCTTATCGCAACTATCAACCTTATCGCAACTAACTGCGTTCATCATTGTCTCAACCAACTGAAAACGTATTTAAGCCAGAATCTATACTTTTAAGCCATAATATTTTCTACAAACTTGCAGATATGCTTAAGGTTACTAATAAAAGAGATTTATGACCTCAGAGTCTTCATAACTTCCAAAAACGTAATAACCCATTTTCTAAACCAATAAGTAGTTTAATACACATAAGGAGAGCAATTCATATGAAATCATACCTTTGATTCTCACTAGCTGCACCTTAATTTTCCAGCTGAATAATTTAGTTTTCTTCTTCTTCCTCTTTGTCTTTGTTTCTCGGTTCTCTCTCTCTTTCTCTTTCCGTACAAAAACACATACACACACACCGAGACACACAAAATGAAAAGTGAAGAGGTGATTCACTTTTGTTTCTTTTCTCAACAAAGAGGCGGTGATGGTGATGCATGTTTCATCACTTAACCAAACATCCCCCTTCTACTATCATCATTTGACAACTTCCACCCTCAAACTTATAAATTATAATTAAAGTTTACCCCTTAACTTATAATTCCAATAAAACAATTAACGAAACTTGATCGGGGATAAACTCTAAAATGAATCTATCAAATAATTATACTTAAATTATTCAATAACCAAACGTAACACTTTATAAAAATCAAGATGTTACAATACTCCCAAACTTGAAAATGATTTCGTCCTCGAAATCAAAGCTAGGTAAACAAGTGAGGATATCTACTCTTGATATCCTCCTCCGACTCTAACGTCACATTAGCACATCGATGATGTTTCCATTGTACCTTTAACATAACTATCTCCTTATTATTACGTAACTTTTTAACTGATCTCTCTAAGATCGCCTCCGGTTCTTCCCCACAACGGCTCTTTTCATCCACTCTTACGTCAGTAAGTGGAATCACATCATTCTCTTCGGCTAAACATTTCCGAAGATAGCAAACATGAAAGGTATTGTGGATTCCTTCCAATTCAGGTGGAAGATCCAACTGATATGCTTGCAATCCAATTCTCTTAGTTATGGTGAAAGGTCCTAGAAAACAAGGACTCAATTTTCCACGTTTACCAAACCTTATCACACATATCCATGGGGATGCCTTAAGCATTACACGCTCCCCAGCTTGGAATTCTTTCGGTCTTCTTTTCGGATCAGCATAACTCTTTTGTCGATCTTGAGCTGCTTTCATATGCTTCTGAATCTCTTTCACTTTGTCAGTCGTTTCCTGTACAAGTTCCGGACCAGCAAACTGCTTTTCTCCAGCTTCTAACCAACACACTGGAGTTCTACATTTACGACCATACAAAGCTTCGAAAGGTGCTCTTCCAATACTGGAATGGTAACTATTGTTATACGCAAATTCTACTAACGGTAGATGTGTATCCCAGTTACCTCCAAAGTCTAACACACACGACCTGAGCATATCTTCCAAAGTTTGAATGGTTCTTTCACTTTGCCCGTCAGTTTGTGGATGATAAGTTGTGCTTAGATTGACCCTCGTACCCAATTCTTCTTGTAGTGACTGCCAAAACCTCGAGGTAAACCGACTATCACGATCAGAAACTATAGACACTGGTATACCATGCCTTGACACCACTTCATCGATATACAGCTTCGCCAATTTATCTATTGGTGATGCTTCTTTTATAGCCAGAAAATGAGCACTCTTGGTCAATCGATCCACGATTACCCATATAGTGTCGTTACCTTTTTGCGTCCTTGGTAAGTTTGTCACAAAATCCATGGTAATCTTGTCCCATTTCCATTCTGGAATTTCCAAAGACTGAAAACTTCCGTAAGGCTTTTGATGTTCAGCTTTTACTAATGAACATGTCCTACACTTTTCTACTATTTGTGCCACGTCTACGTTCATAGCTGGCCACTAGTAGTGTAACTTTAAGTCCCTATACATCTTAGTACTCCCAGGATGTATAAAATACTTAGACTTATGGGCGTCTTCGAGAATCAACTCTCGATTTCCTCCAATCTTTGGCACCCAAACACGACCTTGGAACAGTTTAATTCCACGGCTATCTTCAGTCAGTTGAAGATGTTGTTTGCTCATAACTTCATTTTTCAGATTTTCTTTCAATAAGCTTCGGCTTGTGCCTCCTTTATTCTTTCAATCAAACTTGATGTCACGTCAATTCTAGCATTAGTCGTTTTCAAGCACCCACTGTATTCTTTTCTACTTAAAGCATCAGCTACAACATTTGCCTTACCGGGATGGTAATGCAATTCACAATCATAGTCTTTAAGTAGTTCTAACCAACGCCTTTGCCTCATGTTCAATTCTTTCTGATCAAAGACATGTTGTAAGCTCTTATGATCAGTGAAGAGAGTGCACTTTGTTCCATACAGATAATGACGCCACAACTTCAATGCAAACACGACTGCTGCTAATTCCAAATCGCGGGTAGGGTAATTCTTCTCATGTTCTTTGAGTTGTATTGATGCATAAGCAATTACCTTGCCTCGTTGCATTAACACACACCCCAAACCCATATTTGATGCGTCGCTATATACGACCAAATCCTCCGTTCCTTCCAGCAATGCAAGAATAGGAGCTTCATACAACTTATGACGTAAAGTTCTGAAAGTTGACTCTTGCTTTTCAGTCCAAACAAACTTTACATTCTTCCAATGTTGGGAACTGAAGATTTGCTAAGTATGGATAATACTGCCAGAACAACATTAATACTGCTAGAGTGAAGTTAGTACTGCTTATCATAATTAATACTGCTAGAGTGAAGTTAGTACTGCTTGTCGAGATTAATATTGCTGAAGCAAGGTTAGTACTGCTGAGTCAAGTTAATGCTGCTGGAATGAATTAATGTTGCTGGAGAATATTAGTACTGCTCATGCTGAATGAAGTTAATACTGCTCGTGCATAAAGATGTTAATGCTGCTAGTGATCATAAGTTTGGAATGCGAGAATGTTGGAAATAAATATGGAATGATTGAAGATAATCGTGAAAGAATATTCTGAAGATCAATTTTATTTTGATAGTTATCTTGTAATTATTTAGTATAAATAGATGTTGATAGATAGCTATTCGGGACATGCAATACATGCGATATACGAGAGTTTTTTAGAATACATTCTGTTTTAGAGAGAATTAACCTCAAGGTTTAGAACCCTATTTCTAGAGAAGTAGAAGTCGTCTTGATTGAGCCTGTTCATCAAGATTGAGGTTTGGTTGTAAGCTTGTGAGTTGAATTAGTGAATACAAACAGCTGTGTGTTTTCTGATATATTGTTCTTTGATTGTGTGAATTAAAGTTCTATTCCGCAGATTCTTTAATTCTGAGTTCTAAGTATTATTAGTCTTGTTAAGATTCGATCCTGACAAGTGGTATCAGAGCTTGTGTTTCTTAGAATTCTACAATTATTATGGACAATTCTATTGAATCAAACAGTACTCTTGTTTCTAAGGTTCCCATGCTCAGACCCAGTGAGTTTGACATATGAATGGGATTTGATTGGAGTGATCAAGCAGAAGAGGCCATCCAAAATCAAGCACTTATGGCTGAAGTTTCAGATCTTCCCACTGAGGTAAAGTCTAATCTCTGTACTCAAGCATGTATAGACACTGTTAAAAGGTATAGAGATCACAATCAGGGAATGTGTGATGACCTTAAGAGATTAGAAAAGGACAGAAAAGACTATGTAGTAATTATTGAGAAGTTTGAAGAACAGATTAGGGCTTTTCAAGCCAATGAACTTCAACACTCCTATGATACAAACTACTGGAAATGGGAAAAGGATGGTCTAGAGTTCCAGCTTAAAGAATCCAGGGAAGAGTGTGAGAAACTAAAAGGAGAGCTTGAGAAAGTTAAACTTGATGTAGAAACGTTTAATTGTGCCTCTAAAGTCATGGACAACATAATCAACTCTCAAATCCATAGTAAGTTGAAACCAGGCATAGGGTACAATGCCACACCCCCACCCTACAACAACAACTACATCCCTTCTAAGTCAGACCTATTAGAAACCAAGGATAGGAAGGACTTACCTGAAGGAGCCACTGAAGTAGATCCATTAGATAAAGTAGTTGTTGATGATAAGACTGAAAAAGAAGGATCTGATGAGGAATGTGTAAGTCCATGTGTTAAGAACAATGAGATGAAAAGGACTGGAAAGGGAAAGGGAGTTCATTATACACAGACCACTGTTGTGAACTCTAATACTTGTGAACATTGTTCTTGCAAGAAATATCAAGAGAATAAGCCCCAAAAACATGATAAAAAGAGGGGAAATCAAAGAAATTGGAATAACCAGTGGGCACAAAAGCAAGGAGTTGATCTGCAAAGGATTAACAGACCAAAACCTTGTTTTATTTGTGGCAAATTGAATCATCTTGCCAAACACTGTTATTTCAATCCTATTAACCAAAAGAAAAGTTTTCAAAGAAGTTTTAAAAAATCTTCTGGTTATAGGAAGCCTGCAAGGAATAATGTGGCTAAGAAACAAGCTGAATCCAAAAGCCACATGAGAAAACAGACTGAAAAGGAATGTGTCAATATATGGGTCCCCAAAAGCACTAATGTTAGTACTGCTACCTCAGATAGTACTGCTGACAAGGATAGTGCTGCTAGAAGCAATACTACTGCCAATACTGTTGCTAGCAGTGTTAGTGCTGCTAACACTGTTAGTACTTCTTTTAAAGACAATACTGCTGCTAGCAGTGTTAGTGCTGCTAACACTGTTAGTACTTCTTTTAAAGACAATACTGCTGCTAGCAGTGTTAGTGCTGCTAACACTGTTAGTACTTCTTTTAAAGAGAATACTGCTGCTAGCAGTGTTAGTGCTGCTAACTCTGTTAGTACTTCTTCCAAGGTTAATACTGCTTCTAGTTTTTGTGCTGCTAGACCAATCATATTGACAAAGTACTCCAGTTCTGCAGTACCTAAGTTTGAAAATCTCATCAAAACCCAGTGCAAGTACTTTGATGAGCAAGAGAGACCCAAGACCACCTTGGCTTGGGTTCCCAATAAAAACTAACTGATTTATCTGATGTGCAGGGCAACCAACAGCTCAAGGGGAAGAGCATCTGGCATGTTGATAGTGGTTGCTCCAGGCACATGACAGGTAACATGGCCTGCCTCAAGAATTTCAAAAGATATGATGGAGGACATGTTGCTTTTGGAAATAATCCTGCAGGAGGTAAGATAAGTGGTAAAGGTGATGTGTCAAAAGGTAATATGACATTTGAGGATGTTTACTATGTTGAGCAATTGAGATACAACCTGTTAAGTGTATCACAGGTCTGTGACAAGAAACATAGTATATTATTTACTGATTCTGAATGCATTATTCTTGCTCCTGGATTCAAAGTAGTTGATGAAAACATGATACTATTGAGAACTCCTAGAAAGGATAATGTGTATTGTTTAGATTTAGAAAGTGTTTCATCTGATTCATCTCTAAATTGTTTGGTATCAAAAGCTTCAATAGATGAATCATCACTTTGGCACAGAAGGATGTGTCACATGAATTTTAAAACAATGAATAAACTTGTTAAAAATAATCTTGTTAGGGGTTTACCATCAAAAGTCTATTCATGTGATGATCATTGTGTTGCATGTCTCAAAGGCAAACAACACAAAACTTCTCATAAGTCCAAAGAGATAAACACTATCTCAAATCCTCTTCAGTTGTTGCATATGGATCTGTTTGGCCCTACAAATGTCATGAGCATTGGCAAGAAGTCATACTGTTTAGTTATTGTTGATGATTACTCTAGATTTACTTGGGTATATTTTCTGAGAACTAAAGATGAGACAAGTGGACTGATCAAATCTTTTATTCTTAGAATTGAAAACCAATCAAATCAAAAAGTGAAAGTCATTAGATCAGATAATGGGACTGAATTTAAAAACTTTGATCTAAACACCTTTTGTGAGGAAAAAGGAATTGAGAGACAATACAGTGCTCCTAGGACTCCACAACAGAATGGTGTTGCTGAGAGAAGGAATAGGACACTGATTGAGGCTGCTAGATCTCTGTTAGCTGATTCAAAATTACCCACTACTTTTTGGGCAGAAGCAGTTAATACTGCTTGTTATGTTCAAAACAGAGTTTTGGTCATAAAGCCTAAAAACAAGACACCTTATGAGCTTTTTCTGAAAAAGAAACCATTTATTGGATTTTTCAAACCATTTGGGTGTCCTTGTACAATTCTCAATACCAAATCTCACTTAGGTAAGTTTGATAGCAAAGCAGATGATGGCTTTCTTGTTGGTTACTCATCTTAGAGTAAGGCTTACAGAGTGTTTAATACCTCTTCTAGAATAATTGAAGAAAGTGACAATGTCAAATGCAATGAGCACACACCAAATCCTATTGGTTCAGGTCCTGATTGGCTATTTGACATTGATTCACTCACTAATTCTTTGGGTTTCAGTAGTGATGTAAATGCAGGACAAAGGGATGCACCACCATCAGATAACAGTATTCAGTCTGTGATATTTCCACTCCCTACCATTGATCCTGTTGACTTATGTGAACCAGAAAAGGAAGCTGAACCCATTCAGAATGACGAAGAGAGAAGAATAGAGGAAAATCAGACTTCAAGAGAGTCTGAAGTGACTGAAGAAGCTGAAGAAAATCCAGACTTAAATGAGTCAAATCTGGATGTAAACTTACAAGAGGAATCTGGTCATCCATCCAGAACTCAGAAAAATCATCCTCCTGAGTTGGTTATAGGAGACATTGCTTCTCCCATGATGACTAGGAATCAAAGCAGACTTCAAGAGCTACAAAATACAGTTAATATTGTACTTACTTGCTTTCTATCCCAAATTGAGCCCAAAAAGGCTTATGATGCTATGAAAGATCCAAGTTGGATAGAAGCAATGCAAGAGGAGCTGCTACAGTTTAAATTACAGGATGTTTGGGACTTGGTGGACCTTCCAAAAGGTCATAGAGCAATTGGCACCAAGTGGATTTTCAGAAACAAGAAGGATGACAGAGGAATTGTGATCAGAAACAAAGCAAGGCTGGTTGCACAAGGGTATACTCAGGAAGAGGGCATAGACTATGAGGAAGTCTTTGCTCCAGTGGCAAGGATTGAAGCAATTAGGCTATTTCTAGCCTATGCCTCATACATGAAGTTCAAGGTCTACCAAATGGATGTAAAAAGTGCTTTTCTGTATGGAAGTATTGATGAAGAAGTATATGTCTGTCAACCCCCTGGATTTGAGAATCCATTGCACCCTGACAGAGTGTACAAGTTGAAGAAGGCACTTTATGGTTTACATCAAGCCCCAAGAGCATGGTATGACACCATGTCTACCTATCTCTTGAAAAATGATTTTGAAAGAGGAGTCATTGACAAGACCTTGTTCATTAAGAGGAGAAAGAAAGCCACACTACTTGTTCAGATCTATGTGGATGACATCATATTTGGATCCACAAATGATCACATGTGTAAAGAGTTTGAAGAGTTAATGCACAAGAGCTTCAAGATGAGTTCCATGGGAGAACTTACTTTCTTCCTTGGGCTTCAGGTGAAACAGAGGAAAGATGGGATTTTCATAAGCCAATCCAAATATGTGAAAGACATCCTGGACAAGTATGGTTTAACAGACTCAAAGCCAGCAAGCACACCAATAGAGACACACAAACAGATCACTGCATATCTTGAGGGGGGGATGTGGATGTCCATCATTACAGATCTATGATTGGATCACTCATGTATCTCACAGCCTCTAGACCAGACATTATGTTTCCAGTATGTGTTTGTGCCAGATTTCAGGTTACGCCTAAGCAATCACACCTTCATGCAGTCAAAAGAATTTTTAGATACCTAAGAGGGCAACCTAGATCAGGTCTTTGGTATCCTTATGAATCTTCATTTGACTTGCTTGCATACTCAGACAGTGACTTAGGTGGAGCTAACATGGATAGGAAGTCTACTTCAGGTGGATGTCAGTTTTTGGGTGCAAGACTTGTATCATGGCAGTGTAAGAAACAAACCACAGTGTCCTTATCTACAACAAAAGCTGAGTATATAGCTGCTGCAAGTTGCTGTTCTCAGGTGTTATGGATTCAGAATCAGATGTTGGACTATGGGGTAACATTTCTTCACACTCCAATCTTCATTGACAACAACAGTGCCATTAGCATTGTTAACAATCCTGTCAAGCACTCAAAAACAAAGCACATAGAGATCATGTATCACTTTATTAGAGACTGTAATGAAAAGAAATTGATTCAAGTTGCTAAAGTTCATACCAATGACCAGTTTGCAGATCTATTCACAAAAGCTTTTGATGTGGGTAGATTCACTTTCTTGGTAGCAAGTGTGGGCTTGATCAACCTTGAATAAATTCATGATTTTTAATTTTTTATACGTGTATTTCTTTGTATATTTGGTGTTACTAACTAGTTTTTTCAGAACCTCAGTATGCCTCAGATTGACAAGTGCTGCAAAGTGCAAGTATAGTTACTACTGCCAGTGCAGAGTTACTACTGCTAGTACATATTTTTCTACTGCCAATGTGTAGTTAATACTGCTTTGTAGTTAATACTGCTTTGTAGTTAATACTGCTTAATGGTTAATACTGCTTTGCAGTTAATACTATTTAGTAGTTAATACTGCTTTGTAGTTAATACTGCTTTGTAGTTAATACTGCTTAGTAGTTAATACTGCATGTGTAGTTAATATTGCTCTGTAGTTCATACTGCTTAGTAGTTAATACTGTATGTGTAGTTAATACTGCTTTGTTGTTAATATTGCTTAGTAGTTAATACTGCTTGTGTAGTTGATACTGCTGTGTAGTTAATACTGTCTTGCAGTTAATACTGCTCAGTCGTTAATACTGCTTTTAAAGAAAATCAGGGCTAGTACTGCTATAAATACTCTTTCAGTCCGCCAAAGTTCATAACATCTCTTTGCTTTCAATTTATCTCTCTCTCATTCTAACCTTTTCTCCCTAGAATCTCTGTGTTTTCTATCCAAATCCTCAGGAAGAATGACGACAATGGAGTTTGTCGATGAGCACAATGAGATTGCGATGCTTCAGAAGCCAAAGCAGGCCGCAGGATTTCATGATATTGTGGATTTTCTCAAGTCCACACACATCTCTCATGCCCTAACAGTGTGCCCAACCATTTATATCGAGCATCAAAAGCAATTTTGGGAGAATGCCACTGTTATATTCGAAGATGGGCAGAAAATCATTCGAACAAGGGTTTGTGACAAACCCTTGAAGGTCACAGAGGAGGTTATTCGCATCACTCTTCACTTAGATGATGCCTCAGGTATAACCTATCTCTCTAATGATGAACTTTTCTCGACCTTACCAAGAATGGGGTATGAAGGTCCCATTGGAATTTTTAAATTCTACAAGTCAAAGTTTTTCACCCAATGGCGATTTCTTGTTCATACTCTTATGCACTGTATTTCAAAGAAAACAACTGGATGGAGTGAGTTTAGCAGTACCATTGCTTATGCCTTGGTCTGCTTAACCACTGCCAGAAAGTTCAATTTTTCAGCAATGATTTTTAATGATCTTGTGGCAAACCTAGAATCCAAAAAGAGCTTTTACATGTATCCCAGGTTTGTCCAAGAAGTAATTAACCATGAATTGACGGATTTACCTCAGTCTGCTGAGGTATATGTGCCAAAACCCCCTAAAGGGAAGGTTTTCTCAAATATGAGAAGAATTCCTAGGGACTCGGAAGGAGTTGACACACCATTGTTCTCTACAATGATGGTTGTGTCCCACACCACTGAAGGTATGGCATCAGGGTCAAGGCCCCCATTAGACACACCCACTGATGGCCAATCCCAACCTTCCATCACCAAAGAAATCCCACAGTCCATTCTTTTAAGACCCACTCCCAAAATCACCAAAAAGTTTGAAAGAAGAAAGGTACACAAGGTTCCTTCCCTTGGTGTATCTCCTAATAGCCCAAAGCCTACAAGCCCTCTATTGGAGCATTCTCCAATAGAGAATATCAAAAGGGTAACCACAGGGGTGTCTCCCAACCCCAAGAAGGTGCTCTCTAAGGAGAAGGATGAGCATGTGGGCTGCAAGGCTGCCACTACTTCTGCTAGCAAAGAGAAGGACAGTGGTAACATCACTAAGACCTTCCCCACGGCAACTCAGAATGTGAAAACATTCAGAGGACCCAGGCGCCAAGAAACCATGGGAGTAGGTTGTGCTTCTGCTAGGCAAGAGACACCTACTAAAACTTCCAATGATCCTGTAAGGAAGGTAAACACTTCTAAACCAGGTGAGGATAGATATACTTATGAGGAACTGATGGAAACCATTGCCAACATCAACATTGATGTCATGAATCAGCAGAAGGAGATTGATGAGCTTAAGAAGGTGGTTCTTTATCAACACACCAAGATAGAGAAGAATAAGAAGATGATCACCAAGCTGTTGCAAAGAAGGAAGAAAGCTCAGTATGTTCTGAAAAGGAGAAGATCAACCACTGATGCTTCCAAAAAGGGGGAGTTAGAAACTGAACTAAACATGGAGGATGCAACGGTTGAGGGGGAGAATGAGCATAAGGTTGAGGGGGAGGCTGAGCAGGTTGCAGAAGTTGCAAATGAAGCAGAAAGTGAGAAAGCAGCAGTAACTGAAACTGCAGAAAATGAGAAGGAAGTAGTATCTGAGGTTCAAGCAGCAGAAACCACAGAAAAAGCAGTAGAAACAGTTAATGCTGCAGTATCTGAGATTGAAGCAGCAGTAGCTGAAATTATTAAGAGTCTTGTTGATGCAGCAGTATCTGAAAGTGAGAAGGAAACAGTATCTGTATCTACAGTAACTAAATCTGAGATTGAAGCAGAGGTATTTGAGATTGTGAAGAATAGTGTTGAAGCAGCAGTATCAAAGATAGTAAAAGAAGCAGTAACGGATAGAGCAGCAGAAATGGTTAATGCTGCTAGTCAAAAAGCAGCAGAAACCATTCAAGCAGTAGAAATGGTTAATGTTGCTGAAAAACATAAGGCAGCAGAAACCATCCCTGAAGCAGCAGAAACAAAGGAAACAGCAGAAACCATCCCTGAAGCAGCAGAAACAAAGGAAATAGCAGAAACCATCCCTGAAGCAGCAGAAACAAAGGAAACAGCTGAAACTATTCCTGAAGCTGTTAAATCACTCAAAAGAACCAAGATGGTGTCAAACTAAAGACCAAGAACAAAGTCTATAGCTTCAAAGAAGAAAGTTGTAAAGAAGCCTAGGGTGGAACCAATTGTAGAAGAAGCTAAGGAGGAAGTTGTGAAAGAGAAAGCTGATCATAAAGTTGCTGAAGAAGAAGTGGCAACTCCATCAGGTCAACCAAGCAATGTACAATCACATACAAATGATCAATGTGATATGTATATTACTGTGGTTGATACTAGTCCAATCAAAGTTAAACCATTAGCTTCTATGGCTCCTGAGATCATCTTCTGGGATACTTTGAGAGATCAGAGAAAGGAGTACATTAGAGTAAAAAGAGCAGATGGGAAGTTTGAGGTCAGTTCTACATGGGGAAGACTTATCAGAATATGCTCTAGATCTGACGTAGAGGAGATGTACAAGGTCGGAATGAAGCTTTATGGAAATATGCTGACTGAGAATGGAATGTCCATCACCAAAATGGTACTTGAATACTTGTGTCTAATGTTCAATACAGAAGCAGTTAAGTATTTGACAGAAAGGCAATTTCAAGCTGTTACCAACTGGATGCTTATTGAAAACTGTGGTGTGTATGTCATAACACTTGACTATGCATATCATGAGTATTATTTGGTGGATAAAGTATACAAGCACAGCATGACAAGGTTGAATGGAAGGCTAAAAGCTAAGTTGGTGGGTAACAAAGATTCTAAGATGGCAAGATACCTGGTAAGAAGGATCATCAATCAAAGTTTGGGATTGAATCATGACTTGTGTGTTCAAGATTAAGTTTTGGAAGCGTCATCATCTGAAGAACTTGACTTCTCAACCTGAAAAGTCAAGTTAGGGGGAGATTGTTGGGAACTGAAGATTTGCTAAGTATGGATAATACTGCCAGAACAACATTAATACTGCTAGAGTGAAGTTAGTACTGCTTATCATAATTAATACTGCTAGAGTGAAGTTAGTACTGCTTGTCGAGATTAATACTGCTGAAGCAAGGTTAGTACTGCTGAGTCAAGTTAATGCTGCTGGAATGAATTAATGCTGCTGGAGAATATTAGTACTGCTCATGCTGAATGAAGTTAATACTGCTCGTGCATAAAGATGTTAATGCTGCTAGTGATCATAAGTTTGGAATGCGAGAATGTTGGAAATAAATATGGAATGATTGAAGATAATCGTGAAAGAATATTCTGAAGATCAATTTTATTTTGATAGTTATCTTGTAATTATTTAGTATAAATAGATGTTGATAGATAGCTATTCGGGACATGCAATACATGCGATATACGAGGGTTTTTGAGAGTACATTCTGTTTTAGAGAGAATTAACCTCAAGGTTTAGAACCCTATTTCTAGAGAAGTAGAAGTCGTCTTGATTGAGCCTGTTCATCAAGATTGAGGTTTGGTTGTAAGCTTGTGAGTTGAATTAGTGAATACAAACAGCTGTGTGTTTTCTGATATATTGTTCTTTGATTGTGTGAATTAAAGTTCTATTCTGCAGATTCTTTAATTCTGAGTTCTAAGTATTATTAGTCTTGTTAAGATTTGATCCTGGCATCCAAGTCAACACAGTTAAAGTAGACGCAATCTTTGAGAAGTCTTTAATAAATCTCTGGTAGTAACCTATTAGACCCAAGAAACTTCTTATTTCAGACGCGCTCTTTGGTGTTTCCCAGTTCGTCATTGCTTCAATCTTTGCCGGATCTACCTTGACTCCTTCCGAAGTAATCACATGCCCTAGAAATTGTACCTCTTTTAACCAGAATTCACACTTTGAAAACTTTGCATACAATTTCTCCTTCCTCATAACTTCTAAGACTTCACGAAGATGGCATTCATGATCTACTTCATTCTTTGAATAAATAAGTATGTCATCGATGAATACACTAACAGACTTGTCTAAGAATGGTCGACATACTCTGTTCATCAGATCCATGAACACGGCTGGAGCATTAGTCAACCCAAATGGCATTACAAGAAATTCATAATGCCCGTACGTCGTTCTGAACGCTGTCTTAGGGATATCTTCATCTCTTACTCGAACTTGATGGTATCCCGACCTTAGATCAATCTTTGAAAAGCATCCCGCACCTTGGAGTTGATCGAACAGGTCATCAATTCTTGGAAGCGGATATTTGTTCTTAATCGTCACCTTATTTAGCTCACGATAGTCAATGCACATTCTCATAGTGTCATCCTTTTTCTTAACAAACAATACCGGAGCTCCCCAATGTGAAGAACTTGGTCTAATAAAACCCTTGTCCAACAGATCTTGTAACTGAGACATCATCTCTTTCATTTCGGCAGGCGCTAAGCGATACGGTGCACGCGCGATCGGTGCCGCTCCCGGAATGAGATCAATTCGGAATTCAACTTGTTGTTCAGATGGTAGATGTCACACCGCGCTAAAGCGGAAACACGAGATGTAACAGCTAAAGCTTCATAGCATTAGGAAATAAAACAACACCAACCATACAATTACACAAGTTTTAAATTGTGAAGTTCCAAAAATTACAAGTTACAATCCATTGTTTACAAGCAACCGAGATGGTGTTTTTAACAAAATAGAGCAAAAGAAAAGAGCTTGGTTGATGTCGTCATGCATGCTAAATTTAGACTTTGTCGTTTACCTTCTTAGTCCCTGAAAAGCATGTTTAAAATAAAAGGGTCAACTACAAAGAGTTGGTGAGTTTACAGGTTTTCCATATACACAACAGTTTTTCATCCAAAGGTTACTCTCATGAAACGTTTGTTCATGACAAGCTTTAAGTTAAAAAAAATTTATGAGTACAATTTACAACGAATGACTTTTGCAAGATATATAAGTGTTGAGCCACTACTAAGCCTCCGACAACCTACGCCCCGCGAACTACCTCAGAGGTGGTATGTTGGCCACATGAGTAGAACATTATTAACAGATAAAGTGCACCCCTACTCGTCAGTCAAAGGTGGGTTTGTCAAACCAAATAGCGTTATACACAAATATCACCGGCTCGTTATGAGTTAATAAGTAGTGTACCTATTGGGGACTTAACATTTTCATTATAACTCAACATATCTTTATCACTTATGTAAATTCGTCCATTCATTAGTACTCATTTCTCAAATCATAAATATCCACAATTTAATATCATGAATCATTTAGCATTTTAAAATCATAACATGCTTTTCACCCCAAACATTAAACAAGTAAAACGGGGCTGTGAATACTCACCTTATAGCGTAGTCGCGAAGTAGTGATAGCTTGTTTGCTTAAACGCTTTACGGGTTCCCTATAATGTCAAACAATCTCTATAAGTCCTTCATATCTAATTCAAGGTTATACTTAACTAATTTAATCCACATCTTGTGTAATGCCCTTGCTTTAGTATTCAAGTTGAAACGAAGAATTTAGCATTGTTCAATATGTTTTAATCATATATATAGAGTTATAAGAATAAAATCCCATACTTTTTCAAAATGCTTAATCTGACAGAAACTTTGTACTTCAAAAATGACTATTGAAAAACACTTTCTAAAATGACAAATTTACCCATTTTTTTATATGTAGTACTATACTGAGTTAAGGCTATTTTGACCAAATTTCATGAATTTTGGGGGTGTTTAAGGGGTCAAAATAATTTTTATAAATTCATGCAACACAGAGTCTAAAACAGATTGCACCCTTCTGCCATAATGGGCTTTTGGGGGGGTCAAAACTTAATATTTTTCAGAGTTTTTACATGTTTTGAAAACCTAACACATAAAGGTATCTCATGGAAAAAGATCCTCAAACTTTTGATAAATTTTGAGTGAGTTATGGACGATTGAAGCTGCATGTACCAATCTGCCAATCTTGGATAGCTTGGCACACTTGACTTGTATAAAATATTTAAGTGACCAAAACTCCATATTCGTGAATGAGACCAAGTGCATGTGAATCCTAACTCATATGGGGAACTTCCAGAAGAAAAATGAGAAATTTTCATGGATTCTACAAAGAATTATAAGTAAAATATTGTGACCTAAAAATCTGGCCGACCATCTGTTGCACTCCAAATTGGTCCTAAGGAGTTGAAGGCTTAAATCTCAATATTTTCTTATGAGACTAGTTGGGTTTGAACCCTAACTCATTAAACCTTACTCCAGAAGAAAAATGAGGAATTTTGGACATGATTTGACCAAGATATGGTCGTCCTAAGCACATGCAACAAATCTGCCAGATTCTTAAAACTCTAACATTCTTAAGAAAATCACATTTTTAAGCCTTCTAACATTCATAGATGTGGGTTCCTTTGTTAAGGATTTAATCCCAACATCATATGACATGATTTTGCAAGAAAATACCCAAAACTTAAAATAAAATGTGCATGCAAAGGTCTACAAACTCAGATTTTAGTACAAGAAGAAAAACCACGTTTTTTGATGATTTTGCTCATTTTTCTTAAGTTCATGATGGAAGTTCATAGATTTTCACCACTTTATGGACATTTCTCATGTCCTTGGTGTTTTATCTCACTTCTAGAACAAGAAAAAGGGTTCATCCATTTGAACAAGATAAAGGTGTAAAACAATGAAAGAAATAGCATAAAAGGTGCCAAAAAAATATGAACAACACTAGTTTGAAGTTCTTACCTTGGGAAGATGTTGCAAGTACTTCAAACTTTGAATCTTTTGCTTTGAATACTAGATTTAGGGCTGGAGTTTTTGCTGGAATTTGAAGGTGCTAAGATGGAAGTGATGAGGAGAAGAAAGGTTTGAAACACAAGAGTGAGAGAGAGAGAGAGAGAAGAAGATGAATGGTTGCAAGATTTGAAAATGAATCAAATTGCAACAAAGAGAGGGGTTTTGGGGAGGGGTGGCCGGCCCCTACATGGGCCCCCAATCCATTGCATATATATATATTTTTTTTAAATTAGCAATGCAAACTCCAAAAATTACCTTCTTATTTTTATTAAATCTCATAAAAAGGAAAAGTTTATATAGGAAGTAAAATCCTATATTTTTATATAGGTTACATGTTAATTGAAGCATTTTGGCATTACATAAGGTGTTTCAGTTAATCGCGGGTCGAAACCGGGTCTTTTCAGCAACTACCGGAAATTCTAACGAATCTTCGCTTTAATTTATCCTGAATGGGTCCTATCAGGGTATTTTCCCTATATTAACATTAGTGAGGGTTTAACAGATGCTAACCTGGAAGTTTCGATTTTTGCCGGATGTTACAGTAGACCTGGAAGATCATCGGGAAATACGTCTGGAAAATCACGTACCACCCTTATATCCTCCACTTGTTTCCTTTCTGCCTTTACATCTAAAACATACGCTAAATAGGATGAACATCCTTTAACCAAACACTTACGCGCTTTAGCAACAGAAATTAACGGAACCTCTCCCTTTCTCTTTTCTCCATAGATAAATACATCATCTTTATCAGCCATCGGAATCCAAATTAATTTCTTTGCACAAAGTATTTCTGCCTGGTTGACTGTTAGCCAGTCCATACCCACAATCATATCAAATCCCCCAATTTCCATCAACAACAAGTCAATCGGAAATGTCGTTTCTCCTATCGAAATTAAACAACCCTCAAGTCTTTCACGAACTAAGACTTTACCTCCGTTAGCTATCTCGACTACTAAGGCTTCTTCCAAGGTAGTGACATGCATAGCTAACTTGTGATAGAACGATTTGGACACAAACGACAAATTTGCACCACAGTCAAATAAAATGCGTGCAGGAATGGAATTAACGAGGAATGTACCAGAAACGACGTCTTTCGATTCTTTGGCTTCATCAGTTATCATATGAAACGCCCGACCCGTTGGTTTAGGAACATCTGATTTCTTGCTTTGGTCCCCACCCCTTTTCAGCTTTGGACAATCCCGGCGGAAATGACTGGGTTATTTGCACTCGTAGCATGTAGATCCTTGAACAGGACAGTTATTCAAAGTATGTCCACTTTTACCATACTTATAACATTCCAGTGTGGTCACCCGACACGGACCAAAGTGCTTACTTCGACACTTCGGGCACCAATTCGGCTCCCAACGAGAGTCATAACGAGTATTTTTACCAAATGCTTTTGATTTATGAGAAGACTCTGACCGGCCCTCCCATTTCCGTTTCTCTCCAACTTGAGTCTTTTCTTCCTTATCTTTAGCATAAACTTCTTCCATAACTTTAGCTTCCTCAATTGTCTCCCTTAGCGTTGAAGCTTTGGCATTTCGTACACGGGACATCATGTCTGCTGACAAACCCTTCAAATAAGCCTTAATCTTATCCTTCTCAGTTGGAGCCACATGTCCCACTAAGTTCAGTTTCTCCATGAAGGATTCAGTGTACTTTCGAACAGTTGAAGTACCCTTCTTCATAGTCCGAAACTCTTCTTCAATCCTATCCATTTCATTTTCGTTGCAATATTCTTCCAATCTTTTTCTTGAATGACTCCCATGTCATAGCCGCTAAGACTGGAGCCGTCACAGTAGACGTCACTATGTTCCACCAAGTCAACGCGTTTCCTCATAACATTTAAGACCCAAATCTGACCTTCGACGTTTCATCACATTCACAAGCTCGGAAAGTTTGTTCCATTTCCCTGAGCCAATTCATGCATGCCACTGGATTGTCTGCTCTGGTAAACTCTGGCGGTTTACAGCTTAGAAACGTTTTATACGAGCAAACTCTTTCCACCCTCTTTTCAACATCTATCACAGGATTACGAATTTGATTTATTACCCCACTATCAGTCTCTGTTCGACGTAACTCCGAACTTCGATCATTCAATGCTTTCATAAACATCTCTGTTTGTTGAGCCATTGTTGTATTCATCATTCTTGTCATGTTCTCCGTCATGCGAGACTCCACCGTCGATTCAGGCGTTTCCTGGTTGGCGGTACTGGTACTCGTTCTGTGCGTTTGACTTTCTAATCCACCTATTATAGGTGGTCCTGGCGGACTTTCATGAGTTTCACCTGTTTCAGGTGGCTTTTCTACTGACCAATCAACTACGGCCCTATCCTCCGAAGAATTAGGGGACCTTGGTGGCGTATTCACAATTGTTCTGATATAACACAAAGAAATAACCATAAGAAATGGTTACACATAACTAGACATACGAAACGTACTTTACCGTTCATTAGTCATTGTAGCAATTTGGAAACAAGTATGCTTATGTAACAATATATCCATAATGACAGTAGCTAATTGAAATTGCGAACATACTATACATGAGAATCCTCGTTACCATCGTTACAGTACTAACTTCACGTATTTCCGTCGACTCTAAGACTATCCCGTCTTAGTACTTCTACCCATTTCTCACATATCATAACTTAAATCATCTCAGCTTAAGTCTAGGCATCTTACTAGCATACCTAGTTCACTTAAACTAATGCTCTGATACCATATTGTAACACCCTAAAAATCAGGTCTAATTTAAACCTCAATTTATAACAAGATTTAAACATAAAACTTCCAAACTTTATACATAAGCAGAGAATTTAACTATGAGGGTCATATTTACAAATATCGAATTCTTTAAATAACCTATTAATCTAATCATGTCACTATAATCAGATTAACTAGGTTATCTAAGCAATCCATCAAAAAGCCTCAATATTCATTAACTTCTCCACTATTCCAAAAGCTCTCGTCCCACATCCCTTTATTTCTCGGAGCTAGTACCTGGTAAGAAAATATATTTTGAAACAATTAGGCTAACGCCTAGTGAGAACATTCGTTTCAAAATAATACTTTTAAAATCAATGTAAACAAGTATAACAAACTTGGTTTACCATCTTTCTTACCGATTTGTAAAAACATCTTACGATGACGGGATCAAACCCGATTCCATGAATATGACCGACACCAAGTCAGTCATGATATCATGTTCAAGAGCCCACTACGAATCTCCACGGATTCTAGATTAATGCTCATATCCAAGAAATCACAATTACACATGTCAATTTCTTGGAAAGAAAGTAGGGATTACAATTACACATGTCAATCTCTTTCCTTCCTTGGAAATGGGAATTACGATTAGTCCACGCCTATTCCTCATTTCATCTAAACGGGAATTGCGATTAATCCACGCCTATTCCACGTTTATCATACACACTGAAATTACGATTAATCCACGCCTATTCCACGTTTATCATACACACTGGATTTACGATTAGTCCACGCCTATTCCATGTGTTCATAAAAACTAGTGCCTATGGATCCATTACACTTATTTATACTCGTGCAGGTTATTGCTTAATATAAATCATTTTCAAATAACGTTAATGAAATTAAGCAAAACCATCAATTTAAGATAACCGATTTTACTTCATAAAATCATCCTTCCAAAATCCATCCAAAACATTTCATTATAAAAATACACCTTACCATAATTTAAAAACATTATAAAAGGGTAAGGTAAGAATGAACTCACCTGATAGCAGTAGCGTCACTCTTACTTTACTTTTTGTAAGGAATTCCGTCACCAAACTTCACAAAGTCTGAAATACCCAAATACAGATGGTATTTATATTAATCTACTAAATAGGACTCTTAAAAGACTAAGAATCCTAAATAATCCAACATTCTCGTCACTTATCGCAACCCACTAATTTTGATAACACTTGTCGCAACCTACTACTTGCGACACAGTACTTGTCGCAACCCACTGTTGCGATATTCTCTACTTATCGCAACCAACTGTTGCGACATGCATCTTATCGCAACCAACTGTTGCGATACAACCACTCTTGTTGCAACCCAAAGTTGCGACATTCAATCTTATCGCAGCTATCAACCTTATCGCAACTAATTGCGTTCATCATTGTCTCAACCAACTGAAAACATATTTAAGCCCGAATCTATACTTTTAAGCCATAATAATTTCTACAAACTTGCAGATATGCTTAAGGTTACTAATAAAAGAGATTTATGACCTCAGAATCTTCATAACTTCCAAAAACGTAATAACCCGTTTTCTAAACCAATAAGTAGTTTAATACACATATGGAGACCAATTCATATGAAATCATACCTTTGATTCTCACTGGTTGCACCTTAATTTTCCAGCTAAATAATTCAGTTTTCTTCTTCTTCTTCTTCCTCTTTGTCTTTCTTTCTCAGTTCTCTCTCTCTCTTTCTCTTTCCGTACAAAAACACACACACACCAAGACACACAAAAATGAGAAGTGAAGAGGTGATTCACTTTTGTTTCTTTTCTCAACAAAGAGGCGGTGATGGTGATGCATGTTTCATCACTTAACCAAACAACCCCCTTCTACTATCATCATTTGACAACTTCTACCCTCAAACTTATAAATTAAAATTAAAGTTTACCCCTTAACTTATAATTCCAATAAAACAATTAACGAAACTTAATCGGGGATAAACTATAAAATTAATCTATCAAATAATTATACTTAAATTATTCAATAACCAAACGTAACACTTTATAAAAATCAAGATGTTACAATACTCCCAAACTTGAAAATGATTTCGTCCTCGAGCATTCAAGTCTCCGTTCTAGAGTTTTCCAAGAGAGTAGGTTTTCACATGACAGACCTCATAAGGTGAGTTTCTTGACTCACTAAGCTTATGAATGTTTATGTGTATACCTTTTGTTGAATAACTTGCTTATTACTTGTTATTTCTTACTCTTATGGTATGTGACCTAATCTTCCCCCTTGAGAAGATTAGAGTTTAATTATGATGATGGTTTTAAATTAGAGGAGGAATGAGATGTATGGGTGATGTAGAAGAATGTTTTGAATATATATACACCCTTTATTTTTCTTGTGATTCCAAGTATAAAAAGGGTAAAAGCTAGGGTTGTAGCATTGGTAACAATATGATGATTACATGTGTAAAATGATGCTTTTATGATCATAGTCGCTTTTAACATTGTTGTTTAAAGTGATGAGGACTTGTTATTGTCTTGATATTGGAATGGTATTGTAATGGACTAAAGACCTAGTATGGTTGATGTCTTAATGGACTAAAGACATAGTATGGTTGATGTCTTAATGGACTAAAGACCTAGTATGGTTGATGTCTTAATTGACTAAAGACCTAGTATGGTTGATGTCTTAATGGACTAAAGACCCAGTATGGTTGATGTCTTAATGGACTAAAGACCCAGTATGGTTGATGTCTTAATGGACTAAAGACCTAGTATGGTCGATGTCTTAATGGACTAAAGACCTAGTATGGTTGATGTCTTAATGGACTAAAGACCTAGTATGGTTGATGTCTTATTGGGGCTAAGGACCTAGTTTGGGTTGATGCCTTATGATGAAATGATGTAACGTGCGGTTAAACGGTAATGTATGAGATAACACCTTATGTATTGTACGAATGATCTTTATTATGAAATTACAACATGGTTAGGCTCTTGGCTAACACTTCTTTTGTATGTTTGTGTTTAAGCAGGCCTTCCTAGCGGTGGTTCTTCCCGGGGTTGAGGGAAGAGTGGAGAAGAGAGATAGCATTTTTGGATGGACATAGAGGCGAACTTTTGGTGTATAGATTGACATACTTTTGAGAGCGAAATAGCAACACCCGTATATAATCTGAACTTTTCTAAGTCTAGATTAGTAGGTTGTTGAACTTATTACGTTCGATTAATTGTAATGTAAACGCCACAATATTACTTCCCCTTTTTGGGTGATTTGTCTATGTCATTTAGCTCATTTCCGCAATTTATTCAGGCTTAAATTTACCCCAAATTTTAGGGTGTTACAAGTTGGTATCAGCGCAATGGATTAAGCGAACTAGGTATTAACGTGAGATGCCTAGACTTAAACTGGATCGAGTTAAGCAGTGAGTTGTGAGATGGGTAGAACTCGTAAGATAAGGCGGTCTTAGAGTTAATGGTAGTGCACTAATTGAGAATTTCGATTGTGGTAATGAGAAATCTTATGTGTAACTTGTTCATAATTTCAATTAGCTACTGCTATTATGAATTTGTTGTTACGTAAGCATGCTTGCATTGCTATAGTTGCGATAAATGATGAATGCGTTGGTACGTTTGGTTGTATAAATCTTATACTATATTACTTACCTCCATCTCTGATGTGTGCCAGACAATTAATGGTTAATACTCGCAGAAGAGTGGATGGTCTTGATGCTACGATATCCACGGCCGATCAACCGAGGGTGATGGCGGCGGAGGGACCTCCACTTAACACTAACTTGTTGGGTGGTGGAACCGAACATATACCTCGACGGAACTTGGAGACGTCCGATCCCGTTTTAGAGGAGGTAACGGCGGAAACCAGAATGATGGACCGAATGATGACGGCCATGAACAGAGCCATGACACAACAACATGAACAATTTCTGAAACTATTGGAAGACAGAGACACCAACAACCGTAGGCACAAAACGGTTGCCGAAAACATAATAGTGGCTGGTTCCGGGGGTACCGGGAATGAGATCCCTACCGTCGGATTGGGTACTAATGATGCGAGGCAAGAAGGGAAGGTGTGCTCTTTCAAAACCTTTCTGAGTTGCCGACCGCCCGAGTTTAAAGGTACAGATGATCCAGTTGTGTGCATGAACTGGATAAGGGAGATGGAGCAGACCTTTCGAACCAGTAAGTGCGGAGAGAATCAAAAGGCTAAGTTTGGCTCGCAAATGCTAAGAGGGGCGGCCCTCACTTGGTGGAACGTCTACTCCACCTCACTCGAGACTTCCGTTTTGGCCAAACTGAGTTGGCCAACGTTCAAAAGGAAAATGCTAGAGGAGTACTGTAATGAAAGAGCCATGGACCGAATCGATGAGAGCTTCCGAAATTTAAAGAAAGGTAGCCTTCCGGTCAAAGAATACAATCGACTATTTATGGAGAAGTTGGGTTTGGTGGGACATCTGGTCCCGAACGAGAAAGGAAAAATCAAGGCTTACATCAAGGGCCTACCTTCGGACATGATGACAATGGTCCGAGTATCAAAAGCCTCCACCCTTCGTGAGGCAATCGAGGAAGCTCAGTTGGTTGAAGATGCGTACAGTCGGGACCGAGAGGGGACGAATCGGATCCTGGAAAAGAGGAAGTGGGAGGGTAGTTCGGCACCCTCCAAGAAGCTGAGATCCTTTAGTGACAACTACCGAAGGGCCGACCCTAAGCACGAAGCTAGGTGGTGCCCCAAATGCCGAAGCAAGCATCACGGTCAGTGTAAAACAGGCGGGATGACTTGCTACAAGTGTGGAAAGCCGGGGCATGTCCGCAACGATTGTCCGGCCAAGGAGATCACCTATTTTGAATGCAAAGAGTCGGGCCACATTAGAAGTGAGTGCCCGAAATTGAAGTGTAACAACCCGGTTCTCAAACAAGCGTCAAATAACATATATTGCATAACATCGTTACATAACAAAGATACATCATATAACAAGTACGGTCCCTTAGTCTTTACAATCATATTAGATACTTCATTACAAACTTTTTGCTAATTAAATACATGATATCTAATAACGAAGTTATAATTGCAAAACACATCATAGTCTTCAAAATATAAGTCTTCCCAAAAGCTAGCCACTGATTACCCTTTTCACTTGCTCTTACCCGATCCACGACCTGGAATACATATTTTTAAAACAAAATGAGGGTTAGACCTAGTGGTCTAAGTGAGAAAATCCCTGTCAGTTTAAAATCATTTGTACAAATACCATATACATAACACCAATATAAATACCAATTAGAACTTATGCATTGTGTACTTTCCTGTCTCATTCCCATGGCCAAATTAGATGGTTGCGAGCCAACTAATCAATTTACTCCGCTGTACAAAAATTACAGCCAACACCGCTGTCCCTCTGTACAGCCAACTCCACCGGTCCTAAGCCCGGCCAACGTGCTCTCGTGTAGTGTAATACTTGTATAAATATAATATACACTTCAATATATCATACTTTATACATATGCACATAATTACACCATTTATCACATTGTCAATCCACATATATGTATTCCAGTTTGAAAACATTTTAAAGTAAAACTCACCTGATTGCTTATTAAAATGCTTCTAAGCCTTTTCCAAAGATTTAGTCTTTCACCCAGTGTTCACAGAATCTGAAACAAGTAGATACAAGTATCTCCTTACCAAATAGAACACATAAGACTTACTAAAGCTAAAAACTCTAGATAATTCTAATCCTCAATTGATTCCCCCAAACCCGAACTGAAGTCCAGTCTACAGTACATTCAGTCCTCATTCATAAACTATCCAAGAGTCGACAAAACACAAGCCATTGGATACTCAAAAGTATCTAATTTCTCAAAAGTGACCAAACAGCTAAAGTTTCCGGATACTACAGAACTATCCGGACAACATGACTAATCCGGACAACACAACTTTCCGGACAGCATAACCAATCCGGTCAATACAACTTTCCGGATAACATAACAATCCGGACGACATCCGGAAACCAAAGTAATCCGGACACCATCCGATAACTAATATCATCCGGAAACCATGGAAAAGAGGAACTTACCGGGTAGTTGATTCGTCTGGACACCATAAGAACAACTTCCAGACACTATCAAAAGAGACTACCAGACACCACCAAAGAAACTACCGGACACATTCATAATGTGTCCGGAAACCTCTGTCGGTTTACCCCAATTTTACCCAGAAATCGGCTGAATCAACCACAGTCATGAAATCTATGATTCTACTCCGATAGAAACTATCTACTAGCAATTACAGACATAAAACACAAAGAAAACATACCTCAAATCACTTCCAAGTATACCAAATTGAATCCCTAGCCAAATAATTCTTCCTTTTCTTCTTCTTGTCTCAAACACACACACACCCACTCTTAATCTGATATTTTATGAGTTGAAAAATATCTGGAGTTAAAAAGGCTATTTATATTTTTGACTCAATTTACAAATAAGGCTTAAACTATTCAGTAATAACCCAAACACCCCTAAACTTATAAATTCACTTAACTTACCATAAACATTCATTTTAAAGTTAACCAAAATTTAACGGAAAGAGAATTTAACTAACGAACTTACCCGGGGTATTACATGAAGACTGGGGGAACCGGAGGGAAGAAGGTGGACCCTCCGAGAGCGACGGGACGAGCATTTCAGATGACGGGTGATGAGGCGAAGGCCTCAATAGATGTAGTGTCGGGTACGTTTCTCCTAAACTTCGTGCCTACGCGTGTGTTATTTGATTCGGGTGCAAGCTTTTCTTTTGTGTCGAACTCTTTTCTTTCAAGATTGTTTATGCCACTAGTAGTTTAGAAGATGTTATAGTGGTAGAAATAGCGGACGGCGAACAGGTGATAGTTCGTGAGGTTTTGAAGGGTTGCAAGTTAGAAATTGAAGGAAGAGAATTTCCAAATGATTTAATGCCTATGGTAATTGGAGGATTTGATGTAGTAGTCGGGATGGACTGGTTAGCCACGAACCAAGCCAAAATTGTTTGTGCAAAGAAGTTAATACGTATCCCTAAGTTGGATGGATGTGTGATAACCGTTTTTGGCGAGCGTAGGAAAAGGGATGTAGCGATCATCTCCATGTTAAAAGCACGCAAATGTTTGTTGAAGGGATGTTCGTTGTTTTTAGCTTATGTGATCAATGCCAAATTAGAGAAAAAGAAACTTGAAGACGTGAAGGTGGTGCGCGAGTTTCCCGACGTATTTCCGGAGGACTTGCCGGGTTTGCCTCCGGACCGACAAGTGGAGTTCAAAATATACTTGGTTCCGGGAGCGGCCCCGATAGCAAGAGCTCCTTATTGATTGGCCCCATCCGAGATGCAATAAATGATGACTCAACTACAAGAGCTCTTAGAGAAGGGATTTGTGAGGCCAAGCTCATCCCCTTGGGGAGCACCGGTCTTGTTCGTGAAGAAGAAAGACGGGACGATAAGGATGTGCATCGATTATAGAGAACTAAATAAGGTGACCATAAAGAATAAATATCCACTCCCTAGGATCGACGATTTGTTTGATCAACTCCAAGGAGCGGGGTGTTTTTCAAAGATCGACTTACGGTCGGGTTACCACCAAGTGAAGGTAAAAGAAGACGATGTTCCAAAGACTGCCTTTAGGATGCGGTACGGTCATTACGAGTTCTTGGTGATGCCTTTCGGATTGACAAATGCACCGGAGGTGTTCATGGACTTGATGAACTGGGCGTGTCGACCGTTCCTCGACAAGTCGGTCATCGTGTTCATTGACTACATCTTGATATATTCTAGAGACGAGATGGATCACGAGCAACATCTTCGGAAAGTGTTGGAAGTCCTAAGAAAGGAGAATATGTACGCAAAATTCTCCAAGTGTGACTTTTGGTTGGAAGAAGTCCAATTTTTAGGTCATGTAGTCACACGAGATGGCGTGAAAGTAGATCCTTCCAAGATAGAAGCAATGATGAACTGGGAACCTCCTAAGAGTCCATCGGAAATACGAAGCTTCTTGAGACTAGCGGAATATTACCGAAGGTTTATCCAAGATTTCTCCAAAATTGCTTCTTCCTTGACGCGCTTAACGCGAAAGAATGTAAAATTTGTTTGGATGGAAGATCAAGAAAAGGCGTTTTGGACTCTACAAAAGAAGTTGTGTGAGGCTCCAATTCTATCATTACCCGAGGGATCGTAGGATTTTGTGGTATATAGTGACGTGTCAAAGATGGGTTTGGGTTGTGTGTTGATGCAAAGGGGAAAGTGATCGCCTACGCGTCAAGACAACTTAAGGAAAACGAGAAGAATTACCCCACGCACGATTTGGAACTTGCAGCGGTAGTGTTCGCGTTGAAGTTATGGCGACATTATCTCTATGGCACGAAGTGTACGTTGTACACGGATCATAAGAGTTTTAAGTATGTATTTGACCAAAAAGAATTGAACATGAGGCAACAAAGGTGGTTGGAACTACTAAAGGACTACGACTGTGAGCTACTTTATCACCCGGGTAAGGCCAATGTGGTTGCAGATGCTTTAAGCCGAAAGGAGTATAGTGGAAGTCTCCGGGCGAGTCTCTCAAGGATTGAGTTAGTGTCAAGTCTTATGGAGCAAATTAAGACGGCACAAGCCGAGGCGTTGTTGGAGGAAAACCTCAAAGAAGAAGGGATGGTTAAGCAAAGGCTACTATTGACGGAAGACAGCCGCGGTATCAAACTGTTCAATGGGCGAGTGTGGGTGCCTAAAATCGGAGGGAGCCGAGGACTACTCATGGATGAGGCTCATAAATCCAAATACTCCATACATCCGGGAAGCACGAAAATGTATAGAGACCTTAAGTTACACTATTGGTGGTCGGTGATGAAGTTAGACGTGGCTCGCTATGTGGAAACATGTGTGACTTGTTCGTTGGTAAAGGCTGAGCATCAACGACCGTATGGGAGCTTAAAATCGTTGGAGATCCCCGAGTGGAAATGGGAAAAGATCACCATGGATTTCGTGACCAAATTACCAAAGACGGCTAGAGGCAACGACACCATTTGGGTAATAGTGGATCGTCTAACGAAGAGTGCTCATTTCTTAGCCATGCGGGAAGCTTCACCAATAGACAAACTGGCGAAATTGTATATCGACGAGGTCGTGTCGAGACATGGCGTACCCGTGTCAATAGTCTCCGACCGTGATAGCCGGTTCACCTCTAGATTTTGGCAGTCCTTGCAAGAAGAATTAGGTATAAGAGTGAATTTGAGAACGACATACCATCCGCAAACAGATAGGCAAAGCGAAAGAACAATACAAACTCTGGAGGACATGCTAAGGTCGTGCGTGATCGATTTCGGTGGAGATTGGGATACACATTTACCTTTAGTGGAGTTTGCTTACAACAACAACTACCACTCGAGCATCGGTAGGGCACCATTTGAGGCATTGTATGGTCGGAAGTGTCGGACTCCGGTATGTTGGTTGGAAGCGGGAGAAAAACAATTTGCGGGTCCGGAAATTGTTCAACAAACGGCGGATAAGGTTAAGGAAATTCGGGAGCGCTTGAAGGCGGCTTAGGACCGTCAAAAGAGTTACGCCGACAAGAAGCGGAGACCGATAGAATTCCAAGTTGGGGTGCGGGTAATGCTAAAAGTATCCCCTTGGAAAGGCTTGATACGTTTTGGAAAGCGTGGGAAGTTGAGTCCCCGTTTCTTAGGGTCGTTCACCATTTTGGAGTGAATTGGTTCACAAGGGTATAAATTAGACTTGCCACTGGAAATGGATATAATTCATTCTACCTTTCACGTGTGTTATCTACGCAAGTGTTTGGCGGAAGAAGAAGGAAACGTAATACCGTTGTCGAAGATTCGGGTTGATGACAATCGATGCGTCGAAGAACCCGAGGCTATCCTAGAGAGAGAGACTAAGAGACTTCGATACAAGACCATTGACATGGTCAAAGTGCAATGGAAGCACCACCGTGGTGCCAACGTGACTTGGGAACCGGAAGAAGTCATGAAACGCCGGTACCCTCACTTGTTTATCTAATTGAAGATTTCGCGGACGAAATCATTTTTCAAGTTGGGGAGACTTGTAACATCCCAAAATTTCTTGTGAGCAAAACTAAACTCCTTATCCTTATTTTCTTATGGAATACTAAGACTTTTGTTCCTTATGTCTAAAGTAATTCGTTGTGCACTTTTAACCATGTGAACTTGTACGTAATCACATTTGACATTCAGGTTAGCCATGCATGGGACTTTATATGAGTGTGTGTGTGCATGAACATCTCACGTAGGGTGGCGGAGGCGTTTCTATCTCAAAAACATCGACGGAACAACAAGGTGCAGGCCGGGGGCGACTATGCCGTGGCATAGTCGCGAGGGTCAAAATCGTGGCCATGGGAGGTTTGGGACGAAACAAACAGAATGTGGGACAAGGGTAGCGACAATGCCCTGGGCAAAGTTGCTGGGGGCAAAGTCGCGAACATGGCCCGAAGTGCAGCAAGAAAGCGGGATATTAGGGTTTTGTTCCATTTGATTCTGTCATTTTTTCCAGCTGGTTCGACCTCCCCTTCTCTTTGGCGATTTCAGCTCCAAACACTCTCTCTCTCCCCACTTATGAAAGCTAGGGTTTCAAATCTACCATTCCACCAACTTGGGTTGTAATTAAAGCAAGGAAAGAAGAAGTAGATCGAGAGTATAAGAGCATTCAAGTCTCCATTCTAGAGTTTTCCAAGAGAGTAGGTTTTTACTTGACAAACCTCTTAAGGTGAGTTTCTTGACTCACTAAGCTTATGAATGTTTATGTGTATACCTTTCTTGAATAACTTGCTTATTTACTTGTTATTTCTTACTCTTATGGTATGTGACCTAATCTTCCCCCTTGAGAAGATTATAGTTTAATTATGAGGATGGTTTTAAATTAGAGGAGGAATGAGATGTATGGGTGATGTAGAAGAATGTTTTGAATATATATACACCCTTTATTTTTCTTGTGATTCCAAGTATAAAAAGGGTAAAAGCTAGGGTTATAGCATTGGTAACAATATGATGATTACATGTGTAAAATGATGCTTTTATGATCATAGTCGCTTTTAACATTGTTGTTTAAAGTGAATGAGGACTTGTTATTGTGTTGATATTGGAATGGTATTGTAATGGACTAAAGACCTAGTATGGTTGATGTCTTAATGGACTAAAGACCTAGTATGGTTGATGTCTTAATGGACTAAAGACCTAGTATGGTTGATGTCTTATTGGGACTAAAGACCTAGTTTGGGTTGATGTCTTATGATGAAATGATGTAACGTCTGGTTAAACGGTAATGTATGAGATAACACCTTATGTATTGTACGAATGATCTTTATTATGAAATTACAACATGGTTAGGCTCTTGGCTAACACTTCTTTTGTATGTTTGTGTTTAAGCAGGCCTTCCTAGCGGTGGTTCTTCCCGGGGTTGAGGGAAGAGTGGAGAAGAGATATAGCATTTTTGGATGGACATAGAGGTGAACTTTTGGTGTATAGATTGACATACTTTTGAGAGCGAAATAGCAACACCCGTATATAATCTGAAGTTTTCTAAGTCTAGATTAGTAGGTTGTTGAACTTATTTCGTTCGATTAATTGTAATGTAAACGCCACAATATTACTTCCCCTTTTTGGGTGATTTGTCTATGTCATTTAGCTCATTTCGCAATTTATCCAGGCTTAAATTTACCCCAAATTTTAGGGTGTTACAGAGAAGATTGGTAGAACTCACCTTTGGTTTCAATCTAGAGAATAACGACACATTTGATTTGAAGAATCGATTGCAAGGATGGAGAGAGTGCACATAGAAGTGGACGGACGTATGGGTTGGGCGGGAATAAAATTTCTATTACCCCAGTTTGATGGGTAATGAAAATTAATGGGCTTAAGGTAACGAGCTCATTATACTCTCAACCAATGGCACCCTCAATACATATAAATAAAATATTGTTTCTTCGTCCTACATATTTAATTTTTTTATTGATGAAAAAACAAATATAATATAATTTATTTCTTCTATAAAGTTATACAGAGTTCTCTAAATTTAGATATTTTTACAATATATCTCATACTTTTTATATTTTAGCATACAAAATAACATATCTGGTGGAGCAAAAATTTGTTAAAATCCCTCATAGCTGTTGGGGATGCTCATAGGGATTTTTTTGCAGCTATGTTATTGATATTGTAAAATAGAAAAAAGAAATGAGAGGGTGTATTAAAAATAAATCTTAGAAAAAGAAATAATATCTTATTAAATATATAGAATAAGACAAATATTTCTTTTCTTCATATATATAATTTTTCCAAACATATTAGAAGTAGTTGAAGTTTGGATCAAACAATTTTCGGTTATTCGGTTTGATTATATGTCATAATTTAGCTTATTCATTTCGATTATAAACTTTATTCAATTTGATTTCCAGTTATATTTTTGGTTTCCATTAACCCTAGATTGCAAAATATATTATTAGCTTGTATATGTCTTTAAGGAAAAAGTTCAAAAAAACCCCAATGAACTTTCATGTTAGAAATGATTAAGTTCTTGGACAATATTTTGGAACAAATAAGTCAATGGACTTCCTAAAACCCGTTAGATACATCCTTATGACCTCTAAAACTAGTAAATGTGGTCAAATCAGGGAAAAAGTCCGAAAAAAACTCAACAAACATTTATATTTTGCCCGATTTGTTCTCTAGTTATCAAGTCATCCCAAAAGATCTCCACATTCATTCTCTACAACCATAGAAATACCACAACTCATTTGTGAACCAGACTCTTGTTCTTAATCATAATGTAACCAACGCCAACCAAAACGACCCGTGCTTCTATCACAAGTATTTTCTTCACTTACATTTCCTAATTTCCATGGTCATAATGTGACCAACGCCAACCAAAACGACATGTGCTTCTATCACAAGTATTTTCTTCACTTACATTTCCTGATTACCTTTCCCATATTTTATTCCTAACAGGTTACACAACCTCTACGATGGTGGGCAATGGGATTGTTACCGTATTCTTTCGATCAGTCTAGTGTGTTACACAACCTACAGATCATACAACGATGGTGCGCAACGGGACTGGCGGTGGCGATAGCGACGGTACTGGTGGTGTACAACAGTACAACACTGGTGGTGTACGGCAGTGTCGACGGGGTAGCCTCAGGGGTGACATTTAAAAGCATCATAGATTTAAGCATATCTGCAGCTCCATCAAGATTACCAGCCTCACACTGACCAAAAATCAGTCATAAAAAGACAGAATTGTCCTTTGGGGGAATATGACGGTGGGCCATTTCCTTCATGATGGTGTGTGCATCGGGCATCTTACTAGCATCACAAAGCTCTGGCAATAGGGTCAAATACGTAAAAGCATTGTGTTTAATACTAAAACTTTTCATCTGTTCAAACGCTTTCATTCCATCGGCTACTCTGCCAACCGTAACATACCCTTTAATCATAGCGGTGTAACTTATTATTGTAGGTTCAATGTTTCTTCCTTTCATCTCCACAAATAACTTATCGGCCTCCTTTATCTTCTTAACACGATTAAACCCGTTCAGCATTGTATTGTAAGTGACAACATCAGGGGAAATTTCTCGACTTTTCATATCTTCAAAAAACCTATTTGCACTCTCGACTCGTGAGGAAAGGAAAAAAAAACCAAATTATAAGATTATAAGTATGTCGATTAGGGACTATACCTTCAGCTAACATCTTATTAAAATTCCTTTTTGCCATCATATACCTCCTTCTCCTCCGCCGCCGCCACATCCCGACCATCCCACCGTCGGATTACTCTTGGCAACTTCATTGAAGAATACACGAACAGAGTCGATATCATTACTTTCGACGAAGAACCCTCTCCGTGAAATCAAACCCTAGCCTCTCCTTCGACCATCCTTATCCTCCCACATAATTGATGTTTCGCCGGAACCCTAAATCCTCCGGCGACATTCAGGGGCGGAGCCAGAAACTTATGCGAGGGGAGCACCAATTGAACTTCAACTTTATTTTTCTTTTGTAAAGAATTCTCTTTGACAAACCTAATTTTTTTCTATATCGTCCGATGTTGTTTAGTCTAATGCTACCGTTTCAAGGGATTTTAAATATTTTTTTCTTGATTTCAAGGGATTTTAAGTTATTTTTATCGATTTCGAGAGATTTTTTTGGTTTTTTTGTATACTTCAAGAGTTTTTTCCGGTTTTTTGGTTGATTTCAAGAGTTTTATTTGGTTTTTTGGTTGATTACGAGGTACAGTTGCACCTTCTAAAACGATATGGTTGCACCTTTCACAAACCTAATTTTTTACTTTACGGTAGAGAAATAATAGTATAGGAATTATGGATAAAAGGTTTAGGAAACCCATTATCCAATACATAAAAATAATGGTCTAGTCTTTCAATAGATAAAAAAATAATGGTTTAGGAGACACTTTATATATATATATATATATATATATATATATATATATATATATATATATATATATATATATATATACATACATACATATTATAGACATGATGGGGATATGTATCAGTTTTTTTCATAAACATAATAGGGATATTTTTTTCAAAAAAACCCAGGAGGCACCAGTGCCAGAAGTGGCACTAGTGTGGCTCCTCCACTGGCGACATTCAACCTGATATGTTGCAGGTTAGAGCGGGTCTGGTGTGAGGATGGTTTGAGAGAAGTAGCGACGTTCACATCTATTTTTTTTCTTTCTAATTTATATATTTACCTGCTTTTATAGGTTGCAGGTTATAGTGTTAAGTTAACAAGGATTTATTTGATATGTTTGCTAAGTTAAGGATTTAATTAATAAGTTTTAACTAGTCAGTATACCCGTGCGATGCGGCGGGTGATAAATTTTTATTGAAAACCACACGCCTTTGTCCCGACGGTATCTAGGTTATTGGTATATCCCAAATGCATTATCAAAGCTAAGGAACTTTAAGCCCAAGAAGAACATGTAAGACCAAACGATAGAACAAATCCAGTTAATACGATTCATTGGTTTAAAAGTCTAGGGCTTTGATTCAAAATGTGTTCAACTATTACAAAAATTCCCCCGTTCGTTGGTCGGGTACACGACATGACTTTAATATAGATTTAGGTATAAATCCTCAAGTGTCATTCTATTTTCTAATAATTTGTTTTTTCAAATTCATGTGATCAATGGATCCAAATTAATCTAAAAAACTCTATAACATGTTTTCGCAAAAATCTCCTCCGAGAAGACCGAATCTTTTTATGTTGTCAGTTGATGCAAAAGCAAAAGCAAAACCATTCATGCATTTTGTCCGTTTTAAGATCACAAATAAAAATGACATGTTAATCAGCAGCTACGACAATAATGTCAACACCCTAAAATAAGAAAAAAGAATGTGATTAAATTTAAGTGACAAGTTCCATTATGAAGATCAACTTGCAAGTTCACAACTTTGGGGTTTAGTTTCATGATCAAATTCTAGCCATCATCTTCAAGATCCAAAAACCCTTAAGCTTGATAGCACTATGATACATCCAACAAACAATAACCCCATTATAGCAACACTTCAGCAAATGAAATGACCCAACAAGAAGAAAATGTTGATAACCCATTTTAGTCCAACAACATGCTCTCTTGATTACTCTCTCACATTAGAACTGAATAATTTTCATTTGAGGTGTAGAACCATCTCCCCAAAGTTCCAAAACTTGTGATGACTACAACTCTGTAGAACCATCTTCCCAAAGTTCCAACTCTTGGAGTTCACGTGTGTAAGACTATCATAACAGCACTAACAGAACCTCGTCCAAAACAGGCAATTCTTCGTATATTTTCATCTAACTGCATTTAATTATAAAGAAAATATTTGTCAAGAGGAAGAAACATATGCATAAGGAAGTAAAATAGACAGAAAGAGCATATAAAATTCACTTATAATGTCCTTAACCTAATCACAAAAGTCATCTTTCATTGTTTCTCATAATCTTGGTCTTTATATATTTGCCTCAACTCATCCAACTGCATTCAGTTAAAAATAAGTGTCAAGAGGATGGAACATATGCATAAAGTAAAATGGACTGAAAAAGAGAGAGCATATGATGTGAGCTAATTATAATGACCTTAACCTCATTACGAAATCCATCTTTCACCATTGTTTCATAACATGTCTTTACTTTTATTTACATCAATAGCACCAATTACCTGCGAATATAACAATAAATCAAAATAGGAATATAAATAAGGGAGGAAAAAGGTCAAGAAATAAAACAATCTATTACTTATAAAAATGTAAAAACAAAGAAGCAAAGGAAGTCAGGAACAAAAAAGTTTGGTAAACTATGCAAAAACAAACAACAAAGTAGAGGAATAAATGAACAATGTGTGCATAAACAATCTTTTTACAAAGAAAAAGTTAAAAATCAAACAAGTATAGGTAGTCAATAACAAAAAAAATTGGTAAACTATAGAGAAACAATCACATTTAAGAAAATGACACATTAAATGCAGCACAAAGTCTCAAGAGTTGAGTAGGAACCTCTTAAGTGTTGCAGACACAAATTAAACCTTCTACATTGGAACTAAAATCTGCCGGAAAATCCTCAAGGCCAAGGCAGGTTTAGCGGTATCATTTGGGACCTTTGTAATGGAAAGCTGAGTCAACCAAGGAAGTAGAGGGTTGCTAGAGTAAATACATAATTGAAGTTTCTAAATTGATTTTGGTAAGTCTAACCACCCCCAAAAAAATCATCAAAAGTAAGAACCAAAAACAGTTAGATGATGCCTTGAAAAGCAACTTTTTCAGTACAAGTATAAAAGAAATAAGCTCCCTGATAATTAACTCAATAGAAACTGTAACACCCTAAAAATCAGGGCTAATTTGAACCTCAAATTGTAACAAGTTATGATAGAATAACATCCAAACTTTTATATAAATAAGGAGAGAATTAACTATGAGAGTTCATATTTACAAATATTGAATTCTCCAAATAACCTATTAATCTAATCATGTCAACTATAATCAGATTAACTGGATTATCTAAGCAATCCATCAAAAAGCCCCATTGTGTTAGCTAAATCCTCCGCTTATCTCAAAAGTTGAATACTTCAAAAGCTCTCGTCCCACATCCCATTATTTCCCTGAGCTGGTACCTGGTAAAATTTAATTTGAACGATTAGGCTTACGCCTAGTGAGAACATCCAAATTCAAATTAAAACATTAACAACTTTGAAAACTCGGATATCCAAAGCATATAAACAAACCTGTTCACCACCGTTCTTACCGTACACGTACTCATCTCAATAACAGGAACATACCCGATCCCATGAATATGACTAACATTCAGTAAGTCATATTATCACAATCAAGAGCCTACTACGAATCATTACAGATTCTAGATTATTGCTCTTATCCAAGAAATTACAAGTTGTTTTATGCCTATTTCTTGGACTGGAAGTAGAGATTACAAGTTACTTTATGCCTATCTCTGATCTTCCCATAGAAATCAGGAATTACAATTTACGTTATGCCTATTCCTCGATTTCTATACTACGAAATGAGAATTACAATTTACTTTATGTCTATTCTCCATTTCTATGTGAACGGGAATTACAAATTACTTTATGCCTATTCCACATTTCACATCATACTATGAAATAGAAATTACAAACTCCTTTATGTCAATTTCTCATTTCATAACACCTTTACGAAATGGGAATTACAAATTACTTTATGCCTATTCCACATTTCAGGTCAACGGGAATTATGTAATAACCCAAAATTTAGTAGGTTTCGAAAGCTTGGTGGTTAAAGTGAGAAGAATGAAAGTTTAGTTGAGGGGTCCATGTGCAATTTGTGGGAAGTATAAAATGGACCAAATCCCTAGGGCATAAACAAAAATCAGTATTATTCTAATTGTTGGGGTGTTTGGCGGCTAGAGAAGGAAAAGGAAGAAGAGAAGAGTTATTGGGGGAAAGAAATCAAGGAAGAGAAGAATCAGTAAGGTAACCCATTCTAATTTATGGTAATTGTTAATCTAGTGTTCCTTTGTCCTTTTGGTTTGGATTCTTAAGTCTAAAGGTGGTGATTCAATGAGTTTTCACCCACATTTCCTTAAAAGTGAGTTTTGAGGGTTTTATCTTTATAATCCGATTTAAGGGATCAAAATTGGTTTAAGTGGGTATTGGGAAATGAACCCAGTTGTGTGCGTAATCAACCCGTGGGTAGAAATCAGGTTTTAATCACTTTTGGAAATCAGTTTCTCGTCTAGACCGTAGTTTCCGGACACTTTGAGTTCTTGATATTACAGTAGTTTCCGGATAGATTGGGTGTGTCCGGGTGAGGCGTTCATGGGAGTTACCGGATGCGTGACCTTTCGGATAGGTTGAGTTTCCGGGTGTTAGTACCCGGTAAAGGGTGTATCCGGACAGTCCTAGTATCCGGGAAGTTGGGTATCCGGGAAGGTTGGGGTATCCGAGAAGTTTGGGTATCTGGGAAGTGTTGTGCACCCGTTTAGTTCTGGGTCTTTATTTCTGATTAAGGAATTATCTGATCTTTTAGGTGCTAAGCATGGGTGACGCAATTTTAGAACAGGAGTGCGTGCTTTGCCATCGCATGTGACTTTTTCTGATCCTAAAACCCGTTTTAAAGTGTGAAACGTTATGCATGTTCTTATTGATAAATGCTCGTACATTTTCTTTAGACTTGGCATGAAAAGTGTGGTTTTACTGTGTGGATATAAATTGTTTATGTGTGGACATGCTATGGCATTTATGTGTGATGGGGGTGTGTCCCATAAGAATCTGATATATGAATTCGTTTCATATATGGGCGGTGTGTGCCCGGTTGCGCTGTCACAGTGTGTGTGGCTATTGCGCGTGTGCTCTCTTACGCTGTCACGGTGTGTGTGACCATAGCGTGTGCCATTAGCATATCATATTGTGTGGATTATTTGCGTGTGCTTTATGATGAAGTTTTTGGAAATAACTGTTCTTACTGAAAAGCTTTTGCAAACTCGATTATGTTATATAGTGTGGCTTTTGAGGGAACTCACTAGACCTCGTGGTCTAACCCTCGCTTTCAAAACTAAAAACATTTTCAGGTAAGCAGGTGTTAGGGAGCTCGGACAGACGGAAAGGGAAGGTGTGAGCTGGAGCTTGCATCTTAGAGACTAGAATAGGCATGACAACGGGGCGGGTATGAGGCGGGGACCCCCATCCCCGGCCCCGACCCCGGTTTGTAATACCCTCCCCCGGCCCCGGCCCCGCCCCGGTTTGTGATATCCTCCCCCGGCCCCGGTCAACCCCGGTCAAACCCCGGTCAACCCTTCTAAACCCCTAAAAACTAATAAAATATATATATTTTTTTAATTTATATATATATATTTAATAAAAATATACATTTTTTTAATATATATATATATATATATACCGGGTCCGGGGCGGGTCGGGGACCCCCATCCCCGTCCCCGATTTTCGTAAATGGGGAATCCCCGGCCCCGGCCCTGGTACCCCGGTTTGGCGGGGAATCCCCGGCCCCGATCGGGGGGGTGGACCGGGTTTCGGGGCGGGTCGGGGCAATTTGCCATGCCTAGACTAGAAGCCTTCCATTTTTGAATATTAGACTTACTCTCAGTTGTAATTAGGGTTATTTCCGCAAACCCCTTTTGTCGAATATTGTTAAATTTTGGTGTAGGCCAGGTTTTGGCAGATATTACTATTATCTATGGAAATGATGGGTTGTTTCTAGTTTGGGTCGTTACAAATTACAAATTACTTTATGCATATTCCACGTTACAATAAAACAGTGCCTATGGATCCATTACACTTTATTACTGTATATGTATCAAACATATCATATTGCATTCCATAACACTTTCAATTTCTAGAAACACCGGATAACTTATTATACCCTCAAACATCCTTCTTCTAAAATTTAATTTAGAAAAGTATTCTGAAACCTCGATCCCAAAACGAGATAACCATTTAATAAAATATGCATCCTAGACATTTAAAACTAAATTGGACCTTAAGCCCACTCCTTAAAATTAATTCCAACCGGCCAACACTCAATGCAATTTCTTGGACTTAATTGTTTCTTATACCGGATTCCATGACCAATACCGGATCCACTATACTCACAGCCCAATTCCGGTAGTTAATACTAAACCCATTTTCGGAACAGAAATTACGGATCCCCACTCAAGTTTCGGAATTAATTCTGGTCCCCTCAACATTGCGGCCCATCTTCCGGTATTGTTATTGATTCCGGATCCAAACACTAAAGCCCAAGTTCCGATATTTTGTTATTTAAGTTCCGGTACTTCAAACTTAGGCCTAATTACCGGAATTGGTTCCAGATCTCATTTGTGTACCGGAAGTCCAAACCAATTCCGGAATCCAATCCCATTCCGGATCTGGTCCATTTCCGGAATCCAATCCAATTCCGGATCTGGTCCACTTCCGGAATTAAATACCCGGTTACGGAATTTTATTAAATACCGAGACTACGATACTGACTCGTTCAAATCAATTCAAATCTTTCTCAATAAGCTCATCTTGATACAATCTAAAGACCCATATCATTTCCATACAGATTTACCAATTCATACATACAATTTTACACTCTAAATCTGATTCAATTTTAACTGCAAATGTTTAAAGTGAAAAGATGAACTTACCTGAATAGCAATTTCTGACTTAACTGTTTCCAACCTTTTCCAATCAATTCAGTAGCCTACAAAAGAACCACAAATTCAATTCTTTTTTCTTCTTTTCTCTCTCTGCTCTGTATGACCGACTCCACAAGAATGAGTTGAGATAAGATCTCAAATCAGATTGCTTACCTTAATAATAAGTAATCTCAACTTTCCAATAATGACCAAACAGACCCCTCAGCTAATTTTCAATATTAACTTTATACTTTGGTCAAATTACAAATTCAACCCTAGAGTTTACATTTACACTTTAGTCCACAACTTAGACTAATTTACAAATCGATCCCATTCATATAAAACTATAATATAATGGAAAGTCGAGGTGTTACAAATCTCCCCAACTTGAAAATGATTTCGTCCCCGAAATCAAAGCTAGGTAAAAAGATGAGGATATCTAATCTTCATATACTCTTCGACTTCTAACGTCACGTTAGCACCTCGATGATGTTTCCATTGCACTTTCAACATAACCACATCCTTATGACGTAGCTTCTTAACCGTCCTCTCTAAGATCGCCTCCGGTTATTCAACACAACGACTATTTTCATCCACCCTTACGTCAGTAAGTGGAATCACATCATTCTCTTCGGCTAAACATTTCCGAAGGTAGCAGATATGTAAGGTATTGTGAATCCCTTCCAATTCAGGTGGGAGATCCAACTGATAAGCTTGAAGTCCCACTCACTTAGTTATAGTGAAAGGTCCTAGAAAACGAGGACTTAACTTTCCACGTTTACCAAAACTTATCGCGCCTTTCCACAAGGATACTTTAAGCATTACGCGCTTCCCAACTTGGAATTCTTTCGACCTTCTTTTCGGATCAACATAACTCTTTTGTCGATCTTGAGCTGCTTTCATATGCTTCCGAATCTCTTTCACTTTATCAGTCGTTTGTTGCACAAGTTCCGGATCAACAAACCGCTTTTCTCCAGCTTCTAACCAACACACTGGAGTCCTACATTTCCGACCATACAAAGCTTCAAAATGTGCTCTTCCGATACTGGAGTGATAACTATTGTTATACGCAAACTCTACCAAGGGTAAATGCGTATCCCAGTTACCTCCAAAGTCTAACACACACAATCTGAGCATGTCTTCCAAAGTTTGAATAGTTCTTTCACTTTGCTCGTCTGTTTGTGGATGGTAAGCAGTGCTCAAATTGATTCTCGTACCCAATTCTTCTTGTAGTGACTGCCAAAACCTCGAGGTAAATCGACTATCACGATCTGACACTATAGACACCGGTATACCATGTCTTGACACCACTTCATCAATATACAGCTTCGCCAATTTATCTATTGGTGACGCTTCTTTCATAGCCAGAAAGTGAGCACTCTTGGTCAATCGATCCACGATTACCCATATAGTGTCGTTACCCTTTTGCGTCCTCGGTTACTTTGTCACAAAATCCATGGTAATCTTCTCCCACTTCCACTCCGGAATCTCCAAAGATTGAAAACTTCCGTAAGGCTTTTGATGTTCGGCTTTTACTAACGAACATGTCACACACTTTTCTACTATTCGTGCCACATCTAACTTCATAGTTGGCCACCAGTAGTGCAACTTCAGATCCCTATACATCTTAGTACTTCCCGGATGTATAGAATACTTAGACTTGTGCGCATCTTCGAGAATTAACTCCCGATTTCCTCCCACTTTTGGCACCCAAACACGGCCTTGGAACAGCTTGACCCCACGACTATCTTCCGTCAGTTGAAGATGTTGCTTGCTCATGACTTCATTTTTCAGATTTTCTTCCAATAAGGCTTCCGCTTGTGCCTCTTTTATCCTTTCAATCAAACTTGATGTCACATCAATTCTGGCGTTAGTCGATTTCAAGCACCCACTATACTCTTTTCTACTTAAAGCATCAACAACAACATTTGCTTTACCGGGATGGTAATGCAATTCACAATCATAATCTTTAAGTAGTTCTAACCAACGCCGCTGCCTCGTATTCAACTCCTTCTGATCAAAGACATGCTTCAAGCTCTTGTGATCAGTGTAAAGAGTGCATTTCGTTCCATACAGATAATGAAGCCACAACTTTAATGCAAACACGACCGCTGCCAATTCTAAATTATGGGTAGGGTAATTCTTCTCATGTTCTTTGAGTTGTCTTGATGCGTAAGCAATCACCTTGCCATGTTGCATCAACACACACCCTAAACCCATATTTGACGTGTCACTATACACGACCAAATCTTCCGTTCCTTCCGGTAGTGCAAGAATAGGAGCTTCACACAACTTCTGACGTAAAGTTTTGAAAGTTGACTCCTGCTTTTTAGTCCAGACAAACTTTACATTCTTTCGAGTCAACAAGGTCAAAGCAGAAGCAATCTTTGAAAAGTCTTTGATAAACCTCCGATAATACCCTGCTAGACCCACGAAACTTCTTATTTCCGACGCGCTCTTCGGTGTTTCCCAGTTCGTCATTGCTTCTATCTTTGTCGGGTCTACTTTGACTCCCTTCGAAGTAATCACATGCCCTAGAAGTTGTACCTCTTTTAACCAGAATTCACACTTTGAGAAATTTGCGTACAATTTCTCTTTTCTCAACACTTCCAAGACTTCACGAAGATGGCATTCATGATCTACTTCATTCTTCGAATAAACAAGTATGTCATCAATGAAAACAATAACAGACTTGTCTAAGAATGGTCGACATACTCTGTTCATCAGATCCATGAACACGGCTGGAGCATTTGTCAACCCGAACAGCATTACAAGGAATTCATAATGCCCATACTTCGTTCTGAACGCCGTCTTGGGAATATCTTCATCTCTTACTCGAACTTGATGATATCCCGACCTCAGATCAATCTTTGAAAAGCATCCCGCACCTTAGAGTTGATCAAACAAATCATCAATCCTCGGAAGCGGATACTTGTTCTTAATCGTCACATTATTCAGCTCCCAGTAGTCGATACACATTCTCATAGTGCCATCATTTTTTCTTAACAAACAATACCGGATCTCCCCAAGGTGAAGAACTTGGTCTAACGAAACCCTTGTCTAGCAGCTCTTGACATCATCTCTTTCATTTCGGCTGGCGCTAAGCGATACGGTGCACGCGCTATCGGTGTTGATCCATGGACAATACGAAACTCTATTTGTCGTTCAGACGGTAGACCTGGAAGATCATCGGGAAATACGTCCAGGAATTCACGTACCACCTTAATGTCTTCCACTTGCTTCTTTTCTGACTTCACATCAAGAACATACGCTAAATAGGATGGACATCCTTTCACCAAACACTTACGCGCTTTTGCAACAAAAATTAACGAAACTCCCATCTTTCTCTTTTCCCCAAAGATGAATACATCATCCTTATCGGCTATCGGAATCCGAATTAATTTATTTGCACAAAGAGTTTCTGTCTGGTTGACTGTCAACCAATCCATACCCACAATCACATCAAATCCCCTAATTTCCATTAACAACAAGTCAATCGGAAATTCCGTTTCCCCAATCGAAATTAAACAACCATAAAGTCTTTCACGAACTAAGACTTGACCTCCGTTAGCTATCTCGACTACTAAGGCATCTTCCAAGGTAGTGACACGCATAACTAACCTTTGATAGAATGATTTGGACACAAACGACAAATTTGCACCACTGTCAAATAAAATGAGTGCGGGAATGGAATTAACAAGGAATGTACCAGAAACGACATATTTAGACTCCTTCGCCTCTTTCGCCGTCATGTGAAATGTCCGGCCCGTTGGTTTAGGAGCATTCAGTTTCTTTCCCTGGTCTCCACCCTTCTTTAACTTCGGACAATCTCTTCGGAAGTGTCCGGGTTGTTTACACTCAAAACAAATCGGCCCTTGAATAGGAAAGCTTCTCAAAACAAATCGGCCCTCGAATAGGACAACTTGCCTCTAGATGTCCAGTCTTCCCACACTTGAAACATTCAATTCCAACTACCCGACACTGTCCAAAATGTTTATTTCGGCATTTCTGACACCAATTTGGTTCCCGGCGAGACTCATAACGGACGTTCTTACCAAACGATTTGGATTTCTGAGAAGACTCCGACCGGCCTTCCCACTTCCGTTTCTCTCTCCCATGCATCTTCTCCTTCTTTTCTTTGGCATACACTTCTTCTATTACTTTAGCTTCTTTGATCGTCTCTCTCAACGTTGAAGCTTTGGAATTTCGTACCCGCGACATCATATCCGCCGGTAAGCCCTACAGATAGGCTTTAATCTTCTCCTTCTCAGTTGGAGCCACATGCCCCACTAAGTTCAGCTTCTCCATAAAGGATCCAGTGTACTTCTGTGAGTTCTAGATCAGTGCAACAGTCGATAGAAATCAATAGATATGAAACAAGTAGTATGATTTCCAATGGTCATCCAATTACTTTCAATATTGAGAGAGAATTACAATAAGCATATGAAAGTATAATTAGACAACTAATTCGATTAACCTAATTCTAAGGCTAACAATACTATTTATACTTAGGCCTTTAATTACCAAGGCCCAAGCCCATTAAGCACAAATAAGCCCAATAATCAATATTAAGGCTTTTACAAATAATAATTTAATCTAATTAAGCTCTATATAATTCTTTATATATCTTTCTAATATGTAGGACATTTATGGTCATAACAATCTCCCCCTAAAGATATATAAAGAAAAATCGGTCTTGAGACCTTCAAGTCTTGATCTTCTTCTTGAATCTTTGAAAACTTTTGATGTTGCTTGACTTCATGTCTTTTAAGCGCTCCCCCTTGAATAAAACTCTTGGATTTGATTTCAGCTTTAAAAGAACTTGTAGAACCAATATGCTCGATGGAGGAAATAATTTGAAGCGAACACCACTTGATAAGGAATGAGAAGAATTTTAATCAAATACTCCAAACTATAAATCCAACGGCTTTTCAACCTCGGATTTAATCTTTGCAATCTCATCTTCAATCAGAACACAGTTACTCCCCATCGGCCTTTGCTAACTCCCCCTCAACTTGATAATCGATGTCTTTGAATTTGTATCACTACTCCCCCTCGTGATGAGTAGGAGCATCTGTAGCATCATGTACTTTCAAAGACAATACTGGTGAGTAGCAAAATGCCAGATAAAACATTAAGTAACCAAGATGGGATAATCAACTAACACAGAAACACGTTAGTAACTGTTATCACAACAATTTAAAAAAAATTGTGTGGCCTATGTTCAGAGTTGGCAATGGGGTATATCTGATAGGACTTCCAATTAGGGGTGTTAACGAGTCGAGCTTTTAACGAGCTACTCGAGCTCGAGCTCGTTTATCTCGAGCTCGAGTCGATCTCGAACAAAAAATAAAGCTCGCTTAAGTTAACGAGTCGAGCTCTATAATACCGATGTTCGACTCGACTCGTTCGAAAGCTCGATTAAGCTTTACGAATCGAGCCGAGCCATTCGAGTCGAGCCGAGCCATTCGAGCATACACTTTTTCGAGCCTCACATATTTATATGTTTACAAGTTATATAATCAAATTATAAAAATTATCGATCTTGACTACGTAAACGAGTTAATCGATTTCGAATTCGAGCTCATAAACGAGCATCGAGCTCGAGCTCGAACATTGAAAAAATAATCGAGCTCGAGTCGAGCTCGAGCCTGATATTATTTTTTCGAGCTCGGCTCGAATAACTTGCTACTCGACTCGGCTCGGCTCGTTAACACCCCTACTTCCAGTTATCACTGAAGTAAATATCAAAAAAATACTTCTCAAAATGTTCCGGCAATATCACGAATATATGCAATTGGAATCACAAAGACTCGTGCATGTGTGAAAGAAATCATTTATATCGATTTGGCTCAAAAAATGATTTAACCTGGGACGCAAGTTAAAAATCAATTGACACGGTGATTAGAATATGAAGTTCGGAGACCGGAGCTGATGTCTTCCTTTTCAATATCTAAGACCTCCGAGTGAGGAATAGATAGATTATGTGCTAATTCTCTGTGCATATATGAAACAAGCATCTGTTGTGAGATACTTGAGTGGCTGGGTGGGGTGACACGAGTTATCGACACTGGGTCCATGTTTGTTTCAATATCCATCTCCAAAGAACGAGAATGAATAGATTGTGTGGTTACCCGGATAACTGACTCGGTTTGGTAAGGACCAAATGATTCTTTTAAGTCCTGTCACATCCTCACCATATTCTTTTCACTCCGAACTCGTCTATCAATCTAGACCCCTCACTGTTATCTATAAATGGGTGTGTTTCTTTGGTAGGTCCTTCCGGTTCTGGATAGACCATAGAAACGATGTAATTCCTAACACTCCTTTCATGCATCGAGTAAATCAGTTAAGTAAACAGTGAAGTACGAGTTCTAAACTGAAATGTTTAGAAGTCAAAGCATTTAAGAACGAGTCATGATCTGAGATAATCAGAAGTCAAAATAATGAAGTTCGAGTTCTGATACCAATTGTGAGTTCCAGATCAGTGCAACAGTCGATAGAAATCAATAGATATGAAACAAGTAGTATGATTTCCAATGGTCATCCAATTACTTTCAATAATGAGAGAGAATTACAATAAGCATATGAAAGTATAATTAGACAACTAATTCGATTAACCTAATTCTAAGGCTAACAATACTATTTATACTTAGGCCTTTAATTACCAAGGCCCAAGCCCATTAAGCACAAATAAGCCCAATAATCAATATTAAGGCTTTTACAAATAATAATTTAATCTAATTAAGCTCTATATAATTCATTATATATCTTTCTAATATGTAGGACATTTATGGTCCTAACAACTTCCGAACTGTAGAAGTACCATTCTTAAGATTCTGAAACTCCTCTTCAATCCTATCCATCTCGTTTTCATTACAATATTACTCCAAAATCTTTTTCTTAAACGACTCCCACGTCATAGCAGCCAAGACTAGAGCCGTCAAAGTCGAGGTAACAATATTCCACCAAGTTAAGGCGTTGCCTCACAACATTTGAGAACCGAACATGACTTTCGATTCTTCATCACATTCACAAGCGCGGAAAGCTTGTTCCATCTATTTGAGCCAATTCATGCATGCCACTGGATTGTTTGCTCCGGTGAACTCTTGCGGTTTACAGCTCAGAAATGTCTTATAAGAACAAACTCTTTCCACCCTCCTGTTTACATTCACTACAAGATTACGAATTGGATTTACAACACCAGTATATGTCTCCGTTCTTCGTAACTCAGAGCTTCGATCGTTCAACGCTTTCATGAACATTTCTGTTTGTTGTGCCATTGTTGTATCCATCACTCGCATCATGTTCTCCATCATGCGAGACTCCATCGTAGACTCATCTGTCACCGGGTTAGAGGTACCGGTACTCGTTCTGTGTGTTTGACTTTCCAATCCTCCTATTAGAGGTGGCCTCAATGGGCTTTCATGAGTTCCGCCCATTCCAGGTTGTCCCTCTAACCCCCAATCAATCGCCGCCCTATCCTCTGAAGAATTAGGGGATCTTGTCAGCGTATTCACTGTTGGGATAATCTCAATCATACCTCAAGTACTAGATATGTAAATAAGGCAAAGATGAAAATGTGTGACTTTTCATATGAAAAGGTGTGACTTTTCATCCTCCAACCGCCATAACCGAACAGTTACAATGGTTCATTGGCACCGGTTGATCTAGTATAAATAGGAAGCATATGTAACAGATTATGATAGACAAAAAACACATATCCTCTTAAATTCTCTCAAAGTTCTTCATTGTTCTTCATCATGGAAGCATAGTTTGATTCATCGGGTTCGAGAGTTCGATTCTTGAACGGGTTGTTGTATCCTCTAGATAGACGTCCAATCGATATGGTACGAGGGACGAATTTCTGTCTAAGGACACTGCTTGGCAGGCCTCAATCCAAATAACGATCTTCTTCAACTTCGTGATCAAGAAAGTCAATATTTCATTTGATTCAATATTGTGTGTTACGAATTTCAATTCGTGTATCTTAGGTCTAACATTCACCATCGTTCTGAATGCACAAAGAAGTAACCATAAGAAATGGTTACACAAGTCCAAACACACGAAACGTACTTTACCGTTCATTAGTCACCGTAACAATTTAGAAACAAGTATGCTTGTGTAACAATATATACATAATAACAGTAGCTAACTGAAATTTTGAAAATACTATACATGAGAATCCTCGTTACCATCGTTACAGTACTAATTTCACGTATTTCCGTCGACTATAAGACTATCCCGTCTTAGTACTTCTACCCATATCTCACGAATCATAACTTAATCTATTTCAGCTTAAGTCTAGGTATCTCATTATCATACCTAGTTCACTTAAACTTCAGCTCTGATACCATATTGTAACACCCTAAAAATAAGGGCTAATTTGAACCTCAAATTGTAACAAGTTATGATAGAATAACATCTAAACTTTTATATAAATAAGGAGAGAATTAACTATGAGGGTTCATATTTACAAATATTGAATTCTCCAAATAACCTATTAATCTAATCATGTCAACTATAATCAGATTAACTGGATTATCTAAGCAATCCATCAAAAAGCCTCATTGTGTTAGCTAAATCCTCCGCTTATCTCAAAATTTGAATACTTCAAAAGCTCTCGTCCCACATCCCATTATTTCCCTGAGATGGTACCTGGTAATAAAATTTAATTTGAACGATTAGGCTTACGCCTAGTGAGAACATCCAAATTCAAATTAAAACATTAACAACTTTGAAAACTCGGATATCCAAAGCATTTAAACAAGCATGTTCACCACCGTTCTTACCGTACACGTGTTCATCTCAATAACAGGAATATACCCGATCCCATGAATATGACTAACATTCAGTAAGTCATATTATCACAATCAAGAGCCTACTACGAATCATTACAGATTCTAGATTATTGCTCTTATCCAAGAAATTACAAGCTGCTTTATGCCTATTTCTTGGACTGAAATTAGAGATTACAAGTTACTTTATGCCTATCTCTGATCTTCCCATAGAAATCAGGAATTACAATTTACTTTATGCCTATTCCTCGATTTATATACTACGAAATGAGAATTACAATTTATTTTATGTCTATTCTCCATTTCTATGTGAACGGGAATTACAAATTACTTTGTGCCTATTCCACATTTCACACCATACTATGAAATAGAAATTACAAATTCCTTTATGTCTATTTCTCATTTCATAACACCTTTACGAAATGGGAATTACAAATTACTTTATGCCTATTCCACATTTCAGATCAACGGGAATTACAAATTACTTTATGCATATTCCACGTTACAATAAAACAGTGCCTATGGATCCATTACACTTTATTACTGTATATGTATCAAACATATCATACTGCATTCCATAACACTTTCAATTTCTAGAAACACCGGATAACTTATTATACCCTCAAACATCCTTCTTCTAAAATTTAATTTAGAAAAGTATTCCGAAACCTCGATCCCAAAATGAGATAACCATTTAATAAAAATTGTATCCTAAACATTTAAAACTAAATTGAACCTTAAGGCCGCTCCCCAAAATTAATTCCAACCGGCCCAACACTCAATGCAATTTCTTGGACTTAATTGTTTCTTATACCGGATCCCATGACCAATATCGGATCCACTATACTCACGGCCCAATTCCGGTAGTTAATACTAAGCCCATTTCCGGAACAGAAATTCCGGATCCCCACTCAAGTTCCGGAATTAATTCTGGTCCACTCAACATTGCGGCCTATCTTCCGGTAATGTTATTGATTCCGGATCCAAACACTAAAGCCCAAGTTTCGATATTTTGTTATTTAAGTTCTGGTACTTCAAACTTAGGCCCAATTACTGGAATTGGTTTCGGATCTCATTTGTGTACCGAAAGTCCAAACCAATTTCGGAATCCAATCCAATTCCGGATCCGGTCCACTTCCGGAATTAAATACTCGGTTCCGGAATTTTATTAAATACCGAGACTACGATAATGACTCGTTCAAATCAATTCAAATCTTTCTCAATAAGCTCATCTTGATACAATCTAAAGACCCATGCCATTTCCATACAGATTTACCAATTCATACATACAATTTTACACTCTAAATCTGATTCAATTTTAACTGCAAATGTTTAAAGTGAAAAGATGAACTCACCTGAATAGCAATTTCTGACTTAACTACTTCCAACCTTCTCCAATCAATTCAGTAGCCTACAAAAGAACCACAAATTCAATTATTTCTTCTTATTTCTTATTCTTTTCTCTTTCTGCTCTGTATGACCGACTCCACAAGAATGAGTTGAGATAAGATCTCAAATCAGATTGCTTACCTTAATATTAAGTAATCTCAACTTTCCAATAATGACCAAACAGACCCCTCATCTAATTTTCAATATTAACTTTATACTTTGGTCAAATTACAAATTCAACCCTAGAGTTTACATTTACACTTTAGTCCACAACTTAGACTGTAACATCCTGAATTTTCAGTTATAGTATTTTAATGAGAATTGGGATTGTTTGTATTTTTAGTTTTAACTTTGGATTATGTTGTGATTTATATTTCAAAATGAGGTTAAAATGTTAGTGGTAAAAGTTAAGTGTCAATGTTGGAAGGTTGAAACTTGGGGGTGTGTTTGGTCACAATTGGAAAGTGTGTGTAGATAATGTAGCTGAAATCAGATTTTATCTGATTTCTTATGCTTAGGGTCGGTTTGGAGAATCAAAGAGATAGAGAGAAGGAGAAAAGAGAAAAGAAGAAGAAAACAAGATTTGTTCATCAAATTGGTAAGGAAATCTGATTATGTTTTTGTTAGCTTGTTGTGAATGAATGATGATGGACGAATCTGTGTATTGGATTGAATTACAGAATCATAAACAACAGATTTGAAGAATCAGATTGTGCAAAGTGGGTAAAACTTCCTTAAGAGGTGAGTTCATTCACTTTTGATTAAATACATGTTTTATGTCAAATTAAATGTTAAGACACATGTATAAACTGGTTATGAACTGTATGGGATGGTCTGGAATGAGCTGAATCAAACATACATCGAATTAGATTGGATTTTAGGCTGCAGTTCGAAGGTTTCCGGATGAAACGTCGTATCCGGAAACCCTGGTGATGAATGTCTCCGGACAAGGCAAAGTATCCGGTAAGTCTTAAGTTTCTTATAGTTTCCGGATAAATCGAGTTACCGGATGGTATCCGGATTACCTTGGTTTCCGGATGTCATCCGGATTAGTGAAATACCCGGAAAGATAATGTATCCGGAAAAGTTGTGTGTATCCGGAAACCTTTGTTGTCCCGCTAATTCTGATGTCTGTATATAGTTTCTGGATGTGCTATCTGGTTTAGTTTCTAAAAATAATTTCTAGGGGCGCTGCCCCCAGACCCCGCCGAAGGGGAAACAATTGAGGAGGAGGACACGATATGTTATTAGATATTCTTAGAATTGAGAATATGATACGAGAGTGGCATGATTTGTTGTTACGTATATACGTTAATAAAGTGTAATGGATTTGTAAACATTAGTTGTGTTGGATAACGTAGGATAGGCAAAGTAGAATTGCTATTCATGTTTAAAAGATGGAATAGGCAAAGTAGAATTGCTATCCACGTTGAAATGATTGAATAGGTAAAGTAGAATTACTATTCATATTACAATAATCGAATAGGCAAAGTATAATTGCTATTCACATTGTATGATTGAATAGACAAAGTAGAATTGTTATTCATGTGTATGATTGAATAGACAAAGTAGAATTGTTATTCATGTGTATGATTGAATAGACAAAGTAGAATTGTTATTCATGTGTATGATTGAATATATAAAGTAGAATTGTTATTCATGTGTATGTTTGACTAGACAAGGTAGAATTGTTATTCGTGTGTATGTTTGACTAGACAAAGTAGAATTGTTATTCATACGGAATGTTGGAATAGGCATAGTATAATTGCTATTCAGGTTGAATGTTTGAATAGGCATAAGTATAATTGCTATTCGGGTTGAATGAGTTAATGGACAAAGATAGTTGCTATTGGTAAGTGAGATGTGGGAATGTGAATTAGATGAAGTGTAAGTGTTGTTTGACGGATTTGAAATAGGCAATGTATATATAAGTGCTATTTCTGTATTCCATTTCAAAGAGAAAGTATGATGTTTGAACGTAAGTCTGTAAAATTGATTGATAAACTATAATCCTTGAGGATTCGTAGTAGGTTATTGGATATGGTGATACGACTTTATGAATGGTAGTTATACTCGCGGGGTTGAGTATGGTTATGTCTTTATGAGACAATCATGAGTATGGTAAGAATGGTGATAAAGTAGGTTTGAATATATGCGTTGGTTATCTAAGATTTCAATGCTGTTAATGTTTTAATTTAAAACTGGATGTTCTCACTAGGCGTAAGCCTAATCGTTTCAAATCAACTTTTCTTACCAGGTACCAGCTCGGGAAAAAGGGTTGTGGGACGAGCGTTTTGGAATAGCAAGAGGTGTTAATTAACAATAAGAGATTTTGATGGATTGCTTAGATAACTTAGTTAATCTGATTATAATGATATGATTAGATTGATAGGTTATTTGAAGGATCCTGTATTGAAAATATACTCTTGATGATTAATTTCCTTGCTATATTTATATAAGTTGAAGTTTCTTGTATCATAACGTATTATAATTTGAGGTTCAAAACAACCCTGATTTTAGGGTGTTACATAGACTAATTTACAAATCGATCCCATTCATATTAAACTATAATGTAATGGAAATTCGAGGTGTTACAGAAACAAAATAACATCTAAACTCATCTAAACATGAAAAAACTTTGTGCTCAATCGGTGAAAAATCACAATCCTTTGTTAGGGTGAAAACGAAGAGAAAGGAGACTCACACCAACATTAACTTTATCACATTCATATCCATTTTAGACTCCGAAGTATTTTACAATGGTTTCTTGAACCTTGCAAGTTGCTTAGACATGATAGAGGCATTCAAATCACAACCCAAAAAGTATGCGTCACTAACGATTATAATCTTGAACAATGAATCAGAAAAATTCAGACAAGCATACACTAAATCACTTTAATAGGAAATTAAATTTATGCTTTAAAAACTCAAAGGCCAACAAAATTGTCAGTGGTCATCCTATTTCTATATTTTTGGCATATTTTAGACTTATGATTCATGAAGATTTAAGAGACCCTTGCTGAAAATGTATGTAGTGAATGCTTATCAAACAATAGTATACTCGATACATGTCTTCTACTAATTTATCAATTAACTACACTAAGAAATACCACAGCTAGTACATCAACTACATACCATAAAATTAACTATTTTTATCAGTTAACCTAAATAAAGATAAAAAGGTCAGTTACCAGCAATTCTATCGGAACAGATTCAAGCCTGGAGTCTTGTGGTTCTATGTAAATACAACATAATATTGGCAAAGAACCCTAATCAAATATAAACATCGAAAATGTGACGTGAAGCTGTGAAAGCAATCAATGCCTCTTAATTTTCAAAGCATAACCGTTATCCGTGCTTATATACAGTATAGATATAGATATAAATTTAGTTTCATTTTCACCATTGTCTCATAGCCTTTGTCTTTCTTTATATATTTGCCTCAACTCTTGTAACTGCATTTGGTTATAAAGGAAAGATTTGTCAAGAGGATGGAACATATGCATAAATAAGTAAAATGGAGTGAAAGAGAGAGCATATAATTAAATCCCCTTTATAATGTCGTTAACCTCATCACAAAAACCATTATTCACCATTGTCTCATAACATGCCTTTATGTCATGAATACCTATTACCTACGAACATAACAACAAATCAGTATAGGAAAAAGAATGAAAGGAATGAACAATGCAAAAACACAAAAGGAAGGTAAATAAACAGTTCATAATATATACATAAGCCAAATCCAATGAGATGCAAGAAGCAGTTCATATATCAGCTATGAATCAAAGACAGATATACCAGATATTGGTGGTAATGATCATCAACTATGAATCCATTGTCACCATTGTTGATGTTTTCTGCAACAAAACAAAGAAAATAGTAATCGATCATTTAAAGATGAAATGGATAAAACCCCCCAAATTGATATCAGAAGTGTTGTTAAGAATTGTCAGTCTTTTACCATGTTCAAGATTCGCCCCTTGAATCTGCAACACAATATGAAGAAGAATTCGTAGAAACCCCCATGGTTGAGTTCACAGAGAACTCCATTGTTTGAATTTCACTCCTTTTTTTCCCAATTTGTCTTCCAAAAAATAATGATTGTGCCTATTCGCGGAAATCACATTCAGTGTGTGAAAATTGCATATCAATGTGTGGTTAAGAATTAAGAAATCAAAATGAGTGTGTATAAATCGCAGGTGGAGAAGAAATAGAAATCACAGATTAGGTTTTGATTTTTCTTGAGAAATCGTGTGTTCTCTCGGGGGTAAAATAAAATCTAGGGTTTTAAAAGGAGAACAACTTCAGATTATTTGGAAGAAACCAGACTGATAATTGAAAACGGAAACGACAAAAAAAGGAGAACAACTTCAGATTATTTGGAAGAAACCAGACTAAGGATGAGCATCGAGGACCGTTTTCCCGAACCGAACCGGTACCATATATTCGGTTCGGTATTCGGTTCCAAACATTCCTCAAAATCGGTATTCGATATTTGGTATCGGGATTTTCCCGAAAAAACCGAAACGGGACCGAAATTTTTAAAAGCAAAGTTTTTAATTTTTTTTAATTATGCATCATCTCCTAAATAAAGTTTATCTTGATTGTTGTTAACATTAATTATTATTGTTTCTAGTTGTATATATAGAGATTGAAGAGTTGATAACGAACAAAATGGAAAACCGAAAAATCGAAAAAAAAATACCGAAGATTGTTGAACTTTTGTTTGGTTTTGAACTTTTTAACTGTTTGTGATTTGGTTTGAAACACATTTGAAACATTATGAAGGCATTTTGGTTTGCGATTGGTTTTGATACACATTTGATACATTTTAAAATTTTCGGTCTTAAGTTGTCCTAGTACCGATTTTACCGTCCCGAAACCGAAACCGAACCGGTACATACGGTTCGGTTTTCGGTACCAATTTTTAGTCCCAACAAAAATCGGTACCAACCGGTTCGGTCCCGGTTCGGTACCGGTCCGGTCCCGATCTCATCCCTAAACCAGACCGTTGGGTTTTAAAGAAGATAAGTGAGTTACCAAATATGAAGAAAACCAGTTGAAATCTTGAAGATGGATAAAGGTTAGGTCAAACCTTAACTGGTACAATCTAGTTGAAATCTTGAAGATTGAAGGTCAAACACGAAATCAAGAACAACGAAAGCCAGACAATTGAACCAAGATTTTGATGAAAAAAGCGAGAGCGAGAGATAGAACCTGAAGATGTTCTAACCCAGGGCGGTTTGAGGTTGAGAGGTTTTTGTAGGGATGAAGATGGAGTGGGAGAGAAATTGGAGTAGAACATGGGGAGGGAGGAGTCGTGGAGAAGAAGGCGGGTTTAGAAGAAATTGAAAGTTTAGAAAGTGAATGTTTTGAAAAAAACTGTTTTAGACAATTCATATAGTAGTATAGATAAGTCCAGTGACTTATTTGTTCTAAAATATTGTTCAAGAACTTAATTATTTTAAATAGGAAAGTCCACTGGGTTTCTCTGGACTTTTTTCTATGTTTAATTGTCTTGTACATAATATTACCATTCATTAAAAACTAAAACTGACGCGATAATGAACCAAATTGTTTTTTTTTTTTGGATCTTTATAAAATATATTTATCAATTAATGGCATTTTGCTATTATTCCTTGAAATTTCAATTTTGCGAGTTTTAATTCACCAAATAGAAAACTAAGTTCGTTGGACAATCCTTATTACAAAAATACATTTAAAAACATACTAAAAATAAAAGTGTTATACATACGGTTACATTAACAATTGGACCAAATAGTTTAACCTTATTCGTCCTAGTTATCGCTTAATTTGAAAAACATAGAAAACAGAGTAACATCCCTAAATGCAATGTTCAAAAAGACGCTTCATGACATAATATACGTCTCTGATGTTACAGTAAAGTTTATAGTGTTTGTATAAGGCATGACTCATGGTACCATGACGTACCTTCTTTACAATAGGTGGCTTTTCTTAAATGTTTTAATATTATTTATTTAATTTTTAAGTTTATAAATTATATTTTTATAAATTACCTAATTATATCACAATTTCATAGATTCAAACGTTAAACGAAATTTAAAAACCCCTTCAAAGTTCTATTTCGGATATTTGACGATAAACTCTTTGAATAATACTAGTTAATACTTATGATATATATATATATATATATATATATATATATATATATATTTAATGTGAATGTAATTTTTTTATTATATTGTTGATTAATAAATAAATGGTTGAGTTTCGATGAAAAATATCAAATTTAATGAGAAATGTGTAATCTTTCATTAAAAATATTACATTTAAGATTTGAGCTCGTCGTTACGCTGTGTCTTACATCAATTTAAATCTGGCTAGAATGTAAATTGTTTTTGAGTGCTGCTTCAATTGAATATTTTTAAGATCGTATACTAAAATTTCAATTGAATATTTTTTAAGATCATATACTAAAATTTCAATTGCTTAAACGTTAGGGGGCAAAAGTGAAAATCAAAAGTTTCCAAACATGATATAAAGTAGCGTGAGACAGCAGCAGGAGCAGAGAGCCAGATCTTGTTTATTAAATGTCTGTAGGCTCTGAATCGTTCAAACGCCATCTGAGTCACTCCTTTAGCAGGCCATAACCGTGCCATTCGAGTTCTTCGCTGCTTTCAGTGGCGGATGGCCCCGTGGGCTACTTCAGGCCATGGCCTGTGGCCTTTTAAAAAAAATTAGTACTAGTGTAAATTTGATAGGCTATAGTTAAAAAAAAACAATTGGGCCCCTCCACTAATTCAGTCCACTCTCCTAAGCCCAGGTCCAGCCCCTCTCTCTCACTGGTTCGCTTCTATTATCGATAAAATAAAACGAGAGCAGTCTCAACTCTCACCGTCGGTCGGCGTCTTGTGATTGTGACTCAGCCGGTCAGCCCTCGCCGCCAGTCGCTGATTGACTCGCCACCGGCCACTCTCCACTAGTCCAGGTACTGAAAATCTGAAATGTTGTTCATGTTGACTTGTTGCTGATTGTTTTGTTTTGATTATTTGTAATTTGTTGCTAGAGGGTGTTTGGGAGTGTGTTTTAAATCTGCTTATTGACTTATAAGTTAAAAAGCTTGTTTGGCAAATGCAAAAGGACTTTTAAAACAGTTTTTTATTTTCAAGAAGTCACTTATTGACTTATTGGTCATTTTACACTTTCATGACTTATTGACTTATTTGTCATTTTACACTTTCCTATCTCAAAAGCTAATCCAAACACTTTTTTTAAAACTCCTTTTCCAAAAGCAATAAGTCAATAAGCACTTTTGGCCAAAAACACTTTTGGACTAAAAAAAGCACTCCCAAACACCCTCTCAAAATCTGAAATCATTGCTGTTGCTCAGTTGCTGATTGTTTTGTACCTTTGTTGTTAATTATTTGTTGCTGAAATGCTCAATTGCTGATTATTTACCCTAATTTTTTGTTGCTGATTTAGTAATTAGTGTTAATGTGTTATGAAATTGAGGTCTTATTCATTATTTACCCTAATTTTCTGTTTTGAATTTTCTGTTGACTTGTTGAGTTGCTGATTATTTGTTGAATTATTTACCCTAATTTTCTGTTTTGAATCATCAACAATTTGAATTGATGAATTGATTTTGCTCACCACCTGTTCGATAAAATGCCTGACTCATGCTTGGGATGAACTATGTGGTTTTTCTTGTATAAACATCAATGGTTAGCAAGGTTTATGCACAGAATGTTAACATAGAGCAAAATTCCACAATTGTGTTTAATGTATTATACAACCTGTATACCTTATGTTTTGAAAACTTTGGCTTTCTTGTGGGAAATTTTGCTGTATTAATGTATTATATAGCTTGTATACCTTATGTTTTGATTATAATCTGGAATGGAGAACTTTGGCTTTCATTTGTCAATTGCTTATTTGCTTCATTGCTTGTTTGAAATTGTTTGATTAGGCATCAGGCCATTAGCTATTCATGATAAGTTTGATTATGAAATTGTGACTTTAGGCATTAGCTATTCATGATAAGTTTGATTGTAAAATTGTGAATTTGATTTTAGTTTATGCCCTAAATTTGATATTAGTCATAGCCCTAAATCTGATTTTATTGAGTTGTTTACATAATTTATTTATCTGTATTGAGTTTTTATATTAGTCTTTACCCAAAAAACCAAAATTTACTCTAGCAATCAACCAAAAAATCGAAAAAATCTCTTGAAATCAATAGAAAAAACCCAAAAAATTCTCTCGAATCAACACAAAGAAACCAAAAAACCCCATCAAATCAACACAAAAACTTAAAAAATCCCTCAAAATCAACCAAAAAACTAAAATAAACTCTCGAAATCAACCAAAAACTTAAAAAATCCCCCAAAGGGGGAATTCGGCTAAAAACACATCGACAACAATTTCTTAAGCTTTTCGTTTGTGCACCCGCTCGAAAATCAACAAATTGGTCTTACAAGGTGCGTTTGAATGACAAATTAGTTTTACAAGGTCCGGCCCCTGCTGTTTTAACGCCCGCCCCTGGCTGCTTTCCTTTTTCTTCCGCAAAAGATTAAACGAAAGCGGTTGATAAGGGGAAGGGGTGTTTGAGAAGGCTTTCCTGCCTGGCAAAATACAGAGCTATCTGTCGAGGAAGGGGGTGGCAGTTGGCTATTGAACAAAGCTCTCCGTGAAGAACTAGCAACGAGGTTCGAATCCTGACTCTCATATTTGTTTGTTGTAGACTTCAGATTCGGCTACTTGTGTTAAATTTCTTTGATTCCACTTCTTGTGCCCCATTTTTTTGTGTTTTACTTTGTTTTCTGGTGACACCAAGTGTTTGATAAAAGGTCCCAAGGAGAGATTTTGGTGTTGACTGGTCCTTAAAATTTTAACTGATCAACAAATGTTTGCTATTGTTAGTGTGCTTTGCTATTAATTAGGTTCTTCTGGTAGCTAAAATTACCAATAGCATTTGTTGTTGAATTGATTCACTTAACATCTGTTTAATTTCAAATTACCGTTTAAAGAGTGGTTTGTATATATAAGTTTATGTGAAGGTATATTGTTTACTATCGGTGGCTCCATTGGTGAATTACTTTACAACTAAATTCCACTCAGCAGCAACATGAACATCTTCATGTTCTATTTGTTTCTAGTGACATCACTTGTTGGGTATTCCTTTTGTTGGTTCTCTTCAGTTCATGTTGGTATCTTGCTCCTTGTTATCATGCCATTGCGATACCTTGGTTGCCTGCCATTGTGTAAGTTATTTCATGTTTGGATAGCTAAAGTAAAACTTGGACAGTTGCAAATGAGCTGCTGGACAGCAGTTAAAACCGTACAAGAACAGTTCCAAAATCGTGTCCTATATGCATGAGCTACTTGTAAGGTACAATCAATTGGGTGTTGAATATTTGTGATTCTGAAGTCGGTTTGTGTCTATTAGGATTCTTAGGAGATATATACAATCAATTTCTTAATCAATCGGTTTAGAACCTACATTTGTAATCTAGTTGTTGTTTTTAAGTAGATTTCTTTTCTTTCTATCATAGGAAAGTTGGTAAACGTTTTGAAGAATATCATGTCTTCTATCTTCTATTATATTTTTGAAAGCGATGTGTTGTTTGGCTGTTATTGGAATATAATCATAGGCCTGCCAGGCATTCCACTTTCAGGGGTCGATATGGGGGAAGCCATGAAAGAAGAAAAGGTGATTGAGAATTTGAGGTCAGTGGTATTCAAGGAATCAGAGAGTTTAGAAGGCACTCGTGCTAAAATACAGGGCTATGATTTCAACCATGGGATTAATTACACAGAGCTTCTAAAATCCCTAGTCTCTACCGGCTTCCAAGCTTCTAATCTTGGTGACGCCATTGAAACCGTTAATCAAATGGTAAGTAGTTTGCTCCTGATCCTGCTTGATTCAACGAACATTTTGAATGTGTTGTTTTTCTCTTCATGAATTCTTGTATGCTTTGCTGTGCGGCTTGAAAATAATTGGGAACTTTATTGGCCTACAATTGAATAAATTCGAATTAGACTTTTCCTGGATGCAAATGTTAATTTGCATCTGCACCTAAGTTCTCAAGAAGACGAGTTTCTACACCTTCAGCATGGCGAAGCAAGCCAAGGAGCAATTGTTCCTATCGGATATAATTGTGAACTGAAACATCACGACATAATACTGACCTTCCTGTTTGCTTTTTATGTGATATATAATGGGCATTGTTTAGGGTTTCTAACCGTAACTCTCTCCTCCCTCCCTGATAAAAGCATATAGGAAACAAATGAAGTTCTAACCCTCTCCTTATCTTGTTCCATGATTTTTAACCGGTGTTTGTTAAATTGGTGTTCTCTTTTGTGAACTTATTTGAAATGCATTTCTTCACTACTCTCTCTCTCTCTCTCTCAAGGTTATGAAGAAAGCTAACAAAGTTTTTTTCTTGGATTTTACCAGTTGATTTATAGTTCGTAAGGTTAATAAGGGAACTTGATGTTAACTTAACCAAGAAATAGCATTCCCTTTTTTTAAACTTCCAATTACGTGTTTGTATGTATGATTTTGAGGAGTTAAATTTGATGATTGAAGCTAGATTGGAGGCTTTCTCATGAGCATGTAGCAGAAGATTGCAGCCAGGAGGAGAAGAACCCCACATACAGAGAGTCGGTCAGGTGCAAAATCTTCTTGGGGTTCACTTCAAACCTCATTTCTTCTGGTGTTCGAGACATTATTCGGTATCTAGTTCAACATCATATGGTTAGTAATCACAACTTTATGATCATCAACATATGTATCAGTCTGGTTCTTTGAAAACTAAATGCTAAGTGCTAACTGAAACCAATTTTCTTTTATGCTTTAGAGTTTAGACATAAGCCAAACAAATTACGCTTCAAATTAATATGTTGTCCTGCCGATGGCTACACTACCTCCTAAGTAGGAGAGATGCCGATTACTGGATTTCTGTTATATACTCGTACATGCACAAATATTTGAACAAATGTTGCTATTGCGAGCATAAATTCTGCTTCTTCCAACAACATTCTCAAACGGTTCATTTAGAATGCTTGAATATAATTGAGGCTATGTAATGAATGTTGGATATGAAGAGGTGCAAATTGCAGTGAAAGTCACACGTAATTGTGGGCATAGGTCCATGTAGGCACAACTTTGGCATCCCGCCTTGGCCGAAGCCCATTGGCTCCTATGAGGTGTGCAACTCAACTTCTAAAGGACAAAGATATAGGAACACCAGGCATGGTAGTCACTTAAGTGTGCCACATGTTAACTTTTTGAGTGATTGAGTCAATATAAATTATTAAAAGAATTTGTCTTAGACCCTCAGGGTGCGTTTGGTATCCAGACAGGACATAAGGCTGCGTTTGGTACATAGGCTGCGTTTGGGACATGGGACAGGACGGGACAAAACTCACTGTCCCACGTTTAGCGTGACATGGGACAGGACAAAAATTCACCGTCCCACGTTTGGCGTGGCATGGGACAAGGACAGGGTGGGACAAGATGGGACAAAAAAGGGTATTTTCTCGTTCCACCAAAATAGGTGGAACGACATGGGACAAAAGTGACACAGAAACTAAAGAAACTAAAAATTACTGATCTACCCCATTTAATATATAATTCTAATATAGTATTAGTCTTAAGCGTCGCCGCTACCACCCATTGTCGCCGCTACCACCATCGGTGGCCACCGGTAGCCACCATCAACCACCGTCGGCCACCACTACTTATTCCATCACTATAACAACCTCCTCCACCACCTCCACAACCATCACTCATCGCCACCACCACTACCATCGTCGACCACCTTCACTAACATCGATCACTACCACTCATGGCGGTCACTTCTACCTCTTTCTCCACCACAACAAGTTCCTCCACCACCTCCACAACCACCAACCATCGCCACCTTCACCTCCACCTCCACCTCCACCGATCACCACCACCCAGAGACGGACCCAATTAAGGGCACACGGTGGCACGTGCCACCGTGGTATTTCTCCGACGAAGGGTAAATTTTTTTGGTTTTGTCATAGGTGCAACCGTATCGTTTTAGGAGGTGCTCCCGTATTCTTTTGAAAGTGCAAGCGTACCTCGTAATCAACCAAAAATGCCGGAAAACTCTTGAAATCAACCAAAATTACCGAAAAAATCTCCCGACATCAACAAAAAATACCGAAAAAGTCTCTCGAAATCGATAAAAAACTTAAAAATCCCTAAAATCAAAACAAAAACTTTAAAAATCCCTCGAAATGTCGAAATTTGGCTAAAAACACATTGGTCGATATTGAACGTTGGTATAAAAGATATACATGTCGATAAAAACCGTATGAAAAAAATATGGTGCCACCGTATGAAAAAGTTTCTGGATCCGTCCATGCCACCACCCATTGTCGCCACCAATCACCGCCAGCCACCTCCACCTCTTCATCCACTACTACAACATCCTTTACCATTGTCCATGGCCTTTATCACTTGTCGCTGCAACCATGCCTCCGCCAATTCATAAAGATCTTCCAAATTGAATCAAATACAATATTTTCTTTGTATGAATCTGATAGAGAAAAGCCCATCAGTCCAATGTTGGATGGTCAGCCCAGGCCCTGGAAAGTCTATCACCGTAGAAAGAAGGACCAACGGACAAGTGTAGGGCAGATATGAAGTTTGTTACGCTTATCAGAGGAGAGAGAATACTATATAATAATCTGATTTGTAATAAGGAGGGTATGTGAGAATATGCTATTTTCCTGTTGAGGACGTTCGGCTGTAGTAGCTTGGGCAGAAGGGTTGATCATCACTGGTCACTCTTTTGATTTTGTTCTCCTTTATCAATTGAATATTAACCAACAACCTATTACCTATTTCTTCATCTCGATTTCTTCATTTGGATTCTATCAAATTGGTTCCATTGCCGGGAAACGATGGTGGCTCCAGAGGCTCAAGTGAACACCCGATTGCAGTCAATGATTGATGCTCAAGATGGGAAGATTGAAGCCCTCTCTAACGAGGTGAACGATCTGTCCTCTTCAATCAATTCAATAAAAGAGATTCTAAATGAGTTGCCCAAATCCCTCGAGAAATTCACGATGGGTTATCAGAAGTATCAAGGTAAACGACCCACCAATGAGGAAGACGATGACGGAACTCCGCTCAAAGAACCCTCAGTGACCGGAGAGTATGATTCCGGTGGGAAAGCTCCGACTCAGGGACTGGATTCCTTCTTCAGAGGTAACCATTTCGAAACTCCCTTATTTTCGATGCCTAAGGTGAAACTCCCCATATTCGAAGGCGTTGATCCCAGGGGATGGATCACCAAGGCAGAACTCTATTTCCAGGTTCATAACACCTCTTCTTCTCAGAAATTGAAACTCACCCAAATGTGTATGGATGGATCTGCTCTTAATTGGTTCACTAACCTCTTGATTAAACATCCCCAAACGACCTGGGAACAATTTCGGGAGAAATTAATGGTCCGATTTGGTGGGACAAAATTTCACAACGCACACGAAGCATTGGGATCTCTGTACCAAGAAGGAGACATCGATGAATATATAGAGAGCTTTGAAGCTCTCTCTGCTCTCATTCCCGACCAATCAGAAGAGCAATCGGTAGGGATGTTCCTACGAGGTCTCCAAAGCGATATAAAAAATTGGGTTAGGGCTCTTCATCCTCGTACTTGTGATCAGGCAATGGACCTGGCCCGTCATGTAGCAACAACTACTGCCATCATCGGGATAAAACTAATACGAAGGGGACGACGTCATTTAATATAGGAGGCAGTGGTACTACTCAATGTCACTCCTGGAAATATGGCCAACGTGATAAGCTCACCACTCTAAACCCTTATCATAATCAATCCAGCAGCCCAGTTACCCAACAAGCCAAGCCCAACTTAAACCTCATGAACCAGCTAAACCTAGTGTTAATGTCAATCGATTTCCTCGAACTCGATACCTTACCAAACAAGAGTGGGAAGACCGACGGAAACGTGGACTATGTTTCAGTTGTGGGCAAAAGTACTCCCTTCAACATAAATGCTCGGAGGGTCAATTACGGGTTATTTTACTGGCTGACGGCGAGGAGATGGGTGAGGACGGAGAGATATGATGTGCTGGAGTAACATCAGATGATGAAGTGGAACAAGTGCTTGATGGAGAATGTAGTGCACTTGAATTTTATGGGTTCGCTTCAGATTCCTCTCCAACCTTGAAGACACTCAAATTAGCGGGAGAATTACGGGGTATTCCCGCTCTAATTTTAGTCGATAGCGGAGCCACACATAACTTTCTCTCAAAACAATTGGCGGTAGCATTGGGGTTAGAAATTCGATCAACAAAACCTCTTTCCATCAGTCTGGGAGACGGTACTCGAGTTCGAATCTCAGAAATGTGTCACGAAGTCAATACAATTAGGGACTTTCACTTGCATAGTCGATGCCCTCGTCTATGATCTGGGATCATTAGACATGATTCTCGGGATAGCATGGCTGGGAACTTTGGGTGACGTTATCTTCAACTGGCAAACCCAACAAATGCGGTTTTGGGTAGACGAGACCCTCATCCAGTTGCAGGGGTCTCTTCCTCACCAAATAGCCAACCCTCACTAAAGACGTGGTTGGAGGAACAACTACGTCTATTGTCGGCAGATGCCGAGAGCACATCAACCCTTACGGGTAGTCAACAGGCTGAATTGAACGCTGTTTTGCTCCAATTCGCCTCTTTGTTCCAGTCACCTCAAGGTTTACCTCCAACCAGATCAATCGAACATACCATAAACCTCCTTGACGGCCATGGACCCGTCTGTGTTCGTCCTTATCGGTACCCTCATCTACACAAGGTTGAAATTCAACGCCAAGTCCTTGAAATGCTTGAAACAGGGATCATTCGTGTCAGTCAAAGCGCATATTCAAGCCCGGTAATTCTCGTTAAGAAAAAAACTCTTTGTGGCGTTTGTGCATTGATTACAGGGCCTTAAATCGGGTCACTATTCCGGATAAGTACCCAATTCCAGTTGTGGAAGAACTATTAGACGAGTTGCATGGTTCCCAATACTTTTCAAAGATTGACCTGAAATCAGGATTCTACCAGGTACGTGTACGTGAATCCGACACCGAAAAAACAGCATTTAGAACCCATAACGGGCATTACGAATTTCTGGTCATGCCTTTTGGACTGACCAATGCCCCTGCTACTTTTCAAGCCCTGATGAACGAAGTTTTTCGCCCATTATTACGCAGAGGGGTACTTGTTTTTTTTGATGACATCTTGGTTTACAGCCAAACTTGGGAGAACCACTTGCAACTCCTTATCTAGGTCCTTCGTCTCCTTCAAACTCATCAGTTAGTAATAAACCAAAAGAAAAGTAGCTTTGGTCGCCAGTCGGTTGAATACCTGGGACATATCATCGACAACCATGGAGTGTCAATGGATCCTTCTAAAATCTCCGTTATCCAGAACTGGCCCGTCCCTAAAAATACTAAAGCTGTCCGAGTGTTTCTTGGCTTAACAGGATACTACAGAAAATTCATAAAGGGATATGGAAAAAACGCAAGACCCTTAACCGACTTAACCAAAAAAGACGGGTTCAATTGGGGGCCGGCTGCCCAATCTGCCTTTGAAGAACTGAAACTATCAATGATTACAGCCCCGGTCCTCGCTCTTCCTAATTTCTCACAGCTGTTTGAGATTGAATGTGATGCCTCTGGTCGTGGATTAGGTGCTGTTCTTATGCAATCTAAAAAACCGATTGCCTATTTCAGCAAAGCTTTATCAGATCAAAACCTTAATAAGTCCGCTTATGAAAAGGAAATTATGGCCCCTGCCCTCGCTATCCAACACTGTCGACCTTATCTCGTGGGACGTGACTTTACTGTTTATTCTGACCAGAAAAGTCTTCGGCATCCTTTCGGACAACGAATCACAACCACCGACCAACAGAACTGGATAGCTAAACTTATGGGCTACCAGTTTTCAATATGTTACAAGCCCGGAAAAGAAAATAGTGCAGCAGACGCTTTATCCCGCGTCATGGAGGGAAATGAACTTCGCACCTTGGTGTCGTATCCACAATGGTTGGAGGGAGACTCCCTTCTTGATGGTTTTGATTCCGATCTGCAATTGCAGAAACTCGTCCTTGACCTTTCAGCAAATCCACATTCGCACCCTGGATTCGCTTTGTCTAATGGCAAACTCTATCACAAAGGGAAGCTTGTCATTCCTGCTACCTCTATTTGGATCCCCAAGTTGATCGCCGATTTCCATAGTAGCCCAAGTGGGGGCTATTCGGGATTTTATAGAACTTATCGGCGTCTGGCTTCGCAAATTTATTGGCTAGGGATGACGAAGACAATTAAAGCTTATGTCCAGGAATGCGACATCTGTCAACGTTTTAAAGCATCCACTTTAGCCCCCGGCGGTCTCCTACGGCCCGTGCCTATTCCATCTGCTATTTGGGAAGATATCTCTTTAGATTTTATCACAGGACTACCCAAATCTAAAGGCTATGAGGTTGTTTTAGTTGTGGTCGATCGGCTTTCCAAGTACTGCCACTTCATCCCGCTCAAACACCCCTTTCCGCCCGCACACTTGCTGAAGTTTTCCTTCGGGAAGTCATCCACCACCATGGAATCCCCAAAACAATACTTAGTGATCGTGACCCCTTGTTTCTAAGCAAGTTTTGGCAGGAGATTTTCTCACTCCAGGGCAGCCAACTCAAACTCAGTTCAGCCTATCACCCGGAAACGGACGGTCAAACGGAAGAAGTGAATTGTAGTCTCGAAACCTACCTACGTTGCTTTGCTGCCGAACAGCCAAAGACCTGGTCTTTTTGGCTCCCTTGGGCTGAATTTTGGCACAACACCTCGTATCACGTGTCTACCAACACTACCCCCTTCGAAGTTGTTTATGGCAGACCACCCCCAACTGTTTTGCAATTTATCCCGGGGGAAATTCGCTGTGAAGCTGTAGCACGCGATTTAGCTGACCGGGATGAGGCACTCAAGCAACTCAAGTACCATTTGACTCGAGCCCAAGCGCAAATGAAGTCCAGTGCAGACAAACACAGACGTGACGTGGAATTCTCCATAGGTGATTGGGTGTTCCTTAAACTCCGCCCCCATCGACAACAATCCTTGGTACGACGAATCAACCAGGAACTTTCTGCCCGTTACTACGATCCCTTCCCCATTATCGCAAAGGGTTGCTCAGTGGCATACAAACTCCAACTACCGGACTCCTCTAAAATCCACCCAGTTTTCCACGTTTCTCTCCTCAAACGAGCTATTGGAAATCACCCCGTTGAGGCTTCTCTTCCCTCTGGAATGGAGATGGACTCTGCTATTCCGACTCGCCCTGTTCACTGTCTAGCTACTCGCACGGCTTCCACACGAGGTACGCAGACCAAGCAATGGTTAATCCAGTGGGAAAACGGCAGTGCGGAAGAGGCCACCTGGGAGGATGCCTACACAATACAAACTCAATTCCCAGATTTCAGGCTTGAGGACAAGCCTGATTTTCTAGACAGCGACATTGATAGGGAAAAGCCCATCAGCCCAATGTTGGATGGTCAGCCCAGGCCCTGGAAAGTCTATCACCGTAGAAAGAAGGACCAAGGGAAGGGACAGGGACAGGTGTAGGGCAGATATGAAGTTTGTTACGCTTATCAGAGGAGAGAGAATACTATATAATAATCTGATTTGTAATAAGGAGGGTATGTGAGAATATGCTATTTTCCTGTTGAGGACGTTCGGCTGTAGTAGCTTGGGCAGAAGGGTTGATCATCACTGGTCACTCTTTTGATTTTGTTCTCCTTTATCAATTGAATATTAACCAACACCCTATTACCTATTTCTTCATCTCGATTTCTTCATTTGGATTCTATCAGAATCGGATTTTTTTTGAACTACCATTAATTATTTCAAAACTTTCACTCAAATTTCGTACTATAATTTATGTATGCATTTTGATGTATGAAAGTTATGTAAAAAACTAAAAATGTTTTTTTAATTAAATTATTTGAATATATATTTATTGTGTCATTTATACCTATTATATAATATATATAAAATCATCAAACAACTTTTAGGGAAAATTGTCTAGTTCTGTCCTGTTCGGTTCTAGTCGTACCAAACACAAGACAGACAGTTGTCTTTCTGTCTTGTCCAGTCCTGTCCTACCCTCTTGTTCCGTTCCGTCCCGTCCAGTGTTGTCCAGTCCAGTCTACGTACCGAACGCTACCTAATGGAACAAGACATAAACTGTTCAACGTTTGGTAAGATAGAACTGGACATGACAGAACAAATAAAATGACCAATTTACCCCTATTGAGTTGTTTATATCTTTTATATATTTTGATTAATTTATGTAATTTATTAAATTATAATAAAATAAATTTTTTTATAGCAAAATATGTCATTAGAAAGTTTTTAAAAAGACGATTAAAATGCCATGAAAATAAAAAGTTTATGTAGTTTCCAATTTTTATTTTATACATTTGTATTAATAAATTACATAAGTTAACCAAAATATAAAAATCATATAGAAATAATATTTTGAGGACAATAAGTGAAAGTTTAAAGAACATACTATAAATTAAATTTAAAGAATGAATGAAATGTAAGGAGGAAGGTGTATTTGACGTTTTAGAAGAGAATTATGTTCGATTTTGAGGTTATATTTAATAAAATATAGATCTATTCCACCTTGTTCCACTATGTTTCATGGTTATTCTACTCTGTTCCTGTTCCTGTCCGTTCCACATAAAAGTTCTGCCAAACATGGGACAATGATCCTTGTTCTATTCTATCTTGTCGAGTGTACCAAACACACCCTCACAGTTTACATGAAATCCAAGCTCACTAAGCATCCTTAGAATATTTTTTAAATATGGTTTTACCGTATCTGCAATGATGCTTTAAAACTTGTGTTATTAAAATTTGAAATCCAGGTTGAAGTGATTGTTACGACAGCTGGCGGCATCGAGGAAGATCTCATAAAATGCCTTGCAGACACATACAGAGGTGATTTTTCTCTACCTGGTGCTGCCTTGCGTGCAAAAGGACTAAATCGTATTGGTAACTTGTTGGTGCCTAATGATAACTACTGTAAGTTTGAGGATTGGATTATCCCAATATTCGACCAAATGTTGGAAGAACAAACTACAAAGGTATTTTACTTGCATCGACGGTGTTGTTGATTTACATTTTCATAACTTATCAAAGATTCTGAATCATTTCCAACATACTTGCCTTATCGAGCACCGTCAGCTCAAGACCATATCCGTAACGGTACATAGACGTCGATAGAGGTCACTTAATAGCACTATCAACCATTTTGATCGGTAACAACTATGCAACAAAATTTCCTATTTTGTATCCATTTTGACCGTTAACCTGCTGATCTTGTAACCTTTGTTGATGTGGAACCCATCTATGAAAGGGTCACGGCGAAGTGGATGATAAACTTGTTAGCCACGTGTTATGCATCGATTTCCTGGCCCAAGCCCATTAATGGGATTTGTTCTAGAAGGGGTAGTTTGGGTATTAAGGCTGTTATGGTTGTTATTAAATAGAGGAGGTGGGAGTGGGAAGGTATGGAGAAATTTAGTGGGTTCTTTTGGGAGAGACTAGCACTCTCGAATTGCTAGGGTTCATACCGTTTCATTGTTGTTTTCCATTCAATTACTCTTAGTGAATACAATTTGGCAAGCATTTCCTTTCGGTTACTGTGTTCGTTTTACTTTGTTAAGTCAGTTCATAACAAATTGGTATCAGAGCTGTTCCGAATCCATGGCCACGGAAGTGCAATGGTACCCATATTGTGTGTTTGAAGCCATGTCCAGTGATACAAATCCACCTTAGGTTGACTCTACGATGAAGAAGAAAGAGATTCCCCTAAAATCCATAGTATCTGATTTTCAGCAACAGCTCCAAAATCAAATGGAAATATTCAATCAGTTGCTAGACCATAAACTAACCGAGATGGTGACTGAGAATGCCAAAACTCGCTCCATTCTTCGAAAAGAGGCACGTATTCTTCATGAAGAGGTACGTAACATTGTATCCAATTCCCCACAGAAGCCAGACGGTTCCCCACAGTTGGAGATCAAAACCGAGATCAAATCAGGGAGTGTCCTTGACCAATATTCGGATTTCAAGAGTAACAATATTAGGGTCACGACGTCACTCGATAACGGAAGAGGAGAAGAAAAGGAAAATAGCGAGAAGGTGCAACCGATCGAGAAGAAGAGAGAACTCGTAGTCGGAGAAGGATCGTCATATTACTTATTCGACTTGGGAGGATACGAATCGATAGAGCAACAATCTGCAGATAGTCCAGAATCGGGAATTTTAGGGTTGCATCCAGACCTAGAACCACCTGATGTGGATTCTTCGCCGCTTCCTGCTGGTTCATCGAGGGCTTCAATCACCGTCTCAAGTTCAACTGAGAAAGACACTGGGATCGGGACGGTTTCCTCGATTCACTATTCATCCCTAACAAACGTGAAGGAGAAAGGAGACCAGGCTCAGCCCAAGCCCAATCGACACAAGGCCCCTACAACGGCCCAAAGTAGTCTAAGCCCAATTGCGTTGCATACAGAGATGAATCAATCGAGTTCCGCTGTAAAAACCGATCGATCAATTAGGAAGGAGCGATCTCAGGCCACAAGCATTCAGGTAATTATGAATCTTAGAACCCTAAGTTTCAGACAATTGCTATCCATACTCTTCAATAAAATCGATGATGATATAATCCAATATCTAGCCATACATGATTTCAAAGTCAGACCAAATCCAAATTCAAAATCAGATCCGAATTCAGTTCCTAAACCAGACCCAAAACCGCCAGATCAATCACTTCCACGGTTTCATAAACCTACCTTGCTACCTTCAATTCCTTTACTGGGTTTGAATAACAATGAATTGTTTACGTTTTACTTCCCATCGTGTTTATCAAATTATCACTTTGAGTTGCCTTCACAAAGAGAAAATCTGAAGTGTAATTTAGGGTATAAGTGCAAAAATAACAAGATGAAGGTGTTAGTGACATATGAAAATAAGGACACCGACAAAGAGTGGGAATTAAATACAGAGTTGCTGGGTGGTAGTGGAGCCGCAAATGTCCAACCAAAACTCAAGGAATACTTATATGTGGAAGGATTAATTAATTCAGAAACAATGGAGTTAGTGGGTACTGTTGAAGGGATTAATGTAAGGGTACTCATTGGTAGTGGTGTCGCCCACAATTTGATTTCAAGCAAATTGATTGAGAAAAAAATGGGGGCTAGTACAGCGATGGCAAGGCGTAAATGGTTACGACCAAGGCATCAGGAGGAAAACTCGAAGGTTGATTCACAGGGTGATAACTACTTTTGCTTTGTCTGTGTGGCTGGAGAACGGTGAACTCCCATATCCAAATTACGGGCATGTCATCTTAATCGATCCTTCCCCCATCTTATTTTTTCCAATCAGTAGAAATGAAGTCTGTTGTTTGGTTGATATCCCCGGTCAACAACCTCCTCTTACTAATGGAAAAATTGCTAACACACACTCGGATGTTGACGGGTTGCAGCCCTTACCTGATTTGACTGATGCTGAGTCACTCTCCAAATATATAGAATCGTTCTGCCTTTTACCCAAGGCAAGGGCGTCTATCAGGGCTACGTTAGTAGGGGATCTGTACAAGGTTTTTTGTGTTTCTACGGATAAAACAATGAAGGAAATGTGGAAAGCTTGCTTTGTCTACATAAGCTTTGTAGATAGTTGTACAACCAGACCCGTTACTCTCCTTTCAAGGCTGAACCTGGTTCCACTTAGCTTAGCCCTCTATTTCCTTGCAGTAGTTATATATGGCGTTGGGTATTTCGCACTAAGAGTCCAACAGTCGGCTGTGAAGTGTGAGACACATACCAAAGACAAAGTGTTTGTCAATATGGTAGCTTCGATACAATACCGTGATTCAACTGAGAAGGCGAGTGAGACATTCTATAAACTCAGCAACACAAGGTCCCAAGTCCAGGCTTCTGTTTTTGATGTTATAAGAGCTCGTGTTCCCAAGCTTAATCTAGACCAAGCTTTTAAGCAAAAGGATGATATTGCCAAGACGGCTGAATCACTTAAAAGGGCAAGGTCAGCGTATGGGTTCAAGATTGTTCGAACGATGATTGTGGATACAAATCCAGATGAACCTCTAAAGAGGGAAATGAATGAGATCAATGCAGCTGCAAAGATGAGGATGGTGGCTACTAAGAGTCGGAAGACTGTGAAAAGTCTTCAAACCAAAGGCACTGAGGGTGAGGTTGAATCCAAGTATGTGTCAGGTTGGCGTATTGATTTCCGTGTGTTGGGGTTCTTGATCAATGTGCACGGAACCAAAGTTAATGACTTGGTGGATGTGGTTCTAGTCACTAGTTATTTTGAGACTATAAAAGAAAACGGGGATACTTATAAATCCTCTGCTGTGTGGGTTGCCAAAGGTCCCTTGGTACTTATGCTGACCAAAACAACATGGAATGAGACCTTGGCATGGTCAGGGACAGATGGCAGAATGGTAAGGCATTCCATGGATAGCAGTGACAGAATTTGGTCTTTCTATGAAGCTGAAATGGAGCTTAATTGGGAGGATTGGACTTCAATGACTACTGGTTTGAGAGATATTGTAACTGGACAGCAACAATTTCTTTATTTTTACTACCCACCTTGAGGACAAGGTGGTTCTTTGGGGGCGCGGTAATGTTATGCATCGATTTACTGGCCCAAGCCCATTAATGGGATTTGTTCTAGAAGGGGTAGTTTGAGTATTAAGGCTGTTATGGTTGTTATTAAATAGAGGAGGTGGGAGTGGGAAGGTATGGAGAAATTTAGTGGGTTCTTTTGGGAGAGACTAGCACTCTCGAATTGCTAGGGTTCATACCGTTTCATTGTTGTTTTCCATTCAATTACTCTTAGTGAATACAATTTGGCAAGCATTTCCTTTCGGTTACTGTGTTCGTTTCACTTTGTTAAGTCAGTTCATAACACCACGTCATCAAATGTTAGAAGATGAGAAGGTTACTGGTCAAATCGGCAATGTTATTCATTTTGTCAAATTTTTATGTAAGGTTTTTCACTTCAAATGAATCATGGCTCATTATCCCTTGGTGCAAAGAAGAAACTTTTGAGTTGAGATTTAAGGCATCTCAAGGCTTTCAATAACCATCTTCTTTGAGCAAGTTGTGCAATAGAAATTTATACTCTATTCCCTTTGTGTTCAACAGCATGTGTTATGGACGCCATCAAAAGTAATAGCACGTTTGGGGAAGGAAATTAATAACGAGAGTTCATATCTATATTGGGCATATAAGGTATACAGCTCTATTTCAAGTGCTCCTCTCACATTTTTTTAACAATCTCCTATTCTCCTTCGATTTTGAATTGCAAACTTGTATATCTCAAACTTATAGTTTCTCATATATTCTTACGTAGTTTTAACAATTATTCTTTTTGTATTTATAACACTTATCGTATCTTTTGATATAACGTTTTATTGATACTCCATAACATGGTTGTTTTATTTATTTATTGTAGAACGATATTCCAGTCTTCTGCCCTGGTTTGACAGATGGCTCTCTTGGAGACATGCTATATTTTCATTCCTTTCGCAATCCTGGTCTTGTTGTTGACATAGTACAAGGTGAGAAGATTCTCTCATTTTGACTTTCTTGGTCAAGCAAACAATCTTTTTTAGTCGACAACTGAAATGCATTTAATCTAACTTCGCAAAAGATGTGTTTTTTAGATAACATTCTTATCACTGAAACCGAAAATGTATATATGCATCAGACACCAATGACCCAAGGAATTTCAAAAGCTTTTAATAGGTTTTCAACAATTTTGCAAGGTCAATCAACATAGAGAAACACAACCACCTTTTTCTTGCATACCGAACCATTAGAACAAGGTATCATCTATGAATGATGGATACCAATTCAACCTTTTGACCAATGTATGGCTAATGGCTTGACTATCATACTGTCAAACATTTTGTTTATTGAAAAGGCCCGCCTGGTTAGCCACGTTTTGAAAAGCTACTTCAAGTAGCGTTTCAAAATGTTCCAGGGTCTTTTTTCAACTTTTTTCCAGTTATGCCCTTTATATTTTTCTAATTAATTTGTTAACATGTTCTCCTTGGGTCATTTTAGATTGTCATCTAGTTTTTACCAAACATGACTAGTTAGCTGATAAACAAACAAACTTTTACAGGCAACAACTAATTTTTCTGCTAATCAATAGCTGATAAACAAACTTTTACAATGTTCAATGAGTGGATTTTTGGGAATAAGTTCATTAGACGATCTAGACATACCTCTTATACCTAAGTCAAAGATTGACATTTCCTTCCTTTTTTTCACCACAACCATAATGCTGCTGCTATACTATTATTATTATTATTATTATTATTATTATAATAATAATGATTTTATGGGTATTCATAGATTCAAGTGTTAAACAGATATCAGGGCGATAAACGGTGAAGCTGTGCATGCAAATCCTAGGAAGACCGGGATGATCATTCTAGGAGGAGGGTTGCCAAAGCATCACATTTGCAATGCCAATATGATGCGCAATGGTGCAGATTATGCTGTCTTTATCAACACTGCCCAGGAGTTTGATGGTAGTGATTCTGGTGCTCGCCCTGACGAAGCTGTCTCATGGGGGAAGATACGTGGTTCTGCTAAATCCGTCAAGGTTTTTTCTTACCCTCTTCTTTGTTAGTACCCCATTTCAATTCATACCAACATCTATATTATTATTCAGCAAAAATGTTAATCATTTATGGTGATTGTTTTGGAGCAGGTGCACTGTGATGCAACTATTGCATTCCCTTTACTCGTTGCCGAAACGTTTGCTGCAAAGAGGGAGAAACCAGATGAACCAACAACACGATAAATCATAAATGTAGGTTTAAGTATGCTTAAACCCGTTCTTATTGAACTTATTTAACACTTTATTTATATCGGTCACTATGTCATGTATTTATTGATTAGAAGTACCATTATGCTCTACATTGAAACTTATAACATCGGATTGTGGTCACTATGTCGTAGACCATTGGGCATCGTCCGCATAGCTGGATCATTGTTGTTTTGCAAACCAAAAGGTTGAAACTTTGGATGGATATATGAACACCAAAACTCTTGGTAGGTTAAGGTTATCTCGAGTTTGTTTGTACCTTAAAAAACTTTGAAACAAAACAAACTAAATAACACCCAAGTCTCCCATGTGCGTTTTATTAGTGTTCTTAGGTGTCAAAAGTTACCAAAATCCAATAACCCACCCAAACCGATTGAAATTTGGATTAAACGGTTTCGGGTTAAACAAAATAAGGATCTTATTCGTTTTGGTTTTCGGTTAAACCGAATAACCCAAATAACACATTCCACTAATATTTTATATATTTCATGTTTATAAAAATAAACCAAATTCATTTTCTTGTATTATTATTTTACATATTTTATTGCTATATAATGTTGTTTATCGATAGTAGATAATGTTTTTTTATTCTTTACGTTTTTTGTTTCATTTACAACGTCGCATGAAGAAAAAATATTGTCATTTAATAGGAATTGGTTTTTGCTAGATGTTTTTTATTTAATAAGTCAATCGTTGAGTATTAATGTATTATACAATTCTATATACCGATTTAACTAACCGAATAGCACCCCGGCATGTCACGTCATGACTGAAGGCTTGAGTTTAACCCATGTTAAGTAACAGTAAAAAGTATACACCTAATTTAAATTATTTGATATCATCTATTCATTGAATAATAATAGAAAATATATCACAATAAATCATTCGCATAAAAATTGGCCTCTCCAATTATTCCAAGGATAAACAAACATATCAAATAGACAAACATAGAGAAAAACAGTCAACAACGTTACATGTATTATATACACAAGAAAATGTATATGTACTTACTGACGACTTGTTCGCAAGGACTCAAATCGAGCAGCTATCGAGTCGTAGTCGGGCAGCTTTGGATGAACATGGCTTCCTTTCTTCACTGGAAAAGTGGGTTCATCTGAGCTGGAACTTACTGTTTTTGGCTCGGGCTCGACATGGCTTTTTGAATAAGAAACCGAAGGAGATTCTCGGGCAGTCTTGGTTTTACCCAATTCAACAGCGTTTATTGAACGAGTGTGTTCGCGTGTTGGGATCTTAGGCTCTTGCACAGATGTTGTTTCGTTACTGTAAGACCGATTGCTGGTCTTTTCTTGTGCTGCGGTGCTACCAATTTCTGTCGTTTTTCTTGCAGGAATAAAGGTTCCATGTGGTTCAGGAATTTGTTTCGCAACTTCTTTGAACTTCCCTGCATCCGGAACTTCATCCGAGTAAGAATACCGACTGGGCTTCCTGTACTCGATAGAGCTGGAAAATACGGTTGCGGGCTCAGCCTCCACATCACTCTTTGCATAAGGAGGTCCTCTTGTCCTTCGTGAAATTCCCGAACCCAAACCAACCCTACTCGATGCTTGTTTCGAAACCACCTCCTCCTCAGAATCAGTTCCATCATCACCGAAGAATGCAGCAGAAGACGGGTATCGTGATCTGGTGTTTGCTTGCTTGCTTGCTTTCTCAGAAGACTGTACCGAAAACTTGTAATCATCTGAATCGGAGTCAGAACTCGACATAGAAATAGAAACATTTGGTCTTTTATCTTCCGTTCTGTTCATTCCGGAATCTAAACCAGATGTTTCGCCCCCTGTTCTAGAACTTTCCTCAACCAATCTCTTGGACAAATCTGTTGCTGGACTTTTGGTGTCGAGTGGGTACCTGAGACCACCTTTGTTTCGAAGGCCACCAGTCAATGTTCCAAAGTTTATATCCTTTCTAGCATCCATATCATTAGATTGGTTCAAGGAATCATCGTTACCACCTTCCAATGTATCAACTGATTCTTGGTCTTCATTGTTTAAAGATGATTCCCTTTCAACCAAATCATTCAATTCGATTCGGGTTTTTCTTGAATTAAAATCTTGTGTAGACAATGGTTCAGGATTTGTCGAGAAAATATCTGTTTCACTTTCGGAATCTGAATGATCAAAACTTGCAACAATCTGATCATCCGTCTCTAAAGGTTCCACATATTTCACAGAGTGGTCAGCGAAGGAGACACTTTCTGAAAAAAGAGGTGATTGAGAACTCACCTGCTCAAAGGCGTTGCTCTTGTTCCACATCTGATTGTTTTCTAGGGAACGAGTAGGAGATAAGAAATATGATTTTGAATCAACTTCATCGTACTCAAATCCCGTATCAAACCTAGGGCCACCATCATCACCGTCGTCATCATCATCATCATCATCATCTTCTTTTCGGGAACCAAGATTGGAGCTCTTTTTTGTATCTTCACTAAAAAGGTTTCTTTGGTCAACAACAGCAAAAGGATTACCAACAACACTTGTTTTAGCAAATTCCCGATGGTCAGGCACTTCAAGTTCATCATCAGCACTGGTAGAACGAGAGGAACCATCACTTGGTTGCTTTTTAGTGGTAGATTCTTCTGCAAAGCAGTTAATATCTTCGGATTCAAAACCTTCTTTCTTGCCACTCCCTAACTCAGTTTTAGATTCTTCAAATCCTTCCAAAGTAGTCATTTTCGGACGGGGAGGATCTTGATCTTGATTCAAGGATTCATCAAAATACCCATCTGCCATGTGGGAATTGTTTACCAACTTCTCGTCCTCAACTGAATCATCATCAGATCTAACGAAAGTTGGTCTACTGGATCTTGTATTACCACCATGACTGCCCCCAGTAAATCTTTCAGTAGCTTTTTGTGAAGTACCATGTTCACTTCGATCTGTTTGCTGATTCAGTATCTTAGGTTTTCTAGCATTGGAGGAGCTTTCATTCGAATCTCTATAACGATCTTGTTCAGTAAATCCTGAAGAAGTAGAAACATGAGAAGCTTCGTCTCTAATGTCAGACACTTGTGATGCAGTTGGATAGCGCTTGACAAGCTTCTCATCTCTCGAGAATTGGGCAGCAGCTCTAGCAGCCATTGCTGCTCGTTCTGCAGACTCTGCCGCTGCTTGTGCTGCAGAAGTAGCATCCTTGAATTCCATGTTCCAGTTCTCCCTACCCGATGAAAAGTCATCTTTGCCCCTACGAACTGGCTGCCTCATTTCCATCCTCTCAGAAGTTACTCCTGATTAGAACAGAAATGAGTCTTTCATTTATGTTTCCTCCCAAATGTAGGAAGAAAAAGGGTGGGAATAAAAAGTCGAAACGAGTCTGTGATCTTTTATAACAAAAATACCCTCATAAGAAAAGGCTAGAAAAACAAATTCAAAGGGTATGTCGGTAAAAATGACATCTTTTCTTCCCACATTCCAGAAAAACAATATCAAGGGTATATATGTAAAAACGCATCTTTTCTTTCCTCTCCTTTCTTTATTTCCTTCCCAAATTCGAGAATACAGTTTATAGTTGTGACATATGGAAAACTAAACGGTAGAGATTATTATGGTGATCGATAATTATACCTGAAGACCTCGTATCAGCAGGCGGTGTTTCAACACCAACAGTATCTGTAGAAGTAGTATTATGGGTGTCAAGTGTGTATTTTCTGTTCTGCTGAGCAAAGTCAAGCGGTGCATCCTGCTTTTCTTTACGGCTATGCACAGGATCAACATTTGGAGCTTTAATCTTAGGAGGATCAGCGGTTGTCACGCTGGTCTTCTCAAAGCTCGATGGCCCATCCTGCTCAAATTTATGGAGCCAGAAGAGAAATAAGATACAAAGTTCTCGATCTAACGGCACTAACAATCAGAAATGAAACAAATTTCAGGTTATCAAAAAAAGCTTGTCTCACCAACAAGTCATTGGGAGGGTTCGACTCTTTCTCCTCAAATGAAGTTGGATCCCATTTGATGTTGTGTTCTTTTGCCACGTCACTTAATACTTTAATTTTAGTCTGCACATCAGGAGCTATCGCAGATAACTTCTCAACCAACTGAAAACACAGCATTACAACAGATCACGATGAATACTGTTTTCAAGAAGCGCAATGCAGCAGCTATACCTTCCACTAGACAACTTACCAAGCGGTTTACACCACAATCAGGCCGTAGCTCAGTAGCTGCAGAAACGAAGTCTTTCCCATATTTTTTGGTGAAATGTTTTCGGATATCAGAGAGTTCTGATATGTCGGAACATCTAGGAGCTGCAAATATCACACTTGTGACTGCTTCCTTCAGGTCAAGTGGACAAATTCTACAAAATTCCACCCAATATAAATAAATTCACCCGCAAACTCAATAGGCTAGTAATAGTATGTTGATAAATATTTTAGGAACTCAGGAACCACACCTATTTTGTCATATGATACGGATATTTTATCACGTTATTCATTCCTTAATATATATATATATATATATATATATATATATTTGAAGGGTTTGTAAATGAATCTGCAATAAATAAGTTGGCTTACCTTTGGGATTCGATAATGGGCAAGCGTGCTACAATAAGTTCACAATATATCTCAATCAATTCATATGCTGCCACCATCTTCTCTTCCCGAATTACATGTTCAACCTGTCGAAGAAAACAATATATATAGGAAATCGGGCTATATGATATCTATCACCACACATAAATCACAAAAAACATGTACATCACCACACAATTATCACAAATGTCTTGATTATTATGATTCAGATGAAGAATTAAAGTAACGTACTCGAATACGTGCAGTACGGTCTTGGGATGTATCAAGCAAGTGAGATAGATCTCGTTTCATCTGATTAATCTGTACTCCTTTCTTATTTTTCATCAATTTGATCCGCGAGATAGCTAGTTTCAGCGACGTCTTACTGTGTATCAATCCAACATCCAATAAGTATATTAATTAAGATTTATTACAATAAAATTCATGTATGAATCGTTACCATTTAGCAGGCTTGAAGCTCTTGTGAAGCATTGCGTTGGTTCAACTGGTGAGTGTAAAAATTAGGGTTTGTCTTATCGTGTAAAACGGAACGAATCCAACAAATAAATGGATGGATGTAAAGACACTGGAAGATGAATGAATATATATACAATATAAATTAAGATGGGAAGAAGAAGAATTCAATGGAATTGAATTTTCTTGACTTGAAATTCAGTGGAAGAAACGAAAAAGCATTTGGGATGGAAAAGCTGACGATGGATTTCCAAGAAACAGTTAACAGTCACCCCCTTCCTTCCCTTCCCTTGTCGGCATTATTATTTTTCTAACTTTTAATTAATGTTGTTATATCGACATTCATTTATATCAAAAAGGGCAAATTGCGTAAAAAAGGGAACGTACTTTACTCTAGTTTCTGTTTTGAGGAACATACTTTTAAAATACACATTTAAGGGTCTATGACAAAACTTTAAAACCAAAAAAGGGACTCACTTACCTGCTACGCAGGCAACCGGTAATAGTTGCTGAGTTGTATTGTTATTTATTTTGTTTAATTAATTGGAGACATTACGTGGAAAACTAAAATCGGCCCTAAGAAAATCCCGCCTTCTCTTCAGTCGACGATTCGACGTTCTGCTTCTTCTTCATCTCGTCATTTTCATTAGGGTTCTTGGATTCTATCAAAATCATTCATTCTAAAATGGATGAAAATTGACGAACTATGCTATTGCAAATGAACTTCAATTAAGATATGATATTTATGTTATTTACATACGCACAATGTTGAAGTAAATGACTATTTCAATAACCCTAATGGAAATGACGAGATGAAGAAGACGCAGAACGTTGAATCGACAATTGAAGAGAAGGCAAGATTTCCTTTGGGCCGATTTTTGTTTTCCACGTAATGTCTCCAATTAATTAAACAAATAAATAACAATACAATTCAGCAACTATTACCGGTTACCTGGATAGCAGGTAAGTGAGTCCCTTTTTTGGTTGTAAAGTTTTGTCATAGACCCTTAAATGTGTATTTTAAAAGTATGTTCCCCAAAACAGAAACTAGAGTAAAGTACATTCCTTTTTTACGCAATTTGCCCTATCAAAATTAGGTCGCTTCTTTATTTCTTTTTATGAATAATCTCTAGTTCATATAATGGAAATTGTTGAAATTGGATAAAAGAATTGAAACGAAATTTAGGGTCCGTTTACCTAATCACTTATTCGGGTAAGTGCTTACCGGTAAAATCAACACTATTACTTACTTTCCGAGTAAGATTTTAGTCCACCAAAATGGGCATAAACAATTTAGCCGGTAAACGCTAACCGTGGTAAGAGTCGTCGCACTCACTTACCGGGTAAGACTCTCGGTCCTTGCTTCCGCTCTTACCGGGTAAGATTCTTGGTTTTTGCCATATTAATCCGGTAAGCTAATGTGACTTGGTAAGCACTTACCCGGGTAAGCGTTTTGTAAACGGCCCCTTAATCATGTTTAATTATATATTTGATTGGTAAAAAAATTGGAAGAGAATATGTCAAAAGAACTTGAATACGTTGGCTTGTTTTATTGAGTACAATAGTGGTGGTGGTGACGATGAATCGATGATAGTGATGATGGAGGTGGGGGGTGAAGCTGACATTGGTAACTAGGGATTCAAAAAAGCTGAAACCAATAGTGAAAACCGAAATTTTCGGGCGGGATTCGGAGGCTCCTTATCGGGGACGGGGTAGGAATCGGGGACACATTCTAATTTAAGACATTGTTTATGACATTTAGACTTGCACGTTTAAAAATTTGTAATTTACTTTCAGTTGTGAAAATTAACATTCTGTAAGAAAATCGGGCCGATTTCAGTTTCGGGTTCGGGTATAACCAACGGTGAATGAGGAAACCACTGGGAAAAAATGATTTTTACCCTTAACCGGTTCCCCAACGAGATCGGGGAAACCGCGGGGATTCGACGGGGATCGGGGCGGTTACGGGGATACCAATAACCGACCCGAACCCAACCCGTTGCCATTCCTATTGGCAATGGCGATGATGACGGGAACAACGGTGGTGACATCCATCAAGGTGGGATGAAATGAAATGGAGTAATATAAGAGTGCAATAGGTTTTTCTTAAATGATGGTAGGAAGGAATATAAATTCTGGAAATTAATTGAAATAATCATTTTTTCATGTGGTTTAACCTCTTAGCCACATTATCCCTAAATTTACCAAAATAGCATTAGGTCCGCAAAAAAAACAATCTAATCAATTTTTTTTAAAAAAATTGTATATTGCGGAGCTGAGTCAATTTTTTTTAAGGAAAATCGATAAAATATGATTTTTTATGTTTTTTAGATTGCGGATATGGTGCTATTTTGATAAATATAGGAAGAATGTGGTTAAGAGGTTAAACCACATGAAAAAAATGCTATTTCAATTAATTTCCCTATAAATTCTTTGCTAGAATCCAAGAAATTTAGATTACACCATTTGTGAAATTCAAATTCCTTACGAAAACTCAAAGAATGAACTAAACACATTAATGAAATTTGGTCATTGAAAATGATCATTCTAATTCTTTCAAATTCCGCAGAATAGAATTTGATGAAATTGAAATCCATCGAAGAAATTTGTTTTTGAATTAATTGACATGAAATTTGATAGAATTAACCACACATTTGATTGATAGGGATTCAATTCTTTCACTTACGCCAAGTAATAATGAATTCCTTCAATTACGGAATTCAATTTAATTCAAAAGATTTTATCATTTTTATTATATAAAACTAAATATAATACTTAGAATTTAGTCAAGGGAATTTATCCATCCAATTTCTTCAAAACCCATAAACCAAACCCTAAGTTATTTTTGACATTAAAATATGACGAATTTGCATTCGATTGATTACACATTTAAATTGGTTTTATGAAAGAATAGTTCTGGAAAATATTTTGAAGACTACAAGTGTTAAATGCATTGAATATCATTTTAATTTCGAAAATTTTAACTACAAACCCAATATTTGTTATAAATACTTCCACATTAATTCATTATTTATATAGTTTCATATGTTTTGTTCTTGTGTATATTTATGTGTGTATTTCTATGTGAAACGTATATTATTGTTTTTTCTTTTCTATGTATAAAACAGTCTTGAAAGTGTCGTAGATTTACCAAACTCGGGCATTTTTATAGGTTGGTTTATTAACCTACAATTATATTACCGGTCAAGACAACTAGCTTATATATGATCATATACCCTTCCGTGTTTTTGATATATGTCATCAACCAAACCAAACCAAACTAAATGAACACGAAGCAGGGTCCGAAGAAAATGACAATCAAAACACAAACAACTAATGATGATCAAGATCAATGTAATGTGAGTTATGTCATACTTTCTTGCTATAGAAATTGAATTTGTAAGGTAACTTCTACAAAAATTGGGTAGAAAGGCACTAGGACTAGGAGGAGGTCATGATCAACTGTTTAAAGGTTTATGTCCAAAAATGGTGTAGAAAGCCAATTAGAGTTCAATCTTAGAGTTACCAAACTGGCTAAACAAGATGGCCATGTCCATACCCTGTTGCATTGTAGGCACTGCAGTGTCATAGGGGCAGTCCTTAGAAAACCCCAAATTGCCGGATTTCTCAACTTTCTTTATGCAGCGCTTGAACTTTTCGTGGCATTTCACATTAGTCATTCCTAGACAATGCAGATGACACAAGTCAACTATAGTGCAAAATAAAAACATAACCGTATTTCCTTAAATCTATTATTATTCATCAGCAAAAAATAACTAAGAGATACAGAGCGGGCTTATGGTTAAAAAAACATGCCCTCAATCACAAAGTAAAGATGCAGTATAAATCACCCATGAAAACGTAAGAATACACCACGAAAGAGAAATTCTCTAAAAAGCTTGAATCTTCAGTGATTTTTTAATGTCACTTATAAAATAAAGGTCCTCTCTACCCCTACACATCCTATCCTCCCCCTACCTCTGTGTGGGATTTATTGGGTTTGTTTGGTTGCTATGCTGAATACATACCTTTTTAATGGTATGCAAATAAATGATACGGATTCATAACAGTCTTTTCAACCAAAAAAAACTATAGAGGATACTATCTCCTATGTTGCAGTTTACTTGGTTGAAGTGATTTCCCATTTTTCCATGAAAAAACTACATCTAACACCCAAGAAGCTGACTGCATTAATCAACTGCTGGGGGTTTGCCAGTATCTTATCAAAATGATTTTTCTTCTAGTTTGAACTTTGAAGAATGAGACCCGTAGGCATCTAATCATTAAACTGGACGATACAAGCAAGTCTGTCAAGTCATAAATCTTTACTGAATCCTCCTATCCTTCCGTTTGACATTTCATCAGACATCAATGTTAGTAATTGATGTCACCTTGTTGATTGTTTCCCCTTGGCATTATCATCAGCAAGAGCTATTTACAATTCTAATCATATAGCTTCCATAATCCATATTGTAAATGCTAGAACCAACAAGGTTGAGTCATGAACCCTATGCTAACTGCTCAGAAAGTAAACATTGGCCAAGCAAGATTGTAGGATAAGTAACAAACAACAATACTTGCAAAACTGGCACCCATAAAACATTACAGAATGTAAAAGAATGGATTATGCATTTCAAGTGTCTTATGAGTAAAACAAGAGGCACAATCATTCCTAAAACCTCCAATCCGAGGACAGTGAAGTGATCTAATCGACCTTTCCTGACAACAATTCATTCGGTAAGACCCCCACGACAAGCTGTGTGAACTTGATAGCCCAAAGTTATCCCACAATCAGTTTAATGTCTGAATTTTTGTTCCAGAATCTCTTCTCAGTTTTACCATAAGTGAACATTGATAGGGCTCCATAAAAACTATCTTATGTATACCATTAAATCTAATTTCTAAATCACCATCATAGCTTAAATCATCTAGATTAATAGACACAGTACAGATTAGAAAACAAGAGGCACATCAATAGGCAATCAACCATTCAGTAAAATGTGATTAAATTCTTTTACATTCACAAACAAACCTTTTTTCTCGACGCAATCATCGTGAATCTGACAACAAGCATCAAGATCATCGCACGGCTTTTCACCTGGACATCCAGTCCATCCAACACCGCAGTACTTTCCGTATCTAATCCCAATCGCTGATAACGTGAAACAATCAATTAATCAAATCAATTACATCGAAGAACTTCCATAGAAAATTGAAAAACATGAAAAAGAGCATTACAGTTACAGTTTTCTGCCACGCATCTCTTGCTGCATCTGACCTGCCAATTGATATATTGCACTTGATTAACCGCGTGATTTAAATTTGTACAGAAATTACATGGATATGAAGTTACATACATAGATAGAGATTTACAAACCTGAGATGCATCCGAAGATTCTGCAACCGCAATGCTGATGATTATGAATGAAATTTTCATCCAAATCATCATCTCTAGAGATTTTGTGTCCAGAAATGTGGCCGGAGGGAGTTGGATTCTCTACTCGTTTTGGCTTCTCCGGTTGGTTTTCTTCCAGGTCCCTGGTGCCTGACGTGTTTCCTTCATTCTGATTGGTCCTTTTTGTCTTTCTATTTAATTTTCTATTTTCTGGTCCCACAATTTTACTAGGCGCTTCTCCAAACACATACCACAAATATAAATTTAATACAGTATATATTAAAAAATTGCATAACAAAAAGTTGCAAATCTTGTAATCTATACATTTAATAAATAAGTAACTAGCATGTCACGTGTCGTCTTCTGGTGAGCCGACTATAGTATTTTCCCGTCTAAACATGTATCTGGACGCAATTTACATTATAAGTTCAATTAACACACCCACATTCACTCCTCCTTAAATCTCTCTTTAATTCAATTTTTTTAATTTATACGTTACATTACTACCCTTATAATTAGATATATAGTTTACTTTTAATCCCTTACTTTTTTATTTTTCATTTTAGACTCTTATCATATAAACATAAATAATGTATATGAACTAAAATGCATTAAAAAACATTTCTATTTTTTACAAATTATACCATTGTAATCGCTTCGTCAATACCTTCGAAATGAGCCCAATATTGAATATTTTTTTATTTAATTATATTATTAAATATCATAAATATATACGAATTAATGTGTCGTGATTAATATGAGATTTGTTGAAATTAATATGAGATTTGATACAAATAATCACTAAATTGTCGTGCTTTTTTTTTGCAATTTCATATCAATTTTTACTTCAAATTCGAATTCCTTCGACGAATTACAATTTTATCAAATTTCATTCTGTCAATGAAACACCCTTAGAATTATCATAAGAAATTTAATTACTTGAAAAAAAGATATCACTTATCAACTGACTTTTGGATTATGACTTCGAACATTTTTCAAAAATATAATATGCAAATATTTTAGTATAGTATATTTAATTATTTATACTTTCTTAATCATGATTATATTATTTCCTCTAATTTTTTTGACCAATTAACCATATTGACCTTTAATTTTATACATTTGATATGCGATTTAAAAGCGTATAAATATGAACATGAAACAAAATTATTTTTTCGAATTCTCGGCTTTAGATTTGAGATACTTCGCGCCGCATCACGCACAGGTACTTATCTAGTAATAATAATAAATTAATAAATAATAATGATGATAATAATAATAATGATGATAAAAGGTTGCAAATATTGGAACTAATTATCAAAAACACCATTGTACTTTGGACTGGATCTTGATCACGGGAGGAAACAGAAAATGGGTGGAGGAAGAGGGTGTAGTTCACCAAAGGGATGAAAGAGGATTTGATCTTGATGCATATTAGGGTTTCTTTATCTTTTTTTCCCCTCCTTTTACCTTTTTACATAGGGAAATTAATTAAAATACTCAAAGTTTGAATTTGACTTACTAAAATACTCATTTTCTCGCTATGTTTACCAAAATACCCAAAATTTCCACGGTGGGCCCCGCGATCGAGGGCCCACGCCCACGTGTCACCCATGTTTGGCCAAAACTTCCGCGGAGGCCCCTCAAGAATGCCAGCGGTACACTTTTGGCCCCTCAAGAATGCCAGCGGTAGCAAAATCGGCCCTTGTACCGCGGAGGTACCCTGCGATCGCGGGATCACCTGGACACGTGTCATTCCAGGGTTGAAACCCTAATTTCATTAATGTTTCCAACCCCCCACCCACCTAATCGGCCGCTATAAGAGAGAGAGGGTGGGGGACCTCAATCGACCACCACTTGCAATATAAAATTTCTCTCCCAAACTCTCTCAATTTGTCGTGTGGAATACGCGCTCGGTTTGAAGATGGCTCGTGTTACTAGTTTGGTAAGTTTTTCTTAAGTTTGTTGTAGTTTTCCTTTATGTTGTTATTTTAAAATATATGATATGTATGTTGTTAGAGTGTTTTTAACTTTATTGTATGTTTGAATGTGTTATTTGTATGTTATAATGTTGTGTTTATTATAGATGTTAGAGTTTTAAAAAAAAATATGTTAGTGTTTTTTTTTTTATAAAAAGATGAGTGTTTTTTATAAAAATAAATGTTAGAGTGTTTTTTATAAAAAAAGATGTTAGTGTTTTTTTTTAACAAAAAAGTGAGTGTTTTTTTTTATAAAAAAAGATGTTAGTGTTTTTTTATAAAAAAAGATGTTAGTGTTTTTTTTATAAAAAGATGAGTGTTTTTTATAAAAATAAATGTTAGAGTGTTTTTTTAGGGAAAAGTCCAATAAACCCCAATGGACTTTAGTATTATGAATGATTAAGTCATTGGACAATTTTTTGGAACAAATAAACCATTGCACTTTTCATAACTTGTTAAATAAACCATTGGGCTTTCTAAAACCTGTTACATATTTCCTTATGACTTATAAAATTGGTTAATGTGTTGAAAATAATTGAAAAAAATATGAAAAAACCAAACAAACTTATATACTTTAAACTAGAGTAAACTCTACTTTTGGTCCCTGAGGTATAGTGATTTTTTTGAAAGCAATCCCTGTGGTTTCATAAGTCGAGTTGTTGTCCTCATGGTTTTGATTTTACGCTAGATTTGGGACCTGGTCACTAACAGGGTTAAAAACAACTGTTAGTTTCAGGGGCATTTTCGTCATTTCACCATTTTGTCCTATTTTTGTAATTGTATTTGTTTCTTCTTAATTCTATCAAAAGTAGCAAACTTTAGGGACCAAATTGTAACACTTCTAATATATATATAATTTCTCTCTCGAGTTCATCAATGGCGGCCATTTTTTTGATCGATGATCGATTTTCGATTGTTGTTGTTGTTGCTTGTGGCCGCCGAGTTCATCAATGGCGGCCATTTTTCTTGATTGATGAAGGTTTCTGTTGAAACAATTGAAGTGGGTTTTGGGGGTTTTGGTGGTGGTGGTCGCCGTACATCTCCGTCGGCGGCGGCAGCGGAGGGTTTGAGGATAAACCGGTTTTTTGAGGATAGAAACTCCCAATCTGACTAATTGGGTTGTTGGAATCAAACCTTACATAACCTTGATCTACGACACCAAACCCGCCGCCGCCGTCCGCCGTATCGCCGCCGTGGAGCATTTTGTTTAGACCCATCGATGGGTCTTCAACATCACCCAATCCTCCATTTCACCGCATTTCTGGTCGCCGTCGACGGCGGTGTCTAGTGACGGTTCCAGTAGCTGGTGACGGTGATGGGTCTAAAAAACTCCCACATTTGAAACCGCCGCTAACCCTACTGTTTCTCCACCACCGTCGTCGTTGACGGCGATGTTTAGTGACTGTTCCAGTGGTTGATGACGGTAATGGGTCTCAAAAACTCCCACATTTGACTGTTGTTATTGTTGTTGATGTACTTTCTTTTCTTGTTTCCTACAACTTTATTTGAACAAGGTACAACAACCTCCGTCGCCGCCTGCTGCCGTAACGGTGGTTGTAATGGTGGATGGTGGTTGTGGATGGTGGGTGGTAGTGGTGGATGGTGGGTGGTAGTGGTATAATAACCAGTGTAGTATATATATACTACAAAAGAGTCAATTACAAGTTGGTCCCTAAAATTTGCTACTTTTGATAGAATTAAGAAGAAACAAATACAATTACAAAAATAGGACAAAATGGTGAAATGACGAAAATGCCCTTGAAACTAACAGTTGTTTTTAACCCTGTTAGTGACCAGGTCCCAAATCTAGCGTAAAATCAAAACCATGAGGACAACAACTCGACTTATGAAACCACAGGGATTGCTTTCAAAAAAATCACTATACCTCAGGGACCAAAAGTAGAGTTTACTCTTTAAACTATTAAGTTCTTATACATTTTTTGAACGGAAAAAATACAATTTATAAAACGAAACGAATATACCATTTTTCATTACTCTTTCCAAAACATATAAAAGTTGTATCCAAAGCATAAATAGATGTACATAAAAGTTAGACATAATTTACCAAAAAATGAACTAAAATATACCAAGAGTTGCACAAAGAAATGCCAACAGTTGCACCAAAAGGTCTACAGATAAACAATCAGACATATGTTCACTTGAATAATCGCTAGGGTTGGCAACGGGTAGAGTATGGGTAGGGTAAGGGTTAATCCGTTTTCAAATCCATTTAAAATAGCGGGTAACGAAACGGGTAATTATCCATCTCATAAAACCTTTATCCATATCCTACCCTACCCATTAAAAATACCGGGTAACGAAACGGATAATGGACAAATGGTAAAACAAAATTTTATTTTAAACTATAATTGATATCGTTAAATCTCAAATATATAAGTAAAACATAAGCTCGATCATAAATATAGTTACTATTTTATAGGTAATATGTATACTAAACATTTTACTATTTTCAAAGAATAATCATAGTATAATATTAAAAGAAATATAAAAATTATAAGACTAACACTTTTCATTATATTTGTTTTCTTGAACCCGTCTTGTTTCTCGTTTAATTATCAATTCATCATGAACTCTTTTACTCGATAAATATGAAAAATAAATTAAAGTAAATATTAATATACGACAACATTATAAAGAATATTATTAATATATAATTATGTAAATATATGCACACTAATATATATATATATATATATATATATATATATATATTATATCGTAACGGGTAACGGGTAATGGATAACGAAAAAAACGGGTAAACGGGTAAACGGGTAATGGATAGTGGATAAATGAATAAAATTTTCTTTATCCATACCCTTATCCAACGGGTCGAAACATAACGGGTAACGGGTTTACCCTTACCCATTGCCAGCCCTAATTATCGCTTATAACATGGTTAAGATCATCACTGCAGTCAGATGTCATTTTGTGAATAGGAATAACGAGTTCATCATGATTACAAATTAAAACAAAATGATATCACTAAATAAAAGCATTACTGTAAAGATGTAGTACCAATTCAAGATAAACATTTTAAACAATTGTACGTATTTTTTTTAAAATTTTTAGTTTACATGCTATTCAAGCTGCGTACAATTTTAAACAATTGTAAGTATTATTTTTAATACTTACACATTATACCCTATAATTACAGATTAATCTTATATTAATAAATAAATGACGTTAAAGAATATACAGTGTAAGTATTACAAATAATTCGTACCTATTTATGATATAAGATTAAATAAAAAATATCCAATATTAGGCTCATTTGAACGTATTGACGAAACAATTATAATGGTGTGACTTGTAAAAACGTATTTTTTAATATATAAGAATGTGAAGTGTAATGTTTTTCTAAAAAAATGTTTTCTAATTCATTTCTTTTTATAGCCAAAAATAAATGTTAGAGTGTTTTTTTATAAAAAAAGAAGTTTTTTTTATAAAAAATTTAGTGTTTTTTATAAAAATAAATGTTAGAGTGTTTTTTATAAAAAAAGATGTTAGTGTTTTTTATATATAAAAAGTTAGTGTTTTTTATAAAAATAAATGTTAGAGTGTTTTTTATAAAAAGATGAGTGTTTTTTATAAAAATAAATGTTAGTGTTTTTTATAAAAATATATGTTTGATTATAGGTCCCCAAAACTTTGGTGAATGACAAGTTAGGTCCCTAAACTTTGGTGAATGACAACTTAGGTCCCTAAACTTTGCTAAATTACAACTTAGGTCCCTAAACTTTGCTAAATTACAACTTATGTCTCTTAACTTTGGTGAATAACAACTTAGGTCCCCTAACTTTGGTGAATGACAACTTAGGTCCCAAAACTTTGGTGAATGACAACTTAGGTCCCTAAACTTTGGTGAATGACAATTTAGGTCCCTAAACTTTGCTAAATTACAAGTTAGGTCCCTAAACTTTGCTAAATTACAACTTAGGTCCCTAAACTTTGCTAAATTACAACTTAGGTCTCTTAACTTTGGTGAATGACAACTTAGGTCCCCTAACTTTGCTAAATTATTTAATTGTTTATCTTTCTTTTGAGTTTCCTAGTCATAAATAAATTTCCGTAAATAAATGGTATGAATATATAAAAACATTTAAATTGGTTTCACATGCCACACTCAAATTCATTTTGGCCTCTTGCCAAAAGCATCTATATATAACACTATTATATATTGAAATAAAATAAACTACAACATATCTATTTGGATTTTGTCAAACGGGTGTAAATAGCCCTAAGGTATGTGGGGACTTAAGCAATCCTTGTGATTCCCCTGCTACCTGGAAGTCCAATAGATTGAGCGGTTTCTTTTCTAAAACTAAAACAGACGAATAATTATCAACACAATAAACCAAACAAGCAAAAGCATCTATATATAACACTATTATATATTAAATAAAATAAACCGCAACATATCTATTTGGATTTTGTCAAACGGGTGTAAATAACCCTAAGGTATGTGGGGACTTAAGCAATTCTTGTGATTCCCCTGCTACCTGGAAGTCCAATAGATTGAATGATTTTTTTTCTTTCTAAAACTAAAACAGACGAATAATAATCAACACAATAAACCAAACAAGCAAAAACATCTATATATAACACTAACTATAACATCCGTGAATGACTATGTAGAATGATTTCTTTTACATCGACTTGACGTTAAAGTGCCACGTTGGCTACATGGTGGAGTTGAGACAGCGCTTCGCGGAATTAGGTGATCGCGCAGCTAGCGTTGAAGAGATCTTTAGAGGGACACCTTTCGATCCATGGATGGATCTTACCAATTCTGGTGGCGACCCCATGCTAGTCCACATGTTTCTACAGTTGGAGGTCGAGGTCTCTAATGGTGATCCGAAAAAGATGTATTTTGATGTCTTCGGGCATCAAATACGGTTTGGGCGTCGTGAGTTCTGTCTAATTACATGACTACTTTTTGGAGAGGCTCCCCCCTTCCTTCCTTAGCAGATATTTCCTTCGTTCGTAGGGTTTGGCCTGGCGTGTCACCATCTCGTTTGAAGCTGAAGACAGTCGTGGAGACGATGAAACAGGGCCTTCGTGCCCTAAGCGACCAGGATGCCATCCAGTGTCATTGATGCATGATAACATGTACATGCATCATGATGATCATGCTCCTCCCATGTTTCACCATGATTTCGACCTTATTTTGTGCTCACTATTACTAAATACCATGCTACCATAATTTGATCTTTCTAGTACCTAGTAAGTACGTTTATGAAACTTGCGGTAATCCTAATACACAGATTATTGGATGAACAAACATTTATTTCTTGATTCACATATGCATTAATCCTTAATACTACTCGTAGATGATGAAAATATGTATATAGTTCCTAGCTAATTTTTGTTTTATGGTATCTCCCTGAGTTGTAGAAATTGGAACACAAAATAAGGTCGAAATCACAATAAAAACTTCAGGCGAATCTTGCAGACTTCCTTTTGCAGACGAATCTTGCAATTAATTTTTCAGTCGAATCTTACAGGCTCTTTTCAGACGAATCATGCAGGCTCTTTTCAGACGAATCATGCAGGCTCTTTTCAGACGAATCTTGCAGTGAACTATTCAGACGAATCATGCAGGCAACTTTTCAGACGAAATCTTTGACCATATCCACATCCCTGATGAAGAACATACATTTTCACAGCTATAAGTAGATGGCATGATGAAGTAGTAATTCACAACTTGCTATCTATCTTTTATACCCTCTACACTGTTTACAAACATTCTCTCACTTTTCTTAACACTATGGCTGGAGGTTCAAGATCAAGGGGAACAGGTCGGCGAATGGGGCTGGAACTTCACGTTCGGCAGCCTACCAGCCACTGAACGATGGAGCTCGCCGGAGTACCTGGAAGGTACCGGAAACAGACGAGGAGTGGGGAAACCATGGGCGAACTGCGACCAATTATCCATTCACGGCCGAGGAGGCAGAAGACTGGGAGATGGCATGGGAGAATTACCACTTCGATAATGACAGGAAAAGCCCACCAATGTATCATTGTACCCAGCCGACGGGTCATCCACAAAGTCAACGAATTACTCCCTTAGTGCAAAAATCCATTGATAAGGCGAACGTCGATATCGAAAAGGTAAAAGGTATGTGGAACCATAACATGGGGATTCAGCAGGGGAAAATGGAGTATCTAGCGGAGAAGAAACGAGAACTGGCCATGACTAGGGCTCACGTTCGGGAGGTGCAACGACAGATTAAGGAAGTAGAAGAGGAACTAAAAGAAATCGAAGAGGACTACACGGGAATGGAGGACGTGATCAAGGAAAAGGTTAACTTCATCACTGGAATCCAGGACGCCTTCCAGTAATAGATTTCTTTGTTTACCTGCACTGTATTCGTTTCGGTTGGGAAGATGATTTGCAATAATACATCTTTTAATTAATTTCCCTATTAAATAACTTAAAATGGGGAAAATATTTTCTTTAATTAATTTCTATATTAAATACATTAAAATGGAAAAGAAACAATACATTAAAAACCTCAACTACATAAAATGATAACCTAAAAACTAGAGGGACCAAAAATGTAATTATAAATATGTATATATTATTGATATTGAAAAACAATGATACCCAATTTTTTTTTAAATAAAATGTATATAGGTATTATTTTTAATAAGTTTGACATAAGATATTATATATCTATATATATAGCCTTAGGTTCAAATGAGAAGTGCTAAATATTTGAGAAGTAGAGAAGTAATCTTGACCATTTATTCGGTCAAGATCGGTTATAATTGGTCAAAAGTTGCGGTTGTTCCAAAAATAGAAGGGTAATTTCGTAACTTTTACAAAAAACACGGGACGAGTTCATATATGAATCTGTGATTTATATGTGAACCTTTGTGTTTCATATATGAACTCTTTATAACTAATTCATATATGAATCTTGTGATTCATATATGAACCTTTGTGTTTCATATATGAAACTAATTAATTGTAGGTTCATATATGAATCAGTTTAACCAATTAACCGATTCATATATCAACCTTTGTGATTCATATATGAAACTAATTAACTGATTCATATATGAATCTTTGTGTTCATATATGAACCTTTGTGATTCATATATGAATTTTTTTAACTAATTCTCATATGAACAAATTAACTGATTCATATATGAATCACAAAGGTTCATATATGAATTAGTTAAAAAGAGTTTATATGTGAATTACAAAGGTTCATATATGAACACAAAGATTCATATATGAATCACACATAATAATATATGAACTCGTCCCGCGTATTTTTTTTACGAAACTACCCCTCTATTTTGTGCAGACCACGCGCAAACCACGCGAGGAATTATCCGTTGCTTCTCGGTCAGAGCCTTCGATCTTGACCGAATGAATGACTAAGATCACTTCTTTATTTCTAAAATATTTAGCACTTCTCATTTGAACCTCTTCCTATATATATATAGAGAGAGAGAGGTGGGTTCAAACGGGAATAAAACCTATTTAAAAGAATAAAAGAATAAATGTGAACCAATCATAATTATAAAATTAATATTTTTTTAATTTATTAGATTAATATGATTAAAAGGATAAAATATAAATTAACATCCAATTTAATTTAGGATAGTCTCTATCTAATTAATTCAACGTGATCTTCTCCATTATTTTAGATTCCACAAATTTGTTTTTGAAAGTCCATGTTCACGTCCATCAAGATTGATTGAAACTCAAGATATTCAAAAATCTCTCACTTCTTCACTTCTTCATCGTCCATATGCATACTGAAACTCAAGATATTCAATATATTTCAGAATCAACGAGAAGACCAAACATTAAATATATTCAAAATCATCAGTGATTAACATACTCAAGATATTCAATACATTCAAAATCAATAGTGATTAACATATCCAATGAAAAACCCACCATATTACCCTATTTAAAATCAACAGTGATTAACATGCTCAAGATATTCAATACATTCAAAATCAACAGTGATTAACATATCCAACGATTAGCAAATAAATTCAATACATATTTAAAATCAACAGTGATTGACATACTCAAGATTTTCAATACATTCAAAAAATCAATAGTGATTAACATACTCAAGATATTCAGTATTTTCAAAATCAATAGTGATTAACATACTCAAGATATTCAATATCTTCAAAATCAATAGTGATTAACACATACTCAACCTTTGATTCTTCATTAACTCCGATATCTTCATCAATGGAGGACAGAAAAGCTAACATTATCGCTGTTGCATTTATCATCATTCTCATTATTCTCATCGTAGTCTCCCGTATTCTTCTAGCTCTCACCGAACCGTTTTTCTTAATCATCGGAGCCGCCATCGCTGCCATTCTCGCCATCATCGTTTTCTACTTCATCAGGCGCCGTTTCCACACCCAAAAACGGAAGATGGAGACTGTAATGGCTTTCGAAGGAACAGAGCTGCGAATCGAGTATAGTCTTCTCCGGAAAGTCGCCGGACTTCCGACGAAATTCCGGTTCAAAGAGCTCGAAGAAGCCACCGACAACTAGAAATTGTTGATCGGAAAAGGAGCATCCGGATCCGTTTTCAAAGGAAAATTAAAAGACGGTACGACGGTTGCAGTGAAGAAGATTCAACACGGAGAGGAGAGAGGAGGAAACGAATTCAGATCTGAAATTTTCGCCATTGCTAGCGTACAACACGTTAACCTTGTACGCCTCTTTGGATACTGCATTCACAGTAATAATATTCATTTTCTCGTATACGATTTCATTCCAAACGGATGCTTATCGAATTGGATCTTCACACGGCCGCCATCTTCCGCCGTGAACAATTCCACCGGCGGCAGCACCCTCATCGGCGCAGCACCCTCAACCTCTCTCTCTCCTTCTTGCTTTCACCCACAGTATAATAGAGATAAAATAGGAAGTGATGATACACATCCTTGATATTCGCACCCTAAAATCACGTGAGATTATGATTCTCTTTTTCTTCCAATTTTACCCTTCTAATAATATGCCCTTGTATATAATAGTGTTTAATATTGTTCATATTTACAGAATATGCCATTCCTTACTTTAACCCTTGATCTCATTCAATCAATGGATGAGATTCATCCCTTTATTCTTTTAAACAGGTTCTATTCTCGTATGATCCTCTCTCTCTCTCTCTATATATATATATAACGTCTAAGTTTATATATGTTTTAAGATATTTATTTCTACATATTTGACTCTTAAGCAAGAACTGTTAAGGTGACAGTGGTTTTGAATTCTTATATGATTCTGTTTTGTCTTCTTGTTAATTAATAGAATATCCTTATGACTAATATATGATTCTGTTTTGTCTTCGATTATAAAGATCTTATAATATGTATATATAGAAGGAGGTTAAGGGGAAAATCTTAAAAAACGGAAAACTGAAGAACAACTTGGTGACCATTCATCTGGAAGGTATGCATTTGTGCATACAGGTAAATTATGTTGTTATTTTGGTTTTTATGCACATGTACATGTTACAAATTACTTGTATGCACCCGTCCAAACGAAGTGCTACCAAGGTGTTTTTCTGTTTTTCGTTTTCTGAGATTTTCCCCTGTTAGACAACCTAAGGGGGGGGGGGGGGGGTAAGGTTGTATTTTAAATCTTTTACTTTCAAAAATTCTTTTATAAAAATATCTTAATAATGTAAATACAACAGAGTATATGAAAACACAACATATACGTATAAATACAGGATAGTATAAATATAGTAAATAAAGCAGAGTATAAATGCAATGAATATACAATAATTATATAAACAGATATAATTAAATGCACAACGGAAATATAAAGAGATAAGGGATAGAGATACTTGACACGGAGATATAGTGATTTACCACAACTTGGTAAATCACTAGCCGAGACACTTCCCGACACGATCCAATAAATGTATTCTATACGGTAGAATACAAACCAAATACAAAGGTAAGCAATAGGCTCTCAAGCTTCAGCTTATTGAGATATACAGGATCACACACCCGTTATTCAAACACTTACAAGAGGAGTATAACTCACAATGGTAGTCACTCTTGTATAATATTTATCACTTGGATATTTTATAAAAAACGTTTTATAAAATAAATATGTAGTGATAATATGTAGTATGGAATATTAGTTGGGAGAGATCAGATGGATAGATGGCAGTGTTGTTGATCTGTTATATTATTCTTCTCCACCATCGCATGCATTATATAGCAACTCTTCCAACGGAAACAATGCATCCGCGGTATACCGCCAAAAGCACGCGGTATACCGTGCAGTAATAAAAGTACTTTTGCAGAAGAGAAAGTCAACCCTGCAAAACAAACGTAAACTTGTACCCGCGGTATACCGGCTAAACATCGCGGTATACCGCCCAACTGTACCCGCGGTATACCTGCTAAACACCGCGGTATACCGCCCAGACAAAAGTACGACCAATCAATCAGAGATCTACAGTAAGCCGTCGCGGTATACCTGCTGAACCTCGCGGTATACCTGCGTCAGAAAAGGACAGTTTCTCAAAAACCTTATTTAATTAAAATCATTTATGGTTTTTAGAAATATCCAAGTGGTATATTATTTTAGGGTGTTTATCATTATAAATTATAAACACTAATGACAACGTAAATCTTCCGTCTTGAACTCTTCAGATAAAATCTTCGTGTTCTTCAAGAACTGTACACTTGGATTGGATTGTTAGATAAACAATAATACGGTGTGTTTGTAATCATCAAAATAAATATATATAAATATATAGAGATGTGGTACACTTGCACCAACAATCTCCCCCTTTTTGATGATGACAAACACAACCGCTAAGCATGAGCATATGCGGTTTCTCTCCCCCGTTTGTCGAAACAAAAAGGGTCAAGAAAGACGGTATGCTTCCCCTCGAGAGATGCTCCCCCTCAAAATATGCATATAATTGAGGTAGCATAAACTCATGGGTAAAGATAATAAAACGCTCCCCCTCAAATTAATAACGATATTAATTGTTGATTTTAAAAAAATTTGAGGGAAAAAAAAATATGCATAAAAAATACGCATATAATTGACATGAAACAAAATAACCAAAAAGAAACACTTGCACCAAAAAAAGGATCTTAAGGCTTCGATTTTTCGGTTAATTTTATGTGAGCAAAAAATTACCACGTATTATGACCTCGTCAGGGAACACGTATTATATCCTCGTCAGGAAACACGTATTGTATCCTCGCCAGGAAACACGTATTATATCCTCGTCAGGAAACACGTATTGTATCCTCGCCAGGAAACACGTATTGTATCCTCGCCAGGAAACACGTATTATATCCTCGTCAGGAAACACCTACAAAAGGCAAAGAAAAAAATTTCGTGGTACCCTTTTCTTATGGGTCCTTTTAACAGTTAGTATAAAACATAAACTGCAAAAAAAATTAAAATATGTTGTCGACATAAAATAAAACAAGACAACATACAATCCACATAAATTTGTTTAAAACCACAAACGCATCCCACCGGGATTGTCAACATTAAACATTCCTTTCGGAATCCATTTTCTAACCATTCTGTTAGACAACCTAGGGGGGGGTAAGGTTGTATTTAAAATCTTTTACTTTCAAAAATTCTTTTATAAATAAATACAGTACTGAAACAGTAAAAATAAATCAGAGTATACAAATAATAAAGAAGAGTGTAAATATAAACAAATACACAGAGATTATATAAATAAATATAAATGCAAAGCAGTTTATATAAACAAATATAATAAAGCACAGCGGAATAAATAAAGAGATAAGGGATAGAGATACTTGACACAGAGATTTACTGATTTACCACCAACTGTGATAAACCAGCAGCCGAGACACTTCTCGACACGATCCAATAAATGTATTCTTTACGGTAGAACACAAACCAAATACAAAGGAATTTGTAATAGTTTCTCAAGCCTCTGCTATGAGATAAACAGGATCACACACCCGTTATTCAAATACTTACAAGAGGAGTATAACTCACAATGGGTAATCACTCTTGTATAATATCTCACACTTGGATATTTTATAAAAAAGGTTTTATAAAATATATATATTAAATAGATGAGAGAGATCAGATGAGCAGTGATGGTGTTGGTTGTATCTGTATTGTCTTTCTTTTCTTCTCCACCATCGCATGCATTTATATAGCAGCTCTTCCAACGGATACATGCATTCGCGGTATACCGCCAAATGCACGCGGTATACCGTGCAGTAAAAAGTACACTGTCAGAAGAGAAAGTCAACCCTGCAAAACAAACGTAAACTTGTACCCGCGGTATACCGGCTAAACATCGCGGTATACCGCCCAACTGTACCCGCGGTATACCTGCGTCAGAAAAAAGTACGACCAATCAATCAGAGGTAACATCAAGCCGCCGCGGTATACCTGCTGAACCTCGCGGTATACCTGCGTCAGAAAAAGCAAAATCTTGCTAGATCTTCTAAAAAAAAAAAAAACTTTATTTAAATAAATTATTTATTGGGTTTTTAGAAATATCCAAGTGGTATATTATTTTAGGGTGTTTATCATTATAAATTATAAACACTAATGACAACGTAAATCTTCCGTCTTGAACTCTTCAGATAAGATCTTCGTGTTCTTCAAGAACTGTACACTTGGATAGGATTGTTAGATAAACAATAATACGGTGTGTTTGTAATCATCAAAATAAATATATATAAATATATAGAGATGTGGTACACTTGCACCAACAATCTCCCCCTTTTTGATGATGACAAACACAACCGCTAAGCAAGAGCATATGCGGTTTCTCTCCCCCGTTTGTCGAAACAAAAAGGGTCAAGAAAGACGGTATGCTTCCCCTCGAGAGATGCTCCCCCTCAAAATATGCATATAATTGAGGTAGCATAAACTCATGAGTAAAAGATAATAAAACGCTCCCCCTCAAATTAATAACGATATTAAAAGATTTTATAAAATTTGAGGGATAAAATAAAATGCAAAAAGCAATAGAGACATAAGATATACAAACCAATACGAAACACTTGCACCAAAACGGATCTTAAGGCTTCAATTTTCGGTTAATTTTATGTGATTAAAAAAAATCACCACGTATTATGACCTCGTCAGGTAACCACGTATTATAACCTCGGCAGGTAACCACGTATTATAACCTCGGCAGGTAACCACGTATTATAACCTCGGCAGGTAACCACGTATTATAACCTCGTCAGGAAACACGTATTATATCCTCGCCAGGAAACACGTATTATATCCTCGCCAGGAAACACCTACAAAAGGCAAAGAAAATATTTCGTGGTACCCTTTTCTTATGGGTCCTTTTAACAGTTAGTATAAAACATAAACTGCAAAAAATATGTTGTCGACATAAAACAAAATACGACAACATATAAAACCATAAAAATGGTTTAAAACCACAAACGCATCCCACCGGGATTGTCAACATTAAACATTCCTTTCGGAATCCATTTTCTAACCATTTTTATTTTACGATCGTATTTATCATAGACGTAAAATGAAGCATTTATATTCGCATTATTTTTAGGTCTAGAAAAATTACCATTATACATACGAGCATACGGTTTCCTTCCATAATTCACATTTTTTATTTTTGACATATATGGAGGTTTTCTCGTATCAACTTTAGGAGATGCAAAAAATCTTTTAATGGGTTTACACGAACATTTATCAACACATGTATCGGAACCAATGCCTTTACGACAATTTATACGATTAGGCATATTTAGCATTTTAAGCACTTTATCATTGCTATTTTGAAAAGCATTTGCTAATAAATTATCTTTCTCATGCGATTTACATTTTGCTTTTAAACAAGCAATTTCATCTTCAAGAATATTGCATTTACCACATACAACTTTTTCACATGTTATTTTCTCTAAACATGCAATTTTATCATTTAAGACAATGCAAGATTTGCAAACAATATTTTCGCATGCTTTCTTTTCTAAAGTGATAACTTTATCATTTAACTCATTTTTGATTTTATTATCACATGCAATGGTTTGTTTACAATTATTCAACTCATTTTGACATAATAATAATTCTTCTTTTAATTTAGCATTCTCATTTTTATAACTATTTACGAGAACAATCAATTTTTGAAAAGAGACATTTAACATATCAATATCATCATCGTTATCACTACAACTAGAATAACTTGAGTATGAAGTACATACCTCTTTCTCGCAGTCGACGATGAGACACGTTTCTTCATTTCTTTGATCTCGGGTTTCGTCTCTCTTTTCTTTTGAGTTTCCACCATAGGTGATGTTCAAGTTCTCCCAAATATCACGAGCAGTTTCAAAGAGATAAACACGCTCAATATCATCGTTAGTAAGAACCGAAAAGAGAAAATTTTTGGCTTCATAATTTAAACAATAATTAGCCTCATCTTCGTCGGACCATTCCGAGCTAGGTTTTTCAACAACTTTGTTGTTTTGAAATTTTGTGGGTTTGAATTTTCCTTTAATAATAATATCCCAAATTTTTTGATTTATCCCACGAACATAACGTTCAAAAGAATTTGCCCAAAGATCAAAATTTTGGAAATCAATAAGAAGAGATTTAGAAAACCAAGCATTTTGTTGAGCCATAACAAAAACGGATTTTAAAAAAAATTAAATAGACGATTTTTGAAAGCCCTGCTCTGATACCAAATGTTAGACAACCTAGGGGGGGGGGGGTAAGGTTGTATTTAAAATCTTTTACTTTCAAAAATTCTTTTATAAATAAATACAGTACTGAAACAGTAAAAATAAATCAGAGTATACAAATAATAAAGAAGAGTGTAAATATAAACAAATACACAGAGATTATATAAATAAATATAAATGCAAAGCAGTTTATATAAACAAATATAATAAAGCACAGCGGAATAAATAAAGAGATAAGGGATAGAGATACTTGACACAGAGATTTACTGATTTACCACCAACTGTGATAAACCAGCAGCCGAGACACTTCTCGACACGATCCAATAAATGTATTCTTTACGGTAGAACACAAACCAAATACAAAGGAATTTGTAATAGTTTCTCAAGCCTCTGCTATGAGATAAACAGGATCACACACCCGTTATTCAAATACTTACAAGAGGAGTATAACTCACAATGGGTAATCACTCTTGTATAATATCTCACACTTGGATATTTTATAAAAAAGGTTTTATAAAATATATATATTAAATAGATGAGAGAGATCAGATGAGCAGTGATGGTGTTGGTTGTATCTGTATTGTCTTTCTTTTCTTCTCCACCATCGCATGCATTTATATAGCAGCTCTTCCAACGGATACATGCATTCGCGGTATACCGCCAAATGCACGCGGTATACCGTGCAGTAAAAAGTACACTGTCAGAAGAGAAAGTCAACCCTGCAAAACAAACGTAAACTTGTACCCGCGGTATACCGGCTAAACATCGCGGTATACCGCCCAACTGTACCCGCGGTATACCTGCGTCAGAAAAAAGTACGACCAATCAATCAGAGGTAACATCAAGCCGCCGCGGTATACCTGCTGAACCTCGCGGTATACCTGCGTCAGAAAAAGCAAAATCTTGCTAGATCTTCTAAAAAAAAAAAACTTTATTTAAATAAATTATTTATTGGGTTTTTAGAAATATCCAAGTGGTATATTATTTTAGGGTGTTTATCATTATAAATTATAAACACTAATGACAACGTAAATCTTCCGTCTTGAACTCTTCAGATAAGATCTTCGTGTTCTTCAAGAACTGTACACTTGGATAGGATTGTTAGATAAACAATAATACGGTGTGTTTGTAATCATCAAAATAAATATATATAAATATATAGAGATGTGGTACACTTGCACCAACACATTCTAATTTTGCGATTGTATTTATCATACATATAAAATGAAGCATTTATATTCGCATTAGGTCTAGAAAAATTATCGTTATACATGCGAGCATACGGTTTCCTCCCATAATTCACATTTTTCATTTTTGACATATATGGGGGTTTTTGCACATAAGGTTTTCTCGTTTCAACTTTAGGTGGTTCAAAACACTTTTTAATTTGAATACACGAGCACGTATCAATACATGTATTAGAACCAATGCCTTTTCTACAATTAATGCGATTAGACATATTTAGCATTTTAAGCATTTTGTCATTGCTATTTTGAAAAGCTTTAGCTAATAAATTATCTTTTTCATATAAATCGCAGTTAGCTTTTAAATAAGCATTATCATTTATGAGAATATCACATTTTGCACATATGTCATTTTCTTCTATTCTTTTATCTAAACATGCAAGTTTCTCATTTAAAACATCACATGATTTGCAAACAATATTTTCGCATGCTTTCTTTTCTAAAGTGATAACTTTATCATTTAACTCATTTTTGATTTTATTATCACATGCAATGGTTTGTTTACAATTATTCAACTCATTTTGACATAATAATAATTCTTCTTTTAATTTAGCATTCTCATTTTTATAACTATTTACGAGAACAATCAATTTTTGAAAAGAGACATTTAACATATCAATATCATCATCGTTATCACTACAACTAGAATAACTTGAGTATGAAGTACATACCTCTTTCTCGCAGTCGACGATGAGACACGTTTCTTCATTTCTTTGATCTTGGGTTTCGTCTCTCTTTTCTTTTGAGTTTCCACCATAGGTGATGTTCAAGTTCTCCCAAATATCACGAGCAGTTTCAAAGAGATAAACACGCTCAATATCATCGTTAGTAAGAACCGAAAAGAGAAAATTTTTGGCTTCATAATTTAAACAATAATTAGCCTTATCTTCGTCGGACCATTCCGAGCTAGGTTTTTCAACAACTTTGTTGTTTTGAAATTTTGTGGGTTTGAAATTTCCTTTAATAATAATATCCCAAATTTTTTGATTTATCCCACGAACATAACGTTCAAAAGAATTTGCCCAAAGATCAAAATTTTCGAAATCAATAAGAAGAGATTTAGAAAACCAAGCATTTTGTTGAGCCATAACAAAAACGGATTTTTAAAAAAAAATTAAATAGACGATTTTTGAAAGCCCTGCTCTGATACCAATTGTTAGACAACCTAAGGGGGGGGGGTAAGGTTGTATTTTAAATCTTTTACTTTCAAAAATTCTTTTATAAAAATATCTTAATAATGTAAATACAACAGAGTATATGAAAACACAACATATACGTATAAATACAGGATAGTATAAATATAGTAAATAAAGCAGAGTATAAATGCAATGAATATACAATAATTATATAAACAGATATAATTAAATGCACAGCGGAAATATAAAGAGATAAGGGATAGAGATACTTGACACGGAGATATAGTGATTTACCACAACTTGGTAAATCACTAGCCGAGACACTTCCCGACACGATCCAATAAATGTATTCTATACGGTAGAATACAAACCAAATACAAAGGTAAGCAATAGGCTCTCAAGCTTCAGCTTATTGAGATATACAGGATCACACACACGTTATTCAAACACTTACAAGAGGAGTATAACTCACAATGGTAGTCACTCTTGTATAATATTTATCACTTGGATATTTTATAAAAAACGTTTTATAAAATAAATATGTAGTGATAATATGTAGTATGGAATATTAGTTGGGAGAGATCAGATGGATAGATGGCAGTGTTGTTGATCTGTTATATTATTCTTCTCCACCATCGCATGCATTATATAGCAACTCTTCCAACGGAAACAATGCATCCGCGGTATACCGCCAAAAGCACGCGGTATACCGTGCAGTAATAAAAGTACTTTTGCAGAAGAGAAAGTCAACCCTGCAAAACAAACGTAAACTTGTACCCGCGGTATACCGGCTAAACATCGCGGTATACCGCCCAACTGTACCCGCGGTATACCTGCTAAACACCGCGGTATACCGCCCAGACAAAAGTACGACCAATCAATCAGAGATCTACAGTAAGCCGCCGCGGTATACCTGCTGAACCTCGCGGTATACCTGCGTCAGAAAAGGACAGTTTCTCAAAAACCTTATTTAATTAAAATCATTTATGGTTTTTAGAAATATCCAAGTGGTATATTATTTTAGGGTGTTTATCATTATAAATTATAAACACTAATGACAACGTAAATCTTCCGTCTTGAACTCTTCAGATAAAATCTTCGTGTTCTTCAAGAACTGTACACTTGGATTGGATTGTTAGATAAACAATAATACGGTGTGTTTGTAATCATCAAAATAAATATATATAAATATATAGAGATGTGGTACACTTGCACCAACAATCTCCCCCTTTTTGATGATGACAAACACAACCGCTAAGCATGAGCATATGCGGTTTCTCTCCCCCGTTTGTCGAAACAAAAAGGGTCAAGAAAGACGGTATGCTTCCCCTCGAGAGATGCTCCCCCTCAAAATATGCATATAATTGAGGTAGCATAAACTCATGGGTAAAGATAATAAAACGCTCCCCCTCAAATTAATAACGATATTAATTGTTGATTTTAAAAAAATTTGAGGGAAAAAAAAATATGCATAAAAAATACGCATATAATTGACATGAAACAAAATAACCAAAAAGAAACACTTGCACCAAAAAAAGGATCTTAAGGCTTCGATTTTTCGGTTAATTTTATGTGAGCAAAAAATTACCACGTATTATGACCTCGTCAGGGAACACGTATTATATCCTCGTCAGGAAACACGTATTGTATCCTCGCCAGGAAACACGTATTATATCCTCGTCAGGAAACACGTATTGTATCCTCGCCAGGAAACACGTATTGTATCCTCGCCAGGAAACACGTATTATATCCTCGTCAGGAAACACCTACAAAAGGCAAAGAAAAAAATTTCGTGGTACCCTTTTCTTATGGGTCCTTTTAACAGTTAGTATAAAACATAAACTGCAAAAAAAAATTAAAATATGTTGTCGACATAAAATAAAACAAGACAACATACAATCCACATAAATTTGTTTAAAACCACAAACGCATCCCACCGGGATTGTCAACATTAAACATTCCTTTCGGAATCCATTTTCTAACCATTCTGTTAGACAACCTAGGGGGGGGGGTAAGGTTGTATTTAAAATCTTTTACTTTCAAAAATTCTTTTATAAATAAATACAGTACTGAAACAGTAAAAATAAATCAGAGTATACAAATAATAAAGAAGAGTGTAAATATAAACAAATACACAGAGATTATATAAATAAATATAAATGCAAAGCAGTTTATATAAACAAATATAATAAAGCACAGCGGAATAAATAAAGAGATAAGGGATAGAGATACTTGACACAGAGATTTACTGATTTACCACCAACTGTGATAAACCAGCAGCCGAGACACTTCTCGACACGATCCAATAAATGTATTCTTTACGGTAGAACACAAACCAAATACAAAGGAATTTGTAATAGTTTCTCAAGCCTCTGCTATGAGATAAACAGGATCACACACCCGTTATTCAAATACTTACAAGAGGAGTATAACTCACAATGGGTAATCACTCTTGTATAATATCTCACACTTGGATATTTTATAAAAAAGGTTTTATAAAATATATATATTAAATAGATGAGAGAGATCAGATGAGCAGTGATGGTGTTGGTTGTATCTGTATTGTCTTTCTTTTCTTCTCCACCATCGCATGCATTTATATAGCAGCTCTTCCAACGGATACATGCATTCGCGGTATACCGCCAAATGCACGCGGTATACCGTGCAGTAAAAAGTACACTGTCAGAAGAGAAAGTCAACCCTGCAAAACAAACGTAAACTTGTACCCGCGGTATACCGGCTAAACATCGCGGTATACCGCCCAACTGTACCCGCGGTATACCTGCGTCAGAAAAAAGTACGACCAATCAATCAGAGGTAACATCAAGCCGCCGCGGTATACCTGCTGAACCTCGCGGTATACCTGCGTCAGAAAAAGCAAAATCTTGCTAGATCTTCTAAAAAAAAAAAAACTTTATTTAAATAAATTATTTATTGGGTTTTTAGAAATATCCAAGTGGTATATTATTTTAGGGTGTTTATCATTATAAATTATAAACACTAATGACAACGTAAATCTTCCGTCTTGAACTCTTCAGATAAGATCTTCGTGTTCTTCAAGAACTGTACACTTGGATAGGATTGTTAGATAAACAATAATACGGTGTGTTTGTAATCATCAAAATAAATATATATAAATATATAGAGATGTGGTACACTTGCACCAACAATCTCCCCCTTTTTGATGATGACAAACACAACCGCTAAGCAAGAGCATATGCGGTTTCTCTCCCCCGTTTGTCGAAACAAAAAGGGTCAAGAAAGACGGTATGCTTCCCCTCGAGAGATGCTCCCCCTCAAAATATGCATATAATTGAGGTAGCATAAACTCATGAGTAAAAGATAATAAAACGCTCCCCCTCAAATTAATAACGATATTAAAAGATTTTATAAAATTTGAGGGATAAAATAAAATGCAAAAAGCAATAGAGACATAAGATATACAAACCAATACGAAACACTTGCACCAAAACGGATCTTAAGGCTTCAATTTTCGGTTAATTTTATGTGATTAAAAAAAATCACCACGTATTATGACCTCGTCAGGTAACCACGTATTATAACCTCGGCAGGTAACCACGTATTATAACCTCGGCAGGTAACCACGTATTATAACCTCGTCAGGAAACACGTATTATATCCTCGCCAGGAAACACGTATTATATCCTCGCCAGGAAACACCTACAAAAGGCAAAGAAAATATTTCGTGGTACCCTTTTCTTATGGGTCCTTTTAACAGTTAGTATAAAACATAAACTGCAAAAAATATGTTGTCGACATAAAACAAAATACGACAACATATAAAACCATAAAAATGGTTTAAAACCACAAACGCATCCCACCGGGATTGTCAACATTAAACATTCCTTTCGGAATCCATTTTCTAACCATTTTTATTTTACGATCGTATTTATCATAGACGTAAAATGAAGCATTTATATTCGCATTATTTTTAGGTCTAGAAAAATTACCATTATACATACGAGCATACGGTTTCCTTCCATAATTCACATTTTTTATTTTTGACATATATGGAGGTTTTCTCGTATCAACTTTAGGAGATGCAAAAAATCTTTTAATGGGTTTACACGAACATTTATCAACACATGTATCGGAACCAATGCCTTTACGACAATTTATACGATTAGGCATATTTAGCATTTTAAGCACTTTATCATTGCTATTTTGAAAAGCATTTGCTAATAAATTATCTTTCTCATGCGATTTACATTTTGCTTTTAAACAAGCAATTTCATCTTCAAGAATATTGCATTTACCACATACAACTTTTTCACATGTTATTTTCTCTAAACATGCAATTTTATCATTTAAGACAATGCAAGATTTGCAAACAATATTTTCGCATGCTTTCTTTTCTAAAGTGATAACTTTATCATTTAACTCATTTTTGATTTTATTATCACATGCAATGGTTTGTTTACAATTATTCAACTCATTTTGACATAATAATAATTCTTCTTTTAATTTAGCATTCTCATTTTTATAACTATTTACGAGAACAATCAATTTTTGAAAAGAGACATTTAACATATCAATATCATCATCGTTATCACTACAACTAGAATAACTTGAGTATGAAGTACATACCTCTTTCTCGCAGTCGACGATGAGACACGTTTCTTCATTTCTTTGATCTCGGGTTTCGTCTCTCTTTTCTTTTGAGTTTCCACCATAGGTGATGTTCAAGTTCTCCCAAATATCACGAGCAGTTTCAAAGAGATAAACACGCTCAATATCATCGTTAGTAAGAACCGAAAAGAGAAAATTTTTGGCTTCATAATTTAAACAATAATTAGCCTCATCTTCGTCGGACCATTCCGAGCTAGGTTTTTCAACAACTTTGTTGTTTTGAAATTTTGTGGGTTTGAAATTTCCTTTAATAATAATATCCCAAATTTTTTGATTTATCCCACGAACATAACGTTCAAAAGAATTTGCCCAAAGATCAAAATTTTGGAAATCAATAAGAAGAGATTTAGAAAACCAAGCATTTTGTTGAGCCATAACAAAAACGGATTTTAAAAAAAATTAAATAGACGATTTTTGAAAGCCCTGCTCTGATACCAAATGTTAGACAACCTAGGGGGGGGGGGGGGGGTAAGGTTGTATTTAAAATCTTTTACTTTCAAAAATTCTTTTATAAATAAATACAGTACTGAAACAGTAAAAATAAATCAGAGTATACAAATAATAAAGAAGAGTGTAAATATAAACAAATACACAGAGATTATATAAATAAATATAAATGCAAAGCAGTTTATATAAACAAATATAATAAAGCACAGCGGAATAAATAAAGAGATAAGGGATAGAGATACTTGACACAGAGATTTACTGATTTACCACCAACTGTGATAAACCAGCAGCCGAGACACTTCTCGACACGATCCAATAAATGTATTCTTTACGGTAGAACACAAACCAAATACAAAGGAATTTGTAATAGTTTCTCAAGCCTCTGCTATGAGATAAACAGGATCACACACCCGTTATTCAAATACTTACAAGAGGAGTATAACTCACAATGGGTAATCACTCTTGTATAATATCTCACACTTGGATATTTTATAAAAAAGGTTTTATAAAATATATATATTAAATAGATGAGAGAGATCAGATGAGCAGTGATGGTGTTGGTTGTATCTGTATTGTCTTTCTTTTCTTCTCCACCATCGCATGCATTTATATAGCAGCTCTTCCAACGGATACATGCATTCGCGGTATACCGCCAAATGCACGCGGTATACCGTGCAGTAAAAAGTACACTGTCAGAAGAGAAAGTCAACCCTGCAAAACAAACGTAAACTTGTACCCGCGGTATACCGGCTAAACATCGCGGTATACCGCCCAACTGTACCCGCGGTATACCTGCGTCAGAAAAAAGTACGACCAATCAATCAGAGGTAACATCAAGCCGCCGCGGTATACCTGCTGAACCTCGCGGTATACCTGCGTCAGAAAAAGCAAAATCTTGCTAGATCTTCTAAAAAAAAAAAAAACTTTATTTAAATAAATTATTTATTGGGTTTTTAGAAATATCCAAGTGGTATATTATTTTAGGGTGTTTATCATTATAAATTATAAACACTAATGACAACGTAAATCTTCCGTCTTGAACTCTTCAGATAAGATCTTCGTGTTCTTCAAGAACTGTACACTTGGATAGGATTGTTAGATAAACAATAATACGGTGTGTTTGTAATCATCAAAATAAATATATATAAATATATAGAGATGTGGTACACTTGCACCAACACATTCTAATTTTGCGATTGTATTTATCATACATATAAAATGAAGCATTTATATTCGCATTAGGTCTAGAAAAATTATCGTTATACATGCGAGCATACGGTTTCCTCCCATAATTCACATTTTTCATTTTTGACATATATGGGGGTTTTTGCACATAAGGTTTTCTCGTTTCAACTTTAGGTGGTTCAAAACACTTTTTAATTTGAATACACGAGCACGTATCAATACATGTATTAGAACCAATGCCTTTTCTACAATTAATGCGATTAGACATATTTAGCATTTTAAGCATTTTGTCATTGCTATTTTGAAAAGCTTTAGCTAATAAATTATCTTTTTCATATAAATCGCAGTTAGCTTTTAAATAAGCATTATCATTTATGAGAATATCACATTTTGCACATATGTCATTTTCTTCTATTCTTTTATCTAAACATGCAAGTTTCTCATTTAAAACATCACATGATTTGCAAACAATATTTTCGCATGCTTTCTTTTCTAAAGTGATAACTTTATCATTTAACTCATTTTTGATTTTATTATCACATGCAATGGTTTGTTTACAATTATTCAACTCATTTTGACATAATAATAATTCTTCTTTTAATTTAGCATTCTCATTTTTATAACTATTTACGAGAACAATCAATTTTTGAAAAGAGACATTTAACATATCAATATCATCATCGTTATCACTACAACTAGAATAACTTGAGTATGAAGTACATACCTCTTTCTCGCAGTCGACGATGAGACACGTTTCTTCATTTCTTTGATCTTGGGTTTCGTCTCTCTTTTCTTTTGAGTTTCCACCATAGGTGATGTTCAAGTTCTCCCAAATATCACGAGCAGTTTCAAAGAGATAAACACGCTCAATATCATCGTTAGTAAGAACCGAAAAGAGAAAATTTTTGGCTTCATAATTTAAACAATAATTAGCCTTATCTTCGTCGGACCATTCCGAGCTAGGTTTTTCAACAACTTTGTTGTTTTGAAATTTTGTGGGTTTGAAATTTCCTTTAATAATAATATCCCAAATTTTTTGATTTATCCCACGAACATAACGTTCAAAAGAATTTGCCCAAAGATCAAAATTTTCGAAATCAATAAGAAGAGATTTAGAAAACCAAGCATTTTGTTGAGCCATAACAAAAACGGATTTTTAAAAAAAAATTAAATAGACGATTTTTGAAAGCCCTGCTCTGATACCAATTGTTAGACAACCTAAGGGGGGGGGGGGTAAGGTTGTATTTTAAATCTTTTACTTTCAAAAATTCTTTTATAAAAATATCTTAATAATGTAAATACAACAGAGTATATGAAAACACAACATATACGTATAAATACAGGATAGTATAAATATAGTAAATAAAGCAGAGTATAAATGCAATGAATATACAATAATTATATAAACAGATATAATTAAATGCACAGCGGAAATATAAAGAGATAAGGGATAGAGATACTTGACACGGAGATATAGTGATTTACCACAACTTGGTAAATCACTAGCCGAGACACTTCCCGACACGATCCAATAAATGTATTCTTTACGGTAGAATACAAACCAAATACAAAGGTAAGCAATAGGCTCTCAAGCTTCAGCTTATTGAGATATACAGGATCACACACCCGTTATTCAAACACTTACAAGAGGAGTATAACTCACAATGGTAGTCACTCTTGTATAATATTTATCACTTGGATATTTTATAAAAAACGTTTTATAAAATAAATATGTAGTGATAATATGTAGTATGGAATATTAGTTGGGAGAGATCAGATGGATAGATGGCAGTGTTGTTGATCTGTTATATTATTCTTCTCCACCATCGCATGCATTATATAGCAACTCTTCCAACGGAAACAATGCATCCGCGGTATACCGCCAAAAGCACGCGGTATACCGTGCAGTAATAAAAGTACTTTTGCAGAAGAGAAAGTCAACCCTGCAAAACAAACGGAAACTTGTACCCGCGGTATACCGGCTAAACATCGCGGTATACCGCCCAACTGTACCCGCGGTATACCTGCTAAACACCGCGGTATACCGCCCAGACAAAAGTACGACCAATCAATCAGAGATCTACAGTAAGCCGCCGCGGTATACCTGCTGAACCTCGCGGTATACCTGCGTCAGAAAAGGACAGTTTCTCAAAAACCTTATTTAATTAAAATCATTTATGGTTTTTAGAAATATCCAAGTGGTATATTATTTTAGGGTGTTTATCATTATAAATTATAAACACTAATGACAACGTAAATCTTCCGTCTTGAACTCTTCAGATAAAATCTTCGTGTTCTTCAAGAACTGTACACTTGGATTGGATTGTTAGATAAACAATAATACGGTGTGTTTGTAATCATCAAAATAAATATATATAAATATATAGAGATGTGGTACACTTGCACCAACATCCCCTAAACCGACCCTATATATTCTTCAATTTTACAATAACTACATCTACAATTTTGTGAATACCATAAAATACTACATAAAATAAATTTTATATACGTATGTTTTATGATTTTATCAGTAGTAAGTATTACATTATATATGATAAATCAAAAAATAAATCTTAAAATTGAATTAGTTCTGAATATTCTATATGTTATAATTAATTAAGACTAGTTGAGTACCCGCGCAATGCGGCGGGATCTAAAAAGTTCATTATGATTTACTCAATTTCAAAACATCAAAAAAAATTCAAGATATCATAAAACTTGCTACATTTGTACCAACATTAGATTAACGCTATTACATTATATTGAAACGACTTAAATAAATGGATGTAAGAAACAATTACTTGCATGGGATTGAAATCAACCCCCTTGTCAATTTTGTTTTTAAAACTAATCAAGACAAACAACAAACCTAAGGCGATTGCAGACATCTTTATACTAAACCGATAACCAAATTCTGGAATTCACTAAAAAATTGTATGGGAAGGAAAATATAATCAAATACTATAATGCTGAAAGTTGGGAAATTTCCCTATGATCTTCACATTGATATGCCACAATATTTATACAAGAGATATACACAAGGAATCCTAATAAACTAGGAAACTGTACAATAGATAAACATAAAACAATATCTATACTATATTTACTAATAGGCCCCCTCAGTTGGAGCGGGAGGTGGACGGATGCTCAAACTGGATCTAAAATCGAGGAATAGTTGGCGCGACAATCCTTTCGTAAAAATGTCCGCATATTGAAACACAGATGGAACATGTGCAACCCGAACTTGGCCAAGTGCAACTTTTTCTCGGACGAAGTGAATGTCAAGTTCAATATGCTTGGTTCGTTGATGTTGAACCGGATTGCCGGATAGGTAAACCGCGGAGACGTTGTCGCAAAGAATGAGTGTAGCCTGCTTGAGGGGTACATGAAGCTCAAGTTAAAGATTTCTCAACCAACACGATTCAGCAACGACATTGGCGACTCCTCGGTACTCGACTTCGGCGCTGGACCGTGACAAGGTGGGTTGTCGTTTTGCGGACCATGAGATTAGATTGTCACCCAAGAAAATGCAATACCCCGAGGTTGATCGACGGGTATCCGGACAGCCACCCCAATCCGCGTCAGTGTAGGCGATCAGTTTTGACGGCGCGGTTGGGTATAAGTGAAGGCTGAGGTGAACTGTACCTTTCAGGTACCGTATTACTCGCTTTAAGGCATTAAAGTGCGGTTCGCGAGAGGCATGCATAAACAGACAGATCTGCTGTACGACATAAGCAATGTCTGGCCGAGTAAACGTAAGGTATTGAAGGGCACCCGCAAGGCTTCGATACTGTGAGACGTTAGAGATTGGTTCACCGGCCGTCGCACTAAGTTTGGAGTTTGTATCAACCGGTGTCGCCACGGGTTTACATGTATCCATAACGGCCCGTTTTATGATTTCTTCCGTATACTTTGCTTGGTTTAGAAACATGCTACTGTTGGTACGTTTAACGGAGATGCCCAAGAAGTAAGTGAGTGTGCCGAGATCCGTCATGTCAAACTCACGCTTTAGAGACCCAATGATCTCGTCTTTAAGAGGTGAAGAAGAAGCGGTGAGTACGATGTCGTCAACATATAAAAGAAGATATGCGAGTTCGGTGCCCCGTCGAAAAACAAACAAAGAGGTATCACTTTTGCTGCAAACAAAACCGAGGGTGAAGAGATAGTTGGCGAACCGATGATACCAAGCCCTTGGTGCCTGTTTTAAACCGTATAGGGATTTTTGGAGCTTGCACACGTAACCTGGAAACGATGGATTTTGGAATCCCGGAGGTTGGTGCATGTATACGGTTTCATTTAAGTGGCCATGCAAAAAAGCGTTCTTGACATCAAGTTGGTGGATTTGCCACCCACGGCCCATGGCTAGGCTTAAAACCGTACGGATTGTCGCCGGTTTGACGACGAGGCTGAAAGTCTCATCACAATCCACCCCTACCTGTTGTGAATTCCCATTGACGATGAGACATGCTTTATACCGTTCAAGAGTACCGTCGGCATGAAATTTATGGTGAAAAATCCAATGGCAACGAGTTATATTAGCATCATTCGGTCGGGGAACCAATTTCTAAGTATTTTGTTTAAGCAAAGCGTTAAACTCGTCGGTCATGGCAAGTTTCCAATTTTGGTCAAGGAGTGCGGTTTTGGGATTGGTGGGGATTGGGGAGATGGTCTGAGTGTGTAGAGAGAAGGGTTGATTGGGTTTGTAGATCCCACTTTTGGACCGAGTTTGCATGGGATGCCGAGAATGAGTGGGAGGTGAATTAGGCGAGAGGGATGGATTTGAGGCTTGCGTTTGGGCCGTGTTGGGGGCGGTGGATTGGGCCAGAGATGACTGGGCCGGAGGGGAGATATTGACCGAAGGTGGTGGAGTGGTTGGGGAGACCGTGGTGTTTTCGTGTGTGTGATGAATAAGATATGGAGATGGTTCGATGTCCTCCAAGAAGAAGTAAGAGGTGGGTCGAAACTTATGTAGTGTAGCGAAAGGGAAGGTGTTTTCGTCAAAGGTAACATGACGTGAGATGAGAAGTTGATTGTTCGAGAGAGAGTAGCATAGATACCCTCGGTGGTTTTTCGGGTAACCAAGAAAGATGCATGGGACAGATTGGGGGGCGAGCTTATGTGGTGTGGTGGAAGTGAGGTTGGGGTAACATAAGCAACCGAACTTGTGAAGATGAGTGTAGGTGGGTTTTCGGTGATAGAGTATTTCGGTTGGGGTTTTGTTGTTTATAGTGGTGGAGGGTAGGATATTAAGAAGATAGGTGGTGATGGCGAGAGCATAGTTCCAAAATGTGGGTGGAAGAGATGCTTGTATGAGAATGGTGCGGAGTGTGTTATTGATGGTTCAGATGATGCGTTCGGCCTTGCCATTTTGGGAAGAAGTGTATGGACACGAGAAGCGAAGTTGCATGCCATGTTTGGCACAAAAGGTATGAAAGGACGAGTTATGGAATTCACGACCATTGTCGCATTGAAAAGATTTAATTTTTTTACCGAATTGCGTGTTAATGTATGTGTAGAATTGTAAGAAGATGGGAAACACTTGCGATTTTGTTTTCAATGGAAAAGTCCAAATAAAGTGAGAGTGATCATCAAGTAGGACAAGATAATATTTGTGACCCAATTTAGAGGCAATGGGTGATGTCCATAGATCCGCATGGATAATGTCAAAAGATGAATAGGTAATAGATAAAGAAGGATAAAAGCGTAAATGACAATGTTTGCCTAAAGAGCAAGAATTACATGGATTATTATTTTTCAATCTAAGACTAGAAATAGACTTGCTATGCTGAAGGAGATTAAAAACAGAAAGACCCGGATGACCAAGACGATTGTGCCAGGTTGTTGGAGAGACGACAAAAAGTGCGGTAGGCGGAGAATGAGAGACCGGGTTGGTAGTGACATGATAAAGCTCACCGGAACTGTTGCACCTCGTGATAATTCGCCCCGTTTTGAGATACTTCACAGAAAAACCAAACGGGTCAAATTCGATAGAAACTTTGTTGTCACGGGTGAACTTTCGAACGGAAATAAGGTTTTTGATTATGTGTGGGACATGATAAACGTGGTTAAGAGAGTAGATTTGATTAAGGTGAGAAAGGGTGGTGGAACCGTGACCAATAATGGGAATAGTTTTGCCATTGCCGACAAGTAAATAACTAGGTTTGCTTAAATAAAATAGGTTAGAAATCTTACCCGAGTCCGAAGTGAGATGCGATGTGGAGCCGGTGTCCATGTACCACGTGTTGTCGGGTGGTTGGAGTTGCATTGTGTGGAATGCGCCTTCTAACTCGGTTGTAGTCATGGGATGACCATGGGGTTCGCCGGGGGCAACCGTGAAGTGTGCCTGGGGCTGTTGGGGTGGGGCGCGATAAGGCGGACGTGGACCAAGTAGCCCCTGGTAGTTGTTTGGTTGGGCCGTAGGGTATGGGCAAGACGGGGCTGAAGACCATTGAGTCGGAAAGTACCAACCCGAGTTTGACCATGGAAGATACGGTGAAGAGGACGAGCGGCCTCGTCCGCGTCCCCGACCTCGATGATTACCGCGACCACGACCACGATAATTACCGCGACTGCTAGGGGCATCGCGAACTGGTGGAGACTCGGAAGGTGCGGATCGTTCGGTGACGAGAGCTTGGGGCGTGTGTGCTTCTTGCTTTGATCTTCGGGTTTCTTCCAACATGAGTTGAGAGCGTGCCTTGGTGAAACTAGGCAGGGGATCGGACTGTTGGATGACCGTGGCGATGGTATCATAATCGACCTTTGTGAGACCCGATACGAGTTGGAGTACCATTTTGTTTTCGGTGACCGGATTGCCGACATTAGCCAATTGATCGGCCAGGTTTTTGAGGCGAGAGCAGTAATCGGAGACGTTAGAGAATGAGTTAAGACGGGTATTGGTAAACTGTTCTTCGAGATAGATGGCTCGGGTGGCTTTGTTGTCTTGGAAAATTTCTTCAAGGCGTGTCCAAAGCTGTTCGGCCGTAGCGCCGGGTTTCATGATGGTTTGGAGAAGATCGGTAGAGATGGTGCTATAGATCCATTGTTTAACAATGGCATCAAGTCGGGTCCATGTGGCTTTATCGATTTCAGCGGGAGCGGGGGTCTTGGGGTCGATATGATCCAACACATTGTAGGCACAAGCGTGGATGTGAAACAGTTCGACCCACGAGGCATAGCGATCATCGGTTTGATCTAGCACGATTGGGTATGGAGTTTTTGATGTTGTTAACGCCGAACGCCGGATGGAATGGTGTTTTGTTGCTGTCGGTCGTGGCTGAATTGGAGATTGTCATGGCGGCCGATCGGGGTTAGGGTTACGGTTGAAGAGACGAGGGGGAAAGGGGAGAGGAGATGATTATGGCTCTGATACCATGAAAGTTGGAAATTTCCCTATGATCTTCTCATTGATATGCCACAATATTTATACAAGAGATATACACAAGGAATCCTAATAAACTAGGAAACTGTACAATAGATAAACATAAAACAATATCTATACTATATTTACTAATAAAGGCAACTTAATTGTATAAACAATTTAAGCTGCTAAAGCTAAAGCATATTAAGCTCCATAAACAAGCTTACGATCTCGAACTTGCATTTCATCTGGATACTACCCAATTTACATCATGCAAGTGACAAAATCTTAAATTATACACTAAGCTTAGCTACAATACTATCACTTGTAGGCAAAAAAATATGTAAATCAAGAGGCTTGATAAATTTGTTGGTAGTAACTCTTATATGGTAACAAACAAACTAACTTAGATAATAGAATATATTATAAAGCAACATCAGCCGAATGACTTCAAATGAATAATTTTCTTCGAAGACTTTTAATAAACATGTGATGAGCAATGTCAGTAACAACATAGTAAACTTAAAACCAAGGCAACATAAGTAACAAAAGAAAATTGAAGTCAACATATATATGCACAGAGATTCGAAGCCATCCGCTAAACAACCTGTAAATATAAAACAGTCATCCAATCCAAGGCGGTAGCGAAATTCAGCCGCATGGCCTGGCTTGCATTCGTGAAAATCTGTGAAGAAAGACAGCAAAAGACTACGATACTCGAAGTCTTTTCAGAATCCATCAAGTGTGATTAGTCGAAAAGACTCGAATCTTACCACTTTCCTTATAAGCAAGCTATGTAAAAGACTTCTGAGAACAATGTCGGGTTTCAGATATTCGTTGGGTAATCATAAATGGACATATTTGATCACAATACCTTATCGGGTATCATTTTAGTCCGCTCTACAATCGTATGCAACAATTTACCTAGTAAACACTAACGGGGGTAACAGTTATCACATCACTTATTGGGTAAAAGTCTCGGTCCTTGCCACTACTCTTACCAGGTAAGATTGTCAGAAACGATAAGGTAACATAACTTGGTAGACGCTTACCAGGAAAGCGTATGATAAACGGGCCCTAAGTCATGGTTTTGTCAAGCTGTGTATGATATTATAAATTCCATAACAAAACACACAATCAGTTGAAACTTCAAGTAGCCAGTTAAACAAATATATCTAAAACAAAAGCACGGTACCAAAATAAAAATAAAGAATTTTACGCATAAATAAGTAAACAATTTAAAAAATGTACATCTTTGTTCGGCCAAGTTAAGTACAGGTTCTTTTAGACTTTCTTGCAAATTGGATTTCGATTTCTGAAAACAACTTTAAGGGGCCAAACGTATACCGTGTAAATGCTTACCGATATCACTTACCTTACCAATTGAGCATGAGATGGGCCAATAATTTTACGTGGAACAAGTATAACAAGTACCGAGAGTCTTACCCGGTAAGCGCTTACCAAATTCAAGATGCTTCCCAACAAGCCTTTTCTATAAATAGAACATGAACCAAATATTCTCCTACCTCAGAGATATATGCTAACCTTGAATACACCCAGATATTCTCCTACCTGCACACAAAAGAGAATTGAGATAAAAAAAATGGAAGAAGAGCTCTCAGCCTCTAAAAACATTAAAATCAGAAGCCATTTCCATAAAAAAAGACATTAGGTCCATACAATAAACTTTAACAACTTACAAAGGCAAGAGCTTCTCCAAACCTAAAATGTGTTTTACTTGAGCAAAAAAAAAAACAGAAGAGGAGCCTTAGCCTCTGAAAAACATTAGGATTAGAAGCCATTTCCATTAGAAAGACATTACAACCGTACTGTAAACTCAAACGACTTACAAAGGCAAGAGCTTCTTCCAACCTGAAATGCGTTCTGCATAGAAGATAGTCACCAGTTAGGCATCCATTTAACTAAAAACTTTGGTGCGTGTGGATGATGCGACTTGGTAATCGATTGTAGAAGTTGAATAACCAAGAAACCCATTTTCCTAACTTTACAATCAACAACAAAAATCATATCATTCATTAATGTATCAAATAATTAAATACAACACAGAATAGTAGGGTGTAATACTTTAAAAAACTATAAAATTATAGTATATGGAAAACATTACCTTCAATATCTTATCTTGGTGCCTTAAAGCCAAGACCAGCACTATTCCAGAAGCAACAGTATAGTAGGGGTCTTCCTTTCCAACTTCTCTTCGACCTAAAACACAATCAACAACACCATAAAGAAAAAGCTGGAACAATTTAATAAATTGAACTAAAAAATCGATTGTTCCTAACCCATAAAAACACCTTGGGTTGCTTAAAAAACGTCTTCTCCGTCTATCAAATACATATAATATCGAGCAAACAAATATCGAGCAAACATAAACAAAGAGGAATCAAGACAGAACTCGAACCTGGTGTTGTGACGGAGAAGCTAGGGAGAAATCGAGAACTTGGAGAAAGATGAGCAGAAGACGTAGAGGTTAACCCTAATTAACCCTAATCGTGTAACACCTCGAATTTCCATTATATTATATTTAATATGAATGAGATCGAATTGTAATTTAGTCTAAGTTTGGAGACTTTTCGTAAATATAAACTCCAAGGTTGAATTTGTATTTTGACCAAAGTTTAAAGTTAATTTATGGAAATTAGAAATATGAAGGTTTGTTTGGTCTTTAGTTGAAACCTTGAAGTTGAGGGTGTGATTGGTCATTTTTGAAAGTGTGTTATGGATAAGTAACCCGAATTGAGAAATATCTCAATTTCTTGGTACTAAAGTCGGTCAAGAAAACAGAGAGAACGAAGAAGAAAAAGAAGAGAAAAAGAAGAAGGAAGCAATTTGAAGCTTTGGTAAGAAATTCAACCATGATTTTAGATCAAACTTTTTATAGATGTTAGGTTATGAGAAAAGTTATCTTTTGAATAGGTGTTTAGAATCCTTGACAACAGATTGAGCTTGGATTGTGCAGAAATAAGTGGGTTCATCTTCTTACAGGTGAGTTCATCTCTTCATCTAAAATATTATCAGTTGAAATTGAATCAGATTTTTGTAGCAAACTGTCTGAATGATTTGGTATATTTGTATTGAAAAGAAATCGACCAACAAACTGAATTTAGATAAGTTTTTGAGCAAATTTGACGTGCAATCGAATACCCAGTATCGAAGTCCCGGTATAGGATCCGGAAATGGTAAGTTCCGGAATTGGGCTCAGGATCCGGAAATGGTGAGTTCCGAAATTGGATCTTGGGATCCGGTATGGGAGGAGTTCCGGACATGGGTTAGGATCCGGAAATCAAATAAGGATCCGAAAGTTTAGATGGGATCCGGAATTGATCCGAAATCAGATGGGATCCGGAATTGATCCGGAATTGTGATGGATCCGGAATTGTGATGGATCCGGAATTGATCCGGAATTAAGGAGGAACCGGAATTGATCTGGAATCGAATGCGATCCAGAATGGATCCGGTTTCGATGGGGATCCAGAATGGGATCTGGTTTCTTTTAGAATCCAGTTAGGGATCCGGTTTTATTTAGAATCCGGATTCGAATAGTTTCGGACTTTGAGTTCGGAATACTTTTCCGAATATAGTTTCGGATGCGTGCTAAGTCGCCGAAGGGGGAATAATTGAGGATGAGGATACGATAGATTATCTAGTATTCTTAGTGTTGAGAATATGATACGAGATGTGGCGTGATATGTTGTTATGCATATACGCTAGTAAAGTGTAATGGATCCATAGACACTGATAGTAATTGTAACGAGGAATAGACATAAAGTAATTTGTAATTCCTGTTGACCTGAAATGGGGAATAGGCATAAAGTAAATTGTAATTCCCATTTCGTAAAGGTGATGTGAAATGAGGAATATGCATAAAGTAAGTTGTAATTCCTATTTCTTAGTGTGACGTAAAACGCGGAATAGGCATAAAGTAAATTGTAATTCCCGTGTACGTGGAAATGGAGAATAGGCATAAAGTAAATTGTAATTCCCATTTCGTAGTGTAGAAATCGAGGAATAGGCATAAAGTAAATTGTAATTCCTGATTTCTATGGGAAGGTAAGAGATAGGCATAAAGTAAATTGTAATCTCTACTTCCACTCCAAGAAATAGGCATAAAGTAACTTGTAATTTCTTGGATATGAGCGATGATCTAGAATCTGCAATGATTCGTAGTAGGCTCTCGAATACGATGATATGACTTTCTGAATGTTAGTCATACTCATGGGATCGGGTATGTTCCCGTCATTATGAGACGAGTACGAGTACGATAAGAATGGTGGAAAACCAGATTTGTTTATATGCTTTGAATATTTGAGCTTTCAAAGCTGTTAATGTTTTAATTTGAAATTGGATGTTCTCACCAGGTACGAGCTCGGGGAGGTAATGGGAAGAGGGACGAGAGCTTTTGGTATTCGACTTTTGATGATAAGCGGAGAAATTAGCTGATGCGAAGAGGCTTTGGATGAATTGCTTAGATAACCAATTTAATCTAATTGTAGTTGACATGATTAGATTAATAGGTTATTTAGAGAATTCGAAATGTGTATATATGAACCCTCATAGTAATTCTCTGCTTATATATATAAAAGTTTGGATGATATTCTGATTTACCTTGTTAAATTTTAAGGTTTAAATTGACCCTGATTTTAGGGTGTTACAAATCGATTGTAAATATTGTTAGTCCCAGATGGCTTACAGGAACAAGAACAGGTATTGTAGAAGGGGGGGGGGGGGGGTTGAATACAATACACAATTTTTCACTTTAATTAATTCTTTTATTGAAAATATTCAAATCAAGAATTACACATAGAACACATAGAACAATTTGATTGTTGCGGAAAGAACAGATAAAATCTATTCTAACAATCTTCACACAGTAATACTGAAAACAAAATAACTTGAACACTTAGACTCAAAGTTATAAAGTTCCTAAGAGATGAAGGATGCTAGCACATAGAAAGACGTCAGAAAAGCATTGTTTGCATGGGAGCTTCCTCCTCCTTTTATAGTGAGGATGAGTGTACTGAGCATTAAATGCTTAGTACGAATATCCTCTAGTTACTTGCTACGTACCAATGGACTTCTGTAACATCCCCAGTCCACCGTACACGATATTGTCCGCTTTGCGGATACCCTCTGCATAACAGCATGCCGGCACCGCTCACGGTTTTGTTCCTGCCCGCACAGGCATACGCGGGACGCACCCAGACCGCACCCTGTGACAGGCAAAAGGCCTCATGCAAGGAAGGTATCCATCCACCCTTATAAGGAGGACTTCGTTCCCCCTCCTAGCCAATGTGGGATCTCACAATCCACCCACCTAAGTGGGATCAGCGTCCTCGCTGACACATCGACCCGGTGACCGGCTCTGATACCATTCTGTAACATCCCCAGTCCACCGTACACGATATTGTCCGCTTTGCGGATACCCTCTGCATAACAGCATGCCGGCACCGCTCACGGTTTTGTTCCTGCCCGCACAGGCATACGCGGGACGCACCCAGACCGCACCCTGTGACAAGCAAAAGGCCTCATGCAAGGAAGGTATCCATCCAGACCGCACCCTTTATGGTTTTTAATAATTAAACGTTTATTCCGCTGGTTTTTATTATGAAGATATTAATTATGAGTTTGCAAACGTATGTAACACCTTAGGCATATCCCACATCGGCCGTGGACAGGAGAGATGCTGGGTATATTAGTAAACCTTGGCCTTACCAGACACAACGCGTTTTGGGGCCACAAGCATGCGGGTTCCTTGGGAACTCTGTGGTTAAGCGTGCTTGGGTGGGAGTAGTACCAGGATGGGTGACCTCCTGGGAAGTCCTTGCGAAGTCCTTGCCAGGTCGCCAAGAACAAAGCCGTGAGCCAGTGGGGCAAAGCGGACAATATTGTGTCGTGGTAAGCGGGGTGTTACAAATGGTATCAGAGCCACTCCTGTGCCGTTCGGGATGGTGGGGCAAACCTCATCGAGGACGATGAGTCCCTAAGGGGGGTGTATGTAACACCTTAGGCATATCCCACATCGGCCGTGGACAGGAGAGATGCTGGGTATATTAGTAAACCTTGGCCTTACCAGACACAACGCGTTTTGGGGCCACAAGCATGCGGGTTCCTTGGGAACTCTATGGTTAAGTGTGCTTGGGTGGGAGTAGTACCAGGATGGGTGACCTCCTGGGAAGTCCTTGCGAAGTCCTTGCCAGGTCGCCAAGAACAAAGCCGTGAGCCAGTGGGGCAAAGCGGACAATATTGTGTCGTGGTAAGCGGGGTGTTACAACTTCTGAAAAGTTGAAAAGTCACAATCACCTTTTCCTTGAACTTCATTGGAAATAGGAATAATACCATGCTTGTCTCCTTGGTGTGTTTTCCAAGACAATATTACTTGAGACTTGATATTTTCTTCAAAGAAAATCTTTTGACAAAGGATCCCACCGATTTAAGCATCATCATCGGTGGGATGATTCTTGGCAAATTTGATTTTGTCTCATAATAATTTTGCTTCTCATTTTGTCTTGTCTCATAATAATTTTGCTTCTCATTTTGTCTTCAAGGAGTACACCACCGATGAATGCTTTGAGATATGTGACACATCTTTTAAGAAAAGCATCTTTGAGATATGTGACACATCTTTGAAGAAAAGCATCTTTGAGACTTCTTGAGATCCCACCTATTTGAGAGTCTTCATAGGTGGGATATGTTGGCCGACATAGAGAGAGGTCGGTGGAGAGAGTGTCCACCGATGTGTGGGAACACCATCGGTGGACAATGACTTGCATGGGTTGATAAAGAGTCTCTTACTTCCACAATGAGAGAATCTTCAATCTTGACTTTGGTTGATCTTTGACTTCACCAAACATTTGCTATCTTGTACAAGTCATTATAAAGAACCATGCTAAAATATTCTAAGTAAGATTTAGAGGAAACATCGGTGAGTAAATTTCAAATCTTCGGTGACCCAACAATCTCCCTCTATTTGAATTTGAGCTCCATACTTAGAATATTGAAGAGTATCTGAATAAAATTGCATTTTGACCATTTTTACTCTTTTTGGGTTCTTTTCACATAGACCATTTTTTTTAATCTATTTTGTCTTTTATGGATTTGTGTGTGTATGATATTTACAAGTAAGAAAAAAATAAAAAAAAGGTATAGGTGTACAAATAAAAATTGAAAGAAAAAGGAAAGAAGTATAAACAATATGAACAAAACGAGTATTACTTGCTTCTTTGGAGGAGCGATTTGAAACTTGTGTCTGACTTGAGGATTCTTCATTTATAAGATAGTATAGATATACTTTTTATTAATTAATTAGTATTATTTAATAATATATGCATACACATGTAATGTCAAACCATCAAATAAACTAGGGGCTAAAAAGGTTAGACGTTTATGTTTCATCTTCAAACAAGATTAATATTCAATCTTATGGGCTACTTATTAATAGTTGACTATTTCTTATTGTGAGAGATATGTTTACGTACAATATATATATATATATATATATGTATATGCAGTGTCAGGTTTAGAGGAAAACTTCAAATAAACGAAAAACTAAGGAACATTATGGTATGCACTTGTTCATACAGAAAATTTGTAACATGCACAAATACATATGCACAAATGTACAAGTGCATAAAAACCAAAAAACAACTTAATTTACCTTTATGCACAAATGCACAAGTGCATAAAAACCAAAAAAACAACTTAATTTACCTTTATGCACAAATGCATACCGTCCAGATGAAAGACTACCAGGATGTTTCCTTAGTTTTCCATTTTTTTGAGGTTTCCCCTTGAAATGCATGTTACAAATAACCTGTATGCACAAGTGCATACCGTCCAGATGATATATATATATATATATATATATATATATATATATATATAGAGAGAGAGAGAGAGAGAGAGAGAGAGATAGATGATTTATTTTGTAACTCACAAAAAGTGCCAACCCTTGCAATCGTCATCTTAGCCTTTAAAATCAAAATCAACGATTCATGTCAAAATAATGGTTTGTTCATTTTAAATACATTTTCCATATTTTTCTTTACTAAAAATAAGGAGTTAAAAGGCATTTCTGGAATTTCATTAGTAAAAAGAAATCAATCCAAAATAGCTGGTAACTCGTCATATTCATCATAGTCTTGTTCCTAAAATCACTCATTTCCTTTCTAAAACACAAGAAATAATAGGTAACCCAGAATCACCATGACCGACAATTTATTCATGAAACCTTCTTCATGAAACCATTTTCATGATATGATGGTTAAGCTCTTTGGTTTCACTTCGGGTGGCAACTTAAAACCACCGGCGGGTAAAGAAGACGCAAATTTCCCAGAACCGCCAACTTCACGGCTCCTACGCGAATAAGACGATCGTGCATTTTTTGTCCTCAAAATACAGACAATGCTCATAATTTTTTTTAAACGGCAATTTATAAGCAACCCACGACTAGCAAGACACTAGCCCGGGAGCGAGAGAAAGATTACAACGACCTCGGGTTACTAACCCAGTCCTGCCAGCTAAGGGATTTACCCAGACTACTCCTATTACAAACCCAAGAGTACACTATCGATTGGATATCGTTGGCAATAACAAGAGAATTAAAGCTCCTACCGTTAAAAACAACATCGTTTCTACCTTTCCACAGCATCCAGTAGTACGCGTCAAAGATCGCATCCTTCACAAGATCTGAACTATTCGGCTTGATCGGCAACTTAGCGGCCATAGAAAACTCTTGGAAGGAAATGCATTGCTCCGGCAGAACACCCCACCATCTATTGACCGCTTTCCTAACCTCCAGGAGACAAACATATGCTCCATAGTTTCTGAGAACTCCTTGCCACAGACTCGTCCCAAGTTCGACGCCCCTTTTCGCGAGATTCTGCAACGTGGGAAGACGGTCAAGGTGTGTCCTCCAAACATGAATTCTAACCTTACGGGGGACGAATCTGTTCCAACTGGTCTGCTGAACGCCTTTGGTAAGCCACATATCGTCTAGAGCAGAACGTAGGGAAGCCACTGTGAAAATGGCCGAACTCTCTAGATTCCACCGCCACCTGTCCTCATAATTAAATTAAATTAAATTAAATTAAATTAAAATGGATTTTCAATAATAACAATAACAACAAAAGACAAGGTTTATAAAATTAACAAATTTTTAATTATTTATAGTTTTAGTTAAGTAATTTGTGTTTTTAGAAACAATAAAAAGTTATTTAAAAACACTTTTTTAAGTGTTTGTGGGTCTAAGGTGCTCGGTCGCGTACATGGTAAAAAGGATGGGGGTCAAATTATTTAAAAAGCAAAAAAAACACAAGTTTTGGTGAGGTTAACTGTATTATCGACGATGTCACAGCTCATTGGTTGAAAATCAAAATCAAAATCAAAATCAAATACAAATCATAAAGGTAGTTTTTACACCACAGGGACAAAAATATAAACTTTTAACAAACCACATATATAGATGAAAATTGCAATTCACTCTTACAAAAACCTAAAGTCAACTCTTTATTCTTGATACGTGGGTTAAGACTTCACTATATATATATATATATATATATAGCAACATTAATTGTAGTTATGAGGATGCGTCAATAGAGCCTCATCGTGGTCCTCACTCCTCACTAGTTGTAGTTGTAGTTGTCGTCATCAGGATTTTGATGTTAACTCTATGAATTAATATATATATATATATATATAATTATTGGAATTCAAGGTGCAATTAATAATTGATATATATATATTTTTTAAATATACAAATTATTTTGTGATCTTTCAATTTGGGCTTTACCAATTATTCTGTGATCTCATTTATTAATCAGTCGGTACTATATCATTTGAGAAAAGTTGAATCAGGCAATGCAAATGGTCAACTTGGTAGAGTTTGTGTTCTAAAATACGTGGTAGAGAGTAGGTGTTTGATGGAGCAAACATGTGTTTGGTAGATATATATATATATATATATAATAATTGTTTTTGTAAAAGATAAGAGTGAACCCCATATCCAATCCAATCCAATCATAATGGTAGGCTAGCTAACCATCATCTTTAATTTGTGTACGTAACATAATTTTAATCAATAAAAATTGAATACTAATATATAAAACCAAAACATGCAGCATTAGTCATAGGGATGCATACATCTAATCTAAAGACGTGTGTAATTAACACTGGCGTTGACTTTGATATTGGAAATATGTAACATATCATATATGTATGTAAAAGTTATAACATTCGATATATACAGGTAAAATATGAAATATATGCTATAATTATGATACACATAAAATACTAATTAATCTTGAAATTGTAATAATTAACTAGTCAGTATACCCGCACGATGCATGCGGCGGGTGATAAATTTTTATTGGAAACCACATGCCTTTGTCCCGACGGTATCTAAGGAACTTAAAACCCAATAAGAACATCTAAGACCAAACGATAGAACAAATCCAGTTAATACGATTCATTGGTTTAAAAGTCCAGGGCAATGCGGCGGGATGTCAATTTTTTTGTAAATCAAGAATATGAAGTTTATGTTCATTATAAACTAGCTAACTCTTAAATTACACACAACAGATAGTGAAAATTGTGTTACGAGAAGCATATACTAATGTAACATCACTTGCGTTTCAGAAAATGATTTATTGGTCTTCTTGTGCAGATTTGAAACAACAATCCTTGCAGCCAACTGCATCATATGCAAATTACACAAATAACGATAAGCAATCCAATTGAGTAATCATGAAATTCAAAGAGAAAGAAAAAATATTATAGTAATTAATTTCATCAATAGAACCTAAAACCCCCCTGATAGAGAACAATCAAATAATTCTCAAACATTGCTAAGTAGACATATCAAGTATACACTTGCATAAACAGCAAATCCACCTAGTCTGATTTTTTTAAATAGTTTTTGAGTCCAATTGATTCGTGCGTTTCATTTTTTTTTACAAATTCACCGCAATATTATTATTATACAGCATTCAAACCTAAACTGAACCAAGAACGTGTATGACAACTTACGGAAGCATAATTGGGATGGTTAGCAGTCATGGCAGTGGCGGTTTCGGCGGCAAGTTCATCAAGCTGGCTTGTGGTAACTCCCTTGTAAACACCAGCACAGACCTTCTGGGATACAAGCACCGGATCACAGTGTTCAATGCTAAGGCCATAACTGAGTTTCTTCAATCGAGCAGTGATCTTATCGAAATGCCACTATTTTATATAAGTTTGAGAACATGTATAAAGTTAAAAAAAACACACACAACGTAGAGATTTCCATTTGATTAAAAGTGTAAAAATAAGTATTTGAAACCATTAGTTAAATGTTTCAAAATAAAAATAAAAATTGTTTGATTAGATCATGTATAGTAAATACAGTAGTTAGACAACACATAAAGTTGTCACTGTAGGCAACAAAATGAAAGAATTAGGGGCTGTTTGTTTACCTTTTGATAGTTCCATTAAAAGACAACCTCTGAATCGCTAAGAGTTGAATCTTGTTTAGTAAAAAAAATTGTCTCTTAAATGGTTCTATAATCCTCTGAATGATTTTGTATCTTGGGCATCCCTTAACCATTCACTGCCCTAATTTAATTATGAACAATTACCAACCACATTTAATTTTGCACTATATCATAAAAGTCTCTTAATCATTCTGCACCAAACCATTCAGCATCTGTCAAACAGCTCCTTAGGCATGTTGGGTAACGATTTAAGTAATTACTGTATTATATATAGAGGGAGGTTCAGGGGGAAATCTCAAAAAACGAAAAACAAAACACCCTGATGGCCCTTCATCCGTATGGTATACATTTGTACATATAGGTAAATTATGTTGTTTTTATGGTTTTTGGTTTTTATGCACAGTGCATACCGTTTTAGATGAAGGACTACGAGGGGAAAATCATTCTTTAGTTTTTCTTTTTTTAAGGTTTTCCCTTGAACATGACCCATTATATATAATCACATTAATTATTTTATTAAAACAATAATCCAGTTTATAAATTTCATAACACCAATATAGCATAGTACAACCAAAGCATTTTAGGAAGCAAGAGTAATACGACCTTAAATTTGACTTTCCAAGATCATTATATAAAGTTGAACTCTTCTCAAGTTCAAAGACAATGCCCTACAAATGAAATAAGCATAACAAAAAGAGATTTTTATATAGTATTTGCAGTAAAAAGCACTAAAAGTTTTAGCAACCAACCTGCTTGATAAGCATCCATCCTGCAAAACTCAGAGTTGATGATAAACACCCAAAAATTAGCATCCTTAATACCAACACAAAGGCATCAAAATGTTACAAGAACCCATGGTCAAGCAGAGTAAAAAAAGTATTCATCATGGTCAAGCAATTGTCCACTTTCAACTTACTACGCAGATCAAAACAAACATAAGTACGCATATAATATGTTCAAGAAACAAACCCAATAACTTACACGAGCATGAAGAAACCAAGATATGCAAATGAGGTTATCAGTCTTTTCATTCTCTTCCATGGCCCGAAGCTTCATTGCGCACAAAGTCACAAATCAACAACTAAACTAAAACAAAAAAGGAATTAAATGGCAGAAATTATGAGAGAACTTATAAAAAAATATATAGGATTTTGATTTAACCAGTAAAAGTTGAAAAATCTTTGAATTCACCAAGGTTACCAAAAGAGGAGCAATAACTATAAACAAAAAATGAATCGTAGAGTTAAAAAGAAACATTAGCAATAGAAGTAAAAACAAAATCTAGTAGTAAGCACTTACCCGGTAAGAGTCATCACTCTCCTTTACCGGTTAAGACTCTCGATCCTTTTCATTGAATTTGGAATTGCTTTTGATGATCAAGATTTTATCTTGATTCAAAAGCAAACATGAATGGCCCTTCAGTGCCTTTGGTTTGGTTCCTAGAACGGTTGGAATCACCCTACAAGTGAGAAAAACAAGATCTTTACGTCACAAAACCATCAACAAAACAAAGCTAAAATCAAAGTAACTCACCATTCACCGGTCGATTTGTTGAGAATACGAACTCCATTTGATGTTGGATCATCATTCCACCAAACATACTGAATAAAAGCAGATATGAGAAAAACTAAATTATAATTCTTCAATGCCTATGGTGTTTGTAACAATAAACAAAGGACTCCAATCTACTGTTTTTCGGCCTATGCTTTTGTTGCATACTGGTCCTTTAAAAACAGGACTCTGGTCAACAGTATTTTGGTGCAATGAATTCATCAAAAATATACTCGAAAAGAGAGTGTGACTGGATGGCTTGAACTGAAATCGATACTTAACTGTGTGTATTTAAAGAATAGCCAAAATCAGGCCCTGTAGAAAAACTTCAAGGTATTAGAAAATGGATTGGAAATATTGGAAAATCAGCATCTTAGTCATGGTTTTAAGAAAGAAGAACTCTAAAATTTTGTTTTCAACTGTTGATGACCGTTTTTTGCTTTCCTTGGTACATTTTGAAATGAAACTGAGGGGTCGATTACCAAACGCTTACCCGGGTAATGTGACTGGCAGCTGGGATTTTTAGGTCTTCTTGATTAAGGTTTGAGAAGAACAGAGCCCAATCGACTACCCATAAAGAAAAATCAAAGTATGAGTAAAAGTATACAAATGACTGTGTAGAAGCCACATGTGCAGTTTAGATCAAATATAGGGTTTTTATGAGCTTCTTCTCAAATTGATCACAAATATGAATAAAATCATGTGTATTAGTTTGATGGATAAGCAATTACACACCTTTTAAGAAGCAAATTTGGGAGTGACGATGAACAAAGAAAAATTACCTGTTTCAATTTAGCAGTGGTTTCAATCATGCGACCTTGAATCTCCATGAACCAGTAATAACACAAATCAAGGTCTGCGATTTAGCAGTGGTTTCACCTTGCATTTGGTCTTTGAGAAGAAGGTGATCACCATCGTTGATATCACTGCAACCTTCCCAAGCGATTCTAGGGTTTTCATTTGAGTAACTTTCTTGTCCAAGTGTTGACATCTGGTTCACAAATTCGAAAACAATCAACAGACTGGAGAGAAAGAGAAGTAGTACTCCCGATTTTTTGTTTTGGGGGAAAGGGAAGGTTGGAGAGATTGGAGAGAAATCAAGATGGAGAGGGGTAAAGTGTTGTAAGCAGAGTAGATAAACGAACCAGGAGAGAAATTGGTGCAGACGTGGGGAGGGAGATGGGTCAGTTAGGGCAAAAAAAACGAGAAGGTGAGGAATGATGCTGGTGGCGGCTGCCGGCGGTGAGGTGGTTCTTGGTGGTGCAGCGGCTGTGGAGGGCAGTCGAGAGTGAGAGAGAAGTGGTCAGGTGAAGGGGATGGGTCTGTGCCTCTGTGGTAACAGGTAAGTCGAGAGAGAGAGGGATATGGTGCTGGTGGCGTCTGCCGGCGGTGAGGTGGTTCTTGGTGGTGCAGCGGCTGTGGAGGGCAGTCGAGAGTGAGAGAGGAGTGGTCCGGTGAAGGGGATGTGAGAAATTGGTGCTGGGAGACGTCGTGGGAGATAAAGATGAATTGAAAAACTGACTCTTGAAGAAACAGATTTCAATGATGCTGCATAATATTGTACATCAAGCTTAAACAATTGTAAACTTGAAAACGGTTTGTTTAGAAAAACTGTCTCTTATTCTTTTTATATAGTAGAATAGATATGGTATATATGGATCAAATTCAATCTACAAGTTTGATTCAAACAAAAGGGATTCTATAAACTCGATTTCTTGAAGATTCCAAAAATCCCCAAAGAAATTAGAGCAAAAAACAGATATTGAATCCCCAACGTACATGATCTACAAACGTTATTGGGGGCAAAAACCCTAATCTTGATTAATTAGGGTTTGCCACCTAAAAAAAATGATGCCAAAAAACCGAAAGACCTTTTTTGTGTAGAATATCACATCATGCACAAAACCTGCCTATATATCTTGCTTCCTCCTTTTGATGAATTCATGAATTCTTGAGAGTGCAACTTCAAGTGTTTCTTCACTCATGTTTGCAAAACACACTCGAAACCACCCTGGTTCGGAACAATGGCAAGATGATCCGGGCGATATGTTCAGCCTCACTTCATGCATAATCGTCTTCCAAATCGCTAATTCGCTCTTGACTGTGGCATCCTCCAAGTATGGACTCAGATTCATCCAGCAGAAAAGACCAGCATTACCTTGTAAACACTCGATACCGGCCTTTTTCAGCCCATTAATGATCATTTCGTATCGCTTCTTCAATCTTTCGCGGTTGATCTTTATGTATTTCTGTGTGAACTCTTTATCTGACAACATAGATGCCAACAGAAACTGTGTTTGTGACGAAATTAAGGTGAAACTTGACATTCTCCTTGCGGTTGTCACAACTTGATCGTTGTAGGAATACACTGTCCCTACACGAAACCCCGGAAGTCCAAGATCTTTCGAAAGACTGTAAACCATGTGGCATCTTTCTGAGTCTTTGTAGTTTCTTGATTCAAGCACTTCTGCGATGCTTACGAATTCATCTGCGTAGAAAGCTGAACCCGAGTAGATTTCATCTGAAACTAGGTGGATGTTCTTTCGGGTTGCAAAGTCTAGGATCTCTTCTAGGACCTTCCGTTGTATGGTTGCGCCCAATGGGTTCGAAGGGTTTGCGATGAGGACTCCTCTCACTTTTATGTTCATTGATGTTGCATGATCATATGCTGCTTCTAGGGCTTCAGGAGTAATCTGAAAATTGTTTGCGCTTTCACAGTGGATTGGAACAATTTGTACACCAGTTCTCCATCTCAAATCTCTGTCAAATCTGCAATATTTCATGGTACAAGGTTAAAAAATGCATTTTTTTAAACTTGACCAACACCGAGGTAAGAGAGTGGCCCACTGAGGTCACTGTTTACTTCGGTGTTAATAAATTGTTTGACTTTTGAGGAAACTGTTTCCTACCCTGGATAGTAAGGGGTCGGGACCAGCAATGCATCGCCAGGATCGGCCAAAATGAAGGTTAAAAGCTCGTTAGCTGCGGTTGCACCAGCTGTCAAGACGACTCGATCAGGGTTGAATTTTGCTTTTCCTCCCCTCACTTGTTCCATGAAACTGGCCATTGCCTAAAAACAACCAAGAATGGTATAATTCAACAAGTTAGACTTTCTTGATCTCACTCTTTAATTAATTACAGCATATGCACATATATATATATAATGGGTTTGTATATTTTGTTAAAAAGGTGGTACCTTTCTGAAAGATTGAAGGCCATGATAATCTTGAAATAAAGCATTCTCTCTAAAGCCAGAAACTTTTTGGCCCCAGTTGGCTGCTTCAAGATTTGCTTCCAAATATTCTTCAAGCAAATCAAAAGACACCTGTAGAGTTAAACGATTAATTGTTAGCCCACTCGATCTCCAACTGTAACAGAACAAGCCAAATTAAAGCTTGAAAATGAATTAAGGTGTGTGCATACTTGATTTTCTGCTAGTCCCATCTGAATGACCCCAGAAGGATTTTGTGTTTCATGATAAGGGTTTTCATCATAAGCCTTCCATCCTGCAAAATATGGAGAGTCTTCCCCATGGGTTTCTGAGACTGCAATCTTTGATAATCCAACACTTGGTTGTACAATCTCTATTGCCATGAGTACAACTGTTTCTTGCAACTAAAGGCTTTTCTTCAATTCTAGTTTTAAGCAAGTTTTGTGTTGAAAGAAACTTGTGTGTGTGTGTGTGTGAGTGAGTGAGAGAGAGAGATATGGATGTAGTGGTACTGTTTGATGAAGCCTTTGTCAAACCCCCCCTATATATAGGAAGTGCTTAAACTCGAGCTTTGAAAACACACAAAGAAAATAATGTGGGGCTCACTTACAACATGTCGATATAATTTATTCTGAAGAAAATTAATTGGCAAAGAAAGCAATGATTAATTGTTTAGAATAAGGTAGCAGCAAGATCAAACCAACCTTTTAAAATATGTAATCATTTCTATTACAATCTATTGTGATCACAATAAAAAAAACATTTTATTATTGCGCTTATTTACTTAAGACGTTCAATAAACTCAATTTTCTTCTAGTGCAATGATAAGGAAATAAGACAATTACAAGATGTTTGATTAAAGTTAAGGGTGATATATAGGGTGGTTTAATTTCAGGTTTACCTACAAAATCAGTTTTGCTTCTGACAACTATTTGACCCCAAAAAATCTTAAAATCAAAATCATATTTGTTGAACAACTATAAAAACCTGATTAGATTAATTTGTAATTAACACATGTAAAGTATCCCTAATTAATGAACAAATTATTGAGATACCTTCTTATATATATATATATATATATATATATATATGTGTGTGTGTGAAAATTATATTATTGAAAAATGAACAACAAAATATATCTTTAAAAAAAAGTTATATGCATAATATATATAATTAATGCATGCCAGTGACAACTGTTTGGCCACTAATTTTAAGATCCTTCTATGCATCAACAATATCTTCATATTATATATATATATATATATATATATATATATATATAAGATCACCCATTTAATTTATATATACGGTGGTTTTGATAATCTAAATCATCTTAAATTGCAAACCAATAATGCGTGTCTATATATGTGAATTTATGTATATTTTAAGAACATCATAACCAATTATTTATGTTTTATTTATATACTTAAAAAATACATAAAAATTGTATGATAATATGAATAAGTAAAAATGCATGATATTCATATTCATGGTTATTTATCAGAAATAATAATTAAACTATATAGTTAGTTTCCAAATTCTCAAAGTTAATATGTTTTTCATTTGCAAATCATCTTAATTTTGCAAACTGTGCAAACCGTCGATTTCATTGATTAAGTAAATGAAATTTTATTAAATTTGATAAAAATTCATATAAGTTTTTTCTTGATGAAATTGTTTCATATATTTGTGTTTTGTATGTAAAATAAAAAGTTTCAACAAAATAAGAAAATATATGAAACAATTTCATTTTTACATAAAAATACAAATATATATAACAATTTTATCAAGAAAAAATTATATGAAACAATTAATCAAATTAAACACTTTCATGAACCAATTTCGTTAAGCTAACCAATAAAATCGACGGTTTACAGCGTTTGCAAAATTATGGTGGTTTGCATTTTATCACTCTTTAATTATTTCTTCTAGATTATAAAACAAGAATTACATGTTTATTGTGTAAGGCAGAAAGGTAAGACATATGATTCTAAACAGTCTGATTGTGACAAATTTATTAAACTGAAAGAGAAAAGAGGTGGAAAAGTTTTCTCTTCCAAATCCAAAGAACTAAGAAGTTCTTCAGATAACGACGCCGAATTTACTGTTGAAACATTCTCAAGGATGTTCTTTCAAAACGAGTGAGTAGCCATGAAAGATAAGGGTGGTCTTTTGTAGTCACCATTGCATTTAATGCATATTGTCCAACTTTAATGAGTCTCTTTTCTTTTGATTGGTTGATCCATGTATCTTAATACTCTTCATTTCAACCTTTGAGCTCTGATGTGGATACCATTTGACTTTCTTCAATCTTTTGTATGTCGAAAGAACAGTAAAACAAACAATGTGCCAATAGAATGGTGCGTTTATACTTTGCTTATGCTAATATGTTTATACATGTTCTCAAGTTTGTGCGCTTATACATGTTCTCAAGTTTATACATGTTCTCAAGGTTAAGGAAGTTTTGGTGAGTAAAACCCGTTGGTCAAGTTTGTACTTTCAAAATCAGGTTTGTTAGTAATAGTATTTCTCATACTACTATTTGACTTTATCTTGTAATGATCTTCTTTCGGTCAGATGACAAACCAATCCGCGTTTGGTGATGACCTTGATCTCACTTCATATAGTCTTCAATTTGTTGGAGACATTTTGTTTTTGAATCAATACAAATAGTTATGAGTTTTACAATAAACATCCTTCCTCTTTTAATATATGATATATATAAGCTATAACTACAAAACAGAGCATCAACGACGGGATTTTTTCGTCGGTAAAATGGGGATACGTTAGTGATCTGTCGGTGAAAGTTGGTCGCAATAAAAGTCGTGGGTGAAAGGATTATTGACGGATCATCGACGACGGACACTACTGACGGATCACCGACTGTCCTGTACGCTGATGGATTCACAACGACGTGGTTTGTCGGCAAATTAATGACAGCTCAAGTTCACTGAATTTTTTTTTGGAAAGGAGACGGCACTCCTAGCAAATATAAGTTCACTGAAAAATTACCGACGACAAAGTTCACTGACAGATCACCGACGACTTGTATATAATAAAAAAATAAAAAATGAGCGACAGATTATCCGTCGGTAATTTGTCATTAAAAGGTTTTTTATATAAAAATATAAATAAAAATATAGAATTTCTTGTACAAAACGTGTACAAAAGATGCCTAGATTTTCATTCAATATCTAAAAGCATTCATTCAATATCCAAAATGCAATAGTTATTTACAATATCCAAATATATTCAAAACATCTTGATACGGGGGAGGAGGAGGAGGGTTTCAACTAGAGGTGGCCAAAAATCGGGTTCGGGCCGGGTCGGGGGACAAACCGGTTCCAAACAGTAACCGTGAGAACCGGGTCAGGTGAGAACCGGGTCGGGTCAGGCCGGGTTTAAACCGAAAGCCCCTGACCCGTTTAATGGTATGTAGAACCGGTTTGCATAAAACCGGGCCGGGCCGGGCCGAGAACCGGTTCTGTTTCGGGCCTGCGATTTTTTTGTTTTTTAACTACTTTCTTTGTATAATAATTAATTACTAAACTTTAACAAAGAAAAATTGGATTGGAATCATTGGATCAGTAAAATACACTTTAAAAATACGTTTTATTTATAATATATATCACTAAAATACACTTTTACGTTTTATAATTTATATATAATTTTAAGTTACAAACTTACAAGTTACAAGTTACAATACATAAATTCTAAACATTCGAAGGTCCCGTTCCCGAACTCCCACCCGCTCCCGAACTTCCACCCCCATCACCCGGATAGTAATTGAATGAATTATAATTGAATGGATTGTATGGAGTGTAGTATGGATTCTGATCTGGATTGTAGTCTTCAAGAGTATTGTACTGCATCAGTCGTGTAATAGCCGTCTGATCGTCAAGGCGGTCGGTGTCTAGTTCTTCGTCATCGTCGTATCGGGAGACGCCACCGACACTACTAACATCAGAAGGGTCGGTTTCGGACGGCGTACTTAGTAGTTCATCTGCGTCGTTTTCGAATAAGTTTTCTTCCACGTCGTCTAGATCATTCTCCAGGTTCGTTCGATTTTAAATGCAGTCTTCTCCATCCAAGTAATCCTTCAGACATACGCAACACTCCACCGATTTTGGGGTTAATTTTGTCCGACGCTCCGATATGATCCTGCCACTAAGAGAAAAGGCCGACTCCGAAGCTACAGTACTAGCTTGGATTGTTAGTATATCAAGTGCAATATTGGCCATAATTGGGAAACTTGATTGTTTATTTTTCCACCATTCTAATAAATCTAGGGATTCAACATCTACGACGTTTGTGAAGGATGCCGTTATAAAATTAGTACGTACGTATTGATTGAATTCACCCAAATTATCCCCATCATATCTAGCTTTTTTAGTAGATTCCATGACAACCGATTGCATTAAAGTTTGCATTAAGTCTTCTCGGTTTCGGCCACGACTGCTACTAGAACCCGATGAAAACATTTGAGGTGTAGGGGTTTGTTGGCTTCCTCCCCCATAATTAACTCTATAAATCTCATATAATTGATGAAAATCATTATTAAATTGTTGTATGCGTTTCCTTGAAAAACTAGAATTTGTAAGAGAATCCAAACCAAACGATAAACATATTGCTTGTATTAAAACTTCGACACCCGTAACATTTAAAAACGGGTTTAATGCCGCGGCACAAAGAAAAGTGAAGGGGATCTTTTTAAAATATTTTACCAATTTTTCTTTCATTGGTTTCACCACGTCGTGAAAGTGCAAATCCTGTTCGTATTGAGCAATTTTACTTGCCAAAATATAAAGTTGATTTAAAAGTAAAGGGCCCGTTGGATAATAAACACCGGATAACATAGTTGTTGCAGTTTTGCAGTTTTAAAAACATTTCTCGCATATTTTTTTGAACCTTATTCCAATATTTTAAAGCATCACGCTTAAGAGTTTGACGACTTACCGAAGTGTAGCGTGGTTGGAACCCATTTTTGATCATGTTTGTCATGTGAGGATTGTCGAAATGTCCGAACGGCAACGCCATTTGAATGGCACATTTCATTTGCATTTCTCGGGCGAGATCATTATCATACGACCATACTTGACCGGAATTGTCAAGTATGGGTTGAGTTGGATCGTCACCCGATTTCAACCTCTTGCATCTATCCTCGAAGTGGCGCTTTAACGTGCTATTTGATTCGGGTTTTAGGAAATCTCCACACCGTTTGCATTGCGCTTTTTTTTAACCGTCGGGAAATTTTACCAAGTTGAAATTCTCCCAAACCGCTGCTTTTCGTGAATGATCGGCAACAACGGTGTAATTTTGTTCGGCCATTTTTTTGATAGTAGAGACTAGAGACTAGAGAGTAGAGAATTGTATGCGTTTTTTGCGAGAAACGAATATAGCGAGAGCCGAGAAATGAGAATTGTATGCGTTTTTTGCGTTTTGTAAGCAATGTAAGGTGGTCATATGAACCATAACACCCCTAGTATTTATATGGGGTTGGAGGGTGAAAATGAGCAAAAAAAACGGTCAAAAATGGTATCCAACGACTAGTTAACGGGTATAAAAAACGGCTATTTTTAAAAAAAAAACGGGTCGGGCCAAGAACCGGGTCACGAACCGGTCCCGGATCGGGTCGGGTCGGGTCGGGTCGGGTCGAGAAAATCTGTATATATGTGAACTGGTCCCGACTCTCGGGCTTGAAACCGGTTCTTGACCGGGTCGGGCCAGAACCGGTTCTTGGCCGGTTTCGGGTCGGGTCGGCCTGTCGGGTCGGGCCGGTTCGGGTCGATTTGGCCACCTCTAGTTTCCACCCTGCCACTGTTTCATGAAGACGTCAAATAGCTGCATTTGCTCCTCCAAGGCCCTCCTCGCTTGTCTCTCTTCCTATAGTCGTTCCTCATTGCTCGCCAACTTCTCTTTTAGTGCATTTACTCGAAATTATTCAACATTTGACAAACATATAACAATTTTAGACGATAAAATATTACAGATATAACAACTATTCAAACATTTGAAAAACATACCTCCTCATCGCGATGGTCGTGCTAGCTTCCGCTGCTGGTACTAGCACCTGCATCATCGGTCATAGAATATCAAATTTACCAGCTTTTGTAATAACCGTGTTCTTAATTTGAATAAATGGAAGTTTTGTGGTGCAAAGTGAGTAAAGGAGAAAGTTTGGTGTGTTGGTGGGAAAGTATAAAAGGTGAGAAACCCTAGGAATTCTCAATATCTCTCAGGAATCGGTGTGGGTGCGGCTAGGTGCGATTGTAGGTGCAAATCAAGGAGATCGAATCAATTCAGAGTTCTTCAATTGGGTGTGTGGAATCATCCTGCAAGGTAATCATTATTCCTTGTTTATTGTTATCTTGTTGAAATCAAGGGTTTAGAAAGTGGAACTTGGTGTTTTGTTATCTTCTGGTAATGAATAGAAATGGAGTCTGTGTGTTTTCCCAATTTGATTAATGTAAGAAATTGAAGGATGTAGCTCACTAAATCGGTATTCCCTTAAGTTTAATAATTGGACATCAAGTTGAGTCTGTGCGAAATGGCCGATTAGAGTGTGAGGGTTCTCGTAACTTGATAGGGAAAAACCCAGAGTCCGGGGTGTGTGTGGATCCGGAATTTATAAAAGATCCGGAATTTCAAATAGTTCCGGAATTTGCTCAATAGATCCGGAATTACTCGCTTGGCCCAACATATCCGGTACTTGATGTTTAACGGATCCGGTATGGGCTTAATTGTAAATGGATCCGGAAGTGGTTTGTTGGGCTTGAGATTGTAACATCTCGAATTTTCGTTGTATTATTTTGTAAATTACAAGTTTTAACTTGGGGTTAAGTTTGTATTTGTTTAAATTATTGGTTGAAGTGGATTTCCAATTTGAAGGTTTGTTGTGTCATTCCTTTAAAGTTAGGGGTGTATTTGGTATTTTGAGATATGACTCACTAAGTTGTAGTAGGAGGTGTCACACAATTAGTCTTAAGTGACTAATTGTGTGTGTGGGGTGGCCATTTCGGAATTGAGAGAGAGAGATAGAACCGAGAGATAGAGATAGAAAGATCGAGAAGAAGAAGAGCAAGTGAAGCAAGGACTTTCAGCTGGGTTTTTGAGATTAATTGAAGAAACAAAGGTAATCCATCCTTACTTTCATGTTCATAAGTTGTTAGATAAGTTTAGAGATGGGTTTTTATGGAATATGGATGTTTTGGGAAATCTGAGAATATGAGTAGGTTCAGTTCATAGCCTTAATCATATCTGCATATTATCAGAAAGATTCATGGTGTAAAAACTGCAAAATCTGGGTTTTAGGATGAACATAGTGGACTAAGATATGGATGAACATCATGGATATCGCAACCTTGAGTTGAGACATTCATGCATGTCGCAATAGACAGTTGCGACTTGGTAGTGAAGTCGCAATAGACAGTTGCGACTTGGTAGTGAAGTCTCAATAGAAGGTTGCGACTTGGTGCTGAAGTCGCAATAGAGGGTTGCGACTTGGTGACCATGTCGCAGTAGTTGATTGCGACTTGCACTGTGCATTGCGATAAGAGATTTTTTTATTTAGTTGGTTGCGACTTAAGACGAAGATTTTTAGATGATAAGGATTCTTAGTTTTAGAGAGTTCTGTTCTGTAATTTAATATCAGTATATGGGTATATTGGATATTACAGTAAACTGTGGTGGTGAAGACAGAAGTTCCTACGTCTTTAAAAGAAATAAAAGAAGTGTGACTTCATACCAGATGAGTTTATTCAACTCTGTTTAAAATTCAGCAATTAATATTGAAATAGATATGTATTATGTATGTCTGAACATGTTAATAAAGGACTCGTCTTAATCTATAATGAGTCCAAATAGATGGTTAAAAGTTATGATATGTTGATCCCCGTGCTAAATGGCAATGAGGGGATAGTTAAGAAGTCGAGGTGTCAAAACTATAAATATTCCTTATAAATGTTTATATATGTAGAATATGTTTTGGAGACGAATATATTATATGTTATGCACATATAATAGTAAGAATAATAATACTTATGTATTGTGTGGCGATTGCTAGAAATAGGCATCTGGTCATAGTAGGGCACCTGGGTACGGTCTAATGGGAACCGAAATACTTGCCATTTGACCAAGGGATGTAATTTCTAGTGAATGAGCGTATCTTGAATCATCGTGAGGGCCCCGGTTGTGTATCACGATATATTAATCCCATTGGGGTCAGTGATTCTGAGATGGTGAGGACGTGAAATGTGGAATAGGCAGATTTTGATTTGTAATTCCCATTTCGAATGGAAGATCGGAGATTTCCATTTTATAGGGAGGATCGGAGATTTCCCGTTGTGAAAGGAAGATTAGAGATAGGCATAAACTAAATTGTAATCTCTACTTCCGGATTAAGAAATAGGCAGGTTTTGACTTGTAATTTCTTAAATAAGAGTAATAACTTTGAATCTGGGATGATTCATAGTAAACTCTTGATAGTGATATTATGGCTAGACGAATTAGTCATAAGTATGGGAGTGGGGTAGATTCCCAGTATTGAAAGGAGTTGTTGTACGGTAAGATGGGCGAGAACATGTTTGTTTTATCTGTTGAGATTTTAATTGTTTAACTTTAATTTGATTTGAATATTCTCACTAGGCGAAAGCCTAATGTTTCAAGTTGAATTTTCTTACCAGGTACAAGCTCCGGGAAGTAAGCGGGAAAGTGTGATGAGAATCTTTTGGAAAGACTTAAACTTAGAGATAACGGAGGATCTAGCTGTTCTTTTGATACTTTTGGGACAAAGGATTAGATAGCTTAATTAATTTGATTGTGATGTATGATTAGATTAATAGGTTATTTAAATTAGTTGTGTTGTATATAAAACCTTTACATTTGATCCTCAGTTTATAGAAGTTTGAAGTTTTATGATCATAACTTGTGGCAATTTTTAAGGTTTAAATTGGCCCTGTTTTTAGGGTGTTACAATATGGTATCAGAGCTGTAGTTTAAGCGAACTAGGTATGATTTTGAGATACCTAGACTTAAGCTGTGATGAATTAAGTTATGATCCGTGAGTTATGGGTAGAAGTACTAAGACTGGGTAGTCTTAGAGTCGACAGAAATACGCAAAGTTAGTACTGTAACAATGGTAATGAGAATTCTCATGTATGATATGTTCGCAATTTCAATTAGCTACTGTTATTATGAATATATTGTTACACAAGCATACTTGTTTCTAAATTGTTACAGTGACTGATTAGCGGTAAAGTACGTATTGTATGTCTAGTTGTATAAACCATTTATGATAAGTATTCTGTTGTGTTCATTTAGATCAATGGTGAATACACCTCCGAGGTCTCCAAATTCTTCTATGAATAGGAATTGGTTAGACGATACGGGAGAAAGGCAAACTGGAGTAAGCAGAATTCAGGAGACGCCACCAGATTTTCTTTCTTTAGGAGGAATGCGAAATCGGATACATCGAGGGGGTGCCAGTACTGCCGATCAAACACCATCGGATTCAAGTATGGAAGGCCGCATAATGGATAATGTAACCAGATTGATGAATGCATCAATGGAAAGGCAAGCTGAGATGATGAACAACAATATGGGAAGACAAGCAGAAATGTTTATGAAAATGTTCAATGATCGAAGTACGAAACCAAGACGAACATTAGTTGATACTAGTGTGATAAATCCAACTGGTAACCCAGGGTCGGAGACGGAAAGAAGGGTTGAAAGAAACTGCTCTTACAAAACTTTTCTGAGCTGTAAACCGCCGGAATTCAAAGGAGATGATAGTCCAGTGGCTTGCATGAACTGGATAAGAGAAATAGAACAAGCCTTTCGGTCTTGTGAGTGTTATGATGAAAAGTCTAAAGTTAGATTTGGGTCACAAATGTTACGCGGTAACGCGTTATCCTGGTGGAACGTACTGTCTTCTTCTGTGACGGAGGCAGTTCTGAATACCGTGACTTGGGAACAGTTCAAAGCAAAGATTTTGGAGGAGTACTGTAATGAAACAGAAATGGACCGAATCGAGGAAGAGTTCAGGAATCTCAAGAAAGGCAACATGACAGTGAGAAAGTATACCGAATCCTTTATGGAGAAGCTGAACCTGGTGGGGCATGTGGCTCCAGCTGAGAAAGACAAAATTAAAGCTTATCTGAAGGGTTTGCCGGCGGATATGATGACAAGGGTCCGAAGTTCAAAGGCTACTACTTTAAGGGAGACGATCGAGGAAGCGAAAGTGATAGAAGAAATGTACGCCAAAGACAAAGAAGAGAAAGCACATGTGGGAGAAAAGAGAAAGTGGGAAGGTCGTTCAGAACCTTCTCAGAAAACTAGATTGTTTGGCAAGAATATCCGTTATGACTCTCGTAAGGAACCAAGTTGGTGTTCCAAATGTAGAAGCAAACATTTTGGTTTGTGTCGAGTGGGGGGAAATGAATGTTACAAGTGCGGGAAGGCGGGGCATATAGCGGTGAACTGCCCAATGCCGGGATCAGTGTGTTTTGAATGTAAACAACCGGGCCACTTTCGGAAAGATTGTCCGAAGCTAAAGAAGGAGGGAGATCAGGGAAGGAAGTTGGTTATCCCTAAACCAACTGGGCGTGCTTTCCAAATGACTGCTGAAGAAGCGAAAGGATCGAAAGATGTTGTCTCGGGTACATTCCTTATAAACTCCATTCATGCACATGTGTTATTTTATAACAACCCAACATTTTTAAACATGCATTTCATAAATATAGGATATCCCAGAAACGGGTCCCAAAATTTCTTACATCAAATCAAAATCTGGTTGGCGGAATCAACCTACACAATTGAGAGATACTAAATATTACTATAGTGTTACTACACTATCCGGCTTCCTCTTGCTAACTCATTGCTCACTTGCTAGAGCCTTTCAATACCTGCTTTCCTGAAAAGGTTTTATTTTGAAAATGCGAGGGTTAGACCATAAGGCCTAGTGAGTCCCTCCTAACAGTTATCAAAGCATTCAAAAACAGTTTATCATTTTCAACATAAATCATTCATAAAACTGTTCATCCAAAATCATTCACGGATTAAGGTCCGCCCCTCGTAAATTGGCACCCTGAAGTCACCCGTAGATACAACGAGTCAGTCTAATGCTGCCTTACAGGGTCACACCTCCCTTGGCATAAATGGGACACACCCCCCCGACACGAGCTGGCGGAACACACCCCCCGACTTAGCCAATTTTCATCAAAACCAATGTATGCATACATCCCACATATAAAACTTTAAACAACTTTCATGCAGATAAAACATTTATAAAAATAAACATGGCATTACTCATCATGTCTTGCTTTAGAAAACGCATTTAAAAGCCGCACATTTCAGTTAGAAAACTCACCTGACACGCTTGCTTGCTTTTCCCTACTCTGCTCTTTACTTCCAAATTGTCTACCTGAATGAGGGGACAAATTTATAAGCTGACTAGGACTATCCGGACACTTCTCACCTGACACACAACTTTCCCGGACAGACTACCGGGTAAAACCATATTTTCCGGACAACAACACTTTTCCGGACGTCCAAACTTACCGGACGCTACAGATTTCCGGACGATTTACTTATCCGGACGGCACACTTATCCGGACGACTAAAATTATCCGGGCGACTAAACTTATCCGAACAACACCACTTTTCCGGACGACCCCACACCCGGATACCTTCATCCTATCGGGATAGAAGCTTTCCGGACGTTCTACCCGGATACCTTCTTAAACTGAAGGTGTCCGGACGATACGCTGGACGGGTTTAAGATTGAAAAATCCTATTACCTGCCTCTTAATCCTCAAGATAAGCCAATAAATTATCACTAAATGATCTGTAATCGATTTCCAATCAGTTATTATTATCAAAACACCTTTAACGATGATTAAATCTCTCTATTGGCCTCAAATGTCTTAGAATAAGCTATAACCCACAAAACTCAGAAATCAACAGATTAATCTTGAAAGGAGTTATGGTTTAGAGGTTACCTTAGAGGTTACTTGCAGAACACAAATTACAATCCTTCCCTTCCTTCTGGAAATGAACTTGATGATTCCTCTCTTTCAAATGCACCCAAAACACCCAAGAACCCCATTCTCCTTTCTCTCCACAAACTCAGCCGTCACACACACAAATCAGGGAAAAATGGAATGTTACCTAGGGTTCTGAGCCCTTTTATACTCCATCCCAAAGATACCAATCAGCCCCTCAACTTCTACTTATTACCAAATCTTGACGAAAAACGTAAAACTTTCCAGATTGGTCTGGGTCGTTACAACACTCCCCCCTCAAAAGAATTCCGTCCCCGGAATTCCATTTTCAAAAAGGTGAGGGTACCTAGACTTCATATTGGATTCTACTTCCCACGTTGCTTCTCGTCCCTTGTGATACTTCCACTGAACCTTCACTAAGCGGACTTCCTTGTTCCTCGTTTTCCGCACTTTACTGTCTACGATCTCAATTGGCTCTTCCTCAAACATCAATTTCTCGTCAATGCTGACATCTTCTAACGGAATGGCTACATCGGTCTCGGCCACGCATTTTCTTCAGATTGACACATGAAATGTTGGATGAACTCCTCTTACTTCTTCCGGCAAGTCCTACTTGTATGCCGCTGCTCTAACTTGCTCATTAAAGACGAAAGTCAACTTCTTATCGCCTGTAATTCTTGCAAGGTCGATCTCACTACAGCTACCCTCATTTGTTCCTCATAACAGAGACGCGCATCACACCACGAATCCCTCCAAAATTTCATCTAGTACCTCAAGATCACGCGCTAACTATTCCACTTTCATAACTCCGACGGACCCACAGACGTAGTCCACTTTACATATCTCTCAATTCTCGAGGTTCCACAGTCTTATGTTTTCAATCCAACCACTCAGTTCTACTCGGCTGCCCCAAATCGTTTAGATGGGGAAACATAACCGCACTCCATGCGTGAAACCGCCTTCGGTGAGTCATCACTTGCTAAAACGTGCCATCTTGCACTATTTACTTGTACCCTCTTCGATCCCTATACTTGCTTAAAACTATCTGATAAAACCAAGGCCAATCGCACCTCCGTCCACACCTCGGGACTCACGGTTTTAAACACGTCTAGTTAAAGTCTCTCATACATTTATACTTCCTTAAGGAAAAGAACTTGGCAGAAATTTCCCGCCACAACAACGAGAATCTTCTACCAGGAAAACTCGCTCACTGACAACTTGGCACCAGGCCAACCTTGTACATCCCGACAAGCTCACACCCTTGAGCCTCTCCTTGGCATACCTGAAATTCTAGATTACTTCTTCCAACCGACATTCGTCTATGCAGATCATACTCCTTTCCCGAATCACATTGGCTACAACTCGTCAGCTAATTCGTACGTTCTCACCACTTCATCATTTCACACTTAACGTGTCTAGTAGAAGGAAACCTCTATAATTCCTTATTGGGGTACTCACCTATCCGAATTGAACTTATCCTGAAGGCTCATCAATTTCTCACTGCTTGCTACAAGCGTCCAGTCATATAACATAACTTCGGTTACTCCCACTCAAACTAGGTGGGGTAACCACGATCACACCCTATTGTTCTCAATAGCTTACACTGAACGATCAGTTCGCTTGAACATTTCTCACAAAATCACTGACTTAACTCATTCAGTCGTCTTACCCACTTCTTTTCTGCACAAAATCATACACAATTTCCTTCCTCAATACTCTTTTCAAAAGTCCGCACACTTACCAAGGACAGTCTACACAACACTGCACTTATCGGCATTACTGTCAAGTTTACTATTTTCGATTTACTTACTTAATCCGACATACTGTCTTCACCTCCCCACGTTAGCGTGGAGCACTGCTCACCAACATTACTCGCCCCTCTCTTCCGACAATTCTCAAGCTGCAAATACTGTCTCATTACTATGCATAACCAAACGGTTGCACTAACATTCTAACTTAAGGCTTTCGACCAAATCACCTCGAATCGACACCAGAGTTCGACGCCACTATACATTCTTTAAATTCTAACTTTTACTTTCTCAGACACTTCGCTCACACATAAGCAACAACTCACATTCTTTAAGGATTTCATATCTATTCCCCACATTTTGACTAATACATCCATCCTTTTCTTTAAACTTCCAATTATCCCAAAATATGCTTACTTAGCGACTCCTACAGCTAAAGACACTTGGTTTCTCCTTTGGGTATCTACCCACCACCACTCCGTGATGCTATCCCGAACATAATCCTATCACAACGTCAACTCACATCCTACGTGCTCCAACAACCTGATTAACAACACGAACACCCCAACCGAAACTTCCAAAAAGGCTTCTATCTGAAGTTTCCTCTTTCTCTAATCTCACATCACTACGACGCTAGCTGGCACATTCAACTTGGCAATTATTGCCACTACATAATTGTACATCACTTACTTATAACATCACACTACATATCAAAACTCTCATGGCCAATCATACACAACTCAAACTTATCTTCAAGACCTCATTCATAATTAACCGAGTCTATCTCGCTACATTGCCTTTCTCCCAGCTCTAGTTGAACCACAACACCCGAGTTCCTGATTAACTCTAACATGCTCGTTTCTCGCTAGCTCTTTGCAATACCAAACCCTTACTTCGGCAGGGCACATTTCTCACAGATCGACATAGTCTATACCCTCACTTCGTTTGTGCTAAATACTTCATTCTTAACAAACTATCCACCTCGTAAGTAAAACGCTTATAAAAAACGGCAGTCTTTCACTAACTTAATACCCCTACAAGGTGGTCCTTCAACTTTCAACCTTCTAATTCAAGTCTTCGGCCTCATACACTTTACACAACTGTCGACTTCAACGTCAATAGTTGAACTGTTGATACTTTCTTAACTTACTCTTCGACAAGGGTCCCTTATCCTAATCAAACTCACACCCCGTCGTCCTCATTTCAAACTCACTCGAGCATTGTCAGTGTCACAAGATCTCTTTAAAACTCTTACTCACGTCGAGGATATTCCATTCCTACTTCACCACCCTACTCATACCGAGTTGCTAATACCAACACCCTGATGACTTCTAGTCCTTCCCCTGAACACAACCGTCCCCCGGCAACTGTATTTCCAGTCACCACACAAGGGTACAGACCCTCATACAACCGACACTAAAAATCCACTCCCGACTCTTCCACTGCTCACCTTTCCTCTAGAACACAAATACCAAAGCTACAAACATGTTTCCCTGATTTTTCCAACACCTCTCCACTCTAGGAGTTCTTCCTTAGCTTAAAATGTAATACTCTACGACCTATTGAGTTCATAGCCTTCATGCTTGACCACGCGATAAATGAATCATTTCACACTTTTGATCATTTTAAAGAAACCACACTTGAAAACAACTTGGGTACATACGACCCCAACATTCTCATAACTCCAATGCCCTGCACCACGATCTTGAGGGTCGTTTGCATGCAATCTTTCCGTAAAACTTAATCTTACTCAACCAAAAATGTGTTGTTACGACAGAAATAAATATCGGATGAAAAATCTTTCCATACGACAGAATTTTGAAAGGACTTACCGACACGAAGTAAACCAGTCGGTACTCACACTCATTTATATAACTTCAACATGTCAATACTCATTTTGGTTATAAAAGTTGTGCATTCAAACGTTTTCTTGACTTATCATGAAAAGAGCGGAACATTTTGAAATTCGTAAACCTCAAGACTTCATTGTACGATGTAAATGGATTTGCATTTTTCTTTAAACATATGCTTGCACACGCCGACTCATATTCGATCAAATTTGATACTTACACATCTACTTTAATTATGAAAAATCTCATGTACACATATACGAACTCAATGCATGAAGCTCTACTTGCAATTGAAGGCTACTCACTCAAACAAGGTCAATTGCTTTACTCACGCAACTTATCATTGACACTCCACTTTCGACCAGTGGTCGCCCTCTAGGCCTTGCAATGACTTGCTATACATACATTCAACGATCCACTTACTCAACCATTCCTACTAATTCATTTTGATCAACTATCTCACTTTCCACTTCTACCGGGTTTCATTTCACCATAGATATCTTATTTAATTCATCCTGCTAATGGAAAGCTCGGCCAAGAACCCAGGGCTCCATTGATACCTTCAAGGTTTTGACACTGTCTTTCCTTACCAACCAAACTGATCTATCCCCCGATTTCTAGAACCGAGACACTCTAGAAACAGGAGTCCTACTCAAAAATCAACCATTCTTCTTCTCCGAATCCACGAAGAGCTACCTCTAGACGACTCGTAACACTCTATACAATATTTCTTCTCTACGATGTATACGTACATCACATCACCAGGACTTCTCATGAGACTTCACCAACAAGGGGTCTCAGTCTACCCCTCAGGGATCTTACTGACATTCTAAAGTACTGGAACACGACACGAATACTAGCTTCTGACTACCACTTCGGCATAATAGGGCAGGTTAAGCACATACATGTACCTGTAAGTTCGCAATTACATTGGCCAGGTGAAATTTCAAACTTACCTTACATGACAGTCCTCAGTACCCTATTAGTCCTATCTCTATAATAGTGTCTTCCTAACGCATTTCCTGTATCTACAATAGTGTCCTCCTAACGCATTTCCTGATTCTCAGTTGTGATTTCTACTCCCAAGTTTAAGTTTAGGCCTGTCCGGTCACCTAAATCCCTTAAACTATGGCTCTGATACCAACTATAACAACCCAACATTTTTAAACATGCATTTCATAAATATAGGATATCCCAGAAACGGGTCCCAAAATTTTTTACATCAAATCAAAATCTGGTTGGCGGAATCAACCTACACAACTGAGAGATACTAAATATTACTATAGTGTTACTACACTATCCGGCTTCCTCTTGCTAACTCCTTGCTCACTTGCTAGAGCCTTTCAATACCTGCTTTCCTGAAAAGGTTTTATTTTGAAAATACGAGGGTTAGACCATAAGGCCTAGTGAGTCCCTCCTAACAGTTATCAAAGCATTCAAAAACAGTTTATCATTTTCAACATAAATCATTCATAAAACTGTTCATCCAAAATCATTCACGGATTAAGGTCCGCCCCTCGTAAATCGGCACCCTGAAGTCACCCGTAGATGACAATGAGTCAGTCTCATGCTGCCTTACAGGGTCACACCTCCCTTGGCATAAACGGGACACACCCCCCGGCACGAGCTGGCGGAACACACCCCCGACTTAGCCAATTTACATCAAAACCAATGTATGCATACATCCCACATATAAAACTTTAAACAACTTTCATGCAGATAAAACATTTATAAAAATAAACATGGCATTACTCATCATGTCTTGCTTTAGAAAACGCATTTAAAAGCCGCACATTTCAGTTAGAAAACTCACCTGACACGCTTGCTTGCTTTTCCCTACTCTGCTCTTTACTTCCAAATTGTCTACCTGAATGAGGGGACAAATTTATAAGCTGACTAGGACTATCCGGACACTTCTAACCTGACATACAACTTTCCCGGACAGACTACCGGGTAAAACCATATTTTCCGGACAACAACACTTTTCCGGACGTCCAAACTTACCGGACGCTACAGATTTCCGGACGATTTACCTATCCAGACGGCACACTTATCCGGACGACTAAACTTATCCGGACAACACCACTTTTCCGGACGACCCCACACCCGGATACCTTCATCCTATCGGGATAGAAGCTTTCCGGACGTTCTACCCGGATACCTTCTTAAACTGAAGGTGTCCGGACGATACGCTGGACGGGTTTAAGATTGAAAAATCCTATTACCTGCCTCTTAATCCTCAAGATAAGCCAATAAATTATCACTAAATGATCTGTAATCAATTTCCAATCAGTTATTATTATCAAAACACATTTAACGATGATTAAATCTCTCTATTGGCCTCAAATGTCTTAGAATAAGCTATAACCCACAAAACTCAGAAATCAACAGATTAATCTTGAAAGGAGTTATGGTTTAGAGGTTACCTTAGAGGTTACTTGCAGAACACGAATTACAATCCTTCCCTTCCTTCTGGAAATGAACTTGATGATTCCTCTCTTTCAAATGCACCCAAAACACCCAAGAACCCCATTCTCCTTTCTCTCCACAAACTCAGCCGTCACACACACAAATCAGGGAAAAATGGAATGTTACCTAGGGTTCTGAGCCCTTTTATACTCCATCCCAAAGATACCAATCAGCCCCTCAACTTCTACTTATTACCAAATCTTGACGAAAAACGTAAAACTTTCCAGATTGGTCTGGGTCGTTACATATTTGATAGTGGCGCAAACTATTCTTTTGTATCCCAGTTGTTCTACCGTAAGCTAGCTATGCCTGTCACTACGTTAGGAGATGCCTTAGTAGTTGAGATAGCTAATGGGGTTCGATCTTTGGTTAGCGAAAGTTTGGTCGATTGTAAAATCTTGATAGAGGGTACAGAATTTCCGATTGACTTATTGTTAATGGAAATTGGGGGATTTGATGTTATTGTGGGGATGGACTGGTTGAGCAATAACCAGGCATAAATAATGTGTGCAAAGAAGCTGATCCGAATCCCGATGACCGATATAGATGACGTATTCATATTTGGAGAAAAGCAGAAAGGAGATATTCCGTTGATTTCAGTGGCAAAGACGCGTAAATGTTTATCAAAGGGATGTTGGTCCTATCTAGCTTATGTTATAGATACGAAGTTAGAAAAGAAACAAGTGCAAGATATCAAAGTGGTGCGTGAATTTCCGGATGTATTTCCGGATGATCTTCCAGGTCTACCAGCGGAAAGACAAGTAGAGTTTCGCATCGATCTTATTCCTGGAGCAGCACCGATAGCTCGTGCACCTTACCGCCTAGCGCCAGCAGAGATGACAGAAATGATGTCTCAATTGCAAGAGCTGCTAGACAAGGGTTTCGTTGGACCGGGTTCTTCACCTTGGGGGGCTCCGGTATTGTTTGTTAAGAAGAAAGATGGCACTATGAGAATGTGCATAGATTATCGGGAGCTGAATAAGGTGACGATAAAGAATAAGTATACGCTTCCAAGGATTGATGATCTGTTTGATCAACTCCACGGTGCGGGATGCTTTTCCAAAATTGATCTAAGGTCGGGGTATCACCAAGTGCGGGTAAGAGAGGAAGACGTTCCAAAGACGGCGTTTAGAACGAGATACGGGCATTATGAATTTCTTGTGATGCCGTTTGGGTTGACTAACGCTCCAGCTATATTCATGGATTTGATGAATAGAGTATGTCGACCGTTTTTAGACAAGTCTGTTATCGTTTTCATTGATGACATACTTGTTTATTCGAAGGATGAGAACGACCATGAACGCCACCTTCGGGAGGTTTTAGAAGTGTTACGAAAAGAGAAATTGTACGCAAAATTCTCTAAATGTGAATTTTGGTTGAAAGAAGTACAATTTCTGGGACACGTGATTTCTGTGGAAGGCGTGAAAGTAGATCCAGCAAAGATAGAAGCAATGATGAATTGGGAGACTCCGAAAAGCGCGTCTGAAATAAGAAGTTTCTTGGGGTTAGCAGGTTATTACCGGAGATTTATTAAAGACTTCTCAAAGATTGCTTCTACTTTGACTATGTTGACTCGTAAGAATGTGAAGTTTGTCTGGACCGAAAAACAGGAGACAGCTTTCAAGACCTTACGGCAAAAGTTGTGTGAAGCTCCTATTCTTGTACTGCCAGAAGGCACTGAAGATTTGGTAGTCTATATTGATGCATCGAAAATAGGTTTAGGATGTGTATTGATGCAACGAGGCAAGGTGATTGCCTATGCGTCAAGATAGTTGAAAGAACATGAAAAGAACTATCCTACCCACGATTTAGAATTAGCAGCTATTGTGTTTGCTTTAAAGCTGTGGCGTCATTATCTCTATGGAACGAAGTGTACACTCTTCACTGATCATAAAAGTTTACAGCATGTTTTTGATCAGAAGGAGTTGAACATGAGGCAAAGGCGATGGCTTGAATTGTTGAAGGACTACGATTGTGAATTGCATTACCAACCAGGTAAAGCGAATGTTGTAGCCGATGCCTTGAGTAGAAAAGAGTATAAGGGGTGCTTGAAATCGACAAACGCCAGAATTGATGTAATGTCAAGTCTGATTGAAAGAATAAAAGATGCTCAAGTGGAGGCTTTGTTAGAAAGCAACTTGAAAGAAGAAGTGATGAGCAAGCAACATCTTCAGCTGACTGAAGATAGCCGAGGGATTAAATTGTTCCAAGGCCGTGTTTGGGTACCAAAGATAGGTGGAAATCGGGAGTTGATTTTGATGGATGCGCATAGATCTAAGTATTCTATACATCCGGGGAGTACCAAAATGTATAGAGATTTGAAACTGCACTATTGGTGGCCGACTATGAAAGTGGATGTGGCACGAATAGTAGAGAAATGCGTAACCTGTTTGTTAGTAAAAGCAGAGCACCAAAGACCATACGGAAGTTTTCAATCTTTGGAAATTCCGGAGTGGAAATGGGATAAGATTACCATGGATTTTGTGACAAAGTTACCAAAGACGCAAAGAGGTAACGATACCATTTGGGTAATCGTCGATCGACTGACGAAGAGTGCTCATTTCTTAGCTATGAAAGAAGCATCACCAATAGATAAATTGGCGAAGCTATATATCGATGAAGTGGTGTCAAGACATGGTATACCGGTGTCTATAATGTCGGATCGTGATAGTCGGCTTACCTCAAGATTTTGGCAATCACTACAAGAGGAATTGGGTACAAAAGTTAATCTAAGTACTGCTTATCACCCACAGACTGACGGCCAAAGTGAAAGAACCATACAAACTTTAGAAGACATGCTCAGGTCTTGTGTACTGGATTTTGGAGGTAACTGGGATTCTCATTTGCCGTTAGTAGAATTTGCTTACAACAACAGTTACCATTCCAGTATTGGAAGAGCACCTTTTGAAGCATTGTATGGTAGGAAATGTAGAACTCCGGTGTGCTGGTTAGAAGCCGGAGAGAAACAGTTTGCTGGTCCGGAACTTGTGCAACAAACCGCGGACAAGGTAAAGGAAATTCGGAAGCATATGAAAGCGGTTCAAGATAGACAGAAAAGCTATGCCGATCCGAAAAGAAGACCAAAAGAATTTCAAGTTGGGGAGCGTGTAATGCTTAAAGTATCCTCATGGAAAGGTGTGATACGGTTTGGAAAGCGTGGGAAGTTGAGTCCTCGTTTTCTAGGACCTTTCACTATTACCAAAAGAGTTGGTCTTCAAGCGTATCAATTGGACCTTCCACCTGAGTTAGAAGGGATCCATAATACTTTTCATGTGTGTTATCTTCGGAAATGCTTAGCCGAAGAACAAGATGTGATTCCACTTACTGATGTACGGGTGGATGAAGGGAGTCGATGTGTAGAAGAACCGGAAGCAATTTTGGAAAGGTCAGTTAAGAGGTTACGAAGTGGTAAAGAGATGGTAATGTTAAAAGTTCAATGGAAGCATCATCGAGGTGCTAATGTGACCTTAGAGTCAGAGGAAGATATGAAAGTTAGATATCCTCATTTGTTTAGCTAGATTTGATTTCGGGGACAAAATCATTTTCAAGTTGGGGAGTATTGTAACATCTCGAATTTCCGTTGTATTATTTTGTAAATTACAAGTTTTAACTTGGGGTTAAGTTTGTATTTGTTTAAATTATTGGTTTAAGTGGATTTCCAATTTGAAGGTTTGTTGTGTCATTCCTTTAAAGTTAGGGGTGTATTTGGTATTTTGAGATATGACTCACTAAGTTGTAGTAGGAGGTGTCACACAATTAGTCTTAAGTGACTAATTGTGTGTGTGTGGGGTGGCCATTTCGGTATTGAGAGAGAGAGATAGAACCGAGAGATAGAGATAGAAAGATCGAGAAGAAGAAGAGCAAGTGAAGCAAGGATTTTCAGCTGGGTTTTTGAGATTAATTGAAGAAACAAAGGTAATCCATCCTTACTTTCATGTTCATAAGTTGTTAGATAAGTTTAGAGATGGGTTTTTATGAAATATGGATGTTTTGGGAAATCTGAGAATATGAGTAGGTTCAGTTCATAGCCTTAATCATATCTGCATATTATCATAAAGATTCATGGTGTAAAAACTGCAAAATCTGGGTTTTAGGATGAACATAGTGGACTGAGATATGGATGAACATCATGGATATCGCAACCTTGAGTTGCGACATTCATGCATGTCGCAATAGACAGTTGCGACTTAGTAGTGAAGTCGCAATAGACAGTTGCGACTTGGTAGTGAAGTCGCAATAGACAGTTGCGACTTGGTAGTGAAGTCGCAATAGAAGGTTGCGACTTGGTGTTGAAGTCGCAATAGAGGGTTGCGACTTGGTGACCATGTCGCAGTAGTTGATTGCGACTTGCACTGTGCATTGCGATAAGAGATTTTTTTATTTAGTTGGTTGGGACTTAAGACGAAGATTTTTAGATGATAAGGATTCTTAGTTTTAGAGAGTTATGTTCTGTAATTTAATATCAGTATATGGGTATATTGGATATTACAGTAAACTGTGGTGGTGAAGACAGAAGTTCCTACGTCTTTAAAAGAAATAAAAGAAGTGTGACATCATACCAGGTGAGTTTATTCAACTCTCTTTAAAATTCAGCAATTAATATTGAAATAGATATGTATTATGTATGTCTGAACATGTTAATAAAGGACTCGTCTTAATCAATAATGAGTCCAAATAGATGGTTAAAAGTTATGATATGTTGATCCCCGTGCTAAATGGCAATGAGGGGATAGTTAAGAAGTCGAGGTGTCAAAACTATAAATATTCCTTATAAATGTTTATATATGTAGAATATGTTTTGGAGACGAATATATTATATGTTATGCACATATAATAGTAAGAATAATAATACTTATGTATTGTGTGGCGATTGCTAGAAATAGGCATCCGGTCATAGTAGGGCACCTGGGTACGGTCTAATGGGAACCGAAATACTTGCCATTTGACCAAGGGATGTAATTTCTAGTGAATGAGCGTATCTTGAATCATCGTGAGGGCCCCGGTTGTGTATCGCGATATATTAATCCCATTGGGGTCAGTGATTCTGAGATGGTGAGGACGTGAAATGTGGAATAGGCAGATTTTGATATGTAATTCCCATTTCGAATGGAAGATCGGAGATTTCCATTTTATAGGGAAGATCGGAGATTTCCCGTTGTGAAAGGAAGATTAGAGATAGGCATAAAGTAAATTGTAATCTCTACTTCCGGATTAAGAAATAGGCAGGTTTTGACTTGTAATTTCTTAAATAAGAGTAATAACTTTGAATCTGGGATGATTCATAGTAAACTCTTGATAGTGATATTATGGCTAGACGAATTAGTCATAAGTATGGGAGTGGGGTAGATTCCCAGTATTGAAAGGAGTTGTTGTACGGTAAGATGGGCGAGAACAGGTTTGTTTTATCTGTTGAGATTTTAATTGTTTAACTTTAATTTGATTTGAATATTCTCACTAGGCGAAAGACTAATTTTTCAAGTTGAATTTTCTTACCAGGTACAAGCTCCGGGAAGTAAGCGGGAAAGTGTGATGAGAATCTTTTGGAAAGACTTAAACTTAGAGATAACGGAGGATCTAGTTGTTCTTTTGATACTTTTGAGACAAAGGATTAGATAGCTTAATTAATTTGATTGTGATGTATGATTAGATTAATAGGTTATTTAAATTAGTTGTGTTGTATATAAAACCTTTACATTTGATCCTTAGTTTATAGAAGTTTGAAGTTTTATGATCATAACTTGTGGCAATTTTTAAGGTTTAAATTGGCCCTGTTTTTAGGGTGTTACAATATGGTATCAGAGCTGTAGTTTAAGCGAACTAGGTATGATTTTGAGATACCTAGACTTAAGCTGTGATGGATTAAGTTATGATCCGTGAGTTATGGGTAGAAGTACTAAGACTGGGTAGTCTTAGAGTCGACAGAAATACGCAAAGTTAGTACTGTAACAATGGTAATGAGAATTCTCATGTATGATATGTTCGCAATTTCAATTAGCTACAGTTATTATGAATATATTGTTACACAAGCATACTTGTTTCTAAATTGTTACAGTGACTGATTAGCGGTAAAGTACGTATTGTATGTCTAGTTGTATAAACCATTTCTGATAAGTATTCTGTGGTGTTCATTTAGATCAATGGTGAATACACCTCCGAGGTCTCCAAATTCTTCTATGAATAGGAATTGGTTAGACGATACGGGAGAAAGGCAAACTGGAGTAAGCGGAATTCAGGAGACGCCACCAGATTTTCTTTCTTTAGGAGGAATGCGAAATCGGATACATCGAGGGGGTGCCAGTACTGCCGATCAAACACCATCGGATTCAAGTATGGAAGGCCGCATAATGGATAATGTAACCAGATTGATGAATGCATCAATGGAAAGGCAAGCTGAGATGATGAACATCAATATGGGAAGACAAGCAGAAATGTTTATGAAAATGTTCAATGATCGAAGTACGAAACCAAGACGAACAGTAGTTGATACTAGTGTGATAAATCCAACTGGTAACCCAGGGTCGGAGACGGAAAGAAGGGTTGAAAGAAACTGCTCTTACAAAACTTTTCTGAGCTGTAAACCGCCGGAATTCAAAGGAGATGATAGTCCAGTGGATTGCATGAACTGGATAAGAGAAATAGAACAAGCCTTTCGGGCTTGTGAGTGTTATGATGAAAAGTCTAAAGTTAGATTTGGGTCACAAATGTTACGCGGTAACGCGTTATCCTGGTGGAACGTACTGTCATCTTCTGTGACGGAGGCAGTTCTGAATACCGTGACTTGGGAACAGTTCAAAGCAAAGATTTTGGAGGAGTACTGTAATGAAACAGAAATGGACCGAATCGAGGAAGAGTTCAGGAATCTCAAGAAAGGCAACATGACAGTGAGAAAGTATACCGAATTCTTTATGGAGAAGCTGAACCTGGTGGGGCATGTGGCTCCAGCTGAGAAAGACAAAATTAAAGCTTATCTGAAGGGTTTGCCGGCGGATATGATGACAAGGGTCCGAAGTTCAAAGGCTACTACTTTAAGGGAGACGATCGAGGAAGCGAAAGTGATAGAAGAAATGTACGCCAAAGACAAAGAAGAGAAAGCACATGTGGGAGAAAAGAGAAAGTGGGAAGGTCGTTCAGAACCTTCTCAGAAAACCAGATTGTTTGGCAAGAATATCCGTTATGACTTTCGTAAGGAACCAAGTTGGTGTTCCAAATGTAGAAGCAAACATTTTGGTTTGTGTCGAGTGGGGGGAAATGAATGTTACAAGTGCGGGAAGGCGGGGCATATAGCGGTGAACTGCCCAATGCCGGGATCAGTGTGTTTTGAATGTAAACAACCGAGCCACTTTCAGAAAGATTGTCCGAAGCTAAAGAAGGAGGGAGATCAGGGAAGGAAGTTGGTTATCCCTAAACCAACTGGGCGTGCTTTCCAAATGACTGCTGAAGAAGCGAAAGGATCGAAAGATGTTGTCTCGGGTACATTCCTTATAAACTCCATTCATGCACATGTGTTATTTGATAGTGGCGCAAACTATTCTTTTGTATCCAAGTTGTTCTACTGTAAGCTAGCTATGCCTGTCACTACGTTAGGAGATGCCTTAGTAGTTGAGATAGCTAATGGGGTTCGATCTTTGGTTAGCGAAAGTTTGGTCGATTGTAAAATCTTGATAGAGGGAACAGAATTTCCGATTGACTTATTGTTAATGGAAATTGGGGGATTTGATGTTATTGTGGGGATGGACTGGTTGAGCAATAACCAGGCAGAAATAATGTGTGCAAAGAAGCTGATCCGAATCCCGATAACCGATATAGATGACGTATTCATATTTGGAGAAAAGCAGAAATGAGACATTCCGTTGATTTCAGTGGCAAAGACGCGTAAATGTTTATCAAAGGGATGTTGGTCCTATCTAGCTTATGTTATAGATACGAAGTTAGAAAATAAACAAGTGCAAGATATCAAAGTGGTGCGTGAATTTCCGGATGTATTTCCGGATGATCTTCCAGGTCTACCAGCGGAAAGACAAGTAGAGTTTCGCATCGATCTTATTCCTGGAGCAACACCGATAGCTCGTGCACCTTACCGCCTAGCGCCAGCTGAGATGACAGAAATGATGTCTCAATTGCAAGAGCTGCTAGACAAGGGTTTCGTTAGACCGGGTTCTTCACCTTGGGGAGCTCCGGTATTGTTTGTTAAGAAGAAAGATGGCACTATGAGAATGTGCGTAGATTATCGGGAGCTGAATAAGGTGACGATAAAGAATAAGTATCCGCTTCCAAGGATTGATGATCTGTTTGATCAACTCCACGATAAAGAATAAGTATCCGCTTCCAAGGATTGGGGGATCTGTGTTGTATATAAAACCTTTACATTTGATCCTCAGTTTATAGAAGTTTGAAGTTTTATGATCATAACTTGTGGCAATTTTTAAGGTTTAAATTGGCCCTGTTTTTAGGGTGTTACAGAGATAAACAGATCCGGTGTTATGAATTAATAAGGATCCGAAAGTTAATTAAAATTGGACCCGATATTATTTTAAATTTAGATCCGGTATTTTGCTTTAAAAGGTTCCGGAATGGACTAGAATTATTGATGGGTGGGCCGTGAGTCCAGAACACATTTATAGGATCCGGTATTTGTTATATATAGGATCCGGTATTGGTTAAAAGAGTGATCCGGAATTTGGACCTATTTTATGGTCCGGTATTTGGGCCGAAGGTTGATCCGGAGTCCAAGGGATCCAGAAATTAATTTTGAGTCTAAGATTTTGGATCCGATACTAAATTGTTTAGATTCGGTATATAAAATTTAGTGACCCGGTATTGGATTGTTAGGTGTGGATCCGGAATTCCAAAAGGAATCCGGATTGGGCTTGGTTAAAATGTGAATCCAGGAGTTGTTTTGTTGGGCCGCATGTATTATCATGTGGGCCGCAGTTCCGAAATTTATTTATGGAACCGGAAATTAGTAGTTGGTCCGGTTGTATCCGGAACCCGGGTATTTTCGGCTGAGACTTTTCAAGGTAGTAAAATTCAGTAAAATCCAGTGTGTCTTACCTGGTATGTGTGTGGGTTTAAATTGTAGGTGTGAGTAGAGACGATCGGTGCGAGTAAGAATTTCTAATCAGGACTCCAAGTGAGTCTTTCTAAACCTAAATTTTATACAAGTGTGATGGTTGGTACATGTATCTAACTAAGTACTTTTTCAATTGCTTTTATTTACGAAGCGAAGAGTAAGTGTGTGGCGAAAAGTGTGATTTAAATGTGTGTGAACATGCTCTGGCTTTGGTGTGAAATGGGGGGTGTGTCCCGTAATAATTTGTAACGCCCCAAAATCCGGGCCAATTTAAACCTCAAGTTACAACAGGTTATGACAATAAAACTACAACTTATATAGATAGCAAAGGAATTAACCATCAAGAGTGTAATTACAATACAGGATACTTCGAATAACCTATCAATCTAATCATGTCACTATAATCAGATTAATTGAGTTATCTAAGCTATCCTTCAAAATCTCCCTTTTGGTAAATGCCACTTCTACTATTCCAAAAACACTCGTCCCACAACCCTTTATTTGCCCGAGCCTGAACCTGGTAAGAAAACATTATATGAAACGATTAGGCCAACGCCTAGTGAGAACATTCATTTCAATAATAACATTTGCAAAAATCAATGTAAACAAGTTATAACAAACATGGTTACTCTTTTTCTTACCGCACGTATAACTCTATTTCATTATACAATTTTATCCATTCCCATGACTATGACTGACAACAATTTTATCAGCATATCATACCCCAGAGCCACACTACGAATCTTCAAAGATTCTAGATCAATGCTCTCCACCAATAAATCGCGATTACACACGCCTATTTATCAGTAAGGAAGAAGAGATTACAAGTACTTATGTCAACCTCACTCTCTTCCTTAGAAATCAGGAATAACGATTAAACGAGAAATACCACACGCCTATTCCATGATTTCCCCCACACACTGGAATAACGATTAAACGAGTAATACCACACGCCTATTCCATGTGATTACCAAACTTTAGTGCCTACGGATCCGTATCACCTAATTGTACTCATACAGGTATTTAATCAATATAAATTCCTCATAGCAATTGTATAAGCGAATATCATATTTATACCTAATAAATTCCTTATATCAATCGTATAAGCGAATTATTTATCTCACATAGATTTCTCATAACAACCGTATGGGCAAATCACATTTAACACATTCCTGCCTAGTATCACACTAGCGTAGTCTATAAACTTAACATACTACTCTTTAAGGGTATGTATGTTCAAGCAACATAAAGTATATATATCAATTCTTAAATCGCACCTTTCCACGATTAACGAAACTATACTTTCCAATTTCTAGAATAGTACAGATAATACAAAGCCTCTGGATACCTTAACTATTATATTCTTTAGTTCATTTTCAAGATTTATTACCAACATCTGTAAACAGACTGTTTTTATCCAACTCCCGGTATTCCCAACTCCCGGTATCCCTAACTCACGGTATTCAACACATGTACCGGAACTTCACCGGAACTTATAAGTACCGGGATTTGCCTCTATCGGGACTTCCAACTACCGGGACTTGCCACTATCGGGACTTCCACTACCGGGACTGCACCGGGACTTCACTACCGGGACTACGTACAGTTTATTTCAATAAGTCCACAAATCAACTTAACTGGTAAAATCAGTTCAATCTATGTATTCCTATTCAGTCCTTAATCAATTTATACAGCTATATTAAGGTTAGTACAACTTAAAAACACTGATTTGTACAACGAATCGAATGAACTCACCTTATGCTGCGAAACCGACTTCTGCACAAATAAGAACTTCAATCTTTTTGTTTATGATTCTGCAATTCAATCCCAAAATACAGATTCGTTTATAAACATACAACCACAACAGATTTTATCAAAACTATCACCAATTCCTTACCAATTTGATGAACAAACCCTTGCTTTCCTTCTTTCTCTCTTTTCTTTCTTTCTCTGATTTCTTGCCGACTCACAACAGGGGAATGAGATAATATCTCATTCCCTTAACCCTTTATTCATACACACTTGTACTTAATAGCAAAGCACACCCTCAAGTTCCATAAATTCCAAAAGTACATCCATACTTTCATTACTTGCATTTTAACCCCTAAATTGGATTATAAAAATCCCATACAATCCCAAGGTCACAACAAATATAAATACATCCCAATTCTTATTAAAATACTAATAACGAAAATTTAGGATGTTACAATACTCCCCAACTTAAAAATGATTTTGTCCCCGAAATCAAATCAAGTAAACAAATGAGGATACTTATCTTTCATACTTTCTTCTGACTCTAAAGTCACATTAGTACCTCGATGGTGTTTCCACTGTACTTTCAACATAGCTAATTCCTTACCACTACGTAGCTTTCTAACTAATCTTTCCAAAATTGCCTCTGGTTCTTCCATACAACGACTCTTTTCGTCTACTCTCACATCAGTGAGTGGTATCACATCCTCTTCTTCGGCTAAACACTTCCGAAGATAACAAACATGAAAGGTATTATGAACCCCTTCCAACTCTGGTGGAAGATCCAACTGATATGCTTGTAAACCAATCCTTTTAGTGATAGTGAAAGGTCCTAGAAAACAAGGACTTAACTTCCCGCGTTTACCAAACCTTATCGCACCCTTCCATGGGGACACTTTAAGCATCACGCGCTCCCCAACTTGAAATTCTTTTGGTCTCCTTTTCGGGTCAGCATAACTCTTCTGTCGGTCTTGAGCTACTTTCATATGCTTCCGAATTTCTTTCACCTTATCAGCTGTTTGTTGTACTAATTCTGGACCAGTAAATTGTTTCTCTCCGGCTTCTAACCAACATACCGGAGTTCTACATTTTCGACCATACAAGGCTTCGAATGGCGCTCTTCCGATACTGGAATGATAACTGTTATTATACGCAAATTCTACTAACGGTAGATGCGTATCCCAGTTACCTCCAAAATCCAATACACATGACCTGAGCATATCTTCCAAAGTTTGTATAGTCCTTTCACTCTGTCCATCAGTCTGTGGATGAAAAGCAGTGCTCAAATTAACTTTCGTACCCAATTCCTCTTGTAGTGATCGCCAAAACCTTGAGGTAAACCGACTATCACGATCTGACACAATCGACACTGGTATACCATGTCTTGACACCACCTCATCAATATACAGCTTTGCCAACTTCTCAATTGGTGATGTTTCTTTCATAGCCAGAAAATGGGCACTCTTAGTTAATCTATCCACGATTACCCATATTGTGTCGTTACCCTTTTGCGTCTTGGGTAACTTCGTCACAAAGTCCATGGTGATCTTCTCCCACTTCCATTCCGGAATTTCCAAAGATTGGAAACTTCCGTAAGGTTTCTGATGTTTTGCTTTCACCAACGAACATGTTCTACATGTTTCTACCTTCCGGGCCACATCTACTTTCATAGCCGGCCACCAATAATGCAATTTCAAATCTCGATACATCTTCGTATTCCCAGGGTGTATGGAATACTTAGATCTATGAGCATCTTCGAGAATCAGCTCTCGATTTCCTCCAGTTTTAGGCACCCAAACTCTACCTTGGAACAATTTGATCCCACGACCATCTTCAGTCAGCTGAAGATGTTGTTTGCTCATCACTTCCTCTCTCAGATTTTCTTCTCACAAAGCCACCACTTGTGCTTCTTTTATCTTTTCCATCAAACTTGACGTCACATCAATTCTAGCATTCGTCGTCTTCAAACATCCACTATACTCTTTTCTACTTAAAGCATCGGCTACGACATTTGCTTTACCAGGATGGTAATGCAATTCACAATCGTAATCTTTAAGTAACTCTAACCATCTTCGCTGTCTCATATTTAACTCTTTCTGATCAAAAACATGTTGTAAGCTTTTGTGATCAGTATAAAGAGCACACTTAGTTCCATACAGATAGTGCCTCCACAACTTTAAAGCAAAAACGACCGCTGCTAACTCCAAATCATGCGTAAGGTAGTTCTTCTCATGCTCTTTCAGTTGCCTTGACGCATAAGCAATTACCTTGCCTCGTTGCATCAATACACACCCTAGACCCATCTTTGAAGCATCACTGTACACTACTAGATCTTCCGTTCCTTCTGGTAAGGCAAGAATCGGAGCTTCACATAACTTTTGACGTAAAGTTCTGAAAGCCGATTCCTGTTTCTCCGTCCAAACAAACTTCACGTTCTTTCTAGTCAGAATAGTCAAAGCAGATGCAATCTTAGAAAATTCCTTAATAAACCTTCTGTAATAACCTGCTAAACCCAAGAAACTTCTTATTTCAGATGCACTTCTAGGTGTCTCCCAATTTGCCATAACTTCAATCTTAGCTGGGTCTACCTTGACTCCTTCTGAAGTGATCACGTGACCTAGAAATTGTACTTCGTTTAACCAAAATTCACATTTTGAAAACTTCGCGTATAGTTTCTCTCTTCTTAAAACTTCTAAGACATCACGTAGGTGTTGTTCATGATCTGCTTCAGTCTTTGAATACACAAGTATGTCATCAATAAAGACGATAACAAACTTGTCCAAGAAAGGTCGACACACTCGATTCATCAGATCCATGAAGACAGCTGGAGCATTTGTCAACCCGAATGGCATTACTAGAAACTCATAATGCCCGTATCTGGTTCTAAAAGCTGTCTTAGGAATATCTTCATTTCTAACCCGCACTTGGTGATACCCTGACCTCAAATCAATCTTAGAAAAACATCCCGCCCCTTGAAGTTGATCAAATAGATCATCGATTCTTGGAAGCGGATATTTATTCTTAATCGTCACCTTATTCAGCTCGCGGTAATCTATACACATTCTCATAGTACCGTCTTTCTTCTTAACAAACAGGACCGGAGCTCCCCAAGGCGAAGAACTCGGTCTGACAAAACCTTTATCTAATAACTCCTGGAGTTGAGTCATCATCTCTTTCATTTCAGAGGGCGCTAGACGGTAAGGTGCCCGCGCTATCGGAGACGAACCTGGAATGAGATCAATTCTAAACTCCACCTGCCTTTCAGTAGGTAGACCAGGAAGATCATCAGGAAATATGTCAGGAAACTCACGTACCACCTTGATATCTTCCAATTGTTTCTTTTCCAACCTTCCATCTAAGACATACGCCAGATAGGACATACATCCTTTCATTAAACACTTCCGCGCCTTCACAGCCGAGATTAACGGAATTTCCCCCTTTTGTTTTTCCCCGAAGATGAATACGTCATCCTTATCGATCATCAGAATCCTAATTAACTTCTTTGCACAAAATATTTCTGCTTGATTGGCCGTCAGCCAATCCATACCCACAACTAGGTCAAACCCTCCAATTTCCATCAACAACAAGTTGATCGAAAATTTCGTCTCTTCTATAAGAATGGTACAACCATCAAGCCTTTCTCGAACCAAAGCTTGACCTCTATTAGCTACCTCTAGTACTAAAGCATCATCTAAAGTAGTAACAGGCGTAGCTAATTTAGGATAGAATGATTTGGACACAAATGACAAATTTGCTCCACAATCAAACAAAATACGCGCAGGACAAGAATTAACAAGGAATGTACCCGAGACAACGTCCCTTGATTCCTTAGCTTCATCAGCGGTCATCTGAAAAGCTCGGCCCGTTGGCTTCGGAATAACTGGTTTCTTACTCTGATCGTCGCTCTTTTTCAGCTTTGGGCACTCCCGACAAAAGTGACCCGATTGCTTACACTCAAAACATGTATTCCCCCTCACTGGACAATTATTCGCAGTATGCCCGCTCTTTCCACACTTAAAGCATTCAGATGCTATCACTCGACACTGCCCGAAATGCTTGCTCTTACACTTTGGACACCAGTTTGGTTCACGGCGTGATTCATAAGAAGTACCTTTACCAGCGCTCCTTGACTTATGTGAATGCTCTGATCGACTTTCCCATTTCCGCTTCTCCCCAACTTGGGTCTTTTCTTCTTTATCCAAGGCATATACATTTTCTACCACTTTGGCTTCTTCGATCGTCTCTCTCAACGTCGAAGCTTTAGAACTCCGCACTCGTGACATCATATCCGCCGGCAGTCCTTTCAGATAAGCCTTAACTATATCCTTCTCAGTTGGAGCTACATGCCCAACTAGATTCAACTTCTCCATGAACAGTTCCGTATACTTTCGAACAGTATTAGTACCCTTTTTCAAATTTTGAAATTCCTCCTCAATTCGATCCATCTCGCTTTCGTTGCAGTATTCTTCCAAAAGCTTCTTTTTAAATGACTCCCAAGTCATTGCAGACAGGATGGAAGCCGTAATTGAAGCAGTCAGCACATTCCACCACATCAACGCGTTTCCTCTCAGCATCTGCGAAGCAAACCTAACTTTCGTCTTTTCATCACATTCGCATGCCCGAAAGGCTTGTTCTATCTCTCTGATCCAGTTCACACACGCCACTGGATTATCCGCTCTGGCAAACTCCGGTGGTTTACAACTTAGAAAAGTCTTATACGAGCAACCTCTTTCTACTCTCCTTTCAGTTTCTGTTACTGGAGTATGCAGTGGAGGGATTATTCCAGCATCTGTTGTTGTTCGTGGTACCCCCGTCGTACGATCATCAAGCGCCTTCATGAACATTTCAGATTGTCTTTCCATTGCCGTGTTCATCATCCGCATCATATTTTCCATCATCCGAGACTCTATTCCTGCTTCTGGTGTTCTCGGGATGGCAGTACTGGTACCCACCCCATGCATCCGGCTGTGTGATCCTCCGATAGAAATAAAATCCGACGGAGTCTCAGGAACTCCACCTAATCCAGGTTGTCTTTCTTCAGTCCAGTCAATCCCAGTCCTATTCATTTCAGAAATAGGGGACAACGGCGGCGTATTTACCATTTTCTGATAAAACACAAAGAAATAACCATAAGAAATGGTTACACAAATCTAGACATACAAACGTACTTTACCGATCATTAATCACTGTAACTGTTTAGAAATAAGTATGCTTGTGTAGTATTATATTCATAATAACAGTAGCTAATTGAAATTGTGAACATACTATACATGAGAATCCTCTTTCCATTGTCACAGTATTAATTTCACGTATTTCCGTCGACTCTAAGACTATCCCGTCTTAGTACTTCTACCCATATCTCACATATCATAACCTAATCCATCTCAGCTTAAACTAATGCTCTGATACCATATTGTAACGCCCCAAAATCCGGGCCAATTTAAACCTCAAGTTACAACAGGTTATGACAATAAAACTACAACTTATATAGATAGCAAAGGAATTAACCATTAAGAGTGTAATTACAATACAGGATACTTCGAATAACCTATCAATCTAATCATGTCACTATAATCAGATTAATTGAGTTATCTAAGCTATCCTTCAAAATCTCCCTTTTGGTAAATGCCACTTCTGCTATTCCAAAAACACTCGTCCCACAACCCTTTATTTGCCCGAGCCTGAACCTGGTAAGAAAACATTATATGAAACGATTAGGCCAACGCCTAGTGAGAACATTCATTTCAATAATAACATTTGCAAAAATCAATGTAAACAAGTTATAACAAACATGGTTACTCTTTTTCTTACCGCACGTATAACTCTATTTCATTATACAATTTTATCCATTCCCATGACTATGACTGACAACAATTTTATCAGCATATCATACCCCAGAGCCACACTACGAATCTTCAAAGATTCTAGATCAATGCTCTCCACCAATAAATCACGATTACACACGCCCATTTATCAGTAAGGAAGAAGAGATTACAAGTACTTATGTCAACCTCACTCTCTTCCTTAGAAATCAGGAATAACGATTAAACGAGAAATACCACATGCCTATTCCATGATTTCCCACACACACTGGAATAACGATTAAACGAGTAATACCACACGCCTATTCCATGTGATTACCAAACTTTAGTGCCTACGGATCCGTATCACCTAATTGTACTCATACAGGTATTTAATCAATATAAATTCCTCATAGCAATTGTATAAGCGAATATCATATTTATACCTAATAAATTCCTTATATCAATCGTATAAGCGAATTATTTATCTCACATAGATTTCTCATAACAATCGTATGGGCAAATCACATTTAACACATTCCTGCCTAGTATCACACTAGCGCAGTCTATAAACTTAACATACTACTCTTTAAGGGTACGTATGTTCAAGCAACATAAAGTATATATATCAATTCTTAAATCGCACATTTTCACGATTAACGAAACTATACTTTCCAATTTCTAGAATAGTACAGATAATACAAAGTCTCTGGATACCTTAACTATTATATTCTTTAGTTCATTTTCAAGATTTATTACCAACATCTGTAAACGGACTGTTTTTATCCAACTCCCGGTATTCCCAACTCCCTGTATCCCTAACTCCCGGTATTCAACACATGTACCGGAACTTCACCGGAACTTATAAGTACCGGGATTTGCCTCTACCGGGACTTCCAACTACCGGGACCTGCCACTACCAGGACTTGCCACTACCGGGACTTCCACTACCGGGACTTCCACTACCGGGACTACGTACAGTTTATTTCAATAAGTCCACAAATCAACTTAACTGGTAAAATCAGTTCAATCTATGTATTCCTATTCAGTCCTTAATCAATTTATACAGCTATATTAAGGTTAGTACAACTTAAAAACACTGATTTGTACAACGAATCGAATGAACTCACCTTATGCTGCGAAACCGACTTCTGCACAAATAAGAACTTCAATCTTTTTGTTTATGATTCTGCAATTCAATCCCAAAATACAGATTCGTTTATAAACATACAACCACAACAGATTTTATCAAAACTATCACCAATTCCTTACCAATTTGATGAACAAACCCTTGCTTTCCTTCTTTCTCTCTTTTCTTTCTTTCTCTGATTTCTTGCCGACTCACAACAGGGGAATGATATAATATCTCATTCCCTTAACCCTTTATTCATACACATTTGTACTTAATAGCAAAGCACACTCTCAAGTTCCATAAATTCCAAAAGTACATCCATACTTTCATTACTTGCATTTTAACCCCTAAATTGGATTATAAAAATCCCATACAATCCCAAGGTCACAACAAATATAAATACATCCCAATTCTTATTAAAATACTAATAACGAAAATTTAGGATGTTACAAGAGTGTATTTACAATACAGGATACTTCGAACAACCTATCAATCTAATCATGTCACTACAATCAGATTAATTGATGTTATCTAAGCTATCCTTCAAAAATCTCCTCTTTGGTAAATGCCACTTCTGCTATTCCAAAAACACTCATCCCACAACCCTTTATTTGCCCGAGCCTGAACCTGGTAAGAAAACATTATATGAAACGATTAGGCCAACGCCTAGTGAGAACATTCATTTCAATAATAACATTTGCAAAATCAATGTAAACAAGTTACAACAAACCTGGTTACTCCTTTTCTTACCGTACGTATAATTCTATTTCATTATACAATTTTATCCAATCCCATGACTATGACTGACAACAAATCCATCAGCATATCATACCCCAGAGCCACACTACGAATCTTCAAAGATTATAGATCAATGCTCTCCACCAATAAATCGCGATTACACACGCCCATTTATTAGTAAGGAAGCATAGATTACAAGTACTTATGTCAACCTCACTCTCTTCCTTAGAAATCAGGAATAACGATTAATACCACACGCCTATTCCATGATTTCCCACACACACTGGAATAACGATTAAATGAGTAATACCACACGCCTATTCCAAGTGATTACCAAACTTTAGTGCCTATGGATCCATTACACTTAACCCCTTCCTGCCTAGCATCATACTAACGCAGGCTATATACCTAACATATTACTATTTAAAAGTACATATGTTCAAGTGGCATACTATATATGTCAATTTCTAAATCGTACCTTTCCACGATTTACGAAACTATACTTTCCAATTCCTAGAATAGTACAGATATTACAAAGTCTCTGGATACCTTAACTATTACATTCTTAAGTTCATATCCAGGATCTATTACAAAGTCTGCAAACTGACTCTTTTATCCAACTCCCGGTATTCCCCACTCCCGGTATCCCATCTCCCGGTATCCCCATCTCCCGGTAGCCAACAGTATCGGGACTTCCCCGAAACTCGTAAGTACTGGGACTCTATTTTACCGGGACACTCTAGTACCGGGACTTACCTGTACCGGGACTTACCTGTACCGGGACATTCAAGTACCGGGACTACGTACTGTTCGCTTCGATAAGTCCACAAATCGATTTTAAACATAAAATCAATTCAGCCTATTCATTCTAATCAATTCTCAATCACTTCATACAGCTATATTAAGGTTAGTATAACTTAAAAACACTGATTTATACAACGAATCGAATGAACTCAGCTTTTGCAGCAAAACTTGTTTCTCTGCCAAAATCGTAAATCTCCAAATCTGTTGTAAACGATTTTCAACCCTATTCACAATACAGATACGTTTATAAACACAAAACTATAACAGATTGCTACTAGAAATCATTTCAAATCTCTTACCAAAATGAGGGACCAAGCTTCTTTCTTCTTTCTCTCTTTTCTTTCCTGCTTCTCTCTTTTGCCGACTCAACACAAACAAGAATGAGATATTTCTCATTCTCAGTATTTTATCCACACAAACATTCTCAAAGTGACATAACTTACCCCATAGTTACATTAATTCCAATAAGTACACTAAACTTTCATTCTTTGAATTTCAACCTTAAATTGGATTATAAGACTTCCATACAATCCCAAGGTTATAACAATTGAAAATATAACCCAATTCTTAATAAAATACTAATAACAAAATTTAGGATGTTATAGTGTGACTATAGCGTGTGCCAGTAGCATGTGTCATTGTGTGCATATCATTTTAAGTGTGCTTGTTATGATTTGTATAAACTCTTTCATAACTGATTTATAAATTGTGATATTTATGGTGTGACTTGGTATGGAGGGAACTCACTAGACCTCATGGTCTAACCCTCGCTTTTCAAAACTAAAACCTTTTCAGGTGAGCAGGTAGTCGAAAGCTTGCTTAGAAGTTTGGCAAGGCATGAGGCGGAGGTTACGTATAGAAGGATTAGAAGGCTTTCCTTTTATTTTGTAGTTATAATCTTAGCTGTAGTTAGGGTTATTTCCGCAAACCCAGTCTGTAATCTTGATAGTGTGACTATGTTGAACCGTTTATGGCGTTATGAATTAAAGAGGTAGCTTTTGGCAGGATTGTTTGGTGCGGGTTGTTACAGCTTTGTAGGGAGTTAGAGATAAGGACTAAAAGGAATGAGTTAGAGATAAGGACTAATTAAGTAATTAGCATTAACAGTGGTACATAAAGTTTCGTTAGTTGTTTTTAAAAAAATTAAGTAATCAGCATTAAATAGCCGTACACAAGGCTTTATGGATTGTTTTTAAGAGTTTTTCATAAATGCTTTATAATAATATATATATATATAAGAATGTTAAAAAACGAGAACATATATTAACTATTTAAGAAAATACGAGAACGATCGCTCATGTACAATATCATATGTGATTTTACACTAACAACAAAAAACTGGGCGCGTGCGACTTTGGCCGTGACTTAAAAGTCGTGGGGCAAGTCATGTAAATCGTATATGATTTTGTACATAGATAGACGTGTTAGGAGTAATCAATCATATAATTGATTTTGTGTATAAACAACAAAGAAATGGGTAGAAATTTGTATTGAACAAATCTTTTACAATCAAACTAATGTATCAAAACAACAAATAAACGTAAACCTTACTTGAATTCGGAAGATATTTGACGAAATCGAGTCGATTGAGGCCTGCACGGAAGCAGTGTCCTAAGACAAAAATTCGCCGGTGGTATTGGCGTTTGTCCCGAGGATACAACAATCGTATTCAAGATTGATACTTGAATCTTTCGAATCAAAGCATGTTTGGATATGGATATCGATGAGAGAGAACCCAGAAATCTGCCTATTTTTCGTCTAAAAAACGAAGAGGAGTGGTTAGGATTTTATAGATTGGTGTCACCAACCGAAGGCCCAAGGCCCAATATTTGACATTTAATATGTATATTTATGTCAAAGAGAGCCCACCAAGAACACCACATTCCAAGCCCAAGCAATTAAATGATTCATTTAATGCTCTATGATTTAGTAAGTGTTCTAAATATTGTCTTGGCTCCTATGTGGGACAAGGTTTCTCAAATCTTCACTAAGTTCCTACAAGCCGTTCTCGTGTTTTCTTAAATAATTAGCGTTATCGTTTGAACTCATCTCCATATATATATATATATATATATATATATATATATATATATATATATATATAGTGTTCTTCTTTTGTTAACCAGTCATTTAGTGTTAACTGTGTTAACTAATCAGGACTATTAATCATCAAAATCAATGACTAAGATTTAAATGGTTTTTTAATTCATAATTAAATAAAAAACACGGTTCAGTTTGCTTGAAGCATATATGCACAGGGGTATTCTTGTCAATTAACAAACATTTGTAACTATCAGATAAGGAATGGGTTAACCACGCGCTACTTTCACGGACCTGTTATCTCGCCCTCGTTTAGAAACCAAATCAAAAACCCTACTCTCTCTCCAATATCGATTCAAACCAAAATCAGTGGGATACAAAATCGATTCCAAAATCAACAAGTGCAATCGATTCAAACCAAAATCAACAAGTGCAATCGATTCCAAATCGATCAAAAGCAAATCGATTCCAATCGATTCCAAGAAGGTCGGTTACAAAAAGAGGCTGAAACAAGGTGATACCATACGAACTCTCACAACAAATCAGTGGTTTTCGGGGCTAAAATCAACAGGGGTGAAGCTTGTAATCGATATCCTCGAAGTAAAACTTGAAGTTAATGGCGGAAATCACAAGTAAAAAGTTTCAAAATCTAGGGTTTATATGCACAATTACATATCAAATTTTTTGTTCAGTTCAAAGGAAGAGGGATAGGATTGCAAATCTTGTTGTTGCTAGTGAAGTGGGTGAACAAGAATCGGCCATACCGGGGAAAAGTACAGAACAAGTATATGCAGTTGTGAAGGGATGCATATATGTTGTGGGTGTAAAGTGTGCATATATGCAATTTTGATATGTGCATATATGTTGCATGTGTAAAGTGTACATATATGCAGTTGTAATATGTGCATATATGCAATTCTCTGATAATCATGTTGTAGATGTAAAATGTACATATATGCAAATTTGATATGTGCATATATGCTTCAGATGTAAAGTGTAAATATATGCAATTGTAATATGTGCATATATGCAATTCTTTGATGTGCATATATGCAATTCTCTAATGTGCATATATGCAATTCTATGATGTGCATATATGCAATTCTATGATATGCATATATGCACTTTCATATCATGCATATGTGAAAATTTGAGACAACACTTCGGTCTTCAGTGAAATGCATAATTGATTACCAGAAAAATTAATCGTGGAAAAAAAGACTGAAATGATAGCAGAAAAATAACGGTGGAAGAAATCGTTGAAAAAATGACTAAATGATAAAATTAAGAGATAATAGGATGAAGATTAGTATCAATATTAAAAAAATTATATAATAATAACTACCAAAATTTGATAGGCGTGAAATTAGGAATGTATAATTACTTAAAATAATTAAAATATTAATCTTCCTATACTACCTTTGAAGCAACCGTCCTATTAATATTAAAACCAAACATTTATCTTGATTTCTATTGGTTCAAAATAAGTTAACAAGCTTAACACTGTATATATTTGTGGTCTAACGGACGATCATTGTATTAATTAATGCCACTAACTATAATTTGTAAGTGTTGACTATAATCACATTGATTTAGGGAATTTAATTAAAATACCCAAAGTTTGACTCTGACTTACCAAAATACCCACAATCTCGTTGAGTTTATCAAAATACCCAAAATTTCCGCGGTGGGCCCCGCGATCGCGGGCCAGGGCCCACGTGTCACCAATGTTCGGCCAAAACTTCCGCGGAGGCCCCTCAAGAATACCCGTGGTACACTTTCGGCCCCTCAATATTGGCCGCGGAAGCAAATTCGGTCCCTGCCCGCAGAGGTACCCCGCGATCGCGGGATGGACGTGACACGTGTCAACACAGGGTTGAAACCCTAATTTCTTTAATGTATCCACCCCCCCCCCCCCACCCTAATTTCGGCCGCTATAAGAGAGAGGGTGGGGGGACCTCATTTGTCCACCACTTGCATTATAAAATTTCTCTCCCAAACTCTCTCAATTTGTCGTGTGGAATACGCGCTCGGTTTGTTTGAAGATGGCTCGTGTTACTCGTTTGGTAAGTTTTTCTTAAGTTTTTCTTAAGTTTCTTGTACTTTTCTTTTATGTTGTTATTTTAAATTTTAAAATATATGATATGTATGTTGTTAGAGTGTTTTTAAGTTTGTTGTATATATGTTTGAATGTGTTATTTGTATGTTATAATGTTGTCTTTATTATAGATGTTAGAGTTTTTTTTAAAAGATGTTATAGTGGTTTTTTTAAAAAGATGTTAGATTGTTTTTTATAAAAACATATGTTAGTGTTTTTTTATATAATAAATGAGTGTTTTTTATAAAAATAAATGTTAAGAGTGGTTTTTATAAAAATAAATGTTAAGAGTGTTTTTTTATAAAAAAAGATGTTAGTGTTTTTTATAAAAATAAACGTTAAGAGTGTTTTTTTATAAAAATAAATGTTAAGAGTGTTTTATAAAAAAAAATGTTAAGAGTGTTTTTTTATAAAAAAAAGATGTTAGTGTTTTTTTTGATAAAAAATTAGTGTTTTTTATAAAAATAAATGTTAAGAGTGTTTTTTATAAAAATAAATGTTAAAGAGTGTTTTTTATAAAAAAAAGATGTTAAGAGTGTTTTTTTATAAAAAAAGATGTTAGTGTTTTTTATAAAAATAAATGTTAAGAGTGTTTTTTATAAAAATAAATGTTGTTTTTTATAAAAAAAAGGGAAATTAATTAAAATACCCTAAGTTTGACCAAGTGTTACCAAAATGCCACAAATCTCTCCCACTTTGCAAAAATACCCTTTTTCGCGATGGAAGCCCGCGATCGCGGGCCAGGGACCATTTCTGACACTTTTTTAAACTTGCAGGGACCATTTTTGAAAAATGGAATCCCGCGATCGCGGGCTCATCCCGCGATGGGATTATTTTTGTGACTTTTCAATTGCAATGGACCATTTTTGAAAAATTCCAGGGACCATTTTTGAAAATTTGACCCGCGTTTGACACTGTTCACCCCCGCTTTCACTGTTCACCCTCCGCTTTCGTCCAATTTTACGAATTTAAAATGAAATGTTACACTTTCAACCCCTATACGTATTTACTAAATTTACTTTATACCTTTTACTTTCATTATTTTAATTTTACATTTAACACATATAATCGTTTATTAACTAAAATACGTTAAAAAATACGTTTTAATTTTAACAAATTACACCATTATAATCGTCTCTTCGATACGTTCGAAATGAGCCCAATCTTGAATTTTTTTGGATTTATATATTTTAATATATATCATATACAGTTATACACTACATAAAAATATTTTTTATATTTAAAATTAATACCCTTATAGTTAATTATTAATTTATGGTACATCTCTTATTTTTTTTCAATTTTGTTTTACACTCCTATCGCATTAACATAATAATCATATATTAACTAATTCATTAAATCGTTTTAAATTATTATTATTTGAATGTGTTTATAGATATCGTGAATGGCAATAGGAGAAGGTTTCACGAGAAGAATATTAAATGGGGTTTTGACAAGTTGGTATCACTGGACTCATTTAAGAATTGTGAAAATGGGTATTTGGCGAATGATGATTCATGTGTGTTTGGAGCTGAAGTATTTGCAGTTACAGAGTATGCACAAAATGATCGATGTATTTTCAACGTAACTTAGATTAAAATTATCTCCTTCAGTTCAGTCTCGTCCCGTCTCATCCAGTTCCGTCCCGTCCCATCTAGTATGCGTACCAAACGCTACCTAAGAGTACCGTAAATTAAATAATTAACTATAAAGGTATAAACTGTAAATATTAAAAATATTTTGATGTAGTGTATATGATATATATTAAAATATATAAATCAAAAAAATTCAAGATTGGGCTCATTTCGAACGTATCGAAGAGACGATTACAATGGTGTAACTTGTTAAAATTAAAACGTATTTTTTTAACGTATTTTAGTTAATAAACGATTATATGTGTTAAATGTAAAATTAAAATTATGAAAGTAAAAGGTATAAAGTAAAGTTAGTAAATAAGTATAGGGGTTGAAAGTGTAAATTTCAATTCGAAATCACAATTTCAGAAGTATCACCTATCTCAGAAGTATACATAAATATCACATGTGAATACATAACACCAACTATCACAACAAAATAATTAAAGATGTAGTGGATGTATTCATATGAAGCTTACCTGAGTTGTGGAATCATTGGCCAACTTTCCTGGAAGTGAGCTTATCTCCATGCAGTGTAATCTTCCAGCAATCAACTTGGAGCATAAATACAGAAATCTTCTTCAATACAACTGAGATAGGTATCATATATGAAAAACATTACACCAAGGGACATTGTGCCAAAAGCCAAAAGAGATTCAACAGTAATAAAGGGTGCTCAGGGATTCTCATTGAGACGCATTATGGCAATCGAGGCCTTGGTTAAAATAATTTTAAATATAATTGAGAGCAAGTTACAAGCTTCTAGAATCCATAATGCTTCGGTATCAGGCACCAATCGTAAGCATATGTACAATAATCTAGCTGATAGCTAATTGAAAACACACACACACACACACACACATATATATATATATATAAATAAGAACTTTAAATTGTATCCCTAGAATAAAGAAAGCTAATTAAATACACATATATTTAAATGTGTCTAAAGTTCTTATATTTAATGGTTTTTAGGGAACTTTAGACACATTTAAATATATATATATATGTGGTATATATAATTAACTCTTAGTGGGTTTATGTTCTCCTATATGAGAGCTTTAAAACGATATATAATGCGTCGAAAACGGAGTATGTGTGAATGAGATATCGATACTCAAAGTTGAGTAAAAACCATGAAATTAGCAAAAACCAATTTGGGTGTGGGAAGGTGTCCCACATAGGAAGGAGGAAGGAACTTTATTTGGTTTATAAGGAAAGAAGTGTGAGGAGTTGACAAGCTCCTTGCATGGTTTTACTCCAACACCTACCCGCGCGCAGGGGGGGGGTGCCGATTGACGATTTCGTAAGCTAAAATCGTCGAACTTGTGTGCGACCTGCGGACACGAATGCAGCTCCTAAATCTCGTGCTCACGCAGCTCGGTTTTGCTAAAATTTCTTTTGAACAGTTTGTATTTTTTTTTACTGAACAAAGACACAAAAAACAGGGACCAAAAAAGTAAATTTTTTTTGCCCTATCGCGGGCTGCGATCGCGGACAGGGGCTAAACTTGCCAACACGGGCAAAGTTGGGGGGCTTCGCGGGGCTTTTGACCGAAACAGTTTGCCACGTGGGCCTGGGGCCGAGATCGCGGGGCCCATCGCGGATTTTTTGGGTATTTTTGTAAACTGGGAGAAATTTGGGGTATTTTAGTAACACGAAGTTGGACTTAGGGTATTTTAATTAATTTCCCTTTTTTTTAAATAAAAAGATTAGTGTTTTTTATAAAAATAAATTTTAAGAGTGTTTTTTATAAAAATAAATGTTAAGAGTGTTTTTTATAAATAATATGTTAAGAGTGTTTTTTTATAAAAAAAAGATGTTAATGTTTTTTTTAATAAAAAGATTAGCGTTTTTTATAAAAATAAATGTTAAGAGTGTTTTTTATAAAAATAAATTTTAGAGTGTAAAAAAAGATGTTAGTGTTTTTTTTTTATAACTTTGGTGAATGACAACTTAGGTTCCTTAACTGTAGGATCCAGATCCGTGCAACAATCGTGTTTATGTGAATAAAGATATGAACGAATAAAGTAATCACAAAGGCTGCCCACTTAGCTATTTGATCAGAGAATAATCGTTACAATGTTGAAAGCTAAATGAGACAACTAGCTAATTTTCTAAGCTAGTTGTGCATTAAATATGCTGGGCCCGTGGTAACAAGCCCACGGCCCGTTCACTATGGACTATGTTTAAGGAAATACAAATTACACCCTTGAACTTTAAATCAACACATAAAACTTGCCCTAACAATCTCCCCCTTTGATTTGAAGTTCAAATTCGCGCTCTATCTCTTGCCAGTTGAAGACGTAACGTTTGCGTAGAGCGAAATGAACCTCGAAGAATCTGATGGCGCGACGGTAGTCAAGACGATCTTCAACAATATCCAAAGCATTCTGTGCAGTTCTTTCATTCAGATTTGGAACATAGGATACCTTTGGATTTTCTGATTCGTGCTTGATGATCTTCCGAAGAGCGTCTTGAACCTTGAGCAGTGTGCCGTCGCAAAATCGATCTACCTGACTGAACCTCATAAACTTCTTTTCTTTCTGAGCGTTGAGGAAGACGATCCCAAATTCCGGTTGAAGCAGCATTGCGTTCTCGGGATACATCGACAGTTCAGGAGCTTTCAGATTCGGTTTGAGCAGATTTACCTTCTTTGATCGGTTCTCGATTGCCATTTGAAAGTCCGTAAGATAAGACATCATAATGGAACGGACGAGGAATCGTAGAACCGCTTCGAGCGCCTTTGTTACAGCAAGCGGTCGGATGGTTCTGGTGCGAAGGTCTTTCAAAAGGACCAGGAGGTCGAACGGATGGAGATGCTTAAAGTCAGCCTCAGAAAAAATCCATTCTTTTCCGTCTTCACGTCGAACAGTGAAAACGGGAAAGACGATCTTCATAATTTTGTTTGACTGAATCTTTAGCACCTCTGAAATTTTATATTTGGTTCGAACCTGATCTCTCGGAAGACACCGCTTCATGGCTTCTACGTATCGGAGTTGACGTGCTGGTTCAGGACTGTAGATGCCAAGGCAGAAGGTCGGCTCGATCGGGCGAATTCGGTGAACGAACAGCTTCTTCAGGGATTCCTCCAGATGAGGAATGAGGATCTTGATCTTCTCCCAACGGTTTTGTTGCTGAGGAGAGGGAGGAAGATCAGGAGCTGTCGTTTGTAGAGGAGATGTCGGGATTTCTGCATTGTAGTTGTCGGGTTGATCTGTAGTCGTGGCAGGTGGAGTCGAGTGAACGGGAGGTGCACCATAGTAGTTCTGAAGCAGAAATTGGTCGTAGTCTATGTTGTCGTCTTCATCAGTAGGAAACACCAAATTTACCTCGAAGTTGACGGCTCTGGCAGCTTTTTCGTACCATACGTCTTCAGTTTCCGGGTTGGTGTCACATGCTGGATCTCTCAAGGTGAGCGAAGGCATGTCTGATGGTTCTTCAGTGACCAATTCCTGTCTTGTACCCTCGGGCTTTTCAACCGTTGGGGCTTCATCATCTGAAATGTCCATATCAATGACCATCTGGGCTAGAGGCAACTCGGCTTCTGGTTCGGCTGTTGTAGCTGCCGCAGTTAGGGGTTCCTGATGAACCGCAGATGTACCTTCAGTGTGGAGCAGGGAGGCGGTCTCGGTTAGACGTTGTCGCTTCTCCCCCTCACGGTGATCAGGATCCTCTTGGTCATCGTGTTTCCGTTTGAGACCGCCGGCTTGACTCTTACAGGTGTCTTCGAGTGAGCGGACCCTCTCAGACAGCGTGGCAAGCGCTTTGTTGTAGGCGTTGAGGGTCGAGTCAATGGCGTCAAGGCGTGATGTGATGGACGAAGAAGGAGCAGTGACCTGTGATCGGAGAACGGAGATCAGGTCTGCTTCAGCAGATGCGGTAGAGTCGGATTCCTGGAGCAGCTGGGCTAAGAGCATCGTCTTTAGAGTATCCACCGAATAGATAGGTTGCGGTTGAGGCGGTGGGTGCACGGAGACAGATTCAGTGCTGACGAGAGAGCTCTTTCCTTTGAAAGCATGCGTCGCCTTGGCAATCTCAGCGGCTACATGTTCCTGCATTTGTTGCTCCATAATCTGTCGGACAGCCTCAAGGGTGCTGTCCAGAGACCCTTTTGACACAAAGTCGGGTAACGTAACTCCGGGCTCACTTAGAGGACCCGTTGAGGCATCTACCACTGGGGTAGAGCCACCTACGTTCACAGCTGGCGTGATGATGACTGTGGTAGGATTTCCGTCCAATCCTCGTGTTCCGGCAGTCGGAGACACTATAGACGTCCCGGTCGGGTCACTAAGAGCCGCGACGTGGTGTTGTTCCGCATCAAGTGTCCTAGGCGAAGAATGTTCAGTAACAATTGGCTCTAGACTCGATGGTGCACACAAAGAAGTCGAGACCGGGGGCTGCTGGTCTCTTATTTCAACACCAGCACTCTCCGAATGAGAGACCGGTGGAAGTTGTGCTTGTTCCCCGTGTAATATTGAGACATCCGTCTGTTTTGAGACGGATGAGTGGCTATGGGGGGTGTGCAATTGCTCCGCTGGGTCCACGGAGGCTTCTTCAATACCCCGTCCCAACGGATGAGACGGGATAGTAGTTGTGGCAACCCGGATAACACTCGGTGTGGGTCGCTCTTGAGCCTCGTTATCTTTACGGCTCGATCTTTCCTGGTTCAACTTTGAACGCAGTTCTCTCCTTCTCGTATGTTCTAAGTCAACACCTATATCTCCCTCAGACGTCCTAGGGATCAGTTCGGTTCCAGATGGTGGAGAGTCAAGTGGAATGCCAGTGGAGAAATCAGGGTTGGGTCCGATACCGCAAGAGATTTGCGTTAGGCGGATGATGCGGTCGGTATCGGAGTCCGTGGAGTCGGATTCCACGTCTTCCACTTGGGTACTGGGAGAAGGGGGTTCGGTTATATATGGTTCGGTGGTGTGATGTAGGCGTGGTCTCGAAGAAGGACCGGGTTGGGCTGAACTGGAACCGGGCTGCGATTCCGCTGCACCACCTACACTCGCTCCCCTTCCTCTCACTACTAACGTTCCCCGCCCGACAGCACCTGCTTGTCGGGCCCTTCCACCTCTCACTCTTGGACCCTCACGTCTCTCGGGTCTATGTCCATGGGCAGGTCCCTCCGGTTCTGGCTGGACCATGGGATTCCCTAACTCTCCCCTATACGCAACTACCCCCGGTGCAGCGGGATCGGCTATGGCCAGAAGGGCGGCAGGAATGGGCGAGGCAACCGCATCAGATGGATTACGGATTACCATGAATTGGAGGTGGCGTATGGGACACACCGGATGTGTGAGTCGTCGGGGAATGGCGGGATTGGCATCCATGTGTTGGCGAACGGCAAGCGAAAGGAAACGCGGATATGGAAGAAACTTCTTCTGTTTGGTGTCGCCGATATGTCGGATGGTGGTCACAAGTTCACGCCAGATGATCATGGCGAAGTCGATGTGGCGGTTGTAGCACACAGCGTGAACAAGGCGGAGAAAATCGCCGGTACATTGGTCAATTCCTTTCCATCGGGCGGAAAGGCATCGATTGAGAATTGTGAAGAGCGTGTACCAAATTGGCGCCAAGTACTTCCGATTGAAGACCGATGGCCGTTGAAGATCAGAATTGTACCCAAGAGCACGCATTTGGGCGCAGAGAGTCGCATCGTTGACGGCAGGATCGTACCGTTCATGGTTGTTGGCAGTGGCCTCAGGCAGGGACAGTAAACGGCGAAACGAATCTGGCGTCAGTGTAAACGGTTGATTGTCTATCTGAGCCGTGATGGTTTGGGTGTTGCCGATCGTACGGACTTGTGCTGTCAGCCAGACTTGGAGTACATAGAGCAAAGGAACATCAGCGGTGCGAGTCAGCGCTGCATGAATGGGATGGCGCATCAGGATGTCGAGTATGACCTGATGTTGTGGGTTTGGCCTGAAGAGCGCCGGGTCGAGGTAGTGGTTGTTCGCCTCTAGCTCGATGCCATGGTCAGGGTCGACCAGTGCAGCATCAGCGACGTCGTCTATAATTTCCTCCTCCTGAGGAATGTGTTCTTCTGGGTGTTGTTGATCCGCCATGTGTAAATCTGATATGGCAGTGAGCTCCCCCTGATCACATGAACAAACAGTGAAAGCACAGAGAGTGGGAAATAACAAACAGACGACAGTATTGAATAAAAGAATCACACGAAGAAAAGGAAAAAATGTACGAAACTACCTAGCAAATACAGAAACTAAATCTACCTGTGTTTCCGAGGCAAGTAGAATACCAGTGCGAGGAAGTGTTTGCTCAATCACCCAGAGTGTTGACACCGGATAATGAGTAGACAGTTACTCGTAGAGGTATGGAACTTGTCAAGGGTACACATGAGGATTAAGTTTTCAGGTTTAGCATACCTAGCTTGAACACCAGAGTTTTAAAACGCTTTTCGTCCAAGGCTTTGGTAAACAGGTCTGCTAACTGATTCTCAGTATTCACGAAGTAGAGTTCGACAGTACCTATTTCGACGTGATGCTTAATGAAATGATACCGAACGTCGATGTGTTTCGTCTTGGTGTGCTGGACCGGGTTGCTTGAGATAGCTATAGCACTCTTCGAGTCGCAGTAGATTGGGACCTTGACATACGTGAAGCCGTAGTACTTGAGTTGTGTCCGCATCCAGATGACTTGGGAACAGCAGCTTGCGGCGGCCACATATTCCGCCTCGGCAGTTGACGTTGAAACGCACTGCTGCTTCTTTGATGCCCAGCTTACCAGACTATCTCCCAGGAACTGAATGTGCCCCGATGTGCTCTTCTGATCCATCATGCAGCCCGCGTGATCAGCGTCAGAGTAAGCTGATAATCCAAAACCTGTCTCTTTCGGGTACCATAGGCCAAGATCAGCAGTACCACGTAAATAACGAAAAATTCGTTTAACAGCAATCATGTGAGACTCTTTGGGGTTGGATTGATACCGGGCACACAGGAAAGTCGAGAACATTATATCCGGTCTACTGGCAGTGAGGTACATTAATGAGCCAATCATTCCTCTATACAGCTTCTGATTCGCAGCCGTTCCATTGGGATCGGCGTGAAGCTTTGTAGTAGTTGCCATGGGAGTTTTCATTGGTGAGGCCTGGTCCAATTGGAATTTCCGAAGAATATCCCGAATGTATTTGGACTGGTTAATGAATATTCCGGTCGAAAGTTGTTTAACTTGTAGACCAAGAAAGAAATTCATCTCACAAAGCATACTCATTTTAAAATATTTTCCCATTAGTTTGGCAAAGTTCTTGGCATAGAGAGGATTGGTAGAACCGAAAATAATGTCATCAACATATACCTGAGCCAAGACGATATGACCGGCTTCATTCTTTATAAACAGAGTAGAGTCAATTGTACCTCTTGTAAAGCCTTTCTCTAATAAGAACTTAGAGAGAGTATTGTACCAAGCTCGTGGGGCCTGTTTGAGACCATATAGTGCTTTGGCTAAAATGTAGACATGGTCAGGCTTTGATTCGTCCACAAAGCCTTCGGGCTGTGACACATAAACTTCTTCTTCGAGATCGCCGTATAGAAAGGCCGTCTTCACATCCATTTGGAAGACTGTGAAGTTCTTGTGCGCAGCATAGGATAGAAACATGCGAATTGCTTCGATTCGTGCCACCGGAGCATAGGTTTCATCAAAGTCAATTCCCTCTTGCTGACGATATCCCTTAGCCACGAGTCGCGCCTTGTTGCGGACAACAATACCGTCTTCGTCCTTCTTGTTCTTGAAGATCCACTTGGTGCCGATCACCGTCTTGTGTTTTGGACGTGGAACCAACCGCCACACTTTTAGGGCTTCAAATTGATTGAGCTCTTCTTGCATGGCAATGATCCAGTCCGAATCTTCAAGTGCCTCACGTACAGTTGTTGGCTCTATCTTACTTAAGAAGCCGGAGAAGAGACAGAAGTTGGCGGAAGCGCCTCGCGTACGAACAGGTGTAGAGGGATCACCTATGATTTGATGCAGAGGATGTGCCTTCGTCCATTTGGTGGTGTGTGGAAGTGGCTGCTGGGTGGAATGAGAGGTGTCCGGATCCACATACGAACCGGATGGGAGGTCTTGTACGGCTTCGAGAGTAGCAGGTTGAGACCTTGGAGGAGGTGGGGGAGGATTCGCCAATGGTTGTACAACTTCTGGTTCCGAGGAATGCCGAGGTTGATCGTCGGTTGTCGAGGAAGGCGAATCTGTAGGAACGATCTCCGGAACTGGGTTTGGGTCCTCCGGGGGAATCACAGGAACAGGTGACTCAGGTGATGACTGCTGTACTGTCTCCATGGTGTTAGAAGGTGAGCTTGTAGAAGGCGGTGGACCAGAGAGGTTGTCCAAATCTTCAAGACGAGCAGCTTCAATCCGAGGAATAGCTGAGACAGATGGGGGAGCATGAAATATGTCATCATAAAAATGCTCAAACAATAAATCTAAATCAGAATAAGTTGCATTCGATGAAGATGCACGATTCGGATTTACTGTCATTTGTGTAGATCCCGAACTAGAAGGTCCGGAAGCTAACACACCAGTTAAACCGGGTTCTGAACTGCGATGTTCAGAAGCCAAATCTGCGGCTTCGTCGAATGTCACGTTTATGCTCTCAACAACGGATTTAGTCCGTGTGTTGTAAACGCGATAAGCCTTAGCCTGCATTGAGTATCCGATGAAGACTCCTTTATCCGCTTTGGGGCTTAGTTTGCCGAGATCATCTTTGTCGTTCAGTACGTAGCACGTGCATCCGAACGCGTGAAAGTAGCCAATAGTCGGAATGTGATTATTCATGATCTCGTAGGGCGTCTTGTTGAATCGCTTGTACAGAATCGTGCGATTTTGGGTGTAACAAGCTGTAGACACTGCTTCAGCCCAAAGATATAGCGGTAGATTGGCTTGGGAAAGCATTGTGCGTGCCGCTTCGACTAGGGTACGATTACGTCTTTCCACCACACCATTTTGCTGAGGAGTGCGTGCGGCAGAAAAGGTGTGCGAAATTCCTACGGAGGAGAGATAACCGTCCATCTTGGAATTCTTGAATTCCGTCCCGTTGTCGGTTCTGATGGACTGAACTTGTTGACGCTTGTTCAATTGGACCGTCTTGAGATGCTTGATGATGATCTCAGGAGTTTCATCCTTTGAGCGGAGAAACATCACCCAGGTGTAACCGGAGTAATCGTCCACTATCACCAGAACGTACTTGCGCTTGTTGATACTCGCAACACGCATCGGTCCACACAAATCCATGTGAAGGAGTTCGAGAGTCCGAGAGGTGCTGGGAGTGTCCTTTGGTGGATGGGATGCACGCTTCATCTTTCCCTTCTCGCATGCCTCGCACAGATGATCCTTTACGAACTGAAGGTTGGGCATGCCTCTAACGTGTTTGCCGAGCACCAGCTGATTGATGTTTCTAAAGTTGAGGTGCGAGAGGCGTCGATGCCAGATCCAAGCTTGGTCGGAAGAGGCCTTTGACAGAAGGCAGACAGGGTTATCAATTGAAAGAGCCGAGAGATCAATGGTGTAGAGGTTGGTTCTTCGATGTCCAACCAGTAGTGTCTCACCGTCGTCGGTGAGTATTCTACACCTTGTCTTTTTGAAACTGACCTCAAGATCTTTGTCGCAGAATTGGCCTATGCTGAATAAGTTGTGACCCAACCCTTGGACGTGTGACACCTTCTTGATGGTGATCTTATCATGCACGATGTCGCTGTAGCCCACAATCGGCGAACGCTCGTTGTTGCCAAATCTCACATCTCCTTGATATTCTTCTTTGTAGTTCGTGAGAAGCTCCCTCCTTCCGGTCATGTGCTTGGAGCATCCTGAATCTAAGTACCACACATGACCGCCCTGCAAAACAAGATTAGAGAAGTTTAGGTACCCAAATTTGTTTGGGTCCTGGAGAGTTAGGAGTGGCTCCCTTTGAAGAAACCTGTTTTGGCACGCCTTTCCCGTTAGGTGAAGAATGTACACCCGTTGGGAGAACTGATTTTCGCGTTTGTCGCCTCTTAGGTGCAGATTGTACACCCGTGGGAGGAACATGTTTTGTGCCAGGTTGCCTTTTAGGAGCTGGTTTAACCTTGGTAGGAGCAGTCCATCTAGGATTGGATCTAGCCTCCCGCCGTGGTTGAACCATTGAATGATTACCCCGTTTATGAGATGGATTGTTCTTGTAATTACGGGGACTGCGTTTTGCATAGAGATTATATACACAAGATGGTGCATACCAATCATTTTTCAGAATGTCATAAAAGTTATTCCCACCACAATTAGAACAACAAAGACAATCATGCGATAAACGAATCAAGTGTTGAAGAGAGTTTAGTTTAACAGGAAAAGACACTACTTTTTCCAAACTAGCTTCAAAATCATTCCAACCACAATTTGAACAAAACACGCAATCATGCAATAAGCGAGCCAATTGTGGAAGAGAATTCACTTTAACCGGAAAAGAAACTTCAAAATAATACTGTTGATTCCAATCACTACTGTCTTTGTTTATTCTAGAATTTAAAGCATGGGGAAATGACTTTGATGCATCCTTCTTGACAGAATCCTCCTTTAGCCACTTTGGTGTTACTCGTATGGCTTGACCATTTTTAGCTGCAACAGCAGGTACAGAATGATCAGTGACTTTTGAAGGAGTTGGAGCTTTAATGGAAACTTGTTTAGTCTTTTGCCTTGGCTGTGACGTATTTTGGGAAACAGGTTTAGATGTTAAAATTTTGATCACAGCTGGGCCTTTTGAGTTTGAACATGCTCCCTTTTCAAAATTGACCTTATGAGTCACAACTGGGGATAAAAAATCTGTGTGACTCGGAAGAGGTTTGTCGAAAGGGAACGACTCGAACTCTCCCTCATCATCACCTTCTGAGTTCATGAATTCAGAAAAAATTACTTCAGGAATGTCGGGGCTTGGACTGGTGGAGGAAGGCGAGGAACTCTTCGTGCTTGTGTGCTTTGGGGAATTTGGTGCGGAAGCTAAGAAAAAATCAGAGTTCAAATTCCTTAAAACACTCTCGTCTTGAGAAGCATAACCGGTTTGTGAATTGGAAATCTTGTCTAAATAAACTTTGCACGAAGATTTGTCAGATGAATTTGAGGAAGGTTCGGGTGAAATCTCCTTTTTAGATTGGAGTCGGTCAATTTGCTCTTGAAGCTGACCATTTTTCGCATATTCTTCCATCTTTTCTGTTGCCAAAGCAGACAGTTGTGATGTAAGTCGATGGATTTCACTCCGAAGGATCTCCTGTCCTTCATCAGACACAGTTTCGGTTTTGACCGGTTGTTGTTTCTCAAGTTTGTCAAGTAAAGCTTGCTTTTCTTTTGTCATTTCAGACAATTTAGATGAAAGCGTATTGATTTCCCACAGAAAGTTTTCCTTTGCTTCACTTGTCATACCATCGGTTATCTCAACTTTGAGTTTCTCAAGAGCTTTGTTTAAATCGTTCTTCTCATGTTGAAAAACCAGCCGTTCTCTTTCCAATAACTCCTCCAACTCTACTATCTTTGCTTCCAAGATGAGAGGGGGAACATAGAGTTTAAACTCATCCGTCTCAGTCTTGGTTGCTGGTGCTACATCCTCATCCTTCTTGGAGGAATCCTTGGGTGTTGGCACTTTGTAGGGGTCGAAGTAGTCATTGGAAAGGTACTTTTTGTTCTTTTGATAAGAGTAATTTAGAGGTTCATAGCAAAATGGAAGTTGAATTCCGAGTTTGTGTGTGCGCTTGTATTCCTCTGTTTCCTCTTCTTTTTCAGGTTCTAGGGGACCAGTCCACTTGATTTTGTACTCCGGGTACTTTGTAGATAATCCATAACAGGCAAAATCATACAAAATGGGTACATGTCATCTTCCCTTTTTTAAATAGTGGGGATTATCATATCCGATTCCCCACTCTTTGTTAAAATATGTGAACTCTTTGGGTTTGTTCAGGAAAATGGTTTGATCTGTTTGTCCCCTTTGGTGGAGTTTGGTTTCAAGGTTTAGGATTTTAGCCACATACTCCTTGTGTTGAACTTGAAGGGAAGAACATTGATAAATAATGTCTTCTTTCTCATTCAAGCACTGATCAAGCTGACGCTGAAGTTCAGATATTCTGGCCCTTAAGTCTTTGGGTGCTAATGAAAGGATTTTTCATTTATCCTTTAAATCAGCATTTTCAGACTTATACTTCTCAGTTAACTTTATTTGAACATTAAGCTTTTCTATTAGAGTTTTAATTTCAAGCTTTTGTTCTTTAGAAGTGGCCTTAAAGGATTCAGCCTGACCATAAAATGATTGCATAGCACTTAAAAAATCTGGTTGACAAGATTCACATACCTGATTTGCAAGTGCAGCTGCGGTTTCCTCATCAGTGGAGGAATGATATCCCATGAAGGCATTAGCAACTTCATCTTCATCTTCATTGTCAGATCTTTGCAGCCAGTGTCAGTCGCCTTTTGTTTTGCTAAAGCTAGCTTAGCCTCGTAGTAGTGGACATTCTTCACTGTAGGCTGGCGGCAGTCTTTGGCAAAGTGACCAAGTTTCCCGCAATTATAGCATTTCACGGGCTCATCTTTCTTCTTGCGGTCAACTTTCTCAGTCTTGTCCTTCTTTTCAGTCTGATCTTGCTCATCAACCTTCTTCTTACCTTCATATTTGTCTTTGTAGTCATGACGCTTGTTGGCAGAAGTGGAGTAGCGCTGACCATTAGACGTTGGTTTCTTGTAAAACTGTTGTTGCTTGAAGGTCTTTGTCAGGAGGGCAATGGCTTTCATGAAGTCGTTTACTTCACTATCAGAATCTTCATCTTTCTTCTCTTCCGGTTCAGAATCAGAAGAATTATGCTTTTGAGCCCGTTCGGTGTGTCGGCTCGAAGATCTTCCCTTGTTAGTGGAAATTAGAGCAATGGGATCAGCTACAGGCTTGGGTTCAGTCTTCTTTTCGACAAGCAGTTCATTCACTTCATCTTCATCCTGAAGAAGTGTCTCATAGAGTTCATTTATGCCGATTCTTTCAATCAGGTTGTTATGCCTGACATGAGAAGCAAAAACTTTCCATTCGGGTAAGAGATTGTTGAGGAACTTGAGAGCATTCTCAGTGTTCGACCTAACTATCCCATTCTTGTTCAGCTCATTGAGTAGAGAGCAGAAACGTTCATAAGCCTGAGTAAGAGTCTCGCCAGGACGCTGCTTGAAACCATCGAACTTGGTTATAGCAGTATTGATCTTCAGCTGATTTCCCACTGCACTCCCACGCATCATTTTGGCAACTTGGTCCCACATGCCTTTAGCCGTGGCTTTGTAGCTGTCGATGGCGGTGTAGATAGGATTGGGAAGAGCTTGTACCAGATATCTCTTTGCCTGTTTCTCCCCTTCTATCCTCCCTCTTTCAAACTCTGTCATTTCGACAAAGGACTTTTTCTCTTTCTTGGGTCCAGCACCTGCAGTAGCTGCAATATCCTTCATTGGTGGCGCGATGGGACCTTCTTCAAGAGCTTGCTTGATGAACTCATAGTTGTCCTTTGATTCAATGAAAATCATGAATCTGTCGCGCCATTGACTGTATTCGTTTGGGTATAGACATGGGGGCTTGGTGTCGGTACCAATTGCAAGTGCATCACGAGAAATAGACATCTTTGGTTGCAACGGAGTGATCGTCAGACGGGTATATCGATTCGAAATGAGAACCTAACGCAAGATTCTAAGAGTGGAGTCCTAACGCAGGTTCTAAAGTGGACTACAGTGGTCTTACCGGATAGTAATCCAAGTAAGGTAGTGATCTGAAAGTATCTGGATTGGATTTACGAAAACACAGCTCAAAAAGTGCAGAGTTGTCCGGATAAGCAGGAGTTGTCCGAATATCTTGAGTTGTCCGGATAACCAAGGTTACCGGATGCTCTGAAGATACCGGATGGTAGTAACCGGAAAATCAAGACTTTACCGGGTACTTAGAAGTTTCCGGAAAGAATGATGTGTCCGGATACTTCGATGATTCCGGGTAAATGAGGATTTTCGGATAAAACGAATTCCGGATACTTTGAGTTGTCCGGAACTAGATTACCCGGAAAAATAGAAATTTGAAATACTTACCCGGATGATTGACTTACCCGGATGGATGACTTACCCGGAAAGATGACTTGTCCGGATGGAACCACAAACATCCGGACACCTTGATCTGTCCGGAAAACGCGGTTGTGGTGTCCGGACTCTGCGGCTGTTTTGTCAAAATCGATCGAAAATTCCACTAGGGTTACTCTAATGTGTTCCTGAAAGGTTAGAAACAATCCCAAGCACAAAACAACAATGACCCAATCGATTTTAGAGCAAAAACAACACCTTTTGATAGCAAAAATCGATTTTTTGAGTAAGAACACTACCAAAATTTTAGAACTTGTTTTGCAAAATTGACCAATCAAACGAACGAATTAGGATGTGAAATTTTGCAGAAACTCTTAGAATGATAATGCTAACACAACCCAATAAGTAAAAACAACTGATTTTGATTGAATCAAAAGTCAAGAATTCAAGAAAAAATCAGACGAGCAAAAGTCAAACTAACCAGAATTTTGATGAATTCAAACCTTGGAATCGATCCGTCCGTCTGCTCTGATACCAATTGTAGGATCCAGATCCGTGCAAAAATCGTGTTTATGTGAATAAAGATATGAACGAATAAAGTAATCACAAAGGCTGCCCACTTAGCTATTTGATCAGAGAATAATCGTTACAATGCTGAAAGCTAAATGAGACAACTAGCTAATTTTCTAAGCTAGTTGTGCATTAAATATGTTGGGCCCGTGGTAACAAGCCCACGGCCCGTTCACTATGGACTATGTTTAAGGAAATACAAATTACACCCTTGAACTTTAAATCAACACATAAAACTTGCCCTAACACTAACGTTGGTGAATGATAACTTAGGTCCCCCTAACTTTGGTGAATGATAACTTAGGTCCCTAAACTTTGTTGAATGACATATTAGGTCCCTAAACTTTAGTGAATGACATCTTAGGTCCCCTAACTTTGGTGAATGACAACTTAGGTCCCCCTAACTTTGGTGAATGACAACTTAGGTCCCCTAAACTTTGGTGAATGACAACTTAGGTCCCTAAACTTTGTTGAATGATATCTTAGGTCCCCTAACTTTGGTGAATGACAACTTAGGTCTCCTAACTTTGCTAAATTATTTAAAAACATTTAAATTGGCATCACATGCCACACTCAAATTCATTTTGGTCTCTCGCCAAAAACATCTATATATAACACTATTATATATTGAAATAAAATAAACCGCAACATATCTATTTGGATTTTGTCAAACGGGTGTAAATAGCCCTAAGGTGTGTGGGGACTTAAGCAATCCTTGTGATTCCCCTGCTACCTGGAAGTCCAATAGATTGAGTGGTTTCTTTTCTAAAACTAAAACAGACGAATAATTATCAACACAATAAACCAAACAAGCAAAAACATTTATATATAACACTAACTATAACATCCGTGAATGACTATGTAGAAGGATTTCTTTTACATCGACTTGACGTTAAAGTGCCGCGTTGGCTACATGGTGGAGTTGAGACAGCGCTTCGCGGAATTAGGTGATCGCGCAGCTAGCGTTCAGGACATCTTTAGAGGGACACCTTTCGGTCCATGGATGGATCTTACCAATTCTGGTGGCGACCCCACGCTAGTCCACATGTTTCTACAGTTGGAGGTCGAGGTCTCCAATGGTGATCCGGAGGAGATGTATTTTGATGTCTTCGGGCATCAAATGCGGTTTGGGCGTCGTGAGTTCTCACTAATTACAGGACTACTTTTTGGAGAGGCTCCCCCCTTCCTCCCTTAGCAGACATTTCCTTCGTTCGTAGAGTTTGGGGCGTGTCAGCGTCTCGTTTGAAGTTGAAGACAGTCGTGGAGACGATGAAACAGGGCCTTAGTGCCCTAAGCGACCAGGATGCTGTCCGTGTATGCTTGGTGGCGATCGTGGATATGGGCTTCATGGGCCGTGAGTGGAGCCAGACTACTTCCGAGACGGTCCTTAGGGCCGTCGAGGACTTGGATTTGTTTAACAGGTACCCGTGGGGTAGCCACATCTGGACACATAGCTACACTATTATGCACCGAGCCATCGCTAGACGCCCCGATCGACTTGCCAAGATGAATCTTTGTGGATTTACATACGCCTTCAAGGTTAGATACGTAGTATAACATAAATAATAATACATACAAACTGTTTGGCTTTCCTTTTTACATACTTGCTCTTCTTGTGTAATTCCAGATATGGATCTTGGAGATGTTTCCCGAAGTCTGTTTACAATGTTGCATACGTTAGTCCCGCTTATTAATTTTTTTGTGTTTTACCATATATTTAGCCGCCGCTTATGCCTTTCGCAAACCTTCTGCCTACTGCCTACGAGAGGGACACGCCTTGGTATAGAAACAGCGTGGCCTTTTTTGACAGAGAGGCGGCAAGGGTCCGACGTCCCTGTCCTTCCCCATCTGGGTCTAGTTCCTCATCTGACGAAGATGAGGAAGACGACGTGAGGCCCCCTTTCGATCGATATCAGCCGCCCCCTTCCGATCGATATGAGGCGCCGCCCCTTCCTCCTCCCATCAAGATCCGACTTCCACCCAGCCATCTTATGGCACTTTACACGAGCTGTGGGACTACGTCAAGGGGCCTCTAGACACACGTGTTGTAGATCTGGAGGAATTCGTCAGACAGTTTCGCTCTGTAAATGTTAGTGTTTAACTTAATTTGTCGGCCACGATCTTTTAGTTTGTATATTAATATTACGTTCCATATTTGTTTTAGCTGTCGGGTACGACGCCGATCTCCGCTCCGTTCGGACAGGGGCACCGCCGACGTTTTCCACCACATCCTATCCGTCATTCCCGGAGAGTGTAAGTCACACTGAATAACCAATGTAGTTATATATTCGTTCCTAAATTTTTAACTCTTATAATGATCAATGTCACGCAGGTCGGGATGTCGGGCCCAGGGGGTTACACAACCCAAATGCCGCCATTTGGCACCACATCCTATTCGTCATTCCCGAAGAGTGTAAGTCACACTGAATAACCAATGTAGTTATATATTCGTTCCTAAATTTTTAAATCTTATAATGATCAATGTCACGCAGGTCGGGATGTCGGGCCCAGGGGGTTACACAACCTAAATGCCACCGTTTGGCACCACATCCTATTCGTCAATCCCGGGGACTGTAAGTCACACTGAGTAACCATTATAGTTATATGTTAGTTCCTAAATTTGTAACTCTTATAATGATCAATGTCACGCAGGTCGGGATGATGGAGCCAGGGGGATATACATCCCAAATGCCGCAGTTTGGCACCACATCCTATTCGTCAATCCCGGAGACTGTAAGTCACACTAAGTAACCATTATAGTTATATGTTAGTTCCTAAATTTGTAACTCTTATAATGATCAATGTCACGCAGGTCGGGATGATGGAGCCAGGGGGTTATACAACCCCAATTTCGACGTTCGGCACCACATCATTCACGGACCTCCTTGGCCTATCGGACGCAAACTATTACAGGCCGGAAATACCGGGGTCGTCGTACGTCACACCGCCAGCTTACACGCATATTGTAAGTTATTTTGGTAGTTTTGGTTTAATTGTGAACATGATGAAATTGTACTTAAAATATCTAATAACTTAATTTTCAGTCGATGGGGTCGGGACAGCACTTCCGTTAGCCTGAAATTGTCGAGGACCACTTCTCGGAGCCGGAAGATGACCCGATGGATGTTGTAGATCCACATGCGGAGGTGGTAGACCCGTCTAGGCCGGTTCGGGAGACTAAACGTTCACACTGGTGGGGTACCCCATGGACACGGCAAAAATCTACCACACCGCCCCCTCAAAAGAAAGCAAAGGGAGCAGGAAAGAAAGCGGGAAAGGGAAAGATTGCTTCACCGGAGGGTCTTCCGGCCTCGGAGATATTGAACCTGTGCCAGACTGGTGACCTCCCCCACCTGATATTCGTCCCTTTCATCAACCTGGACATCACCCCTTGCTTTTTCAAAGTATTGCTGGCAGTTGACCCTTTGTTGTCTGAATTAAAGGACGTGGTTAGTATTGAAGTTTAACTATAGTCATATAATCAAATATATTTATATTACATATCTAACCATCTATTTTTTGTGTATAGCATATCGATTGTTGGGTCGCCATGCTCCAACGCTCCCGTCAACCAGACACGAGGTGGACCATCATGCACACTACTTTCTTTCCGTTCATGGTCCTTCCACATCAAGGTCCCGCCTCCGTGGCTAACTCATGCAATGGCGTGGAAGGGGTTTCTTGGCGGTACCTCGATACTGTATGTAAATCGTTTTACTCTTATTTTATTTAAGTTGTTTGGTTGCTAACTAAGTTGTCTAATATTGTAATATTTCAGGTGTACATCCCTATCTGCATTCATCCTAAACATTGGGTGCTCGGAGTGTTTGATCTTCGTCGTATGTTGATGACCATATATGACAGCGACTCTGCTAGTGTCTACACAGACGCTTTGCATGAGCGTCTTGCCACATTTAAAGATCAGATGTCGGAGTTCTTTAGACTGATCGGGGATGTGGACCGTCGCGAAAGGTCAGTGCACTTCCGTCACAAGTTCGACAAGAATGCACCACACCAGCAAGGGATGAATGCGGATTGCGGTGTCTGGGTATGTCGTAATGCCAACATCTTGATTTCAGACGATGTGGTAGATTTACACCCTTCCCGCACCGAACAAGAAGCCGTGGACTTTCGCATACATATGGCGGAGACCATTTATGCGCATTGTGTTCCACGACAAGATGATTAGGTTGTTTATGTAATATTAAATGATTGTTATTTTTAGTGTTAACTTATTTTGTTAAAGTATTTCACTTGAAGTAATAATTTTGTTTATTATTTTGTTAAAGTATTGCACATATGAATACTTGAAGCCTAAAAAGTGTGACAAAACAGTAAAAACATGCAACAACACTTTACTCTCTCTTCATATGTGGGACACATTCCCACACCCATTTGGTTTTTGCTAATTTCATCCAATTACTCAACTTTGAGTATCGATATCTCATTCACACATACTCCGTTTGGACGCATTATATATCGTTTCGAAGCTCTCATATAGGAGAACATAAACCCACTAAGAGTTATATATATATATATATATATATATATATATATATATATATTTAAATGTGTCCAAAGTTTAGTAAAAACCATATTTTACTAAAATTTTCCTACAACTAGTAAGTAGGTTTATGAAACTTGCGGTAATTCTAATACAGAGATTATTGGATGAACAATCATTTATTTCTTGATTCACATGTGCATTAATCCTTAGACTACTTAAACACTACTTTTCAGCCTAATGAAAGACCTCTATTCATGAGCAGACTTCCTTTTGCAGACGAATATTGCAGTTACTTTTCCAGTCGAATCTTACAGGCTCTTTTCAGACGAATCTTGCAGTTACTTTTTCAGTCGAATCTTACAGGCTCTTTTCAGACGAATCTTGCAGTGAACTATTCAGACGAATCATGCGGGCAACTTTTCAGACGAAATCTTTGACCATATCCACATTCCTGATGAAGAACATACATTTCACGGCTATAAGTAGATGGCATGATGACGTAGTAATTCACAACTTGCTATCTATCTTTTATACCCTCTACACCGTTTACAAACATTCTCTCGCTTTTCTTAACACTATGGCTGGAGGTTCAAGATCAAGGGGGGACAGGTCGTCGAATGGGGCTGGAACTTCACGTTCGGCAGCCTACTAACCACTGAACGATGGAGCTCGCCGGAGTACCTGGAAGTTACCGGAAACAGACGAGGAGTGGAGAAACTATGGGCGAACTGCGGCCGATTATCCATTCACGGCTGAGGAGGAAGAAGACTGAGAGATGACATGCGAGAATTACCACTTCAATAATGACATAATTACCCCACCAATGTATCATTGTACCCAGCCAACGGGTCTTCCACAAAGTCAACGAATTACTTCCTTAGTGCAAAAATCCATTGATAAGACGAACGCCGATATCGAAAAGGTAAAAGGTATGTGGAACCATAACAGGGGGATTCAGCAGGGGAAATGGAGTATCTAGCGGAGAAGAAACGAGAACTGGCCATGACTAGGGCTCACATTCGGGAGGTGCAACGACAGATTAAGGAAGTAGAAGAGGAATTACAAGTAATCAAAGACGACTACACGGGAATGGAGGACGTCATCAAGGAAAATGTTAACTTCATCACCGGAATCCAGGACGCATTCCAGTCATAGATTTCTTTGTTTACCTGCACTGTATCCGTTTCGTTTAGGAAGATGATTTGCAATAACTGATTTTTTTAATTAATTTCCTTATTAAATAACTTAAAATGGGGAAAATATTTTCTTTAATAAATTTCTATATTAAATACATTAAAATGGAAAGGAAACGATACATTAAAAACCTCAACTACATAAAATGATAACATAAAAACTACAGGGACCAAAAATGTAATTTCGGTTTACCGCGGGACCACCGCGGGGTACCTCCGCGGGCAGGGACCGAATTTGCTTCCGCGGCCAATCTTGAGGGGCCAAAAGTGTACCGCGGGTATTCTTGAGGGGCCTTCGCGGAAGTTTTGGCCGAACATTGGTGACACGTGGGCCCTGGCCCGCGATCGCGGGGCCCACCGCGGAAGTTTTGGGTATTTTGATAAACTCAACGAGATTGTGGGTATTTTGGTAAGTCAAAGTCAAACTTTGAGTATTTTAATTAATTTCCCATTGATTTAACTTAGAGTAAATTACATAAATCGTCCCTGATGTTTGGTCCCTTTTTGGATATGGTCCCTATTTCGAAAAAATTACACGGATCGTCCCTGAGGTTAGACAAACCGCACGAAATTGGTCCCTCCCTCTAACAGAATCTGTTAACCCCGTTAAGTCAAGGGGTATTTTGGTCTTTTTACATTTATTTTTGTCTTTATTCTAAAAGAAAAGTAAAAAACAAATAATTAAATTAAAATTAACCCCCCCTACACCCACTACCCCCCCCCCCCCCCCCCACCCACCCACCCACCCTCCTTATTCTTCCTCACGACCCCCCACCTCCACCCACCACCTCCGGCCACCACCTGCAACCGCCCCTTCCTCACCTTTCTTCTTCCTCACTCTATACATGTAAACCCCATGTATATATACCTGTATATATACCTGTGTGTGCATGTTTTGACAAACTGCCCACCCCCCTTCCTCACCTCTCTTCTTCCCCACTTCCGGCCACCACCTCTGGCCACCTCCAATCGGTTTCTTCTTCTTACCCAAAAAGACCTATTTACGTTCATGATCTTCCTTCCAGGTTCAATGAGGATATGCTTAAGCAGTGTAGGAGTCTTAGCAAATGGACCAACATGTGTAAGTTCACTACGAATGCTGGACTTGGACCTCCATTGGAGAATACCGAAGGGGTATTTTTGGAAAAAGGATGGTACGCTACAAACCAGTTTGCAGTGGATGTTATCTTCAGTAACCGGATGAAACAATACGAGTGCTTAACCAACGATTCGTCACTTGCTGCAGCAATCTTTGTGCCTTTTTACGCAGGGTTCGATATCGCAAGATATCTTTGGGGGTATAATATATCCACAAGGGATGATGCGTCTCTTGATCTCGTTGATTGGCTACAGAAGCGGCCTGAATGGAGCTTAATGGGCGGAAACGGGCATTTTCTTGTTGCAGGTAGGATCACATGGGATTTTAGGAGATTAAGCGAAGAAGAAACTGATTGGGGTAATAAGCTTTTGTTTTTACCCGCTGCAAAAACCATTTTCTTCTAAATCTTCTCTTTTACTTTCAGATTTTGTATCTGTATGAGAATCAGCTATCCGGAAGGATTCCGTTGGAGATCGGAAACTGTTCTCCGGCGAGATTTCGGCCACTTTTGGTAATTGTCATCAGCTCACCATCATAGACCTTGCAGATAACAGTCTCACCGGTGGAATTCCGGCGACTTTTGGGTACCTGAGATCACTAGAACAGCTCATGATTTACAACAACTCTCTACAAGGCAATCTTCCAAGAGAGCTAAGCAAGATGGCGAATTTGACCAGAGTCAACCTCTCATCAACACGTTAGAAGTTACTGTATTTGGCTTACATTTCATCTCCTTCATCCTCCCAAACAATCTATGAGCACCATTCACATCGCGGGCTTTCAAGATTTCTTTAAAAATGGGGTTGAAACTACTTGCGTTCGGATCACACCCTTTCTTGACCATGGAGTTCAGAATCTTGATCAAGGATATCGAATTCGGCGTGCAGAAAAACTTTTCCTAAATGAGATCGGAGTGCTTTCTTCGTATAGACATGCAAATATTGTCTCTTTTATTGGCTTCTGTGATGAGAATAATGAGAAGATCCTTGTTGAGGAGTTTGTGACATATGGTAGCCTTGACAAATATTTGAGCAGTGCAAAGCTCACATGGTTGGAGCGCCTCCAAATTTGCCTTGGTATATACATGTATATATACATGTGGTTTACATGTATATATACATGTGGTTTACATGTATAGAGTGAGGAAGAAGAAATGTGAGGAAGGGGCGGTTGTTGGTGGTGGCCGGAGGTGGGGGGGTGTCGTGAGGAAGAAGAAGGAGGGTGGGGGGGGGTAGGGGGTGTAGGGGGGGGGGGGTTATTTTTTAATTTAATTATTTGTTTTTTACTTTTCTTTTAGAATAAAGACAAAAATAAATGTAAAAAGACCAAAATACCCCTTGACTTAACGGGGTTAACAAATTCTGTTAGAGGGAGGGACCAATTTCGTGCGGTTTGTCTAACCTCAGGGACGATCCGTGTAATTTTTTCGAAATAGGGACCATATCCAAAAAGGGACCAAACATCAGGGACGATTTATGTAATTTACTCTTTAACTTATTATGTTCTATACATATTTTGCATTTTAGTATAAACAACGATTTTCAACTCAATTTTTGAACTAAAAGAATATATTGATATCATGCTACAATCAAGAAGTTAAATATACTAAATACTAAAACGATAAAAACAACTATCAATTGCATACCTGAAGTCTTGTATCGTAAGTTACGATGGAACAAATTGATACTCCCTCCCTTCGTATCAAAATAACTATCAACAATAAGAAATACCTTCACCTGCTATGACTCCAGGCCATTCGTGGTCGCCCGAGAATTAGTCGGTGCGCGTAAGCTGGCCCGGAAACCCACGGTTATAAAAAAAGTATAATTATTACACTTGTTAAGTAATAAAAGGACAACATTATCTTTATTTATGGAAAAAAGAAAAAGTAGACATTGACTTGTATTTATTTAGGAGGGAGGGGTTTAAAAAACTTTTGCAGCCATCATTAAATATAGGGAAATTAATTAAAATGACACAAGTCAAACTTCATGTTACCAAAATGCCATAAATCTCTCCTAGTTTGCAAAAATGCCACAAATACCTGCGATGGGAGCCCACGATCGCGGGTCCAGAGACCATTTTTGACACTTTTTGAAACTTGCAGGGACCATTTTTGACACTTTTACCGCGCGATGACCCCGCGATGACCACGGTACACCCCGCGGTCGACCAATTCTTTCAATTTGACGAATTTGAATTGAAATGTTACACTTTTAACCCCTATACTTATTTACTAAATTTACTTTATACCTTTTATTTTCATTATTTTAATTTTACATTTAACACATATAATCGTTTATTAACTAAAATACGTTAAAAAATACGTTTTAATTTTAACAAGTTACACCATTATAATCGTCTCTTCGATACGTTCAAAGTGAGCCCAATCTTGAATTTTTTTGATTTATATATTTTAATATATATCATATACACTACATAAAAAATATTTGTTTATATTTAAAATTCATTTTTAACGTATTTTCAATTTTGTTTTACACTCCTATCGCATTAACATAATAATCATATATTAACTAAGTCATTAAATCGTTTTAAATTATTATTATTTGTATGTGTTTATAGATATCGTGAATGGCAATAGAACAAGGTTTCACGAGAAGAATATGAAATGGGGTTTTGACAAGTTGGTATCACTTGACTCATTTAAGAATTGTGAAAATGGGTATTTGGCGAATGATGATTCATGTGTGTTTAGAGTTGAAGTATTTGCAGTTACAAAGTATGCACAAAAGGATCGATGTCTGTCCATCACAAAGCCTCCACCAATCTTTAATAATACTTACACTTGGACCATCTATTTTTTTTGTCTCGTCCCGTTCCATCCAGTCTGCGTACCAAACGCACCCTTATAGTTAAAATACGTTTTATTTATTTTATTATCGATGGTCCAAGTGTAAGTATTAAAAATTGGCGGAGGCTTTGTGATGGACAGACATCGATCCTTTTGTGCATACTCTGTAACTGCAAATACTTCAGCTCCAAACACACATGAATCATTATTCGCCAATTACCCATTTTCACAATTCTTAAATGAGTCCAGTGATACCAACTTGTTAAAACCCCATTTCATATTCTTCTCGTGAAACCTTGTCCTATTGCCATTCACGATATCTATAAACACATATAAATAATAATAATTTAAAACGATTTAATGAATTAGTTAATATATGATTATTATGTTAAGGCGATAGGAGTGTAAAACAAAATTGAAAATACGTTAAAAATGAAATTTTTTTATGTAGTGTATATGATATATATTAAAATATATAAATCCAAAAAAATTCAAGATTGTGCTTATTTCGAACGTATCGAAGAGACGATTATAATGGTATAACTTGTTAAAATTAAAACGTATTTTTTTAACGTATTTTAGTTAATAAACGATTATATGTGTTAATTGTAAAATTAAATTATGAAAGTAAAAGGTATAAAGTAAATTTAGTAAATAAGTATAGGGGTTGAAAGTGTAACATTTCAATTTAAAATCCGAATTTGAGTAACTTTATGTATTTTAACCTATATATATATATAAATGGTTTTTAGGGAACTTTGGACACATTTAAATATATATATATATATATATATGGTATATATAATTAACTCTTAGTGGGTTTATGTTCTCTTATATGCGAGCTTCGAAACGATATATAATACGTCCAAAACGGAGTATGCGTGAATGAGATATCGATACTCAAAGTTGAGTAAAAACCATGAAATTAGCAAAACCAAGTTGGGTGTGGGAAGTTGTCCCACATAGGAAGAAGGACTAAAATTTCATTGGTTTATAAGCAAAGAAGTGAGAGGAGTTGACAAGCTCCTTGCATGGTTTTACTCCAACACCTACCCGCGCGCAGGGGGGGGTGCCGATTGACGATTTCGTAAGCTAAAATCGTCGAACTTGTGTGCGACCTGCGGACACGAATGCAGCTCCAAAATCTCGTGCTCACGCGGCTTGGTTTTGCTAAAATTTCTTTTGGTCAGTTTGTATTTATTTATTTTTACTGAACAAAGCCACACAAAAACAGGGACCAAAAATGTAAAAAAAAATGGGCCTACCGCGGGCAGGGACTGAAGTTGTAAACGCGGCCAAACTTGGGGGGCTCCGCGGGGCTTTTGGCCGAAACTGTTTGCCACGTGGGCCTGGGGCCCGCGATCGCAGGGCCCATCGCTGGCTTTTGTGGCATTTTGGTAAACCTGGAGAGATTTGTGGCATTTTGGTAACTTGAGGTCAAACTTGTGACATTTTAATTAATTTCCCTTAAATATATCTATATATAATATTGAATTGCAATATTAAATAGTTATATGCATGGAATTGTTTAATTAGATATTAATTTTGATGCATCACGAGCTAATATTTATTTAATTTCACGTTAACCAAACTCTTAATTTAATTACATTATATACACGCACAAATACAAACTGCTGCTTTCGGGCGTGACATTTTTTAAATAATTTTTTAGTCTATATTCGTTTATTTTTCAAATTTGCATAGTAGACTTAAGTTTTTAATTACTATGTTTCCGAACTTTGGCTTTTAAGATTATTTAACTATGAAAATTAATCAACTTAATTAATTTATTAAACCCTTTCAAGTATGATTAGGTGAAGAACATTAATCTCATTCTTTCGAAGTTGATTTGTTTTAATAATTTAATAAACATCCACCAATTATTTGATAACAAAAATAAACAAATTAATTTATATGCGATAGCTATTTATATGTTTTTTCAATAGTATATTAATTGTTCCTTTTTGTAGAGAAAAAAAAACATTTATAGTTTTTTATAGTAAAATATAAAAGTCAAAATCTTAAAAAAAAAATACATTCAATTCCATCAATACTCTATTTTAACAATTTTAATATTTTTTTAGGCAGTGAAGATTTTATTAACTAGCAATGCACTAGGTAACCCACCTACCCAACTAAACTTAAGGTTACTGCTCTTATTGGTGACCAAAAAAACGAATACGTAACAATATTATCCCACAACACTGCCTTTTTCGGCTTAGTAGTAACAAACAATGTCCCATTCCGGTGAGACCAGATGAACCACAACGCCATATAGATAACAGCCTCTAGGCAATCCAACCCACTTTTAGCGGCCTCAAAGAATCCAACCAACCATACATCTCCAAGAACACGTTAAAGTTCGGAATATCTAATCCCCACCATTGACCAATTTTCTTCCAAATGTCCCAGGCCATTTGACATCCAAAGAGTCGAACGCGAATTCTTTAAAAATTGAAGAAAAAAATAGCGAGTAGAGATTCAAAAGATTTAATCCCGATTTTACACTATTGATGTCATTCTCTATAAGGTTTATATTTTGGTATCAGTTGTATTCTTTCTTTCTTTCTTTTTTTGTTTTATTCCCTTTATGAATTTAATTTTTTTCTACGATAACACATAAGTGTGTATGTATATGTTTGTATGTATATATGTCACCTTAGGACACGTCTTGAAAAACATCATATGCCCTCGCTATAACTCGTAAGATTTGAGATCTGACTTTGCTGCCACGTCATTTAGAACATTGGTAGTTTCTAATTCTTAAATCATTAGAATTGTAAAAAAAATGAAAAAAGTTTTGAGCTCAAATACAAAAGACCTACAAAAAGAAGGTTCTTGTGACTAACCATAACCGTCAAGTTTTATGGTAGTTCTTAAAGAAAAAACTAGTTTGTTGATTTGAAAATGATGTTGACAAAAAAAATTACAAAATAAGTTTTTTTTTAATCAACAAAGTATTTCATTACCACCATGAACCATCAGTACTTTACAACATACCATGCAACTCAAAAAGTGCAGGAATTTTTCGTGCTAACTAAAAAACACACTACGCTGCCTTTTGCTTACCAAACCGAACCGAAACAGCAGCATGGGGACTCGTCCAGCAGCATTTGTTTGCGAGCAGTAAACTGTGACTTTTATGGACGTTTCCCCCGGACTTGCACTCATTGAGCGATTACGTCTCTGACGGGTCCACGAGCCATTCCATCCAGCCACAAACCGGTTTTTTTGCTTTTTTATGGATCCACTCAAATATTTTCCTTTGGAACTCGAAGAATAGATCCTTAATGTTACCTTTTTCATTTTTAAACACCATCTTATTTCTGTGAGACCAAATGAGGTACAATAATGCCCATTTGGTTCCTGTCCACGCCGATTCTCGATTTGCGTTTGTCGTTCCAGTCTCGTTTTGTTGAAGGATTTCTTGGATTGTCTCCACCCCTTCGAGATCCTTTTTCCACCATCTACCCGTTAGGCTCCATATTTTCTTTACCTCCGGGCACGTGACAAGAGCATGATCCAGCGATTCAACCACCTCACCACATCTCGGGCAAAGAACTGTGTCCATGTCTATGCCCATTCTATCGAGATTAGACATGCACGGGATACGACCCAAACGGGCCCTCCATACAAATATACATACCTTCTTGGGTATAATGTTTACCCATTCCGTTTGTATCGTGTTTTCAATTGGGTTCTCCTCTATCTCCTCTAATATCTCCCGCAATCTTTTGACGTTGTATTCCTTTGTTTCATCTAGCGCCCATTCCACCTTGTCAGCCTTATCTTGAGTCGGTATATTTTCGGTTAACCGAGACATTAGTTCCTCCAGCTCGCCCCTTTCTCTTCCACGTGGTTCTCGTCTCCACTTCCATTTCCAATACCAATTTCCGTTCCGCCATTCACCTCTCTCCGCAATTTTCGTGTCTTTCTCTACCTCCAATCGAAAAAGCCGAGGGAATTTTTCTTGAAGGCATTCTGATCCGCACCATCTTTCCTTCTAAAATGAAGTCACCTTTCCATCGCAGATGCACTTGCCGAAGGAGCCTGAGAAGTTTAGGCCGTTGCTGTCCATTTCTGCTCCAAGTCGTATTATGCTCGTCCACGTTTTACCTGCACCATCGAAACCAAGTGAGTTGCCCCAAAGCCCCCCCCCCCTTTCCCCGTATAGGCTTTTTACCACTTGAACCCAAAGTGCGTTCCTTTCAACTAGGAAACGCCACCACCATTTAGCCAAGAGGCTCTGGTTCATCGAGGCTAGAGATCCGATATTATGGCCCCCATTACCGAAGTTTTTTAAAGTATTTTTCCATTTGACCCACACCGTACCTTTTTTGCAATTATCGTCTAAACCCCCTCCCCAAAAGAATCTACATCTCGCTCTCTCACACTCTCCCACCACTCCTCTCGGGGCTCGATACAACGAGAAGAAATACAACGGTAAGCTTCCCAACACCGCTTTAACTAAGGTGAGTCTCCCTCCGAACGATACAAGTCTCGATTTCCACGATGCGAGTCTTTTCTTTATCTTTTCCATTGTCAGTCTCCAATGATCCAATCTCTTCATCGATGCACATACCGGGAGTCCTAGGTATGTAAATGGCAACATACCGTGACCATAACCTACACTATTCGCCCAATTTTCTACCTCCTCCTCCGGTACTCCCACCCCGAAGATTTGCTCTTTGCCACGTTTATCTTTAAGTCGGACATTTTTTTAAGGCACGTTAGGATTTTCAAGAGATTCTTAAGGTTTGCAATGCTCCATTTGCCAAAGAAAATTGTGTCGTCCGCATATTGCAAATGGGATACCGAAACCTTAAGTTTGCCTACTTTGATACCAACAAATAGCCCTTTCATTTCCTCTTCCTTCATTAGAATGTGTAGGCTTTCGGCAACGATAATGAAGAGGAACGGTGCTAGCGGGTCTCCTTGCCTTAGTCCTTTCCTCATTGGAAATTCCTTTGTTGGTGACCCGTTTATCAAGACCGAACCGGTTGCGGATGCAAGGCACGCTTCAATCCATTTTACCCATCTTTGACCAAAACCCATCTTTTTAAGGCAATCAAGTAAGAACGACCACTCTATACTATTGTATGCCTTCTCGAAGTCAGCTTTGAAGATCAAACCTTTTTTATTTTTCTTCCAGACATAGTCAATGATTTCGTTAGCCACCAAGACACCATCCAAAATAGAACGTCCTTTAATGAACGCACTTTGGGAGTTACTTATAATCTTCCCCATCACTTTTTTCATCCGTGCCGCTAATACCTTCTGTAACATCCTAAAATCAGGGCCAATTTAAACCTTAAGTTTAACAAGGTTAACCATGGAATCATCCAACTTTCATATAAAAGTACAGAAATAACTATGAGGTTTAATACATACAACTCGAATTCTCCAAAATAACCTATTAATCTAATTTTGTCAACTATGATAAGATTAAATTGGTTGTCTAAGTCATTCATCAAAAGTATCCTCTGCTCAGCTAACTTCTCCTCTTAACATCAACAAGTTGAATACTCAAAAGCACTCGTCCCTCTTCCCTTTACTTCCCAGAGCTAGTACCTGGTAAGAAAAGTTAATTTGAAACGATTAGGCTTACGCCTAGTGAGAACATCCAATTTCAAATTAAAAACATTAACAGCTTTGAAAACTCAGATAATCAACATATATAATCAAACCTGATTTATCACCATTCTTACCATACTCATACTCGTCTCATAATGACATAATCATACTCAATCCCGTGAGTATAACTACCATTCATAAATTCATATCACCATATTCAATAGCCTACTACGAATCCTTACGGATTCTAGTTTATCAATCAATCTTACAGACTTACATTCAAACGTCATACCTTCTTCTTGAAATGGATACAGAAACATCACATATATATTGCCTATTTCTAATCCGTCAAACTACACTTACACTTCATCTAATTCATATTTCCTCATCTCAATTACGAATAGCAACTATATTTTGCCTATTCACTACAGTCAATCTGAATAGCAATTCTAATTTGCCTATTCAATCATTCCTACATGAATAGCAATTCTACCTTGCCTATTCAATCATTCAACCTGAATAGCAATTCTACTTTGCATATTCAATCATTCACTATGAATAGCAATTATACTTTGCCCATTCAATCAATCAATGTGAATAGCAATTGTACTTTGCCTATTCAATCATTTCCAAGGATACACGGGAATAGCAATTATACCTCGCCTATTCCTCCTTTCTACATGAATAGCAATTCTACTTTGCCTATTCAATAATATGAATAGCAATTCTACTTTGCCTATTCAATAATATGAATAGCAATTCTACTTTGCATATTCATTTCATTCCAATATAAATAGGAATAGCAATTATATTTTGCCTACCCTACGTTATCAAATAACACTAGTGCCTACGGATCCATTACATTTTACTAACGTATATACATAACAACATATCACGCCACTCTCGTATCATATTCTCAACTCTAAGAATATTAAATAACCTATAGTATCCTCATCCTCAATTGTTTCCCCTTCGGCGACTTAACACGGGGGTTCCGCTACCCGGTTAGCGGATGGGGTCAAGGGGTAACGCCCTTGCGGAGTTTGGGGGCAGCGCCCCCAGAATTTTTTAGAAAACTAAATCAGATAGCACATCCAGAAACTATATCCGGAAATCAGAATTGTTTGGACAACAAAGTTACCGGACACCACAAACTTTCCGGATACACACAACTTACCGGATACTAATTCTATTCGGTTGTTTACCGGAAACTTATTCAATCCGGATGACATCCGGAAACCCAGGTAATCCGGATACCATTCGGTATCTTTTTCATCCGGAAACTACTGAAAAGAAAACTTACCGGATGTTGAGCTTCGTCCGGATACCATCGATCAGGGTTTTCGGATACTTTCTTTTTATCCGGAAACTACGGTTGTGTTCTTATTTTCTCATCAAACAGTCTCAATAATTCATCCTTAAATGCAATACGCGTCCTTATGACAGTTCTATAACATATAAGTAAGATAACACCATCGAAATCATCCAATTTTAATGTTTATAACTCAAAATGAGATGAACTCACCTTAATGAAGATAAACCCACTTTTCTTGCAAAATCAAAGATTCAAAACAAGAACTTCAATCAACTGTACCAAGATGGAAATCAGATTAGCTTGTGGGTACAATCTCACAACTGAAATCGATTTTACATAATCCAATCTAAGACTTACCCCCAAAAGAGATTTCTTCCTTCCTTTCTCTTCTTCTTTCTCTCTTCTTTATCTCTGCTCTTTTTGACCGACTTCAACAATCTGATTGAGATATTTTCTCAATCAGGTTTCCTCCTTTATCTAACACCTCATGTTTTAATAATGCCCAACTACACCCTCAAGTTCCAAACTTCCAAAAATAGCAACAAACTTTGGTCACTTGAACTTTAACACCATTAATTTACATAATTGCAAAATAGCCTTAAGTCTTAAACTAAATTACAATTCGGCCCCATTCATATTAAATATAATATAATGGAAATTCGAGGTGTTACACCTTCGCAACCGTTTTATAGAAAATCCCTATGAGACTTATGGGCCGAAACTCCCCAAGGTTCAAAGGCGTGGCCACCTTTGGGATTAAGGTAAAAAAACGAGGGATTACATCCTCCACTTATTTCTCCTTTTTCAAAAAACCACTTCATCGCTCGGAGTAGATCAATCTTTAACACCTCCCAATATTTTTTCACAAACCCGAAAGTGAAGTCGTCCGGATCCGGGGATTTATTATTCCCGCAACTCTTTACCACATTCCAAATTTCCTCCTCCTCTATCGGCCTCTCCAATTCCTTTGCTTCTTCTATCGAAATTTTTGAAAACATATCTCTTTTTAGAGCTGGTCCGTTTACGAATTGCGACGAGAATTTGTCTTTGAAAAATCCATATACGTGCTCTTTAATCTTTTCCGGCTCATTCGTCCAACCCGAGTTTGTTTCAATCCCTCTTATTGCATTTTTCCTCTCCCTTTGCTTGATAATAGCGTGAAACATCTTCGAGTTCTCATCTCCCTCCGTTACCCATTTTGCCTTTACCTTTTGTCTATCCATTTCTAACTTTTTTCCTTCTAGTTCTAACCACTTACTTCTTGCATGGATCCACCCTTCTTTAGCCGTCTTGTTCCATCCCTTTTCTTCCGCTTCTACTTCTCTTTTATTCGCTTATTATTTGGCACGTCCCAATTCCGACTCCAAGTTCCCAAATCTTTCCTTAGCCCATTCCTTTATTGCTTTTTGACATTTTTCATTTTGTCCCTAAAGATTTCATCCGGTCTTCCAGATCGAATTTCCATTCCCCAAACATTGGTAACAATTTCTCCCAATCCGTCTTCCTTTAGCCAAGAGTCAAAAAACTTAAAAGGTTTAGGGCCGAAGTCCGATTTGTCTTCAAAAAGTAAAATCAGCATATGATCCGACCACTTCCTTTCCAAGGCTTTTTACCCCCAGTTTCTTCCACTTAGACCCAAAGTCGTTTGTCATCAGAAAACGATCCAATTTGCTGAATTTTAAACCGTCGTCACTAACTCTTGTGTATTTTCTGCCCATCATCGGAACCTCCACTAACTTGCTCCTATTGATGAAATCGTTGAACTCCTCCGCTCCTTTTATGTTCGTGATCGAGTTAAATCTCTCAATTTCTCCTCTTACCTCGTTAAAGTCTCCAAAGACGCACCAGCTCACCTCATCTTTGTCAACTAGCTCCTCTAATTTCTTCTAGACTTCCAATCTTTCTTTTAAATCTCTTGGGCCATACACATTAATCAACCCCACAAGACCATTTTTTTCCTTCCCAACCTCCAATTATTGCTAGAAACGAGACATCTTTTATCACAGATTCACACTTAAATGTTTTCTTGTCCCAAATTGTAATTAATCCTCCAGAATTTCCAGTTGCCTCACAAAAAGCAAATTCACAGTCATCATCGCCCCACATACTTGTAACCTGATTTATCGTCCAGTTTTTTAATTTTGTTTCTTGAATTCCCATTATCGCCGGTTTCACCTTCCCACATAATTCCTTTACCCATTTCCTTTTTTTCCACGACCCTAGTCCCCGTATATTCAATGAGACTATATTCATTAAATTATTGGGGTATAACGAGACATACATATTACATCGTTGCCGCTCGTGTCTGTATTCGGTTGTAACCTTTTCTGCTCGACTATTTTCTCATCTTTCCATTCCATCCCTAACATGCTCCCAAAGGCTTCCAATCCTTCCACTGTTTCTTTGCTCCCTAGGTCATTTGACAGTGCAGCTTGGACTGCTGAATTTACCGACCCTCTTCTCCTCGACCTACTAGCCGCTTTCTTCTTCATAACTCCGCTGCTCTTTCCTCTTTTCATTCCCAATTTTTTGCAATTCATCCTCGCCATTTTTTTAATAGATGGAAACTCACCTTTCCACCGCCCAAATTGATCCCTTCACCTCTTTTTCCTTTCATTCTCCCATGTTGCGCTTTATCTTTCATCGAATCTTCTTCACGAGACTTGTTAGTAGGTCGCATCTCATCATCGCCATCATTCGTTTCCGTTCTGGTTGCCTGACCATTTGTTCCCAATTTTATCGCTGAACTATTAGCCCCCATATCCAGCCCATCCTCCCCTAATTTTGTAGTGTAAGCGACGCCTGTACTCGGCCTACCTTCTGATGTAGGCCCAGTCCCTTCCACGATTTGATTTGGTCCATTAACTTTGGCCATACTCTCCTTTGGCCCATTATTAGTCGGACCATGTCTTTCAACATTACCCATTGTTTGTCATTCAGGTCTTGAACCACCTGCACCAGTTTCTTGGTGTTAGTAACCCGACCCATGGATTATTGGGGTCACCGTTTTTGACAGTTTCAAGAATTTCATGATTACTGTTTTTTACTGCTCCCATATTCCCCATGAAGTGCAACCCTTCGTCTCCCTGCCCCACGATCACCGTCTTCTCCAATTTTCTGGTGGGCGTTTTTCCGATTGCCACTCCGGCCTGGTACCCAACATCGTCCTGCATAGTTTTTTCTTTCGCCTTTGGACTATGAGGGTCATACTTCTCCTCTCTTTTTTCTCCTCTCCAAGTATCCTCAATTCCCCCTTCCTCCTTGTTTTGATCTCTATCTTCAGACCAAATAGATGGGACCGACGACCCTCCCTCCTCCTCACCTTCTCCATAATCAGAATCCGCGTTCGACAGTTCCTCGTCCTCTTCTACCGTCATCCCCATTAAACTGCTCTCTTCTTCATCTATCGTAATACGATAATAGAACCCTCCCATCTTCAATAATTTTAATGCATTAATCGGAGACAATATCGATGTGCTTATCAGTACTTTCCCCCATGACAGATTATTGCTATCCTCCATTTGACAGTTATGGGTTCTCATAACTTTTCCCCACTTACTCGCTATGTTTGTGAATACACTTTCATTCCACCCATGTAACGGGGCCCCTATAATCTTCAGCCAGATGAGTCTCTTCGCGTTCTGGAATCCTTCCGACCACCTCCGGACCTCCTTTACCCGATAATGAAGCCCGTGATTTTTGTTTCCCAGCACACCTGAGAGGGCATATTCGTTTTTGAATTTCAGGAGTATTAGATGGCCTCCCAGTAATTTTAGATTCGAAATTCCAATTGCCTTTTCTTTCGTCAACAGTCTTATTGTATCAATGCTTTCCAGTGATCTTACTTCTCCCACGAGGCAGCCTCTCAGGTACTCTCTCAATTTCTCATCCATCAGCCATTCACCTATTACTCCCTCTTCCATTTCTTTTTGTTCCTCGCGCTTCTCCCCACCGCTGTTGATTCCTTTCACCACTGATGCATACGTTTTTCTTCCATCTGGATTACGGTCATCCTTCGCAACTGGTTCACTCATTCGGTTTTGTCGTTCTTTAGCCAGACTTACTTCATGTTCATTCTTGCCTCCACATCTTTCTGCTTTAAACACTCTCAGCTTGAAGGATTCGATCCATATATTGTCCAGGCGTCTTTCGAGGTCCCCCATCCCGTTGTCTTTTCGAAACCGAACAAAACCAAACTTTCTATCGCGCCGTAATCTTTTCTTCGCCATATACATGTCTGTTACTGTGCCATGTCTTCTTAATATTCTCCATAAGCATCCCACCTCCATACTTTCTGGGAAATTAAAAAACATATACGACACCTGGTTTGGATTAGAATCAGCCCTTAGTCTAAGGTTGTTGGTGTTGCCGTTGATGTCCTTCTGCCATGACCGAGCCCCCTCGCCGACCCTCACTCCTTCTTGCCATTTTTAATATTTATTTTTCTTCTCATATCATTATTGTTAATTCACTAAATTAACAACATCCGTAAAACCCTAAATTTGAGTGATTTATAAAAACATCTTTTTGTGGATCACGGGGTCTCATACATTATATTTTCACCATTATATTTATTAAATGTAACAATTAAGAAACTAATAAATATTCACACAAAAATAATGTAAGAATCAAAGTTTTTGTATAATAATTCTAAAAATATTATAAGAACTCTCCATAATAATCTGATTTATAAGAATAAATTTTTTTACATATAAATAACCTACTTTTGAATTTGTTTTTATTAGGGCATCCACAATGGTAAAACTATTATGAAAGACTTGAAAAAAATAAAAATATATAAAAAGTATGTTGGTCCCACCAATATATATTTTCTCTCTCTTTTGTCTCTCACGTTCATTTTTTCAAAACTTGAGGAACATCAAATGTTTGATGAGTAAAGTAATTTTCAAGTCTTTGTCTCCAATGGTCAACTCATCTTCAAGTCTTCTGTAACAACCCAATTCCCATATACACAACAAATCACATAGTGTAACATAACATCGATATAACAAAAGAGACATCATATTACAAATACAGTCCCGTAGTCTTTTACAATTAGCAGAAGCCATTCTACTACAAACTTTTTACTAAATACATACATAACATTTAATATTGTAAAACAACTGCTAAACATGCCAAAATCTTCATCATATAATCCTTCACAAAAGCCATCCATCGATTACTCTAATCATTTGCCCTTACTCGATCCACCACCTGGAATACATATTTTTAAAACAAAATGAGGGTTAGACCTTGTGGTCTAAGTGAGACAAATCCCTGTTAGTTTAAAAACCATTTATATAAACTTCATTCATATAAATCACTCAACACAATCACATATATGTCAATTTAAAATCACACATCATATACCTTCCCTTCTCATTCCTCCTGGCCATATTAGTTGGTTGCAAGCCAACTAATAAATTTACAACGCTGTACAACATCTACAGCCAAACAACGCTATACAGATTCTATAGCCAAACATACCGGTCCTAAGCCCGACCAACGTATTATAACACATTATAATACTCACGTAAATATAATACCTCAATATATTATAATTTACATATATCGCACATAAAAACACATAATCACCAATTATCACATTCCCAAACCATACGTATATGTATTCCAGTTAAAAACGTTTTTAAAGTAAAACTCACCTGTTTTGCTTATCAAACACGCTCGCAACTTCTTTTAAAATGATCTTATCTCTCACCACGACTCCACAGAATCTGAAACAATTTAAGGTATATATATTGCCTTACAAGCCAATCATATAAAACCTACCAAGTTCCTATCCCCAACTGATTCACTGCTTACAGTAACCAATTGTCAAAACTTAACAAACTACCGGGACTACACAGGATACCGGGATTTCTCAGTACCGGGACTCCTTGGTACCGGGAGTCTCGATCACCGGGAGTTCACTCTACCGGGAGTCGACAATACCGGGAGTCGACTATACCGGGATTTCACCGGTACTTCACCGGGAGTCGACAGTACCGGGACTCCACCGGGAGTCGACAGTACCGGGACTCCACCGGGAGTCTTCAAGAACACAGTCGGTTTCCACTTACCCAGAAATCGATTGAAATCTATTCAAGACGCGAAATTAGAAATTCTAAACCGATAGATATCTTCTATTCGTGATTACAAACACATACTGTAAAGAAACTTACCTCAAAATCGCCTCTAACCCAATCGATTGAAGCCTTAACCGTACGTTTTCTTCTTCTTGCTTTCTTTCGCACAGAACACACACTCACACACTTTACAAATGAGGAAAGTGTGATGTCTGATACCTAAGATATGTAACTCATCATAAACCATTTGGACCCTAAACTATTCTTAAATGACCAATCCACCCCTCAACTTATATTTTAATCCAAACTTACTCTTTGTTACAAATTATGGAGTTAAATAAATTTAACGGGTAGAATTTCATCTAACGGACTTACCCGGGGTATTACATCTTCTTCAAGCTTTCTTCAAATATCATTGGAGATGCTCTTAGTCAATTAATTGAAGCACTACTAAACAAAACCTGATTTTCAGAGGATTTTTCCGGTGGATTTTCCGCTTGAAATTTTCCGGCGGATTTTCGGCGGAAATTAAAAAAGTCAAAATCCGTTGACTTCCGCCGAAAATTCCAAAAAAAGAATTTTATTTTTATTTTTTTTTAATCTCGACATTTTTTCGACGGATTTTCGGCGGAATATAATTAATTATTTTTTAATTATGATCCGTCGGAAATCCGCCGGAACTTTTTTAATTTGTTAAAAATTAATTAAGAAATAAAAAATTATTTTAAAATCCGCCGAAAATACGTCGGAAATTAAATCAAATAAATTTAAATGAAAATTAATTTTTTTAAAATCCGCCGAAAATATTTTTTTAAACAAATAAAAAAATCATTTTTAAAATCCGCCGAAAATCCAAATCTAATAAATTTAAATGAAAATTGATTTTTTTAAAATCCGCCGAAAATCTGTCGAAAATATTTTTAAAAAAAATAAAAAAATAATTTTTAGAATCCGCCGAAAATCTAAATCTAATAAATTTAAATGAAAATTAATTTTTTTAAAATCCGCCGAAAACATTTTTTAAAAAAAATAAAAAAATAAATTTTTAAGTATCCGCCGGATATTAATCATGTAAATTTATAAAAAAAACTAATCCGCCGAAAATATAATTAAAAATATGATTTTATAAATATTAAAGAAAATTAAATATTTGAGATATATTTAATGATAAATCAAACCTAATTTACTTTATTGTAGAACATATCGGCGAATACACAGTTTTCAAATTAAAATGCATAGTATATACATTCGGTTCATAAAGGTGAAGTAGAATGGACCGTTATGGGCTTAATGGACCGTATTGGGATTTAGTGAACCGTATTAGGCTTTAGTGAACCGTATTGGGCTTTAATGGACCGTTACAGTTATATGTAGAGGGAGTAACATGTATACATATATGTTTATGGGCTTCAATGGACCCTTGTGGGCTTAATGTACCGTTATGGGCTTTAATGGGACGTATTGGGCGTTAATGAACCGTATTGGGCTTTAATGGACCGTATCGAGCTTTAATGGACTGTATCGGGCTTTAATAGACTGTATAGCGAGTCACATACCTATAACAGTTCACACATATATATATATACATTCACTTCATATATATCGTCACATACATACTTATTGATCTTTATGGGCTTCAATGGACCGTTATGGGCTTTAGTGAACCGTATTGGGCTTTAATGGACCGTTACAGTTATATGTAGAGGGAGTAACATGTATACATATATGTTTATGGGCTAAATGGACCGTTATGGGCTTAATAGACCGTATTGGGCTTTAGTGAACCGTATTTGGCTGGCAAATGGATCTGACAGGGGTTTATTGGATCCAAATGGTCGCTAATGAATCCAACAGGGTTACAGGGGTTTATTGGATCCAAATGGTCGTTAATGGATCCTATTGGGGTTTGGGCTTTAATGGATCGTATTGGGCCTTTATGAATCGTAGTGTGCTTTAATGGGCTGTATTGGCCTTTAATTGATCATTTTGGGCTTCAATGGACCCTTGTGGGCTTAATGTACCGTTATGGGCTTTAATGGGACGTATTGGCTTTTAATGGACCGTATTGGGCTTTAATGGGCCGTATCGGGCTTTAATGGACTGCATCCGCCGAAAATAATAAAAAATAAAAAAATAATTAAAATTATTTTCGGCGGAATATTCCGCCGAAAATATTTTGCCGAAAAAAATATTTTTATTAATTTATAAATAAATAAAAAATATTTCAGGCGGAAAAATCCGCCGAAAATATATTTTTTAATCATGTTGTTAATTAAAATTTGGTTAATTACGCCTATTTTTTTCCGACGGATTTTCGGCGCCAAAAATTCCGCCGAAAATTGTTCATCTCGGCGCCCGTTTGTCCGACACCCGTATCCGCCGAAATCCCCTATTTTCGGCGGATTTCCGACGGATTTTTCCGCCTGAAATCAGGTTTTGTTTAGTAGTGGACGTTCATAATTGACATGACTGAGGTTTATTGGTTTGTGATAGGATGTGTTTTTTGAAGGGGACAACCAACATTTGATTCGGAAAAGTATATGTATATATATAGATTGTTATGTAGTAAAGAAATCAAACAATTTGAATGGTAAACAGCTAATTATGTTGTCCTAAATATGCAGTCAAAGGACAATGTTGGATTCCTTCAATCAATGTTTAATGTTCTTTTCTTAAGATCTCCAACAAAAAAACATCTCAAATCTCCCAAATTTGCATCAATTAGGACTAGGGTTGTTGGTAATCATGTCTTTTTTTTTTACAAAATATATTGATTTTGATTTTGATTTTGATTTTTAGGATTGTTATTATTGAGACATAAAGCCATAAAAATTGGTAATTTTTGTCCCAAATACAAACACCCCTTTATTTGGATTATTCAGTTATTACTTTTGTGATATTCATAATCAATTATTTTGCAAGTCAAAACTCATTTTTCTTTTTGTGGATACAGTTTTTTTGGGTATTTTTACAAAGAAAAAGAAAACTCAAATACAAATACAAATACAAATGTTAAAAGAAAACAATGGATGTTTCTTTAATATTTAAAAAGAATATATCTTGCATATTTAAGGGTGGTTAAAATATTGGTTATGTCATAAGATTTCATATACAACTCAATTTCCTCTTATCTTCTTATGTCAATATCTCTCTCCAAATCCTCAACAACATCCAGCCTGTTAGTTCATGTAATTTCTTCAAAACTATAAATAATTTAAACCAACAGGAATCATATATATATTTATTTATTTAAATAAGAATAGTAACCAAAATAATTACATGTGATTTACAAAAAAATCACGTATATTTTGTGCGGCTTTCTTCGTGACCTGGATCGTAGGTCAAGTCATTTACGCATGTGTCCCGTAATTGCATGTAAAATTTTCCATTCTTGTATTTTTTTTTATCATGTTTTTGTTTGAACAGTTTTTATTCTCTATATATACATGTTGAAAGTTTTTAATTAGGTTTTATAATTTGTGATCTACATTCCGCCACATGAATATTTTTTATTTTTAAATATTAATATACATTTTTAAAATGTGTTTTTTGTCTTTTGCATTATTTAAAAACGATAATAAATCTCTGGAAAGTTCATTTCACAAGCACACATATCTTTAATACAACTAACAACTAACAACTAACAACACATAATTAAGATATCATACTGATTTAACATATATAATAGTTAATGAATGTAAAATAATTTTCGTTTTAAACCCTAAGTAACGTCATATCTATACTATATTATAAATCATTTATGAAAAGCTCTTAAAAACAATCCATAAAGCCTTATGCATTGCTATTTAATGTTGATTACTTAAAATCTGTTAAAAATAACTAACGAAGCTTTATGTACAACTGTTAATGTTAATTACTTAATTAGTCTTTATCTCTAACTTCTTCGATCCTTTTAGTCTTTATCTCAAACTCTCTACAAATTCTCAAATGATAAACCCTAAAAAAAACATCATTCTTTAATCCTCATTAGTTACCTAATTAATCCTTATCTCTTAACCCCTTTAAAATCCTCAAATCATGAACCCCTCAAAAAACGTCATTCTTTGTACAAATTTATAAATAAAAAAATATTATGATTTTCTTAAAACCATTTTATAAAATCGACAATGATAAAAAGTAAAACAAAACATTAAAATCAAGATATATCTATGCGAGTACCCTTCTAGTAATATAAAAAAAGAGAGAGTATATATAGAATTTGAATAATGTTGACGCAAGGTTAATTATTTGTTCCATCATGGCATGGCATATTCATAACAATTAATTCGTTATCAATTTTTATGTGCATATATAATATTTAATGTTTAATTTTATTTGAATACCCACTTGTATTTTTGCAATTGCCACTTGCTTGCTTGCTTGCTTGCATGCATGCAATAGGTGGTGCCAAAATTGGGCTTTATGCATGTCTTTTCGCAATTTGCTCCTTTTCGGTCCTTCCTTGAACCAAACGCAAATAGTTATGACATGTACAATTTTTTTAAATTTATTTATTTGGGTTGCTCAACGAATAATGTTAAAACTTTCCTTTAATATACATATATGATTTGATATAACAACTCACGCCAAACAAGCATGTCAAAATAGGACATGATAGAGGTATATAGTCATAGTGTGATTTGGTTAAATCGCAAACCGCACAGCATATGCGGTTGGAGCATTTTTCCAAACCGCATATCATTTTTGTGGTTTGTCTCTATCGTACTTTATGTCAACGATCCAAAAGCTATAAGTTTAAAAATACATTAAAAATCAACGATAAAGTGACCGTAAACCAAAAAATAAGAGTCTCAATACATCTGATTCCCAAATACATATTGCTTACTTAAAATAGTTTAAGAAATTAAAATAAATTTCAAACTAAATTAGACGTGTGAGTTATGACGGGTCAATCTTTTTCTTTCATCTCGATTCTTAAGCCCGGCTCCCAATTGGCCAATTGTTTATTCAAGATGGGACTTTGGGCCAAAACACGAAGTCCAATATATTAAATTATACAAAATATGTGGTGTCAAACCGTTGTTTGATAACTCAAAACCGCACTGCATAGTGCGGTTTGGTAATAATTCAAAAGCGCAAACCGCACTGCGAAAGTTCTAAGCCGCATTTTGCGGTGCAGTGTTGGCAGTTTGTGAGGTGTGGTGTGGGTAGACCAGACAAACGTGCCGTGTCGGTTTCAAAGTTAAACGAGCTGAGAGTGCCTAACCCTAACCCGACCTGTTTAATAAACGGGTCACAAAATCTCAACTCTAACCCGACCCGCGTAACCCGACACGACATGTCTAACTCGTTTAACATTTATAAAACTAAAAATAAAAAATTCACAAAAAATTTACAAATCCAAAATTCAAATGAAAGCATTAGAAATCTAAATTTTATACTTCAAACTTATAAATTCTAATCAAATCCAAAACATTAAAACTCCAAAGTATTAAAAAGGAAACTTATTTTATATATATATAAATGGGTCATTCGAGTCATTTTCGAGTTGAAATTGGATATGATGGCACAGGCTACTAGGGCTGAGCAAACGGACGGGTAGGACGGGTCGGGGCTCAAAACCCCCAACCCGATCGGGGATCGGGGTATAGTTCTCCCACCCGAAATCCGTCTGATATACAATTCGGATATCGGATATCGGGTAGATCGGGGCCCGGGTCGGGTCGGGTACCGCGGATTTGGGTTTTTGCCTTTTGGGTGGTCGGCGTCGGCGATGAACCAGTGGCGGCGATGAACCAGTGGCTGAGCAAACAATGGGTGGTCGGCGTCGGCGATGAACCAGTGGCCGGCCGACGATGCGTGCGTGGTGGATGCGATGAGCCGATGAACCAGTGGCCGGCGATGAACGATTTGGGTTTTTGCCTTTTGGGGTTCTTCACTTCTTCCGTTCGTTCTTCGCTCTCAGATTAGGTATTTAGGTTTAGAAATAGAAATCAGAATAATTAGAAATTTAGATATATATATATATTATTTATATTTTAAATTTATAAAATATTATTTTATAAATCGGGTATTCGGGTCGGATCGGGTGGGAAAACCCAAACCCAACCCGCACCCACTTTACCCGGTTAAACAATCGGTTCGGGGCTATCGGGTTCGGGGCATTCGGGTGGCGGCTTTTTTGTCATAATTTCGGGTCGGATCGGTCGGGTTATTCAGACCGGGCGGGTTTTGCTCACCCCTACAGACTACCACTTCGTTCATGCGTTGTAGTGTAAAAAATTACAGGGTCGTAAAAAGTGTCACAATATCAATTTGTTGTGTGTCACTGTATATATTTTAAAATTATAATGAGTACACAAGTTTATTTGATTGAGTTGGTTTGCATGACTTTTCTACCACTCCAGACGCAAATTTGAATCTCGTAATTTTATATTCTTATTTTTTTGCTTTTAAATTTCAGATTTATTGTGTTTCTGATGAAAAAAGAATACAATAAAAGATTTGAGCACATGATCTCACATATGAAAAGTAATTAACTAACCAACTGACTGATGGTGATTTTGTGAAAACTATCTTTATATTTGTTTGCATAATCAAATTGTGTCACCGTTTAAAAAAAATCTAGGTCTGTCTTTGGCACGATTGGAAAAAACTTGACTTTTTGCATAAAACCTCTACTTAGAAGTTTACTGAATAAGCCACTTTTTATATAATTAAGTCACTACCAAACAATCATGTATAACTGGCCGAATAAGTTGTGAGTCTAATTAAATTCATTAAGTTGCTAACAAACAAACCCTAAATCTTACACCAAATTCATAAAAAACGGTGTAAAACTTGGTTCAGACAATAAAATGCATTTCCATGAGCAACACGAAAATGCAAAATTTTTGATATATATATTCTATTTTTTCCAATGGTGTGAATGAATATTGTTACATCAAATTTGACGTGACTATTAATTACACCATATTATGTTTAAGATTTAGGGTATGTTTGTTAGCAGTTTAATGAGCTTAATGAGACTCACAACTTATTCAATCAACTATATATGATTGTTTGATAGTGCCTTAATAATATGGAAAGTGGCTTATTCAATAAGATTATAAGGGGAGTTTTATGCAGAAAACCAAGTGTTTTCCATACATGTTCCTCCCAATTAAAAAACATGTTCCTTTCATCTATGAAAAACTCTCTCAAACAAAAAACTTTCCAAATCTATACAGATAGATTAATCCACATAGACAACTTGATTGATTCATACAAGACTAAGGGGCTGTTTGGTTGGTTTTTCATTAAGTCCTGTGTGGATATAGATGTCTGTCTGGATTTATCCGTCTGTATAGATTGTGATATCTTGTTGTTTGTTTGTTGTGCTGAACAAACGGTTTGAATGTCAGAAATGACTATTTTGCCCTTCTATTTGTTTCTTGTTTATTGATCTTGACACCATTGCAACCAAAACCTAATCCTTGAATCATACCCAAAATACCTAAAATCAAACCCAAAATCTAATCATTGAATCAAATACTTAAAATAAAATGCCCCTTTGGTATCTATGCCTAAAATGAAATGGTTTTCTAAAGAATGCAAATCAAGTGGGACAAGAAAGGAACACGCCCTTCTCCTTCCACTTTGAAAACAAAATCAACAGCAATAGCAGAAATCGTAAGCCCTAAAGGTACAGTTTCTTCTTCGATTTTCGATTTCCTTCTTAGATTTTCGTAAATCCTAATGCTGTTTCTTCTTCGATTTTCGATCAAACCGTAAACCCTAATGCAAATCAGTTTCTTCTTCGATTTTCTGCAAATCAACAGCAGTAGCAGAAATCGATGTTGGGGGAAGAACGTGAGATATATATCTATGGAGTACAGGTGCATCCCATTTTGAATGATCGAAATTAAGCAATCCTACATCAAATTTAATCGGGGGTTGCATCCCATTTTGAATTATCAAAGCTAATTTCATAGGTTTTTGGGTTCAGATGAAAGGGTTGTTCAACGTAGTGGTGGCCAAATTGACCTGAACCGACCCGACCCGACAGGCCAACCTGAACCGAAACCGACCAAGAACCGGTTCCGGCCCGACCCGGTCAAGAACCGGTTTCCAGTCCGAAAGCCGGGACCGGTTTGGGTGTTTAGGAAATTCTTCGGCTCGACCCGACCCGAAACCGGTTCGAGGCCCGACCCGGCCCGATTGTTTTCAAAAAAATATAGCCGTTAGAGAGGGTTTTTGACCATTTTTTTTGCTCAATCAATACATACGTATTTTTCAACGAGAGATTGGTAGGGTTTTGCCGTGGAATCTACTAAAAAAGCTAGATATGATGGGGATAATTTGTTCGAGATCCAGCTTGCCTTGTTTCGTTGGCTTTGTCATTGAGCTAAAGCTTTTGGTAGGTCTTGGCCTTCGTGGTGCTATAATCCGGCTTCTCTCGGTTTGTTGTTTGTTTTTGGTTGTTTATGAGTGTTTTCGTTTGGTTCTTCGCTGTCTTGGTAGCGCCGTGTGTGGAATTTTTTCTTGGTTTGGTTTGTTGCCTCCCTCCTTTCTATGTCTTGTAGAAAGTGAGTGTGTTTTTGTTTGTTGTTCTGTTTTGGTGACTCAGTCTTTTTCGTTTGGTTTTAATTTTTTTTGAAAGGCAGCTGAATTATATTAAGTGAAATTAAGTACAAAAAGGGAACATCCTACTAAGTGTGAGGTGCATTAAGTAGGAATGGGAAAAAAAACAATAAACACGAGCTAAAGATTAACATTAATGCAAAGCCCCGGTTGAGAGGGCCGAACCCAAGGGGCACCTCAACCGATGAGAGAGAGGCATGATGGATTCTCGATCCACAGCTCCCACGAGATGTTTCCTTTATTGATTCGTCTCGACACCCAATCGAAAAGTCTAACTTGTATCTCGGCAAATAGCATCTCGGCCGAGTCGACTTTCTTCTTGAATATTATGTTGTTACGGTGACTCCAAAGCAAGTAGCAGGTTGAACGAATCGATGCTTGCAAAGATCTGGTTTAACCAAGGAGAGAAGGAAGGACCTCCTTGAAATTTTAGGATCTCGATCGTGGGTTGGCCAAAATCAACATCAATGTTCCACCAATTTAGAAATAAGACCCAAACCTTTCTAGCAGTCGAACAATTCACGAAGCAATGATCTATCATCTCAGAGTCTTCATTACATCTCGGACAAAGGATTGTTTCCAAGTCGATTCCCTGATTATCAAGTGCAACTCTAACCGAGAGTCGACCGTGGATAACCCGCCATATAAACACGTTAATCTTCCTTGGAATACGCTTTTTCCAACTAGTACTTGGATTAGGCTCGCCGGTTGTGTGACACTTCTCTTCAAGCAAAGTCTTCAGGTTTTTTTACCGTGAACTTCCCGTCTTCATCGAGGCACCACCACTAAGCATCCCTGCGATTTACAAACATCTGTGAATTTTTCAATAAGACATATAGATTTTGTAAATCATTTAAGGCGCGGGGCCCTAACCCAATCCCACCGCTCGAGAACCCAACACCCTCTATCTTTCACCTTAACCTCTTTATATTTTTCCAAGCTAAAAAGTCCTGGGAAAAGATCACACAAACAATAACTTCCCATCCAGTTGTCTAGCCAAAATAAAGTGGATGACCTATCCCCTACTTTTTTGACAAATGAGGTGGTAAAATCGACTCCGTAAGAGTCTAGAGTCGGACCCAAGGATATGATGTATCCCCACACACTTCCCTTACCCCTAGTGAGGGCTATATTCTCCGAACCAAGCCCCCCATCACGACCGTAGAAGATGCGAAATAGATTAGTCCATATAGAATTATGATCATAATTAAATCGCTACCACCAATTTCCTAAAAGGGCACAATTAATAGCCTTAATACTTCCTATGTTTAAACCCCCCAACTCATGAGAAGAGAGGGTCGTGGACCATTTAATCCACGCCATCTTACCCCCATCCCCCCCCCCCAAAAAAAAGAATTCACGTCTCACTCTCTCAATGAGCTTTAAAACACTTGATGGTGCACGGAACAATGAAAGAAAGTACAATGGGAGGCTTCCAAGGACAAAATATGTGAAACCCATTAGATTATTCTTGTAAAGTGTCATTTAGCAAATAAAGGAGATCCCAATATATATATATATATATATATATATATATATATATATATATATATATGCGAAAGATCATGTGAGAAGTTGAGGTTAACGTGAGAAGCGTGAGAAGTGGATTTGAACCGTTGATCATTTATAATCAGATGTCTTCAATGAATTGCGTTTTGGAAGGGAATTGATCTCGGTGCATCTTGTTAGAACTTTTGTAATTGTATGATGGTGTCGAGACCGGATAATCTTAAGAATCGTGTCGAAAATGCACTTTTCGAATACAACAATTCGACCCTATAAGCCTTGGGTTCACGAACTTTGTATTGGGATAATTCTTAAGATTTTCTCACACTAAAGGCTATGATATGAAAACTATATCGTTATCCAAATTCTCGATCACATATTTATAGAAAGAAATCGACGGTTACAAACGACGGTTACAAGCGGTTACAAGCGGTTGAGCGGTTGAGAAACGGTTACAACCGCTTATGGATAAGATCAAAAAACCGACAACACCTTTAGCGACAGCTGATGGCTTTCAGCGACAATTTTCAGCATTTCAGCGACAGCTTTCAGCTTTTCAGTGACAGTCCTTAGAAAATTCTAGTTTTTTTGAACTTCGACGCCGCTTTAAGGCGATCTAAGATGATAATGGAAACTTGTAAGTGTGCACTCCGCACCTCCTAACTTACGTATGTTTGCCTTATCGTCTTAATCGATCTCAATTAAATCACAATTACACCAAAATGATTGATGACACTAAAATCACCAACATTCCTCCCCCATTTTAGTGTAATCCTTTGATTTACAACGTACTATAAATATGCAAAATTCAAACACACGCATAAATGAAAATGTCACGAAGATTGAATTTTCATTTTAGTATATTACACATTCCAAATATTCGAGAATCGGGGTGTTCTAAGAATTGAACCCTTCAACCCATTTGAATACATGAAGATAATATACACATATGTTCGTACAAATCTAGATAACACAACTTGACACATTTGTAAAGGCCTTGTGTCCTTATCCATTCATGAACGTATAGAAAGCCAAGTCGAAAACTTTCTTGAAGCGGCCACACTTCACGTCCACTTAGGTGATTCTTTTATATCTTGCACCTGCATATGCAATTTTTCAAAAGAATCATTAAGAAATAAAATTTACAGCCTTACAACACTTGCAGGTCTAAGCACATACCTTGGGATGATAATATTATGTGCTTCAATTTTATTAATAAGTCTTCCACATTGAATTCAACCTTTAACGTTGTATTAAAGGGGAATTGGGTATCTTATTAATAAAGATCTATATGGACTTTAAACCCATCCCGATCACGGACTTGTGCACTAAGTCCCTAGCCAATGCCTTTGTTAAGTGGTCGGCTAAATTGTTATGAGTTCTAACGAACTCTACGGATATCACCCCATGCATGATTAATTCTCTAACCATGCTATGTCTCACTCCCAAGTGCCTCGACTTTCCATTGTATACTTGGCTATATGCTTTAGCCAAAGTCGCAGCACTATCACAATGAATACTTATAGGTGATATCGGCTTCGGCCACAAAGGAATCTCATAAATTAAATTCTTTAGCCACTCTGCCTCTTTACCGGCGACTGCCAAAGCTACAAATTCAGATTCCATGGTGGAATTTGTGATGCAAGTTTGTTTCTTTGAGGCCCAAGAGATGGCGCCTCCACCGAGCAAGAATGCCCATCCACTAGTAGAAGAATGATCCTCTACATTGGATATCCAACTCGCATCCGTGTAGCCTTCGATCACCGAAGGAAACCCAATATATGTTATACCATAACTCATGGTTCCCTTTAAATATTTGAATACCCTTCTTACCGCTTGCCAATGATGAGTACTCGGTCTACTAGTAAACCGACTCAACCTACCAACGGCATAGGCAATGTCCGGACGTGTACTTGTCATGGCATACATCAAGCACCCGATTGCCTTAGAGTATTCTAATTGTGAAACGGCTTCACCCTCGTTAGGCATAAGCTTTTCACTTGGATCCATCGGAGTACTCACGGGCGAACAATTTAACATATTAAACTTCTTTAATACTTTCTCGACATAGTGAGATTGCGTTATGGCCAAACCTTTGTTCTCCCGTTTAATCCTTATCCCGAGGATCACTTCGGCCTCCCCCAAATCCTTCATCGAGAATTGGGATGACAAAAATTCTTTTGTCAAGTCGACTTGTCTTTGGTCCGTGCCAAATATTAACATGTAGTCAACATATAAACAAATTATGACGCCTCTACCGGAATCGTCAAATTTGCTATACACACATTTGTCCGATTGTTTTAAATGAAAACCATTAGACAAAACCACTTCATCAAACTTTTGATGCCACTGTTTTGGGGCTTGCTTCAAACCATAAAGTGATTTAATTAATTTACATACTTTATGTTCATTCCCCGACATCACAAAGCCTTCTGGTTGCTTCATGTAAACCTCCTCCTTTAAATCACTATTAAGAAATGTCGTCTTGACATCCATTTGGTGAATTACCAAATTATTAATAGCTGCCAACGCTATTAATAATCGAATGGTGGAAATTCGAGCGACCGATGCATAGGTATCGAAATAATCAATACCTTCTTTTTGCCGAAATCCTTGAATTACCAACCGGGCTTTAAACTTATCGATGGTACCATCGACTTTCATTTTCTTCTTGAAAATCCACTTGCAACCCAAAGGTTTGCAACCCGGTGGTAAGTCGGCCAACACCCATGTGTTATTCCCCATGATAGACTCCATCTCATCATTTATTGCCTCTTTCCAAAAGGCGACGTCTTGAGACTTCATAGCCTCATCATAGGTTCTTGGATCTTCCTCTATGCTATAACAATAAGCATATTGAGATTCAATTTCATCTCGTGAACCTTCAACTAAGTATAGTTGAAAGTCGGAACCAAAAGATTTCTCAATCCTTCCTCGTTTACTTCTTCGAGGTTCGGGAATTTCCAAAGAAATTTCCTTTTCTTTTCCACTATCTTTGATTCCACTCGTACTTGGAATCACATCTTTCGGTCTTGGAATCGAGGTGAATCGATTCTCATCGAATATTACATCCCTTGATTCTATAACGGTGTTAACCGAAATAGAGTCGTTGGGTTCAATAACATAGAACCGATATGCCTTTGAATGCTCGACATATCCGATGAATATACAATCGATTCCTCTTTCTCCCAAAGTTTTTCTTTTGGGATCCGTTAACCTTACCACAGCTCGGCAACCCCAAACTCGTAAATAATTTAAGTTTGGTTTCTTCTTGAACCAAAGTTCATAAGGAGTATCCTTACTCCTTTTGTTTGGTACCCGGTTCAAAACATAGCAAGCCGTCAACATGGCTTCACCCCAAAATCCGTCACTAAGACCGGAGTAGGATAACATCGAGTTAACCATTTCTTTTAAAACTCGATTCTTTCGTTCCGCAACACCATTTTGTTGAGGTGTATACGGTGCCGTGGTCTCGTGTATAATTCCAACAGATTGGAAATATAGAGGATCAAAGTATTCACCGCATCTATCGGTTCTCAACTTTTTAATTAAAATATTTTGCTGCAATTCCACTTCGGTTTTATAAATCTTAAATTTTTCTAAAACTTCGTCCTTCGAATGGAGTAGAAAAATATAACAAAATCTCGAAGCGTCGTCTATAAATGTAGCAAAATACTTTTTATTTCCAAGTGAAGGAGTCGCATGCAAGTCACACAGATCACTATGGATTAAATCCAAAACCATAGATGATCTTTTAATTTTAGGAAAAGGTTGACGTGTGATTTTTGTAAGCATGCAAGTCTTACACTTTTCCAAATTCAAATTAAAGGAAGGTATCATGCCATCCTTGGACATTTCATGCATTCTTTTGTAATGCACGTGTCCAAGTCTAGCATGCCAAAGAAAGGACAAATTGCTATTATCTACCATGCAAACAGAATTTTCACAACCAAATTCATTTATTATATTTAACATAAACATCCCAGAATTGTAGTAACCAAATCCAATAAACATACCACACCGCGATAGTACATACTTATCGCTTTCATATACTTGTTTAAAACCTAATTTGTTCAACACACTTCCGGAGACTAGATTCTTTCGGATATTAGGTACAAATAAAACATTGTTTAATTTCAACAAATTCCCAGAGCTAAACTTCAAATCCACACAACCACGACCCAAGATTGGAGCACTAGACTCGTTGCCCATATGCAAGACCGATCCATCTTCCACCGGTTCGAACTTCTTGAACCATCTTCGATCCTTGCGCACGTGACTCGTGGCACCCGAGTCTACCCACCACGCAATATTATCATCATGTACATAAAATGCATAGGAAATTAGTGGTACATAATTCATACTTGAATTATTAGAAATGATCGAGTTTTGACCTTGATTTGGGGGTTGGTCGTTCGACCCTTGTCCCGCACCACTCGTACTCGCTCCATTCTTGTTACCTTTACCAACTCGACAATCTCGTTTGAAATGTCCTGTTCGACCACAGATCCAACAAGTCATTTTTGACTTTTTGTTGGGTCCATGTTTGGGATTGTCGAACATCCGTTTTTTACCTTTGTCAAATTTCTTCTTGGTCGTGTTCTTACGCTCCTCAACCATGTTGACATTGGATGAACTTGGGATATCCTTATCCTTGGTCTTACCACTTTCTTGCACACATAGTGATTCCTCAATACGTAAGTGGCTCCCAAGTTGCACCAAAGAAAGTTCTTCCTTTTTGTGTTTAAGTGTGTGTTTGAAGTCTTTCCATGATGGTGGCAACTTGTCAATTATGCTCGATACTGATATGGATTCATCCATATGCATATGGTGTTGAGTATATTGACCAAGGATCCGGAGCAATTCGTTGTATTGCTCCATTATGGGCCTGGAATCGATCATCTTGTAATTATTAAAATTACTTACAAGGAACTTCTTACTCGAAGCATCCTCGGCCATGTATTTCGATTCCAAGACATCCCACAATTCTTTTGATGATTCTACATTTTGGTAAACATCAAATAAAGCATCAGACATACCGTTAAGAATATGCCCACGACATATGTAGTCGTCGTTCTCCCATTTGTTTTTACGTCGGATTGCCTCCAAAGGTGAATCTTCATCGATCTCCGGCATGGGGGTGCTAAGAACATACGCAACCTTCAAAGTGGTGAGAAGAAAATGCATCTTCTTTTGCCATCGACGAAAATCGTTTCCTAGAAACTTCTCTAGTTTGCCGAATTTCGAAGTCATATCACGAACGGATTCCTCTCGATTTGCCATCGTTAATCAAACAGAAATTGTTGTATTCGAATGTTAGAACTTTTGTAATTGTATGATGGTGTCGAGACCGGATAATCTTAATGTGAAACCCATTAGATTATTCTTGTAAAGTGTCATTTAGCAAATAAAGGAGATCCCAATATATTTGTTTGATTTAGTTAATATTTAATTTTCCATAGTTAACGAAACCACACCATATATTCATGGGGATTGTTATTTGCACCCATCATAGGTGAGAGTGCAAATACAAAAGTGAAATATATGATAGTTTATGTCTCGGGAAAACAAATGGTCAATTTTTTTTTAACATAATTTATTTTGGAAAAAGGGTCAAGTGATTTGACTTTTTGGAAATAAAATAAAATATCGGTTGGTTGCAGTAAAAGTAAAAGGGTTGAAAGATGATTTAAATTTTTTGAAAACATGACTTGACTTTTTGAAAACTAACATTTTAATTAAAATTTTGGTTGGTGGTTGGTGGTTGGTGGCATTAATAATTTTTTTTATTGTATGAATGTTACTGTTGCTATAAAAAGGGATGTTAAATTTGTATTTTCATTCAAATAAAGTTATACGAGTTCTAACTTTTAAGTTATACGAGTTCTAACTTGTTAATGGATAGTTGGAAAGATGATTTGCAATTTTATCGGAATTCCAACGTTGAGGTACTTTCATTTACTATTTTGCGATATATTTTCATTTGATGGTTTGTAATATGTATTTTTTTGTACGTGTATATTTAGAAAGATGATATTTACACAAACCAAATAAATCACGGTGACGATTTGCATTTGTATCGGAATTCCAACGATGAGGTATTTCAATCTTACTATTTTGTGATAGATTTTAACTTACTATTTTTTTAATAGTTTGTAATATAGTTTTGCACGCATATGTTTAGGCTTATGACATTTACACAAACCAAACAACTCAAGGTGATGATATGCACACATCAAAATTTTCCACTGACGAGGTGTTCAAATCTCGTCAAAGTATTTTTTATTTTATGTTAAGGAATATGGTTTTCGAGCGATAGCTGTGTGTCTCAACCTTCACGAAGATGAATGGCCGTCTATTCGATATAATTTATTGGAGGAGTTGGATATGTTCAAGACAGAATATGTTGAGATGTTTGGCTTTGATATATGGTGTCAGACTTACAACTCTTTGAACTTTTTTTAGAAGGACAAATGTGCACTGGATCGATATGCCTGAAACGGGTGTGTTGATTGCTTCAAGGTATAACGTGATACTGCACTCTTTAACAACTGCAGGTAGCATGACATTCTTACCACTACGATCTAGTCCGCCACCATGGTACTACGGATTTTATTTCCGTAATCGTACTACGGATTTTATTTCACTTGATTGAGTTGTAATATTTTTAAACTTTTTGTACTTTATTTATTGACTTATCAATTAAATTATTTTGATGATCTTTTATATTAAAACACTTTATATTTGTAGCTTTAAATTATTTACAACAAAATACCATATTCCTTAACATAAAATAAAAAATACTTTTATTTTATGGTTATTAAGTAATTAAATAATAATATTAATATAATAATTATTAAATAATAATCCTAATATAATAATTATTTGTAGATAATCCTAATATACATGATTATTTTTATAAAAAATGTTTTTATACCTGTTTCAAAGTTAAATTATTTTTTTATAGCATTTGAAAGTTTTATTTTTAAAAAGAATACATATTATAATAAAATAAAATATTTAAAGACCATTCGACATTTCCAAAGTTAATTTTTTAATTATATTTTTACTTTTTAAATAACAAACCCTAAAAAGTAATTAGTAGACTAGGTAGTGGGTGTGTTTGACCTATTGGGTAGGGTGCAAATATCCCAACCCATATTCATATTAATTATCATATGTATTTGACCGAAACTCTTGCCATATGTCAAATAAATGATCATAAAAAGTATCACTGAAAACTTTGAATTGAATTAAAAAATGGGTTTGGCTATTTGCACCAAAAAAATGGCTATTTGCACCAAAAAGTCAAAAAGCATGCCTTGTTTTTTTGTGCTTAATCATTATTTGTTTTATATAATATAATATATATATTATTTATTTGTTTTATATATATATATATATTATTTGTTTTATATAATATATATATATTATTTATTTGTTTTATATATATATATTAGAAATATAGATATATATATATATATATATATATATTATTCTTTTTGTTTATATATATAGGGGTGTCAATTATATAATTATAAAAATAAAACATAAACATTGCGATTTAACATATAAATAGAACATAAAATAATCTATATTACATTCGATTATTCTAAAATAACATTATCCGTAGTACAATTAACACGTAAAAGTCGCTCGTACTTCTGTATTCGATCTGAATACGGAGTAGCCCATCCTGCAGCACACTGATAACTGTAGTGGGCAAAATGTTGTGTAATACGAGGGAACGGGTATCCTTCTGCCATATCTAATTTCACATAATGGTTACCATTAACGTACCCAATTGTAAAAGCAACATGTTGATACCACGGTGGCGGAGTGGACCTAAGCGGCAAGTACGTCAAACAGCCTGCCATATTTAAAACGTGTAATATCACATTATACCTTGAAGCAATCAAGACACCTATTTCAGACATTGTCATCCAGTGTTCAACCGGTGCACCTCGATCTGATTGAAAGAAGTTTAAAGTGTTGTAAACAATCTTCCAATATTGACCTCCAAAAGCTTGCCAGTATTCTGCCTTGTGTGTGTCTAACTCTTCCATCAAATTAGACCGAATTGTGGGCCATGCATCTTCATGAAGACCCAGCCAGACAGCTATTGCTCGGAATCCACAATTTCCATCACCTTTCACATCATGTACATGCGTAATGTAAGGGTGAAACATCTTTGGAAATTGATTAATGTATGGATGTACATTATAGTTTTTGCCCATGAAAGAACTGTGTCTTGGTGGTTCCTGGTAACTCATTTTTTCCAAGTCAACAAATGTTGACGCGTTTTAAATCAAAAAATTCAAGATTGGACACATTTCGAACGTATCGAAGAGACCATTATAATGGTGTAACTTGTTAAAATTAAAACGTATTTTTTAACGTATTTTAGTTAATAAACGATTATATGTGTTAAATGTAAAATTTAAATTATGAAACTAAAAGGTATAAAGTAAAGTTAGTAAATAAGTATAGGGGTTGAAAGTGTAAATATCAAAATTATTATCACAATTTTGTCTGAAAAGGGGCTAGGGGCTAGGGGAGAGACATTTGATTGATTTATTTGGCCAAATGAAATAGTGCATGCATGTGAACCTACATCTCCTACATTTGATTCTATAAATGTGATGAAAATGGTGTACATCGAGAGAGAACAGCGAGAGAAAGAAAATCGTGGAAAAGGGGAAAATGAAGAGGATTTTAGTCACAGAATGTTTGTATTTTTCTTGATTTTAGTCACTGCAATCTCATTACATTCTTACCAAAAAATATATATATATTATATAAAACAAATAAATATATAAATAATATATAAAACAAATAAATAATATATATATATATATATATATATTATATAAAACAAATAAATATATAAATAATATATATATATATATATATTATATAAAACAAATAAATAATATATATTTATTATATAAAACAAATAAATAATATATATATATATATTATATAAAACAAATAAATATCAAATAAATATTATATATATATATATATTTAAATAAAAAATGATTGGTTATGAAAACAATGTAATCATATACCAATCATTTTTGTACATTTTTTTTGGTGTAAATTGACTTTTTTGGTGCTTATAGCACCCCCTTAAAAAATAAGCCATTCCCAATTGGATTTGTTGGCATTTTCATTATAAGGCCAGCTTTTCAGGAATGGAGTCTACCATATGACGTTGGAACTTTAACTTACAAATATTTAAATCCATATTATTTTGACCAACTATTGGAAATGAAACGTTCAACACTTCAAGTTGCCAAACTTTTTTAAGCACTAATACCATAATATATATATATATATATATATATATATATATATATATATATATATATTATTTTGTCTGTTTTCATGCATATGTATTCCCTACTTAAACATAACATTTGCGACATAAAACTTCCTAGAAATGTTCGAATCAGTGGCGGAAAGGGGTGGGGTCTCTTCACCCACCAAGAAAAATCAATTTTCTTTAAATTTAAAACACTTCATATTTTTCTATTATTTTTATCGAAAATTCGACATGACTTTTTCGTAAAGTCGTTATATGTTTGTTTTATATCATGAATCATATGTCCATATATAAACTAAACAAATCCCAAACCAAAAGCGGGTATTTACACCACATATACTATCTATTACATACAAAAGTATTTTAGATGTGTAGATATAAAATATTATCTTGAGCTAATTTTCAGTCCCAATCGATAGTGTTGTCTAACAATGCTTACCTACACTAACACTAGAAGTGTTCAGGAAAACCATTGAATCGATCAAATCAGTCGAACCAAGTCAAACTGAACCATTTTCGATGGTTTGAGCGGGCTAGTAGTCCGCTCTGGTATGAAAACTAGTCAAACCGCTCGGTCCAGTAGTGAAAAAATTCTTAAATCCGTCAAAGATTATTCTGCTACCTCATATCTGTTCAAAATTAAGATATTCTAATGGTGAACTAATTTAACTTTTTTTTTTCAAGTTTCTGAATGTTTTTCCATTTTGGAGATATATGTTTCTTTTGTACATCAATATTTTTTTTGTCATTGTCAAAATTTATTGACTTTTTATTTCTTTATAACTCTTATACATTCTTTTAAGCATGCCAACATATTTGAAAAAAATGTCAATACAGTGTGATATATCTCAATTTTAATGTTTCATTTTATTTGTTTTATCTTTGTCGATTTTATAATACAGTTTTATGTGGTTTTGGGAAAGCGGAAATGTTTTTTTCATATAAGTTTGTTTAATTTATTTTTTTAGTTTTATTTTAGGTTTAATAATCTTTCATTTATTTTAGGTTTTATAATATAATGTTTTTTATTAAAAAATAATTAAAATTCAGTAGTTATCCTAATTATATTTTAGAGTATTTTTATTTAAATCAATATGTTTATCTTGTATTTGATTTTGTTTATTAGTTAGATATAAATTCAAATATGCAACTTTAAAAATTAGTACTCATATATCATTTTACTTGTAAAATTAGCATTAAATAGTAGTACATAATACTTAAAATTTTATTTTTAAGGCTTTAAACCAGATATTTTATAATGTAGTATATATAAGTATTTGTAACTAAGCTCACCAAAAATTTCTTACTTATTTTGAATTTTTGATGATAAACTCGATTGGGCCTAGTGAGCCTAGTTATTGGGCTGGAAAGTGGCTTAACTTTGTATTTGTATTGGGCTTTAAGCCCAAGATAAGAGAAATGGTGTGAACAGGTGTTGATTATTGAATTATACCATACTTCAGGGGCCATTAATGATAAAATCTCTAATACTTTTCAATACATTCTTGTTGGAACTTTCTTAAACCCTAACCCCTTTTCCTTCCCTCAAACCAGGGTTTTGCGTTAATTTGAGTAGGAATTCGATCACTTCATGGCTCTAATTGAACCCCAAAATCCCGTCCAGTTTTTCATAGGCGATGAATACGAGGTGGCGATTAATGAATCGATTCAAAGCCTCTTAGATTCACTTCAAAACCCTAACCCCGATTTATCCGTTTTTACATCGACATTTCTGAAATTAATGCAAGCTAAACCTAACCCTCTTCTTGAAACCATCTGGGTTTTCTCGGGTTTAACTTTTCAAATCAACAATTCTTCAAAAGACGATCTTTTGGGTGAAGTATTGGCTGTAAAAGATCTTTTTCAATCTATAACAGCTTGTTCTGCTGCATCTAGTCCTCCAATTTGTATCTCTTTAATTGCACCTGTCATATTTAAGTTGTATAGAGTAGCTGTCGATTCGAAGAAGAAAGACAAGCGAGGAAAGAAAGCGAGCAGAGAGATTAAGTCATTGGTTGATGTAATTTTGGGGTATTTTAACGTCTGTTGTGAGGGATCAAATTCAAATGGTGATAATGATTCTGGGTTAGTGAGGCCGTTAATCGATCTAGTTTCGATTTGGGTAACTGAAAAGAATGGATTGAAGCAGTTTTTCCCACTTTTGAGTGATGAGATTATAGACAGTGTTAGTACAGGTGTTGTTGGATTGCTGGCTGGAGCTGTAATTTTGGAGGCATTTTTGTTGAAATTGTGTTTAAAATTTAGTGATGGAGGTTCAAAACAGGAGTTGCAGAATGAGTTGAGGACTTGGGCTGTTTGTTCCATAACTGGGTTTCATAATTTTTACTTCTTTGGTAAATACCCCCAGAATCTATCTCTCTACAGTTTTGTATTGTAGATATCTGTTCTTATTGCAGTTTTAAGTTATGAAAGAATCTGCATTTAGAATATGGATTTTGATGATAATTTGTAATTCAACTCATTTGTCTTATATATATATATTGTGCCTATGTGGTTTCAGATATGCTTGTTAAGATGCTGCTAGAACCGAATTTGACGGTGATGTCCTTACTGGTTAGTTGATTTCTTTGGAATTATATTAGTCTTTTCTAGCTATATATGTATCTTTTGTGGAGTAAAAAGATTCCTGAAAATGTATGTTTTGTGGTTTGGTTTACAGAGTTCCGAAGATGAATCATTTCTGAGGAAACTGTTATATGATGTTGTTATATTACCCAACTATTCGTTCCTCAATCTGGAAAAAGTAGGTCATCTCCCCAATAACCACATAAAGAATAACATTTTGTCGAGACTTATGGTGACCCATGAAGCTATCGAGTTATTTAGGTATATATATCTTGTTCAATATACAGCCAAATCTTAAATATCAAATCCCTTATGACTTATGAGTGTGTGTTTGGTTGTAGGAAAAACAAAGACCATACGAAGGCCATTTCTTACACAAATGCATTCTCGGGTTCTCATTTACCGACACTTATAACTAAATTGGTTACAAGCGAGCTTGGCACCCGGGGAAGCGAAAGTCAGCTTAAGGGATCATCACCTGCTGCGTTTCTAAGTAAGTGATACTAACTTCTTTCTATGATTTATGTTTTTTCGTTGGTGATAACCATGGTGTTGATTTAGAGCATCATGATGACGACTTTAAGCGTTGTAGATTTAAGAGTTGAGTCCTTTGGTATAAGGTGTCCAATTGGTTTATATTGAATCATGTTATAGGGTTCGTAAAGAACTTAAAAGGGAGTTTGGCTTTTTTTAAAATTATTTGTTAGCAGTTTAATGAGACTCATAGTTATTCGGTCAGCTATTAATGACTGATTGGTAGTGGCTTAATGAGATAGAAAGTAGCTTATTCAGTAAGCTTTTAGGAGGGAGTTTTATGCAGATAGCCAAGTTTTTTAAACATGCCCCTCCAAATTAAAAAATAGTTCCTTCCAGATCATGAAAAAACCCTTCTAAACAAAGACCTTTCCGATCTATACAGACAAATTAATCTTCCACAGTGACAACTTTATCCGTACATGACTTGATGGCAAACAACCCCTAAGTACGATAGTTAGATTGTCGGAAAGGTCAACCTTTTTTATTAGATAATCATTAAGGACCGTTTGCCGCATGTTTTAGGCTTTATGTTTGTGTAAAAACGGCCCTCTGTTGATGACTTTTAAGCACAATAGCGTTTCTTGATCAGTTGACTTTTTTTTGACTGAGACTCTTTTTCTTCAATCATCTGGCTTCAGAATGGATGCTCGACCTCGAGGATCAAGGCTTGAGTTTGTGTGATGGTTTCATGTCAAAACACCGTGAAAGATTAGTCGGTTACAGTTCAAGGCTGGAGCTTGACCAACTGTCATTTGTGAAAACAGATAACAGTCTACTGTTCTTCATCGATAATAAGGGGAACGATGATGATGATGAAAATAATAATGATTCCGTGAACGATGTTTTTGTTGCTGCTGCTCGAGAAATGCAATCTGGGAGGAAACGAAAAGAATCTAAGAAGAAAGACGGAGTTAAGTTTCAAAGGTACAACCTTTCAGGTTCAAGATCTGTTGGCGACTTTGAGAACGATGATTCAGACAGTGCGAGCGAAGTGGAAGATCCTGAATCTGATGAAGGTCGGGAATGAAGGAAGCTGTATGGATTCGAAAAAAGGTTCTGTTAAGAAAACAAGGTCAGAATATACTTTGAATGTCTGTTTATTAGTTCAGGGACCAAATGTATCCATCTGTTCTAAGTTAAACGACCAGATTTGTATTTTACTTTATTGAAATTCAATCAAGTTTACACATTAGACCGCTTGATTGAATGTATGATGAAAGTGTCCTCCCTCCAGTTTATTTGATAGTTGCTTTTAATTAAACTTGATGAATCGATATAGTCAAGATTTTGTTAGTATTAATCTATTTTTTTATAAATTTAGTGATCGAAGTAATATTTTAGAAAATTGTTAGATGCCTATTTGTAAAATACTATATGTCATATAGTATAGTAATTTAAGAGCATCTTCAATTAATCCAACATTGATTATAATATTAAAATATTTTATTAATTTATTATTTCTTTTTTTTTTTAAATAATTATTTTTTAAGTTTTCCTCTCATTTGATAATCATTTTTGGGTGCTTTTTCCATTTTGTAGATAGTTTTGGAAAAAACTTATTAAAGTAAACTATTGATTTAAAATCTACATTTTAGAGAAGATGAGAGATACTCTAACAAATTGGGCTAATTATTACTTTTAACAAGTTTAGCAAGTTATGTATATGATACTTCAATGTTAGCATTTAGTAAGTAATTTAGGAAAAGTTTATTTTATATTAGATTTTAAAAATTAAATTTCTCATGTTACTTATAAAGACGGGAACGAGCGGAATCAATGTGTTCCAATTTCACCGAGCATCCAATGGACCATGGACTAAACGGCCACTGCCTGAAAGGATCATAATAAGCCGAGATCATAAAGAGCATACTGCGAGTAGGAAGTGGAATTAATACAATGGATTCAGAAGCATCAAACCTCTCTTGTTTGGAAGAATCGAAATGGTACCAACCGTACTTATTAATAGAAGGATTTGGCAGAAATATATAAAATTTTGGGTATTTCAATCAATTGAATTAGAAATTGACTGTAAAGTTAATTCCGAAATATATTTTAGACCATTTCCGAATGTTTGTTTGTTTGTTTGTTTGTTTGTTAACAAGAAGTTTGTATTTGTATTTGTATTTGTATATATAAACACGGCAGGCTTTACAATCAATGATTGAGTCAGCTTTAGCTGGATGGATATATTCCCTTTTCTTTCTTTTTCTCTAAGGTAATATAATATCTTATTACATTAGTTTTAAGACGAGGCCATGTTGTCAAAACTACTTTATTCATTAAGTTTTTTTTTTTTTGGAAGTATATGATATTCATATACGGCAAATGCAACAATTAAACTCACACACCCTCCTCACCTTTGCTGAGGTTTGAACCCCTGATCTCCTACAAGGACAAAGGTTCCCATACCACTAGGCCAAAGACCCTTTGGTCTTTATTCATTAAGTTGTTTAAAACAAAATACATCATAAAGTCATCTATCTTTTATCAACAATTGTTGCAAAATATTAATAATAAAGTTAATTGTTTCAGTTGTTTTACTGTTATGTTATATTTATATACATGACCATTCTTTTGTTAACTAGTCATTTAGGAGCCGTTTACAAAACGCTTATCCGGGTAAGTGCTTACCAAGTCACATTAGCTTACCGGATGAATATGGCAAGGACTAAGAATCTTACCCGGTAAGAGCGGAAGCAAGAACCGAGAGTCGAAAGCAAGGACCGAGAGTCTTACCCGGTAAGTGAGTGTGACGGCTCTTACCACGGTTAGCGTTTATCGGCTAAATTGTTGCATACGATACCATTTTTGTGGACTAAAATCTTACCCGAGAAGTAAGTGATAGTATTGAATTTACCGGTAAGCACTTACCCGGATAAGTGATTAGGTAAACGGCCCCTTAGTGTTAACTGTGTTAACTAATCAGGACCATCAATCATCAAAATCAATGGCTAAGATTAAAATGATTTTTTAATTCACAATTAAATAAAAAACACGGTTGAAGCATATATGCACAGGGGTATTCTTGTCAATTAACAACCCTATGTAACTATCAGATAAGGAATGGGTTAACCAATTGCTACTTTCACGGACCTTGTTATCTCAACCTCATTTAGAAACAAAATCAAAAACCCTACTCTCTCTCCAATATCGATTAAAGCCACTATTCTAAAAGACTCGCCGCGACAGCCACCATGGCGCGCCGTGGCTCAAGGCTTGTGTCTCACGCCACGTTATGCATGTGGCACGCCATGCCTAATGTGGGGTATTTTGTAACGCGATATTTGATTTTTCTTTACGTTTTTAACTTCTTATTTGCTAGTTTTTTTATATATAACCTAATTTAAGTTGTTTGTTATCATTAACTCGTCGATTAATAGTACATCACATACGTTTTTTATATATGATATAGATATTTGCCGCCATAAGTCTCGCCTTGATAAACGTCATAGCCTGGCCATGGCTCCTAAGGCTTGAGGCTTGGCCTTGCCGCCACGCCACGCCTCACGTCATTTAGAACCTTGATTAAAACCAAAATCGATTCCAAATCCATACCAAAATCGTTCAAAAAGCAAATCGATTCCAAAATCGTCCAAAATCATTCAACAGCAAAACCATTCCCGTCGATTCCAAGAAGGCAAATCGATTCCAAGCGATACAAAACGATTCCAAATCGTTCAAAAGGAAATCGATTCCCGTCGATTCCAAGAAGGTCGATTACAAATCGATTAGTAAACAAGCAGATTACATACGAACTCTCACAACAAATCAGTGGTTTTCAGAGCAAAAATCAACAGGGGGATGCAATTTTCGGTTGTAATTTGTGCATATATACAATTTTGGTATGTGCATATATGTAATTTTGAAGGGATGCATATATGTTGGGGGTGTAAAGTGTGCATATATGCAATTTTGATATGTGCATATATGTTGCAGGTGTAAAGTGTACATATATGCAGTTGTAGTATGTGCATATATGCAATTCTCTGATGTGCATGTTGTAGGTGTAAAGAGTGCATATATGCAGTTTTCATATGTGCATATATGCTACAAATGTAAAGTGTAAATATATGCAATTGTAATATGTGCATATATGCAATTCTCTGATGTGCATAAATGCAATTGACTAGTGTGCATATATGCAGTTTCATATCATGCATATGTGAAAATTTGGGTATAACAGTTCAATTAGCGTGGAAGAATTCCTTGAAAAAATTGTCTAAATGATAAAATAAAGAGATAATATAATGAAGATTAGGATGAATATTAAAAAATAATATATTAATAACTACCATAATTGGATAGGCGTGAAAGGTGGAAAGAATAATTACTTCAAATAATTAAAATGTTAATCTTCATATAATACCCTTGAAGCAACCGTCCTATCAATATTAAAACCAAACATGTATTTTGATTCCTATTGGTCTAAAATAAGTTAACAAGGTTAACACTAAATGAATGGTTAACAAAAGAAGGGGACCCGTAGAATATATCTATATATATATAGGGTTGGGTTCATGTGAGACCAACATGTTTTCGTGAGACCGTGAGACCAAGAAATTTACACTAAACCTTCACAGTGATTCATTGTGAAGATAAGAAAAATAGCAAACCTTCACAGCAAAAACATTGTGAAGGTTTACCATCACAGTACCTTTACAGTCTTTTGCTGTGAAGGTTTAGTGTTAATTCTTTGGTCTCACGGTCTCACGGAAATAGTCTGGTCTCACATGATCTCAAGTCTATATATATATATATCTATAGAGAGAGAGGTGGGTTCAAACGAGAACGTTAACTATTTACGAGAACACGAGAACAGCCGCCCATGTACAAAATCACATGTGATTCACGTACAAAATCACATGTGATTTTACACTACCTGCAAATCTGGACTTGAATCATATGTGATTCAGGTAGTGTAAAATCACATGTGATTTTGTACAAATCACATACAAAATCCAGGTAGTGTAAAATCACATGTGATTTTGTACGTAAATCACATGTGATTTTGTACATGGACGACCGTTCTCGTATTCTCGTAAATAGTTAGCGTTATCGTTTGAACCTTTTTTTTCTCTCTCTCTCTCTCTCTATATATATATATATGTATGTATGTATATATATATATGTATATATATATATAGGCTAGGTATCAAATACAAACCAGGTAGTTTGTACAAACTCGTACAAACCATACCTAGCTTCATGATTTTGTAAATTTGGCTTCATGAATATATATATATATATATATTTTGGCTTCATGAATATATAATTTGACTTCATGAATATATCATTTGGCATTTTTAACTAATTTTTTTACAAAAATAAGGGTATTTTTGTGTATTTTTGTAAAAAAAATTAGTTAAAAATGTCAAATTATATATTCATGAAGCCAAAATACATATATATATATATATATATATTCATGAAGCCAAATTTACAAAATCATGAAGCTAGGTATGGTTTGTACGAGTTTGTACAAACTAACTGGTTTGTACCCGATACCACCCATATATATATATATATATATGGTTTTCAATAAAAATAGTAGTTACATAGGAAGAGATCTTCACTTTTGGATCAATCGTAATTAAAGATCAGTTGCAAACACTCTTCTAAACTAATTTGTGGGTTATTTTGAGATTTAATCTAAATCATTATATCAACACTAATTAAAAGTGATTAATGGTCCAAGTCATTTCTTATAATTCACACTTTAACTCATATTCTCACATATATTTCGTATAATATGTATGATTATTAGCCAAAAAGTTGTTATCATGGTTGAAACTGTATTTATATAACACAACACAATCCGATTTCGAATATACAGTTATGAACTTGAACCTTCAATATTGCTTCATGCATTGTTATATTCTTCGGTTAGTTTTATTAGTTCAACATCAAGTTGTACTTAGGTTTTAATTTGTAACAATGATTTTTTTATTGTAATTTTGTATGATTAAAAGATTATTAACTATTTTTAAAAGTTTTTACAAAATGCTTAATAATATAGTAAATCTCATAATTTTAATTTGTAATGAAGGAGATACTCATTTCCTTTGTTATAATAATTTTATTTTGAAAATTATGTAAACATTCACATAACATCTCCTTTGTTAAAAACAAAGTTTCATTTCAACATTATCTACCGTTTTCAACTATTATCAAAAGAGTACTACTGATAATATTGATTTATTCAATCAAATCTATCTTAGGATGGAACGTAACTTTTTTTTACGGTTGTCATTTGAGTTATGATGTACCTGTTAAAGTTTAATGTTGTGTTCCCAAAACTTGTTTTATCAAGGAAAGAAAAATGAGGAAAAATAATGAAAATGGTGTTCTTGATACTTTTCTAAAAGAGAAACAAAAGAAAAGAGAATGAAAATTTTTCCAAAAAAAATCTTCAAAGGGAGAAAAGGAAATGAAATAATATTAAACTCTTTAAAAGAATATTAAAATTACAAAACTAGTAAACCGCTCAATCTTTCATTGTAAATGATGTCATGAAAAATTATTTTGTTTCTCTATCTTTCCTTTATTTTCTTTCTCTTTCTCTTTCGAGAACACACATAAAAATTGCATTTCATTTCTTTTCCCACCATTTTCTCCGTAAAAGAATCTTTATTTACTGTTATTACATAAAGGTATATCCCAGTTAACCAAAGAGTTAAAACTCTGGAATATATGATGGAATATCTTATCTTTTAATGATTCAAGTCAAAACGTCACACCTTACAACAATTATAGTTATTAAGTTTAGAGTAAATTAAAAAAACAATTCCTTAAACAATTCCTATTTATACGACTCTCTCTCTCTCTCTCAAATTTAAAAAACACACGCACGCACGCAGACCTCTCTCTCGCTCTTCTTCCTGGTTTCTTTCTTCAAGCTTCAAGTGCTCAACAATGGTGGAATGCTATTGTGGCTATCGTGCAATTGTGAGAATCTCATCTACGAGTGCCAATCCCGGTCGTAGATTTTTTTGTTGTCCTTCTACCGTAAGTTTAAGTTCTTAGTTTTCTACACTTGCTAAATGGTTTAATTTTGCCCTAATCATGTTTCCATCCATCATACCAGGGTTACAGTTGTGGGTTTTTCATGTGGGTTGACACAACAATGTTTCGTCAACCAGTTGATGTGATGCACAGTTTGGTGAAGTCCAAGAACAAACTTGAAGCTAGTTTGAAGGCAAAGACTGATGAAGCTCGTAGGTGGAAAATGATGATGTTCATGAGTTGGGTTGTGTTTGTAACCTATTTTATTTTTAGTTGACCTAGTATGTATAAAGGTAAAGGATTTGTGGGCAATGGCGGTTTACTCTTGTTTTTAGTTTCCATGTAATGCTTTTGGGGTTTTAATGAAAATGCTTTTGGGTGTTAATCACAATAGTTGAGTTTTGTTATTGTTGTTCATTAATTAACATTGATCATTAAGCATTTGTTCATTAATTAGCACCTGCTGAACTGTTATATAACTAAAAAACAACCAAAAAACATATTGCGGGCAAGTGCAGTAACCAATATAACTAACATTGATCATTAAGCATTTGTTCATTAATTAGCACCTGCTGAACTGTTATATAACTACAAAAACAACCAAAAAACATATTGCAGTAACCAACATAACTAACATTGATCATTAAGCATTGTTTGACTATACAAAAACATTGATCAATAAGCATTGTTTGACTTAACAAAAACAAGCAAAACAACATATTGTTGTGGTACTGCAGCAACCCAAAAAACTAAACAAAAACAACCATTACCCTATTCAGCCCTGTCTTGTTGACCCTTGCAAGTTCTGGAGTTGTGGCCTTTCTTCACGCATTTGGCACATGTAACAGTCTTCCCACGACGTATCAATTTTGAACCCTTCACAATTGGCTCCCTCAATTCGTCAATTGTCTTCCTTCTTTTCTTTTTTGGTCTACCCACTGGTGTGTGATGGATGGGTGCAGTAATTGTTAATGGACAATCAGAAGTAGCCCACCTATCTCTGTTGTTGATTGGATCAACTGTGAAGGAATAAACTTTCTTCCATGTCTCAAGTTTGTAACAAGGATGGACCCAATGTTCTGGTATATCCACTTGTTGCCCATTTGCAGCCATATACCATATAGTTGCAACACCATGCTTACATGGTATCCCTGTCAGCTCCCATCTTCTGCATGAACATACCTTTTCAGTTGCATCCACAACACACTGGTCCATCCAAGGTCCAGTGACCTGATACTTGCTTCTCCCATTCCAAATGACTTGATACTTAGCAGCATCCTTCTTCACTGTCTCAAGCAAGTTGCTGGCCATGGGTGTAAGAATCCCTTCAACCTTGTCAATCACCTTTCTTACATTAACTATCCTTTTCATCAAGTAAACTCTAACAAATTCCAGTGCCATGATTATGGGTTTGTCTCTAGCATCAAGAAGTTGCCTATTGAACACTTCACACATGTTGTTCAATAGGACATCACTATGAGCTCTACCTATTTAAGCATAAACATAAGCATAAGATTGGATTATGTGCATAAGCATAAACATAAGCATAAGCAGATTGGATTATAAGCATAATTATGGGCATAACATTTACCTGAGAAATGAGACCTTGACCAACTATGTGGTGGAATTCCTTTTAAATACTCATATGCAGCTTTGTTCACATTTCTCAACTCAGCCATACATTTGTCAAATTCTGGAATTGTTGTTGCTGTAGCACACTTCCATAAAAGGTCTTTGTACTCCTTGCCTCTCCATTGTTTCTTCATGTTCTCATTGATGTGTCTTAAACAGTATCTACGCTCTGCACATGGGTATATTTTCTCTAATGCTGGTATAATCCCCTGTTTGATGCATATAAAGAAGTCAAACATATAAATAAGATGCATATTGTAACGACCCGCTTTTCATATATACAAATAACATACATTTATAACATAAAATCATCAAAAGATACATCGTATTTCACATTCGGTCCCATAGTCTTGCTAAACATAATAAGTAAATCAGTACAAACTTTTCGCGAATTAAATTTACATTATGACTAACAACAAAGTCATAAGTACAAAAACGCATTTATAACTTCATAACATAAGTCTTCACAAAAGCTATCCATCAAGTATCCTATTCACTTGCTCTTACCCGATCCACCACCTGGAATACATATTTTTAAAACAGAAATGAGGGTTAGACCTAATGGTCTAGTGAGAAAATCTCTGCCAAGTTAGTAAACATATGTATCAAAACCATTTATATAAAACTTTTCATATACATCCATATACTACACGTATAAAAATACCATTCAAGACTCGTACATCTCATCCCACCTTATTCCTCCACAACTGGCCATATTAGTTGGTAGCAAGCCAACTAATAATTAATCAACGTTACCGGTCCGAACACCGGAACCCGGCTACCCACCGGTCCGCACACCGGAACCCGGCTAATATACCCTTGTGTAGTGTAATGCACATATGAATATAATATCTTACCATATTATAAACACATACTGTTCTCACATTGATCACATATCCATTCCACATATATATGTATTCCAGTAAAAATATTTTGAAGAAAAACTCACCTGTTTGCTTTATCAAAATGCTCTTTAGCTCTTCTGAAAACGATCCAGCTTTCAAACCAAATTCACAGGTTTTGAAACAATCAGATACAAGTATTTCTTTACCACATTGATCACATAAGACTTGCTAAGCTAAGAAGTCTAAATAGCTCTATCTAACTCTTATGCTCAATTGTCTTCCCCAAACCCGACTTAAGTCAAATCAACAGCACAACCAGTCCTTATTCATACTCTATCCAATGTTTCAACAAACACAGTGTTCCTGGACAACTACCATCATCAATCCTTCCAAACATGACCAAACAGCTATAGTATCCGGATACCTCAATTTATCCGGAAAACACCACTTTTCCGGATAGCATAACTTTTCCGAACAATATAAGTAATCCGAACATCATCCGGAAACCTAAGTAATCCGGACGCTATCCGGTATCCAACTCTATCCGAAAAACATAGGAAAAAGGAACTTACCCGGATAAGGAATCCGTCCGTACACTAGCAACAAGATTACCCGGACACTACCAACAAAACTACCCGGACACATTCAACCCGTGTCCGGACACCTCTGTCGGTTTGTCCAATTTCGACCCAGAATTGACAGAAATCAATACCAGACATGGAATCGCTTATTCTACTCCGATAGAAACAATCTATAAGCAATTACACACATAACTTACAAAGGAAACATACCTGAATTTACTTCCAAATTCCCAATTGACGATTTAACCTAGTTTCCCTTCCTTTCTCCTTTTTGCTCTCAATACTCACACTTACACACACTGAATTTCTGTATTTTATGAAAATATATGATTCCTACTAGATAATATCCAGCATAATTACCATCTCAGCCCTCAAACTTTCCATTAATGACCAAAACTCCATTAACTTATAATTTAACTAACTTTTACCCTAAACATACTATTATAAACTTAATTAAATTTAACGATAAGAGGGTTTAACTAACGAACTTACCCGGGGTATTACATCATCTCCCCCTTAAGAGAATTTCGTCCCGGAATTCAGTTAAGTGAACAGATGAGGGTACTTGGTTCTCATTTCTGCCTCTGACTCCCACGTAGCATCCTGATCTCTATGATGTCGCCATTGAACTTTCACTTGTCTGATTACTTTGTTCCGCAACTCTTTAACCTTGTGATCAACTATTGCTTCAGGTTCCTCCACATAATTCAGCTTTTCATCAACTTGTATATCTGGTAGAGAGACGGCCTGATCTGGCGTAACTAAACACTTCCGAAAGTTTGAAATGTGAAACGCGTTATGAATCCTACTTAACTCTGACGGAAGATCCAACCGGTATGCTACCTCACCGATCCTTTCCGTAATTGCAAATGGTCCGATGTATCTCGGGCTAAGTTTACCTTGCTTTCCAAATCGTATGACTCCTTTCCAAGGTAAGACTTTCAACATTACAAAATCTCCGACTTGGAATTCCAACGGCTTTCGGCGTCGGTCGGCGTAACTTTTCTGTCTGTCTTGAGCCACTTTCAAACGTTCCCGAATCTGAGTAACCTTATCCGCGGTCAACTGAACTATATCTGGCCCCGCTAATTGTTTCTCTCCCACTTCATTCCAACACAGAGGCGTTCGGCATTTTCTACCATACAAAACTTCGAACGATGCCGCTTGTATGCTGGAATGGTAACTGTTGTTGTAGGCAAATTCTATCAACGGTAAATGCTTATCCCATGATCCCCCAAAATCAACAATGCAATCCCGGAGCATGTCTTCTAAAGTCTGAATCGTCCGTTCACTCTGACCATCAGTTTGAGGATGATATGATGTACTTAACTTTATCTGCGTTCTCATCTCCTTTTGAAAACTTCTCCAAAACCTTGAAGTAAAACGACTATCCCGATCAGAAATAATCGAGATTGGAACTCCATGTCGAGTTACTATTTCATTAATGTACAATTTGGCTAAGCGTTCCATCGAATCAGTTTCCTTTATCGATAAGAAATGAGCAGACTTCGTTAATCTGTCAACAATCACCCAAATAGAATCATATCCCTTCGAAGTCCTTGGTATCTTTGTGATGAAGTCAGTAGTAATCTGATCCCATTTCCACATCGGTATTTCTAAGCGTTGTAACTGGCCAAACGGCTTTTGATGTTCAATCTTTACCTTCTTGCAAGTAGTACAGTCTTCCACATGCTTAGCAATACTTCTTTTTATTCCCGGCCACCAATAAAATTGTTTCAGATCTTTGTACATCTTATTCGTACCTGGATGAATAGAGAATCGAGATTGATGAGCTTCTTGCAGTACACGATCATGTAATCCACCTAAATGAGGCACCCAGATTCTGTTCCCCAAACATAGTAACCCACGATCATCCTTTACAAGCAATGCTGTTATACTCACTAACCGTTCTGGTTTCAAATGTTCTTCTTGAAAAGCTTCTATTTGACACTTCTGCAATTCGTCAAATATGTTAGGTAAGAGTTCAGCTCGTAGGGAAATAGCTTTTATTGTTCCACTCCTTTCTTGACGACTCAGTGCATCAGCTACCACGTTCGCCTTTCCCGGATGGTAAAGAATCTCACAGTCGTAATCATTCACCAGTTCTAGCCATCTTCTTTGCCTCATATTTAGTTCCTTCTGATCGAAGAGGTGTTGGAGACTCTTATGATCGGTATAAATTTGACATTTGGAACCATAAAGATAATGTCTCCAAATCTTTAATGCGAAGACAACTGCTGCAAGCTCCATGTCGTGCGTAGGATACTATCTTTCATGGTCTTTTAGTTGACGAGAAGCATAAGCAATAACCTTTCCACGCTGCATAAGTACACAACCCAATCCCAGTTTGGAAGCATCACTGTAAACTACAAAGTCTTCGGAACCTTCAGGTAACGACAAAATCGGCGCGTTGCACAGTTTCTCTTTCAATATCCGGAATGCTCCATCCTGTTCTGCTTTCCATTCAAACTTTAGATTCTTTCGAGTCAGTTTAGTCAAAGGCGTCGCGATACGAGAGAAGTCTTTTATAAACTTTCGGTAGTAGCCAGCTAAACCCAGAAAACTTCGTACCTCGGTTGGTGTTCTCGGCGGTTCCCACTTTTCAATCGCTTCCACTTTCATCGGATCAACTTGAATGCCCTTATCAGAAACTACATGCCCCAAAAACTGAACTTCTCGTAGCCAGAATTCACATTTCGAAAATTTAGCATACAACTTTTCTTTCTTTAGTAACTCCAGAATCAGACGAAGGTGTTGCGCGTGCTCTTCCTTGGATCGAGAATATATAAGTATATCATCGATAAATACAATTACAAATTTATCGAGATACGGCTTACATACCCGATTCATTAAATCCATAAAAGCAGCTGGAGCGTTCGTCAATCCAAACGGCATCACTAGGAATTCATAATGGTCATACCTCGTACGAAAGGCAGTCTTCAGAACGTCTTCTTCTTTAACCTTCAACTGATGGTAGCCAGATCTGAGATCAATCTTGGAGAAGTAACAAGCTCCAACTAATTGATCGAAGAGATCATCAATTCTTGGAAGCGGATACTTGTTCTTGATCGTGCGCTTATTCAGCTCCCGGTAGTTAATACACATTCTCATTGAACCGACTTTCTTCTTCACAAATAAAACTGGTGCACCCCATGGCGAAGAGCTAGGTCTGATGAATCCCTTATCGGATAGGTCTTGTAGTTGTGCCATTATTTCTTTCATTTCTGGAGGTGCTAGTCGGTATGGTGTACGAGCAATAGGAGCGGCTCCAGGAACTTGGTCTATACCAAATTCTACTTGCCTAACTGGGGGAAGACTATTCAAGTCTTCAGGGAAAACTTCTGGAAATTCACTAACAATAGGAATATCTTCCAACCTATTCTTTTCAGGCCTACTATCTATCACATAGGCTAAGTAACTCGGGCAACCCTTGCTGACACACTTATGGGCTTTTATCATAGATATAAGACAAGACTGATGATTCTTACGATCACCATAAATCACTACTAGTCTCTTATCAGGTAAAACAACATTAATTATCTTCTTATCACAAACTATGTTAGCCTGATTCTCAGCTAACCAATCCATCCCCACTACCACATCAAACTCGATCAAGGCTATAGGAAATAATTGTATCGGTACTCCACACCCCTCTATATTTATCACACAGATATCAAATACTTCTTTAACCGACACTTGGTTATCATTTGTAGTATCTACCAGTAAGGCATGTTCTAACATTTTAGGCTCTAATTGCATGTGAGCAGCAAATGAGGGAGACACAAAGGATCGGTTTGCACCGGAATCAAATAACACCTTAGTGTTAAGAAAAAACGTTACACACACACAATACGCACACAACCGAAAGCAAGAAAAGAACACGAGAATTTACGTGGTTCACACGATCAGGGTGATCATGCTAATCCACGGGGGCAACTAGGGTTTTCTTTATTTCTGCTACAATGTTTACAAGTACAATGGGATCAATATATAGACAAACATAATTAGGGTAAACACCTAATTAAGGAAACTAGGGTAGAGGGCCTAGGGCCGGCTGCGCCTCTCCCTTTTTCCTGACCAGTGGGTCGAAGCCTACATCCCAACAATCTCCCACTTGGAGGCTTCGAAACACGAACACCTGCACTCCTCTGTACTTCTGTAAACATCAACTGAGCTTGAGCTCCCCCTTAGTTGCCACCTGCCTTCTCAACACTATTCCTGAAGGCCAGCTGAAGTCATACAGAACTTCAGCTTATCCAGCGTCACAGATTTGGTGAACATATCTGCTGGATTCTTTGCACCTGAGATATTCTTCAAATTTATCGTACCATCACGAATCAAATTTCTGACAAAATCATATTTCCTCCCAATGTGCTTTGTTTTCCCATGATAGACTGGATTCTTAGCTAGTTTCACTGCACTCTCATTGTCACAGTATAACGAGTAATCAGCTTGCTTTTTCCCAAGTTCTTCAAGAAAGTCCTGTAACCACACTAGCTCTTTACTGGCTTCAGCAACTGCCATGTATTCAGCTTCTGTTGTTGATAAGGCTACACTTTTCTGAAGTCTGGACATCCAACTAACTGATGTTCCTCCCATTGTAAAGACGTACCCTATAGTGCTTTTAAATGTCTCTTTGCATCCACTCAAATCAGCATCAGTATATCCTCTGAGAACTGAATCTTTACCTTTGAAACATAATCCCAACTTTGAAGTACCCTTCAAATACCTGAGCAACCATTTGACTGCTTGCCAATGTTCTCTTCCCGGATCTGACATAAAACGACTAACAACCCCGACGGCATGGGCTATGTCTAGTCTCGTGCAAACCATGGCGTACATGAGACTACCAATAGCAGATGCGTAAGGAACTTTAGCCATATCTGCTTTCTCATCTTCTGATCTAGGAGACTGATCTTTGGTAAGCCTGAAATGACTTCCCAAAGGTGTGTTTCTAGGTTTTGTCTTCTCATCATTCATCTTGAATCTTTCTAACACTTTCCCGATGTATTTCTCTTGGGATAGTGTCAAAGATCCATCTTTCTTGTTTCGAGTAATGCTCATACCGAGTATCTGTTTGGATGGACCCAAGTCTTTTATCTCGAATTCTTCAGACATTTGTTTCTTTAACTTGTTGATCTCTTTTATATCAGCACCTGCAATCAGCATATCATCTACATAGAGAAGTAGAATGATATAGGAGCCCTTGAATTTCTTCACATAACAGCAATGGTCCGTCTCACATTTTCTGTACCCGGTCCTCTCCATGAAGTCATCAAACTTCAAGTACCACTGCCTGGGTGCTTGTTTTAGACCATACAAGCTCCTTTTCAGTTTGCAGACCCAGTCTTCTTTACCAGCAACCTGAAACCCCTCAGGTTGTGCCATGTAGATATCCTCATCAAGGTCACCATGTAGAAATGCTGTCTTGACATCTAGCTGCTCTAGATGTAAGCTCTCTGCAGCTACAATACTCAGGATCAATCTGATGGTGGTCATTTTCACCACTGGAGAGAAAGTTTCATTGAAATCAATCCCTTTTTTCTGTTGAAAACCCTTGACCACTAAACGGGCTTTGTACCGTTTAGACCCATCATGCTCTTCCTTGATTCTGAATACCCATTTATTCTGCAACGCTCTTTTGTATTGCGGAAGCTTGGTTAAAACCCAAGTTTGGTTCTTGTTTAGAGATCCCATTTCTTCTTTCATTGCATGCTCCCACTGCAACGAATCTTTCAGCTTAACTGCTTCAGAGTAACTTTCTGGTTCACCATTCTCAGTCAAAAGAAGATAATTGACTGATGGATTATATTTTTCAGGAGGCTTAGAGACTCTGGTGGATCTCCTGACCCAGTGTGATTCAACTGGCTGAGGCTGTTCTGGAGAAGATGTTTCTTCTTCATCCTCTGAGCTTTCACTGTTGACAGTGTCTTCATGAACATCTTCAGACTCATCATTATTCTGAAAATCAGGCTCAATGCTCCCACTATCCTGAGTATCTGCTGGCCCTCTGATTCTGATGTCATCACTTTCAAACTCAGCTTGTTCTTTCTGATCATTTGAGTTTACTGTGCTCCTGTCTTTATAAAGCTCAGCCTCGTTGAACGTTGCATGTTTGCTTCTGACTACCTTTCTGCTTTCAAAGTCCCAAAGCCTGTAGCCCATGCTATCTGAGCCATATCCAATGAAGGTGTATTTCTTGGCTTTTGCATCCAACTTGTCACCATCTTTCTTCAGATCATAGGCACTGCATCCGAACACCTTCAAGTGTTCATACTTTAATGCTTCACTTTTCCACTCTTCCTCTGGTATCTTGAAGCCCAATGGTACTGATATTCCTCGGTTGATAAGATAAGCTGTAGTGTTAACTGCATCAGCCCAGAACGTCTTTGGAAGCCCGGCATTAAGTCTCATACTTCTAGCCCTTTCATTCAAAGTTCTGTTCATCCTTTCTGCCACTCCATTCTGTTGAGGAGTGCCTGGAACTGTCTTTATCATCCGAATGCCATGTTCAGCACAATATTCAGTAAACTCTGTGCTGATGTATTCCCCACCATTATCCGACTTCAAGCACTTTACCTTCAGGTTAGTTTCCAATTCAACAGCAGTTTTCCATTTCTTAAAAGTATTGAAAACATCAAACTTATTCTTAAGAAAGTAAACCCACACCTTGCGTGTTGAATCATCGATGAAGGTCACATAGTAGTTCGATCCTCCCAAGGAAGAGACCGGTGTCGGTCCATAAACGTCCGTGTGAACAAGCTCTAATTTCTGAGCTTTCGGCGTCTGACCCGTCTTCACAAAGGATACCTTCTTTTTCTTGCCAAGTACACAGGGTTCACAGAACTCTGTATCCACCTTTTTCAAATCAGGAAGCTTTCCTTTGGCAAAGAGCATCTTCATTCCTTTTTCACTCATGTGGCCGAGACGTTGATGCCACAATCTGGAAGGATTCAGCTCGGTGGTCACTGCATTCACCTCGTCGTCAGGAACCTCAACCATGTATAAGGCGCCTCGCTTTTTACCCCTGGCAATTACAAGGTTTTCTTTGACAACCTTCCATTGCCCATCACCAAAGGTAGTTCTAAATCCTTGGTCGTCCAACTGCCTAGTAGAAATCAACATTTTCTTAAGGCTGGGAACGAGCCGAACGTCCTTCAATGTCCAAATGGTACCCAATGAAGTCTTTATGTCTGTGTCACCTATTCCTGTGATATCAAGAGTGCGATGGTCAGCCAAACGGACTTTACCAAAGTTACCTGTCCGTAGATTCTTCATCATCTTCGTGCTGAAGGTAGCATGAAAAGATGCACCGGAATCCATGATCCAAGACTCTGTTGTATTCTCAACACAGCAGATAAGGGCATCTTCTGAATCATCAGTTGCTGCGTTCACCTCTCTGTTTCCATCTGATTGTTTAGGGCACTGGTTTCTGAAGTGCCCAGTTTCTTTGCACTTCCAACATTGTATGTCTTTCCTTGGTTTTGACTGGCTCCTCTTTCTAGACTTTGATCTACCTCTGCCATTACCCCTTTCTGTCTTTCTACCTCTCCCTTCAGTGCTTAGCAAAGCACTAGATGATTCTCCAGAACTTCGTCTCCTTATGTCCTCTCCTAGGATGAAGTCACGTATGCCCTCAAAGGTGAGTTTAGAGGTTCCAGCTGAACCACTAATGGCAGTGACCGTTCCTGACCAACTTTCCGGTAACGAGGATAACAAGAGTAAAGCTTGGACTTCATCTTCAAACTTAATATCAACAGATAACAAGCGGGATATAATGGTATTGAAATCATTAATGTGTGAGGTAACAGACATACCTTCTCTCATTCTGGTATTTACTAACTGTCTTATCAGAAATACCTTGTTAGAAGCAGAAGGTTTCTCATACATGTTTGACAAAGCTTTCATCAATCCACATGCGGTAGTCTCCTTCACAATGTTAAAGGCCACATTCTTGGCCAGTGTAAATCTGATAACAGCTATGGCTTTTCTGTCTAGAGCAGCCCATTCAACGTCTTCCATCTTCTCAGGTTTTATTCCAGTCAAGGCTTGTTCCAAGTCCTTCTGACACAGCAGATCCTCAATTTGCATCTTCCACCATCCAAAATCTTGTCCATCAAATTTCTCAATTTTGGTTTTTCCGTCCTCAGCCATTATCCCAGAACAGTTTACAATTCGAGTCAAGACTGAGAATAGTGTTCAAACACAGCAGTGGCTGGCTGCCTGAACTTGACGGTTGTTCTATTGAACACTACCTTTGCAATCAGTCTTATCGATAATGTAAAGCTGTTGGCGATAAAGGAACAGAAACAAAAAACCTTTTGAGCAGCAGTGGCGGCGAACAGCGGCGGCGAACAGCGGCAGCAAACGACGGCAGCGAACAACGGCAGCGAACAGCGGCAGCAAACAGCGGTCAGCAAACAGCAGCGGCGGTCAGACAGCGGTGGCGGCGGACAGCGGCGGCAGCTGGCGGCGGCGGCAGACAGCGGTGAGGATTTCAGCGATGTGTAACAAATCAAGAGCCTAAAGCTCTTATACCAATTGTTAAGAATAAAGCGTTACACACACAATACGCACACAACCGAAAGCAAGAAAAGAACGCGAGAATTTACGTGGTTCACACGATCAGGGTGATCATGCTAATCCACGGGGGCAACTAGGGTTTTCTTTATTTCTGCTACAATGTTTACAAGTACAATGGGATCAATATATAGACAAACATAATTAGGGTAAACACCTAATTAAGGAAACTAGGGTAGAGGGCCTAGGGCCGGCTGCGCCTCTCCCTTTTTCCTGACCAGTGGGCCGAAGCCTACATCCCAACACTTAGCACGTGTAGAGTTTATGAAAAATGTACCTGTGACCACATCCGGAGTTTCCTCCGCCTCTTTAGCTGTCATTTGAAATGTACGACCCCTTGTTCTCGGTGCTTCTATTCTTGGAACTACTAGTCTAGCAATTGCTGGTTTCCCTGAGGTTCCACCCTGTTGTATTCTTCCCCGCGGACAATCTGACTGAAGGTGATCCGAAGAATTACACAAGAAACAAAACCGCGTTAATCGACAATCTTTAATAACATGCCCAGTCTTCCCACACCTATAACAAACCCGCGATTCAATCTGACAGTTTCCCTGATGGATACGGTGGCACTTCGGACAAGGTCTTTCCGTTGGTCGGAAAGGTGGACAATTATCGAATCTCTGAAACCTTGACTTCTTCGGATCATGCGGTGGCCCTTCCTATTTTCTTTTCCCCGTACTCTTATCACCGGCATCTCTTCTGTTATCACGTTCTACATTTTCAGCAGCATCCACTGCGGCTGTAAAGGTATCTGGCCTTGTTGCAGTCACTAATCTTCTGACTTCTGAATTTAGCCCATAGATAAATCTATCCATCTTCAGTTTCTCCGTAGCAACGTAATATCCCTCAAAACGAGATTTTTCTAAGAAACGAACAGTATAGTCTGTTACTGACAAATTCCCTTGTTGTAGGCTCATAAATTCTTCCTCCAATTGTCTGACGGCTGCTTGTGGACATAATTGTTTTGTAAAAGCTAAAACGAATTCTTCCCAAGAAAAAGTAGAATATATGTCTGATCCTCCTGATTCAATATGAGCCTCCCACCAGTATAAAGCATCGCCCTTTAACATTGCAGTTCCATAAAGTACCCTATCCTCTTAAGCACATTTACTCGTCTTGAAGATAGCTTCTATTTCTTTCAGCCATCTCATCGCTTTTACTGGATCCCGATCTCCTGAGTATGTAGGAGGCTTGCAACTAAGAAACATCTTGTAATCACACTTTTTCATTACCGGTATGACCGTAGGGGTGATTGGCAGTTCGACTTCAGGTTCCGGATCTGGTGTATCAGCTTCATTATTACGACTTCGTTCAAACATGGCTTGTATGCTAGCCTGTAGTCTTCCCATTTCGGCAGTCAGGTCATTCCGTGTAACAAACTCTGTACCTTGTGGTTGAGTTCTACCCCCAGATCGGCCCCCAATTCTACCCCCGATCCTACCTCCGGTTCCGCCTCCACCACGATTTCCTCCTCTTCCCCCTGTTCCTACAGGTGGGTTCTCTCCACCCAAATTCCTTCCTCCCCCTCGATTCCTTTGTCTAGTGCCACTTGCCATTCTGTAGATTCAAACAAGGTTAATATACACATAAGCATATTCCCCATATAACAAGGCATTTCAGTTCAAACATGTACCTGTAAGATCATAATTACATTGGCCAGGTGTAATATGAAATTACCTTACATGATGTTTCTTCTACCTTTTATACTTAGCATCCCCAGGTTCTAAAATAATAGGGACATCCTACTTCTCATGCAGTTTAAGTCTAGGTACAGATACTAATACCTAAATCCCTTAAACTAGGGCTCTGATACCATTTGTAACGACCCGCTTTTCATATATACAAATAACATACATTTATAACATAAAATCATCAAAAGATACATCGTATTTCACATTCGGTCCCATAGTCTTGCTAAACATAATAAGTAAATCAGTACAAACTTTTCGCGAATTAAATTTACATTATGACTAACAACAAAGTCATAAGTACAAAAACGCATCTATAACTTCATAACATAAGTCTTCACAAAAGCTATCCATCAAGTATCCTATTCACTTGCTCTTACCCGATCCACCACCTGGAATACATATTTTTAAAACAGAAATGAGGGTTAGACCTAATGGTCTAGTGAGAAAATCCCTGCCAAGTTAGTAAACATTTGTATCAAAACCATTTATATAAAACTTTTCATATACATCCATATACTACATGTATATAAATACCATTCAAGACTCGTACATCTCATTCCACCTTATTCCTCCACAACTGGCCATATTAGTTGGTAGCAAGCCAACTAATAATTAATCAACGTTACCGGTCCGCACACCGGAACCCGGCTACTCATCGGTCCGCACACCGGAACCCGGCTACCCACCGGTCCGCACACCGGAACCCGGCTAATATACCCTTGTGTAGTGTAATGCACATATGAATATAATATCTTACCATATTATAAACACATACTGTTCTTACATTGATCACATATCCATTCCACATATATATGTATTCCAGTAAAAATATTTTGAAGAAAAACTCACCTGTTTGCTTTATCAAAATGCTCTTTAGCTCTTCTGAAAACGATCCATCTTTCAAACCAAATTCACAGGTTCTGAAACAATCAGATACAAGTATTTCTTTACCACATTGATCACATAAGACTTGCTAAGCTAAGAAGTCTAAATAGCTCTATCTAACTCTTATGCTCAATTGTCTTCCCCAAACCCGACTTAAGTCAAATCAACAGCACAACCAGTCCTTATTCATACTCTATCCAATGTTTCAACAAACACAGTGTTCCTAGACAACTACCATCATCAATCCTCCCAAACATGACCAAACAGCTATAGTATCCGGATACCTCAATTTATCCGGACAACACCACTTTTCCGGACAACACCATCTTTCCGGACATCATAACTTTTCCGAACAATATAAGTAATCCGGACATCATCCGAAAACCTAAGTAATCCGGACGCTATCCGGTATCCAACTCTATCCGGAAAACATAGGAAAAAGGAACTTACCCGGATAAGGAATCCGTCCGGACACTAGCAACAAGATTACCCGGACACTACCAACAAAACTACCCGGACACATTCAACCCGTGTCCGGACACCTCTGTCGGTTTGTCCAATTTCGACCCAGAATTGACAGAAATCAATACCAGACATGGAATCGCTTATTCTACTCCGATAGAAACAATCTATAAGCAATTACACACATAACTTACAAAGGAAACATACCTGAATTTACTTCCAAATTCCCAATTGATGATTTAACCTAGTTTCCCTTCCTTTCTCCTTTTTGCTCTCAATACTCACACTTACACACACTGAATTTCTGTATTTTATGAAAATATCTGATTTCTACTAGATAATATCCAGCATAATTACCATCTCAGCCCTCAAACTTTCCATTAATGACCAAAACTCCATTAACTTATAATTTAACTAACTTTTACCCTAAACATACTATTATAAACTTAATTAAATTTAACGATAAGAGGGTTTAACTAACGAACTTACCCGGGGTATTACACATATGAAGAAGTCAAACACAATTAGATGTAAATTAGATGTACCTTCTGCCTATCAGTGATAAAAGTGAAGTTTGAGTTCCTCTCCAGTCCCAAGTCATCTCCCAAACACTCAAGGAACCATTCCCATGAATCTTTACATTCAGCTTCCACTATGGCATAAGCAAGAGGATAAGTAGCATGGTTTGGATCCAAACCAACTGCAGTTAAAAGTTGACCTGGAAAGGGTCCTTTCATAAAGGCACCATCCAATCCCAACAAGTCTCTGTTACAAGCTTTGAAGCCTTTTTTCAATGCACCAAGACACACATATATCCTTTTGAATTGTCTACTTGTGTCTGTTGGATTTGGTGCATGTTCAAGCTCTACTTTGACTGTTGTGTCTTGGTTGGTTTTCTGCAGCTCAATGATATAGTCCCTCAACAATGAGTATTGCATTTTGTAACTACCCATTACCCTATTCAGTGCCTTTGTTTTTGCCCTAAGCACCTTATGTCTTGACACACCCAACTCAAACTTCCTTTCTAGTTGCTCTTTTAGGGCTACCAATGGGATATTAGGATTGGGGATAATGGTTTGTTCAATCTGTTCTGAGAGAAAGGTAGATGTGAATTGCCTCACTTTTCTTTGTTGCAGACAGGTATGATCATCAACATAAGTTTTCACCACCCAAGTGTTTTCATCCCCTGTTGTGGATATGTGCAATACCCAAGGACAACTGGGCCCATTGTCATCTACCTTTCACTTTGCCTTATTCACACTAGACTCCCCTGTTTCTTGGTTGCATGTTGGTACCTGGCCTCTGCATACAGCCCTCAACCTTAGTTTGTCATTCTTTTTTATCCATAAGTCTCTTCTGGTTTCAATTGAATGGAGCTTGATTGCACTTTTAATGTCTTTCTTATTTCCAAACTATTGGCCTACATAAAACCTGGGTTGCATGACTCCTTGAGAGTTATGTTCTTTTCTAATGGATTTTAACTTTTTCTTCCTTGCCCTCTCAACATCAGAGTCTGATCCACTTTCAAAATCAACATCTATAGGTTTTCCACTTTCATCTACACTGTCCTCCTCAACTAAAGGTTCAGTATGCCCAAGCCATTCAACATTCCAGTCCACAATTGACTCAAAGTTGGTCATGTATGCATCCATTTCATCCTCAACTTGGGTTTCATCTATAATGTAATCACTGTCTTCATCATCTACTCCTTCATCATCTAATCCCTCATCATCCTCAACTTGGGTTTCTAATTGTGTTTGTTCATCATCCACTAGTTTATCAGCCCAAAAAGGATCACAGTCCCTAACTGGATCAAAGTCATGCATTGAAACTTGTGGTTCCTCAACTGCACCACCCCCTGTTTCACCCTCTGCAGTGTGTTGAACACCCCCTGTTTCACCCTCTGAATTATCTTGAACCTCCCCCCTGATGCACCCTGTACATTATCTTGAACATCCCCCCCTGATGCACCCTCTACATTACTTTGTATGTCAATGTATTCCAATAGTAGCTGTTTTTTGCATGATGATCTTAAAGTCTTTACACTTGGCTTCCTACACCTTCTTAGTTCTGGTGATACCTTCAGTGGAATTTCCTCAATAACAACTTTAGATTTAACTGGTGAATTATAGGAGGGTATCACAGTTGTCATCCAATGCTCTATGAAAACCTCAATCACCTTGTATTTGCTTGTGTATTTTAACAGATTGATTATGTCTTGGTCAGTTCCTAGGTCTTGCAATCCTTTATCTAGGTCAGATTCAGGGATTTTAAAATGGTACCACATTGGATGCTTTGTAGTGTACCCAATCTCTTGAACCATTTCATTAATCTCCAGAACACTCAAGTGGTCAGAATCTACCAAGTCAACAAAGTTTTGCTTACCTTTAGCATACGTTCGTCCTGGACATTTGGTAAAGAAACCACCATGATTGATCATCAGAGTTATTAGGTTCGGTTCGTTTTCTGCAAACATGATACAAAATTGCGTAAGTGATAAAAAATGGAATGTACACCGGTGCAAGCTTCAACAAACACATGTTAGCATACCGTAAGCTTCATGAGGATCAAACGACTCGAAACGACCACGTATACGCCAAATAGCTTGGCTCGTCGTTGATGAATGTGGTTCTTCAGCTCAATGAGTTCGTGATCTTTTGCAGAAGAAATATGGTGGAAGACGAAGTGATTAATTAAAAAAGAGGGTTTTGAAATAAATGAGGGTTTTTTAAACGATAAGTACAAAGGGGTTAAGGGATAAAGGAGTATCTAACTAAAATGACGGATTTACCCTCGTGTGAGATGCACGTGAAGGGCCTTCACGGTAGCAGACTAACGGTGTTACACCCCAGGCACCAAAATCGAGCACTTTTACATACCACAGGGTTTTTTCTGCAATAAAAATTTTCTGGGGACCAAAGGTGAGCCAAACAACATACCACAGGGACCAAAAATGCAGTTTACTCTTAAGTTTATTTCTTACGATTACAATTTCCCCAAGATTAGTCTAAAAATAACTAGAAACGTAACAGAGAAAAAGAATAAAGGTATATCCCTTCCCTGTTCACGGGAGAGAGAGAGAGAATGTCGTCGATGGAGGGTAACCGCAGGCTAGGCTTTTTATTTATTTATATGAATATATTGTTTTGGCAAAATTATGTTCTCTTTTTACCGTTACATGTATGTATAAAGAGAAAGAAACAAAACAGTAATCGCTTGGTATATGTGATCAAAGATTTGTACTAATAACTTTCTGTATTGCGTGCGAGATTTATGGAGAGTTTCTAGAGAGAGAAAATACTAAAAATACAAGGAGAACAAGGAGGGAGGGAGAGAGAGAGAAGGGGTTTCTGGGTTTTCTTCTTTAGAGACAAAGGACGGCCATGGCAGATTCAAACGATTCCATTGCCGTTGATATGGAAACCATCTATCTTGGTGGAAAGGTTTGCTTTGCTTTGCTTTTTCTTGGCTTATTTGAATTTGAGATCGTCGCCTGGTCTTAATTAAATCTTGGAATATTATGTAGTTTGAATGCTTCATGTCAATTAATGGATTTGTTAGTTAGACACCCATCCCATCTGGGGTTCCCTAATTTTTCTTAATTCTTGAATAAATGGGGGATTTGAGATAATCCATTTGGGTTTGAGTTGTTGATTTTGGTTTCAGTTGCAGATTCACTGATTCAATTCTAGGTTTTCTTAATGAACATTTATTTAATCTAAATAAGTTTTCATTTTCTAATGGTAGAAGCCTGCAATGCAATACCATAACCATTGGTGTTGCTGTTCTAACTCATTGTTTTAAATCCAAGTTTATTTCCTTGTCTTTACATTGGTTAGTCGATAGATCCGTTTTCTGAATCTTTTATTTACGTGGTTGTAGATTTATTTGTTGACTCGTTATTCAGGAACATATCATTCGGACAGCCCATGGTTGTGTGTCTGTTATTGTATACGGAGATGAAGAAAAACCACCATTCATTACTTATCCTGATGTAGCTCTAAATCGTAACATCTTCCTTCCTTTCCCTACCATTCACTACTAATCCTCCTCATATATCTTTTTTTTATCCAACTTTTCTTATTGCAATACTCCAATAGATATGTCATGTTTCCAAGGACTGTTCTTCTGTCCTGAAGCATCGTCTTTGCTACTGCACAATTTCTGCATTTATCACATCACTCCACCCGGACACGAGGTTTGTGAATCTATCTATGTTTGAAATCTCTATTACATTATTATTAACCCAAAATCTATTGCCGGAAGAGTTGTTGCAGTTAGGAGCTGCATCCATTTGTGCCGATGATCCTACCCCTTCTGTTGATGATCTTTGTGATCAAATTCTCGAGGTCCTCAATCATTTTAGGTATGTCATAACTCGTTTTCCCTCTTTCTTTTTTCTCATTTTTTTGTGAATTTGTGATTTATGATATGGTTTTCTGGTTGTTCAGGCTCGGTGCAGTGATGTGCATGGGGGCAATGGCCGGTGCATATATCCTTACACTATTCGCGGTATGTTATGTTCATCAAGCAGGGTTTAGTGTTTAGGGTTTAAGGGTTTGTTTATGAATATGGGTTTTATTTGGCAGATACGATATAGAGACAGAGTTACTGGTTTGATACTCATTTCGCCTTTGTGCAAACCACCTTCTTGGACTGAATGGTTTTACAATAAGGTCGGTTTCGTGTTATTAATAAATTACACCCAATCGTCGCTTCCCATTTGTGTCGGTATTAATTGTTATCTTTATTTTCATGTGGATAGTTGATGTCGAATTTGCTGTATTACTACGGTATGTGTAGCGTGTTGAAGGAGTGTTTGCTTCAAAGATACTTCAGTAAGGTACACTTTGTATCGGGTTATTTACAAGACAGATTTTTTAACTTGTGTTGGGTCTGATTAATGAAATCTCTTTGGATCAAAATCAGGAAGTTCGTGGTAGTCCAGAAATTCCGGAATCAGATATTGTGCAAGCGTGTAGAAAGGTGCGCGCGTGTAGAAATATAAAATCATCCTTGTTTTTCTACGGAATGATTATGCAATATATGTTTTCAATCTGCAGTTATTGGATGAGAGGCAGAGCAGCAACGTGTTGCGGTTTCTTCAAGCAATTGATAGGTAGAGATAAAGCACGAGGTTGCCGTTTTTGTATAGTTAACCTGTTGGTAACGATGCTTGTTTGGTATCTGTTTACAAAGTGCTTATAGCCTCTTACCGGGTAAAGAGCCAACAAATGTTGCTGACCCGGTCAGAGCTTGGTGCTTACCCAATTTAGTTTAGTAAACGGTTCCTAAGATGTTAACTTTGTTGTTGGAATGGGCAGGAGACCCGACATTACTGAAGGGTTAAAAAGACTAAAATGCCGAACGCTTATATTTGTCGGGGATAGCTCCCCGTTCCATTCTGATGCCCTCCACATGACTGCAAAACTGGATCGAAGATACAGTGCTTTAGTAGAGGTACGTTGACTGAGTTGACTCGATCAATGAATAATGCATGTGTTGATGCAAGAGAGGTGGTGTGCAGGTGCAGGGTTGTGGATCGATGGTGACGGAAGAGCAGCCGGATGCAATGTTGGTTTCGATGGAGTATTTTCTAACCGGGTATGGATTGTATAAGTCGAATGGCAGCCCACGAAGCCCGCTGAGCCCGACCCGCAGCATCTCCCCGGAACTTCTCTCCCCCGAAAGCATGGGCTTGAAGCTTAAACCGATTAAAACACGTCCTATCTTCTGAACGTAATTGCTTTTCCTCGAAAAAAGTTTGTTTGAAATTGCTTGCTTGCTTGTAAAGTATATGTATGTTTTTTCGATAGAAAGGGTAGATATGTCAAATGGGATTTAGGGTTAGGAGGATATTCTTTAAATTTTGTATTTTGTAGTCATTCATTTGTATCTTTTATTTGTATAAAACATATTTGAACATTGAACGTTTTATTATATGATCATTACACATTTATTTCAGTATTATTATAGGGCTGGTTCAAATAAAAATGTTAAATGTAAGGAGGTAAGAAATGAATGTTAGATCGAGGAAGGTTTAATCACATGTGATTTTGTTCATGAGCGGCCGTTCTCGTGTCTCGTAAATAGTTAGCGTTCCCGTTTGAACCTTTCTCTATATATATATATATATATATATATATATATATGAAGATGTATGCAAATATTTCTTGGAAGATATATATATATATATATATATATATATATATATATATATATATATTCCATAAAGTAAATAGTCATCATCATTTGTAAAGTGACATCTTTTTATATATATAGGTGGGTGTGGAATAAGTTCCCTGTGACCATAACCAATACTAACTACATGTTTTGTCATCTGTGTGAAAACTCACTCTCCACTGTGTCAAAAGAAATCTCACCAGCCAAGCCATGGCAGTGAGCAACAACATAATAGCAACTATTAACTTCATAGCTCTCATATGCTCCATCCCGATCATCGTCACCGGCATCTGGCTTGCCTCCAAACCCGACAACCACTGCATCCGCTCACTTCCGTGGCCCATCGTTTTCATCGGTATCCTCTTCCTCTTCCTCGCCTTCACCGGCTTCGTCGGGGCCCACTGGAATAAACCGGGCTTATTGTCCTTGTATCTTTTCTGCAACGCCGCCCTCATTGTCACCGGAATCATCCTCCTCATACTTGCCTTCATCGTCACCCACCCTTCCGGCGCGTACTCCGCTCCCGGTCGGGAGTATGACGACTATCGTTATATGGGGTACTCGGAGTGGCTCCGGGATCATATCACGGATCCGGAAAACTGGGGGAGTATAAGGGCGTGTTTGGCTTCGTCTTCGATTTGCAACAAGATGGTTCAGGATTCTTACACCGCACCTCAGTTCTTTTCAACCCATATCTCTTCTCTTCAGGTAATTCTTCGAGTTGAGTTGTTAAATTAATTTACCACACAAATTATATAAAAATATGAATCAACCCAGGTATACCTCATATATGATATTTTTTACATGCAGTCCGGATGTTGCAAGCCTCCAACGGTGTGTGGGTATCAATACGTGAACCCGATAACATGGATCAACCCAACGAACCCAATGGGGGATGGGGATGGGGACTGCATCATATGGAACAACGACCCTAACCAACTGTGCTATAACTGTGATTCGTGTAAAGCGGGCGTGTTGGGAAACCTACGGAAAGAATGGAAGGAAGCCAACGTGATACTGATAGTAGCGGTGGTCGCTCTCATTTGCCTTTATCTCGTAGCATTTAACGCTTACCAAACTGGGTCCAAATAGCTACACATCGATTGTCACGTGCTATGACAGACTTGTACATCATGCATTAAAAGGTGTACACAGATAAGGTTGTTTTCTTGACCATACAAAACAATACAAGAATCTGCTTTTATTTTACTTTTGATTTTTGGATTATTCCCATTGAGCAATAAGTAACAAGAGAACAGGAAATTAAAGAATCAAAACCAAATAACTGTGCCTTTTTTTTATATATATACTCGATCGGTTCAAATAAGAAAGCTAAATACTGTGAGAACCATCCGTCTAGTCTAATAAATATATGGTTCCATATATGTCTCAAGTGTTTCCTAATCTAAGGGGCTGTTTGTTTACCTCTTAATGGTTACATTCAAAGGTTACCTCTGAATCGATAAGAGGCTGGGGTTGTTTGGCAAAAAAAAAAAAAACACCTCTTAATGGTGACAATAGCCTCTTAACCATTTTGCATCTAGGGTGTTACTCAATGGTTCAGAGGTGTACTTCCAATCCCCAACACCCAACACCATTGACGTTTGCTCCCTGTGCTCCCATCTTCAGGTATACCGATTTCTTCCTAACGTTTGTTCTTCCCATCGTTTTCGATTTCTCCCTATGGTTTGTTTCTAGGTTTTCGATTTACTTGCTCTGATCAGATTTTTTGGTCGCAATCGTGCGTATGAGAGGGACCAGATCTACGCTAATCTGATCTAATCAAATTCCTGTGCCACAATCTATGCTTCCAGCTTCTTCTCCTAAAGCTTAATTTCTCAAAGATCACTACCTCTGATGCGATTGGTACTAATCGTTTTTGTTCACTACTTTTATCGAATTCTGTTAGGTGTTTGTGAAATATTAATTTCTCTTGATCTCGCCCTTTGGTTTCAGTTTTGGCTGAAACCTGCTACTTTAATTGACGTTATCGTTTTCACACTTACGAGCTATTAATTTTGTTTGTTGTAAGCTTTTACCTTGCAAAACTGGTGAAATACTTTGGAGGGAGCACTGATTCGGATTTATGCCTGCTAATCTTGTTTAATTCTTAAATTAGTTGATGTTAGTAGGTTAAAGTCCATGATACAGTGCCTATGAATATTGTATTGCATACACATTACAAGGGTTAAAATAGTAATTTGTTGTCATTCAGAGTTACTATTCAGAACAGTTACCAAACAACTAAATTTCATTCTGCACTCAACCATACAGAGCCTCTCAACCATTCAGCAACTGCCAAACAGCCCCTAAAGCCATGAATCCATGATCATAATATGAACCTTATTATCTTCAATAAATATCTCGATCATAGTTAATTAATCATGATTATTATCCATAAATATATCGATTATTTCTGAATAAAAACGTTGGTTATGGTTTGTATTTGAAACCTTCTCTCTATATATATTATATATTATATATTGTACTCTTTGAAATTTAAGGGTTAAATGTTCTATAAGATAGTACTAATTACACAACATGGGAATTGAATTTGTTATTGAATACAAAACGGATCTATAACATCGAATGGCGTCTTTGTGTTCCTAAGATTGCATTAACCCGTCAATTAAGAGTGTCATTTTTTAGCCGCACATATTATCTCAAGCATCCAAATCCCGTAATCAGCTTCTTCTATTCGACCGTTCAAGAACAGTTTTGGACGGATACCTGGTTTTCACGCTGTCGCCCGTTTTCTCGAGTGGACAATGTACATTGGGTCAGAACGGCCAGGATTTGGGGATATATCTACAGCCTGAGCGGTTCATAACAAATTTATTATTATAAACTCGAAAAATAAGTTGACATCTATCATGAATATTGCTGACCTGAGGTGGTTCAAATCCTCCAGCATAGTGAAAATATGCTCCAACTATCATAACATGGTCTGAATCGCCGGTTGATGTCCATATCGATATCGCCTTTGTAAAGAAACAGCGATTCGAGAAGCTGTTCATGTGCCAAAATTATAATAACTTTAGATCTGTCATAGTACCAAACATTTTGCATAAGAAGAAACTTCCTTTCGGAATCCAAAAATGATTAGGAACCACAGAACCGCCCACAACGCGCCATGTGCCCCTCTTCAGGATGAACATTCATCATGAATAACACATTCATGATGAATATGGAAGTGTTATCCAAGATGAATATGGAAGTGTTATTCAAGATGAATATGGACGTGTTATTCATTATGAATCACGTCTATATTCCTGATGAATATGCCACGTGTCGGGCTGTAGGCGGTTCCCGGGTTCCTAACGAGCCTGCCCCTTTTGCATAAAATGTATTTATCCATTTTAGAGATTCTGTTGGAGATGCTTTTATAGCTTGTGAGATTGTTACTTAAAGGTAGAACACAATTATCACCTCATTATAGCCATTCCACCTGGCTTAAGGATCCGGCACATCTCCTTGAATACCTCAATCGGTTTTGTTAAATAGTCGACACTAACCTACAATGGATTACATTTTAGTCGCGGTCCATATCAACATCATGTGCATTAATGACAATACGTACCACATTTGTGATAACATCAAAGGAATTATCTTCAAACGGAAGCTTAGGGTTCGTGTTTAGGTCTTGCACTATGTACTCAGTGAGGACCTACAACGATGCATTATATTCACCAATTAATGCAACGATGATAAGAAAAAAATAACTACTACCACCATCCCAAAATAAATGTCGACAACGAAAAAGAAGCACAGTTATAGACATGTGTAATCATTAGACTTTTTAATCAACAAAATGATGATTGTACCCTTAATATAGTAATAAGTTTCTCCATTTCATCATTATGGGGGAATTGACCAATATAGCCACATGGCTCCCACCTATTCACTTTTAAAACGTTTTTCAGTTGAACCAAAATAGCCAAGATTTCGCAAGTTTTCTTTTCTGGCTTAAATATGATTCTTGTGGGGTCGGCTTGCGAAATGACCCACCAAAATCATATTTTAATATAAAAAGTGGCAATCACAAGTTGCAAAATGGGCACTTGTGAAAATCTTTTGGGACAATTGGAAAAGGAACTCGGCTAGAAAGTGAGGGGGGGGGTCAATTTTCCTAAGTAAGGGTAGAACCGGAAAGCAGGCACCGGAAGTAAACACTTAAAACTAAAATAGAAATGTGGACATTTATTTTGGAACGAAGGGAGTAAAAGGTATTCTAATTCTTACTTTATTTGCCTTGAGCTCTTCTTGGTTAAGACCCATACCCACTATACACTCTTGCTTATATCCTGCAGGAAAATGACTGACCCAACTGCTACACATGTCGAGAAGAGCTACCCCTGGAGTGTTACTCGGAGGAAATACTTGTTTGTAATACTTGGTAAGAGCGGCAATGGCTGGATCATCGATATGAGTTACAAAACGTGGAGATTCATAGAAAACTAAATCCGATGATCTGCAAAAACACGACATACCCAATTCACGTTCAAAACAAAAAATGCGCAATTTATCACATGGAAGATGGTTTTTAAGTTCGTGGGAGTTTTAATTAAGTTGGATCAAGTGTCGTTTTTGCTTCGAGGAGCTCAAGAACATCATCGTTGGGTAATGAAATGATTAGTTTAGAAGATCGTACTCGTCGAAGCGCTGGAAATCTTCTTCCTTGAAAGGAAATTGTTCTGGCCATTCTACATTCTGCAATATCTGCAATTATGAACATGAATTAGATTAAATTTCTAAATGATTATGATGATTGTAATAAAAAAATTCTTCAAATGATCAAGTGTGGATTCGAACTTAAACCACTTGGGAGCAAGTACCAATGACATGAATATAAAATATTGGTGTTGAATTTGAAACAAAGTTCATATCAATGTCAAATTTGGTTGAAATTATGTGCATAGTTTAGATCAAATTCATCCATTTCTGAGTTCTTCGTAGTAAAATAAACCCTAGACACAGAAAATTTTCAGAATCCGCAATAAGAAAACAAGAAGTTTCATCAAATTCCAACAAACCCCTATCTCAATTAATGATTCATACACATTACACCCTCGACTCCTCGAGTTATTCAAACTCCATAAGATTTCATAAACCCTAACCCTAAATTGAACCGAATACAATTCCCAGATAAATTATTGATAAAACCAACCTGTTCAACAGCACCCTTTGTCGTAGCTGATGCAATAAAAGAAGTGGTGCCAGATTTAGCAGCCATGCTCATGAATTGAGCCCAAAATGAAACCCCAATTCCGAATACCAGCCGGCGGGACACCGGATAACTACTTAGACTCTGATGAGGCCTCCTCTTCAGTAATTGAGCACAAAAAATGGAAGCATTGGGATGAACAGTACCGGGGAGCCTGAGCCTGTGCCTGTGCCTGTGGTGTTGTAGAATGATTGGAAAACGATTAGCCATTTTTAACTCTTTATAAATTAAACTTGGAGATAATTCAAGCATCAAAATGCGAATTCCCTGTTCTTATAATACATACATTTTTACGTGGCCAAATCATATTCACTTGAAATTGGATAACGAATAATTAAATATACCAAAAAGAAAACAATATATCAAATGTAATGCAGTACTGATTATTTTGATTTAAAGAAGTTGTACATTATCTTTATTAACTGAAAATAAACATAAGAACCGTCAAAATATAAATGGTCAGCTGAAGTCAAAAATACCTAAATTTAAGGGGATTCTTATGTTATTGACCACAAGATTTAGCCCTCATCATTCAATCCTTGCCACCATAAACCACCACACCCTACCACCATTTCCCCCTTCACCACCCTAATCCACCTTATCACAAACAAAACCGAGATTCACAAGAGGCAATGGCTTCCATTAATCACAAAATGACCCTCTTAACCTATATTCTCATCTCAACCTTGTTTGTGGTGCTTCTTTCGGCCACCACCGCTTCATCAGCGGCCACATCAGAATTCGACCCTTCCGACAAATCAGAAGTCCTAACTCATGGTTCGTCGGTTGACAAACAATCCATGGCGGCCAACAAGGTGATGAAACAAATGCAAATCATGGAACAAAAGCTCGATGAGTTCAGTCAAAGCATTAACAAACGAGTTGAGGATCCAACCACGCCACCTAAGGCAAAAAAATGCTTCGTGGAGTGTAACGAAGACGTTAGTGTTGCAATTGGTGGTGTTAAAAAGACCCTCGAAAGCCTTGGTGAGCAAAAGATCGCTAAGGCTAACTTTGATATTACGGCCATTTCCAACAATATTGGTACGTGCCATGAATGTTTCGTTGAGATGGGTGAAGACGAACCGATGGTCAAGAAAATTGATGATTGGGTTCGAGGGATCACCGATGAAGCTCTTGCATCTCTTGACACGACTTCAGGTTGAAAGACTTGATTTTTGTGTTGGTTTGGAATTACACGAAAAACTGTTGTTATCTATAATAGCATTGTATGAAATTTTATTAATTCAAAGTTATTGGTTTATTTGATATGTTTCATCTAAAGATAAGCAAACATCGACCAAGAAAACTATAAACATGTGAAATTGAATCTATTATTTATTCCGTTAAGGCGCAATGTGTTACTATTGCAGTTCAGACAAAAAAAAAATGATAAAATGTAGAAACAGTAAATGAAAAATACATATTTCATGAATTTGGTAATACAATTTCTCGATACTTTTCTTAAGGGTAAACTATACCAAATGAGCATTACATTTGTTTTAATTTTGGGAAAACAACTTTCAAACTACTTATTTTAAGAACCAAAATATAACACTTTACTTATGTTTCTGATTTAAAAAATATGAATTTAAATACCACATCTCTTGAGAAGATTTGAAAGATGGTTTTCTAAAATGAAAATGATATAAATGTAAGTTTTATTTTTATATAATTTATTATTTTCATAATAGAAATTTAACACAAAATTGAATTAGACAAGATGGAACCATTTGTTTTCTCTCGATTGTTACATATGCATGCATGTATAAATATATAATACACACATATACATACATATGGTTGTGTGTATATCTATATAGGATTTGATTTTAATAAAGTGGTAAAAGAAAGTATGTATAATTTTAGGTGACACAGGTAAACAAAAAGTTGATATGGCCGAGTTGGTCTAAGGCGCCAGATTAAGGTTCTGGTCCGAAAGGGCGTGGGTTCAAATCCCACTGTCAACATTCCTTTTTCGATTTGCTTTACTTTGAGAATAAATTATCTTTTTTAGTCCCTATTGTTTGTTAAATTTTGCAATTTGAGTCCCTGTGACTTATTGTTGTAATATTTTAATCTCTAAAGCTAATAATCTTTATCTTTAAGTAGGATGGTGGATGGGGACAAAAACTAAAAGTAATTATAATCGATAAGGACAAATACAACAACAAGTTTATTTCCTTCCAGATCAAAATATTTTGATTTCCATTCCATCAACCAAACCAAACCAAACCAAACCAAACCAAACCTCAATTCCTTTTTCGATTTGCTTTACTTTGAGAATAAATTATCTTTTTTAGTCCCTATTGTTTGTTAAATTTTGCAATTTGAGTCCCTGTGACTTATTGTTGTAATATTTTAATCTCTAAAGCTAATAATCTTTATCTTTAAGTAGGATGGTGGATGGGGACAAAAACTAAAAGTAATTATAATCGATAAGGACAAATACAACAACAAGTTTATTTCCTTCCAGATCAAAATATTTTGATTTCCATTCCATCAACCAAACCAAACCAAACCTCAATAACAATAACTACTAGCAAAGGAGAACACATGAATTGCGAAGAGTGAAATATATGGAGTGAGTACGCTAATGTTTTGGATACTCCTTAACTAGCATCACAGACAAGCACAGAGTGCCAAAAGTTTTATAACATTCATTGTATCTGGAAAATAGCAACTATCTATCCTATCCTCCATGCAAAGTTGAAATGAAAACGATGACATCCTTATCTTCCAAGGTTGTATCTAGCTGACCGCTCAATTCCCAGTCGCAATCATTCACCAGAACAAGAACCCCAGGTCGCCTGCACATTAATTACACCACAATCAATTCACAAGTACTAAACTGAAAAGGAATCAAGAAACATGTAGGAACTTACACAGTGTCTCCCTTCATAAACATTTCAGGCCTCTCCTTGATTAAATTGGACCGAACCCAACCAAGCAAGTGCTTCATAGTTAACTAGGAAACAGAGTTAACAAACAATTAATTATACATCTAATTTCATCATAAATACGACGATCCCAAAGGAAAAAGAAACTAGAATTTGACAACTTAAGGAGTTGCACCTTCTTTTCTTCAGCTGGTATGTCAACGTTGACGCCATGGATCTTCACCGAGTCACAAAGAAGTTCTAGTCCTCCACTAGATTTAAGAGCAAATATACAAATCAAAGATCACGGATGATACCAAGATATGAGCACAAAGAATGCATCATGGTTAATTAAATAATGTCACTAAGGAAGACTAAGCAGCAGAAAGAAGAGGCCCGACTTCATGAAATAGACCTGGTAATAAGTACAAGTCTCAAGTCTGGCACACCAATCACACATGGCATCCATCAAAACAGTTGGAAATATATTTTTTTTTAAAACACAAGTTTCTACTCCAAGTTGTGGTATTATTTCACACAAATCTTTATGGAGGCCCATCAAGGATGATAAATCATGAAAATGAATCTAAATGTGACAGACTACATGAAAATGCAACAAGGAATGACCGAATGACTCTCTTGAAAGCAGGGCCGTGACTCATGTATTAACTTAAAGTGGGTCAACAGATGGTGTGAATTTAGTGTTGATGCCCTCTGACAATCCGCATTTGGATGTTTTCAGATAGGGTTGTACATTCTCATGTACTTACGGAAACTCAAACCCCTCTTAAATCGAAGTCTATCCATTCATGTAGATGGCTTAGCTCATGCCACTTCCTTGCCAGGTATGAGGGCAAGTGGTTGGAACTAAAAGCCTAGCCTAGAGCTAGCGTCGACGTGATTCTGAATAAGAATTGCACCCAACTGCTTATCATCCTTTATGAACATGGGGCTGTCACGTGCACAATTTTGGAACTTATATAAACACATTCGTGCAATTATGTAGGTAGACCGTAGACTGGTGTGTCAAAAATCTGCACAGCCCTTTCAGTGCATTCCCACCATCTCCAATGGGATCACTAAATCTTACACTAAATTTGGTGTAAATGACACTATTCACATCTCCAATGGGGTCTCTATTTTCCACACTAAATTTAGTGTGATGAATAGTATTACACTATATTTGGTGTAACACTATTCATTTACACTACTTTTTATCACTTTTAAAAAATAGTGTTACCCATTGGAGAAGATTTAATATTAACACTAAAATTTACACAACTTTTTAGACTACTTTTGAAATTTGGTGTAAAATATAGCGTGACCCATTGGAGAAGCATGGTATTGATGTGCATTCTTTCCTTGGACGTCTACAGTCTACTTGCATTATTTTGGGTGACCGATTCAGTGTCAATCGCAAGGGAGAAACATGGTTGGTGAATTAGACCATGTGACAACCAAGGTATTGCACCCATTATAACGCATTGCCACAAGAAAATACCTTGAATTTAGTTCCAACAACTTGTGCTAGAATCTTTAAGTCCTGATTGGCTCCAAAACCATATCATGTGATGCTCTTCTATGTTTGACTTGATATTAGTGCAATTAACCGACAGGGATGTTAGCACTTGATCAGTCCCTAGCTACAAGCATGTATTTTGGGTTACAGGAGATGTTGATCAAGAGCGTATCAGTCACTAGCATTTACAAGTATAGACAAAGGTTGGTTTGTGCCAAGTCAAGGGTATTTCAAGTATTTAAATCAAGCATCAAGGATTTGTATAATAGAAAATAGAATCGACTATGATTACAGAAATAAGCATTAGAAACCGTTGATGGATCAGTCCATTGCAAATGATGAGGTTCCAATATGTCAATACCAACCACAGTTGGATAAATGAAACTTGTAATTTCACAAAGACGTATGCATACACAGAGAGAGAGAGAGAGAGGAGTAGGGATTACCCGAATTCAAGCGTTAATTGCATCTTCAGTTATCGAAAAACCCTAAAACAGGTTTAAGGAGGGTTAGAAGATTCAACTAAAAGAGAGTTATCCACAGATACAACCTCCTAATCTTAAAAGTAGTCTCTAACCAAAACCCATTTATGAGATTTGTAACCCAAATTCAAACCCATGAACAGCAAAATTTAATTAAAAACACCGACAATCAATACAAAACTCATCTATATTGATTCATATAAAACTCATTCAGAACAAAACCCATCTGTATTGGTTTATATAAAACCCATTAACCCAAAGTGAGCTTGTTGCAGTTATGGATTTACACAGAAAATATTGATTTTAATACACATATTCATATACCGGAAACATATACACGAATCCATATCCACAAGTTCTTACTGAAAATCCACATAAAATCAATCGATAGCTTTGAACCGGTGAGGAAATCGATCGTTAGCTTTCAACCAGTGAGAAATATAAAGAGAAAACCTACACCTTTGAACCAGAAAGAAGATCGATATCAGACTTCCATGGCTGCTACTACACCAGATTTGTTGAAGTATATTTGTTCAGGTGTCGGTTTTCTTTGACAATACGAAGGCGGGCGATGGCAAGGGCTGGAACACCGACGACGATAAGGGCTGGAACACCGACGACGACGACGACGAGGGCAACGACAGAAATACCAGCGACGGCGAGGGCTGTAACACCGGCGATGACAAGTAGACAGGTGACGGTGAAGGAAGTAGAAGTAAAGGGGATGTCTCTTTGAGGGGAGGAGGCGTGTCCTTGATGGAGCCCTACAAATTTTAAGGGAAAAAAAGGAGGGTATAAGTGGAAAATATTGGGCTGAATGTAGACCACACATGTTTTCTGGCTGTCCGAATAAGTCATCAGCTGACCAGTCAAGCCACAGCCGAACACCTTTGTATGGATGACCGAATAAGCCATACAGTTTATTCAGCTCATTAAGGCACAAACGAACAGTCCCTAAAAGTTGTACAGAAAATGGGAAGGAACCAACCTTGGGCGTGATTTCCTGCTTTTCTTTCACCTGTTCTGCCCAAAACAAAAAGGAACGGAACGGAGCGTGGAAATGAGGCTGTTTGATTCTCCGCTCCGATTTTCTTTTTACGAGTAATATTCTTCATTTAAAGTTAATACAATCAGTTTTACACCCAATTGTAGATAAAATTTGTTTATTTGGTTCATATATAAAATAAAATTAAACAGTTTCTTTTATTTTTATATTTTTATTATAAAAAGATAGTTTAACCAGGAATATTTACAACTTATTATATTATATATAAATAAATAAAAAATAGTTTCTTTTATTTTTATTATTTGATCATAAAAAATATGTTACAACTAAACCACTCAAGCACAAAGACTGTAGCATGTAACGGCACATGTATGTACTAAATATGTGCATATTTAGTACATGACCCCACAAATATGAAATACCCCCAAATGATCATGTTTATCTCAAAACATTATTATGTTTGGTTGGAAATTGGAAGCACATAGTGTATGTATATAACGCTTCTTAAATCATTTACATCATGATATATATATATATATATATATATAACACTGGTTGTGGTTTGAATACAATTTTGCATGTTAAAACACCAACCATACAGTACACAATATATAAAAAAATGTAAGAAAGAGCCACCCAAGACTACTTGCATCATAAAAATTACCATTCAACCCCATTTTCATATAACCCAAACGAATCGTACAAACAACAAAATTTCTCTTGTTATTTATCTTCCAAATTCGACACCAACATAAGCCATGCAATAAATTATCACTCGACTCATCTCATCTTTCCCGCATCTTCAACTTGACGATTAAACATACCAACGGGTGTTCAAGCAGCAGGGAGATTACTTTCGATATTTGAAGGCATCAAGATGTTGAAACCATCAGCAGCTGTAGAAATCAGCATTCCAGGAATCTGTGTATGCCAATGGACTTCTTTCAAGTCTTTCTGACCCTGTTCATCATACCAACACAAAGTCAAAACCGGTTCTACTCCGGTACCAATTGCAAACAAATCAAGATTCAAAATGAGTTAAGTAACCTGATGAACAAAAAGAAGTTGTGGAGGCAAATCTGTGGGTGCATGTACTTCCTCTTGTGTTTTGGCTTTAAATTCCGCTTCTTCCTCCTCATCTCGTTCCAAAGAGAGGTCCCATATTCTGACAATTTTCATCCAACATTATGTTATGAAAAACTGGGGGTTTGTAAAAATCATTCAGACAGTTTCGCAATATTCCTCAAAGAAAATCTTACGTGAGTTGATTATCCGATGATGATACTGCCAAGGTGGACGCTTCGTGTGGACTCCATTCAATGGATGTTATAGGATGTTTGTGGTACTCGAAATGCGCCACTACAGAATCACCTTCCTGCAGAAATGTGTAATTATTACACACTAAGTTACAATTTTATCCTTAATAATAGAGGAAGTAATGAATCTCTCCCCTCTCAAAATTAAGGGTAGAATTGGAAAATGGAAAATAGGCACCTCCTTTTGGAGTCGACATTTAATTTGGGACAAACTAAAATAGAAATACTTGAATGAATCGGAAGAAAATAGAGTAAACAAATGGCTATTTCTCCTTACTCCTTAGGTTTGCAAAATATGACATTTGTGTAATAGAATAAACTATTTCCAACGACATACCTTAAGCATTCTAAGATCACGAATAGAAAATGTTCCATCATCGCTTCCAGATGCCAGCATACAGCTAGCCAACCTAATAAAACCAACAATGTGGTGACTAGATTATCAAGTATACCAAAAAGCTTAACCGAGCAGGAAATGTTGGTGCAAATGCAAACCTGTTCCATGAAATAACATTGACATCTGTGTTGTGTGCCTTAATAGAAGCTGCTGGTGATTTCCCTAAACGAGTATCCCATATTGCTATAGTTGTATCCACGGAACTAGAGGCAAACACAAACGGTTCTGTAGGGCTCCACTGCATCCAGAGAAAGTCAGGAAAAAGTAAAGGTGACGATTTGTATTGCAAAAGCTTCCAGCTGCATGTTATTTGTATTCCAAAGACAGAGACTCGATATCAATTTGAAGTTGAATTCGGTCTGCTTGACCTTGAAAGTCTAACCGTGCTTCTTTTTAGGCAACAAATGGAGTATTTATTTATGTATTTAAATAAACATGGGCAAAAAAATGCATTAGAATGGAATGATGTTTGCCTTAGTTCCCTATTAAATGTAACAAATAAACTTTTTTTCTCTTTTTCTAAAATACTTTTTTTCTTAATCAAAGTAACTAAGTTTCAAGTTTCGGTATTTAATGCAACAAAGTTACAAAATTTTCTATTTTTTACCCATTTTGACCGGTAACCTGCAGACATTTGTAACATTTGTTGACGTGGAAGTCAAATTTATCGTCCACGTCATCAAAAGTTACAGGGTCTAAATGTTACCAAGTCAAACGGGTACAATTAGAACTTTCTTACACTGTTTCAGGAAAAAGAAAATATTTGTTCCACTGAATAAGAACTAACCAAACTTTGTTGCAATTTTCCCTCTAAATAAGTAAATATATTGAGGAAAACTGCAAGTATATATAGGGTGAGCCAAGAAAAAAATTGCTACAATGTGTACCTGCAAATCTTCAACACTAGCAGTATGTCCAACAAACGGTTTATTATCAACATTCCATGTTGAGTCAGACGTTGGCTCCCATAAGTGGATGCTATTCTTGCAGTCCCCTTAAAAAATCAACAGCAAAACAAAATTATTAAACAAGATATTCAATACAATTTTACTCAAGTTTTCACTAAAGTAAATATCTTTCTATATCGCAAACGTAACATGTATTTGCCACTTCGTAGTTCATACCAGACACAAGCCTGCCAGGGACGAGAGGACTCCAGTCAATTGCATAGCCTTCATCCTTGTGACCAGTAAACTTAACTAACGGAGTTTGTTGAGAAACCGTGTTAGTGTCCTTGCTAACAGTAGCTTCACATTCCGCCAAAGCATTTAGATGAGAGCTGAAATCCCATATCTGCATGACAAATATTGTAAATTTTGTTGAGCATAATGACATACTGACAAAAGAATGAACAGAAGAAAGATCATTTTACATGAAGTCATGAACAACACCAAGTCATTTTACAGAAGTCGATAGTACCTGCACATGACCAGTGTCTCCCCAAGTTGCACATATATGGGGTTTTTGTGTCATTGCGCGAATCCTGTTCACACAACCTTCATGGAAGACCTTGCGCAGCTGTGGATTAAAAATGTGCAACCAATTAGAAAAGTAACAATGAAATTTAAAAACATCAATGGCAGGCATGCATTACCTGAAAGACTGGAGCCTTTGGTCCATCGTTCTCCAATTCGTCATCTTCATCGCTATCACTGCTATCACTGTCCATATCAGTGTCAGCATTGGATGTTTTTGTCGGTACTAGTTCCCGTCGTTTCCCAGAAATGTTTGATATTTTAAATAATCCAATCGAATTGGGAGCACCATTTGCCTAGGAGAATAAAGGTGAAAAAGGAATAAAATATTGAATAAAGCAATAAACTACACTGAACTGAACTTTATTCAAGAAGTACTTTTATTTATAACATGTCAAGAAGGCATGGAACCCTTGTAGTGAGAAAAATGTTTCATAATCCACACCATATGCCAAATTAATAGCACTTGAAGTTGAAATACAAGTCAAGGTTGGCAGGTACAGTCACACAGTTAGAAACAGATAAGTAAAACATTCCGAAATTCCTTAAACCACGAATCCTCCTGACCTTAAATTCTTTTTCTGTATAATAAAGATATCCACAAATATGCAAAGGTATGGTATAAAATCTACAATCGGGTATCTTTTTCTGCAGCAACACAGCATCTGCATTAGAGATGCACAAAAAAGCCCAAACCCTAGGCCCAGGCCCAGCATTAAAGCCCAATCAAACCAACTTTTTTCAAGGCCCATTTAAACCCCAGCCCAAAAAAGACGGCCTGAAAGCCAGATCAGGCCCTGAAGCCTGGCTGATCCTGGGCCCAAAAAAACGGGTTCTTTTGTTTACTGAAAATGGGCTTGGAAGGCCCAGTCCCGAAAATCCCAGGCCTTGTGCATCTCTATGCATTACATTGTTATCACCCATACAAGAATCCGATAAGCAAGGCACATTCTTGCTCGAATAAACTATGGTTACACTAACCAATAAGCTTGAGTGCTAACATACCTGAGTTCCAGTGACGCAATAAATAGTGTGCGGGAATTCTGTCCGAACTAACCCCAGTGAATCACGCACGACATCAAAGCTACAACACATTAAATAAATACTTCAATTTTATAACAAAAACATTCTCAACTAAAACAGCACAAAAATGTGCCTAATCGTCCGGATGAAAGTGTGTTCAATGGGTTGCAATAATTTCAGCCAATACAATAAAATGGCCAAGCTTTCATGGTAGGCATATTAAATTAACAGACACAATCATATAAATTTGTGTGTGTGGTTATATAGAGTGGATATTTATCCCCATCGAAATGCCTCATTTATCACATGGTTCGTATAGATGTTCGAAAATGACCAAAATTCTAAAACAAATTAACAAAATAAGGAAACCTTATGACCAAAATCTATGTTGTTAAAATCGCGATATCTCGGCGAGATATCGGAAATCGGACATAAAGGTAAATATCGGTGGCAAATATCGGATAAAATATCGGCCAGCGATATATCGGCGATATTGACCGATATATCGCCGATATTTAGGTCAAAATATCAGCCGATATTACCGGTTTTTTGGGATTTTTGTTTTGGGCTCTTTTAATGAAGGCTCGTGTTGGGCTTTTTTTTATTTTTTAGAAGTATTGGGCTTTATAGCTTCTTTTGGAGGGCCTCAAGTTACTGAAGTTAGGTTTCTACCAAAAAAAAAGCGATCGAACCCTTCTTTCTCTTCTCGGTTCACTGTTTCAACTTTCAAGAAAGAAAAGTCGATCGAAGCTGCTATCTTTCTGTTGATCGAAGCTTTTCCAGCAGCTTCCAGCCTTATTTAAGTTGATGTTTTGATGTTGAACACTTGAACTGTGTTTTTAATTAATGCATATGATATGGTTATGGATGTATATATATATATTTCTAAGAAATATTATATCACCCAATATTCTTGGACCGATATATCACCGATATATCCGAGATATCGAATATCGGTCCTTGACCAATATCCGATATTAACAGCATAGACCAAAATCAATATCATAAACATTTTCTAATCAAGAAGAACAGGCAGATGGGTATTTTAGCTTAAACTAAAAAGTACTGATAAAGTATATCCCAAAATAGAAAAAAGTTACAGTTTTCAATGATGTGCCGTTGATAAATTCTTTCAATGATTTTGAAGGTATACCGACATCGAGATGAGACCAGATACAGCCAAAATAAACTTTTGATAACCTATTTGATATATATTATGAGGAAAGTTCACACATTTGATTAGGAACCCCGAACTGTTCCGGCATTCATCATGAATATCAACCTGAATAACATATTCATGACGAATAACAATTAACACATTCATGATGAATATGTTACATCATTCGTGAAAAATGTGGTTCTCGGGTTCCTAATCAACTTTAGGATCCATTGGGTTAGGGAAAACCTCAAAATTAGGATCCGGGTGTTCCTCAGTTTTCCAATTTTTTGAGGTTTTCCTCTCTCTCCCTCTCCCTCTCTCTCTCTCTCTATATATATATATATACACACACACACTAATAATTATAATAATTAGAGTTGTATAATAAACCTTAAGCAGGGCCAGCCAATGTGGAAGGCATGAAGAGAATTATAGGCTGAAGGATCACACTGGAGCTCTTCACCTTCCTCCAAAGCATCCACACCTGGTTGCCATACCTTCGCTGGCATTGAAGCTATTGCATTCGACGAAGATGATCCATCGCTTTTCTTTGAACTCTGCTTACACATCATCAAAAACTCGTCTTTATTCGCAATAAACAGAATCAAATATCCTTTTAAATAAGATAAAATTCAAATACCTAAATCGTTTGTATAAATTGGCAATGAAAAAATTAAATGATCGGGAATTATCACCTTGTTCTTTCTTTTAGCTTTCTTTGGGTTTTTCAAGCTTCGAACCATTGTTGCTTTGGCGCAAGAGTGGTATGAAGAAAGTGAAGAACAGGGTTTGTTTGCTAACAGAGGGTTTTGGGGGATTTAGGGTTTTATACAACCCGCCGAATGCTCAGAGCTCGGTTTCAGGGCTGCTATTATGGACCTTAAAACGGGTCAATATAGGCCCATACTAAATCGTTTATAATTATATAGGCCTCCGAGCCAACCCAAAATTCTTTTAAGTTGGAGTAAATTTCACTTTTGGTCCCTCTGATTTGTCCAAAATCTAAAAATTATCCATATATTTCAATACGTATAGAAATAGATATCATGTACATGCATTTTGCTTTGAAAATGGTTGTGAACCCTAATAACGTTAGTTAAAATGTCGTTTGTTGGGGAACATTTCGGTTATTTTATCTTTTCATTAAAAAAAATTAGAATACAAGTATGAATAATGCCATTTTTCTCTCTTTCCTCCCCACCCTTCAAAATTTCGGGATAATATGTGTGTAGTGTAGTTGGTAAAAAAAAAGACATTTATGTTGTTAGATGCGAATCATTAGGTTACTCAAACTAGATCAAGGTCAGGATGTGAAGCTCATTGGGCCAGGATCGGCCCATTCCTAACTGGTTTATTTACAAGGCATTGACGATCTATACTATAGATTAAAGCCTAACAACCGTTGGATTAGAGCCTCAGATGCGAGAAGATGACTTGTTGAAACCCAACTAATTCAGTCCACCATACTCAGAGATTCATCGGACAAGTAACTACCATCATGAAGATTATGGGCTTCATCCCATAAACAAGCCATATAATTTATAAATAGCAATAGTCAAGGTGAATTATATTAATTGTTAGTTCCGAAAATGATATGACAAACACACACAAAGTATTGTAGAAAGGGGTTGAAACAATACGCAAAAATTGTTTTATTTTAATTCTCATTTATTTTCAAATCAAACACTTATAAAACAATATTGTTGCAAAAGAAAAACAGATTAAAATATATCATAACAACCTTACACAAATAAAAACTTAGATAACAAAGAAGACAACATAAGCACTTAGAAAGCTATGCTAGTGAGAGCGTAACCTTGCATGGAGCAAGTATTTCTTTTCAAATACTACCATGTGCATTAAATGCATAAGACACTTATCAGTATGTGATACAGAGAGAATTCGAAGAATCCGAGAGGTAAATAAGGGTTTTATAAATAATAATAAACGAACTCGAAAAGGTAAACGAGCACAAAAGAGACTCGAAATTTGGCGTCGGAAAAAGAGCAAACATAAAGCACCAAATATAGAGGAAGTAGCGACAAAGATTGAGAATCAAATCGAGAAGCGAGGCAAAAAACTAAGACCCAAAACAGTCCCTGGTGCCCTTAGTGGCGCGGGTTAAGACGCGCCGTGAGACGCGCAAGACACTGTCGTCATCCATTCAATTTCTCAATTCCTCTCTTTAGCCAATTCCTTTCACGTGACCCAATTGCTATTTCTTTCCAACTAGTGTTGAAACCGCGCGTTGCGCGGTAGCTTGAATAGCATGGGTAGTGATATGAAGATTGTCCATATGATACATGTTAATTGTGTTGGTGCAAGTGTACCACATCTCTATATATTTATATATATTTATTTTGATGATTACAAACACACCGTATTATTGTTTATCTAACAATTTAATCCAAGTGTGCAGTTGTTGAAGAACACGAAGATTTAATCTGAAGGGTTCAAAGACGGAAGTGTTTACGTCGTCATTATTGTTTATAACTAATAATGATAAACACCCTAAAATAATATACCACTTGGATATTTCTAAAAACCTTAAATAATTTATTTAAATAAGTTTATTGAGAAGATCCAGCAGATTTGGTTGCGTCCTGGAAAGTCTTTTTTCTGACGGCGGTATACCGCGGCGGTACAGCCGGTATACCGCGGGTACACTACGGCCGGTATACCGCGAGTCCCAGCCGGTATACCGCGGGTACGTAATTCCTGTCAACTTTGCATGTAGCCGTTGGTGTGTCAGTATCTGACCGCGGTATACCGCGGTGTGCAAGGCGGTATACCGCGCCTCATGTTTCCGTTGGAGCTTCCTTGGTATAAAAGAAGATGCTGGTGATAAAGACCAAAAAATACAACAGTAACAAGCAGCATTCAAACTCTCAACTCTCAGCTCTCTCATTTATATATATATATTTTATAAAACATTTTTTATAAAATATCCAAGTGTGAGATATTATACAAGAGTGATTACCCATTGTGAGTTATACTCCTCTTGTAAGTATTTGAATAACGGGTGTGTGATCCTGTTTATCTCATAGCAGAGGCTTGAGAAACTATTACAAATACCTTTGTACTTGGTTTGTATTTCTACCGTAAAGAATACATTTATTGGATCGTGTCGAGAAGTGTCTCGGCTGCTGGTTTATCACAGTTGGTGGTAAATCAGTAAATCTCCGTGTCAAGTATCTCTTACCTTTATCTCTTTATTTATTCCGCTGTGCTTTATTATATTTGTTTATATAAACTGCTTTGCATTTATATTTATTTATATAATCTCTGTGTATTTGTTTATATTTACACTCTTCGTTATTATTTGTATACTCTGATTTATTTATACTGTTTCCGTACTGTATTTATTTGTAAAAGAATTTTTGAAAGTAAAAGATTTTAAATACAACCTTACCCCCCCCTAGGTTGTCTAACATTTGGTATCAGAGCGGGTCTTTCAAAAATTTCTGTCTTATTTTTTTTAAATGGCTCAACAAACTAATTTTGTGTTTTCTAAACCTCCTTTGATAGATACTGAAAAGTTTGGCATTTGGGCCGAGCTATTTGAATGTCACGTTCGTGGCAAAAGTCAAAAAATTTGGGATATTATAGAAAATGGGAATTTTAGACCAACCAAAGTTGAAAATGATCTTATTGTTGATAAACCCATAAAAGATTGGACTCCCGCTGAAGAATCTCATTATTGTTTAAATTTTGAAGCTAAAAATATATTATATGCTGCTTTAACCTCTGATGAAATTGAAAGAGTTTATACTTATAAAACTGCTAATCAAATCTGGCAAAGCTTGAGCGACACTCATCGTGGAAATACTCAAGTTAAAAGCTCTAAAATAAATATTCTTGTTCATGATTATGAATTATTTGAAATGTCAAAAGATGAGTCAATCGACTCAATGTTTAAACGTTTTAACCTCATTATGACTACTTTGAAGGGATTAGGTCGTACTTATCCTAATGAGGATTATGTAAGGAAAATTCTTCGAGCACTTCCTTCGGAGTGGATGGCAAAAATCACATCCTTGGAAGACTCCCGAGATCTCGCAACGATGAAGCTCGATGATCTCATCGGCAATCTTAAAGTGCACGAAATCGCACTAAAAAGAAATCAAGTCCGGGAGCAAGTCAAAAAGAAATCCATCGCTCTCAAAGTCGTTGCCTCAAAAGAAGAGGAAAAGGAAGAGGAGGAAGAAGCTAGCTCATCCGATGACGAACCCGAAAATCTTGACGATTTAGTCAAGTTGGTAAGAAAACTTTCTAAACTTTTTTCTAACAAAAAGTTTACTAATAATGATAGGTTTCAAGAAAATGGAGACTACCGTCGTGGTGGTAAAAACCAAAGTCGCAACGTCCATAAAAGTGAAGACAAATATGACGAATCTAGCGACGATGAAAAAGCCAATAAAAAGAAAGGCTTTTGCTATGTGTGTGGTGATAAGGATCACTATGCAAGTGTGTGTCCAAAACGAGCAAATCAAATCAACACACCAAAAGCTTTAGTTGGAGGCACGATGAGCGCAAGCATAAATGAGGCCAAAAATTTTTGTTTCATGGCCGACCATGATAATGAGGTATCTTCATCATATTCTTCTAAAAATAATTGTGATAATTATTATAGTGACGATGAAAATAATCTTGACGAATTATATAAATCATTTCATGATATGGCCGCTCTTGCAAATAGGTATAAAGATGAAATCTCTAATTTAAAAGAAACCGTATCCGCATATAAAAAGGAAATTGATGACGGTAAACAAAAATCTGCTTATGATTTAGATGTTATCACTAAATTAGAAAATAAATTAAGTGAAAAAGATATTTGTAAATCTTGTGTTATTTTAAATGATAAAATTGCATGCTTAAATAAAAAGACACATGAAGATATTACATGTACAAAATGCGAGTTTCTTGAAAATGAAATTGCATGTTTAAATGCTAAATGTAAATCGCATGAGAAAAATGATTTATTAGCAAATGCTTTTAATAGTAGCAATGATAAAGTGCTTAAAATGCTTAATATATCAAATCGTATAAATTGCCGAAAAGGCATTGGTTCAAATACGTGTATTGAAAAATGTGATTGTATGCCAATTAAAAAGGTTTTTGAAAAACCTAAATTTGTTGTTAAAAATAAAACGCAAAAACCTCCGTATGTTCCTAAAATGAATTATGTGAATTATATGTCGAGAAAATCACATGCGTTTATGTATAATAATAAGTTTGCGAATCCTAAGAAAAATGTTAATCCGCATACTTCTTTTTACGTCTATGATGAATACGATCGTAAAATTAAAATGGTTAGAAAATGGATTCCGAAAGGAATGTTTAATGTTGATAATCCGGGTGGAATGCGTTTATGGTTTTAAACCATTTATATGGCTTTGTATGTTTGTCGTGTTTGTTTTATGTCGACAACATATTTTTTGCAGTTTATGTTTTATACTAACTGTTAAAAGGACCCATAAGAAAAGGGTACCACGAAAAATTTTCTTTGCCTTTTGTAGGTGTTACCTGCCGAGGTTATAATACGTGGTTTCCTGGCGAGGATATAATACGTGGTTTCCTGGCGAGGATATAATACGTGGTTACCTGCCGAGGTTATAATACGTGGTTACCTGCCGAGGTTATAATACGTGGTTACCTGCCGAGGTTATAATACGTGGTTACCTGCCGAGGTTATAATACGTGGTTACCTGCCGAGGTTATAATACGTGGTTACCTGACGAGGTCATAATACGTGGTGATTTTCTTTAAATCACATAAAATTAACCGAAAATTGAAGCCTTAAGATCCGTTTTGGTGCAAGTGTTTCGTATTGGTTTGTATATCTTTGTCTCTATTATGCTTATTTTATCCCTCAAATTTTATAAAATCTTCAATTTAATATCGTTATTAATTTGAGGGGGAGCTTTTTATCTTTACCCATGAGTTTATGCTACCTCAATTATATGCATATTTTGAGGGGGAGCATCTCTCGAGGGGAAGCATACCGTCTTTCTTGACCCTTTTTGTTTCGACAAACGGGGGAGAGAAACCGCATATGCTCTTGCTTAGCGGTTGTGTTTGTCATCATCAAAAAGGGGGAGATTGTTGGTGCAAGTGTACCACATCTCTATATATTTATATATATTTATTTTGATGATTACAAACACACCGTATTATTGTTTATCTAACAATTTAATCCAAGTGTGCAGTTGTTGAAGAACACGAAGATTTAATCTGAAGGGTTCAAAGACGGAAGTGTTTACGTCGTCATTATTGTTTATAACTAATAATGATAAACACCCTAAAATAATATACCACTTGGATATTTCTAAAAACCTTAAATAATTTATTTAAATAAGTTTATTGAGAAGATCCAGCAGATTTGGTTGCGTCCTGGAAAGTCTTTTTTCTGACGGCGGTATACCGCGGCGGTACAGCCGGTATACCGCGGGTACACTACGGCCGGTATACCGCGGGTGTTCAGCCGGTATACCGCGGCAGGCTCCGTGTTTGATTCTGATTGGTTGAAAGTTACTTTTCCTGACGGCGGTATACCGCGAGTCCCAGCCGGTATACCGCGGGTACGTAATTCCTGTCAACTTTGCATGTAGCCGTTGGTGTGTCAGTATCTGACCGCGGTATACCGCGGTGTGCAAGGCGGTATACCGCGCCTCATGTTTCCGTTGGAGCTTCCTTGGTATAAAAGAAGATGCTGGTGATAAAGACCAAAAAATACAACAGTAACAAGCAGCATTCAAACTCTCAACTCTCAGCTCTCTCATTTATATATATATATTTTATAAAACATTTTTTATAAAATATCCAAGTGTGAGATATTATACAAGAGTGATTACCCATTGTGAGTTATACTCCTCTTGTAAGTATTTGAATAACGGGTGTGTGATCCTGTTTATCTCATAGCAGAGGCTTGAGAAACTATTACAAATACCTTTGTACTTGGTTTGTATTTCTACCGTAAAGAATACATTTATTGGATCGTGTCGAGAAGTGTCTCGGCTGCTGGTTTATCACAGTTGGTGGTAAATCAGTAAATCTCCGTGTCAAGTATCTCTTACCTTTATCTCTTTATTTATTCCGCTGTGCTTTATTATATTTGTTTATATAAACTGCTTTGCATTTATATTTATTTATATAATCTCTGTGTATTTGTTTATATTTACACTCTTCGTTATTATTTGTATACTCTGATTTATTTATACTGTTTCCGTACTGTATTTATTTGTAAAAGAATTTTTGAAAGTAAAAGATTTTAAATACAACCTTACCCCCCCTAGGTTGTCTAACAAATTGTTAAATATGATAATCAATAAATACTATACAAATTATTTGTAGAAATCATTAGAACTTAATTAGTGGAATTTTAATACATACATACATACATAATAGGTTATTCCAATTAATGGTAGATTGGACTCATATTATGCATTGTTTATATACGTGATGACATTGTATGGAGTTTTTTTTTTTCTTTTTTAAGTTGAATAGAATGGTACATTTGCCGATTTATTTATATTTATTATATCACTGCAAATAAACTAAAGCATTCATAAAAGGTATCAATGTTTTTATCGTTTAAATGTTATGTGTTCTAATTAACGACAAAAGTATTTAGAATGTGTTTTATCATAATAAATAAAAATATATGTAGTTTTATGTATATATGCATTCTAATTTCATTTTTAAGAAAACTAAAATGAAATTGTAAATGCAAGAAAATAAAAGGTTTAATAACTATTGTATTGGGTTTAAAAATAAAACAGAATTAGAAGAAAAAAGACAAAGACGTCTGAAAACTTCTCATTTAACCATTGTCTAGTTCTTACTGTACTATATAATAAATATAACATATATAAGTTTTACCATTTGGCAGACTTTGATTAATTTCAACCGTATTTTTCATGACTATAATTTTTATCCTTGGTTGGAATTGGGTTTGATTCTATATTTCTATCCATGGTTATAACTTCAAGGATATCATTCCACATTTTGTATATTCATAATTGCTTTTCCAAGCTACCATCTTTGCACCGATTGGTATAAACAAAACACACTATATTTCAAGATTTAAGTATTCTCAATCTTGTAATGCCACTTTATAATAGTCTTACGAATGCGGGATATCTAAATAATAAGTTTTGTTTTGCAAAAATAAGGTCATCCAAATAAGATAGCCTTATGAGTCAAAACCTATGAGTTGACACAATGACATCACATCATTTTTTCTTATACATCCGCTCTTTATTGCAATGTTTTAAAATGGTTCTTTCCTGGCTTGCATCGTGTTTTGTATTTGCGTATGTGATCATAGAAATTGTAGCTTTAATATATATACGGTTGGGTTCCAATGAGAAATTGAGTTAACGTGAGAAGTGTGAGAGAACTGTATCAACCATTGTATCCGAACTTCATTTATTAAACAATGAAAACGAAATTAAAAAGAAAATAAGAAGATGAAAGGTTTAGTTGTTCATCGTATATTAAAAATAAATCAAAAGAAAAAGAAAAAAGATTAATAGATAATAAGCATTTAATGATATTAAAATATATAGTGGGTGTTATATAAGTAGTAATTAAACTCAAAAGTTAAAAGTACTATGTAAACAATAATTAATGATAAGTTATAGAGAATTTAATTAAAATACCCAAAGTATGAATTTGACTTACCAAAATACCCATTTTCTCTTTGATTTTACAAAAATACCCATTTTTTCCGCGATGAGGGTCCGCGATCGCGGATAGGGACTGAAAGTGTAAATATGAAATAAAAAAATTTCAAAATTGATCCCCTATCGCGGACAGGGACTGAAAGTGTAAATATGAAATAAAATTTTTCAAAATTGGTCCCTGTCCGCGATCGCGGACCCTCATCGCGGGAAAAATGGGTATTTTGGTAAAATAAGAGAGAAAATGGGTATTTTGGTAAGTCAAAGTCCAACTTTGGGTATTTTAATTAAATTCCCTAAGTTATATTAAATTATTATAATTAATTTATTTATGTATACTAATGTGATTTAATTATTTTTTTATTAATTATAATCAGTTTTTTATTGTATTTAAATATTATTTAAATATATATATATATATATATATATATATATATTATTTTCATATCTTGTAAATAAAAGTTTATTAATTTTAATAATACTTAATATTACAATTTAAAGCTTAAGAAAATTATAGAAGACAAAAAGAAAAAAAAATACTCTAAGACCTAAACAAAAGTCATGAAAAGTTAAATAAATAGTAATTAATGCTATTGGTTATTCACTTAATTATATATATAATAAGAGTATTGTACAAATAATAATAAATGATAAATTATAGTATAATAAAGTATTATCTCATTTATGTATATTGCTTGCAATAAGATTTTTTTTACATGTAAATTAAATGTATTAAATTACATAATCTTTATTTTATTTTTCATATATACAATTATAATCCGTTTCTTATTATATCCAATTGTTATGTAAATAAAAATATACATATTATTATAATATTCGAGTGTCATGTAAATGAAAAAAATAATGATTTTAATAAGAGTTAAAATGATTGGTAAAACTTAAAACTTAAGAAAATATAAAAGACGAAAATAAGAAAAGGACTTTAAGCTCCTAACAAAAGTCAAAAGAAACGTATAACCTGAATGTAATACGAATTAGTGTTCTCGAAATAACCTGAAAAATAAGAATTACCATTGAAAAAGAACATGTTGAAGTTTGTTGAGATATATCATAGAATGTAATACATATTTGCAGGACTCGATTATTGAATCGTTGTTTTCATCAAGAATATAAAATCGTTGTCCGCTGCTAAGAACAAACCTCCGAAAAACATAATAAAGATATTTATGACAAAAGTAAAAATAAACTCTAAAATCCCAACAAAAGTCAATAACGAATAATACTTGGATTATTATACTCAAAGTAAACCTGCAAAACCACTTTGTTAAAGAATAAAAGTTTGTGAAATGAAAGAACAAAGCAAGCGATGGAAAGAGAGAAAAAAAGTTTACCTACAAACGATTTTGTTGAAGGATAATAATTTGTGAAATGAAAGAACAAATCAAGTGAAAGAGAAAAAGAAAAAGAGTTTACCTTGAAAACATTTTGTTGAAGAATAATGATTTTAGAAATGAATAATACACCAAGTGGTTCAGAGGAGGAAGAAGACATTTTGTGATGGACAATTCATAATGGATGAACACATGAAAGGTTTTAAAGGTTTTACCTTAAAGAATGAAATGAGAAGATGTAGTGGTTTCATCTTCAAGAATGAAGATGAAAGGTTTAAGAGGTTATATTTTCTTAAATTACCAAAATAACCCTATGTCAATGAGTTTTATGTTTTTAACATACATGGGTAGAAACGTCTTTTACATATTCAACAATTAAAAAAACCAAAAAATTGAGAAAATTTAGAAGGCTCATTCTAGGCCTTAGGAGATGACACATCAATACATGTGGTTTTTGCTTTTATATATATATTGATGATTACAAGTGAAGGCACGTGGCCTAAGTGTGACTCAACTCCAACTCTTCTTTCTTTATTTCTTTAAGTTTCCATAGGATTTCCTAATAAGATTAGAACATGGTTATTTCTTAATTATCCTTTAATTAGTACTTATCGTTTTCCTACTTTAGATTATAAATAGGGTTATTAGGGTTCATTGTTAATCAGTTGATAAATTAATAAAGTTTGTTTCTTTTTAGAGTGGATTCTCTAGTTTTTCGTGTTTTACAATTCGTAATCACGTTTATCAAAGGGTTTAGACGCTTATCGATCCTTCCGCAAACCTACGCTGCGTCAGTATGGGATTGGTACTCATAATTGTCCTCGAAAAAAGGACAAGAAGTCATTTTGTCTTAACATGATTCAGGAACGTGTATCGTCCATGTTTTAGACAATCTCTGATAAGTCACATCCCGATGGCTGAGGAACTGTCCAACTGGTAGTAGATAGACAAGAGGCGCCTTGGCGCAAAGTTGGGAGCTACATCTTCTGATCCACATCAATAAATGTTCTTCCTTTTGATTTTGGTATATGTTCTTCTTATCTACATATCTAAAGATCAAATGTAGAGCAAAGGACTCAGAGGAGATTGAAAGGTAATCAACAAATTACGAGTGACCTAACAGTAACAAAACGGTTCGACCAACCATAACATATTTTACCCCATGCCTTCTCTCTTGGCTTTGATATTGTATTAGCTAGCTGGTCAATTAATAAACTATTTAACAAGCTTCAACGTTCAGCTTATATTACAACTAGTGGAATGATGACTCTAAGTCATTAGTGGTTTTTACTTATGAGGTCTTAGAACATCTCCAACTGTTTCTATAAAATATAGAAGATGAAGGTTTTGTTCTCCGTTTTGCTCCAACAGCTTATCTATATTGTTCTCTAAAACAGAGAAAAACAAGAAAAAAACTATAAATTTAGAGAATTATCTAAAAATTGATGGGAGGTGAGAGAAATCCATTTTTTATTTATTTTCATCAATAAGATTAAACTATTATAATTTTTTAATTTTTTTTAAAATTGCATGAGAATAATAACCCTATATAATATTTGAATAATATAATTAATGTTGACCTTTAAAATAGAGAATATGTTAAAAAATGCTCTTATCCATCACCAAGTAGCTAAAAAATTTTAAGCGATCATTTTTTATTCATTCTTATTTATAAATCACAAAGTAGCTAAAATAAAGGGGCGGTTGATTCATTTTAAGAAGCGAAAAATGAAAACGATAATGAAAATAAACTATAATAAGAATGCTTATATTTTTATTTTATTGTATTATATTATTGATGATTCCGTTTCCCTATCGGGATTTAAAATAAAGTAATATTTGGGCACAAAGGATATAAATGGGTGTTTGGGGGTGCTTATTTTTTTACTTATTTGTTTATAGCTTTTCCTAATCGCAAATAAACTATTTCTAGTGTTTAGATTAAAAAAAATAAAAGTGTTTATGACTTTTAATGACCGTAAGATGACGTTTGGTTCGCAGAATGTTTTTGAATGGAATAGAATCTGTCAAAGAAATTTGACTTTGAAGGAATTGGAATGGAATGTTGTCAGGTTTGACCACCTGTTTGGTTGACAAAATTGGAATGAAATCTGTTAAAGAAATTGAAATTTGTCTGTTTGGTTCACAGAATATAGCTTTGGAATTAGAATGAATTTATTATAAATGACCAAAATACCCTTTTTGATAAGTTTTAATTTTTTAAAACAAAAAATTCTTTAATAAAATAATCATTAAATATATTTTTTTCACTAAAAATACTTTAATAAAATAATTATAAATACTTTAATACGCAAAAAAATATAATATACAAAACCCAAATAAAATATATTGTCAAACAAACAAAATTATATTTTGAAAAAATAAAATATATTTCGAGAAAATAAAAAAATGTATTAAATTATATTATATAAAATTAAATTAAAAGTAAAAGTAAAATTAAAATTAAAATTAAAATAAAATTAAAATAAAATTATACTATATAAAATTATACTATATAAAATTAAATTAAAATTAAAATTAAAATTAAAATTAAAATTAAAATTAAATTAAAATAAAATTAAAATATAAAAATTAAAATCAAAATCAAAATATAAATATAAATATAAATATAAATATAAATATAAAATCAAAATATAAAATATAAAATAAAAACCTAAAGTATTAAATTAAATTATGTTATGTTTAAGTTAAAGACTATATTTGGAATTATGAAAATACAACATTCCATCGATTCAAATTTCATCAAAATCCTTCAAAATTGCTAAGAAATTTCAAATTCACTTATTTATGGAATCTGGTGGAATTGGACATTTCTTTCCGTCGAAAAGAATGAACCAAACGAAGGAATGAAATTCGGTCAATGGAATTCGACATTCCAATTCCATCAGATTCCATCATAATCCGTGAACCAAACGCCCCCTAAATAAGTTGTTTTTTATTAGTTACTCTACACTAATGGGCTGTTTGGCAGTTGCTGAATGGTTTGGTGCAGAATGATTAAGTAGTCAGAATGGTTAAGAGACTTTTATGATATAGTGTAAAATGAAATATGGTTGCTTGGTATTTGTTTAGAATGAAATCAGGGTGCTGAATGGTTAAGGGTGACACAAGATGCTAAACCATTCATGTAACGCCCCAAATTCCGGGCTAATTTGAACCTCAATTTTTTTTTCCACAAGTTAAGATAATATAAACTTCAAACTTACAAAAATAGCAAGTGAATTAATCATCAAGAGTACATTTACAGATACAGGATTCTACAAATAACTTATTAATCTAAGTATGTCACTATAATCAGATCTACTAAGTTATCTAAGCAATCCCTCAAAATCTCCTTCTGTTAATTGACTTCCTTGCTATTCCAAAACGCTCGTCCCACAACCCTTTATTTTCCCGAGCCGGTACCTGGTAAGAAAACGTCATTTGAAACGATTAGGCCAACGCCTAGTGAGAACATTCGTTTCCATAATAATATTTGCAAAATCAATGTAAACAAGTTATATCAAACCTGATTACCCTTTTTCTTACCATACGTGTAACTCTATTCCGTTAACACGATTTTCATCCAATCCCATGAATATGACTGACACACATTCCATCATCATATCATGTCTTAGAGCCACACTACGAATCTTCATTGATTCTAGATTAATACTCTTATTCCAGAAATCGCAATATACACATGCCCATTTCCATTCATATCCTATTCCAGAGCCACACTACGAATCTTTCTCATATTCTAGATTAATGCTCCCACCTAAGAAATCGCAATATACACATGCCCATTTCTTAGGAAATGAAGTAGAGATTACAATTACATATGTCAATCCCTCTTCTTCCTTAGAAATCGGGAATTACGTTTATTCCAGGGTTTCTCACACACATCAGAATAATGACTAACTTCATCTATTCCACATGCACATAACCATTAGTACCACACACATCAAAATAATGACTAACTTCATCTATTCCACGTGCACATAACCATTAGTACCACACACATCAGAATAATGACTAACTTCATCTATTCCACGTGCACATAACCATTAGTACCACACACATCAGAATAATGACTAACTTCATCTATTCCACGTGTACATAACCATTAGTACCACACACATCAGAATAATGACTAACTTCATCTATTCCACGTGTACATAACCATTAGTGTCTATGGATCCATTACACTCTACTAACGTATATGCATAACAACATATCACACCACATCTCATATCATATTCTTAACTCTGAGAATACTAGATAACCTATCGCATTTTCATCCTCAAATGCCCCCCTTCGGCGACTTAGAACTTAACCAGACAACAGGGGTTTCCGGACAACTAAACTTTTCGGATAACTACAACTCACCGGATATATGCATAATCCGGACAATACCCTTTCTGGACCATCATCTAATCCGGACAACACCCGGAAACTAAAGCAACCCGGATACTATCCGGAAACTTACAATAAAACTAGACTCACCGGATACTCTTCTGCGTCCGGAAACATTCATCACAGGGGTTTCCGGATACGTGGTTTTATCCGGAAACTACGGCTGAAACTCAGAAAATTGATCCAAATCCCATATCTGTTTTATTCAGCTCATTCCAGACCATTCCATACAGTTCATAACCAATTTATACAACTATTTCAAGGTTTAATTTACCAGGAAAACACTGATTTATACAAACAACAAATGAACTCACCTTTTTGTTGCAAAACACCCTATGTTGCACAAATCCAATCCCAATCTGCTGTTAATGATTCTGAACACCTAATCAACAAACAGATTCGTTCACAAACATTCATCTACAACAACTATAACTGAATCCTGTGATAAACTTCTTACCAAATTGAAGACAAAACCCTTGTTTTCTTCCTTTTCTCTTATTTCTCACTTATCTCTCTTTTCTCCTTGATTCTCCAACCGACCCAACACAAATACTGAGATATTTTCCTATCTCAACTTCTTTATCCAATCACACTTTCAAGAATAACCCAACACCCCTTCAAGTTGCAATATTCCCAAAAGTAACATCCAACTTTAATCCTTTGTATTTTAACCCCATTGAATAATAAACTTACAATATAATTCAAGGTTTCAACCAAAATACAAATAGATCTCAATTCTCATTAAAATAATACTAGTTGAGTACCCGCGCAATGCGGCGGGGATGTTAATGTTCTATAAAGATACATTTAAGTTTTAAACATCAAATTTTGCAAAAAATATTTGGTGGTTCACATGGTTCATATATTGTATTAAAAGTTTTCACAATGCGACGGAATATATCGTAGATTAAAAAAATGAAAACTTAATGCAATTTCTTATCCAAAAAGTCTAAATTGTTGTTTAAACAAAATAGAAATTACAATCATGTTTTAATCATATACAATCATCACTCAAAACTTCTCGGTAAACAACATTTGATGTGTAAACTCCATTCGGCTTGAACTTTTTGGATGGCTTCACTAATACCTTTGTAGTGCCACGTGATATACCTCTGGATAATGCCACATAAAGTTGCCCGTGTGAGAATACCGGTTCCGGTAGATAAACACCTACCACCGGAATTGTTTGTCCTTGAGCTTTATTAATTGTCATTGCAAAACAAAGTCGAATCGGAAATTGTTTTCTCTTCAATTTAAATGGAAACATGTCATCTTCGGACGGACATAGAGGAATTCTTGGTAAAAATACCCTCTTACCAGTATGTTGACCAACAGCTATTTCCGCATCAATGACGTTCGGTTGAAAGCCTCTGCATATCAACCTTGTGCCGTTACATAATCCATTCGAAGGGTCGATATTCCGCAATAGTATTATTGGGCATCCAATTTTAAGTCGGAGGTAATGAGGGGGCAAACCGCTAACGGTAAGTGAGTTTAAGAATTCCATTGGATATAAGTTATTGTTATCGTCTTCTGCTTCGTCAAAACTATAGTAAATTTTTTCCTCTCCGCAGAATCTTTCGATCAACTGATCATTAATCTCGTCGACATGCTCATTTTTAGTTGTTAGTATCGCCCTTGAAATGATATAATCTGAAGCAGTCCCGTTGGTTTGCAGAGAAGGAAATATTGCATCGATCAAAGCATCCTTCGATTCATCTTGTTTGGTGTAAGGAATGGCCATGTCATCAGGTATGCGAATAAAGTTTTCGTCCACTGTTTCTTCTTCTCCATCACCGACTCGTAACAAAAAATCTGAAAACCATCGATCAGTAAGTGCTCTCATATTGATCGTTAACCGCAACTTTTTAATCGAAGACCAAATAGGTGACATCCGTAGGCTAGAGTCTACAATCTGTGCTCGGGTACCTTTTCTCGTTACCGGCAACACCTGTCTAAAATCACCTCCCATAATCATTATCTTTCCACCAAATGGGAGCCGCACCCCAGTGATGTCTTGCATTGTTCTATCGAGTGCCTCCACTGCTTGCCTCTTTGCCATTGATGCTTCATCCCAGATGATTATTTTTGCATCTCGGAGTAGTTGAGCAGTTCCACTTTGTTTTTTTATATTGCACACCGAATTATTACAAAGACTGAGGGGAATCTTGAACCGAGAGTGAGCCGTTCTCCCTACTGGCAAGTTATTAGCGGCAGCACCCGATGAAGCGGTCGCAAGTGCAATATGTCCACGGGAACGAACATTAGCGAGCAAAGCTTTGTACATAAATGTTTTTTCGGTTCCACCTGGACCATCTACAAAAAACACACCTGGACGATCATTATCTACATGACTCATGATCTCATCGAATGCATGTTTTTGGTCGGAATTTAGAGAGTCTCGGGCACGCAGATCTTCGTCTTCCACGATTATGGAGTACTCCTCTTGTACCTCACGAAATGCCCGTGATTCTAAATTGGCAGCTGCATTTATGTTTGGAAGATCGAAATCATCGAGGGTCTTACCCATAGATTGTAAAAAGACTGAGATATCTGTAAGAACCATATTTCGGACTATCTCAGCATTTACGTAGTGTCGTCTGTAATCTTCAGAGAGTGAATCATAATGTTCATCCCATAACTTGCGAACATCTCCCGGCTCACAATAAATCAAGATCGTTGCGAATAGTCGTCTAAGAGCATTGGGAAACTGAAATAAGGAGGCCTCGGCAAGACAATGCGATAAATTATCGTCGGACTCTATCAAACCTCTCTCAAGAGCTGCTTTTCGAAATGTCGGATGTAATACGCCATTAACCGTGTAAAGATCTTCAAAGCATGTAGGTCCTCTAATATGCGAGAGAAGTAGGCGTAGATAATACCGTTCTCCTTCAGCAGGATTAGCATGAACCAGTCGTCCTCTCATTGGTCTTCGGCTTCGAGTATTCCATTTACGTGATTTGGAATTCCATGTGTAATGTCTCGGAAAATCTTTGTACAAATATTGTCTCGCACTCATATCTGTTTTATTCCTCTCAAAAAATGCGGTCAACATTGATCTCTTATCCTTCTCTCTGTCAACAATATCTGTCATAATATCATTCTCTCTGAACCTAAACAACTGCTTATTCGGAAGATGGACTTGCAAAGCCATCACACAAGGGTGGATTTTAGAAAGAGGAAAGCTAAAAATCCGCCAAGTCGCCTCAGGTGGAGAAACATATCGTGCATCTTGAAATCTTTTTATCTCGTTAATAACAACCTCTTCTCTATCAGGATCGACATGAATAACCTGCTTGTCATGACCTTTGTAAACATACTTGAAAATATATTTAACAGATATTATACTTGAGCAAACCTCAACATTGATGTGACAGTTGAACATCATTAGCAACTTTGGGTTATATGGGACCACCCATCTATTATCTAGGATACTACCTCGGACGTCCGCCTGTATTCCATTGTTTCTCCTCCGATACATCGGATATGAGTTATCTGCTTGCGCTGTCTTGTCATTGAATTGCTGAGGATATCTAAAACGACATTTCTTTGGCTCACCTTGCATACAAGGGCTACATGGATTTAAATGACCGCAAGGACCATGCATCATGTGCATTATCACCAGTTGATGCATTTCAGGATACTTTGTTGGGTCCGGGATTTTGGCACACACGATCTTGTCGTAATGGTCTGGGTTTGTAATCTTGTGTTGCGGCTTCATTATCAAGAGGAAGTGTGCATGTGGTAAACCACGTTTTTGAAACTCGATGACATAAACATATGCCTCAACCTCACCGAGGATGTGCTTCTTAAAGAGTTGATTTTTGAGATCCTCCAATTTGGCACGAAAAACTCTTGCAATAAAGTCCGGCCTATCTTGTGCGCTCTGACCGTCCGATAACTCTCGTCGGATTTCAGGCCATCTTGGGTTACACGTCATGGTAAGGAATATATCAGGTTTCCCCTCATCTTGAACTAAAGTCATGGCATCCATAAATCGTCTCCGCATATCTCGTGGGCCTCCGATAAAACTTGCGGGAAGCACAACCCGTTGTCCAACTCTACTTGGTTGAACCTCACCAGCATTGACGCAATCCACAACACCTTGGTATAAATCTGATCTTATCTTCGACTGATTTTTTTTAATAAAAGACAAACGTGCAGTCTCTATCTTGATGTACATGTCTACCACAAACTGTTGAAACAATCTTCCCCCCAATAGAATCACGTTCCTAGTCGGCCGAATTTGAAACTTGTAACAGTAATAATCTCGCATCGTTACTGTTTTCCTACCCCCTCCCGAGCTAACGTCTGCATAGTATTGATTTTGAATAGTATAAATTAATAAATGAATGGATAAGGTAAGAAATATATGTGATAATGTCCATACCTTCAAGATCTTCGTCAAAGTTTTCGTCCAAGTTTTCTTCCTCATTAACAATTTCATCAATGCATACTCCATGTCTGGGTATCCTAGGATGCCATCCAGACTCACCGTTGGGGAAAAACAAAGGATATGATAAGGGATCATAACAACTATAGTGATGTTCAATTCTTTTACTGTAGTCGGACCTCCCATACACAACAATACTTCTCCTATATGCAGTGATGTTGTCATTGCCTTCAACCCAAATACCAGCAACCTGTACAATGGCAGAATTTTCTTTAGTACCATGCATATGATACATTTTATTTAAAATAAGACAAAATAAATACTTGTATTTCAACCTCAGATGTGGTCGGTCGGTTGTACACCCTCTGGTCAAGTTCCACCGAAGCATTCAACGTGACTCTATAATTGTCGAGTGGTCCTAGCTCTGCAAGGCTTCGAAACGTTCTCACGTATGGGTTTATAGAAATCACACGAGTCAAAATTTCAGTGACGTTTCTATCGAGATTTGGCCATTGTAGTCTATGCGAAAGCTCAGATTCGGCATCATAAAAATAAAGTTGTAAGTACCTAGGTTGTCCATCCCTAGGAACTAATTGATCAATCCTATGATATATTGCTCCTTGAGCACGAAACGTATATACTCCAGATGTCATATTGTTCACATTGTTATCCAAAGTTAATCCTCATTGCATACCTTAAAACATTCACTGAATTGTCATATTCATGTTCAAAACATTTAGAAAACATTCATTCACAAAACATTCACTGAATTGTCATATACATGTTCAAAACATTTTGAAAACATTCATTCACAAAACATTTACTGAACCAATACAAAATACCACAACAAATACATGTTCCAAAAATACATGTTCCAAACATCATCACAACAATCACAAAAACACAATACTAATCAAATTGACTGATCACACATTGGCATTCGGAATAATTCTTAAGTTGTGTGCTTCCGGCATCTCAGGTACAAACACAATCTGGGTTAAATCCGTCGAATTTAAAACGTTCACTGAAAAAATTAGAAAATACCATTTTAGAAAAATTATAATTTAAAATTGAAATAAAAACAAATAAGTAAAATTAATAAATATTATACTTGGATATCGATGGATAAGCTTAACCCGAGATGCATAAATTATTGAATTATTTTGTATGGTCCGAGCTATCATCCCAATACGTGTTTCTCTTGAATCATACAACCTCAACTTTATTTCATGCCCCCTATTAGAAATAGCAAAGTTAGTAATAACACAATTTAGCCAATTTGTTAATTTGTTAAATTTTAATACAACTTCAAACTTACGTTTCATATTGTAAAACTAAATCACACGCACCCAATCGGAATACACCATAATCTCTCGCATTGGTAACTCGTCTTCCCCTTATGATTTTTCCAACCACATCTAAGATATATAAATTTGAATATCAATTTGACATAGTTAAATTTAAATTTAACTAAAAAAATTAATTTACCAATTAGCATCTTTCTTCTCGTCCTATCTTCAACAAGTGTTCTTATCAAAGGCACCGACGGATAAAACACAAATCCTCTTTGAACATCCTCCGGCAATGGGGTAAACCTTGTGTTTCTATCAATCAAAATTTCATGTTCGGCACGAACCAAGCTATATTTTTCATACCTTGGATATTCATAATAGGATCCTTGAACTTGGAAATGCTCCAAAGAAAAAACACCTCCTACCAAATTTCTTTGTCTATAGACATCCAACAATGTACGTGGAACAACTGCAGCCATTTTGTCCCTCTAACGTATATAAATATATACATATACACAATATGTAATTTTAACATTGTTAGTATCTTTAAAAAATATATTTTCAACAAAACTAAAATATGATTAAATTCGCTTACGTTTTGGTCAAGTAAGATGATGTATATTTTTTCGTGTATTACATCTTCCCAAACAAATTCTACTCGAACAGGTTCAAAGTTCCACCAAACATGAAGACTTTCCAGTTGGTAAAAATGTTCAGCATGCCACCCTAAATCCATTTTCTACATAAATAATATGATCAGAACAATTTCAGAATGCCAATTGCAAACATCAATAATATTGTTAAGATTATAAAAAAATTCACTCTAAAAGAACACCAAAAGTAGACAAACAACAAAACCAGTACATAGACTTTCTAAAAAAATATCGAAATCATCAAGAACAAAACCAGTACATAGACTTTCGCGATCAAGAACACTCGTGTAAATTCAGGTATTATAGCAGATTCTGGCAAGTTTAATGGTCAACATGGACAGTATCCTAGCAGATTAATATGCAGTAAAACATACAGAAAACAACATAGTTTGGGAAGTGAAGCTCACTGTTTGCTATCCTACAGATGTTGCATTTAACCAAATTTCTCAATTGTAGCAGTGATGTTTCTGGTCATGTTATGGTAGTTTCTACATTTTAGGTTGGCTGATTATGTTTTTTTTGGTTGCAGTGTCTAATTAAATCGGATTTGGTATGACTTATTTTCTCTATGAATTTGAATTTTGATTACTCAACAGTTGGAAACTTTCTTTCAGTGTTGCTGACATCAAACTGGGAATTATATGTTTTTAGTTTAAGGTCATCCGGATTTGGCTTGCAGCAAGCTTTTATTTTGGGAAGTATTTGTGTATGTTTATGGTTCAATTAACACCTAATACTTCTACAATCCACAAAGTGATGAGCAATTAATCAATCATTTAGGGTAAACAGATGCAAAAAATGTTTTATCTTAATTGTCAACTAAATAAGCATTTAGGGATCACAGATTTGCACACTATTAATGCCTAAGTTTATTGCATATTTCTCAGTTGACAAAAATAAATATGGATTAAGCTATCTTACCCATTAAGCTTATTAAGCAGCTAACTTACCCATTAACGCATTAACGTTAGATTAAGCTATCTTACCCATTAAATATATTAAGCTTATTAAGCAGCTAACTTACCCATTAACGTATTAGATTAAGCCATCTTACCCATTAAGCTTATTAAGCAGCTAAGTTACCCATTAAGGTATTAGATTAAGCTATCTTACCCATTAAGCTTATTAAGCGGCTATCTAACCCATTAAGGTTATAGTGGTTTTTGAAGTTCTGTTTTTCAGTGTTGCTGACATCAAACTGGGAATTATATGTTTTTAGTTTAAGGTCATCCGGATTTGGCTTGCAGCAAGCTTTTATTTTGGGAAGTATCTGTGTATGTTTATGGTTCAATTAACACCTAATACTTCTACAAGTATATGTTTGGATAGGTTGCTATAAGTTCGGTAAACTGCCCCTAAAACTCAGTTTTCGGAATATTATGACATGTAACTCATGGGTCAACCATTTGCATGCTTACTATACAGCAAAGACATTTTAATCATGATGTTCTCATATGTTTTGAATTTATACATTAGGAGATAAGTTTTGAATCTAGCTTTGTAACTGATAGATAAGAAATAATTCATTATATGGATGGCTGTGGATCAGGGTCTTTTACAAATGTAGGCATGAAAGATGATGCATTGGCGTTTTTATTTTTGGCAATTTACATACTTCTCTTTATTCAGGGTGACAGTATCCTAGCAGATTCTGGCACAGAGCAGCTGGAATTTATAGCACTAAGCCAAAGGACAGGAGATCCAAAGTATCAACAGAAGGTATTTGTTTCCATTATGTCATGTATTATCACACATATGAGGCTATGGTGGGAATCACTTGCTGCATACTTGTTTCTTTACACAACTACTTCAGATGTTGCTTCTCTAACTAAAAAGACGCAAGGATTTAGCCAAGCCATCCAAACTTTTCCTCTATATTTTTGCCCATCTCTAGAAGTTGGGCTATAGGTTTTGAACTTTTTATAACTTACCCATTAACGCATTAACGTTAGATTAAGCTATCTTACCCATTAAACATATTAAGCTTATTAAGCAGCTAACTTACCCATTAACGTATTAGATTAAGCCATCTTACCCATTAAGCTTATTAAGCAGCTAACTTACCCATTAAGGTATTAGATTAAGCTATCTTACCCATTAAGCTTATTAAGCGGCTATCTAACCCATTAAGGTTATAGTGGTTTTTGAAGTTCTGTTTTTCAGTGTTGCTGACATCAAACTGGGAATTATATGTTTTTAGTTTAAGGTCATCCGGATTTGGCTTGCAGCAAGCTTTTATTTTGGGAAGTATCTGTGTATGTTTATGGTTCAATAATTAACACGTAATACTTCTACAAGTATATGTTTGGATAGGTTGCTATAAGTTCGGTAAACTGCCCCTAAAACTCACTTTTCGGAATATTATGACATGTAACTCATGGGTCAACCATTTGCATGCTTACTATACAGCAAAGACATTTTAATCATGCTGTTCTCATATGTTTTGAATTTATACATTAGGAGATAAGTTTTGAATCTATTAAACATGCTGTTCTCACAGATTTGCACACTATTAATGCCTAAGTTTATTGCATATTTCTCAGTTGACAAAAATAAATATGGATTAAGCTATCTTACCCATTAAGCTTATTAAGCAGCTAACTTACCCATTAACGCATTAACGTTAGATTAAGCTATCTTACCCATTAAACATATTAAGCTTATTAAGCAGCTAACTTACCCATTAACGTATTAGATTAACAAAAATTGTGTCGGTCACACTATACCATAGGCATTTCTATGCTAACAGGACCCAAAAGACTGCCAAATTTATGAGCCATAATCCCGTTAAAAAACATGAAACAGGATTGGGTGATGTCAAGCAGAGGAACAAATATACAAAATCGGTAATCACATAGATTCTTATTTAATCTCTATTCCCCAGAATTCTTGCACAGAAATTTCAGAAAACAATATGAACACCACCAATTTACATTTGGAATCAAAACCTACACACAAATTCAATTACCGCCAATAAACCACAAATCTAAAAAATCGAGAAGGTATTTAAAACCTAATTTGTCGAAATGCAAGACCAAAAACAAACTTCAATCGCTGATTGAAAGCGAAATCGCAAGCACATTCATCGATAAACAACCGCTAGAAATCAGAAAACTCAAAAATCGTAAAATACTCGCACCTAATTCATCGAAATCTAAGAGCAGTCAGAGAAACAGGAAAGCTAATATTTAAGCTGAGAAATCGATTACCTTGCTCGGAGAAGCAGCCTGAACAACCCTTGCCCGGAGGTTGTTTTCTGATCCTGTCGATATTGAAGCTGAGAAATTGAACGACCCTTTTCGATATTGAAAGCGAAATCGCAAGCACATTCATCGATAAACAACCGCTAGAAATCAGAAAACTCAAAAACCGTAAAATACTCACACCTAATTCATCGAAATCTAAGAGCAGTCAGAGAAACAGGAAAGCTAATATTTAAGCTGAGAAATCGATTACCTTGCTCGGAGAAGCAGCCTGAACAACCCTTGCCCGAAGGTTGTTTTCTGATCCTGTCGATATTGAAGCTGAGAAATTGAACGACCCTTTTCGATATTGAAGCTGAGAAATTGAAGGTGGAAGGGGGGGTGATATGTAAGAGAGATAAGGGGGGTGATATCAAGTGGGAGGAAGTGAACCGTCATCTTGAAGGTGGAAGGGGGTGGATGATCAAGAGTCACCTTGGATGACTCAAGTGGGAGGAAGTGAACGGTCATCTTGGAGGGAACCGTGTATTTAAGTGAGAGAGATTAATTTTTTAAATAAAAAACATTAAGACTTTAAGACTTTAAGACATTTAGGCTAGATGCTTTATAAGGTAGTATAGATTATTGAAAATTCAGGATGTTACAATTCAAAGGGTTTTGGAACCATTAAGAGGCAGACTCTTTTTTTGCCAAACAAGATTCACCTCTGAACGATTAAGAGGTTGCCTCTTAATGGAACTGTTAAGAGGTAAACAAACAGCCCCTAACTTATTTGCTTCTCCTTATCAACTTATTTATCTAAATTATATTTTTACCCAAACTTTTTAAAACCCTACACAAGACACGCACATATCTACTCGTTAAACCCTACACAAGACACCCCAATATAGAAGAATGTATTTTTTGGTCATTTTACGTATATAAGCAAAATTTGGCAAACAATAAAAAAACTTCTTATTTGCTTATCACGTTTCCACACCACAAAAAGCTAATTCAAACACTTTATAAAAATTCTTTTTTCTCGCCACATAAACACTTTAAGAAATAAGCATAATTCAAAAGAACAAGCAATCCAAAACACCCCTAAATCAAGAAATAGGATTGGGATCTTGGCTTTAAAAATGGAGATATTTGGTAATTACTAATTACACACAAATTCTTGTATTTTTGTGGGTAGTTGTAACGAAAATGGTCTCCAGACTCGTTTCCCATTTTCATCATTCGATCTCTCCCTTGATCCTCGCTTAGGTATTTCTTATACACGCTTTTTCTTTCTTTCTTTCTTCCATTCACCTAAATTCCCTCCTCATCAGTGATTCGATCAGTGAAATTCAACTGCAGGTATGTCGATCAAACTCATCATATCGCTCGATTTAGTCTAATGATTCTAGATCTTATCGAATTAATGTTCGATCTTGATTAACTCCATCGATTGCAATTTCTGTTTAGTTTTAGATTACGGGTTTTGTTAATTGTCGATGGTAGATGAGTAAAAACTGAATCTTTATCTGCTGCAGTGTGAAACTGTTTCTTTCTTTCTTTGTTTCATATACAGGGATCGTATCAATGGCAACTCCCGGTGGACCTAGACCAGGCAATCCACCGCCTAATTATAACCCTAATTCCATTGCTGCCAATATGCAAAACCTTCAAATCAATCGCCCTAATCAGCCCCCAAATCCTAGAGGACCACCTCCTCCCTTTGGTCAACAACCACAATCTCACCCATTCCCTTCATCACCATCTCCATTTTCAGGACCTACTCGTCCAGGGCCCCCACCGCCAGGTGTCATTCCCAGGGGTGCAGTGCCACCTCCTACTGGACCCCCACAAGGTACATTGCCTCCTTTCAATACTCCTAACCGTGCCACTGCTGGCGGTAACCCACCGCCTCCATTTGCTTCAAGGCCGATGGCTTCCGGACCTTTGCAAACTTCAACAATGAACGCTCCTGGTCCTCGTCCTGGCCCTTTTGCCTCCTTTCCTTTGACAACTGGTCCGTCTGTGCCACCATCAATCTCAGGTGGTGCTCCATTGAGTAATGGCCCCCCATCATTTGGACCAGGTGGTATGCAAGGTGGTCATCAGTATCCTTCAGCTGGTGTTAGACCAAGACCATCTGCTGGACCTCCACCTTCTCCACCAACCATGTCGTCACCCATGGGTTCTTTTTCAGGCCAGACAACACCCTCTTTTCCCGGAAGTCCACCTGATAATTCTCCAAGAGGGTCAATGCCGCTAGCACCCGGCTTCTCAGCACCTCAGAGAGGACCCCCAATGTTTTCGGCTCAGGCTCAAGGCATGCCACAACCACAAGCTTCTTCTTTTGGGGCTCAACCATGGCAAATGCAATCTCGACAAGTAAGTTCTGTATTTTTCAATTTTGAAAAATTTCAGATATTTAGTGTAACAACTTAATTGATGCTATACTTTAATTGTTTGTGATGAGTCATCTTATTGCGAGGTGCTCAATATCCGGTGTTATACCAAACTGTTAAACAGCTAGTTTCTGTTCATTTTGACATCATATGGTGTAGTTGTTCTTTTACCTTGCCATACTCTGTCGCTCAACCATAGGAATGCACAAAAAGATTTTTGACTAAGATTTGATGGTTTACACTGTTGAATGATATTACAATATACAATACATAATTCCAAAAACAGCACGATTAAGTAATGGGTAACGCCTTCTTTTGAGGAGTTCTGATTAAATGGTAGGTCGATATGTCCATTTTGCCACCACTCATTGCTGACTCGTGAAATGGAAAGGTAACTACTTGAGGAAGGGTATTTCGTAAAAATGAGTTAAAAAGACATCACATTATTAGAGGACACATGTTCAAATTGTAAATGTGAAGGACACATAGTTGGGCATCTATGCAGACGTGTAAGTGGCTCCTTTTGTATATGTAATACAAAATACATTCGTACTATGTGAAAAAACTTCAAATTTCTTATGCTATATTTTTTTTTGATATAATTACCTCTCAAAATGACTAATTTCATTTTTCTGTTGATACAACTACTTAAAGGATTGAATATATTACTTCCAAGTTGTGTAAAATAGTTTGATGAAGATAAGTTGAGAAGAGACACGTAATTCATGTGTAGTTTTTTGAAACACAGACTAAACGAAGCCTTATGGCAACGTTCAATGCCTAATGCCAATGGATTAGTGGAACACTAAATTTGACTGACTTAATTTATTTGAGGTCAATATATGAATGTGGATAATAAGAGAATGGTTTAAACCTAATTCTGAGAAGATTTAAATGGAAACATGATTCCCTTATATGGAGGAATATAATAACATGATGCACAGCCTATCACATGACTATAAAAGTCACTTTTGGAGCTTAATTGCCCAGAGTATCATGTAACCTTGTTTTAAAGAATATTAATGTTTTCTGCATGCCATTTTTTTTTTCATTTGATCACCTCGATTTTTAGATTGAGTTCTGAATTCATTAATTATATTAGAATGTACCACCTCCACCAATGTCTGGTTCTGCTCAACCACCAAGAATGTTTGGCATGCCACCACCACCTCCTAATCAACAAGCAATGGCGACAATATCACCTGCTATGGGTGCCGGTGGAGCCGCAGTTACAGGACCATCAAAGATCGATCCTAACCAAATTCCACGCCCTATACCGAATTCCTCGGTGCTTCTGCATGAAACTCGCCAGGGCAACCAGGCCAATCCGCCACCGGTATTTCAAGTTTTTTTTACCTTTTTATCTGGCTTGTTTCTGTCCACATATCTTGCTAAAAGCAGTATGGTTAATGATTTTTTTGTATTAGTATTTGTATTCATTTATGACTTTCTATTTTTTGTTTTGAAGCCTGCTACAAGCGAATTCATTGTAAGGGATACTGGAAACTGCAGTCCCAGGTACATGAGATGTACCATTAATCAGGTGATGCATATATTTCCTCCTATCTACTTTGTGTTTGAAATGTTTTTGGCTTAGTTTGACGTGGGATATTTTTGTGTTTTTTCAGATTGCATGCACTTCTGATCTTTTGACCACGTCTGGGATGCAATTGGCTTTGTTGGTCCAGCCTTTGGCCCTGCCTCATCCATCTGAGGAACCCATCCAAGTAATGCATAAAAGATCTTTTTCTTCTAATGATGTCATGATGCATGCCATTTATCGTTACAATTTGTGTAGTTTGTGATCCTAACTTTGAAGATGGTAGCATGACATGATATAGTACCATGATTCTATTTATAATTTTTTTTTCTAACTTCTGAGTGTTAATATTTTCAGATTGTGGATTTGGGTGAAAGTGGTCCTGTTCGTTGTTCTCGTTGCAAAGGCTACATCAATCCATTTATGAAGTTTATTGATCAAGGAAGACGTTTTGTCTGTAACTTCTGTGGTGAGTATTGACATTTCCTGTTGTTGAACTTGTATTATGTGAGCATGCAGGTTTTCACTCTGGTGTTTCCTGCTACTTTTTTGCAGGTTTCACAGATGAAACTCCCCGTGAGTATCAGTGCAATCTAGGTCCAGATGGCAGACGAAGAGATGCTGATGAGAGGCCTGAGCTATGTAGAGGCACAGTTGAATTTGTTGCTACAAAGGAATTTATGGTTCGGATTACTGCTGCTTCGTCATTATATTGCTCCATGTTTATCCAATACTCTTTATTAATAATTAAAGCATTCGAAATTTTCAAGTACTAAGCTTATTTCTTGTATTTTTTCAGGTGCGTGATCCGATGCCTGCTGTGTTTTTCTTCCTGATTGATGTATCAATGAACGCCATACATACTGGTGCTACAGCTGGAGCTTGCAGCGCCATTAGCAGAGTTATCTCTGATCTTCCAGTAAGTTTGTGTTGATTGTGGCATGCTGAACTTTATGAAAACATGTTACACTAATGGCTCGTTTGATCCCTGTCTATCCAATATATACATTTGTTACTTTTTTCTCTCACTCCTTTGGTTCATATTTTCATTTACTTATAATAATCTGATTGGTGCAGGAGGGTCCTCGGACGATGGTTGGAATTGCTACATTTGACTCGACCATCCATTTCTACAACCTGAAACGTGCACTGCAGCAGGTTTCTACAATTGCAGATCACTTTTAACCAATTGCAGTTGGATTGAAATTTGGGTCATGATGAAAATAAAATAATATCCAATTTGGTAGTTAGCAACAAAAATAGAAGCGAAGTATTCATTTAACCGGGGAAATTGCAAAGTTATAGGATTATTGCATATGATACAAATTTAAGCTGCAATGTTCTGAATGACAAAGAACCCTAGATATAAAATATAAAGTAGAATGCTTGGTTAAGTGTAATATTTTTTTTGATTTTTCTGTTGCAGCCATTGATGCTCGTAGTTCCTGATATACAAGATGTTTACACTCCTCTCCAAACTGATGTTATCGTTCAACTTTCTGAGGTTAGTCAGGCCAACTATTTACATCTTTATGAGGGTTTTCACTTGATTTGGGGAATGTGATTGGTTAAGTTTAGCGAGTTTCTGTTTTGAAGAAGTTTGGAACTAATATCAAGTGTGATTAATGTTGTGTTTGAGCATACAGTGTCGTCAGCATCTAGATCTGCTGCTGGAAAGCATCCCAACCATGTTTCAGAGTAATAAAACAGCTGATTCAGCTTTTGGTGCTGGGATCAAGGTATTAAATTTTTTGTTTCATTTATAATAAAGGAGCACAAGATTTCTCCCGATTTATAGTCTATGACTCTTATGTCACTTGTGTATCACTCAGGCTGCTTTTTTGGCAATGAAGAGCACTGGAGGCAAACTTTTGGTATTTCAATCAGGCAAGCTCTTGAATTTCTGATTATATATTTATATTGACATTAGTGGCAGAATCATATCGATCATGTCAATATACTTCTGAAGTATAATTGTTGTGGAATTTACACATAAGGGATTATATATTTTAATTCTTATGTGTTATATGTATGTATATACTTTTTTTGGCTATTATATGGTAGCCTGGTGAAATGATATATGTATGCTACCATTGAGTAATTATTTTAAAGACGAAACAGATGTATCTTTTCTAATCATTGAATTATATTTCAGTGTTACCTTCTGTTGGTATTGTTGCTCTTTCTGCTAGAGAAGCTGAAGGAAGAACTAATATATCTGCAGGAGAGAAGGTATAAGTATGATAAATAGAGTGCCCACGTGTTTCCCTTCTTTTTGTTGCATATGGTGCCTGCAAACTTGTGTTTACAATCCAACTTGCAAAGTATTTTATTTTTCTTCCACCGAAGTTTAACCCGTCTTAAAAGTGTTGTGTTTATTCTTAAATTTCAGGAACCTCATAAACTACTTCAACCGGTAGACAAGACTTTAAAGGAAATGGCTATTGAATTCGCTGAGTACCAGGTGAAGCTTCCCTAATTTGGATCCTTTTTTAGGAATACTTTATTTCTATCTCTTTGTTGGCTGTACGTTCATTTTACGTATATGATTTCGATATTTCAGGTCTCTGTTGATGTATTCATTACTACCCAAAGTTATGTGGACATTGCTTCCATCTCCGTCATCCCAAGGACAACTGGAGGGCAGGTAGTCATCACTCACTTATCAAATGTCAACCATTATTATTCACAAGTGTATTGCATATATGCATTTGGTTGTGTACTTGTAGGCATCATATAATTTATTATTTTTTCTTTCTTCATAGTTGTAAATGGATATAAGCTGCTATAGATTCAGTTTCAGCCGACCCAATAATTTTTTTAATTAACCCTTTTTGTAGGTGTATTACTATCACCCATTTTCTGCTCTTTCGGATCCTGCAAAACTCTACAATGATCTTCGGTGGAATGTCACTAGGCCACAAGGTTTTGAAGCCGTGATGCGTGTTAGAAGCAGCCAGGTGACCTTTCCCTCCCCCCTCCAAAAATCGCTTTGATTTTCCGTATATTAGTCACTGAATCTGGTTAATTCTTTTCTTCCTTTTTCAATTCTGCAGGGTCTTCAAGTACAAGAATACTCTGGGAATTTCTGTAAGCGAATTCCAACAGATGTGGACCTACCTGCAGTTTGTTCCCTCCCCATATATACTCACTTTCTATCTATATAAATACACACACATGCATTCCTTTTTTACTTGTGACCTTGTTTTTTTTATTTCTTATAATTTTTCATTTCAGATTGATTGTGACAAATCCATCATGGTAACTCTGAAACATGACGACAAATTGCAGGATGGCACTGAATGCTCTTTTCAGGTATATATATGTTTGTGCATCTATTATCATTTAATGATCTAATGAAGCCTGAATTATTTGCTCGAGTTCTTTGTACATTTGTATATCATCAAAATCACATCCCGTTTCTTGTATAATCATAGTGTATGTTTATGTTGGTCAGTGTGCACTTCTTTATACTACTGTCTATGGTGAAAGAAGAATACGCGTTTCTACATTGTCCTTGCCATGCACAACCATGCTCAGTAACCTCTTCCGCTCTGCTGACTTGGATACTCAATTTTCATGTTTTCTAAAGCAAGGTAATTAATTGGTTTTTTTTGATACTTGATTCAATGCTTGTGTCTGATATAAATCATACAAAATTAGCATTAGCTTAACTTTTATTATTCACATCAATACGAATCCCCGTTCTAGAAAGAGGAACCAGAACTAGCGGTGCTTCAGATTTTGTGTCCTGAACAATCCCGTTCTACAGAAAATGGTGTTTCACTTCTTTTTTGAGGTAAATATTGATTGATTCAAGCTTGTGTTTGTTACAGCGGCAAATGAAATCCTTTCGAACCCGCTATTACAAGTAAGGGAGCAAGTGACGAACCTTTGCATCAACATTCTTCATGCTTATCGCAAATTTTGTGCCACTGTGTCGTCATCAGGACAGCTTATCCTTCCAGAGGCTCTCAAATTGTTGCCTTTATACACTCTTGGTATATTCTCTTCTTGACATAAAGCATTCTTGGCAGCCTATTATTGTTTCACCTTAGTTATTTCAGTGTCCAATTTTCACTCAGATGTCCAAAATGCATATCCAGATGATGGATGAGAACTGTTAATATTTTAAGAACCTGGAACCAACTATTCATGATTTATTCATGACTAGTGTCGTGATAGATATTCATTATGTAAATCGTTCATAATGAAAATCCAGGATATTCATCAAAAAAATGTGTGATGTTTATAATGAAAATACATGATATTCATAAAAAAAATGCATGATATTCATAATGAAAATGCATGATATCATGAATTATGTATATGCACAATATTCATGATGAATTATACTCATAATTATTCAGGGTTATTCATCATGAATAACACATGAAATAGTTGGTTTTCAGGTTTTCAAAAATATTTGATCATTTTAACTTTCACCTCCAGATGATTTATATCACAAACTACACTTAATAGAAATCAAAACATGTATATACTTTCTTGAATACCCAGAATTAGAAGACTTTCATGGAGGATATGTATCGCATCCATCCAGTTGTTTTTTAGACCATATTCTTCAGGTAGATTGATTATTGATCTCAATCTTTGCTCCATTTTTTAGCATTGATTAAAAGTATTGGACTGCGAAGCGACGGGCGGATAGATGAACGGTCGTTCTGGATCAATTATGTTTTCCCTCTCTCTGCACAATTAGCAATTCCACTAGTGTACCCGAGGATGATAAGTGTTCATGACCTTAATTCGAAGGTAAAGAATAAAGTTGTCTTCTAATATTCTCTATATGGGGACTTACTCGGTCCTTTGTTTCCGAGGTTACAGGAAACGGATGGATCAGCAATTCCGCAGGCTATTCCTCTCTCAAGTGAACAAGTGAGCGAAAATGGAATCTATCTTCTTGAAAACGGTGAGGATTGCTTAATTTATATCGGAAGCTCTGCAGATCCTGATACAATTCGGCAACTTTTTGGCATTTCTTCTGTCGAAGAAGTTCCCAGTCAGGTAAACTAAAACTCCAACAATTTTACCTTCTTTGGTTAGTTATAGAAGAACTTCAGCCCATATTTCCAGAAAAAATATTTAAAAGGAAACAGGTCGAATGGTTTAAAGATCGTCCGAAGTATAGTGAATCGATTACTTCCTAAATTGTTCTATTTAAAAGAATTGGATCACAATTTTAACAGTAATATTTGTAATCATGTTTAATATATTGGTTATTTATAATATTAAAAAATCTGGACGAATGTCCCACTATGACATGCTAACCAATCTGCCGATTTTGGCACTTCTAGTCATGTATATCATGTACTTTCTTGATCAATGTGTGGGTTTGTAGACAAGTTATGCAGCAGCAGCTATCGGTAACTTTTACTCTTTTTATTTTCAGTTTGTATTGCAGCAATACGAAAATCCTTTGTCAAAGAAGCTAAATGAGGTGATAAACGAGATCAGAAGCCAAAGGTGCAACTACCTTCGGTATGTATCATGCTTTTTGCATATCTTTAGAATGTTTTCATGTTGATATATACAAAGGAAGTGTTTCCGTTTTTAACGATGTTTTACTTATTGCAATGCAGCTTGAAATTATGCAAGAAAGGAGACCCATCAGGTAACATAACCATCAAAAAGTTGTTCAAAATTGCTCATTTCTATAAAAAAAAACTATGGTAGTTTCTTGGTATTTTTGCTCATTTCTTTTCGGGTTTTTGTTTCTGATATCGTTTTTCTTTTGGTACAGGAGTGTTGTTTTTCTCGTACATGGTGGAAGACAAGTCTCCAAGTGGTCTCTCCTATGTTGAGTTCCTAGTACATGTTCATCGGCAAATTCAAAGCAAAATGGCTTGATGTTTATGATAGTATTTATGAATTTGGACCGGAGAGATGAAAAGGAAGCGAAATGCGTTCAAAATGTTGGCTTCTTTTTGATGAAAACTAGTTGAGCAAAGTTTGGAAATTATAGGCCTTTTGGTTTCTTTTTGTAGCTTCAATTTTCATCATTTCTGAACTTGTAGTATCAAATAAATTGTTTGGTTTGGACTTTTTTCCTTTTTAAAGTGATACTTGGTTCCTTCAGTTATGTAAAAATTACAATCTTTAAACACAAAATATGACATTTCTACCCTTGTCGTCATTCCAATCATGACCTTTTTACCCTAGTGATTGTTTAACCGAATCTCTGTAAAATTGTGTATTGGTCAGGCTGATCTATCTTGCCAGATTTTAGTGATATATATGTTTATTTTCTGATGTTGCTACATCTATTTATATTAAATCAGACACGTTGTGATGAGAAGTTTAAGAAGAGATCTCTACCTTTAGATGCACATTAGAATGATATGAACCAGATCGAATTCTGTATCACCATGATTCATAGGGTGTGTTTGAGATTAAATATGATCAATGATCCAGATCTTTTCTCATCTTACACGAGCATTCGTATACAGGATCACCTTAAGGGGAAAATCGAAAAAATAAATAAGAAAATAAGTAATTTTTTTCCTGTATGCAAATGTAAGAACCATGAAAGCACATGTGCATAACTTAATGAATGATTATTAAGGTATTACTAAGGTTTTTTTGATTCTTTTAGAATTTTCTCAGGAACCTCACTCTATAAATCTCAATTCATATAGGTTCTTTAAAGCGATTCTCCTCTTTCTCTAACTAAACTTGCAATTTGTACTTGTAGTTTTAACCTAAGTAGGTAAAAAGATGAATCCCTTCTTAAAATGATAGAGAAGATTTTGGCTTCGACTCCGACTCAAGACCCCATCCTCGTTCCACGACGTAAAGGCAACAATCAAGATTGTATTTTTTTTGAATGTAAATGTTATTTTGAAGTAGAATGCAACAAATAATTCGTTAACATCAAAAAGTCTCATCAAATAATTCAATGTTTGCTACAAAATCTGCAAGGGGATTTATATGCTTAAAAAGCACAAGAAAATGTTGGTAAATATAAATCCAAATACAACCAACCAACACAACCTCTTTTCAAGTCTTTGATTCATCTTTCACCTCCTTTTGGTAAATTGGCAATGCTAAAGAATCAAAAAACTTCAAATGAAACGACTTCACCCCTACCCATTTCTTGGGCACCGCCTCCACCACTCCACCGGCGGCAGCCACCACGTTATCAACCATCTCCTCCACCTCCATTGCTCCTCCAAATTTCCCAACTTTCACCACACTACAACTCCCTTTACTCAGCCACAGTAAAGAACTACAAAACCCCTTCTCAATCTCCTCTTTCCAATCCCCATCCCGCCTTAATTCCACCGGCACCGGAATCTTTTTCTTCTTGCTGTAGAACACCTTCCCCAATATCTTCGGTAGCATCTCCATTATCCTCCGATCAGCTAAGAACACATCAAACGAGTTAAAGAGTTCCATTTTTGACTCGAAGGATCTGTAATCTGATTTCAGCTTCGAGAGTTTGAGGATTTTGGTGATGGGTATGCCCAAAGATTTGATCTTTTTGTCGGCGAATTCAAAGGTTAGTTTCTGGGAGTTGGGTTTTGGCCTGTCGTCGATTATGAGGCAACTGGGGGAGGATTCCGGCGAGGTGTGCAAAGAATGGAGAAGGGGTATCCTTTTAGGGGTTGTGGTGAAGTCTTTATGTGGGATCTTCTTGAGAGTTAAGAGAAGGTAGATGAAATCATCAACGTCGCCGGAAATAGGAATTTTCTGATGGGAGATTTGCTTCTTTTTCCATTTGAGCAGAGAGATGACCGCTTTCCGGACGGCGTCTCGAGAAATTCTCTGCTTTGGTTGATTGTTGCCGGAGTTAACCGGAGCCATAAGTAGAACAGAACTCGGCAGTTGTCGTCTAGGGTTTTGCTATCGATGGTTTTTACAATAAGAAGCGGGGCTCAGGCCTTTTATTGGAAATGATTTCTAGAGGTAAATTAAAAAATCGTCCCTGTACTTTACCAAACCTATATATTTTTTAGTCCTTAAAAGTTATGATTTTAGACCAGTAACCCTAAAATTTTCATTTCATTACAGTTTTTGTACCTGAACCTAACAGATGTTAGGCCATCCGTACCTCTTACCCTATACGCCACATCAGCTTTCCACTTTGAACCCTCTTGAACCTTTTTGAACCCACAAATCCCGTACCCATACCTTTTGAACCTCTTGAACCCACATGCCACCTCATCTAATTTTTTAATAAAAAATCATAACATTCATAAAAATAAAAATAAAATTACAAAATAAAATTAAAAATTACAAAATAAAATTAAAAATTACAAAATAAAATTAAAAATTACAAAATAAAATTAAAAATTACAAAATATTAAAAATCTACTCGTCTTCGTTGTTGGGAAGTCGGATACGCCAAATGTGTTCGACCAAATCCGACCGAAGGTTATTATGAGTCTCTCGGTTTTTGACTTCTCGAACATTTGTCGCGCGTTGTGCCTCAGTGATTTGTGTTTCATCCGTTACCACGGCGTTTCCATCGGCACAAATGGCATGACCTTCGTCTTCGAGTATCATATTGTGTAATATGAGACAAGCGTACATAATATTCGCTAATTTATTCTTATGCCATCCGTCTAAACAAATCCGGATTATACACCGGGTTTTCGCCAAAGTAGTCCCGCAAAAGCTGGTCGTTAGCATCTACCCGACCTCTTTCTATGTTCCCGGACCTCGATCTTCTTGACGATGAGACGGTGCTACCATACCGTCTAGCTACAGCTTCTCGCAACAAATCTGCATAACGATCAAATAGTTGACCGAATTCCTCGTCGGTGTCAATGGATGATGAAGAAGCGGACGATGAACCGGGTGACGAATCCATAAAGTTTATGGATTGAGGTGAGTGTTTAAATTTTGGTGTGAAAAATATATGAGATTGAGGTTGATTTATAGTGTTTAAATTGGAAAAAAAAATAGCCGTTAAAAAAACGGATCTATTATAAAAAAAATTAAATGGTGCGGGTATCCCGGGTTGGGGAAGCCGCTGGAGCCCGGGGGTGCCCAACCCGCACGAACCCGGCTCATGGTGTACCGGAACCCGCCTAACCCGGCGGTGTCACCTCAGCCAAAGCCGCAGGAGCCCGCTCCCGGCTACGGATGGCCTTAGGCACCGTTAAGTACCCATGAGAGCATTTCAGTCTTTTCACCTTTTCTTTTATATATTTTTTAATTGTAAATGAGGGTTTTGTTGGTGTAGCTTTAAAAAGAGATTGTAGGATTTTTGAGATTGTGGGGTTTTGAAAATAGCTATAGCAAAACATCTCAAAACTAAAACACACTCAAGTATGTTGTAGTAATATTAAATACAAGTCGTTTTTACTTGGGTTTTTTTTAAAAAAGAAAATCTCTCTGATGCTTGTATACTTGTATATTAAAAAACCAACGTTCTGGCAAAACATAGGGACGGTCTTTCTAATCTACCCATGTTTTAAATAAAAACGTGAAAGACAATAATACCCTTTCATAAAAGAATAATAAATAATTCATAAACTTAAAGAAATGTAGAGTCGCAATCTTGAAGAAATCTAAGCACAAAAAGACCATCAAAGTCTCTGCATTTATCCATAAAGCTAGGCCAATGTGCATGAGAGACTTGAATTACATATTTCAAAAAATCAAACCAACAACTATTGTCAATATGTATAGTTCATGGTCCTTTCTGTAATTATGTGTAACTTTACCTTGTATATATAGTCTCTTAGGGTTTCATTATTAGGTTAGACACTTCATTTGTAACACTCTCTCATTATATGAAAACCGACCGATTCAGCCATCTCAAGCGTGTCTCTCAATCTATCAATCCACTCTACAATTCTAACATGGTATCAGAGCTGTAGGTAAGTATCCTACCATCTCTTCCAGATCTGCATTTCTTTATTTTCCTCTTTATTTTGCTGCACTCTAATTTGCTCCGAAAAACCATTCTCTGGTGGTTTTTTGACAAAACACCAAGTTTTAAAGTCGCCCATAACACTGTCACGAACCTGCGTACCAAGTTTCAGCCAAAACCGACCTGTTTTAAAAACTCGATTCAAGAACACCTTACGACTCATAACTCTCGCAACTCACACACTCATAACTATCGCAACTCACACACTCATAACTCTCGCAACCCACACACTCATAACTCTCGCAATCATCTTTTGTGACAAAGTCTTCTATCGCAACCCTCTATTGCGATTAGCCTCTCTATCGCAATCGTCTATTGCGATTAGCCTCTCTATCACAATCTTCTATTTTGTGAACAGTGTCTCTATCGCAACCTTCACCTGCGACAAGAGCTCTTATCGCAACCTTCACCTGCGACTAGTCTTACTATCGCAACCTTCTTCTTTTGAACAGTGCCCCTATCGCAACCCTCTGTTGCGACAAGAACATCTATCGCAACTATCACTTGCGATAAAACCTTACTATCGCAACCCTCTATTGCGATATCAGTTGTTTGCGACAAACTCTTTTGGTTGTGACATCAGTTGGCTGCGACATCAGTAAATTCCTAAATCAATTCGAATGGCTCTCAATTTCGGTCACTCCAATCCCATCTCAGTCGTTCTCAATGGGATCAACTACGTCCTGTGGCATCATCATATGTCCATTCTCCTCAAGTCTCATGGACTCTATACCTATGTCACTGGTACGTCTACCATTCCTGTTCAAAAGGAAGCGGAAACTGCAGACGACTTTGCAAAACGCATGAATGAATGGGATATTGCAAACGCTCGCATCCTCGGATTCATAAACGCCTCTACCACTGTTGAGATCAATCAGCAATTCCTCGGCTATACCACAGCAAAAGGTCTATGGGATTTTCTTGCCAACAGGTACACCTCTACAGGTTTATCCCATCAATATCAGTTGTGGACTACCTTCCAGAACAAAAGGCAACTGCCTGATCAATCTATCAACTCCTACATCTCTGAGATGCAAGCTCTTAAAGATCATCTAAGCCTGGGTGCACCTCAAGTCTTTGATGAAACTGCTCGGAAGTTTACTGCTTACTTCAGCCAACTGCACTTGATTACTATTCTCATGGGTCTCACTGATCGCTTTGAAAACGTTCGAGCATCGCTTCTCCATAGGCATCCATTACCTACCCTTGAACAAGCTATCACTGAACTGCTAAGTGAAGAAACTCGTCTTCAACAGCGTTTTCCATTACCCTCAGATACTGTGCTCTACACTTCCAACTCAGGAAAACCAAAAGGAAAATGGGGCAACAATGACCCGTCTAAATCTGCAGGAAAGGGGAACAACAGTGAATGCGCATTCTGTCATTCTACTTCTTATCTTCTCCTCAACTTCCCAGTTCGAAAATGTCGCTGGTGTGCGATTGTACATCCACGTCACTATGGGTCTGACTGCCCAAAACATCCAAAGAACTTCAATAACCAAAGGCCGCAGTCCCGAGCTCAATCAGTTGTTGGCTCCATCACTCAAGATTCCCCATCGCCAGAAGCTCCGGCACAACACAACAACCACTCAACGCCTGACCTCATGGAACTCATGCGCCGAAATCAAGAGCTCATGGAGCAACTCATGACAGGTTCTATGGGTATGAATTCTGGATGCAATGCCACTACATCAGGTAACCCTTGGCTATTTGACTCTGGATGTTGTAATCACATGACACCTAAGGCTGATGGGTTTGTCTCAAAACAAACTTCCAGCATGTTTTCATCCGTCCGTACTGCTGATTATACTAGTTTACCGGTATCCTTCAGTGGGACTGTATCTACCCCCGATATTCATTTACCTGATGTACTGCATGTACCAAACTTATCTCTGAGTCTGATTTCAATCACTCAGCTTATGGAAGCCGGTCTAATCGTTTTATTTCACCCTTCTGGCTGTGTTGTGCAGGATCCAAAGACCAAGCAGATCCTTGGAGTAGGCCGTAAAGTTGGTCGGATGGTTGAAGTGGTCTATCTCCGCCTTCCCTTACCTTCATCAAATCTTGTTGCTTCAGTTTCCAGTACTCATTCATTTGAATTATGGCATGCGCGCTTAGGCCATTTATCCTTAGCTAGAATAAAAGTATTAGCTAGTTCAGGACTGTTAGGAAACACTTCCTCTGAAAATGTTTCTTGTCTATCTTGTCAACTTGGCAAACATCATGCTTTACCTTTTCAAATTAATGACTTTAAATCTGTTTCTCCGTTTGATCTTATTCATTCTGATGTATGGGGACCAGCACCACACCCGTCTATGGGAGGTGCTCGTTATTTTGTCATCTTTATCGATGATCACACACGTTTTACATGGATTTATCTCATGAAAAACCGCTCCGAGCTACCTAAAATTTATATCACCTTCGCTCGTATGATTCTAACCCAGTTCTCCAAGCCTATAAAGGTTCTTCGAGCAGACAATGCTATGGAATATAAAGAATCGTCTCTCCTCTCTTTCCTTCAATCTCAGGGTACTCTTTCTCAGTACTCCTGTCCCGGCACCTCTCCACAAAATGGTCGTGCAGAACGCAAACACCGTCACATTCTTGACACTGTCCGCACTCTGTTAATATCAGCCAAGTGTCCAGAACGCTTTTGGGGTGAAGCAGCCTTCACAGCTGTCTACACCATCAACCGACACCCAACTCCCATTCTCAATCAAAAGTCTCCGTATGAAGTACTCTATGGAGTCTCTCCTGCATATGAACTCCTCAAAGTGTAGGGTTGTGCCTGCTTTGTTCAGCTGCAATCCCATGAGCACACCAAACTCGAACCTCGTTCTCGATTATGCTGCTTCCTTGGCTATGGCATTGAACATAAAGGTTATCGTTGTTGGGATCCAGTCTCTAAGAGACTTCGTATATCCCGTCATGTCACCTTCTGGGAACATCTTCCCTTCTCTACAGTTTCAAAATTTCAGGACACATCCACTCCATCTACCTCTTTCTTCACAAACACATCTATCTCATTGGACTCACTCCAATTAGATCCCATACTCTCATCACCATTTGTTCCACCTTCTTCCGTCTCTTCTCAACCGGAACCTTCATCGGCCCCATCTGTGTCATCTGATCACGATCAATCATGTGCACCAACTCCACGTACTACTTCTGAGCCATCTGCTGAGTCTATGGATCCTAGCTCCTCTCAACCACAAGATGAAGCACGACGCTCCGATCGGGTAAGGCACGTTCCTTCTCACCTTCGTGATTATCATTGTTATGCCACTTTACTGTCTACCCATGAACCAACTTCCTTCAAGGAAGCCGCTTCCAACCCTGTTTGGAAGCAAGCTATGACAGAGGAACTTCAAGCACTTGACAAAGCCAATACATGGGAGTTTGTTCCTCTCCCACCAGGAAAGTCACCCATTGGTTGCAAATGGGTCTTCAAAATCAAAACCAAGTCTGATGGATCCATTGATCGATACAAAGCATGCCTTGTGGCAAAAAGCTTCAATCAAGAATATGGCATTGACTACGAGGAAACGTTTGCTCCCGTGGCTCGGGTCACCTCGGTTCGCAGTCTTCTAGCCATCGCTGCCACCAAGAAATGGCCACTCTATCAGATGGATGTCAAGAATGCCTTTCTAAATGGCGATCTCGAAGAGGAAGTCTACATGAGACTCCCTCCAGGTGTAACCTCTCGTCAGGGTAATGTATGTCGACTACGCAAAGCCCTCTATGGCCTCAAACAAGCTCCCCGTGCTTGGTTTGAAAAATTCAGCAATACTGTTATCTCATTAGGGTTCTCTCCGAGTAATTATGACTCTGGCCTGTTTACTCGGACCACTGCTGCAGGTACTATCTTACTCCTACTGTATGTTGATGATATGATCATTACCGGCAGTGACTCTACAGGCATTACCCAGCTCAAACATTCCCTCAGCTCATGTTTTGAGATGAAAGATCTTGGTAAGCTCCATTATTTTATTGATCTTGAAGTTCTATCAGACTCTTCCGGAATCTATCTCTGTCAAGCCAAGTACATCTCAGATCTATTGTCCAAAGCTGGGATTACAGACAACAAGGTCGCCTCTACTCCTATCGAGCAAAATCTGCCTCTTGCTCCCAATGCTGGAACACCTCTGCGGGATCCTACACGGTACCGTCAACTGGTTGGATCTCTAGTCTACCTGACCGTTACGCGACCAGATCTTGCCTATGATGTTCATATAGTTAGCCAATTCATGGCTGCTCCATGCTCAGATCACTATGCCGCTGTTATTCGTATACTTCGATATCTCAAAGGGACTATGTTCCATGGGTTCACTTCTCATCGACATCATCCTTAACTCTTCGTGCCTTCTCAGATGCTGACTGGGATGGTGACATAACCGACCGTCGTTCCACCACCGGCTATTGTTTCTTCCTTGGGAACTCTCTTATCTCCTGGCGAAGCAAGAAACAATCGCTGACAGCTCGGTCCAGCACTGAAGCGGAATATAGAGCCTTAGTTGACACTACACAAGAACTCGTATGGCTACGCTGGCTACTATCTGATATGGGTGCTCATCAATTTTCACCGACACCATTATGGTGTGACAATACTAGTGCTATTCAGATTGCTCACAATGATGTCTTTCATGAGCGTACAAAGCACATCGAGATTGACTGTCATTTCACTCGTCAGCATGTTCTTCGCAAGACGGTTAAACTTTTTTCAATCTCCACCGTGGATCAGACTGCTGATATCTTCACCAAAGCTCATCTTCCAGGACGTTTTCGGGATCTTGTTTCCAAACTCAATTTGGCTCATTCTTCCCCTACTTGAGTTTGAGGGGGGATGTTAGAGTATTATTGTCAATATGTATAGTTCAGGGTCCTTTATGTAATTATGTGTAACTTTACCTTGTATATATAGCCTCTTAGGGTTTCATTATTAGGTTAGACACTTCATTTGTAACATTCTCTCATTATATGAAAACTGGCCGATTCAGCCATCTCAAGCGTGTCTCTCAATCTATCAATCCACTCTACAATTCTAACATAAACAAACCCGATATATCTTGTTCGAAAGCAGTATTTAGGTGCAGATATGTACTCCATCGGTACATGAACAAAGTATAATAAAATAGTTGATGATAGAAACCAGGATCTTGTTGATACATATGTACCTGTATCTCCATCGCCAAAGATTGAGGTAGGGACGGTGCCGGAAAAGGAGGGTTTCCCATGGTGGGGGCTGGGAAAGGGTTTATGGGAACAATAACAGAAAAAAGAAAAAAAAGGGTTTAATCAAACAACCCTTATTAGGCCATCAGTACCCCATGGAGGGCATCTTTCAAAGATTCCACTCCACATCAGCGCCACATCAGCTTTTCTTCCATCCCTCACTCGATCCCTCACGATCCCTAAACACCCGTACCCCATTCCCTCAAACCCTTTTGCCACCTCATTTATTTTAATTCTTTTATTTATACATTTAATTATTTAACAAAATAAAAATATTTATATATTTTTTAATAAATAAAAATAAGATAAATAATAAAAATAAAAAGTCATATCATTCATTAAAAAATTAAAAATTACAAAATAAATTTAAAAATCTACTCGTCGTCATTGTTGGGAACTTGGATACGCCTAATATGTTCGACCAAATCCGACCGAAGGTTATTATGAGTGTCCCGGTTTATGACTTCTCGAACATTTGCCGCGCGTTGTGTCTCGCTGATTTGGCTTTCGATATCATTCGTGAAAAAGTCGTTTTCCACGTCACCACAAATAGCATGGTTTTCGTCTTCGAGTATCATATTGTGTAATATGACACAAGCGTACATAATGTTTCTCAATATTTCCGGTTCCCATCCGCGTGTCGGGTTATGAAGTATATGCCAACGTTGTTTAAGCACGCCAAAAGCTCGTTCAACATCTTTACGTGCGGATTCTTGCGCGGACTTGAACTTTTGTCGTTTAAGGTCTTGTGGGCACGTAAATGATTTTACGAAAGTAGCCCATTCCGGATATATCCCATCCGTTAGATAATACCCGTGCTTGTAGGTGGCTCCATTCACCTCAAAAGGGCACTCGGGTGCTTTTCCATCATATACATCGTTGAAGATGGGCGACTGATTGAGAACATTGATGTCGTTGTTGGAACCGGCAACACCAAAGTATGCGTGCCAGATCCATAGATCTTGAGAGGCCACTGCTTCTAGCATGATTGTCAGGTGCTCATGATCACCTCTCATGAATTGACCTCGCCATGCATTCGGACAATTTGCCCACGCCCAATGAGTACACTCTATGCTGCCGAGCATGCCGGGAAATCCGTGTTTAGCTTCATGCGCGGCGTACAACTTCTGAATATCAATAAAAGTAGGCTTGCGTAAATATTTTTGACCATACAGTTCAATAATACCTGTGCAGAATTTGTACAGACAATCTCGTGACGTTTTCTCTCCCATACGGATGTACTCGTCAAGTGCGTCAGCAGCTACTCCATACGCCAATTGCCGAATAGCGGAAGTACACTTTTGTATCGGAGAAAAACCTTGTTTGCCTAACCCGTCAAACTGAAGTCTAAAATACGGATACCCTACTTCTAAATCTTCAACTATTCGTTCGAATAGTTGTCTGCTCATCCTGAACCGCCGCCTAAACATATCCGGTGTATAAATCGGGTTGACGCCAAAGTAGTCCCGCATAAGCCGCTCGTTTGCAGTTACTCGACCTCTTTCAATGTTTGCAGCCCTCTCTCTTGTTGACGATGAGGCGGTGCTACCATACAGCGATTGTGCAGTATGTCGAAAAATTTCCCTTTGTAGATTCAACAACTCGTCGGTGTCTACGGATGATGATGATGCGGTTGGTGAACCGGGTTGTGACGAATCCATATTGTTTAATATATAGAGGTTGAGAGAATTTGAGAGATGTGAGAAATAAGAGGTTGAGAGAATAAGAGGTTAAGAGGTGTGAGAAATAAGAGGTTGAGAGGTGTGAGAAATAAGAGGTTGAGGGTTAAATATATAGTGGGATTAAATTGAGAAAAATAATTTTTTTTTAATAATAGAGCCGTTCAACAGTTATATATTTTTAAAAATTTAATTAATTTTTTTTTTAATAATCCTCGGGATGAATCGGGATCCCATCCCCGCATTCGATCCCTTCCCGCAAATGATCCCGCCCCGTACCCCATCCCCGCAGCCATCCCGCTGCCACATCACCCATCCCGCATGCTATCTTTCATGCGCTACGGATGGCCTTAGCAACAAATATTTATCAAATCATTTCACAAGTCAAACTCCATAATTCTTTTTAGCCCAAATAAATCATAATACATAATTTATAAAGAAAAAATCAAATCATTTTCAGGAAATTTGATGTCAACTTTAGTATGTAAACAGCTTTTGGCAAAGGTTTAATGTGCTCATAATACACATTCAATCCAAAGGCTCCATTCTACCAGGAGCTAAGCTTGGCCAAAAAATCTTCACTTCTATCTCCTTCATTAATCACCGGTTCAGATCATATTCTTCAAAATTACTCTTGAATCTTTCCACCATTTTTATTTCTTCTTCCTTGCTAAGCTTGCAATTTCGCCAATCCGCTCGATCTGCCATGTTTAACAAACCTGCCAAAACCTGCAATTCAAAAAATGTCCATATACATTACATTTTGATTCTTGAATGCCCATATTGATTCTTAAAATTTTGATACAATCGGAAAGACAAAATCCAGCCAGAAAAACCATCTTGTCAGTTCTTAATTGTTAATCGCCTTCTATAACCAAAATAAACGAATCCAAAGTGTAAATAGGCAGCCCCAATGCAAATCATGTTTTGTATCCAACAAAATTCGTTCTATCTAATATCTATAAGAAAGAATGTCCATCTCTTGTATCATTTACTTTTTTGTTTTTAAACATGCAACGCTATAGGGGATTGTTGTATATATTTTGAGAATCTTGAGAACTAACTATTCATAATGAATATACCTAAATCATGCACTTTCATTATTCCTTATATGAACCTACGGATGCAGTGAAACATTATTATCTCACCTCACGACCAAATTGCACTGGAAATTTCTCATTCTCTTCAACTGCGTGTGATAATATTGTACCTCCTGGGAGTTCCACATAGAATAAACTGCACTTCCCATCAAACTGAGTCCGCAGCAATTTTCTTCCCTCAGAACTCTTGTCGCCTGTAATAAAAAAAATATATCAAGACTCAAGCTGGTAAATACGGGTAAAAATTTATCCCCGTAAAAATGGAATTAGGGGGTGGTAGTAAAAGAAGATGCTTTTATTGTTTGCAGGACCCAATATAAACATACAAACATAGCCACCAGATATTGCTGGCCTAAAGTTGTAATCATTCTTAATATATTAGTTGTTTTCCATAGTTTTATTAGTAAATAGTAATGCATCCGTTGTGCTAGATACATAAGGAAGAAACATTTTCAAAAGCTTTTGCTGTATGCATGTTAAACAGCTTATTGGTATTGGCCATTTCTTGGAGAAGCATTACCTACGCATTAGTAACAACTAACTTACTTTTTAACAACATAAACTTGAATCCCAACTTTTCAGCAGCTAAACTGAAAATATCCTCAACTGCAGATGCTCTGGATAAAGGAATTGGGATAGCCTGCATAGCAACACAACATCACAACACTAATTACAGGGCAACTACTTATTCACAAGATTCTGCATGATGAGTTCAAAACAGATAAATGAAAACTTTTTTACCTGTAGATTAGCATGAGTTCCTCTTATGTAAACCCACTCAAAAAAAACAACTTCTTTTCCATTGTTCTTGAAATAAGCTTTGAGACTGTTCTGAAATCTAACCAGCTCGATCTCACATTCCGGAGGTGAAGAGAGAGTGTTTGGCAGATGCTCAATAGGTAATATGAGTATGTGATCTTGAACCAGTGGCCCTTTAGCAAGCGCACAGTAGCAGTTCTCACCAACGCTCGTGATTAGATGGGACTCCACACTTGGACTTGATAGACAGAACCAACATTCCTTCAATCTGAAATGTAGCGTTACAGTTAACAAAAAAATCAACAGAATGTGTAATGGATTTCAATTTTTATACATTATTAGATAAATACCAACCTGCTCGAGTTTGTTCTCCTTGATCCAGCTCTCACATCACCTTCTTCCTGCAAACTGTGCTCAAAGCTGCAATCCGTACCTCTTTCACATTTTCCTTTATTCAAAAATTCAAAACATACACCTCTCATGGATTGTTCCCTTGCATCCATATCATGACGAAAGTGGCATTTCTCTCCTCGTGGGCATGAACCAGAAGAAACAAATTTAAAACACAACTTATCACCATCACCACCTCCAACCTTTTGTCGTTTCTGGGAGACATCATATCGCCAATACTGTGAATCAGAAAGACTTTCAGCAGACCTTTTGTCTGATTCAAGGGTATTAGCTGCTCCCTCCATAGACGTATACGGAGATGACGTAGTATTTGGTGGCTTAGTAGATATCTCAGTAGAAGACATGGTAGACGCTGGAGTCGGAGAAATTGCATGAATAAATTTCTGAGAAATCAGGACCAGGAATCAGATGTTACTAATAATTCTGCCCTTGTAACATTTCAGATATGACAATTTTGAAGCAACGTTCTTTTGGACGATGTCTTTATCATTATATTAAGTTCAACGTTTTGCTATTTCTAAGTACGCACTTCAAGATTCACTTTATCTATTATAGTTAGAAGCCCAATCAAAGGTGCACATACCAAGAAAATGAGGATTAACATATACAAAACAGTGGGAATATTTATACTCTTGATCTTGACTAAAACAAACCTGCTTAGATGCGTTTCCTACTGGGGCTAATCCTACAAAACGGGTTACATGCACAGCATCAACATTCATATATGGTTCACGAGCGTAATATACACCCTTAGCTCCTGCAACATGGTACCGGGGCTTAATCTCTGCAACTAACCCTGATATTTTGGCATCACTGCCAGCTGAATCTGATATTCCCGGAGGAATGTCAGATGTTGAAGCTCTATTCAAGATTCCACTGGGCCATTCATTAGTGGGTGGTAATTAAGGAAACCAAACCAAATGACAAACTCATCAACCCCGTAACTGTAAAAAAAAACGTAATGGAATGAAAGGAAGAGGTAACAAGGATATGTTAGGAATATGTCTATCATTCCAGGTTCCTCGGCTAATGCCCGCAATGCATCAACATCATCTTGACTGTACGTTCCATAAATTAGACCACTTGATGATTGCCTACCAGACAAGTATGCCACAGACAAACCTATACATGAGTACAGTAATCAGCTATGACAAATAGGTAAAGAAAATAATGAAACGCTCTAGGATAACATGTATATTCTTGTGGACAGAAAGATTAAGGTCTTCATGACTAGGTCACAAACAATTATAAATCTCAACAATTGTAGTAATATACATAAAAGTCTTATTCAGAGTAAAAGCAATATATTTTATGAATTTTCAAGAAACCATACTAAACTAACACCCTATATCAAAGTGGCATGCCTTGAAAATTCTCAGAAACATCAATCAGTTATTTCAAATTTTCAACAACTCAAACAACCACACTGTGTTATATATGTATTAGTGTATACATAAACATGCAGACCCAATTCAACATCAAATTCTCATATACAAACCATGGCAACAGATAGACTACTATCATCTAAAATCATTGTATGGTTAGTTTCTCCGTCAGTCCTAAGCTTTTCTCCAAAAGTGAACTTACATCGAAGGTGATCAATCACTTTGAACTGATTCGATTTGATTTTAATTCAGGAATATATTTGATTCAAAATGAATAAATTTCAAATATTGAAGATTTCTTTCTGGCTAAAGTAAATCTTGGAATTCAAACTTCTTCTCAAGCTTGAACCAGTTGAAGATGAGAGCTAGCACTTGATCTGTCAATCTTGGTCCATTAGTTAAACTACTTTGGCTCGTTTGCATTCCACGGTAATGCCCATAACTAACGACCAAGAACATGGCAGACCTTGTATTATCAACAAACGAAAGATGAATATAACCCAATAAAATTTTCAGTTCGTTTCTTTCAAGTCTCAATCTTATGCCCATTTCAACTTATGATTTAGTAAGTACTTCAGTAGGTAGGAATAGGATAAACATATTCTAAATATTTTGGTTCTTATGATCAAACGGACTTTCTGTTGGTTTTAAAAAATGGATATATTTCTATTGCATGAAACCCTAAGCAAACCCTTAAAATGAAGTGTAAACGTTTTTTGTATGAAAAATACTCTACCATTGAGTGTGAAGTTGCCGCTTCCTTTCAACCAGTACAAATTATCGCGAATCTTCAAGCCATCCATCTTAAACCCTTGATTAACAGATTCCTTTGCAGCAGCTGATAAAACCTTGGCGGCTCCAACCCCATAATCACCGATGAAGTAGGTCGGTAATGGAATATTCTTCCCACCTTCTATGTACTCGTTCAGCTCCTCCATTCGCTCCGTCGAGTCCGGAAAGAATTGACCCACGCATAATAAGGCATCAAATGGACCGGTTGATTTGCTAACCTAAAAACACAAAACAAAAAACTTAATAACAATATACACGCATATAAACATATATATATATATATATATATGACTGTATATACCGATGAAACACGTTTGAAGAGCTGATTTAGGTGGCCAAGGGGATCTCCACACAGTAGAATCCTCGGTGGCGTCATTAGATAGACGGAGGAGGATTCACCAGAACAAAACTTGAACTCAACTGCGGCGACTGGCCCAACTAGCTTTCTATTAGGCTAAAAACTGACCCCATCTGCAATATCCAATCTCTATTATTGGGCTTCTATTTGAAAATTTTGGGCCAACAGTCACCTAAGTCCATCACCCCATGGAGGGCATCTTTCAAAAATTCCACTCCACATCAGCGCCGCATCAGCTTTTCTTTCACCCCTCACTCGATCCCTCACGATCCCTAAACACCCGTATCCCATTCTCTCAAACCCTTTTGCCACCTCATTTATTTTAATTCTTTTATTTATACATTTAATTATTTAACAAAATAAAAATATTTATATATTTTTTAATAAATAAAAATAAGATAAATAATAAAAATAAAAATTCATATCATTCATTAAAAAATTAAAAATTACAAAATAAATTTAAAAATCTACTCGTCATCATTGTTGGGAACTTGGATACGCCAAATATGTTCGACCAAATCCGACCGAAGGTTATTATGAGTGTCCCGGTTTATGACTTCTCGAACATTTGCCGCGCGTTGTGTCTCGCTGATTTGGCTTTCGATATCATTCGTGAAAAAGTCGTTTTCCACGTCACCACAAATAACATGGTTTTCGTCTTCGAGTATCATATTGTGTAATATGACACAAGCGTACATAATGTTTCTCAATATTTCCGGTTCCCATCCGCGTGCCGGGTTATGAAGTATATGCCAACGTTGTTTAAGCACGCCAAAAGCTCGTTCAACATCTTTACGTGCGGATTCTTGCGCGGACTTGAACTTTTGTCGTTTAAGGTCTTGTGGGCACGTAAATGATTTTACGAAAGTAGCCCATTCCGGATATATCCCATCCGTTAGATAATATCCGTGCTTGTAGGTGGCTCCATTCACCTCAAAAGGGCACTCGGGTGCTTTTCCATCATATACATCGTTGAAGATGGGCGACTGATTGAGAACATTGATGTCGTTGTTGGAACCGGCAACACCAAAGTATGCGTGCCAGATCCATAGATCTTGAGAGGCCACTGCTTCTAGCATGATGTAACATCCCAAGTCCACCGTACAAGATATTGTCCGCTTTGCGCGTACCCTCTGCATAACAGCATACCGGCACCGCTCACGGTTTTGTTTCTGGCGACCTGGCGAGGACTTCGCAAGGACTTCCCAGTGGTCACCCACTGGTACTACTCCCACCCAAGCACGCTTAACCACAGAGTTCCCAAGGAACCCGCATGCTTGTGGCCCCAAAACGCGTCTTGTAGGGAAGGTCTCAAGTTCCTCTTATAAGGCAACCTTCGTTCACCTCCCCATCCGATGTGGGATCTTACAATCCACCCACCTAAGTGGACTCAGCGTCCTCGCTGACACATCGAATCGGTGACTGGCTCTGATACCATTTGTAACATCCCAAGTCCACCGTACAAGATATTGTCCGCTTTGCGCGTACCCTCTGCATAACAGCATGCCGGCACCGCTCACGGTTTTGTTTCTGGCGACCTGGCGAGGACTTCGCAAGGACTTCCCAGTGGTCACCCACTGGTACTACTCCCACCCAAGCACGCTTAACCACAGAGTTCCCAAGGAACCCGCATGCTTGTGGCTCCAAAACGCGTCTTGTAGGGAAGGTCTCAAGTTCCTCTTATAAGGCAACCTTCGTTCACCTCCCCATCCGATGTGGGATCTTACAATCCACCCACCTAAGTGGACTCAACGTCCTCGCTGACACATCGAATCGGTGACTGGCTCTGATACCATTTGTAACATCCCAAGTCCACCGTACAAGATATTGTCCGCTTTGCGCGTACCCTCTGCATAACAGCATGCCGGCACCGCTCACGGTTTTGTTTCTGGCGACCTGGCGAGGACTTCGCAAGGACTTCCCAGTGGTCACCCACTGGTACTACTCCCACCCAAGCACGCTTAACCACAGAGTTCCCAAGGAACCCGCATGCTTGTGGCCCCAAAACGCGTCTTGTAGGGAAGGTCTCAAGTTCCTCTTATAAGGCAACCTTCGTTCACCTCCCCATCCGATGTGGGATCTTACACATGATTGTCGGGTGCTCATGATCACCTCTCATGAATTGACCTCGCCATGCATTCGGACAATTTGCCCATGCCCAATGAGTACAGTCTATGCGCCGAGCATGCCGGGAAATCCGTGTTTAGCTTCATGCGCGGCGTACAACTTCTGAATATCAATAAAAGTAGGCTTGCGTAAATATTTTTGACCATACAGTTCAATAATACCTGTGCAGAATTTGTACAGACAATCTCGTGACGTTTTCTCTCCCATACGGATGTACTCGTCAAGTGCGTCAGCAGCTACTCCATACGCCAATTGCCGAATAGCGGAAGTACACTTTTGTATCGGAGAAAAACCTTGTTTGCCTAACCCGTCAAACCGAAGTCTAAAATACGGATACCCTACTTCTAAATCTTCAACTATTCGTTCGAATAGTTGTCTGCTCATCCTGAACCGCCGCCTAAACATATCCGGTGTATAAATCGGGTTGACGCCAAAGTAGTCCCGCATAAGCCGCTCGTTTGCAGTTACTCGACCTCTTTCAATGTTTGCGGCCCTCTCTCTTGTTGACGATGAGGCGGTGCTACCATACAGCGATTGTGCAGTATGTCGAAAAATTTCCCTTTGTAGATTCAACAACTCGTCGGTGTCTACGGATGATGATGATGCGGTTGGTGAACCGGGTTGTGGCGAATCCATATTGTTTAATATATAGAGGTTGAGAGAGTTTGAGAGGTGTGAGAAATAAGAGGTTGAGAGGTGTGAGAAATAAGAGGTTGAGGGTTAAATATATAGTGGGATTAAATTGAGAAAAATAATTTTTTTTTAGAAAGAGCCGTTCAACGGTTATTTTTTTAAAAATTTAATTAAATTTTTTTTTAAAACCCTCGGGATGATCCGGGATCCCAACCCCGAACCCATCCCCGCCCCGCCAACCCCGCGAGCCCCGTAGCCCATCCCCGCTCGACCCCGAAGCCCTTCCCGAGCCCATCCCCGCCCGCTACGGATGGCCTAAACATTTAACTCAACGTGCTTCAAGTCCGGCAATACATGTAAGGGCATCCACAATGATAAAGCTTTTAAGAAAGACTTGAAAAAAATAAAAATATATAAAAATATGTTATATATTTTCTCTCTCTTTTGCCTCTCACATTCATTTTTTCAAATGCTTGAGAAACATCAAGTCTTTGATAAGTAAGTCATGTTCAAGTCATTGTCTCTAATGGTTAAACTATCTTCAAATACCATTGGAGATGCTCTAATTATGTAAATAGGATAAAACTGTTATTTATCGTAGGGGGTTGCTAAGCATACCCCCGCAAATGTATACCCCCTCCTATCTTTCACCCTACACGCCTACCTCTCTCACAAACCAACCCAAATAAATTATAGTTACACTTTACACCCTTAAACTTATTTATTTAATTTATTTAATTTATTTTATACCTTTTATTTTTCTAATTTTCATTTTACACCTTCATCATATTAACACATATAATCGTATATTAGCTAAAATACGTTAAAAATACGTTTTAATTTTAACAAATTACACCATTATAATCGTCTCTTCGATACGTTCGAAATGAGCCCAATATTGAATATTTTTTTATTTGATTATTTGATTATATATCATATATACTACATAAAAAAAATTAATATTTAAAATTCATACTCTTGTAGTTAATTATTTAATTTATGGTACATCTCTTACTTTTTCAATTTTCGTTTTACATTGTTATCACATTAAACATAATAATCATATATTAACTAAAACTAGTTGGATACCCGCGCAATGCGGCGGGATGCAAATATTGAATAAATGTAAACGATAACACAGGTTCCAATATCTCCGAGTTTTAATGATTGCCATAGCAGAATCAAGCTAGAACCTAAATACAATAAAACAATGCTAAATAATGGTAAGTGTATTAAAAGTTAGGGTCGTTTACGAAATGCTTACCGGATAAGCGCTTAATTGGCAAAAGTCTCAACTCACATTATGGGGTAACATTCTTTGAACTTCAAAGAAGGAGCTTCGAGAGGAGTCGAGATAAGAAGATTGATTGGAAGGTGTGGCTCTCTGATCCGGACAGTTTGTTGCGCTTGTAGCCTCGTTTCGCTTCTGTTTTGTTCGGTTTAGGTAGGTGGTGCTGTAGCTACTGTTCGGGTTTTGGGCCTGCGATCACGTACCTTTCTGAACTGTTCGAGCAAGGCCTGCTTCAAGATGTTGTTATCGGCTGTTTGGAGTTCTCTGCCCGGATTAAGCTGCTTTTTCGGTACTACTGAATTATATGATCGAAGGTCTGATCTGTTGGTTGTTTGGCGTGGGCTGAATGGGCAAAGCCACTGTGTTGGCTGTATGGTTTAAGCAATGGTTGTCCAGGATGGCTGCTGCTTGTTTTTGGTTCGGTTTGGCTGTTTTGATTAAGCTCTCGTAGTGGCTTACTACTGGTAATCCGTGGGGGCTTAATCTGGCCGGGTATTTTTCCGGTATTCCTGTATGTTGTTGCTTGGGCTTTGCCTGGTTCGGTTGTTTCTCTATTTTGACTGGTTTAATAATAATACTTGCCTTTTAAAAAAAATTATGGGGTAACATTCTCAAGCATCAAAATGAATTATTGGTATACTTTTATAACCCAGTATTACAAGGTAAGAGTTATTACCCTCACATACCGGGTAAGATTCTGGATCCGCTTATCACTAAATTACCCTCACAAGGTAAGAGTTATTACCCGCTTACCACCAAATTACATTGTCGCATTTTTACCGGGTAAGATTTTAGTCCACCAAGTCGATTTCGTGTACAACAATTCATTTGGTAAGCACTAACCGTGGTAATGCTAAAGCATCTCTACTCCAATACCTACCTAGTGTTTAATAACACTGATTGTTCCAAAGAATCACATCTCATCTCAGCATGGCATGGCTTACAGCAGCAACATACATGATAAATGATGCATATAGCTTAATATACATCTTCCCATCCAACTACATCCACATAACTTGTTAACCACACCACATAAATACTGCAGAATGCAAAAAAGAAAAAAAAATCAAACTGTTGACAAATTATCTCTGTAACTTCTCGATGTACATTAAGCAAATAAGAAATATTCAAAATAACAAATAGCATTCATGGTGACATTAGACCTATTGAACAAATTAATAGCAACATTTCTTCCCTCTATCATATGATTATATACGATAGGCTAAAAATCATGTAAACAAACTAAGCATGTCCTATTAATGTTCAAAATGATGCAATACAATTTAAAAATTAACCATTTTCCAACCACTTACGAAGACAAAGTTGATTTGTTTTCAATTTGACTTGCAAAAAATCTGATGGGGAATACAGACCTCCGTTTTCACATTTGACATGGAAAAGCTATGATAAACTTGAGATGAAGAAATTTCTAAAAGTTTGATAATGTAAGAAACCAATTAACTTTAACTGAAATGGAAAATATAGACCTCCGTTTGGTTCTCTTTTGATCCTACAAGATGGAGCAATGATCACCAGAAAAAATAAGCAGGCATGTGAGAGAAAAATTTGAGATAAGCTGGTAAATGAACAAAATCGAGCCATGAAAAATCAAGATGAAGAACGTATAATTACAGAATAACAACGATCGTAACATTCAAAGAAAATGCAGAATTATACCATTCCACATTGCCAAAGTCATTATCCTCACTTATGAAACATATTTCTTGTTCTCCAACTATATCAACAAAAGAAATTTGAATTGTAACAAATAACATATAATCAGAGAGAAAACAATTCGATAAAATATCAAAAATCATCACTTATCGACCACAAACAAAAATAGATTCAAATGGAACTAAAACCAGAAAACACAAATGGAGCACTGTCAAAACATATTAAAGATTCAGAATATATCACAACTTTGTAAGATGCAGTTAAAATCAACAAAAAATAAAAAATGAGAGATCATACTACTCAAAAGAAGATGCATCTACAAGAAGTTGATATGTGTAGTGTTCTCACAAATCGGTATTTAACCCCAACAAAAATCTTCAAAAGGTTAAGAGACTATAATATATTACCTGGAGATGAGATCTTACCTGTAGATGAAAAGTATAACAAATATTGCAGTAAAAATCAGTCCTCGACCCATCTATAACACAAATCTTCAAAAGGTTAGCATGAAACAACATGATATGTCAATTTTGCTCTTTTGGTTTCGTTTTCGGCGACCAAATTGTGATTGTTGGGTGTGCGATGAAGACGAAAATCAGTGAGAAATCAAACTAAACTGGATTATAAACGAAAATCAGTGAGAAACTTTGAACACTTGTGAATGGCAGTTGTGGATTGGTAAGATTTTTGTATTGGGTAAGATACAAAAATCATCTTACCAGGAGCAGCCAATACACATTCGATCACTTATGTATTGGGTAAGATTTTTGTCCAACTCTAGGCAAGAATGACTTCGGATTGCCGCTAGTTCACCTATCGTCTTTCATGTACCTGTTTTAGAAACAGTAGAACACTAAACACTGTAGCTCATCAAAGATTTTTCACAAGAAATTAAAAAACTGTTCCAAAGAATCACTAAAACATTGTCATATCTTACCAGGACCAAATTTAAAACCAACATCAATAATCTCTTGAATGTAACCCATTGACATTCTAGGTCAAAATACATCTTTTTTTTATGCAAACACACCTAAAGCAAAACAAATCAAGAAACATACCTTAATCACAGAGATAGATAGAGAAAACACGAGCAGAAAGTCCAACTCGAAATCAGAAAATAAAAAGTCTAGAGATATATGGCGACAATCCATCGACTATTTTGAAGAGAAATAAAGGTATTGAACCTGGGTGGAGAGTGAGAGCGATGCTAGAAATCAGAAAAAGCAAAAACCACATATAAATGGTGACAAAACACTTCTCGGGAGTGAGAAGAACCTGGTATTGAACCTGGTACAGAACATCTTCTCGGGAAGAACCTGGTATTGAAGCAAAAGACTAATGCAAGAAATTAAGCAATCCAAAAGCACCTTCAACTCAAAAACCAAGAACACAAATAAGAGCATAGTTTTGTTGGAAAAACGAAAGACGTTAAGTCTTTTTAAATCGAGACATATGAATAAAGGTAGCATGCTGAAAGAAACAGCGGTGACCAACTAAAGTAATCAAGATATTAACAACCAAATAAGCACCGACTTAATAAATATTCTAACAACCAACATAATTAACACACAATGTCTGATGCTGTTAAAAGTACAAGAACGTTCATTTTGGAAACCTCCTTATTGTGGTGATGCTCTTGTCTATAGTTGAGAAGAAGACCAAAATAAATTAAGTCGAAATGTGCCTTGTTTATGACATACCCTAAAGATGCACATTTAAAACCACTACATAAAGACAGATACATCATGCAAATGAAAATGAAATACGAAGGTACCATCAAGACTCGTCTTAAATCTGAACAGGACCAAATTAAAAAAATCAGAACACTAAACCCAATACCATCTGTTGTATATTCTGTCAAAATGCCAACAGATCACCAAAGTTCATATAGGGAGGGGGTCAATTACAAAATTACAAACTCAAAGTTAGGAAAACAATTTTATAACTGATATTACCTAAGATGGAGCGATGGAGAAATCGATTTTTTAAACCTGAGATGGAGCCATGGAGATGAAACGTAATATGTGAACCCAAGTTCAAAGCAAAATCAAAATGTTTCACATCAAAAAAATTCAAAATTGAGGTTGAAATTCTTTTACCTGAGATGGAGCGATGGAGATGGGGTGATGAAGATGAACCTAATCTGTGGACCCAAATTCAAAGGAAAATCAAAATGTTTCACATCAAAAAAATTCAAAATTGAGGTTGAAATTCTTTTACCTGAGATGGAGCGATGGAGATGTGGAGTGATGAAGATGAACCTAATCTGTGAACCCAAATTCAAAGCAAAATTAAAATGTTTCACATTTCAACCATTCAAAATTGAGGTTGAAATTCTTTTTACCTGAGATGGAGTGATGAAGATGAACCTAATCTGTGAACTCAAATTCAAATTCAAAGCAAAATCAAAATGTTTCACATAAAAAAAATTAAAAATTGAGGTTAAAACTTTTACCTGAGATGGAGCGATGGAGATGGAGTGATGAAGATGAACCTAATCCGTGAACACAAATTCAAAGCAAAATCAAAATGGTTCACATCAAAAAAATTAAAAATTGAGGTTGATTTTTTTTACCTGAGATGGAGCGATGGAGATACAGTGATGAAGATGAACCTAATCTGTGAACCCAAATTCAAAGCAAAATCAAAATGTTTCACGTCAAAATATTTCAAAGCCGAGATTTCAGAGAGATGGAGATGAACCCTATCGATTTTAGAGACATTGGGGACGGGAGAAATGAGAGAAAGAGGGATGTAATGAACCCTAATCGTATGAGAGGATTGAGAGTTAAACCATCGGGAGCTTGAATCGTACCAGGAGAAAACCCTATGAATATAATTATATGATCTGAATGACGAATCTATCACATGTGAGCTTGAATCGTCGTAGTGAATTGAGTCGTCACATTGGGAGGGAGCGATATTGAGCAGGTCTTGGAAAGAAAATGAGGAATTTTGAATTAATATTGGAGAGAGGAATTTTGAATTATTATAGGAGAGAGAGAGAGAGGGGAATTTTGAATTATTATTGGAGGGGTAGGAAGATAAGAAAAGATAACTACAACAATTAATTTTCAGTTTTGTTAAAAATAATAAAAAAAAGCAGAATCAACATGCTTCAATAAAGGAAGAAAAGGAATTTAATTAATTTTTTAAATAAAAAAAGATTTGAGTTTAAGTTGTTAGAGAGATAGAAAAAGATAATTACAACAATTAATTTTCAGTTTTATTAAAAATAAGAAAAGAAAAGGCAGAATCAACAGTCTTAAATAAAGGAAGAAAAAGAAATTTAATTAATTTTTTAAATAAAAAAATTTAATACTTTAAGACTTTTGAAAATATATCATGTGATCGTAATTAATTGTTTTTATATTAATGTAATCACATTAATTGTTTTTATTAAATTATAGTGTATTATATGAATTTTTTTAACTTCTATAAACCGTTTTTTCGATTTTTTTCATGTTCATAAACTGTTTGTTTGAGTTTTATAAATTATTTTTTCAAAAACTTCAAGATTTTTATGTTTCATAAATCGTTTTTCGAAATTTTCAAGTTTCATAAATGATTTAATAATTTGTTTGTTGGATTTTTAATTTTAATATATTTTTCTCTAACATGAATAATCTTATTTTTTTTCAAAATAATTATATATTTTTCAGGCTTAAATAAAGGAAGAAAATGAATTTAATTAATTTTTTAAATAAAAAAAGATTTGAGTTTAAGTTGTTAGAAAGATAGGAAAAGATAACTACAACAATTAATTTTCAGTTTTATTAAAAATAATAATAGAAAAGTAGAATCAGCATGCTTAAATAAAGGAAGAAAATGAATATAATTAATTTTTTAAATAAAAAAAGATTTAAGACTTTAAGAGTTTAATACTTTAAAACTTTTATTCTATATGCTTTATAAGATAGTATAGATATGTTAAAAAATACGTTTTAACATATCACATTAAAGGGTATTTGGGATTGCTTATTTAAAACAATTTATGCTTATTTTTAAAAATGTTTATCAACTTATGTCGTGCTAATAACGAGTTAAAAGTAAAAATGTAATTTGAACAAATAAATATCAAGAGATCTTGTTAATCATAATCCACTAACGTTTTAGGATGAAATCTTAATATTTTTTAGCATCAAAATAAAAGTGTTATATTGTTTTATAAGTAAAATATTTATCTTGTGAAGTATTTTCTCTCTAAAAATGTTAAAATTTGTCATTTTGCATTTTAAAGGGTATTTGGGATTGCTTATTTAAAACAACTTATGCTTATTTTTTAAAGTGTTTGTCAACTTATGTCGTGCTAATAACGAGTTGGGCGTAAAAATGTAATTTGAACACTTGTGGTGGGAAAAACTCATAAACACTTTTAGTAGTATTCCTAATTACATAGTGCCACACTTCCATAGTAGTATTCCTAATTAAGTTTTTTTAGTATATAATATTTATATACAGTAAATGCAACAAATAAACTCACACACATTCCTCACCTTTGATGAGGTTTGAACCCCTGACCTCCTAGGAGGGCGGAGAATCCGATACCGCTAGGCCAAAGGCCCTTGTTTTAGTATCGACATAGAACCTCGCTGTAGGCCATAGTGGTGTGGCTGTGATAATTAGTTTTATTCACGAGTTAATAGAAATTGGTTAGAATAATAAATGGTACCCAGTAATTAAGACAACTGTTGTATTCCATAGAAACTGATCATAAACGCTAATGGTATATTGTATATATTCATATAAAATAAGTCTAAAGGATAAAGTTGTCTTTGTGAATTAATCTATATATATAGATATGTTTGGAAAACATTTGGCTTTCTACATAAAGCCTCCTAGAAGCTTACTGAATAAGTCATTTTTTATATAATTAAGCCACTACCAATGACCGGCCCTGTACAAGATACTCCTGTAAGGATAATACCTTTGTTATATATATATATATACTAGAAGTCTACTCGCACAAGACAACACGATATATCTCAATTTTAATGTGTGGTTTTGAGAAAATGGTCATGTTTTTTTTTAAATATTTGTTTAAAGAATGACGTTTTTTAAGGAGTTCATGATTCGAGGATTTGAAAGTGGTTAGAGATAGGGATTAATTAATAAGAGTCCACGATTTAAATATTTGAAGGTTGTTAGAGATAAGTATTAATCAAGTAATTAACATTAAAAGCGGTACATAAAGCTTCATTAGTTGTTTTTAAGAGATCTTAAGTAATTAGCATTAAATAACGGTACATAAAGCTTTAGGGGTTGTTTTTAAGAGTTTTTCATAAATGTTTTTTAATATAGTATAGATGAATCCAAAACTATATTGATTATATAATTACCCACATAGACTTAAAATTTGGGTTAATGTCGGTCGGGTTTGGGTATTGTTATAATACAAAAAGTATATATTCAATCCATTTTGAGGATGAATTCAATCAAATGAGAGATTGTCGAAATCGAAAATAAGTTTAAAAGTTAAAAAAATATTTCGACCGACTATAATTTATGATTTTCTAAAGATAATTAGATAAATAAATATATTTATATAATATTTAAAATATATATGTATATTATTTCGGGTTTTCGGACGGGTTGGTGGCCAAAGATCAAACCCAACCCGAACCCAAATATTCCCCCAAAAGTTGGGTTTCGGATTTTCAGATTTCGGGTATCGCAAAATAACTTATTTTCGGTTCGGATTCGGATTTTGGATTATTCGGGTTTTGCACACCCCTAGTTATGAGACATGTACATATAGCATCAAAAGTCCTACGACTTAAATTTCAACATTAACTGCCGTTGCATGCTTATATATATTATATATATGTTAAAAAATACGTTTTATGTAGTATATATGATATATAATAATATAATTAAATCAAAAAATATTCAATATTTGGCTCATTTCGAAGGTATCGACGGGACGATTATAATGGTGTAACTTGTTAAAATTAAAACGTATTTTTTGAACGTATTTTAGTTAGTATACGATTATATGTGTTAATATAATGAAAGTGTAAAATGAAAAATAAAAAACTAAAAGGTATAAAGTAAATTAATTAAATAAGTATAGGGGTGTAAAATGTAACTTTCAAATCAAAAATTTAAAAATTGAAGTATGTGAGAGGAAGGGGGTGTAGAAACTTGCAGGGGTGGGTTTAGAATAACCCTTATCGTATATTATACCAGCGGAAGTGACACGCGATTGTGCCTTAGGGCACTAACGCAGGTCAATCTCGCACCCTGACGACCACATACGGTACAATTTCAGCGAAAGTGCCATGCGATTGTATCCACGGACACTCTCGCCAGTCACTTTGGCACCGTCTGGCGTATGTACCGAAAGTCCCACTCCACCAAAATAACTCGGCTCCCATGCACGCACGTTGAGATACATATACATAAAAGGAATAACGATTTATTTAACACAACATCATGGAAACCAAAAGACTTACCTACGGACGCAACTTGACTTGCTTACAAAAACATGAACCTTACACAACCTTTAAATCTCATATGACGTAATACGAAGATATGATCATGAAAGGCAACATATACACTTCTCGCTAAAGATGAAGTGTCGTGATCCTCTTGTATTCACTTCCCGAAAAATATTCCCAATTCACTAACAATTTTATTTATGGAAAAGAAACTATTTCTTTATCTGATGTGAAAACAAGAATGACTTCTGAAGATCAAAGAATTCAGATGAGGATCGGTATAATTGTAAAATACAATAAAATATAGAGTGAATTACACCGGTGGTCCCTGTGGTTTACTCAAAATTTGGATTTGGTCTTTAAAGTACACTATCTACGGTGGTGGTCCATAATTTTTTGATTTACTTTCACTCATAGTCATTATATATTAAACATAGGAGAACCATGAGTGAAAGTAATTAAACATAGAAGAACCATTAGTGAAACTAAATTAAAAATAGGAGGGCTATGAGTGAAAGTAAATTAAAAAGTCAGGGACCACAACCGTAGATAGTGTTCTTTAGGGACCAAATCCAAATTTTCAGTAAACCACAGGGACCAAAGGTGTAATTTACTCTAAAATGTATTTAATTTCGTGTCTTCTTTCGAATGAACTTCCATTTTTTACGTGGGTAGCTACGGGAGGCTTTTCTTTTGGAGGAGCTACTGAACCTTTTGAAGTGAGATTTCTTTTTTTTTCTGGGAACATTCACAGGAAGACTTATCTTTACATTTGATCTTGAGGTACTTGTCATCGCAGGCTGAACCGACACTTCTCCCAGTTCTTTCAAGTTCTTCAAAAAACTTTCGTGAGTTGCAGAACTTGGCAAGTGCATTAAGCACCATTTGGTATAGGACACCAACTGTAACGCTTCCGACTGTAGTGTTTTTTGCTTCCAGTGACCTGAACACTTCGTTCGCGAGAGAGTCTGGGAAAGAAAGTTCCATTCCATTGTCCAGCAGTATGGCATCATGCTATCAGAAAAGAAATGATGATTTTTTTCTAATTTAATGTAATAAATATTTAAATTTTCTTATCTCGTACTCATTTTATAACTGATAGATCTTTTAACTGTAGATAAAATAAATGTCAAGTTAGAGCATCTTCAACAAATTTTTTAAAATAGAGAAAGCAGATATTTTGTTTTCTATTATGGTTCATCAGATTGTCTATATTGTTTTCTAAATGAGATAAAACTATGAATTCTCTAATATTTTGTGTAGAGAGAAGTTGTTTTTTTAATTATTTTCACAACTTAGATTGAATTATAAGATGTATAAAGTACATTAAACAACTAATTAGAAAAATATAAAATGTAACTAAATAAGATTTAGGCAAACTTAGGTAAACCAATTTTTCTTGTTTTTGTTATTTTTATTAGAAAAGGATGGAGTCGAATATTGAACATAAAATTACATTGTATAATAGGACGATAATCAAATGAGAACCACAAATATGTTACAAATCCGTGAGAATCAATATAAAAATATTTGTTTACATGATTTTTTTTCATCAAAACTTATAATTTAAGATATTGTTACACATATGTTCGTGTTCACCTTATGAAAAGAATACATGTGAAAAACGAAATTTGTTTCACCTAGTGAAATGAAAAATACTCGTAAAAAATATTCACATGATGAAACAAATCCATGTGAAACTATCATATTATGAAACACATATACTTGAAGTAAAATATAATAAATCATATCATTTGATTAAAAACTATCATGTAAAAATATATTTTTTACATCGGTTATCACGATTTATAACATATTTGTGGTTCTCATTTGATTTAACCCCTTTGTATAATATATAATGAGTTTTTTTTATCTATTTTGGATGTTTATGACTATTGAGAGTTAGCAACGGAGACACGACAACTGGTGGATAATATTTTGGTTGTTTGTTATTTAAGTCAACCTGTTAACTAACTGTTTATACAACCTTTTCTTCAAAAAAAAAAAAATTATAAAACCTCAAATTGGTAGTTGTAAAATAAAACTATTCTCAATTTTAAGAGTTAAATTCAAACTTGGTCCTTGTTGTTTACATAAATTAACGAGTAAGGTCCCTGAACTTTTCTTTTAACGAAGAACGTTCCTATAGTTTCATGTTTTATAACGAATAAGGTCCCTCCCTCTAACGCCGTCAATTAATGTCCGTTAGTGACCCTCCTCACCCTCAATTTTCATTTTTATTAACATGTTTAGTCTCTCCAACTACTTTAACAGATTTGGTCTCTCATAGTACTTTTCATTTTTATAACAAATTTGGTCTTTCCTCAACTTTCATTTTTAGGATATGGTCCCTCAAAATTTTCAATAACCTTTTTGGCACAAACATATATCTTCTTAATATAATGAGAAAATTAATTAAATGAAACTTGAATTTTAAATTTTACAATTAAAGTATTTTATCTTTTCTGGAATTTTATTTTCATAAAATCGTTTAGCTCAAATAAAATATAATCTTGATAAATATTTTGTTTTGGTTAGTTGAAAAAAAACACTAAAATCAAATATCTGACAATATGTTAGATACTAAGATATAAACCTGGATGTCAAATTAAGTAATTTATTAGAACTAATTAATATATAAAAATTATTGTGATTAAATATGATATAAAAATATAAATTGAACTAATTTATTTAAACTATTTGATATATACTAAAAATGGGACTGTCACATGATAAATTAATATATATATATATATATATGAAATGTTGATTACATATCTATACATATAATAAATAAGTAACTAGCATGCCACGTGTCGTCTTTTGGTGAGTCAACTTCAGCATTTTTCCGCCTAAACATGTATCTGGACGCAGTTTACATTATAAGTTCATTTAGCACACCCAAATTCACTCATCCTTATGTAACAACCCAAAATCTTAGTGAGTCTTGGAGTTTGGTGGTCAAAGTATGAAAAACGAAAATTAAGTTAAGGGGTCATTTCTGTAATTTGAGGAAGGTATAAATGTGCACAAAATTCTAGGGCACCCTCCATTTAGCAAATCAGTGTTTTTATATTGTTTGGGTGTGTGGTGGCGTGAAGCAAGGAAAGAAAGGGAAGAAGAAGAAGAAAGCTATAGAGAGGAGAAATCAATCAGGTAATCCCTCTTGAATTCGCAATCTATGTGATGTAGTATTCCCTCTTCATTAGTTTGGATTCTACGATTTAAATCAGTGATTTAATGAGTTTTCAACCACAGTTCCTAAAAAGTGGGTTTCATGGGTTTTGTCTTATTAAATCAATTTAAGGGGTTATAAATGGATTAAGTGGGTATTTGAGGCTGGTGGATGAACCCTTATAGTTGTCTAATCAAACTAATGGCTTAAATCGGAGTATAAATCGGTTTTAGAAATTCTAAGTTCGAACAGCAGCGTTTTCCGGACACCAGTGTTTGATGGTGTCCGGATATGTTGCAGGTGTCCGGGTAAGTGCCTCGTGAAGGTGTCCGGATAAGTGTGGAGTCCGGATAAGTGTGGCGTCCGGATAAGTGTGGCGTCCGGATAAGTATGGCGTCCGGATAAGCATGGCGTCCGGATAAGTGTAGTGTCCGGATAAGTGTTGTGTCCGGGAAGGGATATCCGGACAGTAGGTCTGAACTATTTATCTGATGCGAATCTATTGCCTTAGGTGTTCGTTTGGGTTAGCTTGGAAGTATTTAAGAAGTGCGTTGTACGTCAAGCAAGGTGAGTTCCCTAAACCTCTTTTACGACGCAAATGTTAAATGATTCTTTTACTGATTATGGTTTTAACAAGCATGAAATATTTATGAAATGATATGCATGGAAGGAAAAGGAATGTTTGATATGTTGAAATGATGCGCATGATTTATAAAGAGTCAAATGCTTTTATGAAACGTATGTGCATGCTATGTTAGGGGTGTGCAACGGGCGGGTCGGGTCGGTTCGGGCTCAAAATAACCGAACCCGATCGGGTATCGGGTGGAAGCTTCAATCCCCGAAACCCGTCCAAACATATATCGGGTTTCGGGTTTCGGGGTGGCAGCTCGGATCGGGTCTGTCGGATCGGGTCGGTCGGGTTGGGTCTGCATATTGGGCCTGATCTGAGCCCAACTGTTAAAACTCAAAAACTAATTTTTACAGATTGGGCCTAGTTTTTTTGGGTTATTTTGTTGTAAATTTGTAATACAAATATAACAAGTTGTATTTTGTCTACAACTAACTACAACTTAGAATTAAATCATTAATAATAATATAACTACAAGTCTACAGTTTACTCTACAAGGCTACAAGTCTACAATACAAGACTACAACCATTCATGATTCGACCTCCGACTAACCGACTTCCAAGCTCGCTTTCTTCAACCAAAAAGACCATTGACCAACGTGCAACCAATCCTATAACAAACTAACCACAAAAATGAATAAACAATTATACAACAATCATGAATTCAGGAATGAATATTAAAAAATGAGAATTATTAATAAAAGTCGTACCTTTCTCAATGATCAAAAATCGAATCATCTTCAGAAACCCCCCCCCCCCCCCCATTCCCGAAGGTTTAGGTGAGTTCCCTAAACCTCTTTTACGACGCAAATGTTAAATGATTCTTTTACTGATTATGGTTTTAACAAGCATGAAATATTTATGAAATGATATGCATGGAAGGAAAAGGAATGTTTGATATGTTGAAATGATGCGCATGATTTATAAAGAGTCAAATGCTTTTATGAAACGTATGTGAATGCTATGTGATGTCGGTCTGTACTGTGGGATCAATGAGCCTCGGGATCTGATGATCCCTTGGATATGTTTGACGAGACGGTAGGCTGAAATTCGTTTCCTCCTAGGCGGGTATCGGGGAGTCTGCTTGGGCCCCGATACGAGAGGGCGAAAGGGGAGTCTGCTTGGGCCCCGATCGCGAATGGTTAAGGGATCCATTACACAGTGCAGTACCATATGTGATGATTTATGATGCATTTTAACGAAAGGATTTCATATTGTTTATACATGTTCTTTTACAGAGGGAATTCACTAGACCTTTTGGTCTAACCCTCGCTTTCAAAACTAAACCATTTTCAGGTAAGCATGTTAAGGGTTCTTCCAGTAAGAACTAGGAGGCGATAAGAAGTACTTGAAGCTTAGAGTAACTTCAAGTTTTGGCTATGATGACTATAGAATAGCTCTCGGCTGTGGATTTAGAGACTTCCGCTGTCAATTTTGTTTAGCATGATTTATTGATGATGTAAAGACAAGGTTTTATTTAATTCGATTGCTTATTTTTGGTTGGTTGCCTGCTATGAAATCTGGGACGTTACAAATGGTATCTGAGCCATAGTTTAAGGGATTTAGGTCGCCTTTAGGGCCTAAACTTAAACTGTAAGACGAAGATCACAGCCGAGACATAGGATTGCCTCTAGGAACAATCACTATAAATGCGCTTAGGAATAAGGTGCCAAGGACAAACGTGTAAGGTAAGTTTGGGATTACACCTCGCCAGTGTAATTACGAACTTACAGGTACATGTGCGTGCTTACAATACCTTACTTATAGCAAATTTGTTGTGTCACGTCTAGTAAGGATTAACTATCGGTTTCTTTCAGTTTAGCGCTATGGCTGGGAGAGCGTTGAGGAATAGGTCAGCAAGATCCCTGAGGGATAGACCGAACTCCATTGTTTGGGGAAGTGTCATGTAAGAGTCATTATGATGTGATGTATGTAGACATCGTAGAGAAGAAACGTTGTAAAGAATGTTATGAGTCGTCTAGAGGCAACTCTTCGTGGATTCGGAGAGGATGAATGTTTGAGTTTGAGTAAGGCTCCAGTTTCGGGAGATTCCTAGTTATGGAGACCATGGGATAGATCAGTTGGGAGGGTAAGATCGAATAGTGTCAAAACCTTGAAAGTATCAATGGAGCCCAGACTTTTTAGTCTAGCTTTTCATTGGCAGGATAAATGGAATAAGGTACTTATAGTGAATTGAAAGCATGTAGAAGTAGAAGGTGAGACAGTCGATCAAAGCGAAAATAGTGTGACATGGTTGAGTAAGTGAGATGTGGAACGCATGTACATCAAGTTAGTGCTTGATCGAGAGGGCGACCCTTGGTCGAAGGAAGATTGTCAAGGATAAGTTGTGTGGGTGAAGCGGTTGACCTTGCTAGGGTGAGTAGCCTTCAATTGCAAGAAGAGTTTCATGCATAGCTTTCTTAAATATAACATGAAAATTTTCACGATTTAAAATTAAATGTGTAAATATCAATTTTGATCGAAAAGGAGTCAGAATGTGCAAGCGTATGTTTAAAGAAAATGTGATTTCATTCACATTGCACGATGAAATTTTGAGCCTAACGATTGCAAAGTATTTCACACTTTTCATGATGAGTTAAATCATTATAAAAGGTCGAGAAGACGTGTGCCAGCAAAACTTTTACAATCAAATGAATTTTAACCGATTGATATCATATAAAAGAGTGTGAGAACCGACTGGTTTACTTGGTGTCAGTAATTTATTTCGAAATTGTGTCGTATGAAAGGATTTTCATTCAACGTATTACTGCCGTGATAACATCGTTCGGAATTGAGTAAGATTAAGGTTCACGGAAAGATGTATGCAAACGACTCTCGAATCGTTGTGCAGGGCGTTGTAGTTATAAGAGTGATGGGGTCATGTGTACCCAAGTGCTTTCCAAACGTTCTTTATTTAAAATGATGAAATGTGCAAAAAGATTTATTTACTGTATTGTCATGCATGAAGGCTATGAACCCACTAGGTCGTAGAGTATTACGTCTTAAGCTAAGGAAGAACTCTGAGAGCGGATGGGCGTTGGTCAAGTCAGGGGAGAACGTATGTAGCTTTGGTATATGTGTTTAAGAGGAGAGTTGGACCTTGGAAGAGTCGGGAATGGATTTAGTGCCAGGTGTATGAGGGTCTGTACCTTTGCTCGATGACTGAGAACACAGTTGCCGAGGGGCGATGGTGCCCGGAGGAAGGACTAGGAGTCATCAAGGTTTTGGGCTTTTAGCAACTCTTTATGAGTAGTGCTGTGAGGCAGGAATGAAAGGTCCACGATGTGGGTCATGAGATTCGAAGGGAGCTTGTAATATTGATGTTACATGAGTAAGTTTCGAAATGGGGGGGGGGGGCGACGGAGTATAAAGTCAACTATGATGTGTAGGGAGGAATAGGTCCCGTAAGGTACGCATGTTAAAGGATAGGTTAAGGAAGTAGTTAAGAGTTGCCTTTTGTTGTTGAAGTCGGCAACGGTGTATGTTGGCCGAGGCCGAAGACTCGAACCAGATGAGTGTAAGTTGATAGAACATCTTGTAGAGGTGTTAAATTAGTAAGAGAAGTTATTGTTTTGATTAAGCATTCTATTCGTGAAGTATGGAGGGTTCATCAAATGATGAGGTAAGTAGCGCGAGCGAAGCGAGTGTGTAGACTTTATCGTTTAGTGAGGGACTGTGTCCAGCTTACGTAAAAGCTCGAATCGTAAAGAGCTAGCTAGAATGTATGTGTTTGAGCTAATTGAGAACTCGTGAGTTATAGTCAGCAAGTTGCGAAAGGACTAAGTAGCGAGATAGGCTCGGTTTCATGCAGGTAACTTTGAGGGCGAGTTTAATCTGTGTATGGATGATCATGAGAGATCTGGTCTGCAGTGTGATGTTATGGGCAAAGAGTGTAAGGATGTGTAGTGACAGTATTTGTCAAGCTTTTTGTGTCAGCCGATGATGTAGTAAGGCAATGTTAGAAAGATGAAGGATTAGGAGGAAGTCATTTCGGGATTTCGGATAGAGTGTATGTTTTGCAATCCCAGTTGTTGAAGTACGTGGGTTGTAAGTAGGTGTGTATTTTGACTGTTATCAGAATGGAATGTCGGGGCAGAATTGGGTGATTGCCCATCTGTGAGACCAAGCTTTGTGGTTACGTATGTTGTTAAGTATATTCTTGAAGGCAGAGTAAGTTTAAAGAGGATGATGAATAGAATAGTCAAGTTGTAGTATAGTAGAGGAGACATCGTTAAAGAATGAAAATTGTTCCTTATGCGTGAGAGAATGATCCTAGAAGAAAATAGTTGGAAATTTTGGTTATGTTTAAGGAATGACGTAATGATGATCGTGGGTCGGAGTAGTAGTATGATCGTTAGTTGATTTGAAATGTCATAATAGAGGTATAAGCCTTTGGTTGGTTTGTTAAGTAATGACGTTCGTTTGTTATTACAGGATGTGTTACAATTTTTGGGGAAGTGTTATTGAGACTAACACACTGATTGTTAAAGAATTATTTAAGGTAAATCTAAGTAAGAAAGCCGGGATGACGGTATATATATATCTGTCTGATTTTATGATCATAGTGGTTAGTCGAAAGAATTGTGGGACCCGAGTTTCGGGGTGTTCTTGAATTAATAGCTCCGTTTGTAATAGGGAATCCAAGGGGGTGGATTATTAGAGTGAATAGGGGACGTTACTAAGGAACACACTTTGGGGTCATTGGAAGTTTAAAGAGGATGAGGGTTGTGTTAGTCAGAATGTGGTGGGATTGATGTGAAATCCTTAAAGAATGTGAATTGTTGCTTATGTGTAAGAGAAATGTCTGAGAAGGTAAAAGTTGGAGATTAAAGAATGTGTAGTGACGTCGAACACTGGTCTTGTTTCAAGACGGCTTGGTTGAATGCCTTAAGATAAGATCTTGGTGCAACTGTTTGGTTGTGTAAGTAATGAGAAAGCGATATCAACATGTGGAAAGGTCGGGAGAGAGGGGCAAGTAATGTGTGGTGAGCAGTGCTCCACGCTAACGTGGGGAAGGTGTAGATAGTATGTCGGAACAAGAGAGTAAATTGGAAGTAGTAAACTTGACAGTATTGTCGAAAGGTACAGTATTGTGTAGATTGTCTTTGTTTAGTGTGCGAACCGTTGGAAAGAATATTGAGGAAGGAAATTGTGTAAGTTTTTGTGCAGGGAAGAAGTGGATGAGACAACTAAATGAGTTAAGTTAGTGACTTTGTGAGAAATGTGTAAACGATTTGGTCGTGCGGTGTTTAAGATAGTGAGAATAGTATGGTGTGACCATGGTTATTCCTCCCAGTTGGGTGAGGGTAACCGGAGTTATGTTTTATGACCGAACGAACGTGGTAATCAGCGAGGATTTGATGTGTTTCAGGATAAGTTTAATTCTAGTAGGTGAATACTTCAACGTTAGGTTTGAAGGTTCCTACCCTGGGTTACGTACAAGGATGGAGTGATGAAGTGGTGAGGATGTAAGAAATGGTTGACGAGCTGTGGTCGTGGTGGTCCGAGAAAGGGAAATGTTTTCCGCATAGTCGATTGTTGATTAGGAGAAGTAATCTAGGATTGCTTGTATTTCGATGAAGGAACTCTGGGTTGTGAGTTGTCGGGACGTTCAGGTTTGGATTTGTGTCAAATGGTCAAGTGTATGTCCGTCTCTTAGTAAATGAATCTCGTGTTGTGACAGGGGATTTAGCCAAGTTCCTCCTTAAAGGAAGTGTTGATGCATGAGAAGCCTTAGTAAATCTTCTGTAGTCAAGATCGACCGAGTAGGAACAGTAGCCTACGAGTTAGAGTACCGTAAGAACTGAAGGAAATGCACCCAAGGTTCCATGTTTCGAGTCTGATGAGATGGTTGACTGAGTCAGTTATAGCTTTGCTTTGGGAAGTGTCGGTTTTGAGGTGGGCAAGATACCAGCATCTTTTCCAATGAGGAATTCCGGGGACGGAATTCTTTTAAGGGGGGAGTGTTGTAACAACCCAAAATCTTAGTGAGTCTTGGAGTTTGGTGGTCAAAGTATGAAAAACGAAAGTTAAGTTAAGGGGCCATTTCTATAATTTGAGGAAGGTATAAATGTGCACAAAATTCTAGGGCAGTCTCCATTTAGCAAATCAGTGTTTTTATATTGTTTGGGTGTGTGGTGGCGTGAAGCAAGGAAAGAAAGGGAAGAAGAAGAAGAAAGCTATAGAGAGGAGAAATCAATCAGGTAATCCCTCTTGAATTCGCAATCTATGTGATGTAGTATTCCCTCTTCATTAGTTTGGATTCTACGATTTAAATCAGTGATTTAATGAGTTTTCAACCACAATTCCTAAAAAGTGGGTTTCATGGGTTTTGTCTTATTAAATCGATTTAAGGGGTTATAAATGGATTAAGTGGGTATTTGAGGTTGGTGGATGAACCCTTATAGTTGTCTAATCAAACTAATGGCTTAAATCGGAGTATAAATCAGTTTTAGAAATTCTAAGTTCGAACAGCAGCGTTTTCCGGACAACAGTGTTTGATGGTGTCCGGATATGTTGCAGGTGTCCGGGTAAGTGCCTCGTGAAGGTGTCCGGATAAGTGTGGAGTCCGGATAAGTGTGGCGTCCGGATAAGTATGGCGTCCGGATAAGCATGGCGTCCGGATAAGTGTAGTGTCCGGATAAGTGTTGTGTCCGGGAAGGATATCCGGACAGTAGGTCTGAACTATTTATCTGATGCGAATCTATTGCCTTAGGTGTTCGTTTGGGTTAGCTTGGAAGTATTTAAGAAGTGCGTTGTACGTCAAGCAAGGTGAGTTCCCTAAACCTCTTTTACGACGCAAATGTTAAATGATTCTTTTACTGATTATGGTTTTAACAAGCATGAAATATTTATGAAATGATATGCATGGAAGGAAAATGAATGTTTGATATGTTGAAATGATGCGCATGATTTATAAAGAGTCAAATGCTTTTATGAAACGTATGTGAATGCTATGTGATGTCGGTCTGTACTGTGGGATCAAAGAGCCTCGGGATCTGATGATCCTATGGATATGTTTGACGAGACGGTAGGTTGGAATTCGTTTCCTCCTAGGCGGGTATCGGGGAGTCTGCTTGGGCCCCGATACGAGAGGGCGAAAGGGGAGTCTGCTTGGGCCCCGATCGCGAATGGTTAAGGGATCCATTACACAGTGCAGTACCATAGGTGATGATTTATGATGCATTTTAACGAAAGGATTTCATATTGTTTATACATGTTCTTTTACGGAGGGAATTTACTAGACCTTTTGGTCTAACCCTCGCTTTCAAAACTAAACCATTTTCAGGTAAGCATGTTAAGGGTTCTTCCAGTAAGAACTAGGAGGCGATAAGAAGTACTTGAAGCTTAGAGTAACTTCAAGTTTTGGCTATGATGACTATAGAATAGCTCTCGGTTATGGATTTAGAGACTTCCGCTGTCAATTTTGTTTAGCATGATTTATTGATGATGTAAATACAAGGTTTTATGTAATTCGAATGCTTATTTTTTGGTTGGTTGCCTGCTATGAAATCTGGGACGTTACACCTTAAATCTCTCTTTAATTCAATTTTTTTAATTTATACGTTACATTAATACCCTTATAATTAGGTATGTAGTTTACTTTTAATCCCTTACTTTTTTATTTTTTATTTTAGACTCTTATCATATAAACATAAATAATGTATATGAACTAAAATGCATTAAAAAAACATTTCTATCTTTTAAAAATTATATCATTGTAATTGTTTCGTCAGTACATTCGAAATGAGCTCAATATTGAATATTTTTGAATTAATTATATTATTAAATATCATAAATATATACGAATTAATGTGTCGTGATTAGTATGAGATTTGTTGAAATTAGTATGAGATTTGATACAAACAACCACTAAATTGTCGTGATTTTCTTTTTGCAATTCAATAGCAATTTTTACTTCAAACTCGAATTACTTCGACGAATTACAATTCTATCAAATTCCATTCTGTCAACAAAACATTCTTAGAATTATCATAAGAGATTTAATTACTTTGAAAAAAAAAGATATCACTTATCAACTGACTTTTGGATTATGAGTTCGAACCTTTTTCAAAAATATAAATATGCAATTATTGTGTATTCGTGTGACAAATTCATTTAGTAACGACATTTATAGTAGGTATCAAACTTAATAGACATATTTTTATCTTCAAGATAATATTCTCTATTTGTGGAGTTTTTTTTTTATCAATTATTGTATGTGTCACAAAATTATTCAACAACTATTAAACATCAAATAATTAACTTAAAACACAAATTTAATCGTCGCACAACGGGCGAGTCAAAGACTAGTTAAATACATAAAATGTTATAATTTACCATTAACCGATTAAATTTTTTTAATGTTTTGACTAATTAAAATATAAAGTTTATCAAAATTATATTTTATTTGAGCTAAAAAAATAAAATAAAAAGTTGTGAAAGGATGAAATATTTTAACGATAAAATTTAAGATTCAAGCTTTATTTAATTAATTTTCTCATTATATTAATAAGATATATGTTTGTGCCAAAAAGGTTATTGAAAATTTTGAGGGACCATATCCTAAAAAAAAGTTGAAGGATGACCAAATCTGTTATAAAAATGAAAAGTACTATGAAGGACCAAATCTGTTAAAGTAGTTGGAGGGACTAAACATGTTAATAAAAATGAAAGTTGAGGGAGAGGAGGATCATTAACAGACATTAATTGACGACGTTAGAGGGATGGACCTTATCCGTTATAAAACATGAAACTATAGGGACGTTCTTCGTTAAAAGAAAAGTTCAGAGACCTTACTCGTTAATTTGTGTAAACCACAAGAAGCAAGTTTGAATTTAACTCCAATTTTAAATATTTGTGTATGAAAAGATTGGTTATGTTCAACATAATGGAAATGATAGAAAAAGATATAGCATGTAACTACTTTCTATCTGTTTTAAATGATTTCTAAATGGACAAACAATAGTTTCTTTTAAGAACGAATAATTATATAATTTATGATTTCTCGATTGTTCTTTTAGAATATTAAAATTAGTTAAAGTGTGTACAAATTGACATAGACATCAATATATATATATATATATATATATACATGAACACATATGCAAATGCTATTGCCAAAACCCATAAGATTTAGACTTTAATTTATATGAACATACACGAACAAACGAATAGGCATCTAAAATATGAGTGATATACAAACTTATAAAGCGGTTGGCTACTAATAGAACGTGTGACACGAACATATATGAATCATTCGGTCTGTAAATACCAATGTTTATTAAAATTATTGTTTGATGAGTATTTTGTGGGGGAAGAGGGTACAAAAAGTAAAAGAAGTATATTTTCCTCAATTACCCTAAACATCAATATTCACTAAAATTAGTAACTATCTATAATTAATGTTTTAAGTATATATACATCATCCATGTTAAGATCAAAGGCTATGATTCTGGTTGATAAAATTAATATAATAATTTGGATCACATGCCTTGATGCATTATCCACGCCTTTTATTGAATAAATGAGATAACATGTGGTTATTTAATTACTCTTGTAAGTAACATTATTTTATGACCACAAATAATAAGTTATCATAATAATATATATATATATATATATATATATATATATATGACCACATAAATGGTCAACATAACTTGTTGTCAAGTTAGACACCAATTAATAATACTACGAATAAGAGCACTCACAATTAGTGCTTGCTTGCTTGCTAGCTACAAACTAAAGTTGGCAAATACAATCCGAGAATATAGTGAAAGTAACCAATCCAAGCGTCGGCGGTCGGCCCATTGGTTCATACCTTTACGGCGCCTCTCAATTCAATTCAAGTATAAGATAAAATATCCCAAAAATATTATTTGTTTTGTGAAGATGTTTACGATATTTTAATGGCCTTTGTTTTATTGTTTAATATGTTTTCTTAATTTGTAATTTTATTTTGATTGCTATTGTCGTTATTCTTGAATATTTTAGTTACTAATATTTATACATGTTTCTAAATAGTTAAAAATTAAAGCAAATGAAAACATTACATATTGAAATAAAATTCGACCGATTCTATAACACCCGGAATTTCAGTTTATAAGCTAGGATTCAAGTGGGATTGCTTGAAGTTGCAAGTGTTATTCTCATCTTTTTAGGGTTTTCTAGGTTTTTTTTAATCAAAATCTAAGCGAGTTCATCCTACCTTTGTAGACTTTATACATGTTAAAATCTTATAGTTTTAGTCCAGTTTAAATTTGTAGATTGTTGAATTATCTCTTTTATTTTGTATTGTAAATCACCTGAGTATTTCCCCATTTAGGGGTATTACAGATTCCTAGTGTATCAAATAGCTAAAAGAACAAACAATAGAAATTTTTACTAAAATACTATAGGTTTTTTGAGGATTTTTTTTTGGTGGTGTGACCCCTACCAGAAGTATATCCCTTACGAGGTCTAACAAACTTGTATGTCGACAAACAAAAGATCCGTAATGAGTGACTTTAACTTGAAAACGATACCGTTTCGCTGGCTTGTACGTTAAATATTGTAGTTTTGAATATATAATTTAGAAAAAAAAAATAAAGCCCATTTATTATACGGTAATTTTTTTATGATTAAAAAATATTTTTTTATAAAATATGATGCAACATATTTCGTGTTAATTTATCTAATTACATTTATGTCGACGTACAAAACTTATAAAACAAAAGGTCAAGACCAGAGGTCACTTCAAAATGGGTTACCATAACAAAATAGGTGTATATAAATTAAATAAATAAATTACATATATTGAGGTAGTTTCCTTTTACATTTCAAAAAAAAAGTTGTAGTTTTGAGGTCCAATGTTTTTTTATGAAAAAAAAAGATATTTTAAATTATGAGTTATTTTAAAAATAAATTACATTTTTGATCCTTATAATTGTCACTTACCGTTAACCATCGTTTCAATTTTGAGTTAATTAAATATTTTATTATTGTGGTTGTCACTTTATTCCATCTTTATCTATGTTACTAACCTTTTTTTAAGAGGGGCATAATGGTATTTTATTATTTATTTAATTACAATTTTAAAAATAATGAATTAGATATCTGGTCCCTCGTCTATATATCATCTTTGGTTTTCGTCACTCGAATTCATAAAACATATTGGTGGTTCAAAAATCGTAATTTCAGAGTCCCTCTCATTAACGTGGTCTAAGTTCTTGCCGTTAGGGGTGGCATGTGCTCCTCACGATAGGAGCACTTTGGTAATTTTAAAAGAGGGACAAAAATGCAATGACTCTATAATGTTTGTGCTTTGTTTGGACTTTGGAGTTATCAACTTAAATAACCTTCTTACCTAAAAAAATTTAAGTTTTAACCATCCAAACTTTCTTTTTACTAAAATGACCAGAATCCCGCAAGTCTGACATCGCAAGACATCTTTTACTTGCGGCCTCAGACTTTTTCTGACGCATTCTAAAAAATCATAATTTCAGCGGCTTGCGGGACGCAGCTTGCAGTTTACTATAATGGTTTGCAGTTTTTCTTTTTCCCTTACATGTGTCATTTTTTTGCAATACCTCAAGACTTGCGATAAAGAGGATAACGACATGTGGCCTTGCGGTGGCTTGTGGTTTTAACAAATTTTTAAAAAATCATGATTTTTCTAGAACGCGTTAGAAAAATCTGACACCGCAAGTAAAAGTCGCCTTGCGGTGTCAGATTTGCGGGATTCTAGTTTTTTTGATAAAAAAATATTTGAATAGTTAACATTTGAATTTCTTTAGATTTATTTAAGTTAATAACTCCTTTATTTGCATCACATTTTTGGTCTCTTGTCTACATCAACTATTTTAGTTTTGGGCCCTATTTATGTCAACTTTTATTATTTTAATCCTTGAAATTATATTTTTAATTCCTTAGAGCATCTACACATGTCTTGTAAGAGCCCTTGCAAGATGACATGAAATGTCATGTGTCTTACAAAGTCTTGCAGACCACCCCCATCTTGCTAAACTTGCAAGGCCTTTCAACAAATTAAATATATTAAACAAAAACATTTTTTAATTTAATTAATTTGTTTGTTTGTTTAAACATTAATTATCATTAATATGTTTATTAAATTTAACTGGGAAATTAATTAAAATACCACAAATTTGACTATTTCTTACCAAAATACCCTAAATCTCGACACCTTTACCAAAATACCCTATTTTTCCGCGGTGGGCCCCGTGATCGCGGGCCCCAGCCCACGTGTCAAACACTTTCGGCCAAAAGTCCCGCGGAGGCCCCTCAAGAATGCCCGCGGTACACCTTTGGCCCATCAAGATTGGCCGCGATACACTTTTGGCCCCTGTCCCGCGAGGGTACCCTGCGGTGGTCCCGCGGTATGCCGAAATTACATATTTGGTCCCTGAAGTTTGTGGCAAATTTAAAAAAAACATAAATGGTCCCTATAGTTTTTAGGTTATCATTTTATGTGGTTTTTAATGTATTGTTTCCTTTCCATTTTAATGTTTTTAATATATAAATTAATTTAAGAAAATGTTTTCCCATTTTAAGTTATTTAACAAGGAAATTAATTAAGAAGATCATCTAGAAATTATTGCAAATCATCTTCCCAACCGAAACGGATACAGTGCAGGTAAACAAAGAAATCTATTACTGGAAGGCGTCCTGGAGTCCAGTGATCAAGTTAACCTTTTCTTTGATCACGTCCTCCATTCCCATGTAGTCCGATTCAAATGCTTCTAGTTCCTCTTCAACTTCCTTAATCTCTCGTTGCAGCTCCCGAACGTGAGCCCTAGTCATGGCCAGTTCTCGTTTCTTCTCCGCTAGATACTCCATTTTCCCCTGCTGAATCCCCCTGTTATGGTTCCACATACCCTTTACCTTTTCGATATCGGCGTTCGCCTCATCAATGGCTTTTTGCACTAAGGGAGTAATTCGTTGACTTTGTGGAATACCCGTCGGCTGGGTACAATGATACATTGGTGGGGTTCTCATGCCATTATCGAAGTGGTAATTGTCGCATGCCATCTCCCAGTCTGCTTCCTCCTCAGCCATGAATGGATAATCGGCCGCAGTTCGCCCATAGTTTCTCCACTCCTCGTCTGTTTCCGGTACCTTCCAGGTACTCCGGCGAGCTCCATCGTTCAGTGGTTGGTAGGCTGCCGAACGTGAAGTTCCAGCCCCGTTCGCCGACATGTTCCCCTTGATCTTGAACCTCCAGCCATAGTGTTAAGAAAAGCGAGAGAATGTTTGTAAACGGTGTAAAAGAATGTATAAAAGATAGATAGCAAGTTGTGAATTACTACTTCATCATGCCATCTACTTATAGCCGTGAAAATGTATGTTCTTCATCAGGGATGTGGATATGGTCAAAGATTTCGTCTGAATAGTTCACTGCAAGATTCGTTTGAAAAGAGCCTGTAAGATTCGACTGAAAAAGTAACTCCAATATTCGTCTGCAAAAGAGCCTGTAAGATTCGACTGAAAAAGTAACTGCAATATTCGTCTGCTATTGAATAAAGGTCTTTCATTAGGCTGAAAATTAGTCTTTAAGTAGTCTAATATAATATTACAAGCCTACCAAATATTATTTGTAAACGCCATACAAGTCCCAATATAATATTACAAGCAACTACGTCAAGTGATACTTGCACACATAATATTTGGAAGCGAAGTATTTTTCATCACAATGAAAAAAATGCAACACTTCCAATTTTTGCATCATATGAATCACTTTCAGACAACAAGAACCAATACAGTACTAGTTACAATAAGACTTCCATTTAACAAAAACCCCTTCGCCGGTTCATTGAGTTCACTCAGTAGCATGAAACATGGATCATCTAGTTCCTTTGGGGCCAATATCTAATCTCCTTGACCACCTTTGGATGCGGTCACATTATTGAACTTTCTCATTGTTTTTTGTATATGACTGTAACATGAATTCTGCTCTTGAATAAATGTCTTTCATTAGGCTGAAAATTAGTCTTTAAGTAGTCTAAGGATTAATGCACATGTGAATCAATAAATAAACTTTGGAAAATTTTAGTAAAAATATGGTTTTTACTAAACTTTGGACACATTTAAATATATATATATGTGTTATATATAACTAACTCTTAGTAGGTTTATGTTCTCCTATATGAGAGCTTCGAAACGATATATAATGCGTCCAAAACTGAGTATGTGTGAATGAGATATCGATACTCAAAGTTGAGTAATTGGATGAAATTAACAAAAACCAAATGGGTGTGGGAATGTGTCACACATAGGAAGAGAGAGTAAAGTGTTGTTACAATACTTTAACAAATTAAGTTAACAATAAAAATAACAATTATTTAATGTTACATAAACAACCTAATGTTGGTGTGTTTGACATTGCGCATAAATGTTCTCCGCCATATGTACGTGAAACGCCCTGGCCTCATCTTCGGTACGGTCAGGGTGTAAATCTACCCATCGTTATTAATCAAGATGCTGGCATTACGGCAAACCCAGACACCGCAATCCGCATTCATCCCTTTCTGCTGTGGTTCATTCTTGGCGAACATGTGACAGAAGTTCACTGACAATTCGCGACGGCGCACATCCCCGATCCGTCCAAAGAACTCTGCCAGCACAACTTTAAATCTGGCAAGCTGCTCATCCAAAGCGTCTTTGAAGAGATTGACAGCGTCGCTGTCATATATGGTCATCACCATAGTTGGAAGATCAAACACTCCGAGCAGCCAATGTTTAGGATGAATGCATATAGGGATGTAGACCTGAAATATTACAATATTACAACTTAGTTAGCAACCAAACAACTTAAATAAAATAAGAGTAAAACGATTTACATACAGTATCGAGAAACTGCCAATTCACCCCTTCCATGCCATTGCATGAGTTAGCCACGGAGGCGGGACCTTGATGTGGAAGGACCATGAACTGCCAGAAAGTACTGTGCATGACGGTCCACCTCGTGTCCGGTAGACGGGAACGTTGGAGAATGGCGAACCAACAATCGATGTTCTATACACAAAAAATAGATGGTTAGACATGTAATATTACAATATTTGATTATATGACTATAGTTAAACTTCAATACTAACCACATCCTCTAATTCAGACTCCAAAGGGTCATCTGCCAGCAATACTTTGAAAAACGAGGCGGTGATGTCCAGGTTGAGGAGATGGACGAATACCAGGCTGGGGAGGTCACCAGTCTGGCACATGTTCAATATATCCGAGGCCGGAAGATGCTCCGGTGAAGCCATCTTTCCCTTTCCCGCTTGCTTTCCCCCCTTCTTTCTCCCCTTCTTTCCCGCTTTCTTTCCTGCTTCCTTTGCATTCTTTTCAGGCTGCGGTGTGGTCTTTTTTTGCCGTGTCCATGAGGTACCCCAAAAGCGTGAACGTTTAGTCTCCCGAACCGGCCTAGACGGGTCTGCCACCTCCACCTGTGGATCTACAACATCCATCGGGTCATCTTCCGACTCCGAGAAGTGGTCCTTGACAATTTCCGGCTGACGGGAGTGCTGTCCCGACCCCATCCCCATCGACTGAAAATTAAGTTATTAGATGTTTTAAGTACAATTTCATCATGTTCACAATTAAACCAAAACTACCAAAATAACTTACAGTATGCGTGTAAGCTGGCGGTGTGACGTACGACGACCCCGACATTTTCGGTCTATAATAGTCTGCGTCCGATACGCCAAGGAGGTCCATGAAGGTCCCGGTGCCGAACGACACCATTTGGGATGTGTACCCCCTGCCCCCGACATCCCGACCTGCGTGACATTGATCATTATAAGAGTTAAAATTTATAGGAACTAACATATAACTATAATGGTTACTCAGTGTGACTTACAAGAAACTTAAGAAAAAACTTACCAAATGAGTAACACGAGCCATCTTCAAAAAACCCGAGCGCGTATTCCACTCGATAAAATTGAGAGAGTTTGGGAGAGGAGAGTTTATTTTTTTAAGTTGAGAAGTGGTGGCCGTTTGGTCCCCCACCCTCTCTTATTATAGTAGCGGCGACAATATTAGGGTTGGTGGGGGGTGGTTGATCAATTAAAGAATTAGGGTTTCGCCCCATGCCGACGCGTGGCGGGTTATCCCGCGATCGCAAGCTACCTCCGCGGGCAGGGGCCAAAGTTGCTCGGCAGGCATTCTTGAGGGGCCTCCGCGGGACTTTTTGGCCAAAAGCGTTTGACACGTGGGATGGGGCCCGCAATCGCGGGGCCCACCGCGAAAATTTAGGGTATTTTGGTAAACCGGTCGAGATTTAGGGTATTTTGGTAAGAAATAGTCAAACTTGGGGTATTTTAATTAATTTCCCAATTTAATTCGTTTATTAGTTTATTTAAACATTATTTTTTTAAATATTTTTATTAAAATTTCTTACCCACACTTTATTTTAAAAAAATGATATTTTTATGCAATGTTTTCTATTTAAATTGCTAAATTATATTTACACAAAATATAATAAAAGAAAACAAAAAGAAAATTTTAGTTATCTATATTTTATAATTAATTTATTAGTTATATTATAATTATCTATATTATTTATATTATAATTTATTTGTTTAGAAATGAGTTTGGTCTTACATGTGTGTGGAATGTGTTATTGCAAAATTGATGTGGCATTTGTGAAAGGAGTAAGGTCTTGCAGGTGTGTGGATGATCTTATATTTTTGCGTGTATATATATATATATATATGTATATATATAACTTTATGTACAAATAATTTCTTCAATGATTAATCTTAATAAATATCTTAATTTGAAATTTTCACTACTAGTTATATAGCGAAAAAAATCTATAATTTTCTTATAAGAAATACTATATATAAAATAAATTAATACATTCAATATAATTAATAAAAAAATCAAAAGTTATGAGAAACATACATTTATCTGTAGAATGATTTTTTTTAACAATATAGAGGTTATGCATTTATATCTAATCTTTTATACGTTCAACAAATTATGAAAAACTATGTAGTAAATGAATGAAATGTCAAATTATTTAGGCGTGTTTGATTTTATCGCATTATTTGTTATTTGAGTTTGATTGCTTTACTATTCATGTCACCATTTTAATGTTAATTTATTTTATTTACCACTTGATTTTCAAGTTGTTTAATTTGGAACTAATTTAATAACTATAACTATATTATCAAGCAATAATATATTATAAAAACCAAAAAATACATAACATAATTATAATGGGACTTAAACTAATTCACATTTCCATCCGTAAAAATAATTGAGACTTTTTATAGTATTTGCCATATAACATCTTTTTTAAATTATTTTCTAAAATATAGAAAACGAGAGAGAAGACAAGAAAGAAAAAAAAAATGATGAAATTCTCTCAAGGTTAACATAGTCATTGGATAGTTGTTAAAAAGAGGGACAAACTCGTTACAAGATGACATAGGAAGAGTCCTAATGTGTGATAAATGAAGTTATAAATCATTTTTGTAAAAAACCATCAAACAAAAGAGACCAAATCCATAACTAACTCTTATTTTTTAACAAGACTTCTTGACTGAACTACATTATTAGTCCTTATGGTTTGTTGAAATTTTCTAATTTTGTCCTATACATTATTATTCATTGTTACTTTTGCCCTTATGATTTTACATTTGATTGCTTCATTCGTCCATATGTTTACAATTTATTTCTATTTTAGTCCCTCATATTTAGGCTACACTTGCCAAACTAGCATATTACTAATAATCTAACTCGTAGTTGATATAATAATTGTTGAATAAGTCACGTTTAGCAAAAAAAATAAAAATACAAACTAATAAGAATGCAAAATTACCAAAAAGTATATTTAAAAAAAATAATAAGTTGTAATAATTTATAATATTATTAAAACAAATCTATAATACTATAATATGTTAATTAACACAAACAAGATCGTAAAGAAAATTTAAACAATATAATATGTTAATTAAAAGAATTTAAAACTTATTATTATACATATAATATACATTTTGAATTAGTTAAACGAAATCCGGAAAAAAAATCTACATTAATTTATAATTTCAAATAATCATTATATATAATAACAACAAAAATAAATAATTGAATAATAATTAAAAAAAAATTATAATTAAAACATATTAAGTAATATTAAAATAATCGATCATTATTATATCATAATTCTAAATAATTAAAAACTAATATTAATGTATAAATAATTTTAATTAATAATTTTTTATGAATATTAGTAATAGTTAATATTTATTTGTAATAATTAATAATAATAAGATCATAATTTATTAAAAAAAATCTCATAAGTTATTCCAATTAACTTGTAAAGTAGTTTATTTTTACCACACAATATCTTAGGCCATCAGTACCCCATGAGAGGATCTTTCAAAGATTCCAGCTCCACATCAACGCCACATCAGCTTTTCTCCATCTCTCACTCAATCCCTAAGGCCATCAGTACCCCATGGAGGGAATCTTTGAAATATTCCACTCCACATCAGCGCCACATCAGCTTTTCTCTCATCCCTCACTCAATCCCTAACAATCCCTAAACACCCGTACCCCATTCCCTAACCCACTCCCTCTCATTTCTCACCTGGGACCCACCTCTCCTCCTCACATTTTCTTCGGGATGAAACGGGATGGGGATCCCGCATCCCATCCCTTCCCGCCGATCCCGCAGATGGCGTAGCCCACCCCGCTCCATCCCGCCCTCCATCCCGCTGCGGTACCGATGGCCTAACAATCCCTAAACACCCTTACCCCATTCACTCAAACCCTTTTGCCACCTCATTTATTTTAATTCTTTTATTTATACATTTAATTATTTAACAAAATAAAAATATTTATATATTTTTTAATAAATAAAAATAAGATAAATAATAAAAATAAAAATTCATACCATTCATTAAAAATAAAAACTACAAAATACAAAACACTACCAATTATGAAATTTTTGAATTTGCTCTTTTCTCGCTAAAGTAACCCTCAAAGCGTTTCCCGTAAGGTGATCATGCGGGGTCATGAAAAACTCGAAGTCTTTCTCAAATCGTTTTGAGCGTTCGATTTCGAGTTCTTGTTCCAACCTATGTCGTTCGAGTTTTGAGCGTTCGATTTCGAGATCGAGTTTTTTCATTTTGTATTCCATTGTATCATCAATCTTGTCGTTGAACGTCGTCAACAACTGAGTAACACTTTCGTCCGTATTCGTCCCGGACGTATTACTCGTTGATGTTTTTTTTGCCTTGTTTCTTCCGATGGGTCGTTGAATTTGCTCGTCATCGTCATCATCGGAAGGTTGGGTACGTTTTGAACCCCGCGATGAAGTTGTCGTCATCGTTGGAACGGCTCCCCATTTTGGACATTTTTTTAGGACGTCCCAAGCTTGTTCGTGAGTGAAAGCAACTTTATGGCGTGCTAGATACCGTTCGTGTGCCGTTCGGGATATATCGGCCTCACTCATCCCGCTTGATCTATTATTGAGCAAGTTGTTGTAGATGCCGCCAAACGAATTAACTCTTTTATTCAGGTCGTTGAACTTGCTATTGAGTTGATGGGTTGATCTATAACCTGGTTGACGACCCAAGCGAGTAAAGAACACATGCCCGATTCGGCCCCAAAAACTTCATACATTTATGTAAAATTAAGTATAAGAATAATAATAATAATAATAATAAAAATAATAATAATAATAACAATAATAACAATAAAAATAATTACCACCGCTTTGTGCGTTACCGATAACGGGGTCCTCCGAAACGTCAACCCACGTCGACACTAACGCGAGTTCCTCGGCTTTACTCCACGTTTGTTTGGCGGCTTTTGTTGGTCTCGGATTTGATGGTTCCGGGTTAGATTGTTGTGTCGGTATAGATTGTGGTGTGTTCGGGGTAGAAGGTTGGGTTTCCGGAACAATGTCGTCGTCGAGATTGATTGCGGGTGAAGGAATATTGTAGTTGGCCGGAGTAAAACCTTGTTCAATCAAACCGGGACGTGTAAATTGGTAAGGAAATTGTTGGGGAAATTGTTGCGGATATTGTGGCGGATTTTGTTGCGACCATTGTGGCGGAATTTGTTGCGACCATTGCGGATGATAACCTTGTTGTGTAAACGCTTGGAAACCAAGCTCTTGATCTTCTTGCGATTGTGGTGTATTCGGTCGGTTACGACATGATGTAGGTGTTGTGTTTGGATTCATGATGAGAGAGGTGTGAAAAATAAGAGGTTGAGAGAATTTGAGAGAGTTTGAGAGGTGTGAAAAATAAGAGGTTGAGAGAATTTTAGAGAGTTTGAGAGGTGTGAGAAATAAGAGGTTGGGGGTTAAATATATAGTGGGATTAAATTGAGATTTTTTTTTTCAAAGAGCCGTTCAACGGCATTATTTTTAAAAATTAAATAATTTTTTTTTAATAAACCTTCGGGATGAATCGGGATCCCGCACCCCGCATCCCGCTGAGCCCGTAGCCCATTTCCGCTGAGCCCCATCCCGCGCCGGCTACGGATGGCTTTATAAACAGTCATTATATTAAATAAAAATAAATTACAAAACATAAAAAAGAAAATTGAAATTTCAAAAGCATAGAGACTAAAAACGTTATTTACTCAAACTTGATGGATGGATGGATATCCCTATATGGGTATTGTTTATTCTTTTCTTGGTGGGTGGAGCCTTTCCCGTTCCCTTTCGAGTAGTATATATGGCCACGCTCTCTGTATGCATCATCTCCATTTCCACCATTCTTCCAACATTCTTCAACCAAACAAAATATGGTCGGAGGTAGTGAATACATGGCAATTGCATCCATGTGGGCTTCCATGGCCGCTTGGTTTACACCCATTGTTCTCTTTGGCCTCATGAATCTCATAGTTGCCACCATTTTCATAGCTAACAACAAGAGCAGCAGCAACAACAAACAACATGATGATGAGGACGAAGACCAAGTTCCGTATTATTCATCCGGTCGAATCGCACAAGTAACTTCCTTGTTAGAGCGAGCCAAATCCATTAATGTATCCTCCTACATCGCCGCCATCACCACCACCGCACAACAGCATCCGTCTCAGCCCAAAAAGGCAACTTACAGTTCTCTGAGTCGACTCGCTCAGTCCATCTATTTACCAACTCTTCACGGAACTCGCTCCAACGGCGGCCAACTGTCTCAATCGTTGTCGGAACGAGAAGCAGTCGGTGGTGGTTCTCAATTGAAACGAGTTAAGTCCGTCAGATTCTCATCCGCTGACAGCGACAACACCGTTGTCACCAACTCTATACAGATCTCCAACTCAGCTAGTCAACTCATCCCAGCTCCTTCCTTCATAGAACGAGTCAAATCGTTCAAAATACCTTCCCCTTTCAATTCAACCGAACCCGAAACTATGGATAGTGGTCGAGTTACTAAGCCGGAGCATCATGCAATCAGAAGCAAGTCCGAAAAGAGTTCGGCCAACAAGTCAGTGGTGGAGATAAAAAAGACACGTAGCGAGATAAGGCTTCCGTCGGACGACGAAGAAGATTATGACTCTATGCGGCCGGCGACGGCGAGGAATGCAGGTGACGCCGGCGTGGATGCAAAAGCGGATGATTTCATCACCAGATTTAGGCAACAGCTGAAATTACAACGTGTTGAATCGCTTGTGAGGTACAACGATATACTGCAGAGACGAACTTCCAACTGATCTGATTCCGAGTCGTAAGGGGAAATTAATTCTGGTGTTTATTAACCAAAATATCTTTCTCATTCTCCACCAACCTTCCATCATCATACTGCGACTTATGGCCCCGGACTGTATACTTGCCGGCAACCGTGGAAGGTGGTGGAAATGACTAATCTGCTTTTATCGTTTGGTGTAGTGTCAATTCTCTATGTTCCTCGGGCTTCGAGAAATATCAGGGTGGGTCGACATTATTTTGAAATTATTGTTATATATATTTATATATATTTTTTTTAAGGGAAATGATTGCGTCACGAAACGTGCAACGGTCTAACCGTCACCCGAATGGAACAATCCTATCATTAAAGTAAGGAACGTTACATAACAAAGTAATACACCAGAAATGAAAGAACTTAAATACAACATAAAGTTAAAGACAAGATAAAAACGAAAGTGACTCAAATAAGCCGCTTCATAAGCTCGTCTTTCCACCGCAAGGACAAGTCCCCAACAGTTCCAACTGAAGGCAATCAAAAAATTGATTCCTTGACTTTCTTGCATAAGCTTAGCCGGAAGGTAAGAGAAAAAGTGTGAAGGTGCCACTTTGTTGTTTTTCTCCTTGATGAAAGTGGGTAAAGTGGGTAAGATCCACTCTACTTGGTTGTGTTTTCCTAAATGCTGCTTATGCCTGGAAACAAAGACTAAAATAAGCCACAAGGGGTTTAGAGCCACAAAGGGAATTTGAGCCACTAAGGGAGCGAAGCACCAGCGGCGGCAAAGCAGCGGCGGTGTCGTATCAGCGACGGCGGTCGTCGGAGCAGCAGCGGCTAGGGCTGTAAACGAACCGAACGAACACGAACGGAGGCTTGTTCATGTTCGTTCGTTTAACTTAACTGAACAAACGAACGAACACGAACAGTAAACGAACGAGATTTTTTGTGTTCATGTTCGTTTGTTAAGAATTTTTGTTTGTTCATGTTCGGTTATGTTCGTTCATTAAGAGATAAACGAACGTAAACGAACGAACTTAAATGAACGTAAACGAACGAACTTAAATGAACCTAAACGAACGAACATAAACGAACGTAAACGGACGACTTTAAACGAACATAAACGAACGTAAACGAACGACTTTAAATGAACATAAACGAACGAACCCAAATGAACAAAAACAACCACCATACTCATCATTTCGTTCGTAAAAAATACCTTAACAAAATGAAAAACCGGGTTAACTTAGGAGGTGTGAAAAATAAATTCTAAAAGATCAATTTACTTGATGATTTTACACATTAATTTCATATTATATAAACATGTTTATATATAAACAAGCATAAACGAACATAAATGAACATAAACGAACGTAAACGAACATAAACGAACGTAAACGAACGAACATTAACGAACATAAATAAACGAACGTTCACGAACATAAATGAACGAACGAGACCATTGTTCATGTTCGTTCATTTAACTAAACGAACAAAAAAACGTGTTCATGTTCGTTCATTTATTAAATAAACGAACATAAACGAACTTCCCGCCAAACAGTTCACGAACGGTTCGCTGAACGTTCGGTTCGTTTACAGCCCTAGCAGCGGCACTCTCTCTCTCTCTTTCTCTGTCACTCACTAGGGCCTGATGGTGGTGGAGGTGAGATGGTAGCGGTGGTGGCGGCTAGGTTAAGAGAAAAAAGAGAGAGAGCGCATTCGATGGAGAAGATGAGAGCGTTTGTCTACAAGAGAGAGAAAGCAGTGAACCAGATATTTCCTTTTAAAAATCTCTTTCCTTACCTTTGTAATATTGTTATATATTTATTTAAGTTTTAGAATTAGAATTAGAATATTTTTCAATAAAGTTAAAAACCAATCATCCGATTTATATTTAAGGTAAACTACAAATTTGGTCTTTGTAGTTTGTTGTCAAAAGTAACATTTTTGTTTCTACAGTTTTGCAATTACAATTACAAGATGTTCATCGTGGTTTGTAAAAATATCCAGATTTGGACCCTCCCCTCCTTTTCCTTTTAACAGACATTAATAAATTTCGAATAAACGGGGGATTTTCGTTCTTTTATCGATTTTTCTTTATCTTTTAAGCAATTGAAAACCACATCATAAAATTGATTTTGACAAAAAAATGTCTCTTACGTAACAGATCTTTAATGGCATACCACAATGACTATCATAGATAAAAAGTGTTATGAACCAAATTTGTAGTTTACTTTTATATTTATTTTTTTGGGATTATTTGTGCAACTAAGGACGCGTTTGGTTTGTTGGAATGGATTGGAATTGGAGGGATTTGGATTTCAAATCCATTTCAATCTCATGTTTGGTATGCCATAGGATTTGGAATTGGTGGGTTTTGAAATCCCATGATTTTGTTGAAATCCCCTGTCTGATGGATTTTGAAATCCTTTTATGAGGGCTGGGATTTGAATCCAATTCAGGACTGGATTTCATAAAAAAAAAAAAAACGCTTTTTCCCCTTCCCGTGTCTGATGATGGATGATGAGGGAGAGAGCATATGAGAGTTTGTGGTGAGGGAGAGTTTTGAATTTCCCTTCGTGAGGAAAAGCATCCTGCCTCACTCTTTTGGTCTTTGGTCAACCATCACTCAACTTAATAGTAATTAATTGGTATTCTATTTTTTCCTATACTACGAGTTTTTACTAAATTAGAAAAAATATAAATAATAACTAATTATTAATAAGTTGTTATCCTAATAAATTGTTGTTACTAATAAATTACATGTTAAATTAAACAATATTAGCTTGTTTAACGGATATATATATACACATTCTCTATAAAACAAGTATTTATATTAATTTGTTTTAAAATAAACTTTAATTTTAAAATAAAATGTGTATTTTTCAATTCTATATTAATTATGAGATAAAAGAAATTTAAAGAAAATGATTAAATATTTTAAAAGTAATTTACTAATAAAAATAAATTCTTTATAAAACAAACAAATAATTAAAAAAATATCTTAATCCCAATCCCAATCCAAATCCTATAAACCAAACAAAATTCATAAAGGAATAGAATTCAAATTCATTCCAAATCCTACAAACCAAATACATAAAAGGATTCCAAATCATTTCAAATCCAAATCCAAATCCTTACATGAAATCAAATTCATTCCAATCCATTCCTGCAAACAAAACGTACCCTTATAGTAATTACATATTTTGTTAAAGTATATATATAGTTTTAATTATAGAAATAATAAAAAATAGTAAAGTGAAAAGTGAAAAGAGATAATAGGTATGCATTGAATAAAAAGTCGGGGGTACATACAAATTACAATGATAGTATGATACAAATGACAAAATCACGTGAAGATTGACAGACAGCCAAAGTCAAAAGTCAAAAGTCACTGTCCCTGTCCGTAACAAAGAAAATAGAGTAAACTCTACTTTTAGTCCATGAGGTTTAGTCATTTCTTTGAAAGCAACACCTGTGGTTTCATAAGTCAAGTTGTTGTCCTCATGGTTTTGATTTTACGCTAGATTTGAGACCTGGTCACTAACGGGGTTAAATGGATTCGTTAGTGTCAGGGGCAATTTCGTCTTTTCACCATTCTGTCCCATTTTTGTAATTCTATTTGTTTCTTCTTATATTTATAAAGTATATCAAACTTTAGGGACTAAATAGGATTACTTCTATAATATTATATATATATATATATATATATATATATATATATATACTGGTTAAGTTCATGACAGGACCAAAAACACAAAACCACATCACCATATCCATGGCTGCACCATCTCACCATAACATCATCATCATCTCCTGCTTCTTCCTTTTCCACCACCACCACCCACCATCCACCACCACCCTCCACCACTACCACCTACCATCCACCACCACCCTCCACCCACCATCCACCATCCACCATCCACCACCCACCATTACAACCACCCACCATCCACCACTACCACCCACCATTACAACCACCACCACCACTACCACCCACCATTACAACCACCATCCACCACTCACACACACACACACACACACTCTCACACGCAACACACAACACATACTCACACACACACACACACACAGTTCTCCGGCCACCACCGCCATTTTCATGGGTTTCATCTAATTTGAAGTTTTTAGCAAGAATTAGGTTGTGAGTGTGTGTACTGTGTGTGAAATGATGACGTGTGTGTGAGTGTGTGCTCTATGTGTGTGTGTGTGTGTGAGTGTGTGCTTTGGGAAGAAGATGAAGAGAGAAAGAGAGTGTTACAAGATGAAGAGAGAAAGAGAGTGTTACAAGGGAGGAAGATTCATGGGTTTTGTTGCTGGTGGTGGCCGGAGTTGCAGGTGGTGGCCGGAGATGTAGTTGGGGGAGGAGGAAGACGAAGTGGATTTTGTCCCTGTGATGTAATATATATATATATATATTAGAAGTGTTACAATTTGGTCCCTACAGTTTGATAACTTTTACAAATATAAGAAAAAACAAAAAACAATTACAAAAACAGGAAGAAAATATGAAAAGACGAAATTGCCCCTGACACTAACGAAGCCATTTAACCCCGTTAGTGACCAGGTCCCAAATCTAGCGTAAAATCAAAACCATGAGGACAACAACTCGACTTATGAAACCACAGGTGTTGCTTTCAAAGAAATGACTAAACCTCAGGGACCAAAAATAGAGTTTACTCAAGAAAATATCAACCCAGAAGATGCCAATCAATCCTATTTACAACTTGATAAATTATCTTCATAAAGGTAGATAGACCATGTCCAGTTGGCCACTCTAATTTTATGATTATCTTCTATCTTCTAATTTCTAACTTCTTTTTAAAAATACCTCATGACCAAATTATACCCTTTTTACCTTTTCTCAAATACACTTTTTTTGTTCTCTTTATTTGTTATTTTAGATTGCTAAAAGTCATATAATAATCCTTACATGACTTCCGCTCCCGTAAATGGCACCATGAAGTCACTCGGAAGTGACAACGAGTCAGTCTCACGCTGCCTTACGGGTCACTCCCTCCCATGGCATAAACGGAACATCCCTCCGGCATGAGCACTGGCGGGCCTACCCCCCACTTAGCCAATTTACGTCTATCACAATGTATGCATACATCTCATATAAACTTTCAAACAAGTAAAATCATGTAAATAAACATGACATTTCTACTCATTTACTTTCGCTGGAAAAAACACGTTTAAAACACGTATTTTAGTTAGAAAAACTCACATGTTCTTCTCGCTTCAAAACTTCTTACTTAGGCTTCCGATCCTTAGATGGAACACCTATAAATTTAAGAAATGTAGACCATAAGTCTTTCATTTGATACCCGAGATTGCTTCCGAACATATCCCAAAATTATCTAAGTTAGAAAAATACATTTCTCAGTCTAGATATTTGGGTTTCAGATTCTGCTTACCAGGCCCAATCCGGATCATACAAATTCGGCCCAAGTTTCGGATCCTTCCCCAAAAGGGTTCGGATCCTAAGTTCCACAACACCGTGTCTCCCCATTCCGGATACCCTCGGGGTTTCGGTTCCATCCCGGATCCGGTTTAGACTCCAATTCTTACCACTCCGGACTAAGATCCGGATCACCACTTCCGGAACCACATTATCGGACTCCATAATTCCGTCTCATTCGGGATTCTAAGGCAACTCCGGATTCATTTCGGATCTAGACTCACTCCGGATCCAAAACTGGATTCCGGTTCCTCACGGCTACGGTTCCATTTCCGATTTCTGCGGTTCTAATGCGACTAAACCTCAATCCCAAATGATGCATAAAGATCGAAATTTTGGAGAAATGAAAGCAATAAACACTAACACACTTCTAACCAAACATAACCATAAGTGAGCAACTATCTCTTCAATAATCACCAAGAAATCCCAATTTTTCCTCAAAATCATATTTATTCAGACTCAAGTTGATAGAAGATGAGAATAGATGAGATTAGGCTATTACCTTGAATTGATTGGATTGGAAATCTTTTCTTCTTCTTCTCAAATGCAGATTGCTTGAACTCTTTCCTCTCCGATGCACTTGAAAATTTTCTTTCTTTGCTTTCTCTTCCTCGCCGACAGGAATCAATTAACAAGCACCTAGGGTTTTGTGCAAAACCTTGAGGGTTTTTATACCTTTCAACAATTTACACTAAGGCCCCTCGAACTTTAGACTTCACAATACTTCCACCCATCTTATATTTCTTTAACAAAGGAGAAAAATAAAAACTTGGTTATTACAATACCTCCCCCTCAAAATAATTACGTCCCCGGAATTCCATTGCCGGAAATCTGGGGATACTTGGACCTCATGTCCACCTGATGTCCGCCTCCACCCCTCAAGTTGCCTCTTGTCCTTTATGATAACGCCCATGAACCTTTACTAGGCTGATTTCTCTGTTCCTCGATTTTCGTACCTTACTATCTACGATTTCTACTGGTTCCTCTACGTAAGTCAACTTCTCATCAACGTTGATGTCCTCCAAAGGAACATCCACATCTACATCTGCCAAACATTTCTTTAAGTTCGACACAAGAAACGTTGGATGCATTCCCTTTAAATTCCTCGGTAACTCCAACTTGTAGACTACTGCTCTTACTCGTTCCATGATGACGAAAGTCAACTCCTTGTCGTCTGTATTCTTTGCAATGTCACCATTATTTCAACTTCCAACGTCTGCCCTCCATAATAGAGACGTTCATCACCCTATGAATTCTTCCAAAATTTTCATCGAGTACCACAAGATCGCACACCATCTATCCAACTTTCATGATCCACAGACGTAGTCCACTTCACCTTTCTCTTAAATGTACCACTCCAACTATGGGGACGTCTTCCGCATCAACTGCCCCTTTCTGCCCATTTCTCAAGCTCAATGTTCAAAAGTCTTATGCTTTTCAATCCAACCAACTTAATTCCACTCGGTTACCCCAAACCGTTCTGATGGAAAAACATAACTGTACACCATACTTTGGAACCGCCCTCGGTGAGTCACCACTTTGATATGTCGTGCCATCTTATGCCATATACTTGTAACCTTTTTGAACACTATACTCGCTTAAATACCACCTGAAATATCCAAGGCCAACCGCACCCTAATTTGCTCGCTTCCGTCCACACACCTGGACTCACGGATTTTAAGACACCTCTAATTAGGGTCTCTCATACATCTTTACTTCCTTAAAAAAAAGGAACATTGCGGAATTCCCTGCCACAACAACGAGAATCTTTTACTAGGAAACAGTCACTCACTTGACAACATGGCACAAGGCCAACCTTGTACATCCCAACAAACTCACACCCAAGAGTTCCTTCATTGGATTACATGCAATTCTAGATTACTTCTCCCAACCGACATTCGTCTATGCAGATATTACCTCACTTTCTCGTAACACATCGGCTACAGTTCATCATCCAATTCATACGTTCTCAGCACTTCATCACTCCACACTTATACGTAGCTAATAGCAGGAAACCCCCATAATCCCTCATTGAAGTGTTCACTTATCCGAATTGAACTTATCCTGAAGCCACACCAATTTCTCACTGCATTCCACAAGCGTCCAATCATATATGACATAACTTCGGTTACCCTCACTCCACGAGGATGAGTAACCAAGTTCTCACAAAACTATTCCCAACAGCCTATCACTGAACGACCAGTTCGTTTGAACATCTCACAACAACACCAATCCCGAAACCAATGGTCCTACATTCTGAGCACCACATTCAACTACCTTTTTCCACTTTTTTCCCGAAATTAAAACATATACAAATCCCCTTCCTCCGTACTCTTTCCAGAAGTTCACACACTTACCGATGACAATCTACACACACTACTCCACCTTTTTGGTGTTACTGCCCAGCTTACTGCTTCCAACCTACTCACTTATTCAGACATACTATCTTCACCTCCCCACGTTAGCGTGGAGCACCGCCCACCAAACATTACTTGCCCCTCTCTTCCGACCTTTCCACATACCGATCGATAACACTTTCTCATTACTATACATAACCAAACGGTTGCACCCAAAATTCTAACTTGAGGTATCCAACCAAGTCATCTCGAAATGACACCGGTGTTCGAAGCCACTACACGCTCCTTGATTTCCAACTGTTACCTTCTCGGATAATTCCTTCGCACATAATGAAACAATTCGCCTTCTTTAAAGATTTCACATCTACTACACCACGCCTTAGACTAACCCATCCAACATCTTCTTTAACCTTTCAATGATCCTAAAATATACTTACTTAGCGGCTCGCACAACCAAAAACACTTGGTTTCTCATTTGGGTAACCGCCCACTATCGCTTCGCCATCTTATTCTGAGCATAGCCATATCCTAACGCCAACTTACACACCACGTATCCCAACAACTTGCTTAACAAATTGCATAACTCATCCGAAATTCTCGGAAAGGTTTCCATCTGATGCATCCCCTCTTCTAATCAACACATTACCGTATCACTGGCTCGCACATTTATTTTAGCAAATGATGCCACTAACTCATCCGTGCATCCTCCACCCATAACATCACACTACAGACCGTGTTTCTCACGGTCGTTTGTACACAAAATCAATCTTGCCTTCAAATCCTCCCGCATATAAAACTAAGTCTATCTCACGACTTTGTCTTTCCCCCAAATCTAGATGAACCACAACTCACGATTTCCATCTTCCTCAAACATATTCGTTCCTTGCTGGTCCTTGACGATCCCTAAACTATTACATAAGACAGGGCACAATCCCTTGCAGGTCGATATAATCTATGCACCCACTTCGTTTGTGCTAAATACCTCATTCTTTTACGACCCGTCCAGATCTCGTAAGTAAAACACTCGTCCAAAACAACAATCTTTCACCATCTTAACACCCATACAAGGTGGTCCACCATCATGCATGTATATATCTCCCCTAGCTGACCTCCTACGTCTACACACACCAAAGCAATTTTCTCAACTTTTATTCTTCTCGTTCAAGTCTTCGGGTTCAGACACCTTACACAGTTGCTGACTTCAACATCAATGGTCGACCTAATAATGCTTCCCTAACCCTTCCGTCAACAAAGGGTCCTAACAGAACCTAATCCTTCCAACATATCATAATCAATCTTCATATCCCGTCGTCCTCACTTAAAGGGGAAATTTCAAGACTTACTCGTGCAATGTCAATATTACAATATCACCTTAGAACTCATATTCGACGCCGAAGACATTTCATTTCTTCCTCTCAACACTACTCATAACAAGTTGCTAATACCAACACCTTGATGACTTCAAGTCCTTCCTTCGGACACAACCGTCCCTCGACCACTGTATCTCCAGTTACCGAACAAGGGTACAGACTACCATACAACCGACACCAAAGTCCATTTCCGACTCTCCCACTGTTCACCTCTCTTCTTGAACACGAATACCAAAATTACAAACATTCTCCCCTGGTTTGTCCAACACCTCTCCACTCTCGGAATTATTCCTTATCTTAAAATGTAATAACTCTACGACCTAGTGAGTTCATAGCCTTCATGCATGACAACACGATAAATAAATTATTTCGCACATTTTATAATTTTAAAGAAACAACACTTGGAAACAACTTGGGTACACATGACCCCAACACTCTAATAACTCCAATGCCCTGCACAACGATCTCGGGAATCGTTCGTACACAACCTTTCAGTAAAACTCAATCTTACTCAACAAAACGACGTTGTTACGACAGTAATATATTGAATGAAAATCTTTCTATACGGCAAAATTCTGAAAGAAATTACCGACACGAAGTAAACCAGTCGACTCTCACACTCATTTATATGACATCAACATGTCAATACTCATTTTGGTTATAAAAGCTTTGCAGGCAAACGTTTCTTGACTTTTTGCATCAAACTTAACTTATCATGAAAAGAGTGGGATATTTTGCAAATCGCTAAGCTCAAAATTTCATTGTACGACGTAAATAGAATTGCCTTTTTCTTTAAACCACGCTTGCACACGCTGACTCATTTCCGACCGAAAATTTCTATTTACACATTTACTTTTAATCACGAAAAATCTAATGTAACACATATAAGGACGCAATCCATGAAACTCTACTTGCAATTGAAGGCTACTCACTCTAACAAGGTTAACCGTTGTACTAACGCAACTTATCCTTGGCACTCTACTTCGACCAGCGGTCGCCCTCTCGTCCTTGCAACAACTTGCTGTACACGCGTCCCACAACCCACCTACTCAACCATCCCATACAACTTTCGTCTTGACCAATTACCTCATATTCTACCTCTACACGTTTTCAATTCACCATTGATATCTTCTCTTCATCGATTCTGCAACTGAAAAGCTCGACTAAAGAGTCAGGGCTCCAATCCTCCACTCGCTCTTGAATTGACGCTTTCGAGATCTCGACACTGTCCTTCCTTACCATCCCAACTGATCTACCCCACGATTTCTAGAACTGGGGCTCACCAGAAACCAGGAGTTTTACCCAAAATCAATCATTCACCCTCTTCGAACACACGAAGATCTACCTCTAGACAGCTCATAACATTCCAAATAACATTTCTTCTAATATATATATATATATATATATATATATATATATATATGCATCATATCATAAATGATCTCTCACGATACTTCCTCAACAACGGGTCTCGATTTACTCCTCAGGGATCTTGCTGACATTCTTGATTACTGGAACACGACAGGTAAACTAGCTTAAGACTACATCTTCGGAATAATAAAGCAATTTAAGCACATGCATGTACCTGTAAGTTCGCAATTACAGTGGCCAATCCCAAACTTACCTTACATGATTGTCCTCGGTACCATTTTAGTCCTATCTCTATAATAGTGCCCTCCTAACGCATTTTCGGATTCTCAGTTGTGATTTCTACTCCCAAAGTTTAAGTCAAGGCCCGTCCGGTCACCTAAATCCCTTAAACTATGGCCCTGATACCAATTGTAACGACCCACTCTATTTTAAAGCATACATAGCATTTAATAATAAACATCTCAATAAAAGGGTCCCAAAAATTTATTACATATGTCTCAAAACTTAGGTTGGCAGAAACAGCCTATACACAACTGAGAATATCACTAGCTTCTAAAAGTAAAAGTGGCACTGTCTCTATCGGCATCCGAACTTTAATCCTGCTCAGCTCACTTACCAGAGCCTCATACTATCTACTTTCTTGAAAGGTTTAGTTTGGAAAATGCGATGGTTCGACCATGAGGTCTAGTGAGCTCCCTCAATTTACAATTCTCAAAATGTTTCAAAACAGTTTATAACTATCAAGCAACTTCACATAAAACTTTCACGGAAAATTCCACTCCCGTAAATGGCACCATGAAGTCACTCGGAAGTGACAACGAGTCAGTCTCACGCTGCCTTACGGGTCACTCCCTCCCATGGCATAAACGGAACATCCCCCAGGCATGAGCACTGGCGGGCCTACCCCCCGACTTAACCAATTTACTTCTATCACAATGTATGCATGCATCTCATAAAAACTTTCAAACAAGTAAAATCATGTAAATAAACATGGCATTTCTACTCATTTACTTTCGCTGGAAAAACACGTTTAAAACACGTATTTTAGTTAGAAAAACTCACCTGTTCTTCTCGCTTCAAAACTTCTTACTTAGGCTTCCGATCATTAGATGGAACACCTATAATTATAAGAAACGTAGACCATAAGTCTTTCATTTGATACCCGAGATTGCTTTCGAACATATCCCAAAATTATCTAAGTTAGAAAAACGCATTTCTCAGTCCAGAAATTGGATTTCGGATTCTGCTTACCGGGCCCAATTCGGATCATACAAATTCGGTCCAAGTTCTGGATCCTTCCCCAAAAGGGTTCCGGATCCTAAGTTCCACAACACTGGGTCTCCCCATTCTGGATCCCCTCGGGGTTCTGGTTCCATACCGGATCCGGTTTGGACTCCGGTTCTTACCACTCCGAACTAAGATCCGGATCACCACTTCCGGAACCACATTAACGGACTCCATAATTCCGTCCCATTCCGGATTCTAAGGCAACTCCGGATTCATTCCGGATCTAGACTCACTCCGGATCCAAAACTGGATTCCGGTTCCTCACGGCTGCGGTTCCATTTCCGATTTCCGCGGTTCTAATGCGACTAAACCTCAATCCCAAATGATGCATAAAGATCGAAATTTTGGAGAAATGAAAGCAATAAACACTAACACACTTCTAACCAAACATAACCATAAGTGAGCAGCTATCTCTTCAATAATCACCAAGAAATCCCAATTTTTCCTCAAAATCATATTTATTCGGACTACAAAGTAACACCGTTTTAGTATAGTTGATAAGGTTTTCTATATTTTGACCCAAAACTCTCTAACTAATCAAATTATTTGTATTAATTGTCTCAATAAATCAACTTACTCAATTTAGATCAAATTGTTCACAATACCTTACAATCTTGTATATGGTAGGATTTGAGACACATTGTATTTATATGTTTTCAATAAAAGATTGTCAAACTAAATACTTAATCTTTATAATAACATAAAATCACACCACCTTCTATCATATTTGGTTGAATCATCATACATAAATTATTGATATACTTTTAAGTCTTTTTTTGTAATTATTTGGCCATTTTATGTATTTGGGGTGCTATATATTACACAAAATAATAACAATAATAATTAAAAAGGCATACTTTTGGTGTTGCATATGCATAAAAGGTCATGAACATGTCACTCTAACATGGTATGCCATGTGAACTATGAACAGTCTTTGAGTTGGAAAACAAAATGTTTGGGATTCTTATTTTTGAAAAACTATTTTAAAATAAATTTTAAAAAAGTTACTATGTTTTTTATGGAATCATACTTTATTTGTAAAGAATAAAGAAAAAAACATTAAACTTATTGTTTGAGATAGGGAAAATTGTATTAAAATAAAACAAACTTTTTGTTAATCTTATTTTGCAGAACCAACTTTCAAAACATTTATTTTGGTGTCTTGAAATAACTAAATAAGATAATACGAAAACGGATAAATCACAAATGTTTTTACACAAACGATCAATGCAAGGGTATGCAGGCGACCTGACCCACGACCTCAGGTTGCGACCAAAATCACGTATAATTTTACTCGTGAATTTAGTTTAAAATCACATGTGATTCGACTACTTTCTTATTTTTTTTATTTAATTATTATTCTTATATAAACTTTTCTCTCTCTCTCTATATATATATATATATATGTATATATGTTTGCCATGTGAAATAAAATTTTTACCATGTAAAAAGTAATTGACGATTGTTTAGAAAGTTTGATTTGGTGCATAAGTATTTTTGTAACTTTGTTTTACTAAAATATATTTGCACTATAGTATTGGATAATGAGTTAGGAAACCTAAGCCCAGCCCACTGGGTTACGGACCCATTTTGAAAGAACCCAGTCCTCAACTATTTTGCAAACATTGGCTGCTGCTATTTTTATAATAAAGATGTAAAGCTCTCCATATCATCAATGGCATCTTCATCTTTTTCATTCAATACAATCTTGCCCACTTCAACTACTACTACTACTATTCTTCCCCTCTCTCGAACTCGAACACACTCTTCAAACTTCAAATTCTTTTGTAATAACCAAACAATTCAACTTAAAAACAAGAAGCAAAGAAAACCCAGACCTAGTTTTTCTGATCAAGTTCTTGAAAAATGGTCTCGGAAACCCACCTCACTGGGAGACAAATTTCCATGGCAGAAACAAGAAATACAACAACAACAAGGAGGAACAATTTCCATAAAATCCGATGAACAACAACAACAAGAAGAAGAAGAAGAAGAAGAAGAAGAAAAAGCAAGGGTTTTAGACGAGTCAAGAATCGGTGGCAACTCGTTTGTGGGTGACTCGCTGAGGTCTAATTCTATCAAAACCGTAAAACTTGCTCCTTGGGTTCAGGAAACTAAACCCCAGAAACAAAAACTTGATTTTCAAGATAGAAATTCCCCAAAAGATAGCAATGGAGGTAAAACGGATGATGGGTTTGTTTTCTCCAAGTCCAGAAACGGTAGTAACTCGTTGCTGAGTTGTAATCATTCCAACAGTAGAATTTCACAAAGGGATGGTGGAACCATTGATGGGATTTCTGCACAGAAAGGAAATATTCAAAGGGTTTCTGTTAAAGATGAGGAGGATATGCAGATGAAGATTGATGAAATGGATTCAAATCCATGGGAGAGAGGGAGAGATATGTTTCAGAACAGCAGCAATACACCAATGGCAGACAAATTGATACCAGAATTTGAATTGAAGAGATTGAGGAACAAGGCAGGGAGAATGGTGGAAAGATTTAGGGTTGGCGCAGCTGGGGTTACACAACAATTGGTAGATTCAATCCATGAAAAATGGGAAAAGGATGAAGTGGTGAAGTTGAAATTCAAAGGGCCTTCTGCCATGAATATGAAAAGGATCCATGAAAGTTTAGAGGTCAGTATTATCCTTTATTATATATAGATGACGATATCGAACCAGACATTTTGCATAAGGATGGATGCCTATTATCTGAATGATGTTGTTATTGCTTGAATTAGATGTTGTTATTATTCACATGTTATACTTCTGATAGATTCACATATGTATTGTGATCAGTTCTGTTTTTAACTTATGGTGGATTCTTTACATGCTTTCTAACAGAGTCGAACAGGCGGCTTAGTGATATGGAGGTCAGGCAGTTCGGTTGTATTATTCAGAGGAATGGCTTACAAGCTTCCCTGTGTACAATCGTTTACGGACCACAATTCAAAAGTTACAGAAAACGATTCATCAATTAGTTATCCGACCCGATATGTGAAGGATCTTTCGGAAGAAGAATTACTAGATTTAAAAGAGCTGAATCTTGTTTTAGATGGATTGGGTCCAAGGTTTAAGGATTGGTCTGGCCGTGAGCCACTACCCATCGATGCAGATTTGCTTCCTTCTTTGGTTGAAGGGTATAAACGTCCATATAGACTTCTCCCGCATGGGACTAAACCTGGTTTACGAGATAAAGAGATGACCTTTTTTCGGAGGACTGCAAGAACAATGCCTCCACATTTTGCACTTGGTATGTATTAGTCCTATTGTAAGACACCAAATTTAGAGCATGCTTGTGAAAAGACTAAATCACCCTCATTATTTATTGGTCAAGAATTGATTTTTGATGAGTTTCTTACCTTATATACTCCCTCCGTCCCAAAATGAGTGCTAATATCTCTATTTTAGTTTGTCCCAAAATAAGTCAAGTGCCTATTTCCAATTCTACCCTTAATTTAATTATGAGATGGAGAAATTTATTACTGTCTATGTTGTTAAGGGTAAAATTGTCATTTAATTTAGTGAAAAGCGTACATTTCTAAAACCGAGTGCGTTTTATGGTGGACATTTATTTTGGGACTGAGGGAGTATTTTTATTTTTCATACATTCTTTTTATGCTCTATTGGCGTAGGAAGAAATAGAGACCTTGAAGGCCTTGCGGTTGCAATGACGAAGCTATGGGAACGAAGTGCCATTGCAAAGATAGCTATCAAGCGTGGTGTGCACAACACTTGTAACGAAAGAATGGCGGAAGAGCTTAAGGTTAGATGTTTCACAACCTTCTTTCTTCGTGTTTGTAATTACTAAAATGCCCGTTTTGCTCTTTCAATTCAGAGATTGACAGGAGGGACTTTAGTCTCTAGGAACAAGGACTATATCGTCTTTTACAGGGGTAACGACTTCTTACCTCCTAATGTCACAAGGACATTGATCGAAGCGCTAGATGTTAGAACCAATCGACAGGAGGATGAAGACAAAGCACGAGAAAAGGCTTCAACTTTCATTGATTTGACTCGTGAAAATGGCGTTGTTAGAGTTGCCGGGACCCTCGCAGAAACCATAGCAGCGACGTCGAGATGGGGCGGCCAGCCGAGCGGCGAGGAGTTAGAGAAGATGAGGAGGGATTCAGCGGTTGCTAGACACGCTTCTCTTGTCAGATTACTTGAAAAGAAGCTAGCTCTTGTAAGTTACATAAATCCCTTATTTACCCCTTGTCATTAATTGTTGTATAGATTGAATATTATTGGGTTTGGATGTGATTGCTTGCAGGCGAATGGAAAGATAAAAAAGGCGGAAAAGGCGTTGGCAAAAGTACAAGAATACCTACAACCATCCGAACTACCCATTGATTTGGAAAGCCTAACCGATGAGGAGAGGTTTTCGCTTCGAAAGATAGGGTTGAGTATGAAACCGTACTTGGTGCTAGGTAAGTACATCTAAGTTATTATACTTGTTGTACTTGGAAAGGTTAAGAAGGGTGTCGGTTCTTTTTAGGGCGTCGGGGAATTTTCGATGGGACAATTGAAAATATGCACCTACATTGGAAGTATCGGGAGGTGGTGAAGATAATGGTGGAGCGAAAGAGGTTTGCACATGTCAAACATGTGGCCATCTCCCTCGAGGCGGAAAGTGGCGGAGTTTTGGTGTCGGTAGACAAAACCACGAAAGGCTATGCCGTTATTGTTTATCGTGGAAAGAATTACGAGCGACCAAAGGCAATGAGGCCCAAGAATCTTTTGACAAGACGACAAGCTTTAGCTCGCGCGATTCAACTCCAACGACGCGAGGTAACTAAATCACACCTACCCTTTATCATTTCCTCATCCTTTTTACGTGGAAATGCTATATGGAAATTGATTCTCTGAATGTACGTATACAGGCTCTGAAGCATCATATCTTGGAGTTATCGGGAAGAATCGAGAGGCTGAAATCGGAACTTGTAATGCTCCTCTCTAACTTCATTTTTTTTGGTAAACGAATTTGTATCAACTCTTTGGATTTGCAGGAGGAAATGAAGGTTATTGACGAAATCGATGAAGAGACATTGAAATCAAGGATTGAAGGCGATTCAGATTCGGAATCTGATTATGGCAGAATGGAAGAGGTAATCATGTATCGGCTAATTTATACATTATGAAAACGAGTGAGTTTTGGGTTCTTATTGGGTTTGATGCAGGACGAAGAAGCAGCATACCTTGAAACGTACGAAGATGGTATTGAATCCCTCGTGTAAGTTTTTGTTGTTCGAATGGAATAGGGCCGTCAATTATACATGTTTTAGGACGTTTGTTCTTTTAACTGATTTGGTGATTCTTATTTCGGCTTTTGAAGAATGATGTTATTCCTTGTTTTATTTACAATTTATCTATATATAAATGTAAAACGCCTCAGAGAAAGAGTGGAACGGCCCAAAATGCATCATATAAGGTATGGTCACCCTCTGACCTTATGATGATTCTGGCTACAAAAGTGGATATTGCAATCTCATTTGTTTTGCCAGTTTTACGTAAATAAACAACTTTCTTTATTATCCCACACCTCAAACGTTATATATATACCATGTACGATGTGTTTGGTTTGGTTTGGTTTAAAAACTAAAACGATGTGTTATTGTTGATTGCTTTGTTTTTGTTCAATAATGCTTCGCCTTTCTCATGGCTGGTGTTTTCAGGTTCTTCTCCTCTGCTGGCTGGGCTGCTACATGTTGTTCTGCTCGCAGACTAGGGTTCTAAAAAAATGGATACTATTAATTTTGAAAAATGACAGAATCATAAACAAGTTAGCTGCTGCAATTTTGAGGTTAAGATGATCATCAACTGTTTTTCTTTCAAAACTTGAATATGCTTGCTACATGATGCATAATTAATTAATACACATAACAAAAATGCTTTACTTACTTACAAGCCGGAATTGTGAAGAATCATAGCCACCGTCAAAGCCATCTCCCCTTCACTGAAAAAGTGGTAACATCTTAAAAGGTGGTCTCCCTTCAACGAGTAATGCTGATGCTGGCTGCATTTGACCAGAAAATCTAGGGAAAACAAAGTTCCACACAAGGTCAAATTAGTCATTTTTGTTCACGCCTCCACCGCTGTCACCTCTTCATCCGTTGAAATGATGTCTTCAACATCTGCCGTTTCTACATCTTTTTCCATTTTCGGTCCCTCAATAAGCTTTTCCCTAAGTTTGGTCTCTAGCTCATCCCGTACAGTTAAATTCTCAGCCAAGTAACGTTTAACAGCATCCTTGCCACAAAACTTCATGTCGCCCATGCTATAATACGCACCTCCAGCTTTCATAATGAATTTGTGTTTCAGACCCAACTCTATGAGCTCCGATTCACGGCATATCCCCTTGCCAAACTCAAGCTCAAATTGTGCGGTTCTATAAGGCGGGGCAAGCTTGTTCTTCATAATCTTCACAAGAACTTGGCTTCCTAGTGTCTGTAAAACATACAAGGACACCAAAAACACAATCTTGATGATTAATCTGGATTATTGTTTACCACAATAACCCAAGATCTTCAACACATGAGCCATGACCCACACATTATATACAAAGGAATTCAGAATGAAAGCAGTAAATTTTGCATATACTGAAATTACAACATAAGATTCAACTTGTGGATGAAATGCAATACCTCTTCTCCCTTCTTGACAAGTCCTATTCTCTTAATATTTAGGCGAATTGAAGCGTAAAACTTCAAAGCGTTTCCACCACAAGTCACTTCAGAGGGTGCACCAAATCCAAAAGTCTGTAACTTTGACCTTACCTGAGAGTAAAGAGTAGAGCACCAATTTCAGTTGATGAATTGGGAAATTTTCAGTGCTTTCTTATGGTACTAGAATTACAAGGGAAAGTTCAAATGAGAACCGTAAATATTTTGAGAAGCTGGGAAACCAACTGTTTTGTCAATCATTCATGATGAGTAACCTTAAAATATTCATGAATATTATTCATCATGATTTTCATTATTCATGACATTAATCATGAACGTGAATAATGTATGAATAGTTGTTTCCCAGCTTCTCAAAATATTTACAGTTGTAATTTGAACATGCCCGAGAGTTGTAAACACTTTTAAGTCACAACCATCGATGATCAAAACTACATTTTATACTTCTGTGGATGATACACTTTTGCATTTCATTTACATGAGAGATGCATATTTGGTACCTGATTAATGAAGATCAAAATAGTCTGTGACAAAGATAGTGAATGACTCAATTTACGAAGTGCCTGGCTCATAAGCCTAGCTTGCATTGCCATATGTGCATCACCCATTTCACCATCAAGTTCGCTTTTAGGCACAAGGGCAGCAACCTAAAAGCACATTAACAAACCATAAGCAAAAAACAGAAACAAAAATATTAGGCAAGATTTGTCATTCATAAAATAGAATATCATTAAAAGACACCTTGCAGAAAAGAGAAGTAAACATGCCACAAGTGCATTTGGTATGCAGACGGAATTGGACAGGACCGGACAGAACAAGACGGGCCGGGTGTGAGTGAGGTAGATGGGTGAAAGAATTCTGCAAGGTTTTAGGGTTTTAATCTGACAAGGGTGGTTTAGTCATTTACCAATCTTGTCCCATCTCCCTTATTTATGTTCTGCCTATTGTCCCGTCCCACTCAGTCTTGTCCTGTCCGGGTCTAAATGTTGCACCAAACGTGAGACAACAAGTTTTTGTTCTGTCCTGTCTCGTATACCAAATACACCCTAATACTGTGTTCTCGAATTTGGGGAGAAAAAAAAAAGGAAAAGGAAGGAAAAGAATTTTCTATTTGTGTTCTCAAGAGGGAAGAAAAAAAAGAGGAAGAAACTAATTTTTCATGCTCTTGAAAAGGAGAGAAAGGAAATGAAATAAGTCATTTTTAGAAATATACCCTTTGAAATAAAAGGTGGGTAGTTTTGTACTTTTAAAAGAGTTTACTTTTTCCCTTCTTTTCCTTCTCTATCCTCTCACATTGAGAGGAAAGTTTTGGGAGGAAACTTATCCTTATTTTCCTTCTGTTTCCTTTCCTTTCTCTCCTAAAAAAGTTTCAAGAACACCAGTTTTTCCCCTCCCTTTCCTTTCCTTTCCTTCGTACAAAAAGGTTTCGAGAACACAGTGTAAGAGTTGATATATAGAGACCTTACTTACACTGTCCACAACAACAACATCAACTGAACCACTCCTGATAATGGTATCAACAAGACTCAGAGCTTGTTCACCACTATCTGGCTGTGACAAAAGCAAATCCTTAGTGTTCACACCAATAGCTTCTGCTAATGATGGATCAAGAGCATGCTCCGCATCAACAAATACACAATAACCTACAAAATATTACAACAACAAAAATATGACTTTCTGCAGACAATCTTTTTACCAACAACTACGACTTAGGTATAAAATTTAACAAGCCCTTGAAAAAACTAACCTCCTTGCTTCTGTGCTTCAGCAATTACATGCAAAGCAAGAGTCGTCTTTCCAGAGGCCTCTGGGCCATATATCTCAACTACGCGTCCCTGCATAAGTGAATCGATGCTTTAGAGAAGATACAGAATTTTAAGCACCATATCATTCATGAACCTATTCAAATGCAATTCAAAAGAGGTAAAGGAAATGCAAAATGCAAACAACTTTTAAGCCAAGAGAAATCGGAGAGTGTGAATACCTTTGGAAAACCACCAATTCCCAATGCTATATCTAATGCGAAAGATCCTGTAGACACCACTGGGACTTGTCTGGGAGAAGGACACTGACCAAGGAACATGATAGATCCCTTTCCATGGGAAGTATTGATTTGATCAATTGCTTGCTTTAAGGCGATATCTTTTTTAGACATGTTCTCTTCACCTGAATCACTTCCATCAGACTTTGATTTCTTTTTACCTAAAAGTTGAATGGCATATTACTAATAAGCTCATTGCCAATAAGAAAAGTATAACAAAAGTGCATATATGTTTTTAACTTTGCATGCAACCACAAACTATTCATTCATTGCAAAAAAAAAGAAGGTAAATTCACCTTAATTCTATTGTATCACAAATTACATGTGGATGTGGTTATGTTATACTGTTAAATTATGACCTGTGGTATATAAAAGAAGACATACACAAAGCAAAAAATAAAAATAAAAAACTGTAGTCCATATTGGAATGAGTAACACCTTTGGTAGAGAAGCTGCTTATCTGAGTTGACGATCCTAATAAACATCTCTTAGGAGTCTGCACACCAACAACCAAGTAATAAGCATTTCAAAACCTTCATATTGAGTTGTTTTATGAGATCAACATGTAAGTACCAAAATTATACACAAACACATTAATTATAAAATTATACACAAACACATTAATTATCACATGAGAACAGGATGTCGATTGTGTCACAGAAAGTATCTCCAACCAAAAATGCACAGCTAAAACATCTACAACCAGACACCTTCCCCAACCCATGTGCTATTATTATAATAGAGATTTCCCTAAATTATTTCGGTTTAATCATGTAACTACACCTCCATGTAGGATATAAAAACCATAAAACTACAGAAGAAATAGAACATGAAACAATAAACAAGAAATCGAAGAACAGTTTAAACAAGTGTCGGAATCACCTCAAAATAACATACGGAACGTTTGAGAATCGATACGTTTCGAAGCAATCTCGCCATTCTTTATATACTGCTACTGTCTCTGAATATATCAAAGATTAAAAATAAAATAAGAAAGAAAAAAGTTTCTTTACACAAACAAACACACAAGTACAGGGGCTATAGGGCTTGTTTAGGGTGTGCATAAACCCTAATCAAGTCCCCTTTTTTCACTGTTTTGAGAGGGAGATTGATTGGGTTTGATTTTAGGGTTTAAGGATCTTCTCGTTCTTTTCCCTCCTTTTGAACCGGAAGATATTTACAGTTATCACCCCTTATGTTCCGTTCATTCAAACAATATCCATTTTAATAAAAAGTTCATTTTTAGAAAATCACAAAAAACCGGACAAACAACTTAATAGTCGTTTATTTGTATGATATGTACATGTATATAGAAACTAGGGTGTTTGGGAGTGCTTATATTTTTAACTTATGCTTATTTGCTTATGTGGTGAGGAAAAGCTGATTTTTAAAAGTATTTATTAAAAATTGAGGGTAAAAAGGTAATTTGGATAGATAAGGAAATAAGGAGAAGTAAATAAGTAGGTATGGATTGACTTATAAAAAACAACTTATTTGTGGTGAGGAGAAGCAAATAAGCACTTTTGAAAATTTATATCCAAACACTCCAAACTGCTTATTTGCGGTGGGGAGAAGCTATAAGCAAATAAGTTAAAAATATAAGCACTCCCAAACACCCCACATGTCTTCATATATTTGAATGCACACGTACTTACAGTACAAATGAACGATCATTAAGGAGCTCTTAAGTTTTCATTTTGGCAGTTGCTGAATGGTTTGGTGATCATTAATTAAGTGGTCAGAATAATTAAGAAGATTTTATAATATAGTGCAAAATGAAATATAGTTGTTTGGTAATTGTTTAGAATGAAATCAGAGTGTTGAATGGTTAAGGGAGGCCAAGATGCTAAATCATTCAGAGCGTTTTATAACCATTGAGAGGCATGTTTTTTTTTGCCAAACAAGATTCACCTCTGAACGATTCAGAGGTTGCCTCTTACTGAAACTATTAAGAGGTAAACAAACAACCCCTAAGGTGGCGTTTGGTTCGTAGAATCTAGTGGAATCTGATGGAATTGGTGTTAGAGTTTGAATAGAAAATGTGGGGTATTGTTGGGATAATCTCAATCATACCTCAAGTACTAGATATGTAAATAGGGCAAAGATGAAAATGTGTGACTTTTCATATGAAAATGTGTGATTTTTCATATGAAAAGGTGTGACTTTTCATTCTCCAACCGTCATAACCGAACAGTTACAATGGTTCATTGGCACTGGTTGATCTAGTATAAATAGGAAGCATATGTAACAGATTAAGACAAACAAAAACACATATTCTCTTAAATTCTCTCAAAGTTCTTCATTGTTCTTCATCATGGAAGCATAGTTTGATTCGTCGGGTTCGAGAGTTCGATTCTTGAACGGGTTGTTGTATCCTCTAGATAGACGTCCAATCGATACGGTACGAGGGACGAATTTCTGTCTAAGGACACTGCTTGGCAGGCCTCAATCCAAATAACGATCTTCTTCAACTTCGTGATCAAGAAAGTCGAGTTAGTATTTTATCTTGAACTTTTGATTATGTATTTTCATTGATATGTAAATTTCGGATATATATATATATACATATAAATAATTCAGTATTTTCATTTGATTCAATATTGTGTGTTACGAATTTCAATTCGTGTATCTAAGGTCTAACAATCTTAGACAGAACTTTCAAAGTATTTATTGTTCTTATTCAGGAAATAAACATGAAATGCATCAGAAAAAGGTGTCTAGGTGACTTGAATCGTTCTTAGTGAGTATTCATCGGGCCTACTTTGTGGGTAGTGACGAAGAGTCTTGAACTAACCACGTTTTGTAGTAAGTCAAGGCAATGAATATCACACATATCATGTTTATGCATAGTTGACTCTTACCGTTGTGTTCATTTCGGTCGTGAACAATCTTTTCTTCATGAGAATTTTAGAAGACGTTGCCATATACGTCTTCAAAGATGCGACCCCACATCAATCTCATATAGGTAATACTGATCAAGAACATTCCGTAGTGTTCCACCAATAAGCTATCAGTATTATTAAGAATAAGAATTCAACCCTTAAATCATCAACGGAAAATACACTAAATAAACATCATAGGAATAGGCGTACCTGTGTATTCAGTCTTGAGTTTTCCTCAACTAGTTGTCCTATTGAACCTAGACCATGGGATCTCCAATGTTGCTAGGTTAGGTTTTCGCCGAGTAGAACTCATTGGATTGGCTTTAAGCCCATTCCCCTCGATGTATAAGAGACGTGTTCTCTATTAAAGGATCTGCGATATTTTCCTTTGACTTTACATAATCGATGGAAATTATTCCATTCTTAAGCAAGTCTCGTATTGTTTTGTGGCGACGCCTGATATGTCTCGATTTGCCGTTATAAATTTGATTCTTTGCTCTTGTAAGAGCGGCCATGCAATCATAATGTATGCAAACGGCGGTAACAGGCTTAGGCCACAAGGGAATACCCTCTAGGAAGCTTTTAAGCCATTCTGCCTCCTTCAGCAGCTTTATCTAGGGCTACGAATTCGGCTTCCATGGTGGACCGTGTATTCACGGTTTGCTTTGAAGATTTCCAAGATATGTGTTAAGTGCATTTTATGCACCTAACTTTGTATATAATAGTTGCATTTTCGTCCTATTTTTAGTGCTTAGTTTAGCCTCTTCATACATTAGTATTCACTTCTTCTTAATTTTCTTAATCACGGTTGGAAATTCTTTTGGGAATGGTTTTTATGCTTTTGGTATTTATTTTGTGCAGATTGTGCGTAATTTGAAAGGCGAGATGGGCGGAGGCATGCTCGTGAAGAAGAAAGAAAGAAAAGATGAAGTGTACGTGGGCAAGGAAGCGGAAAACGAAGGAAAGAAGATGAAAGGACGCGAAGAAAACACCCTGAATTGATGCTTGAAAGTTGCTGCCATACTTTCACGGGCGCGAAGGAAACTCCCCGGCCATGAAAGTCATTTGGACTTTTAATTTTCTGGGCTTTTTTCTTTTGGGCTTTTGGGCCTGTCTTTAAACTCTCTTAGGGCTTTATCTTTAGATATATTAGGAGTTTCCTTTTAGAATTAGACACTCTGAATCAAACGACAACTTTCAGTTTCCTAGGAGTAGTTTCTCTCAACTTGGATCGATTTCTTCAAGAATTTGGGGAAGAAGATGAAATTTCTACAAGCCTAGGCCATTGGAACCCGCTTTGCTACCGGTTTTCATACTAGTATCTTCTTCCATCTTCTTAGTTTGCTTTGTTGAATTCTAGTTTATTTGGTTGAATGTTATGGTTTGTTCATCAATTTATCTTTGTTCTTAATTGAAGTGTAGATTTAGTTTCTCTTCATCTCTTTCATGTTTATTGTATTTTCTCTACTCCTTTGCATCTCTATTTCTCATCTCTACCCTAATTTCTTCAACTCTATTTAAAGTTCTGCACTTGGTTAAATTCTGCACTTAATTTTAGGGTTAATTAATTTTCTGCACTCCAATTTTCTGCATAAAAATAGGTTAGATTAATTTTCTGCACATGTTTATTCAATAACCTAATGTTCATCTTGCATTTGTTAGTAGTGTTAATTGTTGTAGATTGAGTCTAATGTGATTTCTTTGTTAGTTTAGGTTTAATTTTGGTTTTAATTTCTAGAATCCAATTAAGTAACTTGTGTTTGGTCTCGTTTAATTAGTTCGTTTCATTGGGTAATCATCGCCTTAGGATTGAAGTTTTGGGATTGATCAATTGTTCTTAAAACGGATGTTGAGTTTTAATCCATTTCGATTGTAACGAGAGTTGAATTGATTTAATTGGATTTTAATAAATCATCTAGTTAATCCAATTGGTTGTTGATAAAAACGAAAGTTTAGTCTTCACTTGAGTTGAATTGATCAATGACAACGGTCTTAACATGTAAATAGTTAGGGACGTTGATTGGGAAATACATTCGTTTTAAATCTTAATGTTTCTTCCCAATGTATATGTGTTGCGAAAGTAAATACATATCTTGGTTAGAAAAGCTTTCTCACCTCGAGAGAGGGTTGAAGTATTTTAGAAAAATGAATTCCCACCATTACCAAAATCCAAGGTTGATATTACTCAATGTTCTTAGTCGTCTTTTATCTTACTTAGTTTTAGTCTTAATTGCTTCTTATTGTGTCTCTTTCCCTTAATCTCTTTTATTTTAAGTTCACTTAGGTAAAAATCAAATCAATTTATCTGATTCGCATAACTAGCCATGATTATTAAGTAGTTAATGTTTAGACCGTCACCTCCCCGTGATCGACCCGTATGCTACATAACCCATACGCTTGCGGTATAAATTTAAAACACATCAATATGGCTGCACCACCAAGTGTAAACACATAGCCACTTGTGGACTTACTTTCAGAATGATTGGAAATCCAGTTTGCATCACAATATCCTTCTAGTACAGGAGGATATTTGGTATAGTATAACCCATAGTTCATTGTGTATTTCAGATATCGAAGCACTCTTATAAGTGCATACCAATGATCCTTAATTGGGTTATGTGAGTATCGACTAAGTCTACTCACGGTATATGCTAGATCCGGTCTCGTACAATTCATAATGTACATCAAACTTCCAAGCACTTGAGTGTATTCCAATTGAGACACACTCTCTCCTTGATTCTTCTTAAGTTGTCTTGAAGGATCAAAAGGAGTGACTACCGGTCTATCATCATAGTGACCAAATTTCCTAAGAACTTTCTCAACATAGTGAGTGTTAGTCCCAGATGGCTATAACAAGTATTGTAGAAGGGGGGGTTGAATACAATACTCAAAATTTTCACAATTTTAATTCTATTATTGAAAATCTTTCAACAAGAATTACACATAGAAAACTTATGACTGTTGCGGAAAAGAACAGATAAACTATTCTAACAATCTTACACAAAGTATACTAACAAAATAACTAAGAACACTTAGAACAAAGCTATAAAGTTTTTCAAGCAAAATAGAGATTTCTTGCACTGAGAGAAATCTTCCAGAGCACACAGTAATCTTCAAGTCTCTCAAGATGTAAGTTTTGATCTGCATGGAGAGGTCTTCCTTTTATAGTGACAAGGAGTGTGCAAGCATTGAATGCTTGGGACACTTGTCATCATCATACTTGCTGAGGATGTTGACTTCTGAAAAGCTGAGATGTCCTTATCACCTTTTACTAGGTACTGGAAATAGAACCCATGCATGAGAAAAGGACTTTATATGGAAATGGATAAAAGGACAAATTGTCACTTTTATCTTACAATAGGATATTGTCCCATAATAAAATATCTTCTCATTTTGTCTTCAAGGAGTATACCACCGATGCAAGCTTTGAGATATGTGACACATCTTTGAAGAAAAAGCATCTTTGAGATATGTGACACATCTTGAAGAAAAACATCTTTGACTTCGGTAACGCATCTTTGAGATATGTGACACATCTTTGAAGAAAAGCATCTTTGAGACTTCTTGAGATCCCACCTATTTGAGAGTCTTCATAGGTGGGATAAGTTGGCCGACCCAGAGATAGGTCGGTGGAGAAGTGTCCACCGATGTGTGAGACAACCATCGGTGGACAATGACTTGCATGTATTGAGTAAAGATCTTTCACTTCCACAATGAGAGAATCTTCAATCTTGACTTTGGTTGATCTTTGACTTCACCAAACATTTGCTATCTTGTACAAGCCATTACAAAGAACCATGCATCCAAAATTTCTCTAAGTATAAAATATTTTTCAAAGTATAAAAGGAGATCATGAGGTCATCTTCAAATCTTGATGACCCAACAATCCCCCCCTATTTGATGATGACATCCATACTTAGAAAAACATGAGTAAGACAATGAATAATGCATGTTGACCCTTCTTTACTCTTTTGGGTTCTTTTTCACACAGTCCATTTTTTTGTATGTATATATGATATTTACATATAAGAAAAAATAAAAAAGGTATAGATGTACAAATAATCGAAAGGAAAAGGAAAGAAGTATAAACAGTATGAATATTACTTGCATATTTGGAGGGGCGAGTTGAAACTTGTGTCTGGCTTGAGGATTCTTCATTTTGATCAGCAACCCATAATGATGACAATCTTTGAGGGAGATTTGAGGTTAGGTGAACCAGGCTTAGGATGCTTCTGTCCATCTCTTGCATCTTCTTTCTTTCTCTTGGCATCGTCAGCTTTTCCTGTTTAGCATCATCAACCTTTGTCTTTGATTTGCTCCCCCTCAGTTAAATCAGCTAGTCTTTGTGTTTCTCCCCCTCAGTTAGATCCGTCCGGACTGATGTGCTCCCCCTTGACCGGTCCGCCGATTTCCTCATTTTTTTCAAGTTGGTCGCTGGATATGAGTACTGAGGGTTGATGTTGCTCCCCCTCAGATGAATTATCCCCCTCAGCGGCCGACGTAGGAAAAAAAACACCAAGAGAAAATGAAAAGATCAGCCATAACCAAGACTACAACTTTTTTTTGTCTTCCCTACCGAAAATAAGGGCATACCCACCGATTTTTGGAAGCATTTTTCATGAAAATCGGTAGTCATTTTTTTTTCATTCCCACCGAAAATTGGCTATTTTCGGTAGGAAAATCGGTAGGTTTTTTTTTCGAAAACTTATCATTCCTACCGAAAATTTGCAAGAGTTAGACAAAAAATCGGTGGAATTTCTTGAAGAGGTTGAAGGAAATCTTCTGACATCTTCAGAAGAGTGTGGAGAAAGTCTTCTAAGGCATCGTGGAGAAAATCTTCAAAGTGAAGAAAAGATTGGAATTTCATCTTCCAATTTTTGATGACCCAAAAAGATTGAGTTTGAGGATTTGGGGTGACATCTGCAGAAGAGTTTGTAGTGGGCGGATTTTGAAAAGGAGAGATGGGTTGCAAACCAAGAGTGAAAAATGATGGAAGAGGGGATGGGATGAGGAGATGGCACATATAAAGTTTGTTCTGGTGATGGTAGTAGATAGGGATCGGTAAAGATGCTCTTTGGCTCGGTGGAGTTTGTCGGCAGAGAACACAACCGAGAGTTGTTCGGTGGTGTGATCTGTGTGGTGTCGGCAACTGAGTCAGTGTGTGGGAAGGGTTTAGGTGGCTTCGGCAAAAGGCTGTTTGGTGAGATGGGTTAGGCCAAATAAATAAATAAATAAATGGGATGGGTTTTGGTAGATGTGGTTCGGCAAAAGGAGGGGAGGATTTTTGAGTGGCTAAGGAGAAATATTGTTGGGTGTGATGTCATCTTGATCAAGATGATGTCATCAAAATGGGTTTTCATAAATGGTTGCCGAAAGAACATGATGCAATTTTGATTTTTATTTTTGATTTTTTTTGGATATTTCTCATACCCACCGAAAATTTGTAAGAGATGGACAAAACTTCGGTGGAATTGCTTGAAGAGAAAAGAGAAAAACTTCTAAGGCATCTTCAGAAAAATTTCAAAGTGAATAAGAGATTGGAATCCTATCTTCCAATTTTGATGAGCCAAGAAAGATTGAAATTTGGTGAAGTAGGAGAATCACCATTATGAGCGAGAAAATCTTGAGAAAAAGTCACATAGGAAGTTGGTTATAGTGAGGAGTAATTTTGGTAGCCTAGAAATCGGTGGAGATGCCCTTGATGGAATTTTTTATGGTGGCTTTGGAGATGGATGAGTGTAGAGGAAAGGGTAGAGGTCTACAACTTTGGTGAGATGAGATCATGGTGATGACATCTTTAAAAGAAAAAGGTGTCTACCATGCATGGGGGTGACATCATTTGGAGGGGTTCTTTCCTATCTAGATACACAGGAAAGGAGATTTGTGAGAGAAGAATAGTGTCCACCAATGAGAATTCGGTGGAAACTTAGGACACATAGTTATTGATTATTGCACATGCCAAGTTGACTTATTATGTTGCATGATAATCTTGAAGATTTCTTCAAATTTCTCACTTTGATATTTTTGCACATAGATCCATCTGTCCATCTCAAAATCTGCAATCACAAAGAAATTATTTTCTAGGTACCCATTTTGTGGTGGGTCTTTTTGGGTTAGAAGGAAAAGAATTGGAGTCACTTAGATCAATTCTTTCTTTCGGACAGTCTTTGGCAACATGAGAAGTATCACCACAGATATAACACTTTTTATAAAGAAATGCCTTTTTAGAAGTTTGACATTTTTCCTTATTTTTGCCTTTTATTTTCAAAGATTTTGAAGAAGTATAAAAAATTCGGGGTGCAGCTCCTAAAATTCCTTTTTCAAAATTTGGGAGGACAGAAATATTTTCCTTTGAATTGGACATTTTGAGACTCACGGATCGGGGAAGAAAATCGGTAGGAGAAGTCACATAGGTATTTTTAGAAAAATTTTGAGGATTTCTTTTTAATAAAGAATCGGCACCCAGAGACTTTCCTTTTTCAGAGTTAGAAAATATTTTGCTTGAGTTGGAAGAGGAGGAAACATCATCTAAAGTCAAGAATTTTTGAAATTCATGGATAGGTGTGGAAGAATCATTGGAATCTTGAGCCTTTTCCTTTGGAAAGGAAATATGATATTTTGCCTTTAAAAACATTCCAAATTTTAAATCTTCAGATGAATCGGCAGAATTCATGGACATAGACCCAATAGAATTGGAATTGGAAGTTTCACAAGAAGTAGGTGAAGCACATGTGGTGGAAGAATGAGATTTTGAAGATTGATCAGTTTCCATTTTTCCAAAGCCTAGACCAGTTTTGTTATTACAGGAAATCTGATCTTGAAAAATCTTTTCCAGGTTTTTGGAAGAATTGGTCCATTTTCTCATGATTTCTTGCTCCTTTTGAAAACGTTTGAATATTTTGTTTTTCTCCTTGGCAAGAATAAAGTTGATGGATTTTAGATCTTCAAGCTCAGCCTTAACTTTTTCAAAGTTTTCCAGTTGAGAGTGACAAAATAGCAGTTGAGAGAAAAGATATTTTATTTGAGCATTTGCCTTTTGCTTAGCAGTTTTAGCATAAAAAAGATCAATGGTTAAAGAATCAAATGCTTCAACTTTTTCATCATCAGAAAGAGATAGAAATGGATGTACCTATGATGAGGAGGAGAGACACTTAGCTGATACAAGAGCAGTTGAGGAGATGTGGCCTTCTGAATCATCCATGTCATTTATCTTAGCCATGAAACAGAGATTTGCGATGTCATTCTCGCTTTCAGATGTGGGTTCATCTGCCAAATCACGAGTTTTAGCAGGCAGACCCTTTCCTCTTCTGACAAGTCTTTCATTTCTTTCCTTTCTCTCTTTTATTTTTCTTTGTATCTTTCAGCCCGGTCAGAATTAGCAGAAGAGAGAGATTGGCCGAAATTTTTGGAAGATCCTCCAGATTTTGAGGAAAATCGGTAGGAAGCAATTTTGGGTCTTTCAAGGTTTCTACTTCTACACTCAGAAGCAAAATGACCCTTTTTACCACACTTAAAACATTCCTCATTAGGTTTGTCCAAAGAAGAGTGTTTGGAGAGAGAAGAGGATGATTTTCTACCAGACTTAGATTTTCCAGAAGAGAGATGAGATTTGGATTTAAAGTACCCATCCAACATGGCCATTTCATCAGATAATTTATGAACTGAAGTTTCCTCACATTCATCCTTAGCATCACTAAGATATGCTTCTGAATGATCATTGGGATCTTCTTGACTATCATGGTCAGAGTCAGATGGGTAGGTGATTTTTGGAAAACACTTAGTCTTTTTGGAAGAGTCACTTAGGAGAGCTAGAGAAGAGTTCTTTATATACCTTTGCAGTTTCGTCTGCTCATAGTTGAAAAGAGTTCCATAAAGAACAGTAAGAGGCATATGATCAAGATCCTTGGTTGTCTTTATACAAGTACATATATTTTCCCAAAAATCAGGAAGATAATCCATAAACTTGCACAAGATTTCCTCATTGTCATACACTCTACCTAATAGCTTTAAATCATTAAGAAGACTGTTGAAACGGTTATAGTAGTTGGAGAGAGATTCTCCTTTCTCATAAGAAAAGAGTTCATATTTTCTAACAAGAGCAATCTTTTTGCTCTTTTTAACTTCATTTGTACCTCCGTACAAAACACACAGAGTGGACCACATCTCTTTGGCAGTAGAGAAATTTACCAGAGAGTGGTATACTTCATCAGGAAGAGAGAGAGCAATGATGGTTCTAACTTTTGAATCAAGAGACACAAGCCGTTTTTCCTCATCAGTGTATTTCTTAGGATTTTTAAGAATGTAACGACCAGTAGCAGCAGATTTTTCTTCATCAGATGAATCATCAGAATCATCTTTGCCAACAACTTCCTTGCCAGATTTTTTGCTTTCATAGCGAGACCAGACTCTAGGAACTATGGGTCCCTCACTTAGAATGGTTGGATATCTACTATCCATTCATTCCATGAAAAGCATCATCCGGCTTTTCCACAAAAAAAGTTGTTGGGGTTAAACTTGGGAGGTTTGGCTATGGAACCATTTTCAGAAAAATTGTTTTTAAAAGCATTTTCAACAGTTGAAGAAGAAGAGGCAGCCATTGCAGATCAAGTTTATGAGTTAAACTTTCTGCTCTGATACCACTTGTTAGTCCCAGATGGCTATAAAAAGTATTGTAGAAGGGGGGGTTGAATACAATACTCAAAATTTTCACAATTTTAATTCTATTATTGAAAATCTTTCAACAAGAATTACACATAGAAAACTTATGACTGTTGCGGAAAAGAACAGATAAACTATTCTAACAATCTTACACAAAGTACACTAACAAAATAACTAAGAACACTTAGAACAAAGCTATAAAGTTTTTCAAGCAAAATAGAGATTTCTTGCACTGAGAGAAATCTTCCAGAGCACACAGTAATCTTCAAGTCTCTCAAGATGTAAGTTTTGATCTGCATGGAGAGGTCTTCCTTTTATAGTGACAAGGAGTGTGCAAGCATTGAATGCTTGGGACACTTGTCATCATCATACTTGCTGAGGATGTTGACTTCTGAAAAGCTGAGATGTCCTTATCACCTTTTACTAGGTACTGGAAATAGAACCCATGCATGAGAAAAGGACTTTATATGGAAATGGATAAAAGGACAAATTGTCACTTTTATCTTACAATAGGATATTGTCCCATAATAAAATATCTTCTCATTTTGTCTTCAAGGAGTACACCACCGATGCAAGCTTTGAGATATGTGACACATCTTTGAAGAAAAAGCATCTTTGAGATATGTGACACATCTTGAAGAAAAGCATCTTTGACTTCGGTGACACATCTTTGAGATATGTGACACATCTTTGAGATATGTGACACATCTTTGAAGAAAAGCATCTTTGAGACTTCTTGAGATCCCACCTATTTGAGAGTCTTCATAGGTGGGATAAGTTGGCCGACCCAGAGATAGGTCGGTGGAGAAGTGTCCACCGATGTGTGAGACAACCATCGGTGGACAATGACTTGCATGTATTGAGTAAAAATCTTTCACTTCCACAATGAGAGAATCTTCAATCTTGACTTTGGTTGATCTTTGACTTCACCAAACATTTGCTATCTTGTACAAGCCATTACAAAGAACCATGCATCCAAAATTTCTCTAAGTATAAAATGTTTTTCAAAGTATAAAAGGAGATCATGAGGTCATCTTCAAATCTTGATGACCCAACAGTGAGATTGAGTCAGAATGTAACTGTTAGGATCTCTTTGGATCTTTATCCCAAGAATTACATATGCTACTCCAAGATCCTTCATATCAAACGAGGAGTGCAACATCTTCTTGGTTTGATTGATTACATCCAAGTTGGTCCCCATGATTAGCATATCATCTACATATAGACATATTATGACACAGGCGTTCTTGCTTTGTTTCACATATACGCATTTGTCACATTCATTAATTTGGAAACCATTTGATAGAAGAGTGTTATCAAACTTCTCATGCCATTGCTTTGGGCTTGTTTAAGTCCATATAAAGACTTCACAAGTTTGCATACTTTATTCTCTTGGCCTTTTACAACAAAACCTTTCGGTTGTTGCATATAAATTTCTTCATCTAATTCACCATTTAAGAAAGCAGTTTTCACATCCATTTGATGTATGTGTAGGTTGTGAATTGCTGCTATAGCCATCAATGTCCTAATGGACGTGATTCGTGTTACCGGTGAATAGGTGTCAAAGAAATCTTGACCTTCCTTTTGGCGGTAACCTTTGGCAACTAATCGAGCTTTATATTTCTCTATAGTACCATCAGGTCTTAGTTTCCGCTTGAAGATCCATTTATGACCAATTACCTTGTGACCCGGTGGTAAGTCTACCAATCTCCATGTGTTATTCTGAACAATGGAGTCTATCTCACCATGAATAGCCTCTTTCCAATAAGGTGCCTCCGATGAGTCCATGGCGGCTTTATAGGATTGAGGTTCTTCATCGACAACGAATGTCATGAAGTCGGGTCCAAAGTCTTTAGCAATCTTTCCCCTTTTACTTCTTTTAGGCTCTAAGTTTTCTTCTTGAGCCTTTGATGTACCCTCTTCATTTGGTTTCTCAACACTATCGGTGTTATCTACTTCACATACTCTCTTTCTTGGATTAGAGATTTCTTTCCCTTTATCCTTGATAGGAAATATGTGTTCAAAGAATTCAGCCTCAATTGATTCCATGATTGTGTTATTGTGGATATCTTCATTGTTTGACTTATAGACCAGAAATCTATAAGCAGCACTATTACTTGCAGGACCAAGATATACACAATCAATGGTCTTCGGTCCAAGTTTTGTCCTTTTGGGTAAAGGTACTTGAACCTTTGCAAGGCAACCCCACACCTTCATCCTTTTGTAGGAAGGAAGTTTTCCTTTCCATAGTTCATAAGGAGATTTATCGCTCTTTTTATGAGGAATTCTATTAAGTATCATATTTGCAGTTAAGCATGCTTCACCCCACAAACTATGTGGTGCTCCCGAAGTAATCAACATTGAATTAATCATTTTTTCAATGTTCTATTTTTCCTTTCGGCTACTCCATTTTGTTGTGGAGTATAGGGAGCCGTGGTTTGGTGAACTATGCCATGATGAGAACAAAATTCTGCAAAGTCCTTAGACTCATATTCTCCTCCTCTATCGGATCTCAGAATTTTTATTCTTTTATCAAGTTGGTTTTCAATTTCAGCCTTGTATGTCTTAAACATATTCAAAGCTTCATCTTTGGTATGTATTAGATATACATAACAATATTTATTGCAATCATCAATAAATGATACATAATAGTTCTTTCCTCCACGTGTGGGTGTGGCTTTGTAATCACATAAATCGCTGTGGATAAGTCCAAGTACCTGGTTAGACTTTTCAACAGATTTGTGTGGATGGCTTGAATATTTGGATTCAACACATACCTCACATTTTGTCTTGTTATCCATGGAACACTTGGGTAATAACCCAAGTTTTGTCATCCTTTGTAAGGATCAGAAGTTAACATGTCCTAGACGGGAATGCCATAGGGAAGAAGAGTCAAGCATGTACATAGAAGCGGAGCTAGAGCCCGCGGTTTTATTGCTATTTACAATATTTACAGTATTTACATCGTCATTGTTCATCACACTAAGTTTGAAGAGCCCCTCATTAAGGTAGCCCTTGCCAACATACATCCCACCCTTAGTAATCACAATTTTATCCGATTCAAACACCATCTTGAATCCTTTGTTACTAAGTGCGGGTCCAGAAATCAAGTTCTTTGTAATAGCCGGTACATGCAAGACATTGGTGAGCACAAGTTCCTTCCCCGATGTAAGCTTGAGATTCACCTTCCCCTTCCCTTCAACTTTTGCGGTGTGGCATTACCCATATACATGGGTTCTTCATCATCAACTTTTTGGTATGTAGCAAACATGTTCTTGGAGTTACAAATATGTTTGGTGGCACCGGTATCAACCCACCAATCGGTCACGTTTGTAACCATAAAAGCCACAATTACTCCAACGAATTGATTTGGAACATTGACCACATTGGCTTGATGGGGGTTTCCACCGGCACCTCCTCCTCCGGGACCACCATGGTCTCTTCTATGGCGGCAATCCTTCGCTCGATGACCCGGCTTTCCGCATACCCAACAACTCATCACACGCTTCTTGAAAGGCCTTCGTTGTACGGATAGTGGGTTTGAAGCATTGAGATTATGCTTGAAACCCATCGCCTTTCCCTTTCCTTTTTGGAACTTTGACTTTGATGAGTTTCCGGTAACCATGTTTGCATTTGGTTCCAACGAGATTGCATCCGCCTTCTCGTTCATCCGGTTGTCCTCCTCCACCCGCAATTTGAGTATCAATTGCTCGAAACACATATCCTCGGACAAATGTTTAAGATAGAGTTTAAAATTTTTCCAGGATGGAGGTAACTTATCAATTATTGAACCAATAACAAAATTAGAGTTTATGCCCATACCTTTGACTTCCAATTCATGGACCAAGATTTGCATTTCTTCTACTTGTTTCACGACCGGTTTGGAATCCGTCATCTTATAGTTTAGGAATTTGCCCACGATAAATCGTTTGGAACAAGCGACTTCCGTCTTGTACTTTGATTCCAACGACTCCCAAATTTCTCTTGCCGTGGTGAAGGATGAATATATGTCATAAAGACCATCATCCAAACCATTAAGAATAAAATTCCGACAATTATATTCGTCGACGTTCCAAATATCCAAGGATCGTTGGAACATAGCCAATTCAATTTGGGATGGGGCGTTTTCTCCCTCTCCAACCGGCGGTGTCAGTGCTTGATCGGTAAGCACGTTAGACACTTTCAACGTCGTCAAGTAGAAGAGCATCTTTTGTTGCCATCTTCTAAAATCGGAACCCTTAAATTTTTCGGGTTTCTCCACATTCGATTTCAACAAGGAAGAGTTTTCCATCGTCAACGTAATTTCTGTCTAAGATTGTTAGACCTTAGATACACGAATTTAAATTCGTAACACACAATATTGAATCAAATGAAAATACTGAATTATTTATATGTATATATATATATATCCGAAATTTACATATCAATGAAAATACATAATCAAAAGTTCAAGATAAAATACTATCTCGACTTTCTTGATCACGAAGTCGAAGAAGATCGTTATTTGGATTGAGGCCTGCCAAGCAGTGTCCTTAGACAGAAATTCGTCCCTCGTACCGTATCGATTGGACGTCTATCTAGAGGATACAACAACCCGTTCAAGAATCGAACTCTCGAACCCGACGAATCAAACTATGCTTCCATGATGAAGAACAATGAAGAACTTTGAGAGAATTTAAGAGAATATGTGTTTTTGTTTGTCTTAATCTGTTACATATGCTTCCTATTTATACTAGATCAATCGGTGCCAATGAACCATTGTAACTGTTCGGTTATGGCGGTTGGAGGATGAAAAGTCACACATTTTCATATGAAAAGTCACACCTTTTCATCTTTGCCCTATTTACATATCTAGTACTTGAGGTATGATTGAGATTATCCCAACAATTGGAATGTTGAATTTCATTGACCAGATTTCATTCCCTTGTTTGGTTCAATCTTTTTAATGGATGTAATTTTTGAATTCCATGGATAAAGAAATTGAACATTCCTTCACAATACCTCGAGATTTTGATGGAATGGAATCTTGTATTTTCATAATCCCAAATATACCCTTTAACTCTAAATATAATATAATTTAGAGTGAATTACATGATTGGTCCCTGTGGTTTACATAAACTTGCATTGTACATCCCTAATTTGAAATAATTATGGAAAAGGTCCCTATGGTTTACATTTTCACACGTCTTTAGTCCCTCTGCCCTAACTCCGTTAAACAAATTCCGTTAACTCATTTAAACTGAAGGGTATTTCAGACACTTCCTATTTTTATTTAAAAAGATATATACTATTTGAGTTTGATATCAGATCCTGTTTGGCCATCATCTTCTCCATTGTTGGTTGTTTTAGATGTGTTATCGTTCCTGTAGATTGCATCTTCAATGGTTCAAATCAGGTTAGCTTAACCTTGCAGTTTCAATTTAGGGTTACTAAGAGGTTTGTGCGAGTTTCCTTTGATCCGAATGGTTTGTGCGAGTTTCCTTTGGAATGGTTTCGTGAAATAGTTCTTGTTTTTAGGATCGATTTTGGATGCATAAACCAAATCTATAATCGATTTTCCTGCTACTTCAATCCTTGTGGTCGATTTGGAAGTTTTCCAGATTTTCGTCCTTGGACTTTTCGTGCGCCGTTTTAACTTTCTGGGCACGATTTAGAATGGTTTCCCGAATTCTTTGCTGTGATTAGGGTCGTTTATGGATGCTCTCTCAAGATCTATAACTGATTTCGCTGTTGGTTTACTGATTTGAAGATCTTAATCGAAAATTTCTTTCCTGTTGTTCATGCGTCGTTTTTTGTCATTTAGGTTTAATCTGACTTGGTTTTTCAAATTAGTTGATGTTCTCAGGTTCGTTTTGTTGTTCCTAATCCATTCCTTTGGTCGATTTCTTCCTCTTTGTTCTTTTTGGGTCTGATTTATCCGAATTATATATTTATATAGGAAGATTAATTAAGCTTCAGATTTTGGAGAAGAGAATTGAAAGATGTCGACAGAGAATTGATGGTGTTCGTATGACATGGAATACCTGGCCTCGTACAAAAGTTGATGCAAGCAAGTACATGTATATATACATGAAGATGATGCGGTTTGAACTGCTGCTATGGGGTGGACCTCACTTGTAGTCAAAGCTCCCACACTTGTAATACTTTTGTTAATTGTGTGCCTTTTGTAATTTTTAATTTCAACAATTATGGTCTTATTATATCTCTCGTTTCGATTCCTATCTTTTAATGAATAAAGCCCTTTAGGGATTCCACCATTAATGCTTCTTGAAGAACCTTAAATAAAAACAGAGCATGAATTTGTTGTATTGTTCCTCATCTTCATCGTTATCATCCGCCATCTACTCGTCCTAAAATCAAATTATAAGTAATACCCATTTGAGAAAACGAACGAATTAGCAGAACCCTTGATCAATTTCACATGTTAATCGGTAACGATGTTAATTTGAGAAAACAAAAGGGAGGAATACGTATAGATGAGAGCTGATTCTTCTTGAAGACATTGGTTTTTCGGTGGAGAAAGGGGAAACGATCGTATACCGATTAGTTTTATAGATTCTGATGGTGCGGTGGTGTTGGCGGATACGATCGTTTTTTGAAATCCAGTATTTTTTTTTTATTTTTGTAAAGGAAAAATACAAACATGGTGAAAAGACCAAACTAACCCCTTAGTTAACAGACTTTTTAATGGTGTTAGGGCACAGGGACCAAAGGGGTGTGAAAATGTAAACCACAGGGACGTTTTCCATAATTACTTCAAATTAGGGATGTACACTGAATTTTGTGTAAACCACAAGGACCAATCATGTAATTTACTCTATAATTTAATACTTTTATTTTTTATTTTATTTAATTTAATATTTTTATTTTTATTTTATTTTTTTAGTTATACTTTATTTTTTTATTTTTTTTAAATATATAATATTTTTATTTTTTTATTTATTATTTATCTTAATTATTTTATTTTTTTCAAAGTACTTTTAGTTTTATAAAAATTGAAAATTTTAAAATATGGCATTTTGTTCATTATCAATATTTTATTCCAATTCCAAAGCTACATTCAGTGAACCAAATAGATATATTGCAATTCTTTAATAGATTTCATTTCAATGTCTGCCAACCAAACAGGAGGTCAAACCTGACAACATTTCATTTCAATTCCTTCAAAGTTAAATTTCCTTGACAGATTTCATTCCTTTTTTATTTTATTTTTTTGAGTTATACTTTATTTATTTTTATTTTTGTTATGGGATCACTATCTAGGACGGGACCGATTTGGGCTCGATCTGTCCCAAATCGAGACCAATTTTTGACCACCCCTAATACAAAATAAGATAATTCAAAAGTTTAATATATTAATTAAAAAAAACTTGTTACATTGGATAAAGTTTATTTGTTCCTAGTACATGTTTTGGTCACACTTTTCACAAATTGAGTGGTGTTCATGCAAACAATCGTTATACTTTCGTGGTATAGCTAAGATATGTGCATCTCATCTCTTCTAGACCCACTTTTAAATGGATTTAGGGGTGTTTGGGATTGCTTATTTAAAACAACTTATGCTTATTTTTAAATGTGATTATCAACTTATGTCATGATAAAAAAGAGTTGAGGGTGAAAATGTAATTTGAACAAATAAGTTATAAGCACTTTCAAATAAGTTAAAATGAATTAACTTATCAAAAACAACTTATTTGTGGTGGGAAAAAGTCATAAACATTTTTTTTCCAATCCAAACACTCAAAATAGCTTATTTGGGGTGAGGAAAAGCAATAAGCAAATAAGTAAAAAAAATAAGCAATCCCAAACCCCATAAGGTGAATTTGATTTGGCTTGGTAGATTACATAAAAATCAATTAAAACAGACAAGCAATGCTTTTATGAAATATGAATAAAAAATCACCTATATATCGTATCTTCTCTATTTTCATTCTTAGGCCATCCGTACCCCAAGCGGGATGGGGCTCGGGATGGCCAGCGGGGTTGCGGGGATGGGCTACGGGCTCGGGGATGGTTGCGGGAAGGGATGGAATTCGGGGATGGGATCCCGATCCATCCCGAAGGTTTTTTAAAAAAAAACTTTTTAATTAAATTTTTAAAAATAATGCCGTTCAACGGCTCTTTTACTAAAAAAAATCATTTTTCTCAATTTAATCCCACTATATATTTAACCCTCAACCTCTTATTTCTCACACCTCTCAACCTCTTATTTTTCACCCCTCTCAAATTCTCTCAACCTCTTATTTCTCACACCTCTCAAACTCTCTCAAACACTCTTCCATTCTCTATATTTTAAACAATATGGATTCGCCACAACCCGGTTCACCAACCGCATCATCATCATCCGTAGACACGACGAGTAGATTTTTAAATTTATTTTGTAATTTTTATTTTTAATGAATGATATGAATTTTAATTTTAATTATTTATCTTATTTTTATTTATTAAAAAATATATAAATATTTTTATTTTGTTAAATAATTAAATGTATAAATAAAAGAATTAAAATAAATGAGGTGGCAAAAGGGTTTGAGGGAATGAGGTACGGGTGTTTAGGGATCGTTAGGGATCGAGTGAGGGATGGAAGAAAAGCTGATGTGACGCTGATGTGGAGTGGAATATTTGAAAGATTCCCTCCATGGGATACTGATGGCCTTATTTATCCTATCAAATGTGTAAAGATACAAGACTTATATGTAAGTGTAGAATTGACTATGTAAAAAAATATAGGAAGATAATTTATATTAAATGAAAAAGAAAAAGAAAAAGAAAAAGATAAAGATGACTGATACTAGAGGGATATAAAAAAGCATGAGATTTTTTTTTCCCTTACAAGAAATCTAAATTTATCCGTTTAAAACGTCTCTTCACTGCATGGTTGTCGTAAATCGTAATTCATACCACCACCACCGCCACCACCTTTGGTGTCGGTCGCAATCAATATTTCTTGAAAGCGAAAGAACCTTATTCAGTTGACAACCAAGACGGCTTCTTAATCAAAGAAGAGCCCGAGTTTTGGAGACTATGGTCACCAGAGGCGGACCCAGGAATTTTTTCTTACGGTGGCACCTTTGACGAACCTAAAAAATTTCCACATCGCCCGATGTTGTTTTAGCCTAATTCCACTGCTTTGAGAAATTTTTTTAATTTTTTTTCTCGATTTTGAGGAACTTTTAAAAAAAATCAATTTCGAGAGAACTTTTCGGGGTTTTTTGGTTGATTTTAAGAGTTTTTTTGGGATTTTTGGTTGATTTTAAGAGTTTTTTTGATACGGTTGCACCATTTAAAACGATACGGTTGCACACTCTAAAATAATACGGTTGCACTCTTCATATAGGTACAAAATTTACCCTTCGCCGGACAAACGATACGGTGGCACGTGCCACCGTATGCTCTACACTAGGTCCCCGCCTATGATGGTCACTGCTTGCAGTGATCGATGTTGGTGGACTCATGGTGGGTGGGTGTATGTTTAACAGAATATGTGGCATATGGGTGCCAAAACCGATGGAACGACTGAGAGATGACAGACCTCTGTCGTTCTTTATTAATTGCTATTGTTTTATTTAAAAAAAAATCAAAACTCTAAGAAAATTCTAAAGCCTCAATAGAGGCTTCTCCTTAACTCTCTCTCTTGCATTTTGCTTTATATATATATATTGATGATGATTATTGTTGCATTCCATCTAAGTTTTGGCTATGTGAGAAAGAAAATAAATTCAAATAAAAATATATGTCAAATAAAAATAAAAATTTAATAAGAACACATGCAGAGTATAATTATATATATTGTTGTTAAAAATGGGATGTAAATAATATTTTGCTTTGTTAAAAATATTAATATTGAATAAATAAAACAATAGCAATTAGTAAATAAGAAATGAAATGATTAACTCATTTAATGCAACCTTTGATTTAAAAAAAATCAAAACTCCAAGTAAATTCTAAAGCCTCAATGGTGGTTTCTTCTTAACTCTCCCTCTCTTACATTTTGCTTTATATATATATATATATATATATATATATATATATATATATATATATATATATATATATATATATATTGATTATTGTTGCATTTCATCTAAGTTTTGGCTATGTGAGAGAGAAATTAAATAAAAATAAAAATAAAAATTTAATAAGAACACATGCGGAGTATAATTATATATATTGTTGTTAAAAAATGTGATATAAATAATATTTTGCTTTGTTAAAAATATTAATATTGAATAAATAAAACAATAACAATTAGTAAAGAAGAAATGAAATGATTAACTCATTTAATGCAACCTTTGATTTAAAAAAAATCAAAACTCCAAGAAAATTCTAAAATCTCAATGGACGCTTCTCCTTAACTCGCTCTCTTATTGATATATTGATGATTGTTAGCTTACTACAAAAAATAATAAAATTAAATAACAAAAAATATATTCCATTAAAATAAATTTTTATTTTTAACCATTGTTGCATTCCATCTAAGTTTTGACTATGTGAGAAAGAAAATAAATTCAAATAAAAATAAAAATTTAATAAGAACACATGCAGAGTATAATTATATATATTGTTGTTAAAAAATGAGATGTAAATAATATTTTGCTTTGTTAAAAATATTAATATTGAATAAATAAAACAATAGCAATTAGTAAAGATGAAATAAAATGATTAACTCATTTAATACAACCTTTGATTTAAAAAAAAACAAAACTCCAAAAAAATTCTAAAACATCAATGGAGACTTCTCCTTAACACTTTCTCTTACATTTTGCTTTATATATATATATATATATATATATATATATATATATATATGGGAGGTTTCTTTTGCAAACCATCGCATTCTTAGAAACTTTGCAAACCACTTTATAACCAATCATTTCAAAATTATTGATTATTATATATATTTAATTAATAATTCACGTTAAGGGTAATTAAGTAATTGTGGATGGAATTTTAAATTAACTTTTTTATTCATTAATATCTTAATTTTAGTAGCAACAGATTTATAGGGATCTTTCCCATATTCACGTCTCTAAAAACGGTTTTTGGTTTTCTCATGTTCATGAAGATAAGAGAAAACATGTTTGTAATGAATCGTCGGAGTTTTGCGAAGAAGATGGTAACCGATTAATCATGAATAAACAGAAGTTAATCGTGAATAAACAAAATTATAATCATGAATAAACATAATTATAATCATGATTAATAAATTAGCTTCATGAATTAAAAACTATATTCATGAATACACTATTGCTTCATGAAGCACACCATCCATGGCTGTGCCAACGATCAATTTCTAAAAACCCAAGACCATAATGTTATTAAACAAGATTTGAACTTTTTAAACCAAAATTTTCCATCTGGGTTCTCGATTGTTCATGCTGATAAGGAGAAAACTGTTGGTGATGATGAAGCCCCTACTGGGTTTTCTCATGTTCATGAAGATAAGAGAAAACATGTTTGTAATGAATCGTCGGAGTTTTGCGAAGAAGATGAAACCAGAAAACTGTGGTTGACAGCGGCAGCGGTGGTGGTGACTGTGGTGGTCAGCGGCGGTGGTGGTGGTGGGCTGTGCTGAATCTAGCGGTGGTGGTGGTGCCTGTGGTGGACAGCGGCGGTGGTGGTGGTGTTATGGCCATGATTTTTAAAGAAGAGGGTAAGGTCGCCGGCGGTGTTATGGCCATGAACCTGCGATGAAGAAGAGGGAACCATGGAATTGTTTAATGGGGGAAAGTGAATCACATGACACACCTAAATATTTTGACGAAAAAACCCTTGTCGGCATGTTTTACTTTTGAAATTAATTATTAATTGGTCAATATTTACACAAAATGCCACCGGATTAATATGAGCCTTAGATGAATAAATTGGATGGTGATTAGGATGGTTGCATAGTTTCTAGGAATGTAGTGGTTTGCAAAAAATACCACCCCTATATATATATATATATATATATTGATTGATTAGGGAGTGAAACTGAAAAAAGCTTCATACTTTGGGACCCTCATAATCTCTCTAGACAAATCTTTTACCATAAAAAAATTCTAGCTTTCTTTATCAGCTAAACACTTCTAGTTTTTCAACATAATTATCGTCATTTAAAACATCATCGAAATATATAAAAAATATGACTTGGTTTGTTTTGATTCTCATTTTTAGGATAAGATTTGAAGACAACAAAATTTTATTCTAATAACATAAATCTTAATTATATCGTAATATTATATTACGTAGTAAAATATCATATCATATCAATATCAAAATATGTCTAAAAACCCATTCACGTAAATTGCATAGGATTCAAGTGGTGAAGGTAATCTCTCCTTACCCAAAAGCTAGAGTGTTGTTGTTTTCACTTTCCCTTCCATTTTGAGGTATTGTTGGGTGACTTTGGTTGTGTTTGATTGAGGTGATCTTCTCCTTTTTTGTCTATGGAATTAGGGTTTAGTATAAGTTGGGATTTTGATGTAAAAATGTTTGGGGAATGGTTCTACATGTTTGGATCTGAGTATTTATGGATGGAAACGTTTGGATCTAGGTTTTTGGAAGATTTGGCTTGAAGATGCAAGTTTCTTCAAAGGAGCTTACGTTTGAGAAAAATCTAGATTTAGCCTAAATGTAGCAAGGTGAGTTCAAGTTGATTTGCGAAAACTTTGTACATGCCAAAAATGTTATTTTCCAAGTATTTGTGTGTTTTACTTGAAATTATCAATTGTTAAGTTATTTGATGGGTTTAACCCCTTTTGAAGTGTTTAACTTCATAAATGTTGTAAAACACTCATATTTGGGATTTTGGATATTTTTGATGTGTAGAAATCATAAATATGCCCTTAAAAGATTTATTGCTCAAAATGGAGTTTATTCAGTGGTTTAATCATGTTAGTGTAATTGATTTTATAAACCATTTGGGAAATGCACAATTTAGTGTCATGAGTCATTTTGAGAATTATAAGGGTATGAGTCCATTTGGGGAAACCCTTTGTTTTAACCTGCGTCGAGTTTTGGGTTAATAATGATTTTGTGGTATGTGGTTATCCGAACAATGTTTAAATGCATTTTATGCTATGAGGACCGTTATTTATGGGTCTAATGAGTTTTGAGCATTTTGCTCGGTTTTGACTTTAAGGAAGTCTTGGGAACATTTTGTCCAGTTTTGATGGCTCAATGTGGAGTCTTATTTATGGTTTCCATTTATTGCAACATATTGCATGTTATTGCACATTATGGATATTTACATGCTTGGGTGCTTTAGTCATTCCGGGATGGGCATGTTATTGTAGACTGTGTTGCATTGGATCCATAGGCACGTAAGTCGGTCTTTATTTGATGGTCTACTGGGTGTCGCGGTATTTGACTGGGCCCCATGTTGTATGACCTTTACTTTTCAAGGGTGCACTAGGAGGGCTGAGTCCGGTTGAGCTGTCAGGTTGATTGACGGGCGTTTATGACCTTCGCCATGTCGGGGCAATGCCATGGTTGTATCTCCGCTTGTGCCGAGCCTTTGGTGGTATTCTTAGTAATATTCCGCTAAGGTCAACTGTCTTTTTGGGTGTGTCTTGAAAGGCGTCGTATGAGACACTTGGGCTTTTATGCAGTGAAGTGTCGTACGATTAACATTGTTTGAGTGACATACTTTTGTGTTCCTCCACTCTCAATGGATACGGGTCTCCCCCGTCGTTGGCCAACCTTACATGGGATTTTAATATGTCCATGTTTTATTATCGTTGGTCTTATACGATTGACTGCAATTTGATGACTTTAATATTGGATTTCCCTCCACGTATATTAAAGTTTAAATGGAGCAGGTCATTTTCATATTTATGGTATTTGGACTTCATTACATTTTACGTTCGCGTGAGTATTGGTTCGTATCATGTTTTCGATGAAGTATTATATTTAAATGGATTGTTCTTCCATGATTTATGGGTTGAGTATTATGTCGTCAACCATATTTGAAGGTTTTGCATAATATCGATTTATTCACGTGTTGAGTGAGTTTGGATTGGAATTCATTTTGGAAAACGCTATATACATTTGGGAACTTCTCTCATAGATTTTGTGTGCGTTGGAAAATGAGTCATTTACATCCTTCTCATAAACTCTTTTGGAAATCATAAATTATGTCAAAAACTTTCATTCAAAGAATGTTATAAACTCTTGAACTCACTAGGCGTTAGCCTAACCCTTTTTATTTGTCGGCATGTGCAACAGGTTCAGGTTGGGAGTAGTTCTAGTGACACTGTGAAAGGTCGCGTAATAGTAAGGTGCCCGAGAGGTGAACAACTTAAGTGAAGTTTTCCGCATTCATCTTTGGGATTAGCAACTTGTACTTGGGTTAAGTAACACCCGATGTGGTTTTAGTCTTTGTAATGAGACTTGAGTTATATATTGTTTGAGGTTAATCATAGATTTTAATTTGAGGTATTTCACATATTGAATTATAGGAAGAAATCCTATTATTTTGGATGTATTATCGAAAATTTTATTTAGTTGCTCTTTCCCAATTCGAGGGTGTTACATTCGTTCAGGCGCAGGCCTGTCCACATTAAGCCACAGGCAACGGCTGTCTGTGTTAAGACGGTGTTGTCTGTTGTTGCACCATTCGTTCAGGTGCAGGTCTGTCCTCATCAAGCCACAGACAGCGGTTGTCTGTGTTGAGACGGTGCTGTCTGCTATACTTTGGGTAGGTACTGTATCGTGGGATGCTTAAGGTTTGCCCCTTGCAAACTGATGGTAGTAGGTTCTATATACGTAGTCTGTTGCTGTTCGTTTTTGTTGGTGGGCTAATTCCCCATATTCGTTGTGGGATAAACTATCGAATAATAAATTGATATCCGGGATTGAAGCACGACCTAAATTTTTGATCGAGGAACTATAAGACCAGAGCAACCGGCAAATAAAGGCCATGCCTTAGGCCCTATGATTTTCCTAACTGTTATCTTCAGGATTCCATTGGATTAGTTGAGGTATGCACAAACTAACCATGACCCAGGTTGGCAGAAAAGAAAAGAAAATTTCTCTTTGTGTTCATGTGTAACCTTTGGCTTGTCCTTGATGATGCTTCTCTTTGAAAACTGCCATTTAGCAGTTAAAGAATATAAGGCATAGTTCGTTACCGAAAAGTAATCAGCAATAAAAACAACAATAGTTTTCTTAGAAGTTATATCCAATCTTTGAGAACCCTAGAATTTAGTTTCAGTTGTATGATCTAGTTTCAATCTGAAGAATGATCGTTATCATAACTTGTAAATCACCTCAGTCGCGGTTGTTCTTGTCCTTGTTGTAAATTGTATGTAGCTTTTTACTAATGGTAGCTCGGAAACCGCCCTCTTTCTTTGGTGACGGGGTATCCGGTTCAGATTCTTTCTTCGACTGAATTGTGTCAACAATGGCCTCAATCTCTTCTTTAGCACGATGAAAGATGCTAGGACCTCTGAATTCACTGATCGGGGTGTCAACATCAATATCCTCCCCCTTTCCATGAGTCTCCTTGCGGTGAATGAATGATGACTTCTTTTTAGGTGTTTCTCCTTTTACTTTTACGTTAACTTGCTTAATTTTACTGGGACCGCTCTTAGGATCTTCTGCCATCAATATCAAGAAAAACCGGTTAACAGGACCCACAGGAGGTATGACTTATCAAGCGAATATGTTCCTTGTTGGTTCTATCTACAAAGTCTAGCTATAAAAAGAATTGGCTTTATAGGACTTAAAAAATGTCTAAATGTCCTAATAGACTTAAATTTATAAGACCAAACAATTATGTGCCCTATGTCAAGGTGTTACAATAGGATGTTATGACGTGTTTGGGCATCTTGACAAGTTTGTTAGGACGTCTTTGAAATTAAGTGTCCAATTAGGTTTTTATAAGACACTTTCGGTAAGTGTCATGTAAACACATCTTTTTTATAAGACACTTGTTAGGACGTCCAAAAGTGTCCTATCAAGTTATTGATATAAGACACACGATTGTTTGATCCTATAAACTTAAGTCCCATTAAGCAACGTATAAAGCCGATTTTGTTGTAGTGTCCGTAACAAGCATTTAGTTAACCATTATGGGTGTTTTTACTTAAATTAAGAAGGGAAAGACTCCTTTCAAGGTAAACTTAGGAAATCTAGCAGTTTATAAGATGTCTCTTGTGTCACATAAAGGTGCTTATAAGGGCACACAGGCAACAGAGCCTCCTCTTCATATGGGCTTCCACTAAAGTTGCCTTGGTTGATTGTTTACAAGCTTTTCTTGCATGTTAAACATTCTTTGAACCAGAAGTTGAGTTACTATGAAAGTTGAAAACTCTCTTTGCTAGAGAGAAAAGGTTGCTTAGTGTTTTATGGACATTTTTCTATGGCAACAGGATAATGTGTATATAAGAAGTTCCATAATGTAATTCATCCAATTCTATCATTCATATATTATTATAACTAATGATAACATTAACCTGCAATAAAGTCTACGAAATCGTACCTGCAAGTGAACTTTGTTTCTCATATTTCGATCCAGTAAATGCGGCATCATCCCTGAAACTATAAGCTCAGTAATCCTTCAATTGATAGCCTCCAAAAGTATACCAACATGGTTTCCAATAGATACTATGCAAAAAGAATCAGCATACCTTTCAACACTCGAAGGCGAGTCTTGATTTTTATCTTCTTTACGTTGATGAATCGATTCAACTATGGCCTCAAATTCCTCCTTTACTCTTTCAAACACATTTGGGCCTTTGATATCACTAAGTGGGGTATTGACATCGATATCATCACGCAGCCCATGAGTTTCCTTGTTATGTGTTGGCTGTTTCTCGGAATGCAAAAATGCCTCCGTCTCTTCTTTACCGTTCTCCAACACTTTGGGTGCTTTTACCCCCTTATCTAACATCAATTCACATAGTACCATAAACATACAGGACTGTAATAAAATTTTGTATCTGTATATGTTTACCCATTAGTATGTGATATTGATAACTTTGATTTTTGGTTCATAAGCTTCATTCATTTTAAAAATATAGTGGTTTATTGGATGTCTCTTGTGTTAGGTAAAGTTTCTTAAAAGGGCATATAGGCAACACAGCCTCCTACACGGGCGTCCACTACAGTTGCATTGGTTCATTGTGTATATAAGCTTTTCTTGAATGTTCCCTGGATATATTTTCTGAAAAAAAATCTTGAAGGCAGACACGGTCACATGGGCAGTTAAGGCTGAGGCATAGTTGAGTTACTTTGAAAGTCCACGAAAATTGGAAACTGTACCTGCAGGTGAACTTTGATTCTCATGTTTCGATCCTTTAAATGTGGCATCATCCCTGAAATGATATGATCCAAAACCTTTTTTATAGCATCCAAAAAAGTAGTCCCAATACAGTTCCAATAGACACTATGCAAAAACAATGTAATGCTAACAACATACACCTTTGAACACTTGAAGGTGAATATTGAATCTTGTCTTCTTTACGTGTACGAATCACTTCAACTATGGCCTCAAATTCTTCCTTTGCTCTTTCAAACACATTTGGGCCTTTGACATCACTGATAGGGGTATGCACATCGATATCATCACGCAACCCATGAGTTTCAACGTTGGATGCTCTTGCCCCCTTGTCTAACATCAAGGTCAAGCAGTATCATAAGCATACAGAACCCTAATATCCATATATTATAACAATCCACAAAATTTTAATCACAAATACCCTTGTTTTATTGACTTTTGTTATCGTTTCTGTTTCTTACTTGGGCATTTCAACAAACACTTGCAGACCTCCATGGCACGACTTTGTTAAAACGGATTAAAAATAGTTTAGATCTTACTATAAACAGATTGTGACATAGGCAAGAACAAAAATAACATCTCGAATGGAAATGATTTAATGGGTGTTGTTGCGATTTGGAATACATGCATAAACGAATAGGAACAATTAACTCAAAACAATAAGATGAATACCTAAGGATTGATCAGGTTTGGATTCATCCATTGTGAGCTTTTGCGGATGAGAGAATTATGCGAACATTCGATTGGGAGTCTTCAAAGCGCGGGGAGTGGATTAGGGATCTGTCGCAATTTTTTCGCAAACAAGAATTTCCTTTTGGAAGATGCCAACATAAAATAAAGGTGGCAAATATTACCATATCCTTATTCCAAAAATATGTTTTAAAATGCCCCTTTAATCTTTCATTAATGTATAATTAGGTGGCGTTTTTTTTTTTGCAAGAGGTATTGAAGTTTGAAGTCTGAAATCTGATTTCAGTTCTGATTTTTAAGAGGTGATGCTGAAGTCTGAAATCTGAATCAACAAGATTGTTTGTTTTTATAAACCGACAAACATCTAAATATGTATACTTGTCTAATTTATCCCTTTAACAATGTTATATTGTGAATTAATAAAACATTTATTTATGTAAAATATCTTCTAATTTCTTGGACCATATGAACCAAATGAACCAAATGTTGTACATTATTATCACCGTTTTTGAACAACAATCACCAAAAACGAACGAACAAGAAACAATATTCCAAGATCGAAACCCATAATGCATCCGGAAACCAAAACTAATCTTCAAACTAAAGACAATAGAACAATGGTTCTTCCGGTTTCTCCAAACTCACCTCCACTTGAAGTGTGATAAACGTATGAGATCTTATCACAGGGACGAACGACACGGTCGAACCTCATGTACGAATCTAACACAAGCAACTGATAAATGGATGGATAATTGGTAATCAATGGATGGATGTTTACATGAATCAACCAAATTAGAAGCAAAAAAAAAGCTAACAGATATGGAGGAATTGGTTTTTACCCAAATCGATGTGAATAAAACCAGAAACAAAAACTATAAGGTACACTGAAGAGGAATCGATGTTTACCTAAATCTTGTTGAACAAAACCATAAAAAGAAGCAATAATCACTACACAAAGAGAAATCGGTACCTGAGAGGAGAACCGAATAAATCGACCGGCATGAGAAAAGAAGGGAAGAAACGATTGACGGGAGAAAAGAAGGGAAGAATTGGTCGATTGAGACGACCATGGAGAGTCGATTCTTGCACCTGGGTGTGGTTCCGATGGTATAAGAGGGATTTCCCTGAAAACACCATAAGACCATCCATAAGAGAGACAAAGATTCTTGAGCACATTTTTCAGATTTGAATCTTGCTGTGAAGTACCCATTTTGTAAATAAGATAACAAATCAACCAAAAAAGAAGTTGTTTTTTGCTCTCAAGAAACACTAAGCAAATTCTGCAAGAAAACAAAGAAAAGGGGGGAGGTGGGTGTTCTTCTTCGACGAGACAGAGATTCAGAAAGAAAAAACAAAAAAAAACCTCACTTGAAATAAGTGCTTTGGGAAAGCAATTCGACTAATTAAGCACTTTAGGAAGTTGTAAAAACAAGAAAAACAGTTTGTGTTTTTCTAAGCTTTCTTTTGTGACCGGCGACGGAGAAGTCAGGGGAGGGAGGAGATGGCTGAGAGGGAGATAAGGGGAGGGAGGAAACGTCTAAGCGATTAAGAGTTGGGTCTACCACTTTTTTATTCATATCTTTCTCAGACTTAAGTGTCTCTGAAAATAAAAGAAAATCAAACAAACTGATAAAATCTTAGCGATTCATATTTCATTGCTCATTAAGAGCTAAAACAAAAAACAAGCAGGCCCTTAGTCTTCAGCTTACATGTTTGCAAAGACCGGTGCGGTTGGGCTGATATAATAACAAACATTTCGTTGTTGATGCAATACTAGACTTAATCATAATTTTTTATTCCACCTAATCTCATAGATTTCATATTCATAGAATTATAATTCCATGTTTAAAATTGGTCATGGATCAAGACTGGTTTTAAATCGGTCTCTATAAAATAGGGTTGGTTGATCGTCGTCACGACCAAAAATCCTAAGACCAGCCTAGGCTGGCAGTCCCAGTCCCATTGGGTTGGTCACCGGCCAATCCAATTTTAAGAGAATTAAATTTTACATAAAATATTTTAATTGTTTTATAATTATTGTATTTGAAATTTAGTATTAAAATGCATAAATAAGTAAAAAAAAGTAGAGAGAAACTTGGAAAACTCAAAAACAAAAAAACTTTGGAAACTTGGAAAAAAACTTGTATTTTAATTTATAAAAACTTCAAATTCAAAAAAAAAAAAAAACCGGGTCTAAACATAACCGGTCTTTGTCCAATAAACAATTTTGAGTCAGCCTTGAAACTCTATAAAGTGTGGCCCCGAATCGTTGGGCCATAACTGCTCCCAATTAGTCCTGGTTTCAGACAAGTCTGAGTTTAATTTAACCATCTCTACTCTATAGAACTAGAAATAATGAAAATATCATTTTATATAGATTTGCAAAATAGGGCAACCCAATTATGATATGGGTCATGAGTCATGACTAGGAAATCAACATCTTGCAATGGCATCATTCATATCTCTTTATCGCGAAATTGAGTGATAAATTTGTGATAGTTTAGAAAGTTAGGAACAAACGTTTCGTATTTATTTGGATTTAATTCACACATATTGAAACCAAGATAGTATCTTTGTTCGGATTTCATTGTCGCACATTGAAATTAAAACTTTATATTTGTACGAGAGAATACAAGTCACAAATGATAAGGAGAATAACAACAATGGCTATATTTCTTCGGTTAATGTTAGTCAGGGGTTGTTTATCCAAACGCTTACGGTAAAAGTTAACATTTTTACTTACTTTACCGGGTAATTGTAGTCCATCAAAGTGGTATCGTATGCAACAATTTATCAAGATAGCGCTTACTTGGTAATTGTCGTCATCCGCACTTATACCGGATTTACATTATTCATTCTTATCATAGCTTTTACCGAATAAGATTGTCGACCCTTATCATATTCATTCAGTAAAATAAAATAAATGACCAAGTAAAGATAAACGTTTACAGTTAATATTATCATATTAATGTTAGTTAACAAATTAATAAGAGGTTAAAAAATGGTGATTAAATTATTGTAGAAAAAAAAATTAGTTGTTAAATTAACTATCTGTATAATTTAGTTAAGCGCGGCCCATTCTGGGGTGGTGGATATAAAACCGTTTCTTGATTCACTTGTTCAACAGATTGCAAGCGCCATCTTCACTCTTTCTCCCTCTCCCTCTCCCTCTCCCTCTCCAAAGGGAATTCATCATGGCCGATCCTCGAGTTACAGAGTCTAATATCGCAACTGGGTTTTCAAACTTTGTGGTTGATAAAGGGAACAAATTGGGTTTCGCACCACCTGAACTGAAGAACATGGATTCAACTCCAATTCTTGGCGCAGATACGAATCAAGATCATAAGAGGAGGTGCTTCGAGAAATTGGTGGTACGTACAGAACGGTCGAATGTCGAAGAGAATGTCAAGTGTTCATTGCAGGTTGAAGTCATTGACGATACGGCGCTAATCGAGGCCACTGGCACTGCTGCTGCTGCTTCTGGATTCAAGACTTGTTATAACAATCAAACTGACAGAAAGAAACTACCCATTGCTGCTTCCAAGAAGAATAAGCAAGAAAACGATGCCAAGAAGAGGAGGAACAAGAAGCCGGGGAAAACCTGTTCGTCCAAATGCGTCAATGAGACCAAGTTCAACGGTCAAATGGTTGAAGATCAAACTCCTACTGAGAAGAAGATTTCAGGTCAAAAAATGTTGAGAAAAATGTGTGGTAAAGTCAAAGTTGTTTACCAAAGGAAGGATACCAAGGGTCTGAAGTTGGTACCCACTGGTCTTGAAGAACACCAGATAGTTGAAAACCAGAATGTGCCCACAAAGATCATTAATAAGGTCTTCCCAGAATCTGAAATGGTGAATTTGAAAAAAGAATCTACCATCGAATTGGTAGAAACCCAAACTGTAAACCAGAATGATGATGGGTTAAACCCCAAAATTGAAGTCCATGCCGAAAAGATTCAAGAAAAAGACCAAGATGTGAGCGTTGGTTCAAAGAAAATGGCCTACTCGAGGGAGGAACTAGAGGCACTGAGGTTCGTGGGTGAAGAAGAACAAAACCAGAAATGGAGCCAAGTCTATTCCGGGCTTTCACCTTCTGTGGCAAAGGAGTACACCAGCCTTCTGGTTGACACAGACAATCGACAACCGCAAAGGTACAATTGTCTCGCAAACTGTGGTTCTACTCGTCATGCTATTCTTAGTATGCCTCCTGTTTTACCTTTGTGTTCATCTTCAAATGACCGAAAGCTTGCGCCATATGGTCGTGGTTTCAGGGTTAATTTCCACTGAAATTGCCTTCTTGCTACAATGGCATCTGTACTGTACATGTAGGAGGATAAAGATAGCTTTCTTGTATGCCATTTTTCATGATTTCATCTTTCCAATAAGTTCTTCAAAAAAGAAATGTAAATCAGTTTGGAGAACATACATCTGCTAAGAAAGTTGTGCATCTTGTATAAAGAACATGTCTGAATAAAAATTGCTACTTGTAGATTGTCAACTATTGATCTGATCCCCAAACTCTTTACTAGTGTACATGTGTTCTAACTTCTAACTGATCTTTAAGTGAATCATGGAAATTTTCTGTGCATTACTCTCACTTCTGAGATGAATTATGTGAATACAAGCAACTATCATGGAATCATAATCATAATCCATCCCCGATTCCCCAGATTAGTATGTGCACGTTATAATGCGACTGTGAAACAACTGAAAACCTGATTTGAGAATGATTCATGAGCTTGTACAGCTGTTTTGGTTTATGGGAATGATCTGTTCTTTTGGGGACAAACTTTTGCAGCATGGTGATTGGAAATGTAAATAGAGTTTCTACTTCTACCAATTCTAATTCTAATGAATATCTACAACTCTTAGGGGCATAAGAGTTTAGGGTTTCTCACTAAATAAAGTATGGATAAAGCTGTATGTGTAGATTAATCTGTCTTTATAGACTATTGGGAAGGTTTTTTCATAGATGGAAGAGCGTATTTTTTTAATTGGGAGGGGTGGGTTTGGGAAAAACTTGACTTTCTACATAAAGCTCCTCCTAGAAGCTTATTGAATAAGCCACTTTTTATATCATTAAACAAACAGTCATGTATAACGGACCAAATAGTTGAGTCCCATTAAGCTCGTTAAGCTCCTAGCAAACAGGCCCTTAATTAGTAGATCATTATATGATAACCATTGAAAAGTTTTTGTAACTCTATTGTACTACAGTTCTTGTGATAGTTTTTGAAAATCATTATATGCGTCGTGAATCAAATCGTTCCATGGTTAACTCTAACTATAGCACAAATAAGAAGGGCCGTGGACTAATCACACCGCTAGTGACTTTCTTATATCTCCTATATACGCTTGAAACCTTCCTTATTATAGGAGGGTTTTTTTGAACGTTAACTTAATGGAGTTTCATATATTCTTACATTCTTCTAAGCCGCACCTTGATCTTCAACAATTTGACCAATTGAACTTCCTTTCATTCACACTCTTCTATGAACAGCTCCCCCCCCCCCCCCCAAAAAAAAAAAAAAAAAAACTCTTGGACCCCTTGTTCCTTCTTTTCTTGCCATTGTTTTATTGCTTAGGGGTCGTTTACCATAAGCTTACCGAGTGTTCGGTTGTCAATTACTTTACCAAATGAGCATGACAAGAACCAAGAATTCTACACTACAAGTAAGGGAGAAGACCCTTACCCGGTAAAAGATGCTCACTAACAATCCATTTTAATGACAAATATGTTATCCGATTAGGTAAGTGTGCACAATGACTCTTGTGCTTACCCAGTAATGGGTAAACAACCCCTTAATCTTCTTCAAACCGCCACCGTTGGTTATTTCGATAACCTAACTCAGAAACAAGCGCAACGCTTTGATTATAGATAACCAAAAGTTAAAATATTAAAATTAAAGATTATATTCATATCCAATATATACTCCATATTAGAGATTTCAACATTAATTATTTAATTATCTATATCTATACCATATTATAAAGCATTTGAAAAAAAACTCTTAAAAACAAATTTTTATGCATCAAGTATATCGTTTATTGATGCATATTACTTCAAATTCAAGATTACAAGTAATGATACATGTTTAAATTTATTACTAATTGATAAACTTAATCAAATACAAGATATACATCACATGCTATAATATAAAGAATCTAAAATATAATTAGGATAATCGATTGAATTCTAACAGAATAATTAATTATCTTTTATAAAAAAATATATTATTAAATCTAAATTACATCATTATTAAACTTAAATTAAATTAAATAAATTAATTAATTAAGCAATTTTATAAAAACAAAATATTATCGCTTTAAAACCATAAAACCGTATTATAAAATTGACAAAGTCAAAAAATAAAATGAAACATTAAAATCGAGAGTCACTTTTAGTATTATTAAGATATTCTACATATTCAACATCTTAATAGACTTAAGTTTTTTTAATGAAACTAGATGTGTACTCGCACAGTGCAACACGATATATCTCGATTTTAATGTTCTAATTTATTTTAATGTGTGGTTTTGAGAAAACGATCATGTTTTTTTTATAAATTTGTTTAAAGAATGACGTTTTTAAGGAATTAATGATTTGAGGATTTGAAAGTGGTTAAAGATAACGATTAATTACTAAGAGTCCACAATTTAAAGATTTAAAGGTTGTTAGAGATAAGTATTAATCAAGTAGTTAGCATTAAAAGTGATACATAAAACTTCATTAGTTGTTTTTAAGAGATTTTAAGTAATTAGCATTAAATAGCGGTACATGAAGTTTTAGAAATTATTTTTAATAAATATTTTATAATATTTAATAAAATTAATAATAATACATTCAACCTTATTTGTAAAAACAATTAAAATAATATTTTTTGTCTCATAAATATTAATTAGTTTTAAAGATCCGTCTCGAAATTGGAACATTTGTAAGAGCATCCCCAGTCATGAACCTCTGCCACATCAGCTTTCTCTATCTGCCACATCAGTTTTCTCTTTCCTACCCATTTTATAAATCTGTTACTCCCAATCATGGACCGGTTCATGGTTAATTTAATAAAAAAACAACTAAACTTTAATTATAATTAAAAGCCAATTATTAATAATTAAAATAAAAAAAAGTCACAATAATTAAAAATTACAATAATTGAAAATTTCAATACGTTAAAATTTAAAAAAAAAATAGAATTATAGTTAAAAGTTACATATTGTTTTTACAAGACATTAACTAAAAATTATGATAATAAAGAATTACTTATTACAATTAAAACCCACTAATAAAAATCATTATAATAAAAAACTACAATAACAAAAATTACAATTATTGAAATTTACGGTAAGTTAAAATATAAATAAAATTTGAAATTATAATAATTTCTTTACTTTTTTAATGAATTAAACTAATTAATTTGATAAATACAAATTTAGTTTAATAATTAAAAGAAATTAAAGAAAACCTAGATTCAAGTTTTTTATTATTAAATTAATGTTGGGCCCCACCATTTGTAGAGGAGGAATCGGTTCATGCAGAAGAACCGATTCATCCTATGTGGCAAAGAAGTGGTTTGTTCCAAAGGTCAAAAAATTCAGAATCGGTCTCTCAAGGTTTATGAACCTTGCGCAGTTGCGCAGGAGATGCCCTAACTTATCTTGTTTTGTTTCCCCTTTTTTTGGAAAATGTAACACACTCGAATTTGGAAAGAGAAACTAACTTTAATTTCAATAAAATAACCAAAATAGAATAAAATCATTTCTACAAACCATCCTTGAAAATACCTCAAAAGTTAAACATCACAACTTCTACAATTAACAACTCAAGACGGGTGTTACTTAATACAATACAAGTTGCTAATCCCAAATAAGTGCGGAAGACTTCACTAAGCAAAAACACTTCACGTGCACCCTACTAGCACTTATCACTCCACAGTGTAGCTAAAGCTATTCCCAACCTGAACCTGTTGCACATTCCGACAAATAAAAAGGTTAGGCTAACGCCTAGTGAGTTCAAGAGTTTACATCATGATCAAATAATTTGTAAGACCAAAGGTTTCAACGTAAATCATGATTTTCCAAAAAAAGATTTGAGTAAAGTACACCAACACCCATTTTCCAAACGCACGCAAATCCCGTGACGAAAGCTTCCAACGAAAATCATTTCTCAGCAATGGACTCAAATCCAAAACTCACTCAAGATGTAAATAATTATTAAAACCTCAATATAACATTAATGCGAATAAAACTCCAATATTCGAAAACGTCCAACCAAGGATGAGGCATAAAACGCCACTCATAATTCATGGGAAGAACCATCCCTACACGTATGAAACGATGCCGACACATGGATAAACAAAACACCCAAAACAACACCCTTCGGTGACGGGGGAGACCCGATTACATCGAATGTGGCGTAAACACAAGATAAGCCACAATTAATAAATACAAGTAAGCTTCTTGGATGGGGAAACATATGACATCAACCATAACTCGGTCTTTAGTCAATCTTAGACATCAACCCAAACTAGGTCTTTAGTCCATCTTAGACATCAACCAAACTAGGTCTTTAGTCCATTTTCGGCATCAACCAAACTAGGTCTTTAGTCCATTTTAGACATCAACCAAACTAGGCCTTTAGTCTATCTTCGACATCAACCAAACTAGGTCTTTAGTCCATCTTAGACATCAACCAAACTAGGTCTTTAGTCCATCTTAGACATCAACCAAACTAGGTCTTTAGTCCATTAAGACATCAACCAAACTAGGTCTTTAGTCCATAAACCACCAAGTTCAACCCGACTAGGTCTTTACCTTGGAATCCCACCATCCAAAACAAGCTTACTTAAATTAGAAACTAATACATGACCTCAAAGGAATAATCAATGCATCAGAATCATGTAATTCTCAAATACAATGCAATTCATGCAAAACATAACCCAAGCCTACGTCGAGCTTTTATCAAAACCGGGCAACGCCCTCAAGACCCAACAGAGTCCAAGTCCGAGCCATCAGCTCAAAATATCTAGTGATCGTTTATCAAAATCAACTCATGCAAATAAAGTGTGTCGAACCCACATCATGCAAACACATGCTCCGAGGCATGATTATCTCACAACCCCTTCATCGTCATTTTCCCAATGAAGTCAAATCATATATGCATATATATATATATATATGTGTGCGTGTACGTATATGCCTATCTTTTATAATTTATTAATGCATATAACCCGCCATGGTCCGTTAGACCCAAGGTACTAAGCATACAAAATCATCAAACGGTCTTCACATATAAGGTCAAACACTCAAGGAGGCACATACTCACATAAAACGCAATTAAGCACATAACACATCCAAAGCTCCACCTCGAGCTACTAAAACTGGCAAACACTCAAAAGACCCATTTGGGTAGAAATCAAGCTCTTGAAGGCAAAATAAACGTTTGGCTAAATACGCTTTGCCCACACGGTTACGTAAACCAAATACATCGTTACCCAAAATCTTTGCCTTTTTAATTCTCAATTGGCCTTCGGCCCAAAATCATCCAAACCAAGATTTGATAAGCATACAAACTAGGAAGCCAACAATGGAGCATTTATAACTCATATGTTTATTGTTTATTGTTTATTGTTTATTGTTTATACTTTATAGAAGGAGGGAGGGGGGTTTTGCAAACAAACCCTTATCCCTATTCCCATTCCCATCCCCAATCCCTTGCAACAATCTTAATGACAATCAACCCCCTCACCCTCTTTGGACTCTGAGCTGTTTTTTTTTTTTTTTTTTAATTCAGTAGTTCCTTTTCTTTAAAAAAACGCCACTAAACAAATTTATTTATATTTTGTAACACCAAATTCAAAATTGGATCTCATTCAAAACAGTTTATAATCGGATCAGATAGATGATCCGTTAGAAACTTGTTAACAAATTTGGATGATTGTGTTGTATATTTTCTGGAGCAAAATGAATCATCAACTTCTTTATCTAATACTTGGCCCACCCTTTAACCCAATTGCCAATCCGCATTTAATAGCTGCCTGCTACCTTTCTATTTTAGAGAGTATTTATTTTTATTAAAAAAATATCTCCAATATATATATATATATATATTTGACTAAAATATTAAGTTAACCACAATCATGTGGTGTACATACAACTTCTTGTCTTATCAATTCCATGTTATTTTGATAAAATCCAACATCAACCATAAAAAGATATGAATACATAGAAATAACTTATTTATTTCTATAATTTTTTTTTCAAAAAAAGATAAGTAAAAACAAAATTTTAAACACATTGGCATGCACATGTGATTAGTTAGGTGAAAAATTTATGGAATATAGATTTCATGAAATCGAAACTGAAATGATACTTAAAAGGAAAAGGTAAATTGCCCTCCTTCCTCCTTATCGACACACATGCCACATGCACATGTGATTGGTTAACAAGAATCCTTTAGTTTCAGCAAAATAGAGATATAACTTTTTTATAGTACATGTAATAAATAAAAAAATTGGACCAGATCTATAGATTGAACTACACAAATCTTGTGCCATGTTTTTTAAATAAATAAAAAGTTTTTAATTTGAATTCGTATTTTGTAGAACCTACTTTATTTTGATATTTACGTACCACAAGATATATCAGAAACAAAATTCAAGATATTTTACATTGTTATAATATGTCGTCATTCTGTTTACAAATGTATAATATGTTCCGTTAATTGTATCAAAAATAAAGTTTTTGGAAATAGATATCTTATAAAATAAGAAAGTAAACAAATCATATTTCATATTGAAAGCAATTTGACATATATAAATAACATGACAACCATTTTAACCTAAAACAACTCTCACCTATATATATATATATATATATATATAGTATTCTTTATTGGTAAAAAAAAATTGTTTGCCTTTACACATTTAAGATGACATTGTATAGCAATAGACTTGGGATGACATGAACATTTTCCATAAGAAATGGTAAATGTACCTTTATATTATAGTAAGGTTACATTAATATTTTTTGATCGAATGTTACAAAATACGTAAGGGTGTGTGTGGGTGAATTGCATTAATCACATGTGATTTTATTGTAAAACCACATATTCACATGTGTTTCGACCATTTTTCTAATATATTAATATGTTAGTGTTCTTGTATAAATCTAACCCCTTTTATATATATATATATATGGAGAGGTTCATTTGAAAAGTGTTAAATATATGAGAAATAGAGAAGTAATCTTGGTCATTCATTCGGTGAACATTTGCGGCTTTGACCGAGAAGCAACGGATAATTCCTCATGTGGTCTGCACAAGATAGAGGGGTAGTTTGGTAAAATACACGGGATAATTCCTCATGTGGTCTGTACAAGATAGAGGGATAATCCTATCCCGTCCCATCCAGTCTGCGTACCAAACGCTATCTTACAATTCATATATGAACCTTTGTGTAACACCCTAAAAACAGGGCCAATTTAAACCTTAAAAATTGCTACAAGTTATGATCATAAAACTTCAAACTTCTATAACCTGAGGATCAAATGTGAAGGTTTTATATACAACACAACTTATTCAAATAACCTATTAATCTAATCATACATCATAATCAGATTAATTAAGTTATCTAATCCTTTGTCCCAAAAAGCCTCAAAAGTATAGCTAGATCCTCCGTTATCTCTAAGTTTGAGTCTTCCCATAAGTTCTCTTCTCTCATTCCCGCTTACTTCCCGGAGCTTGTACCTGGTAAGAAAATTCAACTTGAAACATTAGGCTTTCGCCTAGTGAGAATATTCAAATCAAATTAAAGTTTAACAATTAAAATCTCAACAGATAAAACAAACCTGTTCTCACCCATCTTACCGTACCACAACTCCTTTCAACGGTAGGAATCTACCCCACTCTCATACTTATGACTAATTCGTCTAGCCATAATATCACTACCAAGAGTTTACCATAAATCATTCCAGATTCAAAGTCATTACTCTTATCTAAGAAATTACAAGTCAAAACCTGCCTATTTCTTAATCCGGAAGTAGAGATTACAATTTACTTTATGCCTATCTCTAATCTTCCTTTCACAACGGGAAATCTCCGATCTTCCCTATAAAATGGAAATCTCCGATCTTCCATTCGAAATGGAAATTACAAATCAAAATCTGCCTATTCCACATTTCACGTCCTCACCATCTCAGAATCACTGACCCCAATGGGATTAATATATCGCGATACACAACCGGGGCCCTCACGATGATTCAAGATACGCTCATTCACTAGAAATTACATCCCTTGGTCAAATGACAAGTATTTCGGTTCCCATTAGACCGTACCCAGGTGCCCTACTATGACCGGATGCCTATTTCTAGCAATCGCCACACAATACATAAGTATTATTACCCTTACTATTATATGTGCATAACATACAATATATTCATCTCCAAAACATATTCTATATATATAAACATTTATAAAGAATATTAATAGTCTTGACACCTCGACTTCTTAACTATCCCCTCATTGCATTTTAGCACGGGGATCAACATATCATAACTTTTAGTCATCTATTTGGACTCATTACTAATTAAGACGAGTCCTTAATAACATGTTCAGACATACATATTACATATCTATTTCAATATTAATTGCTGAATTTTAAAGAGAGTTGAATAAACTCACCTGGTATGAAGTCACACTTCTTTTATTACTTTTAAAGACGTAGGAACTTCTGTCTTCACCACCACAGTTTAGTGTAATATCCAATATACACATATACTGGTATTAAATTACAGAACAGAACTCTCTAAAACTAAGAATCCTCATCATCTAAAAATCTTTGCCTTAAGTCGCAACCAACTAAGTATTAAAATCTCTTGTCGCAATGCACAATGCTAGTCGCAATCAACTACTGCGACATGGTCACCATGTCGCAACCTTCTATTGCGATTTCAACCCCAAGTCGCAACCTTCTATTGCGACTTCAACACAAAAGTCGCAACCTTCTATTGCGACTTCAACACCAAGTCGCAACCTTCTATTGCGACTTCACTTCCTTGTCGCTCTTAAGGCTGCGACATTCATGAATGTCGCAATGCACTGTTGCGACATGCTTGAATGTCTCAACCCACTGAAAATATCTAAAACCCAGATTTTATACTTTTAAGTTATGTTTGTTTCTGTAAATATGCAGATATGTTCAATACTACTTATAGAACATAAACATCAGCCCAGATTTCTCATAACATCCAAAAATATCAAAATCCCATTTCTATACCATTTAGAAACTTATAACCATAACATGAGAAATTTAAGTAAGATGAATACCTTTGTGTTCCATAGATTTGTATTCTAAATTTCCAGCTGAAAGTATAATTTGCTTCTCCTTCTTCTTTCTCCCTTTCGGTTCTCTCTCTCTCTCTCTTCTTTTGAACACCGAACACACACACACACACACACACACACACACTTAGCACAAGATGAGAAATGAAATATCTCATCTTCTTTCTCTCTATTTGATAAAACAAGGCGGTGGGTGGTGATTAGGTTTAATCACCCTAACCAAGCAAACCTCCAATTTTCCTCAAGTGACAACTTTAACCCTCCAACTTCTAAATTAAAATTAAAGTTTACCCCTTAACTTATAACTTCTTAAAACAATAACGTAACTTACTCGGGGATAAACTCTAAAATTAATTCATCACATAATGAATCATAATTTATCAATAAAATCCAGCTTAATATTTTATACCAAAAATCGAGATGTTACAATACTCCCCAACTTGAAAACGATTTCGTCATCGAAACCAGAGTTAGGTAAACAAGTGAGAACATCTAACCTTCATATCCTCTTCCGACTCTAAAGTCACAACTGTACCTCAATGATCTAATACCATTGTACCTATAACCACATTCTTAGATTGTAAATTCTCAAAAGATTTCTCTAAAATCGCTTCCAATTCCTTCACGCAGCGACATTTTCTCATCCGTTACTACCTCAATAAGTGGAATCCCATCTTACCAACATAAAGTATGTCATACATTCCTTTCAATTTCTAGTCTTATATATTTAATCACAGATAAAAGTCCAGAAAGAATAAAGATTCATCTTTCATATTTTCTAAACTTTACCTCTTTCAGCATTACTCGCTCCCCAATCTTAGATTTGCAAACCTCCTTAGAGTAACTGTTTATCATTAAATCTCTATCCGTCTATTGCTTGTTCTACCATACTGTCATTAATCGTAACTCAATCTCCAGATCTCAAAATAATGTTAACATATACTGCCTAAAATTCCACACACACACTTTAAATTGTGTATACTCACTACTTTTGAATACTTCAATAATTACGGCAATCCATCATTACATCCTTACACCACTATCATCCTATGCGACCACAATGCAACCAAGCACTTATGTGTAATATATCAAGGGTGATAATTCAATTGAATCTGTAGTATAACTACATTCTTAGGTCCGACCTTTCTATCATTACTTGTCTCTTCCTCCCAACTTTTCCACATACCGATAACATTTTCTCATTACTATACATAACCAAACAGTTGTACCAAAATTCTAACTTAAGGCATTCAACTAAGTTATCTTGAAACGACATCACCGTCCAAAATTACTACTCATTCTTTGATCTTCAATTAATGCTTTCTAAGACAATTGTTTCACACATAAGAAGCAACTCACATTCCTTAAAGATTTTATATTTACTACATCACATTTTGACTAACACACCCATCATTTTCGTTAAACTTTCAATGATTTCAAAAACATAAATTTACTTAGCGATTCACACAACCAAAATCACTTTGGATAAACACCCACTACTGCTCTGACATTCTATTCCGATATTAGCCATATTACCACGACATATTACAAACCGCATGATCCAACAACTTTACTGACAAATAGTACTTTTCATCCGAAATCTCCGAAAAGACTTTCATCGGATGTTTCCTCCTTCTAACTTCACCTTACATACTAATTGATACATTTTCCACCCATAACATCTCACAGTAGACCAGGTCTCTCCTGGCAATTCGAACACAATTCAAACTTACCTTCATGTTCTCCCGTATGATTAACCGAGTCTATTTCACTATAACATTCCTCCCCAACTTTAGTTGAACCACAATTCCTGGATTTCTTATTAATTTAAACTTACTTATTTCTTGTTAGCTCTTTGTGATTCCAAACCATTACATAGACAGGGCACAATCCTTCACAGATCGACACAATCTATACACTCACTTCCTTTATGCCCAATACTTCTTCCTTTATAAACCATCCACAACTTGAGTAAAAACGCTTATCTAAACAACAACCCTTCACTATCTTAACACCCCCACAAGATGGTCCTTCAACTTTTAATCTTCTGATTCAAGACTTAACATTCATACGTGACCTCAAAAGAATGACCAATGCATTCACATCACGTAAACTTCAATTATAATACAATTCATGTAATTCCAACCCCATGCCTATATCGAGCTTATTAAACCGGGCAAATACCCTCAAGACTCAACCGAGTCTAAAACCGAGCCACCTACTCAAAGGATCCAATGATCATTTATCAATATCAAGTCATGCAATTCAAATACATCTAACCCACATTATCCAACTCACGCTCCGAGATGTGATAATCTCACAACCCCTTCATTGCTACCTTCCCAATACAGTCAATTCATAGATGTATCTATATGTACAATTATATGCAACTCTTTTATACTCAACAATATATATATATATATATTTATATCCTATCAAAGTTCATTAGTACCAAAGGTACTAAGAATACAAGATCATTAAACAGTCCTCACACATAAGACCAATACTTAAACAGGCACTTAAAATAAAATGCCATTAAGCACATTACATGTCGTAATTATTGCGCAACTACGATCAACTCTAAAAACGTATTTTGACCACATAGTTTTCACTGATGCAATAATTTAACCAAAACCTCTTTTACCCGTGATTTATTCGTCAATCACTAAAAATCCCCAAATGTGGTTGAATGTATACCAACCCCAGCCCACCGTACAAGATACTGTCCGCTTTGCGCATACCCTCTGCATAACAGCATGCCGGTACCTCTCACGTTCCTTCCCGCACAGGCATACGCGGAACGCACCCAGACCGCACCCAGTGACAGACAAAAGGCCTCATACATCTTAAGCAACTATCGACTTCAACGTCAAAAGTCGTCTGTCGATACTTTCTTAACCAATTCTTTAACAAGGGTCCTCAACTGAGCCTAATCCTTATAACATATCATAATCTAATTCACCTCCCATCGTCTCCCTCTCAAATTTATTCGTGCAACGTTAACATCACAAGCTCACCATTTTTTTTTATCTCGAGGGTATTATCCTTTCTGTCTCATCACACTACTCCTAGCGAGTTGCTAAATCCATCACCTTAATGACTACTAATCCTTCCTCCGGACGCAACCGTCCCTTGGCAACTGTATTTCTAATTATCAAACAAGGGTACAGACCTTCTTACGACCGACACTAAAGTCTACTTTCGATCCTCCCATTATTCACCTCTTCTTTTGAACACAAATACCAAAACTATAAACATTCTCCCATGATTTATCCCACACCTCTCCACTCTTGGAGTTCTTTCTTAGCTTATAATGTAATATTCTACGACCTAGTGAGTTCATAGCCTTCATGCAAGACAATGTGATAAATAAATCATCTCACACATTTTCTCATCTTAACGAACAATGGCTGAAACAACTTGGGCACACATGACCCTAACATTCTCATAACTTCAATGTACTGCACAACGATCTCGAGAACCGTTTGCATACAACTTTCCGTAAAACTTAATCTTTCTCAACCAAAATAAAATTATCTCTTTCTTATAATACACATTTACACATGCAACTCATCCTTGAATAAAATTGTTATTTATGCATTTATCTTAAAATTATGAAAACTCATGTAGCACACTCACTAGGACACCATGCATAAAACTTTACTCGCAAATGAAGGCTATTCACTCAAACAAGGTCAATCGTTGTACTCATATCACTTATCATTAACACTCTACTTCCGACTAGTGGTCGTCCTCTTGACATTGTAACACTTGCTATCCATGCGTTCCACGACCCGCTTACTCAATCATTTCATATTATTTCCATTTTGATCAATCACCTTACATTCTATCTCTACACATTTCAATTCACCTATAAAAGTTTGTCTCGGCGGACTTTTATAAGTCCCGCCAGTTCCATGTTATCCTTCCAACCTTCAAATCATTTACTTATCTATTCTCTAAAGAATTGAAGGACCTTGATGGCATATCCACCATCGTTCTGCTATAACACAAAGGGATAACCATAAGAAATGACTATACGAATATAGACATACTAAACGTACTTTACCGATCATTAGTCACTGCAACAATTTAGAAACAAGCATGCTTGCGTAACAATATATTCAAAATAACAGTAGCTAATTGAAATTGTGAATATATTATACATGAGAATCCTTGTTACCATTATCACAGTACTAATTTCACGTATTTCCGTCGACTCTAAGACTATCCCGTCTTAGTATCTCTACCCAAATCTCACAAATCATATCTTAATTCATCACAACTTAAGTCTAAGTATCTCCTCAGCATACTTAATCCACTTAAACTAAAGCTCTGATACCATATTGTAACACCCTAAAAACAGGGCCAATTTAAACCTTAAAAATTGCTACAAGTTATGATCATAAAACTTCAAACTTCTATAACCTGAGGATCAAATGTGAAGGTTTTATATACAACACAACTTTTTCAAATAACCTATTAATCTAATCATACATCATAATCAGATTAATTAAGTTATCTAATCCTTTGTCCCAAAAAGCCTCAAAAGTATAGCTAGATCCTCCGTTATCTCTAAGTTTGAGTCTTCCCATAAGTTCTCTTTTCTCATTCCCGCTTACTTCCCGGAGCTTGTACCTGGTAAGAAAATTCAACTTGAAACATTAGGCTTTCGCCTAGTGAGAATATTCAAATCAAATTAAAGTTTAACAATTAAAATCTCAACAGATAAAACAAACCTGTTCTCACCCATCTTACCGTACCACAACTCCTTTCAACGCTAGGAATCTACCCCACTCTCATACTTATGACTAATTCGTCTAGCCATAATATCACTACCAAGAGTTTACCATAAATCATTCCAGATTCAAAGTCATTACTCTTATCTAAGAAATTACAAGTCAAAACCTGCCTATTTCTTAATCCGGAAGTAGAGATTACAATTTACTTTATGCCTATCTCTAATCTTCCTTTCACAACGGGAAATCTCCGATCTTCCCTATAAAATGGAAATCTCCGATCTTCCATTCGAAATGGAAATTACAAATCAAAATCTTCCAATTCCACATTTCACGTCCTCACCATCTCAGAATCACTGACCCCAATGGGATTAATATATCACGATACACAACCGGGGCCCTCACGATGATTCAAGATACGCTCATTCACTAGAAATTACATCCCTTGGTCAAATGGCAAGTATTTCGGTTCCCATTAGACCGTACCCAGGTGCCCTACTATGACCGAATGCCTATTTCTAGCAATCGCCACACAATACATAAGTATTATTACCCTTACTATTATATGTGCATAACATACAATATATTCATCTCCAAAACATATTCTATATATATAAACATTTATAAAGAATATTAATAGTCTTGACACCTCGACTTCTTAACTATCCCCTCATTGAATATTAGCACGGGGATCAACATATCATAACTTTTAGTCATCTATTTGGACTCATTACTAATTAAGACGAGTCCTTAATAACATGTTCAGACATACATATTACATATCTATTTCAATATTAATTGCTGAATTTTAAAGAGAGTTGAATAAACTCACATGGTATGAAGTCACACTTCTTTTATTACTTTTAAAGACGTAGGAACTTCTGTCTTCACCACCACAGTTTAGTGTAATATCCAATATACACATATACTGATATTAAATTACAGAACAGAACTCTCTAAAACTAAGAATCCTCATCATCTAAAAATCTTTGCCTTAAGTCGCAACCAACTAAGTATTAAAATCTCTTGTCGCAATGCACAGTGCTAGTCGCAATCAACTACTGCGACATGGTCACCATGTCGCAACCTTCTATTGCGATTTCAACCCCAAGTCGCAACCTTCTATTGCGACTTCAATACAAAGTCGCAACCTTCTATTGCGACTTCACTTCCTTGTCGCTCTTAAGGCTGCGACATTCATGAATGTCACAATGCACTGTTGCGACATGCTTGAATGTCTCAACCCACTGAAAATATCTATCCCAGATTTTATACTTTTAAGTTATGTTTGTTTCTGTAAATATGCAGATATGTTCAATACTACTTATAGAACATAAACATCAGCCCATATTTCTCATAACATCCAAAAATATCAAAAACCCATTTCTATACCATTTAGAAACTTATAACCATAACATGAGAAATTTAAGTAAGATGAATACCTTTGTGTTCCACAGATTTGTATTCTAAATTTCCAGCTGAAAGTATAATTTGCTTCTCCTTCTTCTTTCTCCCTTTCGGTTCTCTCTCTCTCTTCTTTTGAACACCGAACACACACACACACTTAGCACAAGATGAGAAATGAAATATCTCATCTTCTTTCTCTCTATTTGATAAAACAAGGCGGTGGGTGGTGATTAGGTTTAATCACCCTAACCAAGCAAACCTCCAATTTTCCTCAAGTGACAACTTTAACCCTCCAACTTCTAAATTAAAATTAAAGTTTACCCCTTAACTTATAACTTTTTAAAACAATAACGTAACTTACTCGGGGATAAACTCTAAAATTAATTCATCACATAATGAATCATAATTTATCAATAAAATCCATCTTAATATTTTATACCAAAAATCGAGATGTTACACTTTGTAATTCACATACGAACTCTTTTTAACTAATTCATATATGAATCAGTTAATTAGTTCATATGAGAATTAGTTAAAAAAAAGTTCATATATGAATCACAAAGGTTCATATATGAATCAATTAATTGGTTCAACTGATTCACATATGAATCTACAGTTAATTAGTTCATATATGAAACACAAAGGTTCATATATGAATTGTAAGGTAGCGTTTGGTACGCAGACTGGATGGGACGGGATGGGACTGGACTGGATGGGACGGGACAAGACTAGACTGGTGGAGATAATTTTAATCTAGGTTACATTGGAAAAATGGGTATTTTAGTAATCTTATGTTTTAGTCCCATGTTGTTCCACCTATTTTGGTGGAACAAAAAAACTTAAGTTTTGTCCCATGAAAACTTGTTTTTGTCCCATGTTGTCCCATATGATTTTTGTCCCATGGCATACCAAACATGGGACTATTTTTTTTGTCCCGTCCCGTCCCATCCAGTCTGCGTACCAAACGCACCCTAACACCTCATGTCTCCAAAATCTGAAGTAGTTGGAAGTTTGGGGGCCAAAGTGAGAAAAGATGAAACTCTTGGATTTAGGGGCAAACTTGAGAAATAAAATGGGGTAAAACCCCTAAACCCTTTTCATTCTTCTTGGTGGACGACTGGGAATTTAGAAGAGGGGAAGAGAAGAGAGCTCAATCATTGTGGGAGGTGAGGAAGAAGGATAACATCAAGGGGAGTGAATACTTCATCTTCTAGGTATGATTCCTTCTCCAATCTTCATCTTCTTGTGTGTATTGGGGGAAAGTTGTGAATGGCAACCTTGTTTTAACTTATTGCAAAAGTTTTAAGTTATCCACATTAGAAATGGAGTGTTTATTGAGTTTCTTAATAGCTTGCAACTTCCTTTTTGAGAAACTTGCACCATTTCAATGGTGGAATTTGGGTTTTGTCAAGAATATGAGTTTGGGGTTAAAGTGATGAATCATGGGATGAATTTCATTGGATTAATTGATGTTTTGATGTTTGGGAAGTGTGGGTAAATGCTTAGAACATCGACTACCTCAAGTAGAAGGCTTAAAATTGATTTGGGATGCGTTGGGAGTGAGAAAGAGCAGTTTTTGGCTGAAAAACGAGTGCAGGTGCTCCGCGTGGGTCTTGGCGCCAGTGAACTGGCGCGGGCATCAGCGCCAAAGGCTGTCCAGTACTTGGCGGTAGTGAACTGGCGCGGGCATCAGCGCCAAGCCCTGTCGCGCATTTTCGGCTCTTGTTTCGCGTACTGTTTTAGGCTAGGATCGTGGCATCACCTAAGGGTTGTCTTAGGGATGTTTTGGGATATAATTAAAGGGTTTAACACCACTTTTATGACGTCCAATTCAGGTGTTCGGTTTGAGCTAAAGTGAGTTTTGGAGCATGTGTCGAATTGCTAAAGCTCATGTGAGTTCCCTTAAACCTTTTTACTTGTGATGAGATTGGTACTTGTTTTCAGCAATGATTATGGTAAAGCATATGGACATGGTTTTCACTCATGAATGATTGAACATGCTATTACATATGACATGTTTTATTAAAGTCTTCATAACTGAATTTGGTATTGAGCATGATGGCATGATTAGACATTTTGAATAGCTTTATTATTACATGATGTGGAAATGTTTATTAATGCATGCAAGTTGTTTATATGTTCTTTATTAAGTGGTATGTTGATTTGGAGTCGGGTTGCACAGTGGGATTAATGTACCTTGGGATCGTTTACATCCCTTGGGAGTTTAGTTGTGATGTGTCCTTGAATCTGTTTCATGTGCACACGGGACTGACATCTACTGGGGGTCCATGGGGATCTACTGGGGGCCCGATTGCGGACATCACGGTGAGGTGATAGGTGACTATGAACACTGTGCAAATACCCAAGTGATGTTGATTGATTGAAATGATTTTGATGGGCCTTTATGGCAGTTTGTATAATGCTAAATGTGGTTTGTTAAACTGTTCTCGAGAGGGAATTCACTAGACCTCATGGTCTAACCCTCGTTTTTCCAAAACTAAAACCATTTTCAGGTTAGAGTCTTGTTTAGGGTTTCATTTGGAGAAGATGGAAAGAGGTGACGGTGTGGAAGAGGTATAGCTTAGTGGAGGCTTGTAGTTTACCATCGGACTTCCTTTAGTATCTCAGTTGTGAAGGTGTTTATCCGTTGCGTACCTAGAGTTAGAATTGATGTAAATTGTATACTTTGGGACCAATTTTGGTTGTAATGTTGAAAATTACTTTTTATGGAATTCGGGTTGTTATATGAATCACAAATGTTCATATATGAATTAGTTAAAAAAAATTCATATGTGAATTACATGGGTTCACATATGAACATATAGTCATATGTGAATCACACAAGTTCATATATGAACTCGTCCCGTGTTTTTGTAAAAGTTACGAAACTGCCCTCCTATTTTTGGAACAACTACAACTTTTGACCAATTAAAGTCGATTTTGACCGAATAAATGACCAAGATTACTTCTATATTTCTCATATAGTTAACATTTCTCAAATGAACCTAAGACTATATATATATATATATAATCACACTATATATATACATCAATGATTGTGACATAAATTTTATTAATCTGTCATTGCCACCAAAACACATTACTACTATCTTGTATGATTAATCCTAATCCTGAACATATAATATTAATAACTTCATTTTCATGACCTGTTCGTATTGTAATATAATTACAAAACAAAACAAAAAACTACAAGAAAATACTTACATAAGTATAGAATTTATTCGTATTTAAAGAACCAAGTTGCTAAATAATAATTCTTTTAACTTGGTTTGTAACCTTATGCATGATTTAAATATTAAAAAACATGATTTAAAAGAATTTCTTTTAAAATTAATGTTATATCATTTAAAAACTGCATGTATTTGTCAAACCAAATCGATTTGACTCTTGCATATTAGTAATTGAATATACGATTGAGCTTGGTTTTTGTTTGTCTTAATAATTGTTTATATATATATATATATATATATATATATATATATATATATATATATATATATAATCAAATAGTACTTAAAAAAACATAGACGAAGTATTAATTAGTTATTTTACAGCAAAGTCGTTGGGGCATGCAGGTGGGCAAAGTTATACATATTTTAAAACTAACTCCATATATTTATGCCGTCGTTATCTATCTTTGCCAACGTTATAATGCCCATACATATATACTTGTTGCTATAATAACTTAACTTGACTTGACTTGCTTAATTATATATGAAATGACAAACGTCCCCTGATTGTATATACTATACTACACAGACTAAAAGACAAAACACTTTAGCGACAAGATCATCCATCCATCCATCCATCCATCCATCCATCCATCCATCCATCGCATTATGAAATAAAATAAAATGTTTTAGTTTTAATTTCATTAAACCTTACCCACATTTGTATTCCTTCGTAAGAGCAACTTTGTTTATTAATATGTAAAACATATCGATATAAATGAAAACGATGGTGATGGAGACGGTAGAGCCGTAGAGGATGAGGTGGGGGTGGCCAACGATGGTGTCATGGTGAAATAGGTAGCTAGTTGTGGCCGATCTGATGATGATGGTGGCTAGTGGTGGTTATGATGAAAGTGGAGGTGGGCAACAAGGCTAGTGGTGGTGGTCGGTAGCCGATGTTGGTTGTGAAGGTCAGAAGGTGGTGGATGGGGTTGTTGTAATGGATGAGGTGGAGGTGGAGGTGATTGATGGTAGCTACAATGGTGGTGGCAACGACTGGCCATTAAAACAAATACAACATTAGGGTTATATGAGAAACGATGGTAAATTAGTAATTTTTTAGTTTATGTCTTATCATTTTTTCCATCTATCTTGAAAAACATATTTTGTCCCACGTTATTCTATGTCATATGTTACACAAAACATAAAATAGTTTATTTATTTTTTTCTATCTAACAATGTGGAATAATTAAATTTTGTCATATTTTATGATATGACTATCCCATTTACCAAAATAAGTAAGAAAAAAGCTGATCGCGTGAATTTAAGATGGAGACTTTGAATAATATAAGTCAACACTTGAGAATGGTTGAGTGGTTGACAGTCGACGTGTGGAAGTTGTACTTTGTGGCAGCCAGGACTAACATATACATCTTTTTTTTTCTTTTCTTTTTTAAATTGTTTACGAGTAATATATAGGAAATTTAATTAAAATACTCATAGTTTGACTTTGACTTGCTAAAATACTCACTTTCTCGACTATTTTTGCAAAAATGCCCATTTTTCCGCGGTGGGTCCTACGATCGCAGGTCAGTGCCCACGTGGTCCGCGCTTTGGCCAAAATGTCCCGCGGAGGCCCCCCAACTATTGCCGCGGTGACAACTTTGGCCCCTGTCCGCGGTAGTAGCCCGCGATGGGCAAAAAAATTTACGTTTGGTCCTTTTTACATGAATTTTTGCATGTTTTTACTGTTTTTTCCACAATTATTGGACTTGGAAGACCAAATTGTGGTTGAAATTCACTGGCTTGTTTCATCAATGTTGAATCATTGTACTTGGAAGACCAATTTGTGGTTGTCATTCATCTTCCTCAATGAGATTTCATCCATAAATATCAGTAAAATGCAATCCATAATTCACACCATTCCATCCTTCTTTCTTGCTTTCTTTCTTCAGTATTTTGTTTTTGAGATACTACTGAAAAAAATGAGTTCATCTGTTGCAAAACGTAAAAGTTATATGGAACCATAACTGGGGGATTCAGCAGGGGAAAATGGAGTATCTAGCGGAGAAGAAACGAGAACTGGCCATGACTAGGGCTCACGTTCGGGAGGTGCAACGACAAATTAAAGAAGTAGAAGAGGAACTAAAAGAAATCGAAGAGGACTACACGGGAATAGAGGACGTGATCAAGGAAAAGGTTAACTTCATCACTGGAATCCAGGACGCCTTCCAGTAATAGATTTCTTTGTTTACCTGCACTCTATTCGTTTCGAATGGGAAGATGATTTGCAATAATTCATCTTTTAATTAATTTCCCTATTAAATAACTTAAAATGGGGAAAATATTTTCTTTAATTAATTTCTATATTAAATACATTAAAATGGAAAGGAACATTACATTAAAAAATACCTGAAACAACTCAGACAAAAAGTGTGAAAAAACAGTAAAAAATGCAACAACACTTTAAAAACCTCAACTACATAAAATGATAACCTAAAAACTAGAGGGACCAAAAGTGTAAATTTTTTTGCCCAAAACTAGAGGGGCCAAACTTGAAAATTCGGCCAACCGCGGGACCATTGCGGGCCCAAACGCGGGCCACGTGGCCAGAGTCAGCGATCGCGGGACCCACCGCGGAAAAATGGGTATTTTTGCAAAAATTTCGAGAAATGAGGTATTTTAGCAAGTTAAAGTCAAACTATGGGTATTTTAATTAAATTCTCTAATATATAAGCATGTTTTGTTTTTTATTTACAATAATTTATTTCAAAAGTTTTATTTTAAATTTTAGGAAAAAGTCTAGAAAAACCCAATAGACTTTCCTGTTTGAAGTGATTAAGTCATTAGACAATTTTTTAGAACAAAAAAGTCACCGGACTTTTAAAAACCTATCAAATAAATAATTAAACTTTCTAAAACCTATTACATACATCTTTATGACCTCCAAAACCAGTTAATGTGGTAAAATAATAGAAAAAGTCCGAAAAAACCTTTCATATTTTGATCAATTAAGTCCCTAGACATTTGTTAACGAAAAAAATACTTACATTTATAAAATCAAAACAATATACCATTTTTATTACTCTTCTCAATATATACAAGAGTTGTATCCAAAGCATAAATAGATGTATACAAAAGTTGGGCATAATTTACTAAAAGTTAACCAAATTATACCAAAAGTTAAGCATAAATATACCAAAAGTTGCGCTAAATTATACGAAAGTAACGCCTAATTTATGATTAATTTGAATCATTCATTTCTGGTGGAGATACAACCGTTTGATTTTCTTGTAACTCTTTTTGATCTCCAACGGCCTCATTTGAAATGAATGTGCCACAACCAGCATGACCCGAAGGCATCCTACCGTATTCAATTTCAAATGAGGTTGTTGGAGATCAAGAAGGGTTACAAGAAAGTCAAACGGTTTTATCTCCGTCAGAAATGAATGATGCAAATTAATCATAAATTAGGCGTTATTTTCGTACATTTTAGCGCAACTTTTGGTATGTTTTGGCGCAATTTTTTGTATATTTTGGCGCAACTTTTGGTATATTTTGGTTAACTTTTGGTAAATTATGCTTAATTTTTTATACGTTTATTTATGCTTTGGATATAACTTTTATATATTTTGGGAAGAGTAAAATGGTATATTCGTTTCATTTTATAAATGTAAGTATTTTTTTCGTTCAAAAAATGTCTAGGGACTTAATTGTTTAAAATATGAAAGCTTGTTGGGTTTTTTTCGGGACTTTTTTCCATTGTTTTACAACATTAACTAGTTTTGAAGGTCATAAGAATGTTTGTAACAAGTTTTAAAAAGTCTACGGATTTATTTAATAGATTTTTAAAAGTTTTAGAATGTATGTAACAAGTTTCGCTAATTACCTTAAACACGAAGGATCATATATTTTGTTAATCATATTGTATTACATTTCAGTAATGTGTTTTTTTAATCATATAAAGATTGATGATTGTGTGGAAAAAAGAGTTAAACTGAGAAAATAAGAAGGGCTATAAAACTTTTGATCACTTTAATATTACCCCATCCCATAAATCGTGTTTGACAAGAGAAATGATATTTTACATTTAAGTGCATCTCATTCGTATAAAATACATAGTATGTCATCAAGAATAGCTCGTAAAAACAAGTCCTTCAAAATAATGATCAAAATAAAGTATCTTTAATTTCAATGCATATTGTACGATATAAGACGAAGTATTGCATAAACATGCACTTTTATTTACTTTATATTTTGACGAATATAGTTACAAAAAAAACGGATTTTCATGTTTGGAATGATTAAGTTCTTAGACAATTTTTTGAACAAATAAGTTATTAGACTTATTAAAACTTATTAATTAAATCTTTAGACTTTACATACTACTAATTGAACACCGTTTGATTTCTTGCCCCATATTTCTTCGTTGTCGAGCTTAGAACTTTGGTTCTCCCCGTTTTGGTAGCGGATCATGATTGGGATGTGAAAATTTCGAGTTTCTTGATGAGTCTGATTCCGATACCAGTTATGAGAATTTGAGTTCATCCCCATCAACAAGCTTATTTTCTTCATGGATGGCAGATGTTCTTAGTTCTATCGATGAATTATTGGTTTCATTTTCCTTTCTACACGTTAGTTCTATGTTCCAGTTATTGGTTTCAAACAGAATGTACTCCTGATGTTTAGTGTTAATCTTAGTAGGTTTTAGAAAGTCCTATGACTTATTTGTTCCAAAAAATTGTCTATGTGCTTAATCATTCCAAATAGTAAAGTCCACTGGGTTTTTTTGAACCTTTCGCTTACATTTACTACAATTTGTTATCTACTTATCTTGCTTAGAGTGAATTACATCGGTGGTTCATGCAGTTTATCCAAATTTTGGATTTTGTCTCTAAAATACACTATCTACGATGATGGTACTTAATTTTTTAATTTACTTTCACTCATGGTCTTCCTATATTTAATTTACTTTCACTCACTCATGGTCCTTCTATATTTAAAATAAGAGGACTGTGAGTAAAAAATAAATCAAAAAGTTAGAAATCATCACCATAAATAATGTACTTTAGAAACCAAATCCAAAATTTAAGTACATAAACCACCGATATAATTCACTCTCTTATTTATAAAACAAAGCACTCTCTTCTAACCACGTTTTGAATTTTAATTCTAAAACGAAGTCGAGATGTTGATACTCCTTTTTCTCCACATGCATTTCAAATACTCCAACAATGCAACTTCTTGGAAGGTAGTATATTTATTTTTTCTATTTTAAATTTTCCAAAATAAAATGTTGTATTTTATAAGAAGGTAAATTATGTTCAAACTACATGAAAGTGACGTAAACTTTTGAGTAAATTACATTTTTAGTCCCTGTGGTTTGTTAAAAATTGCAACTTTCGTCCTTATGATTTTAAAATTGCAAGTTTCATCCTTGTGGTTTATGATTCACCACTTTTTTTGTTCTTATGATTTAAATTTTATAGTTATTTTCATCCCTATGGTTTATAATTCATTTCTATTTTAGTCATTCATACTTAAAAGTAGTGTTTTGGCCTCAGAGACAAAAATAGAAATGAATTACAAACCATAAGGACGAAAATCGAAATTTATAAACCACAGGGACAAAATCCGCAATTTACAGCAAACCACAAGGACGAAAAACTTAATTACTCTAAACTTTTATACAATTCATCACCCATTTTAAGAATAATGATTATGCATTTTCAACATTTTATTAAATTAAATTGTATGTAGCTTTAGTAGCCATTTTTTTTCTTTTTTTACTTTAGATTATCGTGTACTTGTTAAAATTTGATTTTAAATATCAAACAAATTAGTTCAAAATTTATATTCAAAACTCATTATTAGAAAACTATGCTTTTTATAAAACAAAGAGAATTGACTAAAATACCCCGAAGAGTCAAATGAGGAGGACTATGACATAATTTTTTTTTTGTGATTTTCGTTGACGTTTTTTCTAAAATGAAATATCTAGGAAACCTACGAAATTTTATAGAATACAATATAGAATTCGACATTTTCAATTGTAGCATCGTATTTTTAAAAGATGTACAAATAGGTTTAAGTTTAATACTAAATTAAAATACGAATACATGAACCCAAGACATTATTTGAAATACTAAGACAATGTTTAACTTTGCCTTTTGGTTTTCATCCCTCAAAATCGTAAAGTATACCGATGCTCCAAAAATCGTGTTTCGGAGCCCAAAGCGGTCCCTCTCATTACCTCCATTAGTCTAGGATTTTGTTGACCATGTCATGTGCTCCTCACGTGAGGGGTATTTTGGTCATTTGACCCTACTTTTTTCATTTAAAATATATAATTAAATTAATTATTTTATAATGTTATTATTTTTCTAAATCACCTCCTAAAGCCACCGCCCTCCATCTTGAAACCGAAACCCAAATTATGGTGGAAATCTTGAAATCATACCCAGATGAGCATTTTGCTTTGATTTCCATATGAGACTGCAACCCAGATTGAGGTGCAAATAGTGAAATCGCAAACCTGCAAATCGTGAAACCGCCACCCATATGAGCTTCTTGCTTCGATTTCCAAATGAGAGCAACGTTGCTACGATTTCTAAATGAGGTTATTCCTGTTAGTTTTAGGTTTTTCATTTGATTTTAGAGATCTGATTTTAGACCCATTCATATTGTTAGTGTTCGAGATTTATTGAAATTAGGGTTTGGATCATGAAACCAAACCCCCTCGTTTTTTGCATTTGGAATCGAAAATGAACCGATTTAATTAGGGTTTGAATCATGGAGCCACTTGATCGATTTATGATTAGGGCTATGTAACACCCTCAAATTTGGAACGAGCAACTAAATAAAATTTCAATAAATTACCCAACAAGATAAAATCATTTCTACAATTCACTCCTTAATATACCTCGGAATTTAAACATTATAATTCCCAAATAGAATAACTTAAACGGGTGTTACTTAACACAACACAAGTTGCTAATTCCAAGTACGTGCGGAAGACTTCACTACTCAAGTTACCTTTCGTGCACTCTACTATCACTCGCCACTTCACAATGTAGCTAGAGCTACCCCAACCTGTTGCACATGCCGACAAATAAAAAGGACCAGGCTTACGCCTAGTGAGTTCAAGCATTTTATCATGACTATATAAAAACATAAATCAGGGATTAGTGGTTTTAGTCATGATTCAACAAATCTTTAATGAAAGTTTGCGACAAAGGTTATCCTTTCCAAAGAGTTCTCAAAATAGACATAAATGACTCATTTTCCAACGCACCCAAATCCATGGGAATCTTCCCCAAAGTGTAAAGCGTTTTCCAAAAATGAGTTACGAACCCTAACCCACTCAAATACGTGAATAAATCTAGTTTTAGGCAAAACCTTCAAATACGGTTGAAAATACATACTCAACCCGTAAAACATGGAAACCATCCATTTAAATATAATCTTTCGTTGGAAACATAATACGAAGCAAAACTCACGCAACGTAAAATGTATTGAAATCCAAATACCATAGAATAAAACTCCAGCAGTTAAAACGTCCAATAAGAATGTAACATAAATCCGTCCATCAATCATGGAAAATAATCCATATGCATGTAATATAACCTCAACAATGTGAATAGATAAATTACCCAAAATCAACACCCTTCGGTGACGGGGGAGACCCGATCTCATCAGATGTGGCAAACACATAAATTAAACCACGATTAAATAAATGTAAGTAAGCTTCTTGGATGTGGAAAACGGATGACATCAACCATACTAGGTCTTTAGTAAATCCTTGGCATCAATCATACTAGATCTTTAGCCCATCTTAGACATCAACCATACTAGGTCTTTAGTCCATCTCAGACATCAACCATACTAGGTCTTTAGTCCGTCTTCGGCATCAACCATACTAGGTCTTTAGCCCCTCTTAGACATCAACCATACTAGGTCTTTAGTCCAAGCCCTCAAGTTCAACCATACTAGGTCTTTACCTTGGAAAACCCACCATCCAAAACAAGCTTACTTAACTTAAAAATTCATACATGACCTCAAAAGAATAACTAATGCATTCAAACTCATGTAAATCTCAAACATAATGCAACTCATGCAATGCAAACCCCAAGCCCACGTCGAGCTTAATAAAACCGGGCGAATGCCATCAAGACTCAATCGAGTCCAAAACCGAGCCCTCTGCTCAAAGATCTAATGATCATTTATCAACATCAAATCATGCAAATGAAATGCAATTAAGCATATAACACATCCTAGACTCCACCCCGAGCATGTAAATATCAACAACGTGCAATAATATGCAACACGATGCAATAAAAGCAACCCGTAAATAAGACTCCACATCGAGCCATTTAAACCGGACAATTGTCCCAAGACTATCTCAAAGTCAAAACCGAGCAAAGTGCTCCAAGCTTGTTAGACCCATAATGTCGGTCATCATCGCATAAAACGCGTTTAAACATTGTTTAAGCAAACACGTATCCCAAAATCATCATTAACCCCAAAACTCAACACGGGTTAAACAAAAGGTTTTCCCAAAGGACTCACACCCTTAATATTCTTAAAATGACTCATAACACTAAAGTGCATTTTCCCAAATGGCTTAATTAAAATCATTTACACTAACATGATTAAACCATCAAATAAACCTCATTTTGAGCAATTAATCTTTTAAAGACAAAACATGGTTTCTAACCATCCAAATAACCAAAAGCCCCAAATATGAGTGTTTTACACATTTATGAAGATAGACACTTCAAAAGAGTTAAACCATTCAAATAACTCAACCACATATATTTTCAAGTAAAACACATAAGTATTTGGAAAATACTATTTTGGCATGTACAAAGTTTTCGCAAAGTAACTTGAACTCACCTTTGCTAGATTAAGCTAAATCTAGAGTTTCTCCAACGTATGCTCCTTTGATGAAGTTTGCATCCTCAAGCCAAAACTTCCAAAACCTAGGTTTATGAATTTCCAACCATCAATACTCAAGTCTAACCATAAGGAATCGTCATCCATTCAACATATACCAAAATACCCAATTTATACCAAACCCTAGTTTCATTCATGAAGAGGATGAAGATTATTTCAACCATCCACCATCAAAATCGTCCAACAACATCCCAAAGTAGAAGAAAGATGAAATCAACAACAATAACAACCATTGAGTAGGGAGAGATTACCTTAACCATTCGAATCTTCCAAAAACGAGCTCCTACTCTCCACAAAAGTTCCAAGCTCCCAAATGTCCATCAAAGGAGGAAGAGGGTTTGATTTGGTGAATAAATGAGGAAGGAGAGGGGATGGGTTCTAGGGTTTTTAGTGAGAGGGGCGATTTTTAGAGAGAGAGAGGGAGAGATGGAATAGATAATGAAAGAAAGCTGCAAGTAGTGGGTTTAAAACCCTCTAAGCCCGACGGCGAGAGTGACAGGCGAGATTGCCACTGTCACTCTCTCGGGGCACTCTCGCCCGCTACCCAAAATGCTCACGGTACACTTTCGGCGAAAGTGACACTGCGAAAGTGACCATGTCACTCTCGCAAGTGTCATACTCGCTGGACCTCCCAAAACCCTCGGTACATTCTTGGCTAAAGTGACACTGCGAAAGTGACCATGTCACTCTCGCGAGTGTCATACTCGCTGGACTTGTACCGAGTCTAAACTTGGCCAATTTCTCGAGAGATCCAATTAGCAACACGTGTTCCACACTCCAAAGCGAAACCTTGTCCTTTTAATACTTCTAGACGAAATCATTTACAATTGGAGTTAGGATTTTCGGGGTGTTACAGGCTACAAACAAAATTTAGGTTTGAGTTGTAGATCTGGATCGAAAAAGTTTGGTTGATTTTTATCTTCTTCTTTTATAGTTTTTTCAATTGATTTTGATTTTTCTTTCATGGTGAGTCTCTTGAGTGAAAGAGGGTGGTTGTTGCTCAAACACAACAATGATGGTTGTTTTTTCTTTTTTGGTGATCATGGATGGTGGTTAGAGCTGAATGGGGGTGGTTGTGGTGGTGAACGTTCTAAATGTTTTTAGTTGTGGATGGTGGTGGTGGGCGATGATTATTGGTGGCAGTGGCACGTGGTTGATAGTGGTGGGCGTAGGTGGTTGGTATGTGGTGGATATGAATGTTCTTGAATCGAGGGGGTAAAAAGACTGTTGGTCCCGAAGGGTTATACAAGTTTGTAGAAGGGGGGGGGTCGAATACACACACACGATTTTTACTTTTTAAATTGTTTATTGATAAATCTTAAAACAATTTACAACTTGTTGCGGAACAAGATTAATGATAAACCTAATCTAAACAAGTTAAGAACACTAAGTTTCTTGCACTAGAAATAAGATAGAAAGGAGATAAGAATATTACGAATAATATTCTAACACTAAGAGAGAAAGAAGAAGATGGACGAGCACTTCAATTCTGAAGTAGGGTTCTTCTTTATATACTGCATGCATTTAATGCATGGCAGTGTTACTTTACACGTGGCAGCAGCTGAGTGGTTGCATGTTTTGACCTTTGTAGACAACCTTAGTAGCCGCATGGTGCACAGTGTAGAATCAGAGTTTGTTGTACGATTCTAGACAGAAGGGAGGTCCGTTCTGACATTTCGTACGAAGACGTGCAAGGGGATAGACAAAAGTAACTTGTAGAGTAGACCTCATGATCAGCGTTCGTTGAACAGTTCTTTATCAGCGAGTGATAAAGCTCAACGATTGCTGAAGTCTTCTACTTGATACTTCACATTGAGTGGACAGGTCTTGCTTCTCTGATATCCGCATCAGTTCATTAGTAGACTTGTCGCTGGTTCTTGGGCTTGATCTTCGACTTCAGCGTAGAACCTTTGTTGACGTGAAACTTGTCTTCGGGGATCATAAGTAAACAACTAAACTATCAGCGATCATCATAGAGACTGAACAGGCTCAGAGCTACTGGATGAACAGTGTTCGCTGAATGTCTAATCTAGAGAACGAGAGTTCCTATCAGCGGTACTGTAAAGTCCTAGTACTTATCAGCGATAGTGAAACTCTAATACATATTGTTTACTTACAATTTTCACTAAGTGTTTAAGAGAGGGTCATTATCAAATCACTGAGGGTTTGGATCAACAATCTCCCCCTATTTGATTATGACCTAGCAACAAAGAAAATTGCTAAGTATGAAAACATGAGGATAAAAAGAACTCATAAAATATTTGTCCCTTTTACTGTTTTCTGTGATCTTTTAAGTACTGATGGAGTAAAGTACATTCGCTGAAATTTTTCTTTTAACTTCGTATAAGATTGCAGAGGGAAGTAGAAAAATTACAAGTACAAGGAAATCCTATCAGCCTTCAAAAATTACAAAAGAGGTAGGCTGATAAAGATAGAAAGATTACAAGGAAATCCTATCAGCCTTCAAAAGGTTCTTCCTTAATGAGAAGTTCATCAAGGGTCTTTGTTGTGGGTATCATCCAGTCAGGGACCGTTACTCCTTGATCTCGTTTATTCTTTGCTTCAGCAAAGATTAAGGGCTTGAGATATCGTGCCTGAAGATCGCGTCTGAATTCACACCAATAGATGAGATCCCTGAGCTGTTCAATGGGAGTGATGGGAAGCTCAGAGACACGTTGAAAACGTTGTCCTTCATTGTAGTCGAGAAAGAAGATACCATAAGGATTGCTTATGACTTTACCAGGGACAAAACATTCACCAGGTCGCAGAGAGGTATCCAGCGCTGAGAGATCAGGATCAGGACCAAGTACTTCAGCACGTGAAAAACCAATACCTGTTTCGTTCCAGATAGGAGGACCTGAATCTGATGGTTTGGACTTTTTCTTTGCAGAGGCCCTTCTTCGTTGAGTCGCAAGAGGAGGAGGAGGAGGAGGAATATCCACATCAGAAGAAACCAATTCGATCTGAGAATTTATGATTTTCTCGACATGGCTCTTATATTGTGAGCTAGATCGCTGAATGGCTATTCGCATCTCCAACCATTCAGAGAAACCGTACTTCTTGATCGTAGCAGCGTAGATGTTTTCCTTGGTACCGTTTTCTCTTAATAGATCGACCTTAACAACTGGAACATCTATGGTCGTTTTTCCTCTGATGATCACCTTGTGAATTCTGGCAGCCCGATATCGATAGTGCAGTCTTTCTTTGCACCATTCCAAGGTAGAATCAGATACCTTGGTCTTTTCTTCAACGATCTTCTGGGCGTCTTCCCATAACCGACGTTGGACTTCGATGGGAGTTCTTTTCAGTTTGGGGTCATTCACCGATTCTTGGGCAAGCTGGATGGCGAGGGCCTTATCTTTTTCTTCAGCTTCCTTCTTTTCGGCGAATAATCTTTTGGCTCTAAGATGATCAGCGAACTCTTTCTTTGATAACCTGAACTTTGTGGGAACAGGGACTTTGGAGCGAGGGAGGATGATTCGCTGATCCTCGAACTTCTTGATCATTTCTTCTCTCCTTTTCTGATCCTCTTCACTTAGCTTTTGAGGAGCTAAGGAAGGTCTGTTTTTGTGAGAGAGAAGTTGTTCTTCAGGTTCATCGGTCTCAGTGATTAAATCCAAGACCGGGACTATTTCTTCTGCTCTTGTGGCTGGGATTATTGTTGGTGCAGCAGTGGGGACTTCAGCTGGATCCTCAAGCAGGGGAGAGGACTAGCTGAAACACATCGATCGTTTATGTAAGATTATGGGAAGAAAGAGATAGAGAAAAGAAAGGGGTTCAAGTGTATAGAGGTTTTATGGATAGAAGGATTGAGATTGAGAAGGGATAGAGGAGAAATGCAGAGTAAGGGAATAGAAGATATTGTACCTGACAAACTGGCTTTATCTGATGGATGGCCAGATTGCCTTCTGCAGCGAGGCCTTTGTTTTTGCCTTTATCAGCTTCAGACGCTGCATGCTTTGTCTTAGTCGTCTCCCCTGATGGTTCTTTTATTGAAATCCCTTTTTGAGCAGGGACCTTCTTGGGCTCAACAAAGAAAAAGTCATCATCATCATCATCATCGTCATCATCATCATCATTTTTATGAGTTGATGATGGTTTGTCGTCATAGATGTCGACAGCTTCATCGTCTTCAGCTTCTTCTTCAGACTCGACATCATCAGCGTAAGGTTCGGTTACGTCAGCGGCAGCTTCAGTTTCCTCATCGAGTTGCTCCCCCTCAAGAGCAGAGGGAGTTTTCTCGGTTTCCTCAGGGTTTTCAACTCCCTGAGGTTGTTCAGCATCAGCAGTAGTAGAACTCGTCTCCCCCTCAGCTAGGGGAAGGTCTTCAAGAGTTTTCTTCTCCCCCTCAACATTATGGGGAAGGTCTTCTTTAGTCTTCTCCCCCTCTTCCACATGATGGATGGGGGAGGATATGATATTCTCAGCATCAGCAGCAGCATGCATTGGGTCCCTGTCTTCCAGGCCAGAGATCGCAACACAGGTTTCAATCTTGCTTAATCTGTCTTCTAGTCCAGATATAGCAGGATTGAGTCTTTGAAGATCTTCTCTATCCACCTGAGTAAAGTGCGAAGGAGCACAAGTGGCTGAAGCGTTCAGGCGGTCGAGGATTTGCTGCAGTAGATGGGTGGCAGCGCTGACATCGGTCCTTAAGAAGGGCAATTCTCCCTTAAGATCTCCAAACTCTGTCTTCAATGATGTTACTTCATTGGACAGAGAGGTGAAGTTTGTGGAGAGAGTGTTGTTGGTAGAGGAGTGGTCAGCAAGAGTAGTAGCCAATTGTGCAATGTTGCTTTCCACCTTCTCCAGATCAACACTGGAGGCCTTCTTTCCGACCTCAGCAGTCAGCGATTTGAGGTTCTCTCCAGCGTTTGTAACCGCTGAAGAATTTGCTGAGAGAGTTGTGGTGAGGGATTCCACCTTTGTTTCCAGGGCCTTCAGGGAGGTGTTGATATCCCCCAAATTAGGACCTGAAACAGTTATTAACTTATGAACAGAGGAAAGCTCAGAAGTTTGGGGTTTTGAGAGAGGAGTAGGTTGAGTTATGTGTATACCTGCAGGCGGGTTGGCGAAGTTGTCGAAACCTTGTAACCCTGAATGGTATTCCATGTCGCCTTCGAAAGTGCCTTGGCGCATGGAGGTGCCTGCAGATCCTAAGTTTGTTTCCATCATCGCATGTAGAGTATTAGCAGCTGAATCATGAACGATGACGTTGGTTCCTGAGAACGATGGGAAAATTGGTGGAGTGTCCAAAGAAAGAGTGGGAGGAGTGAAGGATGAGAAGATTGGTTGTGTGCGGAGTTCAGCGTTGGATCCGCTGACAACCACTTCATTCTGTAGAGAGGCTGAAGGAGGTGGGTTCAGTTCCAAGTTTATAACATCAGCGTTTAGAGACGCTGAGGTTTGGATGGAAGGGGTGGCTTGAGCAGTTGTGGCAGAGCGTACCACTGAACTATCCAACGGCTCTTTAGAGAGAACCGTGGAGTCTTCAGCATGTGAATGCTTGGGGGGTTGCTCCTTGGTTTTCTTGATCTTTTGAGAATCAAGTTGGGTAGAAGAATGTTTCCTTTTTCGAGAAGGAGTAGAGGGTGCAGCCTGTGTATCAGCGGTGGGGATTTCCGCTGAAGTAGCTGCAGAAGTAGAAGAAAGAGGATTGAGAAGAGGTAAGAGAGTAGAGAGACGTACCTCGTTTGGCAGAGACTTGAAGTCGAGCACCTTAGGGCCAACCTGAGAGAGTCTCAGATCACCCTCTTTTGGGTATTTGTCCCCAAGTCCTTGAAGAAAGACGGCGCTGATGAATCTTGGATATGGAACCCCTGTTGGTCTATCAGCCATATCTACTCTGAGCGCAAGATCGTCATAGATGATCGAGGCCCAGTCAACATGGAGACCTTTCAGCAATGCATAGCACATTGCTTGTTGAGGTTGAGCAGCTTGATCAGAGGAGCCGGACTTCGCTGTCATGCAGCTTATCAAGTGGGCGAAGATGAAGTTCATCTCGCTGGGCATCTTTGATTTCTTGATCAGGGTCAGTTTCTTCTCGGGAAATTTATCCATCCCTGTGTCCCATGTGTACCCCATTGCATCAAAGAAGGCAGTGATTGCTTCCCTATCAGCATGGTTTTTGTGGTTTGGCAGAGGGACAAAGCGTTTTTCTTTCGTAGTTGTGGGTAGGCTGAGTGACAGTTCTTGAAACAAGAGTTCAAGATGCAACAGTAATTCTTTTCTTGTAGGAGAAGTTGTTCGCGTAAAGGAAAAATATAAACTCGAATGGGTTTATATAGTGGGAATAGAGAGAGAAAACTTGAGCGGGAAAAGTTTTTCATCATGACACGGACACGTGTTTGCATTTGATTGGATGAGAAAACGAAACGTGCAAACGTGTGTCAGAAAAAGAACGTGCCAAGGTTTATCCGTTTGATTACGTCACAAACGTCCTTTCATATTTTAGGATGTCTCTGAGGTTTTTGAAAAACTCAGGGACGTTTTGAAAACATGAAGCACTGAATAGAAATATCAGTGTTAGGTTTTGAAATTTCAAAGTATTGCTGATAAGGAAGAGATATTCAGCGATACAATTTGTTTTGAAATCTTGCATTCATTTGCGAACGTCAGCGAGTAAAGAAAACATACCTTGATATCAGCGAATCAATTTTGTTCAGAGAGAAGATGATAGAATGGGTTATATAAGTTGGTTTTATCCTTTTGCTGATCAAATGCGAACCGCTGAAGATTTTATTCTTCAAAGTTCAGCATTCCAAGCTCGCTGATGAGAAAGTTAAATCTTGTCTCATCAAGAGGTTTGGTGAAAAGATCAGCTAACTGAAAGTCAGTTGGGATAAAGTGAAGTGCTATATCACCATTCATCACATGATCTCTGATAAAATGATACCTGATTTCGATGTGTTTGGTCTTTGAGTGTAGCACTGGATTGTTGGCTATAGCGATGACACTTGTGCTGTCGCAATAGATTGGAATTTTCGAGAGCTGAAGGTCATAGTCCAGTAGTTGATTTCTCATCCACAAGACCTGAGAACAACAGCTTCCAGCAGCTACGTACTCAGCTTCAGCGGTGGAGGTGGATACTGAGTTTTGGTTTTTACTTGTCCAACTCACCAGCTTTCCACCTAGGAGCTGACATCCTCCTGTGGTGCTTTTCCTATCCATCTTGCAACCTGCAAAATCAATATCTGAATAGGCGATTAGATCAAACCCTGAGTCTTTGGGATACCAAAGACCTAGGTTAGGAGTACCCTTAAGGTAACGAAAGATTCGCTTTACAGCGATCATATGAGATTCCTTAGGTTCAGCTTGATATCATGCACACAAACAGGTTGCGTACATAATATCAGGTCGGCTAGCTGTAAGATATAGAAGAGAGCCGATCATCCCACAGTACGTCGTGACATTAACAGGTATTCCAGAAGGATCCTTGTTTAGTGTCAGCGGTGGTGCCATAGGGGTTTTCATAGCTGAACTATGAGTTAAATCAAATTTATTCAGCATATCTTTAACATACTTTCCCTGATTAATGAAAGTTCCCTTTTCATTTTGTTTTATCTGAAGACCAAGGAAATATGTTAGCTCACCCATCATACTCATTTTATACTCTGCTTTCATCCTTTCAGAGAAACGAGTACAAAGGTCAGGGTTAGTAGAACCAAATATAATGTCATCGACATATATTTGTACAAGAATGATATGACCTTTTACTTTCCTGAAAAATAGAGTTTTATCGATTTTACCACGCTCAAATTTTTCAATATGGAGATAAGTAGAGAGAGTGTCATACCATGCACGAGGAGCTTGCTTTAAGCCATAAAGTGCCTTATCCAGTTTATAAACATAACCTGGATGCTTAGGATCTGAGAATCCTGGAGGTTGTTCCACATAGACTTCTTCATTCAGCTTTCCGTTTAGGAACGCTGACTTAACATCCATTTGATAAACTTTGAAGTCTTTGTGTACAGCGTAAGCTAAGAATAGACGAATGGCTTCTAGTCTTGCCACTAGAGCAAATGTTTCGTCGAGCCTTGTTGCGGGTTACAGTTTCATGTTCATCCAACTTGTTTCGATAGACCCATTTAGTGCCTATCACAGATTTGTCAGATGGACGAGGAACAAGCTTCCAAACTTTGTTTCTTTCAAATTCAGTCAGCTCTTCTTGCATAGCGCTGACCCAGTTTGGATCTTGGAGGGCATCATCTGTTTTCTTTGGTTCAATCAGAGAAATAAAGTTAACAAATAAGCAAATATTACCTGCACTTCGTCGAGTCTGAACACCAGCATTTGGATCACCAAGAATTTGATCAATAGGGTGATTTATTGTCCATCGCTGAGCCGGAGCATGAGTCGCTGACTCAACTTGAACTTGAGGGGCTGAAGATGAGGCTTCAGCAACTTCTGGTATATCAGCCAATAGAGGACGAGGTTCAGATATTATTTCATTCACTGATTGCTGAGAAGTAGATGGAATGTCTGAGACATTTGGTTCAGAAGCAGGCATAGTGTTTAGAGGAACAGCTGAGACCCATGATGTTTCAGCTTCACTATTCTGCATGTTTGGGATGATAGTAGGACCATCATCTTCAACGGGATGAGTATGAGGAGTGGGAATGTCTTCTGAATCACCAAGATGAGAAAACATCCATTGATTCAGTTCTTCAGTATCGGCAGAAGGTTTAGAATTCGTTGAACGGGATTCGTCAAAGGTGACGTGAATCGTTTCTTCTACAGGCTGTCTTCTTCGATTGAAGACCCTGAAGGCTTTGGAGATTGAAGAATATCCAAGAAAGATTCCATCATCAGCCTTAGGATCAAACTTTCCAAGGGCATCTCTGTTGTTCAGTATGAAACACTGACATCCAAAGATGTGAAGAAAGCTAATTGAAGGCTTTCTCCCATGAAAAAGTTCACAGGTTGTCTTTTTGAATCTTTTGACGATCAGCGACCTGTTTTGCGTAAAACAAGCAGTGTTGACAGCTTCTGCCCAAAACTGAGTAGGCAGGTGAGAATCGCTGAGCATTGAACGTGCAACTTCAATGATAGTTCTATTTCTTCTTTCAGCGACTCCATTTTGTTGTGGTGTTCTCACTGAAGAGAAGTTGTGAGAAATACCCTTACTCTCAAAGAAGGAATCAAGAGAACTGTTTTTGAATTCAGTCTCATAATCACTCCTTATTGAGCGTACGGTCATATTGTTCAGGACTTCCATTTTCCTGACAAAGGTGATGAGTTCTTCAGAGGTGTCACTCTTAGAACAGAGAAACATTACCCAGGTATAGCGAGAGAATTCATCAACTATGACCAGTGTATATTTCTTTCCAGCAATGGATTGTTTGTTAACAGGGCCAAACAAATCCATATGGAGAAGTTGTAGAGGAGATGACACTGAGGAGACTTGCTTTGACTTGAAACTTGCTTTGGTCTGCTTGCCTTTCTCACACGCTGAACATAAGGACTCTTTGGCGTATGAGTGTTGAGGTAGACCAGTAACTAACTCTTTAGAAGATAGAGTATTCAGTGTCTTAAAGTTTAGATGAGAGAGCCTCTTATGCCATAGCCAGCTGACATCAGATGAGGCTTTTGAGAAGAAACGGGAGTTCTCAGTGGTTGTTGAGTCCATGTTTATTACATAAACATTTTCCAAACGATAACCGCTGAGAGCTATCTTCTCCTTTTTGTCAGCGACAAAGCAGGATTCCTTAGTAAAGATTACTTTGTTATCCATGTCGCAAAGCTGACTGATGCTTAGAAGATTATGCTTCAGCCCTTCAACATATGCGACTCTTCTGAAGGTTGTTGTACCACTAGAGAGTACACCAAACCCTCGGGTATGTCCTTTTCCGTTTTCACCGAAAGTCACAGAGGGACCCTTCTCTTCCTTATACTCAGTGAGCAGGTTCTTCTTACCAGTCATATGTCTAGAGCATCCGCTATCGAGATACCAGATACCCTTCTTAACCTGCAAACAAAGGAAGATTAGTTTGACTTGGGCACCCATTTCATCATGTGTACACATTTGTCAGTGGAGGTAGATGGAATGGAAGGTTCAGTAGTCTTCGCAGCATTTGAAGATTCAGCTTTATTTTCAGTCTTCACTTTGGTTAATTTCTTAACCTCAGTGGTCTTCTTTGCCTTGGGGGCATTGATCTTCACCTTAGCTATCTTTTCAGTTTTGGTGGCTGTAGGGCACTTACTAGCAATATGATTTGTAAGTCCACAGTGATAACATTTCCTATAACTAAAAGTAGTCTTAGGACCATTTGCATGCTTAGCCGTTAGTTTTAAATGAGCAGGGCTAGCACAAAGTATACCTTTGGCATTGGAAATGAGAGGAACTTTCAGTTCTTCAGATTTCTTACCAGTTATATCCACTTTAAGTCTAGGAGTAGATCGCTGAATAAATCCAGGGATCTTGTTCTTAGAAGTAGAGGGATAAGTCACTGAAGCTTTAGAAGCATTCAGCTTAGGTACACAAGTACCCTTCTGAGGTTTTTGGTTAAAAGCAATTCCTTTACGTTTGTCTTTAGAGACTGAGGTAGGTTTTGGATAAACAATTTTCTCTTTACCTTTAGAAGTTAAGGTAGAGATTTCCTTAGGGATGGGAGGTTTTGAAGAGGAACACTGAGAAGAGAAAGTGTCAGGGAGAGAGGATACGAACATTCCAAACTTAAGCATGGAACGGTCAGTGGTTGGTTCTAGAGTTTCATCTTTGTAACCAAGACCACGTTTATCACTCAGGGGAATCTGAGACTTAATTATCTCAGTGATCGTTGTTGAGGATTTATACCATCCATCAACAGTAGCTTTTTCAGCTTTTAATGCAGCGATAGCTTCTTCGCGCTCGATTTTGACTAGCTGATTTATATGAACTTGATCTTTAAAATCTTCTTCAATTTTAGAAATCTTTTCTATTTGAAGGTGACAGTTTTTAAGCTGTTCAGCGAGATCAAGGTTTTGATTTTCAATAACAGTTTTGCCATTCATGGCTTCATATAAACTTCTGGTCAGCAGATCGATTTTTCGAAGACTATCAGTTTCATCAATATTTAAAATATTGGTAAAGAAGGAAGGTGATACCTTAGTAGCAGAGGTTGAAGTAGAGGGAATGGCAGACTTTTCTTCCTCATCTTCAAGTTTGGCCATGAGACAGAGATTTGCTTCATCATCATCTTTAGAGTCAGATGATTCTTCTTCGTCAGAGGCAGTCCAATCATAGTCAGCCATCAGGCCTTTGCCTTTCTTCTTAAAGGTTTTCAGCTTTGAATACCTTTCTTTCAACTTTTTGTATTTTTCATCTCTAGTCCTGGGAGTAAAGTTTTTCTTGAGAAAAGCTGAGGATCTAGAGACTTTCTTTGACCTGCACTCGCTAGCAAAATGTCCTATCTTTTCACAGTTATAGCAAGTAGCAGTAGCCTTATCAACAGGAGTTGATGATCTTGGCTTATCAGTAATAGCAAGAGGTTTGTTCTTTCTGAAATTTTTCTTATTGGCGAATCTCCTGAATTTATTAGAAAGGAGAGCCATAGATTCATCAAGATCTGAAGAGTCAGGATCTGATGAACATTCAGAGTTAGTCTCCAACTCAGTGATAGTGATAGTCGATCGCTGAGTGGTAGGTGACTCTGAGATTAAAGCAACAGGGGTGCTTTTGGAATCTTTTACAAGATTCTTCTTAAGATGACTCGATTGCTCATGATTAAGCATCGTACCATATAAGGTAGAAAGAGTCATGGATTTTAGATCCTTTGATAGCCTGAGACACATTGAATAACTGTCCCAGCTTTCAGGTAAACATTCTAATAACTTTGTCAGTACTTCAAAGTTAGAATATTCTTTACCAACAGTTTTTAGATCTATTATTAAGCAGTTAAAACGTTGGTGTACTTTAGAGAGAGATTCATTTTTACCACAAATGAAGCTTTCGTACTGTCTTACCAGGTTGATCTTACGTGAGTCCTGGACTTCAGACGTACCTTCATACTGAACACAGATTGTGTCCCACATGGCTTTGGAGGTTTTTAGGTTCATGACGGAATGGTAGACTTCGTCAGGAAGAGCCATGGAAAGAATGGATCTGGCTTTGGTGTCGATAGCCACTTTCTTCTTATCTTCATCAGTCCACATATGAATTTCCTTGGGAACCAACCTTTCTGGAATAGCAGCTCTATTCTCAGCGGCTGGAACTTCAGGATCAATTCTAACAGGAATATATGGGTCGTTTTCAAGATAATAAGGCATAGTAGGGTCTACACCTTCTAAGAAGAGAATCATCCTATTTTTCCACAGATTAAAGTTATCTCTGGAGAATCTAGGGGGTTTTGCAAGAGAACCGTTGTCAATATAGTTAGTGTTTGTGTTGGTAGCCATTTTAAGAAATAGCAAGGAAGAAGAGATTAGTATAGATAAGATCTTGTTTATGAGATTAAACAAATCTGCTCTGATACCACTTGTTGGTCCCGAAGGGTTATACAAGTTTGTAGAAGGGGGGGTTGAATACAAACACACGATTTTTACTTTCTAAATTGTTTATTGATAAATCTTAAAACAATTTACAACTTGTTGCGGAACAAGATTAAGGATAAACCTAATCTAAACAAGTTAAGAACACTAAGTTTCTTGCACTAGAAATAAGATAGAAAGGAGATAAGAATATTACGAATAATATTCTAACACTAAGAGAGAAAGAAGAAGATGGCCGAGCACTTCAATTTTGAAGTAAGGTTCTTCTTTATATATTGCATGCCTTTAATGCATGGCAGTGTTACTTTACACGTGGCAACAGCTGAGTGGTTGCATGTTTTGACCTTTGTAGACAACCTTAGTAGCCGCATGGTACACAATGTAGAATCATAGTTTGTTGTACGATTCTAGACAGAAGGGAGGTCCGTTCTGACATTTCGTACGGAGACGTGCAAGGGGATAGACAAAAGTAACTTGTAGAGTAGACCTCATGATCAGCGTTCGTTGAACAGTTCTTTATCAGCGAGTGATAAAGCTCAGCGATTGCTGAAGTCTTCTATTTTATACTTCACATTGAGTGGACAGGTCTTGCTTCGCTGATATCCGCATCAGTTCATTAGTAGACTTGTCGCTTGTTCTTGGGCTTGATCTTCGACTTCAGCGTAGAACCTTTGTTGACGTGAAACTTGTCCTCAGGGATCATAAGTAAACAACTAAACTATCAGCGATCATCACAGAGACTGAACATGCTCAGAGGTACTGGATGAACAGTGTTCGCTGAATGTCTAATCTAGAGAACGAGAGTTCCTATCAGCGGTACTGTAAAGTCCTAGTACTTATCAGCGATAGTGAAACTCTAATACATATTGTTTACTTATAATTTTCACTAAGTGTTTAAGAGATGGTCATTATCAAATCACTGAGGGTTTGGATCAACAAAGACTAAAATGGCCCTCACGTGAGGGGCACGTAGCATCCCTAACATCATTTTTGACGATGTTTGGACCATCGTGTACTTTATGATTTCCAGGAACGAAAACCAAAAAACAGCTATTCACGAGGGACCAAAAATATAATTCACTCTAAAAAGTAACTATAACAAAAAAAAAAGTTATAACAAAATCCATATTTTTCAATTCTTTATAAATAAAGTGTAATACTGACATATTTTAGATAAACATATTTTAGATAAACAATTTCGTACTTATTTTTGTGACTTGTTTTATTTAATTTTAATTGTATGATAAATTCGTTTATAATTATAATTATGTTTTAAATATGCAATTGTTGTTTTTATACTTAAAATAAAATTTTAATAATTATACATGATAAAAAAAATATAATGTATAAATAATATTTTAGATAGATCACATGATGAAATAATAAAATTAGGTTGGAGTTGAAGTTTATATAAATGAATATAATAAAAATAATATTTTAATTGAGATGGATCAAAAAGATATTATAGTAAGACCATCCATACCCCTGCAAGACCATACTCTTTTCTAAAGTGTCACATCAGTTTTACAATAACATCTTCCACACACATGTAATGCAAGACCAAACTCCTTTCTAAAGTAATAAATTATAATATAGATAATTATAACATAAATAATAAATTAATTATAAAATATAGATAACTAAAATTTTACTTTTGTTTTCTTTTACTATATTTTGTGTAAATATAATTTAATTAACAAATATAAAAAATCATTTTTTATAAATAAAGTGTGGGTAAGAAATTTTAATAAAAATATTAAAAAAATAATGTTCAAATAAACTAATAAATGAATTAAATTTAATAAACATATTAATAATTAATGTTTAAACAAACAAATAAATTAATTAAACTCAAAAAAATGCATTTGTTTAATATATATAGTTTGTGAAATATCTTTCTAATTATGAAAGATGTGGGTTGTTTTGCAAGGTCTTGCAAACCACATGACATGTCATGTCATCTTGCAAGGAGTCTTGCAAGATGTGTGTGGATGCTCTAAATACATCTAATCTAAACCTGATTATATTTTATTCATTGAATGTCCCATTTTGACCCCCAAAATGTTCCACGTACGAATATTAATCTAGAAATTTTGACTTTCGAATTATTGACTCAAATAAGAATACGAGTAAATTACAAAAATATAATAATAATAATAAATAATAATAATAAAATCTCCAACCATGTCCACATGAGTCCATCCCTTGAATTGTTTATAGCATTCACACCCAAAATAAAAATAAAAAATTAGAAGACTTTTAGACTTGATTTAGTAGTCAAATAAACTTATACGTACATTCCGTATGTATTGTTACCGATTAAAATATAGGGAAATTAATTAAAATGCCACAAGTCAAACTTCATGTTACCAAAATGCCACAAATCTCTCCCACTTTGCAAAAATGCCATAAATACCCGCGATGGGATTCCGCAATCGTGGTCAGTGGCATTTTTGTAATTTTTTTTAGCCCGCGATTACGGTGAGTACCCACGGTGCATACCATTTCTACTTTTTGGTTGAGTTTTGATTTTATATTTACACTTTCACCCCCTATACTTATTTACTAAATTTACTTTATACCTTTTACTTTCATAATTTAATTTTACATTTAACACAAATAATCGTTTATTAACTAAAATACGTTAAAAAATACGTTTTAATTTTAACAAGTTACACCATTATAACCGTCTCTTCGATACGTTCGAAATGTGCCAAATCTTGATTTTTTTTGGATTTATATATTTTAATATATATCATATAAACTACATAAAAAGTGTAATTGATAAACTGCCTCCCTCTTGGAAAGACTTTAAACACATGTTGAAACACAAGAAGGAAGAGTTGTCTCTTGTACAACTCGGTAGTCACTTGCGCATAGAGGAATCTCTTCGGGGCGCAAGAGGCTGAGAAACCTAAGATTAAAGAGGTTTCTGCACCTTCGGTGAACATGGTGGAAGAGGGGAAATCTAATAAGTTCAAAGGAAAACGGAAGTTCAATGATGCTAAGAAAGGGCCCAATAAAAAGGTTACTTTAACCTGTTGGACCTGTGGGATGACCGGCCATCTCAAGCGGGATTGTCGGGTTGTCAAGAATAAGGATGGAGCAAGCACGAGTGGAAGTGAGCAAGGATCCAAGGATCAAAACCCACGGCAAGGTCAGTTTCTTGACTTTGCTTTTAATTCAAATTTGGATTATGTGCCACTGATATCCGAATCATTTTATGTGCAGGATGATGATGTTGCTTGGTGGATCGACTCAGGTGCTACAAGTCATGTGTGCAAAGATCGTCGTTGGTTCACTTCTTTGGAACCGGTTGAAGACGGATCAATGTTTCGCACGGGGAACGAGTCGATGGCTCCCATTCTTGGAAGAGGCTTAGTTAGGCTAGAATTTAGTTCTGGCAAAGTAGTTGAACTTCTTAATGTTTTGTTTGTACCGCGAATTCGAAAGAATTTGGTTTCCGGTAGTATTTTGAATAAGTTAGGGTATAGGCAAGTTTATGAGTCGGACAAGTTTATCTTGTCAAAGGGTGGCTCTTTTATAGGATTTGGTTATTTGCTTAATAACATGTTTAAGTTAAATTTGAATTTGAATGAAAGAATGTTGTTTCAAATTTTGTGTATGATGCAATTGAATTGCTTTATGTTGTTTTAAAATTATGTTTATATTGCATATGAATTTTGTTTAAAATTCAGTTTATGTTGCATGTGAATTTTTGTTTAAAATTCTGTTTTGTTGCAAATGAATTTTGTGTTTTTAAAAAAAATAAAAAAAATCTGCTTATGTTGAAAGTGAATTTTGTTCAAAATTTTGTTTATGTTACTTTATAAATTGTTTTATATTGTAAATGAATTACTTGATGAATTTGGGGTGAAGCCATGCCAGGCTTGGTTTTTTGGATGAATCGAGTTCCCAATAAACGGAACAAAATTACCCCATATGAACTTTGGTCCAAAGGCCTAACTTGAGTTTTACTCAAGTTTGGGGTTGTCGAGCGGTAGTTCGATTACCCGAACCCAAAAGGAAGACTTTGGGTGATGCATCTTTGTTGGATATGCCGAGCATTCCAAAGCATATAGGTTCTATGTTATTGAACCTAATGATTCTATAGCGATTCACACCGTTATAGAATCGAGAGATGCGATATTTGATGAGACTAGATTCTCTTCAATGCCGAGGCCTAATGTAACATCCTGAATTTTCAGTAATAATATTTTAATGAGAATTGAGATGTATTTGTATTTTGTGTAAACTTTGAATTATAAGGAAGTTTTATGATTCATTAGGGTCAAAATACAAGAGATGTAAGTAAGATGTTACTTTTAGAATTAATGAAACTTGAGGGTGCTTTTGGTCACTTTTGGAAAGTGTGTTTGGATATAGTAGCTGAAATGAGATATTATCTCATTCAGATTTTTTGTTGAAGTCGGCAAAAAGAGAGAAGGGATAGAGAGAAAAAGGTAGAAAGGGAGAAAAGCAAGATTTTGGGTTCAAATTGGTAAGGGATTGAACTTAGTTTCTGATAATTCTTGTTGTGAATGAATGATGATAAACGAATTTGTGTTTTGGATTAATTTACAGAATCATTATCAACAGATTGGGGGAAATCAGATTTGTGCAGGAAGTGGGTTTTGCAAACCTAAGGTGAGTTCATTTGTACTTTGCTTAAATCAGTGTTCTTATGTTAAATTGAACCGTGAAATAGCTGTATAAAGTGATTATGAACTGTATGGTTGTACTGGGAACGAGCTGAATCGAACAGACAAGAAGTTAGATTGAATTTTAGACTGCAGAACCGACTTTTCCGGATGAATCGTCGTATTCGGAAAACCCCAATGATGAATGTTTCCGGACGCATGAAGTATCCGGGTAGGTTTTATGTATTACAAGAATCCGGATGAAGTAAGTACCGGATGGTATCCGGATGACTATAGAGTCCGGATGTTGTCTGGATTTGAATATTATCCGGAAAAGTAGGAATTTACCGGAAAGGATGTGTTGTCCGGGTGTTGGGATTGTCCGGGGAAATTATGGTATCCGAAAAATGGAAACGTCCGGATAAGATGGGTTATCCGGAAACTTTGGGTTGTCCGGACACTTTGTGCAGACTGTGCAATTTTCAGTTCTGTTAATTGTGAATCATTGTGATTTAGTGATTGAGACATAATTAGTTTAGCATGAACATACGTACATTCGAAGGGTAGTATGTTAGGCTTGATGATTGTGCCAGTTTGATACTAGGCAGGTGTTTGGTATAGGTAAAGGAGATTGGCTCATACTGTATGCTATGAGGGAGGAATCTAGGATGTATAAATATGATTTGCTCATACTTATTGTTATGAGGAATCTATATTAAATAAATACCGGTACGAGTGCAAGTAGTGTAATGGATCCATAGGCACTGGAGTTTGGTAATCACATGGAATAGGCGTGTGGTATTACTCGTTTAATCGTTATTCCAGTGTGTGTTGGAAATCATGGAATAGGCGTGTGGTATTAATCGTTATTCCTGATTTCTAAGGAAGAGAGTGAGATTGACATAAGTGCTTGTGATCTCTGCTTCCTTACCGATAAATGGGCGTGTGTAATCGCGATTTATTGGTGGAGAGCATTGATCTAGAATCTGAGAAGATTCGTAGTGTGGCTCTGGGGTATGAAATGTTGATAAATGGGCGTGTGTAATCGCGATTTATTGGTGGAGAGCATTGATCTAGAATTTGAGAAGATTCGTAGTGTGGCTCTGGGGTATGAAATGCTGATAAATGGGCGTGTGTAATCGCGATTTATTGGTGGAGAGCATTGATCTAGAATTTGAGAAGATTCGTAGTGTGGCTCTGAGGTATGAAATGCTGATAAATGGGCGTGTGTAATCGCGATTTATTGGTGGAGAGCATTGATCTAGAATCTTTGAAGATTCGTAGTGTGGCTCTGGGGTATGATATGCTGATGGATTTGTTGTCAGTCATAGTCATGGGAATGGATGAAATTGTGTAATGGAATAGAGTTATACGTACGGTAAGAAAAGGAGTAACCAGGTTTGTTATAACATGTGTACATTGATTTTTGCAAATGTTATTATTGAAACGAATGTTCTCACTAGGCGTTGGCCTAATCGTTTCATATGATGTTTTCTTACCAGGTGCAGGCTCAGGCAAATAAAGGGTTGTGGGACGAGTGTTTTTGGAATAGCAGAAGTGGCAATTAACAAAGAAGAGATTTTTGAAGAATAGCTTAGATAACGCAATTAATCTGATTATAGTGTCATGATTAGATTAATAGGTTGTTCGAAGTATCCTGTATTGTAAATACACTCTTGATGGTTAATTCCTTTGCTATCTATATAAGTTGTAATTTTATTGTCATAACCTGTTGTAACTTGAGGTTTAAATTGGCCCGGATTTTGGGGCGTTACACCTAAGGACATAGTTCCAAATACTAGTGAAACTAGTGAGGTTGAAGAACAAGCAATTGTTCCAACCGAATCTCTGATGCTTCGAAGGAGCAAAAGAGGAAGGATAGAAAAATCCTTTGGTCCCGATTTCCAAGTGTACTTGGTAGAGGGATCAAGAGATGAGATTGGATCCCAATTCCTTTACTGTTATAGTGTTGAGGAGGATCCAAAATCATTTGATGAGGCTATGAAGTCTCAAGATATTGCTTTCTGGAAAGAAGCAATACATGATGAAATGGACTCCATCATGGGGAATAATACTTGGGTATTATCGGACTTGCCACCGGGTTGTAAACCTTTGGGTTGCAAGTGGATATTCAAAAGGAAGATGAAAGCGGATGGGTCAATCGACAAGTTCAAGGCTCGATTAGTGATCCAAGGCTTTAGGCAACGGGAAGGCATCGATTGTTTTGATACATATGCCATGGTTGCAAGAATCTCCACTATTAGATTGTTGATAGCCTTAGCCGCTATTCACAATTTGGTGATTCACCAAATGGATGTCAAAACGGCATTCTTGAATGGTGACTTGGAGGAGGAAGTTTACATGAAACAACCGGAAGGTTTTGTCATGCCCGGAATGGAGCATAAGGTGTGTAAACTTGTAAAATCATTGTATGGGCTGAAACAAGCACCCAAACAATGGCATCAGAAATTTGATGAGGTTATCTTGTCCAACGGTTTTATGATAAACCAAGCGGACAAGTGTGTATATAGTAAATTTGATTCTTCCGGTAACGGTGTAATCATTTGCTTATATGTTGACGACATGTTGATCTTTGGCACCGACCAAAATCAAGTTGGGAAAACCAAAGAGTTTTTGTCGTTGAGTTTCTCCATGAAAGATATGGGAGAGGCGGAAGTGATCCTTGGTATAAGGATCAAGCGTGAGAACAAAGGGATTGCAATTACGCAATCTCATTACGTTGAGAAAGTATTAAAGAAATTTAATTGCTTTGATTGTTCTCCGGTGAGTACCCCATGGGATCCGAGTGTGAAGCTTATGCCCAATTCGGGTGAAGCGGTGTCACAACTCGAGTACTCAAAAGCTATAGGATGCTTGATGTATGCCATGACAAGCACTAGGCCGGATATCGCATTTGCCATAGGAAAGTTGAGTATATATACTAGTAATCCTGGTAGCGATAAGACGAGTATTCAAATACTTGAAGAAAACCATTGATTATGGTTTGTCATATGTCGGATTTCCTTCGGTTTTGGAGGGATATTCGGATGCAAGTTGGATTACCAATTTGGAAGATCACTCTTCCACGAGTGGTTGGATGTACTTGCTTGGGGGAGGTGCCATCTCCTGGGCTTCCAAGAAGCAAACTTGCATCACGAGTTCGACTATGGAGTCGGAATTTGTGGCATTAGCCGCTGCCGGTAAAGAGGCGGAATGGCTAAGGAATTTGGTCCATGAAATTCCATTATGGCCGAAACCAATATCACCCATTTCTATCCGTTGTGATAGTGAGGCAACTTTGGCTAAAGCTTATAGCCAAGTGTATAATGGCAAGTCTAGACACTTAGGTGTTAGACATAGCATGATTCGTGAGCTAATCACGAATGGGGTGATTTCGGTTGAGTTTGTTCGATCGCAACAAAATCTAGCGGACCACTTGACGAAGGGGTTAGCTAGGGACTTGGTTCACAAGTCGGTGATAGGGATGGGATTAAAGTCCATCTAAATCTCTAACGGTGAGATACCCAATTCCCTTCTAATACAACGTTAGAAGTTGAATTCAATGGGGAAGCTCACTCTAAGAGATTGGAGCACAAGACGGTCATCCCAAGGTGTGTGCTCGGTACTGCAAGTGAAGGAGGTAATTGTTCTTTTGTAAAAATGCATGTGCAGGTGCATGAGGAAAAGAACTACCTATATGAGTGGGAAGTGTGGCCGCTTCAAGAAGCTTGGACTTGGCTTTGATGCACTCACGAATGGATAAGGACACATGGCTTGTATAGTGTCAAGTTTATACGTTAGAGAGTCTTTTAATTCACGTGTATGTTATTTTCTGGTACTCAAATGGGTTGATGGGTTCAATCCATAGGACACCCGGGTTCTCGAGTATTTGAAATGTGTAATGTACTAAGATGGAAATTCAATCTTTTAGATATTTTCATTTATGCATGAGTTTGTTTACCTGTATTGTAATTTTATTTGTGAATCAAGGATTGCACTAAAATGGGGGAGGAATGTTGGTGATTTTAGTGAAATCATCGGTCATTTTGTGTAGTTGGATTCACAAAGGTAATAATGGGGTTGTTAGCTAAGCTATAACATGAGTTAGGAGGTGTGGAGTGCACACTCGTGTAAGCTAACTAGAACCCGAGATTGTTGGACGGTTAAAATCGACAAGTTACAAAGTGGTTTCATGAGCTGTGTGTCGGGGCTAGTTGTGGCGCTAGTTGAACTAGCACGAAAGTAGCGCCAAGCTCTGGAATGTTGCACGCGCTCTTTTTGGCGCTAGTTGAACTAGCACGAAAGTAGCGCCGGAGTCTGGAAGGCTTTTCTCATTTGTAACTCCCGTCATTAATTCCGCAATCAATCCCATTAAGTGGGATATTATTACCAGTATCAATATAGGTCGGTTACAACTCTTTAAAGGTGTATAAGTATGAATCGATCATTGCCTTGATCGGTACACCGAAACAAAGAGATTATCCCCTAGAGAATTTCGTGATACCCAGGCATATAGGGTCGAAACATCTCTTATGGAAAGCGAGTTCTCAAGCGATCTCTGCGTTTTATCCAAGTTCTTACTATCACCTCTTCCTCGTCTCTTTCTCGAATTCCCCCAACACAGGTCTCATCCTACCCAACGAGCTCTGCATTTTCTAACTCCCAACGAGCTCAACATCTTCTTCCAGAGATCGAATCCAAAGTTGCATCTCCTTCTACAGATCAGAACGTGCATCTCTTTCTTGAAATCATCGAAACCCTACATCTCCTTCGTGAAATTGTTTCTTCTCTCTGCATCTCTCTCGATTTCGACACATCACCAAGAACAAAAACCAAAAATCAAACATGCACCTCTTTTCTGAAATCGAAACCCTGCATCTCTACCCAAAAGCGTTGCTTCTCCTCACCTCTCTCGACATCGACGCATCAACAAGAACAAAATCCAAAATCGAAACCCTAATCTCCAAAATCAATTACCTGTTTGAACTCCCCTGCATCACCAAAATCGACTTGAAGCTTCTTTAAACTTGGGGTTTTAATGGTGTTTCCTCTCGTGGGGTTTTTTGGTTTTTCTTCAATGCGTGTATCTTTGGTATTTGAATCACCTAGAGTTGTTTTTTCTTCATTTTTTTAAAATAAATTTGCTAATCTGATTATTTTTTATACCAAGGAGTAAAAAGTCATTTTAATCGTTCAAATCGTTATTCAGAAAATAAAAAGTAAACAACATATTTTTATTGAGATAGACAAAGTTATCCTGTAAAACAACTTTACTCGTATATGGCTTAATAGAAAATTTGAAAAACAGCCCCTGAGTCAACCTAACAAAAAAAACTTAAAAAACACGTTTTACCGCACTCCCTAATTTATCATCATAAGATTAATTTCAAGATGTTTAAGAAAAAAATAAATAAAAATTAATTAAACACAAAAAAGTCAAAACTAAGAAAAAACCATGACCCGCCAAATAATTTGTCCGGATGCAAGCAACAGTTTGCGAGTCCTCTATTTCCGCCATTGACGAGGAACCTCAAGCTTTCAATATCATTCCTACTTTTTCCAACCAAAATTCATTAAATCGACCCATAGAAATATATGTATTTTAAATATGTTTATTCAATTTAGAAAAATGATATCCACAATAAATACGTGAATATTAATGAACGTCCCCCACATGAATTTAATAGCTACATGATCTTTGTATCGAACTCCATACCCAGCTTCCTTTCTTTGACCATTCTTTCTATCTACTCCCATCTTTCAAGATTATATATATATATATATATATATAATTATAATCCATCTTCAAATCCATACACAGAAAGAGCAGTAAACTTTCAACAACATTAAAGTGTATTCCACAATTTCAAGCTCTGAATCATCAAAAACATCCAGCTAGGGTTTGAAATTTTGATTTAGATAACACAAAATCAAAATCAAAATCAAAATCAAACCACATATAACCATTTTCTTTTCTTTTTCTACGGTCAATCTTTTACACTAGTTAAATAGAATTCAAAGACGTGTAGAGTGTGATTATTTTCCACAATAACTTGTCATATAAATAGGTGAGGTTGAGGTTTGTCATCATCATCATCATCATCATCCTCCTTCATCCAAGCAGACATCTCCAACTTCATTTTATATCAGTTTAAACAGAGCAAGTGTTTGGAAAGAACTGGAATCTTGATTCAAGGTGGGTGAGCAAAATAGGTCCATTTCAATGTGTTTTTTAATTTATTCCATTTCTGGGTCTGTTTCATCTTGGTCTATACTTTATTGGGTGTTCTTCCTTTTTCCATTTTGGTACATGATTTGCTGTAAAAAATCAATCTTTTTGAAAGGAGTCACGTGTTTGGAATGAACTGAAATATTGGTTCAAGGTGAACAAAAGAGGTCCATTTCACTGTGTTTTTGGATTCCATTTCCGGCTCTATTTCATCTTGGTCTACACTCTTCCTTTTTTACAATTTGGTACAAGATTTGCTATAAAAAATCGAATCTTTATGAAAGTAGTCATCTGTTTTTATGTGTTTATCTGTATGTCTTTATTCTTGTGCAAATTGAGGGATAAATTGTCCTTTGTCACTTGATTAGGGTTTGATTTTTGTTTACTTATTGCTAATTTTGTACAATTATTAACCTAGACAGAAAAAGTTTGTCCCTTTCTTCAATTATTTGACATCTTTCTGTTCTTGAAATCATTAAAAAAAGTTAAATCTGTTGATTAATTATCCTTAATTTAAGCAAGTTTGATCATGATTTTTGCAGGAGCTTTTTAACTGTTATGGGTTTATCCTTGTCACTATTATCATCAGCCTGGGAAGAAATCTTGAAACATGGCTTCCTAGATCTACCTTACGATCTCGAAAACCTCGAAAACCGATTAAGATCCGATAGTTTCAAGAAAACCGAATCTGAATCAGAAATAATCTCCAAAAGCTCCACTGATTCTAGTCCTACCAGTGGTAGCAGAAGAAACTCAATCAGTTTAAAGAAGTGTGAACCCTTGAAGATCATGCTAGAAACCACCCTCTCTTTCAAGAACTTGATTAAGGATATCCGAAAGCCCGAATCCGAAAACCCGAATCTTGAAACGGGTTCTGCAAACCTTCTTCCCGAACCCGTTGTTTTCTTTTCCCCCCGACCCGTTAGTGAACTCAATGCTGCAGCTACTAGAGTTCAGAAAGTATACAAAAGCTACCGAACACGAAGAAACCTAGCCGATTGTGCTGTTGTTGTAGAAGAACTATGGTTAGTTCTAGCCCGAAATTTAACTGTTTTAATCCAACGGTAACTGTTGTTGTTGGATTGGTTTGAAGTTTGTTTTTCTGAATGGGATGATGTTTTGCAGGTGGAAGGCTTTGGATTTTGCAGCTTTGGACCGAAGCTCCGTTTCGTTTTTCAACGTCGAGAAACACGAAACCGCGGTTTCGCGGTGGTCGAGGGCTCGGACTAGGGCTGCTAAGGTGGGAAAGGGCTTGTCGAAAGACGAAAAGGCTCAAAAACTGGCCTTGCAACATTGGCTCGAAGCTGTAAGCAACCCTTTTTCGTTTCTTGAATGTTGAGCGATTTCTTGTGACGATTTGCTCATGATCCCGCTTTTGTTGTCTTGCAGATCGACCCACGCCATCGTTATGGCCACAATTTGCACATCTATTATGATCTCTGGTTTGAAAGCGAAAGCAGCCAACCCTTCTTCTACTGGTATAGTAGCAACCCGATTCAAAGACTTTCGATTTTTAACAGCTTATTCTTTGGACTTATTGAAAAAGTTCTGTTTACGTGGGCATAATCTAGCTCAACTCCCATGGCCTTTTTTTCAATTATACCCCTTATATTTTTCCATTTAATTGTTCAAACATGTTCTTTTTACGTCATTTTACATTGTCATATAGCATATTGGCTAGTTTTTATCAAACTTGGCTAGTTTATCCAAGACATAATTTTATTAATTTCAGGCAAATTTTTATGATGTTTGTTTTTTTTGAAATATCATAGGTTGGATGTCGGAGATGGCAAAGAAATAAACCTCGACAAGTGTCCGAGGTCACATATGCAACGTCAATGCATCAAGTACTTAGCACCCGTAAGTCTCATTCCGTGCTAATTTTCGTCAAAACTTTTCCATTCGTTAACCGTCGTTGTTTCAACAGAACGAAAGGGAATCATACGAAGTGATTGTTGAAGACGGAAAGCTCGTCTTCCGGCAAAGCGGTTTGCTTTTGGAAACCATTGAGGGTTCCAAATGGATCTTTGTTCTAAGCACAACGAGGAACTTGTACGTTGGCCAGAAAAAGAAAGGGCTTTTTCAGCATTCGAGCTTTCTAGCCGGTGGCGCCACCACCGCCGCCGGACGATTAGTCGCCCATGGCGGAGTTCTTGAGGTACAAGTCTGTATTGAATGATAATTTCACTCAAAAGATTTGTGATTTTTATGCTTTAAAACTTGAATTTTTTGCAAATTTATGTTTCAGGCTATTTGGCCATACAGTGGTCACTACCTTCCAACTGAAGAGAACTTCAGGGAATTCATTTGTTTCTTGGAGGAAAACCATGTTGATCTCACAAATGTAAAGGTATGCATATTATATATATACACATGTATCTACATCAACATCGACTTTATAAAACGCTAAAAATGTCTAAATGTCTTAATAGACCGTCTTAATAGATTTTAAGAAACGTATCTTAACAACTTTTTCATGATGCTTTTGAATAAAATGTCATATGAAGACGTCTTTCTATAAAATAATTGTTTTTATAAGACATTTTTTCAAATAAAAGACTAATACAGTTTTATTTCAAAAAAGTTGTAAAAAACCTATTAGGACGCCCGATAAGATGTACAATTGTAACACCTTTGCATAGGATGTACAATTGTAACACGAGTCTATTGGTACACATGATTCTTATGTATTAAAGGGTTGTACATTTCATTCATATATAGTTCAAAATTCTGATTACAACTCTTAATGCAGAGATGTTCGGTCGATGATGATGATGCAAGCGTTGGCTTTTCGTTTAAGGTGGCCGAAAACGAAGTAAAGCCTAAACCACTAGTGATTCCACATCCGAGAGCGGTGGACATTCTTCGTACACCTACCCGTGTTGAGCGTACAAGTGCAGACGCACCCAGGCCGGTTTCGGCTGGTCGGCTGGAAGATATAAAATCAAGCCCGATACGATATAACCGATTGTCTTGCAAGTGGACATCCGGACATGGGCCCCGAATCGGGTGCGTTCGGGATTATCCACAGGAGCTACAATCCCGAGCCCTTGAACAGGTGAATTTATCTCCTCGTGTCGTTCCTGGGAACTTTGGTAATTACGGTCCAATCCCGTCCCCAAGGCCAAGCCCAAAGGTTCGACTTTCACCAAGGCTTTCGTACATGGGACTCCCGAGCCCCATGGCTGCCGCTAACTAATCTATATATAAGAACTAAAGTTCGGTTCGGTTCGGTTCGGTTATATCGTGTTGGTCCCACTTTAACGACTCGAAAAACAATAACGTGAGGGTTGGTCGTATGTAAATGAAGATGGGACCCACAAAACGAGTTAATTTAATTGTTTCATTTATTTTTTATGCTTTAATTGACCTCTTTGTATTATGATGACTGCTTCTGTTATTTTGTAGTCCATTTTTCATCTCTTTGTAAAGAAATTAAAGTTGATAAAGTTCCGATAAATAAATAAGCAATTGCTTCCTTTTGAACGACCCTAGTTAGTGTACAAGATTCGACGACTTAAAATGGTCAGTTCATAGATTTAATTAAAATATCATCTAAATGACCTTATCCCATTCTAAGGGTCTATTTTTTTTACGAGACTCATAACTTATCTGATAGATTGTATATTATGATATTTAGTAGTGTCTTAATGATATATAAAAATTACAAACTGGTTTATTTCTAGGAAGAGAGCTTTATACAGAAAACAAGTTTTTTTTCTTTCTTTCTTTCAAACTCGCCTCTCCTAGTTGCAAAAACACACTCCTAGAGTCCTATCTATGAAAAATTCCTCACAAATAAGAAGCATTCTCAATCTATACAAGACAGATCAATCCATATGTACATGACTTAACGAAAAACCAACCAAACAATCCCTAAACAAATGTGGCTCGTATGATCTAATTGGTTGTGTAGATTTCAAATCTAAAGGTAACCCTTTTAAAACACATCGAAAAAGATTTAAGTTGCTTTTGTAGAAAACTTTTGATTAGAAAACCCTATAAACAAACCATCGGGTGTCATATATTACCTTTGAGATTCGTAGTAGATTCTAACGGACCACCAGAAACCAAAGTAGCTTTCATCTACAACAATCCACACAAGAACACGCATGGCCTCCAAACAAATGCTAGCCCAGCCAAGACCCTAGATTTCTTTTCAGTTTTATCCGGTAATCTTTAAAATCCTAAAAAGATTGATTTATTTAGGCTTAGGCCTATCATATTATTTTATAGGTGTTATTTGGAGTTAATAAACTATATAGTTCCCAAACAAGAAATAAAAACTTACATGTTGAATGAAATAAAACACTAGAATTTACCAAAAAATGGAATCTGTTAAGTAAAGATGTGGTTTTTTTAAAACCGTTGGTGTATTGAATATTTATAGAAACTAGTGTGTGACACCGCACGTTGCGTGGTAGCAAGGTTTTATTAATATAAATATGTTGTTGACATGACAACTGACAATATGAATTGAGGCATGAGTATCATATTAATTGTTTAACTAAATATAATATCCATTACACATGAGTAAATTGTATGATGCAATGTATTTAAGCAAAATAAAAATAAAAAGAAGGGTTTGCCTACATTGTAATAAAAACGTAAAATAATTAGTCAACCAATTGATAAAAGCATAGACTACTAAATATTAAGATATGTTAATTACATCAACTCAAATACAGAACTCACGTGTTGCTAAGAACATCTTAGTAAACAATATTTTTTATATATCTTAAATCATCCATATCTTTATGCAGTATGGTAAATCTTTTACACGACATGATTTGAGACCCAACAATATACTATTACGTATGCACATACATGCGAGTCTTCCGTCGGTGAACCCAGGGTGATTCGACGCTAATGTTGTTGTCGGAAATCCGTCGCTAATAGCCGTCGGAAACTCATTGTCCTACGAAGTTTTTTACGACAGCCCATCACCGACGGATTTTCGACGAAAACACCTGTCTGAAATAAGCTTTTATTTTGTAATGTAAGCCTACTTCTTTCAACAATCTACTAAACCTAGCAACCGTCGTTGTCATTAGAGTTTACCATACAATGGAATAAACAAATTAATTCTCAATATGCTAATAAAGTATGTACATAACTTAAAAAAAGACATGTGTGCATGATAGAAAAAAAGAACATACCTTCTTATCAATAAAAAAAACCTCATTAAATTGTTTCTTTTTCTCAATTTTAGTATTTTCTAGGTTGAGAATATTTTGATTTTAGTTTTACATAAATCTATATTTGCTAAACACTTATACTAAGTTTTCTTTGAATTTGATTTACAGAACCTAAAAAGTTTTCTTTGAATTTAATTCACTACAAAAATAACCAGTATCAGCGAGGGACAAATCCCTTGCTAATCCCTCGTTAAAGCTCAAATCCGTCGCTAATCCGCCGCTGATGGTTCGCGAGTCAAACGGGCGTAGCTGATGCTATCAGCGACGGATTAGCGATGGACATCAGCGACGGATTAGCGAGAAACTTGTATCAGCGACGGATTAGCGAGGGATTATAATCAGCGACGGATTAGCGAGGGATTAATATCAGCGACGTATTAGCGAGGGCTTATATTAGCGACGGATTAGCGAGGGCACTTATTAGCGACGGATTATAATCAGCGACGGATTAGCGAGGGATTAATATCAGCGACAGATTAGCGAGGGCTTATATTAGCGAGGGAACTTATTAGCGACGGATTAGCGAGGGCACTTATTAGCGACGGATTCTCATTAGCGACGGATTAGCAAGGGTTCCACTAACTTTCAGCGACGAATTTCTGTCAGTAATCCCTCGCTGATTTTTAGTTATTTTAACAAAAAAATGAAATTCTGTATTTCCTGTATTTTATAATACGAAGCCTGACCATAAATTGAAAATAACAAACCAAAATTGTCCAAAAATCTAAAAATAACCAAATTTATAGAATTTAAAATACCAAATTCATACAATTTAATACCAAATTCATACAATCTAAGATAATGTCCGAGAAGGTCACGATAACTTGACATGTTCGGTCTCTAGCTCTTCCTTTCTCTTCGTTCGGCCTCGGCCACGTAGCGAGAAGTACTCCAATAACAACATTGAGGCCATCTCACTAGCTTCTGCACCATTATGTCCATCGAAAATTGCCACAATGCCAACTGACGTATCTCTAATGCCATTGGGGCCTACACCAGTATGATAATGATAAGTCAACCATAAGAAACACAAGCTTTAATTGTTATGAGAAACACAATACTTAGTTTCCACACATCTTCAAAAATAACTAATGACTTGAAAGGGCCAACATCATTTCTGAGATTGCAGATTATATCATCTTATGATAACTATTAGATATACTGTTCATGTTTTCTAAGCCTAGTCCCCTGATTTAGTTTGCTTTTCAAAATTTCAAAAGACAGACGGCCAATGTAACTCTGCATAGTATTACCAAGCTTGGATACATCATGTAAGATCTTTAATTTGGAACTATCTGCTAAGTATACTAATATATGGATTTGCAGGAAGTAACAAGTGCTAGAAAAAGCAATTTGAAACAAACCTATTTGGCTCGATACCCAATCTGACTTTTGAGATTTGAATGCAACCTTGCTACTTCCCAAAAGAAATACTTAATACAAAACTCAAAATTACTTCCACAATTACTTATGAGACTTCATTTCTACACATAAGGCTACACATATAACAAAAAAATCCCAACAGTTACCATGTAATCAATGTCTTATTAATTGTCTTCGTCATGGTTTGTATTTTCTTCTTTACAGCTTCTTCAAACCCACCAAATCATGGTTTCGGTTAATACCAAATCATCGAAAATCCTTAGAAACTCTTCTCCCATAAAATCAATTATAAAGTCAGTCCATTACCTAAATCCTTTTTAGTCCGTTTTCTACAATACTATGGATCAAAAACATTTAAAAAATAAAAAAATGCTATAACTAAGTTGAAGACCAACATATCACATTATGGTTTAACAGCATACATATACGAGTGTTGCTAACATGTACTGTATATACATACGTGTATATATATACTATCATACACATATACTATCACACATAAACTATCATCCACATGTACATACACACATACATGTAAATACATACAAACATTCATACATATACACACATATACAAACATACATAAACATACATAAACATATAGATAGTACACATGACACACATACATGTAAATACATACAAACATTCATACATATGAAAATATCCTTGGAACAAATATACAATTTCAGCAAAATGAAAGGATTTTAGTTACTGCTTTATGATATTAGCAACCAACAAACCACTTATGAAGCAAACTTGTTAACTTGTATGCCTGTATCTCAATTGCTAGCAACCAACATCTTTGTCCTTCTAACTGATAGTAACTCACTAACTTAGATCACAGAACAATAAGAGATCTTAATACAATTTCTTTAGTAACTCACTGTGTATCTAAACACCCTCGAAGTGTAGAATGCAAAATGTTTGAAGTAAAAATAACCCAAACAATATCACTTATAAATTAACACAATGCACATTAACATAATTTTCATATGATAAATATGCATTTCGATAAAATACTAGTTTAAAGCAAATGGCACTTACCCTCCACCAAAATTTCCCAATAGGTAGTCGAAAGTTTAGGCTTCCTTGCTCCCAATTCACCCATCGTGAAAGACTTCGTTCTTTTCAACGACCATCTAAAATAATTCAAAGTGAACCCCAGTTCATTCATCAGAAACATTACGTTTTCAAAGCAAAAGTTACTAGAACAATCCCTAGATAAAAACTCACTTGGGAGCTATTTCTGTTGAATTAACCCTATCTGGATTTCTGCAACAACAAAAAACCAACTTATGTAGCAATAGTGGTGATGGTTCGCGTCCACTACAAGAAATAGATTCTATAGCAACAAAGGCTATAGCGACGACATGAAAATCGTCGCTGTAGGTATTAAAAAAACTTTTCCCAACAATAAGTTGGAGACATCGATTTAAAAAAAAAAACCTACAGCAACGACATGTTGTTGCAATAGGTATGAAAATAATTTTTTTATCAAGGTAAATTTTAGTGGTAACAATAGCGTCGACATCTCGTCGCTATATGTTAAAAATAATAATATAATTTTTCTAAATTATTTATATACAATTCATGATTATATGTTTTTTTAAAATAAAAATTGGTAGTCAACAGCTACGACTTTGTCGTGGCTGTAGATTAAAAATACTATTTATTATATAAATTAAATTAATTTTTGTTTATTTTCTCCTCTCACTACAAGGAACTGGGTCCTGCAACTTCCATTTCCACGAGTTCTCTTCTAATTAGGGTTCGATCTCAATTCGTTTTCATGTCTTGGAGTTAGGGCTTGAAGAATCTTCGACTTAGGGCTTGAACAATAATGTATCCACACCATAACACTCACAAATCGCTCAGGTTGTCTAAGAATCTTCGACTTAGGGTTCGAGCTCAATTCGTTTTCAGATGGAGATTCGTTCTACCTCGCTCTCTGTTCAGGTTGTCTGATCGGATCTCTCACTCGGATCTTGGGGTTCTGATATCATTAATCGTTTTCTCTATCTAATTTTATCTCTAACAATGGTGAGGTTGCTTGATTCGCATTTCTCTTCATTTTGATTTTGATCCGTTTGATGTATTTCTGTTTGATTGATCTTGGGGTTCAATCACATTTTGGAACCTTCATAACATTATCCAAACACGTTTGGGACAACTAGTGAACGCAGGTGGCAAACAGCTATTGGAGAAGCTGAATTCCACTAGGCTGAATATCGAAAAGGTATTTCTCTTTTTCCTCAGCTTGAAGGCCACTAGAAGGTATAGTTGGGTTTGAATTTGAGCCCTTTTTTAGCGATATATTGGCAGTATTGGTCGCGTTGCATGTTTTACCTTTGGATCTTTGCATTATATTAAAATCTTGTATTTTTGTTTAGTTTTACAGTGGTTGAGTTGTTCAGACAATCATTGTTTATTTTTGGTGAGACAACATAGGAGGCTTTGGACTCCCAAACTAATGTTTATTTTGGGATAGCTGGTTGAGGAAGCCAATTTCTATCAAATTTCATTGGTGAGTCTTGTGAAGAACTGAAGATATGGACTATGGTGATAGTAATAGTCAACGATGCAGATCAGATCACAAATGAATCATGCGAATCAGGTATAAAATCACTTATATATGTATGTATATGTGTATGTGTGTGTAATTGAAACACATATGTGCATTATATATTTATATATAAATATACACTTGATGTTGTTCCTGATATTGTTCCTGATTTTATGTATGGACATGAATAGGCTTTGAGGCAGGTGAAAAAGGAGGTATATATAATCAGTTATTCAATTAATTGTAAGGCATATCTTTATTTGGTGTCTGAAATTTACGAAATCTTACCTTAATTTGTGTAGGTTGTGGTAACATGGGCGACTCTCAGCTTGTCAATGATGGAAAGCAGCAACTGTTCTCTTTAAGTGCTACTGTTGAATTATCTAATCTATTCAGGTATATATGCTCACCTTTATCTATCTTATATTACAAGTTCTATTAGAGAACAATAATAATAACTATAAAAGGTCTGTTAAAGGAAGGGGTAAAAAAGACAATTCCTCCAAGCCAATAGCTTCAAGTGATGGTATTGATTGTGAGTAATTGGATGATGGCTTATGGCTTCATTACAACTACCATGTCAATGTAGATAATAAGTTATAAATGTTGGCCGCCTAAAATGTAATAGTGATTACAATATGTAAAAAACCATGTACTCATCAGCTTGTTAACACTTAACATCAACATATTTTAAAGTTTAAAAAGAATATACTTACTTTATAGTCATAAAGAATATTAAGGAAACATTGACATCACGTATTTATAACTTATAAGAACATTAAGGACAAGTGGACAACAGTAAAAAATGGCTACCCAAAAACAGGCCATGACTATTGTTGCAATTTGTATGGAGGAGGAAGCAATGCCTTGGTTGAATTACCAAAAATGGCTACCAAAAAACAGGACAACCTTATCTCTTTTCTGTCACGTGAAAAGGTTCCTAAAATTTGAATTACCCCCCCCCCCCCCCCATAGTTCACATTCATAACTTCACAATCTCTCTTTCATGTTGTATAAGATTGATGAAGGAATATAATGTATTTGTAAAAATATTGTGGATATGCTTAAAAAATACCATCCCTGTCAGATTGCCTCTAATAAGACCTCTGCTGTCACAAGTCTTCAGGAGATGCAAATGTGTTTCTTGTAAATAACTTTCAAGATCCTCTTCAGGTGCAATATATTTTTTAGCTAATAACTGCTAGTTTATTAGCCTCTGTTTATTTAGCTTGTATGAGGTGGTTCCTATATATATGTTCTAAAGGAAACCGCAAGTCTCTTCCATTTCGAAACAACAGTAGATGGGCGTTTTAAGTTATTTTATTTTTTATTTTTGCTGGGTTTCATAATCATTCAGTGATGTTGAAATTTGAAACTTTGGAGTTTTTCACTTGTAAGTTGCCTGTTTCTCATTGTATGTTGTTTCAATATGTCTCATCAGAGAACATTGTCTTCATTGGAGCTTTCGAGATCTCTTGCAAATGGAACACTTTCATCTTCATTTACAGGTTCTCCCTCTGATGCTTTGCAAGTACACCAGCAAGGAACATGATGAGTAGAATCTTTATTTATCATAATTCTTTAATATTTAATTTGCCACATGATCTATCTTTTCATGCTTGATCATGGTTCCATCACAATTTAGATGGATAAAATTCTTTAGTATATGCTTATTTGAATGTTTCCTTTATTCCTGGAATTGAGGCTCGAGGTTTTATATTCGGGCCTCCAATTGCACTTGCCATAGGAGCAAAGTTTGTTCCTATTGTTATGTACGTTATTTTTAAGGAAGCCAAAAAAGTTACCTGGTATGTTACATCTTCCCTTGTTATGTACTTATATTCTCATTGACATAATTTGAGGATGTAGAGGCCCTTGATATTGATATAATATAATATAGAAACTTCAAACCTTTTCATCTAAATGTAAAGTACTATTTCTATAATTTTGACTTGCGACATGACTACATGTAAAGATGATTGTTGCTATTGATGTTGTCCGAGTGAGAGGCGATTCTGTTAGTGGTGTTGTTACATGTATTGTGAGAAACGGCCCACATGTAAGCTCTAGCTCTTTCTTTCTACGTATGGTTGTGTGCACCTTCTCACACTCCCACATTTGTGATTGATACCTCAATATCCATATGGCAGGGACTTGGCTCACCAGTTTTTGACAACATGAAGCTGAATTGGCTAAAGCGGCTTTGTCATTACTTGCAACCAAGGGCTTTGAGTTTTGCAGTGGATTTGCAGGAGTATTAATTTTGAAATGAGGTAGCTACTAGCTAGCTAGGTTCCATTTGTCTCTGATGATTTTCATCTGTGATTGCGTAATTTTCCTTATTTTTTCTAAATGATAAAAATCTAGGTACCTCTTTGACTGGTAATGAGCATAATGATCAGTTGTAGTATGCGAAAGTTGTTTACTAGTATTCTGGATACAGTTTTAGGGTCTGTATGACCTAGATCCTCTAAAGAAGCTGTATGGCATGCGCTGAAGCAATGACATACAGGGTGTGGAATTCAAAGTTATTAACTTATAGGTAGTGATTTTTGTGTTTTGGTCTTTTAAAAAGCATGTGGGATTATTGGAATACGTCAGGTACATTACTTGGACAAATATAATTTTGGAAGGAAAAGTAGGTTTAACACTAAAATTGTTAAAATTGTTCACAAAAGAGGTGTATTGAATGTGAGATGAGGAGGATTCGGGTATTCGGGTATTAGGGTGGGATTTACTGGGTCCGTCTGGTTTGGATTAAAAAGGTCTCTTCTCATAGATGTCCATGGTTTTTATTTGAGTTGAAAACAAGTTATGTTTAAGTATAAGTATATATATATACTTATACTTAATTACTTTTTCTGTTACTAATTATATTTCTCAACAAATATAGGAGGCGATGCTTGCAGAAAAAGCTTCACAAACACAAGATGGCTCGACCTCCTCGTCTTCCCTAAACGAGAAGGGAATCATCACTAAAGTACTCGGGGAGCGTCGCGGTCACAACCGAGGAATTGGACGAAAGTTGAAGGGTTCCGCTTTTTCCTCTTTCTTTGAACCGCCCTCGCCACCGCCACCCCCACCCCCACCCCAACCGACTATGAATGAGGGTAGAGTCTTCGATGCAGTTAATGGTATGCACCAATACATGCATCTAATGTATAGTGCATTTAGAAGTTTTCAACCTGACTTTCAGTTTCCCCCCCCACCGACTATAGACCCACGTACATTGTTCGATCCACCACCCACTATGGCGGGACAGCAACCAGCACCAGCATCACCACAACAGCCATCACATGCGGACGAAGACGAGGAAGACACAGATTCAGACTCGTACGATGATTAGATTTATACCATATTAATATGTTTAAGATGTTCGAACATTTTATGTCATCAATTTTGTATTACAGTTTCAAATATTTTCTAGTTATCATATGAATATATAGTTATTTTCTAGTAATTTGAATATCAGATTAATTGGTTAAAATATATTTAATAATCTGATTTATATGGGGAAAAATGGCTGTTGAAAGCCAAAATACTTATTGCGTCAACATTTCGTTGCTATAGGTAAAATATTTGTTTTTAATTTTTCACCTATAGCAACGACAAGTCATTGCAGTAGATAAAAATTTGATTTTTTAATTTTTTATCTACTACGACGACATGTCGTAGCTATAGGTATTTAATTAATTTTTTTATTTTTCAACCTACAGCAACAACAACTCGTCGCAGTAGGTAAAAAATTGATTTTTAAAATTTTCATCTACTGCAACGACATGTCATAGCTATAGGTATTTAATATATTTTTTTTATTTTTCAACCTATAGCCACGATATGTTGTCGCAATTGAGAAAAATTTGAATTATTTTTATTTTTGGCCTAGTGCGACGAAATGTCGTTGCTGTAGGGAACTACAGCTACGAACTTATAGTTACAAAATCTATAGCGACGACCGTCGTTGCAATATATCAATAGCGACGACATTTAGATCATTAGCGACGACTTTTGTCGTCGCAATAGAGTAAATTTGTTGTAGTGGTCTTAGGTAAACAATATATTAAACTCACTATGATGAAAAAATTAAACTGTGTATATACAAAACACCACCACTGTGATGAATAAATTAAACTGTGTATGAAAAAATTAAACTGTGATGAAAAAATTAAACACACAGTGGTGGGTTCGAGAGATAGAGAGAGACAGTTGGGACGGTGACGGTGGAGAGCTTTCGAAGGCGACGGCGGCTGTTGGTGGCTCTCGGTCGCTTGGTATCTTCTTCTCGATGACGCTCGGCTCGGCTGGTGGTGGCTGGTGGCGACGGTGGAAGGCTCTCGACGGCGACGACGACAGGTAGTAGCTCTCGGCAGATGGAGGACTCTCGATGGGAAACGAAAAGGTAGAATTTAGGAATTGATGGTATGCGATGAGTTTAGGAATTGAAAAGGTAAAATTTTGACCTAATCAAAAAAGAGGGTGGGAAAGAATGGGAGGGTGGGAAACGAAATGGGGGGCGGGAAATGAAATTTGTTAAATTGTATATATTTTTTATTTATAATTTCATAATCAATATATTAAGTATAATTTGTCTTGTTTTAAATTAATAGAATTTTTTTAATTTTAACTTAATAATAACCCCTTAAAAATTAATTTTAAATATTGAAATATAAATATATGTATCCATTAAGTTATATATATAATAGTTTAAAACCCAATAACATCCGTGAAACCTGATATAAAAATATATTTTATCAGAAATCCATCAACCTTAATGTTATTATTATATGTTATCAATAAATCTATTAAAACTCAATAAAACCCTTTAAAGCCAATAAAACTGATTAAAATTCAATTGAACTATAAGAGCCTATAGAACCATTATAATCGATTGAGGTCCAATAGAATCCAATAAAATTGATTAAGAACCAATTATAATCTAATAAGACACTTATGAATTATTAAGGCCCAATAACACCAACGGTGACATACTATGCGTTAGAATGCATATATGTATTATTGGGTTCAATAAGGCCAGTAAGACCAACTATAACCTATTAAGAACTACTAAAGCTTATTAATAATCATTATAACCCAACAAAACCTTTTATGACTTATTAAGGCATAGTAACACCAATAGTAACTTATTACATGATTGTATGCATGTATGTACTGCATATATGCATGTTGTATGTATCGGGCCCTATAAGATCATTAAGACCCACTATAGCCTATTAAGAACCACTAAAGCCTTTAGTCCAAGAAGACTTTTTATGACTTAATAAGGCCCAATAACATCAGCGTGACTTATTACGCGTTTGTATGCATGCATGTATGTATTGCATATATGCATGTGGTGTGTATTTGGCTTTATAAGATCATTAAGGTCCATTGTATCTTATTAAGAACCACTAAAGCATATTAAGAACCATTATAGCCCAACAAGACCTTTATGACTTAATAAAGTCCAATAACATGAGCGTAACTTATTACGTGTTTGTATGTATGTATGTATATACTGCATATATGCATGTGGTATGTATTGGGCTCTGTAATATCACTAAGGTCCACTATAGCTTATTAAGAACCATTAAAGCCTACTAAGAACCATTATAGTCAAACAGTACGTTTTATGACTTAATAAGACCCAAAAACACTAACATGACTTGTTACGTGTTTGTATGCATGTATGTACTGCATATATGCATGTAGTATGTATTGGGTTCTATAAGATCACTAAAGCCCATTATAGCCTATTAAGAACCACTAAAGCATACTAAGAACCATTATAGTCCAACAGTACGTTTTATGACTTAATAAGACCCATAAAAACCAATGTGGTATATTACGTGTTTGTATGCATGTATGTACTGCATATATGCACGTGGTGTGTATTGGACTCGATAAGACCACTAATACCCATATAGCTTATTAAGATTCATTATAACCTAACAATACCCACTATAGCCTATTAAGACACTCCATGTCTTATTAAGGCGCAAAAGTACCAACGATGGCTTATTACGTGTGTGTTGTATTAAGGCGCAAAAGTACCAACCGACGGTTTTCTTAATATTTTTTTAAAAAAATAATGTAATTATTTACCGACGGAATATTTAATAAAAATAAATAAATATTAAAATATTAAAGTGGCCGTCGGTAATCCGTCGGTAATTAGCGACGGATTACCGACGGTTTTCTTAATATTTTTAAAAAAATGTAATTATTTACCGACGGATTACCGACGGAATATTTACAGTACATGTATGCTAGTATATATACACGTATGTATATACAGTACATGTATGCTGTTAAACCATAATGTGATATGTTGGTATTCAACTTAATGTGTGTATGTACACATGCATGTATATATATAACACATATATACATCATATGCGATTTCCAAATATCACACATTAACTATATAAACATATAACCCATATATATATATATATATATGAGAAAACAAGAAAAAACTCAATTCCTCGCTAATCCCTCACTAATTAGCGACGGATTACAGGAGTCCCTCGCTAATTCCACGCTAATTAGTGAGGGATTAGCGAGGGATTGGGTTTGTGATTAATCTTTCATTAATCCCTTGCTAGTCATTCGCTAATTAGCGACGGATTGGGTTTGTGGTTAATCCCTTGCAAATCCCTCACTAATTAGCGAGGGATTAATATCTCATTAATCCGTCGCTAATTAGTGAGGGATTAGCGAGGGATTGGGTTAGTGGTTAATCCCTCGCTAATTAGTGAGGGATTTTTTCCCTCGCTAATTTTCGTCACTGATGCCCAGTTTTCTTGTAGTGATTTTAAGAACCTAAAACTCAGATCAAACAAAACCAACCATTCAAATATGGAAAATGTATAGTCTAAATATGTCAACTAATAATGTAATCAATAATCATAAATTAAATGTAAATGTTCAAATCCTTATTTGTGTTGTCTCATTCAAACCATAGGCAGAATTGACGAAAATTAGCATTAAGCAAAGTATTCACTATACATTAGTTGGTTGGGTTGAATACACAACAAACTAATAAAAAATGCATCATTTTTAAGGCAAAAATTTATCATAAAATAATATAGAAAGATTGAGAGCCATTTGACGAAAAATTGAGAAGCAACCGAGGTAAAAAACCCTAAATCAAAAAGCACATCCCCACATGCTAGCTAATACCATCACATGACTTAGTTTTATCCTATTTGTACATGTGAATAATGGTTAATCTCTTGGCATCTTCATGTGTGATCCGTGACCCTGATATGCAACTCGAAGTGATAGATTTTTTGGGAGTTCATATAACAACTTAAGGTCTAGAGCAGTTAGTCATTTAATGACTTTTGTTCAAAGATATCATAAACTTGCATCTAATTACATGAAGTACATGAGCATCCATAAAATTGTGTAGCATATATACACCATAGGCCGAGAAACCTGAAAATGACTTTCAAAACTCACCGCTAAGGGTGCTAAAACATCCAAAAACCAGGACAAATTTAAACCTTAAAATTTATCAGAATTAACTATAATTTCACCCAAACTTTTATACATATATAAATGGAGAATTAGCTATGAGAGTTCACATATATACAAGTTGAATTTATCCAAACAACCTACTAATCTAATCCTAAACATTAAGATCAGATTATACTAGTTGTTTAGACCATTCACCAAAATATCCTCGTTAGGCTAACTTCTCCATTCATCATCAAAAGTTGAATACCAGAAATCACTCGTCCCTCTTCCCGTTACTTCCCCAAGCTTGTACCTGGTAAGAAAATTTAATTTGAAACGATTAGGCTTACGCCTAGTGAGAACATCCATTTTCAAATTAAAACTTTAGCAGCTTTGGAAACTCAAGTAAACAAAGCGTATAAACAAACCTGGTTTGCCATCATTCTTACCGTACATCTAAACATCTTACGATGACGGGAACATACCCGATTCCATGAATATGACTAACATTCAGTAAGTCATATCATCACGTTCGAGAGCCTACTACGAATCATTACAAATTCTAGATCATTGTCCATGTCCAAGAAATTACAATTTACCTTATGCCTATTTCTTGGAGTGGAAGTAGAGATTACAATTTACTTTATGCATGTCTCTTACCTTCCCATAGAAATCAGGAATTACGATTAACTCTCGCCTATTCCTAGATATCTCAAATACGAAATGGGAATTACAATTAACTTTATGCCTATTCCTCATTTCACGTCAACGGGTATTACAAGTTACTTTATGCATATTCCACGTTTCACATTATAATATGAAATGGGAATTACAATTTACTTTATATCTATTCCTCATTTCTTATCACCTTACGAAATGGGAATTACAAGTTACTTTATGCCTATTCCTCATTTCAGGTCAACGAGAATTACAAGTTACTTTATGCCTATTCCACGTTACAAATACTGCCAGTGCATATGGATCCATTACACTTACTAACATACGTGCATATTTACTCGAATGCACAAAACATTTCATATCATATTCCCAAAGCTAAGAATCCCAAATACTCTATCATACCCGTATTCTCAATTGTCCCTCTTCGGCGACTTAGCACGGGCGCCCCTAGTAATTTTTTAGAAAAGCTTAACCAGATAACACATCCAGAAATCAATCCGGAAATCATATCCGGAAAGTCCCTTATCCGGAACCCAAATTCGGAACTATCCGGAAAACTCATAAATAACCGGAATATCAAAAGTATCCGGACATCAGAAGTGACCGGACATCAGAGGTTTCCGGACACCACAACTATCCGGACATCACAACTTACCAGACACTAAACCTATCCGGACATCATAACTTACCGGACACTAAGCATATCCAGATGTTACCGGAAACATATACAATCCGGATGACATCCGGAAACCAAAGTAATCCGGATACCATCCGGTAACTAGTTATTCGGAAACTCAGATACTTACCGGATATTTTCACTACCGGACACCACTGATGTAACACCCTAAAAATCAGGGCAAATTTAAACCTGAAATAAAAAGGGTTTTCGCATCTAATATCCATAACGAATGAACTACTCGCACATCTTTCATGCGACTAGTTGGACACGTGGAAGGTCAAACGTTGGACCAATCAGATTGTGCCACGTGTCACAAAACCAAACATTCTTAACGAGTGAAAATAGTGACAAGAGTCAATTTACATCATAGGATCACTAACTGACAACTTTTTAATCTAAACCATTCATACGCGATTCTAGATTATCTGAGTTGTCTAGTGGATCTCCAAAAGACTATCGCATCTTCAAAAGATATTTACATCAACTTGTCACCACCATAAACTCTCCACTCATCCCATTACTTCCCTGAGCTCGTACCTGGTAAGAAAATATAATTTGAAACGATTAGGCTAACGCCTAGTGAGAACATTCAGTTTCAAAATAATACTTTTAAATCAATGTAAACAAGGCTTAACAAACCCGATTTACCCTCATTCTTACCATACTCGTACTCGTCTCATAATAACGGAATCATACCCAATCCCATGAGTATGACTAACATTCAGAAAGTCATATCACCATATTCGATAGCCTACTACGAATCATCACAGATTCTAGTTTATCGATCAAGCCTAAGGACTTACATTCAATCGCCATACCTTCTTCTTGGAATGGGAGCAGAAATAGCACTTATATATTGCCTATTTCTAATCCGCCGAAAACAACCAGAAATAACAATTATACTTTGCCTATTCCACTACTTAACAAAAATAGCAATTCTACTTTGCCTATTCAATCAATTCTATATGAATAGCAATTCTACTTTGCCTATTCAATCATTCAACATGAATAGCAATTATACTTTTCCTATTCAATCATTTCTATATGAATAGCAATTCTACTTTGCCTATTCAATCATTCAACATGAATAGCAATTATACTTTGCCTATTCAATCATTTCTATATGAATAGCAATTCTACTTTGCCTATTCAATCATTCAACATGAATAGCAATTATACTTTGCCTATTCAATCATTTCTATATGAATAGCAATTCTACTTTGCCTATTCAATCATTCAACATGAATAGCAATTATACTTTGCCTATTCAATCATTTCTATATGAATAGCAATTCTACTTTGCCTATTCAACCATTCAACATGAATAGCAATTATACTTTGCCTATTCAATGTTTCAATGTCATAATCAAGGGAATAACAATTTATACCTTTTCTATTCCTCAATCTTAAAAATACAAACGAAAATAGCAATTTTATCTTGCCTATTCTAGGTTATCAATTAATACTAGTGTCTATGGATTCATTACACATATTCGTACCCATGAGGGTTATTGCTTACTATAACTCATTTTCAAATAACGTGAATGAATTTAAGCAAAACCATTAATACCAAGATAAACAATCTTATTTCGTACCACTATTCATCTTAATTCATCCAGAAAACATTTCATCATAAAATGTACCATACCATAATTTAAATATATTTTTAAAAGGTAAGGTAAGAATGAACTCACCTGACAGCAATAGTGTTACTTCACTTCTTGAGTTTGTAATAATTTATGCCACCAACTTATACAAAATCTGAAATAACCCAAATATAGATGGTACCCATATCAATCTACTAAATAGGGCTATTAAAAGACTAAGAATCCTAAATAACCCGAACTTTCATCACTTATCGCAACCCAAAGGAAAGCACCTTCACTTGTCGCAACCTACTATTTGCGACATCACACTTTATCGCAACCCACTGTTACGATATACCCTCTTATCGCAACCAACTGTTGCGATATAACACCTTATCGCAACCAACGGTTGCGACATCCCAAACTTATCGCAACTCAAAGAACCTCAAAGCTACTTTGTCGCAACCCAAAGCTTGCGACATTCATTTTTATCGCAACCAACTGTTGCGACATACTATTTCATCGCAACTAACTGTTGCGACAATCAAGTTTATCGCAACCAGCGTGTTGCGATAATCATCTTTATCGCGACACTCAACTTTATCGCAACTAACCTGTTCATACTTATCTCAACTAACAGTAAACGTATTTTAGACCAAAACTGATACTTTTAAGCCATATCTAGTTCTATAAATTTGCAGATATGCTTAAAATTACTGGTAGAAGAGATTCATAAACTCAGTTCTTTCATATCTTTCAAAAACTTCAAAACCCAATTATAAACCCAATAACAATGATTTCTAAACCAATAGAAAGCTACATAATCATAATAGGAATGATTCTTGTAAGGAACATACCTTTGTTTTCACCAATTGAACCCTTAACTTTTCTGCTAAAAAATCTGCTTTCCTCTTCCTCTTTCTTTCTTCTTGCCGAGAGCAACCAACAAGGAACCAAAAATGAATAATCAACTCCACTTTCTATTTTTATCAAAGTGAGGCGGTGGGGGTTAAGTGAGTTTCACCACTTGACCAAAACAACCCCCATACTTTTATCACTTAGCAACTTTCACCCTCCAACTTATAAATTAAAATTAAAGTTTACCCCTTAATCTAAAATCCCAATAAAACAAATAACGTAACTTACTCGGGGATAATCTCTAAAATTAATCTATCAAATAATTATACATTAATTTATCAATAAAACCCATCGTAACACTTTATATAAAAATCGAGGTGTTACAAATCTCCCCAACTTGAAAATGATTTCGTCCTCGAAATCAAGGCTAGGTAAATAAACGAGGGTATCTAATCTTCATATCCTTCAACATTACTCACTCCCCAACTTAAAACTCTGCAGATCTCCTTGGAGTAACTGTACAATCATCAAATCTTTATCCAACTATAACTTAATCTTATTTTAACCATTAAAGCATCTTTCAAAATAATAACTGGTATGGCTAACTTTTACTACCGATTGAAATACAAAAGACAAGTTAGCACCACAATCACATAATATACACCCATGTATAGAATTAACAAGGACTGTATCATAACTACATCCGTCCATTCCTTAACGTCTTCCATCGTCATGTGAAATGTTCAACCCGTTGATGTTGGGGTGTTGGGTTTCTTCCCTTGATTCCCGCTATCTTTCAACTTTGGGCAATCCCTCCGATAATGACCAAGCTTCTTACATTCATAGCAAGTCGGTCCTTGGATGGGACAGTTCTCTATTTGATGACCACTCTTTCCACATTTAAAACATTCCCTTGATATCACCCGACACGGCCCAAAATGTTTATTCTTACATTTCTGACACCAATTAGGCTCTGGTCGAGTCTCAAGATGAGTGTCCTTAATAAGGGACTTTGGTCCTTGCGAAGGTTCCGATCGACCTTCAAATTTTCTTTTCTCTCCCACTTGAGCCTTCTCCGGTTTATCTTTTGCATAAACTTCTTCCACAGTCTTTGCTTCCTCAATCGTTTCCCTTAGTGTTGAAGCTTTTGAATTCCTAACTCGGGACATCATATCAGCTGGCAAACCCTTCAGGTAAGCCTTGATCTTTTATCTCTCAGTTGGAGCCACATGTCCAACTAAATTCAGCTTTTCCATAAATGATTCAGTGTACTTCCGAACAGTCAAAGTACCCTTCTTAAGAGTTCGAAACTCTTCTTCAATTCGATCCATTTCATTTTCATTACAATACTCTTCCAGAATCTTTTTCTTAAAAGACTCCCACGTCATAGCAGCTAAGACTAGAGCCGTCAAAGTCGATGTGACAATATTCCACCAAGTCAAAGCGTTGCCTCGCAACATTTGAGAACCGAACCTGACCTTCGATTCTTCATCACATTCACAAGCACGGAAAGCTTGTTCCATTTCTCTGAGCCAATTCATACATGTAACGACCCACATCCCATATACACAACAAATCACATAATGTAACATAACATTGATTAATCAAACGAAACATCATATTACAAGTACGGTCCCTTAAACTATTACAATCAAAAGAAGACATTCTACTACAACTTCTTACTAAATACATACATAACATTTAATCATTATAATACAACTGCTAAACATGCCAAAATCTTCGTCACATAATCCTCCACATAAGCCATCCATCGATTACTCTAATTACTTGCTCTTACGCGATCCACCACCTGGAATACATATTTTTAAAACGAAAATGAGGGTTAGACACGATGGTCTAAGTGAGATAAATCCCGGTTAGTTTGAAATCATTTATATAAACCCTATTCATATAAATCATTCAGCACAATCAAATATATCAATTTGATTTCACACATCGTGTACCTTCCTTTCTCATTCCTCCTGGCCATATTAGTTGGTTGCAAGCCAACTAATAATTTACAACGCTGTACAACATCTACAGCCAAACAACGCTATACAGATTCTATAGCCAAACACACCGGTCCTAAGCCCGGCCAACGTATTATAACACATTATAATACTCATGTAAACATAATACCTCAATATATTATAATTCACATATACCATACATCTAAACACGTAATCACCAATTATCACATTCCCAAACCATATGGATATGCATTCCAGTTAAAAATACTTTTAAAGTAAAACTCACCTGTTTTGCTTATCAAACACGCACGCAAGCTTCTTTCAAAAAGATTATATCTTTCACTTCTACTCCACAGTATCTGAAACAATTTAAAACACATATATCGCTTTACTAGCCAATTACATAAAGCCTAACAAGTTCCTTTCCTCAACTGTTCTCCCTTCAGCGACTTATCATGGGGGTTCCGCTACCCGGATAGCGGATGGGGTCAAGGGGCAACGCACCGGGACTCCAATGTACCGGGACTCTCTGCACCGGGACTCCAATGTACCGGGACTCTCCAGTACCGGGCTCTCCAGTACCGGGACTCTCCAGTACCGGGACTCCATAACACCGGGAGTTGGTATTACCGGAAGTTAACCATACCGGGAGTTCATACTACCGGGACTCCACACTATCGGGAGTCGATATGACCGGGAGTCTACCAGGACTTCCCCAGGACTCTCAAGAACACAGTCGGTTCCAAATTTTCCAGATTCGATTGAAACTATCACTAAACAATGAAATCGACGTTTCTAAACCGATAGACCTCTTCTATTATCGATTACAAACACATAATGAAAAGGGTTTACCTCAAAATCGATTCCAACTCAATCGATTGATGTAGCAACCGTAACTTTCTTCTTCTGCTCCTTTTCGCTTCCACACACACGAACACTTTCTCTATTTGGGAACTGAGGGTTATCTGATACCTAATAGGTATCAATACAACAATTTATACTTTTGGCTTAAACTATTCGATAAGTACTAAAAACACCCTTGAACTTATAACTTATCTCAAACTTACCCTAAACATCAAATCTTAAGGTTAATTACTTTAACTGATAGGGAATTTATCTAACTGACTTACCCGGGGTATTACATCATCTCCCCCTTAAAAGAATTCCGTCCCGGAATTCTGTTAAGCAAAAAGATGAGGGTATTTGGCTCTCATTTCCGATTCGGATTCCCACGTAGCATCCTGACCTCTATGATGCCTCCAATGAACCTTCACTTGCTTGATTTCTTTATTCCTCAGCACTTTGACTTTATGATCAACTATAGCTTCCGGCTCTTCCACATAATTCAGTCTTTCATCGACTTGTATCTCTGGTAGGGAGACTGTCTGATCTTGAGTAACCAAACACTTTCGAAAGTTTGATACGTGAAATATGTTATGAATCCATCATAGACTCGGTTGTTACCGGATTTCTAACACCCTAAAAATCAGGGCTAATTTGAACCTCAAAATACAACAAGTTATAATAGAATAACATCCAAGACTTTTATATAAGAAGTGAATTAACCATGAGGAGTTATATTTACAAATACTGAATCCTTCAAATAACCTATTAATCTAATCATGTCACTATAATTAGATTAACTAAGTTATCTAAGCAATTCCTCAAAATCTTCTTCCGTTAATTGACTTCTCCGCTATCTCAAAACACTCGTCCCACTTCCCTTTACTTTCCCGAGCTAGTACCTGGTAAGAAAATAGAATTTGAAACGATTAGGCTAACGCCTAGTGAGAACATTCAGTTTCAAAATAATATTTGTACAGATCAATGTAAACAAGGCATAACAAACCTGGTTTGCCCTTTTTCTTACCACACGCGTAACCATCCTTTGATAACGGGTTAAACTCGGTTCCATGACTACGACCTGACACTAGGTCAGTCATTTCTCATGTTCCTGAGCCACACTACGAATCTCCACGGATTCTAGATTATTGCTCATATCCAAGAAATCGCAATATACACATGCCCATTTCTTGGAAAGGAAGTAGAGATTACAATCACTCTTGTCAATCCCTTTTTCTTCCTTAGAAATCGGGAATTCCGAATAAATCTACGTCTATTCCACGATTTCTCACACACATCAGAATAACGAATAATCCTCATCTATTCCACGTGTTCATAACCACTAGTGCCTATGGATCCATATCACCTATTTGTACTCGTATCGGTTATTGCTATCAATCATTTCTCAAATAACATAATTGAATTTAAGCAAAAACCATCAATTCAGAATAATAAATTTTACTTTATAAAATCCTTCTTTCAAAAATCCATCCAAACAGTTCATTTATAAAATATATCTTACCATAGTTTAAAACATTATAAAAAGGTAAGGTAAGAATGAACTCACCTGGTAGTAGTCGCGCTACTTTTACTTTCTCAAAGTTGTAAGAAATTTCCGTCACCAGCTTCACAGAGATCTGAAATACCCAAATACATAGTGTACTGGTATTAATCTACTGTTTAGGACCCTTAAAGACTAACAATCCTAAATATCTAAGATTCTCATCTCTTATCGCAACCAACTAGCTGCGATAACCCTCGTTGCAACAAACAGTACTTGTCGCAACCCACTGTTGCGACATCTTCTTCCTATCGCAACCAACTGTTGCGATACATACCTCATCGCAATCAACTGTTGCGATGTACACTTTGTCGCAAATAACTATTGCGATACTAATGAGCTTGTCGCAACCCAAGGTTGCGACAATCATAACTATCGCAAAACATCATGACTATCGCAATTAACTATGGCGATATTCATTTTTTTGAAAGGCAATTGCATTTCGGGGGTATCCTGGACTTAGTCCAGACTAATCCCCCTTCGACCCAGCCACGACCCGGCCCAAACAGCAGGCCCACGATCCGCCCCTTGATTCGGGGATACCTCCGCGTGATCACCACGGGGTTCGAACCCAGATAGTAAGGGCTTCCACCACTTACCCTCCCAGGATGTTACCAAACCACTGGGCTACAACATCTTTGGTAACTATGGCGATATTCATAATTGTCTCAACCCACTGAATTCATACTTAACCCAGAAATCTACAGTTTTAAGCCATAATCAATTCTATAAAAGTGCAGATATGCTTAAGACTACCATTAGAACATAATTATAAACTCATATTTCTCATTCTTTCCAAATTATCAAAACCCATTTCTAAACTCATCTTAAACTTTATCTACAAGAATGAAGAATTCTAGTTAGATGGATACCTTTGTTCCACAAATTGTTGTTGATCTTTTCTAGCTGAACAATTCTGATTTCCTCTTCTTCTTCTTTCTTTTCCCTTCTTGATTCTCAATTCTTTCTCTCTTTCTCTCGTAAAATACACACACACAAAGAGGCACCAAAAATAGCTAAAAGAGTGACACCTCACCCCTCTTATTCTAATGAGGCGGTGGAAGTGTAAATGGTTTTCACCATTTAAACCAAACAGCCCCTTAACTTCCATCAAATGGCGATTTATCCCCTCAAACTTCTAAATTAAAATTAAAGTATATCCCTTAAGTTATAATTCCATAAAATAATTAACAAACTTAATCGGGGATAAACTCTAATATTAATTTATCACATAATAAATCATAATTTATTAACAAAACCCATCTTAATACTTGATACAAAAATTGAGATGTTACAATACTCCCCAACATGAAAATGATTTCGTCCTCGAAATCAAAGCTAGGTAAACAATTGAGGATATCTAACCTTCATATCCTCTTCCGACTCTAAAGTTACATTAGCACCTCGGTGGTGTTTCCATTGTACCTTTAACATAACTACTTCCTTACCATTACGTAACTTTCTAACTGATCTTTCCAAAATTGCCTCTGGTTCTTCCACACAGCGGCTCTTTTCATCCACTCTTACATCAGTAAGTGGAATCACATCGTCCTCTTCGGCTAAACATTTCCGAAGGTAGCAAACATGAAATGTATTGTGGATTCCTTCTAATTCAGGTGGAAGATCCAACTGATATGCTTGCAATCCAATTCTCTTAGTGATGATGAAAGGTCCTAGAAAACGAGGACTTAACTTCCCACGTTTACCAAACCTTACCACACCTTTCCATGGGGATACCTTAAGCATTACATGCTCCCCAACTTGGAATTCTTTCGGTCTCCTCTTCGGATCAGCATAACTCTTTTGTCGATCCTGAGTTGCTTTCATATGTTTCCGAATTTCTTTCACCTTGTCAGCTGTTTGTTGTACCAATTCCGGACCAGCAAACTGCTTCTCTCCGGCTTCTAACCAGCACACTGGGGTTCTACACTTCCGACCATATAAAGCTTCGAAAGGTGCTCTTCCAATACTGGAATGATAACTATTGTTATACGCAAATTCCACTAAAGGTAAATGCACATCCCAGTTTCCTCCAAAATACAATACACAAGACCTGAGCATATCTTCCAAAGTTTGAATAGTTCTTTCACTTTGCCCATCGGTTTGAGGATGATAAGCAGTGCTCAAATTAACTTTCATACCCAATTCTTCTTGTAGTGATTGCCAAAACCTTGAGGTGAACCGACTATCACGATCCGACACTATCGACACCGGTATACCATGTCTTGACACCACTTCATCAATATACAACTTCGCCAATTTATCTATTGGTGACGCTTCTTTCATAGCTAGAAAATGAGCACTCTTAGTCAATCGATCCACGATCACCCATATAGTGTCGTTACCCTTTTGCGTCTTTGGTAACTTCGTCACAAAATCCATGGTGATCTTTTCCCATTTCCACTCCGGAATCTCCAAAGATTGGAAACTTCCGTAAGGCTTTTGATGTTCCGCTTTTACTAACAAACATGTTCTACACTTTTCTACTATTTGTGCCACATCTACTTTCATAGCTGGCCACCAATAGTGCAATTTTAAATCTCTATACATCTTAGTACTCCCAGGGTGTATAGAATACTTAGATTTATGAGCATCTTCGAGAATTAACTCTCGATTTCCTCCAACTTTTGGTACCCAAACACGACCTTGGAATAATTTGACCCCACGACCATCTTCAGTCAGTTGAAGATGTTGTTTACTGTAACGTCCCCACTTTTCCATACATAGTTCAAATAGCATACATAGCATAACGTCGTTAAAACAAAAGTTACATTGGATAACAAATACGGTCCACTAGTCTTTTACAAACATTTAGTACATCATTACAAACGTTTACATAGTAGATTACATCATTACTAACAACAGGCTATCTACTAAACACATCATAGTCTTCCACTACATAGTCCTCCAAAAGCTATTGGCAATTAACCTTCTTACTTGCTCTTACTCGATCAGCGACCTGGAATACATATTTTTAAAACAGAAATGAGGGTTAGACCTAATAGTCTAGTGAGAAAATCCCAGTCAGTTTAGTAAACCTTTGTATCAAAACCATTTATATAAAACTTTTCATATACATCCATACATTACACATATATCAATACCATTCAAGACTCGTACAACTCATCCCACCTTATTCCCCCACAACTGGCCATACTAATTGGTAGCAAGCCAACTAATAATTATCAACGTTACCGGTCCGCACACCGGAACCCGGCTACTCACCGGTCCGCACACCGGAACCCGACTAATGTACACTTGCGTAGTGTAATGCACACACGCATATAATACCTTACTATATTATAAACACATAATATTCACACCTTAATCATATATCCATTCCACACATATATGTATTCCAGTTTAAAAACATTTTCAAGTATAACTCACATGTTTGCTTAACAACACTCTTTTCAGTCCTTCACAAAGAATTCTGCTTTGACCTTCGAATCACAGTATCTGAAACAAGTATATACAGATGTTGCTTTACCATTTTGAACATATAGAGCTTGTTAGGACTAAGAGATTTAGATATTCTATCTAACTCTTATCCTCAATTGTCTTCCCCAAACCCGAACTTAAGTCAAGTCCACAGTACTTTCAGTCCTTATTCATTCCCTATCCATGAATTAACAAGATACAGGCTACTGGACACTTAAAAGCCTCTAAACTCATCAATTTGACCAAACAGCCAAAGTATCCGGATACCACAAGTTATCCGGACAACACAACTTTTCCGGACAACAAGACTTTTCCGGACAACCTAAACAATTCGGACGTCATCCGGACACCAAAGTAATCCGGATACCATCCGGTATCTAATTCTATCCGGAAAACATAGGGAATTAGAACTTACCCGGATGAAGAACTCGTCCGGACACCTTTAGAACATCAACCGGACACCACCCACAAACTACCCGGACACTGCCAATAAAACCATCTGGACACATTCATGGTGTCCGGAAACCTCTGTCGGTTTTGACTACTTTTTACCCAGATTCACCAGAAATTATTAACAGATATGATTTTGACCATTCTACTCCGACAGGAACCATTGAATATCAATTGCAAACATAAATTATAAAGCCACATACCTTAATTTCACTTCCAAGTACCCAAATGATGCTTCAACCTAACTTTCCCTTCTTTTCTCCTTCTTTTCTCCTTCTTGCTCTCAAAACACACATATACACACTAAATTTCTGGATATTATCTACTGAGTGAAATATCTGAATTACAAAAGGGATAATATCTATTCCTATTTACCATTTAGACCTTAAGCTATTCATTAATGACCAAACCACCACTAAACTTAATATTTAACCCAAACTTACCCTAAACATCAATTATATAGTTAAATAGTTTTAACGGAACTAACTTTTAACTAACGAACTTACCCGGGGTATTACATTTACTCATAACTTCCTCTTTCAAATTCTCTTCCAGTAAGGCCTCCGCTTGAGCCTCTTTTATCTTTTCAATCAAAGTTGATGTTACATCAATTCTGGCGTTGGTCGATTTCAATCACCCACTATATTCTTTTCTACTTAAAGCATCAGCTACGACATTTGCTTTACCGGGGTGGTAATACAATTCACAATCATAGTCTTTAAGTAACTCTAACCATCGCCGTTGTCTCATGTTCAACTCTTTTTGATCAAAGACATGTTGCAAGCTTTTATGATCAGTATAAAGAGTACACTTCGTGCCATACAAATAATGCCGCCACAACTTCAATGCAAAAACAACCGCGGCTAATTCCAAATCATGAGTAGGATAATTCTTCTCGTGCTCTTTAAGTTGTCTTGATGCGTAAGCAATCACTTTGCCTCGTTGCATCAATACACATCCTAGACCCATCTTTGACGCATCGCTATATACAACAAAATCTTCTGTTCTCTCTGGTAAGGCAAGAATAGGAGCTTCACATAACTTTTGGCGTAAAGTTCTGAAAGCCGATTCTTGTTTCTCTGTCCAAACAAACTTCACATTCTTTCGAGTCAATATAGTCAAAGCAGAAGCAATCTTTGAGAAGTTTTTTAATGAACCTTCGGTAGTAACCGGCTAAGCCTAAGAAACTTCTTATTTCAGACGCACTTCTTGGTGTCTCCCAATTTGTCATTGCTTCTATTTTTGCTGGATCTACTTTGACTCCTTCTGAAGTAATCACATGCCCTAGAAATTGTACCTTTTTCAACCAGAATTCACATTTCGAGAACTTTGCGTACAATTTCTCTTTTCTCAACACTTCCAAAACTTCATGAAGATGGCGTTCATGATCGTCTTCATTCTTCGAATAAATAAGTATGTCATCAATGAATACAATGACAGGCTTATCTAAGAATGGTCGACATACTATGTTCATCAGATCCATGAACACGGCGGGAGCATTAGTCAACCCAAATGACATTACAAGGAATTCATAATGCCCATACCTCGTCCTGAATGCCGTCTTCGGGATATCTTCATCTCTTACCCGAACTTGATGGTAACCCGACCTCAAATCAATTTTAGAAAAGCATCCCGCACCTTGGAGTTGATCAAACAGATCATCAATCCTAGGAAGCGGATACTTGTTCTTAATAGTCACCTTATTCAGCTCACGGTAATCGATGCACATTCTCATAGTGCCATCCTTTTTCTTAACGAACAATACCGGAGCTCCCCAAGGTGAAGAACTCGGTCTAACAAAACCCTTATCCAACAATTCCTGGAGTTGAGTCATCATCTCTTTCATTTCAGCTGGCGCTAGACGATACGATGCACGCGCTATTGGTGCTGATCCAGGGATTAGGTCAATACAAAACTCTACCTGTCGTTCAGTCGGTAGGCCAGAAAGATCATCGGGAAATACGTCCGGGAATTTACGTACCACCTTAATATCTTCCACTTGTTTCTTTTCTGACTTTACATCTAAAACATACGCTAGATAGGATGAACATCCTTTCATCAAGCATTTACGCGCTTTTACAACAGAAATTAGCGGAATTTCCCCTTTTTGCTTTTCCCCAAAGATGAGTACATCATCCTTATCAGCCATCGAAATCCGGATTAATTTCTTTGCACAAAGTATCTCTGCCTCGTTGACTATCAGCCAGTCCACACCCACAATTACGTTGAACCCTTCAATTTCCATCAACAACAAGTCGATCGGAAATTTCGTTTCTCCTATTGAAATAAGACAACCCTCAAGTCTTTCGCGAACCAAGACTTGACCCCCGTTAGCTACCTCAACTACTAAGGCATCTTCCAAAGTAGTGACATGCATAGCTAACTTGTGAAAGAACGACTTGGATACAAACGACAAATTTCCACCACAATCAAATAAAATACGCGCAGGAATAGAATTAACGAGGAATGTACCTGAAACGACGTCTTTCGATTCTTTTGCCTCGTCAAATGTCATTTGGAATGCCCGACCCGTTGGCTTTGGAATATTTGGTTTCTTGTTTTGATCTCCGCTCTTTTTCAACTTTGGGCACTCCCGACGGAAGTGACCCGGTTGTTTACATTCATAACACGTTGATCCTTGTACAGGACAGTTGTTCGCAATATGCCCACTTTACCATATTTGAAACATTCTGACGCTGTCACCCGACACGGTCCATAGTGCTTACTTCTACACTTCGGACACCAATTCGGCTCACGACGAGATTCATAGTGAGCACTTTTACCAGTTGTCTTTGCTTTATGAGAAAACTCTGACCGGCCTTCCCATTTTCGTTTTTCTCCAACTTGGGTCTTTTCTTCCTTATCTCTGGCATAAACTTCTTCCATCACTTTAGCTTCCTCAATTGTTTCCCTCAACGTATTGGCTTTAGCGTTTCGTACACGAGACATCATGTCCGCTGGCAAACCCTTCAAATAAGCTTTAATTTTATCTTTCTCAGTCAGAGCCACATGCCCCACTAAGTTCAGCTTTTCCATAAAAACTTCAGTATACTTCCTAACCGACATATTACCTTTCTTAAGAGTCCGGAACTCTTCTTCGATCCTATCCATCTCGTTTTCATTACAATATTCTTCCAGAATCTTCTTCTTGAATGACTCCCAAGTCATGGCAGTTAAAACTGGAGCAGAGATTGTAGCTGTCACTACATTCCACCAAGTCAGCGCATTACCCTTTAACATTTGAGACGTAAATCTGACCTTCGACTTCTCATCACATTCACAAGCTCTGAAAACTTGTTCCATTTCTCGTAACCAATTCATGCAGGCTACTAGATTATCTGCTTCGGTAAACTCTGGCGGTTTACAGCTTAGGAAAGTTTTATATGAGCAGATTCTTTCAACCCTCCTTTTTGTCTCTAACCCAGGGTTACGAACTGGATTTATTACCCCAGTATCAGTCCCCGTTCGACGTAACTCCGTACTTCGATCGTTTAGTGCTTTCATAAACATTTTGGCTTGTTTTTCCATCGTTGTGTTCATCATTCTTGTCATGTTTTCCATCATACGAGATTCTACCGTAGATTCAGGTGTTTCCTGATTAGCGGTACTGGTACTCGTTCTATGTACCTGACTATCCGCTCCTCCCGTAAAATGCAACCTCGGCGGGCTCTCATGAATTCCGCCAGTTCCAGGTTGTCCTTCCAACCCCCAATCATTTACCGCTCTATCCCCCGAAGATTTAGAGGACCTTGGTGGAGTATTCACCATCGTTCTGATATAACACAAAATAACCATAAGAAATGGTTACACATAACTAGACATACGAAACGTACTTTACCGATCATTAGTCACTGTAACAATTTAGAAACAAGTATGCTTATGTAACAATATATTCATAATAACAGTAGCTAATTGGAATTGTGAACATATCATACAGGAGAATCCTCGTTACCATTATTACAGTACTAATTTCACGTATTTCCGTCGACTCTAAGACTATCCTGTCTTAGTACTTCTACCCATATCTCACGAATCATAACTTAATTCATGTCAGCTTAAGTATAAGTATCTCATTAGCATACTTAGTTCACTTAAACTAATGCTCTGATACCATATTGTAACACCCTAAAAATCATGGCTAATTTGAACCTCAAAATACAACAAGTTATAATAGAATAACATCCAAGACTTTTATATAAGAAGTGAATTAACCATGAGGAGTTATATTTACAAATACTGAATCCTTCAAATAACCTATTAATCTAATCATGTCACTATAATTAGATTAACTAAGTTATCTAAGCAATTCCTCGAAATCTCCTTTCGTTAATTGACTTCTCCGCTATCTCAAAACACTCGTCCCACTTCCCTTTACTTTCCCGAGCTAGTACCTGGTAAGAAAATAGAATTTGAAACGATTAGGCTAACGCCTAGTGAGAACATTCGGTTTAAAAATAATATTTGTACAGATCAATGTTGTAACACCTTAAGCATATCCCACATCCCGTGGACAGGAGAGATGTTGGGTATATTAGTAAACCTTGGCCTTACCAGACACAACGCGTTTTGGGGCCACAAGGATGCGGGTTCCTTGGGAACTCTGTGGTTAAGCGTGCTTGGGTGGGAGTAGTACCAGGATGGGTGACCTCCTGGGAAGTCCTTGCGAAGTCCTTGCCAGGTCGCCAAGAACAAAGCCGTGAGCCAGTGGGGCAAAGCGGACAATATTGTGTCGTGGTAAGCGGGGTGTTACAAATGGTATCAGAGCCACTCCTGTGCCGTTCGGGATGGTGGGGCAAACCTCATCGAGGACGATGAGTCCCTAAGGGGGGTGTGTGTAACACCTTAGGCATATCCCACATCCCGTGGACAGGAGAGATGCTGGGTATATTAGTAAACCTTGGCCTTACCAGACACAACGCGTTTTGGGGCCACAAGCATGCGGGTTCCTTGGGAACTCTGTGGTTAAGCGTGCTTGGGTGGGAGTAGTACCAGGATGGGTGACCTCCTGGGAAGTCCTTGCGAAGTCCTTGCCAGGTCGCCAAGAACAAAGCCGTGAGCCAGTGAGGCAAAGCGGACAATATTGTGTCGTGGTAAGCGGGGTGTTACAAATGTAAACAAGGCATAACAAACCTGGTTTACCCTTTTTCTTACCACACGCGTAACCATCCTTTGATAACGGGTTAAACCCGGTTCCATGACTACGACCTGACACTAGGTCATTCATTTCTCATGTTCCTGAGCCACACTACGAATCTCCACAGATTCTAGATTATTGCTCATATCCAAGAAATCGAAATATACACATGCCCATTTCTTGGAAAGGAAGTAGAGATTACAATCACTCTCGTCAATCCCTTTTTCTTCCTTAGAAATCGGGAATTCCGAATAAATCTACGTCTATTCCACGATTTCTCACACACATCAGAATAACGAATAATCCTCATCTATTCCACGTGTTTATAACCACTAGTGCCTATGGATCCATATCACCTATTTGTACTCGTACCGGTTATTGCTATCAATCATTTCTCAAATAACATAATTGAATTTAAGCAAAACCATCAATTCAGAATAATAAATTTTACTTTATAAAATCCTTCTTTCAAAAATCCATCCAAACAGTTCATTTATAAAATATATCTTACCATAGTTTAAAACATTATAAAAAGGTAAGGTAAGAATAAACTCACCTGGTAGTAGGCGCGCTACTTTTACTTTCTCAAAGTTGTAAGAAATTTCCGTCAACAGCTTCACAGAGATCTGAAATACCCAAATACATAGTGTACTGGTATTAATCTACTGTTTAGGACCCTTAAAGACTAACAATCCTAAATATCTAAGATTCTCATCTCTTATCGCAACCAACTAGCTGCGATAACCCTCGTCGCAACAAACAGTACTTGTCGCAACCCACTGTTGCGACATCTTCTTCCTATCGCAACCAACTGTTGTGATACATACCTCATCGCAATCAACTGTTGCGATGTACACTTTGTCGCAAATAACTATTGCGATACTAATGAGCTTGTCGCAACCCAAGGTTGCGACAATCATAATTATCGCAAAACATCATGACTATCGCAATTAACTATGGCGATATTCATAATTGTCTCAACCCACTGAATTCATACTTAACCCATAAATCTATAGTTTTAAGCCATAATCAATTCTACAAAAGTGCAGATATGCTTAAGACTACCATTAGAACATAATTATAAACTCAGATTTCTCATTCTTTCCAAATTATCAAAACCCATTTCTAAACTCATCTTAACCTTTATCTACAAGAATGAAGAATTCAAGTTAGATGGATACCTTTGTTCCACAAATTGTTTTTGATCTTTTCTAGTTGAACAATTCTGCTTTCCTCTTCTTCTTCTTTCTTTTCCCTTCTTGATTCTCAATTCTTTCTCTCTTTCTCTCGTAAAATACACACACAAAGAGGCACCAAAAATAGCTAAAATAGTGACACCTCACCCCTCTTATTCTAATGAGGCGGTGGAAGTGTAAATGGTTTTCACAATTTAAACCAAACAGCCCCTTAACTTCCATCAAATGACGATTTATTCCCTCAAACTTCTAAATTAAAATTAAAGTCTATCCCTTAAGTTATAATTCCAAAAAATAATTAACAAACTTAATCGGGGATAAACTCTAATATTAATTTATCACATAATAAATCATAATTTATTAACAAAACCCATCTTAATACTTGATACAAAAATTGAGATGTTACAGGATTAGAGGTACCGGTACTCGTTCTTTGTGCCTGACTATCAATTCCTCCTATCAGAGGCGGCCTCGGTAGACTTTCATGAGTTCCACCCATATCCGGTCGCTTCTCCACCGACCAATCATTTACTGCCCTATCTTTCGAATAATTAGGGGATCTCGTTGGTGTATTTACCATTGTACTGATATAGCACAAAGAAATAACCATAAGAAATGGTTACACATATCCAAATACACGAAACGTACTTTACCATTCATTAGTCACTGTAACAATTTAGAAACAAGTATACTTGTGTAGCAATATATTCATAATAACAGTGGCTAATTGAAATTGTGAACATACTATACATGAGAATCCTCGTTACCATCGTTACAGTACTAATTTCACGTATTTACGTCGACTCTAAGACTATCCCGTCTTAGTACTTCTACCCATATCTCACAAATCATAACTTAATTCATCTCAGCTTAAGTCTAGGTATCTCATTATCATACCTAGTTCGCTTAAACTAGAGCTCTGATACCATATTGTAACACCCTAAAAATCAGGGCAAATTTAAACCTGAAATAAAAAGGGTTTTCGCATCTAATATCCATAACGTAAACATTCTTAACGCGTGAAAATAGTGACAAGAGTCAATTTACACTATAGGATCACTAACTGACAACTTTTTAATCTAAACCATTCATACGTGATTCTAGATTATCTGAGTTGTCTAGTGGATCTCCAAAAGACTATCGCATCTTCAAAAGATATTTACATCAACTTGTCACCACCATAAACTCTGCACTCATCCCATTACTTCCCTGAGCTCGTACCTGGTAAGAAAATATAAATTGAAATGATTAGGCTAACGCCTAGTGAGAACATTCAGTTTCAAAATAATACTTTTAAATCAATGTAAACAAGGCTTAACAAACCTGATTTACCCTCATTCTTACCATACTCGTACTCGTCTCATAATAACGGAATCATACCCAATCCCATGAGTATGACTAACATTCAGAAAGTCATATCACCATATTCGATAGCCTACTACGAATCATCACGGATTCTAGTTTATCGATCAAGCCTAAGGACTTACATTCAATCGCCATACTTTCTTCTTGGAATGGGAGCAGAAATAGCACTTATATATTGCCTATTTCTAATCAGCCGAAAACAACCAGAAATAACAATTATACTTTGCCTATTCCACTACTCAACAAGAATAGCAATTCTACTTTGCCTATTCAATCATTCAACATGAATAGCAATTCTACTTTGCCTATTCAATCATTCAACATGAATAGCAATTCTACTTTGCCTATTCAATCATTCAACATGAATAGCAATTATACTTTGCCTATTCAATAATTTCTATATGAATAGCAATTCTACTTTGCTTATTCAATCATTCAACATGAATAGCAATTATACTTTGCATATTCAATCATTTCTATATGAATAGCAATTCTACTTTGCCTATTCAACCATTCAACATGAATAGCAATTATACTTTGCCTATTCAATCATTTCTATATGAATAGCAATTCTACTTTGCCTATTCAATCATTCAACATGAATAGCAATTATACTTTGCCTATTCAATCATTTCTATATGAATAGCAATTTTACTTTGCCTATTCAATCATTCAACATGAATAGCAATTATACTTTGCCTATTCAATGTTTCAATGTCATAATCAAAGGAATAACAATTTATACCTTTTCTATTCCTCAATCTTAAAAATACAAACGAGAATAGCAATTCTATCTTGCCTATTCTAGGTTATTAATTAATACTAGTGCCTATGGATTCATTACACATATTCGTACCCATGAGGGTTATTGCTTACTGTAATTCATTTTCAAATAACGTGAATGAATTTAAGCAAAACCATTAATACCAAGATAAATAATCTTATTTCGTACCACTATTCATCTTAATTCATCCAGAAAACATTTCATCATAAAATGTACCATACCATAATTTAAATATATTTTTAAAAGGTAAGGTAAGAATGAACTCACCTGACAGCAATAGTGTTACTTCACTTCTTGAGTTTGTAATAATTTCTGCCACCAACTTATACAAAATCTGAAATAACCCAAATATAGATGTTACCCATATCAATCTACTAAATAGGGCTATTAAAAGACTAAGAATCCTAAATAACCCGAACTTTCATCACTTATCGCAACCCAAAGGAAAGCACCTTCACTTGTCGCAACCTACTATTTGCGACATCACACTTTATCGCAACCCACTGTTGCGATATACCCTCTTATCGCAACAAACTGTTGCTATATAACACCTTATCGCAACCAACGGTTGCGACATCCCAAACTTATAGCAACTCAAAGAACCTCAAAGCTACTTTGTCGCAACCCAAAGCTTGCGACAATCATTTTTATCGCAACCAACTGTTGCGACATACTATTTCATCGCAACTAACTGTTGCGACAACTAAAGTTTATCGCAACCAGTGTGTTGCGACAATCAAGTTTATCGCAACCAACGTGTTGCGATAATCATCTTTATCGCGACACTCAACTTTATCGCAACTAATCTGTTCATACTTATCTCAACTAACAGTAAACGTATTTTAGACCAAAACTGATACTTTTAAGCCATATCTAGTTCTATAAATTTGCAGATATGCTTAAAATTACTGGTAGAAGAGATTCATAAACTCAGTTCTTTCATATCTTTCAAAAACTTCAAAACCCAATTATAAACCCAATAACAATGATTTCTAAACCAATAGAAAGCTACATAATCATAATAGGAATAATTCTTGTAAGGAACATACCTTTGTTTTCACCAATTGAACCCTTAACTTTTCTGCTAAAAAATCTGCTTTCCTCTTCCTCTTTCTTTCTTCTTGCCGAGAGCAACCAACAAGGAACCAAAAATGAATAATCAACTCCACATTCTATTTTTATCAAAGTGAGGCGGTGGGGGTTAAGTGAGTTTCACCACTTGACCAAAACAACCCCCATACTTTTATCACTTAGCAACTTTCACCCTCCAACTTATAAATTAAAATTAAAGTTTACCCCTTAATCTAAAATCCCAATAAAACAAATAACGTAACTTACTCGGGGATAAACTCTAAAATTAATCTATCAAATAATTATACATTAATTTATCAATAAAACCCATCGTAACACTTTATATAAAAATCGAGGTGTTACAACTGAGAAGGAATAACCGGACACTATCAAAATCGTCCGGTAACTTCGACCTGCACACCAGATTCCGACCGAGATTGATCTCTGTTCCACCCAGCTTATTTTACAACTATCCCTTCACTTCCAATCCTCATAACAATACCAATTTAGTGCTTAATTTGAAAGAAAACGTCGATTTAAAATGGAAGGATGAACTCACATGGACAGGCTTTTACCTCTTCTGCAACTTCCAAAATCCAATCCGAATATTCCAACAAAACAATTGAAGATAAAGAGCTCAGTTCTTTCTTCTCCCTGCACTTCCCTGAACCGACTTAAGGAAATTGAGATTGAAATATCTCAAATCTCAGCCGACCCCCCTCAATATATACCTCCATACTTTCAACAAAAGACTAAACCAACCCTCAAAGTTTACACTTTCACAAATCGCTTAGCACTTTTGTCAATTACACTTTGACCCTTCAACATAAAAATCGTACATTTTGTCTACAATAACGCTTTCTCATTAATTAATTAAACATTCTCCCAAAATGTACAATAAAATGGAAATTTCGAGGTGTTACAGGTGCGTTTGGTACGCAGACAGGATAGGACAGGACAAGGTGGGACCGAACAAAACATGACAGGACAGAACAGTTGTTCCACGTTTGGTAAGACAGAACTGGATAGAAAAAAACAGATAATATTGACCAATTTACCCTTGCTAAATTTAAAGAATTAATAAAATATGAAATAGAAGGTTTATATGATGTTTTAGAAGAGAATTATATTTTATTTCGAGGTTATATTGGTAAAACGTAAGTCTGTTCTACCTTGTTCCAGCTTGTTCCATAGGGTGGGGGTGGAACAGACCTGTTCTAGTTTGTTCCACCTTGTTTCAGTCTGTTCCACATAAAGGTCCTGCCAAACGTGGGACAGTGGACCCTGTTCTGTTATATCATGTCCTGTCTTGTCTAGTGTACCAAACGCACCCTAAAAACCCAATAGCCTTTCCTTGAATCCAAACATCCACACAAATATTGCCAAATGCCCCTTCAGCACCAAACCTGTAAAACAATTATGTGAAAAAAGGAGAACACATAAGTAAAAATCCTAGAAATGTTTCTTCCATGCTCTCAATTTTCTGCATATCAACTGAAGTCTTAATCGAAGGGCTCTGTGATGCGTCCATTTCTGATTTCTGATGTGGTTCTCTTATCACATATGTGTGTCCTATATACTTGTAAACATATGAATGCCTCTGCACGACTCTCGTCTTCCAGCAGTATAAGAGAAGAGATCATGAGAGTTATGAATCAATATATAGATGGCATATTCCAACCGTTTAGGAAAAGAGAATCGCATCAGAAATCAGAAATGGAGAGATGGGGAGGAGGAAGGCCGTATGGTAACATGAGTCTATGGATGGTTTTGTGGTTAACCCTTAGTTGTTGCCACATTTTTGTAAAGAAACCTCTCATGTTGATGAAACTATTCACACATGATTTTCAAATAAGGCCTGAAACATCTTTTAGAATTTAGAGCCATGATTGATGTATATTTATTTTAGGGGATGCAGAGGATCAGCCTGTTGGAAAGACAAATGGGTTGTTGTTAATTGTGAAGCTCAATAATCAAAACTGATGGGATATAAGCTGAGATTGAATGAGAAAAGAGAAAAATGGGTTTCTTGCTTCTAGGAAAGGACACGTCATCTATATTGGGTTTTACTTTAATATATATATATATATATATATATATAAATAAAAGATATAATAACCTCAAACCAACATAATAGAATAATCAAATCGGTTTGTTCTGGTTCGCTCCTTCTTGGTTATAGTTTTTGTATACCAGTTCTTGGTTTAATATATTTTCAAAAATCGATTTTTGTTTCAGTCATGGATCTAACTGATTTCATTTTTCTAAATTTGAAACGACATTACAACCAAACAAATTCTAAGGCTATGTTTTGTAAACAGATTGATAGCTGAAAAGTTGATCAACAAACTAATTATGTTGGACAAAAATTAATTGATAGTTAAAACTAGTTGACAAATAAACGAGACATGTTAAAAAGTTATTCAATTAATACTTTATATAATGTAATTAAAACCATCATATTAAGATAAATAGTAACAAAATAAAGAACTTTTCAGTTATATAAGACATCGATTGGCAAAAATAAGTTACTTTATTTTCTGGATACATGTTTGTATGGACATAAGCCAACTTATAAGCTAATGAAGTAGCTTATGAGGACATAAGCCAACTTATAAGCTAATGAAGTAGTTATGTTTGTATGGACATAAACCAACTTTTTCGGTTATTTTGGATACTTTCCGTCCAAGTCTCGGCTCGGCCTTTGAGAGAGAAGCTGAACAGCCTCAGCTTGATTGCATCCTCATCCACCCCATTGATTTTGAACGTATTGCAGATTCGTTCAAATGCACGAAGATGTGCATGGGGGTCTTCAGTTAGCGCTCCCCCGAACTGATTCTGTTGCACCATGACGATGGTACTCGGCTAGATCTCGAAATAATTAGCCGCAGTTCTGGGTGGCTGAATGCCTATGCGTGCCGCCGCCACATTCGGATCGGCAAACGACCGCATAGGACGTCTCGCAGGTGGAGCTTCGTCGTCAGACATCTCGGTCTTGATAAGTTTTTTAGCTTTTGTTTCTTTTCTTAAACGGCGGGCGGTCCTTTCAATCTCTGGATCGATTGGTTCGATTTTCTCCCCTCGGGTTTTTCTTGGCATAAACCAATTAGTACCTGAAACAGAGAATAAACAAAATCAGTAATCCAGAAACTAAAAGTGATGAATTAAAATGACAAAAATAAAAATGTTAAATCTAATAGTGCCTATAGCTGGTAGTGCTATTAGTTGCAACTAGCTCCCCGGCAACGGCGCCAAAAACTTGATAGACGGGTTTACACCCCCCTAAATCTAACCGCAAGTGTACGGTGTCGAAATCAAGTAATAGTACGGAAGTACGAGTATCGAACCAAGGGAACTAGGAACTAAGTATCACAATGACTATCAACCCTATTAACTGAACTGTCGAAATCGGATGTTGGTTTGAGAATTGTTTTAAAAACTTAGTAAAACTGAAATAAGACTAAAATCGATTAACGGGAGGTTTTTTGGAAAACTTTGATAGAGAAAATGTTGAGGGTTGGACTTTCTATGGCTATACTACTGAGGAACAAATACCCGAACGATAATGATTACTGATTATCTCTATGAACCCTAGTTGACAATCACTATTAGTCTTTTTCAAGCAAAACAGCTTTTATTTCGAAACTTGTAGGTTTTATCTCTCGAACCAAATGTAACAACCCAAAATCCTAGTGTGTCTTGGAGTTTGGTGGCCAAATTATAAGAAACGAAAGTTAAGTTAAGGGGCCATTTCTGTAATTTGATGAAGGTATAAATATGCACAAAATTCTAGGGCAGTCTCTATATTGCAGAAATCAGTGATTTTATCTTGTGTGTGTATGGTGGCGTGAAACAAGGAAAGAAAGGGAAGAAGAAGAAGAGGAAGAAAGCTAAAGAGAGGAGAAATCAATCAGGTAATCCCTCTTGAATTCGTAATCTATGTAAAGTAGTATTCCCTCTTCATTAGTTTGGATTCTATGATTGAAATCAGTGATTTAATGAGTATTCAACCACAATTCCTAAAAAGTGGGTTTCATGGGTTTGTCTTAATAAATCGATTTAAGGGGGTTATAAATGGATTAAGTGGGTGTTTGGGGTTGGTGGATGAACCCTTGTAGTTGGCTAATCAAACTAATGGCTTAAATCGGAGTATAAATCGGTTTTAGAATTTCTAAGTTCGAACAGCAGCGTTTTCTGGACACCAGTGTTTGATGGTGTCCGGATATGTTGCAGGTGTCCGGGTAAATGCCTCGTGAAGGTGTCCGGGTGGTGTGTCCGGATAAGTGGTGTCTGGATAAGTGTGGCGTCCGGATAAGTGTAGTGTCCGGATAAGTGCCGTGTCCGGATAAGGGCTGTGTCCGGGAAGGGATATCCGGACAGTAGAACTGGGATATTTTCTGATGTGGATCTTCTGCCTTAGGTGTTCTGTGGGTGTAGCTTGAAGGTGTTTAGGGAGTGCATTGTACGACAATCAAGGTGAGTTCCCTAAACCTCTTTTACGACGTAAATGTTAAATGATTATTTTACTGATTATGGTTTTAACAAGCATGAAATATTTATGAACTGATATGCATGGAAGGAAAAAGCAATGTTTGATATGTTACAATGATGCGCATGCTTTATAAAGAGTCAAATGCTTTTATGAAACGTATGTGCATGCTATGTGATGTCGGTCTGTACTGTGGGATCAATGAGCCTCGGGATCTGATGATCCCTTGGGTATGTTTGACGAACGGTAGGTTGGAATTCGTTTCCTCCTAGGCGGGTATCGGAAAGTCTACTTGGGCCCCGATACGAGAAGGGCGAAAGGGGAGTCTATTTGGGCCCCGATCGCGTATGGTAAGGGATCCATTACACAGTGCAGTACCATATGTGATGATTTATGATGCATTTTAATGAAAGGATTTCATATTGTTTATACATGTTCTTTTACGGAGGGAATTCACTAGACCTTTTGGTCTAACCCTCGCTTTTCAAAACTAAACCATTTTCAGGCAAGCGTTCCGCAAGTTCCTCGGGGAGGAAATAAGAGGGACATGGCATATTTGGAGATTAGGGTGACTCCAAGATTTAGACTACTGACATAGATAGAGCTCGGCTGTGGATTTTTGTAGACTTCCGCTGTCATTTTGTTAAACTCATTTATTGATGTATTGAACAAGTTTAACTTTTGTAATGAAAAACGCTCAGTGTCTATGATTTCATGCCTAGTAAGTTTATGGGACGTTACAAATGGTATCAGAGCCATAGTTTAAGGGATTTAGGTTACCTTTAGGGCCTAAACTTAAACTGTAAGACGAAGATCACAGCCGAGACATAAGGTTGCCTCTAGAAACGATCACTATAAATGCGCTTAGGAATAAGGTGCCAAGGACAAACGTGTAAGGTAAGTTTGGGATTACACCTGGCCAGTGTAACTACGAACTTACAGGTACATGTGCGTGCTTACAATACCTTATTTAGCATTTTATGATGTCATGTCTAGCAAAGGTTAATTATTGCTTTCTTTCAGTATTCGTGAATGGCTGGGAGAAACTTGAGAAGTAAGTCGGTACCTGCTGTACCAAGGAATCGGGAGGAAGAGATCCTTGAGAGCGGACCGGTTAACCGCAGAAGAGGTCGCGGGAGAGGTCGTGGAAGAGGCCGTGGAAGAGGTCGTGGGAGGACAAGGAGTGTGGAAATTCCTGTCAATCAAGAGGACTCTGTTCAGGAAAGTTCTGCTACCGTAAGAAGAAGGGACCCGGCGAGGGGACGTGGTCGAGGCCGAGGTTCCGCATTTGTCACTCGGGAAAACTGGCTGCTGAGCTGGGTAAGATTCAAGAAACTCTGCAGACTCTCCTTACTAAACATAATGAGTCAACTTCGGTAAGCAAAGAGCCGACTGAGAACAAGGAGAATGCAGAATTGTCAAGCCCGGTAGGGACTGGTACTAGGAGCCACTCGAAAGATTTATCCTTGGTAATGAATGAGTCAGCAACTAAGGGTTGTAACTTCAAAGTCTTTGCCTCATGCAAGCCCCCTACGTTCGAGGGCGAGTGTGATCCGGTTTTGGCAATGAAGTGGGTGAAGGAAATGGAGCTGGTTTTCGATACTTGTAAATGTGCTGATGGGGACAGGGTGATGTTTGCCTTGTCTACGTTGAAGTCTGATGCAGTGTATTGGTGGGAAGCCGAAACTGGGGGAAAGGGTTCAGCGATGGCCAAGGGGATGTTGTGGGGATCGTTTGTTGACAGGTTTAAAGAACAGTTCTGCCCACTCGCGGCAGTGAAAAGGCTGGAAGAAGAGTTTCCGGGTTTAGAACAAGGAGGAATGACAGTACGGGAGTACACTTCTAAGTTTATTGAGAAGTCCCGTTTTGCTGACTTGTATGTACCAACGGAAGAGAGAAAGGTGAACCACTTTATCCATGGTCTGAGAAGTAACATTCGGGAGCTGGTCCTGACGAGAAACCGCACTACCTTTAAGGCGGCCATCAATGCGGCCGAGCTGATGGAGATGGAAAAGAACCGTCAGACTTCTGAAAAGGGTGGCGACAAGCGTAAATGGGATGGGTCGGGCAGTGACTACAGGAAGGGGAAGATGATCCGACCAGATAGTCGTGCAAATAGGGATGCCGTGGGGAAACCGTGTACGAAATGCAACAAGGTGCACCGGGGTGATTGCATGGCAGGTTCAAACTCGTGCTACCGGTGCGGCTTGCCTGGTCACGTGTCAAGGGACTGCCCCAAAGGGAAATCATGTTTTCAATGTGGAGCTACTGGTCACACCAAGTATGATTGTCCGCAGTTAAAGAAGGGAGGATCAACTCAGTATGGGGAACGTCATGGAGGAAAGAGCAGTGATAAAGGAGCAGAACCGACGCGTCCGAAGGGACGTGCATTCCGCATGACTGCGGATGAGGCAGAGGAAACTCCAGATGTTGTGACAGGTACGTTTCTAGTGAACTCTCTATGTGCCAAGGTGTTATTTGATTCAGGAGCAAACCGCTCTTTTGTATCGCATGAATTTTCGAAATGTTTGGGGGTGAGGCCTAGGCGTTTAGAGAGAGCTCTAGATGTGGAAACTGCCAACGATGGTTTGGTGTTTGTTAAGGAGGTGATAGAGGATTGTGTCATTGATATAGAAGGAAGATTGGTACCTATGAAATTATATCCCATGGCAATGGGAGAGTTCGATGTGGTGTTAGGTATGGACTGGTTGGTCGCGAACGATGCGAACATCATTTGCAATAAAAAGCTGATCAGGATACGATCGCCGAGTGGGGATCCCATAGTGATTTATGGGGACCGTCGTAATAGAAACAATAGCCTGATCTCTATGATTAGGGCTACTAAGTGCTTGAAGAAGGGGTGCAAGGGATACTTGGCGTATGTGTTGGATGCCAAGAAAGAGAAGCGTGGGGTGAGTGATGTACGGGTAGTAAACGAGTACCCGAAAGTATTTCCGAACGACTTGACCAGTCTACCCCCGGATCGTCAGATCGAGTTCAGAATCGATTTGATACCCGGAGCTGCACCGATTGCCCGCGCACCTTATAGATTGGCACCGTCCGAAATGAAGGAAATGATGACTCAGTTGCAAGAACTGGTAGACAAGGGATTCGTCCGACCAAGTATATCACCATGGGGAGCACTTGTACTCTTCGTGAAGAAGAAGGACGGTACTATGCGGATGTGTATTGATTACCGAGAACTCAACAAAGTCACGATCAAGAACAAGTACCCGATACCTAGGATTGACGACCTGTTCGATCAGTTACAAGGAGCCAATTACTTTTCCAAGATAGACTTGAGGTCAGGTTATCATCAGCTCAAGGTACGGGAGGAGGATGTGCCGAAGACTGCCTTCAGAACCAGATATGGACACTACGAATTTCTAGTGATGCCGTTTGGATTAACCAACGCCCCGGCAGCATTCATGGATTTAATGAATAGGGTATGCCAACCCTATTTGGATCAGTTCGTGATAGTGTTCATAGATGACATCCTGATATTTTCGAGATCGGAAGGGGAGCACGAAAGCCACCTTCGTACAATCCTCGAGCTATTGAAGCAAGAGAAGTTGTATGCGAAGTTTTCCAAATGCGAGTTTTGGCTGAGGGAAGTACAGTTCCTCGGGCACGTGGTGTCTGAGAAGGGGATCATGGTCGATCCGGCTAAGATTGAAGCCATCCGAGACTGGGAGCAACCCAAAAATCCGTCATAAGTTCGAAGTTTCCTCGGACTGGCAGGTTACTATCGGAAGTTCATCAAGGACTTTTCGCGTATCGTCACGCCACTAACCTCTTTAACCAAGAAGAATGTCAAGTTCGCTTGGTTGGAGAAGCAGGAGGAAGCCTTTCAAAAGCTAAAGGAGATGTTGAGCAGTGCTCCGGTGTTGTCATTGCCTGACGGTACGGATGATTTCGTAGTTTTCAGTGACGCATCGAAGCTCGGGTTGGGTTGCGTACTCATGCAGCGGGGAAAGGTGATCGCATATGCCTCGCGGCAATTAAAGGATCACGAAGTTCGGTACCCCACTCACGATCTGGAGCTGGCGGCAGTGGTCTTCACTCTAAAGATTTGGCAACATTACCTGTATGGGACGAAGTGCCAGATCTTCACGGACCACAAAAGCTTATGTCATCTCTTTGACCAAAAAGAATTGAATATGCGCCAAAGAAGGTGGATTGAATTGTTGACTGACTACGACTGTAAGATCGAATATCATCCGGGGAAGGCAAACGTGGTGGCAGACTCTTTGAGCCGTAAGGAACGAAGTGAAACCCCCAGGATTGTGGCCATGAGGGTCGAGGTCACGTTCAACCTGCTAGCTGAAATAAAGAAGTGTCAGGCTGAAGCGCTCGAAGCTGAAAATCTTAAGAAGGAGAGAATGATGGGGCAAACGTCCATGTTAGTGGAAGATAGTCGAGGGGTGAGGTGTCTGAATGGGAGAATCTGGGTTCCGAAACTCGGAGGGCTCCGAAAGGTGATTCTCGAAGAAGCTCACAAATCGAAGTACACGATTCACCCCGGGACTAACAAGATGTACGGAGACCTACGACGAGACTACTGGTGGCCCGGATTGAAGAAAGACGTGGCTCACCTTGTAGAAACTTGTATGACGTGTTCGCATGTAAAGATCGAACATCAAAGACCGTACGGGAAGCTCCAATCGTTAGAGATACCGACGTGGAAGTGGGATCAGATCACGATGGATTTCGTGACCCATTTGCCTAGAACTCCGAAGGGTTATGACGCTATTTGGGTGATCGTGGATCGACTCACAAAGTCAGCCCACTTTTTGCCTATACGAGAGTCTTACTCGTTGGAGCAGCTAGCCAAGTTATACGTTGATGAGATCGTAACCCTCCATGGCGTGCCTTTGTCGATAATTTCCGACCGAGATAGCAGGTTTACCTCTAACTTTTGGAGAAGCTTCCAAAGAGAAATGGGTTCACAGATCAAGATGAGTACCGCTTATCATCCTCAGACCGACGGTCAGAGTGAGTGTACGATCCAAACATTGGAAGACATGTTGAGAGCATGTGCTTTAGATTTCCAAGGCTCTTGGGAACAGCACCTACCATTGATCGAATTCGCTTATAATAACAGCTACCATTCGAGCATCAAAGCAGCGCCATTTGAGGCACTCTATGGTAGGAAATGTCGGACGCCTCTGTGTCGGAACGAGGTCGGAGAAAGGCAGTTGGCCGGGCCAGAGATAGTGCAACTGACTTCGGACAAGATAGTCCAAGTACGTGAAGGACTGAAGGTCGCTCGCGACCGACAGAAACGTTATGCGGATAAGAGACGGAAAGACATAGAATTTTAATTCGGAGACCATGTTTTGTTAAAGGTGTCTCCTTGGAAGGGAGTGGTACGATTTGGGAAACGGGGGAAGCTAAGCCCACGTTACATCGGACCATTCGAGATTATCGAACGAATTGGAGCAGTGGCTTATAGGTTGAACCTACCGGAAGAACTGCGCAACATCCACAATGTGTTTCACGTGTCTAATCTAAGAAAATGTCTAGCCGACGTGACTAAAGTGATTCCGTTAAATGACATTAAGGTGGACGAGAAGTTGGATTTCGTGGAAGAACCCGAAGCCATCACAGATTTTAAGGTAAGAAAGTCACGGAACAAAGAGACCAAACTTGTAAAGGTACAATGGCGACACCACAAGGGTCCGGAGGCGACATGGGAGTCGGAGTCAGAGATGAAAGCAAGTTACCCACATCTTTTCCAATGAGGAATTCCGGGGACGGAATTCTTTTAAGGGGGAGTGTTGTAACAACCCAAAATCCTAGTGAGTCTTGGAGTTTGGTGGCCAAAATATAAGAAATGAAAGTTAAGTTAAGGGGCCATTTCTGTAATTTGATGAAGGTATAAATATGCACAAAATTTTAGGGCAGCCTCCATATTGCAGAAATCAGTGATTTTATCTTGTGTGTGTATGGTGGCGTGAAACAAAGAAAGAAAGGGAAGAAGAAGAAGAGGAAGAAAGCTAAAGAGAAGAGAAATTAATCAGGTAATCCCTCTTGAATTCGTAATCTATGTAAAGTAGTATTCCCTCTTCATTAGTTTGGATTCTATGATTGAAATCAGTGATTTAATGAGTATTCAACCACAATTCCTAAAAAGTGGGTTTCATGGGTTTGTCTTAATAAATCGATTTAAGGGGGTTATAAATGGATTAAGTGGGTGTTTGGGGTTGGTGGATGAACCCTTGTAGTTGGCTAATCAAACTAATGGCTTAAATCGGAGTATAAATCGGTTTTAGAATTTCTAAGTTCGAACAGCAGCGTTTTCCGGACACCAGTGTTTGATGGTGTCCGGATATGTTGCAGGTGTCCGGGTAAATGCCTCGTGAAGGTGTCCGGGTGGTGTGTCCGGATAAGTGGTGTCCGGATAAGTGTGGCGTCCGGATAAGTGTGGCGTCCGAATAAGTGTGGCGTCCGGATAAGTGTAGTGTCCGGATAAGTGTCGTGTCCGGATAAAGGTAGTGTCCGGATAAGGGCTGTGTCCGGGAAGGGATATCCGGACAGTAGAACTGGGATATTTTCTGATGTGGATCTTCTGCCTTAGGTGTTCTGTGGGTGTAGCTTGAAGGTGTTTAGGGAGTGCATTGTACGACAATCAAGGTGAGTTCCCTAAACCTCTTTTACGACGTAAATGTTAAATGATTCTTTTACTGATTATGGTTTTAACAAGCATGAAATATTTATGAACTGATATGCATGGAAGGAAAAAAGCAATGTTTGATGTGTTACAATGATGTGCATGATTTATAAAGAGTCAAATGCTTTTATGAAACGTATGTGCATGATATGTGATGTCGGTCTGTACTGTGGGATCAATGAGCCTCGGGATCTGATGATCCCTTGGGTATGTTTGACGAGACGGTAGGTTGGAATTCGTTTCCTCCTAGGCGGGTATCGGGGAGTCTGCTTGGGCCCCGATACTAGAAGGGCGAAAGGGGAGTCTGCTTGGGCCCCGATCGCGTATGTTAAGGGATCCATTACACAGTGCAGTACCATATGTGATGATTTATGATGCATTTTAATGAAAGGATTTCATATTGTTTATACATGTTCTTTTACGGAGGGAATTCACTAGACCTTTTGGTCTAACCCTCGCTTTTCAAAACTAAACCATTTTCAGGCAAGCGTTCTGCAAGTTCCTCGGGGAGGAAATAAGAGGGACATGGCATATTTGGAGATTAGGGCGACTCCAAGATTTAGACTACTGACATAGATAGAGCTCGGCTGTGGATTTTTGTAGACTTCCGCTGTCATTTTGTTAAACTCATTTATTGATGTATTGAACAAGTTTAACTTTTGTAATGAAAAACGCTCAGTTTCTATGATTTCATGCCTAGTAAGTTTATGGGACGTTACAAATGGTATCAGAGCCATAGTTTAAGGGATTTAGGTTACCTTTAGGGCCTAAACTTAAACTGTAAGACGAAGATCACAGCCGAGACATAAGGTTGCCTCTAGGAACGATCACTATAAATGCGCTTAGGAATAAGGTGCCAAGGACAAACGTGTAAGGTAAGTTTGGGATTACACCTGGCCAGTGTAATTACGAACTTACAGGTACATGTGCGTGCTTACAATACCTTATATAGCATTTTATGATGTCATGTCTAGCAAAGGTTAATTATTGCTTTCTTTCAGTATTCGTGAATGGCTGGGAGAAACTTGAGAAGTAAGTCGGTACCTGCTGTACCAAGGAATCGGGAGGAAGAGATCCTTTAGAGCGGACCGGTTAACCGCGGAAGAGGTCGCGGGAGAGGTCGTGGAAGAGGCCGTGGAAGAGGTCGTGGGAGGACAAGGAGTGTGGAAATTCCTGTCAATCAAGAGGACTCTGTTCAGGAAAGTTCTGCTATCGTAAGAAGAAGGGACCCGACGAGGGGACGTGGTCGAGGCTGAGGTTCCGCATTTGTCACTCGGGAAAATCTGGCTGCTGAGCTGGGTAAGATTCAAGAAACTCTGCAGACTCTCCTTACTAAACATAATGAGTCAACTTCGGTAAGCAAAGAGCCGACTGAGAACAAGGAGAATGCAGAATTGTCAAGCCCGGTAGGGACTGGTACTGGGAGCCACTCGAAAGATTTATCCTTGGTAATGAATGAGTCAGCAACTAAGGGTTGTAACTTCAAAGTCTTTGCCTCATGCAAGCCCCCTACGTTCGATGGCGAGTGTGATCCGGTTTTGGCAATGAAGTGGGTGAAGGAAATGGAGCTGGTTTTCGATACTTGTAAATGTGCTGATGGGGACAGGGTGATGTTTGCCTTGTCCACGTTGAAGTCTGATGTAGTGTATTTGTGGGAAGCCGAAACTGGGGGAAAGGGTTCAGCGATGGCCAAGGGGATGTTGTGGGGATCGTTTGTTGACAGGTTTAAAGAACAGTTCTGCCCACTCGCGGCAGTGAAAAGGCTGGAAGAAGAGTTTCTGGGTTTAGAACAAGGAGGAATGACGGTACGGGAGTACACTTCTAAGTTTATTGAGAAGTCCCGTTTTGCTGACTTGTATGTACCAACGGAAGAGCGAAAGGTGAACCACTTTATCCATGGTCTGAGAAGTAACATTCGGGAGCTGGTCCTGACGAGAAACCCCACTACCTTTCAGGCGGCCATCAATGCGGTCGAGCTGATGGAGATGGAAAAGAACCGTCAGACTTCTGAAAAGGGTGGCGACAAGCGTAAATGGGATGGGTCGGGCAGTGACTACTAGGGGTGAGTAAAACCCGCCCAACCCGAACTACCCGCCCGACCCGAGACCCGAAAAAACCGAAAAGGACAAACCCGATCACCCGTTAGACCGCTCGGCCCGAACCCGAAATTTTCTGTCGGGTGTAGCGGATCGGGGCGGGTGGCTAAATGTCCAGGCCGAACCCGCCCGAAACCCGATTTATATTACCTTTGGGCTTTGGCCCCAAATAATTACTGAATTTCAATTTCATATACCCAAAGGCCCAAACCCAAAATCCCAAATACTGAAATGAATTAGGGTCCGGTTCTCGACTTCTCGTCTTCTCGAATCTCGACTCTCATGTCTCATCTCTGATCTCTATTCTCGATTTCTCTCGTCTCTCATCTCTGATCTCTCATCTATCTCTGATCTCTCACTCTCATCTATCTCTGATCTCTCACTCTCATAACTCATCTCGATTCTCGAAGTCGAAGACGCGAAGTCGCGAACCCAATCACGGAATCACCCATCTGGCCATCTCGATTCTCGGCTCTGTGGAGTGTGGATCACTGGATTGTGGAAGATCGGAAGTCGTTTGCTGATTTGCTCACCCCTATCTCGAACTCAGGTATCGTATCTTATCTATGATGTAGTAGTAAATCATAATATTGGATTAATTTAGCAATTTTAGCAATTAGCAATTTTAGGTATCGTATCTTATCTATGTGTCGAACTGTGGATTAATCAATTTTAGCAATTAGCAATTTAGCATGATGGATTATTGGATTAATTTAGCAATTTTAGCAATTAGCAATTAGCAACTTGTGTGAAACTGTGAATGTGTGTGAATGTGTGTGGATTAATCAATTTTAGCAACTTGTGTCAATGTGTGTGGATTAAAGCAACTGTGGATCACTGGATTGTTACTCGAGTATTATATATCTTATCTATGGAGATTCCTGCACATTATATATCTTATCTATGATAGTATGATATGAGTATTATATATCTTATCTATGATATAATTCCTGCACAAATTATATCTTATCTATGATATGCTGCATAGAAGAATGGAGATTCCTAGACAAGGAAAACTAAGAGAACATATAGTAAATTAGTAACCCTGCAATGCAATGACTGTTTTGATTCTAACATATCAATGTAGTTTACTAATGTTGTTAAATGTTGTTAAATAAATGTAGTTTTAAATTGAAATGTCTCAAGCGGATAGTAGTGCACCACCACCCGAAACCGAAACTAAAAAGAGAAAAGCTACGGGTCCAAGGTCGGATGTATGGGAGCACTTTGAAAGAATCTTAGACGCAAACGGTAACCAAATAAAAGCAAAGTGTAAATATTGCCCAAAAGTATACGCGGCCGACCCAAAAAAGCATGGCACTTCTTCTTTAAAAAACCATGCCAATTCATGCCTAAAAAACCCGTCCGCTAAAGAGACTAGACAAACATTGCTGGCATTTGCTTCAAACTCGGATAATGAAAGTGTCTTGACCAATTGGGCTTTTAATCAAGATAGAGTTAGGAAAGCAACAGCTAAAATGATTATCATGGACGGACTTCCTTTTAAGTTCGTAGAGGGTAGGGGGTGGAAACAATGGGTGCAAGAGATGTCCTCGCTGTACCCATTTCTACAGTTGCATCCGAATCGACCTTTAGTACAAGTGGGAGGGTCTTGGATAATTTTAGGAGTTCTCTAACTCCTAAAATAGTTGAAGCACTTATCTGTACGCAAGATTGGTTAAGGGGCCCTATTGAACCGATTGCGGTTGAAGAAAATTTGGAAGACCTTGAAAAGTTTGAGAAAGGTAATACTCTATTAATTTTAATTTATGACTATAATAACTTATAAATTACATAAAGTTTGTTACTTTTTAAATTTTGCAGAAATGGAAAATTTGAGGATTGGAACTCCTTCCGTTTCGGCTCGTGAAGATACTTCGAGCACTCAAGCTTCAACCGGTTTGGGGGATTTTCATGAAGATGATTCGATTCGTGATCTTTGAGAAAGGTATGACTTTTATTATTAATATTTCTCATTTATAAATAATCATTCATGTTTGTTTTTGTTCTTAGTTTGTTATAGAATTGCTTTGGAGTTTGGTGGACGTCGGTCGATTTGGTATTTTGGTGGACGTCGTCGGTTGGTAATTTATTTTGGAAATTTGGAAATTTGGACATTTGTATTTTGTATCTTCTAAAATACTTGTTTATTTAACTTAATATGTAGTTTAGTTAATTAGTTAATATGTTTATGTATGACATAATGCTACTGATTTGTATCTTCTACATTGGTATGTAGTATTGTAGTTAATTAGTTTAGTTAATACTTAATAGTTAGTATGTAGTTTACTTTATATGATTTTATTTTGTGTGTTTAAAATTGGATTGAAAAATGAAAAGTGAAAAATGGGCTGAAAGTACATCTGAAAAATGGGCCTGGGATCTGGCCCAACCCGAACCGCCCAACCCGTAACCCGATTCAACCCGCAACCCGAAACCCGAAATACATTTTGGGCGGGTTTCGGGGTCCGATTCTCCCACCCGAACCCGATCGGGTTGGCCAAAAAACGGCCCGAACCGCCCGTTTGCTCACCCCTAGTGACTACAGGAAGGGGAAGATGATCTGACCAGATAGCCGTGCAAATAGGGATGCCGTGGGGAAACCGTGTACGAAATGCAACAAGGTGCACCGGGGTGATTGCATGGCAGGTTCAAACTCGTGCTATTGGTGCTAGGGGTGAGCATCGGAACTGGGTACCCGCCTTTGGAACCGGAACCGCTCTGGAACTGCCGGTTCCAGAACCGGAACCGATGTGATTGGTTCCGGTTCCGGTTCTTAAAATACGGAACCGATTAATACTGGTTCCGGTTCTGGTTCTCATTTTTTTGGAACCGTTACCCGCTGGGTACCCGGTCCCGCTATTTAAAAAAAACTATTTATATATTTATTACATTTAAATATTTAATGATGTGGTATTAGTTTTGTATCTTTATTAGGTGTTTTATTCGTTTTCATCCAAGTGTTTTATTTGAGGTGTTGACGACTTGACGTAAAGACGTGAATTGTTATGGATGTCGTTTTATTGATGTCAAGACTCAATACTCGAGAGTTTCTAATTTATTTATGTAATAATTAGTTTTTATCGGATTATTTTACACCATTTATTGTATTTATTACTTTATGTTGGTAGTTTATAGTTTGCAATGGATTAAAATTACAATTTTATTGTATGAATTGGTAAAAAAAATAAAAAAAGTTGACATTGGGTACCCGGAACCGGTCCCGGAACCGCCGGTTCCGGTTCTGGTTCCAAAATATAAAGAACCGATGTAAGCGGTTCCGGTTCCGGTTCCTTCATTCTAGGAACCGCCGGTTCCGGTTCCGGTTCCATGAATTTTAGCCGGGTACCCGGTTATGCTCACCCCTAACTGGTGCGGCTTGCCTGGTCACGTGTCAAGGGACTGCCCCAAAGGGAAATCATGTTTTCAATGTGGAGCTACTGGTCACACCAAGTATGATTGTCCGCAGTTAAAGAAGGGAGGATCAACTCAGTATGGGGAACGTCATGGAGGAAAGAGCAGTGATAAAGGAGCAAAACCGACGCGTCCGAAGGGACGTACATTCCGCATGACTGCGGATGAGGCGGAGGAAACTCCAGATGTTGTGGCAGGTACGTTTCTAGTGAACTCTCTATGTGCCAAGGTGTTATTTGATTCAGGAGCAAACCGCTCTTTTGTATCGCATGAATTTATGAAATGTTTGGGGGTGAGGCCTAGGCGTTTAGAGAGAGCTCTAGAGGTGGAAACTGCCAACGATGGTTTGGTGTTTGTTAAGGAGGTGATAGAGGATTGTGTCATTGATATAGAAGGAAGATTGGTACCTATGAAATTATATCACATGGCAATGGGAGAGTTCGATGTGGTGTTAGGTATGGACTGGTTGGCCGCGAACGATGCGAACATCGTTTGCAATAAAAAGTTGATCAGGATACGATCGCCGAGTGGGGATCCCATAGTGATTTATGGGGACCGTCGTAATAGAAACAATAGCCTGATCTCTATGATTAGGGCTACTAAGTGCTTGAAGAAAGGGTGCAAGGGATACTTGGCGTATGTGTTGGATGCCAAGAAAGAGAAGCGTGGGGTGAGTGATGTACGGGTAGTAAACGAGTACCCGGAAGTATTTCCGAACGACTTGACCAGTCTACCCCCGGATCTTCAGATCGAGTTCAGAATCGATTTGATACCCGGAGCTGCACCGATTGCCCGCGCACCTTATAGATTGGCACCGTCCGAAATGAAGGAAATGATGACTCAGTTGCAAGAACTGGTAGACAAGGGATTCGTCCGACCAAGTATATCACCATGGGGAGCACATGTGCTCTTCGTGAAGAAGAAGGACGGTACTATGCGGATGTGTATTGATTACCGAGAACTCAACAAAGTCACGATCAAGAACAAGTACCCGATACCTAGGATTGACGACCTGTTCGATCAGTTACAAGGAGCCAATTACTTTTCCAAGATAGACTTGAGGTCAGGTTATCATCAGCTCAAGGTACGGGAGGAGGATGTGCCGAAGACTGCCTTCAGAACCAGATATGGACACTACAAATTTCTGGTGATGCCGTTTGGATTAACCAATGCCCCGGCAGCATTCATGGATTTAATGAATAGGGTATGCCAACCCTATTTGGATCAGTTCGTGATAGTGTTCATAGATGACATCCTGATATTTTCGAGATCGAAAGGGGAGCACGAAAGCCACCTTCGTACAATCCTCGAGCTATTGAAGCAAGAGAAGTTGTATGCGAAGTTTTCCAAATGCGAGTTTTGGCTGAGGGAAGTACAGTTCCTCGGGCACGTGGTGTCTGAGAAGGGGATCATGGTCGATCCGGCTAAGATTGAAGCCATCCGAGACTGGGAGCAACCCAAAAATCCGTCAGAAGTTCGAAGTTTCCTCGGACTGGCAGGTTACTATCGGAAGTTCATCAAGGACTTTTCGCGTATCGCCACGCCACTAACCTCTTTAACCAAGAAGAATGTCAAGTTCGCTTGGTTGGAGAAGCAGGAGGAAGCCTTTCAAAAGCTAAAGGAGATGTTGAGCAGTGCTCCGGTGTTGTCATTGCCTGACGGTACGGATGATTTCGTAGTTTTCAGTGACGCATCGAAGCTCGGGTTGGGTTGCGTACTCATGCAGCGGGGAAAGGTGATCGCATATGCCTCGCGGCAATTAAAGGATCACGAAGTTCGGTACCCCACTCACGATCTGGAGTTGGCGGCAGTGGTCTTCACTCTAAAGATTTGGCGACATTACCTGTATGGGACGAAGTGCCAGATCTTCACGGACCACAAAAGCTTATGTCATCTCTTTGACCAAAAAGAATTGAATATGCGCCAAAGAAGGTGGATTGAATTGTTGACTGACTACGACTGTAAGATCGAATATCATCCGGGGAAGGCAAACGTGGTGGCAGACGCTTTGAGCCGTAAGGAACGAAGTGAAACCCCCAGGATTGTGGCCATGAGGGTCGAGGTCACGTTCAACCTGCTAGCTGAAATAAAGAAGTGTCAGGCTGAAGCGCTCGAAGCTGAAAATCTTAAGAAGGAGAGAATGGTGGGGCAAACGTCCATGTTAGTGGAAGATAGTCGAGGGTGAGGTGTCTGAATGGGAGAATCTGGGTTCCGAAACTCGGAGGGCTCCGAAAGGTGATTCTCGAAGAAGCTCACAAATCGAAGTACACGATTCACCCCGGGACTAACAAGATGTACGGAGACCTACGACGAGACTACTGGTGGCCCGGATTGAAGAAAGACGTGGCTCACCTTGTAGAAACCTGTATGACGTGTTCGCATGTAAAGATCGAACATCAAAGACCGTACGGGAAGCTCCAGTCGTTAGAGATACCGACGTGGAAGTGGGATCAGATCACGATGGATTTCGTGACCCATTTGCCTAGAACTCCGAAGGGTTATGACGCTATTTGGGTGATCGTGGATCGACTCACAAAGTCAGCCCACTTTTTGCCTATACGAGAGTCTTACTCGTTGGAGCAGCTAGCCAAGTTATACGTTGATGAGATCGTAACCCTCCATGGCGTGCCTTCGTCGATAATTTCCGACCGAGATAGCAGGTTTACCTCTAACTTTTGGAGAAGCTTCCAAAGAGAAATGGGTTCACAGATCAAGATGAGTACCGCTTATCACCCTCAGACCGACGGTCAGAGTGAGTGTACGATCCAAACGTTGGAAGACATGTTGAGAGCATGTGCTTTAGATTTCCAAGGCTCTTGGGAACAGCACCTACCATTGATCGAATTCGCTTATAATAACAGCTACCATTCGAGCATCAAAGCAGCGCCGTTTGAAGCACTCTATGGTAGGAAATGTCGGACGTCTCTGTGTTGGAACGAGGTCGGAGAAAGGCAGTTGGCCGGGCCAGAGCTAGTGCAACTGACTTCGGACAAGATAGTCCAAGTACGTGAAAGACTGAAGGTCGCTCGCAACCGACAGAAACGTTATGCGGATAAGAGACGGAAAGACATAGAATTTCAAGTCGGAGACCATGTCTTGTTAAAGGTGTCTCCTTGGAAGGGAGTGGTACGATTTGGGAAACGGGGGAAGCTAAGCCCATGTTACATCGGACCATTCGAGATTACCGAACGAATTGGAACAGTGGCTTATAGGTTGAACCTACCGGAAGAACTGCGCAGCATCCACAATGCGTTTCACGTGTCTAATCTAAGAAAAATGTCTAGCCGACGTGACTAAAGCGATTCCGTTAAATGACATTAAGGTGGACGAGAAGTTGGATTTTGTGGAAGAACCCGAAGCCATCACAGATTTTAAGGTAAGAAAGTCACGGAACAAAGAGACCAAACTGGTAAAGGTACAATGGCTACACCACAAGGGTCCGGAGGCGACCTGGGAGTCGGAGTCGGAGATGAAAGCAAGTTACCCACATCTTTTCCAATGAGGAATTCCGGGGACGGAATTCTTTTAAGGGGGGGAGTTGTAACAACCCAAAATCCTAGTGAGTCTTGGAGTTTGGTGGCCAAAATATAAGAAACGAAAGTTAAGTTAAGGGGCCATTTCTGTAATTTGATGAAGGTATAAATATGCACAAAATTTTAGGGCAGCCTCCATATTGCAGAAATCAGTGATTTTATCTTGTGTGTGTATGGTGGCGTGAAACAAGGAAAGAAAGGGAAGAAGAAGAAGAGGAAGAAAGCTAAAGAGAGGAGAAATCAATCAGGTAATCCCTCTTGAATTCGTAATCTATGTAAAGTATTATTCCCTCTTCATTAGTTTGGATTCTATGATTGAAATCAGTGATTTAATGAGTATTCAACCACAATTCCTAAAAAGTGGGTTTCATGGGTTTGTCTTAATAAATCGATTTAAGGGGGTTATAAATGGATTAAGTGGGTGTTTGGGGTTGGTGGATGAACCCTTGTAGTTGGCTAATCAAACTAATGGCTTAAATCGGAGTATAAATCGGTTTTAGAATTTCTAAGTTCGAACAACAGCGTTTTCCGGACACCAGTGTTTGATGGTGTCCGGATATGTTGCAGGTGTCCGGGTAAATGCCTCGTGAAGGTGTCCGGATAAGTGGTGTCCGGATAAGTGTGGCGTCCGGATAAGTGTGGCGTCCGGATAAGTGTAGTGTCCGGATAAGTGCCGTGTCCGGATAAAGGTAGTGTCCGGATAAGGGCTGTGTCCGGGAAGGGATATCCGGACAGTAGAACTGGGATATTTTCTGATGTGGATCTTCTGCCTTAGGTGTTCTGTGGGTGTAGCTTGAAGGTGTTTAGGGAGTGCATTGTACGACAATCAAGGTGAGTTCCCTAAACCTCTTTTACGACGTAAATGTTAAATGATTCTTTTACTGATTATGGTTTTAACAAGCATGAAATATTTATGAACTGATATGCATGGAAGGAAAAAGCAATGTTTGATATGTTACAATGATGCGCATGATTTATAAAGAGTCAAATGCTTTTATGAAACATATGTGCATGATATGTGATGTCGGTCTGTACTGTGGGATCAATGAGCCTCGGGATCTGATGATCCCTTGGGTATGTTTGACGAGACGGTAGGTTGGAATTCGTTTCCTCCTAGGCGGGTATCGGGGAGTCTGCTTGGGCCCCGATACGAGAAGGGCAAAAGGGGAGTCTGCTTGGGCCCCGATCGCGTATGTTAAGGGATCCATTACACAGTGCAGTACCATATGTGATGATTTATGATGCATTTTAATGAAAGGATTTCATATTGTTTATACATGTTCTTTTACGGAGGGAATTCACTAGACCTTTTGGTCTAACCCTCGATTTTCAAAACTAAACCATTTTCAGGCAAGCGTTCCGCAAGTTCCTCGGGGAGGAAATAAGAGGGACATGGCATATTTGGAGATTAGGGCGACTCCAAGATTTAGACTACTGACATAGATAGAGCTCGGCTGTGGATTTTTGTAGACTTCCGCTGTCATTTTGTTAAGCTCATTTATTGATGTATTGAACAAGTTTAACTTTTGTAATGAAAAACGCTCAGTTTCTTTTATTTCATGCCTAGTAAGTTTATGGGACGTTACACCAAACCTAGGGTTTGAAAATATTTTAGGTCAACTATTCGGAGCAAAAAGTGATTCGGCTATCTCAGCCCGAATCTCCTTTCCGGCACTTGATTTCTTGATCTAGTTTCTAATTACTTTTCTCAAACTTAATTAAAAACAATGATATTCAATTGAAGGTGATCAAACTACAACTGATAATAAAAACAGAAATCAAATACTTCATAGATCTAATCAAGTAAAATTAATCATTCGGTTACACGTCATCCATCGTAAAATCCATAGTCAATCCAACCCCCAACATCTAAAGATTAGTTCATGTTGGGGTGGATAAAAACATAAGCAATAAGAATAAAGTGGTGTGTGAATTCATGGTGACTTTAATCGTAAGAAAAGTATGATGAATCCCTTCTCACTCGGCTCTAATCCACGTTGTGTAGTGAACTCTCCTCAATCAATCCTCTCTCGCAGTTCCAAAATACGTACAAGTGCTCTGAAAATCGCCCCTGGACTGCCCACCGTCGTGTCTTGAAAACTGGATACCGAATAATGACCTAAAACCCGATTAATAAAGCTGATTTTCGACAAACAGTAGCTTACGCGGTTTGCCACGTGACTTGCAAGTCGCGTGTGTCTTTTTGGCTGCATGGGTTGTTTTCTGGTTCGCGGTTCGGTCGTGGGTCTTGGGCTTCCGTTGGGCTTCGAAATGGGCTCTCTTTTGGCTCTGTTTCGCTCCTTTTCTCGATGTCTGTCTTCTTTCGAATAACCTGCACATTTCACTAGATAACCCATAAAATCCCGCCTTTTTGCTTAATTCTAAGCCAATCTCATTGGTTTATGGATTGAAAATAACGCCAAAAAATGGCGTTATCAACAACCCCAAACCGAGCGTTGCTTGTCCTCAAGCAAATTAGCGGCAAAATAGAAATAAAACATATATCAGTGAAATAATAACACACGTCTCTCAATCGGTACCACGTTATGCACTGGTGACTTCCCATACTCGCGAATACTTATCTCATTCTAGCCTCATCCTTATTCTGTTTGATCTAAGACCTTCCCTTGTGAGTTGAACTCGTGACTGCTCCGATTACATTAAGGTCGTACTAGGTCCAGACATACTAGGGAAAACATTTCGCCTCGACCCTACCTCACGGGATGCGCTCATTTCACTCGAACCTAGGCTGTCGCACATGTTGTCATGTTTAAGGAAGTTATGTACAATAATACTCAAATTATTACATGACAACTTGAAAGAAAGACGCACAAATGTCCAAAAATTTGATCTCAGGAGGAATCAAGTAGCAAGACAGGGAATATCAGTGAGGGTGGTCGTAAACCTAATCACATCTTCCAGAAGATCATCCAGGTCTTTACACAGGTTGTAACGGGGCTAGGGTTATGGCTGAGAAATGAAGGGTAAAAAGGATCAAAAATCCTTGGCGTGTCAATAATTAGCAGTTCTGAACTTTCTTGCTTAACATTCTCCCACTTGGCCCTTTTTGTCACTATTGGAGTCGCTTTGACTCTCTTATTTAACTGCTGTAACTGCTATCTAAATAACTGTATATATAATAAAAAACAATTCGGTTGGGACTTCATTGGCCCTCTTTTCTATTTCTTGGGTTGCATTGACCCATTTTATCTCTCATGACTGGCATGTACTCTTATTTTCTGCTCTATCCCTCGTAGTTCATTACTGCTTCTAATTGACACACTTTCGGATAAGGGTTGGCTGAGGCTTTTGGCTAATGGGTTTAATGATGGGTTTGACAAGAAAGTGGTGAGTGTTTGGCTTCAAAGTGGTTTATGGATGTACACTATGGATAAAAGGAAACGATAGCTAAAATTGGGTTAAAACAAATCACACATTGCCTGGAATCATATCTTAAGGTCCACACGATACTGTTTACTAGACCCTTACCCAATATCCCGATGGCCGTCTTTGCTACTCAATGCAATATTATAGCGAGACCACTCTATAATCACGACAAGGAATTCGAAAAAGTGTATATGAATTTCGTGTTTAAAGTCCCTCGAAATGAAAGCTTCTTTAGGCTCAATTCTCGCTTTTGGGTGGTCTCCACTAATGTCCCTAGTCATGCCCTTTCCCGGTTCTCCCCTAATGGTCACGTCACTATCACAAGATTCTCCCCACAGTGGTCAGTCTCAATCATCCAAAACAAAAATTATTGGCTACAATGATCAACTATTCATAAGCGTGGGACGGCAACGTGCATAAACGGGGCCCGATGGCAACCCCAAACCTTACCCGCACATTGTCCCCAATCTGTAAGCAAGTGGTACAGAATATAAAGACATAGTGTGTGTTATTATTATAGTCATCCGAAGTAAGCAAATAAACAAACAGTACAGAACATCATCAAAACAAACAAATAAGAGAGTATGAAAAACAAACCCACTACCGGTGGGAGGAAGATGGAGCGTCCTCATCTTGCCGGCCTCTCACTCTTCTACGACCTTGAGATGCTGCTGGTGGTGCTTGTTGTGGTGGAAATCCGGCTTGGGCGAGGCGGGCGTCAAATCCATCCAAGCGGGTGTCGTAGCCCCCCATACGGAGGTTCATGCTTTGGAACCCATCCTTAATGTCTTGCCTCATCCCTCTAACCTCGGCTGTCATACGCGTCATAAATCGGCGCATATAGGGTGGTGTGTCGCCGCCATGCTCGGGCTCCTCCGCCGCTGGTGCATCCGGGTCAAAGTCTGGGTCACTATCTGAGGCACTCTCGGATGATTCGTGGGCAGGTTCCGCAAACTCCCGCACCTGATAATTGGGATCCACTCTTCTCCTCGCCTCCAATTTGTTCGCCGCCGTAATCTGGTGCCTATACTGAGTTATCTTGAAGTCCCCCTTCGATGCCTTGAGCTGTCCGATTGGGACACCCGCTTCCCTACAAAAATGAGTAATTAAGTTCGGGAATGGTAGAACACCGTCTAGGGCCATACCTGCGTCCAGGATCTCCATCCAAATGATATGTCCGATATCCATCGGAAGATTGTTGTGGAGAGAATAGAGGACTTCGGCTACTTGACTATCGGCGGTAGTGTTATGAGTCGAAGGCTTCAAGGAGGCCTTAATGAAGAGCATGAGAAATGCAATATCAGTATGCATTTCACTTTTCAAGATGTGCTGGTCCTTTTTATTCCACCCAGTGTGTCCATTCCGCCTTAGTGAGGCGGTAATTGATGAACCCAGCTGCTCTTGAAACATCGGATGGGGAGATAAACCGTATGTGGCGCTCAGCTCTCCCCGGCAACGGCGCCAAAAACTTGATAGACGGGTTTACACCCCCTAAATCTAATCGCAAGTGTACGGTGTCGAAATCAAGTAATAGTACGGAAGTACGAGTATCGAACCAAGGGAACTAGGAACTAAGTATCACAATGACTATCAACCCTATTAACTGAACTGTCGAAATCGGATGTTGGTTTGAGAATTGTTTTAAAAACTTAGTAAAACTGAAATAAGACTAAAATCGATTAACGGGAGGTTTTTTGGAAAACTTTGATAGAGAAAAGGTTGAGGGTTGGACTTTCTATGGCTATACTACTGAGGAACAAATACCCGAACGATAATGATTACTGATTATCTCTATGAACCCTAGTTAACAATCACTGTTAGTCTTTTTCAAGCAAAACAGCTTTTATTTCGAAACTTGTAGGTTTTATCTCTCGAACCAAACCTAGGGTTTGAAAATATTTTAGGTCAACTATTCGGAGCAGAAAGTGATTCGGCTATCTCAGCCCGAATCTACTTTCCGGCACTTGATTTCTTGATCTAGTTTCTAATTACTTTTCTCAAACTTAATTAAAAACAATGATATTCAATTGAAGGTGATCAAACTACAACTGATAATAAAAACAGAAATCAAATACTTCATAGATCTAATCAAGTAAAATTAATCATTCGGTTACACGTCATCCATCGTAAAATCCATAGTCAATCCAACCCCCAACATCTAAAGATTAGTTCATGTTGGGGTGGATAAAAACATAAGCAATAAGGAATAAAGTGGTGTGTGAATTCATGGTGACTGTAATCGTAACAAAAGTATGATGAATCCCTTCTCACTCGGCTCTAATCCACGTTGTGTAGTGAACTCTCCTCAATCAATCCTCTCTCGCTGCTCCAAAATACGTACAAGTGCTCTGAAAATCGCCCCTGGACTGCCCACCGTCGTGTCTCGAAAACTGGATACCGAATAATGACCTAAAACCCGATTAATAAAGCTGATTTTCGACAAACAGTAGCTTACGCGGTTTGCCACGCGACTTGCAAGTCGCGTGGTAAGTCGCGCGTGTCTTTTTGGCTGCATGGGTTGTTTTCTGGTTCGCGGTTCGGTCGTGGGTCTTGGGCTTCCGTTGGGCTTCGAAATGGGCTCTCTTTTGGCTCTGTTTCGCTCCTTTTCTCGATGTCTGTCTTCTTTCGAATAGCCTGCACATTTCACTAGATAACCCATAAAATCCCACCTTTTTGCTTAATTCCAAGCCAATCTCATTGGTTTATGGATTGAAAATAACGCCAAAAAATGGCGTTATCAGTAGCTATGTTTGTATAGACATAAGCCAACTTTTTCGGTTATTTTACATGCTTATAAACCAGTTTTTGCCAAATGTGACTTTTTCATCAACTACCATCTAGTTTATCAGTCACCGACTAGCTTATGAGTTAGTTTGCCAAACATGGCCTAAGTATATTTATTCGACATTCCTTCAATTTGATTATTAATCATAACACCATAGAGCATATATAATGGTCACTCTTTGAGGTTATTCAGAACTTGTAATAAAAAAAATATTTCTAACAAATTCTCTAAAAAATTCTAAAATAAAGAGTCAAACACCCATCTTTATTTAAACAAATTTTTTATTTTGGAGATTACACCTTTATTTATATTATTAAAATATTTCATACGTTTTATTAAAACAAACAACTAAACTCTAAACCCTAAACCAAAAACAAACACCCATGTACAACCGTTTAATAAATCTATATATGGTTACTATCCGGAGTTGTTCCTTTGCTTAAAAAATAAGATCAGTTTACAATCAAGAATTCATTTCCGAGATAGTGTAAGTTTGTGGGGTTAGTGTAACGTCCCAATTTTTTTTTCTTAGAACATATTAATATATAAAACATCCATATAAATAATCCGCAAGTCAAATTGTTCAACGCAACGAGAGGTTTTCAGTTAATAGATAACAAAATAAAACTTGTCTAAGTCTTGAATCATCCTTCATCACGCCTTTATTCCAACGCCAAATCGGTTCTAGATCTTCTCTTTCCCCTTGCTACTACTCCCGAGTGAGTGACGACCTGGTTGCATTGTTATTTTGAAAAGGAGTTGGGTGAGCCTAAGGCCCAGTGAATTCACGGTTTTATGCATGATAATAATATCAATAACAATTTTCACAAAGCATCATAGTTTAACATGCATACGATAAAACAATATAATTCACAAAGCTATCGGCATCATGGAAGGTGCCTAACTCACACAGCTTTGCCTGGCGGACTCACACAGCATGTCCGCGCTTACGGCTTTGGACAAGCTCACACAGCATGCTCGTCTTACCATAGTACACCTCCATTGTCAGACAAATTTTCACATATATATCATAAAACATGTCATGATTTATTGCATAAACGACATAATAAAATTCTCGAGAACATTAAGCAATTTTATAAAAGTATGCAACCGTTTAAATTCACGTTAACTCACAGTACTCGTCGGAGCCCGAACCGTTCTTGAAGTTCCTTACGCCTTCCCTACAATTTACGATCACATTTAACTCCAAGGCACAACACCCGGACTAAACTTCAAATTAACCGATTTCGATTATGGATTACTATTACCTAATCGCTTCGAAATTCCATTCATAAATCTTAGAGTTGCCATAAGTGTATATTTACATACATATACACATATTTGATAAAACCCCAAATTGGTATATGTAACCCACGAGAATAGCTTAACTCATTTCATATGTATGTATATATATACATATATAAATAGTCTCTAAGTAAACTGTCATATATGTACAGATAATCTGTCATATATGCATGGATAAACTGTCACATATATGTATATATGTGTATTAAAACTAGAATGCATCTCCTGTACTTTGAAGCTTATATGTCAACCAGAATTTTAAACAACTACCATGCTATGCATATGCCTGTATATAAATACGCATATATCAAGTTCTGCATTCTATCTTGCATGCATAAATTTCTTATCACATCCATCAATCTATCTCCATTTACATCTAACATATATATATATATATATATATATGCCATGGGAACAATCTCAATTTCTAATATGAGTTCCTACATTACTGTTTACACTTTAAAAAAAACCTTTTCTTCCTTTCTTTCAACAATAGTGATCACCGAAACGAAATATCTAACTTTATCGTTGCCAACGAATCCTTTAATTACAATAGTTCTCGACCCCTTAGTCCACCGAAATGGCGACGGTCCAGACCCTCTTTTACATATAGGGACCGAGAACCGGTGTCGTGGAGACTACATACGGTAGGGTGCTAACGATAACCGTTGGCCATCGTTACCCTATTGGAACCTATCCGAACGAACCGAATGACTAAAAATTTATGTACATGAAACCGAAGTGATCGAGTTAAAACTGCTTACCGAAATTTTTGCCGGACTCTTGACGTTTCACCCGTCGCCGTTCTCCTCTTCTCTTATACTAGCTTCTTCTCTTATTTGTTGTTTTCCTCTATACTTGCATGCTCAACCCCTTTATATACATGGTGGTTTCGTCGGTTTTGATCATATGAAGAGCCAATGTTGAGTTAATTCAATGGCAGTTTATGACCTTTCATATGCATGCCAAGTTTTTAATAATTGTAACCATAACTCCCTAACTTCTTGCACTTGACATACTAGGTCCCTAAACATATAAAATCCTTCTCTTTTTTTTGGGTTATTACAAACTTCCCCCCTTAACAAAATTTCGTCCTCGAAATTTGTCTTATGCAAATAAGTGAGGGTACTTCAATCTCATCTCCTTCTCGAGTTCCCAAGTTGCTTCTGGCCCTTTATGATGTCTCCATTAAACTTTAACGAGGGCAATCTCTTTATTTCTTAGTTTCCTTACTTTCCTATCAACGATAGCTTCCGGTTCCTCAATGTAGCTCAAGGTTTTGTCCACCTTTACATCCTTAAGAGTTACCTCAGCACTTTCATCAGCCAGACACTTCCTTAGACTTGACACGTGGAACGTGTTATGAATGCCTTGAAGTTCTCCAGGAAGCTCCAACTTATAGGCAACCTCACCTACTCTTATAGTTATCTTGTAAGGGCCAATATAACGAGGACTTAGCTTTCCTCTCTTTCCAAAATGAACCACACCTTTCCATGGTGAGATCTTGAGCATAACCTTGTTCTACGGATCTTACTGCTCCCGATTTCAATCGGTTCTCCTATGTAAGTCGACCTCTCATCTATACTGATGTCCCCCAAAGGACCAGCCACCTCGGCATCTGACAAACACCCTCTTTTTTTTCCGAGACATGAAGTGTCGGAGAAACATTCTTTAATTCCTCTGACCAGTCTTACTTGTATGCCGTTGCTCTAACTCGCTCACTAATGACAAAAGTCAACTTCTTATCGTCTGCATCTCTTGGAAGGTCGCCATCATCTCACTTCCCACCTCGGCTCTCCACAAAAGAGACGTGCATCACACTATGAATTTCTTCTCAAACTTCAAGGCTCAAAGTCTTATGTTTTTCAATCCAACCACTCACTTCTACTCGGTTGCCTCAGACCGTTCAGATGGGAAACATAACCGCACCTCATACTTTGAAACCGCCCTCGACGAGACACCACTTGTTGTATCGTGCCCTATTGCACTACTTACTTGTACCCTCTTCGATCACTATACACGCTTAAAACTACCTGATAAAACCAAGGCCAACCGCGCCTCCATTTGCTCGCCTCCGTCCATACATCGGGACTCACGGTTTTAAACACGTCTAAACAAGGTCACTCGTACATTTATACTTCCTTAAGAGAAAGAACTTGGCGGAAATTCCCGCCACAACAACGAGAATCTTCGACCAAAAAAAAAACTCACTCACTGACAACTTGGCACAAGGCCAACTTTGTACATCCCGACAAGTTCGCACCCAGGAGTTCCCTCCTCGGTATACCTGAAATTTCTAGGTTATTTCTTCCAACCAACATTCGTCTATGCAGATCATACTCCTTTCCCGAATCACATCGGCTACAACTCAACAACTAACTCGTACGTTCTCACTACTTCATTATTTCACACTTAACATGTCTAATAGTAGGAAACCTCTATAATTTCTTATTTGAGTACTCACCTATCCGAATTGCACTTATCCTGCAGGCTCATCAATTTCTCGTTGCTTTCCACAAGCGTCCAGTCATATAACATAACTTCGGTTACTCCCACTCAACTAGGAGGGGTAACCACGAACACACCCTACTATTCTCAATAGCTTACACTAAACGATCAATTTATTTGAACGTTTCTCACAAGGTCACTAATTTCCCTCATTCGGTTGTCTTATCCACTTCTTTCCTGCACAAAATCATACACAACTTCCTTCCTCAATACTCTTTCCAAAAGTTCGCACACTTAGCAAGGACAATCTACACAACACTGCGCATATCGGCATTACTGTCAAGTTTACTACTTTCGATTTACTTACTTATTCCGACATACTGCCTTCACCTCCCCACGTTAGCGTGGAGCACTACCCACCAACATTACTCGCCCCTCTATTCCGACAATTCTCAAGCTACAAATGTTGTCTCATTACTATACATAACCAAACGGTTGCACTAAAATTTTAACTTAAGGCTTTCGACTAAAAACACCTCGAACTGACACCAGAGCTCGACGTCACTATACATTCTTTAAAATCCAACTTTTACTTTCTCAGACAATTCGTTCACATATAAGCAACAACTCACATTCTTTAAGGATTTCACATCTATTCCACCACATTTGGCTAATACGTCCATCATCTTCTTTAAACTTCCAATGATCCTAAAAATATACTTACTTAGCGACTCCCACAACTAAAAAAAAATACTTGGTTTCTCATTTGGGTAACCACCCACTATCGCTCCAACATTCTACACGTCCACTTACAACCCACGTACTCTAACATCTTGATTAACAAATCGAACACCTCCATCGAAATCTTTGACAAGGCTTCCCCTTTCTAACATCACATTACTACAACACTGACTGACACATTTAACTTGGCAATTATTGCCACTACATAACTGTACATTCCTCACTCATAACATCTTACTGCAGACTAGTTCCCTCATGGTCATTTGTACACAATTCAAACTTACCTTCGTGTTCTCCCGCATAAATAACCGAGTCCATCTCGTTGCTTGCCTCTCCCCAACTCTGGCTGAACCACAACACACGAGTTACTGATTAACTCCAACATACTCATTTCTTGCTAGCTATATGTAATTCCAAACCATTACATTGGCAGGGCACAGTTCCTCACAGATCGACATAATCTATACCCTCACTTAGTTTGTGCTAAATACTTCATTCTTTACGAACCATTCATCTCATAAGTAAAACGCTTATCTAAAACAGTAGTCTTTCACTATCTTAACACTCCTACAAGATGGTCCTTCAACTTTCAACCTTCTGATTTGAAACTTCGGCCTCGTACACCTTACACAACTGCCGACTTTAACGCCTATAGCTGACCTGTTGATACTTCCTTAACTTATTCTTCAACAAGGGTCCCTTACTGAACCTAATCCTTCTAACATATCATAATCAAATTCACATCCCGCCGTCCTCATTTCAAACTCACTCGTGCATCGTCAGTATCATAAGATCTCTTTACATCCCTTACTCGACGTCGAGGATGTTTCATTCCTACTTCGCCACCCTACTCATACCGAGTTGCGAATACCAACACCCTGATGACTTCTAGTCCTTCTCCTGAACACAACCGTCCCTCGGTAACTGTATTTCCAGTCACCGCACAAGGGTACATACCCTCATACAACTAAAGTCCACTTCCGACTCTTCTACTACTCACATTTCCTCTAGAACACAAATATCAAAGCTACAAACGTTCTCCCCTGATTTGTTCAACACATCTCCACTTAGGAGTTCTTTCTTAACTTAAAATGTAATACTCTACGACCAAGTGAGTTCATAGCCTTCATGCCTGACAACGCGATAAATGAATCATTTCACACTTTTGATCATTTTAAAGAAACAACACTTGAAAACGACTTGGGTACACACGACCCCAACATTCTCATAACTCCAATGCCTTGCACAATGATCTTGAGGGTCGTTTGCATGCAATCTTTCCATAAAACTTAATCTTACTCCACCCAAAAATGTGTTGTTACGACAGAAATAAATATTAGATGAAAAATCTTTCCATACGACAAAATTTTGAAAGCAATTACCGACACGAAGTAAACCAGTCGGTCCTCACACTCATTTATATAACTTCAACATGTCAATACTCATTTTGGTTATAAAAGGTGTGCATTCAAACGTTTTCTTGGTTTATCATGAAAAGAGTGAAATATTTTGCAAATTGTAAACCTCAAGACTTCATTGTACGTTGTAAATGGATTTGTATCTTTCTTTAAACATACACTTGCACACGGCGACTCATACCCGATCAAATTTGATATTTACACGTTTACTTTTCTTATGAAAAAAATCTCATGTACACATATACGAACTCAATGCATGACACTCTACTTGCAATTGAAGGCTACTCACTCAAACAAGGTCAATCGCTTTACTCACGCAACTTATCATGGACACTCTACTTTCGACGAGTGGTCGCCCTCTCGGTCTTGAAACGACTTGATATATATACATTCAACGGTCCACTTACTCAACCATTTCATACTATTTCATTTTGATCAACTATCTCACTTTCCACTTCTACATGGTTTCATTTCACTATAGGTATCTTATTTCATTTATCCTGCTAATGGAAAGCTCGACCAAGAACCCAGGGCTCCATTGATACCTTCAAGGTTTGACATTGTCTTTCCTTACCATCCTAACTGATCTATCCCATGATTTCTAGAACTGGGACTCTCCTGAAACAGGAGTTTTACTCAAACTCAAGCATTCTTCCTCTCCGAATCCACAAAGAGCTACTTCTAGACGACTCGTAATACTCTATACAACATTTATTTTCTACAATGTATACGTACATCACATCACCATGACTCCTCATGAAACTTCCCCAACAAGGGGTCTTAGTCTACCCCTCAGGGATCTTGCTGACATTCTATAGTACGGGAACACGACATAAACACTAGCTTCTGACTACCACTTCGGAGTAATAAGGCAGGTTAAGCACATACATGTACCTGTAAGTTCGCAATTACACTGGCCAGGTGAAATCTCAAACTTACCTTACATGACAGTCCTCAGTACCCTATTAGTCCTATCTCTATAATAGTATCCTCTTAGCGCATTTCCTGTATCTACAATAGTGCCCTCTTAACGCATGTCTTGATTCTCAGTTGAGATTTCTACTTCCAAGTTTAAGTTTAGGCCCGTCCGGTCACCTAAATCCCTTAAACTATGGCTCTGATACCACTTGTAACGTCCCAATTTTTTTTTCTTAGAACATATTAATATATAAAACATCCATATAAATAATCCGCAAGTCAAATTGTTCAACGCAACGAGAGGTTTTCAGTTAATAGATAACAAAATAAAACTTGTCTAAGTCTTGAATCATCCTTCATCACGCCTTTATTCCAACGCCAAATCGGTTCTAGATCTTCTCTTTCCCCTTGCTACTACTCCCGAGTGAGTGACGACCTGGTTGCATTGTTATTTTGAAAAGGAGTTGGGTGAGCCTAAGGCCCAGTGAATTCACGGTTTTATGCATGATAATAATATCAATAACAATTTTCACAAAGCATCATAGTTTAACATGCATACGATAAAACAATATAATTCACAAAGCTATCGGCATCATGGAAGGTGCCTAACTCACACAGCTTTGCCTGGCGGACTCACACAGCATGTCCGCGCTTACGGCTTTGGACAAGCTCACACAGCATGCTCGTCTTACCATAGTACACCTCCATTGTCAGACAAATTTTCACATATATATCATAAAACATGTCATGATTTATTGCATAAACGACATAATAAAATTCTCGAGAACATTAAGCAATTTTATAAAAGTATGCAACCGTTTAAATTCACGTTAACTCACAGTACTCGTCGGAGCCCGAACCGTTCTTGAAGTTCCTTACGCCTTCCCTACAATTTACGATCACATTTAACTCCAAGGCACAACACCCGGACTAAACTTCAAATTAACCGATTTCGATTATGGATTACTATTACCTAATCGCTTCGAAATTCCATTCATAAATCTTAGAGTTGCCATAAGTGTATATTTACATACATATACACATATTTGATAAAACCCCAAATTGGTATATGTAACCCACGAGAATAGCTTAACTCATTTCATATGTATGTATATATATACATATATAAATAGTCTCTAAGTAAACTGTCATATATGTACAGATAATCTGTCATATATGCATGGATAAACTGTCACATATATGTATATATGTGTATTAAAACTAGAATGCATCTCCTGTACTTTGAAGCTTATATGTCAACCAGAATTTTAAACAACTACCATGCTATGCATATGCCTGTATATAAATACGCATATATCAAGTTCTGCATTCTATCTTGCATGCATAAATTTCTTATCACATCCATCAATCTATCTCCATTTACATCTAACATATATATATATATATATATATATATATATATATATATATATGCCATGGGAACAATCTCAATTTCTAATATGAGTTCCTACATTACTGTTTACACTTTAAAAAAACCTTTTCTTCCTTTCTTTCAACAATAGTGATCACCGAAACGAAATATCTAACTTTATCGTTGCCAACGAATCCTTTAATTACAATAGTTCTCGACCCCTTAGTCCACCGAAATGGCGACGGTCCAGACCCTCTTTTACATATAGGGACCGAGAACCGGTGTCGTGGAGACTACATACGGTAGGGTGCTAACGATAACCGTTGGCCATCGTTACCCTATTGGAACCTATCCGGACGAACCGAATGACTAAAAATTTATGTACATGAAACCGAAGTGATCGAGTTAAAACTGCTTACCGAAATTTTTGCCGGACTCTTGACGTTTCACCCGTCGCCGTTCTCCTCTTCTCTTATACTAGCTTCTTCTCTTATTTGTTGTTTTCCTCTATACTTGCATGCTCAACCCCTTTATATACATGGTGGTTTCGTCGGTTTTGATCATATGAAGAGCCAATGTTGAGTTAATTCAATGGCAGTTTATGACCTTTCATATGCATGCCAAGTTTTTAATAATTGTAACCATAACTCCCTAACTTCTTGCACTTGACATACTAGGTCCCTAAACATATAAAATCCTTCTCTTTTTTTTGGGTTATTACAGTTAGGTCAACTGACAATAGGGTATGAGTTTTTGTGGATCCTCGGCATAGATCATTGATTTGAGTCCTGAAGGATTAGTAGGGAGGATTTTTCGGACTATTCTCTAAGACTCTTAAATAGCAAATATATGTTGATTAATATTCTAAATTCTAGTCTTAGATGCAAAAGAATCATATTAAATAATACATGATCCACTCTTTTTTAAAGTTATCACAATTTTATAGATTTAAAAAAAAAAGTTTCCCCATATTATAACTATCGTCGTGAAGACCAACTTATTAAATCATATTATAATCCTTCACTACATGTATTAAAATCATCATAATAAATAAACTAATGTTACGTAGGTTGAAATTTAAGAATCCTTTTATCAGTTAAAATGAATATGAAATAGAAATGACTGAAAAGTCATTATTATTATTAGAGTAATTAAGAAATATATAAAATTTTGTTATATTTTGATACATTTTATTAAAATCTGTTCTTTTACTTTTTTAACACTTCAAAACACCCTTGTACAAATACAATAGGGTGTTACTATGCATACCCCCACATTTCATAGCCCCTGCTAAATTTGTCGGCCACCCCCTCCTCTTCCAAAGTCCAAACCCAATTCAAATTATACATTTACAGTTTATACCCCTGAAGTTATATAATTAATACCTTTTACATTTCTAATTTTTATTTTATACCTTTATTATATTAACACATAAAATCGTATATTAGCTAAAATACGTTAAAAAAATACGTTTTAATTTTAACAAATTACACCATTATAATCGTCTCTTCGATACGTTCGAAATGAGCCCAAGATTGAATATTTTCTGATTTAATTATTTTATTATATATCATATATACTACATAAATATTTAGAACGAAATCTTAATATTTTTTAGCATGAAAATAAAATTGTTATATTGTTTTATAAGTAAAGTATTTATCTTTTAAGTATTTTCTCTCTAAAAATGTTAGAGTGTACAATTATTATATATACAAAAAAAATCAGTTTTTATCTTAAGTGTTTTGAATATTGTGTACAATTGTTATATATACAAAAAAAATCAGTTTTTAAAAAAACTCTTCATATATATACTAGTAACATACCCGCGCGATGCGGCGGGAAATAAAATTTTATTGGAATCATGTCTTAGGCCCAACACTATGTTGATCGGTATATCTCAAATGAATTATCAAAGCCAAGGAACGTTAAACTTAAGAAGATCGATAAGACCAAACGATTGAACAAATCCATTTAATAAATGGTTCAGAGCCATCCCATTTCTGTGATCTTTATTGGGTTCGGGCTTCTTCACACCACCGTCAACTTTGATGATTCCATTGCCAGTTTGGTTTCCTACAAGTTGTTTAGTGGTGGCTTCATATGTGTCCCAAGCACGACAGACAAACTCTAGAGAAACCAGTGAATTGAACAAATGTAAACATAAATGCATGATACAAATATGTTTCTATGAGCATCAAATTAGATACAAGAAAAATGACGCTAATGATGTAAAAAAACTGAGAGAAGATGCAAAATATATAAAATTACTTTTCAAATTAAGGAGAGAATGAAGATTCTAAAAGGGGGTGTTTTACTTTTAACTTGAAGTGTTGTCTCTCCCATGTAAGGATTCATGTATTACATCATATGTAAAACATCATTAAATTCAAATTGACAATAACATGCTTATGAACATTCCGGCTACTGATGCAATGAATCATTCTACTTTTATCTTTTTTATCAAGTAAAATGCATTTGTAAGGATAGATAAATATATTTACAAGGTAGTATGAAAAGTCAAAACATGTTTAGATAAATTAATATATTTATATAATATTTAATATATATATATATATAGGGTTTTCGAGTGGCCAAAAGTTAAACCAAACCCGAACCCAAATATCCCCCAAAAAACCGAGCTTCGGATTTTGCACAATTGCCTTATTCTTGGTTCGAGTTCGGATTCAGACCATTCGGTTTTATACATAGGCACACAATCTATCATCCATACAAACGCTATCATCAACGATCAAAAATACGATGAAAACTTGGAATATCCATGAATTTATTATTCATACTTCAAATACTTCTTCCATGGCATCAGCATTCATCTTTGCACTATACATACATATTACTAATATAATGCAAAAACATTCTCTAATTTTCAGTTAGATATGTTAGTTTTTATCAATGGAGTATCTTTGGTCACCTTCTTTAATTCTGACTTTGACTTTTGACTTTATGAGACCTTGGTGGGTTGAATCAAAACTCTTCTTAATTCATCTGCAAACTCCTGCAAAAAAGAACTGGTTTCTGAATAACTTCATTCATCCCCATCGGTGAACAACTTTCCCACAAATATAAACATATGATTCCAAGATTTATTATGGACATAAAGGGGTTAAACATAAAGTTGCTAATACATTCATCATCAACATGCATATTGTTTTTCACAAGCACCAACAATCAAATGGGATCCAGTTAAACAATGTACCTTTTAGTCAATATATGTTCAAAGTGATGATGAAAACCTACAATTTGAGTACAAATCGAGGAATACAAAAATTATGGTAAGATAGTATTGATGGTTGAATAGTAATATTCAGCAATATTGTAGTCATGTAGAGCATATAATTGTGTCTAAATATTAATGGGATAAACCTGGTGGAATATTGGGGATGCTATTTAAAGTTGTGATCAACCAATGGCCCCTGAGTCAAGAAACATCACATTGTGTACCATTACTGAAGGTGAAAAAATATAACCACTACTGCTACCACTTCCATATACCTACAAGAACTCCTTAAGCACATAGTTACCAACATATTCTCTAAGATCAAAATCTTGCAGTATCCTAAGCTCAAAAATGAAAAAGAAATAAATAAAAAGGAAAAGCGCATTTACATGCTAAATCTCACCAAAATATACGCAAAATGTTTAAATTTGTAAAAAGTCTTAATCGAAGATTACTTATTCACCCACGTGTACATATTGGGTCATTATAAATACTTATAGCTTTCATTTGGATAGTACCGAGTACATTCCTCTTATACTTATAATAGAAGAGAACAAAGCATACCGCAGTTCATGACTACCAGATGTGTCCCAAGGCTTTCCCCCGAAACAAACAGTCTAAATTCATCGATGACCTTTCCTTACTTCAACCCTCCTATATATATCTATGTAATAGCACTAACCACCTTACCACCGTTATTAGATTAAGGGCTGTTTACCCAACACTTACCTGGTGAGAAGAACCAACAAATGGTTTCTTCATTCAATACTAACGTAAGACTTCTTGTATGCTTTGATAGCCCACCTCTGCCTCTTACAGTCATAGTACAGCTAGTGACCAACTCCCACTCTCTATGTATTCCTGAAAAACAACAGTTCAACTATACATTAAAGAAAAAGCCATTGAAACTAATACTTCAAATTGTTAATTACCTTGGAAAAAGCACACACAACTGCAAGAAATATAGAGCATATATGGCATTCTAAAAATCAAAACAAAAGCATGTATAGACATAAGTATTAAAAAATTCAAATCTCACTAAAATTAAAGATGCTAGCATGATCAAAATGACTAAAATTAAGAGATAAAGTGCTCAAAATTGGGTTCTAACAAGACATGCTTCCATGGTTCCAAGTTCCATTAGATTTTGTGTCTTTACTTTTGATTCAAATGTACCACCATTTCTCAATTGATCACTTCGTTGATTTACCTCATAGGCTTGGTCTTCTAATTCTGTTGGAACTTGGACTGAAACACGACATCAAGATGGATGATTAAATCAAATGAACAAAACGCACCATAATATGAATAGGCAACACAAGTAATATCCCATATTATACATACTAAATCATCCTAAAAAAATGTTAAACAACTATAAAACATAAAAAAGGAAAATCAATGGAAAGTCAGAGATGGTAGTTCATCAAAAATGAAAACCAATTCACAAATGCAAGAAAAATAAACCAAAAATTTAATTGAACAAAATCAAACCTGGAAAAATGAATAAAATCGGTGGAGTATTTCTACAGAATCTAACCGTATATGTTGGGAAGATGGATTTGAATTTATGACATTGGGAGCTTCAATCGTCATGGATCTGTGAACAGTCGTCGGCTTGGGTCAAGAAACCTATTTGGCATGCATCATCTTCCTCATTATTAGCTCAAGAAAAACAAGACTCAGGGATGGTCTAAAGGGTAATTTACAATCGATAAGAAATAACACATATACCTGCTTGTTTAAGAAATCGAAAACCAAAAATCGTTTGAGAAATCGAAACAATATATCAAGTTGAAACCAAAATCGATTTTTGAAACCAAAATCAATCGATTTTCAAACCAAAACCAGATTTCCAAAGAACCGTCTCATGCCATCACTCCTGTTTCGAGGTATTTCGAAACCGTACCTGAGAAGAAGCCGCGAAGAAACCCTTGGTGAGGGTGAAGTCGTATCTGGAAAGAAACCGTGAAGAAACCAGAGTATAAAAAGCCCAGGAGGACAAAGCTTCGTCTTGGATGAAGTGTATGAACTGAATCGGTAATTTGGTAAAAGCCATGACACGTTCTTGGATGAACAGATAAAAGCCCATGGGTTATGGAGTAGAGAGCTTGAATCGTTGTCGATGGAGTATGAATCGTCATCTTGTAAACATGAACCTGAATCTGGCATCTATTTATACTACTCTTTTAAAATGATTTCAGTTTTTTCAAGAAGCGAGAAGGAGAGAAATCAGGGCAGACGTGGGGAGTGAGAGGTTATGGAGAAGAAGGAGGACGAACAAGTCGTGGCTAAGAAAAAACTGATTTCAAATCATGGGAAGGAGAAGGATCTGGGGAAGTGAGACGTCGTGGCTAAGAAAAAAACTGTTCTTGAATTCTTGAAAAAACCGCTCCTTATTCTTTTAATAAAGGAGTATAGATATATATCGAACGATAAATAATTTGATTTGAAATAAAGAAAAGTTATTGATTTGAAATAAAGATGGGTGATACTATTCCTACCCTGCACAATACATACCCTCTGCAACTTTTGTCCCCCAATCGAATTCATCTCACAAACCGAATATAAATTTAATATTTATATTTTACCCCCCTATACTTATTTAATAAATTTACTTTATACCTTTACTTTTTTAATTTTCATTTTACACCTTAATCATATTAACACATAAAATCGTATATTAGCTAAAATACGTTAAAAAAATACGTATTAATTTTAACAAGTTACACCATGATAATCGTCTCTTCGATACGTTCGAAATGAGCCTAATATTGAATTTTTTGAAATAAAAAGTATTTTTGTTTATAAATGCGACATCACGGGTTGGCGGGTTGGGTCGGTTTGGCTTGGGGTTAACCCGTTATCAACCCAATATATGCGGGTTGGTGGAAAATAGTATCGATTATACATCGGGTTGGGTCGGTTTGACTTGGGGTAGTTTAACCATTACTACTAAAGATATTGATATATATATATATATATATATTTGTTATATTTTTCAGGTGTTTTCGATTACCTGAATAAGGTATGGTTGATGTCATATAAGGAAATGTTTGTGTCTGCTTGGGTTGATCAATTTTTACATTTTGGAAATCACACAACAAATAGAGTTGAAAGCCAACATTCCAAATTAAAAAAATATTTGGAGACCTCACAAGCAGACTTAGAAATTTTTTTATCTCATATTCATCAAGTAATTCAGTCACAAGACACGTCGATCAAAGCAAGTTTTGAAACGAGTAAAAATAAAAGGAAACATCGATTTAGAGAGATCTATTTAGGTATGTTGATCCTCACTTTCTTTGACACTCGTCGCTGCCAAGCCATTGGTCTTCATGACCACCCAGACAAGTAGATATGGCTCGAAATACACAATTTCCATCGCCCAATACATCTTGTATTTGTGTGATGTATGGATGAAATAAACTCGGGATTTGATTAAGATATGGATTTGGGGGGTGGGTTGTCGTGGGAAGTAGGAGCTATGCCTCGCTGATTCTTGATGAGCTATGCCTCGCTGATTCTTCAGTATCGATTATACATCGGGTTGGGTCGGTTTGGCTTGGGGTAGTTTAACCATTATTACTAAAGATATTGATATATATATATATATTTGTTATATTTTTCAGGTGTTTTCGATTACCTGAATAAGGTATGGTTGATGTCATATAAGGAAATGTTTGTGTTTGCTTGGGTTGATCAATTTTTACATTTTGGAAATCACACAACAAATAGAGTTGAAAGCCAACATTCCAAATTAAAAAAATATTTGGAGACCTCACAAGCAGACTTAGAACTTTTTTTATCTCATATTCATCAAGTAATTCAGTCACAAGACACGTCGATCAAAGCAAGTTTTGAAACGAGTAAAAATAAAAGGAAACATCGATTTCAAAAACCACACTTTCAAAATTTGTGGGGCTTAGTTTCATTTTATGCACTTGATATGATTTACAAAGAATATATGTTGTCTTTCGAGACTAACGTATTTTCTGAAAATTGTGGTTGTATAATGCGAACAAGTCATGGATTACCATGTGCGCATGAACAAGCACTATATACATGTCAAGACGTATCCATTCCACTTGATGCGATCGACGTATTTTGGAAAAAACTTGATTTCTCACCATGTGCGTCCGCACAAGATGATGATATTCAATGTGACGACGAAGTACAAATGTTTAGAGAAAATTTTAATAAACAATCAATTTCTGGTCGTAAAACCTTGCTAAAAAGGTTAAAAAATATAATAATGCCATCAAAACCGTTGTTTGATGAACCCTCGGCTCATAGAACCACTCGTGGACGTCCTTCTAACAAGAATCAAGCTCTACAGAAAAAGATTCCTGAAGACTCTCGTAGACGCAGTTGTTCTAACGCGCCGACATTTATCAACCCTGAAGGTTTTGCTCATCAAGAATCAGCGAGGCATAGCTCCTACTTCCCACGACAACCCACCCCCCCAAATCCATATCTTAATCAAATCCCGAGTTTATTTCATCCATACATCACACAAATACAAGATGTATTGGGCGATGGAAATTGTGGATTTCGAGCCATATCTACTTGTCTGGGTGGTCATGAAGACCAATGGCTTGTGTAACACCCTCAAATTTGGAAAGAGCAACTAATTAAAATTTCAACAAAATGTCTAAGTACATTAGATCATCTCTACAATTCCTTCATCAAAATACCTCAGAATTAAAACATCTCAATATCTACAAGAGAAATAACTCAATCGGGTGTCACTTAATACAATGCAAGTTGCTAGTCCAAACGAATGCGGAAGACTTCACTAAACAATTCACCTCTCGTGCACTTTACTAGCACTCTCCACTTCACAATGTAGCTAGAGCTACCTCAACCTGAGCTTGTTGCACATGCCGACAAATAAAAAGGGTTAGGCTTACGCCTAGTGAGTTCAAGCATTTTATCATGACTATATAAAAACATAAATCGTAAAGTAATAGTTTTAGTCATGACCCCAAAAGAGTTTTCTTTAAAGCAATTCATTCATTTTCCAACTCACGCACTTCCATGGAAAAGTTCCCGAAAGGTATAATACGTTTTCCAAAATAAGTTACATTTCCAACTCACTCAAATATGTGAATAAGTTTAGTTTAGGCAAAACCTTCAAATACGGTTGACAATACATACTCAACCCGTAAAACATGGAACCATCCATTAAATATAACTCTTTATTAAAACACAATACGAAGCGATACTAATGCGACCGAAAAAGGTAATAAAGATCAAATACCATAAACGGGGAAGACCCGTATCCGTTGAAGGTGGAGGTAACACAAATACCCAAAACATCATACACGGATGAGATATAAGCCACAATTTATGTACTATGGAAAACAATCCATATAAATAGAACACGTCACCGAAAACATGAGTAGTAACAAATACCCAAAACAACACCTTTCGGTGACGGGGGAGACCCGTATACATCGCACGTGACGGAATACCAAAGTGGGTCACTTACTATGTAATAAAAACACCCACGTGGATTACTCTCGTAAAACTGAGCTCAATCACTCCAGATCTATTGCTCACGAGACTAGGATGCCCCCAACTTCAACCACTCCAGGTCTATACATTGGGTCACCGAATCCACAACAGCACATTAGGGATTACACCTTACTGCCCATGAGACGACGCCCGACCATCTAGGTCCACGCCTTACTTATCATGGATCCCGATGCCTATCCCGTGCTAAGCACATATATGGAATTACACCTTACTGCCCATGAGACGACGCCCGACCATCTAAGTCCACGCCTTACTTATCATGGAACCCGATGCCTATTCCGTGCTCAAAGTAAACTAACGTCTCGTAAAACTGAGTTCAATCAATCCCGACCTCTTGCCCGCGAGACTAAGGGGAAACTTAAATGCCTATGGATCCATGGCTAACAAGGTCTAAAATATTACACGACCCCAAACATATAAACAAATGCATTCAAAACATGCAATTTCCCCAATAACATAAATCATGTTCAAAACTCAACTTTGAGTTATCAAAACTAGACAATTGTCCCCAAGACTTAATAAAACTCAATACCGAGCCACAAGCTCAACTAACTCAAAATATAGTTCATGAAAGTCATAAAATGACATTAAATATATAACAACACACACCGGTTGCCAGTAAATACTTTAAATCCATGAAATCCCGAAATAAAATCTTGGATCGGGAAAACCTTCATTTCCAAAGGACTCACACCTTTACATTTTCAAAACATCTCATGATGTACTACATGCATATTTCCAAATTATCCCCAAATGCATTTTCGCAACAATTAGACTCATTTATCACATAAATCAATAACCCATTTCATGTAAGGTTTATCTATCTCATTTTTCCAAAGATCCCAAAAGTAGTGTTTTACAATATCTACCACAATCAATACCTCAAAAGGTAAAACTCATAAAATAACTCAACATTGATAATTTTCAGGTAAAACACATAATTACTTGAAAAAAATAGCATTTTGGCAAGTACAAAGTTTTCGCAAAGTAACTTGAACTCACCTTGCTAGATTTAGCTAAATCTAGAGTTTCTCCAACGTAAGTTCCTTTGATGAAGTTTGCATCCTCAAGCCAAAACTTCCAATAACATAGATTTATAAATTTCCAACCATCAATACCCAATTCTAACCAAAAGGAATCATCATCCAACCAATATATCAAAATACCCAACTTATACCAAACCCTAGTTCCATACATGAAGAAGACGAAGAATATTTCCATCAATCACCACCAAACTCGTTCCACAACATCTCAAGATGAAAGTAATGTGAAATCAACATCAATAACATTTTTTGGTAGAGAGATTACTTTATCCACTTGAATCCCCCAAGAGATAGCTTCCTAAACTCCCAAAAGCTTCAAACCTTCAAGATGGTCAACAATTGTGGAGTGGGTTTAATTTATGTGGAGAAGATGAAGGGAAGAGTAGATGGAAGGATTAGGGTTTCTTGAGAGGAAATCGTATTTAGAGAGAGAGAGATGGAATAGAAAATGAAAGAAGACTGAAGTCGTGGGTTTAAAACCCTCTGGAGCCCGACGGCGAGAGTGACACGGCGAAAGTGACACTGTCACTCTCGCGGGTGTCATACTCGCTGGATTCCCCCAAACTCTCGGTACAATCTTGGCGAAAGTGACACGGCGAAAGTGACACTGTCACTCTCGCGGGTGTCATACTCGCTGGATTTGTACCGAGTCCAAACTTGGCCAATTTCTTGATAGATCCAAATAGCATTACGTGACCCACCTTCCAATGCAACACCTTGTCCTTCTAATAAGTCTAAATGGGCTATTTACAATTTGAGTTAGGATTTTCGGGGTGTTACAGCTTGGCAGCGACGAGTGTCAAAGAATTAACGAAGCGTTGAATTTTTTCCAGAAGGACGTCTTTGCACCACCTATGCATTGGATCGTTATGCCTGAAATGGGAATTCTAGCTGCTTCAAGGTTCAATGTCATACTACATGTTCTCAATATGGCAGGTAATGTGACATACTTACCATTCAGGACACCACTGCCGTCACCATCCCAACACGTGTCAATTGCAATCGTGCATGTTAATGGTAATCATTACATAAAAGTGGTATTAAACGGAGAATACCCAATGCCCACACTCACAACCCATTGGGCACGTTGTCGATTTCAAGTTGCAAGTACATGGATCGACCCATACAGACGTAGATTAGATATGTATAAAGAATATATAGAACGTACTCGTACTCGTACTCGTACTCGTGAATATATTGATTTAAATGAGTAATCAAAGTTGGAATTTGTTGGAATAAAAAATATTTTTTTTACGTATTTTAGTTAATATTGAACTCATTTCGAAATAATATAATTAAATAAAAAAATAAGAAGCCATCGACGAATAACAATATAAAAATAACGTAAACGTATGACATATTATAATATAATTAAATCAAAAAAATTCAATATTGGGCTTATTTCGAAGGTATTGACGAGACGATTATAATGATGTAACTTGTTAAAATTAAAAAGTATTTTTTTTAACGTATTTTAGTTAATATACGCGTATATGTGTTAATATAATGAAAGTATAAAATGATAAATATAAAACTATAAGGTATAAAGTAAATTAAATAAATAAGTATAAAATGTAAATTTAAATTAAAAAAATAAAAAAATAAAGTGTATGAGGAAGGGGTATACAAAAAGTGACAGGGGTAGGGATAGAAAAAGGAGACCAGTTTCGTAATTTTATCTGTTTACTTTGAATATTTTAATCGACGGTTGACGACTGACACCGACCTTTTAATCTAAACCTATCCGGTTCAAGAAAAAGGAGACCACTTTCGGTTCAACGCTAACGCTAACGCGTGTGTGACCGTTTCAAATTATATATATATAGCTTTTAGAGAGAGAAAGCGATGCTTCTGCTACTCTCTCTCCTCACATTCTTCATTTTCTTCAACCTAATTCACTCCTAATACGATACCTCCTAATTCAATTTTCAATCTCCAAAACCCTGGATCTTGATGGAGCCTCGTGTCGGTAATAAATTTCGTCTAGGTCGAAAGATTGGCAGTGGATCGTTTGGAGAGATCTATTTAGGTATGTTGATCCTCACTTTCTTTATTTTCTTCTAATTTGTTTGAATACCTAAATTCTACGGCGTCATGGTTTGTTTATTGTTTCATTTATGAGTTTTGGTTGATTCGAGTTGTTTGTTTCGTTGGATTTTTGTTTTGTTTTTCCAGGTACCAATGTTCAGACGAATGAAGAAGTTGCAATTAAGCTTGTGAGTATTGTTATCATCGTCATAATCTTGGGATTTTGTATGTGGAGGTTATTATTTGTTAATTATAGTCTGTAGAAGTTGAATTGAGTATGTTATTTCTAGGTTTCGTTGAATTGAATGAGTTAATTGTTTTATTGAGAATTGAAACGAATGAGTGTTACCTTCTTAGCTTAAAACGTTGATGAATGTATTCAGTTTAAAAGAACAGTAGCTGAAATTATCAGCATAACATTTTTCTAACAGGCAATCTTGAATTTGTTCTAGGTTTCCAAATGTTATCCAATTATTAGGTGAGAATTCGGTACTGGTGGTGTGTTGCTAGAAATGTCAGTTAAAAGTTCTGACAAATTAGGAATCTCATGTCAGTTTTTAGTCATAACGTGGAAATGTGTTTCTTCTTGGCTACTAAAAGTGAGATCTCGTTCTAATTTTGCAAAAGAGGGAGGATTCCATTCTCTTTCAAGCAACCGTCTAAGCCTAGTCAAGGAAGACATGGGTGGCCTTGCTTGATGCAGTGGTACAAATGGAAAAAGGTCAGCACTGTTGCTCCAATGTGGGATATGGCACATGGTGATGACTTGGTGGTACTCTTTTTTGGTCTTGCCTTGGTGAATAGTACATCGGTGAAGAGAAGAAAAAGGGAAACGAGGAAGAGGAAGTAGGAACAAAAACAAAAGAGACACCACAGCATTTTTGGTTTGATGTTTTTGGGATGATCTCGGCAAAAGATTTATTTCTTACCCATAGGTTGATCGGTGGCGAATATTTCATGTTTAGGTTATGTATAAGATACTTAAAATAGTAAGGAATATTAAAATTGACATAACCCTTTGAACTATTGGTATGCTTAAAAAATATTTGTTGTTTTTTTTGAAAGATAAATTTATATAATAAGAGCCCTTGAACTTTATAATAATCCATCAATGTTAAATGTGTATTATCCTTTCCTGTGAGCATGCAGCCAATTTTATTGCAAGAGACTCCCATCGAAATAGGATCAACACAAGAAAAAGCATTTCTAATCAATGTTAGATTATGTCGTTGACCATTAAATTTATGATAATAATAAATACGTTAGCAAACCACAGCTGGTTATAATTTTTTTCTACTTTCATTTGACACTTCTAATCTACATTCTGCGGAAATGTTAGATGCACCTTTTAATTTATGGTTCACAATTTAACATTTTTTCTATTCGTATAAATTATGTTTTTGGAAACTATATATTTGAATTTGCGTTGGACTAGCAAGTAATTGTTATATGATTTAACCTGGTGCCATAACGTGGGTTAATGTGGCCGTATGTTATTTATTTCTACCCTTTTTGTGTTATTTGGGGTTTGTGAAACTTCTGCATGCCATGTGTGACATAGTCCACAGCCCTTTTCCGGGTTGGTCCCATGCATGTGTCGCATGTCGTAACTACCATGTTACATACTTGCATTTATGACTCATCAGTTTAGGCATTAGCTATTTCTTAGTGTTTTGGAGTTATGTCTTGCTGATTCTTGTTACTATTAATTTCTAAGATAATTACACTTTTGGAAGCTATTTAGGGTATCATGGGTTAAACATTTTCTACAGATACGGTGCAACGGAATTTACTAGAATAGTGGACATCTTAAAGTTTCCTTGTATCTGACGTTCTTGTGGATTGTTTGGATTAAAGATACCTTTATGTTGTATCATGGATATTTTTTATCCTCAGTAAGATGTAACCATAGAAGGCTAAGTATACTGTATATATCAGTTTCTTTTACAGCATTTAACTTCAAAACAGTGAATCTGGTGAATGCAATGAAGCAGTGTTAACAAAATGTGCAAGAAATACGAGTAGAGTTGAAGTGGAATAACAGTTACTGTTACATAAGTATTTGAGGTCAGAGAACAACTAGCATAACAACATTACCAGCAATTTGATATGCAAGTAAAAGAAGTAATCAGCTTTACCATGCAAGCTGGAATCGGATTAACAAGTGAACAAGGAATAAAACCTTCTCACAAGCATATAGGGGATGAGATGAGAGATTGGACCTTGTCGTATCGTACCTGTGGGCTAGTATCTGGATAGACTCATTATTGTTTTGTTCTCAATACCCTTTTATCAAATGGTTTCTTCCTCGCTACTAGAGGTAGACAGGCTAGAACTCTCTTTACTATCATGAATCTACGCACATTTTAGTTCTGAGATTGATTGTATATTTTAAACACGGAAAAGTTTATCCATATTAAGGTCACACAGCAGTCATGCAGTCATGCATTACTCATTGAATGTTGATTTGTATCAGTTTCTTTTCTGTTAAGGAAAGATAAATCCTTTTCCCTATTTTTGAAGTTTTACTTGGGTTCTCAGGAAAATGTCAAGACAAAACACCCTCAGCTGCTCTACGAATCCAAATTATACAGAATTCTACAGGGAGGAAGTAAGAAGTGCATTAATTGTTTTACATGTATAGCTTTTACGCACCCCTTTTCCGTTATTTATTGCCACAATCTCACTATTGCAGCTGGTGTTCCAAACGTGAGATGGTTTGGCGTGGAGGGAGACTATAATGTTTTGGTGATGGATTTGCTTGGACCCAGTCTTGAGGATTTATTCAATTTCTGCAGCAGGAAACTTTCTCTAAAAACAGTTCTCATGCTTGCAGATCAAATGGTTAGTCAGTTACCAATTCTTCCGTGTTTTCTTATATTGTTTTAGCTTGTAGCATCCATGATGACTGATCATGATACTCCGTTCAGATCAACCGTATTGAATTTGTTCATTCAAAATCGTTTCTACATCGTGATATCAAGCCAGACAATTTTCTTATGGGTTTGGGGCGTCGTGCAAATCAGGTAACAGATTTTGATCATTCATTTTTGCTACCAATTTGGAGCCTTTGTTATAATAACCTTGTAATTTTTTTCTGCTTTCATGCAGGTTTACATCATTGACTTTGGTCTGGTCAAGAAATATAGGGATACTTCAACTCACCAGCACATTCCTTACAGGTGAGATTGTTAAAAACACAATTATGGTTTTTATATATGTAAGTGGCATCAATACATGGTGCCATTATTAGTATATTATACATTTATAATGTTCATGCAGTGTTCTATTTGTCCAGATATTAACTATTTTTTTTGGCAGAGACAACAAAAACTTGACCGGGACTGCTAGATATGCAAGCATGAATACTCATCTCGGGATTGGTATGCATTACTACACATATGCATGAAAACCATACTCTTATGCTGTGAATATTGACTTGTGTATGTTTTTGTTGGTGGGACCATGTAGAACAAAGCAGGAGGGATGATTTAGAATCTCTGGGATATGTTCTCATGTATTTCCTAAGAGGAAGGTAGTACCCTTTCCATATCTTTCCCATTCTCAGATAAATGGTCTCTTCATCATTCAAATGATGTCTGTTTTATATGACCAGCCTTCCTTGGCAAGGGCTTAAAGCAGGAAATAAGAAGCAGAAGTATGAGAAAATTAGTGAGAAGAAGGTTTCTACGTCGATTGAGGTATTGCAATCTAAAATACTTGGGGCCAGTTTGGTTTGATGGAAGGTTTTTGAGGGATTTGGATTTTGTGAAAGATTTGGAATTGGAAGGATTTCCATTTTTTATAAATAATTTATAAAACAAATTGTAAAGGGTTATAAAAATAATAATTAAATTGCCTTTTTTATTAATTGATTATTACAGAACACATGTTAACATATTTTAAAACATTATTACAAATAAATCTTATGAAATCCCGTAAAATACCATCTACCCGAATAGGATTTCTAAATCCAATATTTGTGGGATTTCAAATCCAAACATGGGATTGGAATGAAATTCAAATCCAAATTCCTCAAACCAAACGGGGACTAACTATATTTATCTCTTTTACACATAGCTCTAATGCATGGGTGGTGATTTTTTTACACTTCCCTCAGGCCTTATGCCGTGGTTACCCGACAGAGTTCGCATCGTACTTCCATTACTGTCGTTCGCTACGGTTTGAGGACAAACCCGATTATGCTTATCTGAAGAGAATATTCCGTGACCTCTTTATCCGTGAAGGTTTGTACCCGTTTTATCCAATAACAGAATATATATATATACATATATATATAGAGGGAGGATCATGCGAGAAACAAACTGATATGCGAGAAGGCGAGAAAGAATGAACCACAAAATCCATTAATTAAAAAAATACCATAAATTAAAAATTAAAAATAAATTTAGAGATTAGGATAATTACCATTTTAAATTGGATAAACTCTTAAAGTTTCATTATATCTTTTAGAATTATTTATATTTTAATTTCAATTAATTCATTATTTTTTTAATTAAGTTTTATGTAATAAAAAATCTAGATACACTTTTAATAAAAAAATCATAATTTAGATCAAATATCACATATGATATCCATAATCAATTCATTATTGTTTTTCACAAAATTTTTCTCTATTTTTTGGATCTTGAATTACATGTGATTAACTTAAGTTAACAAATGATTTATTACGTATCACATATGATTCACTATATGTTAATTTTTGTACATATCATATTATCACATGTGATTATGTATATTATCACATATGATTATGCATATTATCACATATGATTATGTCTATTATCACATGTGATTATTGTAGATATTTTAGTTAATCATGTGTGATTATGTATATTTATATGTGATTATTGTTTTTCATAATTTTTTTCTCTATTTTTTGGATCTTGAATTCCATGTGATTAACTTAAGTTAACAAATGATTTATTACGTATCACATATGATTCACTATATGTTAATTTTTGTACATGTCATATTATCACATGTGATTATGTATATCATCACATGTGATTATGCATATCATCACATATGATTATGTATATTATCACATGTGATTATTGTAGATATTTTAGTTAATCATATGTGATTATGTATATTTATATTAGTAGATCTTTTTATGATGTAAATATCATCATATGTGATTATACGTCTTTTATATTCGGAGGTATATTATCATATGTGATATATGCAAAAATTCACATATTGGATCATATGTGATACATAACAGATAATATATTAAACGAAGTTAATCACATGTGATTAAAAACGTGGATCAATAAACTAGATATAAAATGATGAAAAAGATAATAAATTGATGGTGGAACTCACATGTGATATTTGATGAAAATTATGATTTTTTAATCTAAATTGCATCTAGAAAAAAAATATAAAAGTTGATAAAAAATATGAATTTATTAAAATTAAAAAATAAATAAATTTAAAAGATATATGAGATATTTAAGGATTTATCCAATTTAAATGATAATTATCCTAATTTCTAAAATATTTTTTATTTTTTATGTTATTTTTTAAATAATGAAGTATGTGGCCCACATTCTTTCTCGCCTTCTCGCAAATGGACCGTCTTCTCGTTTGAACCTGCCCCTATATATATATATATATATATATAGAGAGAGATATGTGCTACAGACGATAGTGTATCAGCCTTTCGTATTTTCATCTCCTTATAGGGTTTCAGTTTGATTACGTTTTTGATTGGACAATTTTGAAGTATCAGCAATCACAGATTGCAGCTCCTACCCGTGGTCTTGTAAGTAGCATATATGTTTTGCTTACATGCACTTGGTTGTCGGAATTACGAATAAAAACCTAATTGTTCTATCTATTAGGGTATGGGTGCTGGACCAAGCTCTGGAACACCCCCTGCTATTCCGAATGGTGACAGGCAGACAGGTATAGTTTTGAACTTCCGAGATTCTTTTTTCTATATTGTTATAATTGTTAATGTAGGGGAAGGTTCTTCTGAGAACCGTAGGTATTATGAGAACCTAGAGAACCAACTATTCATGAATTGAATATCGTTATAGATATTCATGACGAATAATCAAAATGGATGATATTCCTGAATATATAAGTATATTCATCATGAATAATTGATTCAAATGGTTCCTAAAATATTTAGTGTTCCTAAATGAAATTTCCCCTACTAATGTAATAGATTTTCTCTGTTCCTCATCTGATGAGGGCAAACTCTGTAATTTAGAAACTACTTGAGTTGGTGCATACCTTTGGCACATCGACTGCAAAGAGGAATTTCGAGCAGTGTTTTAAGGGGTTTCTTTAAAATGTGTTCATTTTTTACGGTGGCCCGTCTGACCGCCAATTTATTTGGTGACTCTTCCCTACATACATACACAAGCACACTTGGTATTCTTGTGATGGATTTTGTTAACTAATTAAAGGGGCTGTTTGTTTACCTCTTAATAGTTCCATTAAGAAGCAGCCTCTAAATCGCTAAGAGGTGAATCTTGTTTGGCAAAAGAAAAGTTTTAATGGTTCTAAAACCTCCTGAATGATTTTGTATCTTGGTTAACCATTCAACGCCCTAATTTCATTCTGAACAATTACCAAACAATCATATTTCATTTTGCACTATATCATAAGAGCCTCTTAATCATTCTGCACCAAACCATTCAGCAACTGCCAAACAGCCCCTAATAACCTGTGTTTTAGGTGAGGAAAGTGGAAAACAGACTGGTTTATCTTCGTTGGATCCTTCTCGTCGAAGAAATTCTGCACAAGTCATAAACTCCGGGAATCCACCGAAGGAGAAGAGTCCAGTTACTGATGATGCGACAACGACCACAGATCCCACGGTGAGTTTTTTGAAATGTCCCTATAATGCAAATATTTATAAATCCCAATTCTTTTCAATCAGTTTTTGTTCCGTATATGTGTGTGTGACTCTATCGAATCAACCTAAAATGCTCTTTTTCTGCAACCACCATATAGAAAGTTTATAGTCCTTTTCCTTCCATTGCAAGGCACCGTGAATGGTTTGCCGAGGGGTCTTCATAGAAACACAGTAGTCTCTCTATTTCTTAGAACAGAGGCGAGGCCTGTGTACATCCGGCCCCAGTAGGTGATTGGGATTTGGACAGATCCACATGTGGGCTTGAGTGGTTTTCTATTATTTGGCTAATATAAATAAATGGGCATTAGGAAAATAAGGTTTTGTTACAATACTAGTTTCAAAATAATGAAAAAGGTGGAACAGTTATAGATATTTGTAATTATTACACTTTTTAATCAACTAAATAACAATTTTACCCTAGAGTAATGAATTACTCAATCTCATAATGAATGGTAGACTTATTTTGGGATGGGACGGAGTATTTGCATTTATAATACGAATAGGGTAATCGTGTTTATTTGTTATGCAAACGTGCTTTGGTAATTGGTGCAGATGTTAGTCTCGGCGTTTACCGGGCGAGCAAGTGGGTCGATGAGGCGAGGGAATGAGGTTGACCCCACGGGGGGTCGTTCACGTATCCCGGACACAAGACAAAGAAGTTCACCAGTAGGTGGTGGGTCATCGGACCCAAGAAATACTTCCGGTGGGAAGAATGTGGCTGCAACAAAGAAATACGAAACGACTCTCAAGGGAATGGAGAGTCTACATTTCGAGGATGAAGAAAGGGTGGTTCGTTAAGGAAGGAATGGATAATATGTAAATTTTCCATAAAACAAAAACAAACAAACAAACAAACAAACAAACTCCCAAATCAGCAGAGCATTCGGTCTCTTTTCTTCCTCATAGCAGCAATTGCGATAATAGTGTTGGTGATCAAAATGCTACTGAACTGTAAATCTCTAGTTTTTATGAATTCTCCTTTTTCTGTTTCACTTTTTTTTTAATAGTAAAAAACTTTATATACTTCGAAATTTAAAAAAGAAAAAAAAAAAACATCATTTCTTGTTGCAAACTTTGATTAGAAATATTCATATGATTTGGCATGTAATCGAATAGAAGTTATTAACTAAATACTAAAAACCCTCTTAATCAAATAAATTTACAGATTATATAATTGATTTCTTTCATCTATACATCGGACCTTAGGACGACTGCAAACAAGTTTCTTTAAAAACAAAACATTTCATTTAGAGATGATTTATTGGATATTACAAAAAATAGATTTTGTATATTTATAAGTTGTTTTTGCTCTCTAAACTATGCTAAAATATAGAAATCTCTACTTCCAACCCAAGAATATTGAGTAATAGTGAGGTTGAATGTGTTATAGTTTTTTATTAAAAAAATATATTTATGAAGATGATAAACATATAGAATATTTTAATAGCATAATTTATACTGTTAAAATAAAGTATTTGGATGTAAATATTTTATAAAAAAATTTAAAGAAATTATAACATAACCCTTAAAAAATCACCAATCAATTGCCTCAGATTAACAAGAAAACTCAACCATAATCTTCATTAGTGAATAGCCTCGATCCTTGAAGAGATCAAAAACACTACCTTAACCTTACCTTGTCACTAAAACATCAACACCAAAAACAAAGCCCTCAAGTCTAAAGAAGATCAGCAACATTTGATGGCAGCTCCTCAACAACCACATTATAAAACTTTTGAATATCAAAAAGCATCCTTTCATCATCCTTAGTCACAAAATTGATTGCAACACCTTTCCTCCCGAACCGCCCGCCCCGCCCGATCCGATGCAGGTAGTTCTCCGGTTGGGTCGGAAGATCGTAGTTGATGACGAGCGAAACTTGCTGCACATCGATCCCACGAGCCAACAGATCCGTCGTGATGAGAACCCGCGACGATCCAGAACGAAATTCCCGCATGATTATATCTCTCGTGTTCTGATCCATGTCTCCGTGAGTGGCTGAGACCGTGTGGTCCCGGCTGCGCATCTTGTCGGTTAACCAATCGACCTTGCGACGTGTGTTTACGAATATGACGCTTTGAGTGATGGCTAGCGTCTCGTAGAGATCACAAAGGGTTTCGAGCTTCCATTCCTCTTTTTCTACGTTGACGTAGAATTGTTTGATTCCTTCGAGAGTGAGCTCGTCACGCTTGACAAGAATCCTTACTGGCCGGTTCATAAATTTGCGTGTGATCTCCAATGCTTCGGGGGGCATTGTGGCGGAGAACACCCCGACTTGAATCTTTGCAGGGAGGAGCTGAAATATATCATAGATCTGGAAGCAACAAACAATTAAATATATATATATATATATATATATATATAGAATACCAAGAAAGAATCTTGAAATGGTAGAAGAAACAAGTACCTGATCTTTGAAGCCTCTGGAAAGCATTTCATCGGCCTCATCCAAGACGAACATCTTAATGAAATCCGGACGAAGAGAGTGCCTGCGTAGCATGTCAAAGACGCGGCCAGGGGTACCCACAACAACGTGAACTCCAGCGGAAAGAATACGTTGGTCTTCACGAACACTGGTCCCACCCACGCAAGCGTGCACCTTTACACCAAGGTAATCACCAAGTGCTCGCATAACTTTCTCTATCTGTTGTGCAAGCTCCCGAGTAGGAGCCAAAACCAATGCCTGGCATTCCACAGTCTTATAATCGAGTTGTTGGAGGATACCTGAGCAAAAAGTGGCCGTCTTCCCAGTTCCAGACTGAGCTTGTTGAATTACGTCAACACCCTTGGTGAACGGAACAATTCCTCTTTGCTGAATTGCGGATGGTTTTTCGAATCCTACACTTAGACAATGTGCAATGCCATATAATTAGCTAGGCATACAAACAGCAAGCAGCAATTTATATATATATATATATATATATATATATATATATATATATATATATATATATATATATGTGTTACATTCTTGTTCAAAGCTAGCTTACCCTTACAAAAGCATTAGTGCATTACATAATTAATTAGCAAGCAACCAATATATAGTTAATAGAAAAAGATGATTGATTATACCATATGCATAAATGCCCCTCAATAGGTTTTCTTGTAAGCCCATAGCATCAAAACTATCATAAACCTCATCATAACAAGTGAAAAAATCTTGGCCATCAGATGAAAGCCTGCATACAATTACACATTAATTAGTTTCAATTACCCATCACTAGTATATATATATGATCAACATACAACTTACAAATCATTCATCTTGGAATCATATTGACGAGCATCAAACTGAGAACCTTCACCTGCCATGACTGCAACCATAATAATAACAACTAAAGTTTTCAAATCATCAATAGACTTGTTTGTTAGGTACTTCATTCAGAACTCAGAAAGAAGCCATAAGTATGTAGATCATGAATGAATTACAACTTGTCCTGCTTAATCATATATATATATATATAAATCCCAAACTAATAAACGCATTCCTTTTCACAACAACAAAAACAAAACAAAACAAAACAAAAATGTACAACTTAATTAATTAATCATATATAAATCCCAAACTAATAAAAAACACACACATTAATTACCATTTGATTCCTGGTAATATCAACAACATTCATGCCATGGATGCAGATACATCGTTAATTAAATAAAAATCAAATCAAGATTAGACAAGTAATTAAAGATGCAATGAATCAAGAGTCGTCGTACATATATGAATACAAAACCAGATGAAATCGATGGTGGCTGGGTTACATGCAAGTGATCTGATCGATTTCATCCAAGGACAAAACAATACCGGAGGACAGTTTCTCCAAACTACTCGGATCTTATTATATATATATATATATATATATATATATATATATATATATATATATATATATATATATATATATATTGTTTATTTACCCTTCCCTTGTTTTTTCTATTCCTATTTCCTAATATAATAATACAGTCGCATTCTTTTTCTCTTTTTTTTTTTATTTTTTATTTTTTTCTTTTTACCTTTTCCTATTAAAAAATATTTTATTTTCACAAGCTCCATGGTTCCCTATTGGATATGCTATTTTTTTATATAGTTGAATGTAAATTCCTTTTGGATGTAGCAAAGAATTTCAATTCCATTACTACTATATTCTTATTCTTATTCCATTCCATTCCATCACACATATATTATATTTATATCCACAGAATGATCTAAATTCATTTGACATATTTCATTCCAATTTCTGATTAAATAAATGTCACACCAAACCAAACGTTTGCCACGAAAAAAATGGCATAATAGAGTTAAAGATAAAGATGGAATTGAAACGAATAAAGTAATAATAATCCATAGAAATTAAAACTTTAGGGTACAAACATCTACCATTAAAACCAACATAATCTTTCAATTCCTTAACTTAAACAAAACAACCATCCAATCCAATCCAATCCAATCAAATCAAATTCAAAACCCAAATCTAAATCTCTGAAATCAGATTCAGATGAGATCAGCAACGTTTGACGGCAGCTCCTCCACCATCACATTGTAAAATTTCTGGATATCCGCCAGCATCTTCTCGTCATCCAACGTCACGAAATTAATCGCCACACCCTTTCTTCCGAATCGACCACTTCGACCGATACGGTGGAGGTAGTTTTCCGGCTGTGTCGGAAGATCGTAGTTTATAACCAGAGATACTTGTTGGACATCGATACCACGTGCCAGCAGATCCGTGGTGATCAGAACCCGCGAAGAACCAGAACGGAACTCCCGCATGATGATGTCTCGTGTGTTCTGGTCCATGTCTCCGTGTGTAGCCGACACCGTGTGGTCACGGCTTCTCATCTTATCCGTTAACCAGTCCACCTTCCTTCGTGTGTTCACAAAGATGACACTCTGCGTGATTGCCAATGTCTCGTAAAGGTCGCAAAGAGTCTCCAGCTTCCATTCCTCTTTTTCCACGTTCACGTAGAACTGCTTGATACCTTCTAAGGTCAGTTCGTCACGCTTCACCAGAATCCTCACCGGTTTGTTCATGAACTTCCTCGTGATCTCCAGGGCCTCTGGCGGCATCGTTGCAGAGAAAACTCCCACCTGAACCTTTGACGGCAACAACTGGAAGATATCGTAGATCTAAAAACATCACCCGTTCAAAAATTAAATCACCTTCTGCTGACAGGGTTCATGTAGTAAACAGAAAGAATAAAAAAAAGCGTAAACATCTGGACCTGATCCTTAAAACCTCTTGAAAGCATTTCGTCGGCTTCATCCAACACAAACATTTTGATGTAATCAGCACGAAGCGACTGCCTACGCAGCATGTCAAACACACGGCCAGGAGTACCGACCACCACGTGGACCCCAGCAGAGAGGATGCGCTGGTCCTCACGAACACTGGTTCCACCCACGCAAGCATGGACCTTTACACCAAGGTAGTCACCAAGGGCCCGCATGACTTTCTCTATCTGCTGTGCCAGCTCACGAGTGGGTGCTAAAACCAACGCCTGGCATTCAACTACGTTATAATCAAGTTGTTGAAGGATACCGGAGCAAAAAGTGGCCGTCTTTCCGGTTCCAGATTGCGCTTGTTGAATTACATCGAGACCCTTGGTGAAAGGAACAATTCCCCTCTGCTGAATCGCTGATGGTTTTTCAAAACCTGCATCCACATAACTCATACATCAAAACCAAAATAAAGTATTTAGGCTCATCAGTTGAGAGGCTCTGAATCTCCTAATAAGTTTTAATCATTCATTTATGGTCAAATAAGTAGACAACAATACAAAGAAGAGGCAGGCAACTTAAGCAACCGGAATTCAACAATATGAAATCAGACCTACCATATGCGTATATGCCCCTCAAAAGATTCTCTTGTAGACCCATTGCATCGAAACTGTCATAGACCTCATCATAGGATGTAAAAAAGTCTTGTCCATCAGCTGAAAGCCTGCATTATTGATCAAAGCATATCGTCTTAGACACCAAAGCCTAACTCAGATTTAAACAAGTTACCTGAATAATATGAACAAGCAGCCACCAAAAACAAAAATAAAATATAAGAAACTTACAGCTCGCTCATTTTGGAGTCAAATTGTCGAGCATCAAATTGGGATCCTTCTGGTGCTACACCTGCCATGACTGCAGAGAGATAAAACCAATCATCTTAAGCAATACAAAAGAATTTTTTTACCTAGCACATCTTTCACAAATTTATTTGTTAAGCAACAATCTGTAAAATATTATCTCCACAAAATGTATCTGTTCATACTTATTTGAAATTACTGCTGTTAATATTGGTGGTATTTTTTTGGTCTACAAAATCCCTTGTAATTTGAAATATTGAAGGGTATTTTAGAAATTTAGATGATAGTCAAACACTTCTAAGAACTAATGAAGTACTAAACAATTTGTGGAATCGTTGAAACAACTTCTCCTATCATTTTATATTGACTAGCTCATATCCAACACCCATCCCTAATCTACCCTCCCACAGTTTCCACTCTATCACAATTCTTTCATGCAAGGCTAGAGGTCCAAAGTAAATTAGAACATCCTTATAAACGTAAGTTAGCTCTTTACCTTCTACCCACTTACCTGGACACCGTTATATATAAAAGCTTTACCAGCAGAGCGGTCCTAAAAAAATATACTCTCACCGAGGTCGATCTTATAACCATTTCCACCAAAAAATCAAAGAGCACACACCCCTGCTACCCTAAGAAAAACTCTTTGAAAAGTTACAAAGCTACAAAATCAAAAAACAAAATTGACACACACATTATACATGTACAATGAAAGCTGAAATCAGCCAATAAAGAAAAAACATTGTGGTAATCCAATCAGCCCTTCACACAGCTTTTGTAGTACCAAACCACCTATCCCAATACATTTATTCAGCAACCCAGACCTAACTTTTTGGCACAAATCTATCTCCTTGAATCTTTGCAACTCAACCAGTTAGAAGCCTACGTTTTGAAGCATGACATACAATACTCGGATAACAAATGGTAGTTATTAGTGTTCATACAACCGTACCGATCCATCCCAAATACCAACTTAAACTGATTCACTATACATCCCCATAACATAACGTCTCAGTCTCCAAAAAGAGCACCGAAAAGGATAATCAGAACATGTAATCTGTAAACTCAAGAGCAAAAAGACAGAGCTTTATCATCCAAAAAGTGAAAACAGAAAACAAAACATGAACATCGATTTAGTTGCACAACCAAAGGGGGAAGGGGAAACTTGACAACAATGGATCGCATGATGAAAAGCGAAACGATGAAAAGGTGAACCACATGAACGAATACGTACCTGGTTGTGTTAAGCGATTGAGAGAGAAAGTAGAACTTGTTTATTAGGGTTTTCTCAAACTCCTCGGATCGACGCCGTGGAGTTGAGTGAGATGTGTGCGTTTTTGTGAGAGATAAAGTGGCTGGCGAGATGGGAATCTTACCCTATTTTTCTTTTCCTGCTTTGACGACTTTGCCCTTTATAAACAAATATTTTCTTCACTAAATTGCCTATTTAGTCCCTACTTTGTCAAAAGTTAAGATTTTCGTCTCCGTGATTTGTTAGAAGTTGCAATTTCTGTCCCTTGAAATTATAGTTTTTGTACCGGTGGTTGACAATACATTTATTCTCTTCATCCTTGAGTGTAAGGCATGTTTGTTTTTAGCTTAATGACATGTATGGCTTATTCGATCAGCCATACATGATTGTTTGTTTGGAGCTTAATGGTAAATCACATGACTTAATCGGGCAGCTCTTGTGATGCTCCTTTATCCACTCAGCCATGACTCTCCCCAAAATGCCCATTCTCCCCAATTTTCCTTTTTCCATCGTTCTCCACCTCTCCCCAATTTTCCTCATTCCATTGTTCTCCATCTCTCCCCAATTTTCCTCATTCCATCGTTCTCCATCTCTCCCTAATCTCTTGTACAATTTCTTCTTCTTTCAATCTGCTCGCCATTCGCTCACCATCGCTCACCACCGCTCCCTCTTCTATGCTCCTCTCCACATTACGTTACTTGATGTAAAGTTTTCGGCTTTGAGTTGGAGTACTGAGATGGTTTGGTAATTAGAACTTGCGCTAAGAAAGATCTTGTGTCGGCTTTCTTTCAAGTGAGAACGATGGGGTATAAGTTGGTTATAATGCATAGGACGAGGTGGGTTCTGTTAGGAATCCTAGATTGACAGGAAGGAATGGAATCATCGTCATGTAGTTTATATGTGTGGAGGTTTTCAACTGCTTAGCATGTCTCAAGTTAGGGGTGATGCCAAGAGATTAAAACGTGAGAATGAACCCGGTGGGTGTGAACGGGCGAGGTCGTTCGAATTGTGTAAAGGGTATGGTATAGGAACACCTAGTGAGGGCATTGGGAGAACGAAAGATCATCAGTGTGGCTGTGATGCCCTTTGAGGTTTTGATGATTAGCTTATGCGTAAGGTGTCTAGCACTGCGGGGATAGATCTTGTAGAGTTGGCGAGAAACGAGAATTTGTTCGGGAGTAGGAGAAGTAGATTTCTTCGGGAATCCTTGTCCGTCGTGAGGCGCACGGACAATTGCATGTCGATTGTCGAAGTTGAATCGGTGACCGTTCTGTTGGACAGTTGTCGGGAGGATGGTATTGGAGAAGTAACTATAGTGTGTTTATCTTGTTGAGTTTTCTTGCAAGGATATAGGAAGTTGTTTGGAGGAAGGTATGTATCCGACATGACGCTGGACCACCTTGTGTGAGTGTTGCAAAAGTGAAAGGTCGTAGTGGCATAAGTGATTTTTATAGGGATGATGATCCATATAAGAACGAAAGGATAGGGTAATCGAAGCGGGTGTGCTTTAATTAGATGATCTTGGTATGTGATTCGTCGAGACCCGAGAAAGGCAAGGTCGGGAAACATTTTGCTTCAAATGAAATTGTGTTATGGGTGGCATGAAGGAAGTAACATCTTCTGCGTATGTAAAGGCATCATGTTAGCTTGTTGCAATGTAGTCGCGGGGTGCGATAGTGGAGTGAGGAAGTGGTAGCATTTGGTACCGAAGACACGTGTAAGTCTTAGATGTAATGATGAATTGTCGTAATAATGGAGTAGTCAAAGGTTGTGAGTATGCTTGGTTGAAGTGTGCGGTTTTGCGGGCGATATACGTTAATACTAGGTTGAGATCAAGAGATTGAGTGCGGTTGATAGCGGGATGAAAGGAGAACCCTTGTTCTTCTCGATCCCATTGGATTTTGGGTGAGTTTTCATACTTCACTTGATTGTCGATCAGGATATTGTACCCGTTAAGCTGTAGCGCTTCGTCGTGAAGTTTGGCAGGAGCTTTGGAGTATTCCGTGGATGTAATGAAATACAATGAGCGGATCGGCGGTGTTGGAGAGTTAGGAACTCTTGGTAGTTCTTGGTGTTAAGTACCTTATGAGAACTTGGCTAAAGGTCTTGACTGGTAATTTTAGAGAAGCCGTTATTTTAGACTGTAGCGATGCGTGATGAGAAGTCTGTGTAAGCATGAGAAAAGATGATGACGGTATGACAGATCGAGTATAGACAGACTCGCGGTAAGAAGATGTCGTGAGATACTGAATAGGCGGACTATAATTAAAGAACTGTTATTTGAAGGGCGTAAGAAAAGAAATCGTTGTGTATGTCATGGTTAAAAAGTTGAGAAAGCTAAGTTCGTGCGACCGTTCTAAAAGCTGGCTCATGTTGGCGAGTCATTCTTTTGAGGCATCTTTAATGTATCAAGTTAGGATGGAAACCAGTGGTCAAATGTGGTGCCCTGGTTGAGAGACCTTGGGATTAGATTCGGTATTGTCGGGGAGAATGTTTCGTATGAGCATGTCGTTTAACATTCAATTAATTGGTTTAGTTTGAGTAAGCCTGGTCACTCCTCCTTGTGGGAGGGCAAGCGATTTGTGGTGGTAGTTCCAAGTTAGTGGAACCATTAGGTGGATTTGGCGAAGGATATAATTGTGTATAGAATTGAATAATGGCTTAGGGATTGTTGTGAGTTTGGACCGTTGATTTGTAACTGTTGGGGCACGTGTGATCGGTGATGACTCCGGTGGGGTAGCTTTCTTTTAAAGATAGTAATTCAGTGTGAGTAGTGTGATTGATCAAAGAGATTGCTAGTGTGTACGGTTCGAGTCGTTACCGACCCGAGGATGTGGTAGTTGGCCGAGGAGCATTGTCTAAGAATGTTGTTCATTGTCGGTTATGATCAGAAAGGGTGTGGCGTTGTAGAAGAGCTAGAGTCTAGCGAAGACTTGTAGATTTCGTCGGGCTTCCTGTAGCGTCTCAGTTGTGGGTGTGTTATCCGCTGCGAACTTAGAGTATAAGTAGCATTAATTGTATACCTTGGGACCAAATTTGGTTGTATTGTTACAAGTTTTATTTTAGTGAAATTGGGTTGTTACACTAAGTGAATGGGACTAGGACGATTAGATTGGAAGCTATGAGTAAATGCAGTCTCAAGTCGGGGAAAACATTCCCAGGGAATTGAAGTAGTGTGCTTCAAGAAGAATGTGAGTTGGGTCACATTGTGACGAAGTAATAGCAGATATAGAAAGAATTTGAGAGTTAATGAATGAATTAAAGGTACTCGGGAAGTATGGGACATTCTTGGTGTGACTTGATCCTTGTTTAGGGAGTGCTGGTCGGAAGGCAATATGTTGTATCTTTGCAATCAATGCGAATAATGGAGGAGTAGGATTTTGTGGTATTGCTAGAAAACACTCTTTGGGGATGGATGGTTGAGAATTTGAAAGGCATCGAGACTGGTCTTGTAGAGAGGTGAGTGCAGCTCCTTAAGAAATTGTTGAGTATTATGAGTATTGGAAATCAGAAGTTAACTCCAACTTTCAGCATGTGTCCGGCAATGGAATTCCGAGGACGGAATTCTAATAAGGGGGAGGTGATGTAACACCCCATATTTTATCTTCTTGTAGTTGTTGTGAGTAAATAAGAGTTTGGGGGCCTTTGTGTGAAACTTGAAAACTTGTGTGTCAAGAGGGTGAATAGAAGAAGTGTTAAGATGAAAACCCTCATTTTCATTCATTTGTTCATAGTGTCGGCTCAGAAGTGTAGAGAAGGAAAGGGGTCACAAGAGGTCACAATTGAAGATTAGAGAAGGAAGTTTCCAGCAAGAGATTGAAGGAATTTCTGTCAAGGTATACCATCTTCTTTGTCTCTTTGTTTTGTTGCTAGAATAGAGGTTTTAGATGCATTTCTTTAATGCATTCTTTTCTTAGAAGTATTTTGTGGAGAAACCACTTGGAAGGGTGGGATTGATGAATCTCTTGGGGAAATTGTGGAACCTTGATGAGATTTCACTTTTCCAATTGAGGTTTCTAGGTTTTGTTCATTATTGGGAGTGTTTTGTTGAAAAGAGATGATCCATGGGATTTTTGGTTGAGGAATTGAATGTTTTGGAGTGGGTATTGATTCCTTTAGAGGATATATGGTGTTAATCTTCGTTTTTGGAAAAGTATCAAGCATTGGTGAGCATTTTTGGAAGTTTGGGTGATTTTTCGGACTGAGCTGGTTGTACAGAGAGGAGGGGGCCTCGAACAGGGGTTTACGCGGTTTGTAAGCCGCGGGAAAAGTCGCGCATCTCCCTGTTGAGTGCACCTCCATTTTGCTTTGTTTGTCGTTCGGGCCTAGAATCGAGGCGTTGTTTAGGGGCTGGTCTTAGGAAATTATAGGAGATGTTTTGGGGCTTAATTAGGAAATCTAATACCACCATATTTAACCCCAATTCAGGTGTTCGGTTGAGCTAAAGTGTGTTCCGGAGCATGTGTTAATATGCTAAGGCTAAGGTGAGTTCCCTCACCTTATTTGTGTAAATGAAATGTTTGTGAAAGGTTTTCTTAACTGATTATGGTTACGAGCATGATGGCGTGATTAAATGTTCTGAAAGGTTTTATTTCACATGACATGGAAATGCTTACTAATGCATGCAAGTTGTTTATACGCTTAACTATACACTATGTTGATTGCATGTTTTTGTGACGGTTATTGCCACGTATGGAGTCGGGTTGCACAGTAGGGTGATGAGACAGAGTTGATGTACCCGGCTTTGTAGGGTGTTTGCCGTACCCGGCTTTGTAGGGTGTTGAAACCGAATTGCCGTGTCCGGCTTTGTAGGGTGAAGAAAGTCGAGCCCACTGTGCTATACCTTTGTTGAATGCATGACTTGGAACGTTATTACGTTATAGAATGACATGATTTTATACTTGGCTTACGTGAAACTGTTTTTGGGGGAATTCACTAGACCTCATGGTCTAACCCTCTCTTTTCAAAAACTAAAACCATTTTCAGGTGATAGTCGTGTTTGGGATTTCATCTGGCGATGATGGAAGGGTGTGGCGTTGTAGAAGAGCTAGAGTCTAGCGAAGACTTGTATTTCGTCGGGCTTCCTGTAGCTTCTCAGTTGTGGGTGTGTTATCCGCTGCGAACTTAGAGTATAAGTAGCATTAATTGTATACTTTGGGACCAAATTTGGTTGTATTGTTACAAGTTTTATTTTAGTGAAATTGGGTTGTTACAAATGGTATCAGAGCCATAGTTTAAGGGATTTAGGTGACCGGATGGGCCTAAACTTAAACTGTGGTGTAGAGTGAGGCACAACTGAGATATAGGAAGCCATTAGGAATGACCGTAAACATAGAGTATCTTGACAATGGTAGTGAGAACCCTCGTGTAAGGTAAATTCAAGTAGCATCTGTCCAATACTATTATGGATTTACAGGTGCATGGGTGTAATCAATCTCTATTGTCGGGATGGGTGGTGAGGGTGGCAGTATGTAGAAGGTTCTAACCTTGTACGTGATAGCAAAGAGTTGATGTGTCATGGGAGATCCCTTGTGATGAGGTGTGTGTAACTTCTAGAAGGAGTGTTGTCTAGAATGTTGATGAACTGTCTAGGGGTAAAACTCTCTGGGATAGGAAGTGAGAAGTATGTTGGCATCTTGAAAACCTTCAACTCAAGATCGAGTGAGGGAATCTAGTCTTGGATTCCTTAGTCAACGGTTTAGTGGCAAGGTTAATGAATGAAGGAGATCAGTGTTGTTTTGAGGTATGCATAAGAGTAGGAAGTGAAATAACTGGTTAGTTTGGTAAACCATGTTGAGCGATCGATCAAGAGGGTTGTGAAGCACTTGTACTACAAGTTGTAGCATAAGTAAGAAAGCGGTTGTTGGTCATAGTATGGTATCAATGCAGAGTTGAAGTGAGTGCAACGGTTGACTTGGTTAGAGTGAATAGCCTTCAATTGCATATTGAATTTCATGCATTCTGTCATTAAACGTATTACCCGAGTTCTTTCATGTTAAAAGCATGTACGTGCATGACAGGTTTCTTGTTTGGAAAATCAGTTGACGCGTGCGAGCGTGTGTTTTCTTTAAAGTAAAAGACAAACTTGTTTTCATTATACGATAAAGCTTTGAACTTAGTGATCTACGAACTATTTCACGTTTTTATTTGTGGAAGAAAATCTTCGTTCCGAAAATATTAAAGACGTTTTATTGCGAGGTTTTGTTTTATAAACAAAATGAGTATTGACTTGTTATTATTATATGAACGAGTATTGGAGTTGACAGACCCACTTTGGGTAAGTGATTTCGTTCGAAAATTTTCCAGTCGTATGTGAAAGGATTTCATTGGAGACAACCGTTGTGTCGGCATCGATTCAGATGGACGAGGTTACGAATCATCGTAAGAGTGCCCGTGAGCGATCTTTGCTATCGTTGTGTTTCACTATTCATCTTGAGTGATGTTGTTTCACGCATACTCAAGCTTGTTTTATGATTCTATATCTATCGCGTTTTTTTTAAGAGTGCAAAAATGATTTTTAAACGTTATCACTGTGCATGAAGGCTATGAACTCGTTAGGTCGGGAAGGGTATTACGATTGAGGTTGAGGAAAGGCTTTGGGGAGTGGAATTGTCAATTGAATAAGATGTGGTCGAGTTATGACCTTAGTATTTTCGTTAGAGGAAGTGGGTGAATGCGGGGAGTCTTGGGCAGTGAATTCGGAATGTTGGTATGAGTGTAGTTCGAACTATTGCTTGGTTATGTGAGAATAGTTTAATCGCGGTGAAGTTGAGATGGTCAAAGTGTTTCTGTGGGTGGAATAGTAATCAGTAGCATTACGTTACTTGATGTAAAGTTTTCGGCTTTGAGTTTGAGTACTGAGATGGTTTGGTAATTAGAACTTGCGCTAAGAAAGATCTTGTGTCGGCTTTCTTTCAAGTGAGAACGATGGGGTATAAGTTGGTTATAATGCATAGGACGAGGTGGGTTCTGTTAGGAATCCTAGATTGACAGGAAGGAATGGAATCATCGTCATGTAGTCTATATGTGTGGAGGTTTTCAACTGCTTAGCATGTCTCAAGTTAGGGGTGATGCCAAGAGATTAAAACGTGAGAATGAACCCGGTGGGTGTGAACGGGCGAGGTCGTTCGAATTGTGTAAATGGTATGGTATAGGAACACCTAGTGAGGGCATTGGGAGAACGAAAGATCATCAGTGTGGCTGTGATGCCCTTTGAGGTTTTGATGATTAGCTTATGCGTAAGGTGTCTAGCACTGCGGGGATAGATCTTGTAGAGTTGGCGAGAAACAAGAATTTGTTCGGGAGTCAGGAGAAGTAGATTTCTTCGGGAATCCTTGTCCGTCGTGAGGCGCATGGACAATTGCATGTCGATTGTCGAAGTTGAATCGGTGACCGTTCTGTTGGACAGTTGTCGGGAGGATGGTATTGGAGAAGTAACTATAGTGTGTTTATCTTGTTGAGTTTTCTTGCAAGGATGTAGGAAGTTGTTTGGAGGAAGGTATGTATCCGACATTACGCTGGACCACCTTGTGTGAGTGTTGCAAAAGTGAAAGGTCGTAGTAGCATAACTGATTTTTATAGGGATGATGATCCATATAAGAACGAAAGGATAGGGTAATCGAAGCGGGTGTGCTTTAGTTAGATGATCTTGGTATGTGATTCGTCGAGACCCGAGAAAGGCAAGGTCGGGAAACATTTTGCTTCAAATGAAATTGTGTTATGGGTGGCATGAAGGAAGTAACATCTTCTGCGTATGTAAAGGCATCATGTTAGCTTGTTGCAATGTATTCGCGGGGTGCGATAGTGGCGTGAGGAAGTGGTAGCATTTGGTACCGAAGACACGTGTAAGTCTTAGATGTAATGATGAATTGCCGTAATAATGGAGTAGTCAAAGGTAGTGAGTATGCTTGGTTGAAGTGTGCGGTTTTGCGGGCGATATACGTTAATACTAGGTTGAGATCAAGAGATTGAGTTGCGGTTGATAGCGGGATGAAAGGAGAACCCTTGTTCTTCTCGATCCCATTGGATTTTGGGTGAGTTTTCATACTTCACTTAATTGTCGATCAGGATATTGTACCCGTTAAGTTGTAGCGCTTCGTCGTGAAGTTTGGCAGGAGCTTTGGAGTATTCCGTGGATGTAATGAAATACAATGAGCGGATCGACGGTGTTGGAGAGTTAGGAACTCTTGGTAGTTCTTGGTGTTAAGTACCATATGAGAACTTGGCTAAAGGTCTTGACTGATAATTTTGGAGAAGCCGTTCTTTTAGACTGTAGCGATGCGTGATGGGAAGTCTGTGTAAGCATGAGAAAAGATGATGACGGTATGACAGATCGAGTATAGATAGACTCGCGGTAAGAAGATGTCGTGAGATACTGAATAGGCGGACTATAATTAAAGAACTGTTATTTGAAGGGCGTAAGAAAAGAAATCGTTGTGTATGTCATGGTTAAAAAGTTGAGAAAGCTAAGTTCGTGCAACCGGTCTAAAAGCTGGCTCATGTTGGTGAGTCATTCTTTTGAGGCATCTTTAATGTATCAAGTTAGGATGGAAACCAGTGGTCAAATGTGGTGCCCTGGTTGAGAGACCTTGGGATTAGATTCGGTATTGTCGGGGAGAATGTTTCGTATGAGCGTGTCGTTTAACATTCAATTAATTGGTTTAGTTTGAGTAAGCCTGGTCACTCCTCCTTGTGGGAGGGCAAGCGATTTGTGGTGGTAGTTCCAAGTTAGTGGAACCATTCGGTGGATTTGGCGAAGGATATAATTGTGTATAGAATTGAATAATGGCTTAGGGATTGTTGTGAGTTTGGACCGTTGATTTGTAACTGTTGGGGCACGTGTGATCGGTGATGACTCTGGTGGGGTAGCTTTCTTTTAAAGATAGTAATTCGGTGTGAGTAGTGTGATTGATCAAAGAGATTGCTAGTGTGTACGGTTTGAGACGTTACCGACCCGAGGATGTGGTAGTTGGCCGAGGAGCATTGTCTAAGAATGTTGTTCATTGTCGGTTATGATCAGAAAGGGTGTGGCGTTGTAGAAGAGCTAGAGTCTAGCGAAAACTTGTAGATTTCGTCGGGCTTCCTGTAGCGTCTCAGTTGTGGGTGTGTTATCCGCTGCGAACTTAGAGTATAAATAGCATTAATTGTATACTTTGGGACCAAATTTGGTTGTATTGTTACAAGTTTTATTTTAGTGAAATTGGGTTGTTACACTAAGTGAATGGGACTAGGACAATTAGATTGGAAGCTATGAGTAAATGCAGTCTCAAGTCGGGGAAAACATTCCCAGGGAATTGAAGTAGTGTGCTTCAAGAAGAATGTGAGTTGGGTCACATTGTGACGAAGTAATAGCAGATATAGAAAGAATTTGAGAGTTAATGAATGAATTAAAGGTACTCGGGAAGTATGGAACATTCTTGGTGTGACTTGATCCTTGTTTAGGGAGTGCTGGTCGGAAGGCAATATGTTGTATCTTCGCAATCAATGCGAATAATGGAGGAGTAGGATTTTGTGGTATTGCTAGAAAACACTATTTGGGGCTGGATGGTTGAGAATTTGAAAGGCATCGAGATTGGTCTTGTAGAGAGGTGAGTGCAGCTCCTTAAGAAATTGTTGGGTATTATGAGTATTGGAAATCAGAAGTTAACTCCAACTTTCAGCATGTGTCCGGCAATGGAATTCCGAGGACGGAATTCTAATAAGGGGGAGGTGATGTAACACCCCATATTTTATCTTCTTGTAGTTATTGTGAGTAAATAAGAGTTTGGGGGCCTTTGTGTGAAACTTGAAAACTTGTGTGTCAAGAGGGTGAATAGAAGAAGTGTTAAGATGAAAACACTCATTTTCATTCATTTGTTCATAGTGTCGGCTGAGAAGTGTAGAGAATGAAAGGGGTCACAAGAGGTCACAATTGAAGATTAGAGAAGGAAGTTTTCAGCAAGAGATTGAAGGAATTTCTGTCAAGGTATACCATCTTCTTTGTCTCTTTGTTTTGTTGCTAGAATAGAGGTTTTAGATGCATTTCTTTAATGCATTCTTTTCTTAGAAGTATTTTGTAGAGAAACCACTTGGAAGGGTGGGATTGATGAATCTCTTGGGGAAATTGTGGAACCTTGATGAGATTTCACTCTTCCAATGGAGGTTTCTAGGTTTTGTTCATTATTGGGAGTGTTTTGTTGAAAATAGATGATCCATGGGATTTTTGGTTGAGGAATTGAATGTTTTGGAGTGGGTATTGATTCCTTTAGAGGATATATGGTGTTAATCTTCGTTTTTGGAAAAGTATCAAGCATTGGTGAGCATTTTTGGAAGTTTGGGTGATTTTTCGGACTGAGCTGGTTGTACAGAGAGGAGGGGGCCTCGAACAGGGGTTTACGCGGTTTTCCACGCGGTTTGTAAGCCGCGGGAAAATTCGCGCATATCCCTGTTGAGTGCACCTCCATTTTGCTTTGTTTGTCGTTCGGGCCTAGAATCGAGGCGTTGTTTAGGGGCTGGTCTTAGGAAATTATAGGAGATGTTTTGGGGCTTAATTAGGAAATCTAATACCACCATATTTAACCCCAATTCAGGTGTTCGGTTGAGCTAAAGTGTGTTCCGGAGCATGTGTCAATGTGCTAAGGCTAAAGTGAGTTCCCTCACCTTATTTGTGTAAATGAAATGTTTGTGAAAGGTTTTCTTAACTGATTATAGTTACGAGCATGATGGCGTGATTAAATGTTCTGAAAGGTTTTATTTCACATGACATGGAAATGCTTACTAATGCATGCAAGTTGTTTATACGCTTAACTATACGCTATGTTGATTGCATGTTTTTGTGACGGTTATTGCCACGTATGGAGTCGGGTTGCACAGTAGGGTGATGAGACAGAGTTGCCGTACCCGGCTTTGTAGGGTGTTTGCCGTACCCGGCTTTGTAGGGTGTTGAAACCGAATTGTCGTGCCCGACTTTGTAGGGTGAAGAAAGTCGAGCCCACTGTGCTATACCTTTGTTGAATGCATGACTTGGAACGTTATTACGTTATAGAATGACATGATTTTATACTTGGCTTGCGTGAAACTGTTTTTGGGGGAATTCACTAGACCTCATGGTCTAACCCTCGCTTTTCAAAAACTAAAACCATTTTCAGGTGATAGTCGTGTTTGGGATTTCATCTGGCGATGATGGAAGGGTGTGGCGTTGTAGAAGAGCTAGAGTCTAGCGAAGACTTGTAGATTTCGTCGGGCTTCCTGTAGCGTCTCAGTTGTGGGTGTGTTATCCGCTGCGAACTTAGAGTATAAGTAGCATTAATTGTATACTTTGGGACCAAATTTGGTTGTATTGTTACAAGTTTTATTTTAGTGAAATTGGGTTGTTACAGCAGATGGGTTTTTTTATTGTTCTTGATTTGTTCATTTTGGTTTTTTGGTTTTTGAAAGTAGATATGGATTTTTTATTGTTCTTGATTTGAAAGTGGAGATTGGTGTTTAATTGTTCTAATCATTTGTTCATTTTGGTTTTTAAGTCAGGTGTAGACATGTTTTGGTTTGTTATTGTTCTTCAATGTGTTCTTTATCTGCTAGTATTAAGAGGAGATCAATAATCAATTGATTCTTTAGGTTTGATGCAACAATATTACAGCATGGTTTGGTCTTCTTCAATCATTTATGGATTTGATGTTCTTGATTGTTTTGGTATTTTTTAGGACAAAAAACAAATAAAAGGGTAAAACGATCATTTTTATTATTCAGACGATGTATTCAGCACAACAAACAAACAACAATTTTAATTAATCCATACAGCCAACTTTATTCCTACAGGGCTTAATGAAAAACCAACCAAACAGCCCCTAATTCTTTCTATGGTTCATTGGTAAGTATGAGGGATCAAAACGGTATTAATTGTAAATGATATAAACTAAAACTATAATTTCAAAAATATAAAGAAAAAACTTGGAAATTTTTAACAAACCCTTATCTAATACACTACTTCCTTCTTATCTTTTCATCACTATATTGATGTTTGGTTTCATAGTTGCAAATAGTGGTGGCCAAATTGACCCGAACCGACCCGGACCGACAGGCCAACCCGAACCGAAACCGACCAAGAACCGGTTCCGGCCCGACCCGGTCAAGAACCGGTTTCCAGCCCGAAAGCCGGGACCGGTTTGGGTTTTTAGGAAATTCTTCGGCCCGACCCGGCCCGACCCGATTTTTTTCAAAAAAATATAGCCGTTAGAGAGCCGTTGGAGTGGGTTTTTGACCGTTTTTTTTGGCTCAATTTTCACCCTCCAACCCCATATAAATACTAGGGGTGTTATGGTTCATATCACCACCTTACATTGCTTACAAAACGCAAAAAACGCATACAATTCTCATTTCTCGGCTCTCGCTATATTCGTTTATCGCAAAAAACACATACAATTCTCTAGTCTCAACTCTCAAAAAAATGGCCGAACAAAATTACACCGTTCTTGCCGACCATGGACGAAAAGCACCGGTTTGGGAGCATTTCAACTTGGTGATGTTTTCCGACGGTACAAAAAAAGCGCAATGCAAACGGTGTGGAGATTTCCTTAAACCCGACTCAAATACCACGTTAAAGCGCCACTTCGATGAGAGATGCAAGAGGTTGAAATCGGGTGACGATCCAAGTCAACCCATACTTGACAATTCCGGCCAAGTATGGTCGTATAATGATGATATCGCCCGACAAATGCAAATGAAATGTGTCATTCAAATGGGGTTGCCGTTCGGACATTTCGACAATCCTCACATTACGAACATGATCAAACAAGGGTTCCAACCACGCTACAATGGTTCGGTAAGTCGTCAAACTCTTCGGGACCGGCGCACGATATGCCGGTTCGATGGAATTCGAATTGGAAAATGATGGATAATTTAATAAGACAACAACAATATATTCAAGCATTTTATAACGTTCATTACCCGGATAACACGATAACTGAGGATGATTGGGCAATGATTTATGGCTTTCACGATATTTTTGGCGATTTCAAAACTGCAACAACTATGTTATCCGGTGTTTATTATCCAACGAGCCCTTTACTTTTAAATCAAATATATATTTTAGCAAGTAAAATTTATCAATACGAAGCGGAATACAACTTTCACAACGTGGTAGCACCAATGAAAACAAAATTGGTAAAATATTTTAAAGAGATCCCCTTCACTTTTCTTTGTGCCGCGGCATTAAACCCGTATTTAAATGTTACGGGTGTCGAAGTTTTAATACAATCAATATGTATCTCGTTTGGTTTGGATTCTTCTACAAATAATTCTTTTTCAAGGAATCGTATACACCAATTTAATAATGATTTTCATCAATTATTTGAGATTTATAGAGTTAATTATGGGGGAGGAAGCCAACAAACCCCTACACCTCAAATGTTTTCATCGGGTTCTAGTAGCAGCCGTTGCCGAAACCGACAAGACTTAATGTCAACTTTAATGCAATCGGTTGCCGTGGAATCTACTAAAAAAGCTAGATATGATGGGGATAATTTGGGTGAATTCAATCAATACATACGTACTAATTTTATAACGGCATCCTCCACAAACGTCGTAGATGTTGAATCACTAGATTTATTAGAATGGTGGAAAAATAAACAACCGAGTTTCCCGATTATGGCGACTATTGCACTTGATATACTAACAATCCAAGCTAGTACCGTAGCTTCGGAGTCGGCTTTTTCTCTTAGTGGCAGGATCATATCGGTGCGTCGGACAAGATTAACCCCGCAATCGGTGGAGTGCTGCATATGTCTGAAGGATTACTTGGATGGAGAAGACCGCATTCAAGATCAAACGAACCTGGAGAATGATATCGACGGCGTGGAAGAAAACTTAGCCGAAAACGAAGCCGATGAAAATCTAAGTACGTCGGGAACCGTTTCCGACAATTCTGATGTTAGTAGTGTCGGCGACGTCTCCCGATACGACGATGATGAAGAACTAGACACCGACCGCCTTGACGATCGGACGACTATTACACGACTGCAGAAGTACAATACTCTTGAAGACTACAATCCAGATCAGAATCCATACTACGCTCCATACAATCCATTCAATTACAATCCATACGGATGGGGTGATGGGGGTGGGAGTTCGGGAGCGGGACCTTCGGGTGTTTAGAATTTATGTATTGTAACAATGTAACTTGTAAGTTTGTAACTTAAAATTATATATAAATTATAAAACGTAAAAAGTGTATTTTAGTGATATATATTATAAATAAAACGTATTTTTAAAGTGTATTTTAGTGATCCAATCCAATTTTTTACTTTTTAAAGTTTACTAATTAATTAATTATACAAAGAAAGTAAATAAAAAAAATTCGAAGGCCCGATCAAGAACCGGTTTTGGGCCCGGCCCGGTTTTATAGAAACCGGTTTTATATACAATTAAACGGGTCAGGGGTTTTCGGGTTAAACCCGGCCCGACCCGACCCGGTTTTCGGCAGAACCGGGTTTTGCATTCACTGTTTGGGACCGGTTTTCCCCCGACCCGAAACCGAAACCGAAATTTGGCCACCACTAGTTGCAAAGCAATGGTTCAAGTGTTATCATAAATCTAATTAAGAGGTTAATTATGTGTTTGATGATTAATCTAAGAGTAAATTACGGATTTGGTCCTGTGCTACTTTGAAATTTTGGATTGGGTCCCTTTAACAAATTAATTACATATGATATCACCATGGTTTCGATTTTGTTGCGGATCAAGTCTCTCCATCTAACCCTCTTTTAACAGTGAGCTGTTAAACCCCCTCAGATGCCTCCCACGTGAGGGGTATTTCTGTCATTTAGAATTTTTTTAATTCCTTTTAAATGCATTCCTCTTGTTATGTTCCAGAGACTCATCATACCTCTTCATCCCCACAACTCCTTGATTATTATATTACAGAGACCACAGCCACGCCGGCCTCTCTTAAGAAACTCGCCAACGAGGCAATCTTTACTCCGACCCTCGCAGATTTCCGCCCAAACCCATCACCACCGAACCAAATCTGTGAAGGAAACCATCTCCTCTACACCACCACCTGCAACCTAACCGAACCTTCCCTCTTCTCCATCCATGAAACGGAAACGAGTTTCTTAGACGGAAAACAATGAAAACAATTTTAAATTACAGATTTAGATTGTTTGCCCAGGAAACTGATTCATCGATCAAAAGGGGTTCTCAGCGGTTAGCACATGCGAAGATAGAGAGCAAGAAGAAGATCGGTGTCTTCAAAATCGAACCATCCATTTTCTCCTGTGTGATTCCTATATATGTTATTTTAAAGTTATATATGTTGTTTCTTTAAGTGATGAACATGTATCTATCGATTTTCTCGAAATTAGAAAACAAGATCGATGAACCCACAAGGGATTAAAAACAAAACCGCATATTTATCTGCATTCGATGAAAATAAAATCCCAAGTTAAAACCCACAATCGATCACAAAACCATTGGTTTTCGTTTACACTGGTTTGTCTTCTGTGTTCGCCTCTCGATTTCGCAGATATGGTTGTTTGTGCGTGACAGGGGGTTATTCAATAAACTGTTGGAATAATCATGATTTGTATTTGATAGATAATAAGATGACAAGAAAACATACCCGATGATCCCGAGGATCCAGTGAAAGCATTAAACATATTTGCCATTGATTGTCGGGTTCCCAGAACGAGGTGATCGTATTATGATGGGATGATGATCGATTCTTTTGAGAGAGTCGATCGTGGGGAGGCACACGGCTGGATGTGATTAGCCGATATCTCATTAGGGTTAAAAGAAGGATTAGGGTACTCTATTTATAATAAGAGTATCTTACACTTTTAACCCTCTGGTGTTTATTATGTGCAGTATAATTCCCCATAGTTCCAATCACCTAATGGGAAACCCTATAGTATGTCAATAATAGTAAATACGCCCATCATATATTTACCAGACATAGGGATTTCAGTTATTGTCAATTATCATATCAGGAATGATAAACGATCAGTGACGGTCACTTTTAAGGTGGTTCCAACATTCTCCCACTTGACCAAGCGATCTTTTATCTATGAGTACCAATAAGTCCGGCCGGGATGATACTCATTTTGTTTTAAACTGAAATCATAGCTAATAAGTACAGCCGTAGAGAAGAATATCAACTCAGGACCCCCACTAGTCAAACTATGACTCAAATTTAAAACTGAATAAGCAATGATCAATTGACTGAGACAGATTTCGTTATAATAATGTCCATACACCATTATGAGCTCCAAGCGTAACTAATAGACAAACAAAATCTGAATATAGAGGAAAATTTTATTAAGATAATAGTAATGACCAATAAGTACAATATGCTATTAAATTAAGTCTTTTGTAAGCCCCATCTTCGACACGTGTCCTACGAAGACATTAGGAGGAAGACCTTTGGTCATCGGATCCGCTAGCATATTCTTTGTACTTATGTACTCGATACAAAGGACATTTTCCTCAACCCGTTCGCGCACAAACAGATACTTTGTATCAAGATACAGCCCAGCGCCAGTTGAACTGTTACTGTTCGAGAAAGTTACGGCAGCTGAGTTATCACAGTAAAGCTTCAATGGTCTAGAAATGGAGTTGACGATTTTGAGTCCACTGACCAGGTTCCTTAACAACATCCCATGATAAGAGGCATTATAAACGGCAACGTATTCAGCCATCATGGTGGACATTGTAGTCAGCTTCTGTTTATGACTCCGCCATGAGATAGGTCCACCAGCTAACATAAATATGTACCCAGAAGTAGATTTCTTATCTTCCTTGCATTTAGCAAAATCGGAATCAGAATATCCTACTACTTCTAAGTTGTCACTTCTTCTATAAGTTAATTTGTAGTCTTTGGTCCCTTGCAGATATCGTAGAACCTTTTTAGCCGCTTTCCAGTGTGCTATTCCGGGATTAGATAAGTAACGTCCCAGCATACCAGCGATATAAGCGATATCCGGACGAGTACAGACCTGAGCATACATAATGCTCCCTACTACAGACGAATAAGGTATCATCCTCATTTCTTCCTTTTCAATCTCAGTGCTCGGAGCTTGGAAAGAACCAAACACGTCCCCTTTAACTACTGGAGCTACAGTGGGTGTACAGTGCTGCATGTTATAGCGTTTTAAGATACGCTCAATATATGCGTTTTGAGAAAGTCCCAAAACACCATTATGCCTATCTCGATGTATTTCGATACCAATGACATAAGAGGCATCACCGAGATCTTTCATGTCGAAATTTTGCGAAAGCATCCGCTTCGACTCATGCAGCATATCCAAGTTGTTACTTGCTAGTAGGATGTCATCTACATACAAGACAAGGATTATAAAGTTACTCCCACTGATTTTGAGATAGGTGCATTGATCCACTTGATTCTTTAGAAAACCTTGCCCTTTTACGATTTTATGGAACTTGAGGTACCATTGTCGTGATGCCTGCTTCAACCCATAAATGGATTTCTTCAACTTGCAGACCATATGCTCTTTACCTTCTGGAATGAATCCTTCAGGTTGTCGCATGTATACGTCTTCTTGCAAGTCTCCATTTAAGAATGCGGTCTTGGCATCCATCTGATGTAACTCTAAATCATAATGAGCTACAAGTGCCATAACAATCCTTAAAGAATCTTTACGAGAGACAGGAGAGAAGGTCTCTTGATAATCGATTCCTTCCTTTTGAGTAAAGCCTTTTGCAACCAGTCTGGCCTTATAGCGTTCGATGTTTCCTTTCGGGTCTAATTTGGTTTTGAAGACCCATTTACAACCGATAGTTTTGGATCCTTCAGGAAGTTCAACCAAGTCCCAAACATCATTGTGTTGCATGGAATTAAGCTCTTCAATCATGGCTTCATTCCACTGAGTGGCCTGATCACTATTAATGGCTTCTCGATAAGAGGTAGGATCAGTAAGCTTTCCAATGTCCTCAACTTCAGATAAAAAGGTTATGAAATCATCAAAATTTGTGGCCCTGCGTGCCCTAGATGATCTCCTGGGTTGATTTTCCGGTTCAGTGACAGAAGGAGTGGAATCAGTGATATTAGGTTCAGCGTTCGGAAGCGATGATGATGTTCCCTCGGTATTTTGGTTAGGAGGAGCAGGATCAGTGATATTAGGAGCAACGGTGGGTACAAGAGAAATTATCGGAGGAATAAGTATACCGGAAGAATGGTTTCCCCCCGCTTCTTGTACTTCTTGCAAATCTGAGTCATGATTTGTCGTGCTCCCACTGATCTTTGAGTTCTCAAGAAATGTGGCATGCTGCGTGTCAATGATGCTCGTAGTGTGGGAAGGACAATAAAAACGATAACCTTTTGAGTTATCAGGATAACCGATAAAGAAACATGTAAGGGTTTTAGGATCCAGTTTCTTTAAGTTAGGGTTATAGACTTTTGCTTCGACAGGACAGCCCCATACTTTCATATATTTTAGACTCGGTTTCCTACCTGTCCAAATTTCATAAGGAGTTTTAGGGACAGATTTTGATGGAACCCTATTGAGTATATGAACGGCTGTTTTTAATGTCTCAGTCCAGAGGAAAGTAGGTAAGTTAGTGTTAGCAAGCATACTTCTCACCATGTCCATTAAGGTTCTGTTTCTCCTTTCAGCAACACCATTTTGTTGAGGAGAACCAGGCATGGTGTATTGGTTAATTATGCCTTGTTCCTTGCAAAAGTTATAGAAAGGACCAGGAGCTTGACCAATATCAGTATGTCTACCATAATACTCACCTCCTCTATCTGATCTCACAACTTTTATTTTATGATCAAGTTGGTTTTCAACCAAAGTTTTAAAATCAATAAAAGTTTGTAAGGATTCAGATTTTTCCTTAATCAGATATAGGTGCATATAACGCGAATAATCGTCAATGAATGTAATAAATGATGTATGTCCTGTGATTGATGCGGGATAAGGACCACTAATATCAGTGTGAATTATTTCCAACAAGTTGGAACTTCTAGTAGCTCCTTTCTTATTCCCTTTCGCCATTTTGCCTTTGAGGCATTTAATACATGTTTCAAAATCACTAAAATCAAGAGAATGTAAGATTCCATCCTTTACGAGTCGAGTCATTCGATCTCGTGAGATGTGGCCGAGACGTTTATGCCACAACATGGAGGAATTCTCTAATTGTTTAGGTGATTTTGTTGTTTTAGTTACGTCATCAATATTAAGTGACAACAAAGACTGTGAGAAATTATGATCTAGTTCCAATTTATACAGTAATCCATCCAAGAAACCTCGACCAAGTAATTCATTATTATGAGTAATAGCAATCTTGCCGCAACCATGAATTATTACATAACCTTCAAGGTCTAGTCTAGATATGGATACAAGGTTCCGAGTAATTCTCGGTACATTAAGGTATCCACTAGTCTAATACACTTTCCGATACTCATATGTAAATTTAAAGTTCCCATGGCTTCGACATCTAAGAGATCACCACTTCCAACTCTAAGTTTTCTTTGGCCCTTTGGTAGCTTCTGGATTGTAAGGAATCCCTGCATTGAGTTTGTCACATGGACCATAGAACCAGAGTCACCCCACCATGTATTAATAGGGACATCAGTAGTAAAGGAATCAAATATTACATAAAGAATGTTACCTTTCTTAGCTAGCCATTCCTTGAACTTAGGGCAATCTTTCTGTCCGTGCCCTTTGGCACGACAGAATTTGCAGCTACGTTTGTTAGACAAGGATTTAGAGCCAGAGGCAACGGCACCATGATTATTATCCTTTTGGACTTTATTTCCAGTCTGATTACCGTGATTACCCTTCCTTTTCTTAGAATTAGTAGTGGTTGTCAGGTGAACAGCTTCAGGTTGTACCAGCTTTAGGCGATCCTCCTCTTGCACACACATTGCAATCAGTTCACTTATCGACCATTTATCCTTCATAGCATTATAGTTAACTTTGAAGGTGTCGAACCGAGCAGCCAAAGAGGTCATTATGAAATGCACAAGAAAATTATCAGAGACTTCCATCTCAAGACTCTTAAGCTTGTGAGCCATGTCAACCATTTTCATAATGTGTTCACGGACACTGCTATTTCCTTCATATTTTAGAGTGAGCATCTGTAGCATTAAGCTACTTGCATGAGCCTTAGACGATCCCTTGAAATGATCCTCAACAGATTTGAGGTAAGTTCTGACTTTATCAGAGTCAGGGATAGCTCCTCGGATACTGAGGTTAATGGAGTTCTTGACCATCATTAGTGACAAGCGATTTGCCCTTTCCCACTTTTCAAAATCCGCTTTCTGAGCTGCAGTGGACGCAGCAGTAATAGCAGTGGGTTCATCATGGCGAATAGCATGGTCAAGGTCTAGCATCCCCAGAGTAAGAAGTAATTGATCCTTCCATGACGCAAAGTTCGCACCAGTAAGTGGCTCAATGCCAAAGTTAGGTACTGATTAGGAAAGGAGGAGGATATAAGTTATAGAAGATTATTATAGTGACGTAGTTAGCTATACAAGGCGGACAAAGTAATGTTTCTTAAAGTAATGGAATCAAAGTAATGTTAAAGTAAGCAGGCCTAACAGTAATATTCCTTAGAGTAATGAAACTATGACCATTTTAGTGATGAAGCTAGTGATGAGTATACCTATTGTAAACACCAAAACAATAAGTCAAAGTAAGGCTCTACTTAGATGTTACATCACCTTTGGGCAGAAATAACTAATATCTAAGTAAACATGAGCGTTAGGGTTATGCAACGCAATGCTTATCTTTTGACCTTTGGGCACAAAATAGAGCATCATGTGAATTATGCATGTAGAAAGTCCTTTTGACACACAGGTATATTAAATCACCTTTGGGCAGAATTAGTATACTCAGTGTTCATTATGCAAAAGGAAAAAAATGCATTATGAGAATCATATTTGACCTTTGGGCACAAATGATGAGACCATAAATATTAGTGCAAGGTTTTCGCTATGTACAGAAACGAAAAGTAAGGTTTTCGCTATGTACAGTAGCGAAAAGTAAGGTTTTCGCAATGTACAGTAGCGAAAAGTAAGGTTTTCGCAATGTACAGAAGCGAAAAGTAAGGTTTTCGCAATGTACAGTAGCGAAAAGTAAGGTTTTCGCAATGTACAGAAGCGAAAAGTAAGGTTTTCGCAATGTACAGTAGCGAAAAGTAAGGTTTTCGCAATGTACAGAAGCGAAAAGTAAGGTTTTCGCAATGTACAGAAGCGAAAAGTAAGGTTTTTCGGAAAAAAAATTCCATACATTGATCAATTCGGGATAAATAACATTGATCAATTAACATGGCATAATTAGGGTTTAATACGATGGAAAAAATAGCATTATAATCGCAGATGATAAAATTGCAATTCAATGCAGTTTTGAAGTTTGCGGCGGCATACATAAACACGAAAGAAACCAATGAATTAAAGCCATCAAAAACTAATACAAATCATGAATCAATTTTGAACCTGGGGCTCTGATACCACATGTTGGAATAATCATGATTTGTATTTGATAGATAATAAGATGACAAGAAAACATACCCGATGATCCTGAGGATCCAGTGAAAGCATTAAACATATTTGCCATTGATTGTCGGGTTCCCAGAACGAGGTGATCGTATTATGATGGGATGATGATCGATTCTTTTGAGAGAGTCGATCGTGGGGAGGCACACGGCTGGATGTGATTAGCCGATATCTCATTAGGGTTAAAAGAAGGATTAGGGTACTCTATTTATAATAAGAGTATCTTACACTTTTAACCCTCTGGTGTTTATTATGTGCAGTATAATTCCCCATAGTTCCAATCACCTAATGGGAAACCCTATAGTATGTCAATAATAGTAAAAACGCCCATCATATATTTACCAGACATAGGGATTTCAGTTATTGTCAATTATCATATCAGGAATGATAAACGATCAGTGACGGTCACTTTTAAGGTGGTTCCAACATAAACCACGTCTCTTTTTCGGTTTGGAGTCGAGCTTGTATTGCACATCATAACTACTATAGTTTAGATGGAAGCATAAAAGATGTATAACCAAATTTTGGAATTTTAAAATAACCCAGTTACACCATTTAGGTCCACTGATAAATACCAAAGCATCCAACTTAAAATAAAGTAATCATCGAAAAAATCTTCTTGGCAACGTCGGCGACAGTGGGTTTGATCACTCATCGATTTGGGACCAAGTAATCATCGATTTTGGATCGATCATTCATTGAGATTCAAACAAAGAGGAGATTAGAGTTTTGATGTCTGAGGTGCATCAATGGCAGATTCAAACAGATAATGGGATTGTGAAAGATTTTGGTGTGATGATTTAAGTTTTTAATTTTGAAGTTGTAGAAATGGAGACGAGTCTATGATTTTCGAAGTTGAAGAAATGGTTGTGGACTTGTGGTTTAGCTTTCTTAACTGGAGAAGATGAAGCGCAGATGATGCACGGGGTGCAGGTGGGTTACCAAGTGATTTTCAAGATTAAAACCATCATCGGAGACGGTTCCAACACCTTTTGGGACATCATATTTCTCATGATTTTTTGGAGGGGCTGTCGACTTCATTTTCGAACAGAAACATAAACCAGAAAATGGTTGCCTTTTCATCTATATGTTTGGGTTGGCTATCAGTGAGAAACTGTACTTTTGTGGGTTCGAACAAAGAGAAGTTATACATCTTCTATTTTGAATATTCTTTGTTTGCATGGATTAGGTTGTTAATGGGTGTTGTATTAATGTGGATTCCTTTCATATTGGTGATAATACCTTGAAGCTTATTGTTCTTAATGTGCTTTCTATAAAGGAGAGGGGAATAGGGGTTTGGGAGGAGGTGTGAGGTGTGGTTTTGGAGCCAAAAAACTTTGTTGCAGGTGATAGGAGAAGATGACCGGATGTGAGGTGGTCGAATGTTTATATAATTGTCCGGCGAAGAAAGTCTACGTCTATGTTTGTTAAATAAATATTTAAATTAATTCATATTTATTTTTTTAAATAGTAAATGTAAAATGACTCAAAGACCCCTAACTTAACATTGCTAAGTTAATGGAATTAGTAGATTCAGGGACCCAATCCATAATAAAACTAAAACCACAATGACTATATTTGTAATTAATTCTTTAGAGGGACCCAATCCAAAATTTGAAAGTACCACAGGGACCAAATATGTAATTTACTCTTAATCTAATAATCTATGAAAAATCTAACTCTACCGGATTGCAACTTAAAAGTTAATATCACGACAACATTTTTGTTGTTGTTAATGCAAAAATAAATAATATAAAAAACTATGGAATGTAATTTCTTAATTGCATATTGCCTTTGCTAATTGGTAAATGATGATGGGAAATTAATTAAAATACCCTAAGTCAAACCAAGTGTTACCAAAATGCCCTAAATCTCTCCCAGTTTGCCAAAATGCCCTTTTTTCCGCGATGGAAGCCCGCGATCGCGGGCTATGGACCATTTCTGACACTTTTTTAAACTTGCAGGGACCATTTTTGAAAAATTCAATCCCGCGATCGCGGGCTCTCTCCACGATGGTTTAATTTTTGTGACTTTTCAATTGCAAGGGATCATTTTTGAAAAAATTCAGGGACCATTTTTGAAAATTTGACCCGCGTAGACCACTGTTCACCCGGTGTTTCGTCCAATTTGATGAATTTAAAATGAAATGTTACACTTTCAACCCCTATACTTATTTACTAAATTTACTTTATACCTTTTACTTTCATAATTTAAAATTTACATTTAACACATATAATCGTTTATTAACTAAAATACGTTAAAAAAATACGTTTTAATTTTAACAAATTACACCATTATAATCGTCTATTCGATACGTTCGAAATGAGCCCAATCTTGATTTTTTTTGGATTTATATATTTTAATATATATCATATACAGTTATACACTACATAAAAAATATTTTATATTTAAAATTCATACCCTTATAGTTAATTATTTAATTTATGGTACTCTTAGGTAGCGTTTGGTACGCATACTAGATGGGACGGGATGGAACTGGACGGGACTGAACTGGATGGGACGGGACGGGACTGAACTGAAGAAGATAATTTTAATCTAAGTTACGTTGAAAATACATCGATCCTTTTGTGCATACTCTGTAACTGCAAATACTTCAGCTCCAAACACACATGAATCATCATTCGCCAAATACCCATTTTCACAATTCTTAAATGAGTCCAGTGATACCAACTTGTCAAAACCCTATTTAATATTCTTCTCGTGTTATATGTGTTAAATGTAAAATTTAAATTATGAAAGTAAAAGGTATAAAGTAAAGTAAGTAAATAAGTATAGGGGTTGAAAGTGTAAATTTTAATTCCAAATTGTGATATTGATTTCATATTTACACTTTCAACCCCTATACTTATTTACTAACTTTACTTTATACCTTTTACTTTCATAATTTAATTTTACATTTAACACATATAATCGTTTATTAACTAAAATATGTTAAAAAAATACGTTTTAATTTTAACAAATTACACCATTATAATCGTCTCTTCGATACGTTCGAAATGAGTCCAATCTTGAATTTTTTTTGGATTTATATATTTTAATATATACCATATACAGTTGTACTTTTAGGTAGCGTTTGATACGCATACTAGATGGGACGGGACGTAACTGGACGGGACTGAACTGGATGGGACGGGACGGGACTGAACTGGAGGAGATAATTTTAATCTAAGTTACGTTGGAAAAAATGGTATTTTAGTAATCTGATGTTTTAGTCCCATGTTGTTCCACCTATTTTGGTGGAACAAAAAATCTTATGTTTTGTCCCATTAAAACTTGTTTTTGTTCCATGTTGTCCCATCTGATTTTTGTCCCATGGCATACCAAACATGAAACTATTTTTTTTGTCCCGTTCCGTCTCATCCAGTCTGCGTACCAAACGCACCCTTATAGTTAAAATACGTTTTATTTATTTTATTATCGATCCTTTTGTGCATACTCTGTAACTGCAAATACTTCAGCTCCAAACACACATGAATCATCATTCGTCAAATACCCATTTTCACAATTCTTAAATGAGTCCAGTGATACCAACTTGTCAAAACCCCATTTCATATTCTTCTCGTAAAACCTTCTCCTATTGTCATTCACGATATCTATAAACACATTCAAATAATAATAATTTAAAACGATTTAATGAATTAGTTAATATATGATTATTATGTTAATGCGATAAGAGTGTAAAAAAAATTGAAAAAAAAATAAGAGATGTACCATAAATTAAATAATTAACTATAAGGGTATGAATTTTAAATATAAAATATTTTTTATGTAGTGTATAACTGTATATGATATATATTAAAATATATAAATCCAAAAAAATTCAAGATTGGGCTCATTTCGAACGTATCGAAGAGACGATTATAATGGTGTAATTTGTTAAAATTAAAACGTATTTTTTAACGTATTTTAGTTAATAAACGATTATACGTGTTAAATGTAAAATTAAAATAATGAAAGTAAAAGGTATAAAGTAAATTTAGTAAATAAGTATAGGGGTTGAAAGTGTAACATTTCATTTTAAATTCATCAAATTGGACGAAACTAGGTGTGAATAGTGGTCTATGCGGGTCAAATTTTCAAAAATGGTGCCTGGAATTTTTCAAAAATGATCCATTGCAATTGAAAAGTCACAAAAATTAAACCATCGCGGGATTGAATTTTTCAAAAATGGTCCCTGCAAGTTTAAAAAAGTGTCAGAAATGGTCCCTGACCCGCGATCGCGGGCTCCCATCGCGGAAAAAGGGCATTTTGGCAAACTGAAAGAGATTTAGGGCATTTTGGTAACACTTGGTCAAACTTAGGGTATTTTAATTAATTTCCCAATGATAAAATACGAATTTCACCTTAAGTTTTTTTTAGGGAAATTAATTAAAATACCCAAAGTTTGACCAACTGTTACCAAAATACCCAAAAAAAATTTCATTTTGCATAAATACCCAAAATACCCGCGATGGATCCCACGATCGCGGACTAGGGCTGACGTGGCACGTATTTTAGCCCCAAATGCCTCGCGAAGCCCCTCAACTTTGGTCGCGGTGCACTTTTGGTCCCTGCCCGCGATCGCAGCCCGCCATGGGCCAAAATTTACAGTTTTGGTCCCTGAAAATTTACACTTTCAGCCCCTGTACTTAGACGAATCTTGCATGCTTTTACTGTTTTTTTCCACAATTATTGTACTTTGAAGACCGATTTGTGGTTGAAATTCATTTGCATGTTTGAGATTTCATCCATAAATATCAGTAGTATGCAATTCACAATTCACATTTCCTCTTGCTTTCTTTCTTGATTTCTCTCTTGCTTTCTTTCTTTGAATTGATTTCTCTCTTCTCTCATTTCATCCACAAATGGCATCGTCATCAAACCCTAAGTCTACTCCTGAAAAAATGCCACCTCAAATCGAGGTCGCCATAGCAAAAAAGGAAAAGGAGATAGATGAACTAACAGAAGAGTGGAAAAAAATTATGGACAGGAAGCAGTCCATTTGAGAAAGATCGAAGAGGAAGACAGGGAGATCAAAAGGATGAAAGGGGATATAAAAGCTCGGGAGGCTCGTGTTCGTCGAGAACAAGAAGCAATTCACCATATTCTGCAAGACTTCGCAATTATTCAAGCGAAGGTAAACGAGAAGCAAGCTTGGATTGATGAAACTAAATCAATTTTTAAGTAGGTGGTGGTTATATTTTTTTTGTTTTGTATTTTTTTTACTGTGTTGTTATTTGTATTTTTTTTACTGTGTTGTTATTTGTATTTGTATTTTTTTTACTGTGTCGTCACCGTCGTCGTCACCGTCGGATACGCCGGGATACACAAAGAGTAATGTGGGTCTTTCTGAATCGACTGCAAGGTGCAGAAAAGTAGAGATATCCCCATCGTTGGATAAATCCACAAATGACCCATCGCCATTTTTAAACACTAACTTGCAAATATCAGAAGAGTTGATTCCACATTTTTGCATGGCGTATGCAACAAACTTCTGATAAGTATAGTTTACTGACACTTTTACACCATGCTTAGATTTATAAGCAAAATTCCACTCATTGTTATCTTGCACCCATTCACCATCAAAACAGAAATATAGCTTAGCTTTTGCAACAGATGAACTCATTTTTTCAGTAGTATCTGTTAGTCCCAGATGGCTATAACAAGTATTGTAGAAGGGGGGGGGGGGGGGTTGAATACAATACTCAAAAGTTTCACAATTTTAATTCTTATATTTGAAAAACTTTCAAAAGAATTACACATAGAAAACTTAAGACTGTTGCGGAAAAGAACAGATAAACTATTCTAACAATCTTACACAAAGTATACAACAAAATAACTAAGAACACTTAGAACAAAGCTATAAAGTTTTTCAAGCAAACTGGAAATTCTTGCACTTAGAGAATTCTTCCAGTTTGCGTAGAATATCAAGAGCTCACAATAATCTTCAAAGTCTCTCAAGATGTGTATCTTTCTGTATGGAGAGCTCTTCCTTTTATAGTGACAAGGAGTGTGCAAGCATTGAATGCTTGGGACACTTGTCATCTTCACACTTGCTGAGGATGTTGACTTCTGGAAAGTTGTGAAGTCCTTGTCACCTTTTACAAGGTACAGTCAGAAGAGCTCATGCATGAGAAAAGAGCTTTGCATGGAAATGGATAATAAGACAGAAGGTCACTTTATCCATGTAGAAAATATCTTCTCAATTTGTCTTCTTATGTCTCTCATTTTTGTCTTCTTTTGCTTCTCAAAATCTCTTTCAACAAATGCACCACCGAAGAAAGGTTGTAAGATTTCTTCCAAGACAAAATGAATTTGCTTCTCATTTTGTCTTATTATGTCTCTCACTTTTGTCTCTTTTTGCTTCTCAGATTTTCTTTCAAGAAAAGCACCACCGATGGAAACTTGGGATATGTGACACATCTTTGGAGAAAACATCTTTGAAGCTTCTTTGAGGTCCCACCGAAATGTCATTTGGGATATGTGACACATCTTTGAGATATGTGACATCATCTTTGAGATATATGACATCATCTTTGGGAAAAGCTTCTTTGAGACTTGGCCGAAATAGAGAGAAGTTTCGGTGGAGATACCACCGAAATTGTGAGAACAATTTCGGTGAACAATGACTTGTATGTTTGAGAAAAGATCTTTCACTTCCACAATGAGAGAATCTTTAATCTTGACTTTGGTTTATCTTTGACTTCACCAAACATTTGATATCTTGTACAAGCCATTACAAAGAACCATGCATCCAAAATTTCTCTAAGTATAAAATGTTTTTCAAAGTATAAAAGGAGATCATGAGGTCATCTTCAAATCTTGATGACCCAACAATCTCCCCCTATTTGATGATGACATCCATACTTAGAAAAACATGAGTAAGACAGTGAATAATGCAAGTTGACCCTTCTTTACTCTTTTGGGTTCTTTTTCACACAGTCCATTTTTTTTTTTTGTGTGTATGTATATATGATATTTACATATAAGAAAAAATAAAGAGGTATAGCTGTACAAATAATCGAAAGGAAAAGGAAAGAAGTATAAACAGTATAAACAGAATGAATATTACTTGCATCTTTGGAGGGGCGAGTTGAAACTTGTGTCTGGCTTGAGGATTCTTCATTTTGATCAGCAGCCTTAGGATACTTCTGCCCAACTGTTGCATCTTGGCATCTTTTCATGTTTAGCATCAGCATCCTTTGTCTTTGTTTTGCTCCCCCTCAGTTAGATCAGACGGTCTTTGTGTTTCTCCCCCTCAGTTAGATCCGCCCGGACTGAAGTGCTCCCCCTTGACCGGTCCGTTGATTTCCTCATTTTTTCAAGTTGGTCGCTGTATATGAGTACTGAGGGTTTATGTTGCTCCCCCTCAGATGAATTCTCCCCCTCAGCGGCCGACGTAGGAAAAACACCAAGAGAAAATGAAAAGATCGGCCAGAACCAAGACCATTTTTTTATTTTTTTTTTATTTTTTTTTTACCTTTCCACCGAAAATTGAGGAAAATCCACCGAAAATAGGCTATTTTCGGTAGGATTTTCGGTGGAAAATCGGTAGGATTTTTTTTTTTTTTTTTACCTTTCCACCGAAAATTGAGCAAAATCCACCGAAAATAGGCTATTTTCGGTGGAAAATCGGTAGGATTTTTTTTTTTTTTTTTTTACCTTTCCACCGAAAATTGAGCAAAATCCACCGAAAATAGGCTATTTTCGGTAGGATTTTCGGTGGAAAATCGGTAGGATTTTTTTTTTTTTTTTTTTTTTTGCTTTTCCACCGAAAATGAAGGAGAATCCACCGAAAATTGGCTATTTTCGGTAGGATTTTCGGTGGAAAATCAGTAGTAAAACTTCTAAGACATTATGGAGAAAATCTTCAAAGTGAAGAAAAGATTGGAATTTCATCTTCCAATTTGATGACCCAAAAAGATTGAGTTTGAGGATTTGGGGTGACATCTGTAGAAGAGTTTGTAGTGAGTGGATTGGTGGAGGGATTTGAGGTGGTGGATCGGTGGAGATTCGGTGTGGAATCGGTGTGGGTCGGTGTAGACTCGGTGGTGGATCGGTGTGAGGATTCCACCGAGGAGTTTGAAGGATTGTACCAAATTTAGAAGGGTTTCACCACCGAATTTGAAGGGTTCCACCGAATTTGAGGGGTACCACCGATCGAGGAGGCAAAACATATGATGGGAAGTAAAGTATGGTGGGATATGGTTTTGGTTTGGTGGTTAAGGAAAATTTCGGTGGTGAGGTTTAGAAAAGAAATGGAATTTTAAGAGATTGGAGATGGTGATGTCATGAGAATGACATCAACATGCTTATGATGTCATGAGAGTAAAGAATTCTAAGGTTTTGTCAACTTTCTCACTTGTTCACATAGATCCATCTGCCCAGCTCAAAATCTGCAATCACAAAGAATTTAATTTCCAGGTACCCATTTTGAAGGTGGGTCCTTTTGGGTTAGAAGAAAAAGAATGAAAAGAATTTATATCACTCAGAATAATTCTTTATTTCACACAGTCTTTGGCAAAATGAGAAATATCACCACAGATATAGCATTTTCTATAAAGAGAGTTCCTTTTAGAAACTTGACATTTTTCCTAACTTTTGCTCAAAGATTTTGAAGAGATAACAAAGAATGGGGGTGCATCACATAGAATTCTTATTTCAAAAATTGGGAGTACATAAATCCTTTCTTTTGAATTGGACATTTTGAAACTCACAGATTTAAGAAGAAAATCGGTATGAGAAGTCATAAAGTTATTTTTGGAAAAATTTTGGAGGATTTCCTTTTAAGACAGAAACAACACCCAGAGACTAGCCAAATAAAATTTCCAAAATTTATGTTTTCAGATGTGATGGCAGAAATTATGAACACATAGCAAAAGAGTTTGAAATAAGAGAATTCATAAAAGATAGATAAAACACATAGTATGTACCAGTGAAGAGTAGAAGAAGCACTTAGCTGATACAAGAGCAGTTGAGGAGTCATTCGCTTTCAGATGTGGGTTCATCTGCCAAATCATAAGATTTAGCAGGCAGACCCTTTCCTCTTCTGACAAGTCTTTCATTTCTTTCCTTTTCTCTCTTGTATTTCTCCTTGTATCTTTCAGCCCGGTCAAAATTTGCAGAAGAGGAAGATTGGCTGAAATTTTTGGAAAATCGGTGGGAAGCACTTCTAAGTCTTTCAAGGTTTCTACTTTTACACTCAGAAGCAAAATGACCCTTTTTACCACAGTTAAAACATTCCTCATTAGATTTATCCAAAGGAGAGTGTTTGGAGAGAGAAGAGGATGAATTTCTATCGAACTTAGATTTTCCAGAAGAGAGATGAGATTTGGATTTAGAGTGCCCATCCAACATGGCCATTTCATCAGATAATTTATCAGCTGAAGTTTCCTCACATTCATCCTTAGCATCACTAAGATATGCTTCTGAATGATCATTGGGATCTTCTTGACTATTATGGTCAGAGTCAGATGGGTAGGTGATTTTTGGAAAACACTTAGTCTTTTTGGAAGAGTCACTTAGGAGAGCTAGAGAAGAGTTCTTTAAAAACCTTTGCAGTTTCGTCTGCTCATAGTTGAAAAGAGTACCATAAAGAACAGTAAGAGGCATATGATCAAGATCCTTGGTTGTCTTTATACAAGTACAGATATTTTCCCAAAAATCGGGAAGACAGTCCATAAATTTGCACAGGACTTCCTCATTGTCATACACTCTACCTAACAGCCTTAAGTCATTAAGAAGACTGTTAAAGCGATTATAGTAGTTGGAGAGAGATTCTCCTTTCTCATAAGAAAAGAGTTCATAATTTCTAACAAGAGCAATCTTTCTGCTCTTTTTAACTTCATTTGTACCTTCATACAAAACACACAGAGTGGACCACATCTCTTTGGCAGTAGAGAGATTTACCAGAGAGTGGTACACTTCATTAGGAAGAGAGAGAGCAATGATAGTTCTAACTTTAGAATCAAGAGACACAAGTCGTTTTTCCTCATCAGTATATTTCTTAGGATTTTTAAGAATGTAACGACCAGTAGCAGCAGATTTTTCTTCATCAGACGAATCATCAGAATTATCTTTTTCCATGGTTTCTTTACCAGGCCTCTGCGTTTCATAGCGAGCCCAAACTCTGGGGATAAAGGGTCCCTCTTGGAGAATGGTTGGATATCTAGTATCCACTCCTTCCATGAACAGCATCATGCGGCTTTTCCACAAAGAGAAGTTGTTAGCATTGAACTTAGGAGGCTTTGAAATGGAGCCATTTTCAGAAAAGTTATTTTGAAAAGAGTTTTCAATAGTTGAAGAAGAGGAGGCAGCCATCGCAGATCAAGTTTATGGAATTAAACTTTCTGCTCTGATACCACTTGTTAGTCCCAGATGGCTATAACAAGTATTGTAGAAGGGGGGGGGGGGGGGGGGTTGAATACAATACTCAAAATTTTCACAATTTTAATTCTTATATTTGAAAAACTTTCAAAAGAATTACACATAGAAAACTTAAGACTGTTGCGGAAAAGAACAGATAAACTATTCTAACAATCTTACACAAAGTATACAACAAAATAACTAAGAACACTTAGAACAAAGCTATAAAGTTTTTCAAGCAAACTGGAAATTCTTGCACTTAGAGAATTCTTCCAGTTTGCGTAGAATATCAAGAGCTCACAATAATCTTCAAAGTCTCTCAAGATGTGTATCTTTCTGTATGGAGAGCTCTTCCTTTTATAGTGACAAGGAGTGTGCAAGCATTGAATGCTTGGGACACTTGTCATCTTCACACTTGCTGAGGATGTTGACTTCTGGAAAGTTGTGAAGTCCTTGTCACCTTTTACAAGGTACAGTCAGAAGAGCTCATGCATGAGAAAAGAGCTTTGCATGGAAATGGATAATAAGACAGAAGGTCACTTTATCCATGTAGAAAATATCTTCTCAATTTGTCTTCTTATGTCTCTCATTTTTGTCTTCTTTTGCTTCTCAAAATCTCTTTCAACAAATGCACCACCGAAGAAAGGTTGTAAGATTTCTTCCAAGACAAAATGAATTTGCTTCTCATTTTGTCTTATTATGTCTCTCACTTTTGTCTCTTTTTGCTTCTCAGATTTTCTTTCAAGAAAAGCACCACCGATGGAAACTTGGGATATGTGACACATCTTTGGAGAAAACATCTTTGAAACTTCTTTGAGGTCCCACCGAAATGTCATTTGGGATATGTGACACATCTTTGAGATATGTGACATCATCTTTGAGATATATGACATCATCTTTGGGAAAAGCTTCTTTGAGACTTGGCCGAAATAGAGAGAAGTTTCGGTGGAGATACCACCGAAATTGTGAGAACAATTTCGGTGAACAATGACTTGTATGTTTGAGAAAAGATCTTTCACTTCCACAATGAGAGAATCTTTAATCTTGACTTTGGTTGATCTTTGACTTCACCAAACATTTGATATCTTGTACAAGCCATTACAAAGAACCATGCATCCAAAATTTCTCTAAGTATAAAATGTTTTTCAAAGTATAAAAGGAGATCATGAGGTCATCTTCAAATCTTGATGACCCAACAGTATCTCAAACACAAAATATTGCAGAAAGAAATATTGCAACAATGAAATCGTTGTGTGAGAATTATGGCTTGAATTTTACGTCTATTTATGAATGAAACAACCAACATATCAGAAAACCAATCTCTCATTTCATCCACAAACTGATATTCCAAAAACATTGATTTAACATTGATTGAAACATGCAATTGAATTTCAACCACAAATCGGTCTTTAAATTGCAATAATTGTGGAAAAAAACAGTAAAAGCATCAAGATTCGTCTAAGTATAGGGGCTGAAAGTGTAAATTTTCAGGGACCAAAAGTTGAAAATTTCAGGGACCAAAACTGTAAATTTTGGCCCATCGCGGGCTGCGATCGCGGGCAGGGACCAAAAGTGCACCGCGACCAAAGTTTAGGGGCTTCGCGGGGCATTTGTGCCCAAAATACGTGCCACGTCAGCGTATCCCGCAATCGCGGGACCCCATCGCGGGTATTTTGGGTATTTTTGCAAAATTGAAAAATTTTAGGGTATTTTGGTAACAGTTGGTTTGACTTTGGATATTTTAATTAATTTCCCTTTTTTTTAATGATGTGTCAAGTGTGCCGTATTTTTATTTTAGAAGTTGTGCCTAAATTTTATTCAGGTTTTAATATTCGTTATATAAAATTATATAAATTTGTATTTATTAAATTATATCTATCTATTAATATTTTAAGCATAATACATTACTTGATGTATATATAAATAATAGCTATCAAAATATATATGAACAAAAGCATATATATGAACATTATAAGTTTGGGCTCCAAAACTCATCAAATATTTTGAGATAATCATCTATTATATAAATAGAAACATTCTTCATATCCATTTTATATAAAAAACATGAAATCCGCAAATTTGATCAAAACTATCTAAAATCATCCAAACTTGAAAACACATGGGAATAAAAGCTTCAATGTACAAAAGTATATCATTTTCACATGTATGTAGTTTATAAATATATAGGATGAACTCGCATTGTTAGGTTTGGGGTGAAAGTCTATAAATCAAGAAAAAAATCATAAACTAGAGGTGAACACTTGGATTCTTGGACTCTAGAATTGGATCCTTAGGCCACCCGTACCCCATGCGGTATGGGGCTCGGGGAAGCCGAGGTGGCAATGCGGTATGGGGCGGTGTGGCTCGGTATGGGCTACGGCCCCTTCGGTATTGATCATGCGGTATGGGTCTCGGGGTTACATCCCCGCTTGACCCCGAAGAGTTTAAAAAAAAACAATTTTTTAATTATTTTAAAAAAATCTATCCGTTTGTAAACGGCTATATGTAAAAAAAAAAATTCAATTTATTCCCACTATATATTTAACCTTCAACCTCTTATTTCTCACACCTCTCAAACTCTCTCAACCTCTTATTTCTCACACATATCATATTCTCTCAACCTCTAAAACTCTCTCAACCTCTTATTTCTCACAGTCTCATATTCTCTCAACCTCTAAAACTATCTCAACCTTTTAATTTTCACACATCTCTCATCATGAATCCAAACAGAACACCTACATCCCAATCGCAAGAAGATCAAGGTTATCGTCCACAATTTTCGCAACAATATCCGCCACAATTTTCACAACAATATCCGCCACAATTTTCGCAACAATATCCGCCACAATATTTTTACAACTCATTAGGCCATCCGCAACAAATTCCTTACCAACTTACACGTGCCGGTATGATTGAACATGGTTTTGTTCCGACCAACTTCAATCCTTCTTCGCCCATCGTCAATCTCGCCGATGACTACGTTCCGGAAACCCAACCTTCTACCCCGAACACACCACAATCTATCCCTACACAACAATCTAACCCGGAACCATCAAATCCGAAACCAACGAAAGCCGCCAAACAATTTTGGAGTAAAGCCGAGGAAATCGCGTTAGTGTCCGCGTGGGTTGACGTTTCGGAGGACCCCGTTGTCGGTAACGCACAAACCGGCGGTAACTTAATTTTTATTATTCTTATTATTCTTATTATTCTTATTATTCTTATTATTCTTATTATTATTATTCTTATTATTATTATTATTATTCTTATACTTAATTTTACATAAATGTAGGGAGTTTTTGGGCCCGAATCGGGCATTCGTTCTTTACTCGATTGGGTCGTGAACCTTATAGAACTACCCATCAACTCAACAGCAAGTTCAACGAACTAAATAAAAGAATTAATTGGTTTGGCGGCATCTACAATAACTTGCTCAATAATAGATCAAGCGGCATGAGTGAGGCCGACATATCCCGAACGGCACACGAACGGTATCTATCACAACATGGAGTTTCTTTCACTCACGAACAAGCTTGGGACGTCCTAAAAAAATGTCCAAAATGGGGAGCCGTTCCAACGATGACGACAACTTCATCGCGGGGTTCAAAACGTACAACTTCCGATGACGATGACGAGCAACTTCAACGACCCATCAGGAGAAACAAAGCAAAAAAATCATCAACGAGTCGTTCGAGCGGGCCGAATTCGAGCGAGGGTGTTAGTCAAGATTTCTTGGTGACGTTGAACGACAAGATTGATGATACCAAAGCATACAAAATGAAAAAACTCGAGCTCGAAATCGAAATGGAACGCTCAAAATGATTTGAGAAAGACTTCGAGTTTTTCATGACCCCGCATGATCATCTTACGGGAAACGCTTTGACAGCTACTTTAGTGAGAAAAGAGCAAATTAAAAAATTTCATGGTTGGTAGTGTTTTGTATCTTGTATTTTTTATTTTTAATGAATGATATGAATTTTAATTTTTATTATTTATCTTATTTTAATTTATTTAATATTTTTATTTTGTTAAATAATTAAATGTATAAATAAAAGAATAAAAATAAATGAGGTGGAATGAAAGATTGGAGGTATGGGGTAAGGGTGTTGAAAGATTGAGTGAGGGATGGATGAAAGGGTGATGTGGCGCTGACGTGGCAGAGAATATTTGAAAGATTGAAGGTATGGGGTACTGATGGCCTTAGCCTTGATAATGAACAAGCACCTTTGAAATGATTAGAAGTGTGCTTTAAATGCTTGTAAAAATCTCAATAAATGAAGGAGAAGTGAATAAAATCGGGTAGATAAGTGTTGGTGAGAAAATGAGTGTGAGAACCCCAAATTTCGGACCTTAAAGCACAGACCAACCTTCCACGTGACCTGGCGCGTGTGACTTCAAGGTGCGGCGCAGGTCGCGTGTGCCCAGGAGCCACGAGCCACTTCACAGGGAGTTAAGCCACCAACGACAATCGTGTATAGTTGACTCAATAAATTATGAGTCCTATTATACTCATTAAGTTGTTAACAAACATGCCGAAATGATAAATCTCACTTGCTACTTGAATATTTCTTTGTGTTTGATCATTTGGATTTTGGATGTAGGAAGTTGGTTAAATTTGATGGGTATTATATTTATAACTTATGTATGTTTATTTTATATTCGTTTAATGCAACACGGTATATATCGATTTTAATGTTTAATATATTTTTTTGTTTTTGTCGATTTTATAATACGGTTTTATGTGGTTTTGAGAAAACGATAATGTTTTTTTTATAAATTGTTTATTTTATTTTAATTTAATTTAGGTTTAATAATGATGTAATTTATTTTATATTTAATAATATATTTTTTTATAAAAAGACAATTAAGTATTTGTTAAAAATCAATGATTATCCTAATTATATTTTAGATTGTATATATTTAAAATGTAATGTGTATCCTGTATTTTATTATGATTATCAGTTAGTTATAAATTCAAACATACAACTTTAAAAAGTTGTACACATGTATCATTATTTGTAAAGTTGAAAATTAAGTAATATCTATACTATATTATAAAATACTAGAAGTCTACTCGTGCAATGCAGCGCGAATATTTCGATTTTAATGTTCTAATTTATTTAATTTGTGGTTTTGAGAAAACGGTCAAAGTTTTTTTTATAAATTTGTTTAAAAAATGACGTTTTTTGAGAAGTTCATGAATTGAGGATTTGAAAGTGGCTAAAGATATAATGAGAATCCATGATTTAAGGATTTGAAAGTTGTTAAAGATAAGTATTAATCAACTAATTAGCATTAAAAACAGTACATAAAGTTTCATTAGTTGTTTTAAAAAGATTTTAAGTAATTAACATTAAATAGCGGTACATGAAGTTTTAGGGGTTGTTTTTAATAGTTTTCATAAATGATTTATAATATAGTACAGATTTGATGCATAAAACTCTTACAAACAAGTTTTTATGCATCAAATACTATGTATTGATGCATATTACTTAGAATTCAAAATTACAAGCAATGATGCATGAATGCAACTGTTTTAAGTTGCATATTTAAATTCATAACTAACTGATAAATATAATTAAATACAAGATAAACATCTCATTTTAAATATAAAGAATTTAAAATATAGTCAGAATACTTAATTATATTTTATAAAAAAATGTAATTAAATTTAAATAATTCACATCATTATTAAATCTAAATTACATTAAAATAAAAAATTAAACTAAACAAATTTATAAAAACTACACAAACCGTATTATAAATAACAAAGACAAAAAATAAAAAGAAACATTAAAATCAAGATATCGCACTGCATTGCGCGAATAGTCTTCTAGTAATATTAAATAGTAGTACATCATGGTTAAAAATTTGTTTTTAAGATATTGAATCAAATACTTTATAATATAATATAAGATTAAATTAGATTTGATAAAATATTTTGCATAAAAATGGCATATATTTTGGTAATGGATCTTTAACTCGTCGTGTCATTTTTTGCACACACATAATTTATAAGAAATAAAGAGGCAGGTTCAGTTGCAAACTCAAATTCTGTTGTGAATAAGATGACAAATAAGAGCGTGATGTGCGTCCTATACATTAACGTTCATCAAGAATGGTGTATCATTCATCATGAATGTTTACGTTTTTTGTTCATCAGGAATGTAATTCATTATTCATGATGAATGCAAACAAATGAGGACACATATCATGTTGTCCTTTATCGCCCGGTTCATAACGAAAAATAAGTTCGCAAATGAATTTTGTTTCTATCTCTCCATGCATATCCTTTTGAATTATATTTATCAACTAGTTATTTTAAAGGCTTAATCTTTTGGGAACTCCAACATTTGTGAAATTTGTGATAATTTATACATTAAGGTTTTGTTTCACATGATTTTTTTTTAATTTAATATGTTGATTAACATATATTTGTTTCACAATGTGTTTGTGTAACACCTCGAATTTTCATGATCAAAATTATGTTATATTTTGATATGAAATGGTCAAAGTGTAATTGACCAAAGTTTAAGTTAATTGTGAAACTTGAAACTTTGAGGTTGTTAATGTCAATCATTGAAAGTTGATATCATATTTAAAGAAGGAGTCGGTTATATATTGAGAAATATCTCAATTTGGGTTTCTCCTGGAGTCGGTCTAGCAAGCAGAGAAGGAAAGAATTCTTGAACCTTGAAATTGTTACGGTAAGAATCGAAGTAAGGTTTTCAATTGAATCTTTTAGAAATTCAATAAGCAGATTAAGCTGATTTGATTTGGTATTGATTAGTTTGAGAAAGATTGAAGGAGAAATCGATTCGTGTTGCACGCTGTGTTCGTTTCCAAATCCCAGGTGAGTTCATCTATTTCCAAATGATTTTATTTGAAATTGAATGAGATATTTGGTAGCAAACCATCTAAATGACTTGATAAACATGTATTGAAATGAAATCGACCAAGAAATTGAACTTAGATGAGTTTTTAGAGTAAAATCGACGTGCCAATCGAAGTCCCGTTATCGAAGATCCGGAATGGGATCCGGATTTGATGAAATCCGGAATGGGATCCGGATTTGACGAGATCCGGTATTGGATCCGGACTTGGTGAGATCCGGTATGAGATCCGGATTCGGTGAATCCCGATATTGGGGTTCGGTTTCATTAAGATCCGGAATAAAGTGGGATCCGGTTCCATTAGGATCCGAAATTAATTTGAGTTCCGGTTCCATTAGGATCCGAAATTAATTTGAGATTCGGTTTCATAAGGATCCGGCATTGAGAGGGATCCGGTATGCGATAGGATCCGGAATTGATTTGGGATCCGGTTCCGGGTAGTTCTGGATCGGTACAGGATTCGGGAATGTTCCGGATAGTTCCGGAAATGGATTTTTCCAGACATAGTTTCCGGGTGTATTATCTGGTTAAGTTTTTCTAAAGAAAATCTCGGGGCGCTGCCCTCAGACCCTGCAAGGACGTTGCCCCTTGACCCCATCCGCTAACCGGGTAGCGGAACCCCCGTGCTAAGTCGCCGAAGGGGGGACATTTGAGGATAAGGATACGATAGGTTATCTAGCATTCTTAGCGTTTAGAATATGATACGAGATGTTGTGTGTTTATGTTGTTATGCATATACACTAGTAAGTGTAATGGATACATAGGCACTAGTATTTTGTAATCACGTGGAACAGGCGTGACGCTAAGCGTAATTTCCGTGAATTGGATAAATGCGGAATAGGCCGGGCTCTAATGGTAATTCTCATTTAGTGTTGTTATATGATGAACGTGGAATAGGCGTGGCGCTAATCGTAATTCCCGTTGAGTGAAATGAGGAATAGGCTGGGCTCTTAATGGTAATTCCCATTTCAAGTTATGATGTGATGAACGTGGAATAGACCGAGCTCTTAATGGTAATTCCCGTTGATTGAAATGCGGAATAAGCCGGGCGCTTAAAGGTAATTCCCATTTCGTATTATGATGTGAAATCGTGGAATAGACGGGGCGCTAATCGTAATTCCCGATTTCTATTGGAAGGTAAAGGATAGGTCGGACGCTTAATGATAATTCCTACTTCTGCTTCAAGAAATAGGCATGGCGCTATGTTGGGTCACCAAAGATTTGAAATTGACCCACCGATTTTCACACCTAAAATCTTACTTAGAATATTTCTCTATGGTTCTTTACTTCTTTATAATGACTTTGATAAGATAGCAAATGTTCGGTGAAGTCGAAGATCAACCGAAACCAAACTTGAAGATATTCTCATTTGTGGGAGTGAAGAATAATCTTCTCAACAAACATCAAGTCATTAACCACCGATGATCCCTATGCACATCGGTGGACAACTCCCATCGATCCATCCCTATGATCGGCCAACAAGAGTCCCACCGATAATAGCCTCAAATCGGTGGGAACTCAGTAATCTTCATGGATGCACTTTTCAAGATTTCCCACCAACCTCAAAGCTCAAATCGGTGGAATACCGTCGGTGGAATAGTTCTTGGAAGACACAATAAGAAGATCATTTATTATGGGACGATATCTATTGCCAGGTAAAAGTGACTATTTGTCGTTTTATCTATTATCAGATAAAGTCTCAATCAACATGGGTATTCTTCCTAGTACCAAGGAAAATGGTGAAAATGACACATCAACTTTTCAGAAGTCAACACCTACATTGAATCTCCTGATGACAAGTGTCTTAAGCATTTAATGCTTCATACACTATAAAAGGAGGAAGAAGCTCCCCATGCAAACTACGCTTTCTGAAGAAATTCTCTCAGTGCAAGATTGCTTCATCTCTAAGAACTTGATAGCTTTGATCTTTGTGTGCTTAAAGTTGTTTTGTTATTTATGTTTGCTTTGTGACAGATTGTTAGAATAGTTTAACTGTTCTTTTTCGCAACAATCTTTAGTTTTTCTATGTGTAATTCTTGTTGAAGTTTTTCAATAAAAGAATTAAATTAAGTAAATTTTGAGTATTGTATTCACCCCCCTTCTACAATACTTGTTAAGCCATCTGGGACTAACACGCTAATTGTAATTTCTTGACATGAGCAAACGATCTAGAATCTGTGGGATTCGTAGTGACACTCTGGAACATGAGACTATTAACTACTTAGTGTTTGTCATTCTCATGGAATCGGGCGTGATTCCCGTTATCGAAAGAAGTTATGTGTTCGGTAAGATTGGTGACAAGTCAGGTTTATTTATATGTTTTTGTTTACATTGGTTTCAAAGCGTATAAAGTGTCAATTTGGAAAACTGGATGTTCTCACTAGGCGTAAGCCTAATCGTTTCCAATTAAATTTTCTTACAGGTTTTAGCTTGGGAAGGGATAAGCAGGGACGAGTGTCAAGGAGTACCAGAGCTATGGTTTTGGAAATATTGTGATTAACCTTGTGAACTAATTTTGTGTTCATAGATCAGAATGGTTGGTCGTATATTGTGTATTATTTGTAAGTGTGAAAATTGTCACTATATTTCGGTTGTAAATGAAAGTTTGGAAGTTGTTGTGGAAAACTCTGATAAATTTTAAGGTTTAAATTTATTGTGGTTTTTAGGGTGTTTCAGTTTGTTTCATATGTACTTGATTTACAATGTGATTTTTTAAGTGTGTTTTTTGTTTCACAAACACGCCAAAAAGGTTCACGTTGTGAAATAAATACATAAAATTATAACCATAGATTAATAAATTCATATAAAACAACACATGATGCACCATTTATCAAAGATCTAACGATTTAGAAAGTTTTCAAAAGGACTCCTCCCCCGTTATTTTAATTAGGGCTTAATATAAACTTAAGGGGAAAACAAACACTATTTTTCATTCATATTATTTTGTCAAACACAACAAATAATCAATATTTTAGTTTAATAAGTATAGACAACAATGGAAAAACAACCACACAACCCCACATCAAATTGGGCGATGGATTAATCATTGTGTTCTAAACAAACGACTACATATAGTTGAGCGAACAAGTCTTCTTTATTCATAGTTGTAGAAGCGTTTTTTATTGGAGTCTATATTTTCTTAAAGAATTGACCACTCGTCTGGTAACAAGAATTGAACAACACATAAATCTTCAGGAACCACAAACGCCTAGGCTAATCCGTAGCAAAAAATGAAATTGTGCATGAATATCTGAAAATTCAAGTTTGATCGAGTACGTATTGAATTCTTGTACATGAACTACGTAAATGTAAATATTGACCTAATATACAGTTAGACGAAAATTACAATAAGACGTGACATCTTATTTACAACTTTTGCTGTAAAAAATTATTTGATACTTCTCGTTCAAGCCGTTAAACACTAAACCAACTACGATAAAACATTCATAAGCGATATTCGAGTCACTCTATACATATATCGATTTTTTTTTTACAAACCTAAAGAAGAAAATAAAATGAGGAAATAGAAAATAAAAAACAAGGCAGGCTTGAGCTGTTGAAGCCGACTTTAACCTCATTATTCCAATAACACCCATCATCTAAACCCATGTTGCACCCCATCGTGCGACGCAAACCATGGGCAAATCGGTAATTTGGTGTAGAGCCAACCCATCTCCGATCATAACACTGCCATGGTTCCGGATGAACCTTCGATTTTCTTGAGACCCAAACTCAAGAACACATCTTATTATTATTATTAGAATCTTTCAAAAAGGGGAAAAAAATAGGAAAGGCAAGGTAAATCCCCAAATTTGCAAAAATAACCTAACCGTAATTTTTCCAAAAAGTCGATTCAGCTTCGTATAAACCCTCACAGGACGAATTTTACGCGCGATTCGCAGTTGCAGCTAAAGGTATTTGTGTGTTCGATCTTCTTTTTTGATTAATTAATTTTCTTTTTAACGATTTAACTTGTGGTTTTTCAAAGATTCTGCTTAATTGATGCTTTTAAGTTGTGTTTTTTGCGTCGATTGGGCTTCTAGGGTTTCAATAGGCAGAGATTTGTGGGGATTAGGTGTATGCAACTGTTTTATTATTTTGCATGTATTTAATCTTCGAGTACTGAGCTAAATTCGAGATCACAAGCTTGTATTGTGTTCTGCTTGGATGTACTGACTAGCTTTTTTTTTGTTCTCAATTAATTAAGTAATGTTAACCGTGTGTTTGAGCAATATACCGGGTTTGATTTGGTTTTGGAGAAATATCTACTGGAAATCTATTGATCAGCTTAAGTTAAGATGATAGATACACGAAGCATGAATATAAAGTTCTTATTTTTGATTGCCAATGATTGAGTTCATTAAGGTTTGGTTTTCTAACTGCCATTAGCATATTCATCAAGATCCTCTGATTCTTTTAACTAGTTATCAAGATACAGTGAGGTATTCTGTGCAGTGCTTATGATATATAAACATTAGTAGGTATTTTATGCGTGTGTGCTTATGAATCTTTTTTATCCCAACATAATCATTAACATGCCAAAGAGTATCTATTGGCTGTTTCCTAATTAAAGTTTTCAGAGGGTTTTAAGTACATTTGTGCGCGAAGTTAATAACGCGAAAATGTAACCGACATAATTGGAATTTTCTTATTCTGAAGTTTGGATTGTTTTTAACTTGTAACAAGCTCTGGCGTACGCATATGAGACCTTAAAACGTTTAATTAGATTTATATTTATAAATAATGACAACCGGAGGTAAGGTGTTTACGGGACTTTAGGTGTGAGAAAATCTAGTTAAACCTGTATCAGCATCTCTTACAAATTTTTTGCTTCCACACCTAGATTCAAAGCTTTGATTTTTTGCCAATTTCAAGAATCAGGTCTAAAAGGGAATTACTTCAATATATCTTCTTTTTTATTTGAACTATCGATGCAAATCTGATGAATTGTACGATCTTTGTGATTGTTAGGTTTTATCCTTCTTTGGTGTTAGGAGATTTGGGCTTCACTTCCATGTGCTGTGACATTAAAGTCTTGTCATGCACAACTGTGTCTACAAGTCTTGTAACACAGAGACTGTTTATGAATTGATGCAATGGCATCATCTGGTAAATTTGACTTATCATCTGTTAGCCCGGATAGGCCATTGTACAATTCTGCTGCACAGCGTGGCTCCTATACACTGGATAGATCATCCAGTTTCCGTGAGAACATGGAAAATCCAATCTTATCATCTCTTCCAAGCATGTCAAGAAGTACCTCAACCGTGACACAAGTGGATGTGACTAACTTTTTACAATGCTTGCGATTTGATCCCAAGTTAATGGCTGCCGAGCATAAGTTCAACCGACATGGGGATTTTAAGCGACTTGCAAGTGCTGTCCTTGGTTCACCAGATGCGTCACCGTCTGGTTCATCGAAAGTCAAACTATCTTCTTCTTCATCTCCTGAGGATCTGAAACGGTTAAAGGCTGGTCTGCGCGAATCCACCATCAAAGCCAGGTACCTTTTTGTTTATCTTTGTTATACTTCCATTAGGGATTGCAGATTATGGTTCGTAAGTTTTCTATTTTATCCATTAGGGAACGGGTGAAGGTCTTCAGCGAGACGTTGTCGGTGATCAACAAGTGTTTCCCGAGTATTCCTTCACGGAAGAGATCACGGCCAGATGGTTTGCCTGGTGATCGTTCGAGTGGCTTACTCCTGAATCGTGCACCTACTGGGCCAGGTGTTGGTAAGATGAGTGCCCAAAGTCATTCCCTCACAAGTGCTTTTGACTTTGAGCCGCAGAAGGTTGAAGAAAGGGGTAAAAATGCCATTCCTAACAAACGGACTAGAACTTCAATGGTGGATCAAAGGGTTTGTATCTCAATTGAACTGTTCTTTCTTACGATTTCACTTGGTTTTCTTTTCATATTTTTGGGTTTGATGCAAATCCCATTTGGGATTTTGACTAATATAGGCGGAGGTTCGACCCAACACTCCTGCTAGATCAGCTGGAAATGTAGACAGGGATAAAGAAGTGTTAAGACTTCCGAATAGTAACACTCTTCAGGGCGAGGATCGTATATTACCCATTGTTGCTGACGGTTGGGAAAAGGCAAAGATGAAGAAAAAGCGTACCGGAATAAAGGTTGATACTGCTCCTAGTCCAAGCTCAGTGTCGACAAAAGCTATTGATGGGTATAGGGAACCCAAACAAGGAATGCATCCACGGCATCTTCCTGATGCCATGTCAAGGTTAAACGATTCCCATGGGTTCAGGTATCAATTTTCATACCTACAGGTCACACATCATTTTGTTTCAGTCTTTGTGCTTGTTTTCGTTTTTTGGAGTTTTGCAAAGTTGTTTTTAGGTGTATGTCTTCACTGATCCTTTATAGAAGTAATTACCCTTTCTATTTTGATGAAATGGGGGTGGTAACATTTTAGTTATTATTATTTTTAATCTCGGTGGTGAAACCGTAAGTGTCTCTGTTTCTCTTTTTTATGCATAAGTTCTTTTTTCTCCATAAACTGAACTTCTGCCCTTGTGTTTAAGTGGTAGTTAATTAATCTGCTAGAGTGCAATGCCCCTAAAAATGCTACATACCCATGTTATTTATTTTTTGATTCCTTCAAGGGTCAATCTCATGAATATCTTGATGTAGGCCAGGAGCTGCTAAGGGAGTAGTTGGAGGTGGAAAAGCTGATGGTTCTTCTCAGCAGGCAAGTGTGGGAATACGCTCTTCCATACCAAGGCCAGATCAGGAGAATGCATCCCTTCTCCTTGATAAAAGAGATAGAAGTACCAGTTCTGAGAAGGAAAGGACAAATCTCAGATCTATTAACAAGTATGTATGCCACACATTTCTACTATAAGTCGTACTCAGATCCTTTTTGCTTTGATTTTATGCGTGATTTTGTTTCTGTTTGTATGATGCTTGAATACTCATTTCTGCTATCAATGCTTGTTGGAAGTTTTTATTCAATGTGTTTTATCATCTGGTTCTTACGGTCTTTCCATCATGACAACCAGATCCAATGTCCGAGAAGAATTCATATCTGGTAGTCCTACCTCTAGCACAAAAATGCATGCAACTGCTCGAGGTCCAAGATCAGGGTCAAACATTGTGCCTAAAGCATCAACGGTAGTTCAACGAGCAACTGCTTCGAGTGATTGGGAGCTGACTCATGGTACAAACAAGAACCCTGGAGCTTTTGGGTCTAGTAATCGTAAACGTACTCCTTCAACACGGTCTTCATCTCCACCAGTTGCACAGTGGGCTGATCGGAGGCCCCAGAAGATATCACGTACAGCAAGGAGAACCAATCTTGTTCCTATTTTATCTAATAACGATGACGTCCCCGCTTTGGATACCAGTGATGTTAATGAAAGTGGGGTCGGGTTTGGCAAACGGTTTCCAGCCAGTTCTCCTCAGCAATTCAAATCAAAAGGCGATCATTTCCCATCGTCTACATTATCGGAAAGTGAGGAGTCGGGGGCTGCTGAAATCAGATCTAGGGATAAGGGCAAGAAATCTGATGAAGTGGAAGAGAAAGCAGAACAGAATGTTCAAAAGATGTCGACTCTAGTCCTGCCAACAAGAAAGAATAAAATGGTGAATGGGGACGACATGACAGATGGAGTTCGTAGACAAGGCAGAACCGGGCGGGGCTACGGTTCTGCACGGGCTGTTAATCTGATGACAGTTGACAAGATTCGCAATCCCGGAACTGCAAAACAACTTAGAACCGCTAGACTTGGTTTCGAGAAGTCTGAAAGGTTAAAGATAAAGACAAATTTTTTTAGTAGCTGTTTCCTATATGTTTGCTTTTTTGTTTGTTATTGAAATTTGTATCGCATTGAATTTCTGCAGCAAATCAGGCCGGCCTCCCACTAGGAAGCTCTCTGACCGCAAAGCTTATACGCGTCAAAAACATACCGCAATCAATGCAGCAGCAGAGTATCTTGGTAAATAATATTTTGAATATTCCAATGAAGATTTCTTACATATATATATATATATATATTCAATTTGCTATATGACCATATAAATTCTAAACTTCGTTGTTCTTCATTTCTATTAGTTGCTTCTGATGATGGGCATGAAGAGCTCTTGGCTGCAGCTAATGCAGTTATTAATCCAAGTACAGTTCTAAGCCACCTTATCGTAAATTTATTGCGTGAACATTAATATTTGGTAATTCTAATCGCTGGATTGGTGGTTGCAGATCATGCTTTGTCCAGTCCGTTCTGGAGGCAGATGGAACCACTTTTTGGGTTCGTATCTGACATGGACATTTCGTATTTAAAGCAACAGGTGACTGTTCTTCCTTTTAGTTTTGTGCAAGATTATAACATTATGTTAAAATGCGTTATAAAACCCTTGAAACCCCAGGGCCTGAAAGGGTAACATTAGATGTTGTAAAGTGCAAATTTTAATTTATTTATTTGAATCTTATACAGGGTAGCATTCAGTCTACTGTTACGATAAAAAACCCAGTACATCTAGGCTTAGATAGTTCTGGTACAGTTTCTAATGGAACCGACAACACAAGTATTGAACCAAGTCCCGAACATTTTGCATCAGGAACCGCAAATCCAGGGGAAATTCCCCTCTGTCAGAGACTCCTTGCTGCTCTAATTTCCGAAGAAGGAAACGACGAGCTTCCCTTCAGCGGGAGTGATGCCCACAAGTTTAATGTTTACGGATCTGCATTCGAGTTCGAGACCGATGTTGAATCCAACGCCTTCAATCATCGGTCATTGAAGAACTTTGAACTTGGTGGACATGGTAATTTCGGTGGTCATAGGATAAATTCTGCACTGAGATCTTGTAACGAGTCATCGGTGCATAGCCCATCATCAAATAATCATATTATGTTCATGCCGGATTCAACGGTTGCTACGGGTTTTGATCATTCCTACAATGGTCTACTTTCAGATCCACCAATGATGTCGGGCATTACCGTTTCCGAATATCAGTATGGTAACATGTCGATAAATGAAAGACTTCTCATAGAGATTCAGAGTATTGGACTCTATCCAGAACTCGTGGTATGTTCTCTTCCCCCTTTGTTTTTTTAATGTATACAATATTTATATACGGCAAATATTCACGCACACTTGTCTCTAAAGCGGAAATTTAGATTTAAGGCCCTAAAACATACTGCTTGCTGTAAGTTCTTCGTGCACTGTTATAAGATCGATGAGCTTATTATTTGTTGGGAAGCTTTCAAATAATCTACTTAACGCAAAGACTTTCTTGTTCAGCCCGATTTACCATGTAATGGGAATGAAGACATCGGTGGAGAAATTAGCAGACTTGAAGAAAAGCACCATGAAAAGGTATGAATCTTTTGCGACTCAAAATTTGGAAATTGTCCCACCTCAAATGTAAAATAACAAATCCTAAACCCTAAACGTAAGCTATTGTCTCTATTTTTCTAATAATCTAGTTGATTAACAGGTTTCCAGGAAGAAAAACATTCTCGACAACCTTTTAAGGTCCACTAATGAAGCAAGAGAGTTTCAAGAGAAGTAAGAATTTCTTTAAATCGCACCAATTTTGGTGTTTGTGGTTTTTGCTCAGCTGTCTCTGGATGAGGAATCTAATATGACCGTTTGTGTGTTGGTAGGGAATTTGAACAGCATTGTCTTGACAAACTCACTGCAATGGCTTATCAAAAGTACATGGTAATGTGTTTTAATTGCCGTTTTCTTCTCACCATCTCCTTAATTCTAGATGCATATACCCATGAAGGGTAACAGAAGTGAGGTGTTATTATTTTAAATTCACGTTCTTATAGAAATACCAAAATTATGATGTTGATAATGTTTTTCGTTCAATTAATGTTCAATAGAGTTGCTGGGGTCCTCATGCGCCCGGGGGTAAAAGTGTCGGTGGCAAAATGGCCAAGCAAGCTGCTTTAGCTTTTATGCGACAGACACTCGATCGGTGCCGGGAATTTGGAGCAACAGGCAAAAGCTGCTTCTCCGAGTCCTTGTATCGGGAAATGCTCCTCTCTGGATCTTCACACTTAAACGACGCACAAATAGATGTCGCAGCCGATGGTGAATTTGGTAAAGTTTCCATAGAAAGAGTTTCAGGTAATTACATGGAAATGATCTTTTAGTTTTTATTTATTTATTTATTGTCTGGCATTAACGATCGTATTTAGTACATCTATTATTTGGCGTTCTTTTGTTTGTGATTAAATTAGGTGCACAGCTGAGCCCTTCGTTAAACAACCATGACATATATTCGTCAGATGCGTTCCACTCATCTGAGCAAACTTTCGGGAAAGACGATATATGGTCAAGCAGGGTAAAAAAACGAGAGTTGTATCTTGACGACGTTGTTGCCGGTACTTCTTCAATTTTGAATAGTGCAAAAGGAAAGAGGAGTGATAGGGACAGAGAAGGAAAGGGGCACGGCCGGGAGGTCTTATCCAGAAATGGAGCCCCTAAACTTGGGCGGCCGGCATCTGGTAACTTTAAGGGTGAAAGAAAAACTAAAACGAAACTGAAGCAGAAAACGACCCAGTTATCTGCTTCTCTCAACGGCAAGATTTCAGATCAACATAGACCAACAATGGCTTCAGTTCCGAAACCGGTTGAGATGAAAAATAACATCGTCAAAGAGAAAGACGACTACAAGTTACTGGACAACTCTGAGGAGCCACTCGATTTTTCCCACCTGCAAATTCCTGAAATGGACGTTCTTGGTGACGATCTTGGTGAGCAAGGGCAGGACATAGGTTCGTGGTTGAACATCGATGATGAGATATTACAAGATGACGATTTTATGGGCCTCGAGATTCCAATGGACGACCTGACGGATTTGAATATGATGGTCTAACGTTGTCAGATTATGTTGTATAGACATGTTCTGTATACTTATTACAGATGAAACATAAGCGCTGGTTGGTGTCAAGAAATGGAACATGGATGGATATGTTCAAGTGACGTTCCCGCCGCACCCCACCCCACCCCACCCCACCCCACCCCACCCCACCCCACCCCACAGATTCTTTACGCAACCCCTGAAAAGCTTTGGATGGTATGGATTTTGCTGTTATTTAATATAGGGACTTAGTTTGTAAAAATCTTTTTGTTCCAAGTATAAGCTAGTTCATTCTGCTCACTATATCTTAGGAAACACAGATTTCTCGTTTGTAGCATTTAAAGATCAGGGGACAATGCCCCTTGTACATATGAATTATGTTCTCAATAAGATCAGTTCATTCATATCATACTCAACTCCGCAGTTTCATACAGGCATATATTTGCGAGTATACATATAGATGAAGGATCGTGTGAGAAGTTGAGGTTAGCGTGAGAAGTGGATATGAATTGATCAGGTACATCTCGGTGCATCTTATCTCAGTGCGTCTCATCCTAGTGTGCGTCCAGTTCTCATCCAACGGTTGATAGCCACTTTTCACACATCTCACGTTAACTTCAACTTCTCACCGGAACCCAACCCTATATATATGTATCATCTTTTTTCTTCATGTTTTTTTTTCTCTGCCTTCGAGTCTGTGTCCATCCATCAGCGGGTACACCAGCAATTATGGGGAAGGGAACGATCTCTCTGTTGCCACTGCAATTTGAAGAATCATATCCAAGAGTATCTAATCCTTTTCTTGGAACACAATGGATCCTTTGCCAATTCATATGTGAATAAGGTTATCAGACGAACTATATTGCTTTGTCTTATTCTATTTAGCTTTTTTCCCTGAACGGTTTAATCTATGTTGCTGTTATTGCAGGTAAGCAACCATGTAGTTTTAGCTTGTGACAATCAAGATTCTTTGAGCTGAGATTTTTCGACATTTATGCTATCCTATTTTTTTATTGTTTTGAGGAAAAATAGATCGTTTTAGTAGCTCCTAGCTTCTTGCACATCTGGATTCCTTACAATGGTTGAATTCTTGCAGCAGGAAGACCATCACTTAGGGTGCATTTGGTATCCGGACAACATAGGACAGAACAACTGTTCAATGTTTGGTCAGACAAAACTGGACATGACAGAACAGGTAAAATGACCAATTTACTCCTAATGAGTTGTTTATATCTTTTTGTATATTTTAATCAATTTGTGTACTTTATTAAATTATAATAAAATTAATATTTTTAATAAAAAAATATATCATTGGAAAGTTTTCGTCAACATTATTTAAAATGACACCAAAATAGAAAGGTTATGTAGTTACCAATTTTTATACCTAAATTAACCAAAATATAGAAACCATATAAAATAATATTTTGAGGACAGTTTAAAGAGCATAATAATAAACAAATAAAATTTAAAGAATGGATAAAATGTAAAGAGGGAAGAATATTTGATTTTTAGAAGAGAATAAGGTTTTATTTTGAGGGTATGTTGGTAAAATATAGGTTTGTTCCACCCTGTTCCATTCGGTGGAATGGGACAGGCGTGTTCCAACTTGTTCCACTATGTTCTTGTATGTTCCACATAAAAGTCCTGCCAAACATGGAACGGTGATCCCTGTTCTGTTTTGTCATGTTCGGTGTACCAAACGCACTCTTGTGGATTTGGATGTAGAGGACGATAAGGGGTACGTGTATTTTTCATTTATCAATTTCTCAATGTGTTATACCATGGCAATGTGGTCAAATAAGTCAACTAGGGTGGGCTGTTACAAGTGCTCATTGTGTTAGTACAAGTAGGTTAAGCATCTAGTGAAGTCGGTTAGTAGTATAAATAAGAAGTAGATGTGTGTTAGGAGGGCATCGTTGATCCTATTGAGTTTGAGTTGGGTGAAAGCCTTTGGGAGACCTCCAGTTTCTCGAATTGCTGGAAGCTATGTGTAATCATCCGATTTCAGTTCTAATTCCAGAATCCAGATTAAAGTCACTTTGTGTTTCAGTTTTCACTGTTAATTGCTCCATTGTATAACGCAATGCTACATTCGACCCGAGACATAGTCAAATTCAAGTATTTATTATTAGTCAAATACCTAAAATACCCTCAATCATGACAAGTTATGAGGATCACATGGATCGAATGGAAGGAACTAATGCTCTCATTCTGCTGATTTAAGTTGCAGATGAGCAAAGGTCTTCTCTTTCTTTTCGCTCTTACTGCCGAAAATGGAAGGCTTCAAGTAAAGTTAACGAGTTAAGAAACCAAGTGTCATCCAAGTTTTGAACCCTAAACCCTAAACCCTAAATCCTAAACAATTTGTTATTTGTAGAAATCCATGTACAGAAAGTTCTCAACACTATTGAGCTTCTTGTGCTGATGGTTCTTCATAAGTAAGTTTGATTATTATTTCAGATTGATTTTGTTCATCATCTTTACACCTCATTATCTTTCTCTTTAGAGTTTTGTTCTTGCGTTATTCTCGGTTTTAACCTCAAACGGAGCTCGAATCTATTTGTATTGTGTACTGTGTAGGACATTTGATGGGGACAAACGGAGAACTCCAACTTGATTCATCCGGCAGCTAAAAAGAATTATTATCTATTCATCTTGCATACTTTTGTGCAATGGTACACACTCGCACTTCTGGCTTGAACTATAATCAAAATAGGTGAACACGTTCAGTGTTTTGTTGATTCTAGGAATAAAAAACCTTAGCCGGAGCTGAAATTCCCAGTTGGGTGCAATAAACAAAGTTTTAATGAACAATGTACAAGTCATTGTAAAACAGTTGCTTATTTTGGAATTTCAGCTTTAGAGAAATGAGTTACCCTTGTTCCCTAGCTATTTGCTATTGGCTGAAAAACTACCTGATAAGTTAGACGACAATGTAAAATGACCCTAAAAAGACATACTGAAAAATAATTTGGAAAAATATAATGGGCATATTTTGAAGAAATGGTAAAAAGCCCTTGGAGCTTGTTGAGACACTACTTGAAGTAGTTTTTCGAAAAGCTAGTTTATGGCTAACCAAGCGGAACTTTTTCAAAAACCAAAAATAATATGGTTATCAGAACAAGTTGGGTAATGGGTCAAATAAGCGGGATGATGTTAGGTTGACACGATGATGATAAGGCGAATCATAATCTCTTTTGCTTCCCCTTTTCATTTTCCAGAAAAAACAAAAGCACAGGACTGGTGCATACGCACGGAAGACCGACTAAGGTGGTTCATCGGATGGTTTCGAGTCAACTTGTAACCAATAGGTTTGTGTAGTCAATTGGAGGTCAGATCTTGGTGAATCCACCATCAGCTTCCAGATCATCCATCTATTTCACCTTAAGGCAATGTTTTTTAGATATCCATTGTTGTGGTGTCAAGGGATAGGGATAGAGGTCAGGTATGCATACATCTTACACCTTTAGGTGGGACATACTGGGGTCATTTTGTTTGGTTTATCGTGGTAGTCTTCATTTTCAATGACGGGATGGTTGTGTATCTATGTTCTGGTATATCTGGTAGAATTTTGATCGAGTCATCTTCAGAGCATCGATCTACTCTTTATGGGTTCGTTTGGAGCCTTGTTTCTGTTGGTGGTTCGACCATGTTCTGGTTAATGGAACTCAAGTTCACCTTTGAATCTTTCTGAGATCTGAATAATTGAATTCAAGAAAAGAAAAAAAAAACAACAGGATGGATGATAGCCGGCTGGAAACTGCCAAGCCAAAAAAAAATGTGATGTGTTTTTTTGGGTCAATATGGCATAAATCAAATCCCGGTGGCAACAAAACGTTTGTAGGATCGAATCCGGCTTGTCTTTATATGTATGTATTTATCTATGTATGTGGTTATAGATATGTAATTGGTGTTTTGTTTTTTCAAGTGTATAATTAGAAAGAATAAAATGATTTAATCTGGCATACCCTTATGTCTATTTTTGTATTTGAACAAATTCTGAATTTTGTTATTTCAAATTCCATTATGAGTGTTAGTATGGAACTCTCTGGGGACGTTTGAGTTCTGAAAAACTGAAATTTGTCAAAGGAATTGGAATCATGAGGGAATTAGAATGGAAATGTTATCAAGTTTAATCAAGTGTTTAGTTGACAGAAAATGAAATGTAATCTGTTAAGTAAATTGGAATATGTGTGTTTGGTTTACAAAGGAATTGGAATGGATTAACAAAAATTGACAAAATACCCTTTCTTTAATATATTTCTTAAATATAAATAATAATAATGCAATCAATGTTTAATGTAAAAAATATATAAATTACTATTATTTCTATAAATTTGATTTTAGTTTTAGTAATTAGATTATAATAGATACCGTCTTTATTAATTTTAATTTTGGTAATTAAACTAATATTTAGTTTTGATAATTACCATTTTCTTTTCATTATCCTCTCAATCTGTAATCTCAACTAGATCCAGACAAAGAAATCCATGGGTGAAGAGGGTAAACTAGCCTTCGATCAATTGAATGAGAGAAAGCACGGTCTATGAAAGAAATGGATGGATGAAGAAGGTAAACTGAGTTTTTATTTTCAACGAGGGTATTTTTGTCATTTAAAAAATATTGGGAGGAATAGATTTCAATTCCATCTCTTTTATGAAGGAATGTTTGGAATTAAATTCCATTCCATGGGTAACCAAACAGCCGGATGGAATTGATCATTCCAATTCCATGAGATTCCCGACGAACCAAACGCCCGGGTTGCGCTCCGGTGAGAATGAAAGTTCGGTGAGAATGGTAAGAAACGACCTCCATTATTGGATGCACATTAAGATGAGATGTACCGGATCAATTCCCGTATCAAGCACGATTATCAGTTAAGTTTGAGATTAAAAGTGATCAAGGTTCCAGATCCTTCTTATCTTATCACCTTTCACACGATCCGTCGTCAGAATTCTAATTCCATATATAAGGGATTTAAATTTCTTGGGTTTTTGTAAGGAATTCTAGTTCCATTTAATCCAATCTTTTAAAAAAGACTATTATGTTCTTATACTTGCTTTAATTTATTTTTATCCTCTCATGATGATCGTCCTACCGCCACCACCACCGTCACGGCGTCACCGACACCACCACCGCCATTGCCACTGCCACTGCCACTGCCAAGAACAATACGAGACCTAACAAATTTGTTTTTAACAAGATTTCAAATTACGGATCTTTTAGGATGGGACTGAAATTTGAAAAAGTAGAACCTTTGGACCAAAATCGAATAATATATTGCCCGGGGGGAAATTTTGTAATTTACTTTTCGTATTGCAACAAACACTGGGAATCTTTTACAATTATTAATTTAAGTTATTTGTTTTTGATTTTTGAAAAAGGGACAAGGCACCAAGAGGAATGAATAGAGAGAGTCAACGATGACACAAATGCTGAGAATTGAAGCGTTTGATACGTTGTTAATCTCCGATTCATCAATTCTCTCTCTCTCTCTCCAATTACTTGACTCCTACTTTGGGTAATTTCTCAAGAACAATCACCAATCATCATCATCAGGTAAGCATCGTTTCTGTTGATTTCTTCCTCAAACAAATTGTTACTGCTTGTTCTGATTCAAAATTGGCGTATTACTTGTATTCTTTTCAGTTGATTTTTGTTCTTGTTGGCTTCGCTTAACATACCTCCCAACCGATTTCAATGTTTTTTGATTTTTAAATTGGCCTATTGACTTGGTTTACTGATATCGTATGATTTCCCCCGTTTATTTAATGTATATTTGATGAATTTGTAATTTATATCTGCTAATCGTCAACTTTGAACTTTGATGACTGGCTGGATCGAAAACACAATTTCTTCAGAATTTTACCATTGGACTAATCATGTGCCCTTCTTCGATCGAACTCAGTAACCAGTAACATTAGAGAACTAGATATTCTCAACGATTATAATCCAACCACGGCTGATTTTCAATTACTTGATGATTTATTTCGATCAATTGTCTGTTCATTACCATGAACCTATCATTGATTCAATCTATTGTTGATCATACAAAGCAGGTGGTGGAGAAGTGGTGACAAGCAACTTGAGACCTGACCAGCTTGCCCGGATTTTGATTTCAAACTAGTGCAAATGGATCAGAGTAATCATCCTTAATTTTTTTTCTTCTTCATAAACTTGCTTTTGACTCACTATCTTAATCTCAAAGTTGGTGTCTTCCTTTTTTGTGTCTTTAGGCTTTACTTCCTTCAGCCCAAAATAAACAAAATAAAGTTCCACAATGGAAAAGGCAAATACTTTTAGGAATGCATTAGTATACACTTTTTAGTTAATAAAAATGGCATATTTACTTTTAATTATAGATCGAGAAATTTTCTACGTTTCATAATTATGGGTAGAATGAGAAAGTAAACACTAAACACTAAACATCATGGGGGTTAGGATTTAGGCACATCTTTCATCTAGGGTAGGGTAGAGAGACTGTATTCGTGAAGACCTCTGAAAATCTTCTAATTATAGTAATAGAAGACAATATGTTACTCCCTCCGTCCCAAAATGATTGGTCACATTTCTATATTAGTTTGTCCCGGACTAAGTGTCCATCTTTTTCATTTTACCCTTAATTATGTGTCCCTCTTTGTTGTTAAAGAGTAAAAGTGTCCTTTAGTTGATTTAAAATTGTAATAATTACAACTTCCTAAAATGGTGTGCCATTTTCACCGTGAACATTTATTTTGGGACGTAAGGAGTAATAATTCGTTTGTTTTGTAACGGAGCATGTAAATCTAATTACCATTGATGATAAAATATGGACTTTCTGGTTTCACAGATGCTGCCATGGAAGAGGGGAAGGTTATGAAATATGGCCTTGAGTTCGTGAGATCAGTGTCGGATAAGCACCTTGATCTTTTGAGACCCTCGGCCCGCTGTTTCTCAATGTTTAAAGGTAAAAAAGCAACCTTCTTGGTCTTTCTACGCATTGTTTTGCAATATGGAGACCGACAGATACAGCATCGGCAGTCTCCTTTTCGTGGGTCCTTATGGACCCACAAGATAGAAAAGTTAAATGATAAAAACGAGCAAATGTTGGTGCAGGGAATATATCAAATAATGACGACAGCGAGAAAGACAGGTATACCCTTATTAGGGATGCCGATGATTTCCAACAAGGAATTTACGACAAACCTCTTCCTTGCTTTGGCTGTGGAGTCGGGTGGTTTTTGTAAGTATCGTTTGTTTTTCGTATTTTTAACAAGTGAATACCCTCGATTAATTACCCGTCGTCTTATGGTTAGTTCTTGTTTTTTTAGGTTCCTACTAGGATTTGCATTCCCATTGATGTGGTACTATGCTACATTTCTCTATTTCGTTAATTACTATCGAAGAGATCCTAGGGAACGAGCAGGTCTTGCTGCTTCTGCAATCGCTGTAAGTCCCCACTCTCCATCTAGACTTGTTGAATCAAGAAAATTCGAGCATTTAACGAGCTACTCGAGCTTGAGTCTCAAACACAAAATAAAGCTCGTTTATCTTTATGCATAAAGTCGAGCTCCATAATAATACCAATGTTGGACCCGGCTCGTTCGGAAGCTCGATTAAAATTTTCAAAGTGAGCTAAGCCATACGAGAATTACCGCCGAATTTTAGGTACTCAAAATTGTTAAAGGAGTTTCAAACTTGAGTTAAAAAAAACATATTCTAAAAGCCTAGGGTGAGTGGTGCATATATGGTATACTGAAGACAATGTGATTTTGATTACAGGCAATGGGGTTTTCTACTGTGTTGTTGATCATAGCAGCAATCCTAGTGATTTAGGTAGGGTACACATTTGAACCCTTAATTTGTAGATACTAAAAATTGTAGCTTTTCAAGATATAATGCTTTATGCCCTTGGGAGTTGATGCTTTTAGTGGGAATCTTATTTTCACCTGTAATGATTCAAGGCAATTCGTGATCATTAAGAGGTGGGGTGGTGCATGTAAGCTGATCTAGAAGCCTCTCCTCTCGATCGGTTACCAAAAAGAATAGCTTATCAAACGTTTTTTCTTAATTTGGTATAAACCATAAGCGTAAAGCGTCGTTTGATTGATAAATGAATTAATCTTGCAAATTAGTGATATATATATATACATATATATTCATTGCCTTAATAACCATAATATATATGTTTTATTGATTTATTTTTATGTTACTTTTCAACTATAAACCAGCTAGCTGGTGTATTCTACAAATAATTGATTTTGAATATTGAATTCCATCACTGGAAAATTGATGATGAGTCATGAAAATGGAATAACGAATATCTCGTATTTTGATATGAAAGTCATAATTTTTTGGGTGTTGGTTAATGTGATATTATTTGCAACTGATAAATGAGTGTTATTATGTTTACATTTAACAAGTATGCAAAAATAATAAGCTTTTAATTATATGCAAAAATAATAGGGAAATTAATTAAAATACCCAAAGTTTGACCATGACTTACTAAAATACCCAAAATCTCGGAGACTTTACCAAAATACCCAAAATTTCCGCGGTGGGCCCCGCGATCGCGGGCCCACACCCACATGTCACGATTCTTTGGCCAAAAGTCCCGCGGAGCCCTCCAACTATGCCCGCGGTACGCTTTTGGTCCCTGCCGCGCGAGGTACCCCGCGGTAAGTTGAAATTACGTTTTTGGCCCCTCAAGTTTGGGGCAAAAAATTACCATTTTGGTCCCTGTAGTTTTTAGGTTATCATTTTATGTAGTTGAGGTTTTTAATGTATTGTTTTCTTTCCATTTTAATGTATTTAATATAGAACCTAATTAAAGGAAAAATTTTCCCCATTTTAAGTTATTTAATAAGCAAATTAATTAAAAGATCAGTTATTGCAAATCATCTTCCCAACCGAAACGGATACAGTGCAGGTAAACAAAGAAATCTATGACTGGAATGCGTCCTGGATTCCGGTGATGAAGTCAACCTTTTCCTTGATGACGTCCTCCATTCTCGTGTAGTCGTCTTCGATTTCTTGTAGTTCCTCTTTTACTCCCTTAATCTGTCGCTGCAGCTCCCGAACGTGAGCCCTAGTCATGGTCAGTTCTCGTTTCTTCTCCGTTAGATACTTCATTTTCCCCTGCTGAATCCCCCTGTTATGGTTCCACATACCTTTTACCTCTTCGATACCGACGTTCGCCTCATCAATGGATTTTTGCACTAAGAGAGTAATTCGTTGACTTTGTGGAACCGTTGGCTGGGTACAATGATACATTGGTGGGTTTTTTCCGTCATTATCGAAGTGGTAATTGTTGCATGCCATCTCCCAGTTTTCTTCCTCCTCAACCGTGAATGGATAATCGGCCGCAGTTCGCCCATAGTTTCTCCACTCATCGTCTGTTTCCGGTACCTTCCAGGTACTCCGACGAGCTCCATCGTTCAGTGGTTGGTAGGCTGCCGAACGTGAAGTTCCAGCCCCATTCGCCGACCTGTTCCCCCTTGATCTTGAACCTCCAGCCATAGTGTTAAGAAAAGCGAGAGAATGTTTGTAAACGGTGTAAAAGAATGTATAAAAGATAGATAGCAAGTTGTGAATTACTACTTCATCATGCCATCTACTTATAGCCGTGAAAATGTATGCTCTTCATCAGGGATGTGGATATGGTCAAAGATTTCGTCTGAAAAGTTGCCTGCATGATTCGTCTGAATAGTTCACTACAAGATTCGTCTGAAAAGAGCCTGTAAGATTCGACTGAAAAAGTAACTACAATATATAACAATTCTTGGGGAACGGGCCTACCAAATATTACAAGTTTCATCAACATTTTATTTTCCAACTTTTTTGAATTGAAGCTAAACATAACTAATTAATGAGAATTTAGATCAGATTTATATGACATTATCAAATGCAAGTTTCTATAATATAGATACTGTTCTACATTACATAATACCAATTTTTTCATCATATGAATCATTTCCAGACAACAAGAACCAATACAATACTAGTTACAAAGAAAACTCGGCTTCGACAATAAGACTTCCATTTAACAAAAACCCCTTCGCCAGTTCATTGAGTTCACTCAGTAGCATGAAACATGGATCATCCAGTTCCTTTGGGGTCAATTCCTAATCTCCTTGACCACCTTTGGATGCGGTCACATTATTGAACTTTCTCACTGTTTGTTGTATATGACTGTAACAGGAATTCTGCTCTTGATAAAGGTCTTTCATTAGGCTGAAAATTAGTCTTTAAGTAGTCTAAGGATTAATGCACATGTGAAGCAAGAAATAAATGTTTGTTCATCCAATAATCTCTGTATTAGGATTACCGCAAGTTTCATAAACCTACTTACTAGGTGTTGGAAAAATTTAGTAAAAATATGGGTTTTACTAAACTTTGGACACATTTAAATATATATATATATGTGTGTGTTATATATAACTAACTCTTAGTAGGTTTATGTTCTCCTATATGAGAGCTTCGAAACGATATATAATGCGTCCAAAACGGAGTATGTGTGAATGAGATATCGATACTCAAAGTTGAGTAATTGGATGAACATAGCAAAAACCAAATGGGTGTGGGAATGTGTCCTACATAGGAAGAGAGAGTAAAGTGTTGTTGCATGTTTTTACTGTTTTTGTCACACTTTTTAGGCTGCAAGTTAAATACTTTAACAAAATAATAAACAAAATTATAACTTCAATCACAATACTTTAACAAAATAAGTTAACACTAAAAATAACAATTATTTAATGTTACATAAACAACCTAATGTTGCTGTGTTTGACAATGCGCATAAATGGACTCTGCCATATGTACGCGAAATTCCTTGGCCTCCTCTTCGGTGCGGGAAGGGTGTAAATCTACCACATCGTTATTAATCAACATGCTGGCATTACGGCATACCAGACACCGCAATCCGCATTCATCCCTTTCTGCTGTGGTGCATTCTTGGCTAACCTATGACGGAAGTTCCCTGACCATTCGCGACGGCGCACATCCCCGATCCGGCTAAAGAAGTCCGTCAACACAGCTTTAAATCCGGCAAGCTGCTCATTCATAGCGTCTTTGAAGAGATTGGCAGCGTCGCTGTCATATATGGTCATCACCATAGTTGGAAGATCAAACACTCCGAGCAGCCAATGTTTAGGATGAATGCATATAGGGATGTACACCTGAAATATTACAATATTAGACAACTTAGTTAGCAACCAAACAACTTAAATAAAATAAGAGTAAAACGATTTACATACAATATCGAGGAACTGCCAATTCACCCCTTCCATGCCATTGCATGAGTTAGCCACGGAGGCGGGACCTTGATGTTCAAGCACCATGAACTGAAAGAAAGTAGTGTGCATCACGGTCCACCTCGTGTCTGGTAGACGGGAACGTTGGAGAATGCCGACCCAACAATCGATGTGCTATACACAAAAAATAGATGGTTAGACATGTAATATAAATATATTTGATTATATGACTATAGTTAAACTTCAATACTAACCACATCCTCAAATTCAGACTCCAAAGGGTCAACTGCCAGCAATACTTTGAAAAACGAGGGGGGGTGATGTCCAGGTTGAGGAAAGGGATGAATACCAGGCTTGGGAGGTTACCAATCTGGTACATGTTCAATATATCCTCGGCCGGAAGACGCTCCGGTGAAGCCATTTTTCCCTTTCCCGCTTTCTTTCCCCCTTCTTTCCCGCTTTCTTTCCTGCTTCCTTTGCTTTCTTTTCAGGCTGCAATGTGGTCTTTTTTTGCCGTGTCCATGGGGAACCCCAATAGCGTGAACGTTTAGTCTCCCGAACCGGCCTAGACGGGTCTGCCACTTCCGCCTGTGGATCTACAACATCCATCGGGCCATCTTTCGGCTAAGAGAAGTGGTCCTCGACAATTTCCGGCTGACGGAAGTGCTGTCCCGACCCCATCGACTGAAAATTAAGTTATTAGAGGTTTTAAGTACAATTTCATCATGTTCACAATTAAACCAAAACTACCAAAATAACTTACAGTATGCGTGGAAGCTGGCGGTGTGACGTACGACGACCCCGGCATTTTCGACCTGTAGTAGTGTGCGTCCGATAGGCCAAGGAAGTCCATGAATGATGTGGTGTCGAACGTCGAATTTGGGGCTGTGTACCCCCTGCCCCCGACATCCCGACCTGTGTGACATTGATCATTATTAGTCCCACAAATTTAGGAACTAACATATAACTATAATGGTTACTCAGTGTGACTTACACTCTTCGGGATTGACGAATAGGATGTGTATCCCCCTGCCACCGATATCCCGACCTGCTTGACATTGATCATTATTAGTCCCATAAATTTAGGAACTAACATATAACTATAATGGTTACTTAGTGTGACTTACACTCTCCGAGATTGACGAATAGGATGTGGTGACAAACAGTGGCATTTGGGATGTGTATCCCCCTGCCCCCGACATCCCGACCTGCGTGACATTGATCATTATTAGTCCCACAAATTTAGGAACTAACATATAACTATAATGGTTACTCAGTGTGACTTACACTCTCCGGGATTGACAAATAGGATGTGGTGACAAACGGTGGCATTTAGGATGTGTATCCCCCTGCCCCCGACATACCGACCTGCGTGACATTGACCATTATTAGTCCCACAAATTTAGGAACTAACATATAACTATAATGGTTACTCAGTGTGACTTACACTCTCCGGGATTGACGAATAGGATGTGGTGCCAAACGTCGCCTGTGCCCCTTGTCCGAACGGAGCGGGGATCGGCGTCGTACTCGACAGCTAAAACAAATTTAGAACGTAAAATTAATATACAAACTCAAAGATCGTGGCCGACAAATTAAGTTAAACACTAACATGAACAACGCGAAACTGTCTGACGAATGCCTCCAGATGGTTTAAACGTGTGTCTTGGGGCCCGTGGACGTAGTCCCACAGATCCTCATGACTGCCCCGAACTGGCCCGTAGACGTGTGTCGGATCTTGATGGGAGTAGGAAGGCCCCGCCTCATATGGATCGAAAGGGGGCGGCTGATATCGATCGGAAGGGGGCGACTGGTATCGATCGGAAGGGGGCCTCGCGTCGTCTTCCTCATCTTCGTCAAATGAGGAACCAGACTCAGATAGGGAAGGAGAGGGACGTCGAACCCTTGCCGCCTCTCTGTCAGTAAAGGCCACGCTGTTTCTGTACCATGGCGTGTCCCTCTCGTAGGCAGTAGGGACAAGGACCTCGAAAGGCGTAAGCGGCGGCTAAATATATGGTAAAACACAAAAAAATTAATAAGCGGGACTAACGTATGCAACATTGTAAACATAGTAAAAGAACTTACATGTCTAGATTGGCTGAAGAACTCAAGCCAAGTCTGCCTATTTAGGAAAGACCCCGGTCCCAACGGGTTCCCTTATGTAATCTGTCGGTGCGCTTGTTGAAATATTGAACGACTGAGGGAAACATCTCCAAGATCCATATCTGGAATTACACAAGAAGAGCAAGTACGTAAAAAGGAAAGCCAAACAGTTTGTATGTATTATTATTTATGTTATAATACGTATCTAACCTTTAAGGCGTATGTAAATCCACAAAGATTCATCTTGGCAAGTCGATCGGGGCGTCTGGCAATGGCTCGGTGCAAAATAGTGTAGCTATGTGTCTAGATGTGGCTACCCCATGGGTACCTGTTAAACAAATCCAAGTCCTCGACGACCCTAAGGACCGTCTCGGAAGCAGTCTGGCTCAACTCACGGCCTATGAAGCCCATATCCACGATCGCCACCAAGCATACACGGACAACATCTTGGTCGCTTAGGGCCCTAAGGCCCTGTTTCATCGTCTCCACGACTGTCTTCAACTTCAAACGAGATGCTGACACACCCCAAACCCTACGAACGAAGGAAATGTCTGCTAAGGGAGGAAGGGGGGAGCCTCTCCAAAAAGTAGTCCTGTAATTAGACAGAACTCACGACGCCCAAACCGCAATTGATGCCCGAAGAAATCAAAATACATCTCCTCCGGATCACCATTGGAGACCTCGACCTCCAACTGTAGAAATATGTGGACTAGCGTGGGGTCGCCACCAGGGTAAGTCAGATCCATCCATGGACCGAAAGGTGTCCCTCTAAAGATGTCCTCAAGGGTAGCTGCGCGATCACCTAATTCCACGAAGCGGTCTCTCAACTCCACCATGTATCCAACGCGACACTTTAACGTCAAGTCGATGTGAAAGAAATCCCTCTACATAGCCATTCACGGATGTTATAGTTAGTGTTATATATAGATGTTTTTGCTTGTTTGGTTTATTGTGTTGATAATTATTCGTTTCTTTTAGTTTTAGAAAAGAAACCACTCAATCTATTGGACTTCCAGGTAGCAGGGGAATCACAAGGATTGCTTAAATCCCCACATACCTTAGGGCTATTTACACCCGTTTGACAAAATCCAAATAGATATGTTGCGGTTTATTTTATTTCAATATATAATAGTGTTATATATAGATGCTTTTGCTTGTTTGGTTTATTGTGTTGATAATTATTCGCCTGTTTTAGTTTTAGAAAAGAAACCACTCAATCTATTGGACTTTCAGGTAGCAGGAGAATCACAAGGATTGCTTAAGTCCCCACATACCTTAGGGCTATTTACACCCGTTTGATAAAATCCAAATAGATATGTTGCGGTTTATTTTATTTCAATATATAATAGTGTTATATATAGATGCTTTTGGCAAGAGGCCAAAATGAATTTGAGTGTGACATGTGGGTTACTAGTAGGGGTGAGCAACGGAACTGGGTACCCGCCTTTGGAACCGGAACCGCTCTGGAACTGCCGGTTCCAGAACCGGAACCGATGTGATTGGTTCTGGTTCCGGTTCGTAAAATACGGAACCGATTAAGACTGGTTCCGGTTCTGGTTCTCATTTTTTTGGAACCGTTACCCGCTGGGTACCCGGTCCCACTATTTTTTAGTAAAAAATATTTATATATTTATTATATTTATTTTTTAGTTTTGTACCTTTTGTTAGGTGTTTTATTCGTTTTCATCCAAGTGTTTTATTTGAGGTGTTAACGTAAAGACGTGAATTGTTGTGGAAGCCGTTTTGTTGATGTCAAGACTCAATACTCGAGAGTTTCTAATTTATTTATGTAATAATTAGTTTTTATCGGATTAGTTTTCACCATTTGTTATATTTATTACTTTATGTTGGTACTTTATAGTTTGCAATAGACTTAAAATTACAAGTTTTATTGTATAAATTGTTAAAAAAACTTAAAAAAAGTTGACATTGGGTACCCGGGAACCGGAACCGGAACCGCCGGTTTCGGGTCCGGTTCCAAAATATAGAGAACCGATGTAAGCGGTTCCGGGTCCGGTTCCTTCATCCTAGGAACCGCCGGTTCCGGTTCCGGTTCCGGGTCCATGAAATTTAGCCGGGTACCCGGTTATGCTCACCCCTAGTTACTAGCCACATCCCCCACAAGCCTTAACCAGTACGCCACAAGTCTTGTGGTTGGAAGTCACCTTTTTGCGACAGAGGCAATGGATCAGTCCGTCGCTGATGGGTCGATATTTGTAGTGTCTCTCTATGTGTATGTGTACACACACACACACACACACACACACACACATATATATATATATATATATATATATAGAGAGAGAGAGAGAGAGAGAGAGAGTCCCTTATTATGAAACCATTGTATTTTATGTAAACCATGAAACCAAAGGTATTTGGGTCTTTTTCTCCAAATTCGTAATTTTAACAACAAACAAACTTCCTTAATTTTCTCAATTATCTTCATCTCTCTCTCTCTCTGGCGACCAACACTCCGACGACCTCCTCCCACTCCGACGATCTCCAATCCGGCGACCTCCCCCAAATTCTGGCGAGTTTCATAAACAATTTTTTCATAAGTTTCAAGTTTTTTAAGTTTCATAAACCGTTTTTTTTTCGATATTTTCACGTTTCATAAGAGAAAAAACAGTTTTTTCATAAGTTTCAAGTTCTTTAAGTTTCATAAACCGTTTTTTTCAAAATTTTCACGTTTCATAGGAGAAAAAACAGTTTTTTAGTAGATGAAAATCGATATGAAACCCAGAATCATGAATCATAATGAAACCCAGAATCGATATGAAACCCAGAATCGATATGAAACCCAGAATCATGAATCATGTGAAACCCATAATCGATATGAAACCCATAATCGATATGAAATCAATATGAAACCCAGAATCATGAATCATGTGAAACCCAGAAACGATATGAAACCCATAATCGATATGAAATCAATATGAAACATAAAATCATGTGAAACCCATAATCGATATGAAACCCATAATCGATATGAAATCAATATGAAACCCAGAATCATGAATCATGTGAAACCCAAAATCGATATGAAACCCAGAATATGAATCGATATGGCAGTAGATGAAATCGGTAGAAGAGACCAGATCGCCGATAACCTTAACGAAAGGTAGCCTGGATAATACTTGTCAAACAGGATACGATGGTGGTGCATTCCTGCGGCGTTACCATGACCTCCGGGATGCCTGCGGTGTTTTCAGATACGCCGTAACCAACGCTCACGTGGATGTGCTTCTTACGGTTCTTCTGTTTCGTTAAAGAAATTACAAACACCCGCCGGAAAAACGAAAGTTGGTAGCGGTTGATCACCGTACTTCCTCCACCTTCTGTCGCCGGTGGTTTGGATCATCATGGTGGCCGGAATTTTGTGTGTGTGTTTGTGTGAGAGAGAGAGATTGACGTAAATGTGGAGAAAGTTAAGGAAATAATCTAACCATAATTAGATTAATTCAAATTAATTAATAGATTTTAAATTTAAATACCTAAAAACTATTCCCAAAATACCCTTTCCCTATTTTTTAATAAATTTAAATTCAAAATTTCCTCAACCGTTGATCAAAAAATCGGATGGCCTAGATGGGTTTACAAAGTTTTCATAAAAAAAGTTTACATTTGAAGATCTCTCTCTCTCTGTCTCTCTCTCTCTCTCTCTCTCTATATATATATATATATATATATATATCTAGTGTTAGGTTCATTTAAGAAGTCTAAATGTTTTGAGAAATAGAGAAGTAAAAAAACACGGGAGTGTTCATATATGAATGTTCATATATGACTGTTTATATATGAACGTTCATATATGACTGTTTATATATGAACGTTCATATATGAACACTCCCGTGTTTTTTTACTTCTCTATTTCTCAAAATATTTAGACTTCTCAATTGAACCCTTCCCTATATATCTATATATATATATATATATATATATATAGAGGACCCTTCTTTTGCTAACCAACCCATTGATACTAACCGTGCTAACCGATCACAACCATAGATTATTAAGATCAACGGTTATTATTAAATCAAGGATTATAATATTATTTAAAATTAAAAAGAGAAGGTTGACATTTGTGCATAAGTGTAGAGGGGCATTTTTGTCCAAACCAACAAAGATTAAAAATGGAATCACCTAAATTTAAGGGATGGTTATCACATCTCTTCCATAAACCGTGCATCGTGGGTATCTTCCACCATTCCTCCCACCACCTCTGTCGCATCCGCCTTCCTCCCACCACCTCTGCCGCCTCAGCCTTCCTCCCACCACCTCCGCCGCCTCCGCCTTCGTTACAAGCGTCTCAAGCGCCTCCGCCTTCCTCCCACCACCTTCGCCTTCCCCCCACCACCTCCGCCGCATGATGATGATGATTGTTATGATGCTGATGAGAGAGATGAAAACCCAATGGATGATAAGAATGAAGTTGCTGAAAAAGAAAACCCTAGTTTAGATCATTTCCTTGTTTTGTTTTCGTATTATAAATCTGCTCCACCGCTGTTTGAGTTTTGTTGTTCGATTTTTAGTTTGAGATGGCTTTGCACATATGCAGATGTGCATATATGCACGTATTCACATCTGCATATATGCAGATGTGCATATATGCACACATGCACATGTGCAATTATGCACATGTGCAATTATGCACATACACATATATGCACAACTGCACATGTGGTTACCATAATTTTTGATTTTTAGTTTGAGATGGCTTTGCACATATGCAGATGTGCATATATGCACATATTCACAACTGCACGATTTTTAATGAAATATGGTTTCCAAAAAATGAAATACAAATTACTTAAAAATATAACTAAATTTATTTTTTAATACCATAATTATCATTAAATTAAATTAGGAAACAAGATAATGCTAAAAAAAGGAATCATCCTAATCCACTTTTTAATTGAAAATATCATTTATACCCTTGCTTAAAACGTGGGAAGGAACCTTAAACCAAACAAATTGGTGCAATCTCATTGGTCAAAAAAAGTTAGCACGGTTAGTACAAATGGGTTGGTTAGCAAAAGAAGGGGACCTTATATATATATATATATATATATATATATATATATATGGAAAAGTTCAAATGAGAAATGCTAATTGTGTGAGAAATAGAGAAATATTCCTAGCTCTTAATTTGGTCAACATTTGTAGTTTTGACTGTGAAACACCGGATAATTCCTCGCATGGTCTGCAGAAAATAGAAGAGTAGTTTCGTAACTTTTACAAATACGCGGGACGAGTTCATACATGAATTTGTGTGATTCACATATGAACTATACGTTCATATGTGAGTCAGTTAATTAGTTCATATGATAATTAGTTAATTAATTCATATGTGAATCTGTTAATTAGTTCAACTGATTTAGATATGAATCTACAGTTAATTAGTTCATATGTGAATTAGTTAATTAGTTCATATATGAATCAGTTAAAAAAGAGTTCATATGTGAATTACACGGGTTCACATATGAACTCGTCTTGCATATTTGTAAAAGTTACGAAACTGTCATATTTTTGGAATATCCGTAATTTTTGACCAGTCAAAACCGCAATTCTTAACCAGTGAAAACTACAAATTTTGACCAGTCAAATCCAATCTTGATCGTATGTATAACTAGGATTACTTCTCTATTACTCACACACTTAACATTTCTCATTTGAACATATGACTATATATATTGTTTATTTATTGGGATGAATACATGTTTAAGGGCCGTTTACTAAATGCTTACCCGTTAAGTCCTTATCGGCTCACTTTACCTTGTTGGATCAACAGATTGACAATCTTACTCGGTAAAAACGATGACAAAGACCAAGAGTTTTATCCGGTAAGTGAGAGTGACGACTTTTACCCCGTAAACGCTTTAACGTATAATAATGTGGCATATGATCAGGGCCGGAGCCACCTTTGGCCCACAATTAGCACAAGACCACCCTCAATTTTGGTGGGAATTTTATTTGTTTATAGAGAAAACTCTATTTTTGGTCCCTGAGGTTTAGTGATTTTTTTGAAACCGATCCCCATGGTTTCATAAGTCAAGTTTTGGTCCCTGAGGTTTTGATTTTGATCTGGATTTGGGGTCTCGTCCTTAACCCCGTTAATTGGTGGCGTTAGAGGCAGGGGCATAATGGTCATTTCACATTTCCCAAAAACAAATTCCCTCTTATTTTAACCCGCCATATTCTTCTTCTTCTTCACTTCATTCTTCTGTGATCTTTCTGTTTCTTCCTTCTTCCTCCTCCTTTCACGATTCAACCTCAAAATCTGGTAACAATCATGGTGTTATGTTATTGTGGAGGTGAAGCAGCTGTGAGAACCTCATGGACCACTGCAAATCCTGGTAGAAGGTTCTACACTTGTGGAAGAATGGTACACTGCTACGATTCTTCTTCTTCAACAATCATGGTGTAAAGTAATCATGTTTAGCTAATAACATTTAGTTTTTCATGTTAACAGGGCCAATGTTCTTTTTTTGGGTGGTTTGATCCACCTATTTGTTCAAGGTCCATTGATATCATTCCTGGGCTAATCAAAGCCAAAAACAAAGCTGAAGAATGTGTCAGAGAGAAAAAGAAGGAAATCTTGAAGTTGAATCTGCTCTTGGTCATGAGTTGGAGTTTTTTTTGTGTATTTCATGCATTTAGCCTTGAGTTGATCTGTTTTGTGTATTGGTTATCTTTTGTAATCATCTCCTGTTTATCAGGTGTGTTGGTAGTATTTGTAATGACATCCTAGTTGTTAGAATAGTAATGTTTGGTGGTTTGATCCCTCTGTTTTTTGTAGTATTTGTAATGACATCCCTATGTTTTAATAGTAATGTTTGGTGGTTTGATCCCTCTGTTTTTTGCACATTTGATGATAACAGAACTGTAACCTATGTTGTGTACCTGTTTGTTGATCCAAAAACAAGATAACACATCACATAACATGATACAGATAACCGAGAGTAAAACTCTACTTTTGGTACACAACATTGTTGAAAGCATACCTGTTTTTGGTACACATTGTAACATAAATGTAACCTGTTTTGGTACACAACATAACAGAAATGTAACCTCTGTTTTGGTACACAACATAACAGAAAAGTAACCTCTGTTTTGGTACACAACATAACAGAAATGTAACCTGTTTTGGTACACATACAATTCCAAAGAGTAAACACAAAAACAAACCTGTATTCAATACCATACCAAACCATAGATTAAGTAAACATAAAACAAACCTGTTTTGGTACACATACAATTCCAAGAGTAAACATAAAACTAATTGTTTTCAACTAACAACAAACCACAAACCACAGATTAAGTAATTGTTTTCTGCCAACCACAAACCACAGATTAACTAATTGTTTTCAACCATATACAAACCACATATTAGCTAATTGTCCTCATTGTCCTCCTTGTCCTTTACAAGTCCTGGAATTGTGCCCTTGATTCTTACACTTATCACAACTCACAGTCTTCCCTTTCCTAGGAAGTTTACCAGTGTCCCCACTCCTCTGAGACAACTCCTCATTTGTCTTCCTTCTCTTCTTCTTTGGTCTCCCAATCTGTTTATGGTGAGTTGGAGGGAGTAAAGTTGTTGCCCAGTCACCTTTCTCCCATAGCAGGCTTCCATTGATTGGCTCAATCTTGAAGCTATACATTTCCCTCCATGTGCTTACTTTGTACACATCCTCAGCCCAATCTTCAGGTAACACATTGTTACCATTTGCTGCCATGTCCCAGTTTGTAGCCACAGCATGCTTGCATGGAATTCCAGTTAACTCCCACTTCCTACATGAACATGTCCTTTCTCTCACATCTACTATACATTGGTCATTCCAAGGGCCAGAAACCTATAATTCAGTAAATACCATTAAAACAAAGCATAATATATAGTAAATACCATTAAATCAAAACATAAAAACCTATGACTTAATATACATACCTGGTACCTATCTCCTCCACTAAACAAGACTTGATATTTGGAGGCCTCTTTCTTGGCAGTCTCCAAGATTTTGTTTGCTGTTGGGGTAAGTGGGCCATCACAACTGTCTATGACTTTGCATACATTCACTATCCTCTTCATTAGATACACTCTAATGTATTCCAAACATGAATAAATTGGTTTATCCCTAGCATCAACAATTTGTCTATTGAATACCTCACACATGTTATTCAATAACACATCAGAGTGACACCTACCTGTTACCAAAGTATAAACAGGTTGAAATATGTTTACCAAAGTATAAACAGGTTGAAATATGTTTACCAAAGTATAAACAGGTTGAAATATGTTTACCAAAGTATAAACAGGTTGAAATATGTTACCTGTGAAGTGTGCTCTGCTCCAGGATTGAGGAGGGATGTTGTTCAAATATTCAAAGCAGTCTGAATTGAACATTCTCAAACTTTCCATTGCAGTCTTAAATTGTGTGACAATGGGGGCTGTTGCACATTGCCATAAATGATCCTTGTATGCTTTCCCTTTCCACACAAGTTTCATGTTTTCATGAATATGCCTAAGACAGTATCTATGCTCAGCAGAAGGGAACAATTTGGCAATTGCTGGAAGAATGCCCTATTTTCAAAATAATGTAACAATAACAATACAATTCAATTACAAAACAATAACAATTCAATTGAAAACCACAAACAGAGAAAATAAGTTCATACCTTTTGTCTGTCACTAATGAAAGTGAAGTTGGAATTTGTTTGAAGATCAAGGTCATCTCCAAGGCATTCTAAGAACCACATCCATGAACTTGTATTCTCAGCCTCTACTATGGCATATGCCACTGGATATATGCCCTGATTTGGGTCTATGCCCACTGCTGTTAGAATTTGCCCTGGAAATGGACCTTTCATAAAAGTACCATCTACTCCCAACAGATCCCTTCTACCTGCCCTGAATCCTCTCTTCAAAGAACCTAAACATATGTATACCCTTTTGAATTTCCTGGTGTTACTAGCTGGATTCGGTTCTTGCTCAACTTCAATCTTAATTGTTGTGTCAGGGTTGCATCTTTTTACCTCTGCCAGGTAATCCCTCAGGTGTTGGTATTGTGCCCCATAGTCTCCCCATAACTTCTTCATCGCCATCTGTTTTGCCCTCATTGCCTTGCCAGGTGACACAAAGATCTCAAATTTCTCTGATAAGTGGGATTGAATTGCCTTCAATGGCATATTAGGATCTACCTTGATCTGCTCTGTTATGTGCTTTGAGAGAAATTGTGCAGTGGCCAAACCAACCTCCCTCGTTTGGAAGCATTTATGGGTGTCAAAATAGGTTTTCACAGTCCAGGTTTCTTCATTTTCTGCACATGATGCATACAAAACCCATTTACAACAGGGCCCATTGGACTTTCTCCAAGCACTCTTTCTTCCCTTACTAGGCCCACTGGACTCCTTTACATTTGGCATTGATCCCCTACAGACGGCCCTAACTCTTACAGCATCATTTCGGATCACCACTATGTCCCTTCTAGTCTGAATTGAATGCTGCTTGATTAGGTTGAGAATGGTTGTTTTATTACCAAATGTCTGGCCTAGATAGAAGACAACCTCCTTACACTGTATTTGGGCCCTACGTTTGCACAAACTGCCATTTTCATCCCCTGAATTAAAATCATCAACCTCAAAAGGATCAATATCACCTTCCACATTCACACTATCACTTCCCTCTCCATTTACACCAATCCAATCCACATAACCATCTACATAATCCTCCGGGTCATCATCTATACCAAATTCCTCATCATAGTCATTACTATTATGGCTCTCTATATCATCATGGTTGTTACTTCCCTGGATCATGTCCAAGTCCAAATCCAAACATTGGTTCAAGTCCAACCCATTGTCCAAACATTGGTTCAAGTCCAACCCATTGTCCAACCGTACTACTGCTTCCTGTTCTGGTACATCTGACTCTAACCCAATGAAAGGATCAAAGCTATGAATTATATGATCCATGCTTTGATTTGGGGTTGACAGGTTAGTCCTACCATGTTCCACAAATACATCAATAAGTTTAATAGCAGGGGCATATTGTAAGAGGTTTAACACATCCTGGTTACTACCTAATCCTCTTAACCCAGTATCCATATCACCTTCAGGAATCAAGAAATGGTAAAATTTGATTTCATGTCTATCATACCCTAATTTCATCACCATTAAATGAAACTCCTCTACATTTAATCCTTCTGTGTTAACCAAATCAACATAATCAGTCTTACCATTCTCGTATCTCCTTCCAGGAATGCTTGTAAAGCAACCTCCATGGTTCATCCTTACTGTAAACAATGTTGGGTATAGCTCTGTATGGAAAAATCAATAGAATAATAAGGTATGAAGAATGTGCAGTCCCAAAAATGGAAAAACATAAATGCATGTGAGCTTACCATATACATCACTTGGGTCAAATCCTTCGGCCAAATCCCTCCTTAATATCCATCCAGGTTCTTCCATCGTATCTTGAGCAGGGAACGATTTTGGTCGATAAAGGAGATTTTTGATCGAGAAAGGAAGAATTTTGATCGATGAGTGTGACTTAACACAGTGAAGAGACTGAGGTTTGAACTCTTAGTGAAGACGAAGAGATTAGTCGTTAGAGGGAATTTGTTTTTGGGAAATGTGAAATGACCATTATGCCCCTGCCTCTAACGCCACCAATTAACGGGGTTAAGGACGAGACCCCAAATCCAGATCAAAATCAAAACCTCAGGGACCAAAACTTGACTTATGAAACCATGGGGATCGGTTTCAAAAAAATCACTAAACCTCAGGGACCAAAAATAGAGTTTTCTCTTGTTTATATATAAAAAATCATAATATCATCTATTTTGATTTTATTCAAATATTAAATAAAAGATAACCTTAAAGATTGGAAAGAAATATTTACCTTTCAATTTAATTAGTTTATTTCTTCTCAATTTATAGTAATAAGTTTTGGTTTTTACAATTTACATGGAATTAGAGATGTTGATTTAGGGAGGTTAAGATGAGAAGAATAGTTGAATAGTTCGTTGGCTATACTTTAAAGTTGTAGGAATTATGCGTGGAACGGATCGACAATCGTCGAACCCTAAAAGGGGATCAATTTACCAACGTAAACAGATAAAGTAATAAGAAGCCTTGAATATCAAGAACTAATATCAATCTTGAATTAATACTGAATTGATTAACAATGAATCCTAATAGTCTATTTATACTAAAACTGATTAAGATAATTAGGGAAACTACTATTGGTATCAATCTCTAATAGAAAGAACCATTATTGGATCACAACTAGAAAGCAGTAAAAACGAAATAGCTGATAAGTTGCCCTGGAGGAGCCGCGCGGTTTATGTCGCGGTTTGTATGTCGCGCAAGAAGCCGCGTAAGGATCTGTTTGTTTATTCGTCCAGAGGGCTGCGCGGTTTATGCCGCGGCTTTAAGTCGCGGGGAAAACCGCGTATGTCCCTGTTTTATCCTTTTTCCGATTTTCTTTGGCTTGGTCCATTTGCTCTTCGTATCGGGTTGCTAGGCGCTCTACATCAGTCTCCTCCACCTCTGAAGAACTCGACCCCGAGTTCTCATCAAAAAGAGATGTATCATCCGGGTGGTAGTCGTAGATATCCGCTACGTTGAAGGTGTTCGAGATATGGAAAGAATCGGGAAGTGTGACCACATAGGCGTTGTCGTTTATTTTTCGTGAAATTTTGAACGGGCCATACTTCTGTGGTTGTAACTTTTTGTAAGTTCCAAAGGGAAAACGTTCTTTTCGTAAGAACACCATGACGTCATCGCCTACCTCGAAAGTTTTGCGGCGTCGGTGCAAGTCGGCGGCGGTTTTATTCTTTGCTCCCGTGAGTTCAAGTCTAGCTTTGACTTCTTCTTTGACGGCTTGGACGTCCTTAGCCATATTTTTGGCGGCGAGGCTAGTACCCAGGAGTTGCGGTAGTTTGATCAAGTCTACCACATGTTTGGGAATCGATGTGTAGACCAAGGAAAAAGGGGAACAACCCGTTGCTGTGTGAGATGCGCTATTATAGGCGAATTCAATTTGCGGGAGGGCAAGGTCCCATTGTTTAGGCTTGTCCCCACAAATACTTTGAAGCATGTTGCCTAACGTTCGATTAGTTACCTCAGTTTGGCCATCCGATTGGGGGTGAGCGGTGCTGCTTTTGTTGAGTGTGGTTCCGAATAGGCGCCAAAGAGTGATCCAAAAGTGACTGAAGAACTTCGTGTCACGATCGGAAGTAATGGTTTTCGGAACCCCATGTAGGCGGACTACTTCCTTGAAGAAGAGCTTGGCAATGTTGCTTGCGTCAGCTGTCTTTTTGCAAGCAATAAAGTGTGTCATCTTGGAGAATCGGCCGACTACCACAAAAATAGAGTCGACTCCTAGTTGAGTGCGGGGTAGTCCCAAAACGAAATCCATGGATAGATCGTGCCAAATATCATCGGGAACCGGTAATGGTAAGTAGAGACCGGTGTTTTGAGATTGGCCTTTAGCAACTTGACAAATGTAGCATTTGCGGACAATTGCCCCCACATCGCGCTTTAGGTGTGGCCAATGATAGCGGTCGAGGACACTAGTGATGGTTTTGTCGCGGCCGAGATGGCCGCCTAATCCTCCTCCATGTAAGTCTCGGATTAGTTTTTCACGAAGAGAAGAGTTAGGGATACATAATTGGTTACCTTTGAAGAGATAGCCGTCGTGGATGTAGTAGTCTTCCAATGGTGTGCCCGTGTTGCATTTGTTCCAAATTTTCTTGAAATCATCATCTTCTTCGTATTGCTCTTTTAAGACCTCAAATCCGACGATCTCATGGGCGAGTGTGATCATTAGTGTGGCGCGTCTACTCAAGGCATCAACCACGCGATTGAGGACTCCGGATTTGTGTTTGATGACAAACGGGAATTTCTGGAGGTAACTTACCCAACGTGCATGCATTTTGCTTACCGACTTTTGGTTATTGATGAACTTGAGGGCTTGATGGTCGGTAAAAAGGACGAATTCTTTCTGCACGAGATAATGCTCCCATTGCTTCAAGGCCCGGAACACGGCGTAGAACTCTTGATCATAGGTGCTCCACTTTTGACGAGCATCACTTAGTTTCTCGCTAAAGAAGGCGATGGGACGCTTTTCTTGGAAGAGGACAACTCCCACTCCTATGCCGCTTGCATCACATTCAACTTCAAAGACTTTATCAAAGTCGGGTAGAGCGAGTACCGGTGCGGAGCTTAACTTGCGTTTGATCTCGGCGAAGCTTTTGTCTTGATCGGGCCCCCATTGGAATTTTCCCTTTTTCAGACATTCGGTCATTGGTGCGGTGATGGTGCTGAAATCTCTCACGAGCCGCCGGTAGAATGTTGTCAAACCATGGAAGCTTCGGACATCAGACACGGTCTTGGGAGTTGGCCATTCTTTTATTGCACGGACCTTGTCTTCGTCTACCTCTATACCGGATTCTCCAACAATGAATCCTAGAAATAGGAGCTTGTTGGTGCAGAAAGTACACTTCTTGAGGTTGTCGTAGAGCTTGTTTTCTTGGAGCACGGTCAAGATTTGTCGGAGATGAGTGAGGTGATCCGTTTTGTTTCGGCTATAGATGAGTATATCATCGAAGTATACTACTACAAACGAGCCGATGAACGGGCGAAGGACTTGGTTCATTGTCCTCATAAACGTACTAGGGGCGTTAGAAGTTTCGAATGACATGACTAACCATTCATAAAGCCCGAATGGTGTTTTGAACGCGGTTTTCCATTCGTTGCCGGGTCGGATTCGGATTTAGTGATAGCCGATGCGAAGGTCGATCTTTGAGAATAGCTTTGCGCCGGCTAGTTCATCTAGCATATCTTCCAAACGGGGAATGGGGAATCGGTACTTGATGGTGATTTTATTGATGGCGCGACTGTCAATGCACATCCTCCATTGGTTACCTTTCTTTGGAACGAGAAGAACGGGGACTGCACAAGGGCTTAGGCTTTCTCGGATAAACCCTTTTCTTAATAGGTCTTCAACTTGTTCCCTCAAGATCTCGTTTTCTTTGGGGCTCATGCGGTAGTGAGGAAGGTTTGGTAGGTTTGCGCCCGGGATTAGATCTATTTGATGCTGGATATCTCTCATAGGCGGCAATTCCGGTGGTAGGTCGTCGGAGATTAGTTCCGTGAAGTCTTTAAGTATCTCGTTGACTTCTTCCGGGATTTCCTCGATGAATTTTTCGGCGCTCATTAAGCCTTTCACAACTATTGGACAAAAGAGTTGGGTCTCCTTGAAGCCGTTCTCAAGGAGTTGTTCGTCGGAGGTGATGATTAGGAGGTTCTCACCTTTCTTTTCCGGGGCCTTGTGAAAGCTAGCCACGGGTGACATGGCGATTTTACGGTTGCCCCAGCGGAATATCATCACGTTGTCTCTTCCTTTGTAGGTGACGTCATTGTCGTATTGCCATGGTCGGCCGAGTAAGTTGTGGCATGCGTCCATATCGAGGACGTCGCAAAGGACATCTTCCTTGTAGTATTTGCCTATCGAGAGGGGAACCTTGCATGCTTGAGTCACACGAACTTGCGGGCCTTTCTTTACCCACCCGAGGGAATAGGGGGCGTCGTGTGGTTGGGTCGGTAGATTAAGGTAATCTACTAACTTCTTGGACACATTTTTTCGCAGCTTCCGTTGTCCACAATTAGGTTGCACACCTTCTTGTTGATGGAGCAATAAGTGCGAAAAAGGTTCTTTCTTTGGCCTTCTTCTTTTGGAGAGAGGACCCGTTGGAGTACGATGTTTACCCTTTCTTCGGACTCTTCTTCCGCGAAGTCAACTTCATTATAATCGTCTTTGTAACATCCCTTATTCCCAACACACAAATACATATATTTCACCACAAAATAACATATCATATTTCAAATACGGTCCCTTAGATTCTACAATTAGGTCTTTTAGTACAAACTTTTTCGAATAAAAGAAAATACATAATAGATACAAAACACAACTTGAATCTTCATAATCATTCATCTTCCACAAAAGCTACACATGATAAATCTTATCATTGTCTCTTATTTGCTCCTTGACCTGGAATACATATTTTTAAACAAAATGAGGGTTAGACCTTGAGGTCTAGTGAGAAAATCTCCGTTAGTTAAAGAAAACATTTGCACAACATCATACACATAATTCACATAAGAATACCAACTATGACTCATGCATCATGTATCTTTCCATCTCTTTCTCTTTTCTTTTCCTTGGCCATATTAATTGGTAGCAAGCCAATTAATTAATTTACACCGTTGTACTAAATACAGCCAACACCACTGTCCCTCTGTACAACCAACTTTCACCGGTCCTAAGCCCGACCAACTAGTACTCATACAATGTAATATTCATATAAACACTATATGCACAATATTACATTTTAATCACATATATGTATTCCATTTGAAAACATTTTAAAGAAAAACTCACTTGATTAGCTTAGTTCCAAAAACCCTTCCACGCTATTATCGAGCTCTCTGATTCCTTCAGTCCCGATTCACGGAATCTGTACCACATGAATACAAATATTTCTTTTTAAGGCTGGAAGTCTCTAAGTTCTGAAATCCTCGACTCAAGTCGCAATACACTACACCAAGTCGCAATCAACTACTGCGATTTCCCACCCAAGTCGCAATCAACTACTACCACTTCACACCCAAGTCGCAATCAACTACTGCGACTTCACTCTCAAGTCGCAATCAACTACTGCGACTTCACCCTCAAGTCGCAATCAACTACTGCGACTTCACCCTCAAGTCGCAACCCACTATTGCGACTTCACCCTCAAGTCGCAACCCACTATTGCGACTTTATGAGCAAGTCGCAACCCACCATTGCGACATTCATGAAGATGACCATATTCAAGCATGTCGCAACCCACCATTGCGACTTGCTTGAATGTCTCAGTCCATAGTGTTCATCTTAAACCCAGATTTTAATCTTTTAACTATGCATGTTGTTTAAGACTACCTTTTGAACACTAATCCAAACCCAAAATTCATATATCCTTCTAAAAATAGCTAAACCCACTTCTAAAGCTCATAGAAAACTATGAAACATAAAAGGGAGAATTTGAATGGATTATTACCATGGATTATTACCTTTGATTTGAGCTCTATAATTTCAGCAGCAAGCATCCACAACTTCTCCTTCTTCTTCTTCCAATTTCTTCGATTTCTCTCTTTCTTTCTAAACCGAACACTCACACACAACTTAGGATATTTTCTTGTTTTTGTTATAAAGAAGACTTCATCTTCCATTTGATATGCTAAAGGCGGTGGAGAGGGAGAGTTTGACAAAAGTGACAAAACAAACCTCAAGTTTATCTTATTTGGCAAAACATACTCCTAAACTTCCATTATTAAATTAAAACTTACCCCTCAACTTCTAACTCCATATTTTTAAATTAAAGTAGCACTTATAAATAAATTAATAATATACCTGGTTATTACAACATCTCCCCCTTAAAAGAATTCCGTCTCGGAATTCAGTTAAGTGAACAGATGAGGGTATTTGGCTCTCATTTCTGATTCCGATTCCCACGTAGCATCCTGACTTCTGTGAATCCTGCTTAACTCTGGAGGTAAATCTAGCCGGTAGGCTACTTCCCCAATTCTTTCGGTAATTGCAAATGGTCCAATATACCTCGGGCTAAGTTTACCTTGCTTCCCAAATCGAATGACTCCTTTCCAAGGTGAGACTTTTAACATTACAAAATCTCCAACTTGGAATTCTAACGGTTTCCGGCGCCGGTCGGCATAACTTTTCTGTCTATCTTGAGCCACTTTCAATCTTTCCCGAATCTGAGTAATCTTATCCGCTGTTAACTGTACTATTTCTGGCCCTGCTAACTGCTTTTCTCCCACTTCATTCCAACATAGAGGCGTTCGACATTTTCTACCATATAATACTTCAAACGGTGCCGCTTGAATGCTGGAATGATAACTGTTGTTGTAGGCAAATTTTATCAAAGGCAAATGTTTATCCCACGATCCCCCAAAATCAACTATGCAAGCCCGGAGCATATCTTCTAAAGTCTGGATCGTTCTTTCACTCTGACCGTCAGTTTGAGGATGATATGCTGTACTTAACTTTATCTGCATCCCCATTTCATTATGAAAACTTCTCCAAAACCTGGAAGTAAAACGACTATCCCGATCAGAAATAATCGAGATTGGAACTCCATGTCGAGTTACTATTTCGTCTATATACAACTTGGCTAATCGTTCCATTGAATCAGTTTCCTTTATCGGTAGGAAGTGTGCAGACTTCGTCAATCTGTCGACTATCACCCAAATAGAATCAAATCCTTTTGGAGTTCTTGGTAGCTTCGTGATGAAATCGGTAGTAATCTGATCCCATTTCCACATCGGTATTTCTAATCGCTGTAACTGGCCAAAAGGCTTTTGATGTTCAATCTTCACCTTTTTGCAAGTAGTACATTCTTCCACATGCTTTGCAATACTTCTTTTTATTCCCGGCCACCAATAGATTCAGATCTCTATACATCTTATTTGTACCTGGATGGATAGAGAAACGAGATTGATGAGCTTCTTGTAACACACGATCGCGTAATCCACCCAAACGAGGCACCCAAATTCTGTTCTCTAGACACAACAACCCACAGTCATCTTTCACAAGCAATGCTGATATTCCCACTAACCGTTCTGACTTCAAATGTTCTTCCTGACAAGCTTCTATTTGACACTTCAACAGTTCGTCAAAGATGTTGGGTAAGAGTTTAGCCCTTAGTGAAATAGCTTTTATTGTTCCACTCCTTTCTTGACGACTCAGTGCATCAGCTACCACATTCGCCTTTCCCGGATGATAAAGAATTTCACATTCGTAATCATTCACCAGTTCTAGCCATCTCCTTTGCCTCATATTTAGCTCCTTCTGATCGAATAGATGTTGGAGACTCTTATGATCGGTAAAAATCTGACATTTGGAACCATACAGATAATGTCTCCAAATCTTCAAGGCAAAGACAACCGCTGCAAGTTCCATGTCGTGCGTAGGATACTGTCTCTCATGATCTTTTAATTGACGAGAAGCATAAGCAATAACCTTTCCCCGCTGCATTAATACACAACCCAATCCCAACTTAGACGCATCACTATAGACTACAAAGTCTTCGGAACCTTCGGGTAATGCTAATATCGGCGCGCTGCACAGTTTTTCTTTCAATATCCGAAATGCTTCATCTTGTTCTGCCTTCCATTCAAACTTCAGATTCTTTCGAGTCAGCTTAGTCAGAGGTGTAGCAATACGAGAGAAATCCTTTATAAACTTTCGATAGTAGCCGGCCAAACCCAGAAAACTCCGTACTTCTGTTGCTGTCTTCGGCGGTTCCCATTTTTCAACTGCTTCTACTTTCATCGGATCGACTTGTATACCTTTTTCGGAAACTATATGCCCCAGAAACTGAACTTCCCGCAACCAGAATTCACATTTTGAAAATTTAGCATACAACTTTTCTTTCTTCAGTAGTTCTAGAATCAAACGAAGGTGTTGCGCGTGCTCTTCCTTGGATCGGGAATAGATAAGTATATCATCAATAAACACAATAACGAATTTATCAAGATACGGCTTACATACCCGATTCATTAAATCCATAAAAGCAGCTGGAGCGTTCGTCAATCCAAATGGCATTACTAGAAACTCATAGTGACCGTACCTGGTGCGAAAAGCAGTTTTCAAAACGTCTTCTTCTTTGACCTTTAACTGATGATAACCGGATCTTAAATCAATCTTGGAGAAACAACAAGCTCCGACTAATTGATCGAAGAGGTCATCAATTCTAGGTAGGGGATACTTGTTTTTGATCGTACGCTTATTCAATTCTCTGTAGTCGATACACATTCTCATCGAACCATCCTTCTTTTTCACAAACAAGACTGGTGCTCCCCACGACGAAGAACTCGGTCTGATGAAACCCTTATCGGATAGATCTTGCAGCTGTGCCATCATTTCTTTCATTTCCGGAGGTGCCAAACGATACGGTGCACGGGCTACAGGGGTGGCTCCAGGAATCAGATCTATACCAAACTCTACCTGTCTAACGGGCGGAAGGCTGTTCAAGTCCTCGGGGAAAACCTCTGGAAATTCACTAACAATTGGGATATCTTCCAACTTACTCTTTTCTAGCTTAGTATCTATCACATAAGCTAAGTAACTCGGGCAACCTTTATTAACACACTTACGGGCTTTTATCATAGATATAAGATTATACTGATGATTCCTACGATCACCATAAATCACTACCGGCCCTTTTTCAGGTAACACAACATTTATTAACTTCTTATCACAAACTATGTTAGCTTGGTTCTCGGCTAACCAATCCATTCCCACTACCACATCAAACTCAACCAGGGATATTGGAAATAACTGAATCGGTACTCCGCACCCTTCTATATCTATCACACAGCTATCAAATACTTCTTTAACCGACACTTGATTATCATTTGCCGTATCTACCATTAAAGCATGATCTAACACTTTCGGCTCTAAATGCATATAAGCAGCAAATGAAGGAGACACAAACGATCGATTTGCACCGGAATCAAATAACACCTTAGCACGTGTAGAATTTATTAAGAATGTACCTGTAACCACGTCCGGAGTTTCCTCCGCTTCTTTTGCTGTCATCTGAAATGAACGACCTCTTGCTCTTGCTGGTTCTAACCTCGGTATTGCTGGTCTAACACCCGTTGCTCTTGTTGACGTGCCACCCGATTGTATTCTTCCCAGTGGGCAATCTGACTGAAGATGATCTGGAGAATTGCACGAATAACAAAATCTAACCACCCGACAGTCTTGGCAATGTGACCAATCTTCCCGCACTTATAACAGTTTCTAGGATCAACTTGACAACTTCCTTGATGAAAACGGTGGCACTTTGGGCAAGGTCTTTCAACTGATCGAAAAGGTGGACGACTATCAAATCGCTGAAACCCGGACTTCTTCATATCGTGTGGTGGTCCTTCCCATTTTCTCTTTCCCGCACTCTTATCCCCAGTATCCCTCTTATTGTCCCGCTCCACATTTTCTGCGACATTTACTGCTTCTGAAAAGGTATCAGGTCTCGTGGCAGTCACTAACTTTCTAATTTCTGAGTTCAATCCAAATACATGCCTTTCCATCTTCATTTTCTCTGTGGCAACATAATACTCTCCAAAACGCGACTTCTCTAAGAAACGGGCAGTGTAGTCTCTTACTGATAAATTCCCTTGTTGTAGGCTCAGAAATTCCTCTTCCAACTGTCTGACTGCGGCTTGTGGACAAAACTGTTCCTTAAATGCCCTCGAGAATTCGCCCCAAGTAAAGGTTGAATATACATCAGGTCCTTTAGAGTCAATAAGGGCCTCCCACCAATATAAGGCATCTGCTTTCAACATTGCAGTTCCGTATAACACCTTATCTTCTTCCGCACATTTACTGGTTTTAAATACAGCTTCAACCTCCTTCAGCCATCACATTGCTTTTACTGGATCTCTGTCCCCTCCATAAGTGGGTGGTTTGCAGCTTAAAAACATTTTATAATCACACTTTCTTGGTACTGATGTGACAATAGGTGCGATAGGCACTTCGTTTTTAAAGGTAGGGTCTGGTATTTCCGTTTCCGTATGATGAGTCTGGTTAAACATAGCTTGGATATTTGCCTGAAGTCTTCCCATTTCAGCCGCTAGGTCGTCTCTCGTAACAAACTCTGTGCCTCGCCCCTGTACTCTGCCCCCAGTTGTAACGTCCCGAAAATTACAAGCAAATTTTAAATTTTAAATTAACAATTCATTGATAACAACTCATTAAATGATCCCAACGTTTCGTTTGCAAACACATAATTAATATCTTTATAAAATAAAACCAGCGGAATAAACGTTTAATTATCAAAATCATAAAGCGACCAGCTCTCCTCGCGCGCCAGTGTGTACTCGTCACGCCTTGAAGCCGCTCGGACCTGAAACCACGGTTTATTGGGAAAGGGTAAGCACGAAGCTTAGTGAATTCCAACACATGCGCAGATAGGAATCATATACACATCACCCCTATCCGCACATAAGCAACAACATCACAGTTACATAAAACGAGTAAACGCCTACAAGTAATTATGTATCCAACACCTCAGTACCATCGAGGCCTCGGTCCCACCGAATTGTAATGTATCCAACACCTCAGTACCATCGAGGCCTCGGTCCCACCGAATTGTAATGTATCCAACACCTCAGTACCATCGAGGCCTCGGTCCCACCGAATTGTAATGTATCCAACACCTCAGTACCATCGAGGCCTCGGTCCCACCGAATTGTAATGTAACCAACACCTCAGTACCATCGAGGCCTCGGTCCCACCGAATTGTAATGTAACCAACACCTCAGTACCATCGAGGCCTCGGTCCCACCGAATTGTAATGTAACCAACACATTTATACCAAGCATTCAAACCAATCAAATATTACACACCACAAACAACTAGTTCACACCACAAAGACAGTAGTACATACAAACTATTATGACATGCATACAACCCCTAACTACACAGTGAGAGAACTCACCTCGAATGCGCGCCCAGCTTAATAACACAATTCAAGCTTCACAATTACGGTCACTTCCCAGCACCTAAATGCATGTTAAAACGTGTCAATACAAGACCCGGACCCTATGACACGACACACGCTTAAACCGTCACTAAAACTATTTTCCGTTCTCACTAAACAGGTCTGTTCGGGACCTGTTTCGACCCCTTTAAACCCAGAAAATTCCCAATATTATTTCATGACCAGAAAGTACTCTGAGTTAGGGTTCCAAGGACATATTATACGCCTCCTAACGATATTTCTACAATTTATTATGAATTAAATACGAACGGTTACCAGAACTGCCAGTTTTCGGTCCAGCCTGCACAAACAGCCCAAAACAGCCTAGCTACGGGCTTAATCAGACTTTCGGCAAAACACGAAAAACCTTCCCGATTCTATTTGGGAACTTTGGGCACCAGTTTCACCTCAAAACGAGTTACGAGCAGAAAGTTATGGTCTACACAAAACAGTGGCAGATTCCAGAGTTTTACACATAAAATGACGAATCACCGAACTTGCGACCACTTTTTCGCCCAGTTAGAGACCGAACCAGTTTTTCGCTAAAACACGGAAAACGTGCTCGACCCTGAGCTTGAACCGTGGGCGCCAGTTTCGGCTCAAACGGAGTTACGACGGAAAAGTTATGGTCATACGAAAACTTGACGGCACACTTAGAATTTCATAAAATCACGAATTATAAAAACGGTTTGCACGATTCGGCTTAATCGATTAAGTCACGGGTTAAGGGCTCTATAGAGATTAAGGTCTGGTCACGGCCATGCGCCACCCACTGCCATCTCCGGCAGTGGTGGTCGCCGGTGGCGACTCACCGGCGATGATTACACACACACCGCCCACACCACCCTCTCGCACCACCTTTTCTCCTCTCACTCTATCGCCATACACGCAACTACACACACACCACGACCATCCTACGCCACCATCCCTCGAGGTGGTCCACGGCGGCTACCGCCTGCAGCAGCCAAGGCCGCGTGCGGTGGCAGCGGCGGCGGTTACTTCGCCGGCAACTAAACAAGAAAAGAATCGAGATCTTGGTGCTTACCTCTCGACGAAAAGCTGTGGCGGCAGCGGTTTTCCGGCGACTGCAGCGGCGGCGCCTCCTTCTCCGGCGTCTTTCACCTCCGGCGACCTCTCTCCCGATTCCTCTCCTTCTTGCCGCCGATGCTCTCTCTCTCTCTCTCTCTCTAACCTTCTCTCGGCTCTTAACTATCTCTCTCTCTCTCGCTTCTTACCCACGGCCGTACCACACCAACGAAAGGAGAAAACTCTTAGGGTTATTGTATTGCTTGGTTCACAAGGGAAAAAAAAGAGAAACGAGACTAAGAAGGAGGGTCTCGGCCCTCACTTTGCATGGGCCGAATCCATGCCTAAGTTTCACCAAAAGACGGAAAAGGTCCCTCGACTTCTAAGGACATCTCTTAACTACCCAAAGTGCAACCAAGTTAGCAATAAGGTCCTTTTGACACCAAACCACTAACCAAAACAAATAAAGGTGAACATCTAAGTAATAAAAAAAAATTAATAAACGTACCGGGACACGGGCTTTACAACTCTCCCCCACTTGGATTAGACTTCGCCCTCGAAGTCTCTGCCTACGAATAGCTCCGGATAGTTCTCCCTCATCTCGACCTCAGGTTCCTAAGTCCACTTGAAACCCCTACTAAACTTCTCGAATACTATTCTTACTAACGTACTCTTTCTAAGACACTGGGATTATGATCGGCAGAACACCCCGACAATTGAAATCATTCCTAGCCAAGCGACTACGGTTGTCCCCCAACATTAGATATTCCATACATCCCGAGTCAAATCTCAAGCTCTAACCACTCTAAAGCTGCTCACCAGTATACTCCACAGGACACTCGATTACGATCCCTCCTATCATTAATTGACAATTAACTTCTACGAATTCTAATAGACTCCAAAGATTTTCAATAACTTATATTTAACAAAACATCGACCCCCTGCCGAACATCGGTCCAACCGATTACAATAACAAACATCGGCCACCCGCCGAACATCGGTCCAACCGATTACAATAATAAACATCGGCCACCCGCCGAACATCGGTCCCACCGATTACCATAACAAACATCGGCCACCCGCCGAACATCGGTCCCACCGATTACCATAACAAACATCGGCCACCCGCCGAACATCGGTCTCACCGATTACAATAACAACATAAGCGTGGTATTATCCTAGACACTACACAAATAGATATCCCCCACAACCAAATCAACTAACACACACGTAGATCATTCCACCATAACCATTCATCACAAGTGATCATTTCAGGGTTACTACTACCATCACCATGATTATCTTAAAATCGGCTACAACTCTCCGATTATACTAAAGGTGTTTGGCCTCAAGCCCAAAAGTCGACACCTAAATATACCACCTACCTCAAAATGGTTGATGCGCATTTATTCCCTTAATAACAAAGGGCATCAATCCCTTAACCGATACTATTCGGCCTACAGCACTAACGCACGTGGAATACCTACCTTCCACCGTCGACGCATCATCCACACTTGCTCTACGAAGCCAAGTCACACCGTATCGAGGATACACCTTGACGTCTACCTCCCAGGTAACGCCTCAAGACCCAGCACACCGGAACTACCTCCCAGGTAAGTGCCCACAACTATATCCTCCTAGTACCTACTGGAAAGTCTAGGTTAAAACACATGAATACCGGGGTCCCACCCCGAGATACCCAACCGACCATTACCAACGACTGACTAACGTGACTAGGGATCCAAAGCAAACAGCCTACCAACAACATGCCTATTCCGGATTGACTCACTCACCCAACCATGTAAACACTCAATGTGCAAAGAATGCCCAACGGTTCGACAAAAACAACTCATCAACTAGACTCCACATCGAGCCATTAAAACCGGGCAATTGGCCCATGACTAACTCCAAGTCAAAACCGAGCAAAATGCTCCACGCTTGCTAGACCCATAGGTCGGAAAATACGTTTAAACAAAGTTTAAGCAAGCAATATTCTGAAATCAACCTTAGTCCCAGACTCAACACGGGTTAAACAAAAGATTTTTCCAAAAGGACTCACACCCTTAAAATTCTCGAAAGGACACATAACACTTAAAAGCACATTTCCCCAAATGGTTTACAAAATCATTTACAAAATATTTCAACATCAGGATTTTCATCTCAAAAAGATCGTATGTAATAAAACTACTATTACCAGATCGATAGTTACACAAAACTGGACACGCTCGTCCCACATAGGAAAATCATGTTGAAAATCGTTCCATTGCAGTTCGGTTTACTCACTCAAAAGCAAAGCGTAATAAATAATTTCTTTAAAATGGACCGCCTCGATTCCAATATGGATTGACTTATGACGTGCACTTAAAGTAACCGCTTGACCTTAAACAGGGTCCGACAAAGGTGTGCACATAATTCAAAATAAGTTTCACGATAATTGATTCAAAAATTCTCCTTTTTGATCATAAAATGACGTGGCACAGGGTTCGCCACAATTTTTTTTTTCGCGCGTCAGCTAGTCACACAAAACGATGACACGGTTTACAAATGTACTTTTGCTAAAACTTAACTGTTTCGTGTAAGTTTCAAACTTGAAGTCAGAAACCAGTCCGCTTCTATTAATTGGGAATATCGACTAAAACCTCATAAAATCTCAAACTGGGGGCAGGCATGCAAGCTTGTAACACTTCCTCAAGTTTCGTACTTGGGACATATAACGTCAAAACATTATAGTTTAAAAAATGTATTTATCGAAATTGCTCAAAATACTCGTTTCCTCCAAGCAAAAGTTTTTAATTTCCAAAAAGAAATGATCGATAATTCTAAATTAACCGAATGTCAAAAAAATCTACGCATTTATATTTCCAAAATATAACACATTGTAATCGTATGCATGATGTTCACAACATTAAAACACTCCTCGGATCAAATGGTCTTTCATTTCGACAGAAAGGAACTAAAACATTTTCATGCACGACTCGTTTATCAAAATGTCGAGAACAAAGGTTACCCCAGTATGCATACCCCTAAGTCGATAAATCGCATTTTCATGGAAATGTCAATAAAGCCTTTAGCTGACTGAAAAGCGCACTAACAACTCCTTATGAAATGTTACCAAAATTCCTCCATGCACCACTTATGTCACGCATGAATCAATCCACTCACTGAACTATTTGCAAAATAAACACTTAGTAACACAAACTCTCGAACGAAAAGTTAAGCGACACTAGAATTCCAAACTCATTTTAGACAAATCACTAAAATAGCCTTTAAACAGACATCGTGGAATGTAACTTTCCGTCTCAACTCTAACACATGTGGAGGAGTTCCAATGTTAGAGTCTCAAGCCGTAGTCACTTACCCAACATCTTAACCACCACAAAACACGGATATTATCGTACCCGAAAGAACCATTGGAAAATAATCAAATGAAACAATCTTTTACAAAGTTTTCAACTCCCGTGATAAAACGGTTTCAAGCATTTTCAAACCATAATTCGAAATCTTGTGTGTGTGCTAAACATTTCCCAAAGTTTCAAAACACAATCCATATAAGGATTGGAAACACAAGGATTAGTTAATGCAATCCTATTTTCAAAATAAACTCTGTGCACGACTCAGTCGACATTCAACGTCTCGACTCATGCTCCTCTCTACCTTTCCAATCCACTATCGTCCTCCGGACATTTAAGCCTCTTGGGGCAAGATAGAAAATTACGTCAAATAATCCCTACGATTTTTCCTCAAATCAAAGTCGGCTCTAAAAGCCTATGACTCTAGCACAATCTTCCATCTTGGCCCGAAATGATCTGCTTACAACAAATATCATCCTTATCGTCACTCCAAGTGACTAATACTATAATCGTCTTCCTATTCCAATGACTGCTAGTTTAGAACCTTCGACACTACCCCAACGATCATCCCATCAAAGAAAGTCAAGTACACACATGTACCAGTGGATCTACTATATTTGTCTCTCCTCGTGACGGCTATTCAGGGTAGATAATACAACGCGTTATTATGTAACAACCCAAATCCCATAACATACATCATAATACATAACATTCATACATAACATTGATTTACAACAAAAGTTACATAACAAACCAAGTACGGTCTCAATAGTCTTGACATTACAAAATATATAAAAGCTTCCTAATCAACATCCAACAAAAGCTTCCTATACTTCATCCTCTCCTGCCGATCCTTAACCTGGAAAACATATTTTTGAAAACAAAATGAGGGTTAGACCAAACGGGTCTAGTGAGTTAATCCCGGTCCTTTCCAAAATCATTATCAAACCTTTTATGTAAATCCTTTGTATCAAAATAGTTTAGATAAACCTTTCGTAAAATATAAACATACCACACGTATTTAAATACCAATCCAGACTCGTGCATCGTGTACATCTCATTCACCTTATTCCTCCACAAATGGCCATATTAGTTGGTAGCAAGCCAACTAATAAATCAACAACCGGTCCGCTCACCGGAACCCGGCTACCTGTCGGTCCGCACACCGGAACCCGACTACTCACCGGTCCGCACACCGGAACCCGGCAACAAGTGCACTCGTGTAGTGCAAAGCTTATATAAATACAATATATATCTCATTACATCATATTGTCATTTACATACACATAATCATATTCCTACCACATAATCATCTCATATATATATACACATATATATGTATTCCAGTTCAAAAACGTTTTAAAGCAAAACTCACCTTGAATGCTTAAAATACGCTTCCAAGCCTTTCTCCGAGCTATCCGATCCTTTATCCAAATACCTCAGAATCTGAAACCATTTACATACAAATATCTCCTTACCAACTTATGTATAAGACTTACTAGCAGGTTATGGACTCTAGATACATCTACATAACTTTTATCCTCAAAATTACCCAAACAGCCAAGTTATCCGGACAACCCAAACAACCCGGACAACACCACCTTTTCCGGACAACAAGACTTTTCCGGACAACCTCAGTAATCCGGACAACAAGACTAATCCGGACAACACGAGGAATCCGGATGCCATCCGGACTCTAAATCACCCAGAAACTCTCAAACAAATCATCCGGACACTATTAATAAACTACCCGGACACCACCCAAGAAACTACCCGGATACCTTCATATTATCCGGACACCTCTGACTGTTTATCCCATTTTCACCCAGAAATCGACTGAATCATTAACAGAAGTGTTTGGGATGTTTCTACTCCGATAGGAACTACTTACTAGCAATTACCAACACAAAATACACAGGGAACATACCTTAAATCGTTTCCAAGCAATCCAATTGAAGCCTTAACCCTAGCTTTCTTCTTTTCTCCTTCTTGCTCTCTCAACACACACACACACACACACACACACTAAACTGAAATCTGGATAATTGTTGTAAATGAAAATATCTGGATATAGCTTAAGGGATAATATCTATCCATACTTACCATATAGACCTTGAACTTCTCAATAATGACCCAAACACCCCTAAACTTATAATTTATCCAAACATACCCTAAACATCTAACTTTAAAGTTAACTTTATTTAACGAAAAGGAGATTTTAACTAACGAACTTATCCGGGGTATTACATTATCTCCCCCTTAAAAGAATTCCGTCCCGGAATTCGGTTAGGCACTAAGGTATGAATACCTATTACTACTACTTCGAACTTATTCAAAGCCATAGAAACTAAATGAATAGCCACCCCACACCCACCTATATCTCTAACACAGATAAGCAACAAAAGCACGGAAATATCAATAACCATGTTGCACCGAAGTCAGATAACACCTTATCACGTATAGAGTTTATAGAAATATACCTGTAACCTCATCAGGACTTTCTTCCACCTCTTGTTCCGTCATCTGAAAAACTCGACCCTTTGCTTTCGGTACCTCAGGCCCTTGTTCCTCTCCCGTTCTAACACTCGTTGGTCTTACCGTCATACTACCCTGCTGTGCTTTCCATTGCGGACAATCTGCCTGAATATGATCCGGGGAATTGCAAACGAAACATAATCGAGTTACCCGACAGTCTCTAACTATGTGACCAGTCTTTCCACATTTGTAACAACTTCGGGAATCCACATAACAGTTTCCTTGATGCACACGGTTGCATTTTGGACATGGTCTTTCAACTGGTCTGAAAGGTGAATAACTATCAAACCTTGGGGATTCATATTCTTCCGAATCGTACATCGTTTCTTCCAGTTTTCTTTTCCCAGCACTCTTATCACCAACGTCTCTCCGGTTATCCTGTTCTACATTTTCCGCGGCATCCACTGCGGCTGAGAAGGTATCGGGTCCTCTTGCAGTCACTAGCTTTCTAATTTCTGCATTTAATCCAAAAATAAACCTTTCCGTCTTTAGAGCCTCCGTGGCAACATAGTACTCTGCAAAGCGAGACTTCTCCAGAAAGAGAGCGGTGTAATCCCTAACCGATAAACTTCGCTGGTGTAGATTCATGAACTCCTCTTCCAATTGTCTAACTGCTGCTTGAGAACAAAACTGTCCTTTGAATGCTGTTGTGAATTCGTCCCAAGTAAAAGTAGAGTATACACCCGACCTTGTGGAATCAATGTGAGCTTCCCACCAGTACAGAGCTTCTGCCTTCAACATCGCCGTTCCGTATAATACTCTGTCCTCATCCGCACACTTACTGGTCTTGAAGATGGCTTCTATTTCTTTTAACCATCTCATTGCCTTCACTGGGTCTCTATCTCCTGAGTAAGTTGGAGGTCTACAGTTTAAGAACATCTTGTAATCACACCTTCTTGACACTGGTATGACCGTTGGGGTAATTGGCATTTCTTCTTCAAGAGTAGGGTCTGGTCTTTCTGTTTCAGTATTATGAGCTTGGTTGAGCATAGCTTGAATATTGTCTTGAAATCTCCCCATTTCTGTCATTAAATCAGCTCTGGTAATGAAATCCGTACTATTTTGTTGTGTTCTACCTCCGGTTCTACCTCCAGCTCCACTTCTAAGTCTACCTCCAGTTCTGCCCCCCGTTCTGCCTCCCCTGTCCCCTGTTCCTACTGGCGGATTAGTTCTGTTTGGATTTCTTCCTCCTCCTCGATTCGAATTTCTTGTACCACTTGCCATTCTGTAGATTTAAACACGATTAATATACACATAAGCACATACCCCATATAATAAGGTATCCCAGTCCAAACATGCACCTGTAAGATCACAATTACACTGGCCAGGTGTAATCTGAAATTACCTTACATGATGTTCCTTCTACCTTTTATACTTAGCATCCCAAGGTTCTAATATATCAAGGACATCCTACTTCACATGCAGTTTAAGTCTAGGTACGGGTACAAATACCTAAATCCCTTAAACTAGGGCTCTGATACCATTTGTAACAACCCAAATCCCATAACATACATCATAATACATAACATTGATTTACAACAAAAGTTACATAACAAACCAAGTACGGTCTCAATAGTCTTGACATTACAAAATATATAAAAGCTTCCTAATCAACATCCAACAAAAGCTTCCTATACTTCATCCTCTCCTGCCGATCCTTAACCTGGAAAACATATTTTTGAAAACAAAATGAGGGTTAGACCAAACGGGTCTAGTGAGTTAATCCCGGTCCTTTCCAAAATCATTATCAAACCTTTTATGTAAATCCTTTGTATCAAAATAGTTTAGATAAACCTTTCGTAAAATATAAACATACCACACGTATTTAAATACCAATCCAGACTCGTGCATCGTGTACATCTCATTCACCTTATTCCTCCACAAATGGCCATATTAGTTGGTAGCAAGCCAACTAATAAATCAACAACCGGTCCGCTCACCGGAACCCGGCTACCTGTCGGTCCGCACACCGGAACCCGACTACTCACCGGTCCGCACACCGGAACCCGGCAACAAGTGCACTCGTGTAGTGCAAAGCTTATATAAATACAATATATATCTCATTACATCATATTGTCATTTACATACACATAATCATATTCCTACCACATAATCATCTCATATATATATACACATATATATGTATTCCAGTTCAAAAACGTTTTAAAGCAAAACTCACCTTGAATGCTTAAAATACGCTTCCAAGCCTTTCTCCGAGCTATCCGATCCTTTATCCAAATACCTCAGAATCTGAAACCATTTACATACAAATATCTCCTTACCAACTTTTGTATAAGACTTACTAGCAGGTTATGGACTCTAGATACATCTACATAACTTTTATCCTCAAAATTACCCAAACAGCCAAGTTATCCGGACAACCCAAACAACCCGGACAACACCACCTTTTCCGGACAACAAGACTTTTCCGGACAACCTCAGTAATCCGGACAGCAAGACTAATCCGGACAACACGAGGAATCCGGATGCCATCCGGACTCTAAATCACCCGGAAACTCTCAAACAAATCATCCGGACACTATTAATAAACTACCCGGACACCACCCAAGAAACTACCCGGATACCTTCATATTATCCGGACACCTCTGACTGTTTATCCCATTTTCACCCAGAAATCGACTGAATCATTAACAGAAGTGTTTGGGATGTTTCTACTCCGATAGGAACTACTTACTAGCAATTACCAACACAAAATACACAGGGAACATACCTTAAATCGTTTCCAAGCAATCCAATTGAAGCCTTAACCCTAGCTTTCTTCTTTTCTCCTTCTTGCTCTCTCAACACACACACACACACACACACACACACTAAACTGAAATCTGGATAATTGTTGTAAATGAAAATATCTGGATATAGCTTAAGGGATAATATCTATCCATACTTACCATATAGACCTTGAACTTCTCAATAATGACCCAAACACCCCTAAACTTATAATTTATCCAAACATACCCTAAACATCTAACTTTAAAGTTAACTTTATTTAACGGAAAGGAGATTTTAACTAACGAACTTATCCGGGGTATTACATATTAGCACATAACAACGCACACTACAACACTCACGCCCAACTCCTTGGATTCCTCGTGACTTTCCCGACTCGAGCATTGATCTTGTGCTTCCGGTAGTAGGAGCTCTACTACTACCTTCCACACCTATCATCGCTCGCTCCGAGTCTCATCCCGAGGGTCCAAGTAGTTTCTCGCCGAAACTGTACACATAAAATAATTTATCCACACATGCCAGTTCAAGAACATATCCTAAACAGGCAACTCATACAACTACTGTATATATAAAACCATCGGTCTCCCCGATCAGATAGCCACAAATGTATACTTAATAAACCATCGGTCACCCCGATCATACAACAACAATTACATATATAATTAACCATATGCCTGCACCAGCATATATATACATCCACCCTTCCTAGCTCCCTAGGAATTTCCTCTTATCCCATTACCCTTGCTACTACCGAATCCCTACTAAATATAACGGGTGACCTCGCGAATACCCGATTATATGCAGTGCGAAACAAATAGACAGTCGAATACAAGACTCTATCCTAGAACGGTTGGACTCAAACAAGAGCTGCGCAATAGAACTAAATCGAATATTCTAAGGCTATAAATCTCTTACTGCATACAACCTAGAGGGCATCCACTTAGTAACCTATCATAATTAGCATAAATTCCTAATAGCAAGTAGTTCAACATACAGCATAGTGTCCACAACAGGCAATCTAGCATGCATACTCTATGATCTAGAAAGCAATAAAACACTAAGTACTGTACCTTTTCCCTTGGCTCCGGCTGACTGTACACACTGCGCCATCGATCACCGTTTCTCAAACGGGTTTTCCTTTCTTTTATTTTCCAAAAAGGATTTAATAAAGAATTTGAAAATTTCCCAGCCGCAACTTGAGACCAAACACACCGAGGTGCGTTTGATTCACTCAAGCTGTGCTCTGATACCAAGTTGTAACGTCCCGAAAATTACAAGCAAATTTAAATTTTTAAATTAACAATTCATTGATAACAACTCATTAAATGATCCCAACGTTTCGTTTGCAAACACATAATTAATATCTTTATAAAATAAAACCAGCGGAATAAACGTTTAATTATCAAAATCATAAAGCGACCAGCTCTCCTCGCGCGCCAGTGTGTACTCGTCACGCCTTGAAGCCGCTCGGACCTGAAACCACAGTTTATTGGGAAAGGGTAAGCACGAAGCTTAGTGAATTCCAACACATGCGCAGATAGGAATCATATACACATCACCCCTATCCGCACATAAGCAACAACATCACAGTTACATAAAACGAGTAAACGCCTACAAGTAATTATGTATCCAACACCTCAGTACCATCGAGGCCTCGGTCCCACCGAATTGTAATGTATCCAACACCTCAGTACCATCGAGGCCTCGGTCCCACTGAATTGTAATGTATCCAACACCTCAGTACCATCGAGGCCTCGGTCCCACCGAATTGTAATGTAACCAACACCTCAGTACCATCGAGGCCTCGGTCCCACCGAATTGTAATGTAACCAACACCTCAGTACCATCGAGGCCCCGGTCCCACCGAATTGTAATGTAACCAACACATTTATACCAAGCATTCAAACCAATCAAATATTACACACCACAAACAACTAGTTCACACCACAAAGACAGTAGTACATACAAACTATTATGACATGCATACAACCCCTAACTACACAGTGAGAGAACTCACCTCGAATGCGCGCCCAGCTTAATAACACAATTCAAGCTTCACAATTACGGTCACTTCCCAGCACCTAAATGCATGTTAAAACGTGTCAATACAAGACCCGGACCCTATGACACGACACACGCTTAAACCGTCACTAAAACTATTTTCCGTTCTCACTAAACAGGTCTGTTCGGGACCTGTTTCGACCCCTTTAAACCCAGAAAATTCCCAATATTATTTCATGAACAGAAAGTACTCTGAGTTAGGGTTCCAAGGACATATTATACGCCTCCTAACGATTTTTCTACAATTTATTATGAATTAAATACGAACGGTTACCAGAACTGCCAGTTTTCGGTCCAGCCTGCACAAACAGCCCAAAACAGCCTAGCTACGGGCTTAATCAGACTTTCGGCAAAACACGAAAAACCTTCCAGATTCTATTTGGGAACTTTGGGCACCAGTTTCACCTCAAAACGAGTTACGAGCAGAAAGTTATGGTCTACACAAAACAGTGGCAGATTCCAGAGTTTTACACATAAAATGACGAATCACCGAACTTGCGACCACTTTTTCGCCCAGTTAGAGACCGAACCAGTTTTTCGCTAAAACACGGAAAACGTGCTCGACCCTGAGCTTGAACCGTGGGCGCCAGTTTCGGCTCAAACGGAGTTACGACGGAAAAGTTATGGTCATACGAAAACTGGACGGCACACTTAGAATTTCATAAAATCACGAATTATAAAAACGGTTTGCACGATTCGGCTTAATCGATTAAGTCACGGGTTAAGGGCTCTATAGAGATTAAGGTCTGGTCACGGCCACGCGCCACTCACTGCCATCTCCGGCAGTGGTGGTCGCCGGTGGCGACCGGCGGCGGCTCACTGGTGGCGACCGGCGGCGGCTCACCGGCGATAATTACACACACACCGCCCACACCACCCTCTCGCACCACCTTTTCTCCTCTCACTCTATCGCCATACACGCAACTACACACACACCACGACCATCCTACGCCACCACCCCTCGAGGTGGTCCACGGCGGCTACCGCCTGCAGCAGCCAAGGCCGCGTGCGGCGGCAGCGGCGGCGGTTACTTCGCCGGCAACTAAACAAGAAAAGAATCGAGATCTTGGTGCTTACCTCTCGACGAAAAGCTGTGGCGGCAGCGGTTTTCCGGCGACTGCAGCGGCGGCGCCTCCTTCTCCGGCGTCTTTCACCTCCGGCGACCTCTCTCCCGATTCCTCTCCTTCTTGCCGCCGATGCTCTCTCTCTCTCTCTCTAACCTTCTCTCGGCTCTTAACTATCTCTCTCTCTCTCGCTTCTTACCCACGGCCGTACCACACCAACGAAAGGAGAAAACTCTTAGGGTTATTGTATTGCTTGGTTCACAAGGAAAAAAAAAGAGAAACGAGACTAAGAAGGAGGGTCTCGGCCCTCACTTTGCATGGGCCGAATCCATGCCTAAGTTTCACCAAAAGACGGAAAAGGTCCCTCGACTTCTAAGGACATCTCTTAACTACCCAAAGTGCAACCAAGTTAGCAATAAGGTCCTTTTGACACCAAACCACTAACCAAAACAAATAAAGGTGAACATCTAAGTAATAAAAAAAAATTAATAAACGTACCGGGACACAGGCTTTACACCAGTCCTACCTCTGCCTCTTTCTCCCCCTCTTCCCGTTCCTCCGGCTGTTGGATTAGATCTATTCGGATTTCCTTCCCCTTCCCGGTTCGTTTGTCTCGTCCCACTTGCCATTCTGTTGATTCAAACAAGGTTAATATACACATAAGCACATACCCCATATAACAAAGTATTCTGGTTCAAACATGTACCTGTAAGATCGCAATTACACTGGCCAGGTGTAATCTGAAATTACCTTACATGATGTTCCTTCTACCTTTTTATATTTAACATCCCAAGGTTCTATAATAACAAGGACATCCTACTTCGCATGCAGTTTAAGTATAGGTACAGATACCAATACCTAAATCTCTTAAACTAAGGCTCTGATACCATCTGTAACATCCCTTATTCCCAACACACAAATACATATATTTCACCACAAAATAACGTATCATATTTCAAATACGGTCCCTTAGATTCTACAATTAGGTCTTTTAGTACAAACTTTTTCGAATAAAAGAAAATACATAATAGATACAAAACACAACTTGAATCTTCATAATCATTCATCTTCCACAAAAGCTACACATGATAAATCTTATCATTGTCTCTTATTTGCTCCTTGACCTGGAATACATATTTTTAAAACAAAATGAGGGTTAGACCTTGAGGTCTAGTGAGAAAATCCCCGTTAGTTAAAGAAAACATTTGCACAACATCATACACATAATTCACATAAGAATACCAACTATGACTCATGCATCATGTATCTTTCCATCTCTTTCTCTTTTCTTTTCCTTGGCCATATTAATTGGTAGCAAGCCAATTAATTAATTTACACCGCTGTACTAAATACAGCCAACACCACTGTCCCTCTATACAACCAACTTTCACCGGTCCTAAGCCCGGCCAACTAGTACTCATACAATGTAATATTCATATAAACACTATATGCACAATATTACATTTTAATCACATATATGTATTCCATTTGAAAACATTTTAAAGAAAAACTCACTTGATTAGCTTAGTTCCAAAAACCCTTCCACGCTATTATCGAGCTCTCTGATTCCTTCAGTCCCGATTCACGGAATCTGTACCACATGAATACAAATATTTCTTTTTAAGGCTGGAAGTCTCTAAGTTCTGAAATCCTCGACTCATGTCGCAATACACTACACCAAGTCGCAATCAACTACTGCGATTTCCCACCCAAGTCGCAATCAACTACTGCGACTTCACACCCAAGTCGCAATCAACTACTGCGACTTCACTCTCAAGTCGCAATCAACTACTGCGACTTCACCCTCAAGTCGCAATCAACTACTGCGACTTCACCCTCAAGTCGCAACCCACTATTGCGACTTTATGAGCAAGTCGCAACCCACCATTGCGACATTCATGAAAATGACCATATTCAAGCATGTCGCAACCCACCATTACGACTTGCTTGAATGTCTCAGTCCATAGTGTTCATCTTAAACCCGTATTTTAATCTTTTAACTATGCATGTTGTTTAAGACTACCTTTTGAACACTAATCCAAACCCAGAATTCATATATCCTTCTAAAAATAGCTAAACCCACTTCTAAAGCTCATAGAAAACTAAGAAACATAAAAGGGAGAATTTGAATGGATTATTACCATGGATTATTACCTTTGATTTGAACTCTATAATTTCAGCAGCAAGTATCCACAACTTCTCCTTCTTCTTCTTCTTCCAATTTCTTCGATTTCTCTCTCTCTCTTTCTAAACCGAACACTCACACACAACTTAGGATATTTTCTTGTTTTTGTTATAAAGAAGACTTCATCTTCCATTTGATATGCTAAAGGCGGTGGAGAGGGAGAGTTTGACAAAAGTGACAAAACAAACCTCAAGTTTATCTTATTTGGCAAAACATACTCCTAAACTTCCATTATTAAATTAAAACTTACCCCTCAACTTCTAACTCCATATTTTTAAATTAAAGTAGCACTTATAAATAAATTAATAATATACCTGGTTATTACAGTCTTCCTCTTCGCTTCCTTGTTCATCTACGAAACCGACTGTTCTTCGGTTGGTACACTCGTTGGATCTATGGCCCGACTGGCTACAACGGTAACATTTAGATCCTGTCGGTCGGGCATAGGGGTTGGATGGTTTTGGTGTCTCGGGTTTGCTTTGGGACCCGGTAGAGTTTCGTGGTGGATTGGTGTCGCGGGTGGATGGACTTGGCGTGATACCCTTTCTTTTATCAGGTGCGGAACTAGTGGCTTCGGTGGGGGTCGGTGTGGTGTACCGGCGATAGGATGAGGTTCGAGCGGTTTTCTCCATAAGTTCACCCTTCATGGCTAAGCTCGATGCTTCCGTGACGGTCCATACGGTTTGGAGTCCGATTTTGTCTTGTATCAAACTCTTGAGCCCATTGATGTATCGTGCCACTCTTTGCCCTTCCGTTTCGCCGATTTCATTCCGCTCGGAGAGACGGATAAACTCGGTGGTGTATTCGGTCACGGTCCTCGATCCTTGTGTGCAATCCAAGTACATCTTGTACAAGATTTGCTCGTAGTCTTCCAGTAGTCAACGTTCGGTCATAAGCTGTTTTACTCTTCTCCATGATCGTACCGGACCTTTCCGTTGTTGTTGCCGTTGGACTATCAATTTATCCCACCATACGGCTGCGGTGCTTTTCAGACGGAAAGCAACCATCTTTACCTATTTGTGCTCCGGAATTTCCATGATATCGAAGAAGCGGTCGACCTCGATTTGCCAATCCAAAAATTCTTCAACGCCCATATTCCCATAGAAGTAGGGAATGTCGGCCTTTATTCGATAATCGGGGTCTCTCCGGGGTGGTTCTTCATCTCGGTCGGACTCGGAGTCGGAAGTAGAACTGGGGATTGGGTAGCGTCGGCCACCGGGTTGGGGTCGATAACGGCCCTCGTACCTGTCTCGTCTTGGGCGGTTGTTGTTGTTGGCGTTAAGGTGATTGGTGAACGCGGCTGTCAGATTGTTAAGGGATGCGGTAAAAGCCGCCGTTAGCCCATCAATATCTGCTCTCGTGAGAGGTGGTGGTGGTGGCGGTTGTTCTGCCATCTTTAAAGGTGAAGAGACAAGTAATCTGTGCTCTGATACCAACTGACGCAGTAGGAATTATGCGTGGAACGGATCGACAATCGTCGAACCCTAAAAGGGGATCAGTTTACCAACGTAAACAGATAAAGTAATAAGAAGCCTTGAATATCAAGAACTAATATCAATCTTGAATTAACACTGAATTGATTAACAATGAATCCTAATAGTCTATTTATACTAAAACTGATTAAGATAATTAGGGAAACTACTATTGGTATCAATCTCTAATAGAAAGAACCATTATTGGATCACAACTAGAAAGCAGTAAAAACGAAATAGCTGATAAGTTGCCCTGGAGGAGCCGCACGGTTTATGCCGCGGTTTGTATGTCGCGCAAGAAGCCGCGTAAGGCTCTGTTTGTTTATTCGTCCAGAGGGCTGCGCGGTTTATGTCGCGACTTTAAGTCGCGGGGAAAACCGCGTATGTCCCTGTTTTATCCTTTTTCCGATTTTCTTTGGCTTGGTCCATTTGCTCTTCGTATCGGGTTGCTAGGCGCTCTACATCACATATATGTGACACTTTAAAGCTCGTAAAGTATGCTACCAAATGGTCGTTGGGAGATTTTGGTTGGTAAGATCAGTGAAACGTGGAAGAAAACGAGAAAGATATATATTTATATATATATATATATATATATATATATAAGATCTCTCTCAACTCGTTCAACGATTCGGACATGAGTTTTCTTGTCAATTTTAAAAGCAAAAACGTCCGAATTTGGTCCATGTCCGCTAAAATTTCCGTTAAATGAGGGGCATTTCGTCATTTTATCAATTCTTTTGCTTATTACTCAATCAAAAACCGCATGGAACAAAATCATTACATCAATTTATGATTGGGTAAAAAAATCTATATAATGATGAAAATGGCTCTTATTTAACGATTGTTAAAGGTAGGGATCAAATCCAGCCGTTTTTACAAACCACAATGGTCATATTATAACTTTGAATTAAATTACAAAGACGAAAAGTGTTATGTTCAAGAAACCACAAGGACCAATATTGTAGTTTACTAGCTAGGTGAATGGATGAGTTTTTATTTATTTATATGTTTTTGATAGTTAATACTATTTATATATAGTTTTCCTTTGTTCTAAACCATTAATTAATAACACAATCTCTCATTTAAGATTTTATGTCAAAAAAGGAAAACTCTTCAACTCTAGGTTGAAATTGAGTTACATAGCATCTATATATATATATATATATATATATATATAAAACAACTTAAACAAATTTTTAAGAAGTAATTTAATAGAGTTTCATGTATTTTTAATTATATATAGGTAATGACAACAATTAATACTGGTTTTGTAGATCACAAGTATTGTCTATGGATCCTTGATCGGTTCTCTTCCCACCACAATCTTGCATGCACCTCCCCGAACTTTTCTCGGCTGCAATCCAATTTTAACATTAATTAATTGCGTTATATATGCACCCATCATTTTTACTTAATTTAATTACCATAGCTACAACATCCACCCACAATTATAACTTGGTCTTTTATTTAGGTTTTTAAATTAATAATGGGACCTGCAATGCAAACATAGCATATATAGGTCGCTAAGCCTAATTAAACAAGTAAAAAGTGGTACATCTCTAATCTGATATCTTCTTAGGTGGCAATGCAAAAAAACGAACCTCCCATTGTGGATGGGATGCATGCATGTTCTAATTGGATGTGAAGCGTAGTTAAATAACGAACCTGAATCTGACACGTCTGAGCTCCCTTAAGCCGCCTGGAAGAGCTTTGATTGTGATGTAGACTCCCGGTTCGTCCTGTTCCACCCATTCATCACTCACATTGCTGATGGATACCTCATCGGCTGAGCTCGTCCTTATAGAGGACGTCGATGTTTCCGTATTAGTTTTAGCCCCCCCGCCCCCGCTAATACTTGATACTTTTGGTGTAGCAGTACTGAGACCAGAGGACATCATCGGGTGATCAAGTGAATCAGAGGACGAGTATCCCATTCCCATTCCCATGGGGGGTGGGCGACGAGGTAGCCTTTCTTTACTCAAAGGTGGTGTTATTGGACTGTCTCCAATACATTCCAATTTCAAACTAGTCTGTTAATTCCAATTACACCAACAAACAAATTAATTAATTCGAATCGAAACGAAACAAATATTGTGATGGATGATTAACACCAATAATTAAGTTTGGGTGGCACCTCCTCGTCTTGGGATCTTGGAGGCGTTGGAAGCGGAAACGCTTGCCGGTTTAACCTCTGGACATTGTAAAGCTCCATTACTTTGTCGTAATTCTGTTGCCACCATTTTTGAGCTTGCCACTTATTAAACATCTCTCGGCTACCAAAAAAACAACTACAATTAGCAACAAATTAATAGTAATAGTCTTCAAATAAGATGTTAGGAATATTTCATATAGATTTGATGTGTCAAAACTTCAACTTACAAGGGTTCGAATTGTAATATGTTTATTTTATAGTTATCCTTGTAAATTCTAGTTTATCTAGGATTCCTAGTTTATCTAGGATTGGTATTTATCTAGTTTCTAGTTTATCTAGGTTTCTAGTATATAAAGAAACCTAGAGATATAGAATTAGATGTTCTTGAAACCCACGTTTAAACAAAAACGTGTAGATGTGTGTGCATGAGCCCCAAGGTTCTTAATCCTAATACTTGAGAAGAAGTATTCGTTTGTTGATAACTTAGGTCAACAAATTGGGGCATGAGTATGTAATCAGTATGTTTAAATTAATGAACCTTGTTAGCTATACAAATCTGTCGTTTAATTCCGCTGTTCATGTTGTGATTTGTATATGTTTATTTCATGATCTAGAACTAATCATTCTTGAGCTTAAAGATCCGGTTTAGGGTTTTTATAAATCCTATCAGGTGGTATCAGAGCACATGGTGCTCTCTGATCTGGAAGAAAAACAAGGTTTAATGGAAGATTTGAAGAGACGAAAGAAGACGAACGAAAGAAAGAAATTTTCTGGAAAATCACAGCCGGCCGTTTCGCCTATTCCCGGAGATTGAACCGTCGGATCGTCGCGATTTTTGGACAGCAGCTTCGGGACACATTGTTTAACATTATGTCTGGTTGGATTGGCCGTACGACGTCCAGAACGCTCCCAGAAATTCTCGAAATCCAGCAGTTTTTTTTTTCTTGATAAAAATTGTTCTTCACTCAGAATTCCTCAAAGCCATGAAATCAAAGCCGCGATGCAATGGAGGATACATGTCACACACCATGTTAGGATCATGCTCGACAAAAGGAGGATGATTTTTGTTTGTTTCAAGAAAATTCACACACACAAGGTATGAAGGTTTGATGAACGATAGAGGAAGAATGCTTAAATGACTACCCTTTGATCGTCATCAGTTGATTACAAAAAGGAAGATTAATTAGAGTTTGTTTGAAGAAGAAGTGAAAGTTAGAGTTTGTGTTCTTATCATATCTTTAAAGGTATCCTTCACCTGTTAAAGATAACCCGTGATATTATGAAGATTATTAACGTAATTGTTCGAAGAATGTGACTTCAATTTGACGAAATCTTAGAGAAGAAGATTGGTCGAAGGACACGGATCCCCTCATTCATGAGAATGACGTTGTTGTTCACTTGGTTTCTACGGGATATAAGACTCAAGGTTTGGTTTTTTACTTCAACTTCAAATAGATAATGGTTGATTTTCTTTACAACGTAATTGATATAACCTCGAAGACACAAGGATGGTTAGCATAAATTCAGGGGAAGAAGAAGTGTTGATCATTCAAGGGGAAGATTCAAGTTTGATAAGTTTTGGATTTGATTATGTCAAAAAGGGGAAGAGCTACTTGAAGATTCTGATGCTAAGTTTTGTCATCATCAAATAGGGGAAGATTGTTAGGAATATTTCATATAGATTTGATGTGTCAAAACTTCAACTTACAAGGGTTCGAATTGTAATATGTTTATTTTATAGTTATCCTTGTAAATTCTAGTTTATCTAGGATTCCTAGTTTATCTAGGATTGGTATTTATCTAGTTTCTAGTTTATCTAGGTTTCTAGTATATAAAGAAACCTAGAGATATAGAATTAGATGTTCTTGAAACCCACGTTTAAACAAAAACGTGTAGATGTGTGTGCATGAGCCCCAAGGTTCTTAATCCTAATACTTGAGAAGAAGTATTCGTTTGTTGATAACTTAGGTCAACAAATTGGGGCATGAGTATGTAATCAGTATGTTTAAATTAATGAACCTTGTTAGCTATACAAATCTGTCGTTTAATTCCGCTGTTCATGTTGTGATTTGTATATGTTTATTTCATGATCTAGAACTAATCATTCTTGAGCTTAAAGATCCGGTTTAGGGTTTTTATAAATCCTATCATAAGAAAACGGTCTAATCACATGTGATTTTATATTAAAATCTTGCGTAAAATCACATGTGATTCAAGTGACTTTGTATATATATATATATATATATATATATATATATATATATATATATATATAGTCAGGTTTATACGAGAACAATAACCAAATAAAAGAATAAAAAGAGAGAGACAGAGAGAGCATATCCAGCCTCCTTTTTTCTATAAGGGCTATTATAGAGAAAGATCAAAAAAGAGTTCCATAAATCTTCACATAATAATTATTTTGGATAAAATTGACTTGTAAAGTCCTCTGTTTGTTGGGATAAAAGTGCCTTGATGAGAGTAAATTAAGCTAAATTAGGGCTCAGGTCACTAACTCTATGGATTGTATTAAAATCCAAAGGCATAGTAGACTTGTAGTTGAGGCCATACCGCATGTATTCCACTCAAATAGAAAAACAAAAAACCTAACCACTCTCATTGACCAACATTTTTTTTTTTTCCTTTTTCCCAAAATTAAAAACACATTGATTTAAATCTAAAAAACCAAACCAAACCAACTTAATAAATCTTGTATGTATATATATATATATATATATATATATATATATCTGAAATTGATTTGCATCTTAAAGGTGGTCACAATAGATGTGACATTCCCATTCCTCCTTTTAATATTAGAACATACTCCTGTTGGATTGCATTTCACTGTCTTGAAGGAATCCTATGAATACATCAGAATATCTAATTAGAGATAGATCGGTGGGAAAACGATACTGATAAAAGTACTAGTGCACAACACAATGAATTGAGTGTTTTAGAAAAGCAAGAATTCCATCATTTCATTTCATTTCATTTCATGTGTTTATTTTTTTATTAATTTATATACAAGAAAAAAATAATCCTTTGGAAATGTTTTATTAATTTATATACAAGAGAAAGGTTTTAATTTGGAAATGGCAAAGACATGTTTTCATTAATTGTTGTCATCTTGACCATGCATCACAAAATGACAAAACCACAGAAAATGTAAAAACTTGAGAGGAGACCATTCTCCGACAGCATTTTGGTAAAAAAAAAAAAAGCATACCAAGAAAACATATTATTATTTTAAATAGGGGCCCACTAAACAAGTAGTAATGAAGCAATTTTTGGAATTTTCCTCATAAAAGATTGGACTGCTATTTTCTTCATCATGATGCTTTCACTACTATTGGGACACTTTTAAGGATCTTATTTCATTTTGCCACCAAACCATATTAAATCTTCTCTTTCTTTTTCTTTTTCTCTTTCTCTTTCTCTTTCTCTTTATATATGATATTTATATACGACAAATAAAACTATACATCCTCCTACAAGGCCAAGGTCTTCGATACCACTAGGCTAAAGGCCATTTGGTATGGATAAAGTTGTCTCTCTATGTGAATTAATTTGTCTATATAGATTGAGAAAGTTTTTGTTTGTAAGGAGTTTTTTCATAGATGGAAGAGTAAGTTTTTTTTAATTACAAGGGATAGGTTTGAAAAAATATGATTTTCTACATAAAGCTCTTCTCTAGAAGCTTAAAGAATAACTATTTTCTATCATTAAGCACTACAAAACAGTCATGTATAAATGACCAAATAAGCAGAGTCTCATTAAGTTGCTAAGAGACAGACCTTAAATTCCTATCAAAGTACACATAAACATAATAGGAAGATTACGTTTTTAATAAACTTCTCTCTATGTTTCGTAAGAATATTTACCTACTTACCTATTAAGCAAAAAGTGCAAAATAGAGAATATGTTAAAGATTGAAGATGAATGTACTATTTTTTTCACTATTAGTTCTCTATTTTAAAGAAATTTATTGTAATGCTATAAGAAATCCATCTATAATAATAATAATAATAATAATAATAATAATAATGGGTACAATAGGAGCTAAAATAGACTTTGATGACTTTCTCTTATAATTACAAAAGACTTTTTTTGCATGGTGTGGACAATTTCAAAGAAAATAATGATTTTGATGATTGTGTCACCTACCAATGAAACCATCATCACTTCACTTGTTATGTCAAATTACAATTTTAAACAAAAAGGAACAATTAAAATTCAAATTCAAGGCTCATTGTCTTTTCTAACAAAACAAAACAAAACAAAACAAAACCTTACCTTGGCCATGCCAAATAAAGTATAAAAATGCTTTCTGTCATAAAAGTATTGAAATATTTGAGTTACCATTTATTTTTAATAATTCAAAATTCAACTCAACTTGTTTAAAAACTTGTTTATGATGGAAAAAATCATATGTCCTGGTGAAAATACATATTACTTTCTGAAAAATTCAGAGGTTTTAACATATATAAAGAAAGAAGAAATAGTTCAAATCTGATTTGCTGATATAGAATTTGAATACCGGCCCTACATAAAATAAATCCAAATGGGTTTTAATTCTAGCATTGGTTGGTTTACATTTAATAAAATTGTTGCACTCCATAACTTTTAATTTGGTAGGAACTTGATCAGTAGTCTTCCATCTACCCTATGACTCAATCAATATATAGTTGCTTCTCATTATGAGGAACTATTACTATTACTACCAACAAATTAACTTGAGTATGAACCTCTGTCTAATCACATCTAATTTGAAATAGTAACCATTGATCCTGGAATCTATCTGTAATCAAGAGCACTGATCATGTCCATATCTAAGTCGGGTCTGTTTTCGGTTTTCAAAAAAAAACAACATAGTCGGTACTAAGATGATCGTAAAACATTGCATTTGGACAGGAACACGACATATATGTTGTATATCTCCCATGTCCAGCAAAATGCCATTCTTTCAAAGAAAGAAAGAGCATGTAATGTAATGTATAGCTAGTATGATGAATGAATTATATACCAACCTGAACCTGATTCGCTTAAGATCGTTACCTCCACGTGGGAGGGAGAGAAAAGTGATGAGGACGCCGGGTTCCACCTGAGCAACCCACTCTTTGGGTTCATTCTCTTCCTCCAACACGATCGGGTCGGGTCTCCGCCCACTCGCTGAAGCGGACAACGACACGTCTCCTCCTCCTCCCATGGATATCCCCTTCAACCTCGCCTCCATTTCCTTTCCCCATACCCTACCGGAACTCGAATTTTTGCTCCCGTTCCGCCGGTACGACCACCGGAATCTCTCCGACGACAAGTCCGATTCCACGTCGTTGCTCTTTTGTAAGTGCTGTTGTGGAGTCATCATCATCGTCGCTCCTGTACAAGGATTGCAACTACGGTAGGCTGATCCAGATGCTTTAAGCGCCATATCCTTGATCTATATATATATATATATATAATCATTTAATTACTAATTGATGATCAAGTAATTAAAAATCAATCAATGAATTAATTGAATTGGAAGTAGAAGTAGAAGTAGAAGTAGAAGTAGAAGTAGTGACCTGGGAAGTGAGCGTTTTGATGGGTTGTTTGTTGGGAGGAGTAGTGCCGCCATGATCAGTACTCTCGTCAGGTTGCTTGGAACGAGCAATGCATGTAAGCATTTTATTTTAATTGGATTGATGAAGAGAAGAGAAGAGAAGAGAAGGTATGAATTAATGATCGAGAGAGGGTAACTGGGCAAAATACTCACCCTTATATAATCATGATTCATGTGCTGTGTCTGTGTTTGTGTTTGTGTTTGTGTTGGTGCTCAGGGTCTTTTATTACGTCCCCTATTTCCTCCGCCATTCAACACATAGATTCCTTCTCCATTTCACTTTATTTTTAAATAGAAAATTATTTATTTCAATTTACTATTTTTGCTCTAAATTTTAATTTCTTCCTAACACTTTTGAAATTTACCAAAAAATTCTATTGCCAAAATTGTTTTTTTTGGTCGCAAATTAATAATTAATTTAATTTAATTGATGTATTTGATATATAAAACATAGCTATATATAAACCAAAACAAAGTACATTTAATTTGAAAGTAGATTTAAAAAGAACATGCATAAAATTACAAAGACTTACCAATTTTATAATTATCCTTGTCTTAGTTTTATTTCTTTTGAATATTTTGCCTTCTAATCTTAAGGTTGTTTTTTTGTCTCATTTTAGTGACAGCATGTTTCTCTCAAATAAATCACATTTAACAATTAATATTTTGTATGAGCTTTTTTTATTTTAAATATTGATAATACTTGAAAAGTGGTTATTATTGCTCCGTATATGATGTCGTAAATGTGCTTATATAAGAAATTGATAAAATTATACTTTGTTGTTGCATCTGTTACCCAAAATCAACCAAATAAAACCAAAAGGAGGTCCCTCGTAAAGGTGGAATCCGGCCAAAACATACATAAGACATAAGACGTAGTCTTGCGTTTTACTCAAAAAGTCAAGGTCAATTTCATTTGTTGAAATTGATAAAATTTTACTTTGTTGTTGCCAAAATTTTGGATTTCAAAACCTAAGGTGTAACACCCCCTTTTCTAAAAATCTGAAATGATTGGAAGTTTTGGGGCCAAAGTGAGAAAAGCTGAAACTTGAGGATCAAATGGAAAATTCAGGGATTAAAAGGAGTAAAACCATTTCTCATTTATTCATTATGGCGGCAACCTATTTGGGGAGGAGAAATTCAAGAAGATACAACCTTGTGGAAGAGGAGTTGGAAGGATTGCCTTGAAGACTTCATCTTCTAGGTATGATTTCCTCTTAATTCTTTATCTTCTTGCTTGATTTGGTGAGGATTTTGTTTAGGAATCTCTTAAGAAAATCATTAAGAAGTCTTAAGCTTGTTTTCAATGGAAATGGGATGATTGATGAGATTCTTATTGGTTTACAAACTTTTCTTTGAGAATCACCCCTCATTTCAATGGTAGATTTAGGTTGTCAAGAAATGAGTTTTTGGAGTTTTGGGTTTAAAATCTTGAATCAATGGACGGATTTTGGTGGGGAAAATGTGTTTTTGATGTTGGTTTTTGGTTCCTAAAGGTTTGATTAGTTAAAACTATTGATTTGGGATGTTTACAATCAATTTGGAGCATTTTGGGGGGGTTTTGGAGTTGAGATTTCGGGCTGAAACTGTTGTGCAGACTTGGGAGGGACGAACAGGAAGTTGCGCGGTTTTCCATGCGGTTTGAAACCACGTGGAAAGTGGCGCAAGTCCCTGTTTTGTGCACCTCTTTCGGTTCGCTTCGTTTTTCGGGTCTAGAATTGAGGTATCGTTTGGGGGTTTGCTTTAGGGGCTTAGTAGAGATGTTTTGGAATGTAATTAGATGGTTTAACACCATTTTTATGGCGTCCAATTCAGGTGTTCGGTTTGAGCTAAAGTGGGTTTCGGAGCGTGTGTCGATTTGCTAAAGCTCAGGTGAGTTCCCTTAACTCTTTTGAGTTATTGTTATGTGTGGTGTCGGGTTGCACAGTGGGGAAGTGAACCTCGGATTGTTGAGAATCCTTGGAGAGTTGATTGGACCGTGTGCCTCGAATCCGTTTCTTGTGCACACGAGTACGACATCTACTGGGGGGGGGGGGGGGGGGCATGGGGATCTACTGGGGGCCCTGAGTGTGAACATCACATGAGGTGATGGGAGTTGAGACCACTGTGCAATACCCTTATGTGTGGAGTCGAGCATTTAAACTGAAATTTCGTTTATTATTGTAACGGTTGAATGTTTTAAATTACTGTTTGTGTGGAACTGTTTTTAAAGAGGGAATCCACTAGACCTCATGGTCTAACCCTCGCTTTTCAAAAATTAAAACCATTTTCAGGATTGGAGTTTTGTTTGGGGTTTCATCTAGAGAGGATGAAAAGAGGTGGCACTGTAAAAGAGGAGTAGTCTAGTGGTGGCTTGCAGTTCACCGACGGGCTTCCTGTAGCATCTCAGTTGTGAAGGGGTTTATTCTGCTGCGTATTTAGAGTTAGATTCGTTGTATTGTATTGAAATTTTGGGACCGTTTGGTTGTAATGTTATGATTTATGATTTATTGAATTTTGGGTTGTTACAAATGGTATCAGGGCCGGGAACCGGACTAGTGTGTCAGCGAGGACGCTAAGCTCACAAGGGGGTGGATTGTAAGATTCCACATTGGTTGGGTAGGGGAACAAAAGTTGCTTTATAAGAGGAACTTGATACCTCCCCTATCAGACGCGTTTTAAAACCGTGAGTCCAGGTGTATGGATAAAATGAACAATATCTGGTACGATTGGCCTGAGATGTTACATAAGGGTTTCTCCGTAAGTTTCGTTCATGGAGGGTGAGTCAAGGCCTAAGATCAGGCCAAAAGGCATATAGTCGACGGACAAAAGGTGAACTTAACAAATTTTCCCCTCTTCTTTTGTTTGTCCACCATTTTTTATATTATATTTATAGTATACGGTAATTATTATAACATAATATAATTAGATATCGACATCTTTTTATTATAATAAGTTATGTTTATTTTTTCTCTTCAAAAAAAAAAGTTATGTTTATTTTTTATAAACAAAATATTTTTAAATATTAATTAATAATGTGTAAGGAGAGGACCTTTTAAGCTGATGTCAATCAAACACTTTCCTTTTCAGGAGATGTACAACTTCTGCTTCTTTTAAGTTTCCTTTTCAGGTAAAACTACAACATGTGTCAGCACGGTTTTTCCTTTTCCTAAAAAAACTGTCTTTTTTTTTAAGAGAAAAAAATCTATATCTTTCAAAACCTTATTTAAATTTAAAACATGATCTGAATTTTAAAATGCAACTATTTTTTCACGATACATTTTAGCTATTTTGATAGACCAAATTTACCATTTAGACCAACTATAACCCACCATTAAAAATATCAAGAGCATCTCCAGTAGCTTTATTATTTCTTAAACCTCTCAAATAGTTTTGATATCTTGTTTGGTATAATAGAAAAAACTTGAAATTTTTCTTAAACTTGATATTAGGAGAGAGAGAGAGAGAAATGATTATTTTATTTAATCTCACCAATGAGATTAAACTTTTATCATTTTATATTAAATTTTTTTATTGAAAAGATAAATTAGAGAATGTTATATTAATATAACTTGGGTTACAATCTCTAAAATAGATAATTTGTTTGAAATGAATGTAACTCTTTTTAGAGATTTTAACTTTTGATTATCTATTTTGGAAAAATTATAAAAAAACTGTTTGAAATGCTTTAAAAACACAAAAATTGAGGTGTTTTGATCTCCAACCCAACACTAAAACACAAAAAATTATGAAGGTCAATAAAGTAATTCTCTATATTTGAAGACCAATAAAGTAAGTGTATGTAACAACCCAAAACACTTAACATGGAATATAGGTCCAAAAAGCCCATAAGGGTCCCAATTTACATCACAATACTTGATAACATACTCAAAGCTTAAAGTTCCCAAACGATTACAACCGAGATGTTTAAACTAACAACAGCTGGATCATGACGGTCTCTATTCTCGCTCATCCGCCTTAAGCCTTCTCTTTCCCTTTGAACGAAGCACCTAAGCCTCCCTTTCCTGAAAATGGTTTTTAAGTTTTGAAAGCGAGGGTTAGACCATAAGGTCTAGTGAATTCCCTCCAGTCTGAGCTTGTTGATGGTTGTTTTGAGATACTCCACCTCTGCATTCTCTGGCAAAGTGTCCCATCTTATGACACTTGTAGCATTCCACCTTAGATTTGTCAAACCCAGCACCATCTTCTCTTCTTTGGGAAAAGTTGTTTCTCCCAGTCCTCTTTATAAACTTCTTCACCCTCATAGAAAGCATAGCCATCTGCCACTTGATATCCATCTCCTCAAGATCATCAGCATTAATCTGTTCTAGGTCATCATTAATTAATGAGGAGTTAACATGACTAGAAAAGAAAGCTTCTAGTACAGAATCATTGGCCTTCTCCTGATTGACTCCACCAGCAGTACTAACTGATTCAGGGTTAGCAGTAGAATCAGTTGATGCTGATAGGAGTGCAGCATTATACACATATCCTGAGGGCTTCTTCTTGGCTTCAACCTCTGCTTCAAATACCCTAAGATCATTGTAAAGATCATCAAGCTCTTTATCTTCTAACTGGTCATTCTGTCTGAAAGACACAGTATACATTGTCCATTCCTCACCTAATGATCTTAGAAACTTCCTATTGACATCATCAGCCTCCATATGAACTCCAACTGTAGCCAATTCTCCAATCAACTTATTAAATCTATCAAAAGTTTGAGTCATAGACTCATTCTTTGTAGAAGTAAAATTTTCATATTGTTGCTTAAGAATTGCCTTCTGGTTTCTCTTGGTGCTCTTGGTACCAGTGAATCTCTTTTCCAATGCATTCCATAAAATCTGAGCATCAGTGCAGTGATGAAATTGGTGCTGATACTCATTGGGAATAGCCAAAAGCAGAGTGCTTAAGGCTTTCATCTCTGTTTGTCTAACTTTTCTTTCTGCATCAGTCTTTGGAGGGGGTCGTTTGCCATCTGGTCCAACTTTTCCTTCAGCACATGGACCATTCTCTATAATATCCCAGATGGAATAATCAGTAAGCAAAATATACTGCTTGATTCTAATTTTCCACATGTCAAACTCATTAGGCCTGAGCATGGGAACCTTTGAAACAAGAGTACTGTTTGATTCAACTGAGTTGTCCATAATGATTGTAGATTTCTAAGAAACCAAGCTTGAATACCACTTGTCAGGATCGATTCCAAACAAGAATAACTATACTTAGAAATCAGAATTAAAGAATCTTGCGGAATAGAACTTTAATTCAACACACTCGAAGAACAACTAATTAGAAAACACAAACTGTTTGTATTCAATGTTTCAACTCACAAGTTTACAACCAAACCTCAATCTTGTTGAACAGGCTCAACAAGACGACTTATACTTCTCTAGAAATAGGGTTCTAAACCTTGAGGTTAATTCTCTCTAAAACAAAAACGAATTCTGATTCTCACATACCGAATAGCTATCTATCAACATCTATTTATACAAAATAATTACAAGATAACTATCAAAACAAAATTGATCTTCAGAATATTCTTTCATGCTTATCTTCAATCATTCCATCTTTATCTCCAACATTCTCGCATTCCATAAACATGATCACAAGCAGCATTAACATCTTTATGCACGAGCAGTATTAACCTTGTTCCAGCAGCATTAAATTTCACTAGCAGTACTAACCTTGTTCCAGCAGCATTAACTTTTACTTGCAGTAGTAACTATGCATAAGCAGTACTAACATTATTCCAGCAGCATTAACTTTTTCTTGCAGTACTAACCTTGCTCTGGCAGTAGTATTGTTGTTCTGGCAGTACTAACCATACTTAGCAAATCTTCAGTTCCCAACATAAAACTTACTCGAGGATAATCCTCCTTCCACTTGTAAGATAACACTTTTCATGCATGAGAAGACATAAATTCATGATGATCAAGTAAACTCATTTTCAGTCATATCAATTCTTCGCAATTCATTTTAAAAGATAGAATTAATGCATAAGGGAACTCACCTGGTATTCGGCTATACGACACTCTAATCGGAGCTCACTTAAACACCAAACGATCACCTGAATTGGGGTTAACAAAGGAAGTATTAGACTCCCCAATTATACTCTAAAACATTCCCCATAGTGTCTTAAGACAAACCCCTAAACCACGCCTCGAATCCAAGCCCGAACGACCAACGAAGCAGAAACGAGAATTTCCCAACAGAGACTTACGCGGTTTGCTACGCGGTTTGCAAACCGCGTGAAAAGCCGCGTAACTCTCTGGTCGAGCATTCTCAATTCTGCATCCCAGGGTCAGCTCGAAAACCCACTTAACTCCTCCAAAAATGATTCCAATCGATTGATAGCTTCCCAAAACAAACTCTAAAACTATTTATACATTAAGGAAACAATCCTCATTACTTAAATCAATCAATTCCTCAATCAACCATCATGAACTACTCTTTTGAAAACACAAATCCTTTCTAAAATGAATCAACTTAAGAACCTCCATTGGAAAGGTGGAATAACACCAAGAGTTCACAAACTCCTCAAGGGAATCATCCAACACACCCTTCCAATTGGTTTTGTCTCAAAATACTTGAAGAAGAAGAGAAATCAATAAGAATCATACATCTAAACTCCATTTCCAAGACAAATCCAATAGATGAAGATGAAGGTATACCTTGGTAGCAAATTCCTTCAATCCCTCACTGAACCACCTTCTCCAAACCTTCCATTGTGGATTTCTTGAGCTCCTTCTCCCTTCTTGAACTCTCCAGCCGACAAATGAGGACCAAATAGGGTTTTAGGAGAGTTTTAACTTAGCTAGCTTTTCTTTTTCACAACTCAGCCACAGAATTTTGAGTTTTTCTCAAAAGAGCCCCAGAATTTCTTATTTCTGCACTAATACCACAAGAGTTGAAATATGGGGTGTTACATCACCTCCCCCTTAACAGGATTCCGTCCTCGGAATTCCATTGCCGGACATATGCTACAATTTGGAGTTAATTTCTGACTTCCAATAATCACATTACCCACATAATTTCTTAAGGAGTTGCAAATACAATTCTAGAAGATCAACTTCTTTGTCCCTCAAATTCTCGACCATCCGGCGCCAATATTTGGTTCTAACGGTACTACAAAATCCGACCCCTCAATCATTTGCATTACTTGCGAAGACGCACCAAAAGTTTCATACTTCCCCGAGTACCTTTAATTCATTCATTATCTCCCCCAATCCCTTCTATAACTGCCATTACTTCATTACAATATAGCCCGATTCAATCTCCTGTTGAAACACACTTGCAATCCCTTCGTCCGAACATACTACTCATCCAAATTACTCTCCTTAATAGAAAACGACTCTACTCGAGTTAACACCGCAATAACCCGAATCTCTAAACGGAGACTAATCACTCCCTTCGTCGACATTACACACTATCACTCTCATATCATTACCGCATTCTCACCACCATATAACATTCATATCAAAGGATGAACGCCCTCCTACCAAAATAGCGTTCACCTGGCACAGTTGCGTTTCCTCAAAGTCACACTGATCACACGTGTCTCAACAGCTACAAATCAACGGTCCAAACTCACAACAATCGCTAAGCCATAATTATATTCTATACACAATTATGTCCTTCGCCCTAATCCACCGAATGGTTCCACTAACTAGGAACTGCCTCCAACGTTCACTTGCCCTCCCACACGGAGGAGTGACCAAGCTCATTCAAACTATCTCAATTAATTGAATGTTGAACGACACGCTCACGCGAAACATTCTTCCCGAAAATACTGAATCTAATCCCAAGGTCTCTCGACCACGACACCACATTTGACCACTTGTTTCCATCCTAACTTGATACATTAAAGGTCCCTCAAAAGAATGACTCACCCACAAGAACCAACTTTTAGACCGGTCGCATGAACTTAGCTTTCTCAACTCATTAACCATGACATAAACAACAATCCCTTATCTTATGCCTTAAAAAGAACAGTTCTTCAACTATAGTCCGCCCATTCAATGTCTCATGACATCTTCTTACCGCGAGTCTGTCTATACTTGATCTTTCATACCGTCATCATCTTCTCTCATGCTTACACAAACTTTCCATCGCACGCCGCTACAGCCTAACAGAACAACTTCTCCATACTTATCAGTCAAGACCTTTAGCCAAGTTCCCATGAGGTACTTAACACCAAGAACTACCAAGAGTTCCTAACTCTCCAACACCGCCGACCCGCTCATTCTAATTCATTACATCCATGAAATACTCCAACACTCTTGACTAAACTTCACGACGAAGCACTACAACTTAACGGGTACAATATCCTGCTCGACAATCAAGTGAAGCATGAAAACTCACCCAAAATCCAATGGGATCGAGAAGGACAAGGGTTCTCCTGTCATCCCGTTACCAACCTCAACTTAATCTCTTGATCTCAACCTAGTATTAACGTATACCGCCCGCAAAACCACACACTTCAACCAGGCATACTCATTACCTTTGACTACTCCATTATTACATCTGAGACATACACGCTTCTTTGGTACCAAGTGCTACCACTTCCCCACGCCACTATCGCACCCCGCGACTACATTGCAACAAGTTAACGTGTCAGGATCGATTCTTAACAAGAATTAAACTTCTTAGAAACAGAATTTAGAGAATCTTGCGGAATAGAACTCTAAAATAATTAAAGAACAATCAATAGAATTCAACACACTGTATATATCAAACTGTATTACTCACAAGCTTTACACCAAACCTCAATCTTGTTGAACAGGCTCAACAAGACGACTTCTACATAGAAGTCGTCTTGTTGAGCCTGTTCAACAAGATTGAGGTTTGGTGTAAAGCTTGTGAGTAATACAGTTTGATATATACAGTGTGTTGAATTCTATTGATTGTTCTTTAATTATTTTAGAGTTCTATTCCGCAAGATTCTCTAAATTCTGTTTCTAAGAAGTTTAATTCTTGTTAAGAATCGATCCTGACAAGTGGTATCAGAGCTTTGGTATCTTAGAAGCTATGGACAATTCAATGGATACTCACAGTACTCTTGTTTCAAAGGTTCCCATGCTCAAACCCAATGAATTTGACATGTGGAAACTGAGAATCAAGCAGTACATTCTTCTTACTGATTATGCAATATGGGACATCATAGAAAATGGCCCATGTAATGAAGGAAAGATTGGAGCAGATGGAAAGAGACCTCCTCCCAAGACAGATGCTGAAAAGAAAGTCAGACAAACAGAGATGAAGGCCTTAAGCACTCTGCTTTTGGCTATTCCTAATGAGTACCAACATCAATTCCAACACTGCACAGATGCACAGATGTTGTGGAATGCTCTGGAGAAAAGATTTACTGGCACAAAGAGCACAAAGAGAAATCAAAAGGCTATTCTCAGGCAACAATATGAGAACTTTATGTCTGCAAAGAATGAGTCTATGACTCAAACTTTTGACAGATTTAACAAGTTAATTGGAGAATTAGCAACTGTGGGTGTACACATGGATGCTGATGATGTCAATAGAAAGTTCCTTAGATCATTGGGAGAAGAATGGACCATGTACGCAGTCTCATTCAGACAGAATGACCAATTGGAGGACAAAGAGCTAGATGACCTCTACAATGATCTGAGAGTATTTGAGGCTGAAGTTGAAGCCAAGAAAAGGCCATCTGGATTTGTTTATAATGCTGCTTTATTATCTTCATCCTCTGATAATGCTGCTAATCCTGATTCTGTTAATACTGCAGGTTCTGTTAATGCTGCTGGTGGAACTAATCAAGAGAAGACTACAGATTCTGTACTAGAAGCATTCTTTTCTAGTCATGTTCACTCTTCTCTAATCAATGATGATTTAGAGCAGATTAATGCTGATGATCTGGAAGAGATGGACATCAAATGGCAGATGGCTATGCTATCAATGAGGGTGAAGAAATTCATCAAAAGGACTGGGAGAAACAACTTTTCCCAGAGAAGAGAAGATGGTGCAGGCTTTGACAAGTCCAAGGTTGAGTGTTATAAGTGTCACAAGATGGGGACACTTTGCCAGAGAATGCAGAAGTGGAGGATCACATCAACAGACTCCAAATGGAAACCAAAACAGAAGCTCCTCTCAAGCCCTTGTTTCTCAACAAGGAATGGGATTTGATTGGAGTGATCAAGCTGAGGAAGCCTGTCAGAATCAAGCTCTTATGGCAGAAGTATCTGATATTCCCACTGAGGTACAATCTAAACTCTGTTCTCAAGCTTGCATTGATGCTGTTAAAAGATATAGGGATCACAATCAGGGTATGTGTGATAACCTTAAGAGGCTAGAGAAAGATGTAAAAGATTATGTTAGGATTGTAGAAAGGTTTGAGGAACAGATTAGAGCTTTTCAAGCTAATGAACTTCAACACTCCTATGATACTAACTATTGGAAGTGGGAGAAGAATGAGTATGAGATTAAGCTGAAGGTGTCTGGGGAGGAGAATGAGAAATTAAAAGAAGAGCTTAAAAAGGTTAAACTTGATGTTGAAAAGTTTACCTGTGCTTCTAAAACCATGGACACCATCATTAAAGCTCAAATCCATGACAAGATGAAAGTAGGGATAGGGTACAATACCACACCTCCACCCTACAATAACAACTACATACCTCCTAAGTCTGATTTGTTAGAGACCAAGGATAGGAAGGATCCTGAATTAAAGATTAATATAGATCCTTGTGAAGAAACAATAGTTGTTGAGGATGAGACTGACAAAGTAGACTCTGATGAGGAATGTGAAAGTCCATGTGTCAAGAACACTGAGATCAAAAGGACTGAAGAGAAAAAGGGAGTTCATTACACACAGCCCAAAGTTGTGAACTCCAATATCTGTAAACAGTGTTCTTGCAGGAAATCTAAAGAGAACAAGCCTCAAAAACATGATAATCAGAGGGGAAATCAAAGGAACTGGAATAACCAGTGGGCTATGAGACAAGGAGTTGATCTGAACAGAATTAACAGGCCAAAACCTTGTTTCATCTGTGGTAAGCTAAATCATTTAGCCAAACACTGTTATTTCAATCCTGTTAACCAAAGGTTTAATGCTCAAAGATCTTTTCAAAAACCTGGTGGTTACAGAAAGAATGGTGGATATAAAAAGCTTGCAAAGAAAAATGTGGCAAAGAAACAAGATAAACCCAAAAGCCACATAAAGAAAACGACTGAAAAGGAATGTGGTACTATGTGGGTTCCAAAAGGCACTAAAAACAATACTGCTGCTAGCAGTGTTAGTACTGCTAACACTGTTAGTACTGCTTCAAAAGTTAGTGCTGCTAGCAGTGTTAATACTGCTAGTAATCATTCCAAAGTTAGTACTGCTAATACTTTTAGTGCTTCTTCTTCAGATAGTACTGCTGCTAGCAGTATTAACTCTGTTAATACTGCTTCTAGCAGTGTTAACTCTGTTAATACTGCTACCTCTGTTAGTACTGCTGATACTGCTGCTAACAGTACTGCTGCTTCCAGTATTAGTACTGCTAGCACTGTTAGTACTTCTGAGGTTAATACTGCTTCTAGTGCTGCTACACCAATAATTTTGACAAAGTACTCCAGCACTGCAGTACCTAAATTTGAAAATCTCATCAAAACCAAGTGTAAGTACTTTGATGAGCAAGGGAGACCCAAGACCACTTCGGCTTGGGTTCCCAATAAAACTAACTGATTTATCTTGATGTGCAGGGCAACCAACAGCTCAAGGGGAAGAGCATTTGGCATGTTGATAGTGGTTGCTCCAGGCACATGACAGGTAACATGGCCTGCCTCAAAAATTTCAAAAAGATTGATGGAGGACATGTTGCATTTGGGGATAATCCTGCTGGTGGAAAGATAAGTGGTAAGGGTGATGTTTCAAAGGGTAAGATGACCTTTGAAGATGTGTACTATGTTGAACAATTGAGATACAACCTGTTAAGTGTATCACAGGTTTGTGACAAGAAGCATAGCATCTTGTTTACTTATTCTGAATGTATTATCCTTGCTCCTGGATACAAAGTGGTTGATGAAAACATGATACTTCTGAGAACTCCTAGGAAGGATAATGTTTATTGTTTAGATTTGGAAAGTGTTTCATCTGATTCATCTCTAAATTGTTTAGTTTCAAAAGCTTCTTTAGATGAATCATCACTTTGGCACAGAAGGATGTGTCACATGAACTTTAAAACAATGAATAAACTTGTTAAGAATAACCTTGTAAGGGGTTTGCCATCCAAAGTCTATTCATGTGATGATCATTGTGTTGCTTGTCTCAAAGGCAAACAACACAAAACTTCTCATAAGACCAAAGAGATAAACACTATCTCAAATCCTCTTCAACTGTTACATATGGATCTGTTTGGTCCTACCAATGTGATGAGTATTGGCAAGAAATCATACTGCTTAGTTATTGTTGATGATTATTCTAGATTTACTTGGGTATATTTTCTGAGAACTAAAGATGAGACAAGTGGACTGATCAAATCTTTTATTCTCAAAATTGAAAACCAATCAAATCAAAGAGTGAAAGTCATTAGATCAGATAATGGAACTGAGTTTAAAAATTTTGATCTAAACACCTTTTGTGAAGAAAAAGGAATTGAGAGACAATACAGTGCTCCTAGGACTCCACAACAAAATGGTGTTGCTGAGAGAAGGAATAGGACACTGATTGAGGCTGCTAGATCTCTGTTAGCTGATTCAAAGTTACCAATTACTTTTTGGGCAGAAGCAGTTAATACTGCCTGCTATGTTCAAAACAGAGTTTTAGTTGTAAAGCCTAAAAACAAGACACCTTATGAGCTTTTCCATAAAAGGAAACCATATATTGGATTTTTCAAACCATTTGGATGTCCTTGTACTATTCTCAATACCAAATCTCACTTAGGCAAGTTTGATAGCAAAGCAGATGATGGTTTTCTTGTTGGGTATTCATCTCAAAGTAAGGCCTACAGAGTTTTTAATACCTCTTCTAGAATAATTGAAGAAAGTGATAATGTCAAATGCAATGAGAACACACCAAATCCTATTGGTTCAGGTCCTAATTGGCTATTTGACATTGATTCACTCACTAATTCTTTGGGTTTCAGTAGTGATGTATATGCAGGACAAAGGGATACACCATCATCAGAATACAGAATTCAATCTGTGATATTTCCACTTCCTTCCATTGATCCTGTTGAATTCTGTGAACACCAAGAGGAGACTGAACCTATTCAGAATGAAGAAGAGAGGAGAGCAGAGGAAAATCAGTCTTCAGGTCCAAATTCCAGAGAATCTGAGGTGACTGAAGAAGCAGAAACAAATCCAGAATTAAATGAATCAAATCTGGATGAGAACATTCAAGAGGAAGCTGGTCATCCAACAAGAACTCATAAAAATCATCCTCCTGAGTTGGTGATTGGAGATATTGCATCTCCCATGATGACTAGAAAGCAAAGCAGACTCCAAGAATTGCAAGAGCAGCAAAATACAGTTAATACTGTTCTTACTTGCTTTCTGTCCCAGATTGAGCCCAAAAAGGCTTATGATGCTATGAAAGACCCAAGCTGGATAGAGGCAATGCAAGAGGAGCTGCTACAGTTCAAATTACAGGATGTTTGGGACTTGGTAGACCTTCCAAAAGGTCATAGAGCAATTGGCACCAAGTGGATTTTCAGGAACAAGAAGGATGACAGAGGGATTGTGATCAGAAACAAAGCTAGACTGGTTGCACAAGGGTACACTCAGGAAGAAGGAATAGATTATGAGGAAGTCTTTGCTCCTGTGGCAATCAGGTTACATACGCAGAAAATGTTACTTCCTTTATGCCGCCCATAACACAATTTCAAACGAAGCCAGAACGTTGCTCGACTTTGCCCTTCCCGGGTCTAAACGAACCACATGACAAAGTCAATTACTCAAGGTACACCCGTTTCGATTACCCTAACCTTTCGTTCTTATATGGATCATACCCCATAAGAAAATCACTTAAGCAATCACGATCTCTTACTTTTGTACACTCACACAAGGTGGTCAAACGTCACGTCGGATACCTACCTTTCTCCAATACCAACCTCCCGACAACTATCCAACAAAACGGTCACTGATTCGACATCGACAATCGACATGCAATTGTCCAGTCGCCTCACGACGAACAAGGATTCTCGAAAGAATCTATTTCTCCTAACTCCCGAACCAGTTCTCGTTCCTCGTTAACTCCTCGCAATCTATCTTCGCTGTGCTAGACACCTTACACATAAGCTAATCATCCAAACCTCAATGGACATTACATTCACATTGGTGGTCTTCCGTTCTCCCAATGCCCTCACAAGGTGTTCCTATACCATATCCTTAACACATTCTCGAACAACCTCACTCGTTCGCCCGCAACGGGTTCATTCTCACGTTTCAATCTCCTGACAAAACCTCCACATTAATGGACTACATGATGATTTCATTCTTTCCTGACAATCTGGGATTCCTAACATAACCCACTTCGTCCTACACCTTATAACCAACTTATACCCCACCGTTCTCCCTCGAGAGAGACTAAACACAAGATCTTTCTTAGCAAGATCTAATTATCAAACCATCTCAGTACTCCAACTCGAAACCGAAAACATTACATTAGGTAACGTAACGCTACTGATTTCTATTCCACCAACAGAAACACTTTGGCCATTTCAACTTTACCGCGATTAAAACTATTCTCACATATCCCGACAATAGTTCAAACTACACTCATACCAACATTCCAGATTCACTGCCCAAGACTCCAGGTATTCACCTACTTACTCTAACGGAACACTATGGTCATAACTTGACCACATCTTATACAACTAGCAATTTAACTCCCAAAGCCCTTTCCTTGGCTTAAATCGTAACATCCTCCCCCGACCTAGCGAGTTCATAGCCTTCATGCACAATGACACAACGATTGAAATCATTTTGCGCACTTTTAAGAAACACGATAGATGCAAAAGTATAAAGCGAGTTTGAGTATGCATGCAACAACATTACTCAAGATAAATAGTAAAACACAACGATCGCAAGGATCACTTACAGGCACTCTTACGATAATTCGTAACCCTGTCCATCCAAATCGATGCCGACACTACGATTGTCTTCAATGAAACCCTTTCGCATATGACCGGAAAATTTTCGAACGAAATTACTTACCCAAAGTGGGTCTGTCAACTCCAATACTCGTTCTTATAATAATAACAAGTCAATACTCATTTTGTTTATAAACAAAACCTCTCAATAAAACATTTTCAATATTTTCATAACGAAGATTCTCTCCCCAAATAAAAGTGTGAAGTAATTCGTAGATTTCTAAGTTCAAAGCTTTATCGTATAGTGAAAACAAATTTATCCTTTACCAATAAAAAAACACACACTTGCGAGTGTCAACTCATTTCTCAAAACAAGGAAAGTTTGTTATGCACGTACATGCCTTTAACATGAAAGAACTTGTGTAATAAGTTTAATGACACAATGCATGAAATTTAATATGCAATTGAAGGCTATTCACTCTAACCAAGTCAACCGTTGCACACTTCAACTCTTCACTGATACCTCACTAAGACCAACAACCGCTTTCTTACTTATGCTACAACTTGTGGCACAAGTGCTCCACAATCCACTTGATCGACCGCTCAACATGGTTTACCAAACTAACCAGTTATCTCACCTCCTACTCTTATGCATACTTCAAAACAACACTGATCTCCTTCATTCAATAACCTTGCCACCCCAACCGTTTGACTAAGGAATCCAGAACTAAATTCCCTCCCTCAATCTTGAATTGAAGGTTTTCAAGATGCCAACATAATTCTCGCTTCCTATCCCAGAGAGTTTACCTCTAGACAACTCATCAACATTCTAGACAACACTTCTTCTATAAGTTACAAACACCACATCACAAGGGATCTCCCATGACACATCAACTATTTGCTATCAAACACAAGGTTAGAACCTTCTACATACTTCCACACTCACCACCCATCCTGACAATAGCGATTGATTACACCCATGCACCTGTAAGTCCATAATAGCATTGGCCAGATGCTATTTGAATTTACCTTACATGAGGGTTCTCACTACCATTGTCAAGACATCCTACGATTAAGGTCTTTCCTAATGGCTTCCTATATCTCGGTTGTGTCCCTATTCTCAAGTTTAAGTTTAGGCCCATTCGGTCACCTAAATCCCTTAAACTACGGCTCTGATACCATTTGTAACAACCCAAAACACTTAACATGGAATATAGGTCCAAAAAGCCCATAAGGGTCCCAATTTACATCACAATACTTGATAACATACTCAAAGCTTAAAGTTCCCAAACGATTACAACCGAGATGTTTAAACTAACAACAGCTGGATCATGACGGTCTCTATTCTCGCACATCCGCCTTAAGCCTTCTCTTTCCCTTTGAACGAAGCACCTAAGCCTCCCTTTCCTGAAAATGGTTTTTAAGTTTTGAAAGCGAGGGTTAGACCATAAGGTCTAGTGAATTCCCTCCTAAAAACGCGACCACAAAACATTTTAAGAAAACACGTTTCCTTGCAAATAGCACGTAACAAGTTTGAGCTCAAACATGGGTGTACACAGTGGCATGGACCAATAACACCTTACAAAGCCAGGCACGACAACTCAACACCTTACAAAGCCAGGCACGGCAACTCAACACCTTACAAAGCCAGGCACGGCAACTCGACACCTTACAAAGCCAGGCACGGCAACTCGACACCTAACAAAGCCAGGCACGGCAACTCGGGGGTCCTCCACTGTGCAACCCGACTCTACCACAGGCATAAACATTAAAACATGTTTTAAAACTTACTCGAGGATAATCCTCCTTCCACTTGTAAGATAACACTTTTCATGCATGAGAAGACATAAATTCATGATGATCAAGTAAACTCATTTTCAGTCATATCAATTCTTCGCAATTCATTTTAAAAGATAGAATTAATGCATAAGGGAACTCACCTGGTATTCGGCTATACGACACTCTAATCGGAGCTCACTTAAACACCAAACGATCACCTGAATTGGGGTTAACAAAGGAAGTATTAGACTCCCCAATTATACTCTAAAACATTCCCCAGAGTGTCTTAAGACAAACCCCTAAACCACGCCTCGAATCCAAGCCCGAACGACCAACGAAGCAGAAACGAGAATTTCCCAACAGAGACTTACGCGGTTTGCTACGCGGTTTGCAAACCGCGTGAAAAGCCGCGTAACTCTCTGGTCGAGCATTCTCAATTCTGCATCCCAGGGTCAGCTCGAAAACCCACTTAACTCCTCCAAAAATGATTCCAATCGATTGATAGCTTCCCAAAACAAACTCTAAAACTATTTATACATTAAGGAAACAATCCTCATTACTTAAATTAATCAATTCCTCAATCAACCATCATGAACTACTCTTTTGAAAACACAAATCCTTTCTAAAATGAATCAACTTAAGAACCTCCATTGGAAAGGTGGAATAACACCAAGAGTTCACAAACTCCTCAAGGGAATCATCCAACACACCCTTCCAATTGGTTTTGTCTCAAAATACTTGAAGAAGAAGAGAAATCAATAAGAATCATACATCTAAACTCCATTTCCAAGACAAATCCAATAGATGAAGATGAAGGTATACCTTGGTAGCAAATTCCTTCAATCCCTCACTGAACCACCTTCTCCAAACCTTCCATTGTGGATTTCTTGAGCTCCTTCTCCCTTCTTGAACTCTCCAGCCGACAAATGAGGACCAAATAGGGTTTTAGGAGAGTTTTAACTTAGCTAGCTTTTATTTTTCACAACTCAGCCACAGAATTTTGAGTTTTTCTCAAAAGAGCCCCAGAATTTCTTATTTCTGCACTAATACCACAAGAGTTGAAATATGGGGTGTTATAGTGTAACACCTTAAAAACCAGGGTAAATTTTGTAACACCCTAAAAATCAGGACTAATTTAAACCTCAAATTATAACAAGATTTAAACATAAACTTTCTAAGCCTTTAAACATAAGTGGAGAATTAACCATGAGGGTCATATTTACAAACATAGAACTCTTCAAATAACCTATTAATCTAATCATGTCACTATAATCAGATTAACTAGATTATTTAAGCAATCTATCAAAACCTAGTAAGAAAACATCATTTGAAACGATTAGGCTAACGCCTAGTGAGAACATTCGGTTTCAAATTAATATTTGTACAAATCAATGTAAACAAGGCATAACAAACCTGGTTTACCCCTTTTTCTTAACACACGTGTAACCATCCTTTGATAACGAGTTAAACCCGGTTCCATGACTACGACCTGACCTAAGTCTATCATTTCTCATGGTCCAGAGCCCACACTACGAATCTTTACGGATTCAAGATTAATGCTCTTATCCAATAAATCGCAATATACACATGTCCATTTATTGTAAAGGAAGTAGAGATTACAATCACTCACGTCAATCCATTTTTCTTCCTTAGAAATCGGAAATTCCGAATAAATCTACGTCTATTCCACGATTTCCCAAACACTAGGCCTATGGATCCATACCACCTATTTGTACTCGTACAGGTATTTACTTAATATAGATTCCTCATAGCAATCAATATGAGCAAATCATAATTATACCCCATAGATTCCTCATATCATTCAGTATGAGCAAATCACATTTATTTCATATAGATTCCTCATATCATTCAGTATGAACAAATCATATTCATTACACATAGACTCCTCATATCATTCAGTATGAGCAAATCATATTTATTATATCAATTTCTCATAACATAAATCTAACATCAATATAATTATCCATCCTGGAAATATCTCATTATAGAAATGTACCTTACCATAATTGAAGATATTTATAAAAGGGTAAGGTAAGAATGAACTCACCTGGTAGCAGTAGTATCACTCTAACTTTTCCTTCTCAAAACGTATGAACTTTCGTCACCAACTCCACAGAGATCTGAAATACTCAAATACATAATGTACTAGTATTAATTTACTGTACAGGACCCTTAAGACTAAGAATCCTTAAAATAACCAAAATTCTCATCTCTTATCGCAATGCACAGTATTTGTCGCAACCCACTGTTGCGATTTCTTCTTCCTATCGCAACCAACAGATGCGATATTCCACCTTATCGCAACCAACTGTTGTGATACACCTCTCATCGCAACTCACTATTGCGATACTAATGAGCTTGTCGCAACCCAAGGTTGCGACATTCATAACTATCGCAAAACACCATAACTCTCGCAACTCATTGCTGCGATAATCATAACTGTCTCAACTAACTACATTCATGCTTAACCCAGAAATTTATACTTTTAAGTTATGCATGCAACTATAAACTTCCAGATATGTTTAGCATCATTAACAGAAACTATCCATAAACTCAGTTTTCTCATAACATCCAAAACTATCAAAAACCCATTCTAAACCCATAGAACTTTAGCTACATAAAGATGAAGAATTTATATATGAGATGATTACCTTATGTTTCCTCAGATTGTTCCTGAAAATCCAGCTGAAATCTTCTTATCTCCTTCTTCTTTCTTTCTTTCCCTTTTCTCGGCTCTCTCTCTCTTTTCTCTCTTTTCACGAATAAACACACACACACATGCAAACACAACCAAATGATTTGTTATGTCTTGCTTCCACATGTAAAGGTGATGGTGTATGACTCACCACATAAACACTTAACCCCTTTATCTTTCATTATTTGACAACTTTACCCCTTCCACTTATAAATTAAAATTAAAGTTCACACCTTAACTTATAACTTCTCAAAATAATTAACGAGACTTATTCGGGGTTAAACTCTAAAATTAATCCATCACATAATAAATCATACCTTATCAAATAATTATACTCAAATTATTTAATAACCCTAAACGTAATCTTTTATGAAAAATCGAGATGTTACAATACTCCCCAACTTAAAATTGGTTTCGTCCTCGAAATCAAGACTAGGTAAACCAATGAGGATATTAAATCTTCATATCCCTTTCCAACTCTAAAATCACAATAACATCTCAATGATATAATACCATTGTACTTATAACCACTCTCTTAGATTGTAATTTCTCAAAAGATCTCTCTAAAATTGCTTCCAGTTCCTTCACACAACGACTCTTCACATCCATTATTACCTCAGTAAATGGAATCACATCCTACCAACATAAAGTATGTCATATATCCCTTTCAATTTCTAATCTTATATGCTTAATCACAGATAAAAGTCCAGAAAGAACAAAGACCCAACTTTCCACGTTTTTCTCAATCTTTTAACTTTCATCATTACCCACTCCCCAACTTGAAATCTGCAAATCTCATTGAAGCAACTATAATATTAATAAATCTTTATCCAACTATAACTTGATCTCATTTAAACCATTTAAAACATCTTCCAAAACAGTAACTGATATAGCTAACTTTTAACAAAAGATCATAGTACAAAAGACAAGCTAGCATACTATTTCATAATACCTACACATGCATATGATTAACAAAATATATATACTGAAAATACACTCGACGATTCCTTCATTCTATCCGCCATCATGTAATGTTCTCAGCCCGTTGGCCTTGAGATATCAGTTTTCTTCTCTTGATTACCACTCTTCTTTAACTTTGGGCAAGCTTTTCGAAAATGACCAGGTTGTTTACACTCAAAACATGTTGGTTCTTGTATGGGGAAATTTCCGATGGTGTGACCACCCTTACCACACTTGTAACATTCTAGCCAAGTCATCCTACACAGACCATAATGTTTACTTTTACATTTTTGGCACCAATTCAACTCCTGACGAAGCCTCGAATGAGGGTCATCACTAAAGGGCTTCGACCCATGCGAAGGTTCCGATCGACCCTCCCCTTTTCTTTTCTCTCCTATGTGAGCTTTCTCAGCTTTATCCTTTGCATAAACTTCTTCCATCACTTTTGCTTCCTCAATTGTCTCCCTTAGCGTTGAAGCTTTAGCATTTCTTACACGGGACATCATGTCCGCTGGCAAACCCTTCAGATACGCCTTAATCTTTTCTTTTTCAGTCGGAGCCACATGCCCCACCAAATTCAACTTCTCCATAAAAGTTTCAGTATACTTCCTAACAGACATATTACCCTTCTTAAGAGTTCGAAACTCTTCTTCAATTCTATCCATCTCATTTTCATTACAGTACTCTTCCAGAATCTTCTTCTTGAATGACTCTCATGTCATAGCAGTCAAGACTGGAGCAGAGATTGTAGCCGTCACAACGTTCCACCAAGTCAGCGCATTACCTCTTAGCATTTGAGATGCAAATCTAACATTTGACTTCTCATCGCATTCACAAGCTCGAAAAGCTTGTTCCATTTCCCTAATCCAGTTCATGCAAGCTACTGGATTATCTGTTCCTTTAAACTCTGGTGGCTTACAGCTTAGAAACGTTTTATATGAGCAGACTCTTTCCACCCTCCTTTCTGCCTCTAGCCCACGGTTACGAATCGGATTTATTACTCCAGTATCAGTTTCCGTTCGACGTAGCTCCGTACTTCGATCATTCAGTGCTTTCATAAACATTTTAGCTTGTTTTTCCATCGCTGTATTCATCATTCTTGTCATGTTCTCCATCATACGCGACTCCACCGCCGATTCTGGCGTTTCTTGGGTGGCGGTACTGGTACCCGTTCTATGTACCTGACTATCAACTCCTCCCGTAAACTGTAATCGCGGCGGACTTTCGTGAGTTTCTCCTGATCCAGGTCGCTTTTCTACTGACCTATCAAACACGGACCGATCCATCGAAGAAATAGGAGACCTCGGTGGCGTATTCACCATCGTTCTGATATAACACAAAGAAATAACCATAAGAAATGGTTACCCATATCTAGACATACGAAACGTACTTTCACCGATCATTAGTCACTGTAACAATTTATGAACAAGTATGCTTATGTAACAATATATCCATAATGACAGTATAACTCAAGAAATCTTGTTTCTTGGTGGCAATATAACTCCTCTCTTTCTGATACTCATCAGTAGCAGCATGATAAAAGACTGGTCCTTTTTGCCCTTCAACCTCATCATCTTTGGTTCCTGATTTATCTTATACCAGTTGGGGTACTTCTGGTAAAAGCTTCGCCTTCTTATATGGATTTGAATCTGGATACGTATGACAATGATAGAATGTTTGGGCATTGGTGTTGCAATCGCCATCATTCCTATGAATTATGGTTTCTGATTTACCGGAAATTATAAGTCCACTCCTCTGCTTCAAGAATGCTAGACTTGGATGTTTGTCTTCACGAATTGCATCCTTGAGCTGTATGTAGATCAGCAAAGTCAAATTACAAGATTCAATCACAGAATCCCGTTATTTCTCTCCCGACCCTGAGAATATGTGGAACCCCTAGATTAATCTCCAAAAGAGCCCTTGAGGAGACAATGGAGGTTCCAAGTTCCAACATATATGTATATGTGTATATATATATATATATATAGAGAGAGAGAGAGAGAGAGTCGGGTTCAAACAAGAACGGTACCTATTTAAAAGAACATGAGAACCAACAAAATCATATATGATTAACATTAACACGCAAAAAAAGGACTTTGGCCGTAGCTTTAAGTCTGCATGGCTTTTTCGCGCGTTAATGTAAAATCATACATGATTTTGTCAGTTCTCGTATTCTTTTAAATCGGTACCGTTCTCGTTTGATCCTCCCTATGTACATATATATAGACGAAGAATTATGTGAGAAGAAGAGTTATGGTGAGAAGGGATTCGGACCCTTGATCACTTTAAATCTCAAACCCACCCATGAATCGTGCTTAGTACAGGGATTGATTTGGTGCATCTCGGTGCATCTCATCCTAATGTGCATCCAACGGTGGAGATCCCTTCTTACCCTTCTCATCATAACTTCCTTTATCACCAGAACCCAACCCTATATATATATATATATATATAAAGAAAAAATGGTTCAAGTCTAGCCGATGTGGGACTAACATGCCGCCTCCAACATAGGCTAGACATATACAGATTGTCCCAAGGTTTTGAGAGAAGGCTAGACGAGTACATATTGCCCCCAAGGTGTCGATTTTGTAGAGTGGTAAACTTTACCATATTTGAATACGTGGAACCCCATCAAATTACTTTCCAGAAGAACCCTTAAGGAGAGAAGGAAGGTTCCAACATATATATAGAGAAAAAAAATGGTCCAGGTCTAGCTTACGTGGGACTCCAACACTAATCAATGTATTTTATGCATGGAAATGGATGTGAGGTTTACGTTTACCTTCTGCAGAGCACATTTTGGCAAACAGGATCTGGTATGCATTATAATGGATTGAACATTCCATTTCAACTCCTCTGACTCATCCTGTAAATTTGTTCCATGCATCTGGTATCATACGAACGAACACACATACAGTAAAATACACTAGGAATTTAATTAGAGTCGTGCTCAATAAGATATTCTTGAATAAGGGTGTTCTCCAGACTCCTAGCAAAATTAAAACGACACATTATATGTAATAACCAGGTACGTCATTAATTTATTAAATGTTATTATTTTAATTTAAGAAAGGTTTGGAGTTAGTTTTATAAATGTTAGTTGAGTATTTATAGAGTTAAAAGTTAAGGGGTAAGTTTTAATTTTAATATGGAAGTATATGGGGGTGTTTTGTCAAATGAGTGAAGCCTAAGGTTTGTTTGGTCTTTTTACATAAACCACCACCGCCATTAAGCATCTCCATTAGGAGATGTGTCACTCTTTTAGACAAAAATATCCTAAAAGCTAGTGTGTGTGTGTGTGTGTGTGTGTGTTACGTGAAGAGAGAGAGGAGAGAAAAGGGAGAGAAGTAGAATCGAAGAGGGGAAGAAGAAAAACAAGTTTCAGCTGAGGTTTAAGGATCAAATATGAAGAATTAAAAAGGTAACAATCTTATACAATCTTTCCTCTTTATGTTCATAAGTTGTTAAAAGAGTTTAGAGTTGGGTTTTGATGATTTGGAGATGTTTTGGAAAATCTGAGCATATGGTTAGGTTATGTTAACAGTCTTAAACATATCTGCATAATTACAGTAACATGCATAGCTTAAAAGATTAGATTTCTGGGTTAAGTATGAACTCAGTTGGCTGAGACATTCAAGCATGTCGCAACAGTGGGTTGCGACATGGTTGAAGGTTGTGATCTTCATGGATGTCGCAACCTTGAGTTGCGACTTGCTCATGAAGTCGCAATAGTGGCTTGCGACTTGGTGCTATGACGCAACAGTTGGTTGCGACTTGAGGGGGTTGTCGCAACAGTTGGTTGCGACATAAGGGAGAAGTCGCAGTAGTTAGTTGCGACTTGGTACTGTGTCGCAGTAGTTGGTTGCGACTTGGTGTAGTGTATTGCGACATAGAGTATTTCCATGGTTGATTGCGACTTGAGTCGAGGATTTCAGGATTTTAGAGATTTTAGTCTTTAAAGGAAATATTTGTATTTATGTGGTACAGATTCCGTGAAACGGGACTGAAGAATTTGGAGTGTTTGGTAATAGCGTGGGAGGATCTTGGAAATTAAGATACATGATACATGAGTCCTATTTGGTATTTTTATTATGTGCATTATGTGTATTGAATGTTTGTAAAAGATGATTTTTAACTAACGATGATTTTCTCACTAGACCTCAAGGTCTAACCCTCATTTTTGTTTTAAAATATGTATTCCAGGTCGAGGAGCAAGTAAGGACAAATGATAGGTTTATCATGTCTAGCTTTTTGGAAGATAAATGATTATGAAGATTCAAGATGTGTTTTGTATCTGTTATGACATTTTGTACTTTATTATAAAAGAAAAAGTTTGTAGTTGAAAGACCTATTTGGTTAAGCTAAGGGACCGTAAATGATATATAATGTATTTTGAAAGGTGAAATATATGTGTTATTTGTATGTTGAAAATCCGGGTTGTTACATTATAAGCAAAGATGATACTACCTTTTTTACTATTTGAAGAAGAACATCCTCACAATGGGTAGGTAACCTGAAACCAACTTTAGGATTTGAAGCCTGAAAAACTGGTTCTGTGAATGTTGTTTCCAGATCAAACAATTTTTCTAATATTCGAAATGAGATCACTTCCCTTGCATGTTCGCCAATGTCATTGGATATCACCGGACTCTGTAGGAATAGATCTAGATGCAGAACAACAATGACCAATAAACAATTATAAAATCTTAACATAAATGGTCAAAGAAAATACAAGCTTGCCATGGTCTCCAAGGCCCAGGCCCAAGCCAAGGCAGATGCAGAAGAAGGTTGGCTAGCCATGAAGATCCAAAGATTGATAGAACCTGCCATAGATATCCATAAAGAGAATGCATTTTAAAAATACACATCTAAGTGCTTACCATTGTTCAAATTTGATGCCATTCAAAGCAACATATTTTCTTGTCATCGTTAGAAGTTATAGACAAGTTAGTCCCTTCACTTCAAACAGAGGCCACTTTGCAAAATTCAAGAACGCCGATTGAATTTGTTGGTTCCCATTATTAGTTTTTCAGTTCCAAAACTACTACTATATTTTAACAGAGAGAGATTCATTTAGGAACCTTAAATAATTTAGGAGAACCAGCCTTTTGTGAGTATTCATGATGAATAATGTGATAAAATATTCATATGTGATAAAATATTCGTGATGAATAATCACAAAATAGGTGGTTCCCGGTTCCTAAAATATTTAAGGTCCCTAAATATTGTAATATATTAAGTGAAGTTTAACTGTTTAACATGGTTGCAAAATCTTACAAGCTGCACCTTACGATCAGGAACTACGTCCCTACCAAATTATCATTTCCCTGATGCATACATCACTCAGATCCTACGAATTCTGAAGAGATCAAATTAAACCTTGATTAGCATATTGTTATGATCACTCTTCTATTTTTAATGCTCCATTATCGAGCTAAATTAACAGATGGATTGATAAACCCTAGGATTAGCTAATAAAATTGAAATCGTAGATAACAATTACCATACTGAGATGCTGGCGGAACCAACTGGATTATACAAACACGCCTTGTTGGAATCTGCAAATTATCCTCAAAAATCGGTTTTAGGGTTTAGAAAATTATGGGATCGGTGGAAGGGAAGGAATTAGGAAATGATTAAAAGTAGTGAGCACGTGTAATGCACATGTTATATCTAGTTCCCGCTTTTTTTTCTTTCGTTTTAGTAAATTACGAAAACCGTCTCCTAACGCCATGTTCTCGAGTTTTGGAAGGAAAGAAAACAAAAGAAAGGGAAGGAAGGGAAAGAAATATTTGTATTTGTGTTCTTGAGATTGACGAAAAAGAAAGGAAGGAGAAAGAAAGAAAATAAATTTTTATGTTCTTGAGTTGGAGAGAAAGGAAAGAAAATATGTCACTGTTACCAATATACCCTTATTTATTTTATAATAAAATGTAATCAATGAGTATATATGTAATTTTATAAATATTTTTAATCCTTTTTAAATTGTTTTCTTTCCTTTCTTTCCTTTTCCTCCCACATTTGGGAGGAAAGTTTTGGGAGGAAAATCACCAATATTTTCCTTCCCTTTCCTTCTCCTTTCCTTCTTAAAAAAACTCGAGAACACAACATTTCTTATTTCCCTCCTACTTTCTTTCCATTTACCCTTCCTTTCCTTCGTAAAAAAACTCGAGAACACGCCCTAAGAGCATCTCAAGGGAAAATTGTCACCAACAACATTGCTAAAATAGATAAAAATGAATTTTTGTTTGTTATTCTTCTTCAACAGCATTGCTATCTAGTTTGCTAAAATAGAGATTCTTGAAAAAATCTCTAAATATAGATAACTCTCTATAATTCAATAAATAGGAGAGAAAAATAATTATTTTATTCAATCCACCAATAACATAAATCTCTTATCATTTTATATTAAGTTTTTCTTTTAAAATGTATTGGGAATATAAAATAGAGAATATTATATTAATATAATTTGTGTTAAAATCTCTAAAAATAGCAAAGCTGTTAGAGATGATTGTAACTCTTTTTAGAGATTTAACCATTTGATTCTTTATTTTATAAAAAATATAGCAAATCTGTTGGAGATGCTCTAAACTATTCTCAAATGATTTTTCTAGTCCCTTGACTTTCAACTTTGCATGCTTAATTCAAAGCACTCAAATTAGGCCTTTAGTGTATTTGGTGCTATTATGAACCATGGTCGAATAAAATAAATATATTTGTATGGTTTAAATTTAGAGAAATTAATTAAAATACCCATTATTTGACTTTGACTTGCAAAAATACCCACAATCTCGACCGGTTTGTAAAAATACCCAAAAATTCGCGATAAGGGTCCGTGATCGCGGACCAGGAAAAAATTTGGAAAGTGGTCCCGCGATTTGGTGAGGAGTCCCGCGGATGTAAACTCAAATTGGTTATTTTGATTTAAATTGGTATTTGAGTGTACATCCGCGGGACTCCTCTCCAAATTGCTGGACCACTTTCCAAAATTTTCCCTGGTCCGTGATCACGGACCCTTATCGCGGATTTTTTGGGTATTTTTGCAAACCGGTCGAGATTGTGGGTATTTTTGCAAGTCAAAGTCAAATAATGGGTATTTTAATTAATTTCCCTTAAATTTATATAGTACAAAAGACTTGTCATCTGTAAAACTAATTGGTTAAATGTCAGATATTATAATTAAAAAAAAGCCACGAAAAATAGGCAAAAATACTCTATAATAAGAATGAAAATGACATTCATTACTTCAATATGCATGGTTCGCCACTTCTTTAACAACGTTTCTTAGGGCCTGTTTGTTAGCAGCTTCATGAGCTTAATGAGACTTATAACTTATTCGGTCAGCTATACATGATTGTTTGGTAGTGGCTTAATGATATAGAAAGTGGCTTATTCACTAAGCTTTTAGGAGGGAGCTTTGTGCAGAAAGCCAATTTTTGTCCAAACGCGTCTCTTCCAATTAAAAAACATGCTCCTTCCAACTATGAAATAACTCTCCCAAACAAAAACCTTTCCAACCTATACAGACAGATTAATCCACACAGACAAGACTTAATGGAAAACCAACCAAACAGCCACTTGATGTAAATGGAAGAAAAAAAGATATATAATGATTTTTTTTGCAAAAAAATGTAAAAAAACTTTTTTTTTTATTAAGGTAGCATATGGTGTACATACATGACTGAACGAAACTAGACAGGATAAAAGGGTAAGAGTGAATATAACAAAGAGTCAAAGACTGAACATGACAAGTTGTTTGTCTGCTTTTGTGTATGACTAGGACTGTATAGGACAATATTAGACAAGTTGCCCATAAACTGACATTTGGTATGTAGATAATACAATATATGATTAGACGAGATTATACATGACAGAATTGGACAAAACAAGATGGTAGGACTAGATAGGATAATGACAAGTTGTCTGTATGGTGACTGGTACAACTAGAAGTGTATAGGTCATTTACCAAATGCTTACCAGGTAAGGTAAGCACTTGTAGGTTGTCACCTTTCCGAGAGCATGGCAGATTCAAAAAATCGTACCCGGTAAGTGATTTAGTAAAAACCGATAATCTTACACCGTAAATGAGTGAGAAGATTCTTATCTAATTAAATCTTACCAGGTAAAATACGCATGCCAACAAACCCATTTGATAATCGAAAATGTTATAGGATAAAGTAGGTAAAAATAATGACTATTGCCATTAAACGCTTACCTGGTAAATATTTAGTAAACAATCCTCAAAACGGTTAACGAGCTTTCACATTTTGGTTTCAAGTCCACTCCTATTAATTTCATGCCCCTATAAAATTAGCTCGACACGGTAATAAAACGGATGTATTAATATTTTGAACAAAGACGATTTATATTTTAGCAAGTGTAGATTATTGTCACTATAGTTTGTTAAAAGTTCTGACTTTTGTCCTCATGGTTCATGTTATTTTTGTCCATAAGATTAACTCCTACTTTTAAGTATGATATAGGGGTGTAAACGAGTCGAGTATCACGTTATTCAAGTTTGGCTCGAAAAAATAATATCAGGCTTGACTCGAGCTCGATTCACTTTTTCAAAGTCGGGCTCGAGCTCGAGCTTGAATATTTTTTCAATGTTTGAACTCGAGCTCGATGCTCGTTTATGAGCTCGAATTCGAGATCGGTTAGCTCGTTTATTTACTTAAGCTTGGTAATTTATATATGTTGATTAAATTAAATAGTAATAATATAAAAATGTTTGGCTCGAAAAAATGTATGCTCAAATGGCTTGGCTTGAATCGACTAGTGAAGTTTAGTGGAGTTTTCGAACGAGTTGAGTCGAACATTGGTGTTATGGAGCTCGACTCGTTAAGTGAATTGAGCTTTATTTTAAGTTCGAGATCGACTCGAGCTCGAGATAAATGAGTTCGAGTTCGAGTAGTTTGTTAAAAGTTCGACCTGTTTACACCTATAAGTATGAGGAACTAAAACAACAATTAATTATAAACCATAAGAACGAAATTAACATTAAATTGTAAATCATTGGGACGAAAACAACAATGAATTATAAACCATAAAAATAAAAATAGCAATTTCCAACAAATCACAAGGTCTAAAAACGTAAATTGCTCTGTTATTAAAAAGCTATTGATGTGATTGAAAAAAAAAACAACGATTCAGTAATCGGTCAACGGTCAAAATGTACGGATGTAATGAAGTTCGTTATGAAATCACGCTTAACAACAAGCATACACCACACCCCCAACGGAATTTAGGGTTCAAATTCACACACAATTTTCTGAAATGTACAGATTCTGAAATCGAGGTTAATCTCAGCCCCTGCTTTCTCTGTTTATGTATCATTTCATATCATCAGGTGGCGATTTCGTTTTGATTTGTGCATTGATAGGCATTATAGATTAGGGCGTGTAGATTATAGATTTGTGAATCTCTGATGATGAGAAGATGTCGAGCACTGAAGACACAGAAGATAATTCATATGCCGCACGTCGGTTTCAAAGGGTGAAGCAGAGGCTTAAAGATCGATCTAAGGTATCCATTTTTGTTTATTGTTTACAATTACATTATTTGTTTGTTGTGTCGTCGATTCTATACGTTTTTTTGGTTGATTTCTGTAGAGAGTGCAACAAACGAAAGAAAAAACAAAGGAGATATTGTCTAAACAAGCGGTGAAGATCGCTAAACATGCCGAAGAACATGAAAGCTTCATCACCAAGGTTCATATATATTACATTTGATAGATATATAATTGCTTATCGTGTAACACTTATGTGATATATGTATATACAATATAGCCTTTGTCCGAAAACTGTTTTCTGGTTTTGTAGGTAACTCATTTTTTAGGTGTCTTCGCATATGGGGGATTTTGTTTTATATTGGGTGCAAGTGAGTATATCGGTATCGGGAAATTTTGTTTTTTGTTTTCCGATTGGTGTATGGAACTCGGAATAAATGATTGTAGTCAAAATGTTTGTTAATCTCTTGTTATTGTTGGTCTCAGGGCCACAAGATGTTCGATATATATACTGCTTGTTCTATATCACCTTCGTACCACTTCGATGGATTTATTATCGCTATAAGAAATGGCATTATTACCTTTTGGTACGCTTGTCTCTATCACTTATTTTGTTTTTTAGGTCCTTGTTATATGGTACAAGAAACGACCATTATAGCGTGATAATAGATTGCTTCTAGGAGCATAAGTTTGCTAGAAAACATCATGTATTTCTTGTGTCATGCAGGATTTCTGCTACTATGCCAATACCATCTTCTTGATCATGCTTTTGTTCTTTCCTAGAAATCAAAAGCTTTTCATGGTTACTTTCTCATTTGCAGAGGCAAGTAGATCATCTTATATATAGAAGACTCAGTTTACGAAAACCACAAAAAAAATATGAAAATCAGGGAACACCCTAATATATGCACATGTGCATAAAGTAATTGAAAATGTTTCTTGGTTCTATGCACTTGTGCCTACCGGAAAAATTACTTTCATGTAGGGTGTTTATCAGTTTTTCACTTTTTATGGCTTTCCTCTAAACTTGACTTATGTATATACGTATTTAAAAGAAGATACTTTCTTCCATATCTTCATTGTGCATAAAGCAACAAGAATCATACTTAAAGAGTTACTAGTGGACTCACAATTCATGGTTGATACTTTTGAAGGGACCTCTAGCCTGGGCGTTGATCGTGTGGCGTTGTAGCTTGGTTTTTAGTTCAGTCGATAAACTTGTAAGCGTCCTTATACATCTTTTACCAGGTGAGTTGGATCAAGGTTTCTTAATGGTTCGTCTATCATACTTCTGAATTATGATTGTATGGTTCAGTATTGATAAACATTGACTTTGATACCATGTGAGAATATCTAGAACCCTAACATATTACTTTCCAAAAGATCCCTTGAGAGAAGGGGGTTATTACATATATTTAGGAGAAATGGTCAAAGTCTAACCGCCAGGGGATTCTAACAAATTCTATGACATGCTTAAGCAAGATTTCCCTCAAGCAACCATCATTTTCTCTTCCTGTTTTTGGGTTATCTGCAGGAGTGGTGTTCTTTACGATTTGCTGGTGGGATCCAGCCTATTTTAAAGCGATGCATCCCGAAGGAACTGAACAAGAAGTTTCATGGCGTCAAGTAGAAAGCAAATCTTTCCTGTGTACATGGCTATTCACGGTTCCTTTGATTGCTTACGTCCTTTGGCAGGTTCTTTATTTTCTGATTGTAAATGTTCTTCGTCGACAGCGGTTGTTAAAGGATCCTGAAGTCATGACCTCATACAGGTTATCTTTTCTACTTTCCACAATTTCTTCTACACCCAAAAGGCCAAAAGAGTTGCATTCTCAAATCATTATTGATATAGGGACTTACGACGACTTCTACCTAGCTCTAAACCAAATTGACTCGGTAAATCCCACCGGAAAGTAGGGTCTGGGGATGAAAAGTACGTAGAGCTGACCTTTTGGGTAAAGCTGTTGTTTCCTGAAGACCTATGGCTTATGCAAAAGTGTAAGCAAACATATATAAGGAACAATAACTTTTTCCTAGCTCTGTAATGCACAAATATGTGGCCATGCCTTGAAAACTTGGTAGTCCCCCAAAGGAATTTGTTGCATGAAGTTACAATTAGCTACAAATGGTAGGTCTCAAGATCCTAACCTTTAGACCTTTTTGGCTATGATTGACAAACTAGCCGACAAGTTAGTTGTTCTGATAAGCTATTGCTAGCTGAAAAGCTAGTTGTTGGCTAATAGGATAGATCGTTACTGATAAAAACTAATGAAACATTAATTGGAAAAGTATAAGGGGCATCATTAGAAGAAGAAAAAGTGGAAAAGAACCCCAGGAGCTTATTGAAGCACCCCTAGCTTATGGTTAATTAAATGGGGCTATTTCGATAAGTTAGCTTATGGTTACCAAACATGGCCTTTGTCTCGGTCTTTCTTATGTGCTGCATCTTTCTTTGTCCATTTTCTTGTTTCTGACGCAATTAAGAGTTCTCCAATAGCTTCTCCAAAATGGAGAAAATGGAAAAAATGAGGATTTTGAGCTAATATTTTGCTCCAAGCTTCCCCAAAACTATCTCCAAAATGGAGAAAGTATGAGAGAGAATGGTTTTTTCTTCAAATATGGAGATCACCCCAAAAATGATTACCAAGTGAGATGACCAAATAGGAAACTTTGAAATTAATACTTAGAGAGGGAAATAATATTTTAATAGATGAAAGGAATATATTTTAATATTATAGTCAATGTTTGTTTCTCCAAAATGGGGAATCTATTGGAGATAAATGTATTTTTTTTGGAGATTTTGACTTTTGGTTCTCCTTTTTAGAGAAATTTTAGGGAATCTGTTGCTCTAAGAATGTTGTTGATGACTGTATAGGGGGCTGTCGAAAAAGGCACAAAAAGCTAACAACATATGGTGGCAGTTAAGTGGCATGCTTGGAGATCAGAATCGGCTGTTTATGTACATTCTGCTACAAGCCATTTTCACGGTAGCAACAATGGCGCTGACGGTCCCAATATTCTTGTCGTATGAATTACACCTTATTTTCCAGATACTCAAAGTTTCTGCAGCTGTTTGGAACGGAGGAAATTTCTTGCTAGAAGTTATGCCGCGCCAAGTGGTTCTTAAGGAGAAGAGAAAACTAGAGGTGGCGCCACCGCCTTTAGAAGATCGGAGTCAAGAAAACCAACCCGTCTCAGGTGAATAACCCTTTTAGATATGCAAGTCGTAAGTTGGGTGTATAGCTTCTTACGGATGGATCGGTTTAGCATAGATTTGTTAACCTTTTGGTGTGGTTCATAGTGGTCAAGACTTCTACCACCGACAAAGCCCATTAAGCCGTAGACAAACAACCTCTTAGTCTATTAAAAAGCACTTGTTATGTGCTCAATCTGTTGCACATGCAAGTGTTGTTTTGGCCTCGAAAAGTGCGTTAAATTTTTTAACAAGTCGTTATAAACTATGAAAGTTGTCATTTTTTACATGTGAAATGTATATTATTCATGTTTTATTGGTATGTTTAAGAACATTTATGAATTCTTTTCACTATTAGCCAATCACATGCATCACAATCACATTAATTACATCCTTTTAGGGGCCGTTTAGTTTTACTCGGGTATGCGTTTACCAAGTCATTACCTTACTGGATGAATATGGCAAGGACCAAGAGTCTTACCCGCTAAGTAATGGCGAAGACTCTTACCATGGTTGGCGCTTACAAGAAAAGTTGGTGCATATGATACCGTTTTGATGGACTAAAATCTTACTCGGTAAGTAAGTGATAGTGTTGAATTTTACCAGTAAACGTTTACCCGGGTAAGCGTTTGGTAAACGACTCCTTAGTTTAATTAAAACGTAGTATTACTAAATAGTTAATAGTTTATGTTTATAGCCTTTGTCTGCAAGCAATCTCTCATTAGATTCCTACACTATTGAGTTTGATTTGGAAGACAATTGAATGAAATGATGCAGTTTATTACATGATGTTGAAAATATAAATATGATACTAATAAAATCTTTTTATATAACTACAAAGGGGAGGGGATCTTATATAAAAGGGGAGAGAAGGCTTTGGAGAACATATTTTTTTGGACTTGGTTCCCTCCATTGCATTTGGGAGGGGCGTCTCTCTTAAGGGTGTAAATGAGAAGAGACAACTCGTGAGCTGCTCGAGATTGAGCTAGACTCGACATAAGTATATTGATACTCGAGCTCAATTGCATCATTTACACCCCTAGGCCTATATTGTCCTGTATCATGTGACTGGCGAATCAAGTACGCTACGACCTGCCAAGTGCAAAGTACCTACAAGAAGCTCAATTCCTAAAAGCATTATGATTGCAGCTGCTAGACCCAAACCCTCAAAGTCTGCAACTTAATTGATTGGTTTGTTACAATAAAATAACACAAAAAATAATAGAGTAAATTACACGATTGGTCCTTGTGGTTTACACAAAATTGCACTGTGAGTCCCTAAATTGAAATAATTACGCTTTTGGTCCTTGTGGTTTACATTTTCTCACCTCTTTGGTCCTTCTACCATAACCCCGTCAATATACTCCGTTAATGTACACACATGAGACGCACATGATTGGGGAAAATCGTCTTCTAACCCATCCTCCCACTTTTATCGATCAAACTTACAGACAAGGTAAGGATAAATGACCCAAACAGATTACAAAACCCTTACCTTGTCTGCAAGTTTGATCGATAAAAGAGAGAGGATGAGTTAAGGATGGGTTAAAAGACGATTTTGCCCCATCACGTGCGTCTCATGTGTGTGCATTAACGGACTATATTGACGGGGTTAGGGCAGAAGGACCAAAGGGGTGAGAAAATGTAAACCACAGGGACCAAACACGTAATTATTTCATTTTAGGGACCAACAGTGCAACTTTGTGTAAACCACAGGGACCAATCGTATAATTTACTCAAAATAATATTTTGTGTATATTTTTCCAATATCATCAAGAAGCAAACTGAAACATACTGAGTTTTCATTCTGCAGGTTTCATTTACACTTTACAGTAACTATACAACCACCTTTCTTTAGATACATTTTCCCTTCACCCCACAAGGTTGCAACTATACAATCACACTATAACCATGATAACTAAAGAATACATCCCCTTTATATACCCAAAGGCTTAAAGGGAACAAAATGAATTGACCCAAAAAAAATGACTGGGATAAGTATGATACATACCTTGCTAAATGGACCAACAACTGTATTCACAGGTTTTAACATGATGCATATGCAGACTTGCCATCAAAAGGGTTGCAAGTCATCACACATCTTCATCACTCTGTCCGTTGATGCAAAAATACGAAACTCGAGTTTTCACGTATCAATGGTGGAGGCTCAATATCCGCTATTTCTAGTCGTGGCATTGACTTGGAGATATCATCCACAGAGAATGGGATGCTGCATAAATAATATCAAAGTCCAACCATTTATAAGAAATATCAAGTTTCGGCAACGGGGGCTCTAAACTTGAAAGAAAGCTGGGTTGGGGGGGGGGGGGGGGGGGGGGGGGGGGGTAAAGGTTGATTAAGTAGAGCCTTAATAGTTCCAAAAATAACATGGGCTTTGGTTTAGGATGTGTGGATTCTTATTGAGACAATTGACTTATTATTTCAACCATTGATTTTTTTAGTATATATTAAGTTCTTAAAAAGCACCTGGAATCGTCATCTAGCAAAAATGAACTGCTAACAGCATTATTTGAGTCCTCTGTCATCATAACTCTCATCTTCGAAATGACCTAAACAGAAGAGAACTCTTAGAAGGATGTTGGATGAGAAATAAGCTTCAAAATGAACAGAAGTTAAGATTCAATTGAAGCAGGCCAGCTTAAAGTGGAGATATAGCATGACCAAAATACATTATAGTACATACATATATATATTGTTGGATGTAACTTACATCTGAAGATACACTGTGTGTACCATATTTGTCATCCCAATACATCGTACTAATTCTGTATAGCTGCTGTATGCTGAGCACCTGCATGAACCAAACACGGTTTCAAAATAAGATAGAAAAGGGAAAATGTTTCATGGCTATTCGGAAATTTGGAAGTTGGAGATTTTCTCACAGGACAAAGTTCATTGGTTATTTCTTTCAACGTTTTCCTGGGCTTCTGATGTATAACCTTAACATGGAAACAAAGGAGAAAATGTGGTTAGAAGCAAGCAAGAAATACGTGGAGCCATAAAGGAAAAACTCACCAAGAATCCGACTGCCTGTCTGATATGCTTTAACTCATCCCAAGCTGAGCCTGCATACTGTAAATCAAAATGTTTTAATAGAATACCATGAGAAATTCCAGCAACGACAAGTTTCATTCAGTCAATAGTGCTTACTTCCTCTGTTGCATAAAAACACCATTGTTCTAATTCAGCTAATCCCGATTTCACATATTCCCCATTGCTGAATGAGCAGCATTCACGTCGCAATAAAAGGCTGCCATAATAAGGACAATAATAGTCGATATTTGATTAATGTTAACATTTCTTAGCACACATGATCAAGTTGACTGCTTTCACAAAAGGGTATAAATACATGGCAGTTAACCTGTTGAATAGCTGAACATTGATAAATGAGAATATCTGTGTGAATATTTTGCGCACCAAGAAAGAGGGCACCTGTAAAGCAAGAAAACAAGAGATGATAATTGCGCTACCATAGAAGAAGAATCACAAATGCGGCTGTACAAGGGTCTTCAATCTCACGTAGTTTGCTTTCATTATCTTCAAGCAACCATCTAAGTTTTTCACAATGCTTTGCCAATGAGCATTCACGGCTTGCTGAGCCACACCTTTAGCTTGGGATCGCCCTTTCACCAAACTTCCACGTGATGTCCTAGGAACCTGCATATATTGGAAAATTTAAATCCAAAATATTAAACGCTTTTTGTCCATCTTGATAATCTTCTAGGATAAGATAGAATTTACCTGGATGCATGATCCTATTAATGGAGATATTTCTTTCTTTAAATTATCTCGTATCATTCCATATATCTTTTCAAGAAATGCTGTAAGTTGCTGCTTGAACAACAAAGCGGGATATTTGGCCTCCACCTGTCGTAAATCATCCAGTCTACCAAGAATTTGGCCACTAAGAAATGGAAGCCCACCACTCTGAGGAGATGCTCTTAATCCCTAAATAATTTTAAAGCTCAAAATTTATGAAAAGAGAGTAGAACCTAACATGTAAAAGTTATACTTAAACCAATTTTTAAGATGGTGTGATCATACCTGGGAGGACATCCTTCCAAATAGAGATGCTGATGACCTCCGCCGTTGTGGAGTCGCACTACCTGCTCCACTTGCTTTAAGGGTGTGTTGAAGCAGTGTCAACAATGTGGATGTATTGCATAACCAGTAGCCTAAAACATCATTATTGTCCTGGACCTTCATCACATGAACATCAAAGTCAAAGTCAAATCCAACTCGCAAATTCCTGGACTTGCTCAAATCGATCCATCAAACAAAAACTGTAAGTTTCTGTTAACGACATGGATGCATGGTAGATCTCAAAACATTGATAAAAGAAATTCAAAGCATTCACCTCTATGGCGGAAGCAATGGTTTCGATTATGCGATCAAATACAGTTGTTCGGTCCACTTCAAATGACCTCCAGTGCAAAAGGCACTTGTATATAACACAAGCGGCAACAGGTTTGCCGCCGGATAATCCTAGGTCTTGTGCAATACACTTGATAAGTAGATCCTGGTTCTCCTGAAGAACATTAGGTAGCAGCAAATAAGTTCAGAGATGATCAGGAGCTGACATGAGTATCGGTTTTAAGAGAATAAATCAATATCCCTTTGGTATACACGAAACAATTATTTTACTTCATTTAATTTCAAAGTTATTCATTTATTTTCACTTACTTGTTGCTTTTCGTTAAGAGACTTTTGTGGCTTCTCCTCAAATTCAGGTTCCCTCGTATTTGATAGAACAATTGACAGTTCCTGAGCCAGATAATGACACATACGCGATATGAACTTTTTACCTTGAGCTTCTTAACCCATTTTTCTACATGAGAGAATTTATATTCAAAGATATGAAGTATAATTACAGGTGTAGGCCTCGCTTCGCCATTTTGGATGTTCCCATGCTCTGGTGTCCTCTGTAGATTCATCCATATAGACTGAGAATGCTTATCCATTTAGCAAGAAGAATAACTGAAATCCAGTTTCGTTTTGTACAGTACCTGAAGAAAAGTTGTCCGTAGCCGTGGAGGTATGGATTTTCCGGTAGGTGACATGATCAGTGCTTGCTGACGAAGTACTTGATTCTCTGACTCTATATTGGAGAGCTTCTCTTCAAGCCTAGACAAATCAAAACAAGACATAAAAATGCTTCCGGAACCTTTACCTCTTCATTTGTACAAGAGTATTACCGAAAGATAAAAAATAAACAAATTTATCTTTCGTAATTGAGTGACAAACCTCCGTGTGGATTCCTGAAGCTGATCGGCTCTTTTTTCTGCATCTTCAAGTTTTCTTATTAGCTCTGTGTTCCTGGCATCAGCTTCTATGTAAGACTTTCTAGCCTCTTCAGCCATCTGTTTTCCATTTAGCAGCAAAGCCTAGGCAAATTTTATAATTTCAGTAAGCCATCATATCCCTCCCAGGTCTATTTAAGTTTTCCTTATAGTCCACCTCCAATGTTGTAAATCAGGCAAAAACATAAATTAAATGGTACTTGCAAAGGACATGCGTACGCAAATGCATAGTAAATCAAAGTTTGAACCAAAATATATATTTCATTCACATTCAACCAAAATATCTGAAAAGTGTGCAATGATTAGACATTTGTTACTCTAAGAAAAACATAGGCATTCTCAATAGCTTCCGAAGGTAATAGTGATGAATTATCAACAAGAAATGTTTTACAACATGAAACAAAAAGAACCAGTATTTAATTGAGATGCCTACCTGTAAACTTTCGATCTCTGCTGTCAAGGTGTCAACCTTTTCTGTATCCTGAACTATAACAGGTGTTTGCTTGACCGGTGGAGGAGCATCTTCCATAGCTTTCTGTGCTGCCTCACGCTCTTCAATTACTTTAGCATTTGCTTCATCTATTTGGATTTGCATCATACGCAGTGCGTCCTGGAACTTTGCCGTTTCCTGGATTTTCGTCTGTTCCAACTCAATCTGTTGGTACGTGAAATAACAATCTTGGTAAGAAAAAGCAGCAAATTTGAAGCATAGGTGATAGGACACAAAGATAACATTACCCTTAGTCTCTTCTCCAGCTGCAAACGCCATGTAAGTTCTTCCACATACTTTTCTAGTTTGTCTTTTGCCTCCTTGAGGGCCCCTGTCTCCCTTGCCGCCTGAATAGTTGAACATAATTATTACCAACTTGAAACATATTTCTAGCACCAAGAAACATAAGATCCTAGTAAGATGGGAAAATACCATCTTGAGCATCCGAAGCTCTTTCCTGGCAACTCTTTGCCTCCAACCACATTGAGTAACTATTGCAGCCTTCCGGAGACTCATGTAGTAAGAATATGCGCTATAGCAACGAAAGTGGACCTGCATGCCATCGGTAATTTCATCTGATTTAAGTCGACTCATTGGGATTAATCTATGTTGAGGTGCTTTAAATAAATGTTATTTGTAGAAACCTGTATGAAAGTCGCAGCCTTAGTTTGTTTTCGGTATCTAAACTTATCACGGGCAGTCATTGCTCTCAAGCCTGTCTGCAATGTGATGATAGACATCCTAAGTGTTAGATACGATTTGCTAGCAACAAAACACCGGAAATCCTTTTGAATCTTGACGGCAGCAGCTTCTCGTCGCAGTTGTTTAAGTTGCTTGCTAGCTGATAGGCCTGATTAGGCAATAGATGGAGGGGTCAAAATATAAAATATAAAAACAATTTCAAATTTTTCATAAATGTCAGATGCATAAGCTGGATAAAGACAAGAACAAAGAGAGTAACATATAAAATAAAGATGAAAAAGAGCAGCCAACTGATACCTCGCCAACACGACTGCAACTGGATAGCAGCTTTGCGTATCAAGATATACTCCTTGCGGGCAATATAGGTGCGAATTTGCCTTTGAATGGCCTTAGCTGCATTCCCAAGAACCACTGTTCTCCTTGTATCGAGTTCAGCCATTTGACCTGCTCGTAGAAACACCTTTGTTTTACCAATCTGCACAATGATCTTTTTTAGCATCTCAAAGCTTAAATTTCATTATAGCATGTTGATTATGATGATATGTTTGGATATTAACCTGGAAAATATATGCTAGTAGCAATGGCTTGCAAATGGGATTTCAAAATAGATGATGAGATTACCTGGTAACCTTTCAATCCCATTTTATCCAGAATCATCTGGCATGCTTTCTTCTCATCATAGCTACATCAAAAGATATAATTGGAACACTATGATGGATAATTGACACAAAGGAATCAAAAGTATTCACAATAATGAGAACAAGATCATTTAAACCATACTTTCCATCCAAAACATCCGGAGCTAGAACACCAAAACGAAGAAGAAATTCGTCAAATGTTCGCCTTGTAGGATAACCAGCACAACTTATCCTGATCGCTTCCAGAACACCCTATATTATAAGTTAGAACATGAGAAATATAGGCCACAGGGATGCTACAATAAATTTGCCAAGGTAACTTCAGCTTGAGTTCCATTAGAACCAGGGTTTATTAATTTACTTACACCACAGCGCAGTTGTTGGATGATGTTTTGCTTCTCAAAGATAGCAGGCTTGAGAACGTTGTTTGGCTTCACACATCTAATGTAGTGAGGTTCAGTTGAACTCAAGGTTTCCATTAGAGAATGAAGTTGTAGCTGCAAGTAGTAGACACATTCATCTCTTATCAGAATACTCTTAGCAATTAAAAGTTCTATTTACATTATATAGCTGTGAGCATGTGAACTCCTCGCTGCAAAGTGGAAGTCAGATTAATCACTACCACATGCCAAACTCCTAGTTTAAAAAAACTGGCATCCTAGCTGAAAATGGAAATTAGCCACATTTAGAGCAAACGGAATTCTAGATGGCGGTAAACAAAAAGCAATTAAATCTTAAAAGGAAAGAAAAAAAAGATCAGAAAAGAGAACTCTAGCAGAAACTAATGTATTTCAGTTAAAACCTGATTCTGCATTATGGGTCTATGAAAATCGAATTATCGAAGGTACCGCAATTGAGCTTTATGGATTGTTTCATAGACCACTTAGCAGAATGCAAGAATATATGTATTTATTAGATTGCCTTCATATCTTGCTTACATTTAATCAAAGAAATCAATTTACTATTGAGCAACTCAAGTAATTTGCATACAGGAGGAAGGCCAGAAGCAAAAGAAATACCTTAAACCGTGTACCAATGGAGGAAAATTTGGATGATTTGGACGATGCTTCAGGAAGTGGAGGAAATAGACCAACAACAAATGGGTACTTTGAGGCAGTTAACAAGCTTTGATGTTCTGCCACCACATAATCCTTGTTTTTGTCTAGAAACTGATCAGCTAAATAATTTACCTGCAGTACTAGGGATATTAGAGGGAAGTGGGAAAAAAACTGCCATATATGGAAATATAAGCAAACATGCACCTCCCCAGCATAATGAGATATGGTAAAACTAGTGCGAGAAAGCTTGGGTTTGATGAAGCGCTTGTTCTTTGCAAATGCCTGGTACAGCTTTTGAGCAAAAGTTTCATGAGTAGACTTGGGGAACATGCTGCATCAGGTAGATTAGTGAACAAAAATCATATGCCGATATAGAAATCAAAGGGCGGGTTGGGAAATAACAAAGAAAGACAAGCATATGCTATTTATGATGAAAAACTACAATCATATGTACAGCCCTGGTTAGACAAAAATAGAAACGAAAAAGTAGAATAATATAGGATTACTATCAAGAGAATTTGAAATAGGCTCACACCAGGCTTCATCTAGAAGAGAAATGATCCCTCCAGGTTTCTGCAAATATTTCCATTACAAGTATATTTAAACAAGGAATACAATTTGACAATCATAAACTTTTGAGAAAAGATCAAAAGCGAAATACTACATACGGGATAAACAACAAAGCATCGCACATTTAGTTGAGCACCTTTTCTATAAGATCCAAAACATCTTGGTTATCAACAAACTCTATGTAGCTCCAATTTATTGCTTCCTTTGTGTACTCTTCTTGTTCCATTTTAAACACATGCTGCAACAACAAATTGCAAACAAATGAATATGGCAATTTTGCACATGTGATTCTTCATCTAATGGACACAAATAACCAAACCTGGTTAAAGTGTTGTTGTAGTTTTTCATTTGTAAAATTGATGCAGAACTGCTCAAAACTATATATATATCGCAAACCTTTCGTCAGCATAACAGCATTCAGGTTCATCTCTTGTTCTGGAACATAACTTTCATAAAAACTACCTGTTCTGCTTAAAGCTCTCGAACCCATATATATCAAGAACACCAATTAATGATTTTGAGTTTGGATCTTGTCCGATTGAGCTGTTTAGTTTCTCCACAATCCTAAAAGATGTAGATGGTGTAACTGGATTCTGAACAGATAGATAAGAAATATATACATATATATATATATATATCGGTGTCCATTAATATTAAACCAGTATTAAATTTTCTCACCAGTCAAACAAGCGAGAGTAGATTGTTTTAGCCAAAGCATCCCTACTACCCAGTGCAGCTTCAGGATCAAGAATCATTGTAATAACTTCTTCAGGTGTCACCATTACACGCTTGATCAATGCATCCTCTAAGTTCTTAGCATCACACCTATTACGTGATAATGGTTAATTGATACTAACCACCAATCACAAAAGAACATAAAATGCAAAGCTGTGAACGGAAAAGGACAATATAAGCCTACATAAGCAATTCAGCTGTTATATTCAGATGAAACCTAGACTTCTCATCTTTAAGAACCGAAGAGTCAATTTCCTCTCCCTTTGCAAACTCAATGTTACCAAGATGAAGAATTGCAGCCACTACCCTGAAAATTGCCTCCTGAAAAGATGTCTATAATATAAGAAAATCCAAGAGAAGACATATATATGGCAGGGTCAAGAAGGCTGACCTGTTCTTCTTCACTGATTCCGAGAATATCCATTGCCCTTCTTGTAGCAATATACTCATGAGCATCATTTACTCCCTCAAGCTCGTATGATTTTGATTGATTCAAGTAATGATATGACTGAGGGCTTTCCAGTTTGAACTTCTCTCTGTCCTGTAAATAAGTGAGAAAATCCTCTTGTGATTATCAAGTCTATGACTAAGTACCTATAGATCCAGAACAATAACGGAGCTTAAATACCTCAGGTGGGGCAGCACAAAGAAGATAAAAGCAATGGTAGTTTCTTTCAGGATCTGATATCTGACAAACACGAGATCTCTCAAGAAGATAAGTTCTGATGGCTGCCCCTGATATCCTCCCACTCTTATCAAACTGTATCTCGACAAACTTCCCAAAACGACTATGCCACACAATCAACACAGTTATAGCTAGCCAGCATCATAATGATGAGACTTAAGTATGACAAATCCTGATAAGCCAAATATAAGTATATAACTCTACAATTTCTACTTTAATAAATTGGCAAGTTTCACCTTGAGTTGTTGTTCCTAACAGTTTTCGCGTTGCCAAATGCTTCGAGTACCAGATTCGACTACAAAAGTTATCACCAGAAGAAAAAGAAAATATAAAAAAGAACTTTTAGCAAGTATGTGGTATTCACGGAAACAACCTCTCTACACCTTGTGGTAGAGGAAAGGTATGTGTCGACACTATTTCGTTTGGGATTTACCGGGTTCATATGGTTTGGTTTGGTTTGCTTTTTAGGATTTAGAAAGAAGAAGAAAATAAAAGGTTTTGGCATTTTCAGAACTAGAATTAAGATGCTAGTTATAAATAAACTTTTGTCTTACTTCCAGGACTTGTTGTTCAACTGTCCTTCCTTCCACTCCGGTCCGACCACCTAAATGGGCAAGATATCTCATGAGCATCTTTGTTGTTTCAGTTTTACCAGCACCACTTTCTCCACTGACCAAAATTGAGTTGCTTTTTCCTTCCTTGATCATCTCCCTGTTACAAAGTAAATCAAGTTAGCAGGGCAAAGTTAAAAGAATAAATAAAGAGGGAAAACTAAATTAACATTTAAAGGATCCTCTAAGATGGCAACAGATCGTGTCAGAAGTTGAGGATAACATGAGAAGCGGATCTGAACCGTTGATCACTTTTAATCAAATGCCCTCTCATGAATTGTGGCTTACAAGGAATTGATGCGGTGCATCTTATCTTGGTGCATCTCATCCTAATGTGGCTTACAAGGAATTGTGGCTTACAAGGAATTGATGTGGTGCATCTTATCTTGGTGCATCTCATCCTAATGTGCGTCCTAAACCCTAAACCCAACGGTTGATAACCACTTCTCACAGTAACCTCAACTTCTCACAGGAACCCGACCCCCTCTAAGATACCCTCACTTAATAGAACGTTAATGTTACCTGTATGCAACATCTGCAACTGCAAAGACATGAGGGCTAAGTTCTCCAAATGCTGCCCCTTTATATTGCTCCATCATGTGAGTATCATAGAGATGAGGTAATCTTTGAAACGGATTTATCGCAATTAGAATGTTTCCGGTATATGTCTGCGGGAGGAATAACAAAGATGGTATCAGCAATCATTTAGTTCTGCTTCCAAAATCAACTTAGTTGAGGAAAAATAACTCAACGACATCTTACATAAATTTCATTAAGCTCATATCTGGTAGCCAAGTTTTGCAGCACTCCTGGTTCATGCAAATAGGAAAGCCTTGTCATGTCATCTACACCACCTGCAGGGGCTTCAGTATCTTTCGGAAAAACTTTTGAGAAGTTCCTGATAACCTGCAATTATATAATATAACCTCAGTTGCAATGTTACACCTAAGATTATACTGGCGTAGTGTTACACCTTTCTTAAAGGGGGTGTAACGCCTTTCAATAACCACAAAGTTATGGCTTTGTAACAAAAAGTCAAAACCACATCAGTAAGATAAAGTAACAATACAATTTGTTGCACGGCATCTAAACTCTAGAAAGATAATCTAGCATCAAATACGCACCGTCTTCCCATTTGTGGTATTAACATGAAGGTCCTGGCCATTAATTTGGACTACTTCACCGTCAATCCATGCTAAAGCAGGATCCTCAACCCATACATGTGAGCCTACAATAATATTAACCGGTACAGCCTGCAAGCACTCAATTTCATTAGAAGCAAAAGAATGAAATAAGAAAGTTGTACAAATTTCAGATAGCATGCACGTGGAAACATATAATCATCACATAGAAGACAGGTGGGATTGTGCCGTAATTTGTTCGATGCTTGTAATACCATGCAAAATGATAATAATGTCCTAAGATGCTAACTCACAAGACACGAAAATGGTTTTAAAGTACTGTTTATTCAAGAATATAGTCTTTTCTCAAATAAGAATCTGAGAGTATTATAGATAAGATAACCCTTGTGTACCTTATGTCATACTATCAATCTATATCTATATCTTATGCATCCACAAACCAGTATGGTATTAGTAATTGTATAATGTATTGGCATTCACCCATTGTGTAATATTCTTGTTTACTGTCGTTGGAACAAGAAAGGCTTATCAGGAGAAGAGGTAAATGGCAAATGAAAAACAGATACATGAACCACTAATTACATACTTAAGGAGGAATATTACTAAATAGTCCTACCCAAGGTCAGATGCCACCCTCAGAAGGCACAAAATTTAATCTATGAAATTAATGATAACATGCTTATTTTTTGAAAACTGTTGTTACCAAGAATAATTTTAGAGAAGCCAAATCGATATACGTCCATTTATGAAAATATTCTAGGCTGGATAAAGTAGGAAGTAACAATTTAATGAAAATAGTATGGGGCATATCATAAGCAATAAGAATCCAACTGAGATTGTTTCTTTGCTCTAAACAACCTTGGTCAGCTGCCATATAAGACCTTACCTTCTTTTACATATACATTTGCATGAATTTGTATTTATGCACAATAAATCAATGTACTAGAGGCAAAAAAAATTATAGCATATATAACTTGACAACAAGCTATGGCAGAACTTCTCCATTTTATGTAGTAACCAATATGCACACTAATAGAACCAATTTACCATCAATGCATGTACATTATGTAACATATTCCCAGTCAGACACATCAACCGTCGAAATGTTCATTCCTAAACACAATTCTATTCTATAGACTTCCTCGAAAGTTGTACTGACACTCTTTTTGGTACATTCTGCCCGTAACCCGTTAACCTGTTTCATAGACCTGTAGTTGAGTTTTTCTCATCATCAATGTGCAGAAGTTAATGCCACACAGAACTATTATACATTACACGATAATAGCAGATACTGTACCGCTGCAAGACTAAATCTGCGTTAAGATGATGTTGGAGCGTTGACATTGAGGTTTGAATTGGAAATGAAGTTTCACTTAGTTCAGAAGTTACATACCCTCCATGTCAAACCAAGTATTCTGATATTTAGCACAAAAGATCTGCTTTAATTAACCCCACAAATCCCGATTTCCAAATACATCAATCACAAATCCTAATGATCAAAGCATTTGAATTCACATCTACACTCTTCTATGTTCCCTCAAGGTATGTTGGGAACCTGAGCAAATTTGTACACAATTTAACCGGAATATGGGCCACAATTCGAATTCCTAACTCCAAATTACATTATTTCAACCACCACCCACTTCCAATACATGAAAACCAGTTACCCCTCTTATCATAAATGCCATATATACAATATACTAACATACATGCCCACATTTACGTAGAAGCTTCACGGAACCCAAAAAATCAATTAACAAATCTGAGTTGATACGAAAACAAATAGCATCAATACGTATAGCCAGATACTACAATTTACAAAGTAAAATTAAAATACATGGACTCATTGAAAATATTTTGACTTCTAAAACATTAAAAAAATTAAGCAACAAATGTAATCATTGAACTACTTTAGCATAAAGACATACCATGGACGATGATTCCTCTGAACAATCGATCTCCTTCTCATGAAATAGAAGCGGAACGTGTCGACAACAAGTCAACAATATCAACTCGGTGAGTCAGATCGGTGATAAAAAGGGAACAAGACAAGGCTTATTTGCTGTTTGCAGATATGATTTAGCAAATAAGATAAATTATAGGAATTTTCAAGAAATGAAGTAAGCAATTTGTCTGTGTTACTTGTGTATACTTGAATTTTCAAAAAACACAAAAGGTGTTTTTGTGTGTGTTTCTCTCTCTATATTTCTCTGTGTGTACTTCTGGTAATCGGACAATCGACCGCCGGTTTAGCAGCGGTTTGGACATAGGGTCTCTTTCGCTCTATATTTACGGAAGTACCCTAACAGTTTGGACCGCTCAAACCAAGTTAAACCGAACCGTTTTTGGCGGTTTGAGCGGTTTGGCGGTCCGGTTTGGTTTGATTTGAAAATTTGTCAAACCAGGCGGTCCGGTCTGGTCCGCGGTTTGACCGTTTTTTTTGGGCGGTTTGAACCAAACCGTCCGCCATATATATTTTTTATTATTTTTTATGTATATAATTTAAAGTTTTAGGCATTTTCTTAAAGAATTGAGAAAATTTTATATCAAGTATCTTAATTTACTAGCATTAACATATCACGTAATTTGATTGTTTAGATTTAAACTAAACATTTAGATTAGTACTTACATGTTGGAGGTGTTTGTGGAAAGGGCGTGTAGACGTCTGGTTAACTATGTTTTATAAAATAAAGGGTTTATGTGATTTTTAAGTTCTTCGTTTAAGCATATGAAAATCCGTGATTTGATTGAAATTGGGAGTTTGAAAGATTTTAATCTCTACTACTAGCATTTTGTATACATTGTAATTACTTATCATATTATTATTTCTATTCTTTTTATTCTCCGTAACAATAGGAATAAATATAAGTGGACTATGTTTATTTTTGTGTCGACTTTGTTTACTTTTTTGTGGACTCGAGGCAAAGAAGCATTAAATTTCCAACTTATATATGTTTTTTTTGTTTAAGTTTTAAAGGCCATAAAGGGCCCAAACCGCCTAAACCGGTCGGACCAAACCGCCTAAACCGCGGTCCGGTTTGACCGGTCTGGGCACTTGATGTCAAACCGCTCGGTTTGAAAATTTACCAAAACGCTACTAGTGGTTTGGTTTGTGGTTTGAGGGGTTAAACCGCCCAAACCGGACCGCGAACACCTCTACCGTCATTCTATTCATTGCAAATAGTGTAAATTTGAACCTGTTGGTATATACTAGTTGAGTACCCGCGCAACACGGCGGGGATGTTAAAGTTCTATCAAGATACATTTAAGTTTTAAACATCAAATTTTACAAAATATTTGATGGTTCATGTATTGTATTAAACGTTTTTCACAATGCGGCGGGATATATCGTAGATTAAAAAAATGAAAACTTAATGCAATTTCTTATCCAAAAAGTCTAAATTTTTGTTTAAGCAAAATAGAAATTACAATCAATCTTTAATCATATAAAATCATCACTCAAAACTTCTCGATAAACCACATTTGATGTGTAAACTCCTTTCGGTTTGAACTTTTTGGTAGACTTCATTAATAACTTTGTAGTGCCACGTGATATACCTCTGGATAATGCCACATAAAGTTGCCCGTGTGAGAATACCACCTACCACCGAAATTGTTTGTCCTTGAGCTTTATTAATTGTCATTGCAAAAAGTCGAATTGGAAATTGTTTTCTCTTCAATTTAAGTGGAAACATGTCATCTTTGGACGGACATAGAGGAATTCTTAGTAAAAATACCCTCTTACCAGTATGTTGGTAAAAAAAATTAGTATAACGAAGTCTAATATGAATGATAGCATAAGATAACATATTGAAAGATAAGGTTTTTTTTAGAGATAAACATTTGTGAGTTTAAGAGGTGATTTACAATATTGTGAGACATTATTTAATTGAAACTGATACAATTAATACATATACGTGAATAAAATGAATAATGATGAATGTAAAATAATCAATATCATTTTCCATAAATTTCAATTATAATAAGTCACAAATGCTTAAGTCATAAATACTTTTTGGAAAAACAATATTGTGAGACTTTATTTAATTAAACGGTCAAATAATTATAAATACGCTCTAATAATTAAATTTTTAATTATTAGAGTTTAAAAGTTGGATTGATTTTTTAAATAAAAAATATTAAGACTTTAAGAGTTGGATTAATTTTTTAAATAAAAAAGATTAAGACTTTAAGACTTTTAAAACTTTTGATTTAGATGCTTTATAAGATAATATAGATATAGATATAGATTTATGAGTGGGTGTTTGGGAATTGGGATTGCTTTTTTTTGACTTATTTGCTTATTGTTTTTTCTCATCAATAAACTATTTTGAGTATTTAGATTGAAAAAAAAAATTAATTTTTTACCATCACAAATAAGTTGTTTTTGATAAATTAAGTTATTTTAACTTATTTGTTCAAATTACATTTTTATTTCTAACTCTTTTTTATCATGACATAAGTTGATAAGCATTTTTAAAAATAAGCATAAGTTGTTTTAAATAAGCAATCCCAACAGTGAAGTTTTTTATCATCCTGGCGTCGAGCTATTTTTCCGCAGGACCTCCCCTACAGTATCGTCACCGCAGTAGAGTTTAACCACCAAGTTCGTATTAATGAAATTATTTAATGAAAACACCTTAATCATAAGAAAATGGTAGTTTAAAAAAGGGAAATTAATTAAAATACCCTAAGTTTGACCAACTGTTACCGAAATACCCAAACAAAATTCCATTTTGCAAAAATACCCTAAATACCCGCGATGGATCCCGCGATCGCGGGATACGCTGACGTGGCACCCGCGATGGATCCCGCGATCGCGGGCTAGGGCTGACGTGGCACGTATTTTCGCCCGAAATGCCCCGCGAAGCCCCTCAACTTTGGCCGCGGTGCACTTTTGGTCCCTGCCCGCGATCGCAGCCCGCGATGGACCAAAATTTACACTTTTGGTCCCTGAAAATTTACACTTTCAGCCCCTGTACTTAGACGAATCTTGCATGCTTTTACTGTTTTTTCCACAATTATTGTACTTTGAAGACCGATTTGTGGTTGAAATTCATTTGCATGTTTGAGATTTCATCCATAAATACCAGTAAGATGCAATTCACAATTCACACTTCCTCTTGCTTTCTTTCTTGATTTCTCTCTTGCTTTCTTTCTTTGAATTGATTTCTCTCTTCTCTCATTTCATCCACAAATGGCATCGTCATCAAACCTTAAGTCTACTCCTGAAAAAATGCCACCTCAAATCGAGGTCGCCATAGCAAAAAAGGAAAAGGAGATAGATGAACTAACAGAAGAGTGGAAAAAAATTATGGACAGGAAGGCGGTCCATTTGAGAAAGATCGAAGAGGAAGACAGGGAGATCAAAAGGATGAAAGGGGATATAAAAGCTCGGGAGGCTCGTGTTCGTCGAGAACAAGAAGCAATTCACCATATTCTGCAAGACTTCGCAATTATTCAAGCGAAGGTAAACGAGAAGCAAGCTTGGATTGATGAAACTAAATCAATTTTTAAGTAGGTGGTGGTTATATTTTTTTTGTTTTGTATTTTTTTTACTATGTTGTTGTTTGTATTTTTTTTACTGTGTTGTTGTTTTGTATTTTTTGTTGTTGTTAATTTCTCTGAAAAGTAGTTTTTAAGCTGCTGAACCACGGTTAGGTTGGATACATCATGCAAGGTCAAGTCAGAGGTTACCTCATTCATGGGCCTACTCCTCTTGTAGAATATATGACAACCCTCAACTCATTTGCTAAAGTGTGTGTGGGTTGTGGTACACAATGGCCATACGTGGTTGCAAAAGCAGAAGCTGTTGAAGAAGGGTCAGAAAGATTGAAGTCAACTCATTTGCTAAAGTGTGTGCGGGTTGTGGTACACAATGGCCATACGTGGTTGCAAAAGCAGAAGCCGTTGAAGAAGGGTCAGAAAGATTGAAGATGAAGAGCTTGTTGGATGGAATACAAACTAGCTGTGTTATCAATGTTCATTTAGAAGCATATGTATGTGTGCGTATATATATAATATGAAATGGGGTTTTGATGTAAAGCCCGTGTCCCGGTATGTTCATTTTTTTTTAATTATTAATGGCTTTAATATCGTTCCTTTTAGCGAATCTTTTCTAACGGGGTTAGCAAGTTGACAAATGCGTATTAATTTTTTAAAAACCGTCTTTTAGTGCCAAGTGTTTAGTTTTGAGGGACTAATTGTGGGTTTGGCCAAAACTTTTGGGCATGGCTCGGCCCATGCAAGAGAAAAGGCCGATTTTTCCCCCTTGCTATCTCGTTGCTATATTTTTTTTTCCTTGTAAGTCAAGTAAACCAAAGAAACCCACAACCCTAAGAGCCCTCCTCCTTTTCCCTGTTGGTGCAGCCGTGATAGAGAACCGAGAGAGAGAGAGATAGAAGAGAGCCGAGAGAGGTTAGAGAGAGAGAGAGAATCGACGGTAAGAAGGAGAGGAGTCGGGAGTGAGGACGCCGGAGGTGAAGGACGCCGGAGAAGAGGTGCAGCCGCTGCAGTCGCCGGGAAGCCGCTGCCACCACCGTCTTTCGCCGAGAGGTAAGCTTTACGATCTCGTTTCTTTTATGTTTAAGTCGCCGGCGAAGTAGCCGCCGGCGAAGTAGCCGCCGCCGCTGCCGCCGCGCACGGCCTTGGCCGCTGCAGGCGGTAGCCGCCGTGGATCGCCTTGTGGGGTGGTGGCGTAGGGTGGTCGAGGTGTGTGTAGTTGCGTGTATGGCGATCGAGTGAGAGGAGGAATGTTGGTGCGAGAGGGTGGTGTGGGCGGTGTGTGTGTGTAATCATCGCCGGAGAGCCGCCGCCGGTCGCCACCGGCGACCGCCACTGCCGGAGATGGCAGTGGGTGGCGCGTGGCGTGACCTGACCATTGTCATTATAGAGCCCTTAACCCGTGACTTAATCGTTTAAGCCGAATAGTTTAAACCGTCGGTTCTAAAATCACTTTTTATGCGAAAATATGGTTCAGCCCCTGTTTTGTGACGGCAATAACTTTTCCGTCGTAACTCCGATTGAGCCGAAACTGGCGCCCACGCTTCGAGCTCGGGACCGGGCACGTTTTCTGTGTTTTAGCGGAAAACTGGTTCGGCCTCGAGTTGGGAGAAAAAGTGGTCGCAAGTTCTGCGGTTCGTCATTTCATGTGAAAATTCTGGAATCTGTCTCGGTTTTGCGAAAGCCGTAACTTTTTACTCGTAACTCGTTTTGAGGTGATTTTGGTGGCCATAGTTCCCTATTCGAGTTGGGAAGGTTTTTCGTGTTTTGCCGAATGTCTGATTAAGCCCGTAGCTAGGCTGTTTTGGACTGTTTATGCAGGCTGGACCGAAAACTGGCAGTTTTGGTAACCGTTCGTATTTAATTCATAATAAATTGTAGAAAAATCGTTAGGAGGCGTATAATATGTCCTTGGAACCCTAACTCAGAGGACTTTCTGGTCATGAAATAATATTGGGATTTTTCTGGGTTTAAAGGGGTCGAAACAGGTCCCGAACAGACATGTTTTATGAGAGCGGAAATTAGTTTTAGTGACGGTTTAAGCGTGTGTCGTGTCATAGGGTCCGGGTCTCGTATTGACACGTTTTAACATGCGTTTAGGTGCTGGAAAGTGACCGTAATTGTGAAGCTTGATTTGTGTTGATTAAGCTAGGCGCGCATTTGAGGTGAGTTCTCTCACTATATCTAATATTAGTTATTTTATCATTGCTGTAGCACGTGTGTGGTAGCTTTATGTGATTGTATTGTGGGACTAGATAGTGGGGTGTCTAGTTGATACTATGTTGCCATGTCATCTCGGTGGGACCGAGGGTCCGGCGGGGCCGGAGGTTTTATACGCGGGGCGTAGAGACTCGGTGGGACCGAGGATTCGGCGGGGCCGAAGATGTTATCATGTGGTCGGTGGGACCGACTGGTGCCTTATAGGCGGGTGGTTGTGGATATACATGTTTATGATTTTGTTCGTAGACCTGTATGATCGCTTATGTGTCACTATCTGTTTTAGGGGTAGTGTGGAATAACTGTATTATTTATGGTGTTTGAATTCACTAAGCTTCGTGCTTACCCTTTTCCAATAAACTGTGGTTGCAGGTCCGAGCGGCTCCAAGGCGTGATGAGTACACACTGGCGCGCGAGGAAAGTTGCTTGACTTATGGTTTTTATAATTAAACATTGTTTCCGCTGGTAGTAATTTATAAAGATATTAAATATTGTGTTTGCAAACGAAACGTTGGGATCATTTATGATTTTGCAATTAATACGTTGGGGTTATTTAATGAGTTTTTATATATGAAGTGTTTAATTAAAAATTTTAATTTTCTTGAAATTTTGGGATGTTACAACTTGGTATCAGAGCACAGCTTGAGTGAATCAAACGCACCTCGGTGTGTTTGGTCTCAAGTTGCGGCTGGGAAATTTTCAAATTCTTTATTAAATCTTTTTGGAAATAAAGGAAAAAGTAAAAACCCGTTCGAGGAACGGTGATCGAGGGCGCAGTGTGTACAGTCAGCCGGAGCCGAAGGGAAAGGTACAATGCTTAGTGTTTTATTGCTTTCTAGATCATAGAGTATGCATGCTAGATTGCCTATTGTTGACACTATGCGGTATGTTGAATTGCTTGCTATTAGGAATTTATGCTAATTATGATAGGTTACTAAGTGAATGCCCTCTAGGTTGTATGCAGTAAGAGACTTATAGCCTTAGAATATTCGATTTAGTTCTATTGTGCAGCTCTTGTTTGAGTCTAACCGTTCTAGGATAGAATCTTGTATTCGACTGTCTATTTGTTTTGCACTGCATGTAATCGGGTATTCGCAAGGCCACTCTTTGTGATTAGTGAGGATTCATTAGTAGCAAGGGTAGTGATTGGGATGGAAATTCCTAGGGAGCTAGGAAGAGTGAGTATATATTTCGGTGCGGGCATATGTGTGTAGTTGCGGCGAGAAGCTACTTGGACCCCTCGGGATGGGACTCGGAACGAGCGATGATAGGCGTGGAAGGTAGTAGTAGAGCTCCTACTACCGGAAGCACAGGATCAGTGCTCGAGTCGGGAAAGTCGCGAGGATTCCAAGGAGCTGAGCGTGAGTGTTATTGATGAGAGTTATTAGGTACTAATAACTCGTTGTATGTTTCTTCTTTTTAGAATGGCCATCACTAGGAGGAACAACGCGACTGAGCCGCGAACTGAGGCGGGGATCACGGAGGAGCAGATCCGAGAGATGATTGCAGCGGAGGTAGCGCATGCGGTCGGGGAGGCAATCCCCGAGATTATCACCGCCATACAAGATCAGGTGACGGTTCTGCTAGAGGAACGCATCGCAGCGATTCCGCCGCCTGCTGGGGGACAGCCCCGTAATCGAGAGTTCCAGTATCGGGATCTCTCCGCCTGTTCTCCCCCGGAGTTCAAGGGAGACCCGAACCCAATTGTTAGCATGCGTTGGGTTTCTGATATGGAGTGTGCCTTCTTGACCTGCGGCTGCCCGGATAATCTGAAGGTCCGTTTTGCTGTGAATTTGCTTCGCGATGGGGCGAAGGATTGGTGCGCCTCAGCGCTGACTCTTGCTGAGCGTACTACCCTTACTTGGGAGGAGTTCGTTACTCGGTTCCGTGCCGAGTACGTGCCTCCGGTAGAGATGGAGCGGATAGCGAAGGAGTTCTTGGAACTAACCCAGACCACGGAGACTGTTAAAGAGATGAACAAGAAATTCACTGAGATGGCGCTGTTTTGTCCTCAATATGCCGCTTCGGAGGAAATAAAGATGGCTCGGTATAAAGATATGTTACGTACCGAGATCAGGGAGTTCGTGAGCACGGTACCGTACGCTTCTTTGTCAGCAATGATGGATGCAGCCCAGAGGAGGGAGCTGGAGTTAGAGACCCAAGCCAGGAAGAGAAAGGCAGCACAGGCGGTGACGCCAATCTCTGCGGTGCAAAAGAAGTCAAAGTTTTCTGATTCGCGCGGAAGTTCGAGGAGTGGTGGGTTCAAACCCAGGGATACTAGTGGGAAGAAGACTGGCGGGTGTTTCAAGTGTGGGCAGCCCGGTCATCTCAGCCGGGATTGCAAGTCGCCTTTGTTGATCTGCTTTAGCTGCAAGCAGACGGGCCACGTGAGGGCCAATTGTCCGAATGCTAGGGCAACTGATGGGGGTGGTGCACAGAGGGATCCTGCAAATGCCCCACTGCGCATCACTGACGGTCGCACGGGTCAGCCGGGGACAGAGGCAGCCCGAGGTAGAGTCCACCAGCTGAAGGTGGAAGAGGCGCAGGCGACGCCTAAGGTGGTGACAGGTATGTTTTATCACCCTCTTTCTTTTCGTCCTTCCTTTTCATGCCTTGTTTTTTTTTATATGTTGTTAATTGCATGTTAGGTACGTTTCTAGTAAACTCGGTGCCGGCGGTTGTAATGTTTGATAGCGGGGCTACTCATTCATTTGTGTCTCGCACCTTTAGCGAGAGTTTGGGCCGAGTGGTGGGACGGTTAGGGTGTCCTTTGGTAGTCGAGGTTGCCGATGATCGAACCTTGACGGTTACGGATGTGTATCGGGGATGCACGTTGGAAATCTCGGGTGTGAGGTTTCCCATTGATTTGATTCCAATAGCTATGCGAGAGCTTTGTGTGATTGTGGGCATGGATTGGATGGACGCGTTTGATGCGGAAATTGTTTGTCGCCACAAACAAGTGCGGGTTCGAACCCCAAGCGGGGGAGAGTTGTTGATTCAGGGAGACTCGCCCAGATGTACTACGGCAATATGTTCCGCGGCGAGGGCTCGGAGACACCTTCAGCATAGTGGTCAGGGGTACTTGGCGTATGTGGTAGATACGCGTTTTGACGAGGCGAAGAAGACTGCCGAAGATGTGCCAGTCGTGAGGGAGTTTGCCGATGTGTTTCCCGACGAGTTACCGGGGATACCTCCCGAACGACAGGTGGAGTTTCGAATAGATCTGATTCCGGGTGCTGCTCCGGTGGCCAAGGCACCCTATCGCCTGGCTCCACCGGAAATGAAGGAGCTGTATGATCAGTTGCAGGAACTTCTCGAGAAAGAGTTCATTAAGCCGAGTTGTTCACCGTGGGGAGCTCCGATATTATTCGTGAAGAAGAAGGATGGATCTCAACAAATGTGTATTGATTACCGGGAGTTGAATAAGCTTACGGTAAAGAATCGTTATCCTCTGCCAAGGATTGACGACTTGTTTGATCAGTTGCAGGGAGCCTCGTGGTTCTCTAAGATTGACCTGAGATCCAGGTATCATCAGATGCGGGTACGAGGTGAGGATACGGAGAAAACGGCCTTCCGTACGCGGTATGGCCATTACGAGTTCGTGGTGATGCCTTTCGGACTCACCAACGCACCAGCAGCGTTCATGGACCTCATGAACAGGGTATGCAGCCCGATGCTGGATCGCTCGGTGATCGTATTCATCGACGATATCCTCGTATATTCGAAGACGAAAGAAGAGCACGAGGTGCATTTGCGGGAAGTTTTGGATGTGTTGAGGCGGGAGAAGCTTTATGCTAAGTTCTCCAAGTGTGATTTCTGGTTACGAGAGGTCCAATTCCTAGGACATGTCGTGAATCAAAACGGTATCATGGTCGATCCGGCCAAGATCTCAGCGGTAATGCGGTGGGAGGTGCCGAAAACTCCTACCGAGGTGCGGAGTTTTCTCGGGTTAGCAGGATACTATCGGAGATTTATCCAAGATTTCTCCAAGATTGCCTTGCCTATGACTCGACTGACGAAGAAAACTGCAGCTTTCAGTTGGGGTGAAGAGCAGCAGAAGGCGTTTGAGGAGCTACGCAGGCGTTTATGCGAGGCTCCTGTGTTAACTTTGCCCGAGGGTATGGAGGATTTGGTGGTTTATTGTGATGCTTCATATCAGGGGTTGGGTGCCGTGCTTATGCAACGCGGCAAGGTCATAGCTTACGCTTCGAGGCAGCTGAAGCCTCACGAAGCGAACTACCCGACTCATGACTTGGAGTTGGGAGCAGTGGTGTTTGCTCTGAAGATTTGGAGACACTATCTTTATGGTGTCAAGTGTACTATCTACACTGATCATAAGAGCCTTAAATACCTGATGGATCAGCAAAATCTTAATATGCGACAGCGAAGATGGCTTGATGTGGTCAAGGATTACGACTGCGAGATACTTTACCACCCGGGTAAAGCGAATGTAGTCGCGGACGCACTTAGCCGACATCCGGTTGGGGGACCGCTGAAGGGTCTGTGTCAGCGGTTGACAGTGGTTGCACCTCTTTTGGAGTCGATAGGTGTCGCTCAGGAGGTGGCCGTGTTGGCGGAAAATGCAAAACGTGAGAGAGTTTCGGGAGAAATTCCGAAATTAGTACGTGATAGTCGAGGATTATTGACCCGATATGGTAGAGTTTGGGTCCCATTCACCGGTGGGAACCGACAGACACTATTGGACGAGGCGCATAAGTCCAAGTTTTCAATTCATCCGGGAGCTACCAAAATGTACAGGGACTTACGGGAAGGCTATTGGTGGCCCGGCATGAAGCGGGATGTAGCCAAATGTGTGGAGGTATGTTTGACCTGTCGGAAGGTCAAGGCGGAGCACCAGCGACCGCACGGGAAATTGCAGCCATTGGAGATTCCAGTGTGGAAGTGGGAGCAGATTACGATGGATTTCATCACGAAGCTTCCCAAAACTCAGCGAGGGAACGATACCATCTGGGTAATTGTGGATCGTATGACTAAGAGCGCTCACTTCTTGGCGATTAAAGAGAGCTTCTCGGCGGATAAGCTCGCGGAGGTTTTCATCCGAGAGATTGTAACTAGGCACGGGGTGCCAGTCTCGATTGTCTCGGATCGGGATACTCGTTTCACCTCCCGGTTTTGGGAGAAGTTTCAGAATGAAATGGGTACGCGGTTGCATTTTAGTACAGCATTTCATCCTCAGACCGACGGGCAGAGTGAGCGTACTATTCAGACACTTGAGGACATGCTGCGAGCATGTGTGATTGATTTTGGTGGTAGTTGGGATCAGTATCTTCCACTAGCTGAATTCTCCTATAATAACAGCTATCACGCTAGCATCGGTAGAGCGCCGTACGAAGTGTTGTATGGCAGGAAGTGTCGGACGCCCATTTGCTGGGGCGAGGTTGGTCACAGAGTGCTGGGGAGCACCGATGTTGTGCTAAAGACGACGGAAATGATTCAGATGGTGCGGGATCGGTTAGTCACTGCTAAGAGTCGACAAAAGAGTTACGCCGATAAGAGACGATCGGACTTGGAGTTCCAAGTCGGGGATTACGTTCTTTTGAAAGTGGTACACAATGGCCATACGTGGTTGCAAAAGCAGAAGCCGTTGAAGAAGGGTCAGAAAGATTGAAGATGAAGAGCTTGTTGGATGGAATACAAACTAGCTGTGTTATCAATGTTCATTTAGAAGCATATGTATGTGTGTGTATATATATAATATGAAATGGGGTTTTGATGTAAAGCCCGTGTCCCGGTATGTTCATTTTTTTTTAATTATTAATGGCTTTAATATCGTTCCTTTTTAGCGAATCTTTTCTAACGGGGTTAGCAAGTTGACAAATGCGTATTAATTTTTTAAAAACCGTCTTTTAGTGCCAAGTGTTTAGTTTTGAGGGACTAATTGTGGGTTTGGCCAAAACTTTTGGGCATGGCTCGGCCCATGCAAGAGAAAAGGCCGATTTTTCCCCCTTGCTATCTCGTTGCTATATTTTTTTTTCCTTGTAAGTCAAGTAAACCAAAGAAACCCACAACCCTAAGAGCCCTCCTCCTTTTCCCTGTTGGTGCAGCCGTGATAGAGAACCGAGAGAGAGAGAGATAGAAGAGAGCCGAGAGAGGTTAGAGAGAGAGAGAGAATCGACGGTAAGAAGGAGAGGAGTCGGGAGTGAGGACGCCGGAGGTGAAGGACGCCGGAGAAGAGGTGCAGCCGCTGCAGTCGCCGGGAAGCCGCTGCCACCACCGTCTTTTGCCGAGAGGTAAGCTTTACGATCTCGTTTCTTTTATGTTTAAGTCGCCGGCGAAGTAGCCGTCGGCGAAGTAGCCGCCGCCGCTGCCGCCGCGCACGGCCTTGGCCGCTGCAGGCGGTAGCCGCCGTGGACCACCTTGTGGGGTGGTGGCGTAGGGTGGTCGAGGTGTGTGTAGTTGCGTGTATGGCGATCGAGTGAGAGGAGGAATGTTGGTGCGAGAGGGTGGTGTGGGCGGTGTGTGTGTGTAATCATCGCCGGAGAGCCGCCGCCGGTCGCCACCGGCGACCGCCACTGCCGGAGATGGCAGTGGGTGGCGCGTGGCGTGACCTGACCATTGTCATTATAGAGCCCTTAACCCGTGACTTAATCGTTTAAGCCGAATAGTTTAAACCGTCGGTTCTAAAATCACTTTTTATGCGAAAATATGGTTCAGCCCCTGTTTTGTGACGGCAATAACTTTTCCGTCGTAACTCCGATTGAGCCGAAACTGGCGCCCACGCTTCGAGCTCGGGACCGGGCACGTTTTCTGTGTTTTAGCGGAAAACTGGTTCGGCCTCGAGTTGGGAGAAAAAGTGGTCGCAAGTTCTGCGGTTCGTCATTTCATGTGAAAATTCTGGAATCTGTCTCGGTTTTGCGAAAGCCGTAACTTTTTACTCGTAACTCGTTTTGAGGTGATTTTGGTGGCCATAGTTCCCTATTCGAGTTGGGAAGGTTTTTCGTGTTTTGCCGAATGTCTGATTAAGCCCGTAGCTAGGCTGTTTTGGACTGTTTATGCAGGCTGGACCGAAAACTGGCAGTTTTGGTAACCGTTCGTATTTAATTCATAATAAATTGTAGAAAAATCGTTAGGAGGCGTATAATATGTCCTTGGAACCCTAACTCAGAGGACTTTCTGGTCATGAAATAATATTGGGATTTTTCTGGGTTTAAAGGGGTCGAAACAGGTCCCGAACAGACCTGTTTTATGAGAGCGGAAATTAGTTTTAGTGACGGTTTAAGCGTGTGTCGTGTCATAGGGTCCGGGTCTCGTATTGACACGTTTTAACATGCGTTTAGGTGCTGGAAAGTGACCGTAATTGTGAAGCTTGATTTGTGTTGATTAAGCTAGGCGCGCATTTGAGGTGAGTTCTCTCACTATATCTAATATTAGTTATTTTATCATTGCTGTAGCACGTGTGTGGTAGCTTTATGTGATTGTATTGTGGGACTAGATAGTGGGGTGTCTAGTTGATACTATGTTGCCATGTCATCTCGGTGGGACCGAGGGTCCGGCGGGGCCGGAGGTTTTATACGCGGGGCGTAGAGACTCGGTGGGACCGAGGATTCGGCGGGGCCGAAGATGTTATCATGTGGTCGGTGGGACCGACTGGTGCCTTATAGGCGGGTGGTTGTGGATATACATGTTTATGATTTTGTTCGTAGACCTGTATGATCGCTTATGTGTCACTATCTGTTTTAGGGGTAGTGTGGAATAACTGTATTATTTATGGTGTTTGAATTCACTAAGCTTCGTGCTTACCCTTTTCCAATAAACTGTGGTTGCAGGTCCGAGCGGCTCCAAGGCGTGATGAGTACACACTGGCGCGCGAGGAAAGTTGCTTGACTTATGGTTTTTATAATTAAACATTGTTTCCGCTGGTAGTAATTTATAAAGATATTAAATATTGTGTTTGCAAACGAAACGTTGGGATCATTTATGATTTTGCAATTAATACGTTGGGGTTATTTAATGAGTTTTTATATATGAAGTGTTTAATTAAAAATTTTAATTTTCTTGAAATTTTGGGATGTTACATTTGACAAGTTGGTATCACTGGACTCATTTAAGAATTGTGAAAATGGGTATTTGACGAATGATGATTCATGTGTGTTTGGAGCTGAAGTGTTTTAAACACACATGAATCATCATTCGCCAAATACCCATTTTCACAATTCTTAAATGGGTCCAGTGATACCAACTTGTCAAAACCCCATTTATAAACAATTTTACCTTCTCCTATTGCCATTCACGATATCTATAAACACATTCAAATAATAATAATTTAAAACGATTTAATGAATTAGTTAATATATGATTATTATGTTAATGCGATAGGAGTGTAAAACAAAATTGAAAAAAAAATATGAGATGTACCATAAATTAAATAATTAACTATAATGGTGTAATTTGTTAAAATTAAAACGTATCTAATATGAATATATAAACAGACATGTGTACTCAGAGTTAACATTCACTGCCATGGATGCAAGAACAAGGTCAAGAAAATACTAAGAAAAATTGAAGGTCTCCTGTTTTCTTTATGTGTGTAAATATATAATACGAATATATATATATATCATTTACAAACTAGCTGTGTTATCAATGTTCATTTAGAAGCATATGTATGTGTGTATATATATCATTTACAAATCAGTGTTTAGATCAACAGTATCATATGGGTTTGTTCCATATGGTTCAAGCTGTGACGGGCCCGGGATTTGACTGACAGAATGTCTCCTTGGCACGGTTGAAGGGGCGGGATTTGGACACTCTCCACGAGTGTGTCCTACGCATTGGCACCGAGTACATCTTCGTTGTATCGAACTTTCACCACGTGATGGACGTCGGTCGTTCTTTCTCGGTCTCCCGGTCCTGTTCTTATCCATTAAAGGTGGATAGCATGGTGGAAGCGGGTCGGGTGGATACACCCATGCTGCAGGGGGTCCAGCTGGGTTTATTACCTCCACGTATGTTTTTCGGTAATATTCGGACGTGAAGAAAGGTACAGCCAAGTCGCTGCAATCTGTACGAGTCATATGTCTTGCTACAGCGATGGCATGGCCGCACGGTAACCCAGATTTATCCCATTCGCGACACGAACAAAGGTGGTCTTCCATATTCACAATCGCGTGAATATAGTCATCATGCACCTCGTACCTCCCATACCCGATTGCTCTTACCGGCCATGTCCCCGAACGACGCGCCCTGTACTGAACGATCTTCTCCGCCGTTGGTGTGAGTGCATTTTGCATCTCAGCTCCTTTTAGGCGTCGAATTTGGTACCACTCTTGTTGAAAGGTCCGAAAGTAGTCCATAAGATTAACAATCGGACATCTACGCGCAAAACGGGAGAGTGCATTCACAGACTCTGCACTATTCGAGGTCAGAATGTCATACCGTTGTCCAGGAAAATGGGCCGCGGACCACCTCTCCGGTCCAGCATCGTCAAAGACTTTAGCTGCTTCCTTGACACTGTATCGTAGCGTATTCATGTACTTGGAAAACTCCCGATCCGTATATGCTCTGCATGCCGCCCAATAGACATCCTTGTAGGTGGTAATACGTTTGTCCTTGGATTTGGCGTGAGAGGCGTTTGGGTAGATGGCAGAGATTGCGGCGCTTATGGAAGGAGCCCTGTCAGACATAAACACCAACCCTTGCGGGTCTCCGATAGCTTGTCTCAACATGGACATAAACCAAGTCCACTCGTCCCCGGTTTCAGACTTGCCTACGCCGAAAGTGTAATAACCAGGTATTTTATTTAATTTAAATATGAAAATTTTATAAGTTTATATGGGTATTTTAAGGAGTAAGAAGTTAAGGGGTAAGTTTTAAATTTTTAATAGAAGTTAGGGGTATATTTTGTTAAGTGGAACAAGTTTAAGGTTTATTTGGTATTTGGGTGACACCTCCTATTACCCAAAACCGACTTTCATTCTATTATGATGAGGTGTCTCCTTCTTAACACTATTAACAAAAGTGTTAGTGTGTGTATGTGTGGTGTATTCGGCTGAGAGAAGAAATCGAGAGGAATCAAAAAGGAAAGAAGGAAATTAAGAAGGAAGATCAATACCTAATCTACTGGAGAAGTTCTTAAATAGCTGTATAATCAGAAGGTAAGAATCCTATATCACCTCATCTTTATGTATACTAGTTCTTAAAAGTTTTACTATAAGTTGTGGATGTGGGTTTTGGTAATTTTAGGAAGTTATGGCAATTTTGGGTTTGGAATAGTGTTCTAATGGTAGTATAAAACATATCTGCAAAGTAGCATAAACATGCATAGTATAAAACTGCAAAAAAGCTGGGTTTTAGGATGAAACAGTAGACTGAGACATTCATCGAAGTCGCAATAGACGACTGCGACATTCAACGAAGTCGCAACAGTTGGTTGCGACTTGGCATTGAAGTCGCAATGGTCGTTTGCGACTTAGCTTGAAATCGCAGTAGTTGATTGCGATTCGAGTTTGGGATCGCAGTAGTTGATTGCGACTCCAGGGTGGAATCGCAATAGTGGGTTGCGACTCCAGGGTGGAATCGCAATAATGGGTTGCGACTCCAGGGTGGAATCGCAATAGTGGGTTGCGACTTCAGGGTGGAATCGCAATAGGAGATTGCGACTTGGTACCGTTCATTGCGATTTGAGTCGAGGATTTCAGAACTTAGAGACTTCTAGTCTTAAAAGGAAATATTTGTATTCATGTGGTACAGATTCCGTGAACCGGGACTGAAGGAATCGGAGAGCTCAATAAAAGCGTGGAAGGGTTTTTGGAACTAAGATAATCAAGTGATTTTTCTTTAAAAGGTTTACAAATGGAATACATATATGTGATTAAATGTAATATGGTGCATATAGTGTTTATATGAATATTACATTGTATGAGTACTAGTTGGCCGGGCTTAGGACCGGTGAAAGTTGGCTGTACAGAGGGACAGTGGTGTTGGCTGTATTTAGTACAGCGGTGTAAATTAATTAATTGGCTTGCTACCAATTAATATGGCCAAGGAAAAGAAAAGAGAAAGAGATGGAAAGATACATGCTGCATGAGTCATATTTGGTATTCTTATGGGAATTATGTGCAAATGTTTTCTTTTACTAACGGGGATTTTTCTCACTAGACCTCAAGGTCTAACCCTCATTTTTGTTTTAAAATATGTATTCCAGGTCACGGAGCAAACAAAAGACTATGATAGAGTTTCTCATGTTTAGCTTTTGTGGATGTTGAATGTCTATGAAGATTTCAGTTACTTTTAGTAGTTGTTATGTATTTTACTTTATTCGAAAAAGTTTGTACTGAAAGACCTTAATGGTAGAATTTAAGGGACCGTATTTGGATTACGATATGTTATTTTGTGGTGAAATATATGTAATTTGTATGTTGGGATTAAGGGATGTTACAGATGGTATCAGAGCCTTAGTTTAAGAGATTTAGGTATTAGTATCTGTACCTAGACTTAAACTGCATGCGAAGTAGGATGTCCTTGTTATTATAGAACCTTGGGATGTTAAATATAAAAAGGTAGAAGGAACATCATGTAAGGTAATTTTAGATTTACACCTGGCCAGTGTAATTGTGATCTTACAGGTACGTGTTTGAACCAGAATACTTTATTATATGGGGTATGTGCTTATGTGTATATTAACCTTGTTTGAATCAACAGAATGGCAAGTGGAACGAGACAAACAAACCGAGAAGGGGAAGGAAATCCGAATAGATCTAATCCAACAGCCGGTGGAAGGGGAAGAGGGGGAGAAAGAGGTAGAGGTAGGCCAGGGGGCAGAGTACAGGGGCGAGGCACATAGTTTGTTACGAGAGACGACCTAGCGATTGAAATGGGAAGACTTCAGGCAAATATACAAGCTATGTTTAACCAGACTCACCATTCGGAAACAGAAATACCAGACCCTACCCTTGAAAAAGAAGTGCCTATCACACCTATTGTCACATCAGTACCAAGAAAGTGTGATTATAAAATGTTTTTAAGCTGTAAACACCCACTTATGGAGGGGACAGAGATCCAGTAAAAGCAATGCGATGGCTGAAGGAGGTTGAAGCTGTATTTAAGACCAGTAAATGCGCGGAAGAAGATAAAGTGTTATATGGAACAGCAATGTTGAAAGCAGATGCCTTGTATTGGTGGGAAGCCCTCATTGACTCTGAAGGACCTGATGTATATTCAACTTTTACTTGGGGCGAATTCTCGAAAGCATTTAAGGAACAATTTTGTCCGCAAGCCGCAGTTAGACAGTTGGAAGAGGAATTCCTGAGCCTACAACAAGGAAATTTGTCAGTAAGAGATTACACTGCCCGTTTCTTAGAAAAGTCGCGTTTTGGGGAGTATTATGTTGCCACAGAAAAGATGAAGATGGAAAGGTATGTATTCGGATTGAATTCAGATATTAGAAAGTTAGTGACTGCAACGAGACCTAATACTTTTTCAGAAGCAGTAAATGCTGCGGAAAATGTGGAGCGAGACAATAAGAGGGATGTTGGGGATAAGAGTGCGAGAAAGAGAAAATGGGAAGGACCACCACACGATATGAAGAAGTCTGGGTTTCAGCGATTTGATAGTCGTCCACCTTTTCGAGCAGCTGAAATACCTTGCCCAAAGTGCCACCGTTTCTACCAAGGAAGCTGTCAAGTAGATCCTAGAAACTGCTATAAGTGCGGGAAGATTGGTCACATTGCTAAAGACTGTCGGGTGGTTAGATTTTGTTATGCATGCAATTTTCCAGATCATCTTCAATCGGATTGTCCACTGGGAAGAATACCATTGGGTGGCACGTCAACCAGAGCAACGGGTGTTAGACCAACAGTACCGAGGTCAGAGCCAGCAAGAGCAAGAGGCCGTTCATTTCAGATGACAGCAAAAGAAGCGGAGGAAACTCCGGACGTGGTTACAGGTACATTCTTAATAAATTCTACACGTGCTAAGGTGTTATTTGATTCCGGTGCAAACCGATCGTTTGTGTCTCCTTCATTTGCTGCTTATATGCATTTAAAGCCGAAAGTGTTAGATCATGCTTTAATGGTAGATACGACAAATGAAAATCAAGTGTTAGTTAAAGAAGTATTTGATAGTTGTGTGATAGATATAGAAGGGTGCGGAGTACCGATCCAGTTATTTCCAATAGCCCTGGTTGAGTTTGATGTGGTCGTGGGAATGGACTGGTTAGCCGAGAACCAAGCTAATATAAATTGTGATAAGAAGTTAATAAACGTTGTGTTACCTGAAAAAGGGCCAGTAGTGATTTATGGTGATCGTAGAAATCATCAGTATAATCTTATTTCTATGATAAAAGCCCGTAAGTGTGTTAATAAAGGTTGCCAGAGTTACTTAGCTTATGTAATAGATACTAAGCTAGAGAAGAGTAAGTTGGAAGACATCCCAACTGTTAGTGATTTTCCAGAAGTGTTTCCTGAAGACTTGAACAGTCTTCCACCCATTAGACAGGTAGAGTTCGGTATAGATCTAATTCCGGGAGCCACCCCTGTAGCCCGTGCACCGTATCGTTTGGCGCCTCCGGAAATGAAAGAAATGATGGCACAACTGCAAGATCTATCCGAAAAGGGTTTCATCAGACCAAGTTCTTCGCCGTGGGGAGCACCAGTCTTGTTTGTGAAAAAGAAGGATGGTTCGATGAGAATGTGTATCGACTACAGAGAATTGAATAAGCGTACGATAAAAAACAAGTATCCCTTACCTAGAATTGATGACCTCTTCGATCAATTAGTCGGAGCTTGTTGTTTCTCCAAGATTGATTTAAGATCCGGCTATCATTAGTTGAAGGTCAAGGAAGAAGACGTTTTGAAAACTGCTTTTCGCACCAGGTACGGTCACTATGAATTTCTAGTAATGCCATTTGGATTGACGAACGCTCTAGCTGCTTTTATGGATTTAATGAATCGGGTATGTAAGCCGTATCTTGATAAATTCGTTATTGTGTTTATTGATGATATACTTATCTATTCCCGATCCAAGGAAGAGCACGCGCAACACCTTCGTTTGATTTTAGAACTCTTGAAGAAAGAAAAGTTGTATGCGAAATTTTCAAAGTGTGAATTCTGGTTACGGGAAGTTCAGTTTCTGGGGCATATAGTTTCTGAAAAGGGTATACAAGTCGATCCGATGAAAGTGGAAGCAGTTGAAAAATGGGAACCGCCGAAGACAGCAACAGAAGTACGGAGTTTTCTGGGTTTGGCCGGCTACTACCGAAAGTTTATAAAAGATTTCTCTCGTATTGCCACACCTTTGACGAAGCTGACTCGAAAGAATCTGAAGTTCGAATGGAAGGCAGAACAGGATGAAGCATTTCGGATATTGAAAGAAAAACTGTGCAGCGCGCCGATATTAGCATTACCCGAAGGTTCCGAAGACTTCGTAGTTTATAGTGATGCTTCTAAATTGGGATTGGGTTGTGTGTTAATGCAGCGGGGAAAGGTTATTGCTTACGCTTCTCGTCAATTAAAAGACCATGAGAGACAGTATCCTACGCACGATATGGAACTTGCAGCAGTTGTCTTTGCATTGAAGATTTGGAGACATTATCTGTATGGTTCCAAATGTCAAATTTTTACTGATCATAAGAGTCTCCAACATCTTTTTGATCAAAAGGAATTAAATATGAGGCAAAGGAGATGGCTAGAACTGGTGAATGATTACGAATGTGAAATTCTTTATCATCCGGGAAAGGCGAATGTGGTAGCTGATGCACTAAGTCGTCAAGAAAGGAGTGGAACAAAAAAAAGCTATTTCACTAAGGGCTGAACTGTTACCCAACATCTTTGACGAACTGTTAAAGTGTCAGATAGAAGCTTGTCAGGAAGAACACTTGAAGTCAGAACGGTTAGTGGGGATATCAGCATTGCTTGTGAAAGATGACCGTGGGTTGTTGTGTCTGGAGAACAGAATTTGGGTACCTCGTTTGGGTGGGTTACGTGATCGTGTGTTACAAGAAGCTCATCAATCTCGTTTCTCTATCCATCCAGGTACGAACAAAATGTATAGAGATCTGAAGCAATTTTATTGGTGGCCGGGAATAAAAAGAAGCATTGCAAAGCATGTGGAAGAATGTACTACTTGCAAAAAGGTGAAGATTGAACATCAAAAACCATTTGGTCAACTACAACGATTAGAAATACCGATGTGGAAATGGGATCAGATTACAACCGATTTCATCACTAAGCTACCAAGAACTCCGAAAGGATTTGACTCTATTTGGGTGATAGTCGACAGGTTGACGAAGTCTGCACACTTCTTACCAATAAAGGAAACTGATTCGATGGAACGATTGGCCAAGTTATACATAGACGAAATAGTAACTCGACATGGGGTTCCAATTTCAATAATTTCTGATCAAGATAGTCGTTTTACTTCAAGATTTTGGAGAAGTTTTCAAAATGAAATGGGGACGCAAATAAAGTTAAGTACAGCATATCATCCTCAAAGTGATGGCCAGAGTGAAAGAACGATTCATACTTTAGAAGACATGCTCCGGGCTTGCATAGTTGATTTTGGGGGATCGTGGGATAAACATTTGCCTTTGATAGAATTTGCCTACAACAACAGTTATCATTCCAGCATTCAAGCGGCACCGTTCGAAGTTTTATATGGTAGAAAATGTAGAACGCCTCTGTGTTGGAATGAGGTGGGAGAGAAACAGTTGGCAGGGCCAGAAATAGTACAGTTAACCGCGGATAAGATTACCCAGATTCGAGAAAGATTGAAAGTGGCTCAAGATAGACAGAAAAGCTATGCCGACCGACGTCGGAAACCGTTAGAATTCCAAGTTGGAGATTTTGTAATGTTAAAAGTCTCACCTTGGAAAGGAGTCATTCGATTTGGGAAGCAAGGTAAACTTAGCCCGAGGTATATTGGCCCGTTTGCAATTACTGAAAGAATTGGAGAAGTAGCTTACCGATTAGATTTACCTCCAGAGTTAAGCAGGATTCACAACGCTTTTCATGTGTCAAATTTTCGAAAGTGTTTGGTATCACCAGATCAGGCAGTGTCTCTACCGGATATACAAGTGGATGAAAAGTTGAACTATGTGGAGGAACCGGAAGCTATTGTTGACCGAAAAGTCAAAGTTTTGCGGAATAAAGAAATCAGACAAGTGAAAGTACAGTGGAAACATCACAGGGGTCAGGATGCTACGTGGGAATCAGAGTCTGAAATGAGAGCCAAATACCCTCATCTTTTCTCTAAACTGATTTCCGGGACGGAATTCTTTTAAGGGGGAGATGTTGTAATAACCAGGTATTTTATTTAATTTAAATATGAAAATTTTATAAGTTTATATGGGTATTTTAAGGAGTAAGAAGTTAAGGGGTAAGTTTTAAATTTTTAATAGAAGTTAGGGGTATATTTTGTTAAGTGGAACAAGTTTAAGGTTTATTTGGTATTTGGGTGACACCTCCTGTTAGCCAAAACCGACTTTCATTCTATTATGATGAGGTGTCTCCTTCTTAACACTATTAACAAAAGTGTTAGTGTGTGTATGTGTGGTGTATTCGGCTGAGAGAAGAAATCGAGAGGAATCAAAAAGGAAAGAAGGAAATTAAGAAGGAAGATCAATACCTAATCTACTGGAGAAGTTCTTAAATAGCTGTATAATCAGAAGGTAAGAATCCTATATCACCTCATCTTTATGTATACTAGTTCTTAAAAGTTTTACTATAAGTTGTGGATGTGGGTTTTGGTAATTTTAGGAAGTTATGGCAATTTTGGGTTTGGAATAGTGTTCTAATGGTAGTATAAAACATATCTGCAAAGTAGCATAAACATGCATAGTATAAAACTGCAAAAAAGCTGGGTTTTAGGATGAAACAGTAGACTGAGACATTCATTGAAGTCGCAATAGACGACTGCGACATTCAACGAAGTCGCAACAGTTGGTTGCGACTTGGCATTGAAGTCGCAATGGTCGTTTGCGACTTAGCTTAAAATCGCAGTAGTTGATTGCGATTCGAGTTTGGGATCGCAGTAGTTGATTGCGAATCCAGGGTGGAATCGCAATAGTGGGTTGTGACTCCAGGGTGGAATCGCAATAGTGGGTTGCGACTCCAGGGTGGAATCGCAATAGTGGGTTGCGACTTCAGGGTGGAATCGCAATAGGAGATTGCGACTTGGTACTGTTCATTGCGATTTGAGTCGAGGATTTCAGAACTTAGAGAATTCTAGTCTTAAAAGGAAATATTTGTATTCATGTGGTACAGATTCCGTGAACCGGGACTGAAGGAATCGGAGAGCTCAATAAAAGCGTGGAAGGGTTTTTGGAACTAAGATAATCAAGTGAGTTTTCTTTAAAAGGTTTACAAATGGAATACATATATGTGATTAAATGTAATATGGTGCATATAGTGTTTATATGAATATTACATTGTATGAGTACTAGTTGGCCGAGCTTAGGACCGGTGAAAGTTGGTTGTACAGAGGGACAGTGGTGTTGGCTGTATTTAGTACAGCGGTGTAAATTAATTAATTGGCTTGCTACCAATTAATATGGCCAAGGAAAAGAAAAGAGAAAGAGATGGAAAGATACATGCTGCATGAGTCATATTTGGTATTCTTATGGGAATTATGTGCAAATGTTTTCTTTTACTAACGGGGATTTTTCTCACTAGACCTCAAGGTCTAACCCTCATTTTTGTTTTAAAATATGTATTCCAGGTCACGGAGCAAACAAAAGACTATGATAGAGTTTCTCATGTTTAGCTTTTGTGGATGTTGAATGTCTATGAAGATTTCAGTTACTTTTAGTAGTTGTTATGTATTTTACTTTATTCGAAAAAGTTTGTACTGAAAGACCTTAATGGTAGAATTTAAGGGACAGTATTTGGATTACGATATGTTATTTTGTGGTGAAATATATGTAATTTGTATGTTGGGATTAAGGGATGTTACAGAAAGCTACTGGAACGTTGGAGTTATCCCCGTCCATGGCAACCGCAAGGAACATCATACCCAAGAAACGACCCTTTAGATGGGCTACGTCTATTATCAGGACACGACGTAGATTTGCCAGAAATGTACGGATCTGCAAAAACATAGGTTAAAATGTTATAGTTTATAATGTGTAAATGTTATAGTTTATAATGTGTAAACATATGACGTGTTAAAATACGTACCGCGGGTCCAAGGGCCACGAAGCACATCTCAAACCGTCCACGTGAATCGGTCCGTAGCTGCGTGACAGTACCAGGGTTCTGCAGCTACAAGTTATATAAATATGTCGGGAGTCGTTCATACGACTCCTCGAACGTGCCTCTCACCATAAACAGTGCATGGCAGCGCGCACGCCACGCTTGGTGGTAATCAATCGTGACGCCGAACTGCCGGTGAACGTCGTGGACGATGTCCTTTGGACGCAATGACCTGCTAACATCAAGAAATTTGTTTTTCAGGATCGCACCCAAAGTCTTTTTGCCGGCTTGTTTGTGGTGGGGATTAAGTTGCGTCCTCGTACAAGTGTGTATGTCGTGCAACTTTCTAATCATTATCGCCCCTCCTTTGGGACCCGTGTGAATCGCGTACAACCTCCACTCACACTTTTCTCTAGCACATTCAACTACGTATTTGATTTTGTCAGATGCCCGCACGCGACTTTGGAAACCCTCTTCCAAGAACTTGAGTCCGATCTAACTTGCTAAGAGATCCTTCGAATCGAATATCTGACCTGCTGTTAAACTTTCGCTACGAATATAAGGTGTAGGTTCGTAGCTTTGTGTCTGGGTATGGGAGTCTGGAAGAATAGTGGGCATATCAAAAAAGTCATTTATCTGACTACATGATTTTCTACTAGGGGTATATTCTTCGTGATCATCATTATCGGTGTCTGATCTGTCTATTTCAGAATTACTCGTTCTGAAAACGTGGGTTTCGTCATCAGCAACTCCAGCAGTACGCCATTCGTGTGGTTGTGGTGATGGTGGTGGTGGTTGTTGTTGTTGAGAATCAGGCTGCTCTATTTGGAGGTCTTCGTCGTCATCACCCTCCTCGTCACCGTCGTCGTCACCGTCGGATACGCCGGGATACACAAAGAGTAATGGGGGTCTTTCTGAATCGACTGCAAGGTGCAGAAAAGTTGAGATATCCCCATCGTTGGATAAATCCACAAATGACCCATCGCCATTTTTAAACACTAACTTGCAAATATCAGAAGAGTTGATTCCACATTTTTGCATGGCGTATGCAACAAACTTCTGATAAGTATAGTTTACTGACACTTTAACACCATGCTTAGATTTATAAGCAAAATTCCACTCATTGTTATCTTGCACCCATTCACCATCAAAACAGAATTATAGCTTAGCTTTTGCAACAGATAAACTCATTTTTTCAGTAGTATCTCAAACACAAAATATTGCATAAAGAAATATTGCAACAATGAAATCGTTGTGTGAGAATTATGGCTTGAATTTTACGTCTATTTATGAATGAAACAACCAACATATCAGAAAACCAATCTCTCATTTCATCCACAAACTGATATTCCAAAAACATTGATTTAACATTGATTGAAACATGCAATTGAATTTCAACCACAAATCGGTCTTTAAATTGCAATAATTGTGGAAAAAAACAGTAAAAACATCAAGATTCGTCTAAGTATAGGGGCTGAAAGTGTAAATTTTCAGGGACCAAAAGTTGAAAAGTTCAGGGACCAAAACTGTAAATTTTGGCCCATCGCGGGCAGGGACTAAAAGTGTACCGCGGCCAAAGTTTAGGGGCTTCGCGGGGCATTTGTGCCCAAAATACGTGCCACGTCAGCGTATCCCGCGATCGCGGGACCCCATCGCGGGTATTTTGGGTATTTTTGCAAAATTGAAATTTTTTTGGGTATTTTGGTAACAGTTGGTTTGACTTTGGGTATTTTAATTAATTTCCCTTTAAAAAAGTTAGTTATAATTTTTAACATACCATAGAGACCAAATCTGTAATTCGCTTAGGTAATTTTGACTTGAATTTTAACTAACTAGACATTTTAGGTACTTTAGAAATTTATCTCTCCTCTCTTCTCCTTTCGACAAACATTATTCCGGTGAACACCATGTGTATACAAGATACACAATGTGATACTTAAAACAACATCGAAATTGTTTTAAAAAAATACATAAAAACTATACTCAATATGATACCCATATACATACAAGATGAACATTGTCATACCCTTTGTAAAGCAACAAAAATGACAAAAATGCACATTGCTCTTCGTAAAACAACCAAAATAACGACAATTTGTATTGTGATACACTTCATAAAGCAACGTTACATGATACATCATAGCAGAAAATCGTTACAGGTCCACTAAGTGGCCACTATGTTCCCACAATGGTTGTGCAAATTGGACACTATAATTGCTTTCAAGTAATTAAGTGGTAAAAATATAAAGATTGTATCCAAAAGGAATGGACTTCAAAGTTTCAATTACTAAGGCATTGTTTGGCAAAAAAAAACTAGTTTATAAGCTAGCTTATTTTTGGGGTACATGTTTGGATGACCATAAGCTAACTTATAAGCTAGCTTTTTGAAAAGCTATTTGGAGTAGCTTATTAGTAGCTTTTTGTAAATATTTCAATTATGCCCTCATTAATATTAATTATTATTTATTAACTATTTTTTTGATATGTCCTTTTTGGTCATTTAAATGCTTATAAGCAACTTTTTGCCAAACGTTACTTTTTCATCAGCTAGCTTATCAGCTACTAGCTAGCTTATCAGTCAACAACTAGCTTATCAGCTACCAGCTAGCTTATAAGTCATAAACTAGCTTATCAGCTAGTTTGCCAAACATAGCCTAAGGGTCATTTACCAAATGCTTAACGGGTAAGCGGTTACGGCGGATCGGGCGTACTCCCAGGCCCAAAAGATATAGGGGCCCAAATTGTTAGTATATACACTATAGTAGTTGTTCAAAAAATTTGTACATAAAAAAGACAAACAAATATAGTATATAATAGGACCTAAAAATAATTTAGCATTATATTAATTAAGAGTCCAACCATGTATTAATTAATTACTTTGGACAATATTTGTAAAAAGTTAAATGTTCTTTCATTTTATAATATTGATTATTATTTCTCTTAGGTTTTTTATTTAGTACTAATATCTAAAATTTATTTTCGGCTAGTAACCTTGATATATACTCCATTACTCATCTTTCACATGCTCTTTTGATTATTATATCCGCGTGAATTTTATTTTTGTGTTAGAATATAGTAGATTTCTTATTATTAACTAAGAAATTTTTTATTTTTTGAAAACAATTACAAACTATATGAGACGACCGAACTTATATGATTTAGGATTTCATAACTATCTTCTTTTTTCATACATTATTGACTCTTGAGTACCTAATATTTAGTGTATGAATATTAAGTACTCTCTTATCTCTAAAACAATAATAAGATCTCAAACTATAACCAATATGGACTTTTGAGTATAAGATTGGCGGTTCTTAAAAAGTTTGTTTCAGCTCTAAGGGGGCGTTTGGTTCGCATATTGATTTGATGGAACTGGAATTCATTGACGGAATTGAAATAAAATTTTATGGTATTTGACCACGTGTTTGGTTGGTAGGAATTCAGTTCCTTACTTAAGCCAAAGAATAATGAATTCCTTACATTGTGGAATTCAGTGGAATTCAAAGGATTCCATCATTTTCATTATGTGAACCAAACATAAGATTTTAAATTAGGTTAAAGGAATTTGTTATTCCAATTCCATCAAAGTTCATTTGAATTCTACGAACCAACCCACCTCTAAATTAAAGTTTAAAATGGTGATGAAGATCATTAACATCAGGTAACATGTGGAAACTCAACTGATTTATGTTGATTTACTTAAAATGTCACTCTGAATGGTCAACATATTTACCGCTAATGATTTAAGTTTATTTACTTAAAGTGTTACTCCGAATGGTACATAGTGATCTCAAATTATTTCAATCTATATATTAAATGTATATAATAAGATTTGTTTATCATGGAACGGATTGACGATGTTATGTAAAAATGATATGATAGATAATATTAATTTATTAATAACGATCGCTTGATCTTGCGCTAGGAATATGTGTAACATCCCAAAATCCGGGCTAATTTAAACCTCAAATTTCCACAAGTTATGATGATATAAACTTCAACTTTTATATAAGAAGTACATTAACCACAAGGAATACATTTATAAATCCTGAGTTCTTCAAATAACCTATTAATCCAATTATGTCACTATAATCAGACTAACTAGATTATCTAAGCAATCCATCAAACTCTCCTTCCGTAGATTTCCTTCCTTGCTAATCCAAAACGCTCGTCCCACACCCCTTTTATTTTCCCCGAACTGGTACCTGGTAAGAAAACATCATTTGAAACGATTAGGCCAACGCCTAGTGAGAACATTAGTTTCCAAGATAACATTTGTAAAATCAATGTAAACAAGTTACACCAAACCTGATTATTCCTTTTCTTACCGTACAACAACTCCTTTCACTACTGGGAATCTACCCCACCTCCATAATTATGACTAATTCACCTAGTCATATTATCATATACCAGAGCCTTCTACGAATCAATCCCAGATTCTAGATCAATGCTCTCATCTAATAAATCGCAACCACATATGCCCATTTATTAGAAAGGATGTAGAGATTACAATTACTCATGTCAATCTCTATTCATCCTAAGAAATCAGGAATTACGATTACTCACATCAATTCCACATTTCTTAATAATGCAAATAGGAATTACGATTACTCACATCAATTCCTTATTTCACATAAATGGGAATTACGATTACTCACATCAATTCCACATTTAACATACACACAGGAATTATGATTACTCACATCAATTCCTTATTTCACATAAATGGGAATTACGATTACTCACATCAATTCCACATTTAACATACACACAGGAATTATGATTACTCACATCAATTCCTTATTTCACATACACGCATGAATTATGATTACTCACATCAATTCCTTATTTCACATACACACAGGAATTATGATTACTCACATCAATTCCATGTGTTTATATCAAGCTTCCTGTGTGTATGTTAAATCGTAGTTATCGAGGGGCCATTTTTACATCTCGTCCGGGTCCTATAAATGTCAGGAACGGGTCTGCTTCCGGATGAGCATGACAAGGACCTAGAATCTTACCCAGTAAGAGGCATAACAAGGAGCAAGACTCTTACCCGGTAAGTGAGGAAAAGACTCAACGATAAGTGCTTACCGGGTAAAAGTTGCTTACCGACAATCCATTTTGATGGTCGTCAATGTTATCCGCTAAGGTAGATGAGGGTGGCGTTCTTGCGGGTAAGTGCTTAGCCGGTAAGCATTCGGTAAACGGCCCTCAAGTCAATAATACACTGATTTCAATTAGAGAATAAGAAAGTGTGAGCGAAATTGGTGTTATTTGACAACAAAATTTAAACAAGTGGCTAGAAATGGGTATGAGTGTAAGTTTTTCTTAAGACAAAAACATCGTAAAGATCTTGGTCTGGTCTCTCGAAAGTAGATCTTTATACACAGTGCCCACAAAGTCACCACTAATGTAGATTATAAGTTTGTCGATTTAGCTAAGTTGATATAAAGTTCTATTAGTATGAAGATCTATACCCAAATTTCTTTGTAGTGTGAATCTAGACTAATGTTTGAACTTTAACAAGTATATAGAACTCGTATCTCTACATGATTATCAAAGACGTTCTCAAATATTTGTCCATCACTTAAGTCGTATTTGAATCCGTTCAACTCTGGATCTAAGATCTAATATTAATATTTTAAATGATCGATTTATTCACATTGAGTTAGAGTTTGCATAAAAGCTTCAAACTTTAACACTCACATTTTGATTTTCCTCTTATTTTATGAATTTAAAAACCCAAATACTTTTAGTTTTAAAATAATTGATGATTTAAATATTCAGTTATTAAATTCTTTCTATTTTATAAATATATGAAGTTAAAATAAATAAATAAAAGGAATGACAAATCAATTAAGAATTTGGGATAACTAAATTGACTTTGTAATTTTTATGTGGCATAAACCACTTAATTTTGTCCAACAAAAACTAAAGAACAAAAAACTGTATAGAGGAAGGCTAGTGGCTGGTCACGTGGGGAGGGGGCTTGACTGCTTGAGACCTAATCCATGCCACACTTTTTTTCTCTCTTTTTTTCTTTGCGCCGATTAGTTTCATCTTTCTAAGGAGGTGTTTGGGATTGCTTATTTAAAACAATTTATACTTGTTTTTAATCAAAATACTAAAAATAACTTATTTGTGGTGAGGAAAAACTATAAGCAAATAAGTCAAAAAATAAACAATCCCAAACACCCCCTAATTCTACATCTACTTTTTTTTTCTCTTTTGTTTACTTTGAAACCTCTACTTATTTCTTTGAATTTGATGGTAAATATTAAAAGCAAGAATCATTAAGGTTCATTCAAAGCATTTACTCCTCTTAAGATTTCAAGTCTATCTAAAATTCAAAGTTCATATTTTCCATCAACATTTCCATCATTGTTGGCTAGGTTTTAGGATTTTCTTAAAAACATTTACTCTTGTTGAAATATTTCATTTTAGTCTCCTAAAACATCTCTCTTGGTACATGTAACATCTCAGGCCAACCGTATCAGATATTGTCCGCTTTGTCCACACACCTGGACTCACGGTTTTAAAACGCGGCTGATAGGGGAGGTGTAACACCCTGAAAATCTTAACTCAAATTGTAAATAGTCCATTTAGATTTATTAGAAGGACAAGGTGTTGCATTGGAAGGTGGGACGCGTAATGCTAATTGGATCCCTCGAGAAATTGGCCAGGTTTGGACTCGGTACAAGTCCAACGAGTATGACACTCGCGAGAGTGACATGGTCACTTTCGCTAAGAATGTACCGAGCGTTTTGGGAGGTCCAGCGAGTATGACACTCGCGAGAGTGACATGGTCACTTTCGCAGTGTCACTTTCGTCGAGTTTGTACCGTGGGCATTTTTGGTAGCGGGCGAGAGTGCCCCGGCGATTGTGACATGGTCACTCTCGCCGTGTCACAATCGCGAGCGGGTTCCAGGGAGTTTTAAACCCACGATTTCATTCTCTATTCCACCCATTTCTCTCTAAACTCTCCCAAACCAAACCCTAACCCTCTAAATCGTTTTTGGAGCTCTTGAAGCCATAAATCTTGCAAATCAAAGTTTCTCTCTCAGTTCTTAACAAGGGATTATGGATGGAGGTTAGAACCCTTCTTCTCACTTTCGTTTTGGTTAGATTTCTACACTTTCTAGGGTTTTACCCAACCCTCACCTAAACCTTTTCCTTCCTTTGGATGAAATGAAGATTGAGGCTCACTTTGGTAACACTAGAAGTGTTTGGTTGGTGGATTCACTTGATGATTGAGGTAATCTCCTCTTCTCTTAATTTTGGAAATTAGGGTTTTGATCTATTGGTGATTTTGGGTGTAATATGTTGGGGGAAATGATTCTAAGTGTTTGGGGATAAATATTTATGGTTGGAAACTTATGGATTTAGGTTTTGGAAGATTTGGACTTGAAGATACGGACTTCTTCAAAGGAGCATACGTATGGGAAAATCTAGATTTAGCTTAATCTAGCGAGGTGAGTTCAAGTTACTTTGCGAAAACTTTGTAAATGCCAAAATGTTATTTTTTTCCAAGTAATTATGTGTTTTACCTGAAAATTATCAATGTTGAGTTAATTGGTGGATTTTACCTTTTGAGGTATTAATTGTGGTAAATGTTGTAAAACACTACTTTTGAATATTTTAGAAAAATGTGATAGCTAAATTTTATATGAAATGGGACATTGATTTATGTGATAAATGGAGTCTATTGTTATGAAAATGCATTTGGGGATAATTTGGAAATATGCATATAGTACATCATGAGATGTTTTGGAAATGTAAAGGTGTGAGTCCTTCGGAAATGAAGGTTTTCCCGATCCAAGATTTTATTTTGGGTTTTCATGGATTTGAAGTATTTACTGGCAACCGGTGTGTGTTGTTGTATTTAATGTCATTTTATGACTTTTATGAATTATCTTTCGAGTTAGTTGAGCTTGTGGCTCGGTATTGAATTTTCTTAAGTCTTGGGGACATTTGTCCGTTTTGATAGCTCAGAGTTGAGTTTTGATCACGATTTATGTTATTGGGGAATTGCATGTTTTGAAATGCATTGGTTTATATGTTTAGGGTCGTGTAATATTTTAGACCTTGTTGGCCATGGATCCATAGGCATTTGAGTTTTCACCTTAGTCTCGCGGGCAAGAGGACGGGATTGATTGAGCTCAGTTTACGAGACGTTAGTTTCTTTTGTAGCACAGAATAGGCATCGGGTTCCATGATAAGTAAGGCGTGGACCTAGATGGTCGGGCGTCGTCTCATGGACAGTAAGGTGTAATTCCCTATATGTGCTTAGCACGGGATAGGCATCGGGTTCCATGATAAGTAAGGCGTGGACCTATATGGTCGGGCGTCGTCTCATGGGCAGTAAGGTGTAATCCCTAATGTGCTGTTGTGGATTTGGAGTGACCCAATGTATAGACCTGGAGTGGTTGAAGTTAGGAACTCCCTAGTCTCGCGTGCAATAGATCTGGAGTGATTGAGCTCAGTTACGAGAGTAATCCACGTGGGTGTTTTTATTGCATAGTAAGTGACCCACTTTAGTGTTCCGTCACGTGCGATGTATACGGGTCTCCCCCGTCACCGAAAGGTGTTGTTTTGGGTATTTATTGCTACTCATGTTTTCGGTGACGTGTTATATTTATATGGATTGTTTTTCCATGATATGTAAGTTGTGGTTTATATCCCATCCGTGTGTGATGTTTTGGGTAATTGTGTTTATCCATGTTTTTGGTAACGTATCATATTTATGAGATTTGCATTTCCACGTTATATGAGTTGTGGATTATGTTTCATCCATATTTTGGGATGTTTTGGGATAATGGCAAATATTTATGAATTCAATCGTTTTGAGAATTGAATGTTATCTCACATTCACGATGATTTTGGAAATGAGTCTATTTTGGAAATCGTGCTATATTAAAGATTTCAATATGGAAATTGTATGAGTTGGAAAACGGGTGAATTGAGTTTAAAGTGAACTCTTTTGAAATCATGGCTAAAACTAGGGCTGTAAACGAACCGAACGTTCAGCGAACCGTTCGGTGGGAAGTTCGTTTATGTTCGTTTATTTAATAAATGAACGAACATGAACAATTTTTTTTGTTCGTTTAGTTAAACGAACGAACATGAACAAAGGTCTCGTTCGTTCATTTATGTTCGTGAACGTTCGTTCATTTATGTTCGTTAACGTTCGTTTATTTATGTTCGTTAACGTTCGTTTATATATGTTCGTTTATGTTCGTTTAGTAATTAAATATTTCAACTATTATATATATAATCATATTTTCGTTAAATAATTAAATATTTCAACTTTTATATATATAATCATATTTATATTTAGTAACTGTAAGTATTAAATTTTGAAAGAATAAGTTTGGAAGAAATTTGAGCTATTCCAACTCTTATATATAGAACACATACACCTATTTTTTAACTAAAAATCGATGTGGGATACATAGTAAGAGAGTAACCGGTGGTAACTGGTAAACAACAACAAGTCAACAACATGAAAATGGGATTTTCACCCATCCCACATCGGTGTTAAACAACTTCATCTTGCCAATCCACTATTATAAATAGGATGCTCACCCCATCCATTTTTTAGCAAACCAACTCTTAAGCCAACCATGGTGGTTCAAGCCCATTGGCTTGAGCCTTGCCTTATGGCTATGGGTTCCTTGTGGTTTGAGTCTTGTGGCTTGAATCCGATGGTTTAAGCCTTATTGGCTTGAACCTATTTCAAAATCTTTTGTTTGGGTTCTGTGTGGTTTGAGTCTTGCGGCTTGAATTCGATGGTTTGAGCTTATTGGCTTGAACCTATTTCAAAATTTTTTGTTTCGGTTCCTTGTGGTTTGAGTCTTGCGGCTTGAATCCGATCGTTTAAGTTCGGTTAGGTTCGTTTATTATGTTCGTTTAACACTTAAACGAACGAACATAAACGAACACGAACAAACCTATTTTTTAAATGAACGAACACGAACACCAAAATATTTGTTCGTTTATTGTTCGTGTTTGTTCGTTTGTTCGGTTAAGTTAAACGAACGAACATGAACAAGTCCTTGTTTGTGTTCGTTCGGTTCGTTTACAGCCCTAGCTAAAACTACTACTTTCACGATTTATGATTTTATATAGTCATGATAAAATGCTTGAACTCACTAGGCGTTAGCCTAACCCTTTTTATTTGTCGGCATGTGCAACAGACTCAGGTTGTGAGTAGCTTTAGCTACACTGTGAAGTGGCGAGTGCTAGTAGAGTGCACGAGAGATGATATCGATTTAGTGAATCTTCCGCATATATTTGGGACTAGCAACTTGAGTTGTATTAAGTAACGTTCGTCTTAAGTTTATAGTTGTGGAAAGTATAATGTTTAAATTCCGAGGTATTTTCAGGAATGAACTGTAGAAATGATTTTATCTACTTTTGGTGATTTTATTGAAATTAAAGTTAGTTGCTCGTTCCGAATTTGAGGGTGTTACAAGTTGGTATCAGAGCATAAGTTTGAGAGGATTAGGTGTTGATTTTGAATACCTAGACTCAAACTAGCGATCTTTTAAGTGAGAGAATGTGAAATTGCACTATTAGGCATGTTAAGATAGGATGTTTTGAGGTTGATGGAGTCACTAGGAACGAGAATCACGTCGAGAGTAGCAAGGATAAGCATGTACGGTACGTTCATAATTACACCTGGCCAGTGTTATGGTGAACCTATTGGTTACATGTGCATACTTGAATTACTCTTACGTGAAGACCGTTGGGGTAGTAAAGAAGTTCCTAAGCGAATAGTTGTTAGAAAAGATCGACGATTTTAGTATTAGTCACTTGGGGTGACAATAAGCATGATAACTACTGTAAGTGGACCGTTTCGGGTCGAAATTTGATGGTTGGATTAGAACCATGGACTTATTGAAACGATTTTAATTCGATGAAGAATTGTAAGGATAACCGATGTAAATCCCAACTTTACCTTAAGAGGTTTGAACAACCGGATGACGGTAGTATGACCGGAATGATTTGGAGGAGCATGGGTTGAGATGTTGAGTGCCGACTAGGTTATGCACAAATTTTATTTTTGAAAATAAATTGCACCAATTATTTCTTGTGTTTCAAATCCTTATATGGATTGTGTCACAAATTTTGGGAAATTTTTAGCATATGCACAAGGTTTTAAATCATGAGTTTTGATCCTGCATGAAATTATTTTATTGCGGGAGTTGCAAACTCCGTCGGGACTGGCTTTATTTTATTATTGTCCAACGTTACTTTCGGATACCGTGATATCCATAATTTCATGATGTTTAAGATATTGGGCAAGTAACTACGGCTTATGACCTTAACATTGGATCTCCTCCACATATGTTAAGGTTTGGACGGAAAGTTATTTTCCGTTATGTTTAAGATTGAGTTTTATTGGAAAATTTATTTAATGGAAGTTTTATCGAAAGTGTTGTTTAGATCGTATTACAACAAAAGGAAATTTTGGGAGTTTTGGCATTTTGGCCATGGTATTGCGTTATGTAATTTGATTGTTGGAAGCGAAAGGCTTGGCACCATTTGGTTGAGTTGAGGCAATTAAGCCCATGGAGTTTTTACGAAGTTTCGTTTTACGACGTGTTGAGTCGTGTGAGTACAATTTGTAAGATGCATACCTTAGTTATTGCGTGTATTGATTGTGGATTTTATTGGGTATTTTGACTCATTCGGGTTTTGTTGAGAAGTGTTATTTGAGCCGTAAGGCAACCAAGTGGAACGTTTTGGGAACTTTGATGTCGCGTGATTTCTCTTTCAAAGGATTGTGTTAACACGTTTTGTTGCAACTTATCTAATTGTACCAATTGATTTATACGTGGCATGAGTAATTCATGAAAGAATATGCTAATTGTACTTCTTAACAATTTGCCTTATGTGCTTCCGACTAGATGAGTACTTTATTGTCCTTTCTCGCAAACGCATGGTATTGATCTAAGGGTGTGCATAAATTGGTAGTCACTAACCCTCGAAAGCTTGATAAGTGTACCGTGAATGAAAATGTTTTATTGATTCATTTCATAATTGAGGGTCGTTTGGTCAAGGATACGTTTTAAAATAGTGGAGTTTATGCACGGATTACGATAGGAAACATTTTGAAAACACGAATGTGTGAGTAGTTGACCTTGGTCAATTTTGGGCATAAAGGATATTTTGGGAGATTTAAACCTTTTGATTTTGGAGAAAATGGGTATTTTGAGTATCCTAAGGAGTAAGTTTGAAACATTGTCATTTCAACGTTTTGTTTTGCGAGTGCGAAAATTTGGTGTGAACGCTCCGTGATGGAGATTTTGGGAAATTAATTGCCCTAAGCTAGGGTGCGTGGGATTGCTTAAAATTTTGGAACATTAATACGCATCGTTTGTATGAGTCGACATTTGAAGTCGATTTAAATCCTTTTTGGTGTCAATCAACTACAAACACGTATTTTCCTAAGTTTTGGGAAAACGCATTAATGCGTGGGCATGGTTAAAAGTGTTTTACTCTTATGTCATTATATGACTAAGTGAGAAGATTTTGAACATTGATTTAAAGAATTTCATTTTTTGAAATTACCACGAATGACTTGATACACGTGACTTCGTTTGAAGAAATTTTATAAGGGAGTGTTACAAGTTTGTGTGCATACTCCAATTTGAGAGTTCTTCTTGACGTTTTAGTCAATATCTTCGAACGATGAACACGTAGTTATTATGTTTTAAACTGGGAACTGACACAAATCGTTTTATGTTTTAACCAAAGTGCCATTATGGGATTGTTTTACCGATTGTGAAATGAACTGATGTGTGAGTACTCTAGTGGTAAATTTTATTTCATGCTATTTCATGATTTAAAAAGGGAATTTTGGAATCGAATGATGTTCAAACCTTTTGAGGCACGTATAGACCTCTTGGTTGCACAATATTTAATGAGGGAATCACCCTACATGCATAACATAGATCAATCCATGCTAGAACCGTAACGGTTCCTTTTGAGAAGTTGTTTGTTGTGCTTTTGCGCTTTGTTAACGTTACAAATTTTAATGAAATGGTTTTCAATATGATTTCATATGTGGGATGAATATGCCTATTTTGCACAACTACCGAATTGATAGTAGTAGATTATGTGCGCGTAATTAAATTGGTATGAAGATCCCTTATATTAAAAGTTGAGCTTTCTATTCGATTGACATATTTGTTAAACACTTCGCTTGAAAAGCCTTGAACTCATAGGAACCTTGGAAAGGTTAAGTAACCCAGTTAAGAGTAAATGCTTGTAGCATTCTGATGGTGGAAGGTTTGGGTATTCCACGTGTGATAGCACTATAGGCCGAGTGGTATCGGTTACGGGAATGATGCACTCTATTAACTAAAGGATTTGAATCGTAGTACCTTATATTGAGGTTGGTGGTAACCACTCCTATTGGGAATCTTATTTTGAGGTCTTGGTCAATTTTCGTATGTGGGACCCTTTAGACATCGTATCAATAACTTTGGTTTTGTAAGGATGCTCGGCGAGTGAAACTCGGGTGTTGAGTCTGTTGTGACTCAAGGTTTGATGGTATATCTAGGTGTCAACTTTTGGGCTTGAGGCCAAGCATCGTTAGTGTAATCAGAGGATTGTAATCCGATTTTAAAGGAATAATGATAATGGTTGTAGTAATCCTAAGATGCTCATATGTGATAAGAGAATTTAGGGAAATGACTTTCCTTGTGTGGTAAGAAAAATCTGTCGATTGTATGATTGATAATTAGACACACCTTTGGGATTGTGTAATTGACGAGTCAATGATGACCGTTGGTGTTGAATCGATGGAATCTGCTGAGAGTGAATGCTAGTTCAGTAGCAGGATTATTTGGGGATTCTGAAGTTTTAGTTGATGTTGGTAGTGATTCAATGTTGAGTTGGGTTGGAGAGAAAATTTAAAAACATGTGAATGTGGTATGATTGGGAAGTTCGAATCTGTCGTTGGGATAGTATGGATCATTTAAGGTTGGGAGACAACTTAAGTCTGGTGGTCGAAGGCCATTCTAGTAAATTAGGTCTTCAATTGGATGCAAGTGTTTTATGCCTAAGCGGGGATTCGTTGTGAGTAACACCAAGAAGCCGCTGTGGGCAATGCTGTGGGAAATAAATTTGAACCGGGTTGAAACCGAGGGAATTTGGAATGTGTTGAGCGCGGTGGCCATTAGTTGCGTGGGGACTGGATTTCGAGGACGAAATCTCTTTAAGGTTGGGAGGATTGTAACACCCCAAAAATCCTAACTCAAATTGTAAATAATCCATTTAGATTTATTAGAAGGACAAGGTGTTGCATTGGAAGGTGGGACGCGTAATGCTAATTGGATCCCTCGAGAAATTGGCCAGGTTTGGACTCGGTACAAGTCCAGCGAGTATGACACTCGCGAGAGTGACATGGTCACTTTCGCAGTGTCACTTTCGCTAAGAATGTGCCGAGCGTTTTGGGAGGTCCAGCGAGTATGACACTCGCGAGAGTGACATGGTCACTTTCGCAGTGTCACTTTCGCCGAGTTTGTACCGTGGGCATTTTTGGTAGCGGGCGAGAGTGCCCCGGCGATTGTGACATGGCCACTCTCGCCGTGTCACAATCGCGAGCGGGTTCCAGGGTGTTTTAAACCCACGATTTCATTCCCCTTTCATTCTCTATTCCACCCATTTCTCTCTAAACTCTCCCAAACCAAACCCTAACCCTCTAAATCGTTTTTGGAGCTCTTAAAGCCATAAATCTTGCAAATCAAAGTTTCTCTCTCAGTTCTTAACAAGGGATTATGGATGGAGGTTAGAACCCTTCTTCTCACTTTCGTTTTGGTAAGATTTCTACACTTTCTAGGGTTTTACCCAACCCTCACCTAAACCTTTTCCTTCCTTTGGATGAAATGAAGATTGAGGCTCACTTTGGTAACACTATAAGTGTTTGGTTGGTGGATTCACTTGATGGTTGAGGTAATCTCCTCTTCTCTTCATTTTGGAAATTAGGGTTTTGATCTATTGGTGATTTTGGGTGTAATATGTTGGGGGAAATGATTCTAAGTGTTTGGGGATAAATATTTATGGTTGGAAACTTATGGATTTAGGTTTTGGAAGATTTGGACTTGAAGATACGGACTTCTTCAAAGGAGCATACGTATGGGAAAATCTAGATTTAGCTTAATCTAGCGAGGTGAGTTCATGTTACTTTGCGAAAACTTTGTACATGCCAAAATGTTATTTTTTTCCAAGTAATTATGTGTTTTACCTGAAAATTATCAATGTTGAGTTAATTGGTGCATTTTACCTTTTGAGGTATTAATTGTGGTAAATGTTGTAAAACACTACTTTTGAATATTTTAGAAAAATGTGATAGCTAAATTTTATATGAAATGGGATATTGATTTATGTGATAAATGGAGTCTATTGTTATTAAAATGCATTTGGGGATGATTTGGAAATATGCATATAGTACATCATGAGATGTTTTGGAAATGTAAAGGTGTGAGTCCTTTGGAAATGAAGGTTTTCCCAATCCAAGATTTTATTTCGGGTTGTCATGGATTTGAAGTATTTACTGGCAACCAGTGTGTGTTGTTGTATTTAATGTCATTTTATGACTTTTATGAATTATCTTTCGAGTTAGTTGAGCTTGTGGCTCGGTATTGGATTTTCTTAAGTCTTAGGGACATTTGTCCGTTTTGATAGCTCAGAGTTGAGTTTTGATCACGATTTATGTTATTGGGGGAATTGCATGTTTTGAAAGGCATTGGTTTATATGTTTGGGGTCGTGTAATATTTTAGACCTTGTTGGCCATGGATCCATAGGCATTTGAGTTTTCCCCTTAGTCTCGCGGGCAAGAGGTCGGGATTGATTGAGCTCAGTTTACGAGACGTTAGTTTCTTTTGTAGCACGGAATAGGCATCGGGTTCCATGATAAGTAAGGCGTGGACCTAGATGGTCGGGCGTCGTCTCATGGGCAGTAAGGTGTAATTCCCTATATGTGCTTAGCACGAGATAGGCATCGGGTTCCATGATAAGTAAGGCGTGGACCTATATGGTCGGGCGTCGTCTCATGGGCAGTAAGGTGTAATCCCTAATGTGCTGTTGTGGATTTGGAGTGACCCAATGTATAGACCTGGAGTGGTTGAAGTTAGGAACTCCCTAGTCTCGCGTGCAATAGATCTGGAGTGATTGAGCTCAGTTACGAGAGTAATCCACGTGGGTGTTTTTATTACATAGTAAGTGACCCACTTTAGTGTTCCGTCACGTGCGATGTATACGGGTCTCCCCCGTCACCGAAAGGTGTTGTTTTGGGTATTTATTGCTACTCATGTTTTCGGTGACGTGTTATATTTATATGGATTGTTTTTCCATGATATGTAAGTTGTGGTTTATATCCCATCCGTGTGTGATGTTTTGGGTAATTGTGTTTATCCATGTTTTCGGTAACGTATCATATTTATGAGATTTGCATTTCCACGTTATATGAGTTGTGGATTATGTTTCATCCATATTTTGGGATGTTTTGGGATAATGGCAAATATTTATGAATTCAATCGTTTTGAGAATTGAATGTTATCTCACATTCACGATGATTTTGGAAATGAGTTTATTTTGGAAATCGTGCTATATTAAAGATTTCAATATGGAAATTGTATGAGTTGGAAAACGGGTGAATTGAGTTTAAAGTGAACTCTTTTGAAATCATGGCTAAAACTACTACTTTCACGATTTATGATTTTATATAGTCATGATAAAATGCTTGAACTCACTAGGCGTTAGCCTAACCCTTTTTATTTGTCGGCACGTGCAACAGGCTCAGGTTGGGAGTAGCTTTAGCTACATTGTGAAGTGGCGAGTGCTAGTAGAGTGCACGAGAGATGATCTCGATTTAGTGAATCGTCCGCATATATTTGGGACTAGCAACTTGAGTTGTATTAAGTAACGCCCGTCTTAAGTTTATAGTTGTGGAAAGTATAATGTTTAAATTCCGAGGTATTTTCAGGAATGAACTGTAGAAATGATTTTATCTACTTTTGGTGATTTTATTGAAATTAAAGTTAGTTGCTCATTCCGAATTTGAGGGTGTTACAGGAGGTATCAAGTCCCTCTTATAAGGCAACCTTTGTTCTCCTCCCCAACCAATGTGAGATCTTACAATCCTTGCATGAGGCCTTTTGCCTATCACATGGTGCGGTCTGGGTGCGTCCCACGTATGCCTGTGCGGGCAGGAACAAAACCGTGAGCGGTGCCGGCATGCTGTTATGCAGAGGGTATCCGCAAAGCGGACAATATCGTGTACGGTGGACTGGGGATGTTACAGAATGGTATCAGAGCCGGTCACCGGGTCGATGTGTCAGCGAGGACGTTGATCCCACTTAGGTGGGTGGATTGTGAGATCCCACATCGGCTAGGAGGGGGAACGAAGTCCTCCTTATAAGGGTGGATGGATACCTTCCTTGCATGAGGCCTTTTGCCTGTCACATGGTGCGGTCTGGGTGCGCCCCGCGTATGCCTGTGCGGGCAGGAACAAAACCGTGAGCGGTGCCGGCATGCTGTTATGCAGAGGGTATCCGCAAAGCGGACAATATCGTGTATGATGGACTGGGATGTTACTGTACATTTTACACATTTATGGATTTTAACCATTTTTGGGTATTTTTGGAGAATTGGGTTTTTTTTAATCATTTTTGCTAGTAAAAGCTAGATGATTTATAAAAATGTGTTTTAAATACACAAATGTATTTTGGGACTCAATATATGTGATTTTGTTCATCATTGGGAGAGTTTTTATGCAAAATGGTCACAAATTGGATAGAGAAGTTACTAGTAATTAGGGGATGAAGTGTTTTGAGAATCTTCTAAGATTTGAAGTTTACGTTAATTTTTGGTAGTTATGAAGAGTTTCTTGGAAGGAATTGCGTGGAGATCTCAAAACGTACTTTAGGAAACTTGAGCTTGGTTTGAAAAGTGAATTCAAGTTGTTTTGTGAAAACTATGTACATACCAAAATATGTATTTTAAAGTAATAATGTGTTTACTTGGTATATTTAGGGCATCTCCAATTGGTCACACTATATTTTACACCAAATTTAAAAAATAGTGTAAAAAGTAGTGTTAATAGTAATTCTTCTCCAATCGGTAACACTATTTTTTACACCAAAGTTAAAAGTAGTGTAAATGAATAGTGTTACACCAAATTTAGTGTAATACTATTCATTACACTAAATTTAGTGTGAAAAATAGAGATCACATTGGAGATGTGAATAGTGTTATTTCCACCAAATTTAGTGTTTATTGTAAGATTTAGTGACCCCATTGGATATGGTCTTATCAAATGTGTTGAGTATTTGACAAAGTTTTCATAATTGGTAAATTTGGGTTGTTAAATCTTATAAAATGTTTTTGGATATTTTGTTGTGTACACCTCAAGCATGTATTCTTTTAGTGATTTATTGAACAAATGAAATTTAATTGATGTTAACGCAAACTTGGTGTATTTAGTTTATAAACCGTTTAGAAAATACATGTCATTGTGTCATGAAATATCTTGGGAATATAACGATACTTTTAATGTGGAAAATTATTTGTCCCAACAACTTTGTGTTTACCGGAATAATGGGATGATGAGAGTTCGAGAGGAACGTGTCTTGAAATAGATAATAAAACTAGTTGTTGTCACTATTATGCTGCAGCATTCCTGTAGCATCCATTCTGTAACATTGGTCTGCTGAAATTTGGTTTAACGTATCATCACATGTCTTACACCCTTGCTTCTATTTTATTCTTGTTAATTAGAATCTGTGATAACAACCAACCAACCAAACAAAATATTTTCTTCCAAGTCACCATCTGAAATCACATCTTTCAATAAACTCTTACTGCACTTTTAACTTCAATCTCTGTGGGACGATATTGGTATCTCTACCACTTTTATTACTTGAAAGACGACATTAGATCTCATTGTATACTTGCTTTAGGGTTTAATTAGAGCATCTCCAACAGCTTCTCTAAAATAGAGAAAATTGAAGTTTTGTTCTCTATTTGTCTCCAACAGCTTCTTTATCTTGTTCTCTAAAATAAAGAAAACAAGGAAAAACTCCAAGTTTAGAGAATTCTCTAAAACTTGGTGGGAGGTGAGAGAAATTATTATTTTATTGATTTCCACCAATAAGATTAAACTATCATCATTTTATATATTTTTTTTCCAAAAGATGCATTGGGATGATAAAGTTTATAATATTTTAATAATATAATTGATGTTGAAATCTCTAAAATAGAGAATCTTGTTGGAGTGAAATATAATTTGATTTAGAGATTTTGACTTTTGATTATCTATTTTAGAGAAATTATAGAGAATTTGTTGGAGATGCTCTTAGCACACGTCTGTAGGTGTATTCTAAGCACTCATCATTAACCAAAATCAAAAGGTTGATTTGAGAGAACCAAAAGACATTATGTATACGAGCCATCGGAGTCGAGATAGGAGATAGTGAAGGAAGTCTTGAACTCAAAACATAACCAAATAAGGTAAAATATGAATATTAAATTGATTCTTGATATATTGTTTGATAGATGGAGAAAACTAAAAGTTTGGGAAAATGAAAAGATTTGGAGATGGTTAGATGAAGAGGTTTTAAGGAAAATGAAAATGATAGTGTTAAATGCAAACATAAATAAATAATCAATGTTTATAGCAATGGGCATAAAAAAGGCTAAAACGATGATGAAGGAGAAAAAAGATAAACAAGGTTCTAGGTTTTAGGAGATGTCACCTCAACACATATGGTTTCTTCTTTAATATATAATAGTGTGTGGCACCGCGCTCGCGCGGTTGCGAGAAAGTTCTATAAACACCACAAATTTATAATATGAAATTAAATAAGTTTATTTCAATTCTTTTCAAAAAGTAGTAGTCATTTTCCATTAAACACTTGAATCATTATGAGATTTGAGTCTTAATCAAATCGTGAAATGTTGTGTTGGAATAATGATGTGATTATTTAAAAGAAGGTACAAAAAGAAGGTTCTTATAAGAACCTCCATTGGAGATGCTCTTAATTGTAATGCAATATATACTATATATTCAACATGAAGAAAATTTGCAACTAAAATTAACTCTTTAATCCAAAAGGGATTAAAATAAATCATAAGTCATGTAAAAAAAAGTTGGCATTATTTTCTTTTATAATCAACTTTATGTTCCAACATTTCAACTTTTTATCAATGTGAGATAGCCAAAGTAAACCACAATTCAATATTTGAGAAATCTCAATCCACATTGTGCCATGTCATTTTTCATGGTTTTTGTTTTTATATATATAAAGATTGAGATGGAAATGAGGTGACACCAAAAAGTACAAAAAGAAGGTTCTTATAAGAACCTCCATTGGAGATGCTCTTAATTGTAATGCAATATATACTATATATTCAACATGAAAAAAATTTGCAACTAAAATTAACTCTTTAATCCAAAAGGGATTAAAATAAATCACAAGTCATGTAAAAAAAGTTGGCATTATTCTCCTTTTATAATCAACTTCATGTTCCAAAATTTTAACTTTTTATCAATGTGGGATAGCCAAAGTAAACCACAATTCAATATTTGAGAAATCTCAATCCACATAGTGCCATGTCATTTTTCATGGTTTTTGCTTTTATATATATAAAGATTGATTGATTAAGAGTAAATTAGAAATTTCGTCTATATAGTTATTGAAAATTTTGGATCGGGTTCCCCAAACAAATTAATTACATGTATTTACCCTAACTCCACTAACCGCTGCTCGGTTAAGTCAAGGGTATCATTGTCTTTTTATAAAAAAAAACTTCTTTTTTAGAATTACACTTATTATATACATATGTAGGTGTGGGTTCAAATGAAAACTCATTGTTAATTGTGCATGTGAGGACCAATCTTAGCCATTACTCAAATTTTTGAAAACTTATCAATGGTTAAAACATAATAAGATTAATTGAGAATTGATTAGGGGTAAAACTGGAAATTTAAATCAACGCCCACCTTGTTTGACTTTTAATTACATTTTTTACATCCTTAAAGTTTAAAATAAATCATCTTAAAAATTAATAATATTTAAATCGAACAAATTACATCAAAAAAACGAGAATTTCGTGTTTTCATATATGTTAGTATGAATAACAAAGGTGAATGTTTATTCACTATTCATGATGAATAATATTATATTCAAGATAAATAATACAACATTTAACATTCAAAATTGATTACATTTTTGTTTTGGATGGGGTCCCTTGCCCTAACTCCACTAACCGATGCTCTGTTAAGTCAAGGGTAATATCGTCTTTTTATAAAAATATTTTTAAAATTACACTTACTATATATATATATAGATAGAGAGAGAGAGAGAGAGAGAGATGGAAGTGAGCTCAAATGAAAACTCATTTTTCATTGTGCATGCGATGACCAATCTTAGCAATTGATCAAAATTTATGTTGGGAACTGAAGATATGCTAAGGATGGTTAGTACTGCTAAGTCTTCATTACTACTGCCAGTTCTTCGTTACTACTGCTGGGCAAAGTTACTGCTGCTAGTTGAAGTTAGTGCTGCTAGTCCAAGTTACTACTGCTAGACATGGTTAGTACTGCTGAGCTGAGTTACTACTGCTTGAAGACTGTGAAGATTAATACTGCTGAAGGTTGTTAATGCTGCTGAGTCAAATCATCATTAATACTGCTGAGTTGATAAAGTTGGTATGCGATACTTTTGGAGACAAAGAAGGAATTGATCAAGATATGCTTAACGAAGATTCAGAAGATCAAGTTACTTTTTATGGTTATCTTGTAATTACTTTTGTATAAATAGTATTGATAGATAGCTATTAAAAAGATTATGAGAAAAATAGAAGATAGTTAGCATACAGAATTCGGTATTCAAGAGTGAATTAACCTCAAGGTCTTAGATCCTATTTCTAGAGAAGTAGAAATCGTCTTGTTGAGCCTGTTCAACAAGATTGAGGTTTGGTGTAAAACTTGTGAGTAATAACGGTTTGATCTATATACAGTTTATTGAATTTCTATTGATTGTTCTTTATTGATTTAGAGTTCTATTCCGCAAGATTCTCTAAATTCTGTTTCTAAGAAGTTTAATTCTTGTTAAGAATCGATCCTGACAAGTGGTATCAGAGCGTTGGTATCTTAGAAATTATGGACAACTCAATGGATTCTCACAGTACTCTTGTTTCAAAGGTTCCCATGCTCAAACCCAATGAATTTGACATGTGGAAACTAAGAATCAAGCAGTACATTCTTCTTACTGATTATGCAATATGGGACATTATAGAAAATGGCCCATGTAATGAAGGAAAGATTGGAGCAGATGGAAAGAGACCTCCTCCCAAGACAGATGCTGAAAAGAAAGTAAGACAAACAGAGATGAAGGCCTTAAGCACTCTGCTTTTGGCTATTCCTAATGAGTACCAACATCAATTCCAACACTGCACAGATGCACAGATGCTGTGGAATGCTCTGGAGAAAAGATTTACTGGAACAAAGAGCACAAAGAGAAATCAAAAGGCTATTCTCAGGCAACAATATGAAAACTTTATGTCTGCAAAGAATGAGTCTATGACTCAAACTTTTGACAGATTTAACAAGTTAATTGGAGAATTAGCAACTGTGGGTGTACACATGGATGCTGATGATGTCAACAGAAAGTTCCTTAGATCATTGGGAGAAGAATGGACCATGTACACTGTCTCATTCAGACAGAATGACCAATTGGAGGACAAAGAGCTAGATGACCTCTACAATGATCTCAGAGTATTTGAGGCTGAAGTTGAAGCCAAGAAAAGGCCATCAGGATTTGTTTATAATGCTGCTTTATTATCTTCATCCTCTGATACTGCTGCTAATCCTGATTCTGTTAATACTGCAGGTTCTGTTAATTCTGCTAGTGGAACCAATCATGAGAAGACCACAGATTCTGTACTAGAAGCATTCTTTTCTAGTCATGTCCACTCTTCTCTAATCAATGATGATTTAGAGCAGATCAATGCTGATGATCTGGAAGAGATGGACATCAAGTGGCAGATGGCTATGCTATCAATGAGGGTGAAGAAATTCATCAAAAGGACTGGGAGAAACAACTTTTCCCAAAGAAGAGAAGATGGTGCAGGCTTTGACAAGTCAAAGGTTGAATGCTATAAGTGTCACAAGATGGGACACTTTGCCAGAGAATGCAGAAGTGGAGGATCACAGACTCCAAATGGAAACCAAAACAGAAGCTCCTCTCAAGCCCTTGTTTCTCAACAAGGAATGGGATTTGATTGGAGTGATCAAGCTGAAGAAGCCTGTCAGAATCAAGCTCTTATGGCAGAAGTGTCTGATATCCCCACTGAGGTACAATCTAAACTCTGTTCTCAAGCTTGCATTGATGCTGTTAAAAGATATAGGGATCACAACCAGGGTATGTGTGATGACCTTAAGAGGCTAGAGAAAGATGTGAAAGATTATGTTAGGATTGTAGAAAGGTTTGAGGAACAGATTAGAGCTTTTCAAGCTAATGAACTTCAACACCACTATGATACTAACTATTGGAAGTGGGAGAAGAATGAGTATGAGATTAAGCTGAAAGTATCTGGGGAGGAGAATGAAAAGTTAAAGGAAGAGCTTAAAAAGGTTAAACTTGATGTTGAAAAGTTTACCTGTGCTTCTAAAACCATGGACACCATCATTAAAGCACAAATCCATGACAAGATGAAAGTAGGGATAGGGTACAATGCCACACCTCCACCCTACAATAACAACTACATACCTCCTAAGTCTGATTTGTTAGAGACCAAGGATAGTAAGGAACCTGAATTAAAGATTGATATAGATCCTTGTGAAAAAGAAATAGTTGTTGAGGATGAGACTGACAAAGTAGACTCTGATGAGGAATGTGAGAGTCCATGTGTCAAGAACACAGAGATCAAAAGGACTGAAGAGAAAAAGGAAGTTCATTACACACAGCCCAAAGTTGTGAACTCAAATACTTGTAAACGGTGTTCCTGCAGGAAATTCAAAAAGAACAAGCCCCAAAAACATGATAATCAGAGGGGAAATCAGAGGAACTGGAATAACCAGTGGGCTATGAGACAAGGAGTTGACCTGAACAGAATCAACAGGCCAAAACCTTGTTTCATCTGTGGTAAGCTAAATCACTTAGCCAAACACTGTTATTTCAATCCTATTAACCAAAGGTTTAATGCTCAAAGATCGTTTCAAAAACCTGGTGGTTACAGAAGGAATGGTGGATATAAAAAATCTGCAAAGAAAAATGTGGCAAAGAAACAAGATAAACCCAAAAACCACATAAAGAAAACAACTGAAAAGGAATGTGATAACATGTGGGTTCCAAAAAGCACTACAAACAATACTGCTGCTAGCAGTGTTAGTACTGCTAACACTGCTAGTACTGCTTCAAAAGTTAGTGCTGCTAGCAATATTAATACTGCTAGTAATCATTCCAAAGTTAGTACTGCTAGCAATATTAATACTGCTAGTAATCATTCCAAAGTTAGTGCTGCTAGCAGTGTTAATACTGCTAGTATTCAGTCCAATGTTAGTGCTGCTAATACTTTTAGTGCTTCTTCTTCAGATAGTACTGCTGCTAGCAGTATTAACTCTGTTAATACTGCTTCTAGCAGTATTAACTCTGTTAATACTGCTTCTAGCAGTGTTAACTCGGTTAATACTGCTACCTTTGTTAGTACTTCTGAGGTTAATACTGCTAGCACTGTTAGTACTGCTAGCACTATTAGTACTGCTACAAGTGCTGCTACACCAATAATTTTGACAAAGTATTCCAGCACAGCAGTACCAAAAGTTAAAAATCTCATCAAAACCAAGTGTAAGTATTTTGATGAGCAAGGGAGACCCAAGACCACTTCGGCTTGGGTTCCAAATAAAACTAACTGATTTATCTTGATGTGCAGGGCAACCAACAGCTCAAGGGGAAGAGTATTTGGCATGTTGATAGTGGTTGCTCCAGGCACATGACAGGTAACATGTCCTGCCTCAAAAATTTCAAAAAGGTTGATGGAGGACATGTTGCATTTGGGGATAATCCTGCTGGTGGAAAGATAAGTGGTAAGGGTGATGTTTCAAAGGGTAAGATGACCTTTGAAGATGTATACTATGTTGAACAATTGAGATACAACCTGTTAAGTGTATCACAGGTTTGTGACAAGAAGCATAGTATATTGTTTACAGACTCTGAATGTATTATCCTTGCTCCTGGATACAAAGTGGTTGATGAAAACATGATACTTCTGAGAACTCCAAGGAAGGATAATGTTTATTGTTTGGATTTGGAAAGTGTTTCATCTGATTCATCTCTAAATTGTTTAGTTTCAAAAGCTTCTTTAGATGAATCATCACTATGGCACAGAAGGATGTGTCACATGAACTTTAAAACAATAAATAAACTTGTTAAGAATAACCTTGTAAGGGGTCTGCCATCCAAAGTATATTCATGTGATGATCATTGTGTTGCTTGTCTCAAAGGCAAACAACACAAAACTTCTCATAAGTCCAAAGAGATAAACACTATATCAAATCCTCTTCAACTGTTACATATGGATCTGTTTGGTCCTACCAATGTGATGAGTATTGGCAAGAAATCATACTGCTTAGTTATTGTTGATGATTATTCTAGATTTACTTGGGTATATTTTCTGAGAACTAAAGATGAGACAAGTGGACTGATCAAATCTTTCATTCTCAAAATTGAAAACCAATCAAATCAAAGAGTGAAAGTCATTAGATCAGATAATGGTACTGAGTTTAAAAATTCTGATCTAAACACCTTTTGTGAAGAAAAAGGAATTGAGAGACAATACAGTGCTCCTAGGACTCCACAACAAAATGGTGTTGCTGAGAGAAGGAATAGGACACTGATTGAGGCTGCTAGATCTCTGTTAGCTGACTCAAAGTTACCAATTACTTTTTGGGCAGAAGCAGTTAATACTGCCTGCTATGTTCAAAACAGAGTTTTAGTTGTAAAGCCTAAAAACAAGACACCTTATGAGCTTTTCCATAAAAGGAAACCATATATTGGATTTTTCAAGCCATTTGGATGTCCTTGTACTATTCTCAATACCAAATCTCACTTAGGCAAGTTTGATAGCAAAGCAGATGATGGTTTTCTTGTTGGGTATTCATCTCAAAGTAAGGCCTACAGAGTCTTTAATACCTCTTCTAGAATAATTGAAGAAAGTGACAATGTCAAATGCAATGAGAACACACCAAATCCTATTGGTTCAGGTCCTAATTGGCTATTTGACATTGATTCACTCACTAATTCTTTGGGTTTCAGTGGTGATGTATATGCAGGACAAAGGGATACACCATCATCAGAACACAGAATTCAATCTGTGATATTTCCAATCCCTTCCATTGATCCTGTGGAATTCTGTGAACACCATGAGGAGACTGAACCTATTCAGAATGAAGAAGAGAGGAGAGCAGAGGAAAATCAGTCTTCAGGTTCAAATTCCCGAGAATCTGAGGTGACTGAAGAAGCAGAAACAAATCCAGAATTAAATGAGTCTAATCTGGATGAGGACTTACAAGAGGAAGCTGGTCATCAAACAAGAACTCAGAAAAATCATCCTCCTGAGTTGGTAATTGGAGATATTGCATCTCCCATGATGACTAGAAAGCAAAGCAGACTCCAAGAGTTGCAAGAGCAGCAAAATACAGTTAACACTGTTCTTACTTGCTTTCTGTCCCAGATTGAGCCCAAAAAGGCTTATGATGCCATGAAAGACCCAAGCTGGATAGAGGCAATGCAAGAGGAGCTGCTACAGTTCAAATTACAGGATGTTTGGGACTTGGTAGACCTTCCAAAAGGTCAAAGAGCAATTGGCACCAAGTGGATTTTCAGAAACAAGAAGGATGACAGAGGGATTGTAATCAGAAACAAAGCTAGACTGGTTGCACAAGGGTACACTCAGGAAGAAGGAATAGATTATGAGGAAGTCTTTGCTCCTGTGGCAAGGATTGAAGCAATCAGGTTATTTCTAGCCTATGCCTCATACATGAAGTTCAAAGTGTACCAAATGGATGTCAAAAGTGCATTTCTGTATGGAAGCATTGAGGAAGAAGTATATGTCTGTCAACCCCCTGGATTTGAGAATCCATTGCACCCTGACAGAGTATACAAGCTGAAGAAGGCTCTCTATGGTTTGCATCAGGCCCCAAGAGCATGGTATGACACTTTGTCTACCTATCTCTTGATAAATGACTTTGAAAGAGGAGTCATTGACAAGACCCTGTTCATCAAGAGGAGAAAGAGAGGTACTTTACTTGTTCAAATCTATGTGGATGATATCATCTTTGGATCCACCAATGATCAAATGTGTAAAGAGTTTGAAGAATTGATGCACAAAAGCTTCAAGATGAGCTCCATGGGAGAACTTACATTCTTTCTTGGGCTTCAGGTAAAACAGAGGAAAGATGGAATTTTTATTAGCCAATCCAAGTATGTGAAAGACATCCTGGACAAGTTTGGTTTATCAGACTCAAAGTCAGCAAGCACTCCAATGGAAACACATAAACAGATCACTGCAGATCTTGAGGGGGAGGATGTGGATGTCCATCATTACAGATCAATGATTGGATCTCTCATGTATCTCACAGCCTCTAGACCTGACATTATGTTTTCAGTCTGTGTTTGTGCCAGATTTCAGGTTTCTCCTAAGCAATCACACCTTCATGCTGTCAAGAGAATATTCAGATACTTAAAAGGGCAACCTAGATTAGGTCTCTGGTATCCTCATGAATCCTCTTTTGACTTGCTTGCATATTCAGATAGTGATTTGGGAGGAGCCAACATGGATAGGAAGTCTACTTCAGGTGGATGTCAGTTTTTGGGTACAAGACTAGTATCTTGGCAGTGTAAGAAACAAACCACAGTGTCCTTATCTACCACAGAAGCTGAGTACATAGCTGCTGCAAGCTGCTGCTCTCAGGTTCTATGGATTCAGAATCAGATGTTGGACTATGGGGTAACTTTTCTTCACACACCAATCTTCATTGATAACGACAGTGCTATTAGCATTGTTAATAATCCAGTCAAACACTCAAAAACAAAGCATATAGAGATAAGGTATCACTTTATAAGAGATTGCAATGAAAAGAAATTAATTCAGGTTGCTAAAGTTCATACAAATGACCAGTTTGCTGATCTATTCACAAAAGCTTTTGATGTGGGTAGATTCACCTTTTTGGTAACAAGTGTGGGCATGATCAACCTAGAATAAATTCTTGACTTTCTGTTTTTATACCTATATTTCTTCATATATTTGGTGCTACTAACTTTCTTTCTCAGGATCCTCTGTTTTCCTCAGATTACCAAGTAAAGAAAAGTGTAAGTGTGGTTACTACTGCCAGTACAGAAGTTACTACTATCTGTGTTCTAGTAGTTACTACTGCTTGTGCAGTTACTACTGCTCAGTGGTTAATACTGCTCAGCGGTTAATACTGCTAGTACAGTTAATACTGCTAGTGTAGTTAATACTGCTTGGTCGTTAATACTGCTCAGTAGTTAATACTGCTCAGTAGTTAATACTGCTAGTGCATTTAATACTGCTTGGCAGTTAATACTGCTTGGCAGTTAATACTGCTTGGCAGTTAATACTGCTCGGTAGTTAATACTGCTCGGTAGTTAATACTGCTCGGTAGTTAATACTGCTAGGTAGTTAATACTGCTAGGTAGTTAATACTGCTTGGCAGTTAATACTGCTTGGCAGTTAATACTGCTCGGTAGTTAATACTGCTCGGTAGTTAATACTGCTAGGTAGTTAATACTGCTTGGCAGTTAATACTGCTTGGCAGTTAATACTGCTCGGTGGTTACTACTGCGAGGTAGTTAATACTGCTTCTGATAATCTAGGGCATATAAATACCCCTGTTTGCCCGCCCATGTTCATAACGACTCTTCGCATTTACTTCTTCTCTCTCGTTCTAACCTAGACTCTCCAGAATCTCTGTGCTTTTCTTTCAAGAATCCTCAGGCATCATGGAGTTCGTGGATGAGCACAATGAAATAGCCATGCTTCAGAAGCCGAAACAAGCTGCGGGATTCCACGATATAGTCGATTTTCTCAAATCCTCGCACATTTCCTATGCACTCACGGTGAGCCCAACAATCTATATCGAACATCAGAAACAATTTTGGGAGAATGCCACTGTTAGTGTTGAAGAAGGGCAGAAGACCATTCGAACAAGGGTTTGTGATAAACCCTTGAAAGTCACTGAAGAGGTTATTCGCATCTCCCTTCAGCTGAATGATGCTTCAGGTATAACTTCTATTCCCAATGAAGAACTCTTTTCTACTTTACAAAGAATGGGGTATGAAGGTCCCATTGGTGTTTTTAAATTCTACAAGTCTAAATTTTTCAACCAATGGAGATTTCTTGTTCATACCCTGATGCACTGTATTTCCAAGAAAACTACTGGATGGAGTGAGTTCAGCAGTCCCATTGCATATGCCTTGGTCTGCTTATCCACTGCCAGAAAGTACAATTTCTCAGCAATGATCTTTACTGATCTTGTATCAAACTTGGAATCCAAAAAGACCTTTTTCATGTATCCAAGGTTTGTGCAAGAAGTTCTTAACAAGGAGTTGATGGACTTACCTCAGTTCACTGAGGTATATGTACCCAAATCCCCTAAAGGGAAGGTTTTTTCAAATATGAAAAGGCTTCCTAGGGACTCGGAAGGAGTTGACACACCATTGTTCTCTACAATGATGGTTGTGTCCCACCCCTCTGAAGGTATGGCATCAGGATCAAGGCCCTCATTAGATCAACCCACTGATGACCAATCCCACCCTTCCATCTCAAAAGACATCCCACAGTCCATTCTTGAACAGCCCACTCCCACAATCACCAAAAGGTTTCAAAGAAGAAAGGTGCACAAGGCTCCTTCCCTTGTTGTACCTACTCAAAGCCCAACGCCTTTAAGCCCTCAATTGGAGCATTCTCCAATTGAGAATATCAACAGGGAAACCACAGGGGTGTCTCCCAACCTCAAGAAGGTGGTCTCTAAGGAGAAGGATGACCATATGGGTGCTAAGGCTGCCACTACTTCTGCTAGCACAGAGAAGGACAGTGGTAACATAAATAAGACCTTCCCCATGGCAACTCTAAATGAGAAATCATTAGGAGGACCCAGGTGCCAAGAAACCAAGGGGGCAGATAGTGCTTCTGCTAGGCAGAAGGCTTCTGCTGAAACTTCCAAGGATCCTTTAAAGAAGGTTAATACTTCTAAACAAGGTGAGGATAGATATAACTATGAGGAATTGATGGAAACCTTAGGGAATATCAACTTGGATGTCATGGCACAAAAGAAAGAGATTGAGCAACTTAAGACTGTGGTCACCTACCAACAGTCTCAAATTGAGAAGCTCAAAAAGATGGTCACCAAGTTGCTGAACAAAAGGAAAAAGGCAAGGTTTGTGCTAAGAAGGAGAACCTCAACTGATGATGCTCCCAAAAAGGGGGAGTCAGAGTCAGAAGCAGAACTGACACTGAAGGGTCCACAAATTGAGGGGGAGACTACTCACATAGAGACTGATATGGAAATGGACTATGCACAGGTTAAGGGGGAGACCAGTGAGACAGAAAAGGGGGAAGAGTGTGTTAAAGCAGCAGAAACTAAAGCAGCAGAAACCACAGCAGCAGAAACCACAGCAGCAGAAACTGTTAATGCTGCTGAGGTTGAACAAGCAGCAGAAACAGTTAATGCTGCTGATGGCCAAACAGTCAAAGCAGCAGAAACTGAGAAGGAAGCAGTAACTACAACTCAAGCTGAAATAGATGAAGAAATTTACTGGATTGTAAAGAACTGTATTGAAGCAGCATCACTACAGGTACTAAGAGAAGCAGTAACAGCCATAGCAGCAGAAATGGTTATTGCTGCTGAAAAACTTAAAGCAGCTGAACCAACTCCTGAGGCTGTCAAAACTCTTAAAAGAACCAAGATGATGTCCAAGAAAAGACCAAGAACCCAGCCCATAACTACAAAGAAGAAAAATGAAAAGAAACCAAGGGTGGAGTCATCTGCAGAAAAGGCCCAGGAGGAAACAGTGAAATCTGATGGAAAAGTTGCTGAAGAAGAAGTGGCAACTCCATCAGGGAAATCAGGCAATGTGCAATCACAAACGGATGCCCAATGTGACTTGTACATTACTAGTGTTGAATCTAACCCAATTCCACTTCAGGCTGAACCAATATCATCTAAGGCTCCTGAAATCATCTTTTGGGACACTTTGAAAGATGGTAGAAAGGAGTTCATTAGGATAAAAAGAGCTGATGGAAAATTTGAAGTATTTTCTACTTGGGGAAAAATTGTCAGAACTTGCTCAAGATCAGACTTAGAAGAGATGTTCAAAGTTGGGATGAAGATATATGGAAACATGCTGACTGAGCCAGGGATGTCAATTTCTAAAATGGTACTTGAATTCTTGTGCCAAATGTTCAAACCTGAAGCAGTTCAGCATAGGTTAAACACACAGTTTCAAGTCATTACCAACTGGATGCTCTATGAAAACTGTGGAGTATATGTCATCTCCCTTGACTCTGCAACTCATGAATACTATCTTGTAGATGAAATATACAATCACAGCATGAAGAGGCTGCAGGGAATGCTACACACTAAGCTGACCTGCAACAAGGATTCAGCAATGGGTAGATTCTTGGTAAAGAGGATTCTCAATCAGAGTCTAGGCCTAAGTCCTAATCTGTGTGTACATGATGACTAAGTTTTGGAAGCATCATCTGAAGAACTTGACTTCTTTTCCTAAAAGTCAAGTTAGGGGGAGATTGTTGGGAACTGAAGATATGCTAAGGATGGTTAGTACTGCTAAGTCTTCATTACTACTGCCAGTTCTTCGTTACTACTGCTGGGCAAAGTTACTGCTGCTAGTTGAAGTTAGTGCTGCTAGTCCAAGTTACTACTGCTAGACATGGTTAGTACTGCTGAGCTGAGTTACTACTGCTTGAAGACTGTGAAGATTAATACTGCTGAAGGTTGTTAATGCTGCTGAGTCAAATCATCATTAATACTGCTGAGTTGATAAAGTTGGTATGCGATACTTTTGGAGACAAAGAAGGAATTGATCAAGATATGCTTAACGAAGATTCAGAAGATCAAGTTACTTTTTATGGTTATCTTGTAATTACTTTTGTATAAATAGTATTGATAGATAGCTATTAAAAAGATTATGAGAAAAATAGAAGATAGTTAGCATACAGAATTCGGTATTCAAGAGTGAATTAACCTCAAGGTCTTAGATCCTATTTCTAGAGAAGTAGAAATCGTCTTGTTGAGCCTGTTCAACAAGATTGAGGTTTGGTGTAAAACTTGTGAGTAATAACGGTTTGATCTATATACAGTTTATTGAATTTCTATTGATTGTTCTTTATTGATTTAGAGTTCTATTCCGCAAGATTCTCTAAATTCTGTTTCTAAGAAGTTTAATTCTTGTTAAGAATCGATCCTGACAATTTAGGAAACTAATTAATGGTTAAAACATAACAAAATTAACTGAGAAGTGATTGGGGCAAAACTATAAATTTGAATAAACACCTACCTTATTTCACTTTTAATTTTTTTACCTCCTTAAAGTTTTAAAATAAATTATCTAAAAAATTACTAATATTTTAATCAAACAAATTACATCAAAAAACGAGAATTTCATGCTCTTCGATATGACATCTATCTCGATAAAGTTTTTTTAACCGTTTTTACATGAAATGCTATATATGTGTTATATTCATATGAATATGGATGCATGTCCCCGGATGTCCACATTCAATATGAATAACAAATGTGAACGTCCATTCATTATTCACGATGAACAATACAATATTCAGGATGAATAATAAAATATTCAAGACAAATAATACACAAATTCATGATTCATGTATTATTCATCATGAATCGTGTATTATTGATATGCATTGATTATTCAATGCATAAAGTGTCTTTTTACTTTCTTTTTAGATAGAACATTTTGCTTTATCCCAACCTTTGAGTCATTTTATTCTCTTATTTTTATCTTTCTTAAACATGGAACTAAGTTAATGATTTTACTTGTTTTTACTACAAAGGAAGACTAATATTAACTAAAGTGCAGGCAATGCTATCTTAATGCTATAGCATTGATATCTGAAGATTGGAGAAGACTTGATGACGTGGAGCTTAATTTTTGGGAAAGGAAAGTCAAAGAAAAGTCATGCAAATCTGATCCAGCTGGCCTAGTTACATTTGAATAGGATATCTTTGGGTTGTAAAGAGTAGTACCTTCTAGTTACTTTAAGACAAATTATGAATAGTTGAAAAATACTTGATTTGTACTTTTAGATTTGTTTAGATATTTACTTTGGTGTCATCCCTTCCTTGTTTAAATAGGGATGTGTAGCATTTGTTTTTGATACCCCTTCCATTAGTTCACAACTGATGGAAACTCTTTCTAGCTTTATTTAATTTATGCAAGTTACTTTTAGTTCTTCATCTTTTTCTTATTTATGAGTTGCTGCAGCATTGCTGACAACATTGCTGCACTTCTTTCTTGTCTTTAATTATTGCATCTTACATTCTTGTCATTTACTTTTATGTCATTTACTTTCATGTCTTTAATTTACGTCATTTACATTTATTGCAATTTATTTTCAAGTATGAGTAGCTAGTTTCTATAGCTTGGGTGTGAGATTAAAGGGTGAGGTTTTAAACACAAAGAAAGGTGGACATCGTTTCTCAATAATGATGTTCACCATTTCATGTTAAGTTTTATAAAGATAAGTTTACTTCATGACGTTTTGATCACTTTGAAAGTGTTAAAGTGCCATGGCATCAAGAATGAGCCATTGATATGCACGTCAATCCAAATGACAAAGGAAGTAAGACTTGGAAGAGTTACTGACAAAGGAATTTGTCATCTCTGTCTTTTCTGGGTTGATTTTTCTCGATAAGTTGGCCATCGTCATGATGGTAAAAGTGTAGAGTGCGTATCAGGAATTGACCACTCAGAACACGTCAACTTAACTGATATGGGATCAACTTGGAAGAGTGATTTTTAACAAAGTAATTTGTTTATCCATATATTTGGAAGGCATCATTTTGCTATTGATAGTTCTGATACAACACCAGGAATGGGTTGATTGAAAGCTAGATCAGTAGTACAATGTTGAAGATCCGAAAGGGCATCCTGAAAAGTAGATGGTGAACTTATTTGTTGAGAGACAAATGCTATAGCATTACCACAACATTGGTCTACTGGAATTTGTGTTTAGACTTCACCCCAACCTCTTACACCTGTAACACCCCGATTTTTGGAAGATATCAGTCTTTTATGATAAATAATAAAAATAGTATTTTGGATTGAATCCTAGATTTTATGGTCTTGTTTGATGGAGAATTCAAATACGAAGCCAATGAGCCTTTCCGGAGCGAAAACAGAGCTAAAACGAAGAAGTTGTGACCAAAACAGTGATCGGGAAATAAATCGGGAAACCAGCGTCATGTGGACGTCCGCATGGTACTCGCGGACATACGCGATGTGTGGAAGTCCGCGTGTGCTTCTGTGGAAGCAACATAAAGTGGTCGGGCGCTCGTGGACGTCCGCATGGTGCTCACGGACGTCCACATCGCGTCTGATGAGCATAAATGCGAGATTTTAGCCCTAAACTTCATTTCTTCATATCTCTCTCATTTCAACTCCGATTTTGGTGATTCAAATTGCTATGGTTCCGTTTTTGAGAGCTCTTCAAGGATCTAGGAAGAGTTTGGAAGTTTATTGGAAGATTCAAGAGCATTTGGTGGTGGTAAGCTTCCCATTTCTCACTCCCAAACTCCATCTCTTCTCTCCCAAATCATTTCTTATTTACCTCACAAACCCTAACTGATTTTGGGGATTTTTCTTGGAGATTAATGTGTTCCTTCTCCATTTTATGCTAGTGGTTTCATTTATTGATGCAAGAGAAAGTTTCATCCACAACACTAGAGATGTTTGGGGTTTTCTAGGTTTTCATCAAAACCCAAGTGGTGAGTTCATCCTCCCAGCTTCTATACTTTCATATGAGTTAATAATGCTCCATTGATGGCTTCCTAGTTTGTATGCTTATCAAATCTTGGTTTGGATGATTTTGGGAAGTTAGGTTAATATTGGGGTTTTGGTCAAAATGGATATTTTTATATAAGATGTTTGGGGAATGGTTTTAAAGTGGTTGAATATGAATATTCATGGTTGGAAATTATGGATCTAGGTTTTTGGAAGAGTTGGCTTAAGGATTCGTGTTGCATCAAAGGAGCTTACGTTTGGGGAAAATCTAGATTTAGCCTAAATCTAGCAAGGTGAGTCAAGTTGATTTGTGAAAACTTTGTACATGCCAAAAATGCTATTTTCCACGTATTTGTGTGTTTTACTTGAAATTATAAATTGTTGAGTTATTTGATGAGTTTAACTCTCTTGAAGTATTTAACTTCTTAAATGTTGTAAAACACTCATATTTGTGATTTTTGGATATTGTGATGTGTAGAAATAACCCGTGTCGAGTTTTGGGTTAATAATGATTTTGGATACTTGTTTACCCAATCGATATTTAAATGCATTTTATGCTATGATGGCCGTTATTTATGGGTTTAATGAGTTTTGAGCATTTTGCTCGGTTTTGACTTTGAGGAAGTCTTGGGGACATTCGTCCGATTTTAATGGCTCGATGTGGAGTCTTATTTAAGGGTTGCTTTTATTGCACCATATTGCATATTATTGCACGTTATTAATATTTACATGCCCGGGTGCGTTAGTCATTCCATGATGGGCATATTATTGTAGACTGTGTTGCATTGGATCCATAGGGACGTAAGTCAGTCTTTATTTGATGGTCTACTGGGTGTTCCGGGATTTGACCGAACCCCATGTTTGATGACCTTTACATTCAAGGGTGCACTAGGAGGGCTGAGTCCGGTTGAGCTGTCATGTTGATTGACGGGCGTTATTGACCTTCGCCATGTCGGGGCAATGTCATGGTTGTATCCTCGCTTGTGCCGAGCCTTTGGTGGTATTCTTTTTGATACATCACTAAGGTCAGTTGTCTCTTCGGGTGTGACTTGTAAGGCGTCGTATGGGACACTTGGGCTTTTATGCAGTGAAGTGTCGTACGATTAACATTGTATGAGTGGCGTACTTTTGTGTTCATCCACTCTCAATGGATACGAGTCTCCCCCGTCGTTGGCCAACCTACCTGGGATTGTATATTGTCCCTGTTTTATTATTGTTGGTCTTATACGTTTGACTGCGATTGGATGACTTCAATGTTGGATTCCCCTCCATGTATATTGAAGTTTAAATGAAGCATGTCATTTCCATATTTATGGTATTTGCACTTCATTATATTTTACGTTCGCGTGAGTATTGGTTCGTATTATGTTTTCGATGAGGTATTATATTTAAATGGATGTTTCTTCCATGTTTTACGGGTTGAGTAGTTTGTCGTCAACCGTATTTGAAGGTTTCGCATAATATAGATTTATTCACGTATTTGAGTGAATTGGGATTGGAATTCATTTTGGAAAACGCTTTATACCTTTTGGGAACTTTTCTCATAGATTTTGGGGTGGGTTGGAAAATGAGACATTTGTATCTTTTTGTAAACTCTTTTGGAAATCATAATCTATGTCGCAAACTTTCACTTAAAGAATTATTTAGATCATGCTATAAACTCTTGAACTCGCTAGGCGTTAGCCTAACCCTTTTTATTTGTCGGCATGTGCAACAGGTCTCAGGTTGGGAGTAGTTCTAGTGACACTATGAAAGGTCGTGTGCTAGTAAAGTGCTCGAGAGGTGAATAACTTAAGTGATGTTTCCGCATTCATCCTTGGGATTAGCAACTGGTACTTGGGTTAAGCAACACCCGTTGTAGTTTTAGTCTTTGTAACAAGACTTGAATTATATTATGTTTGAGGTTAACCATAGATTGTAATTTGAGGTATGTTCCCTATTGGGTTATAGGAACAAATCCTATTATTTCGGTTATATTATCGAATTTTTTATTAGTTGTTCTTTCCCATTTCGAGGGTGTTACAAGTTGGTATCAGAGCATAAGTTTGAGAGAATTAGGTGTTTGTTTTGGATACCTAGACTCAAACTAGCGTTCTTTTAAGTAAATGAGAGTGAAATTTCACCATTAAGCACATTAAGATAGGATGTTTTGAAGTCGATGTAGTCGTTAGAAACGAGAATCGCGTCAAGAGTAGCAAGGATAAGCATGTACGGTGCGTTCATAATGGCACCTGGCCAGTGTCATGGTGAACCTACTAGTTACATGTGCATATTTTAACTACTTTAATGTGATGATCGTTTGGGTAGTGAAGAAGTTTATAGGCGAATAGTCGTTGGAAAAGATTGACGATTTTAGTATTAGTCACTTAGGGTGACAATAAGCATGATATTTGCTTTAAGTGGACCGTTTTGGGTCGAGATTGATGGTTGGATTAGAACCATAGATTTATTGAACCGACTTTGATTCGAGAAAAAACTGTAAGGTTAATCGATGTAATTCCCAACTTTGCCTTAAGAGGTTTGAGCATCCGGATGACAATAGTGGACCGGAGGGATTTGGAGGAGTATGGGTTGAGACGTTGAGTGTCGACTAAGTTATGCACAAAATTTATTTTAAAATAAATTGCATCAATTATTTCTTGTGTTTCAAATCCTTATATGGGTTGTATTACAAAATCTGGGAAAATGTTTAGCACACACAAGATTCTAAATCATGGTCTTTGAACCTGCATGAAATTATTTTATTGCGGGAGTTGCAAACTCCGTCGGGACTTGCTTTATTTTGTTATTGTCCAACGTTACTTCCGGATACCGTGATATCCATATTTTTATGATGTTTGAGATGTTGGGCAAGTAACTACGGCTTATGACTTTAACATTGGATCTCCTCCACATGTGTTAAAGTTTGGACGGAAAGTTATCTTCCATTATATCTATGTAAAGTTATTTTGGAGAAGTTATTTGATGCAAGTTTGTTGATCAATGTTGTTTATATGGTATTACAACAAAAGGAGTATTTTTGGAATTTTGGCATTTTAGTCATGATTTTGCTTATTGCAATTCGATTTTTGGAAGCAAGAGGCTTGATGCCATTTTGTTGATTTGAGTTCATTGAGCCCCGTTGAGTTTCATGGAGTTTTGTTTTACGACGTTTTGTGTCGTGTGAGTGCAATTTCACAATGTGCATACTCCATTTATTATGTGGGAATTTATGAGTAATGTTGGGCATTTTGTCCCACTCGGGTTTTGTTGAGAAAACATTATTTTATGCCATAAGACGACCAAAAGAGATGAGTTTTGGAACTTTGGTGTCGCGTAATTTCTCTTTCAAAGATTTGTGTTAACTCATTTTGTTGCAACTTGTTCGGTATATGGATTGATTTATATGTGACGTAGGTAATGCATGAAAGAAAATTTTGATAGTATATCATAACAATTTGCTTATTGCACTTTCGGTTAATTGATTATTTCATTGTCAATTCATGCAAATGTATTATATTGACCTAGGGGTATGCATAGCTTGGTAACCTTGCCTCTCGACATTTTGATAAATGGATCGTGAATGAAAAATGTTTTGTTAACTCATTGCTTAAATGAAGGCCATTTGGTCAAAGTATGTTTTAATGTAGTGAGAATCATGCATGGTTTACAATATGGTACATTTTGAAAACACGAGTGTGTGAGTCATTGACATTTGGTCAATTTCGGTTGATGAACATTTTGGAAAACTGTAAACCTTTTGGTTTTAGAGGAAAGGTGTATTTTGGATGTTTGATAAGTGAATTTTAAGCAACGGCATTTTGACGTTTTGTATTGCAAGTGAAAAGACTTTTAGTGAAAATGCTCCGTGATGGGGATTTTGGAAAAGAAAAATCATTTGTCTCAACCTATAGTGTGTGGAATTATTTGAGTTTTTGGAACATTAATGCGCACTGTTTGTATGATTTGAAGTTGGAAGTTGATTTAAACCCTTTTGGTTTCAATCATTTACAAGCACCTATTATTCTCCCAAGTTTTGAGAAAACACACTAATGTGTGAGAGTCTTTGTCAAAGAGGTTTTACTCATATGTCATTTTATGACCAAATGAGAAAATTTTGAAATTGATTTGAAGAATTTCATCTTTTGAAATTTCGTTATGAACCATCTAATGCATGTTATCTCATTCCAATAAAACTACTAAGAGAGTGTTACAAATTTGCGTGCATACTCCAATTTGAGATTTCCTGATGATGTTTTAACCGATATTTTCAAATGATGATAACGTATTGATTTTGTCTTTAAACTTAGAACCGACACAAGTCATTTTATGTTTTGACCAAAGTGTACTTATGAATTGTTTCATCGTTTTTGTGAAATAAACGGGCGTGCGCAACTTTGTTGGTAAACCTTGTTCCATGCCCTTTTATGGTTGAAAACGGAATTTTTGAATCGAATGTCGTTTAAACTCCTTTTGAAGCACGTGCAAACCTTTTGTTGCACACTATTTAAAGTAGGCAGTTACCTTACGTGCATGACATGAATCAATCCATACTAGGACCGTAGTGGTCCATTTCAAAGAAGTTGTTTATTACACTTTTGCGTTTTGTTAATAATCTAAACTGCAATGAAATAGTTTTCAATATGATTTTCATATGTGGGACGAGCGTGTCCATTTTTGGCGCAACCACCAAATTGATAGTAGTGGTTTTTATGCGTGCGATTAATTTGATAAGAAAAACTTTTGTGTTGGAAACTTCTATAAAAAGTTTTTGATTGGCATATTTGTTAAATAATTCACTTGAGAACCTTGAACTCATTAGGACCTTGGAAAGGTTAAGTAACCCCGGTTAAGAGTAAGCGTGTGGAACTTCGACAGTGGAATGCTAGGTATTTTAATGCGTATTGGTACCGTAGGCCAAGTAGTACTGTTTGTAGAGTCGGCGTATATCCGTACCTAAAAGATTTGACTCGTGGTATCGTACTTTGAGGTCGGTGGTAACCGTTCTTGTTGTAATACCCCGAGTAAGTTCGTTAGTTAAATTCTCTTTCCGTTAAAATTAGTTAACTTTAAAATTTGATGTTTAGGGTAAGTTTGGGTAATTTATAAGTTTAGAGGTGTTTTGGCCATTATTGTATAGTTCAAGCCTTAATTGCAAATTGGGTCTAGGATATAAATATCCTTTTTGATTCCAGATATTTTAAAACAGAAAATATCAGTATAATGTGTGTGTGTGTGTGTGTGTTTTTGAGAAGAGAAGAAGAAGAAGAAAGGGTCTTTTGGCTAGGGCTTTAATTGGTTTACTTGGAAGGGATATTTAAGGTATGTTCCTTTACGTTTTATGTTTGTAATTGTTAGTAGAAGGTTTCTATCGGAGTAGAATAATCGATTCATGTCTAGTATTAATTTCTGTCGATTCTGGGTAGAAATTGGGTAAACCGACAGAGGTTTTCGGACACAATTTGAATGTGTCCGGTAGTTTCTTTTGGTGGTGTCCGGTAGTTCCTCCTTGCTGGTGTCCGGTAGATGAAGTGTCCGATAAGTTCTCTTTTCTATGGTGTCCGGATTACTTTGGTTTCCGGATGTCGTCCGGATTGTTGATGTTGTCCGGAAAGTCATGTTGTCCGGATTGTATGTCCTGTCCGGAAAGTTGTATTGTCCGGATAGTTTTGTAGTATCCGGAAACTCTAGCTGTTTGGTCACTTTTGAGATTTCAGATACTTTTGAGTATCCAGTACCTTGTGTTTTTGTCGACTCTTGGATAGGATATGGATGAGGACTGGAAATACTGTAGACTCGACTTAAAGTTCGGGTTTGGGGGAAACATTTGAGGATAAGAGTTAGATTGAGTTATCTAGAGTTCTTAGCCTACTAGTAAGTCTTGTATGTTTAGTTGGTAAGGAGATAATTGTATTTAAATTATTTCAGATTCTGTGAATTTGGGGTGAAAGCTGAATCGTTGTGAGAAAAGCTTGGAAGCGTTTTGATAAGCAAACATGTGAGTTTTACTTTAAAATGTTTTCAAACTGGAATATATATATATATATATGTGGATTGAGAATGTGATAAATAGTGTAATAATGTGCATATGTATGAAGTATGATATATTGAGGTGTATATTATGTTTATACGAGCATTACACTACACGAGTATACGTTGGCCGGGCTTTGGACCGGTGGAGTTGGCTGTACGGAGGGACAGCGAAGTTGGCTGCATTTTATTGCAGCGGAGTAAATTGATTAGTTGGCTCGCAACCAATTAATATGGCCAAGGGAAATGAGACAGGAAAGTACACAATGCATGAGTCATAATTGGTATCCATATTTGTGTTACGTATATGGTGTTTGTGTAAACGATTTTAAACTAACATGGATTTTCTCACTTAGACCGCTAGGTCTAACCCTCATTTTGTTTTAAAATATGTATTCCAGGTCGTGGATCAAGTAAGAAGGATAATCCGTGACTAGCTTTTGGAAGACTTATGTTTTTGAAGACCATGACGTGTTTGTAGTTATAACTTTGTTATTTAGTAGAAAAAAGTTTGTAATGAAATACTTATTATGGTTGTAAAGACTAAGGGACCGTAAATGTTATATGATGTATCTTTTGTAATGAAACGCTGTTATGCAATATATGTTATTTGATGTATGTTTGGGAATCCGGGTCGTTACAGATGGTATCAGAGCCCTAGTTTAAGGGATTTAGGTATTCGGATCCATACCTAGACTTAAACTGCATGTGAAGTAGGATGTCCCTATTATTTTAGAACCTTGGGATGTTAAATATAAAATGGTAGAAGGAACATCATGTAAGGTAATTTCCATGTACATTTGGCCAATGTAATCATGAACTTACAGGTACATGTTTGAACTGGAATACCTTATTATATGGGGTATGTGCTTAAGTGTATATTAACCTTGTTGAACTCAACAGAATGGCAAGTCGTACTCGACGTACGAATAGTGTAACACCCTTAAATTTGGAAAGAGCAACTAATTAAAATTTTCATTATTACATCCGAAATAATGGGTAAAATACCTTGAATTACAAACTAAGGTTATCTCCAAACAATGCATACAACACAAGTCTCATTTCCAAGACTAAACCCACTTCGGACATCACTTAATCCAAACACAAGTGTTACTCCCCAAGGGTAAATGCGGAAACATAACTTAAGCTATTCACCTCTCGTGCACTTTACTAGCACTCTCCACTTCACAATGTAGCTAGAGCTACCCCCAACCTGAGCCTGTTGCACATGCCGACAAATAAAAAAGGTTAGGCTTACGCCTAGTGAGTTCAAGCATTTTATCATGACTATATAAAATCATAAATCAGAAGATAGCAGTTTTAGTCATGATTCGGTAAATCTTTAAATGAAAGATTTCGACAAAGATTATCATTTCCAAAAGGATTTCCCAAGCGGGCATAAATGACTCATTTTCCAAGGCACCCAAAATCCATGGGAACCATTCCCGAAAAGTGTAAAGCGTTTTCCAAAATGAGATACGAAACCCGACTCATCCAAATACGTGAATAAATCTAGTTTAGGCAAAACCTTCACGAACGGTTGACAATACATACTCAACCCATAAAACATGGAAACCATCCATTTAAATATAATCATCATTGAAAACATAAACGAAGCAACACTCACGCAACGTAAAATGTATTAAAATCCAAATACCATAAACGGGGGAGACCGTATCCGTTGAAGGTGGAGGTAACACATAAGTATACCACCCATACAACGTTCATCGCACAACTGGGAGTAGAGATTACAAGTTACGTTATTCCTATCTCTGTCCTCCCAACGAAATCGGGAATTACCACATACGTCTGGCCTATTCCACGACTCTGCTCTACGAAACCCAAGTTACACCGTAATTGAGGATATACCTTGACGTCTACCTCCAAGGTAACGCCTCAAGGCCCGGCACATCGGGACTACCTCCAAGGTATAAATCCCGAAGGTGTGGATCGCTACACCAACCTCCAAGGTAAGTGCCCAAAACTATATCCTCCTAGTGCCTACTTGGAAGTTAAGGTCATAAAACATGGGTACCGAGGTCCAACCTCAAAATACCCAATCGACCAATACCAACGACTGACTAACATGCCTATGGATCCAATGCAACACAGTCTACACCAAAATGCCTATCCCGGAATGACTCACTCACCCAAGCATGTAAATATCCAAACGTGCAATAAATGCAAAATGGTGCAATAAAAGCAACCCATAACAAGACCCCACATTGAGCCATTTAAACCGGACAAATGTCCCATGACTATCTCAAAGTCAAAAACCACACAAGGTGCTCCAAGCTTGCTAGACCCATAATGTCGGTCACCATCGCATAAAACGTGTTTAAAACATTGTTTAAGCAAGCAATACCACAAAATCATCATTAACCCCAAAACTCATTACGGGTTAAACAAAAAGAGTTTTCCCAGAGGACTCACACCCTTAACGTTCTCAAAATGACCCATAACACTAAAAGTGCATTCTCCCAAATGGTTTACAAAATCATTTACACATATATGATTAAACCACCAAATAAACCTCATTTTGAGCAATTATTCTTTTAAAGACAAATTATGGTTTCTAACCATCCAAATATCCACAAGCCCCAAATACGGGTGTTTTACACATTTATAAAGATAAACACTTCAAAAAGAGTTAAACCATTCAAATAACTCAACCACATATATTTTCAAGTAAAACACATAAATATTTGGAAAATACTGTTTTTGGCATGTACAAAGTTTTCGCAAAGTAACTTGAACTCACCTTGCTAGATTTAGCTAAATCTAGAGTTCTCCAAATGTAAGCTCCTTTGATGAAGTTTGCATCCTTAAGCCAAACTTCCAAAACCTAGATTTATGAATTTCCAACCATCAATACTAAGATCTAACCACAAGAAATCATCATCCAACCATATTGAACCAAAATACCCATTATAACAAAACCCTAACTTCATATTCAAAGAGGAGAGGAGATTCCTTTAACCATACTTGAATCCACCAACCCAAAACGTCTCTACAACCTCCAAGATGCACCACAACTCCTAATCTTCAAATAGAGTGGAAAGGGTTGGGTAAAAACCCTAGAATCAGTGGAGAAGATGAAGTGGGGGTTTCCTTTTGAAGGGTTAAGGTTTCTAATCCATGGTGGGTGTTTGATTTGGGGAAGAAGATGAAGAAACCACTTGAAACATCAAATCTTGGGGTTCAAAAGCTCAAAATCGATATTGGGGTGAAGGGTTTTGGTTTGGGAGAGTTTAGAGAGGGAGAGATGGAATAGAAATTAAAGAAGGCTGAGAGTCGTGGGTTTAAAGCCCTCTGGAGCCCGACGACGATAGTGACACGCGATAGTGACATTGTCACTATCGCCGGTGTCAGGATCGATTCTTAACAAGAATTAAACTTCTTAGAAACAGAATTTAGAGAATCTTGCGGAATAGAACTCTAAATCAATAAAGAACAATCAATAGAAATTCAATAAACTGTATATAGATCAAACAGTTATTACTCACAAGTTTTACACCAAACCTCAATCTTGTTGAACAGGCTCAACAAGACGATTTCTACTTCTCTAGAAATAGGATCTAAGACCTTGAGGTTAATTCACTCTTGAATATCGAATTCTGTATGCTAACTATCTTCTATTTTTCTCATCTTTTCTAATAGCTATCTATCAATACTATTTATACAAAAGTAATTACAAGATAACTATCAAAAGTAAATTGATCTTCTGAATCTTCGTTAAACATATCTTGATCAATTCCTTATTTGTCTCCAAAAGCATCGCATCCCAAACTTATCAACTCAGCAGTATTAATGATGATTTGGCTCAGCAGCATTAACAACCTTCAGCAGTATTAATCTTCACAGTCTTCAAGCAGTAGTAACTCAGCTCAGCAGTACTAACCATGTCTAGCAGTAGTAATTTGGACTAGCAGTACTAACTTCAACTAGCAGCATTAACTTCATCTAGCAGCATTAACTTTGCCCAGCAGTAGTAACGAAGAACTGGCAGTAGTAATGAAGACTTAGCAGTACTAACCATACTTAGCATATCTTCAGTTCCCAACAATCTCCCCCTAACTTGACTTTTAGGAAAAGAAGTCAAGTTCTTCAGATGATGCTTCCAAAACTTAGTCATCATGTACACACAGATTAGGACTTAGGCCTAGACTCTGATTGAGAATCCTCTTTACCAAGAATCTACCCATTGCTGAATCCTTGTTGCAGGTCAGCTTAGTGTGTAGCATTCCTTGCAGCCTCTTCATGCTGTGATTGTATATTTCATCTACAAGATAGTATTCATGAGTTGCAGAGTCAAGGGAGATGACATATACTCCACAGTTTTCATAGAGCATCCAGTTGGTAATGACTTGAAACTGTGTGTTTAACCTTTGCTGAACTGCTTCAGGTTTGAACATTTGGCACAAGAATTCAAGTACCATTTTAGAGATTGACATCCCTGGCTCAGTCAGCATGTTTCCATATATCTTCATCCCAACTTTGAACATCTCTTCTAAGTCTGATCTTGAGCAAGTTCTGACAATCTTTCCCCAAGTAGAAAATACTTCAAATTTTCCATCAGCTCTTTTTATCCTAATGAACTCCTTTCTACCATCTTTCAAAGTGTCCCAAAAGATGATTTCAGGAGCCTTAGATGATATTGGTTCAGCCTGAAGTGGAATTGGGTTAGATTCAACACTAGTAATGTACAAGTCACATTGGGCATCTGTTTGTGATTGCACATTGCCTGATTTCCCTGATGGAGTTGCCACTTCTTCTTCAGTAACTTTTCCATCAGATTTCACTGTTTCCTCCTGGGCCTTTTCTGCAGATGACTCCACCCTTGGTTTCTTTTCATTTTTCTTCTTTGTAGTTATGGGCTGGGTTCTTGGTCTTTTCTTGGACATCATCTTGGTTCTTTTAAGAGTTTTGACAGCCTCAGGAGTTGGTTCAGCTGCTTTAAGTTTTTCAGCAGCAATAACCATTTCTGCTGCTATGGCTGTTACTGCTTCTCTTAGTACATGTAGTGATGCTGCTTCAATACTGTTCTTTATAATCCAGTAAATTTCTTCATCTATTTCAGCTTGAGTTGTAGTTACTGCTTCCTTCTCAGTTTCTGCTGCTTTGACTGTTTGGCCTTCAGCAGCATTAACTGTTTCTGCTGCTTGTTCAAGCTCAGCAGCATTAACAGTTTCTGCTGCTGTGGTTTCTGCTGCTGTGGTTTCTGCTGCTGTGGTTTCTGCTGCTTTGGTTTCTGTGACACACTCTTCCCCCTTTTCTGTCTCACTGGACTCCCCCTTAAACTGTGCATAGTCCATTTCCATCTCAGTCTCTATGTGAGCAGTCTCCCCCTCAATTTGTGGACCCTTCAGTTTCAGTTCTGCTTCTGACTCTGACTCCCCCTTTTTGGGAGCATCATCAGTTGAGGTTCTCCTTCTTAGCACAAACCTTGCCTTTTTCCTTTTGTTCAGCAACTTGGTGACCATCTTTTTGAGCTTCTCAATTTGAGACTGTTGGTAGGTAACCACAGTCTTAAGTTGCTCAATCTCTTTCTTTTGTGCCATGACATCCAGGTTGATATTCCCTAAGGTTTCCATCAATTCCTCATAGTTATATCTATCCTCACCTTGTTTAGAAGTATTAACCTTCTTTAAAGGATCCTTGGAAGTTTCAGCAGAAGCCTTCTGCCTAGCAGAAGCACTACCTGCCCCCTTGGTTTCTTGGCACCTGGGTCCTCCTAATGATTTCTCATTTAGAGTTGCCATGGGGAAGGTCTTATTTATGTTACCACTGTCCTTCTCTGTGCTAGCAGAAGTAGTGGCAGCCTTAGCACCCATATGGTCATCCTTCTCCTTAGAGACCACCTTCTTGAGGTTGGGAGACACCCCTGTGGTTTCCCTGTTGATATTCTCAATTGGAGAATGCTCCAATTGAGGGCTTAAAGGCGTAGGGCTTTGAGTAGGTACAACAAGGGAAGGAGCCTTGTGCACCTTTCTTCTTTGAAATCTTTTGGTGATTGTGGGAGTGGGCTGTTCAAGAATGGACTGTGGGAAGTCTTTTGAGATGGAAGGTTGGGATTGGGCATCAGTGGGTTGATCTAATGAAGGCCTTGATCCTGATGCCATACCTTCAGAGGGGTGGGACACAACCATCATTGTAGAGAACAATGGTGTGTCAACTCCTTCCGAGTCCCTAGGAAGTCTTTTCATATTTGAAAAAACCTTCCCTTTAGGGGATTTGGGTACATATACCTCAGTGAACTGAGGTAAGTCCATCAACTCCTTGTTAAGAACTTCTTGCACAAACCTTGGATACATGAAAAAGGTCTTTTTGGATTCCAAGTTTGATACAAGATCAATAAAGATCATTGCTGAGAAATTGTACTTTCTGGCAGTGGATAAGCAGACCAAGGCATATGCAATGGGACTGCTGAACTCACTCCATCCAGTAGTTTTCTTGGAAATACAGTGCATCAGGGTATGAACAAGAAATCTCCATTGGTTGAAAAATTTTGACTTGTAGAATTTAAAAACACCAATGGGACCTTCATACCCCATTCTTTGTAAAGTAGAAAAGAGTTCTTCATTAGGAATAGAAGTTATACCTGAAGCATCATTCAACTGAAGGGAGATGCGAATAACCTCTTCAGTAACTTTCAAGGGTTTATCACAAACCCTTGTTCGAATGGTTTTCTGCCCTTCTTCAACACTAACAGTGGCATTCTCCCAAAATTGTTTCTGGTGTTCGATATAGATTGTTGGGCTCACTGTGAGTGCATAGGAGATGTGCGAGGATTTTAGAAAATCGACAATATCGTGGAATCCAGCAGCTTGTTTCGGCTTCTGAAGCATGGCTATTTCATTGTGCTCATCCACAAACTCCATGATGCCTAAGGATTCTTGAAAGAAAAGCACAGAGATTCTGGAGAGTCTAGGTTAGAACGAGAGAGAAGAAGTAAATGCGAAGAGTCGTTATGAACATGGGCGGGCAAACAGGGGTATTTATATGCCCTAGATTATCAGAAGCAGTATTAACTACCTCGCAGTAGTAACTACTGAGCAGTATTAACTGCCAAGCAGTATTAACTGCCAAGCAGTATTAACTACCTAGCAGTATTAACTACCGAGCAGTATTAACTACCGAGCAGTATTAACTGCCAAGCAGTATTAACTGCCAAGCAGTATTAACTACCTAGCAGTATTAACTACCGAGCAGTATTAATTACCGAGCAGTATTAACTGCCAAGCAGTATTAACTACCTAGCAGTATTAACTACCAAGCAGTATTAACTACCGAGCAGTATTAACTCCACTAGCAGTATTAAATGCACTAGCAGTATTAACTACTGAGCAGTATTAACTACTGAGCAGTATTAACGACCAAGCAGTATTAACTACACTAGCAGTATTAACTGTACTAGCAGTATTAACCACTGAGCAGTAGTAACTGCACAAGCAGTAGTAACTACTAGAACACAGACAGTAGTAACTTCTGTACTGGCAGTAGTAACCACACTTACACTTTTCTTCACTTGGTAATCTGAGGAAAACAGAGGATCCTGAGAAAGAAAGTTAGTAGCACCAAATACAGGAAGAAATATAGGTATATAAAAACAGAAAGTCAAGAATTTATTCTAGGTTGATCATGCCCACACTTGTTACCAAAAAGGTGAATCTACCCACATCAAAAGCTTTTGTGAATAGATCAGCAAACTGGTCATTTGTATGAACTTTAGCAACCTGAATTAATTTCTTTTCATTGCAATCTCTTATAAAGTGATACCTTATCTCTATATGCTTTGTTTTTGAGTGTTTGACTGGATTATTAACAATGCTAATAGCACTGTTGTTATCAATGAAGATTGGTGTGTGAAGAAAAGTTACCCCATAGTCCAACATCTGATTCTGAATCCATAGAACCTGAGAGCAGCAGCTTGCAGCAGCTATGTACTCAGCTTCTGTGGTAGATAAGGACACTGTGGTTTGTTTCTTACACTGCCAAGATACTAGTCTTGTACCCAAAAACTGACATCCACCTGAAGTAGACTTCCTATCCATGTTGGCTCCTCCCAAATCACTATCTGAATATGCAAGTAAGTCAAAAGAGGATTCATGAGGATACCAGAGACCTAATCTAGGTTGCCCTTTTAAGTATCTGAATATTCTCTTGACAGCATGAAGGTGTGATTGCTTAGGAGAAACCTGAAATCTGGCACAAACACAGACTGAAAACATAATGTCAGGTCTAGAGGCTGTGAGATACATGAGAGATCCAATCATTGATCTGTAATGATGGACATCCACATCCTCCCCCTCAAGATCTGCAGTGATCTGTTTATGTGTTTCCATTGGAGTGCTTGCTGACTTTGAGTCTGATAAACCAAACTTGTCCAGGATGTCTTTCACATACTTGGATTGGCTAATAAAAATTCCATCTTTCCTCTGTTTTACCTGAAGCCCAAGAAAGAATGTAAGTTCTCCCATGGAGCTCATCTTGAAGCTTTTGTGCATCAATTCTTCAAACTCTTTACACATTTGATCATTGGTGGATCCAAAGATGATATCATCCACATAGATCTGAACAAGTAAAGTACCTCTCTTTCTCCTCTTGATGAACAGGGTCTTGTCAATGACTCCTCTTTCAAAGTCATTTATCAAGAGATAGGTAGACAAAGTGTCATACCATGCTCTTGGGGCCTGATGCAAACCATAGAGAGCCTTCTTCAGCTTGTATACTCTGTCAGGGTGCAATGGATTCTCAAATCCAGGGGGTTGACAGACATATACTTCTTCCTCAATGCTTCCATACAGAAATGCACTTTTGACATCCATTTGGTACACTTTGAACTTCATGTATGAGGCATAGGCTAGAAATAACCTGATTGCTTCAATCCTTGCCACAGGAGCAAAGACTTCCTCATAATCTATTCCTTCTTCCTGAGTGTACCCTTGTGCAACCAGTCTAGCTTTGTTTCTGATTACAATCCCTCTGTCATCCTTCTTGTTCCTGAAAATCCACTTGGTGCCAATTGCTCTTTGACCTTTTGGAAGGTCTACCAAGTCCCAAACATCCTGTAATTTGAACTGTAGCAGCTCCTCTTGCATTGCCTCTATCCAGCTTGGGTCTTTCATGGCATCATAAGCCTTTTTGGGCTCAATCTGGGACAGAAAGCAAGTAAGAACAGTGTTAACTGTATTTTGCTGCTCTTGCAACTCTTGGAGTCTGCTTTGCTTTCTAGTCATCATGGGAGATGCAATATCTCCAATTACCAACTCAGGAGGATGATTTTTCTGAGTTCTTGTTTGATGACCAGCTTCCTCTTGTAAGTCCTCATCCAGATTAGACTCATTTAATTCTGGATTTGTTTCTGCTTCTTCAGTCACCTCAGATTCTCGGGAATTTGAACCTGAAGACTGATTTTCCTCTGCTCTCCTCTCTTCTTCATTCTGAATAGGTTCAGTCTCCTCATGGTGTTCACAGAATTCCACAGGATCAATGGAAGGGATTGGAAATATCACAGATTGAATTCTGTGTTCTGATGATGGTGTATCCCTTTGTCCTGCATATACATCACCACTGAAACCCAAAGAATTAGTGAGTGAATCAATGTCAAATAGCCAATTAGGACCTGAACCAATAGGATTTGGTGTGTTCTCATTGCATTTGACATTGTCACTTTCTTCAATTATTCTAGAAGAGGTATTAAAGACTCTGTAGGCCTTACTTTGAGATGAATACCCAACAAGAAAACCATCATCTGCTTTGCTATCAAACTTGCCTAAGTGAGATTTGGTATTGAGAATAGTACAAGGACATCCAAATGGCTTGAAAAATCCAATATATGGTTTCCTTTTATGGAAAAGCTCATAAGGTGTCTTGTTTTTAGGCTTTACAACTAAAACTCTGTTTTGAACATAGCAGGCAGTATTAACTGCTTCTGCCCAAAAAGTAATTGGTAACTTTGAGTCAGCTAACAGAGATCTAGCAGCCTCAATCAGTGTCCTATTCCTTCTCTCAGCAACACCATTTTGTTGTGGAGTCCTAGGAGCACTGTATTGTCTCTCAATTCCTTTTTCTTCACAAAAGGTGTTTAGATCAGAATTTTTAAACTCAGTTCCATTATCTGATCTAATGACTTTCACTCTTTGATTTGATTGGTTTTCAATTTTGAGAATGAAAGATTTGATCAGTCCACTTGTCTCATCTTTAGTTCTCAGAAAATATACCCAAGTAAATCTAGAATAATCATCAACAATAACTAAGCAGTATGATTTCTTGCCAATACTCATCACATTGGTAGGACCAAACAGATCCATATGTAACAGATGAAGAGGATTTGATATAGTGTTTATCTCTTTGGACTTATGAGAAGTTTTGTGTTGTTTGCCTTTGAGACAAGCAACACAATGATCATCACATGAATATACTTTGGATGGCAAACCCCTTACAAGGTTGTTCTTAACAAGTTTATTTATTGTTTTAAAGTTCATGTGACACATCCTTCTGTGCCAAAGTGATGATTCATCTAAAGAAGCTTTTGAAACTAAACAATTTAGAGATGAATCAGATGAAACACTTTCCAAATCTAAACAATAAACATTATCCTTCCTTGGAGTTCTCAGAAGTATCATGTTTTCATCAACCACTTTGTATCCAGGAGCAAGGATAATACATTCAGAGTCTGTAAACAATATACTATGCTTCTTGTCACAAACCTGTGATACACTTAACAGGTTGTATCTCAATTGTTCAACATAGTATACATCTTCAAAGGTCATCTTACCCTTTGAAACATCACCCTTACCACTTATCTTTCCACCAGCAGGATTATCCCCAAATGCAACATGTCCTCCATCAATCTTTTTGAAATTTTTGAGGCAGGACATGTTACCTGTCATGTGCCTGGAGCAACCACTATCAACATGCCAAATGCTCTTCCCCTTGAGCTGTTGGTTGCCCTGCACATCAAGATAAATCAGTTAGTTTTATTTGGAACCCAAGCCGAAGTGGTCTTGGGTCTCCCTTGCTCATCAAAATACTTACACTTGGTTTTGATGAGATTTTTAACTTTTGGTACTGCTGTGCTGGAATACTTTGTCAAAATTATTGGTGTAGCAGCACTTGCAGCAGTACTAACAGTGCTAGCAGTACTAACAGTGCTAGCAGTATTAACCTCAGAAGTACTAACAGAGGTAGCAGTATTAACCGAGTTAACACTGCTAGAAGCAGTATTAACAGAGTTAATACTGCTAGCAGCAGTACTATCTGAAGAAGAAGCACTAACAGTATTAGCAGCACTAACATTGGACTGAATACTAGCAGTATTAATATTGCTAGCAGTACTAACTTTGGAATGATTACTAGCAGTATTAATACTGCTAGCAGCACTAACTTTTGAAGCAGTACTAGCAGTGTTAGCAGTACTAACACTGCTAGCAGCAGTATTGTTTTTAGTGCTTTTTGGAACCCACATAGTATCACATTCCTTTTCAGTCATTTTCTTTATGTGGCTTTTGGGTTTATCTTGTTTCTTTGCCACATTTTTCTTTGCAGACTTTTTATATCCACCATTCTTTCTGTAACCACCAGGTTTTTGAAAAGATCTTTGAGCATTAAACCTTTGGTTAACAGGATTGAAATAACAGTGTTTGGCTAAGTGATTTAGCTTACCACAGATGAAACAAGGTTTTGGCCTGTTGATTCTTTTCAGGTCAACTCCTTGTCTCATAGCCCACTGGTTATTCCAGTTCCTTTGATTTCCCCTCTGATTATCATGTTTTTGGGGCTTGTTCTCTTTGAATTTCCTGCAGGAACACTGTTTACAAGTATTAGAGTTCACAACTTTGGGCTGTGTGTAATGAACTTCCTTTTTCTCTTCAGTCCTTTTGATCTCTGTGTTCTTGACACATGGACTCTCACATTCCTCATCAGAGTCTACTTTGTCAGTCTCATCTTCAACAACTATTTCTTTTTCACAAGGATCTATATTAATCATTAATTCAGGTTCCTTTCTATCCTTGGTCTCTAACAAATCAGACTTAGGAGGTATGTAGTTGTTATTGTAGGGTGGAGGTGTGGTATTGTACCCTATCCCTACTTTCATCTTGTCATGGATTTGTGCTTTAATGATGGTGTCCATGGTTTTAGAAGCACAGGTAAACTTTTCAACATCAAGTTTAACCTTTTTAAGCTCTTCTTTTAACTTTTCATTCTCCTCCCCAGATACTTTCAGCTTAATCTCATACTCATTCTTCTCCCACTTCCAATAGTTAGTATCATAGTGGTGTTGAAGTTCATTAGCTTGAAAAGCTCTAATCTGTTCCTCAAACCTTTCTACAATCCTAACATAATCTTTCACATCTTTCTCTAGCCTCTTAAGGTCATCACACATACCCTGATTGTGATCCCTATATCTTTTAACAGCATCAATGCAAGCTTGAGAACAGAGTTTAGATTGTACCTCAGTGGGGATATCAGACACTTCTGCCATAAGAGCTTGATTCTGACAGGCTTCTTCAGCTTGATCACTCCAATCAAATCCCATTCCTTGTTGAGAAACAAGGGCTTGAGAGGAGCTTCTGTTTTGGTTTCCATTTGGAGTCTGTGATCCTCCACTTCTGCATTCTCTGGCAAAGTGTCCCATCTTGTGACACTTATAGCATTCAACCTTTGACTTGTCAAAGCCTGCACCATCTTCTCTTCTTTGGGAAAAGTTGTTTCTCCCAGTCCTTTTGATGAATTTCTTCACCCTCATTGATAGCATAGCCATCTGCCACTTGATGTCCATCTCTTCCAGATCATCAGCATTGATCTGCTCTAAATCATCATTGATTAGAGAAGAGTGGACATGACTAGAAAAGAATGCTTCTAGTACAGAATCTGTGGTCTTCTCATGATTGGTTCCACTAGCAGAATTAACAGAACCTGCAGTATTAACAGAATCAGGATTAGCAGCAGTATCAGAGGATGAAGATAATAAAGCAGCATTATAAACAACTCCTGATGGCCTTTTCTTGGCTTCAACTTCAGCCTCAAATACTCTGAGATCATTGTAGAGGTCATCTAGCTCTTTGTCCTCCAATTGGTCATTCTGTCTGAATGAGACAGTGTACATGGTCCATTCTTCTCCCAATGATCTAAGGAACTTTCTGTTGACATCATCAGCATCCATGTGTACACCCACAGTTGCTAATTCTCCAATTAACTTGTTAAATCTGTCAAAAGTTTGAGTCATAGACTCATTCTTTGCAGACATAAAGTTTTCATATTGTTGCCTGAGAATAGCCTTTTGATTTCTCTTTGTGCTCTTTGTTCCAGTAAATCTTTTCTCCAGAGCATTCCACAGCATCTGTGCATCTGTGCAGTGTTGGAATTGATGTTGGTACTCATTAGGAATAGCCAAAAGCAGAGTGCTTAAGGCCTTCATCTCTGTTTGTCTTACTTTCTTTTCAGCATCTGTCTTGGGAGGAGGTCTCTTTCCATCTGCTCCAATCTTTCCTTCATTACATGGGCCATTTTCTATAATGTCCCATATTGCATAATCAGTAAGAAGAATGTACTGCTTGATTCTTAGTTTCCACATGTCAAATTCATTGGGTTTGAGCATGGGAACCTTTGAAACAAGAGTACTGTGAGAATCCATTGAGTTGTCCATAATTTCTAAGATACCAATGCTCTGATACCACTTGTCAGGATCGATTCTTAACAAGAATTAAACTTCTTAGAAACAGAATTTAGAGAATCTTGCGGAATAGAACTCTAAATCAATAAAGAACAATCAATAGAAATTCAATAAACTGTATATAGATCAAACAGTTATTACTCACAAGTTTTACACCAAACCTCAATCTTGTTGAACAGGCTCAACAAGACGATTTCTACTTCTCTAGAAATAGGATCTAAGACCTTGAGGTTAATTCACTCTTGAATATCGAATTCTGTATGCTAACTATCTTCTATTTTTCTCATCTTTTCTAATAGCTATCTATCAATACTATTTATACAAAAGTAATTACAAGATAACTATCAAAAGTAAATTGATCTTCTGAATCTTCGTTAAACATATCTTGATCAATTCCTTATTTGTCTCCAAAAGCATCGCATCCCAAACTTATCAACTCAGCAGTATTAATGATGATTTGGCTCAGCAGCATTAACAACCTTCAGCAGTATTAATCTTCACAGTCTTCAAGCAGTAGTAACTCAGCTCAGCAGTACTAACCATGTCTAGCAGTAGTAATTTGGACTAGCAGTACTAACTTCAACTAGCAGCATTAACTTCATCTAGCAGCATTAACTTTGCCCAGCAGTAGTAACGAAGAACTGGCAGTAGTAATGAAGACTTAGCAGTACTAACCATACTTAGCATATCTTCAGTTCCCAACAGCCGGGCATACTCGCCCGCTACCCCATCACTCTCGGTACAAATGGAGTGATAGTGACACCGCGATAGTGACCATGACACAATCGCGAGTGTCATACTCGCTGGTCTCTCCCCACCCCTCGGTACATATTGGGCGATTGTGCCCTGGCGAGAGTGACCATGTCATAATCGCCGGGCACTCTCGCGGTCCAGGTACCGAGTCCCATTTTCGCCCAATTTCTCATGCAGTCCAATTGGCGTTACGCGTTCCACATTCCAATGCGAAACCTTGTCCTTTACTAACTTCAGATAAGTGCCTTTACCATTGGAGTTAGGATTTTCGGGGTGTTACAATCCTCCCAACCTTAAAGAGATTTCGTCCTCGAAATCTAGTTCTCACACAACAAATGGCTACTGCGCCCCAACACATTCCAAGTCCCCCCGTTTTCAACCCGGTTCAAGTTTACTTCCCATAGAATTGCCCATGACGGCTTCTCGGTAATGCTCACAACAATTCCCCGCTTACGCGTAAACACTTACATCCACTTAAAGGCCCAATTTACTAGAATGGTCTCCGACCACCACACTTAAGTTGCCTCCCAACCTTAAGTGATCCATATCATTCTAACGACAGATTCGAACCTCCCAATCATACCACATTCACATGTTCTCAGATTTTCTCTCTAGACCAACTCAACGTTTAACCACCACCAACATCAACCAAAACTTCAGAATCCTCAAATAATTCCACTACTGAATTAGCATTCGCTCTCTGCGGATTCCATCGATTCAACACCAACGGTCTTCATTGACTCGTCAATTACACAATCCCAAAGGTGTGTCTAATCATCAATCATACAATCGACAGGTTTTCGTACCACACATGGAAAGTCATTTCACTAAAACCACTTATCACAATCGAGCATCTTAAGGATACTACAACCATTACCATCATTTATTTAAAATTGGACTACAAATCCCCGATTACACTAACGGTGCTTGGCCTCAAGCCCAAAAGTCGACACCTAACATACCACCAAGTCGAATCACCACAGACTCTACTCACGAGTTTCACTCATTGAGTATTCCCATCAAGATCAAAATTATCGATACGGTGTCTAAAGGGTCTCACATACGAAAGTTGACCAAGACCCCAAAATAAGATCCCCAACCAGAAAGGTTACCACCAACCTCAATATAAATTACTGCGAATCAATTCTCTTAATTACAAAGTGCATCATCCACTCAACCGATGTCATTCGGCCTACAGTACTACCACGCGTGGAACAACCAACCTTCCACCGCCAAAGTGCTACACACACTTACCCTTAACTGGGTTACTTACCAATTCCAAGGTCCTAATGAGTTCAAGGTTTACAATTGCGTTATTCAATAAATATGCCAATTAATCAAAACCATTCACAGAATATTTTCAACACCAAGATTTTCATCTCAAATAACTCGTACGCAATAAAACTACTACTATCAGTTCGGTAGTTACGCAAAATGGACACTCTCGTCCCACATATGAAAATTTTGTTGAAAATTATTTCATCACAGTTCAGTTTATTCACAAAACGCAAAAGCGTAATAAACAACTTCTTTTAAAATGAACCGCCACGGTTCTAGTATGGATTGACTCATGACATGCACGTAAGGTAACTGTTCGACTCTCAACAGGGTGCAACAAAAGGGGCACACGTATTTCAAAAGAAGTCCAACGATATTTGACTCCAAAATTTTCCTTTTTAACCATAAAATGGCATGGAACAAGGTTCACCAACTAAATTTTGCGCCCGTCAGTTTATTATACGAAACGATGAAACGGTTTACAAATACACCTTAGTCAACACCAAATGACTTGTGCAAATTTCATATTTATAACAAAACTCATACGTTTCCATCACTTGAAAATATCGACTAAAACATCATAAAACCACAAATTGGGGTAGGCATGCAAGCTTGTAACACTTCCATTAGAAATTTTCTTGAAACGAAATAACATGCATCAAGTGGTTCGCGACCAAATTTCAAAAGAGAAAACTTCTTTAAATCTATTTCTCCAAATTTCCCATCCGATCCTATAATGACACTTGAACGAAACGTTTTTGGCAAACTTGCACACAACAATGCGTTTTTCCAAGACGTATAAGGAAATAAGTGTTAATAATTTGTTGATACAAAAAGGGTTCAAACTTATTTTCAATCTCAAATTGCACCAACGGTGCGCATCAATGTTCAAAACATAAGAATTCCACGCACCATAGTTTTATACAAACCATTTTTTTCTCTAAAATCTCTATCACGAAGCTCTTTCCTCAAAATTTCATACTTGGAACATAAAACGTCAAAACGTCATTGCTAAAATGTATTTGTCAAAAATACTCAAAACACACATTTCCTCCAACCCAAAAAGCTTTCAATTCTTTTCCAAAATATTCGACAATTCAATATTGACCAATGTCAACGACCCACGCATTTATATCTTCAAAATATAAAACATTGCAAACTTATGCTTAATTTTCACAACACCAAAACACCCTTTGACCGAATGGTCATCATTTATAGAATGAGTTAATAAAACAATTTTACTCACGATTCGTTCAACAAAGTGACGAGAAACAATGGTTACCAAGCTATGCATACCCCTAAGTCGATATAACATGTTTTACATAAAAATGATAATAAACCTTTAATTGACCAAAAGCGCACCAGACAATTTATTATGAAATGTCACCAAAATGTTCTTTCATGCATCACTTAAGTCATGTATAAATCAATCCATACACCGAACTATTCGCAATGAAATACTTAGTAACACAAACTTTTGAAAGAAAAGTTACGCGACACAAGAGTTCCAAACTCATCTCATTTTAGTCGCCTTATGGCATAAAATTAACTTTTCTCAACAAAACTCGAGTGGGACCAATTGCCCAACATAACTCGTAACTTTTCACATAAGCAATTAGAGTATGCACATTATAAAATTGTACTCACACGACTCAACATGTCGTAAAACAAAACTCCATGAACCTCCACGAACTCAATGACTCCAAGTCAATAAAACGGCGCTAAACATCATGCTTTCAAAGCCGAATTGCTATAAGCAAAATCATAAACGAGACGCCAGAATCCCAAAAATCCCTTTCCATGGTAATATCATATAAACGACACCGTTTAACAAACTCATATTAAACAAATTCTTAAAATAACTTTACATAGACATAGTGGAAAATAACTTTCCGTCCAAACTCTAACATATGTGGAGGAGATCCAATGTTAAAGTCACAAGCCGTAGTTACCTGCCCAACATCTTAAACATCATAAAAATATGATTGTCATTACACCCAAAACGAATGTTGAACAACAATGAAATAAAGCAAGACAAATCCCGGCGGAGTTTGCAACTCCCGCCATAAAATGGTTTCATGCACATTCAAAACCATGATCTGAAATCTTGTGTGTGTGATAAACATTTCTCAAAATTCATAACACAATCCATACAAGGATTGGAAACACAAGAAATAGTTGATGCATTTTATTTTCAAAATAAACTTTGTGCATAATTTAGTCGGCACTCAACGTCTCACTCATACTCCTCCAAGTACCTCTGGTCCACTATTGTCATCCGGATGCTTTATCCTCTTAAGGCAAGTTGGGAACCACATCAATTAACCTTACGGTTTTTTTTCCTCAAATCAAAGTCGGCTCAATAAGCCTATGGTTCTAGTCCAACCATCAATCTCGACCCGAAATGGTCTACTTAAAGCAATTATCATGCTTATCGTCACTCCAAGTGACTAATACTAGAATCGTCCGTCTATTCCAACGACTAATAGCTTAGAACCTCCTTCACTACCCCAACGATCATCACATTAAAGCAATTCAAGTATGCTCATGTACTAGTAGGTTCACCATGACACTGGCCAGGTGTCACTATGAACGCACCGTACATGATTATCCTTGTTACTCTCGATGCGATTCTCGTTTCTAACAACACCCATTAACCTCGAAACATCCTATCTTAAAGTGCCTAAGGTGAATTTCACTCTCATTTACTTAAACAAACACTAGTTTGAGTCTAGGTATCCAAAATCAACACCTAAATCTCTCAAACTTATGCTCTGATACCAACTTGTAACACCCTCAAATTTGGAAAGAGCAACTAATTAAAATTTTCATTATTACATCAGAAATAATGGGTAAAATACCTTGAATTACAAACTAAGGTTATCTCCAAACAATGCATACAACACAAGTCTCATTTCCAAGACTAAACCCACTTCGGACATCACTTAATCCAAACACAAGTGTTACTCCCCAAGGGTAAATGCGGAAACATAACTTAAGCTATTCACCTCTCGTGCACTTTACTAGCACTCTCCACTTCACAATGTAGCTAGAGCTACCCCCAACCTGAGCCTGTTGCACATGCCGACAAATAAAAAAGGCTAGGCTTACGCCTAGTGAGTTCAAGCATTTTATCATGACTATATAAAATCATAAATCAGAAGATAGCAGTTTTAGTCATGATTCGGTTAATCTTTAAATGAAAGATTTCGACAAAGATTATCATTTCCAAAAGGATTTCCCAAGCGGGCATAAATGACTCATTTTCCAAGGCACCCAAAATCCATGGGAACCATTCCCGAAAAGTGTAAAGCGTTTTCCAAAATGAGATACGAAACCCGACTCATCCAAATACGTGAATAAATCTAGTTTAGGCAAAACCTTCACGAACGGTTGACAATACATACTCAACCCATAAAACATGGAAACCATCCATTTAAATATAATCATCATTGAAAACATAAACGAAGCAACACTCACGCAACGTAAAATGTATTAAAATCCAAATACCATAAACGGGGGAGACCCGTATCCGTTGAAGGTGGAGGTAACACATAAGTATACCACCCATACAACGTTCATCGCACAACTGGGAGTAGAGATTACAAGTTACGTTATACCTATCTCTGTCCTCCCAACGAAATCGGGAATTACCACATACGTCTGGCCTATTCCACGACTCTGCTCTACGAAACCCAAGTTACACCGTAATTGAGGATATACCTTGACGTCTACCTCCAAGGTAACGCCTCAAGGCCCGTCACATCGGGACTACCTCCAAGGTATAAATCCCGAAGGCGTGGATCGCTACACCAACCTCCAAGGTAAGTGCCCAAAACAATATCCTCCTAGTGCCTACTTGGAAGTTAAGGTCATAAAACATGGGTACCGAGGTCCAACCTCAAAATACCCAATCGACCAATACCAACGACTGACTAACATGCCTATGGATCCAATGCAACATAGTCTACAACAACATGCCTATCCCGGAATGACTCACTCACCCAAGCATGTAAATATCCAAACGTGCAATAAATGCAAAATGGTGCAATAAAAGCAACCCATAACAAGACCCCACATTGAGCCATTTAAACCGGACAAATGTCCCATGACTATCTCAAAGTCAAAAACCACACAAGGTGCTCCAAGCTTGCTAGACCCATAATGTCGGTCACCATCGCATAAAACGTGTTTAAAACATTGTTTAAGCAAGCAATACCACAAAATCATCATTAACCCCAAAATTCATTACGGGTTAAACAAAAAGGGTTTTCCCAGAGGACTCACACCTTTAACGTTCTCAAAATGACCCATAACACTAAAAGTGCATTCTCCCAAATGGTTTACAAAATCATTTACACATATATGATTAAACCACCAAATAAACCTCATTTTGAGCAATTATTCTTTTAAAGACAAATTATGGTTTCTAACCATCCAAATATCCACAAGCCCCAAATACGGGTGTTTTACACATTTATGAAGATAAACACTTCAAAAAGAGTTAAACCATTCAAATAACTCAACCACATATATTTTCAAGTAAAACACATAAATATTTGGAAAATAATGTTTTTGGCATGTACAAAGTTTTCGCAAAGTAACTTGAACTCACCTTGCTAGATTTAGCTAAATCTAGAGTTCTCCAAACGTAAGCTCCTTTGATGAAGTTTGCATCCTCAAGCCAAACTTCCAAAACCTAGATTTATGAATTTCCAACCATCAATACTAAGATCTAACCACAAGAAATCATCATCCAACCATATTGAACCAAAATACCCATTATAACAAAACCCTAACTTCATATTCAAAGAGGAGAGGAGATTACCTTAACCATACTTGATTCCACCAACCCAAAACGTCTCTACAACCTCCAAGATGCACCACAACTCCTAATCTTCAAATGGAGTGGAAAGGGTTGGGTAAAAACCCTAGAATCAGTGGAGAAGATGAAGTGGGGGTTTCCTTTTGAAGGGTTAAGGTTTCCAATCCATGGTGGGTGTTTGATTTGGGGAAGAAGATGAAGAAACCACTTGAAACATCAAATCTTGGGGTTCAAAAGCTCAAAATCGACATTGGGGTGAAGGGTTTTGGTTTGGGAGAGTTTAGAGAGGGAGAGATGGAATAGAAATGAAAGAAGGCTGAGAGTCGTGGGTTTAAAGCCCTCTGGAGCCCGACGGCGATAGTGACACGCGATAGTGACACTGTCACTATCGCCGGGCATACTCGCCCGCTACCCCATCACTCTCGGTACAAATGGAGCGATAGTGACACCGCGATAGTGACCATGTCACAATCGCGAGTGTCATACTCGCTGGTCTCTCCCCACCCCTTGGTACATATTGGACGATTGTGCCCTGGCGAGAGTGACCATGTCATAATCGCCGGGCACTCTCGCGGTCCAGGTACCGAGTCCCATTTTCGCCCGATTTCTCATGCGGTCCAATTGGCGTTACGCGTTCCACATTCCAATACGAAACCTTATCCTTTACTAACTTCAGATAAGTGCCTTTACCATTGGAGTTAGGATTTTTGGGGTGTTACAATCCTCCCAACCTTAAAGAGATTTCAACCCGGTTCAAATTTACTTCCCATAGAATTGCCCATGACGGCTTCTCGGTAATGCTCACAACAATTCCCCGCTTACGCGTAAACACTTACATCCACTTAAAGGCCTAATTTACTAGAATGGTCTCCGACCACCACACTTAAGTTGCCTCCCAACCTTAAGTGATCCATACCATTCTAACGACAGATTCGAACTTCCCAATCATACCACATTCACATGTTCTCAGATTTTCTCTCTAGACCAACTCAACGTTTAACCACCACCAACATCAACCAAAACTTCAGAATCCTCAAATAATTCCACTACTGAATTAGCATTCGCTCTCTGCGGATTCCATCGATTCAACACCAACAGTCTTCATTGACTCGTCAATTACACAATCCCAAAGGTGTGTCTAATCATCAATCATACAATCGACAGGTTTTCGTACCACACATGGAAAGTCATTTCACTAAAACCTCTTATCACAATCGAGCATCTTAAGGATACTACAACCATTACCATCATTTATTTAAATTGGACTACAAATCCCCGATTACACTAACGGTGCTTGGCCTCAAGCCCAAAAGTCGACACCTAACATACCACCAAGTCGAATCACCACAGACTCTACTCACGAGTTTCACTCATCGAGTATTCCCATCAAGATCAAAATTATCGATACGGTGTCTAAAGGGTCTCACATACGAAAGTTGACCTAGACCCCAAAATAAGATCCCCAACCAGAAAGGTTACCACCAACCTCGATATGTTGAAGAAAGCAAAAAAGACTTCTGTCTGGCATATGATCTGTGTTTTCTTGATCTTATAATAAATGATTAAATTACATATAATGTTTGGATGTAATGGCAATTTTATCACAGCCAAATCTACTACAGATCTAGGACTGGATGTTTTAAATGAGTAGACTTTGGACGCAACATGAGTATTTGGAGTACTAGTATGTGCTGGCATTTTAGTTGGAAGACTAAGAACATCTTGATATGATTTGTGTACATTTCTTCATATATTGTGATATTGTTAGAATGAAACTGTTGGCTAGACAGGGTTTTTGATATTTTATAAAACTATGAATTCGATTGGCAATCCAGTAACATAACCGGAAGGTGCATGAGATTCTCTTCCCCAACCCAAAGGAGAAAAGAGACAAGGAAATAATGTGTAGCACTTGAGTGGTTTTGGATAACTCTTTACATATCATTTGCTTGGATTATAGTGCCACAAGGCCAAAAATTTGGTACCTGAAGCCAGAGGACAACCAACACGAACGGGTGAAGCTGTTCTTGAAATTCAGGTTTATTCTTTCACCAAATTTTCAAAGCACATGTTATTTTAGTTTATGAAAAAACTTGAAAACTATTATATATTTATATATTATTATTGTTAATTAGCTGCAAAATCTTGTCTAGAGGGTTGTTATGGCAAGCATAGCACTCTCTGGTTTCCTGATGAAGAAGATTAATGGCATAACTCTTCTGTAAAGGTGGTATCTAGATATCCTAAAGCGGTTCTTTAAGTTCAGGTTTATTCTCACTTGAAATCCTCAAAGCACCTGTTATTTTAGTTCGTGAAGGATCTTGAAAACCCATATCTATTATTATTGTTAATTAGCTTTCAGTGTTGTCTAGACTCTAGAGGTTTGTTATGGCAAGCATAGAACCCTCTGTTTTTCTTTTGGAGCAGACATAATTCTGCTGAAAAGAAGGTGGTAACTAGATGTCCCAAGTACCTAAGAGAACATATTAAAAAGTGGTAAAAGTCTTGGTCTTTGATGAGAATTTCAACATGCAGGACTATACGACTAAGGTAACATCAAATTATAATTAGATTGAAAAAACAAGTCACTCGTATCTCTCTCGGGGAGCTTGCCTTAGTGATGAGACACTTCTGGCGAAGCAACAGTTGGCAAAGCCAGCAGACATTGTTAGAGGAAGAAAGCTAGGGCCTAGGAAATTGAGCTCATCTATGTATCTGTTCTGAACCGTTATGTGTTTGAGTTGCTGCTTGGCCAACCCAAGGCACCAACAGGTAGAGGAGAGCCAGGATTTAAGTTTTTTTTTGGGGTGGTGGGGGGCTCTTTTGGAACTCCATCTCGATCTTTAGAATCATAATGCGAAATTCTTATTTGTAACTGAACGCCTGCTAAAAGATGGGCTATACGTTGATTTCTCTAAATGGCTAAATGCATACTTGTTTTCTTCTTTATTAAAAAGTTATACATAACAGTTAATTATGAAAACACATTTTAAATGATTAATCAATATAAAACACTTCAATGAAACAACTGAAACTCTGGAAAATCAATTTATAGTAGCATAAACCACAGTTAGTCAATAAGAAAATCAAAATAAGTATTAAACACATTTTAAGTGATTAATCAATATAAAACACAACTTCAATGAAACAACCAAAACTCTGGAAAATCAATTTATAGTAGCATAAACCACAATTGGTCAAAAAGAAAATCAAAATAAGTATAGGGACTAGGGCCGAAAATCACATTATAGAAATTTGTGGGGTCAAAAGTTGGCGTTATAAAAACATCTGGTTTGTATGTTTTTGGATTATACACAATGGTATCTACACAAATTTAGTTTATTTTGATTGTAATTATAATATTTTTATTGTAAAATGTTTGGAAACAAAATAATAAAATAAAAGTGCTAGATAGTATAAATCTTAAAGTTTAAAAGAAAACTACTTAGAAAATAGAATAAAAGATAAAAAAGAAAAGGAAAAGGAAAAAAACAAAGAAGCCACCTAAAAGAAGGATTGAACACTGTTGGTGATTTTAGTGAAATCATCGGTCATTTTGTGTAATTGGATTCACAAAGGAAATAATGGGGTTGATAGCTAAGCTATAACACGCGTTAGGAGGTGTGGAGTGCACACTCATGTAAGCTAACTAGAACCCGGGATTGTTGGACGGTTAAAATTGGGAAGTTACAATGTGTTTTCATGAGCTGGGCGTCGGGGCCAGTGCTGGCGCCAAGATTGGCGCCAAGCACTGGAATGTTGCCCGCGCCGATTGTGGCGCCAGTTGGCTGGCGCCAAGCTCTGGAATGTTTTACCCGCGCCAGTTGTGGCGCCAGTTGACTGGCGCGGAGACTGGCGCCGAGTGTCTGATGCCTCTTTCAATTTGTAACCGACGTCCTTAACTACACAATCAATCTCATTAATTGAGATGATTATTTCCTGACTCAATACATTGTAGGTTACGTTTCTAAAGTGTATATATATGTATCGATTTCTGCCATTATCGAATACACTGAAAAGTCAGAGATTATCCTCAAGAGAATTTCGTGATACCCGGGCAGAATAGGGTCGAAATATCTCTTACGGAAAGCGAGCTCTACGCGATCTCTGGTTCTATCCGAGGTATACTAATCGTCTCACCATCTTCTCATCTCCTCCACGATAAACACACAAATCCCCCAACAATCGTAAGAGATATTTATCATCGTGAAGAGAGATGGCGGGTGATCAAACCGTGAGAGACATGACTTCCAAGTTCACAAAACTTGAGAAGTTTGAAGGCGTGGATTTCCGTCGATGGCAAAAGAAGATGCACTTCTTGCTGACGACATTGAAGGTCGTGTACGTGCTTAGCACCCCGATACCGGAGCTGATGGAGAACGAGACGTTGGAGGTTACCCGGCGTCGCGGCAAGTGGGAGAATGACGACTACATCTGTCGTGGCCACATCTTGAACGGTATGTGTGACTCCCTCTTCGATAACTATCAAAATGTGGAATCCTCCAAAGAGCTATGGGACTCTCTCGAGTCAAAATACATGGACGAGGATGCTTCTAGTAAGAAGTTCCTCGTTAGTAATTTTAACAATTACAAAATGGTGGACTCAAGGCCGGTGATGGAGCAATACAATGAGCTCCTTCGCATTCTAGGCCAATATGCTCAACACAATATGAAGATGGACGAATCCATCTCCGTATCGAGCATAATTGATAAACTGCCTCCCTCTTGGAAAGACTTTAAACACATGTTGAAACACAAGAAGGAAGAGTTGTCTCTTGTGCAACTCGGTAGTCACTTGCGCATAGAGGAATCTCTTCGGGCGCAAGAGGCTGAGAAACCTAAAGTAAAGGAGGTTTCTGCACCTTCGGTGAACATGGTGGAAGAGGGAAAGATTAACAAATTCAAAGGAAAACGGAAGTTCAACGAAGCCAAGAAAGGGCCCAATAAAAAGGTTACTTTAACCTGTTAGACCTGTGGGATGACCGGCCATCTCAAGCGGGATTGTCGGGTTGTCAAGAATAAGGGTGGAGCAAGCACGAGTGGAAGTGGGCAAGGATCCAAGGATCCAAGGATCAAAACCCACGGCAAGGTCAGTTTCTTGACTTTGGTTTTAATTCAAATTTGGATTATGTGCCACTGATATCCGAATCATTTTATGTGTAGGATGATGATGTTGCTTGGTGGATCGACTCGGGTGCTACAAGTCATGTGTGCAAAGATCGCCGTTGGTTCACTTCTTTGGAACCGGTTGAAGACGGATCAATGCTTCGCATGGGGAACGAGTCGATGGCTCCCATTCTTGGAAGAGGCTTAGTTAGGCTAGAATTTAGTTCTGGCAAAGTAGTTGAACTTTTTAATGTTTTGTTTGTACCGCGAATTCGAAAGAATTTGGTTTCCGGTAGTATTTTGAATAAGTTAGGGTATAGGCAATTTTGTGAGTCGGACAAGTTTATCCTGTCAAATGATGGCTCTTTTGTAAGATTTGGTTTTATGTTGAATAACATGTTTAAGTTAAATTTGAATGAAAGATTTTTTGTTTCAAATTTTGTTTATGTTGCATATGAATTTTTTGTTTAAAATTCTGTTTATATCGCAAATGAATTTTGTTTAAAATTATGTTTATCTTGCATAAGAATTTTTGTTTAAAATTCTGTTTATGTTGCATATGAATTTTGTTTGAAATTATGTTTTTGTTGCATGTGAATTTTGTCTAAAATTATGTTTATATTGCATATGAATTTTTGTTTAAAATTCTGTTTATATTGCAAGTGAATTTTTGTTTAAAAATTCTGTTTATGTTACTTTATGAATTGCTTGATGGATTTTGGGGTGAAGCCATGTTAACGGCTTGTTTCTTGTTGAATCGAGTTCCCAATAAAAGGAACAAGATTACCCCGTATGAACTTTGGTTCAAAGGCCTAACTTGAGTTTTATTCAAGTTTGGGGTTGTGGAGCGGTTGTTCGTTTACCCGAACCCAAAAGGAAGACTTTGGGTGATGCATCTTTGTTGGATATGCCGAGCATTCCAAAGCTTATAGGTTCTATGTTATTGAACCTAATGATTCTATAGCGATTCACACCGTTATAGAATCGAGAGATGTAATTTTGATGAGACAAGATTCTCTTCAATGTCGAGGCCTAAGGACATAGTTCCAAATACTAGTGAAACTAGTGAGGTTGAAGAGAAAGCAATTGTTCCAACCGAATCTCCGATGCTTCGAAGGAGCAAAAGAGGAAGGATTGGAAAATCCTTTGGTCCCGATTTCCAAGTATACTTGGTAGAGGGATCAAGAGATGAGATTGGATCCCAATTCCTTTACTGTTTAAGTGTTGAGGAGGATCCAAAATCATTTGATGAGGCTATGAAGTCTCAAGATGTTGCTTTCTGGAAAGAAGCAATACATGATGAGATGGACTCCATCATGGGGAACAATACTTGGGTATTATCGGACTTGCCACCGGGTTGCAACCTTTGGGTTGCAAGTGGATTTTCAAAAGGAAGATGAAAGCGGATGGATCAATCGACAAGTTCAAAGCTCGATTAGTGATCCAAGGCTTTAGGCAACGGGAAGGCATAGATTATTTTGTTACTTATGCCCCGGTTGCAACGATCTCCACGATTAGATTGTTGATAGCTTCAGGTGCTATTCACAATTTAGTGATTCACCAAATGGATGTCAAAACGGCATTCTTGAATGGTGATTTGGAGGAGGAAGTTTACATGAAACAACCGGAAGGTTTTGTTATGCCCGGGATGGAGCATAAGGCTTGTAAACTTGTAATGTCATATGTCGGGTTTCCTTCAATATTGGAGGGATATTCGGATGCAAGTTGGATCACCAATTTGGAAGATCACTCTTCTACGAGTGGTCGGGTGTGCTTGCTTGGGGGAGGTGCCATCTCATGGGCTTCCAAGAAGCAAACTTAAATCACGAGTTCGACTATGGAGTCGGAATTTGTGGCATTAGCCGCTGCCGGTAAAGAGGCGGAGTGGCTAAGGATTTGGTCCATGAAATTCCATTATGACTGAAACCAATATCACCCATTTCTATCCGTTGCGATAGTGAGGCTACCTTGGCTAAAGCTTATAGCCAAGTGTATAATGGCAAGTCTAGACACTTAGGTGTTAGACATAGCATGATTTGTGAGCTAATCACGAATGGGGTGATTTCGGTTGAGTTTGTTCGGTCGCAACAAAATCTAGCGGACCACTTGACGAAAGGGTTAGCTAGGGACTTGGTTCACAAGTCGGTGATAGGGATGGGATTAAAGTCCATCTAAATCTCTAACGGTGAGATACCCAATTCCCTTCTAATACAACGTTAGAAGCTGAATTCAATGGGAAAGCTCACTCTAAGAGATTGGAGCACAAGATGATCATCCCAAGGTATGTGCTCGGTACTGCAAGTGAAGGAGGTAATTGTTCTTTTGTAAAAATGCATGTGCAGGTGCATGAGGAAAAGAACTACCTATATGAGTGGGAAGTGTGGCCGCTTCAAGAAGCTTGGACTTGGCTTTGATGCACTCATGAATGGATAAGGACACATGGCTTGTATAGTGTCAAGTTTATACTTTAGAAATTTTTAAATTCGTGTGTATGTTATCTTCTGGTACTCAAATGGGTTGACGGGTTCAATCCTTAGAACACCCGGATTCTCGAGTATTTGATGGAAATTCAATCTTTTAGATATTTTCATTTATGCATGAGTTTGTTTACCTGAATTGTAATTTTATTTGTGAATCAAGGATTGCACTAAAATGGGGGAGGAATGTTGGTGATTTTAGTGAAATCATCGGTCATTTTGTGTAATTGGATTCACAAAGGAAATAATGGGGTTGATAGCTAAGCTATAACACGAGTTAGGAGGTGTGGAGTGCACACTCGTGTAAGCTAACTAGAACCCGGGATTGTTGGACGGTTAAAATTGGGAAGTTACAATGTGTTTTCATGAGCTGGGCGTCGGGGCCAGTGCTGGCGCCAAGACTGGCGCCAAGCACTGGAATGTTGCCCGCGCCGATTGTGGCGCCAGTTGGCTGGCGCCAAGCTCTGGAATGTTTTACCCGCGCCAGTTGACTGGCGCGGAGACTGGCGTCGAGTGTCTGATGCCTCTTTCAATTTGTAACCGACGTCCTTAACTACACAATCAATCTCATTAATTGAGATGATTATTTCCTGACTCAATACATCGTAGGTTACGTTTCTAAGTATCGATTTCTGCCATTATCGAATACACTGAAAAGTCAGAGATTATCCTCGAGAAAATTTCGTGATACCCGGGCAGAATAGGGTCAAAATATCTCTTACGGAAAGCGAGCTCTACGCGATCTCTGGTTCTATCCGAGTTATGCTAATCGTCTCACCATCTTCTCATCTCCTCCACGATAAACACACAAATCCCCCAACAAACACGTGATCTTTAGTGTGTTATACATTTATAACCACCACCTACTAGCTATGCCAAGTAAAATATGTTGCAATAGTAGGTATGTTGTGCTTATTTTTTCTGTTGCTAGTCGCCATGAGAGTCCTTGTGGAGATAATTGGGTGCACACTGAAATGGCTTTCGCTGATAACTTGATGGAGCATTGTGATGAGGGGATGAAATTGGCAAGGGAAATTCTTGAATGGAAAGTCAGGTAACACTAGGGAGAAGGGAGAGGAGGGAATGAGCGATATGAACAGATTGGTAGATGAAGGATAAGTAGAGTGGCACAAGTGGAGGTGAGGAATATCATGTTTAAGAGTCATCATGTGACGCTTTTTTCAGATAATGAGGAGAGGACTGTGGCATAATATGTGTGCATGTCTTAGCATATTGATATAAAGAAAGCTTGGCATCATTGGGAAAACAAACTTAACTCAAGTTCAACAGACTTTTCAGTATTCTCTTTATTTTAGACTAGGAATTATTTAATATTTTATGCATCACATTAAGCTATTATCAATTTCACATCATTACGTTACAACAATGAATTAATTCATTTACCATAATTTTTGGGAAAATTGTTGTTTTTCCTCCCTTGCTATTCTTGTAGTTTAAGAGTTGGTCCTTGAACACGTGAGCGGGACAAACATAGTCACAGATTTCATGGTCCAGTTTATTAGCTAACAGTAGTTACCTAGGGGCTTTATGCAGTTTATGCTAGTGCAGCACAGGCCTGATCCAACAGGCTTTGAAACCCAATAGTTAGTTGGAGACTGGATTTTTATAATTATTTATATTGTCATTAATTTTTTTAGGCAACTTATTTAGGTTATGCATGGAATTTAATTTCCATCTGAATTATGAGGATGCTTATGTCTTCTAAAAAGTTAGAAGGGTCATTTATTTGAGAGAACCGGAAACTAAGGTTTATTGGGTCATTCTGTTTTGGGAGAAAACCAGAAACTGAAGGGGGATTATAGCCAGAAAGAGGCTCTTTAAAATTGGGAGTATATCCCATTATACTGGCTTTGTTTGGTTTGGTTATTACATCTTTGTTCTTATTTTCCTTTATTGTAATTCTCTCTCCATCGGCAGTATTTTCGGCAGTAGAATAATCCACATGCACCTCTTAAGATATAGCTAGCATGATACTTGTTGAGTAATATCATTATTAATTAGGTAAGTAAGTTTTTCTTCCTTTTTAATATTATTTTGAGGCGTTCGCTCTAAAAAATGAGATTTCAAATCATATTGGAGCACTCGTTTTTATCTTAATGGCACATATTGAAGAAGAAGAAAGGGGAAAAAGCAAAGCAAAAAAGTAAGAACAGAGAGCTTCATGTGAATACAGTGTACATTCTAGATCTATAGTTACAGAGGAATCTCATGGATGTACCTTGTACTGTAATAAGGAATCACAGAGAGGCACACTTGTATTCTTGTGGTAGTCCACCTCATGAAGCTTGACATTGCATGAAATTTGACTGCTGCAAGATCATTCTTCAGTTCCATTATTGGAATGAGAGTAACATTGTATGTGCTAGCACAGATTTCAAGGATCGATTCTCATGGAGGGGCCTGGTACCTGCAAAGATTTCATAATTTTACTCTGTGACATGCAGTGTATACTTAATAGGTTGTCGACATATTAAGTTAATAGGCATAGTTAATCCTTGAAATTACTAAAATAACCATTCACTTATAATGTTGCATAATTTAGTGATTATTCTCAAGAGGTTCTAAGAGGCCTTGTTTTCTGCTCATCTTGACTTACCTTTTTCAGCTTTATTTGGTAAACTTTGCTTCTAGCACTTATAATTGTAGAATAATATGATGATTTTTTATTCTTCAAAGGTTCTAAGAGGTCTTGTTTCAATTTATAACAGGCACGACTTCCTGAAGCACGTGTTGTTTATTGTTCAGTAACTGGTGCGTCAGAACCCCGAAATCTGGGTTATATGGTCCGACTTGGTCTTTGGGGAGCTGGAACTTCCTTTGAGGATTTTCGCGAATTTTTAGGTGCAAATGCCTTGAACTTTTGTGATTATCTTTCAATTGGTAGTCAATGTTCTTTTTCAAATTTCGTATATGATATAAATAGCTGTCATGCTTTTTATGGAGGAGAAGCTGGTTAGTTAATAACGTATGATACAGGCTATGAAGCACAGTCACTAGAGTTGGTTTGTATCTGTACTGGGTGTGAATCTGTGTGGCTGGAGGGATAAATTAAAATAAATAGTGAGACACTGCTTAGCTGAAGTGGGTGTGACTCCCATTACACTTCAGTGTGGTGTGTATAGCTTGGTGTGGATGTGGTATGACTTGGGTGGCATGGAAGCCGTACTTCTTTGGCCAAAGCCTCCCAACTACAGCTTATGCAAAGACGGTAAACCATAGATGACAAGTAATGAGTTGAAAACAAACAACATTAAAGATGCAGCTGAAAATTACAAGACTTCATAGACCTAGCACAATTATTTTGTGTCTCCTACTCGCTTCAACAGTAAATCAGAAGTTAATGTTGTCTCAGTTCAAAAAGTTATGCAACTAACATGCTATGAGAAATTTTCAAGTTTTGGTGATTCAGCTTTCATGGTTTCTATTTCTCCGTCACCGTATAACTTGAGGGTAAGTTCTTTACAATAAAATAAATAATGAAACTCTCAAGGCATTATAATTTGGAAATCATGTATCATAACTCATAATTGTTTTTCTCATCAATAGGAAGTTAGGAACCATATAGGATAATTGGAATAAGTACTATATTAGAAGCAAGTAGGATAAGTACTTTGTTGGTAAGTAGGAGGAGTATATCTACCAAGCAGCAGCAGTGTTATGCTTTGTAGCAACATCATATTGATTTAAAAAGAACATGAAAAGAAAGCATGAAAACCAGTATAAGTAGTTAGTGCACGTGTAAGATGTGATATGCATCTTGTACACAGGTTCAGCATTTTCAAGAAATGCTAGAATCTGTGTGCAGCTTACATGTGTATATGTTTATGTTATAAAATAAACAAAATAGCTTAAAACCACAAGGGTGGTGGCGTAGTGGCAAGGGCTTGGGGGGATGTGGTGGAATATCCCAACCACCCCGGGTTCGAGTCCAGGCGTCAGCATTCTGTGGCCAGGTTTAGTCTCAGACGACCGCTTTGTACGTTTGTTTCCAAATTGCCAAGGATGTAGTCTAGGCAAAGCCTAGATGAACCTTATAAAAAAAATAGCTTAAGAAATAAACATCATCAGACCATTTAGACCCATAACAAAATAGTGCATCAAAATACTTGTTGATCTTTTGTAACAAATATCCTACAAAATGATGACCATTTACTCTAGCGATATTGAGAAAACTTGAACATGAAACAAAAAGAGATGAAAAAGGTCTAGCAGAAACAACAAATAGAGAAGATGAACACATGTGAATAAGAAAAATAGATAGAAGAGTAGGGGAAATAAAATAAGGCAATTTTCAAAACCTGGTCATTTGTAGAGTCAAATGTGGAAATGGAATTTTAGCTGTTTAAAACTACAAGCACAAACACACACATAAATACAAATATATAGTAGATGTGTGTGTATTTGCATAAAAAGATATATGTATACACACCTACTGACTTAGGTGTAACACCCCGAATTTTTCGTGTAAGCCACACTTGACCTCTTGACGTGTTTATTTTGAGTATATACTCTTGTTAAACATGCAACTCTAAGCTTCCCATGCATGAACTCTTTACCATATTCGAGTAACCGACCTACCGTGCCTAAGGATCACTTCACGCCACAAACAGAACCCAAAACAGCAGCTGCAACCATGGTAGCGACTATGCCCGGCGACAATGCCCAGGGCATAGTCGCATGTCCATTGTCGCGATGGGAGGATCAGACTCGAAATCGAACAGAAGGTGGGGCAGAGGCAGCGACATTGCCCCGCGACAATGTCCAGGGCAAAGTCGCGGGGGCATAGTCGCGCAGGAGGGATCGGGTTCTGGTTGAAAAGCTGATTTTAGGAGGGTTGCGATTCATTTTCTTTTCAACAGCAAAACTCGACTTCTCTCATCCTTTAGGGCGATTTTCTCCCAAAACCTCTCCTTCCTCTCACTAACTACTCCTAGGGTTTTCACATATGGTACGTGCGAAATGTGTGTTTTAATCGCAGTGGGTTGCAAACTGTCCACAGTAGGAAGTGCAAGTGTACACTGTCCACTATGATCGTCACAGCAAGTAATAGTTGGTAAAATACCAGAATCGAATCCACAGAGACTGGACAATCAAGACAATACGGTTCTCATGAGCTCCTTTTACAAGTTTCAACTAGAGAGGAAAATAATACTTGGTTTTGGTTTGGTGAAATAGCTACTTTAAACGGTTTACTAAGGTTTTAAAAAAAGAGGAATGTAGGTTAGATTTTCCCTAGATTTTATACCAAATACCCGGTCCTAAAAATGATCCTTGTATTCGAGGTAGGCATTTTCGCTAGAAAAGCCCGGTTACAAAATACTCACACCGTTTAGATAAAAATCTCATACTTGTCGTGTTTATTGTTTTGTCAATGACAATATTAAAAATGGACCTTTTCAGGTCTCGATGGAATGTGTAGAGGCAAATACTCTAAGTGTTTTTAATACACAAATTAGCTTGCCTACTACTCCAGTGGGTTAAGACTTGCTCACTGTGCCGACCTCACTTTCGTAAGTGTCATAAGAATTCTTTCGAATCCCCTAGCATCATTCAAGCTCGTGTCACTGCGTTCTACTCATTTCTAAGTTAAGAACTAGACTTTAGATCCTTGCAAGTGATCGGCTTGTTCGCATCCTTGGGTAAATATCGAGAATGAAAGACCAAAACAACAAATATTCTAAGTATAAAGATTACTCAAGCATTTTTAATAAAATTCAGGTACTTCTCTTTCCTACATCCCAAAGGATGTTTAGCCTAGCATTTCCGAAGTAAAGAAAACAAAAGATGAAGATTTGCACATAATAAAACTGAAAGTGACTTGAATTAACTGCTCACAGTGGGGAACGAGAAGTCGTCCCTGCACTGTGTAATACGAACTACAATTTAAACTAAGAAAGTAAATTACTGAAAATTAAAGCTAGTTACTGCAGTAAATAAAAGACTAAAGCTAATGTGGTAGTTGAGAGAATTTAATACTAAAAGTATTCAAGGATGATAACCAAGCATCCATTTAATGGCACCCAAGTGCTCCTTTATATACTAGGAGAAGGAGTTGGGTATTACACAAAAGAGGTGGGTCTTCCAATGGGTAAAGACTGCTGAGTTGTGGCAGAATTCAACTCCTTGTGCAATTCTTTTATCTAATGGTCCCTTCTCCAAGTCAATCTCCAAGTACAAAGAGGTGTACTTGATGCTATCTTCAATGAGAACTACCTTGTACTTCTCCAGTCATTTCTCTGCCATATGAACCTTCCTCCTCCAGAAAATTAGATCCCAACAAATAGTTTCTTTTTTATCAGCTCGAAGAGTGGGGACCCGGAGTGGGGACCCGGAGTGGGCACAACAGTGGTCACTGCAGGATAAAACGTGAAAAACACCCAAATTCCACCAAATAGTTCATTAAATACTATGGTTCACTCCTTTTGCTCATTTTCGAGAATTATAATAAGAATGTGGGTTTTTAGAAGTGAAATGGCTAAAACCGACAAAATAAAGTGGAAAATAAATGGAAATAATAACTCTAAAAATAGAGTTATCACAACCTCAAACTTAAACCATTACTTGTCCCCAAGTAATAAAAAGAAAGAAATAAAATAAACAAAATGCACTAGAACTTTTAGGGACTTACATACTTCTTGACTTGAATGGGCGTTGATCTCCTTCCTTCGATACTTCCTTTGGTTCCAAACTTGAAAATTTCACTTTTGTGTTTTACGAAATCTTTCCCTTGTTTTCCATTAATCAATAGGGCTTTCTTGGGTTCGACGGGTTTATGGCTTTGAATATTTTCCCAAGGGTTTTTGGCAAGAATTTCCAAACATGGACCGAGGATCTCGCTTTGAGATTTTTATTTCAAGAAGTGGGTGTTTAGTATTTTGTAATGATAGGTACGTACACTTTCAGGCTTTATTTGGGTATGGCTATTTTTTCTTCTGATGGTCCAGAATGGGCACACCATCTTTTTCTGGGAGTGAGCACTTTGATGGTCCGGAAAAGGCACACCATCAATTTTGTTAGTGATACTCCGATTTTCTTCTGTTTTTGTATTTTTGTATTTTCTCTATAAATATATATATATTTTTTTGGGAGGGGGTATGGCTTACCCACCTCAAACTTGGACTTCACAGTGTCCCCACTGTGGGCAGACTGGAAGTCACTCTGGAAATCCCCACCTCAAACTTAAAATCTCACAGTGTCCCCACTGTGACATAGAAAAATGGATCAAAGGAGGTGGTTGTGGGTACAAAAAGGGTTGTGTTTAGATGCGAAAAATGGCCTAAATCATTTCACGGGACAAGTTGAGATTTGTACTTACAAAAGTGACCTTTTTAAGTTGGAAGCCGAAAGTTGTACCTTGAAATGGAAACGAGGTCAAAAGCATTCAAACAATCAATACGTTAGTACCCAAAAGTACCTACCTACCGGCAGGATTTTTATGCATCGATATTAAAACGTAAAAAAAGCAAACAATGTCAATGCCTAGCCATAGGCACAAAAATCAAACCAAACAGAAATTAAAATTGTTTTGGTGAGCAAATGAGCGAAACCATTGTTTTAAAACAAACCATTCACGGAGTAGGGGTAGCCTTTGGTGAGTTGTCGGCCAAGTCTTCCTCAAACTCATCCTCACTTGCCACAGTGGGGCAGATCCCCTCTGGAAATTCTGGGATTTGTGCGGCAAGGAGAGGATCGGCAGCCATGTACATCTGGTTTACAACCTCATCACGATCTCGGTTGTACATCCAGACTGCCTCAAGTGCGCGGTTTACATGTTTCTGCTCAGCCGCGAGGAGGTCGACTTTGTATGTGAGGGCTGAAATGGCGTTCAGGATGGCGGTCATTGGGCTGACGGTGCTTGTGCTTGCTTCTCCCGTAGTCGTTGGTCGCAGTGGGGTACCCTTCTTCTCCACAGTGGGCACTTCAGTGCCCACTATGTGCTCGTCGGATATTCGCACATTGGGCTGTACCTGGGCAGGCTCAACAGACGGGCCTCCTATCTCTCTTCTCATCTTCTTAATTGTCTGAATACTGATGTTTTTCGTGGAAACGATCCACTGGTCTTCTTCAGCTGTGGGCACTCCGGCATCTATTAGCAATAGTGTAATAAGGCAAGGAAGGGGTAGGATTACCTTGGTTCATGTTCTGGCCTGGTGGATGGCACCATGCATTACGATTCCCAGATTGATCTTCTTTTTAGTGAGAACGCAGTAAAGCATGGCACACTTATGCATGGAGAGAGTCGTGTCGTGCGATGTTGGGGCCACCGAGGCCCTTAGGAATTGGAACCACACAGCAGCCTCAGTGGTGAGGCTGCCAGCATATAGACACCTTCTCTGGCCATCTTGATTCCATGGCCTTCCCTCAACTGCTATTTCTTTTAAAATCAACTCCTCATCAGCCGGAGTCATCTTTGCCAGGAACTGTCCGAAAGCACAAGGTTCCGGAGCTCCTCTACCCAACACTTGGTTTATATTGCCTGGAGTATAGTCCACAACCTTTCCTCTGATCTTAACAAATGATTCTTTAGCTTGGGAGGCCTCAGCATAAAATTCTCGGACTAATGATGCATTAGCGCGGCGATTGGCAGTGGCAATGGTTGCCCAATCTTGCGCTACAAGTTTATCTTTGACAAAGGGATTGGCTTCTACAAAGTCGGGGTCGAAACCCCTCTCTAAATTCAACTTCCGAGTGCAAATACACTCAAAGTGGGCTCTAGCAGCTGGGGAAGTGAATTGCCTCGGTATCCCACTGGGGGCATGAGCAGTCCCCACAGTGGACAGATGTGGATTTTCAGAAGGGTTTTGTTCACTTCCCGTATTAGTGTCACTAGAAGAAGAACTTAAAGAGGGTTCGATACCCTTACCTTTCCTCGACGCTTTTCTTTTCGGTTTTGCAGATGATGCCTTCTTGGTTGCACCAGATCGTGTAACCACTTCCCTGTTCCTCTGGAGTGCTCTGGTCGGGGTTTCTTCACTGTGGGCAGTGGTGTGGACATCCTCCACACTATCAGCATTTTTGTCATGGGGGATTTCCACAGTCTCAGTCTTCTCCTTAATCTTGCTCTGCCTTTCTTCATCAAGTCGTTTTCTTTCTTCTTCCTCACGAGCCAAACGCTCGTCTTCTGCTTTTTTATTTTCTTGCTCGAGAATCCTTGCTTCCTCAGCCTTCTTTCGTTCTTCCTCTTTCAATCGCTCCTCCTCCTCTCTAGCCAATCTTGCGGCTTCTTCCTTCTTCAATCTCTCCTCCTCCTCTCTTTTTAATCTTTCTTCCTCCTCTCGTTTGATTCTTTCCTCTTCTTCACGGCGCTTTCTCTCGGCTTCTTCCCTCTTCATCTTGATTTCCGCGACCCTTTTGTTGTATTCCTCTTGTAATCTCAGCATTTCCTCATCCTCCTGCAAATCTGTATCATCAAAAGGGTTTTGAACAGAGTCCGAGACCCTTGATGAAGATACGGCTTTTGGACTCTCTGGTTTGGATGAACTCGCGTCTGCAACATTGGAGATGACCGGAGGTTCGCCGGAGATTGGTGGGGTTTTATTGAGATCTCCGGTGACGGCCTCCGGTGGTTGGTCGTCGGCGGTGCGGCGGCGGATCGCCGGCCGTGTGGGCGCCTCTGGGTGAGTGTTCAATCTCTTGCTTCTTGCCATTACTAGGGTTTTGGAATGGTTTTTTGGTTCGTGAAGGAGAAAGAAGAAGATGAATAGTGTAGGTGGTTTAAGGAGAGAGAAAGGCTTTGATTTTGAAAAGGAGGGTTTTCTTTGTTTTTGAGAGGGAACGGTTTAGGAGAGAGAGAGACAATGATAGCTTTCCTTGGGAATAGGTGGGGAAAGGACAAGTGGCATGAAAAGGTGACATTTGTGTAAGAAAAAGCATGATGTGTGTCAGCCTTGGGCCCCCCCAAACCGTCTCTTCATAAGTCAGACCGAGAGTGAGGAGCGCAGTGACCAGCCTCTGCCCACTGTGAACCTTTTTGTTCCAAAAAGTGCTAAAATTCTCCTACACACATCGAAATAAACTACCATGCAGAATTAAAAATACCAAATTTAATAAAAAGACAACAACTAACTGAAATAAAATATTTACAAACAGCGTTGACTTTCTCTAACCAAAGTAAGGTGGAGAGTGGGGTACAATGTGAGCACTCTCACTCAGAAAATGCTTCACTCTCTCCCCATTGACTTTAAAGATTTGTCCGGATTGAGGAGCCATTAAGTCCAGAGTTCCAAAAGGACTTACCTTGACCACAGTGTAAGGCTCTTTCCATCGTGATTTTAAATTTTCCGGAAACATCCTTAACCTTGAATTAAAAAGTAGCACTTTTTGTCCCTCCCCAAACTCTCCATGAGTGATTTTTTGGTCAGGCCACCACTTGATCTTCTCCTTGTTGGTTTTTGCATTTATGTAGGAGTGATGACAGAGTTCTTCTAACTCATTGAGGTAGGCATATTTTAAGTGGGAAGGCAATGGCTTCAAATTCAAGTCAGGGGGATTTTTGGATGGTAGTTTGACATGTCTATCTTTGAAATCTAGCTGCTCAAAAGCCGCCAAGATCTCGTTACACTCATCCTCAAAAGTGTCATCACTCTCAGATTCAGAGTGCTCACTATCACTCCTCACTGTGGGAACTGTTCTCCCCACTGTGGGCAGTGTGTCAATACTGTGGGTTCCATAAGTCGAACTCAAAGCAAAACAGTCTTCGGTTTCCATATACTTAAGAGCCTTGAAGACATTGAATGTCACCTCTTGGTCATTAACTCTCATCGTGAGTTCTCCTTTGTGCACATCGATCAAGGTACGTCCGGTTGCAAGAAACAGACGCCCTAAGATGATTGGGATTTCTTTATCGACCTCATAATCTAGAACTAGAAAATCGGCTGGGAAGATAAATTTATCCACTTGGACCAAGATGTCTTCTATTTTTCCCTTAGGGTAGGCAATGGACCGATCGGCTAGTTGTAATGTCACGGTTGTGGGTCTAGCCTCTCCAATACCTAATTTGTTAAAAATGGACAGCGGCATTAAGTTGACACTAGCTCCTAAATCACAAAGTGCTTGACCTACTTCTTGTCCTCCTATAATGCATGGAATGGTGAAACTACCCGGGTCTTTCAACTTAGGTGGAATCTTGCTAGTAAGGAGTGCACTACATTCCTCGGTCAAAGCCACAGTTTCAAACTCACTCAATCTTTTCTTTTTGTTCAAAATATCCTTTAAAAATTTAACATAGCTTGGCATTTGCTCGAGAGCTTCTACCAAGGGTATGTTAATATGAAGTTGTTTAAAAATGTCTAAGAATTTTTTAAATTGAACATCGACATTTTTAGGCTTCATTCTTTGAGGAAAAGGGACACTTCTTGGGTCAATTTTAGTTTGCTGTGGTGTTGGCTTTGGAATAGTAGGCTTTGGGACAGGTCCAAGAGTAAGAAGGTCAGGGATGTCGGTCCCCACTATGGGGATCACAGTGACTTGAGGAGTGCCCACTGTGGTGCTCACAGTGGGTATTTGAGGCGAATCATCAGACTCAAAAACGATATCTTTCAGATCCTTTCCACTCCTCAGTGTTATGGACTTGACATGTTCTGGCCCTTTTCCTATCATCCTAGCTTGCTCGGTGTCACTAGGTAATGTTCCTGGCGGTCTATTCTTAACTTCAACGGCCAGTTGTCCTACTTGAGTCTCTATGTTTCTAATGGCTGCTTGAGTTTGATTCATAAAACCCTTGAGAATTGATTCAAGTGACTGTTGGGTCTCAGCGGGTTGAGTAGATCGTGGTTGGTATGGTTGTGGGGACTGCCCACTGTGATGTTGCTGAAATCCAGGGGGATTGTATGGTCTTTGCTGGATATGACTCGGCCCTTGGGGTTGGAGTCCTTGATTACCAGACCAAGAGAAATTCGGATGATTTCTCCAACCTGGATTATAAGTCTGTGAATAAGGGTTGTTCCTCGGATTGGTTCCTATAACATTAACAGATTCGGGATTTGCTGGGCAAAAATCAAAAACATGCTCCTCTCCATAGAGGGAGCAGTTTTCAGGGAGATGCGTTGCTGAATTGACTTGGCCTCTATTTTGATTTAAAACGATTTTGGTCAAGGCCACCAATTGCGCATTCATGGTTTTAAGTGCCTCGGAATCGATGGTGTTGGTCTTTGATATGGGTGCTCTCGGATTTGACCATTCGGTATTGTTGTTGGACACTTTTTCTAAGATTTGATATCCTTCGTTGTAAGTCATACTCGTAAATGTTCCACCGGCTGTTGCATCTAAGATGATTTTGGCTGCATTGGAAAGACCATTGTAAAAGGTCTCCAATTGGATGCAATGTGGGATGCCATGATGTGGGCACTTTCGAAGTAAATCTTTAAATCGTTCCCATGCATCCGAAACAGCCTCATCTTCTTCTTGCCTAAACAAAATTATATCATTTCGAAACCTTACATTCCTTGTTGGAGGAAAGTATTTTTGCAAAAATTTATCGGCAAGCTCTTGCCAAGTGGTTATCGAGTGAGGTGCATGTGCGTTCAGCCAAGGCTTCGCCTTGTCCCTTAATGAAAAAGGGAAAAGCCTTAGTCTTAATGCCTCATCACTAACACCTTGCAACTGAAAGGAATCGGTCATTTCTAAAAACGATTTTAAGTGTGAGTGCGGATCCTCAGATGGTGATCCTCCAAATTGACCCATGGCTTGGATCATTTGAAACATCACCGGTTTGAGTTCAAAATGATTTGCAACAATATTGGGTCTTAAAATCCCGGAGCTTAAATCACCAACTCCGGAAGTAGCATAGTCCCGTATTTTTCGATCCTTGCTATCGGCAATCGTGATTGTGGTCTCCACTACAGGTGGCGGTATTGCAGCCATGTTCACAGTGGGGATCACAGGGGGTTGTCGATTTCTGTTTCTGCGTCTTCTTCGAAAAGTTTTCTCTATTTCAAGATCGATTGGTAACAAAGGTTCGTGTTGTTGCCTTGGCATGCAACACGAAAAGCTTAGAAAAACGAGTTACTCGGGCTCGAACAAAAACTAATGTCTTGAGATTTAAAATCACGTCAGTCCCCGGCAACGGCGCCAAAAACTTGGTACGTGCGAAATGTGTGTTTTAATCGCAGTGGGTTGCAAACTGTCCACAGTGGGAAGTGCAAGTGTACACTGTCCACTATGATCGTCACAACAAGTAATAGTTGGTAAAATACCATAATCGAATCCACAGAGACTGGACAATCAAGACAATACGGTTCTCATGAGCTCCTTTTACAAGTTTCAACTAGAGAGGAAAATAATACTTGGTTTTGGTTTGGTGAAATAGCTACTTTAAACGATTTACTAAGGTTTTAAAAAAAGAGGAATGTAGGTAGATTTTCCCTAGATTTTATACCAAATACTCGGTCCTAAAAATGATCCTTGTATTCGAGGTAGGAATTTTCGCTAGAAAAGCCCGGTTACAAAATACTCACACCGTTTAGATAAAAATCTCATACTTGTCGTGTTTATTGTTTTGTCAATGGAAATCTTAAAAATGGACCTTTTCAGGTCTCGATGGAATGTGTAGAGGCAAATACTCTAAGTGTTTTTAATACACAAATTAGCTTGCCTACTACTCCAGTGGGTTAAGACTTGCTCACTGTGCCGACCTCACTTTCGTAAGTGTCATAAGAATTCTTTCGAATCCCTAGCATCATTCAAGCTCGTGTCACTGCGTTCTACTAATTTCTAAGTTAAGAACTAGACTTTAGATCCTTGCAAGTGATCGGCTTGTTCGCATCCTTGGGTAAATATCGAGAATGAAAGACCAAAACAACAAATATTCTAAGTATAAAGATTACTCAAGCATTTTTAATAAAATTCAGGTACTTCTCTTTCCTACATCCCAAAGGATGTTTAGCCTAGCATTTCCGAAGTAAAGAAAACAAAAGATGAAGATTTGCACATAATAAAACTGAAAGTGACTTGAATTAACTGCTCACAGTGGGGAACGAGAAGTCGTCCCTGCACTGTGTAATACGAACTACAATTTAAACTAAGAAAGTAAATTACTGAAAATTAAAGCTAGTTACTGCAGTAAATAAAAGACTAAAGCTAATGTGGTAGTTGAGAGAATTTAAGACTAAAAGTATTCAAGGATGATAACCAAGCATCCATTTAATGGCACCCAAGTGCTCCTTTATATACTAGGAGAAGGAGTTGGGTATTACACAAAAGAGGTGGGTCTTCCAATGGGTAAAGACGGCTGAGTTGTGGTAGAATTCAGCTCCTTGTGCAATTCTTTTATCCAATGGTCCCTTCTCCAAGTCAATCTCCAAGTACAAAGAGGTGTACTTGATGCTATCTTCAATGAGAACTACCTTGTACTTCTCCAGCCATTTCTCTGCCATATGAACCTTCCTCCTCCAGAAAATTAGATCCCAACAAATAGTTTCTTTTTGATCAGCTCGAAGAGTGGGGACCCGGAGTGGGCACAACAGTGGTCACTGCAGGATAAAACGTGAAAAACACCCAAATTCCACCAAATAGTTCATTAAATACTATGGTTCACTCCTTTTGCTCATTTTCGAGAATTATAATAAGAATGTGGGTTTTTAGAAGTGAAATGACTAAAATTGACAAAATAAAGTGGAAAATAAATGGAAATAATAACTCTAAAAATAGAGTTATCAACATACCACTCCATTCACTTATCTTGTTAATTAAGGCTAGAAGAAGAAGAATCTAAAGTGTATAAGCTTGAAGAACCAAGTCTCCATTTCTAGGGTTTTCACCCAATACCTTTCCACTCCAATTGAGGATTAGGAGTTTGTGGCTCATCTTGGTAACCTAGAAGCATGTTGTTGGTGGACTCAAGTTGTGATTGAGGTAATCTTCTCTTCTTTTGTTTTAGAAATTAGGGTTTCAATTTATTAGTGGTTTTGAAGGCATATGTTGGGGAAATTGATTCCAAGTGTTTAAGGATAAATAATTATGGTTGAAAATCTATGGATCTAGGTTTTGGAAGTTTTGGCTTGAGGATGCAAACTTCATCAAAGGAGCTTACGTTTGGAGAACTCTAGATTTAGCTTATCTAGCAAAGGTGAGTTCAAGTTACTTTGCGAAAACTTTGTACATGCCAAAATGTTATTTCCAAGTATTTATGTGTTTACTTGAAAATTATCTAATGTTGGATTAATTGGTGGGTTTCAACCCTTGAAATGTTTAAGTTGGTAAATGTGGAGAAATGCCCATATTTGGGATTTTTGAGGAAACTGAATAGTAAATCATAAACGAAAAGGTTTTGATGTTTTAATTCATAAATGGAGTTCATTTGGTGAAAATGCACTTCTAGTGCTTGCTTAGAAATATGCATAGTTTATGATATGACACGTTTTGAAAATACGAACGTGTGAGATTTTGAGCTTTGAATAAATGAGATATGCATGAAGGCATTAAATGTTTTGTCCTATAGATGGAGATTTATATAAATGCCCTTTTTACGCATGTTTTGAAAATATGCATAAGTTATGTTATGGGACGGTTTGAAAGTGTAAACGATATAAGTTCATTTGGAAAATGGGATGTCCTACCCAATGTTGTGTTTTGGGTTATTCATGAATTTAAGACGGGTATTCGCCTAAACGTGTGTTGTTTACGTTTAATTCATTTTATGACTTTCACTAATGGTCATTTAATTTATGAGAGCCCATGGCTCGGTTTTGACTCCGTTGGGTCTTGGGGACATTTGTCCGATTTTGATAGCTCGATGTTGGGCGTTTGATTTTGTTTTGCATTTAATGCATTCTATTTGATAGTTACATGTTTTGAATGCGCTAGTTCATTCGTTTGAGGTCATGCAATGTTATATTTGCAATGCAACGGATCCATAAGCATTATAGTCTATATGCCGATGTTGGGACGCTAGTTTTCCACATCGAGGCATGGTTAGGCATCGACGGTATGGTGTAAGACCTACGTTCTAATACGTTTTTATGTCCAATGATGGAACGCTAGTTTTCCACATTGAGGCACGGTTCAGGCATCGACGGTATGGTGTAAGTCCTGCGTGCTAGTACGTTGTACCATTGTTTAGGCATCGACGGTATGGTGTAAGTCCTACGTACGGATACATGAAATCTAGATAACATTGATAAGTGACCTAACTTTGTGTGCCCGTCACTTTCGATGGAACCGGGTCTCCCCCGTTACCGAGAGGTGTCGTTTTGGGTAGTTATGTTTATCCATGTTTTCGGTGACGTGTTATATTTATGAGAATTACTTTCCACGTTATATGAGTTGTGGATTATGTTTCATCCATATTTGGAATGTTTTAGGATAATGGCAAATAATTATAAGTTTAATCGTTTTGAGTGTCAAATGCTATTTCACCTTTTCGTTGACCTTGTGAATAAGTCTATTTTTGAGAAATCATGTTATAATAAAGATTTTAACATGGGAATTGTGTGAGTTGGAAAAATGGGTGATTTGTAATTGAAGTAACTCTTTTGAAGTCATGACTAAAAACTACACTCCTCTTGATTTATGAATTTATATAGTCATGATAAAATGCTTGAACTCACTAGGCGTTAGCCTAACCCTTTTTATTTGTCGGCATGTGCAACAGGCTCAGGTTGGGAGTAACTTTAGCTACACTGTGAAGTGGCGGGTGCTAGTAGAGTGCACGAGAGATGATTTTGATTAAGTGATTCTTCCGCATTTATTGGGACTAGTAACTTGTGGTGTATTAAGTAACGCACGTCTTAAGTTTTAGTTATGAAAATTAAAAGTTTAAATTCCGAGGTATTTTCGGGAATGAATTGTAGAGACGATTTATCTACTTTTGGTTATTTTATCGAAATTAAAGTTAGTTGCTCGTTCCAAATTTGAGGGTGTGACAAGTTGGTATCAGAGCATAAGTTTGAGAGATTTAGGTGTTGATTTTGGATACCTAAACTCAAACCAGTGTTTGTTTAAGTAAATGAGAGTGAAATTCACCTTTAGGCACTTTAAGATAGGATGTTTTGAAGTTGATGAATGTTGTTAGAAACGAGAATCACGTCGAGAGTAACAAGGATAATCATGTACGGTGCGTTCATAGTAACACCTGGCCAGTGTCATGGTGAACCTACTAGTACATGTGCATACTTGAATTGCTTCCATATGATAATCGTTGGGGTAGTGAAGGAGGTTTTAAACTAGTAGTCGTTGGAATAGATAGACAATTCTAGTATTAGTCACTTGGAGTGACGATAAGCATGATAATTGCTTTAAGTAGACCGTTTCGGGTCGAGATTGATGGTTGGACTAGAACCATCGGCTTATTGGGCCGACTTTGATTTGAGGAAAACCGTAAGGTTAATCGATGTGATTTCTGACTTAGCCTTAAGAGTTTTGAATGTCCGGATGACAATAGTGGACTGGAGGATTTTGGAGGAGTATGAGTTGAGACGTTGCGTGCCGACTAAGTTGTGCACAAATTTTATTTTGAAAATAAATTGCATCAACCATTTCTTGTGTTTCCAATCCTTATATGGATTGTGTTATGAATTTTGAGAAACGTTTAGCACACACAAGATTTCAAATCATGGTTTTGAACGTGCATGAAACCTTTTTATTGCGGGAGTTGCAAACTCCGCCGGAATTTGTTTTGCTTTATTTCATTGTTGTTCAACATTGTTTTGGATATAATGGTAATCATAAATTTATGATGTTTAAGTTGTTGGGAAAGTAACTACGGCTTGTGACTTTAACATTGGATCTCCTCCACATATGTTAGAGTTGGGACGGAAAGTTATCTTCCATGATGTCTGTGTAAATTATTTGGAGAATTTGTTTAATATGAATTTGTTAAACAATGTTGTTTATATGGTATTACCCTAGAAGGGGATTTGGGGATTTTGGCGTCTCATTTATGATTTTGCTTATAGCAATTTGGCTTTAAAAGCATAATGTTTAACACCGTTTTATTGACTTGGAGTCATTGAGTCCATTGAGGTTCATGGAGTTTTGTTTTACGACATGTTGAGTCATGTGAGTATGATTTCACAAGGTTCATGCTTTAATTACTTATGTGAAAAGTTTATAAGTTATGTGGGTATTTTGTCCCACTCGAGTTTTGTTAAGAAAAGTTAATTTTATGTCATAAGGCGACTAAAAAGAGACGAGTTTGGAACTCTAGTGTCGCATAGCTTTTCTTTCAAAAGGTTTGTGTTACTAAGTATTTCGTTGCATATAGTTCAGTGTATGGATTGATTTATACGTGGCTTAAGTGATGCATGAAGGAACATTTTGTTGACATTTCATAATGACTTGCTTGGTGCGCTTTTGGTCAGTTAAATGTTTTATTATCATTTTATGTAAATGAGTTATATCGACTTAGGGGTATGCATAGCTTGGTAACCATTGTTTCTCGACACTTTGATAAACGAGTCGTGCATGAAAATGTTTTAGTAACTCCTTGTTTAAATGAGAGACCATTTGGTCAAAACATGTTTTTAGTGGTGTGGGGATCACGAATGGTTTATGATGCATGATAAAAAAATAATAATAATAATAATTTGAAAGCTTTTTGGTTTTGGAGGAAATGTGTGTTTTGAGTATTTTTGACAAATACATTTTTTAGCAATGACGTTTTATGTTCCAAGTATGAAATTTTGAGGAAAGTGCTTCGTGATAAAGATTTTAGAAAATGGTTTGTATAAAACTACGGTGCGTGGAATTCTTATGTTTTGAACATTGATGCGCACCGTTGGTGCAATTTGAGATTTGAAAATAGGTTTGAACCCTCTTTGGTGTCAACAAATTATTAACGCCTATTTCCTTATATGTCTTGGAAAAACGCATTGTTGTGTGCAAGTTTGCCAAAAATGTTTCGTTCAAATGTCATTATAGGACCGGATGAGAAATTTTGAGAAATAGATTTAAAGAAGTTTTCTCTTTTTGAAATTTGGTCGCGAACCGTTTGATACATGTTATTTCGTTTCAAGAAAATTTCTAAGGAAGTGTTACAAGCTTGCATGCCTACCCCCCAATTTGAGGTTTTATGATGTTTTAGTCGATATTTACAAATGCTTGAAACTGATTGGTTTTGTCTTAAAGGTGAAAATTGCACAAGTCATTTTGTGTTTTGACTAAAGTGTATTTGTAAACTGTTTCATCATTTTGTATAAGGAATTGACGCGCATAAAATTTTGTTGGTGAACCTTGTTCCACGCCATTTTATGGTAAAAAGGAAACCTTTGGAGTCAAATATCGTTGGACTTCTTTCGAAATACGTGCACACCTTTTGTTGCACCATGTTTAAAGTCGGGTAGTTACTTTACGTGCATGTCATGAGTCAATCCATGCTAGAACCGTGGCGGTTCATTTTAAAGAAGTTGTTTATTACGCTTTTGCGTTTTGTGGGTAAACTGAACTGCAATGAAATATATTTCAACATGATTTTCATATGTGGGACGAGCGTGTCCGTTTTGCATAACTACCGATTGGATGATAGTAGTTTTCTATACGTACCATTTATTTGATGTGAAAATCCTTGCGTTGAAAATCTATGTGAAAAGTTTTGTTGATTGGCATAATTGTTAAAATATTCGCTTGAAAACCTTGAACTCGTAAGTGACCCAGTTAAGGGTAAGTTCGTGTAGCGCTTCGACGGTAGAAGGTTAGGAATTCTACGCGTGATAGACTATAGGCCGAATAAGATCGGCAGCAAAGTCGATGTGCTTGTGGTAATTGGAGGGTTAAATTTGCAGTAACATATTTTGAGGCTGGTATAACCGTTTTGTCAGTAATCCAGTTTTGGGTCTTGGACAATTATCGTATGGAGGACCCTTTAGACATCGTATTGATAACCATAGTTTTGTGGAAATACTCGGTAAACGAAACTCATGTGCGTAGTCCTGTTAGAGTTCAAAGCTTGGTGATATGACTAGGTGTCAACCTTTGTGGACTTGAGGTCGGAAGCCTTTAGTGTAATCAGGGGATTGTAACCGATTTTAAAAGGATGACGGTAATGGTAGTAGTAACCTTAAGATACTCAATTGTGATGAGTGGTTTTAGTGGAATAACTTTCGCGTACGGTTAAAGGACTTGTTGGTTTTATGATTGTTTGGGATGGATTCTTGGAGTATATTAGAACTCGTTGGATGTGGATGGCCGTTAACGATAAGGACAATTGAAATTAGAAGATTCGGTTGGTCTCAGTATCATTTAAGCCTTTAATTGACTTAGAGTCTAAACCGTAATCAGGATGTATGGAACATCTAAGGTTGGGAGACAACCGGAGTCGTCTGACCAGGAATTATTCAAGTTGTCAGAGTGTTCTTCCGGACATAAGTACAGTGTACTTGAAGGGAATTGTTGGGAAAAATAAAATTGTTTGAGGAATTGCCTTATAGACGATGTGGGAAATATAGATTCTAGTTGGGAATGGATGAATTATGGTCGACGGTCAGTCGGTTAAACTTGGGTTGCAAAGGATATAGATTTCGGGGACGAAATCATTATAAGGTTGGGAGGATTGTAACACCCCGAATTTTTCGTGTAAGCCACACTTGACCTCTTGACGTGTTTATTTTGAGTATATACTCTTGTTAAACATGCAACTCTAAGCTTCCCATGCATGAACTCTTTACCATATTCGAGTAACCGACCTACCGTGCCTAAGGATCACTTCACGCCGCAAACAGAACCCAAAACAGCAGCTGCAACCATGGTAGCGACTATGCCCGGCGACAATGCCCAGGGCATAGTCGCATGTCCATTGTCGCGATGGGAGGATCAGACTCGAAATCGAACAGAAGGTGGGGCAGAGGCAGCGACATTGCCCCGCGACAATGCCCAGGGCAAAGTCGCGGGGGCATAGTCGCGCAGGAGGGATCGGGTTCTGGTTGAAAAGCTGATTTTAGGAGGGTTGCGATTCATTTTCTTTTCAGCAGCAAAACTCGACTTCTCTCATCTTTTAGGGCGATTTTCTCCCAAAACCTCTCCTTCCTCTCACTAACTACTCCTAGGGTTTTCACATACCACTCCATTCACTCATCTTGTTAATTAAGGCTAGAAGAAGAAGAATCTAAAGTGTAAGAGCTTGAAGAACCAAATCTCCATTTCTAGGGTTTTCACCCAATATCTTTCCACTCCAATTGAGGATTAGGAGTTTGTGGCTCATCTTGGTAACCTAGAAGCATGTTGTTGGTGGACTCAAGTTGTGATTGAGGTAATCTTCTCTTCTTTTGTTTTAGAAATTAGGGTTTCAATTTATTAGTGGTTTTGAAGGCATATGTTGGGGAAATTGATTCCAAGTGTTTAAGGATAAATAATTATGGTTGAAAATCTATGGATCTAGGTTTTGGAAGTTTTGGCTTGAGGATGCAAACTTCATCAAAGGAGCTTACGTTTGGAGAACTCTAGATTTAGCTTATCTAGCAAAGGTGAGTTCAAGTTACTTTGCGAAAACTTTGTACATGCCAAAATGTTATTTCCAAGTATTTATGTGTTTACTTGAAAATTATCTAATGTTGGATTAATTGGTGGGTTTCAACCCTTGAAATGTTTAAGTTGGTAAATGTGGAGAAATGCCCATATTTGGGATTTTTGAGGAAACTGAATAGTAAATCATAAACGAAAAGGTTTTGATGTTTTAATTCATAAATGGAGTTCATTTGGTGAAAATGCACTTCTAGTGCTTGCTTAGAAATATGCATAGTTTATGATATGACACGTTTTGAAAATACGAACGTGTGAGATTTTGAGCTTTGAATAAATGAGATATGCATGAAGGCATTAAATGTTTTGTCCTATAGATGGAGATTTATATAAATGCCCTTTTTACGCATGTTTTGAAAATATGCATAAGTTATGTTATGGGACGGTTTGAAAGTGTAAACGATATAAGTTCCTTTGGAAAATGGGATGTCCTACCCAATGTTGTGTTTTAGGTTATTCATGAATTTAAGACGGGTATTCGCCTAAACGTGTGTTGTTTACGTTTAATTCATTTTATGACTTTCACTAATGGTCATTTAATTTATGAGAGCCCATGGCTCGGTTTTGACTCCGTTGGGTCTTGGGGACATTTGTCCGATTTTGATAGCTCGATGTTGGGCGTTTGATTTTGTTTTGCATTTAATGCATTCTATTTGATAGTTACATGTTTTGAATGCGCTAGTTCATTCGTTTGAGGTCATGCAATGTTATATTTGAAATGCAACGGATCCATAAGCATTATAGTCTATATGCCGATGTTGGGACGCTAGTTTTCCACATCGAGGCATGGTTAGGCATCGACGGTATGGTGTAAGACCTACGTGCTAATACGTTTTTATGTCCAATGATGGAACGCTAGTTTTCCACATTGAGGCACGGTTCAGGCATCGACGGTATGGTGTAAGTCCTGCGTGCTAGTACGTTGTACCATTGTTTAGACATCGACGGTATGGTGTAAGCCCTACGTACGGATACATGAAATCTAGATAACATTGATAAGTGACCTAACTTTGTGTGCCCGTCACTTTCGATGGAACCGGGTCTCCCCCGTCACCGAGAGGTGTCGTTTTGGGTAGTTATGTTTATCCATGTTTTCGGTGACATGTTATATTTATGAGAATTACTTTCCACGTTATATGAGTTGTGGATTATGTTTCATCCATATTTGGAATGTTTTAGGATAATGGCAAATAATTATAAGTTTAATCGTTTTGAGTGTCAAATGCTATTTCACCTTTTCGTTGACCTTGTGAATAAGTCTATTTTTGAGAAATCATGTTATAATAAAGATTTTAACATGGGAATTGTGTGAGTTGGAAAAATGGGTGATTTGTAATTGAAGTAACTCTTTTGAAGTCATGACTAAAAACTACACTCCTCTTGATTTATGAATTTATATAGTCATGATAAAATGCTTGAACTCACTAGGCGTTAGCCTAACCCTTTTTATTTGTCGGCATGTGCAACAGGCTCAGGTTGGGAGTAACTTTAGCTACACTGTGAAGTGGCGGGTGCTAGTAGAGTGCACGAGAGATGATTTTGATTAAGTGATTCTTCCGCATTTATTGGGACTAGTAACTTGTGGTGTATTAAGTAACGTCCGTCTTAAGTTTTAGTTATGAAAATTAAAAGTTTAAATTCCGAGGTATTTTCAGGAATGAATTGTAGAGACGATTTATCTACTTTTGGTTATTTTATCGAAATTAAAGTTAGTTGCTCGTTCCAAATTTGAGGGTGTGACATTAGGTGTGTATGAAGCATTCTTTTTGAGACCTGGAAGGATAATGAACCTTGAAACTAGAATTTAAAAGATAAAAATGAGTCAACAAGCATCCCAAGTCATACCACATCCACACCAAGCTATACACACCACACTGAAGTGTAATGGGAGTCACACCCACTTCAGCTAAGCAGTGTCTCACTATTTATTTTAATTTATCCCTCCAGCCACACAGATTCACACCCAGTACAGATACAAACCAACTCTAGTGACTGTGCTTCATAGCCTGTATCATACGTTATTAACTAACCAGCTTCTCCTCCATAAAAAGCATGACAGCTATTTATATCATATACGAAATTTGAAAAAGAACATTGACTACCAATTGAAAGATAATCACAAAAGTTCAAGGCATTTGCACCTAAAAATTCGCGAAAATCCTCAAAGGAAGTTCCAGCTCCCCAAAGACCAAGTCGGACCATATAACCCAGATTTCGGGGTTCTGACGCACCAGTTACTGAACAATAAACAACACGTGCTTCAGGAAGTCGTGCCTGTTATAAATTGAAACAAGACCTCTTAGAACCTTTGAAGAATAAAAAATCATCATATTATTCTACAATTATAAGTGCTAGAAGCAAAGTTTACCAAATAAAGCTGAAAAAGGTAAGTCAAGATGAGCAGAAAACAAGGCCTCTTAGAACCTCTTGAGAATAATCACTAAATTATGCAACATTATAAGTGAATGGTTATTTTAGTAATTTCAAGGATTAACTATGCCTATTAACTTAATATGTCGACAACCTTTTAAGTATACACTGCATGTCACAGAGTAAAATTATGAAATCTTTGCAGGTACCAGGCCCCTCCATGAGAATCGATCCTTGAAATCTGTGCTAGCACATACAATGTTACTCTCATTCCAATAATGGAACTGAAGAATGATCTTGCAGCAGTCAAATTTCATGCAATGTCAAGCTTCATGAGGTGGACTACCACAAGAATGTGTGTGTGCCTCTCTGTGATTCCTTATTACAGTACAAGGTACATCCATGAGATTCCTCTGTAACTATAGATCTAGAATGTACACTGTATTCACATGAAGCTCTCTGTTCTTACTTTTTTGCTTTGCTTTTTCCCCTTTCTTCTTCTTCAATATGTGCCATTAAGATAAAAACGAGTGCTCCAATATGATTTGAAATCTCATTTTTTAGAGCGAACGCATCAAAATAATATTAAAAAGGAAGAAAAACTTACTTACCTAATTAATAATGATATTACTCAACAAGTATCATGCTAGCTATATCTTAAGAGGTGCATGTGGATTATTCTACTGCCGAAAATACTGCCGATGGAGAGAGAATTACAATAAAGGAAAATAAGAACAAAGATGTAATAACCAAACCAAACAAAGCCAGTATAATGGGATATACTCCCAATTTTAAAGAGCCTCTTTCTGGCTATAATCCCCCTTCAGTTTCTGGTTTTCTCCCAAAACAGAATGACCCAATAAACCTTAGTTTCCGGTTCTCTCAAATAAATGACCCTTCTAACTTTTTAGAAGACATAAGCATCCTCATAATTCAGATGGAAATTAAATTCCATGCATAACCTAAATAAGTTGCCTAAAAAAATTAATGACAATATAAATAATTATAAAAATCCAGTCTCCAACTAACTATTGGGTTTCAAAGCCTGTTGGATCAGGCCTGTGCTGCACTAGCATAAACTGCATAAAGCCCCTAGGTAACTACTGTTAGCTAATAAACTGGACCATGAAATCTGTGACTATGTTTGTCCCGCTCACGTGTTCAAGGACCAACTCTTAAACTACAAGAATAGCAAGGGAGGAAAAACAACAATTTTCCCAAAAATTATGGTAAATGAATTAATTCATTGTTGTAACGTAATGATGTGAAATTGATAATAGCTTAATGTGATGCATAAAATATTAAATAATTCCTAGTCTAAAATAAAGAGAATACTGAAAAGTCTGTTGAACTTGAGTTAAGTTTGTTTTCCCAATGATGCCAAGCTTTCTTTATATCAATATGCTAAGACATGCACACATATTATGCCACAGTCCTCTCCTCATTATCTGAAAAAAGCGTCACATGATGACTCTTAAACATGATATTCCTCACCTCCACTTGTGCCACTCTACTTATCCTTCATCTACCAATCTGTTCATATCGCTCATTCCCTCCTCTCCCTTCTCCCTAGTGTTACCTGACTTTCCATTCAAGAATTTCCCTTGCCAATTTCATCCCCTCATCACAATGCTCCATCAAGTTATCAGCGAAAGCCATTTCAGTGTGCACCCAATTATCTCCACAAGGACTCTCATGGCGACTAGCAACAGAAAAAATAAGCACAACATACCTACTATTGCAACATATTTTACTTGGCATAGCTAGTAGGTGGTGGTTATAAATGTATAACACACTAAAGATCACGTGTTTGTTGGGGGATTTGTGTGTTTATCGTGGAGGAGATGAGAAGATGGTGGGACGATTAGCATAACTCGGATAGAACCAGAGATCGCGTAGAGCTCGCTTTCCGTAAGAGATATTTTGACCCTATTCTGCCCGGGTATCACGAAATTTTCTCGAGGATAATCTCTGACTTTTCAGTGTATTCGATAATGGCAGAAATCGATACTTAGAAACGTAACCTACGATGTATTGAGTCAGGAAATAATCATCTCAATTAATGAGATTGATTGTGTAGTTAAGGACGTCGGTTACAAATTGAAAGAGGCATCAGACACTCGACGCCAGTCTCCGCGCCAGTCAACTGGCACGGGTAAAACATTCCAGAGCTTGGCGCCAGCCAACTGGCGCCACAATCGGCGCGGGCAACATTCCAGTGCTTGGCGCCAGTCTTGGCGCCAGCACTGGCCCCGACGCCCAGCTCATGAAAACACATTGTAACTTCCCAATTTTAACCGTCCAACAATCTCGGGTTCTAGTTAGCTTACACGAGTGTGCACTCCACACCTCCTAACTCGTGTTATAGCTTAGCTATCAACCCCATTATTTCCTTTGTGAATCCAATTACACAAAATGACCGATGATTTCACTAAAATCACCAACATTCCTCCCCCATTTTAGTGCAATCCTTGATTCACAAATAAAATTACAATTCAGGTAAACAAACTCATGCATAAATGAAAATATCTAAAAGATTGAATTTCCATCAAATACTCGAGAATCCGGGTGTTCTAAGGATTGAACCCGTCAACCCATTTGAGTACCAGAAGATAACATACACACGAATTTAAAAATTTCTAAAGTATAAACTTGACACTATACAAGCCATGTGTCCTTATCCATTCATGAGTGCATCAAAGCCAAGTCCAAGCTTCTTGAAGCGGCCACACTTCCCACTCATATAGGTAGTTCTTTTCCTCATGCACCTGCACATGCATTTTTACAAAAGAACAATTACCTCCTTCACTTGCAGTACCGAGCACATACCTTGGGATGATCATCTTGTGCTCCAATCTCTTAGAGTGAGCTTTCCCATTGAATTCAGCTTCTAACGTTGTATTAGAAGGGAATTGGGTATCTCACCGTTAGATATTTAGATGGACTTTAATCCCATCCCTATCACCGACTTGTGAACCAAGTCCCTATCTAACCCTTTCGTCAAGTGGTCCGCTAGATTTTGTTGCGACCGAACAAACTCAACCGAAATCACCCCATTCGTGATTAGCTCACAAATCATGCTATGTCTAACACCTAAGTGTCTAGACTTGCCATTATACACTTGGCTATAAGCTTTAGCCAAGGTAGCCTCACTATCGCAACGGATAGAAATGGGTGATATTGGTTTCAGCCATAATGGAATTTCATGGACCAAATCCTTAGCCACTCCGCCTCTTTACCGGCAGCGGCTAATGCCACAAATTCCGACTCCATAGTCAAACTCGTGATTTAAGTTTGCTTCTTGGAAGCCCATGAGATGGCACCTCCCCCAAGCAAGCACACCCGACCACTCGTAGAAGAGTGATCTTCCAAATTGGTGATCCAACTTGCATCCGAATATCCCTCCAATATTGAAGGAAACCCGACATATGACATTACAAGTTTACAAGCCTTATGCTCCATCTCGGGCATAACAAAACCTTCCGGTTGTTTCATGTAAACTTCCTCCTCCAAATCACCATTCAAGAATGCCGTTTTGACATCCATTTGGTGAATCACTAAATTGTGAATAGCACCTGAAGCTATCAACAATCTAATCGTGGAGATCGTTGCAACCGGGGCATAAGTAACAAAATAATCTATGCCTTCCCGTTGCCTAAAGCCTTGGATCACTAATCGAGCTTTGAACTTGTCGATTGATCCATCCGCTTTCATCTTCCTTTTGAAAATCCACTTGCAACCCAAAGGTTGCAACCCGGTGGCAAGTCCGATAATACCCAAGTATTGTTCCCCATGATGGAGTCCATCTCATCATGTATTGCTTCTTTCCAGAAAGCAACATCTTGAGACTTCATAGCCTCATCAAATGATTTTGGATCCTCCTCAACACTATAACAGTAAAGGAATTGGGATCCAATCTCATCTCTTGATCCCTCTACCAAGTATACTTGGAAATCGGGACCAAAGGTTTTTCCAATCCTTCCTCTTTTGCTCCTTCGAAGCATCGGAGATTCGGTTGGAACAATTGCTTTCTTTTCAACCTCACTAGTTTCACTAGTATTTGGAACTATGTCCTTAGGCCTCGACATTGAAGAGAATCTTGTCTCATCAAAATTACATCTCTCGATTCTATAACGGTGTGAATCGCTATAGAATCATCAGGTTCAATAACATAGAACCTATAAGCTTTGGAATGCTCGGCATATCCAACAAAGATGCATCACCCAAAGTCTTCCTTTTGGGTTCGGGTAAACGAACAACCGCTCCACAACCCCAAACTTGAATAAAACTCAAGTTAGGCCTTTGAACCAAAGTTCATACGGGGTAATCTTGTTCCTTTTATTGGGAACTCGATTCAACAAGAAACAAGTCGTTAACATGGCTTCACCCCAAAATCCATCAAGCAATTCATAAAGTAACATAAACAAAATTTTTAAACAAAAATTCACTTGCAATATAAACATAATTTTAAACAAAAATTCATATGCAATATAAACATAATTTTAGACAAAATTCACATGCAACATAAACAGAATTTCAAACAAAATTCATATGCAACATAAACAAAATTTTAAACAAAAATTCTTAAGCAAGATAAACAGAATTTTAAACAAAATTCATTTGCGATATAAACAGAATTTTAAACAAAAAATTCATATGCAACATAAACAAAATTTGAAACAAAAAATCTTTCATTCAAATTTAACTTAAACATGTTATTCAACATAAAACCAAATCCTACAAAAGAGCCATCATTTGACAGGATAAACTTGTCCGACTCACAAAATTGCCTATACCCTAACTTATTCAAAATACTACCGGAAACCAAATTCTTTCGAATTCGCGGTACAAACAAAACATTAAAAAGTTCAACTACTTTGCCAGAACTAAATTCTAGCCTAACTAAGCCTCTTCCAAGAATGGGAGCCATCGACTCGTTCCCCATGCGAAGCATTGATCCGTCTTCAACCGGTTCCAAAGAAGTGAACCAACGGCTTTGCACACATGACTTGTAGCACCCGAGTCGATCCACCAAGCAACATCATCATCCTGCACATAAAATGATTCGGATATCAGTGGCACATAATCCAAATTTGAATTAAAACCAAAGTCAAGAAACTGACCTTGCCGTGGGTTTTGATCCTTGGATCCTTGGATCCTTGCCCACTTCCACTCGTGCTTGCTCCACCCTTATTCTTGACAACCCGACAATCCCGCTTGAGATGGCCGGTCATCCCACAGGTCCAACAGGTTAAAGTAACCTTTTTATTGGGCCCTTTCTTGGCTTCGTTGAACTTCCGTTTTCCTTTGAATTTGTTAATCTTTCCCTCTTCCACCATGTTCACCGAAGGTGCAGAAACCTCCTTTACTTTAGGTTTCTCATCCTCTTGCGCCCGAAGAGATTCCTCTATGCGCAAGTGACTACCGAGTTGCACAAGAGACAACTCTTCCTTCTTGTGTTTCAACATGTGTTTAAAGTCTTTCCAAGAGGGAGGCAGTTTATCAATTATGCTCGATACGGAGATGGATTCGTCCATCTTCATATTGTGTTGAGCATATTGGCCTAGAATGCGAAGGAGCTCATTGTATTGCTCCATCACCGGCCTTGAGTCCACCATTTTGTAATTGTTAAAATTACTAACGAGGAACTTCTTACTAGAAGCATCCTCGGCCATGTATTTTGACTCGAGAGAGTCCCATAGCTCTTTGGAGGATTCCACATTTTGATAGTTATCGAAGAGGGAGTCACACATACAGTTCAAGATGTGGCCACGACAGATGTAGTCGTCATTCTCCCACTTGCCGCGACGCCGGGTAACCTCCAACGTCTCGTTCTCCATCAGCTCCGGTATCGGGGTGCTAAGCACGTACACGACCTTCAATGTCGTCAGCAAGAAGTGCATCTTCTTTTGCCATCTACGGAAATCCACGCCTTCAAACTTCTCAAGTTTTGTGAACTTGGAAGTCATGTCTCTCACGGTTTGATCACCCGCCATCTCTCTTCACGATGATAAATATATCTTACGATTGTTGGGGGATTTGTGTGTTTATCGTGGAGGAGATGAGAAGATGGTGAGACGATTAGTATACCTCGGATAGAACCAGAGATCGCGTAGAGCTCGCTTTCCGTAAGAGATATTTCGACCCTATTCTGCCCGGGTATCACGAAATTCTCTCGAGGATAATCTATGACTTTTCAGTGTATTCGATAATGGCAGAAATCGATACATATATATACACTTTAGAAACGTAACCTACAATGTATTGAGTCAGGAAATAATCATCTCAATTAATGAGATTGATTGTGTAGTTAAGGACGTCGGTTACAAATTGAAAGAGGCATCAGACACTCGGCGCCAGTCTCCGCGCCAGTCAACTGGCGCCACAACTGGCGCGGGTAAAACATTCCAGAGCTTGGCGCCAGCCAACTGGCGCCACAATCGGCGCGGGCAACATTCCAGAGCTAATGCTTTCTTGTCAGGTATTTTGGTTTGACACGGAGATTAGTTATTTAGAGACTTTTTAGGAGAAAGCACAAAAGCCATGTGGGAAGCCTTTAAAAGAGACTGTCTAGCCGATTATAATCATTTACGGACAATCATTTACGGGCGAGGTCTCTGGTTCAAGTCCAAGATTGGCCAGCTGCGCCATTGAAATGCTTTATATTCTTTTTCTTAAAATTCTAATTTCTTAATTATCAAGGTCTTTGGAAATATTTATTTGATCTGGTTCTATTATATTTTTCCCAATATCTAATAATATATTCTCCAATTATTCCTATTTTCTCTAAACTAGAAACTAAATTGTCTATTGACAAAAAAAACACAACACACAACCTAATCACCTACTATATACTCGTCCACTCTCCTAGGGGTATCGAATGTAAGGGAAACACATATATAAACTTAATCCTACTCGGTATTCTCCTTAGTGGGCCGTCCACAACACAAAAGCAACACTCATATACACATATTTATATAGTAGAAAGTCAAAATCTCATAACATATAGGTATCTCATGTTTTCACGGCATACACATAATACCAAAGTATATTCAAGTTAGCTAGCCAAGTAGTTCACTACTTTCCATTCATAACATAAGGGAACCCCACATATATAATTCTCACATAATAATCCTTCTTTCATTTTCAACATTTAAGACCAAGGTCGGCCAAATACTACTCAAAACCCAAAAGTATCGATATAAATCAAGACTTATCCAAAACCCACAGTTGTGTAAATAATTGTCATTTTCAAAGTCTCAAACCAATATTGGGTTAAACACTTGCCCAAAAACTCATAAATGTCATTTTAGGTCCAAACTCCAAATAACGTCATGAAATAATCATTTTATGAAGGTATAAATGTATAATGGTGGAGAACTAACCTATAAAGCTTGTAAAATGAAAACCTAGAAATAGAGGAAAACCTTAGAAGTATTGAGTGATGACTTGAAGCTTGCCAAAAACCCTTGAAGCTTTGTATGGAGTTTAGAATCTTCACTTGAAACTCTAGAATCCTAGGATGAGCATTAACTACCCGTGAGATACAACTGATTGCATTCAATGAAGAGACGGAGAAGAAAAGGAAGAAAAACCGCTTTTTAGTTGAGAGAAAACATTCCTCCCAAACTGATGTGAAAAATGATATCCTATACAAAGAAAACGAGCTGGGCTATAAAGTCATACAGGTTGTGTGCGATATTGACTCGTGATAAAGATACTACCTTCACATTTAGGATAAAAGGTTGTGGCCTACATGAATGAATTACCCGTAATATTGCTTGATCATTAACCATCACCACCTTAACATAGTGACTCTATCCAAGTTTTATATTGCTTCTTACTTGCACATAAACTAGCTACTTTCCTCCATAAGGGAAACTTTTTAATTATCGGGTGATCCATGTTTTAACTTGATAGCCTCCAAGTTCATGGTAGTACAATTGTCTCCTTGGTTATACCTCTAGACCATAATCTAATCATTTAATGCTGGCCCAACATCAAAACATCCAGAATTATCTTCAAAAGCCCAAAGGAGATGTATGGACATCTTCACCACCAACCAGTCATTAAAAGATAGGCCCAATCCAATACCATAACCAAGAATCTTGCTAAACATACCCATCCTAAAATAGATTGGGCAGTCCAATCCAAAAAGATCACCATCCACCATTATTTGACCCAACCGTAAATCATCATTCAGCCCAACCATAATACCAACTATCTTAAAAGAATCAGTCCTGTTTGTCAGCCTTATACAATCCAAATCTAAAAACCAGACATCAATTGAACTGGAATTCATCCAAAGATGGGAAAATAAGGGAATGGCAGTATGCCATAATTCAAGACCAAGAGTAGGAGGGAAAGCAAATTGTTGGGAGATCAAAGCAACCTCCAACAGGTTTAGAGGGGTAAAACACCAGCAGATGCCACAGGAATTGTATCTCAAAATCTTAACCTTATCACTCCAAATAATATCCAATTGGGTATTCCATATGCCAACTGTCACAGGGCCAATTTGGCCACTGGCCATTGGGCAACATCTTCTTCTACTACCACCCCAAACTAGGGTTCCAACATCCCAAATCACAGTACATAACAGCCACATGTGATTCAAACAGGTGAATAGGAGCTTAATCCCAAACCAGGTATACCAGACCATAACAGAAATAAGGCCAAATTGGCCTCTGATTATTTGAATCCAGTAAGACTTCCAACAAAAAACAGGTTTAGAGGGGCATAGATTAATTAAGGAAATGGCAGAATGCCAAATTTCTAGACCAAGAATAGAGTAGGAAGCAAAAAAATTGGAGATCAGAGTAATCTCCAACAGGTTTAGAAGGTTTTGGGACCAGAGAAATCCACAAAGGCTAACTATCAAAGTCTCACCCTTATCACTCCAAACCAGTGCCACATGAGTACTACAGCAAACAACAGAGAAATGACCAATTTGGCCTCTGGCCATTGCCCAGCAAAATAGAAACCATATAATTTCCCCTCTGCCATCTCCTTTATTATTACTCCCATGATTCACCATATCAGCAGAATTCAAAAACCTCTGCTGATCTAAGTAACTATATATAGTAATGAGGCCAAAATTTTCAACATCTCCACAGAAAATAGTCACACAGATATGGACCAAGTAATCACAGACTATGTACTCAGAATTTAGACCAAAGAAAAGAGGGAAGCAAAGGTTGAACACATAGAAAAAGGTCCAACAAAGAATCAGCCTTTTAATTCCAAAAAATAATTTTAATGTGCTTCCTGCTCTAAAAAACCAAGAATACCCCATATATATGCATGCACCAGCAGGGTCAGTGACCAGCAACCAGTACACCATATTGCCAGAATAGCATGGAGCATGGATAAGCAAAAGGAAGGGATCAATGACCAGCCTAACCTTAGCTATCCAAATTAAAGACCAAAAGGAGGGGGAAGAGCAAAACTCACACACACAAAAAGGGAGCAAGAAATGCACATAATTCTCCATTAAAACCCCATCAGATAAAATGACATACCATAAATTTTTTGGTTTCCAGTAGGGGCTCATCCAACCATTAATCCACAAACAGTCCAGATCATAGATCCCAAAAATCATCATTTTGCCACAACCAAACATGGTCAAGATCACCATAATGTAACAGCAACTGGACCTGCACAAGAGAAGGTTCAGATAAAAATTGAACAGGTGAACAGGGCCACACCATATAAAGTCAACATCATCATCCCTCCCCATCAAAGAAACTGATTTGAAAATAGAACCAAAAAGTTGTTCCATTATCAGATCAGGCCAACCAAGAAAAAGAAAAATCCTAACCACCTCTACCCTCTTCCAAAAACAAAACAACCTATTCTCCTCTACACCAAACCACCAAGCCCTCAAAAAGTTTGTATTTGAGGCCATCCCCTCACCACTGTGCTCCAAAATGAAATTCTCCTTACACAACATCCAATCCTCCCAAAAATCCTCCTTATTGCTCCAAATCAAAATCAAAAACCTATCCACCTCTACCCATATCCACCTTATTACCCCAACCCAGACTCCCAACCCCAAAGCCCCAGAATCAGAAGAAAAAATATGAAACTCCCAGATGAGGAAGTTCCAACTATCCCAAGACCCCCCAAAAAATAACCCACCCCAAGAGATCACATTTGCATGTATTAATCTCTCTCTAACAAATTCATCATCCCAATTTTGGATCAGCAGCTCTTCCCAATAAGGTAGGTATATCCACCACAGCCACACTTCAGAGGCATCCCCTTTGCACTGACCAAACCATCCCAGAGTCCTCATCCAACACCAGAAGCTTTTAATTCTGACAAATCTGACCACCATTATCAAGGTTTTGATTGAAACAGCCATTTTGATAACCCAAATTCCATACCATAGCAACCCTCCTGACTTGAGAATTATTTTTAACTTTTAACCCCAACAGCTTAAGTTTGATCACTTCAATAATTTGCCTGGCCAATTCAACAGCCGTTCTCTGCTTTCCAAGATGAAATCTTTTGTTTCTTTCTTGCCAGACAAAATAAACAACAGCAGCAAGAATTAGCCTGTTTATGATGCTCCAGATAGAATTACCAATTTGGCAAGAAGCAAGTTCCTCAATAAGCATAATCCAACTGTTCTCCACTCCTCTTAGGTTCAAAATTCTGCTATAAACTCCAGAAAAGCCTTCCAAACAGCACCAGACCTCCTTAGTGAAATTACACTCAACAAATAAATGTGAGTGAGTTTCAACCTCATTGTGACACAGGTAGCATAATTTTCTATCACTCACTCTCCAACTGGATAATCTATCCAAAGTTCTAAGTCTTTCATTAACTGCCAGCCACAAGAAGAATGCATGCCTTGGGATGCCTTGATTAAACCAAATAAGCTTAGCCCAAGATTTGTCAACATGATTAACAAACATATCCCTCCACACTTGATACACAGTAAATTCAACCAAAATTCCATTATTGAGCCTCCATTTTAGACAATCTTTCACATTAGCTTTAAGCTGTGGCATATACTGGCTGAGAAGGTGGCCATACTTGCACCATATTTCCAGAGGCCACATCCATATACCATCAATCACAATGTCAGCAACATTCATTTTCAGATTAAGATTAGCACCATATATCTCTCTTTTTGAGATAAGATCACATAGAGGGCCAATAGGATGCCATGAATCAAACCAGAGAGAGGTATTCCTGCCATTGCCAATAACATGTATAATGTTATGTCTATACTTTTCCCTTATTCTCACAGCTTTCCTCCAAAACCATGGAACATCATGCATAATCCCAGTATCCCAAAAATTTCTGTTCTTCATCCTATATTCATGCAGCCATTTAATCCACAGAGATTCTCCATTTTCCACTATTCTCCATATCTGCTTAGCAATCAGAGTTTTATTCCAGAGTTTTAGATTCTTCACACCCAACCCCCCTTTCTCTCTTGGTAAACACACTTTTTTCCAAGCAACTTTTGCCTTTCCTCTAATTGCCTCACCACTGCTCCAAAGAAAATTTCTCAAAACTTTTTCAATCTCCTTAGTGACAGAAACAGGGAGTAAGAATAATGAAGCCCAATACACAGTTAAAGAAGAAAGAACAGAATTGATCAACTGAAGCCTCCCAGCAAAGGACAACCACTTGTTCTTCCAATCCAAGACCTTTTTCTTCACTTTGTCAATTAAACCAGTGCAATCCTTATGGTAAAGTCTTGAGGATATGAGAGGGACCCCCAAGTATCTAACTGGAAGAGTACCCAACTTGAAAGGAAGAACTTTCATAATTTCATATCTATTATGGCCAATAACATTACCAAGGAAAGAAACACTCTTATCCATACTAGGCTTTAAACCTGAAGTATCTCCAAACTCCATGAGAGCTCCTTTTAGAACATTGACAGATTCAACTTCTCCATGACAAAACATCAAGAGGTCATCAGCAAAGCATAGGTGTGTCAACCCTAGTTTCTCACACTTTGGATGATATTTGAATTCCTCAGAGTCTCTAATCTTCCTTTTAACCATTAGGGTGAGAACCTCCATAACCAAGGTAAAAAGATAAGGGGATAGGGGATCCCCTTGTCTGATGCCCCTCTTACCAGGGAAATAACCATGATGATCACCATTAATTCTCACAGTAAAAGAAGCAGAAGTGACACATTTCATGATCCAGCTAACCATACAGGGGTGAAAACCAAAGTTAGAAAGGATAGAATGGAGAAAATTCCAACTTACAGTGTCATAAGCCTTCTGAATGTCAATCTTGAAAGCACACCTTCTAGTACCCCTTTGTCTATGATAACCTCTCATAATTTCTTGGGCAAGAAGAATATTATCACTTATTTGCCTTCCAGGAATAAAGGCAGACTGATTAGGATCCACCAACTCACCTAAAAAATTCTTTATTCTAGCCACCAGAATCTTGCTTATACATTTATAAATCACATTGCAGCATGCTATAGGTCTGAAGTCAGCAACAGTTTTAGGAGTTTGAGATTTAGGCACAAGAGCAAGGACAGTAGCATTAATTTCACCCAAAAGTTTTCCATTAGAGAAAAACTGCTGAACAGCCAAGCAGATTTCCCTGCCTATTAAAGGCCAAGCTTTTTTGAAGAATCTAGCAGAAAAACCATCAGGTCCAGGAGCTTTTATATCATCAATATCAAAGAGAGCCTCCTTTATTTCATTATCCTCCACAGGTCTGACCATGAAATCAGCTTGAAACCTAGACAATTTCCTCAGGAAAAGAGAATTGGGATCAGAGATAGGTTTAACAGTCTCAGCAGTACCCAAAATACTTTGAAAATGAGCCACAAACTTCTCTGGAACAGCAGCACCAAAGAATTTATTCCCAAGAAGATCTTCCACCTCATCAATCCTTCCTTTATTGGTTTTACTCTTAAGGACACTGTGAAAGTAAGCTGTGTTAGAGTCACCCTCCTTTAACCACTGAATTTTGGTTCTTTGTCTTAGAAATCTTTCTTCATCCAATAAAGCATCCTTAAAAGCTTTCATATAAACAGCATCATCAAAACAAAATTCCTCATTGTCAGGCTCAGCATCCACATCAGTCTGAGATCTGTACAGTTCCTCTCTGAACTTTCTGACATTATTAAACACATTCCCATGATTAATATTCAGCTTCCTCAGACCTTGCTTAATCACTTTAAGCTTAGAAACCACAGAAAACATCAAACATCCTCTAAACCACAAATTCCAAGATTTATCCACCAAAGGTAAGAAACCAGGATTTTCACACAGATGATTATTGAATTTGAAGGGTTTAGGTTTGAACACAACAAGATTAGGGATAATAATCAAAGCTGGAGAGTGGTCAGAAATCCCATGAGGCAAGAACAGAGCATAAGCAGAGGGAAAAGAATTAAGAAAAGACAAGTTACCAAGCACCCTATCCAATTTCTTAAGAATTCCCCTGACCCCACCAGACTGAGGCTTTTGAACCCAGGTGAATTTTATACCCTTCTGGTTAATATCTTCAACCTCAATTTTATTAAGACAGTCCCTAAAATCAGCCATACCTCTGGTCACCATAGAGGACCCTCTGGAGTTATCATCAGGATCAAGGCTAACATTAAAGTCACCCAAGATCAACCAAGGCTCATCCTTAACCAAATTGCTGTGGACACAAAGCTGATCCCATAACACCCTTCTATCCATAACACAATTCTTATCATACACCATGGAGCACTGGAAGAATTTCTTTGACTCAATGTGGAAAAGCCTGAAATGGATAACCTGTTCAAATATATCATGCACCTCCAATTTGATTTTAACAGGATCCCATCCCACAATTAATCTGGTTCTTCCCATACAAGCAACATTATTTGTAACCCAACTCCAGTTTCCAAACATATCCCCACAAATACCCTGCAGCCTTTCTTTACACACTTTTGTCTCTATGATACCACAAACCTCCAAATTATTATCACAAATCAACCTTTTAACCTCTTTTCTTTTAGAGACCAGGTTTAAGCCTCTAATATTCCAAATGGCTGCTTTAAACATTGGAAATAATTTTGGTCTTAACACTCCTTTCCTCCCCTCTTCTCCAATCCTCTTCATCAAAATTCATAAAATCAGGAGCATTTTCATCAAAAGAGACATCCTCCTCAAGGAAGGTTGACTTAAAATAGTCAACCTGAGCTTTGGACCATTTTCTGAAGACTTCTTTTGGAGGATTAATACCTTTTTCAAGGTAATTATTAACTTCATCCATCTCATCAATCCACCTTTCCTCCTCCATGTCATCATTCATGTCATTTAAAACATCAAAGGGATTACCAGTCAATATGGGGTCCTTCTGCATTTCAGTCTTCACAACTTTAGGAATTTCAGCACCTCTTTTTAGTATCTCAACTGCACCACCACCTTTACCATTGCTCCTAAGAGAGTCATTAGGCTGCCCCTGTTTTTTAGTCATACTTTCCACACCATTTCCTTTCTGTCTATTCTGTTTATTGATTGGAACCTTGAAACTATCATTTTTACTGCCACTAGTCTGCCCAAAATTGAAATTACCTGTTTTCTGCCCAAAATTGAAACTACTTGATTTCTGCCCGGAGTTGAAGTTACCAGATTTCTGCCCATCAAAGATACATCCATTACCTGAATTCACATCATTTTGCCCCTTTTTACTGCCCATATCAGGTTTAGGTCTCCATTTCATACTTTCACCTTGCTGCTGCCCTTGCTTAACACCCCCAAAATTACCCTTGACCCCATTCTGACCTTGCTTACTCCCAAACTGTCCATAGACAGGTTTCTGAGAATAAAATTTTTGGTTAACCCAACTTTTAGTGGATTAGGGTTTAGGGTTTAGGGTTTGGGGGTTGGGGGTTGGGGGTTTGGGGTTTGGGGTTGGGGTTGGGTTTGGGGGTTGGGGTTGGGGGTTGGGGGTTGGGGGTTGGGGGTTGGGGTTGGGGTTGGGGTTCGGGTTGGGGGTTGGGGGTTGGGTTTAGGGTTTAGGGTTTAGGGTTTAAGAGGGTTTGGGGTTTGGGGGTTTGGGTTTGGGGGTTTAGGGGTTAGGGGTTAGGGGGTTTGGGGGTTGGGTTTAGGGTTTAGGGTTTAGGGTTTAAGAGGGTTTGGGGTTTGGGGGTTTGGGGTTTAGGGTTTAGGGTTTAGGGTTTACCAAGCACCCTATCCAATTTCTTAAGAATTCCCCTGACCCCACCAGACTGAGGCTTTTGAACCCAGGTGAATTTTATACCCTTCTAGTTAATATCTTCAACCTCAATTTTATTAAGACAGTCCCTAAAATCAGCCATACCTCTGGTCACCATAGAGGACCCTCTGGAGTTATCATCAGGATCAAGGCTAACATTAAAGTCACCCAAGA